>BSBM01000893.1:7695000-12605000 GCA_027924585.1 Larix kaempferi
TTGGAATGGTTGGAATGCTAGATATAATATAAGGCGTTAGTTAATTGTGAAGTATTTTCGCCCAAAATCTAGTTCGTAGATATAAGACAATCTTGGTTAACTGTGAACTATTTTCGCCCAAAATCTAGTTCGTATATATAAGACAATCTTGAAAGGAACTAGAAACGAATTTTTTGAGGAAAAGTTATGATCTAGATGTCCGAAACAATCAGAATCCTATGATCTTCAGTATGCGGAGAACTTACCGGTACAAGCTCCTTCATAGTTGTGAGCCTCCAGCAGATGAGCATGACGATAGATTGAATAAACAGTAGTGGATTGTGTCCAAAACGAGATCCAAGGAATGCCAAATTTCTTGGTCACATCAAGTGACAAGTAGAGTATGGTATCGGCTATGACGCACGAGATGGGGGGCCCTGCCTTGTTGAGACTGTGAATAAGCTGTTCCAACTCCACTCCCATGTTTTCCACAGCTCGCATATGATCCAAAAACCTGCCTGATCGATCGAAATTGAAAGGCAATCCATCGGAGATTCGAGCAGAGCGAATATCAAGACCCAGATTGCAGGCTCCCAGATGAATGGGATTGTTTCTAGACTTGCTGAAATGAGCTTTGGTGATTTGAGAATGGGTGTGATGCGTTGTGACGAAGGTGACTGTAAGACCTGCAGAAGCAAGCTTTTCTGTCAAGTACATCATGGGATTTATATGACCCTGTAATGGCAACGGAAAAACTAGAGCATGCAGCAAGCTGGGTGAAGGTTCAGGGTTGGAACCCATGCCTCAAAACAATGTGATGAAATGCGAGCAAAGGTATATTTGTTAGGGCAAGCCCGTAGTGGGCAGGCGGATTCCATCTGGCCACTCGATTTGGCCATCGTTTCAAAAACTGGCATGTTGATAAGATTCTAACAGAGACTTAGAGCCCAGGAAGGCCGGTAGGTATCACCTTGACACATCTACGGCCATTTAATTTGTGGGTTGTGAATACTGATAGGCCACAAGTTAAGTGTGGCTATCAACTCATCCTTGACATATTAACTACCACTGCCATTTAACTTGTGGTTAGTGAATAGGCCACAAGTTAAGTGCTGCCATGAACAAATTAAATATGTGAGGTGTTCTTCATGTGTAGTTATTATCACTGCTGCCATGAACAAATTAAATATGTCAGGTGTTCTTCATGTGTAGTTATTATCACTGGTTGTCTATACCCTTAACTACCAGTTATCCATGCATCAATGCATCAGCTATCATGTATTTTTTATATTATTTTCTTTTATAATTGTTTATTTCCAAATACCAGTTATAAATTAAATATGCCAGGTGTTCTTCATGTGTAGTTATTATCACTGGTTGTCTATACCCTTAACTACCAGTTATCCATGCATCAATGCATCAGCTACCATGCATTTTTTATATTATTTTCTTTTATAATTGTTTATTTCGAATTTGGAGTCTTTCTCAACTTTATCACCATATCAATATCAATGTCAATGTCAAGAATGCTACATCAATTATGTTTTTTTAGATTACCCAAGGATAAGACAAGTGTATGTGACATCAATTATGTATTTTTGTAGATTGCTCAAAGATAAAACAAGCACTATTAAATAACTTGTTGATGACACTTAAGTTTTTGTTCATAAAACTTAATTTCTGAATTCTCAATATTCCGTCACCAAAGTTAAATAGCTATACTCATTAATAAATTAAACTTTTATAATCTTTAAATATAAAAACATATTTTTAATCATATAATATCATAAATAAACTTTATTATTCAAAATATTATTAAAAAAGTCACTCATTTAACTTTAAACTTTAAGTTACTATCCTTGCCAAGGCTTTCGATGACAAGTCAAATATTTTTGAAACCAAAATTTTTACAATCTTTTATAATGTTGTGTATAATTTTAGTATTTAACATAATATTCTCAAAAATAAAAATTAATTTTATAATTTTTAAAATTCAAATTTTTGATTTTTTTATTGATGGAAGACAACTTCGATGAGACATATATCTCTCTAGGAATGATTTTTTTTTTCTTAATTTAAATTTTTTTTTTTTTTATATAACACAAATTCCTAAAAAAAGATGTTACCTCATTTCAATATTACTTGTACTGACCACCATGCTGCCATGCTCTTCGCCAATGATGATAG
Organism: Larix kaempferi; assembly: GCA_027924585.1. Classification (NCBI taxonomy): domain Eukaryota; kingdom Viridiplantae; phylum Streptophyta; class Pinopsida; order Pinales; family Pinaceae; genus Larix; species Larix kaempferi. The sequence continues at coordinate 7,697,167 of BSBM01000893.1, forward strand.
TGGTCGCCCGCTTTGTGCAGCGAAGGAAGTGTGGAGGCTGTCGGTGGCGGAGGAGGGGCAGGATTTTCAAGCTAGCATTGGCGGGGGTCATGGTTAGATTTCGACAAAAGGACGCCCGTTTTCTGGAAAAAGTATGGAATGCATGTTCACTGCCAAGGACATGCAGAGCTTGACCTTGAAGGAAATGCTAAATCCTCTCATGATTCCTTGATACCTGTTAGAAATTTGGTAAAAATCCCACCTCTAAAAAATGAGGGTTTCAACACTAAATAAAGTCATTTTGTTGTTGTCTTCATTTTTTCTAACCGTTAGTATGAAACATAGGCGCTATTTGACGGGAAAAATGGCCCATGATGGGAATTTTGCTCGTCAAATTCCAGCCCTGTTGCTACTACCTGTCCAACGCAGCCTCGTTCCTCTTCTCCTATGTCGACGCACTTGATACCAACAACTTGACTCGTGAAGCAGAAGGAGATGGCCGGGAGTGTGGAATACATGACACAGAGAGCTCTGTTGTCACATACCCAAAATCTGAACATTTTATGTTCTAAGGAAAACATTATGTTATATGTTATTTTAAAGTTTTTATGATTATTGACCAAGTGGGGTTAAGGATGATTGTAATTAATTACTTTAATATCTTTATTATTAATAACTAAAAGAGGAGACAAATATCCAAAGGACACTGTTGAAAAGAGTGTTCACTGACCCACTAGGAGGAATGGGCAAGGGTGGAGAGCAAACTGACCCTTGGCAGCATCATCATTCACTTCTAGATGTTGCAGGGGGAAACTTTCCTATTTTTATGGTTATGTTCCCTAAGAAAGTGGAACTGAGCAGGTGGCTCAATAACTAAGAAACTGACCAAAGACCTAGGCATGCTATATCACCCATCGAATTGAGCAGGAGGCTCATCAAAGTTTTCCTTGTGACTGTTTCTGAAAGAGAAAAATAAGAGTGCATAAGAGATTCGAGGAGGGGAAGGTTAGGAAGTGAATGATAGAACTAAGTCTGCATTTCTGAACTAGTACTGCTTAATGTAGAGTTCAATTGTGCTAAAGGCTGAAGTGATACTGTTGAGTAAATTAAGTATTATTGTTGAGTTGTAGAGGAATTTATTCCATTCTTCACACATCATCTTCGTCCTGGTGGTTCAGTGAACAGGTTCGAGGGTCCTAAGGCAAGTGACTTGGCTATTTTCAGGAGAAGGTTGGGTAGAACGGGCTCCTTTGGGTGTTTGTTTCCCTCTTCAGTTATCAGGTTCTTATTGTCTCATTGTTTTGTTTATACTGTATATATTTTTCTGAAAATGTTTAAATATATCATGAACTCCAGATTTGTTTTAGTTAGCATAGAGGATAATTATCTAATATGCTTCTGTACTATGAATGAAAGAATAGATTAGAAATGTAGTGTGACATACCCATTACTTAAAACATTTTATGTTTGAGAAAAACATTATCTTAACTTTTATTGTAAAGTTTTATATTTGGCCAAGTGGCCAAGGATGATTGTAATTGCACAATATTATTATTTAATAAAATAAAATAGGAGACACTCACCCAAAGAGACTGTTGAAAGAGTTTTTACTGACCCACTAGGTGGAATGGAATCTGGGGTAGAAGGCAATGGACAAGTGTCAGCATCAGGAACTCCGTAACTAGTTGTTGTTATGGGACAACTCCCTTGAATTGTGGTCAAAGTTCCCTAAAATATGGGACTAGAGCTTGAGGCTCATTTATTTGGAAACTGAGCACTAAAAGACCTAGGCATCTTTTTAAGCCATTGAATTTGAGCAGGGGCTCACACTTTTTCTGACGAGAAAATTTACCTTGTGGTTCTGCTGTATGCACACAAGAGATTCGATGAGGGGAAGCTATGTTTTGAGTTGGTTTGTAAGTCTGTTTCACTTCTGCTGAGTGCAGAGGTTTATTTTGAGGTGTACGCAAGTCTCCATTGATTGTTGGAAGTATAACCTGAGTGCCTTGCTTATACACAGAGTCTTCTACCTAGTGATTCAGTAAACAAGATCAGGGGTCCAAAGGAGAAAGTGATATTGGCTGCTTCTTCTGGAGAAGGTTGGGAGGAACAAGACTCTTTGGGTGTTTGTCCACCCTATCTACATTATCAGGTTCTACTTGTTATTTCATTCCTAGTAATTATAACTTATTGTTTTTTCTTGATTATTGTTTTCTGAATATTGTTAGTTATCACTAATCAGTTTGAAATAAATGATTTTCTGAAATGTTTATCATCTCTGTATGTAGTTGGAGAAGTTTTATTATAATGATAGAATAAATTGCTTCCCTGCATTTTTCCACACACTGTTCTTATGTCATACTCTAGTATAGGGAAGAGTTATTAAAGATAGATATGATCAATGATATGAAATAGATAGAAATGATTGAATGCTTTCCTTAGATAAACTCTGTTATATTCCTATATTATATTCTGTTTACATTTCAGTAAAAATCTCTTATGTTTTAGACATAGAAAACCTAGAAATTATTCTTTTAAACAAACAATTTAACATCAGAATATTATACCAACCGAAGTAGAATTACTTAAACAAACCCATACTTCTGTACAAAACCCTAAGTATAGCTATAGGTTAACCTCCTCTTTTCAGAAGACAAATAGTTAATAACTCATAATATTCTTTCAAATAAAATCCTATTATTACATCTTAGTTTTCTGCTTTTAATAGTATCGAAACACATGTTATAGATTTTCATAAAATAGAGTGAAATTTACCACAAGGAAAGAAGATCGAAAATCATACATGTCTGTGCATACAAGTACATTAAACTTTTATTTTGAAAACTAAACATTAAAGATTCAAATCAATAGTGACTATTCTATCGGATGAATGTTTAGGCTTCAAACCATGTTATTTGTTGTTCATACAAATACTAAGTTAACATTCCATCCCTTGACCAAACAAAGGAGACATGTGAGACTAGGTCTCGGCATTTAAAGAGGTTTGACTACACAGTCTAAATTTATAACCTTTCGAGTTGCCTTTTTACAAAATGAGTTCACAATTCGAAACCTTAACATAAAAATTAAACTTATGCATTTAGTCTTGGAAGGGTTACAACCCAGCGATTACGGCTCTTGGCCTTTAAAACAAACTTCAACATATTATAAACATTCAAGAACATGTGTTTCCCTTATCATCTGTTTTATCAAGCATCAATTAAAATAACGCAAACTGCCAAGAGTATTGCTCTCTCAGGCTCGACTTTTATAAACAAATCTTATTTAAACATCTATAGAATACTTTTGCAAAACCTTAATTATGTCAAAGCATACGAAAAGAAGTAGGACAGGGCAGAGTTGAGGGTTCGACTCACATAAACTACCAAACTGTATAAACATAACCAAACCCTCATTACCACGAAGCCCTTCAATATTTGCATTTAAAAATATCAAAACACGATAGCAAACAGTTGAACTATTCAAACAAATCCTTTATAACCTTTTAAAAACACAATGATGAGCCCTGTTTCGATTATCAAACAATCTTCATTTAATACTACCGAGAGCTCTTTTCTCAGCTTAAAAACTTCAACCATTCATTACAAAAAAATCGATAGCATCATCTTGAAAACGCAGTATCTCGAAAATAAACAACACGAGGTATATAGATCTCAAAACCCCAAACTGTATCCTTTATACAAAAATCAAGTTTCATATACCATAAACAGTTACCATTTCATTTCATCGAAATGCCGAGGGTTAAACCCTTCAACAAACACTGTAAAGTTTTATAAATCAAAATGTTACATTGTAAAACTTTGTAGAGCCGACGCAACAGTAGGTTGAGGATTCAATCCTCCCTACACTAAACACATTCCATATGGATTACAACATTACAACGGCAGTAAAATCCATAGCTAGACCACGAGATCGAAGATTCGTCTAAAACCAGACAAGGACCGACAGTTTGCCAAGTTGCACCTACAGGTAGTCACCGAGGCTTACCAGGTTTCAAGCTCATTTCCCACCTTGCTTCGAACATAGAAAGCCAAAGCCGAAGATCACCTTCCATAAAAACTCATAGCATGGTTAAAATAAAGAACACGACGCTCAAATCTAAATACATGTAGCTACAACATTATTAACTTTCGTGAATAGCAAGAATGGAACTAACGACTTACATGTCAAAGAAAACTTTGCTTCTAAACCGAACAATCCTACATCCGACGAGAACTAGAGCTAAACAAACCACTAGCAAACTGAGCAAAGGAAGGACTCGGCTCTTAGAGCTCACTGTGGAAAGTTTACAAGTCACAGGTTGAGGTATCGAACCCTGGATAGGTGCCTCCAAAACACTGCTGCAAACCCTAAGAACCCGCAGGCCTGTTGGCCTCTACAAAACCCCACTAGCTTAAAAAATGAATGCCCAGGCTTATGCTTAGTCGAAATAACTCCAAGTCAGTTAGGGTTGTCACTACTACCAAGAAAACCACGTGAAGACTGCGATGGAGGATTCCATTAGGCATTCCACTAAACACGCTTTATTGCACTTTAATTACCATAGCTACAACAATAAGTAGAACCTTCCATCGTAACCATCCATCAAGGTTAATGTTTCAGCCTCTATATGGACAAGCATTATAACCTTATTATGGTTTGGTTACATATTATATCAAAGGTCAAAACCTATCATTGTTCATTATCCAATATATTGTATAGTAAGACGTGGAGCCCTTTTATCAAACTCTTGTACGTGGTATAAAGACCGTAGGCGGCACACATCAAAACTAATGCATAGCTAATGTTACAATGCTCTTAGGATTATAAACATCCAACGTATAAATTAATTCAATAGAGGGTAGTTGCATATAGTATATAGTTGGTAACTATCAGCACTTACAAAGTTTCCATAATAACACTATTACCTAGGTTTGTGCATATAGTGCAAAACATCAAAGGCAGGCTTAGGATTATATTGCTAGCATCTAAGCTTAGGTTATGTCCCTTTTATATATAATTGAATACAAGACATAAGTCCTAAGTAAAGGGTTAAATACCCACTAAATACCTAGCTTGAAAACAAAACTCTAATGCTTTCCACGATGACTTAATACAAGACAAATGTATTACTAATAAATACAAATTCTGAGACAACTAGAACTATATAAACAATATAGTATGTAGAATATAACTGAAGAATAAACTAGAATAGATCTCACCATGGAATACTTCAAGTTACTCTAATTCCTTTTTAATATTGAAGGCTAACTAAAGTTAAATAGGACCTCTGTATACATTTTGAAAACAATATCGCTCTTACCTGCGATCTACGATAGAAGTTCAAATGCTTTAGCTAAATATCTAAGTAAGCCTCGGGGTGCCCATAGGACCCCTTCATCATCAATAAGAAAAATAAACAGTTAGCACATATAATGAAATCAATATCAAGTTAAATCTATAATTTATCGACATCTATTTAAGTATCCATAACTGATATAGAATGCACGGTTGAGGCAAAAAACATCCAACAGTATCATAATATAGACACAAACACATTTCATGCATTTTTGTAATACAACTTACACACATAATCAACGTATAATGTTAGTGCCGTGTGTCATATAGTTAAACAAACAAACATTTATTATACTTTCGCATAGTAATTATAGCACTTAATGCTACTCTGAAAAATTTTAATTTTTTGTGAATTTTTGGGATGTTACATGTAGTATGATTGAATGAAATACTTCTCTGTATTTTTCCACACACAGTTAAGTGTCATACTCTAGTACATAGAAGTTAAATTATAAGTAGATCAGAATGATTCGAATATTATAAATAGAAGCGGTTTATAAAGATCTGTATCAGTGAATCTAATCTATTTTAAATGTAGTAAAATAATACTTATTTATAAGATGGAACCTTTATTGAAAACCCTAGAAGTTGCTCTCCCAATCAAACATATGAAATAATTATTATATATAAGTAAGAATCATTTGCATAAACCAGATTTTCCTATATAAACAAATAGTAAGTAATCATCATCTCTACATCATTTATAAACAGGATAATTACTTTACAAGCAAATAGGTAAACATGTACATATCTAACAAATAAATTACAATCTCTAATATATAAACCAAAACAGAGTTCTTATCTCCTCTATCGAAACATTTATAAGAATAGAATTTGAACATATCTCTCAACATATTTATCAAAAACAAATGCATAAATAATATTCTCTTAAGGTTGTTCTGAGGAAAACTTTTCATGATATTTACATAGCTAAGGTTAATTTACAGTATCAAATAAAATACAGAGTATCGAAGTTTAGACATGCTACACATTATTCTTTAAAAAAAGAATATTTTATAAATAAAATAATTAGGTCTTAAATATATTCTGAAAACCTTAATAAGATACTTAATATCCAAACTCTGTTGAAAAAATTGTAATCATGCATGTATAGAATCAAATTCATTTTTGGTATATCTATTTTACCTATCAAACAAAAGTATAATAATCAACATACTATACAGAATTTTTATGTCTCTTTATGAACAACATATTGAGACCAAGATTTTTAGCTAGGGTTTAACTTGGTAACAATTCACAACTTCAACGAAGTGTTCAATCTACACAGTATCCTTTAAACATTATTAATATATATCAAGGCTCCTTTGTAATACAACACACATTAAAATAGAAGTCGAATAAGTTTCATCAAAGGCATTATGGCCTTGTATATTTACCGTTTCAAACAATTTACTTGGTTAAGGGTTCGAGCCTCATAGAGGAACTCGCCCAACCATATTCTATGTATAAAATAATTCAAAAAATGGACTCATATTTTGGAACCCTGTAAGAATTTAAATCAACAGCAAACAAAAACAAAACTTCCTAATATGAGTCTGCGAGTAGCAGAGTACTGCTTCTTATTTCTTTAAAATGCCAAATACATAAGCTCGGGAATACATATACTGTAATCACTCAAATAACACAATAAGATGCAGAGATATGGTGGAACTAGGTAATGCCCTAAACTCATTTCATATAATTTGTAATGCTTACAGTCGAGAATCAAAGTACATAATTTCCAAGCTCGAGCGTAAGCCTTTCATTCAACACATTTCCAATTCAAAATAAAAACCAAATCGTATTTGAGTTAGACACTATAGGGTTTTCGTGAGGACCAACATTATGCCGAGAACCCAAAACTTATACACATTAAGCTTGTAGGATTCAACCCTGAAGGATCAAGATTTGTACGTAAACAATTTAATAACAAACCACAAATTGTTTTCCATTTTCTAAAGTAATTTTCCAAACAAGAAATTACAAGTGTCGTAGCTCGAGGGTTTGATACCCTATGGTCACCTTACAAAACTGCCAAAAGGCGTACTTTTTTCTCAAGCAAAACAACAAACCAAAACTAAACCATCTCTCGACAAAGTTTACATCGACTGACAACAATGCCATATTATCATCATCTTTCCACCTGACGGGCTACTGCATAGGATGTCCAAGAGAACCACCGAGGCTTAACAGGGCTTTTGTGTAGTATTACTATAGCAAGAAGCTCCTACATCCCTCGGAGGCAAGCTTCTTTAAGAATAAAACCTGTCACTCAACACCCACAAACCCAGCAACGAGAAGTGTGGTTAGACAATGATATGTGAAAGCATTGAAAACTAAAGGACTAACACTGCAAAGTTTTTGAATAGCTTACCTCTGTGTTGTAACAGCTTTTCCAAGCCTCGAGACCACCTTCTGAAACCTTGGAAATGCTCAAAAGCTTCAAACCCTAAACAGTCTAAAGCTTGTCGACGTCCCCTACCACTACAATGCTGAATTAAGTTACAATAGTATGGTGGTCTTTCGAATGCACGGTTAGGGTTTAACCCAAAACCCAAGATCATCAAGTGGTCCATGCCACTGGGGTTTCCACTGTGCAATCCACCATGGTCGCATTAATTCACATTAAAGTCTAACCCGTCACGTTTTCCAGCGAAGATTTCCATTAAGTATTCATTCGTTGGACCTTTTTACATGGTGTAGTTATAATGTAAGGTTGCGCTATATCCATTACCATTCCTATGCATTTACAAAGTTATAATTGTGGTCATAGGATCATAACCCTACCACATATAATTAATAGGAGAACTATATAAAAATCGAGATGGATTATATGGTATTAACCATGATCATATTATATAGCCACCTAAACAATAATATATGGATAACATCGAAGTATGGAGTTGATAACTCTTTTTGAGTCATATAAAGTGAATACCTAGGACAAGCTTAAGCTAAAATATAATATATATATATATATATATATATATATATATATATATATATATATATGTCATTAAAATGAATAAACTCCTTTAAATGATGAATACATCTAGGGTAGGTCTTACCCTATATTTCAAGTAAATCTTCTACATGTATGCCTTTAATGTCGAAGTATAGGGTATTTACAACAAGCCAAATGACGTACAATAAATTAATCTTCAACTGGAGATATCATTCTCACCTGTGATATGTACAAAAGTAGTAAGAGCGTTAGCTATGCAATGGCTAAGTAAGCCTCGGGGTATCCATAAGACCCCTTCATCAAAGAAAATAAAAGGGTTAATAAGCATAAATTTTATATAAATCAAATTGTAAAATCATGAATAAATGACAATCCAAAATTACGACAAAAAGAAAGATGATGTATGTAATTTAAACAAAGGAAAGAGGCATTCATTTATAAGTTAAAAACCATCTAAGAAGTCAATACATAATTTCCGACATTACTTCCATAGACGTTTATGTCACTACAACATTTACAATAAATTACGATGATGCATAAATAAGTACAAGTCAACATCATAAATATGAATAAATAGCTTTAAATGAGACATCTGTCATGAATTATATTTTCCGCATAATAAATAAATAACACTTATGTTGTTCAAGAAAATTTTAAATTTTTGTGAAATTTGGGGATGTTACAATTGTAGTATTTCTCCATCAGATCGTGACGGGCTTCCAGTTTCATATCGCACCCCTTCTCCACATCCTCGCGCATTGGGCACATCCGTTTGAGGGAGAGCAGGTTCTCTTCCATCTGCATTGACAACTCCTTCGACTTGTTGCTAGCGATGGAGAGGCAGTTCCTGGTTTCTTTGAGATACATTGACAGTCAGATACATCCTACATCCACATTGATGGTCTCTATAAAGAAGGTAAAAAGAAAGTAAGGTGCAGAAATTCATTGCACTTTTTGATGAAATGAATGCCAAAGAAATTAATCCCAATACCATGACTCATACAATTGTCCTTCATGGTATTTGCCATGCAAGGAAAATAGATGAGGCCAAACAAGCTTTTAGGTTTGATGAGAGAAAATAATTGTTCTTTAGACATTGTTTCATACAATGCCATGATCGATGGTTTGTGCAAAATCCAATAAGTGGATCAAGCTTTTGAGCTTTCTCATTCACTCGAGGAAATAAATATTTTCCTAGATGCATATACTTATATCAATCTCTGGGTGATCGTGATACCTCAGATTCACATGATTTTTTTGGCATGGGTTGTTGTTCTTCTTTACACAAACAGAGGCATACCATCAATGAAGACTTATAGGATGAAGGCAATACTTCTTGTATCTTGTTTCTCATATAAAATGCATAAGCAAGTCATGTAATAGGAAAGAGTGGTGCCATGATCATGGAACAAATGATCGTATAGTTTGATTAAATGGAACTATCAGCCAAGTAGCGACAACATTTGATCTCATTCTCATCAAATTACTTGACAACCGTAAAGGATGACATTAGTTTGGATCTCAAAACAGATGAAGATAGATTTATTGTTCCAAATAATGTGTGTGGGTCCTTGACTGAGGGGAGGTCGAGTTCTTGATTTCCTTCGAAATAATCAACTTGTTAACACCCAAATCGTACCTCCTGGGTTGCGGGAGGAGGCAAGTCAGGGTAACCACTAACCAACTTTGGACTAATGCTACTGACCCAGCATAGTCAGAGAGGGATCTCTCTATAAATTAATGAAAGACTGGAAATATTCAAAGGCATCAATAGTGAACACACAGACCAACCTCTCTTCACTCGAGAATATTCAATTAAACTATTAATAGAAGGTCATATTTCTGAAGAAACAAAATGTGTAGAAATTATTGGAGGGATAATCACAAGGAAAAAACAAAATTGGGCGAGGGAGTCAAGGTATTACACATAAATCAGATAACAATGCCATAGTGTGAACTACTCTAACAGAGGCAAGGTATCCGCTCGCTTTTCGTTGTAAAGATATTTTCTGGTTGTAAAAGAAGAAAATAAGAACAGTCCATTGATATGAGCATCCAACAAAGATGAATTCAATATCAACTTTAGTAGAAATGTTTTGTGAACATCTGAGATAATAGATGGAGCGAGTTTCCAAGAATTCCAAACTATTATACACTGATCTAAGACATGAAACAAAAAACATAATGTAAAAGCATAACAAGAAACACATGCACATAGGGAAAAATGAGAAAACTGACTACAAGTTAGAACAACACAAGAATCTCTGCAAAACAGTCTACCATAGGCACTGCACATTAGATTAACATGAAAGTCCCAAAACTGGGCTCACCCCTTAGGCCTTAGCTGAATGATTTTCCAACCCTTAATTATTCTATTACAAAGCTTTTCTAGGCTCTTGGCCTTGAATTAGTTCTTTGGAAACAAACAAAAATACACTGCCACATCGACAGCCCCAAATTTGGAATATTATAGACGTGTCAAGCACGAAATAGATTGATTAAGATAGGAAACAAAATATTATGAACAGGGTGCCACCTTACTGCAGAGTCTTCAAACAACCATGCGAATCAAAGAGGTCCTCTACTTTCAAAGAGCTGTTAGCACGTGATTCCCCCAGTAGGAGGAGGAGGTGCCACCTCTTCAGTAGGGAGAATGAGATCGTGAACGATCTCTACGTCTTGTTGGATGCCTCCTTTGTCTTCGGAAATTTCCTCTCCTTTCTGACACCAGAATATTTTGGACACTTGTTGCCCTTCTGCCCTCTGATCGTCACCACCGGAGCCGGATTCCTTGTGGTCAAATGCCATAGGAGACGAAGGAGCATGCTCTTCCTCCACCTCAGACCACGCCTGCTCTGGCATGAAAACCACCCCGGATTCCTGCCCATTCTCCATGGTCCAATCTCAACTGAAAGATGCTTTGAGTCCCCAGGTGTACTCTTCTCTTCATATACTGCTCTCGCACCATGGGAGAAGCAACCATATCCATAACGGCTGTGATGATGATAGCGGTTATGTGTGGCCATAATTTCCGTGATAACTTGATTGGACCCCCTAATTAAGAAGCAATGATGCCTCAGGTCTGAGCTGACTTGAAACACGTTCGGCAAATACCTCCAGATAGATGGCGTAGCCGATGGTGATGCTAAGGTGGCCTCTGTCGCATTGATAAACCTACGTCACAACCCTTCGCCTCACCTTCTTTCCGCATGCCGAAAGACATGGGTCACCTCATCTTCTCAGCCACTTAGGCCACCCATCAGTCCGCACAAGTGACCTTCCTCTGACATGTACCTTTATAACAATGGCTCTGGCTTCTTCCTCTTTGTCACCGGCAACGATCGTAATCTGCCCTGGGAGCTAACACCATTACTTGCAGCGGTAGAGCCTTGTAATGTCCCCATTCAAATAATTGCATAGTAAGACAGTCCCATCAATCCTACTAGTTTCCTAGGTTGGATGGGCACATGTGGAATGGTAATAAGGAAGCTAATAAATGATGTTTAGACATTAGAAGGGTTCAAGTATGGGACCCACACTAGCTTGATTTTTCAAGGACACATGGCATCTCTCTCTTGCCAATTTGAATTTTTGAGAAGGTGAACACTCTTGGGTGAGTTGGTAAGTGATAACACATGGAATTGAGCATCTTAGGTCGAATTGGGATGGATTGGTAACCTCCATGGAAGATAAAGAGTCAAATTGGAAGTTTGTGGACACTTGGGCTAGATTCCCTAGCCCCTATGACACCAATGATGGAGCATCTATGAAAAATAAATATGACAAATTGCAGACCTGACCTCTGAAATCTTACCATTATGACATGTCATCCCCAAAAATAGGCTCAAGGAAGGCGCTCATGGGATTTGGAGAAGCCAAAGAGACTCAAACTCAAATTTGGGAGAAGATGGAAGGTTGGAACTAGGAGACAAGTGGAAAATGGGGAATATTTCCTAAGTGGAAATATCTTGAAGCTATGGAGATGATTTCGACCCTTAGAAGCCTAATGTTGGTTATAAAATGAAGAAATCAATTATGAGAATGGATTTTTGATGATTTGAGAAAAATTGCATTTGTGAAGAGAGAGCTAGTGGATGACTAGTTTCTTTCCTTAGCCAATTTCGAGGGTGAAAGATTCCCATCCAAGTTGGTGTTTAAAGAGGCCACTCAGGTCTTTCATGGAGCTTTAATGGATTTTTATTTGCAAGTATCAGCTACAGGGAAGCTCGTGGTTTTGTTTAGTGCAGCACCATCTCTCAGCCATTTCTAGTTTTGAAGGCATATTCATGCTCCTTGAGGGAGGGCGTTTTTGGTGAGCTATTGTGCTTCTTAGGAGATCTTATATTGATGTATTTCTGATTGTAATAGAATTATATACTCTTTTCTTCACCTTCATAAAGTCTCAGGTCGAAATACCATGTGGTTGCATGTAAAAATGAAGATTAATGAGCAAACAATGTCCATCTCCCCACTACATTGATGCATGCCATTATAATGATGATGATTTTGAATAAAGGAATGTTTATATGATATATTTGTTATTAATGGACTTCCATTTATGTGTATTACAAGTTTCATATTTAGTACTTGAGCATTTGAAGCCATTATACTCAGTTTATTTGCATTTGAAGAAGATTTGGTGCCATTTCCCCAAGGGTCGAATTAGTGGTTTTTGCTGTTGTTTGGGAGAGGGTTAGAACAGACATTATAACTAATGAATGATGCATTTGGGACCTTAATAAAATCCCTGAAACATCCCCCACATATTTTCATAAATTCAAGTGGGTTTGGAGGCATTTGGGAAGCTCTTTTCAGTACTTACCCCAGGGGGATTTGAACCCCAAATTACTAGTAAAATTGCATACTTGAACTAGAATATTAAGAGAGTTTGCAGAGGTATTTGGGTGGCCATATATCATCCTTGAACATCATATTTAATTCATAATATCAGTAATACACCTTCCCTGAAGATTTGGGACCATTTGGACCAAAATTGGGACCTAGGCATCAAAACTAGTCAAAGGTCGAAATTGGGGAAAAAGTGGAAAATTGGGCATTTTCTTAAAATTTTGAAAAAGGGACATTACAGCCCTCAAAATTTCCTCTATTCATTCCCCCATTTTTCGAAGCTGACCCTTTTAACATACTGACGTTGTGGCGGCATCTGCGGGAAAAACCTGCTTCTGAATAGTTGACGAGGGGTTCCTTGAAAAATCCTCCGGTAACGAGACAACATATATTTGATAGGGACGACAAAGGGATAAATGCTAATGAAAGACCCCGTACATATCTAAGCCCCTATCTCTTTCCTGCTTCTGGGTATAGAATGCTGACTCTCCGAACTAGGCATCTTTCAAACCCTAAGCTTCGGGCCCATTTAACCTTGACCTCCCCTAAAACCTGCCTTCGAACTACCTCCTTGCCACAAACAGACTAAGATTTCCCCCGTGACCCTTCCTGTCTTACTCAGATAGCCTGAGAGGCCATGGGAAAGGCCTTGCCTATCATTTTCTACATCTCTCTCATGCCTGGAGGCTTCTGTCCCCGACAAGCCTCAGAAAAATTAAAAATGTCAACTTTACCCATCGACGAATATATATGTAAGCCCATTCACTTATCCCCCGAGCTTCTTTGTCAGTCGCCCATCAATCTTAGCTGTTGGTCCTTTACGTGTCGATCTCTACCATCCGATCCAACCCTCTTTTTAACCACTGATTTGACCCCCTTTCCGTCTCCATCGTTGGATCATTCCATGTGTCCCACTCTCCACCATCTGTATCTAAATGGTGTACCCTGACAGAGTGGTATTGCATGCCCCTAAGCTAGTTTTTGCTTTACCACTCATCCCCTCGTGACTGTTTTGGGTGGTGACATCTGGAAAATCGGTTTGTCTCCCGCTACCACCTTCCTGCCTATCTGGCAAGCATCATTTCAACGAGAGGATCACCGTGGATCGTTGATCTTCCTGAGGCTGATCTATACCGTTTACCTTTGTCACATTGCACTTTCCATGGTGGGGCCCCTAACCTTGATCGTAGGATTTTACTCTACTCCCCAAACCATCCACGTGGCCAGAGATCCACCTTTATGTTTTGGCGGTATCGCATGCTTATTGGAACAATACCTCTTACCGCCTATCCTCTTCGCGACGTCTCCTCCTGCTGCCACCTGTCTGGTGGTATTCACCATCGCGACCGCCCTTATGACTATTTCCCGTGTGCTTCATCCTCCCGACTATCAACGGGGACCGTTGATCTCTCTTGGGCACCCATCCGACTGTGGAAACTAGCACGGTGGCTATTCCTTGTATTATTTCCCTCGGACTATAGATTTAGGCTCACTTTTGGTCCATTTGGTCGCACTTTAATGCGTTTCTTCTCCATTTTTCCATTACCTATTTAACACCTCCTTTTCATTTTCCTTGTATCCTTTAACACCTGGTTAGGGAAACCAAGGGTAAACCCTGGTTTTTTCCAAGGATTTTAGGGCTATCCCTTGGCTTTCCCTCCATTTCTACACTGTGAAAAATAGGTGCTAACACAACTATTCCAATCTGTGCATATAATAGTTCATAAATAAAGAATTGGCGACAAATTATCTCTTCGAACATGGTGGTGAATATGAAGTTTTTCTCCATCGTATATTCTGTGACGTGTCTCAAGTCTTATTATATTGACAAAGTTGAAAATGTATGGAAGATGTAAGATGTTGCTATGAATGTACAAGTGTACAATTATGTGATTGCGATCCATATCAAAACTATATTCTTAGAGGATTTACCAATCTTATGCTGAGAGGCACAGTATATATTCAGACAAGGTTGAACAAATGCCCTCGCCTCTCTTAGAGGATTTACATGATGCACTTAAGAAAACAATACCCATTGTTACTAAGCTCTTCAACTCTGAAGCTCAAGAAATAGTGAGCCTTGTCTCTTTACAAAAAATATGCAGCGGCCTGTAGGGAATTCCATTGCCATGCCAGCTAGTTTTTTCTCCATGGCCCAAAACCGAGGTTTTCCAGGAAGGCACATACAACCACTCTCCAGTTTATGGTTACATCATCGAACAAATTTAGTTCCATCTGATAAGTCCTGTATTTTAATCTCAATGCCAAAATAAAGCTTTCAAGCTTACATCAAAGAGCTAAGATCAGAATAATTGCTTTTAGCTATCAACATTAAAGCACTACAACTGATAACCCAAATTAGTTTCTTTTCTAAAATAAGAAAACAACTTGACTCAATTTAATCCATCGAGTTAGCTTGTATTGTTACACGAAGCACATTGGCAAGAATTACAACACATGCGTAGCCAAGCACCGAATTGAAGCAGTTAACTCTACTCAACACATGCAGAGGAAATTGGATGAAAACAAACTTTGAGGAATCAAGTGAATCACTATTACAACAACTTTGCATCAGTATGCAGATTTATTTCTCAGAACCCTTGTGTTCTTTGCATAGTAGCATAATTCGAGTACGAATACGAATACGATTCGATACAAAAAAAATACGTAATGAAAATATCTAATACGAATAAAATATATGCTTGCTTACATATAATATTTTTAATCAAATATTCACAAATATACCATAATCAAATATTCACAAATATACCAAAAATATACGTAGACATTTATATAACAAAATTTAACATATATTTAAAAAACAAAATTATAAAATCTCAAGAACATCTGATATGGAAGTGTGAGAGACTACAACTACTTATTAATACTTATTTTAATAACAAAGTATGAAATTGAATGGTATTTTTGTTTTATAGTGTTCAAATAATTAAAGTTTTTTTTAATTAGTTTTCAAAATTTAATTGTCCACTAATAATCCTTATCCGTATTACACTTACACCGAATATTCAGGGAATTTGAATTTGTTCTGTTCTATACGGGAAGTACCAATATAGACGAATTATGATACTATGGTTCTTTGATAGCCATGCAGACTGTGCTACTTAAAAGCATGGGAAATCATGCATGCATGCATGAATGAATGCAAACAAAAAATTCAATTGCTATGCTAACCGTGAACATATCATATGAACAACACATCAGAGGAACCCCAAAGCCTCTAATTTGAAAACAAGAGATGAAAATACCATCTAAAAAATATAATTTAGTCATTAGATTTAGGCCTCCCAACTATAAACTAATATGAATTCATGTGGGAAAATTAAATGCTAAAAGGCAAAATAAATATACAGGGAAATTCAAAACCTGGCCTCATAGAATTATCACATCGTCCAAACCCTGCAACGCTTATCGGATAGGTCATCGCCAAAAAAATGGGATGAGATTGAGAGGTTTAAGTAGGGAAGAGATTTGAAACATCACTTTTTTTTATGGATTTCAACATATTTTATATTTATGTTTATTTTGACAAGATGACATTTGTAACTCTCGAACGGTTTAGGTGGTGCACTAGGTTTAATTCATACATAACAACAGATTTTATTTTGCCAAACATATCTAGTTAAAATGTTATAAATGTCTCTAAAGGAACCCAATAAGGCCCTAGTTAACCCAATCATTCAACCCACAATTAAATATTCTTTTGGTAGGGTAAGTACTAGGTTAATTTGGTCTTGCTAACCAAATGGTAACTACTACATTAATTTGATCTTGCTAATCAAACATTTTCTTGGTCTTGGTTCTAAGTTTAATTAGAAGAGTTGGTGTTGCCTAAATGAAGCCCTTTTAAACTATGGTCTGAAAAGGATTTGTTTGGTCTAATCGTGATAACTAAAGGAGTGAAAAATCGACTAATTACATCATTGATAATTGATGTATTGAATTGATGAGAGGTTCATTAAGAATTTGTTAGAGAAACATGTGGGTTTGGTTGTTTTATTTGATATGCATGTTATCATAGAGGAATCGATGCTAAATTCACATTGTAGTGGTTGATATTCATCACAAATTAAATTTCACAAATAACTTTGTGTTACAAGCACACTATTGTGCTTTGTCACACAATTGCAGCATTCTAAACAAGCACACTAATATTCTTTGTCACACACCTATGGCGTTGTGACATTGTCACATGGGCATAAATTTAAACCATGTTGTTCTACATCGCACAACATGGTCCAATGATTCATATTGCAGACATGGAACTACACAACATGACATATTGATGTAGTTGAAGAGAGTCAACGATTTTCCCATGGAAGACTAATAATTAAGACAAATCATCTTCCTTGTTTGTCTCTTCTTTGGCAATTTTGTACTTTGTTCAATATAGAGAATATGAGTAGACTAGAAGACAAACCATTTGTATCCCTTGGCTAGAAGATAAGTGTCATATCATGAGATTATGAATACTTTCAACAATCAGTTACTTGGATATTTTGCTCAAATTCAAGTTATCCATACCTTGTTGTACATTTTTAAAAACTTAATGGGAATTTGGAGTTGATTCATTTCCCAATATAGACATGCCATTGTTTGTGTGAATGAATATATTCATTTTTCTTAGTTTATATAAGTTCACTAATTAATTTGAATAATGTAGTGAAGAAGCTTAATCTATCTCTAGGTGTGCATCATGAACCCTACGCATTGGTTGGCTCAACAAGAACCTAAATGTTCGTGGAGTTATTTTCACTTGTACATACATGTGAGGAATTAAACACCTTAATGGTTGATGCCACTAAATTTGAATTTAATTCAATCTATATGAGCAAGAAAACATGTTAAAGAATTTTAAAGGAAAATAATCGCGATGTGATGAAGTGCAGTAAAATAGATGTCACCAAGAGAAAATTTCTTAAAAATTTAAAATCACTAAAGAATTCATTTGAAACCAATTAATTATTCCTTGGTGTAAGGTGTTATGATATTAAACTATGTCTTGTATGACATTGTATTTTTCTCAAATGATTTCAAATGTAAATCCCTATTTACAATCATTAGCATCATAAAGTGATGTAGCCCATACACTTTAATTCATTCACTAGATCTAAAAACTATGAAAACACATGAGAGTGGAAAAACAACAATCTTTTATTCCTTCTCCATCCTAACTATTACAATGAAGGTTCAATCTCTTATAACTAATATATGAGATTTTCGAAAATTCTTACAGGACTCTAACAGTGACCATTAACTTAATGCTAACTAGAGAGACATTAGTTGTCTACTAGTTTTTCTGATTAGGTGCATAAACTAATAGATAACTGATAATTACAAATTTAAAAAATCTCGCAAAAACACTAAAAATCCAATTTGAGGCACTATATGAGGGAATTAGGCCCTGAAAGAGTGTCAAAAAAAGGTTCGACCATATGGATCTTATCGATTGCTACAATGAAATATTTGAAACGGAACTTCCTGTTAAATTTGATCCCAAACGGATAAATGAGTCAAAAGTTATGACCCTCGGAAATCAAGGCGTTATTTTTTCTTTTTTTTTCAATTTTTTATAAATAATTTCAGTCCACGGAAATCCCTGCATCATTAAGACTAAAACAGAGAAGAAGGTCATATTTCCAAGTGGAGGATAAAAACATATTTACAATGTACAAAACTATTTTAGATATAAAAAATAGAGAATATATCTTATGTGTGAAGACTATAAAGCATGTCATCCATTGGTATTTTTGTGGCTATGTTTTCTTCTTCTAGGAATATTTTCTAGTACCAGTGTTTCTTCCACAAAATTCCCATCTCCTCAACTAACACAATTTTGGTCTCAGGGAGCATCCAATAAATGAAAGTGGTCATCACCAGCACTCTACCTTCAAACAAGAGAAACAACCCGTTCTTCATGTGGCAGAGCATGGCGAAAAATGCATGGGAAATAATGAATGTGAAGAGAAAGTTTAAAATCATGGTGATTCTCTACTAAGCTATTTGTTCACTTTGAGAAGTTACATAGAGTAAAAATATCTTCAGGTAAAGAAGTCCGTAAAGTTAGGTATTTTGCACAAGTTAAGAGTTCCACATAAGTGCGAAGTAAATTTAGTGCGAAGTAAATTTAGTGTGAAGTCAATTTACTGCGAAGTAAATTTAGTGTGAAGACAATTTGTGCGAATCCAAGTTCTATGAAGTTAATTTCTGCGAAATTAAAAGTTGGGGTTTCTGCCAAGTTTGATAATAAAAAGAAATATCTACTGCGTAGTTAATTTTTAATTGACTGTGCGATATGATTTTCCCTTGAGGTGAAAGGTGGTAATAGGTTAAAACCTATGTTACCATAAATGAGAAACTGGAATGGAACAAGAAATGAGAACTGCATGAGAAACAAAGTTTCCAAGTTTCGCATATAAGAAATATAAGAAACGAGAAGAGAGAAAAACAACAAAATTGAAGATGATGAGAAATAACAATAATCTCATGCAAATTCATATAGAATCTATACAATAATTTATTGTTGAGTACAAAATTATTAGCTAGATCGTTCAAACCACAATCACCTAACATGGTGGATCATAAGAGCATCCAACAATCCCAATCCAATGTGGGAAAGCATGTCCAATTTCATCATAGGTTTTAAAAGTTCAAATAGTGAAGTGGCTTCTACCTTATGCACAACATTTCCCATATAAGTTACACAAGAATGACTTGTGCATCAACTATGCTTGGCAAGTAGCTTATGCCTAATACGTTCATACATATACCAAGCTACACAATTTTTGTGATGAGTCTTCTTGGAGAAGAAATTGGGAAAACGCATAATAGAAATGAAGGTTTACTCATATAAGAGGGAGCATTATGAGTTTATACAATAGTAAATTTTTCCTAACTAGTTAGTAAAATGGAATCTCTAAGAATCTTCCAATGTAAGAAGTAGTGCAATATTTTTTATTTTCCAAATAAAGCCACAAGAAAGATCCAATGTCACTTATATGTTTGATTTGTCACTTTATGCTGTCATTTGACTATGATTTGAACTCAAATGTATAAACTACTACAATTTCATGGTTTTCAAAGTTCAATTAAGTGAAGGGGCATATACCTCATGCACAACATTTCACACATAATATACATAAGCATGCGTGTGCATCAACTATGCTAGGTGGGTAGCTTATGCCTTACACATTCATACATATACAACTACACAATTTTTGTTTTTGTCATGACTCTTCTTGAAGAAGATATTGAGCACACACAATCAAAATGAAGGTTGGTACGCAATTTTTATCATGACTCTTCTTAAAGATGAGATTGTACAACACACAATCAAAATGAAGGTTGACTCATATAAGAAGGAGCACTCTCAATTTATATTTAACAATCAATTCTTGATGAAATGGAAGCAACTATAGATGCAAGATGCATTGCAAAAAAAAATTATTTTATGAATAAAGCAAAAACAATCCCACGGTCATGATCTATTTGTTTTGTCACTTTACATATAATTTTCGTTGATTCGTTGAACTAAGATGTGTAAATTATGACAAAATCCAAATATCTCTAATACAATAATGATTCTCAATGTAAGGAAAACGCCAGTGGAAACAAAAAAAACACTCTGACTGAAAAATAAAAAATAAAAAAGGTGGAACAAGAACAACTTTGTCGATTTGTCAAATATTTACCCTTATTTGTTAAAAAAACATCAAATCTTTACCCTTCTTTGTTAAAACAACAACTAGGAGCATGCACTGCTATCTAGAAGTGTTTTTATGCTTCAGCCAATAACCTGGAGGTCTCAGAAATTTTTTGTATTTTAAAAAATGAATAGAATTCACAAAAGGAATACATATTACAGACGTAGGGGCTAAAGACCGGATGTCTTCTAAAAACAGAGGAAACAGAGGCCTAGGAAACTCAGAATGATTCCAGATCCAAGTTTTGCTAAGAGTACATGGGCATCTCTAAAGCTCTATCTACATGAATTCAAAGGACCGTGGATTGATCAATTTATTTTTCTCTAAGCTTAAAGTTCACATGGACGCACAGACAATGACCTGATAAGGGGTTATAAAGAAGAAATATGCCTATTCAAATGCACACTTAAAGCTAATAGATTTGGTTCTAGAAGGCGAAGGTGCTCAAGTATGGAAGCCATCCCAAAATAATCATGACAAACAATAAGGACGTGTTGAGCCTGGGCCTGAATATTGCGGAAACATGAATTAAAAAATCAGAGAAATCATGGCATGCGCATAAAAACGTGGTAATATTCTCGCTTCCAGGCTCAGTATCCAGGCTAGTAGCTCCACCCAATTCTCTTCTCTTCAATGCAGGCAACAGGAAAAGATGAAAAAGTTCAAAATAAAATCATATACAGTACAAGGTAGTAGAAGTGCAAAACATTCTTGTAAGCATATGCACAAACAAGTTGCAAGGGAAAACTTCATTTCAAAGCTTCCGTAGTTTCATAGTATTTAATGGTCATTGAATTTTTGCAAGTGGACATTTATGTAGTCACCCCACTCGCCTTCCCACCCACCAACAGTCTAGAAATTAAATTCGACCCATTCGTTTCTGCATAAATCGCTGGGAGAAACGTTGTGTTTCGTAAGAAACGTTTTTTCTGGGTGTAGAATGACAACGCCTGTAGAACGGTGGTTTCTATTTTGTCTCCGTTTCTAGGGCGTTTTTTCTCATAAATGTAGACCACCATCACATTTATGTAACATAGGTTAAAATTCATACGTAAAATCTACATTGAGGTTACAAGAAAAGACATTTCACTATTAAATCAAAATACGGAAAGCAACGATACATTGCTCCATTGCATTTCAAAGATCATATCTACCATACAATAATTTTACAAAAGAAACCTAAAATAAACAAAAGATTTGTGGCTAGAGAACACAACGAAATTGACTATTAGTGAATGAAGGTTCGAGTTAATGAAATTTTGGGAAGCTCTGATACTTTGGCTCTCACAAGAATCAATCAATAAATCAAAAGCACAAGACTTACTTGGCTGAGAGACGAATCAAGTATTGAATCTGCTTACCTCCTTACAGAATGCGTTGCTTTTTCGGAATTGAAATCGGGCAATTTAGTTCCCGTTCTCTCCATATTTAGGGTTCTTCCCGGGTGCAGCGATACTTCATAACTCAAAATATCCTCTACAGTTCAAGTTATCGAGAGAGATATAGAGGTTTTTTTGGAAGCCCTCCCTTCTACATTCCAATATTTAGGGTCTTATGGTTGTAATGAATCCATAGGAAAATTCCGATCCGACGCTCCAAGCCTCCCTTTTCCCGATTTGTAGTCAAGGGAATATGGCGCCATTACAAAAATATAATTGAATCATATTTGTGGCGTGAAATGTCTTTATCAATCTACAAGGTGGTGAGTGAAAGTTTAATTAATTGAAATGTGTCTATATCAAATTTAGTCGGTAAAGTATTCAATTAAAACGCGTTGAATGAATTTTTTTACAAAAATAAAAATATCAATTTGATCAAACAAGAGAAAGGTGCATTGCAACATATTCCTGCCAAAAAGGCCTTTAAGAAAGCAAGCCGCTGAGACTCGAGGGACACCCACCCACCAAGGTTTTCCCTTTCAAATAGGAATAGATTGGGACCAGGTGCAAATACTATGTGATTTTGACAAAAGAGTAACCCCTATCAAAGAAAGTTTAGCGAACAAAGGTTAATTAGTAGTTTTCCGAACCATCTCCCTTGAAAAGCAAGCTCCTTGTGGTGCTTCTGGATCTGAAAGGAAGCACTTTCAAATGCACTCCAAAAGAACTTCTTCCTCTGCCTCTAGAGTTTGATCTTCCTCTGCCTCTTCCACGACTTATGGATGACTGTGTTGTGAATGCACCTTCCAACGATGTATCTGAACTACTGATTCTATGTTCATGATTGAGTAATGAGGCTTGTAATTCATCAATGGTAAATGTGGACAGATCTTTGTTTTCCTCTAGGGTCACAACTAAAGATTCAAATTTATTTGGAAGAACTCTAAGTACTTTTTCAACAACTCTTTGGTCACCTAGAGTTTCTCCATTAGACTTTATTTGATTAACCAAACCAATAACACGAGTATAGAATGAGTCTACTGACTCTGTTTCTTTCATTGACATAGATTCAAAATCTCTTCTAAGGATTTGTAGTTTGGCAGTATTTACCTTGTTCAAACCTTGATAGGAAGTTTCCAGTGTGTCCCACGCTTCCTTAGTTGACTGCATTGTTGCTACTCTTGGGAGTATGGATTCATGTGTTGCTTGATGTATGTGGAACAGTGCCTTTCCATCTTTCTTCCTCTGTTCCTTTAAGACATCCTTCTCAGCTTGTGTGAGATTGTTGTATGCTGCTAGATCTACTGGTTCTGCATAACCATGCTGGACTATTTTCCATACATCCTGACCTCTAAACAAAACTTTCATAGTTAGAGACCAATATTCATAATTTTTTCTTGAAAAGATTGGAGTTTGAAAATTACCAGAAGTGGAAGCCATCACTTTTCCCTTATAGATAGAATTCTTACTTTTGGTAAACTAGGCTCTGATACCAGATCAAGGGAAAAATACACCGCACAGTCAAGTAAAAATTAATTGCGCAGTAGATATTTCTTTTTATTATCAAACTTGGCGGAAACCCCAACTTTTAATTTCGCAGAACTTGGATTGGCACAACATATCTTCGCAGTAAATTGACTTCCCAGTAAATTTACTTTGCACTAAATTTACTTCGCACTTATGCGAAACTCTTAACTTGTGCAAAATACATAACTTTGCGGCACCTTTACGGACTTCTTTACTTGAAGATATTTTTACTCCGCGTAACTTCTCAACTTTACGGAATACTTTGATCTTCGAAAAAATCACTCTTAAACAGACTTTATATAAAGTATTTCTTGCTAAAACATAACAACGGAAGTATGAAGATTATGTCGAAGTTACTTCACGATAAACAGAAAATTTAACCGCCGTGAAATATATATGGAAATCTTGATTTCTTTTACATACAGTAAATGTAAACAACATTTACACAGGTGAATATGAAGAAGATGTGTCGCATGTATTAACCAACATGCTTGAGAATGAACACAAATAACTATTGACTTATATAATACCGCAGTAAAACAAACAATATAGCCGCACTTACAGAGAGATGAGTTTTACTTCAATATGTAATGTCCCAAAAATCACAAAAATTTAAAATTTTCTGCTAATGTAGTAAAAACTATTTTCAGAGTCAATGATTAAAATTAACTTCAGCACTGCTAAAATAATAAGAAATGTACCGGTACCTGTTTGTAGAAAATAAGAGTCTCACTTCCTTTTCCTAAGTATCCCTGTTTACTGAATTCAGATTCTATTGCTTTTCGAAAGTGTTTTATAAGAATGAGATGTATGAACTGACACTTGTGGACGTATGTGTTGAATGTAACAAATGTAAATCTTCTCCTTATGGTTATAAGAATTTGCATGCATGTGTATTAAAGTTTCACTGGTAATTTAGGTGGATGGGATCCTTTAATGGTGGCGGTTGATGCTCATGATGTGATACTTGTCTCTCTTTTTAAGAAGGGCAAGGTACCCTGGCAAGGTTGCCGAGAGGTAGGGGTAAGAAAATGGAGGCTCTTGACTTACTTAGCGTTTTCGCTAATGCCTTCTCTTCTTTTCTTGGTTTGCAGGTCTATCTATGGAGATACATGCTTATGGTGTTCACTTCACAAAATCCGCATTTAAATAATACTATTGGTTTGAAAAGTGTGGTGGTTTTCACTTCGAAAAGATTTGTTGGAAGTTCGAAGCCTTTGTGGAACTTTCACACCATGATACCCTTGTCATCAATTGTTGAGGTTACACAAACTTAGGGTCTTGGTAACACCCTTGCATTTTAATTAATTCAAGGTCGCAAGTGCCTTCACCACAATAGGGACCATGACCTATAGCCAAATGTTTGGGTTTGGTGGTGGCATTTAATGCAACCATACGATATCACATGCCAATGTTTTCTAGCTAGGATAGTGGAGGTGGTCTTAGATACTACACCATCGAGGGTTTCAATATTTGTGGTTCATTTTTTTTCCCCTGTCTATATGTTGAATGTGTATGAGGGTTTGGTGTTCTGACCTGAGCTTGGATCATGGTCAGCCCACCACAAAGGTTTTGTTATGCAGACATGGCGATAGCTAAGGTAACAACCCCCTGGTTCTACTTTACCATTTTTACATTGAGAGAAACGATACTGAACATTTTTTGACTTGAAATGTTTACTCGCTGTGACAGGTAAGTGGTTTGATCTCTTTCATTTGCGTGCGGACTGGTTAATGGCCACGACTTAGTCTTGGAGGCGACTGCAACTAGTAAGTCTTGAGTCCACATTTACTTCTCTCCTACTCTCGCCTCTGTGGAGTATCTTGCATTTTGTTATGGGGAGCCTGGTGAGCTCGATTCTCTTCACTATGACAAGTTTGAGTTTCCTGGAAGTCGCGGTTTTGGCTGGTTTGTTGTGAAAAGATGTAACTAAAGTCATTTGCAGGTCTAAAGTGGTAGTGAGAGATTTTGGCTATCTGGATCTATGTTTGAATCTTGTTGAACTCTTAATGTTGGCAATAACGCCCAAAATGAACTGGGGTTTATCCCAGAGATCTACGTTTGCGAAACTGTAATTGTATGGGCCCTGGAATGTCCTTATGTGTAAGCATTAACATGATTTGGTTCTCCATTTAAAATCTGCGTTTTAATTTAAGAATGATGCTTGGAAATGTTGGTTGCTAATGTGATTGTTTTGATGGCGTGAATCGTAATCTTGAGGATAAAATACTACGCCTGCCATGATCTAAGATTTGGGTCTGTATTGCTATATTTCTAGTTATGTGAAGTAGGTAGAAAACAAAAGGGTTTCAAATGAATGGTTGTGGGAATGGATCCCTGTACCATCGTTTATGATTAACGCTTTCTTTGTATGTCATCAGGTAAAGTTTGTTGAAGTATAATGTGTAACCCTTCTACGTTTTGGGTAAGAGTCGTAGCCCTAGCTAATACTTCTGACTCAACACTTGAAACTCCGTAACCCCGAGTGCTCTTCAGAGCCATTTAACTCAACACTCTCACATGGGAATTACTCTAGTGCAATTCCAGAGTCCCTGCTCAACACTAGTGCTAGAATGTGGTTGTGAGGCACATCTAGAATCAATTTAAGTTGCCTTGGATCCGGTATTCGTTTATCAAGCTTGGAGTGCTCCAGGGCTTATGCCCAACACTCGATGTACATTAGGGCTTACTCCCAGTACATCATATTTCCTCTAGGTACATCGAGGCTTTTTCCCAATATGTAGGTAATTTGTGTGTTTTTGAGTCCACGCTCAACACACCATATAAGTCAATTATGTCATTCACAACATTGCACAGTATGTAAGAAAAGGTCATCTCAGTATATTAGGGTTTTGTACCCACATCAAAACATAATCAAAACATTGGGGCTTCCCTACCCAGTATATAATCAAATAATGAAATTCAGTCAGGGTCCATGCCCAATATGTCAGTCTACAAAAGAATAAATCATATGTACTAGGGCTCATGCCCAATAATCAGAATAAATCACATGTGCTGGGGCCGTGGCCCTATATAGCATCATAAAATAGTCAGTCCAAAATTTGGGATATTACATCCCTCCCCGCTTAGAAAAACATCGTCCCGGTGTTTCTAGGGACTAGGAATGAGGTCCTGAAACAAGGCGGGGTATGCCTCTTTCATGGTGGCCTCATTCTCCCAAGTAGCCTCATCTGATCCAAAGTGCCTCCATTGCACTTTCATTTGAGTAATGGTCCTCCTCCTAATATGGACCTCTCTCTTGTCCAGGATATGGAGGGGTTCTGGAGCGAACTCCCCTTCGAGCTCCACCTATAATAAGAACCAATCAATAACATGTTTAGTATCGTATACATATTTCTTTAATAATGAAGCATGAAAAACATTATGAACTTTTATGTGAGCTGGTAGGGCTAACTCATAAGATACTGGCCCCTTCTTGGCCAGTATTTCGAAAGGTCCACAAAATCTTGGGGCTAGTTTCCTGCAACGTCCTAAGCTCAACGAGCTTCGTTTTGCTTTTATTTTTAGGAACACATGTTTGCCAACTTGATAGTCCTTGTCTTTTATTTTCTTGTCCACATAACTCTTTTGGCGGTCTTGAGCTTCTTTTAAGTTTAGTTTCACCTTGGAGACTAGCTGTTCCAAGTCCTTTAATAAGTCGGGTCCCAACATAAGTCTGTCTACTGGGCTGTCCCAAGTCATGGGAGTCCGACATTTCTTGCCGTAAAGTACTTTGAAAGGACTCATTTTGGTCGAGGTTTGATAACCATTGTTGTATGTGAATTCCACTAGGTGCAAATAATATTCCCACTTGGTGGGGTTATTCATGACATACATCCTCAACATGTCCTCGAGGATCTAGTTTACTCACTCTGTTTGTCCGTCGGTGTGGGGGCGGTACGTAGTACTGAATTGTAACTCGGTTTCCAGACTGGAGAATAATGCTCTCCATAAGTTGCTAGTGAACTTCGTGTCTCGATCGGAAATGATTGCTTTGGGTATCCCGTGCAATCAAAAGATCTCTTTCAAGAATATTTCTGCTATGTGAACTACTTTGTAGGTGGATTATACTGGTATGAAATGGGCCGCTTTAGACAATTTGTCCACAATTACAAAAATGGAATCGTTCAGTTTCTTATTCTTGGGTAACCCCGTAATGAAGTCCATGCTTATCACCTCCCACTTCCATTCCGGAATGGGTAGGGGTTGTAGTAAACCGGAGGGGTGTTGGTGTTCTGCTTTGACCAGTTGGCATTCCTGACATTTCGCTATGAACTTGGCGATGTCAGCCTTCAACCTAGGAAAAAGTAATGTTTCTTTACGACCGATATCATCTTTTGATATCCAGGGTGCCCTGAATAGGGTTTCCGGTGAAATTCGTTGAGAATGTTTGATCTAATGTCTCCATTCTCTAGGACGTAAAGTTGGTCTTTAGACCACAATAGTCCTGACTCGTCTATCTTATACTCCTTCTGTTGTTGAAAGAGTCTGTCTTCCTGAATCTTTGCGAGGATTTTCGTATAATAACGGTCACTCTTACATGCTGTTCAAATTTTGTGGTGTAAGTCTGAGCCGGTTTGGCTCACCATAACCTCGTAAAGCATATGTGCTCGACGGCTCAAGGCATCCGCAATCTTGTTTTCCTTGCCTTTTATATGCTTTAGTTCGAAATGGTACTCACTAAGGAAGGCTAACCACCTGTCCTGCCTGGCATTTAGGTCGGGTTGATCGAAAAGGTTTTTCAAGCTCATGTTATTAGTCATCAATAAGAATTTCTTTCCCATGAGATAATGTCGCCACATTTTTAGAGCATGGATGATGGCGGCTAGTTCTAGGTCATGGGTTGGGTAGTTCTGCTCATGTTCTTTTAGTTTCCTCGATTTGTAGCATATGGCACAATTGTATTGCATAAGGACTCCCCTAAGTCCTTCCTTGCTTGCATCCGTGCAAACGATGAAGTCCCCATTGGGATCCGCAATACGTAGAATCGGTGCACTAATCAGTAGTCGTTTCAGCTTTTGAAAGCTCTCTTCGCACTTATCCATCCAGATGAACTTGTTTTCCTTTTTCTGTAAGGCGGTCATGGGGCATGAGATCTGTGAAAATTTCTCAATGAAATTTCGGTAGTAGCTGGCTAATCCTAAGAACAAACTTATGTCGAATACGCAAGTGTGTGTGGGCCATTCTTCAATAGCTTTGAACTTTTTGGGGTCGACGTCTATTCCCTTCTCGGAAATGATATGTCCTAGGTATTGAATCTGAGGTCTGTAGAAATCGCACTTACTAAACTTGGCGTAAAGCTCGTGCTCTCTTAGTATCTGTAAAAAAATTCAGAGGTGCTCCTCATGTTCTATCTCGTTCTTGGAGTAGATCAGAATGTCATCAATAAAGACTAGAATGAATTTATTGAGGTATTTACTAAAGATATTGTTCATCATGCACATAAAGTTGGCCAGTGCGTTCTTCAACCCAAAGGGCATTACTATGAACTTGTAGTGGCCGTAACGGGTTCGAAATGTGGTCTTGTTGATATCCTCATCACGGATCCTTACCTGATGGTATCCGAATCGTAAGTCGATCTTCGCACCTCCGAATTGGTCAAACAAGTCGTTGATTCTAGGGAGTGGGTAGCGGTTCTTAATGGTCATATTGTTGAGTTGGTGGTAATCGATGCACATCCACATCGTGCCATCCTTCTTCTTGATGAAGAGTATCGGTGCGCCCCAAGGGGACACACTAGGTCGGATGTACCCTTTTTCAATTAGTTCTTGTAACTGAAGTTTGAGCTCTGCCAATTCTGGTGTGCTCATGTGGTACGGGGCTTTAGAAGCTGGTACTGACCCAGGTGTCAGTTCAATAGAAAAGTCTAAGTCTCGTTTAGGCGGTAATCCCGGTATTTCTTCAGGAAATACATCTTTGAATTCTACGAGGACTGGAAAGTCTTCGATCTTCTGTTCCTTATCAGTTTCTATGTTTTGGATGTTGACGACAAAGAGTTTGCATCCCTTCATGATACATTTCTTTGCTTGTAAGGCGGAGATCTGTCTTACTGACACTTTCTTAGGGATACCCTGAATTGTCTTCTAAATCCCTTGGTCATCCCTGCAAAGTAAGGATTTATTTAAACAATCTAGGAGGACATGGTGCTCTTCCAACCAATCCATGCCGATGAGTACGTCATCCAACCCTAGGGGTAGAATGTTTAAATCTAGCCTAGTTTGAAATCCGTTTAAGTTTATCTCGCAAGTTTTAACTAACTCGAAGATATTTCTTTTGGTACCGGTGGCTAGTTGTACCAGCCACGATTTCTCATAAGGTTCTCGGTTCAACTTGCAAGTGTCCACTATCTTAGGGGAGATATAACTTCAGTAAGTGCCGGGGTCTATTAAAACTGAAACTGTAGTGTTAGAGATCTTACCCTCTAATTCCACCATGCTGGCTTGGTGATCTGCCTGTCGACTATTGAGAGCGGCATAGATCCTTGGTGTTTTTGCCATGTCTCCTATGGTAGTCTCTGTTTGGATGTTGTGTAAAACTCCATCGATTTTGCTGAGGAAGTCTCTGTAGTAATGGGGCCCTTGGCATTTCCAGAAAGAAATGGTTGGTGGGACAGTTTTGGTCCCTTTGTTGAATGCTGGCCTGTTGGAAGGTGGTGGGGTTGCACTTGGTCGTGCTTGAGTTTGGTTGAAGCCTCTGTTAGGTGGAAAATTGTTGTTGTGTTTTCGGAAGGGTGGAGGTCTGAAACTTGGTTTGCAGTTGTCTGAGAAGGTTCTGAACCTATCTCTGTTTCGGTTGATGTTGTCATTCCTTGGCTGCCCGTGCTCATAGCACAACCTTGCTTTATGTAGGGTTACATCAAGGGTTTTGGGCATGTCAAACTCTATCTTTTCTCTAAAGTTTGGTGGCAGCCCTCCCAAGAACTGCTGTATTTTTACCTTTTCATCTTTGATGTAAGGAACATAGTGTAGCAAGTCTAAGAATTGGTTTATGAAAGCTTCCATAGTCAGGGAACCCATCTTCAACTCATGGAATTCTTTTATTTTCTTGTCGAAGAATCTTTCAGACATATACTTGTCCTGGAATATTTCGCTGAAAGTATCCCAGGTTACGTCCCTTAATTCTTGTCTTTTAGTGTGTTTCAAGTCCGGCCACCATCTGGTAGCTTTACCATTTAGGTTGTATATGGTGAGTCGGGCTTGGATTTCGCTAGAGTAATTATGAACTTTGAAGTATTTGTTCATCCCTAGCAGCCATTCTTCAGCCTTCTCCCCAGAGTTGATTTCTCCGTCATAAGTTGGGGCTCTTATCTTCCTAAACTCTCCTTGCAGACTGTCGTCACTCTTCATCTTTTTCTTGCAAGGAGGTGGTGAACCCTCATCGTTGGAAGAGCTCTTACAATCTCTTTCCATTGATTTAGGTATGTGTTCTCCCTGCTCTTCTCCCTTAGGGATGATAGTCCTTTTTGTGTGATTGTCCCCTTTTTTTGGAGGTTTGACTGAGAGTGTGGGCTGTCCAAGAGGGTTATCCTTTGTTAAGGTCTGAAGTAGTGCCTCATTTATGGCCTGCTGTTCTCTTCTTTCCTGCATATTTTCATCTCGGAAGCTTCAGAACTCTGCCTGTAGGTTTTGCATAGAATGTCTACAATCTGAGTTTAGTTCGACCACCACCTCTTGCTCTCGGGGTGGTGAGTCCATATTTCCATGAATGCTGCTGCCCTGTTCTACATTCATTTTTCCAGACAGTGTTTGTACCTGAAATGTTATATAAGCATAGAGAACAGAAAATTATGTTAGTTTATTCATAAAACAAAATAGAATGTAAATGTATGTTTCTGCCAGTTGTGTTTCTGCAGCGGATGTTTGTAATGAGCCCAATAGGTCACTTAGTTTTTTGTAACTGGGCTCTGATACCACTTGTAATGTCCCAAAAATCATAAAAATTTAAATTTTTTTGCTAATGTAGTAAAAGCTATTTTTAGAGTCAATGATTAAAATTAACTTCAGCACTACTAAAATAATAAGAAATGTATCGGTACCTGTTTGCAGAAAATAAGAGTCTCACTTCCTTTTCCTAAGTATCTGTGTTTACTGAATCAGATTCTATTGCTTTTCGAAAGTGTTTTATAAGAATGAGATTTATGAACTGACACTTGTGGACATATGTGTTGAATGTAACAAATGTAAATCTTCTCCTTATGGTTATAAGAATTTGCATGCATGTGTATTAAAGTTTCACTGGTAATTTAGGTGGATGGGATCCTTTAATGGTGGCGGTTGATGCTCATGATGTGATACTCGTCTCTTTTTTTAAGAAGGGAAAGGTACCCTGGCAGGGCTGCTGAGAGGTAGGGGTAAGAAAATGGAGGCTCTTGACTTACTTAGCGTTTTCGCTAATGCCTTCTCTTCTTTTCTTGGTTTTCAGGTCTATCTATGGAGATACATGCTTATGGTGTTCACTTCGCAAAATCCGCATTTAAATAATACTATTGGTTTAAAAAGTGTGGTGGTTGTCGCTTCGAAAATCTTTGTTGGAAGTTGCAAGCTTTTGTGGAACTTTCACACCATGATACCCTTGTCATCACTTGTTGAGGTTACACAAACTTAGGGTCTTGGTAACACCCTTGCATTTTAATTAATTCAAGGTCGCAAGTGCCTTCACCACTATAGGGACCATGACCTATAGCGAAATGTTTCAGGTTGGTGGTGGCATTTAATGCAACCATACAATATCACATGCCAACGTTTTCCAGCTAGGATAGTGGAGGTGGTCTTGGATACTACACCATCGAGGGTTTCAATATTCGTGGTTCATTTTTTTTTCCCTTGTCTATATGTTGAATGCGTCTGAGGGTTTGGTGTTCTAACCTGAGCTTGGCTCATGGTCAACCCACCACGAAGGTTTCGTTATGCAGACATGGTGATAGATAAGGTAATATCCCCCTGGTTCTAATTTACCATTTTTACATTGAGAGAAACGCTAATGAATGTTTTCTGACTTGAAATTTTTACTGGCTGTGATAGGTAAGTGGTTTGATCTCCTTCGTTTGCATGGGGACTGGTTAATGGCCACGACTTAGTCTTGGAGGCGACTGCAACTAGTAAGTTCTGAGTCCACATTTACTTCTCTCCTACTCTCGTCTCTGTGGAGTATCTTGCATTTGGTTATGGGGAGCCCGGTGAGCTCGATTCTCTTTACTATGATAGGTTTGAGTTTCCTGGAAGCCGCCGTTTTAGCTGGACTGTTGTGAAAAGATGTAAATAAAGTCATTTGCAGGCCTAAAGTGGTAGTGAGAGATTTCGGCTATTTGGCTCTATGTTTGAATCTTGTTGAACTCTTGATGTTGACAATAACGCCCAAAATGAACTGGGGTTTATCCCAGAGATCTACGTTTGCAAAACTGTAATTGTATGGGCCCTGGAATGTCCTTCTGTGTAAGCGTTAACAGGATTTGGTTCTCCATTTAAAATCTATGTTTTAATTTAAGAATGATGCCTGGAAATGTTGGTTTCTAATGTGATTGTTTTGATGGCGCAAATCGTAATCTTGAGGCTAAAATACTACGCCTGCCATGATCTAAGATTTGGTTCTGTACTGCTATATTTCTAGTTATGTGAAGTAGGTAGAAAAAAAAGGGTTTCAAATGAATGGCTGTGGGAATCGATCCCTGTACCGTTGTTTATGAATAACACTTTCTTTGTATGTCATCGTGTAAAGTTTGTTGAAGTATAATGTGTAACCCTTCTACATTTTGGGTAAGAGTCGTAGCCCTAGCTAATACTTCGATTGATTTTTAGACGGTATGGGTTGCTGCATGTTTACTATTCTTGTGGCGTCTAGTAGAATAGGAGAGCCTTGGATGGGGTTCGATCCCCTGACCTGTAAGATGATATGTTAACTATTGTAAGCTGTGGCTGCTTGAAATATGAAGTGATAAACGTTTAGAGTTTTTGTTTGCAAGAATGAAATTGTCTGATGCTAAGTTTATAAATCGTAATGCCTGGAAGATGCATTTAAAATTCTTGTGAGGAGTTGACTGTTGATAAAGATCGACCCTTGGGAAAGTAATGTGGTGTCTTGGTCATAGTGTTGGATTAATACATTGATGATGAAATCTTTGGATTCATAGTGTATCTTGTTTCTTTTGTCTGGTGTGTTAAATCGATGTTTGAATAGTTTAAAAGATTAATGTCGCTGAATGTTTCGATGTATGTTTTGTTTGATTTCTGTATGATAATGGTTTTGGTTGCTTGAGTATTTGATCCCTTCCTATAGAAACCTAGCTGCTTGACACTTGAATTATTCCTGTAGAAACTTGCTGGTCGGATGGTGACTTGCTCCTCTACTGTAGGTGGCCTGCATAGTCAAATAATAATTAGTGTAAAAATTGTTGTGCTCCTCTGACCTGTTAGAACGATTCCTTAACGGGATAACTTTGGGGCTACCACGTTCCTCCCAACCTTGACCGTTGAACCATTATGGTTCTATCTGGATCCCTCCGAGCTTGGTTCCAACATGCAATGAGAGGTAGAGGCCCTAGACTCACTTCTGGTTCAGTTATGAGAATTTCTTTGGGTAAGGCTGCTTCAACTTCTTGGAGCATAATAGTTTTCTTGGACTACCATAAGAGAATAATAATCACCAAGAATGATAGATGATCCCAAAACTTGGGATCTTCCCTCTATAAAAACGGGAAATCTTGTATTAGTACTGTTGGATTAATTAGTTTATTTAATTTCAATAATTAATAATTTAAAAGATATTATTTAATTAATTAACTAGTCCTCTTGAACTAAGACTTTTCCAACTATTTGACTATCAACCATTTTGATTTATGCTCTTACTATTAACAATAATTATACTAATAATTATTCTTATATTTGAATTTATTTCACTTAACACATGATTTAAAATATTAAATAAGGCATAAATCAGATATACTAATTATATCCCATAGTTACATAATAACTCCT
The DNA here is from genome assembly GCA_027924585.1 of Larix kaempferi. NCBI lineage: Eukaryota > Viridiplantae > Streptophyta > Pinopsida > Pinales > Pinaceae > Larix > Larix kaempferi. The sequence continues at coordinate 7,731,914 of BSBM01000893.1, forward strand.
ATTATTATTTCAAGCTCCTAATAATAAATAATAATAGTAATAATAATAACAACAACAATAATAATAACTTGGAGGCCTTTACTATGGTTAGTCATAGAAGACTACTGATAAATATCTTTGATTTAGTTATGCGTCATTACATGACACTTTTTTCTTTTTAACTTTTAGGGACACGGTCCACTTCTTTTGGACGGTCTTGGTCAGCTTGGTTAGGTACCTCTAGTCTCTCTCTTTGCATGTTGGATTCCCTCGTTTAACATGGTAGCTCCCGTAGTAGGTGATGATGGAGAAAAAGATGAATCATTTAGTCAATTAAATAAATGTGATAAAAGTGCTCTTCAGAGTCTTTCCGAATCAACACTTGAAACTCCGTAACCCCGAGTGCTCTTCAGAGCCATTTAACTCAACACTCTCACATGGGCGTTTCTCTAGTGCAATTCCAGAGTCCCTACTCAGCACTAGTGCTAGAATGTGGTTGTGAGGCACATCTAGAATATTTAAGTTGCCTTGGATCCGGTATTCGTTTATCAAGCTTGGAGTGCTCTAGGGCTTATTCCCAACACTCGATGTACATCAGGGCTTACTCCCAGTACATCATATTTCCTCTAGGTACATCGAGACTTTTTCCCAGTACGTACGTAATTTGTGAGTATCTGAGTCCACACTCAACACACCATATAATTCAATTATGTCATTCCCAACACTGCACAGTATGTAAGAAAAGGTCATCTCGGTATATTAGGGTTTTGTACCCACATCAAAACATAATCAGAACATTGGGGCTTCCCTACTCAATATATAATCAAATAATGAAATTCAGTCAGGGTCCATGCCCAATATGCCAGTCTACAAAATAGTAAATCATATGTACTGAGATCATGCCCAATAATCAGAATAAATCACATGTGTTGGGGCCGTGGCCCTATATAACATCATAAAATAGTCAATCCAAAATTCAGGATATTACACAATCTTTCACCATTTTACAGAGCTTGGGCTCATAATACATTTCAAGACCAATTTCTTCTTCTTCTTCTTCTTTCACTCCTACATCTCTGCTTAATCCTACGAGAGTTTTTCATTTATCCACAAACTTAAGATCGCTTTGCCTGGAAACTATGAAGTCCATTCAAGACTGTAATTAATTTCTACCTAAGAAGTTGACTTGCGGAATACAAATGCAACTGAATAAATACTATGAAGTGTGCACGAAGCCTTCTGACAGACTGTCTGACATATCTGTGACTTCTTCGGACTGACAAAACGTCTATCAGTGTGACTGACAGGACCGATGCAAACTAGATGAGCATTCAGATCGTAATTACATTTCTCCAACATCACCTGCATGTTAGTCCATGTTAACTATATGCAGTTTAATCTGATTCACGAATCTAGATTTCATGGGGCTAGTCTTACACACTTTTCATCACTTACAAATTATTTTAAGATTGCCTCAATCTGCTAGTTACACACCTATCATCACTTAGAAATTATTTTAATAGTTCGTCAATCAATCGAAAAGAAGAGCACAAAAAAAAACAAAGAACTTAGTGCAAACACGGAAATAATAGCAAGCAAAGGGAGAAACTCCAAAATCAATGGGACCTTGAGAGACGTTCAAAACCTAATGTTAGACCTAGGATAGATTATTGAAAAAGGAAACAAAAAAACAACTTTGTGCAAACACACAAATAATAGCAGGCCAAGAGAGAAACTCCAGAGTATACAATCAAAATTCAAGCACATAGCTTCTTCATCAAAACCTTTTTCAATGTCCCTTTCATACGTACTGAACAAATCTTCCCTGGGCTTCATATTGAGCAATCTTTTCATTCGAATAGTAGGCTAAAATAACTGGAGTATGTATGTCGTGGAAAATAGTTTTCAAGTAGATTACCCTTGTACTGAACAAATATTCCCTAGGCTTCATATTAAGCAATATTTTCATTCGAATAGCATGGTAAAAGAACTGCATCGTGGAAAAAATATTTCAAGTCAATTATCCTCCTGCATTTTTTGAATTAATATATAAGAAAAAAGTGCAAAATGAGCTCCTAATCACAATGCAGGAGGACTCAAAAGCATCGCAACATAAATGAATTATTGAGATCTGCTCCACTTATGACCATTTCCCTCCGCTAGCAAAAATGTTCATGAGAACCCTGTGTGGAATGGAATTCGTATAACCCTTGGGAAGTTACCTCATTACACTCACCACCAGTTACCTACCTACAAAGAACAATCCAAAATTGAAACATTCTCAAACGCTTATACAGAAACCATAACTTAGAGTGAATCTTCATTGTTGATATCAAAACCATCGAGCTTCAAGTGATAAAGTTTTCAATACACAAAACATAAAGAGCAGAAACACAAAGGGAATATTGATTGCCTTCTCATTATCAAGCACACATATATAAAGTTTGTCATAGGACTCAAAACCACTATCTAATACTATGGGCCAGTGTAAACCATGGGTCGACTAATGACCTAGTCAACAACTAAATCAACTAACTTAGGACCATTGACTCAATTAACTAACCAACTTGACACATGAGATTAAAACTCTTAACACACCCCCTTAATCTCAAGTGGGATGGTGTACTCAACACTATCAATGCCTAAGTGCTTCCTCTGAAACTCAAATGCAGATGTACCCAAAGGTTTGGTAAACATATAAGCTAGCTGCTCCTTAGAGCCACAAAACATCAAACTGATTTCTCCATTATTGACTAACTCACGTATGAAGTGATAGCGAGTGTCAATGTGTTTAGTATTCCTATGAAATACATTATGTTTAGACAACTGTATAGCAGAACTGTTGTCACAGTATATGGCTATTGGTTCTGTTTATGTATGTCCCATGTCCTTCAAGAGTCTTCTAAGCCAAATTGCATGGCAGGCTGCTGTAGTTGCTGCAATATATTCTGCTTCTACTGAAGACATGCTCACAATAGGCCATTTCTGAGAATCCCAAGAAATAAGACTAGTACCAAGATGGAAAGCATAACCAGATGTGCTTTTCCTATCATCAATACTACCGGCAAAATCATTGTTTGTGTACCCTGTGAGAGTACAGTCTTGTGAATGAGTGTACCAAAGTCCATAATCAATTGTACCTGCAACATATCTCATTATTCTTTTTCCAACTTTCCAGTGAGAGTCTTTGGGAGATTCCATGAATCTAGAAATAAGACTAACAGCATACATCAAATTAGGTCTAGTAGCAGTCAAATACATTAAACTACCTACTAATCCTTTGTAAAGTGTAGAATTTACTGTTGGTCCTTCATCATTCTTGCTTAACTTGGTTTCTGTAGCAATGGGAGTTTCTACTAGTTTACATTTATCCATTTTGAATCTCTGCAGAATGTCAGTAGCATACTTATGCTGACAGATGAAGATCCCATTTTCACTTTGATCAACTTCTAGACCAAGGAAAAACTTCATAAGACCAATATCAGTCATCTCAAACTCCTTTTTCATGTCTGTCTTAATCTCTTCTAACATCAAATTTCCAATATAGATCATATCATCAACATAAAGACAAACAAGTAGAATCTTACCTTCCTGATCTGTTTTGACATACAGAGTGTGTTCATTACTGCTTTTGTTGAATCCATTTTTGATGAAATAAGAGTCAATTCTGCTGTACCAATCTCTCGGAGCTTGTTTGAGACCATAAAAGGCCTTTTTCAGCTTACACACCTTGTGTTCTTGACCTTTGACAGCATAACCAAGTGGTTGATCTACATAGACTTCTTCTTCAAGTATGCCATTCAGAAAGGCATATTTCACATCCATTTGGTAAATAGGCAATTGGTTTTGAGCTGCTATTGCAAGTACAGCTTTGATGGTGTCCATCCTTGCTACTGGGGCAAAGGTTTCTTCATAGTACACACCATATTGCTGTGCAAAACCTCTTGCAACAAACCTTGCCTTGTACTTTTCTATCTCTGATTTTTCATTCAACTTGGTCTTATAGACCCATTTTACACCAATGCAAATTTTATCTGATGGAAGATCAACTAGATCCCATGTCTGATTCTGCTCAATAGAATCAATATCTTCATTCATTGCTTGGACCCACTGTGGATCTTTTGATACTTCTTCAAAACATGTTGGCTGACATGAAAATAGAGCATACTGTAACTGCTCATCAATGACAGGAGTCTGATCATATAACTCCATTAAGATTCTGGTTCTCTGGTTCTATTGTAGACTGTCTTCCGGTGTCCCTTCTTACTGCTGCTGCTGCTGTACTTCAAGTCTGGGCATTTTGAGTGGTTTTGGTGGTACTGGACTGCCACTCTACTAAATGTTTGTTGTATCAGTCCAACATTTATCTTCTAGAAATTTGACATCTCTGCTCACCACTACTTTCTTGGTGATAGGATTATACAGCTTATAGGATTTTTGTTGTTCACTATAGCTTGTGAAAATACACCTTTCACTCTTCTTGTCTAACTTCTTTCTTAACTCATTAGGTATGTGAGAGAAAGCAGCACATCCAAAGATTCTGAGATGTGAGACACTAATATGAGTGCCACTCCATGTTTCTTCAGGTATCTTGTCTTTGACAGTTACTTTGGGAGACTTGTTCAGTAGATATACTAAACATGCAACTGCTTCTGCCCAATAATCATTGGATAACTTCTTGTATGACAACATACTTCGGGCCATGTTCATGATGGTTTGATTCTTCCGTTCTATAACTTCATTTTGCTGTGGAGTGTATCTGGTGGTGTACTGATGCTAGATTCCATGCTGCTTACAGAACTCTACAAAATCATGAGATACATACTCACCTCCACCATCTGATCTGAGTATTCTGAGTGGTTTACCTGACTGCTATTCAGTTAATGCTTTGAACTCTTTGACTCTGGAGAAGGCTTGTGACTTATTTGTGAGAAAATAAATCCAAACTTTCTTGTTATAGTCAACAATAAATGTTAGGAAATATAGACTACCTCCTATAGACTAGGTTTGCATGGGTCCACATAGGTTTGTGTGAACAAGTTCCAGGTGTTCTTTTGATCTATTAGTAGAAGTGGGAAAGCTATCCCTTTGGTGTTTCCCTAAGATACAATCTTAATAGGAACTTGATTGTTCATTCATGATTGGTAATCCTTTGACCATGGATTGCTTTTGCAGATGAGAGAGACTCTGAAAGGGTAGATGACCATACCCACAATGCCACAACCAGGTTTCGTCGTAACTGAAGACAGTATGAGCATATGACTGTGACAGGATAACACTCCTCAGGTTGAGTGGTAAAATTCTATTCTTGGTCATTTCTACTTTAGCTAGGAGTCTTCTACTAGGAGATTTATCATAAACATCATAGTATGAATCAATGAACCTAACATCATACTTATTCTGAATCAGTTGACCCACACTGATCAGATTGACCTTAAGATTTGGAACGTAGAATACATAATTTATGTACTTCTTCTCATTCTGTTTGGTAAGTATAGGAGCAATACCTTTTCCTTGAGCTGGAACGAGATGATGATCACCCAGTTTGATCTTTGAATCAATAGATGGATCTATATCAGAAAATAATGATTTGTTACCTGTCATATGATTGCTGCATCCACTGTCTAGCAACCATACATCTGACTGATGTTCTGCTTCAGTAGCTTGGTATAATAGAAACATAACTTCTGACGAATCTTCTTCAACATTGGAGACATTTGCTCTGCCATTGTTTTGATTTGCTAGCTTCTTTCTGCAGTCACGTTCATAGTAGCCATATTTCTTGCAGTAGTTACACTGAACATTGGACCTATTAGTCCATCTCTTGCCTCCTCTTCCTCTCTGGTTATGAGGGTTATGACTATGCTCACAGTGATCTGTGTGTTCATGGGAAGTTCTATCCTCTATGGAATTAGAAATACTTCCTCTTATGTCTCATCCTCTGCCTCCTCGACCTCGACCTCTATTGAAAGAAGTCTGAGTGCTAAATGCATGAGACAGAGACTCGTCTTCCTGACTGAGTCTAGATTCACGAGACAAAATCACCCCTGTTAAATATTCTAGAGTAAACGTTGACAGATCCTTAGATTATTCTATGGCAGTAACCACCATAGAGAATTTCTTAGTGAGGCATATGAGTACCTTTTCAACAATACCCTTCTACTCTAGGGCTTCTCCATAGGTTTGGAATTGCGTCACAATCCAAGAAACCCTAGTCATAAACTGATCAACAGTCTCTGTGTCTTTCATCTTAAGAATTTCAAATTGGAGTCGAAGGGTTTGGAGTCTTACCGTTTTAACTCAATCTGTACCTCTGTATGCAGATTTGAGAAGATTCCATGCTTGATGTGCGGTCGTATCTCCAACGATTTGCGGGAAAATGGACTCCTCAATGCAACTTTGGATCAATTACTTCAAAGTGAGATCCCGATCTCTTCTTTCATCGACGGCCTTCTTATTTTCATTCGAGATAGCAGTGACAGTAGCATCTGTTGGTTCTGTGAACTCCTTTTCAACCATGTCCCAACACTTGTTGAGATGCAGAAAGGTCTACATCTTGAAAGACCAGAACTCATAATTATTGTTGTTCAGCATTGGACTTGAGATTAGCTTCATGTTCAGGCTTTTCATGGATTCTGACAACTGTTAAACTGACCGTCGCAAGCTTGCGATGGTCGTTGCAGGTTTTCCTTAGCCAAGGTGTGACGTCGTCACAGTTTTTCTTCAACCAGGGTGAGATGTCGCAGTTTTCCTTCAGGCAGGGTGCAACAGCCTCCCTTCAGGGGTTTTTTCTGCCGAATTATTATTATTATTTTTAATTTTTTGTTGTGGCTCGAGTGTTTCATCTCCATCCCATGCTGCAACTTCCAGCCATGTGTGTGTGCTCTCCAACTTCTGAAAAGGATTACCCAAAAAACAAGATCGAAAGATTAGGCCGTCAGCTTTGATAACATGATAAAGTTTGTAATACACAGAACATAAAGATTAGAAACACAAAGGGCATATTTATTACCTTCTCATTATAAAGCACACATATATATAGTTTCTCATAGGACTCAAAACCACTGGTTAATACTATGGGCCAATGTAAACCATGGGTCGACTAATGACCTAGTCAACAACTAACTCAACTAACTTAGGACCATTGACTCAACTAACTAACCAACTTGACACATGAGATTACAACTCTTAACATCAAGCACTTCGTCGAGTTTCAAATGCTTCGTCGAGCTTCAAACATTGAAGGGAGGTTACTCTAGATGTGCAGTCACTTGCGGATCAAATTCTAATTCATATATGGGAACATAAATTCTTGGTGGAATGAAAACCCTCATCAAATGAAATTTTGATTTTAACCCCCTTCTTATTCAAAGATGGCATTAAACCCACTACCTCCAGAGCATGGAATTATTGTAGATTAGCTCAACTCATTTCTAGCCATGTTGTGCCCAGCATGGATTCACTATAGATTAGATTGCCCACGATGTAAGATGATGATTTTATTAGGAGCTCGACTAAACCTTATGTGCTTTACTTGATTTATTATTATATAACCAAGAGTTCTCCAACAACCACTAATTGTAGTTAACCAACATCACCAAAATTTGGTCAACTACCACCAAATGTAGTTATCAAATGTAAATTGAGTTTTATTTCTATGCTCAAAAATTTTGGGGAGGAGTGATCCTCAATTACACTCATTTTGATGAGATAGAAGGTTAAGCATGTTCCTATTGTAACAAAAAAATTGAAAGTGAGATCTTATGTGGGCATACCAATTTAAGAGGAAGTGCTTTTCATCTTCAACAATCATAGTCTCATAAAGGTAAAAATATATCAAAGGTAAATTATAAATATTTTAGAATAATGAAAATATATTAAATTTATATTTATGATAACAAATATTGATAATAGATTTAAAATTCATTTTCTATACAAATTTACTTTTAATTTATTAAAAAAAATCTTTTTTTTTGTATTTTTTTAACATATTAACTTTGAAGTATAAATGTATTTTTTTTAATTTGATAAAATTCACACAAATTCGGAAAATATTAAAAAAAATAGATTGTTTTAAATAATTATTATATTTATAAATATAATACTTAATAATTTTTTTAAAAGATATTTTTTAGAAAACAACATATATTTTAAAAGTAATAATAACATTGTTAATTTAGTCTAACTTGGGTTGTTGGGAGGAATGATTGTTAACTTCCTCAATGTAACTTGAGTGGTCTATCAAACTTTAAGAAAAATAAATAAAGAACTACTTGATTTACTTTAAAATTTTATTTTAAATATTATGATGATGATGATGATTACTATCCATTGAGACCCTTTGGTCTATCAAACCTTAAGAAATAAAGGTATTATTTGGAGTTTTGTAAAATTTGATTCTTAAGATTAAAAAGTTGAGAAAGAAACATTCCTATGTCTCCATAGTTTTGAGAAGTTGGGAGATCCTGGAGAATAGAATTGTAGCAAATATTATGAAAGTATAATTGAATGTGGGTGTACACAGGGCACTCTAAAAGAAAGAGAGATTCGTTGTCAACTCTCATAAACTCATAGAGCTGTAAAATAATTTCCTCCCATGGCATTTTAGGAATTTTCCATTGCCCCATTTCATTATGAAACTCATGGGAGTTTATTCTTATCTTGGAAATATTAATCTTCTTCTAGGAACTGATTAAGATAGAGTGGTACTCTTGATCTTCGAGATTATTATTAATTACTTCCTTGTAATATCTTAACTTTATCTTACCCTCTAAGTTTTTCTCATTCCACATTCTCGCTTTGAAATTATATATGATAGTAATTTTGAGGTTGTTGATATCTTGCAGCGTGGCATTTTCATCAATTTCCCAAATATTTAACCAAGCCATGTCATCTTTATACCATTCTCTCTTGAGTCGATGATGACCTTGACTAGAATTTAAAGCAATTTTAGGGAGTCTATGGTTTTCCATGATATTTCTATTATTCTTGTACATCATTTATCTAGACATAGTGATGCTTTCGATGGGGTGGATAACCACTTCTAAAAGGAGAATAGGATAGGGCATATTGCTCTTAATTTTGAGGTATATGTGATGAGGCACTTTTGAATATGCTTGATCTTTCTCCGGGATTCTCGAGAAATGATGCAAAAAAAAAATTCACAACCATACAAGATAACGAGAGTGAAAAGAGTTTCAAGTAGTAACTTATTTTATCCCACATCACCATATTTGTTAATTTACAATTGTTTTCTAGGCCAAAGTAAGCTTTCCACCCACTATTTATCCTCTTCTCAATGCTATAGTTCCAATTGAGCTTGTGATGGATATAAATTCCGAGATATTTGTAGGAGGACACTTCCTCCAAGTTGTTATTGTCATAAACAAAATTAGCAACCATGTCTTTCTTAGACTTGATAATCATAATTTCACTTTTTTCGGTGTTAACATTCATACCCATGTTAGAGCAGAAGTCCTTGAGGATCTTTAATTGATTATCAAGGTTAGAGGGGCTCCTTTCCAAAAGAGCAATATCATTGGCATAGAGAAGGAGGATGATGACTATCCCAGCTAAGGTCGTTCCAACACAACCTACTTCTTCTAAATAACTTTCTAGCTTATCAATCCAGATGCTGAAGAGGGTAGGAGAGAGGGAGCATCCTTGTTTGCCTCCAATATTACAATCGATATCTTTTTACCACCCCTCAGTGCTCTTAATTTTGGAAATGAATTTCTTGTACAACCTTATCGCAGTAGCTCTAAGTTCTAAAGGAACCTCTAGCTCATCTAATCTATTCCACAAGTTATTTCTAGGCACTGTATCAAAATATTTCCTAAAGTCCACAAAGTAGAAAAAGAGATTAGATTTAGTATTACGACACTCCTCTGCAACTATCATAAAAGTAATGAGGTGGTTTGTGGTAGAGTGATGCCTTCAAAACCCTACCTAACATGTAGCCCACTTACCTTCACTTTCAAGCCATTCGCTGATTTTCTTTTCTAAAATGATACTATAAATCTTAGCTAAGAAGGCTCGGGATAATCATAATAGTTTGATAATTAGAGGGGTTATTTTCATCACCACTTTTAATGATAGGAATAATGAGAATTGCGTTCTAAGGAATAGGGAAACCTTGAATGACCGCTAGATTGAAGAGAATGTGGATGTGAGGGATGAGAAAGGTTCCTCCAATTTTGAAGATTTTTGCTTGATAACCTTCAATGTCTTTAGCTTTCCCATTACCTAGGCGTTTGACCCCGAATTCAATGTCTTTTAATGAGAAAAAATATTTCATTGCAACAAGGTTTTGAGTATTATTAATGGCATTCGGGGATTCATAGATCCCTTTAGGGTATGAATCCAAATCCTTCAAAGAAATGCTGTTATTCTCTTTAGTTGTACTAGTTAGGATTTGTCTCCACAAATTCTTAGGGGTCACCTTAGAGAGGTGTAAAAAGGTGTTCCTATTTTTTATTTATATAAAGCCTCTTTTTTCTTTTGATTAGGGCTTTGTAATTATTTAACCTGTTAAGTTTTAGAGATTCACCCGTCACCTCCTTGATAGTTCTTCTAGAATTTTTGCATTCATTATCATACTAGGGGCTGGTTTTCTTATTATTCTTTTTACTAAAAATTTCAATGGAAAACTTGTCAATGGAAGAGGTGATGGTCGTGGTGAAATTATATAAAGTTCTTTTATATTTCCCAAACTAGAAAGAGGAAACAAATTATTTTTTAGATCGTTTATGAAAAGTTTGTCTTTATTTCTATCTAGGATCAAATGATTTTGACTATGAGGATTGTCTTTTGTGGGATCTCTATTCATCGAAAAATTCAGGGTTACAACTAGAGGTCTATGATTTGAGTGAGGCTCATGGTCAAGAAAAATGTCGAGGCTCATCATACTATTATTTAAAGGGATATTAACAATGACATAATCTACCACACTACTACTGAGCCCATGAATGCAACTCATCTGGATAGAATTTGGCCACTTCTTTATCCCATGACAGATTATTAGGTCTTGAGCACTACAAATCTTGACTAACTCAAAGCCGAACAAGTTTTGTCCTAGATCTACAAAGATTCTTTTGTACCGATTAGTCTGCAGAGCTTATTCGTCTAACCACAAAGGATTAGGGTTGGTATAATTGCTTAAAAGAATAGACTGGTTACTCGAAGTACAAGCATTGAAGTCTCCCATTAATAGAATAACTCCATCATTTTTTAGGGTATCAATATCATTTTCTAAACCATTGAAAGGGTAGTTTTTATCTATGTTTTTATTATTATAAAAGTTGGAATTACTAGGGGAAAAATAACATATTGCATTGTAATTTTTATTATTATTAATGTCAACTAATTCTTTCCACATATATTGGTTGTGGGGGTCTTTCTTATAGAGCCTAGAATTGTGGAAGATGTTTTCTTTAATGTAACGGGCTATACCTTTGATGCCTCTATGGGAGGATCTCTTGTTCCAAACCAACCAAAGAGAAATTCCCTCCATGCTAGGGACCTTAGTTTGTTCATGTTCCTAGGTTTCAACCATAAGAATAATATCAATTTCATTCAGGATCCAACTTATCTTGGTCCCTTTGTTCCAAGGGAAACCTTGATAGTTCTAGGAGAGGATCTATAGCATGTCTAATTGCTATTTAGTGTTTTATTTTTGGTTTATGTCCCGGATAACAACTTTTATTTTTCTAATTATTTCCCACTTTCCTTCTTTCTTGGCTTCTTTTACCTTTTGGACCTATTTTCTTAATTCAACTTGGTCTTCTGGAATGAGATCTTCATTTATAAATATTCCTGATCCTTTTAGATTTGAGGTTTTGTTTTTTGCACGCATGGTCTAGTTCCAAGAGATTATCCATTTCCTTCTTGATGGGCTTGATATCAATTTTACCTTCAAGATTATTTAGTGTCATATTTTTATTTACTTTTTCTTCTAACTCCTTAAACATGTCCGTCCATTTAAAATTTTCTTATGTCTCAACATCTCCTTGTTCGATTGACTATTTGAGACCTTGGCTTTGTTTTTCCATTACCTATAATTTATCTTCTATTACCTAGATCTTATTCTCCGCCACTTTAAACTTATTGTCTATTTGTTTTTTGATCTTGTCTTCAAGGGATGTAAATTTATTTTTGATCATGGTAGCAAGAGTATTTTCAAGCATAGCTACAAATTTTGTATTGAGCATGTCCACAAAGTTATTTCCAAGCATGGCCTCTAACTCTTTGTGAAACTTAGAATCCCTTTCTTCTCTATTTTTTTCAAACGAGTCTCCCTTTCTTCTCTATTTTTTTCAAACGAGTCTAGTTGATCACCAAGGTTTTGTAGGGTTGCTGTGCTAGGCCTCCCTTTAACAGTTTTTGGTAAATGGGAGAAGTGTTCATACTTGTTTATATATATATATATATAATAGTTTAATTCAATATTAAAAATTATTTATATAAAATCACGTTTAATAAAGTTATCTTTTAAAAAGATATTTAATATTAAATACAAAGGTTATGTTAATTTTATTATTATTATTAAAAAATTAAATCCCTTACCATTACCTTAATATCAAACCAACTTTTATAATCATTAAAATACAAACTCTATTAGGTTTTTACCTTAATATTAAAATAACTTTTACAATCATTATAATACAAACTCCATATGATAAAATATTTAAATCATAGGTTTTTACCTAAATATTAAATTAACTTTTACAATCATAATAATACAAAGTCCATAGGATAACATAATAAAAACTTAACTTAACTTTTATCATCATTATAATACAAATTCCATATGATAAAATATTTAAATCAACATATTGATCCATCCTAAACTAGGATCTATGAAGTAGCAAGAGACATCCAATTGATTGAGGTGTTATTTTTTAATCACTTTTTATTCGATTTTAAATTTTTATTTTATAAGTGGATATGAATATCCACCCATATTGGGGTGGGGTGGGGGTAGAGCACCTAGCTCCTCTCGGTGCAACATTACATTAAGTTACACATCTCCCCCATAGTGGGTTGTAAGCATGTGGCTACTCTAGGTGCAAACTAGAAATTCGTGTATCCAATTGAATTGTTTTCCTAATTGCAATTCAACGCTTTGGACTTATCATGAAATCTTGAAAAACCATTAAATTGTCATTTCAGAGTTGTAACAAGAGATTTAGGTCAAAATAAAGAAAAATATCTAAAGATCCATCTTAAACTCGGATCTATTAGGCAACTACAGGGATCCAATTTCTTGAATTGTAATTTTTTTTATCTAAAAGTTTTTACACATCAAGAAAAAATTTACCCTTCGAGAAATTGGATCCCTTTGGGTGCTTAATAGATCTTGGTTTAAGATGGATCTATGCTGTTTGTTTTAAATAACACTTATTGTATTATTTGCAATTGGATGTAGTTTGGTTGATTGGGAGAAATGATTCTGACCCTTCCCACCAAGGTGGTTCATTTCTTATAAGTGAGGTGATGTTCTTATCAAGCCCCTATTGAGTATATTATGCAATCTGGCCATACATTGATATAGGTAATTTTTGCACATGTCCCAATAATGACAACAGTACAGTCACTAATATAGATAGTGTTATGGAAGTAGTACAGTCACAGATATAGATAATGTTATGGCAGTATATACACAGTGTGATGCCAGTACATGCATATATATACACATATATACATAGTGAGATGTATATTATGAAATGTAGGGTAGTTTCCATCAGGAGGGGTGTTGCCACTTTTTCATGGGTGATTTGACGGAGGAATTCCTGAATTTAAAAGAGAAAAAGAAAAGAATAGAACCATCTCCCTGACGGTGCTCCATTGCGGTGTTGATGTTACAGCTTCGCGGGAACCAGTCTGTCCGGGCAGCAGCGTTTGATGCAGTTGTGCAAGTCTGATGGCTTCGCAGGAACTACTTTTTCAGGGCAGCAAGGTTTGTCTTGGTCTCATCGATAATACCAAGTAACACGTGTTTTTTCTGGAACCAACGTTGATGTAGGGAAGCGATAACAAACAAAGGCTCTTAGGTTTTATATATTCTGGCGAACCAACGTTTGAAGCAGTGGTGCAAGTCTGACGGCTTCGCAGGAACTACTTTTTCAGGGCAGCAAGGTTGGTCTTGGTCTGATCGATAATACCAAGTAGCACGTTTTTTTCTGGAACCAACGTTGATGTAGGGAAGCGATAGCAAACAAAGGCTTTTAGGTTTTATATATTTTTTGAATTAGTCCTTGCGTTGCGTTGATTTTCAGATGCCTGCTGTCACCATGCTTTGTGATTAGAATTAGCCATTGTCAGAAATTCATGCCATCTGTAAATACTCATTCCTTGCTGCATTGTTAATCCTTTTCAAGAGGGAAACCCATATATATGTCGAAGAACAAAACATATAAATTTATATAATTAGAAGACGTTCCAATTACTGTCTGAACTTTTATATAAAAGTATTATTATATAAAAATTAAAATTAATATAATTAATAATAATTATGATGGTGTGGAAAAATACTTTCGCAATTTAATATGAGATTAGTTTTTTTACCATTTTGTTGTAAAGTTGTGTTGGAATTATAAATATAAATTGTTAAAATTGTATTATATGATAAAAATGAAATTTGAATAATGAAAAGATAAGATTTGATCAGAAATTAAATTAATGATAATATTTATAAAAGTTTGAAATTTAAAAATTTAGACAATTTTATTTTAATGTCAACTTTATTTGGGTAATCAAATTTTTAGTCTAAAACATGCTTAAAACATGCTTGAATGGATGTTAAACATAGCATCATCAAAACTAAAACCCTCAAAATCTCGAGTTTATACAACTTTACCAAATAAATTAACCATTATAAAAAGAAAAACGGTGTTCAATGCCAAGGCGGTGTGACGGATGCAACCCCACAACAGGCTTTTAGTACATTCAGTACAGTTGTCACACCAATTGGATTTCTTCACACGGCTACATTTTCTTAGCATTTGCATTAAAGTCTTCGTGGAATTCTTCCAAGGCCTGCATGTTCATGTGATCTTCACCAGCACCATCAACTCACTGTGTTACGTGCAAACAATCACCGCCACCATCAACTCATTGTGTTACGTGCAAACAGTCACTGCCACCGTCAACTCACTGCGTTTGGTGCAAACAGTCACCGTCTTTACTACCACGTGTGACCTGGAACCCTAGCATCAATGATATGAATCAACTCAACATGGATAGATGCCTCTTGAAAGGTTCGTTCTTAATATGGAATGAAAATAGAGAAACAAATCACAGAAAATACTTACATTTCGACTGAGTTTGCGGTGGAGCAACTGAAAATAGAGAAGCAAATCACAGAAATCGAATTTGCTTGGATATTGCTTCTATATTTTCTGTTACCATATTTCGAGAGCAATATTTCAGAATATTAACTATTACCATATTTCTTGAGCTTCTGTGCTAACGGTGAGAGGAAGGTTCAACTCAGGTAACCTGCTCACAATTAAAATTACAAGTTTTTCAAAGGAGTTAGTATAAATATTATAAATTGAAAAAAAAATTGCATATGCATCTGCATATGTAACTCTTATGCTCTTCCACTCTAGGAGTAAGGCCAAGAAACTGCTTCTTTTTTTATCTTTTTGTGTGATAGCGAAAAAATTTATAACCTTTCCACCAACTCTTTATCAGCGCCTTTGGACATAATATTCTACATTTGGACATTGCTAGAATATCATGCAAAGACACACAATTTCTGAGAATCTTTTTCTTTTCTAAATATAATAAAATACAATATACTATGCTACTTTTTGTGTCTCTTCCTATTTTTGTAAGCTTGTATATCTCAGCATTTCTCAATGATGGACTCAATCAAGCTTGTATGTATCTATCTTCTAAATAAAGGTTTGATATCTCATATCGACCCTACTATAAAGCATTTTGCTACTCTGGTCACAACCGACACGCTTGCCCATATGCTAGTATGCATCCTAGTATACATCCCAATAAATTTGATACCTTTACATACCCTAAAAATGTGAAAATATGAAATACATTCCAATAATTGAAAATGGATTAGTTTAAAATAAACCAAAATCAATGCTTGTTTACAAACATACCTTGTTCTTTTTGGGAACAAATGCCAATTAACAGGTGAGGTAGAAGAACTCCATAATAAAGCCAACCCCATTAATTGTGAGGGTGAGAGCATTGTTGGGTTTAACGAAAGGAGTCCCATAGATTAACCAGAGAGCACAGTTGAACAGAGTGCATACATACGGAAGTTCGGAGAACTCCTGAGTGGATCTAAGCTTGTAAATGCTCCAAAATGTTGGCCTGGGTAGTTGAAAGTCACAATCTTAAAAGAAAACGAAACAACAGAGCACTTCAGTTACGTAACTTGTTATCATTATTCAATCAAAAGATCTAGTTTAGTCAACTGATTCATAATCCAACTTAAAGCTTTCGAAGCTACTCACAAAGGTGACAAAACCAACGCAAGGGAAGTCCCATTTCCTGAAAAAATGCAAGGAGAATGTAGGTTAAGTAAATTTGAATAAACAGCCATAAGATATTATACATTGAGTGCATTGCATTGCATCGTAGAGATTGAAATTTGTTGCTTACCAACAATACCCAACGCAAGTTGCAGTGGATAATGCATTTTGGAGCCAATGCAATAGTGGCCTTAAACCTTCTAAAGGGTACTGGATGCTAATTCTATGTACAACATATTGAAAACCTGATGATTATAACTAGAAGCATGAAAAGGCTAATTCTATATACAACGTATTGAAAACCTAATGATTATAACTAGAAGCATGAAAAGACAACGCAAAGTTAAAAAGGGTGCAAAGCACAAACTTGGTTGAAGCTATTCATTGTTGTTGCTACTACTATTGTTAAAATAAGGCAGATTACACTTCAAATTTGTTCATATTGTTCTTGGGTTCTGATTTCTGTGATTTGTTGAGAAAATACTTTGCAGATTGCAATGAATATCCGCTTTTGGCATTGCAACTAATCCATAAAACTATGTATATGTGTCTATGGAATTCCTTATTTTGTCTATGGAATAACTTGCATAGACTTGTTGCTCCACGGACATCCCTGCTACATTTGGCCATGTCAGTAGCATCCCTTACATCCATTAATGCTTTAATCAAGTGATTAACTCTAATTTTCTCCGACTGGGTGATCATGTGAGCAACGTTCAAAAGAGCTGGTGGTTTCCTTAGGGAACCAGCGTGCATGAACGAAATGTGGCGGTTTTAGTTTCCTTGGTGACTCTCGCACCTTGCATGGCTTAAACGTGGCGCTGCACATATCGTAGCCTTGCAAACTAGAAAGCTCGGACAACGAAACCTACGTGGAGCTTTTATTCAGAACCTCGACTGAAGTGGGCTAAAGTTCAAGGCTACGTTGGAAATGATATGCCCTACGAGATTGGCCTTCTACGTGTCTTTCTGTATGCTAGAATATGAGTACACTTGTTGGGTCACGTCAAACATTAAAACCCGAGACAATCGATTCAAATTAAATAATTGTTTTAAATGAAATTACGATCCAACACACCATTATCAGTGTATTGGATATATAATGCATTCTAGGTTGTATCTCAATAAGTAATATATATTCCGAAGTGAAACTCAAAAGGCCCCTGCAATGGAATGGAAAACAAATCCAATGGTCAAAAAATTAATGCAAAGGTTGATGCCTAGGCCGATGGTGTCGCATCATTTAATTGTCGGGAAGGGAAAACATTTTATATGAGAAGCTTCCGCGAACAAGGGGTTTCTGAAAAAGGTCAGTTATCCTATGTTGGAGTATCCATTAATAAGTTGTGAAGAATTTATTTGTGAATGTATACATGTTTTCATTGCAAGGTTCTATTCACCATTTTTATTATTATCTATTGGTAGCAGATTTAGAGGTTTTGCAGACATAGTGATGGTCCAATGTGAACTGGTAGGGTAAAATGTAATTGTATTCTTCTACTTGTAGACTTGCGCTAACTTGGTTATCAAATGAAAGGCTCATTGTCGCTAGTACCATCTTGTGTATCTGCCAAGACGAAATTGATCCTGCCAAGATTGAGATGGACCTAAGCTCTTGTATATTACTCCATAACTGACTAATGTGAATGGGTTGTCTACACCGATATTAACGAATAAATTATTTATGGTCGATTTGTCTATGAGACAATTTTTTAAATCTGACAATACCTTTCCAATTGCTTGCTTATGCATATGCAATACTCAATTTGTAACAGGGTTATTTGTTGTGTGTATGATAAAGTTTAAACAATGAGTTATTTGTCTATTTTTTAATTTTTTCTTGCCATTTGCTACTGTGAATCATTGTTTCATGTACAAGTATAAAAGACTTAACAAAAAATTGCACTCTACAAATACAGACTTTAAATGGATTAAAATATTTGATTATAGTTACAAGTGTTCCTTCTATCTGCTAGGAAAAACAATTTGAAACAAAAGAAATATATATATATATATAGATTCAGTAAATTTCAATCTCGTTTTTTAATTTTTTTTGCTATGCATGAGATTCATAGATCTTTTGGCATCTTTTTTCATCTATGGTTGTGCTGTAAAGATAACATGATCCCAGAAGTTAACAATCGATCAAAGTGGGGTTCTGTAATTGTATTCTTAATTAGGGTATTGTAATTGTATTGGTAATAAATATACGGTTTCATCTTCTTGAAAAAGAAACCAATTGGATGAAAGATATATTGCCTGAATTGTGTGAGGAAAATTGATTACCAAACATTGCAATAATATTTTTGAATTATTACAACCTACTACGTTTGTATAGAAGAACGTTTCCAAGATGTAATGATATTTTATATATATATAAAAATACAAAATCAATGTGAATAGGTATTGTCATCCCAAATCAATTTAATTTAAATATTTAATAACTTATATTGTTTTTTAAGTTTTCCCACCAAAAAGTATACCTTTATAATATTGATATTTTAGTATAATTATGAATTCTCTTTGGTTGAATGATCCTTCGTGCGAACATGAGCACCATTTGAGTTAGTTGCAATTTTTAAGTATTTTATTATTTTATAATTAATTGGTATAAATTTATGAATAATAATTACATTGAAACCGCAAATGATAAAATATTTGTAATCAATTATAATGAAACCATGCATTATCCTTTAAGATCGCATCCTTTCATAATGAACATAGCTGAACAGTTTCAGAATGAACCTATTTGAACAATTGTGAATTAATGCTAAATAATCGGCGAAATGCTTTAAAGGTGGTCATATGACATCAATTGAACATTTGATTATTCTAAGGAGAAAAGGTCATTGTTTTTAATTAAAAATGAAGGTTGTCATTTGTATTAAGAGTATCCAGCATAATAAAAAACTACTTATTGCATAAAGGCTATCAATAAAACATCAATCTAAATGAATGAAATGTTTTCAATTGAGATAAAATTGAGATAAAAGAACGCATAATACTAACAATTTTAATATCTTCTAACAACTTTTTGTCTATTTTTAATATCTTTTAACAACTTTATATCTATTTTTTGTGCACAAATTGTCTATGAAAAAGCAATGACACTCACAAATAAACTTTTTTTTATAACTTTATACAACTACAAAAGCTTTTTTTATAACCTTATACAATTACAAATTTTTTTTTATAACCTTATACAACTTTATTATCTAAATTTACTTTGTTAATTAGGTAGAGACTAAGTTGCCTTGCAACACTTGTTTAGGGATAGAATCTTATAAAAATATAAAAAAAAAATCTGCATTAAAAGCAAATTGAGATAACGAGAGAGTTTCAACATTTATATATTAAAATATGTTGAAATTAGGGTTTTGGAACACACAAATCAAATATAACACCTACATATCGAAACAAATAATAGAGTAAAATTATATATAATAATAATAATAAAAATAAAAATCAGAGTAGATTTTGGAGAAAGGGAAAGTAAAGGATAGTATTGCAAGTGGGCAATGAGAGGTTCAAATTTTTTCAGCGTTGGATAACTT
This sequence comes from Larix kaempferi, assembly GCA_027924585.1. Classification (NCBI taxonomy): domain Eukaryota; kingdom Viridiplantae; phylum Streptophyta; class Pinopsida; order Pinales; family Pinaceae; genus Larix; species Larix kaempferi. The sequence continues at coordinate 7,751,949 of BSBM01000893.1, forward strand.
TTATTGATATGCCTATCTCATCCCCAATGACTATCAAATGCCCATGAAGCGTGCAAAGGATGGGCACCATATTTTATAAATACGAGAGAGATGACTAGTAGAGGCATTCTACTAGCTAGAGAGGTAGTCACTGAGACCATAAATCCTCTCTTGCTTTATCTTCTTGATTTGTCTTTGCAAGTTTCTTGATCTGTGCTGCTGGAGGAGAAAGAGGAATTTGTCTTTGCAAGTTTCTTGATTTGTGCTGCTAGAGGAGAAAGAGAAATTTGTCTTTGCAAGTTTCTTGATCTGCAAGTTTCTTGATGTGTGCTGCTAGAGGAGAAAGAGGAAGAGGAAGCGAAGGTGTTCTCGACATTTGGACCATGATGGTTTGTTTTATGATGTGCATTAATAGGCCATCAACTATCGCGGGCCAGTCGTCTAGAACACCTTTGCTTTCATTTACATGCCTTTCTGACCAATTTCAGATGGAAGAAATCACAACAGGGGAAAACATGATTCCTCAGATAGGAGAAGCCTCCATCCATCTGGGTGTTTTCTTTACCATATATGGCCAAACGATTTTATTTTTGTTATAGATGAGCTCCTCTATTGTTATTCTTTCCTTTAACCCTCAAATTCACTAAGACAAGCTGCTACCAGTAATGAAATCTAGAGAGAAGTCCTTTCTTGCTTTGCAAAATAAAATCAGTGGCTTCGTGCTGGATACCTGTATGGGATGAGAATACATTTTTTGTTTTTCATCATGTGCTTTATCCCATTTTAATACTAGGTATCCTACCTGAAATTCCCTACTTGAGGATGACCCGCGATCAAACCATGTTTTGGCAATCTGTTGATGTTTTGAGAAGTGTCATTTAGCATTTTCCCTATCCTCCTCCAGTTTTAATAGCATATTGATTTGTTTTTCAATGGGTGACTCTATGTCTTGTACAGATTGTGAAAGTTGTAACGAAGGAAAAAATATATTTGGGGGAAGGATAGCCTCTGTGCCATACACCAAAAAGAAGGGGGAGTTACTAACAAATGATTTTGGGGTAACCCTATCGGCCCAAAGTGCCTGATACAACATAGTATGCCAATTCTTATGGTGTTCAGCTACTGACCTTTTAAAAACATTCAGCAAGAACATTTCCCTGTGGATGATAGCTCATTGAATACCCAATCCTAATTCCCTTTTCTAACACAAATTCAGTTAGCTCTCTTGAAGATAAATAAGACACATTGTCAAAGACTAGAGACTTCGGGAGTCCAAATCTGGTGATTATATGAGCTTCCAGGAAATCAAGTACCTGAATTGTATTTACTACCCACTGTGGAGCAACTTCAAACCACCGAGTAAAATAGTCAGTAGCGGTTATGATGTATTTATGTTGTAGGGAAGAGGGAGGATTTATGGGTCCTACTATGCCAAGTCCCCACTATTAAACTGGTTTGTCAATAGTAACAGGTTGTAAAGGAAAAGCTGGTCTCCTAACTCTGCGAGATGACAGATGACAATATTGACATTTTCTAGCGAAGGAATGAGCATCTTTAAATAAGGTTGGCCAAAAATAACCCGCTCTCAAAATATTATGATCAGTAGTGTCACCACCAAAGTGACCACCGGAAGGACCGTCATGCAGTTTTTTTAAGACTAAATCAGATTCCTCTTTTTCCAGGCAGCGAAGAAAAATACCTTCTGCATTTTACTTGAACAGTATATTATTTACCAATTGGTAGGGTGTCGATTTTAACCTAACAACTCTCTTTTCATTTGGCTCCAAATAGTGTGGAGCACTGCCTATTTCAAGATAGGTGCGAATATCAGTATACCAAGAATTAAAAGGATTTTGGATAAAACAGACTTCCTTTTGTAGCAACGAATCATCTAAAGATAAATCATCCTGACTAGCAGGAAACTGTGTTGATTCAGCTGCTAATTTACATAACCCTAGTCCTTTTACCACCTGTGAAGGTTTAATCTCGGGGTCATACTCCTGCAGAACCGACATCCAATCGGATCTTTTTTCCCCTAACTCTTTTTGAACTAGCAAGTTTCTCACAACATAGTAAGGAACAATGAACTTGGTTTTCAGTTTCAAGAGATAGAGATGGAAATGTTTTACTGGTTTGAACACAGTGAATGCATGTTTATCCACTTCATGGTAGTTCAATTTAGCCCCTTTTAAATTTGAGCTCATAAATGAAATGGGTACTTCATGGTCTTCCTGATTCTTTTGTGTGAGGACAATTTCATAAGATATATCTGAGGCAAAGGTATATAGGATAAAATATTTCTTGAAATCAGGGCTTAGAAGTGCAGGAGCTTCCGCTATAGCTTCCGTGATTCTAATAAATGACTCTTTTTCTTTATTTCCCCATGAAAATTTGGCATCCTTTTTTATCATATTCTAAAGTGGACGAACTATTTCAAAAAATATCGGGACAAACCTTCTTACGAATTTTATTTTTCCCATGAAGGATTGCATGGATTTCTTTGTGGGGGAAAAGTAATCTTGGAGATGGCCTCAGTTCGTTCGGGATCAATCATGATTCCTTCTTTTGACACTACAAACCCTAAAAAAATACCTTCAGTGACAACAAAGATGGTTTTCTTGGGGTTGAGGGAAATACTGAACCTTCTGCAACGTTCAAGCCCTTTCCACAGATGTAAGATATGATCAGATCTAGTTTTTGAAAACACAGTAACGTCATCTAAATAGACAACAACAGAATGGTTGATCAGACCTCTAAAAGCAACATCCATTACCCTTTGGGATGTATCCCCAACGTTTATTAGTCTGAAGGGCATCTTCTTGTATGCATAGGTTCCCCAAGGGGTCCTAAAAGTGGTTTTCAACTGATATGCAGGAGGAACCAGGACTTGGTTATAACCAGAAAAACTGTCTAGCAAAGACAACATCTGAGATCCATATACTTTCTGGAGGATTTGTTCCATGGGTGGATTCGGGTAGTTTTATTTTTCAGACAACTGATTCAGGTTTCAAAAATCAACACACAACCTAATATCTCCATTTTGCTTCCTAACCGGAACAAGGTTTTTCACCCACTACGTATGGCATACAGAGAATATAATCTTGGCAGCAAGTAGTTTGTTCAATTCCTTTTTTACTGTCGGTTCTAAGGTAGGGTGCATTTTCCTAAGTTTATGTTGGAAGGGCTTGGATTGAGGCTTCATAGGGATTATGTGTTGTATTATTTGTGGATCAAAATTTTTTAGGTCATCATATGTCCACGCAAATGCGTCCTTGAATTCATTAAATAATTTCACGAAGGCTGATTTTTCTGTTTGAGCATAGTCTGTCCCTAAATTTATGTTTCGAGGATTTGATTTTGTGCCTAGATTTATAGTTTGATAGAGCATGCTGGAACTATTTGTCTTACAATTAGGCACTCCTTTGAATTTATCATGCAAGTCGTAAAACTTCTCTAGTCTAATCACTGATGCTAGGATCGAATTTACCAATTCAAAAGATTTTTCAACTGAGTGATGTGGATGAATCATAGAGAAATTGCGTAGATCTTCATCATGTGTAATCTCGTCAATTGTTGACTCTTTGAAGACATCTTCTGTTAAGAAATTAATAATCTGCGAATCGTCATCGAAAACATGCCAATTAGTGATATTGTCAGGAATCGACGATCTAAACAATAATTTAATTGAAAAATTATTAGGAGAGAAGTTTTCTAATGGAATGAGCCACGAGGCCACATTCACCAACATGTTAGCTTCTTGATTCTGAAAACGAGGAATAGACTCGATATTAAAAGCGTCAAATGTTGAAATCAAATTTTATACCTCTTTATTAATATAACTTGGCAAATGATTAGATACACAAAGAATGGAATTGCGAACTTATCGAACTATGATATGAATAACATATTCTGCTATGTTATTCATGCAAAAAAATTCAAGTCTACAAGATAAGAGATGCTTGTTCCCTATAGGATCAAGGAGCATGCAACCCACTCCTGCACCTTCCTTATACCTCAAACCATCAAAGTACAAATGCCAAGCTCTATTAGCAACATTATCTACATTATTTATAGTATTTACAGCATTAGCTAAGCTGGGAGAGGCTCCTGAAAATTACAATGCAAAATTTCTAATTTATTTATAGAATAAATGTTGGTTTATGTGCATGAAAAGTCCCTAAATCTGATTCATATCCATATTTCCCTAAAATGGAGTCACTAAACATGACCGGTTCATTGGGGGAATCTATCTCAATCACTGTATGCTTCATGTACCTTTCTCTATCAACCCTGACCTGATTTGGCCGCCCGTTCTTGGGTAACCACAAATGGGACCAATCCATTGAAAAATATCCCTTTAAAGCTTGAGACCAGTCCCGACTTAGAAAAAACTCGTAAACATCACGTATATCTACCACCACTATATCAATGACTTGAAAATTTTGTGGATTAGTAGCCATCCTAATCATTACTCCTTTCAACTCTCCTACGATTTTCACCTTTTATCGGTCAAGTTGGCTAATCTTAGTTTCACAAGGTGTGAGCTCAACATTCAATTTCTTACATACCGAATAAGGCATGACATTTGACGATGCTCCGGAATCGACCATACAGTTATGGCCATTCCGATTAAAGATTTTGAATGTTAGTAGGAAAGGGGGAGTTGTAGATTTGAAATTCTTACCTATCACTGTATCCCTATCGCTAGATGTTTTAATGTTGTCATTGAAACCTGACGCCACTTTACTGGTAGTAGGATCAGAGCTATTTACTATAGGTATAGAGGTATGATTTTTCCTGAAATTGGTATTTGATGGAGTTGCCAAATTTAAGAGAATTGAACCTCCTGGCATAGGGAAAATATTTAATAAGTTAAAATACTGATGTTTGCTCTTTGTTTCTTAAGACCATCTATAATGTCATATTGGAGATCTCTATCTTGAATTACAGGATGCTGATTTGCAGGTAAAGAACTGCTCCCAGAAGTTGGTGATGACTGAGGGTTGGCAGGTCCCTTACTTGTCATATTGTGGGTGTGTTGATTTACAAAGACATAATGATTATGACACTTATCATATTTCAGTGACTATCCCAGAAATGGCAGTTAAACGGGAGGGGATCTTCAGAAGTTTCGTCTTCAGTTCTAGGTTGTTCATCTTCTTGATTTTCTTCCAACTCTTGATCAGGTGAAATTTCAGGTATGGAATAGACAACCTTAATTGAATTGAAGATTTCCTCATTGGTCGAGACGTTAGGAGCAGTGTTTTGTCTTGTGTTAGGTGATGTATATGGTCGATATGGAGTTTTAAATTTTCCTCTATTTGAGGTACCTTCTCTAGTGTTTCCTTTCAGCATTACCATTTCATTTGTAAGAGCCCTAATTGCTTGTTGTAATTTTTCGACATCGAAAGCAGGAGCATCTTTTTTTTCCATACTAACCCTTGACGTGGTTTCATTTCTTTTACGTAAGGGGTTATCAATATTGCCATTGTTTTCTGTTTCAAATGTCATAGAATTCTTTTCGACTTTTATCGCTTCTTCAAAGGTTTCAGCTAACGTAGTTTTACCAGCTTGCTTAACAAACATACCGAGGGATTTAGGTAAAGCATAAGCATAGTTATTGTTAAGATTTAATATGCTAAGACAGAAAATAGCAGCATTACATTCCATTTCACAATAATAGCATATATAGGATCACTGAAGAAACAACAAGCATAGCATAAACACAAGAGACACAGATTTATCCTGGGAAACCCTCATTGGGTAGAAAACCCAGTAAAGCTTCCTCAATATAGATGACCAGCAATATACAAAGATGCAAACCAAAGACATGATCTCCTCCTCCATCATAGTAGACCTCTCCTCCACAAGTGCGCTACTCTCCAGTGAGTGAGTGTGCAAAATGAGGAATACACCTCCTCTATTTATACACTACTCTGACTTATCTTTGACACAAAACATGTAGGCTCGTATTTAACCAATGGGTTAAATACCCCACTACAACTGACTGGGCCGACCCCTCTAGGGTGGTCTAATAACCCTTTGACCCACATAACACATACAGGGCCGACCCCCACTAGGGAAGTCTAATAACCCGAGATACCACATTTCGACGAAGGAATAAACATCTCCGGATATACAATAAGGTCTTCAAGGAGGAATGAAACATCTCCAGAATAATAAAGTACAAATATAATATTCTTTGAAGTTACAATATCTCAACACTCCCCCTTAACGAGAAGGATATTATAACAGCATCTGCATGAGCAAGGAATCATCAACATCATACATGATACATCTATAAATCATTGGAAGCTTTCTCAACACCATCAGTAACTCAAGCAGTTATTGGAACATCTTCAATACTAGAACATCAACATCTTCAGTACTGAGTCTTTAACTTCTGCAGCACTCGAACAGCTACAACAACATCAACATCTGGATCCTCACGATCATCAACATCATCATCATATGATCATCAGCATTGGGATCATCTCGATCTACAGCATCTGGATCATCACGATCTACAGCATCTGGATCATCTCGATCTACAGCATCAGGATCATCTCGATCTACAACATCTGGATCATCACGATCTACAGTATCTGGATCATCATGTTTTACAACATCTAGATCATCTCGATCTACAGCATCTGGATCATCACAATCTACAGCATCTGGATCATCTCGATCTACAACATCTGGATCATCTGGATCTACAGCATCTAGATCATCTCGATCTACAACATCTGGATCATCACGATCTACAGCATCTGGATCATCTCGATCTACAGCATCTGGATCATCTCGATCTATAGCATCTAGATCATCTCGATCTACAGCATCTGGATCATCTCGATCTACAACATCTAGATCAATACAAGTATAAATATCATTAATACAAGTATCCTCATGAATACAAGTATACATATCATCAATACAAGTATCCTCATCAATACAAGTATACACATCATCAATACAAGTATCCTCATCAATACTAGTATACATATCATCAATACAAGTATCCTCATCAATACAATTATACACATCATCAATTGAAGTATCCTCATCAATACAAGAATACACATCATCAATACAAGTATCCTCATCAATACAAGTATACACAATAGAAGCATATCCTGCAATACACATGATCCAATTACGGGATGATCAATCCCTCTCACTTTAGGACATAGGTCCAAGGATGATACAATCCTAATCCACTTACGGGATGATCAGTCCCTCTCACTTTAAGACATCTCACCATGTCTAGGGACGATGCAATCCCAATCTGTTTGCAGGATGATTAGTCCTTATCACTTTAAGACACCTCACCATGTCTAGGGATGAGGCAATCCCAATCTATTTACAGGATGATTAGTCCTTATCACTTTAAGACACCTCACCATGTCTAGGGACGAGGCAATCCCAATCTATTTACAGGATGATTAGTCCTTATCACTTTAATACACCTCACCATGTCTAGGGACGAGGAAATCCCAATCTATTTACAAGATGATTAGTCCTTATCACTTTAAGACATCTCACCATGTCTAGGGACGAGGCAATCCCAATCTATTTACAGGATGATTAGACCTTATCACTTTAAGACATCTCACCATGTCTAGGGACGAGGCAATCCCAATCTATTTACAGGATGATTAGTCCTTATCACTTTAAGACATCTCACTATGTCTAGGGACAAGGCAATCCCAATGTATTTACAGGATGATTAGTCCTTATCACTTTAAGACATCTCACCATGTCTAGGGACGAGGCAATCCCAATCTATTTACAGGATGATTAGTCCTTATCACTTTAAGACATCTCACCATGTCTAGGGACGAGGCAATCCCAATCTATTTACAGGATGATTAGTCCTTATCACTTTAATACATCTCACCATGTCTAGGGATGAGGCAATCCCAACCAATTACCAGGATGATTAGTCCTTATCACTTTAAGACACCTCACCATGTCTAGGGACAATCCAATCCCAATCAATTACCAGGATGATTAGTCCTTATCATTTTAGGACATCAGTCCAAGGATGATGCAATCCTAATCAATTAACAGGATGATTAGTCCTTATCACTTTAGGACATAAGTCCAAGGATGATGCAATCTGATCATGTACATTTTGAACCAAACGCTCAAGGACGATGCAGTCCTATATACGTCCACTAAAGACCATATTCTCGAAGACATCAGTCTATGGCTCTCTTTAGGACTGAAGTCCAAGGATGATACAATCCTTATCGTTTGCTAGGAACCACATTCTCGAATACATTTGTCTACGGATCACTTTAGGACTGAAGTCCAGGGATGATACAATCCTTTCCTATCCACTACGGACTTCATTCTCGAAGACCATACGTCTACAGATCCTTTTAGAACATGTGTTCAAGGATGATGCAATCCCTCTTCTTTCTCGGAGACATATGTCTACGGATCCTTTTATAACATGTGTTCAAGGATGATGCAATCCCCTCGTCAACTTAGACCCTGTCTAAGGACCATCCACCAACCTCTCTGTCGGCATCACCAATATAGGTATCCACATCATCGACCTCACTGTCGATGTAGGAAATCTCGTCATAAGTGACCACATCACTCCCCCTCTCGAGGAGGGTCCTACCAAGCTTGTCTTGAAAAATACTCAAAGTTTTCTTGAGGTAGAGGTTTGGTTAGTACATCGGTAACTTGTTCACTTGAGGTAGAGGTTTGGTTAGTACATTGGCAACTTGTTACAAATTCAAACTTTATAGTTCCTTTCTGCGCCATATCATGGAACACTGGATTCTCTGCCCTCTTGATACAACTCTGTTTGTCACATAGGATCATAGTTGAGTCTATCTCTAAGTCAAACAATCCAGAAGCCATACTGCTTCACAACAAAGCAACCATCCATATATTCCGCTTGTGATGAGAGCCACACTAGATTGCTTCCTGCTAAACCATGAGATCATGGATGATCCCAGACAGTAACATCCTCTCGATGTGCTCTTCCTGTCTGATACAATTTCTGCCCAATCAACATCTGTGTAGCCATCTGAAGTCACGATCTCTAAGATAACATAGATCAAAGTCTATCGTATCCTTTAGGTACCTCATCAAATGCTTTGCAACCAACAGGTGAACACATCTAGTTTCCACTAGATACTGACTCAAGGTGTTCACAGCAAAGCATATATCTGACCTAGTATTTAGACACATCAATGACTCAATAATTTTTCTGTACAGAGTTATATCCACTAACTTTGATGAGTCATCTGCAAACAACTTCAAGTTGGAATCCATGAGAGTGGCCATCAAGTCCTTTTAATATTTCTTAGCATACTTTCCCTGGTTGAGAAAGATTCCTTCTGAGACTTGCCATACTTCCAAACCTAGGAAGTAATGCATCAATCTGAGATCTTTCATTTTCATCTCTGCAGCCATCTATATGTGCCATCTCTCATCAGATGGGTCTATTGATATGAGCCTCAACATCATTCGAACTTTGTGGTGAGTTCCTTCTTGCATCTGTGTATAGAAATCATATTCAACCTTGTAGCAAAGGTTGAGATCCACATCACCCATGGTGATCATTAAGCTCATCAATTTACTATCGATCCTGGGAACCCATACAGAACCTGATTCACATTTCTTCTTTAATTACACCATTGAGAGAATGGTCTTATCTAGCCACTTCGAGCAAACATCTCATCATGATTCTCTTCCTCTTTCTAAGAGAATCTTCTAGCCACAAGCCTTCTATAGTGTGTTTGATTTGAAAATCTTTTGTTGAACATCCATTGCTTGTTCAGTGTTCATCATTCATCATGATATTTCCTACAAATCAGAATTAAGTACATGAATAGTAATACTTCATAATCATCAAATCATATTGACATGATAACCTATTATGCATACAGATATCATTTACATAGTTATGCAACTATTTTGACCAATACTTTGGCACAACACTTTCCCATATCCTGTATGCATACAGTGGCTATCTAGATTCCTTCCATCTCTACCAGAACATGCTATCGAGAGTGTGCACAGCTCTCAGCATGTCAGCAAAGAGGTTTCATTCTAGAAAAGCACAATGGAGTGTTTGTCCAACTTACCAATCATATGCATATTAGTAGTATACTATTCAATGCTCAGCATGATATATTCTACGAATGCAAATATGCATACAAGCAATATCATTTACTATTTCAAATAACAACTCAAATAGTTATCTTTTATGTTTGTGTGGTTGCCTCCTGCTTGATCTTCTATATGTCTTTTGAACTTCTATTCATTCTGTGCCACTGTGCATGCTCAAGTGTGCACTAGTGTCATCCTCATGATCTCATACACAAACATACATTCATTCGTATATTCTCAAAATATTCTAATTCTAAATAATCTTGAATATGTATAGTCATGATCATTAGTATTCAGGGTTTCAAGGAAGTCTTCTTTTTACTCATGCATATTCTTGTTTGATCATAGTAATCTTCTAGTTAATTAAATCATCTAGATAAGAGACATAATATGCATAAACCCTTGATTACTAACTTTATGAAAAGCATAACCAATCATACCAAGTATACTTATATAAGGGATCCTAACACAAGGTAAGATACTAACTTGACATAGGAAAACATACCTCGATTAGTATACTTGCTTAGTTATGTACAACATACCTAAACAATCTCTTCAATGATATCGAGATCCTGATCTAGAACCTGCATGTCTCATAGGTTAAGCATAATATAACAAAGTCATACATACCTTGTAATTAGAACAAAGATTATGGATGAGTCTTTGTCTTCATGTTGTCATGGTCATGGAACTTGATTTGTCTTTTGTGATGTACCTGTATCTTGTTAGTAGACAACATCAACCTCACACAACACCATAATGCATTAGTACAATCATATATCCCTAATCAATGAATGTATTCGATCATTCACATGCATTCATACTGTTACTAGGGTGATAAGACAATTCTAACATTAATCAAGATTGTATTAATAAATAATATGAAGACAAACACATCATGAACTTAATCAAGAATCAGATTTCAAGACATACCTGAACCTCCTTAAGTCATACCTGTCGAGACTTCTTGTAGTCTTCTTATGTAGGGCCTTAGCCTCAACTCCCCCTAAAACTTGATCTGGAGCTTGATTGGGGTTTGCTAGAGAAACCCTAAAAATTCAATCCTTGACTTTCACACTTCTGAATGGATGGAAGGATGTGTCTTGCTAGCATACTTCAATTTTGAAATCTCCAAAATTTGACCCCTCAAAATTGCCTTCGAAAATTCTGGATCTTCTAGATAGGAACCTGAACTAGGGTTTGATGAAGCCCACCCTTCTGTCCAATCAAAAGGTTCTATCCAAGGCTCTAAAATCTTATTTTTCCAAGGAGCTTCCAGCCGTGGTTACAGACTTTAAAAATTCCAACTTTTGCTGAAGCCCTAATTTTCCATTTTTCCGATCAAACTCTCGAACTGGGGTTTGATCAAGCCCGGTCTTCTACCCAACCAAAAAATTCGATCTTGGTCTCTAAATTTCGATTTTCCTGAGTAGCTTTCAGCCGTGGATTCTGATTCCAAAAATTCTAACTTTCTCTGAAACCCTAAATTCCGGAAGCCATGAATGAAGGTGCTCCAAAAATAATTATGTTTTGATAGAAATATGTACCTGATTGTTTCTACTGTAACTCTAAAATTTTTGCTCCACAGGGTCTGAAAACGTTTTTTTTCGTAGCCTGACCTGTCATATTTCCATCCCAGTAGGTCTGACCTCAATTGGATTTTCTGAGAGAGAGTTATGCCAAGTGTCGCAACGTGACCTGTTTATGGGATAAAACAGGAGAGCGAACTTGTACGGCGTGCCATGTGTCACCGGTTCAACTTCGACCTCTAAAAACGTTTCCTGAGATAGTACAATCTATGTACTACCTGTCACATTTTACGAAATTTCATTTGGATCTTCCTAGCCCAAGTTATGCCAAGTGTCGCAATGTGACCTGTTTATGGGATAAGACAGGAGAGCGAACTTGTACGGCGTTCCACGTGTCACTGGTTCAACTTTGGTCTCTGAAAAAGTTTCCTGTGATCGTACAGTCTGTGTAATACCTGTCACTTTTTATGAAATTTCATTTGGAGATTCCTAGCCCAAGTTATGACCTTTTTTCCAAGGTGACCTGATTTTCACTAAGATCTGGAAGAGGCAAAAACCCTAACCTGTACTGATCATAACTTACAAAGTACAAAGAATCTGAGGGTGATATTTGGATACAAGATACCTGGAGATGTTATCTAGGACTTGTGAAGGTTTCAGATCCTGAACCTTCGCATAAATGGATTTATAGCGAAAGTTCCACGATGACTGGTTTTTGCTATATAAAACCCTGACCTTCAAATTGTCGCAAGAGAAGCAAGTGTCGTAAGTGCCATACATTGCCTTCCTTCAGGTTAGCTCTGATACCATGTTAAGATTTAATATGCTAAGACATAAAATAGCAGCATTACATTCCATTTCACAATAATAGCATATATAGGATCACTGAAGAAACAACAAGCATAGCATAAACACAAGAGACACAGATTTATCCTGGGAAACCCTCATGGGGTAGAAAACCTAGTAAATATTCCTCAATATAGATGACCAGAAAAATACAAAGATGCAAACCAAAGACATGATCTCCTCCTCCATCATAGCAGACCTCTCCTCCACAAGTGCGCTACTCTCCAGTGAGTGAGTGTGCAAAATGAGGAATACACCTCCTCTATTTATACACTACTCTGACTTATCTTTGACACAAAACATGTGGGCTCGTATTTAACCAATGGGTTAAATACCCCACTACAACTGACTGGGCCGATCCCTCTAGGGTGGTCTAATAACCCTTTGACCCACATAACACATACAGGGCCGACCCCCACTAGGGAAGTTTAATAACCCAAGTTACCACATTCCGACGAAGGAATAAACATCTCCGGATATACAATAAGGTCTTCAAGGAGGAATGAAACATCTCCAGAATAATAAAGTACAAATATAATATTCTTTGAAGTTACAATATCTCAACAGTTCTCGATTATGATATCTTTTGGAGGTTGAGAAGTTATTGGTATCCTATTCATAAGAGTAAGGAATCGTTGATTGAAATCTTTTATTTGCTCCTTGTTTTCCATTTTTATTCTGGCCAATTCTAATGCTAACACAACAGGAGTTTTGTCTTCACCAAATTTATTTAAGAATGCCTGACTGAAATTAGTCCAGCTAGTTATAGATCCTAGGGTCATGGAAAAATACCAAACTACGGCCTTCCCCTCGAAAGTCAAAAGAAATAGGCGACACATAACATCGTCATGTTGGAAATTGATAGTTTGAACAACCAAGATGAATTTGTCAATGTGATTCTCAGTATGCTCCTTATTGTCTAGGTCAAATTTAGGTAGGATTTTGTCGGGATGTTTAGGTAGTTTATGTTGCAGTTCGGGTACAGAAACAGCACCACGCTGTAACCATGGTATGTTATCATTTAGGTCTCCTCTGTCACGATCAGCCATGTCTGGATCAGATTTTGAATCTGATGAAGATTCATTGTTGTGATCACTAGAGCTATCAAGTAGTGACTCGGGAGGTCAGGGCGGTTGGTCAGATCCACCTGTGACCAAATGTTATCGTGAGGTGTTTGTGTTGATTGATCCTCTGAGAATATTGCTAAGATGGTAGTCAAGAGATCCTCTCAGGGGTTGAATAGGTTCTTCACCAATCAGATCAATAGCTTCCTGAGTTTGGTGGCGGGTCCTATTTGGTAGACCAAAATTGATTGGGGGAATTCCCATCTAGCGAGAATAACCTCTAGTAAAAATACTTTGTGATTCCTCTAAGTCTTCGTTTATCTCTTCCGAGGTGACTGGTGGGATACTAGTGTTACGTCCTACAGTGGCCCTAACTGTATTCACAAGGGGTGTTGTTGTGGATTCGATTTGTGAAGTATAGATCGGGCTAGACACTGTTTAAAAGTTTATAAGAGAGGAGGTAGATTGACTATTTGTAGGAGTGTTATGTGGTTGTTCAACCATTAAACTTTAAGTTTAGGCCCTCCTTCTAGCGCCATTTGTTGGCCGATAAAACTGTCCTTGGCTAGCTTATGGAAAAACAATCCACACAGAGGACTTAATGCGACCATATGTATGTTTAAAGTAATTGTTTCTCATAGGATCAAGGCCCTGCCGCCTTTCTGATTTTATCTCCAAATAGAGAGTCTCTTAAGGATTGTGAGTATCAACTTTCCTATTTTCGAATGCTAATTAACCAAAAAGCTAAACCTAATGACTACCTAGCTCTAATGACTATCCTAATTAAAAATGTAAAGTTTAGTAGCTGCTAAATCTAAGCTAGAGGTAATCTAATATCTATTTTCCTCTCCTATCCAGGAGCACAAAATAATGGTATGATTCAAAGTCTGAAAATGAAATAGAGTTAAAACTTCAATATGGTAGATATATCCCCAATAATAAAATAAAACCTGTAATATTTTGCAAAAGATAAAACCTTCTGTAAAATGATTATAAATATTGTCTCAAACTGAAAAATCAGATAATACTAATGGTCATGCAACTTTGAATATATGGTAAAATATGATCACCTTAGCATGTATATTGAGAAAATCAAACACACATGTTAGAAGTAATAAAATTTCAATTTAGAATACGCGTGAAATAATAGGAAAAGCAATATGTTAATTACAACTTTTGAATAAATTGCTTATAAATTCAAAACAACATGTAAGTTCCAATTCGTAAGAGATAAATCCACATAAGATAACAAAGTATATATATGAAGATAAACAGTGAACACAGAGAAAGGATTTTGAAATACATACAATGTCAATAATATGTATATGAAAAACTTGATCAGAGTCTCCAAGTTTTTCAGTAAGTTTGATCTTCAGAATAAGTTCAAAAAACTCAAAATTAAGCAAAGTATTGAACTATAATGTTTCAAATGTCTTCCTCTCATATTCAGAACTCGAACCCTATTTATAGTGTCTTCAATATTATTATATAGACATTCCTCAAGCATCTAATATTAAACTACTCTATCCACTTATGAGTACATGGACCACTCCCAGAATGCCCAACAGAATTTGACATAATTTGGAGCATGTTCTCATCAACAGGTGCTCGATACTGAATCATCAAACGTCCCTTGAATTGAGTAACCATTGAGTTAGGTTCGGATTGAGGAAACATAGAAAATCAATGAACTTACTAGATGAATCTAGCACTAGGCCACTTGGATGAAAGTGGTTATTGAATTCGATATTACAGGAACTGTCTTGATTGAAAATAGAGTGAACAACTGGAAAGAGTATGCAGATCTTCCCACATCTACAACATCAGACTTCAAATGAGATCCAGAAGAAATGTCTCGATTCTGAAGATGACAAAACTTATGCTCCATGATGACCAAAATGACACCTGTCAATATTAAAAGAAAAATTAATAACCAAAGTGATAAAATAAATAAAAATAATGTAAAGGATGCTTGCAGAATCTTCGATTCTGCAGGTATCCTCATATCAACACTTTGAATTTAAAAAGACAGGTTTCAAAAAATCTAGATCATTTTACCTGTAACCATCGATTTTAAAACCCTGTAAATTGACAAAACCTTAGTCATCAAAAAACAATAATCGACCTCTGAGAGCATTAGGATTTTTTGGATGGTTCAAAAGACACATGAACTAGCGTGGTTCTCCTAGATTCGGCCAATTTAGCTCTGAGTTTCAAGGCTCTGATATTAGTAACCCTGTTCTGTTTGATTAACTTTTGATTTTTCAACAACAGATTTTTCTTAATGGCTTTATATCTATTCTTCTTTTCTTTCATGCAATTCCACTTATCAATCTGTACAACCAGCTCACCTTTCAAATTCGCGATTTCCTCAGTGGCGATGGTATTTATTAGCTGAGCTTCCTTGAAATCAATTTCCAAGGACGATATTCGATGAGCTTGTGATGTGGAGACAAACTGTTCCACAAATTTTGTATTTGGTTCATTAACCATTTCTTCAACTTTTGCAGGTTTCTATTCGACCTCCTGATTTGACTGAGGAGAAGTCTTCGATTGTTGAGCATTTCTAGCCCTCATCTCAAAGCTGGAAACATTTAGGAACTTTGGGTTTACCTGGTCCATGAAATTGTCGTTTTGCTGAGACCTTGATGAATCACTAAGTTCAATAACCGAGGCATTCCCTTCAAGCAAATTTCTTCCTGCTAAGAGGGTCACGGTCATGCTTCGGGTTGTCCTACGAGTTTCCCTTTCGCATGGCCCTGCTAGTCTAATCTTCATCTTACGGGTAACTAAGGGTTTGGACTGGACAGTGGAAATACTTGTCGGGATTGTCCTCATTGATCAAGGGTTCATTTGTTTCCATTCGAGGGCTTCGACATATTGCCTCAGGGCTTCTTTCAAATTCTACCTCAAGTTTCTCCTTACCCATGGTTTTAATAGAGATTGACTCTTCATATTCATGACTGGTTTCGAGGTCAGGATTCTCCAAAGAAAATCCTCTACACTTGCGTTGGGTTTCGAATTGTACTGAGGCCATTCCTCATTAACCCTGAATCCAGTCCTCTTAAGGAATGAGTCCCAATTATCACTTAACTCAGTTAATTGATGGGAAACCAGAATATTTATAATCCCATGATGAAATAGAATCCTCTCTTTATCAGCCACATTGTATTGAAATGCACGGGCCATCTTCTGGATACTGTTAATGAAATAATAGAGCATATTGATAGGGGGACCTTTGAACACAAGTAGTAACCTAAGGTGATAGAAATGGGTCTGCGACAAATGCCCCTCAGAGGTAATATACCTTATGATAAATTCAAGAAGAGACCACCATTGTTTCTTCAACATACATGAGGGAAACCCAAACTTGGATTCTACCTGCTGATTTGTTTTAACCATGAACCCTTTCCACTTGTGATCCTTCATATGTTTCCCCTTGAGCCATCCCTCACTGGTTAATGGAAACCCTATCACTTGTGAAATGAACTCTTCTATTAAATGGAGGTCAATATCACCAATTTTTTCTATTGAGCCATGAAACAAGGAAGCAAACACTAGGTTAACTGCCATGTTAAAACTTGAGAATTTATGCAAGAACGGAATCCAACCTACTCCAGTCACAGGCTTATCACACTCTGGATAAGAGTCCAGATACTCAATCCCAAGAATTCAAACCGGTAAATGAGAGCCATAAGGATAAAGCTAATATTCCAAGACACATACAGATCGAAAATAGGAACAAGGCGACGAATCTGACTTACCTTCATACCTTACATATCTATCAACATTGTAACTGACCCCATATTACCCAGGTACAGGAAAAACTCAAACATGTGTGAGGAGCGTAGGGTAATGATACCTCTGAACCTACAAGAGGCGTTTCAATCCACAGAATGCACTAGCTGTGATGATTGTTGTTGGGAAGATGACATGCAGACAATAATAATGGATGAAATCTGTGTCACCATCAACCATAAAATGGCAGTGCATTACAATTACCACATCAGACCTTACCTTCTCACATTTCATGCCAATACCAAGATCGAATCATGCTAAAACCAATGATATTAATCTTACCTCAAGCTGTTAAATTAATGATTTATAATCATTTAAACACTATCCAATGCAAATTAATAATAAAAATCAAGAATGAAGCGAAATAATGATTATCATAAGATTATGGTTAGCGTGAAAGTAATATGATATGAAAATCTAATACTAAGATAACCACAACCATACTCATACAATGGAATAACCCAATTCTTTGACCGAAATGAAACATGTGAATAGATTAAAAAACAATTGGATGATGCAAGGTGTTACCAATAAGTTGAGTATCAAGAATAATGAATGTAATACTTTGCATATCCAAATTTTATATAATTGATTTAATCCATAAAATTTTGGAGCTAAAAAAATTCCAAGATTAAGATCAGTCATTTAACCTTTAGCAATCAAACTGAAATGTGAAGTAGATTCAATCCAATTTGATACCAATAGCATTTCCAATTCTTATGTCCTGATCAAGATTCTAACCTTATTGGGAGTACCTTTAGAATCAAAGATTTTGAATGCACTCCTAAAATATACATTTTCATGAGTATTGATAAAGGACATAACTTCCGACATCAGTCATAATTAAAATATTCATGAAAGGAACAAATTGAATTAATGCTCAAATTGGTCTGAAGGGTGTTGCATGCCAACAAATAGTAAGTGAAGGTTTCAAAAGACTTGCCACCCCTTGACGATGGACATTTGGTGCTGACACCTTATAATATTTTGGAGGTCCGAGAGAAGAATCTAAGGAGCATAATCACTAAGGAATTTTTGGTGCAATGGGAAGGACTGCCAAATGAGGATGCTACTTCGGAAGGAGAACACATCTTACAGCATCCCAATTTGTAATTGCTTGAGGACAAGAAATCTTGGGTGGGGAGGAATATCATGTCCCCTCAATAGTGATCATTGGATCAAGTTCCTAACCCAACCAATCCCTTGGGTTGAGGAGACAAATTAATTTACTATGGGGTTAATTTTGAATTCCAGGCATTTAATTAATTAGGAGTGTGAATTAATTATGCCTATAGTTTATTATGCACTTGAAATAATTATTTTTCATCCATTAAATAATATTTATGATAAATAGAAGAGGATAATGCTCCACAATTGCGCTTTAGTGGATGAGGTTGAATTTGGAGATCACTTGCAAAAGAAGATCAGAGGAAAGCATTGAAATCTAGAAAATCAGGAAAAATGAAAGAAAATGGTGCAAATTAGAAAAGCAACAAAATATCAACAAAAGCAGCATAAAGTAGAAAGAAGAATCAAATAAAAAAAGCAGGAAAGTCCATAAAAGCAGGATAAGTCAGAAAATCCAAATCCAAATTTAGACAACAGATTTGGAATCAACATTAGGGATGATGTTTATAGGCCAGGTATATGGAACCCTAAACTCAATCCTAGTAGAGAACCCCAACCTAGATCAATTCAGAAGCATCTCCATGATTGTTCACAATACAATCTTTAGTGTGCAATGTTTGGCTTATGTTATGTTTTAGGGAATTTTTTTGTGTCTGTAAAAGATCATTTTTACCCTATTTGGGCCACCTTTTGTTCGCATCATGAAGTTGGTAGGATAGCCTATATACACTCGACTAAGGCACCTGCCGAGTAGCCTTTAGAAAATCAAAGTTTTTGGTTGACAGTAAATGCGTAACCTGCACACAAAATGGCTAGTATTGCGATAAGAGTCAGTCCAATAAAACTAAGACCGTTTCTTGAAAATGCGATTACAAAGTTATACTTTGCAACTCCGTATGGTAATGAAGCCATATCTACAATGCAATTTGCATCCCTCTGCTCCTTTAGAGTGAAATCTCCGATGTCGAAACAAAGTGGTATTCTGTTGTGCAATGTGCCAATAGTGACCAGCATATTATGACCTCTTATTGCCCAACTGATTTCCCTCATGCACTATTATGTTGGAAATCAATTAGTTGAAGAAACTGCCAACGTTGGAAAATTTAATGGCTATCGTAGGGAAAACTCAAACATACAATCGCAAAAGTAATCCCTGCTAATTCTCAGCGCAAACATCTATTTTGTTTGATATTGTTATCAAACAATAGTAGCAGCTACTGGTTGCTTGCCAAGTAAGCTTTATTAGCTTGCCACATAAGCTGCCTTATCCCATTGCTATGCATAGAGAGATACTTTTGTTTTAAAAAAGAAAAATTTACTACCTTGCTGGAATATTTGCAAACATACTTTATTCTTTTAAATTGAATATTTATTGAATTTATTAAATGTCAAATCTCATGCATACTTAAATTTTGCAATTCTTACAAAATTTAAATAATTAACTTTGCACAATTATATATCCATATTGTTTTGTTAATTTAAAAAATTAGTTTTTACATTGAGGTAATTATGTATGATTTTCTTACAAAGTATTCATATAGAATTTTATAGAAATACTGAATGACTTTTTTGCCAATGTGTATGTGGATTGTAGATTATGCCACAAATTATGCCCAACAAATAGCTAATATTACAAAATGCAAACTATGATAATTTTTTTAGGAACATGACTATTTAATATTAAAATTTTTGAAGTACAAGTAGCACAATTGTGGTTCTGTAGCAGCTGCAGTTCGCTACAGGAGCGACAGCCTCGCGAAAGCTTATGAATAAGGAATTGAGCAATATCAGTCTCTCTTCGGTCACTATTAGGTAGCACATGTTTTCCAGCTCTTTTAAAATAGTTTGAAAATTTTAAAAATAAATCTATCCTATTATGCATTGGGCATGTGTAAGCTAATGAGGGTCACTTTTGGCACGTTAGATGCAATAGAAAACTGAAAAATCAGGCATGCCTCAACTTACTTGGTTTTTTTGAGATGCTTAAACAAGATATCTTGCATTGAGTAAAAAAGATGAAACCTAGAAAATTGAGTCACGTTTTCGAATATATAACTTTTAAGTACTGAAAATTTACATAACTATGTCAAATTTCATTTTTTCTAACAAACACTTTTTATTTTTTTGGCAAATGATAAGGTATATGTTTTTGTGGGTGCAGCTTTTCATTGCCTAAATGATGGTTTCAAGATACAAAATCTGGTATACATGTATAGAACTCGTAGCACTAGTACAATGCTATTTTTCCAAAATTAAATGTTTAAGTTTTAATTATTTTTTAATTATGTAAGTAGTCAAACCTCGAGAACGATACGTCAAATGTGGGTGCAGCCTTTGAAGGTCTTAATGTAGTTATTCTGACTTGGATTTTTTACAGGATGTAGAGGTCGGTGTCCTCTAGTGCAGCATACAAGTTTTTTTAAAAATGGTTGTGGAATGAAAAAGTTACGGAATAAACACTAACAATATGTTTTTTGAGCAACAAAGTGATGACACAAGAAAATTAGGAAATAAATAGAAAATATCAATATTTAAAAAAAAAATTACATATTTGGAATCTACATAAACAATTCTATCTATGCCTAAAATTTCGTCAATAATGGTCAGGTATGTCATGCTGTAGAGAGCGGTGAAAAATAGGCATACTCAAAAAAATGCTGAAAATGTCAAGTTAGCTATGGTCTAAAAATTCCCTAGCACATGTTTGGTAAGTCCAAACTAGCCACATAGGACAGTGGCTGACATGTGGGGGCGGGAGGAGTGGGTGAGTAGGTGCTCAGGAACGCGCGCGCGTTATGTTTAAGTTCAAATAACGCGTGCGCGTTGTATTTAAAATCAAATTTTAGTGTTTTGGCGCTCAATGTTATAACCAATGTGCTAACGTTATGTGGATACATAATGCGCTAGCGTTATGTGGATCCATAATGCGCTAGCGTTATTGCTATGCAAAAATATTACCAAAATGCTTTTATCCTCTCGTGTTCTGCATTTTCTCCTCCCGCCTTCCCTATTTTTATGTTTACCAGATATTTTACACAAACCAAATGATAAAGCAAACAAATTAATAGGAACAGTCTTCACAATGGCTTGATGACTCATTTCAATGGACACATATTATCTAAATATCATAGCCATAGACAACAACTAATTCAAAAAGTCAATTTGCTACAACTAACATCAAACTTTAGATAATATAGTTTCTATAGTGGTAAGCAGCGCTATTGTAATCTAGGTAAATATCATAAAAATATTTCAAACAAATTTATGGGCATAAGCATTCTAGATAAGATGGCAAAGTTTCAAAACGGTCGGTTGTACCAATAAAACTAGGGGCACCAAAGTAAGGCTCAAACTGCATTTATGGACACTTACCGATCGAAGGATGTCTGAGTGTAAATGCAAATGCAGAAGCCCCTCCGGGAAGCCTTCTTCTTCACCGACCTTCTCTTGGAATCAAGTGGCCTCAATGCCCAACCACCAAACAATTGCACGAGCTGTAGTTAAGAAAACATGGTCAAAATAGAGCAATTATAAATGATTTGATCAACAAAGCAAGTCGCCATCCTCTTCTTTATCATCATCATCATCGCCATCCTCTTCTTTATCATCATTGTCATCATCCTCATCACCATCTTCATCATGATTGGTTATTGATCATCATCATCATCATCATCATCATCCTCTTTATCATCACCATCATCATCATCATCATCATCATCTTCATCACCATCATCTTCATCATCCTCATCGTCATATTCATCATCACCATCCTCTTCTTTATCAACATTATCATCATCATCGTCGTCGTCATAATCATCATCGTCATCATCATCGTTGTCGTCGTCGTCGTCATCTCCATCATCATCTTCATCATCATCATCATCCTCACCACCATCTTCATCATGACTGATGAATGATCATCATCATCATCATGATCATCATCCTCTTCTTTATGATCACCATCATCATCATCATCATCCTCGTCGTCATATTCATCATCATCATCATCATCATCATCACCATCTTCATCTTCACCATGCTTGATGATTGATCATCATCATCATCGCCATCCTCTTCTTTATCATCACAATCAACATCCTCATCACCATCTTCATCATGATTGGGTATTGATCATCATCATCATCACCGTCGTCATCATCATCATCCTCTTCTTTATCATCACCATCATTGTCATCATCATCATCATCATCATCATCATCATCATCGTCTTCATCACCATCATCTTCATCATCATCATCACCATATTCTTCATCATCACCATCCTCTTCTTTATCATCACCATCATCATCATCATCATCGTCATCATCATCACCATCATCATCATTGTCTTCATCACCATCATCTTCATCATCCTCATCATAATATTCATCATCACCATCATCATCATCTTTACCATCATCATCATCATCATCATCATCATCATCATCATCATTGTCGTCGTCGTCGTCGTCATCATCTCCATCATCATCATCTTCACCACCATCTTCACCATGATTGATGATTGATCATCATCATCATCCTCTTCTTTATGATCACCATCATCATCATCATCCTCATTTTCATATTCGTCATCATCTTCATCATCATCATCATCATCATCATTATCCTCATTACCATCTTCATCTTCATCATGCTTGATGATTGATCATCATCATCGCCATCCTCCTCTTTATCATCACCATCAACATCCTCATCACCATCTTCATCATGATTGGGTATTGATCATCATCATCATCGTCATCTTCATCATCATCATCCTCTTCTTTATCATCATCATCATCATCATCATCATCATCATCATCGTCTTCATCACCATCATCTTCATCATCATACTCACCACCATCTTCATCATGATTGATGATTGATCATCATCATCATCATCGCCATCCTCTTCTTTATCGTCATCATCATCGCCGTCCTCTTCTTTATCATCACCATGTTCATCATGATTGGGTATTGATCATCATCATCATCATCGTCATCATCATCATCCTCTTCTTTATCATCACCATCATCATCATCACCAACATCATCATCATCTTCATCAGCATCATCTTCATCCTCATCATCCTCATCGTCATATTCATCATCATCTTCGTCATCACCATCCTCTTCTTTATTATCACCATCATCATCATCATCATTATCATCATCATCATAATCATCATCATCATCATCGTCGTCATCGTCATCATCGTCGTCATCATCTCCATCATCATCATCATCCTCACCACCATCTTCATCATGATTGATGATTGACCATCATCATCATCATCATCCTTGTTAGTTTTTCAGAAATTTCAATCTAATCTAGGATCTTAACTGAGAGAATAACATGTACATCATATCTACAACATATCAACCATGGACACAATAATGCAAGCACACAAGAGACACAGAGTTTCACCTGGGAAAACCAAGAAGGTGAAAAACCCCACAACTTCCTCAAAGATAGATAGAGCAATGATACAACCAAAGTACAAGAGATAGGCTTCTCCTAGTAGATGATGCTCCTCCTCACAAGTGCGACACTGTTTGAGAGAGATAGAAGTGAGTGATAATTGATCAACGAGAGATCTCCCGATCTCTATTTATACTTGTCCTGTCCTACCCAATAAACTAATGGGGCCGACTTGTCTAGCTTAGCCTAATAACCCATGGTTAACTTAATCCGGTCTGACCCCACACTTGGTGGTCTAATAACCCATTTACCCACATGAATCATACAGGGCCGACCCCATCAAGGTGGTCTAATAACCCATAGTGTATAAGTTAGGACACTTACAATATAAATGATGACACTTCCGTATAGAGGAATAATAACATCTCTATAGCAATACAATACATCTGGGTAAAATACATTCCAAATTTACATATACATCAACACTCCCTCTTTTCTAGGAAGGTATTTCTCGACACAGATCTGCTAGCACAAGTCTTCTTCTCTAGATCATCATCATCGAATCATCGTCATCGTCATCGTTGTTGCTATCTCAATCAATCTCTGAATCTACTCGTCATCGGGAGTTCTACAAATCCCACCACCTGCAGGTCTTAATCATCACTGGTCATACTGTGGATCCTCAGGACTTATTACATGCATCAACAAAACCTAGAAAGAGCATCTCAAAACTGATTACGTGCTTAGTACAACCTGGAAGATCTCCCAGGGATCTATTACATGTGACCAAGCAAAACCTAGCAAGAGCATTTGTGAGATCTCCCAAGGAGCTATTATATGCCATAGGTAAAACCTAGCAAGAGAATCTGCAAATCTCATAGGGAGAAATTATATGCAACTGACAAAACCTAGCAAGAGCATCTCAGGATTGATTACATGCCTAGCACAACTTGCAAGATCTCCCAGGGAGTTATTATATGCCATGGACAAAACCTAGCAAGAGCGTTTACCAGATATCCCAGGGAGCTATCATATCTCATCGAAAAAACCTAGCAAGAGAATCCTAGGACTGATTACGTGCCCAACACAACTTGCAAGATCTCCCAGGGAGCTATTA
This sequence comes from Larix kaempferi, assembly GCA_027924585.1. Taxonomy (NCBI): domain Eukaryota; kingdom Viridiplantae; phylum Streptophyta; class Pinopsida; order Pinales; family Pinaceae; genus Larix; species Larix kaempferi. The sequence goes on from BSBM01000893.1 coordinate 7,776,972, forward strand.
TATGCCATGGACAAAACCTAGCAAGAGTATCTGTAAATATCCCAGGGTGCTATTATATGTCCCTCTGAGAAAAACCTAGCAAGAGCATTTGCTAGACCTCCCAGGGAGCTATTATATGCCATCGACAAAACGTAGAAAGAGTGTCTGCAAATATCCCAGGGCGCTATTATATGCTCATCTACACAACCTATCCATGACCACAGAGTATCAACCTGATACTCTCCATACATCATCCTGATGTACATCACATGATCCTCCTGATCATCATCATAGCATCATCATGATGCGTATCATTTGGAGCAACATCCTGAAGCTCATCAACCATGATCATCCTGATCATACAATGCATCCACCTGATGCATGTCTGATACATATCCTCATCCATGATCTACCTAATCACATAATGTATCCACCTGATACATATACAAATACATGATCCAACTGATCATCACAAGCATCCAACATGATGCATATACACAGCAGTAACTAGAGCATCATCTTGATGCCCATCATCCAGCGCGTACATCCACAGACATGGGAAGGATCCTCCTCTCACCATGCTTGGAATGGATCCAGCAAATGTGTACATCACTTCTTCCTTGAAGTGTCATCAATCTGAAGAACACCAAGCCTCTCTCTGAAGTATTCAAACTTCACTTTGGCTAGCAGTTTCATTAGCACATCCACAGTCTTCTCATCCGTCGCCACATATAGGAGCTTCACCACTCCTCTTTGCACCATATCCCTGATATAGTGATATTTGATCTCAATGTGCTTCGACCTGTCGTGGAACACTAGATTCTCAGACAGCTTCACACAACTCTGGTTATCACAAAAGATACCAGTAGCATCCAATGGGAGATCAAATAACTCAGATGGTAGCTTTCGAAGCCATACTGCCTCACAACTAGATGAACAAGATGCAACATACTCTGCTTGGGTTGTACTCAATGATACGCAGGACTACTTCCTGCTAAATCAAGAGATCACACCTGATCCCATATTGAAGCAGCACCCAGATGTGCTCTTCCTATCTGTAGCACTGCCTGCCCAATCTGAATCAACATAACCTTGCAGGTTAAACTTTTGATTCGCATCATACTTGATCCCATAATCAATTGTACCCTTCAAGTTCATTAGAATATGCTTTACAGCAACCAGGTGAACATGTCTCGGATCTGTCAAGTATTGGCTCAAGGTGTTCACCGCAAAGCAAATATCTGGTCTCGTATTCATCAGGTACATCAAGGACCCAATCATCTGATGATACATCGTGACATCAATCGGCTTAGATGAAGCATCACACAGAAGCTTCAGGTTCGATTCCATAGGTGTGGCCACTGACTTGCAGTCCATCATCCCAAACCTCTTCAGGATCTCTACTGCATACTTCCCTTGTCCAAGGAAGATTCCATCTGCACTCTGCCACACCTCCATACCAAGAAAGTAGTGCATCATACCCAAGTCCTTCATCTCGAACTTGGCATCAAGCTTCATCTTCGTGTCGGCAATCAATATATCCTCACCTATTAGAAATAGGTCATCCACATACAATAGTAGTATCACTGGATTGCCTTCCTCAACCTTGTAGTAAAGGTTGGAATCCGCTTTACTCTTGGTAAAGCCCAAACTGGATAGAAAGATGTCTATCCTACCATACCAAGTTCTAGGATCTTGCTTCAAGCCATGCAAGGCTTTCTTCAACCTGCACACATATGACTTCCTATCATGTGTCTCAAAACCGAGTGGTTGCTCCACATACACTTCCTTTTCGACTACACCATTCGGAAAGTGGTGTATCTTTCATTTCATCACTGCAGCCAGAGCAAGTACTGATCTAATGGAAGTGTTCCTGGCTACAGGTGAAAAAGTCTCTTCATAGTCAATCCCTCTTTCTGGGAGAAGCCACAAGCTACAAACCTCGCTTTGTATTTTTCTATGGTACCATCTGCATCATGCTTGATCTTATAGATCCACTTGGAAGTCACAACAGACTTCCCTTCAGGTCTTTGGACCACATCCCAAACATGATCGATTGATACTTTTCGACCATGGCATCCTTTTACTGTATCCCATATCCTGGGAACTTCAGATTCTTCAATATCTTCAATATATAACTTTGTTGCTGAACAAATGTTGTAGTCCTTCTTTTGTAGGTGATGGTATATGATCTTTCCTACAAAACAAGTTAAATTGCATGATTAGAAACATCTCATAGTTTTCAGAACAAATTCTTACACATAAAGAAATATGTCATACAACCATGCAATTATTTTAGCCAATGCTTCAATACAACATTCATCTATATCCTGTAACTTTCTTGATCCCTTCCAATCTCTACCATAACATTCTTAAGAGTTTTGCACTACTCTCAACATGTCAGAAAAGAGGTTTCATTCTAGATAAGTAGTAATGGAATGTTGTACAGTGCCATAGGCCACTTACCCATGTATATTAGTAGTATACTGTTCATCAATGCAACTATTCTAATATGCATAATACACAACCTAATTCTAGGAATATCGGTATATACATCATTGAACAATATTATTTAAACAATCAAATATGCAAAAAATGATCATTCAAAATACTTATCTTTGTTTGTTTGTTGGGTTGACTCCCTCTTAGTCTTTGCTTCCTTTCTGCAACTCCATTCTGATGTGGATTGTGAGAAGTGGTCAACTCCCTCTGAATATCTTCATCCTTGCAGAAACTATTGGAGTGTGCTCCCTCTTGATATTTGCTTCCTGGATTACCTGTCCTTGAACTTATGTCCATCCTCGATTACTATGCATATTTACTAGTATCATCATTGTGTTATCCTTGAAGTCTCATACATACATTCATTAGCATAATACTAATAAAACACAATAATCTTAAACATGTATAGTCATGATCATTTCAAACACAGATAATGAGCATTAGTATTCAAGGTTTCAGGGAAGAATTCTTTACTGATACATATTCATATGTGACCATAGAATTCTTCTGGTTAGTCATATCATCAATAAAAGTAAGAAGCATAATATGCCTAAACCCTTAATTACTTACATTTCTAACTTTATGAATAAACATAATCAATCATGCCAAGTATAATTATATAAGAGATCATAACACAAGGTATGTTTCTAACTTGATATAGGAAAAACATTCCTGGATTAGCATGTTAGCTAGCTATGTCTAACATACCCATATGATGTCTTCTTGTTCTCTTCAATGACTTGTGCTAATAACCTGCATATCTCATAAGTTAACCATTATAGAACCAAGTTATACATACATCGTAAATAGATCTTATATGTGATCCATGATAATGGATGAATATTTGTCTTCATGTCATCATGGTCATATGTTCTTAAACTAGAACATGATTTGTCTTTCTTGGTGTACCTTTCATGTTAGCGAACAACGTCAACCTCATACAACATCACAATGCATTAGTACAATCATAAGTGTCAAAACCCTAATCAATGAATATCTTCTACCATGCATTCATAATTTTATTAAGGTGATACAACAAGTCTAAATTTAATCAAGATTGTACTAACTATAATAATATGAAGATAAACATACCATAAACTTAATCATGAACAAATCTCGAAACATACCTCGATAAGTCATACCTGTCGAGATTGCTTGTAATATTCCTATGTAATGCCTTAGCCGTATCTCCCTCTGAAACTAGAACTTCTTCACTTATGCAGGTGATCAATCCATTTTCTTCTAGGATTAACCCAATCCACTTGATTTGCAGAAAATGGATCTGGAGCTGGATTAGGGTTTGTTAGGGAAACCCTAAAAAATCAAAATTTGAATTTCAAACTTCTGAAAGGGTAGAAAGATGCACCTTGATGAGCTGATCAATCTGGTATACTCAGAATTTGAAAACTGCAAAGTTTCACCCCTCAAAATTGCCTTTGAAACTTTCGGATCTTCCGGACAGGATCCTGAACTAGGGTTTGATAAAGCCCACCCTTCTGACCAACCAAAAGGTTCGATCCAAAGATCTAAACTTCTATTTTTCTGAGGAGCTTCTAGCCATGGTAACGCACTTAAAAAATTCCAACTTTTGCAAAAGCCCTAATTTTCCACTTTTCCAATCAAAGTCCCGAACTAGGGTTTGATCAAACCCGACCTTCTGCCCAACCAAAAAATTCGATCTTGGTCTCTAAATTTTGATTTTGATGAGGATAATCCATCTGTGGTCTCCGATACAAAAACTCCAACATCCTTCGAAACCCTAAATTCCTGGAGCCATGAATGAAGGTGCTCAAAATCCAATTCTGTTTTGACAGAAATATGCACCTGATTGTTTCTGGTGTAACTCTGAAATTACAAATCCTAGGATCTGAAACTTCTACATGTGGTATCTCAACCTGTCATCTTTCCAACCCCACAGGTTTGACCTCAATTGGATTCTCTGAGAGAGAGTTATTCCAAGTGTCGCAACGTGACCTGTTTATGGGATAAAACAGAAGAGCAAACTTGTATGGAGTGCCACGTGTTACTGGTTCACTTTCGACCTCTAAACCTTCTGTGTGTGAAAGTACAGTCCATTTCCTACCTGTCACATTTTATGAAATTTCATTCGGAGCTTCCTAGCCCAAGTTATGACCTTTTTTCCTAGGTCACTTGTTTATGACTCAGATCTGGAAGAGGTAGAAACCCTAGATTGTAAATTTCATAAAACACAAAGTAAAACGAATTAGGAGTTTTCCTTTGGATACAAGGTACATGGGGATCTTATATTTGACCTGTAAAAGTTTCAGATCCGAAAACTTTGCCAAAATGGATTTATAGAGAAATTACTACGATGATTGGTTTTTGCTATATCAAGCCCTAGCATCGCAAGTGCAACAAGTGTCATACATGCCATAGCATGCCTTCTTTCAGGCTAGCTCTGATACCATGTAAGTTTTTCATAAATTTCAATATGATCTAGGATCTTAAATGAGAGAATAACATGTACAGCATATCAATCATGGACACAATAATGCAAGCACACAAGAGACACAGAGTTTCACTGGGGAAAACCAAAAAGGTGAAAAACACTGCAACTTCCTCAGAGATAGATAGAGCAATGATAAAACCAAATTACAAGAGATAGTCTTCTCCTAACAGATGATCCTCCTCCTCACAAGTGCGCCACTTTTTGAGAGAGATAGAAGTGAGTAATAATTGATCAAATAGAGATCTCTTGATCTCTATTTATACTTGTCCTGTCCTGCCCAATAAACTAATGGGGTCGACTTGTCTAGCTTATCCTAATAACCCATGGTTAACTTAATATGGGCCGACACCGCACTTGGTGGTCTAATAACCCATCAAGTATAAGTTACGACACTTACAATATAAATGATGACACTTCTGTATAAAGAAATAATAACATCTCTATAGGAATACAATACACATGGGTAAAATACATTCCAAAGTTACCTATACATCAACAATCCTCATCACCATCTTCATCTTCATCTTCATCATGATTGATGATTAATCATCATCATCATCATCATCATCATCGCCATCCTCTTCTTTATCATCACCATCATCATCCTCATCACCATCTCCATCATGATTGGGTATTGATCATCATCATCATCATCATCATCGTCATCATCATCATCCTCTTCTTTATCATCACCATCATATTCATCACCATCATCATCATCATCATCATCATCATCATCATCCCCATCATCATCTTCAACATCATCATCATCATCATCATCATCATCATCATCTTCATTAGCATCATCTTCATCCTCATCATCCACGTTGTCATATTCATCATCATCTTCATCATCACCATCCTCTTTTTTATCATCACCATCATCATCATCGTCGTCGTCCTCATCATCATCATCATCATCATCATCGTCATCATCATCATCATCGTCATCATCTCCATCAGCATCATGATTGATGATTGACCATCATCATCATCATCATCATCCTCTTCTTTATGATCACCATCATCACCATTACCGCCATCATCATCATCATCATCATCCTCATCACCATCTTCATCTTCATCTTCATCATGATTGATGATTGATCACCATCATCATCATCATTATCTCCATCCTCTTCTTTATCATCACCATCATCACCATCTTCATCAGCATCATCTTCATCCTCATCATCCTCGTCGTCATATTCATCATCATCTTCATCATCACCATCCTCTTCTTTATCATCACCATCATCATCATCATCGTCATCATCATCATCATCATCATCATCATCATCATCGTCATCATCGTCATCGTCATCTCCATCAGCATCATGATTGATGATTGACCATCATCATCCTCTTCTTTATGATCACCATCATCACCATCACCGCCATCATCATCATCATCATCATCATCATCATCCTCATCACCATATTCATCTTCATCTTCATCATGATTGATGATTGATCATCATCATCATCATCATCATCGCCATCCTCTTCTTTATCATCACCATCATCATCATCTTCATCAGCATCATCTTCATCCTCATCATCCTCGTCGTCATATTCATCATCACCCTCATCATCACCATCCTCTTCTTTATCATCACCATCATCATCATCGTCATCGTCATCATCATCATCATCATTATCATCATCGTCGTTGTCGTCATCATCTCCATCATCATCATGATTGATGATTGACCATCATCATCATCATCATCCTCTTCTTTATGATCACCATCATCACCATCACCACCATCATCATCATCATCATCATCATCATCATCATCATCATCATTATCCTCATCCTCATCACCATCTTCATCTTCATCTTCATCATGATTGATGATTGATCATCATCATCGCCATCCTCTTCTTTATCATCACCATCATCATCTTTATCACCATCTTCATCATGATTGGGTATTGATCATCATCATCATCATCATCATCATCATTATCGTCATCATCCTCTTTATCATCACATTATCATCATCCCCATCATCATCATCATCATCATCATCATCCTCATCATCATCATCATCATCTTCATCAGCATCATCAACATCATCTTCATCCTCATCATCATCATCGTCATATTCATCATTATCTTCATCATCATCATCATAATCATCATCATCATCACCATCTTCATCTTCATCTTCATCATGATCATGATCATCATCATGATCATGATGATGATGATGATGATGATGATGATCATCATCATCATCATCATGTCCATCATCATCGTCATCATGATATTCATCATCATCATCATCGTCTTCATCTTCATCATCATCGTCTTCATCATCTGCTACTCCCCCTAGCCAAAACCCTCTCCTCTCTATTGATCTCCCCTCCTCTCCCTAGCCCTTAGTAACTCGGGCTCACTTAGTCTCTCTCTCTTCCCTACACCTCCACCTACCTCTAACCACACCTTCCATCTCTCTTTCGCAGACCCTACAACCAACACCCTCTCCTCTCTCGCTTTATCTCTCCCTCCTTCCCCCCACCCCAACCATTACTAACCCCCTCTCTCAGTCTCTCTCCCTCTCTCTCTCCCACTCGCTAACCGCCCTGCCAACCTCTTACCCCTAACTACCTCCCCTCCTAGCCCCTTACCCCTACCTAACCACCCCCCATCTCTAATCCCTAAACCCGTAACACCAAATCCCTATTTAACCTCCTAACCCATAAAAACTATTAAATAAACTATTGAATAAGGTTTTTTTATTATTTCAATAACGCTAGTGTGTTTATGAATAAACAACACACACGCATTTTGTTCAACTAGGTACATTATTTAGTTGTGCACCAAACATATTAAATACCTAGGTTTTTTTTAATATTCAAGAAATGCATGCGTGTTTTGTGTGTCAATAACGCTCGTGCGTTATGTGTTTACATAACGCTAGCGCATTATGTATGTGCAAAAAAAACTGCAAAATGATTTTATCCTCCCGCGTTCTACGTTTTCTCCTCCCGCCTTCCCATCTCCCATACAGCACGACACTTCACATTTCACAGTCAAAGCATTGGAGGAAGCTCAAGACACTCCATGTTCACAATCAACAAGTTTGAAGAGGATTCTACAGTTGGAATTTGGATTTGAGGATTCCATATTCACAATTACCAAGCTTCAAGGGGATTCTTCATTCACAAATTGAAGCTTCAAGAAGATTCTACATTCACAATTTCAAGCCTCAAGGTAATTCTATATTAACAATGTCAAGCAAGTTTGATGAATCTATATGAACACAACTGAAGAAGAATCTACATTCCCTATTGAGCAAGCTTGAAATTTCTATATTCACAAGTGAGGTAGAAACTTTACTTTCACATTTGAGCCAGACTGATGTTCATCTATATTCACAATTGAGGAAGTATCTATATTGACAATTGAGCAAGCTTGAAGAACCTATATTCACAGTTGAGAAATAATTTGGATATTTGAATAATTGAGCACACCTCTAGGATCTATTTTCTTAGCATTGCTCATTGTGGTCATGGGGAATCCACGCAATCGAAAAAGGAAATCGGTAAGGAAAGAGAAGCCTCAAGAAAGCATGGAAGAAGTTAGAGAAAAGAAAAGATTGGACATGTGGAATTGAAGGCATTCCATGGAAACTCATCCAATTCCAACCGTAGATGATGCCATGGTCGTTCCTACCCATCCACCTCAAGAAATACAAAGAAATTCACTAGAGGGGCCCTCAATTTCAACAACATTTGATGAACAAGCACCCCATGGCACTAGTGAGGAAGTAAGACGTAGGTGCTCCTCGGGGGTTGTTTCCATTCCCACATCAAGTCAACCTCAGAATATGGTATTGAATGACTTGTTGGGTAGTGGTTATAAAAGTGACGAAGTTAGAGAGGCATTGAGTGGAGGACTGACAATGGAAGAATCAAATGTTATGGAGACTGTCCAAGAGAATGAAATACAAGGGGCTCCTATGGAAACGTCGGAGCGTCCTGGTGATGGTGTACATGCTCCAATTCCAACACCCTTACCTCCATTAGCAACTACACGCTGAAGAACTTCGAGACGTATACAGGTTGATGAAACTCTCATTAGTTCACTTGAAGGTACATTGTCTAAACGTTCTATTGCTTATAAATATCGACAAATACTTGATAAATTTTTTGATTCTAAATGTAATGGGGACAAGTGCAAATTATATTTATCATTGTTGAAATCTAGGCATATGACTATTGTTAGAAGAACATTAGGGATAAAAATGGCCAAAAAGATAGAACCAAGTTCTCATATCGTTAAAAGTTTAGTAGATGCATTTAGTACAATTGGAAAGAAATCTCGCTCAAAGGATCGCAATGTGGCTCGTCATGTGTTGTCACAATCAATCATTAACAAAAGCACTAGGGCACTTTGTTTTCTTAAACCTACATCCAAAATTGCTAATTTGAATGTGAAGACACTTCGTAGGTATTGTGTTAGAAGAGAACAACTTGAAACTGGTCAAACAGATGTTTAGGCCTTCATTGGCAGGTTGCCACGCTCTGATATGAAGCTCATTGATGCGGTAAAGGGATTAGTGCAAGCTTTTTGGCATGACAACACTAGACCTTCTTCCAACCAAAAATATGTATTAAAATTGAGAAGGGGTTCAAAGGATCGTGAACCACACATTAAACATTTTCTTGATATGACACAAATAGAATTATATGAGAGATTTAGGAATGAACGTAACGAACTTGACTTGGGCCAAAGATCCTTTGAAAAATGCAAACTATGGTATGTTAAAATAAACACAATTTGTAACACATGTTGTTGTCGATACCACATTGAGTATGGTTACTATTATGACACATATACATATATTTTTCGTGTATTGCATAACACTCTTGTGCAGGAATGCTCAGTTGCATTACCACCGATTCCATCTAGAGACTTTATTCATAACATCTTGTGTAATAGGCCAAACGATTGCACATTTTATCAAAAAAATTGCATAGATGGGACATGCCCAGGGTGTGGTGGATTCTCATTATTTGACAAATGCATACATGTGATTGATGAGCATGAACTTGGGAGGTAGGAGATGAACATGCAGTCATTCAAATATGTCACATATGATATTGATGGAGGGAATGAAAGAAAAAAAATACAATTGGTCACTTCTCAGGTTGGTAATGAGTTATTGAATACTATTTTTTCTTCAAATTGCAATTTCATATGTAACAATCTATTGATATATGTATTTATTGTTGATCTACCAGATACAGGTTTCCGACTTCATGGAGGAATTCTTTGAAAAGACACAACATTATGTAAAGCATGTGCATGTGGATCGTTGGAAAGATGAGTAGTTTAGAATGTGCAGGGATACATTTCCTATTGGGACTATCCTGTCAATGGTCGATTTTGTGGAAAACTACACTCTTCAACCAAAAAATGAGATTCAGAGTCAATACTATCACTCAGATCAGGTCACTATAATGGTCCATATCACCTATATACATGGGGAAGACAGTATTGAAGACAACAGGGTTATATTGAAGGAGTATCACTTCTACATAAGTGATGACAGGTGTCACGACTTGGATTTTGTACAACACAGCTTTCAAATGTTCCACAATCACTTGAAGGATAACAATATATAGATGTAACAACATTGGATTTGGTCTGACAGTTGTGCTGGGCAATTAAAAAATGCCCATGTCTTCCAATGGTTTTGTATGCTGCACAAAAGGAACAAGGTGCCACATATTTGGAACTATTTTGAGACGGGACATGGAAAAGGGGAACATGATGGAGCAGGTGCATGCATAAAGACTACATTACGTATGAAAGAAATGAAGTTCATAGATGGACCTATCGTCCAAAATGCAAAAAGCATCGTTGAATCAGGGAAAGTTTTAGGGGCGAAATTTCGCCAATTGGCTATTTTTTGGGCCTTTCTTCAAAAAATAAATTCGCTATTTGGTCATTTTTAGGCTCTAATATCGCCTATATTTACATAACATATGTTTTTTTATCATAATATTCGCCAAAATTTACAAATTTCAGTAGTAAATTGTATGTTTTATATTTAATATTCGCCTACCAATCTATATTTATGTTTTTTGCAATCCAAAATAATCGCCTAAAATACTACACTTAAGCATACTTTTATAATCCTTAAAAAATACCCTGCGTTGAATGGTGTGCTTCAGTCATGGAGGAGGGAGCAAGAACGAAGGAAGATCACTCAACCAGGAAAGCACATGTGGTTAGATATTTTTGGGAGGTGGTGGATGTAGATCATTCACAGTTATATGAGTGCAAGACCATCCAAGGACTCGTGCATTTCATTCAGTTAGAATGTCGGACAATGCTATACTTGAAATGTGGATAAGGAAATTGTCATGTTTTTGTTCTCCATGTAGTAGTGGTGAATGGGACGAATGTGAATCCATGGATTGGGTTGACGGATGGTTCTGTGTATCACTCCCCATTGGTCGACGGACAGCTACATAATTATCCTAGTAAGAGGAGGACAAATCAAGTATTTCACCAAACTATGACCACATATCAGATCTCGTACAACCAGGTTCGATTAATATTATAATATTTTTGACAACTAGTTGTGTCTAATTAGCTGTGTATATTTTTGATATTTTTGGCAACTAGTTGTGTCTAATTAGTTGACTAAAACGTTGGAACTATATTTTATCCAGGGCACATATATGCAGTGGTTTTTCCGAGATGCAATGCATGGCGCACTGACTATTGGCTGGCACATTACTTAGAGGGGAAGCAAACTCTAAATGTCCCATTGCGGGACTATGAGGGAGTTGATTTTTCGATTGGGTCGATGGTTATAAAGGGAGAATATTTGAACCAGGTTTCCCACTCAGCAAATAGAAAAGGGTATACATATGAAGATTATAGACCAGGTGAGATTGTATACCATTATACAAACTTAGTTATTTAAACAAACCTCCAGCTGCAAACAATGCCAAGGAAGAACTCATCAAAGGAACGATACTTATTGCCTTATTCCGAGCATGAGAGATTAAAGGAAACCATTGGTATTCGAGTTGATCCTGATGGTCTAGTCGAATGACCATAGGTAGGTAATCTGGTACGTGGTTTGCTTGTTTTATTGTGTACTATGTTATACGTATGTGGTGTACATGTATGCTATGATTTTGTTTTGTGGTCTCATTGAGTATTGGCATTAATATTTTGAATATTGCAGCCATACATTGATAGCTTGATAGATTCATAAATTGCATAGACTTGGTACAACTTGATAAATTGCACAAGTTTCGTAATCATCATCATCATCATGATCATCATCTACATCACCACCACCACCACCACCACCACCACCACCATCATCATCATCATCATCATCAACAACATCTTCATCATCCTCACCACCACCATCTATGATCATCACCATCACCATCAACACCACCATTGCCATCATCATCAACATCTTCATCATCATCACCATCATCATCTTCATCACCATCACCATCATTATTACCATGTCTAGGTTCCTCATCAACATCTCCATCATCACATCTTCTTCGTCGTCATCATCATCATCATCTTCATTGCCATCACCATCATCATCAACGTCTTCATCATCATCACCATCTTCATTATCATCATTAACTCTAACTCTAACCCTAATTCAATCTCCTTCTATAACTATAATTTCCTTCATCATCATCATGCTAGCTATACCTTCCCGGTGGATGATTTTGTAAGGTTGACCCCTGTGGGCAAAAATTGCACAGTCCCTCTCTGAGAAAAACCCTAGTTTGCAGAATGCACCTACAAGATAACAGGTGGGCCAGGGGACTGGAAGTGAGGGGCACCCCTAGCACTATCTCAACGTCCTGAATCCAACGGAGTCAACGGTTCGTCAATCGGAGCCACGGTCTTCATTCTATGGCTGGTTCCATTCGACATCCAAAAAGCCTTTAGGGACACCTAGCGGATGGCTACCGGGGCCATATAATCCCAACCGTGCCACAAAACCGGGTTCCTGGGAGACAAGCAGGTGTGTCTAGGATGGTTCCAGCTAGGAACGCTAGCCAGAAGTGCCCGCTGGATGATTTTACAAAGTTGACCCCCGTGGGAAAAAATTGCACAGTCCCTCACTGAGCAAAACCCTAGTTTGTAGAATGCACCTACAAGATGACATGTGTGCCATGGGACTGGTGGAGAGGGGCACCCCTAGCATTGTCTCAACGTCCTGAATCCAACGGAGTTTATGGTTTGTCGATCGGAGCCATGACCGTCATTCTATGGCTTGTTCCGTCCGACATCCAAAAGGCCTTTTGGGACACCTAGTGGATGCCTGCTGGGGGCATAGAACACAAACCGTGTAGCAAAACTAGGTTCTGGGGAGTCCTGCAGGTGTGTCTAGGTAGGTTCCAGCTAGGAATGCTAGCCACAAGTGCCTGCTGGATGATTTTGCAAAGTTGACCCCCGTGGGAAAAAATTGCACAGTCCCTCATTGAGAAAAACCCTAGTTTGCAGAATGCACCTACAAGATGACACGTGGGCCATGGGACGAGTGAAGGGAGACACCCCTAGCACTTTCCCGATGTCTTGAATCCAACGGAGTTGACGGTTCTTCGATCGAAGCCACGACCATCATTCTATGGCTCGTTCCGTCTGGCATCCAAAAGGCCTTCAGGGACACTTGCTGGATGCCCACCGGGGGCATAAAACACCAACCGTGCAGTAAAACTGGGTTCCAGGGTGTCCTGCAGGTGTGTCTAGGTAGGTTCTGGCTGGGAATGCTAGCCACAAGTGCTTGCTGGACAATTTTGCAAAGTTGACCCCCATGGGAAAAAATTGCATAGTCCCTCACTGAGCAAAATCATAGTTTGCAGAATGCAGCTACAAGATGACACATGGGCCATGGGATCGCTAGAGAGGGGCACCCCTAGAACTGTCTCAACGTCCTGAATCCAATGGAGTTGACGGTTCATCGATTAGAGCCACGACTGTCATTCTATGGCTTGTTCCGTCTGGCATCCAAAAGGCCTTTAGGGACACGTGACGGATGCCTGCCCGGGGCATAGAACACAAACCGTGTAGCAAAACTGGGTTCTGGGGAGTCCTGCAGGTGTGTCTAGGTAGGTTCCAGCTGGGAACACTAGCCAAAAGTGCCCGCTAGATGATTTTGCAAAGTTGACCCCCATGGGAAAAAATTTCACAGTCCCTCACTGAGCAAAACCCTAGTTTGCAGAATGCACCTACAAGATGGCATGTGGGCCATGGGACCAGTGGAGGGGGCCACCCCTAGCACTGTCCCAACGTCCTGAATCTAATGGAGTCGACGGTTCATCGATCGGAGCCACAACCATCATTCTATGGCTCGTTCTGTCCGGCATCCAAAAAGCCTTCAGGGACACTTGTTGGATGCCTGCTGGGGGCATAGAACACAAATCGTGCAGCAAAAGTAGGTTCCGGGGAGTCCTACAGGTGTGTCTAGGTAGGTTCTGGTTGGGAGCGCTAGCCACAAGTGCCCAGTGGACTATTTTGCAAAGTTGACCCCCGTGGGCAAAAATTCCACAGTCCCTCACTGAGCAAAACCCTAGTTTGGATAATGCACCTACAAGATGACACATGGTGTAACGTCCCCTAATATCATACCAGCATGATAGAGAGGATCATGATGCTAAAATCGGGCATCTAGCCCCATGAGATTTTAAGTAAGCATTCACATAATACAAAAGAGCATATGGACATGTATAATTATAAGAAAAACACAGCGGAAGTAATATCAATAACACATCCATCATACATTCACAATATTCATCAAATAAATAATTGCAAAGTTAACACAAGACAATACTTATCTTAACAGAGTAGTCCCAAGCAACCAGCTATGCATCTGCAACGTTCCGCCCAACCATAGGCCAGTTGTGCTTATCAACCTCTTGATACAACTGCCACCCCCGAGCTGGGCATGATTACTACAAGGAACCAGGGAACAGCAGACTCACACATAGCCAAACATACATCAAGATGATCTATAAAGCCAATCTACAATTGGGTTTATTAGGCTGCTAGGAAATGGAAAGGAGGAATTGCTAAGCTAGTGAGCTCAACCACAGAGCTATGGATACCTCTACAAGATCTATTTAGCTTGGCACCCACAATGCCTACACACCCCACTCAAGGAAGTATTCCCTTCAGCAATTCACAGTCCCTCAGGCCATACCTTCCAATTCTAGAGTGTCCCAAGTGTGCATAGAAGAGTATCCAGCCCTCTTGATCTTCTTGAGAGGTTACTCCCTCCACTAGGTTTATCAAGCCAATTCTGTCCACTACCACTCTAAGTTTCTTGCTCACAGATTCAAATCAAAACAGGGATTCACATAACAGCAGAACTACACTTATTGGGCATGATAAAAACGTTTTTACAGTGGGATGTCCAAAGAGGGGGTTTCTACCAATTCAAAAAAACGTGGGCAAGCCCAAAAAAAAAATGGCAATTGGGGAACAACCCTAGAGAGCAGAGATCGTTTTCAGAAAAAACGTCCATGGGCATTTCGGGGCAAAAATGACCTTCATCACAGTCCCCAAATCGTGGCCCTTCTCTCCCAGCTGTTGTATAATGCAAAAACGACTCCCAGGCATGGAAAATGCAGGAAAAATGGTGAAAACCGTGGTGGGGAAAGACCCAGTAGTTCAAACTGCATGAGAGAGGAAAGACCTTCTATTCAGAATGGCTTTGGGCACCATTTCGTGGGTGTTTTCTTGCCCAAGAAGCAAAAATACGAATTCCCAGGTTGATGGCTTGCCCATGCACAAAATTGGCTTCCATACCTCTTCATTCCCAAGGCATTAAATGCCTCAACCAATTTCTGGAAGAATTAAATAATTGGGTCGATAACCCAAAATGGGTAGTTGAGGGTTTATGGGTTTTCTCAATGACACATGGATTAACACCATTGGCTCAAAGGTTTGAATAATTTCCCTCCCTATTCCTTGTAGAATCATGCCCCCATCTCTTTGTTGCATTGCATAGCTAGTTGTGAGTATTTTTCATTAAAAATTCGTATTTACATGATGTCTTATTTTACATTGTGCCTATCTAGCACAAGAACCATAGGAATCTATTTTTATTTGTTGATACATAAAACGCTAAATCAACGGTGGGGCCTTGGCCTTGAGCTCCTCACCATGATTAAATTACAATATTTACATCATTTACGATTTAATGCAAAGGGGGTCAAAATGGGGACATTACATTCCTCTCCCCTTACATTAGCACTGTCCTCAGTGCTCATCAAAATTGAACAAAAATGGATATGCCACCCTCATGGAATCCTCCAGCTCCCATCTAGCCTCATCGGGACCGTAGTGCTTCCATTGCACTTTTACCTGTTCGATGGCTCGGTTCTGGAGCAATGTTACCTTCTTGTCTAGGATGCGCAATGGATCGGTTTGGAATTCTCCCTCGGGTTCCACCTGGATCACATCCCAATTAATCACATGGTTAGGATCATGTACATATTTATTAAGCAAAGAGACATGAAAAACATTACGAGCTTTAGTGCTAGCAGGAAATGCAAGTCTATATGCAACTGGCCCTATTATTTCAAGCACTTCAAATGGCCCACAATATCTAGGTGATAGCTTGGCACAACTCCCAAGCTTCAAGGAACTCTTCCTTGATCTCACTCTGAGATACACATGATCCCCAACACTGAATTCCCTATGGATCCTATGCTTATCTGCATAGCTTTTCTATCTATCCTGGGCTGTTTTTAAATTCTGTCTGATCTTGGCAACTTCTTGCTCCATTTCCTTAAGCAATTCTGGCCCAAGTACAATTTTGTTCACTGGATTGTCCCAAGTCACTGGTGTCCTACACCTTCTGCCGTACAAAGCCTCATAAGGACTCATTCCCAACGATGCTTGTTTCCCATTTTTATATGTAAATTCTACCAAGTGTAGATAATCCTCCCACTTGGATGGTTTGTCCATTACATACATGCAGAGCATGTCTTCAAGCACCCGATTTACTCTTTCTGTTTGCCCATTTGTTTGAGGATGGTATGCAGTACTAAAGCTTAGCTGTGTACCCAAATCTGCAAAGAGACCTTTCCAAAAATTGGAAGTGAACTTGGTATCCCTGTCAGAAATTATTGCCTTAGGCAACCCATGTAATCTGAAAATTTCCTTCATGAAAAGATTTGCAATGGCATCAGCTTTATGTGTGGACTTAACTGGTATAAAATGTGCTGCTTTTGTTAACTTGTCCACCATAACCATGATGGAATCATGGTGTCTCACAGTCATTGGCAATCCTGTAATAAAGTCCATGGATATTACTTCCCATTTCCATTCTGGAATTGGCACTGGGAGCAATAAACATGCTGGATGTTGGTGTTCACTCTTCACCTGCTGACATTCCATGCACTTAGAAATGTATTCAACGACATCCTTCTTCATTCCTGGCCAGAAATAATGTTTTCTTGTTGTAGCAATTGTTTTCTGATATCCTGGGTGACCAGAGTATGGAGCTTTATGGATTTCATCCATAACGATCCTCCTTAAATTTGCCACATTTGGAATATAGACTCTATTCTTATAAGTAAGAAGTCCGCCTTCTTCCAAATGATAGCCTTCATACTTCTTGCCAAGGTCTTGCTGCTGCAATTTGTCCTTTATCTGCACGTACACTTCATCCTCAACAATATGGTTAACAATCTACTGCCTCAAATCTGGTTGGCAAGTACTAAGTGCTGCCAAATACATTTCATGTACCTTCCTGCTGAGTGCATCAGCCACCTTGTTTTCTTTCCCTTTTATGTGTTTGATTTCAAAATCAAACTCACACAAAAATTCCAACCATCTAGCTTGCCTAGCATTTAAAGTTGGATGATCAAACAAGTATTTCAGACCACAATGGTCTGTCCTTAACTCACATTTTCTTCCCATTAAGTAATGCCTCCACATCTTTAAAGCATGTACTATGGCTGCAAGTTCTATATCATGAGTAGCATAGTTCTTCTCATGCTCCTTCAACTTTCTTGACTCATAGCATATCACGTGGTTGTCTTGCATAAGAACTCCTCCAAGCCCTTGATTGCATGCATCGGTACATACCACAAAGTCTTTTTCCGGGTCTGCAATCTTCATAATAGGTGCACTTGTAAGAAGATTCTTCAACCGTTCAAAACTTTCCTCACATCTTGGTGACCATTCAAACTTTAGCCCCTTCTTTTGCAAAGAAGTGATTGGGTTTGCAACCTTGGAGAATCCTTCGATAAACCTCCTGTAGTAACTAGCAAGGCCCATAAAATATCTCACATCAGTCACATTCCTTGGAGTTGGCCAATTCATAATGGCTTCAATCTTCTCAGGGTCTACTGATATTCCTTCGTCGGAGATGATGTGACCCAAATAATGAATTCTATATTTATAAAAGTCACATTTGCTCAACTTTGCATATAGCTTATGCTCCCTTAGTAATTGCATTGTCATTTTCAAATGTTCTTCATGCTCTTCTTCATTCTTAGAATAGATGAGAATGTTGTCTAGGAATAAAAGAACAAACTTGTCCAAATACTTGCTAAAAATATTATTCATGAGACACATGAATGTAGCTGGTGCATTGGTGAGACCGAATGGTACCACTACAAACTCATAGTGTCCATACCTCGTTCTAAAGGTTTTTTTATGAATATTCTCTTCTTTGATTCTTACCTCATGGTAACCAGACCTCAAGTCAATCTTTGAAAATACCTTTGCTCCTCTCATTTGGTCAAAAAGGTCATCAATTCGGGGCAATGGGTATTTGTTCTTCACAGTGACTTTGTTCAACTGCCTGTAGTCAATACATAACCTCAGTGTTCCATCTTTCTTTTTCACAAATAGAACGGGTGCTCCCCACGGGGACACACTTGGCCTAATATATTTCTTTTCTAGCAACTCTTGTAATTGCATTTTTAATTCTAGCAATTCCAGTGTACTCATCCTGTAGGGTGTCTTAGACACTAGTGCCGCTCCTGGAGCAAGTTCAATTGTAAAGTCAATGTCTCTCTTTGAAGGGAGTCCTGGAATCTCATCAGGAAAAACATCCTTGAATTCTTGCAATACATGATAGTCCTCCAATTTTAGAGTTTCATTCTCTGCTGCCTCTAAAATGTGGGTTGCATACAATTGACATCCCTTCCTACAGAACTTCTTCAACTGCATGGCTGAAACGTGTCTAACAGAACTCACCTTTGGAATGCCTTTTACCACCCTCGGGTTTCCTTCTTCGTCCATGCATTCAAATGTCTTATTGTAGCAGTCAAATTTAACCCTGTGTGCTTCTAACCAATCCATTCCAATGAAAATATCATAGGAACCCAGTGGTAAAATATTCAAGTCTGCATAAGTGAATATCCCATCCATCTCTAATGGACATTTCTCTACTATTTCACTAACCTTTCTCTTGGTTCCAGTGGCTAGTTGAACTAACCATGATTTACTATGCTTAAATTTCTTAAAAGCACAAACCTCAACAATTCTAGGAGTGACATAACTGTGAGTAGATCCAGGATCAATCAAAATAGAAACATATTGCTTAGCAATCTTACCTTCAAATTCAACCACAGTTGACTGATGATCTACCTGGCGGTTGTCTAGTGCTGCATAGATTCTAGGGATTGCTCTCTCCACTTGACCCACAGTTTCATCTCCTTGGATATTGTGGACTTGATTTGCATTTCCATTCCGATGTGGACAGTTCCTAAGCATGTGGTCTCCTCCACAACCCCAACATTGAAGTGGTTCTCTTGGCTCCTTTGGATCTCTTGGCTTGTCTTCCATCATCCTAGTTGGCTTAGTCACAACCTGTGATGGTTGCCTTTGCTGATTCCAGAATTGAAGAGGCTTGAACCCCTTCTTCCTTTGGTCAAACTTTTCATTTTTCCTATCCTTCCATGCCTTATGGAATTCTAGTTTGCTTCTATTTTGATCAAAGCAATACTTGGCCTTTCTTATGGCCTCCTCTAGAGTTCGAGGTTCATCAAACTCAATTCTATCTTTATATGACTGGGGCAGTCCACTTAGGCAATGCTGAATTTTCACCTTATCATCTCGAATGTACCTGACATATCTTAGCAGCTCCAAGAATTTGTTTGCATATTCTTCCATGGTAAATTGTCCCAATCTCATCTCATGGAACTCTTTGATCTTATCATCATAGTACCTGTCAGAGAGGTACTTCTGCTCGAAGCATTTCTTGAACTGCTTCCACACAATCTTCCTTTCATTGATCTTCTTCACTTGCCTGATGTGTTCCCACCATATACATGCTCTTCCATTCAAGTTGAAGATGGCAACCCTTGCCTTCATATTCCCAGAGTAGTCTTGGAATTGGAAATATTTTCTCATCCCAAGAAGCCAAGCTTCAGCTTCTTGACCAAATTTTACCTCTCCATCAAATGTAGGATGTTTTGCCTTCTTAAATTCCCCATGCGAACTGTTCTTGTAGTGCTTCTTCCTCTTACTCCTACGAGATGAAGAGCTTGAACCCTCAATGGATTCATTAGATTCATATGATTCATTAGAAGAGATTTCTGGAGTATATGTTCTATCGGTAGAAACTCTTCTTGGGCTACTGGCCCTCTTACGGGAATTACTCCTAGAACTACTCCCACCCCTTTCTGGATTTGATGTCTGATGCCCAAAGTTTATTTGCCTTTGGATGTCTGTTAAACTCTGCAGCATAGTTGCATTCAGCTGATTTTGTTCTTCCTGAGCTTTAATCATCCTTTCATGATCTTCTCTGCAACTTTGCAACTCCACCCTTAGGCTTCTCATGGTGGCTGCAATACCTGGAGGAGTCTCTTGATTTCTCCTCCCATTAGATTCTGTTTCAGCATTTTCAACATGTATGTTCTCCCCCATGGCATCTGTCTCAGGCTCATAGGGATCCTGTGCATCATCCATAATGTTGATTTTCTTGGCCCAACCAAGATCCAAAACTTTCCAACTGTACTATCTAGAGTGCTGCCTTGATGCAACTGTAATTCTGCAAAATGTGTTCATCTACACAATTGTTAGCTGCATTATGTTCTCAAAAATTCATAAATTACTTCATGCACGTGGAAAAATATTATATTGGCGATTTGTCAAATCATCGAATTTTCTCACAATCAACAACATATGAGAGGGGACAAAGGGGGTCAAGGGGGCTTTCCCCCTTGTGACTTCCCTGTGCCCTCGTTTTTTTTTTTTTTGGAAATCTTTCTGCAGCTTCGGGGTGATTTGCTGAATGCTTCCGCAATTTCGGAGCCATTCTCCGAATGCTTCCACAGTTGCGGAGAAATTCGCCGAATGCTTTCGCAGTTGCGGAGCAATTCGCTGAACACTTCCGCAGTTGCGGAGCAATTTGCCGAACACTTCCGCAATTGCGGAGCAATTCGCCGAACGCTTCTGCAGTTGCAGAGCAATTCGCCGAATGCTTTTGCGGTTTCGGGGCGGTTTGCTGAAGCCTTCCGCAATTGCGGGGCGTTCTGCCGAACTCTTCCGTGTTGTGGAACGATTCGTGGAATCCCTCCGCAGTTTCGGGGTGACTTCCCGAACTCTTCCACGTTGCGGAACGATTCACGGAATCCCTCCACAGTTTCGGGGCGACTTCCCGAACTCTTCTGCGTTGCGGAAAGATTCACGGAATCCTTCCGCAATTGCGGGGCGACTTCCCGAATCGTTCCGCAATCGTGATACTAAATCCGAGCATCTATCCCCATGAACTTTTAACTAAGCATTCACATAATATAAAAGACATATGGAATGTATGATTATAAGAAAAACACAGTAGAAATAATATCAATAACACATGCATCATACATTCAAGATATTCATCAAATAATAATTGCAAAGTTAACACAAGAGAATACTTATCTTAACAAAGTAGTCCCAAGCAACTGGCTGTGCAACTGCAACATTCCACCCAACCATAGGCCAGTTGTGCTTATCAACCTCTTGATACAACTGCCACCCCCGAGTTGGGCATGATTTCTACAAGGAACCAGGGAACAACAGACTCACACATAGCCAAGCATACACCAAGATGAGCCAAGCCAATCTACAATTGGGTTTATCAGGCTGCTAGGAAATGGAAAGGAAGAGTGGCTAAGCTAGTGAGCTCAAGCATAGAGCCAGGGGTAAGCTTACAAGATCTATCTAGCTTGGCACCCACAATACCTACACACCCAGCACAAGGAAGTATTATTTTCATTGCTGTACAGTCCCTCAAGCCATACCTTTCCCATCTAGTGCTCTTAGGGTGTGCATAGAAGAGTAGCCAAAGCCCTCTTGATCTTCTTGAAAAGGTTGTCTTATCCACTAGGTTTATCAAGCCCTCTCTATCCACTACCACTCCAAATCTCTTGCTCACAGATTCAAACCAAAACAAGGATGCACATAACAGCAGAACCACAATTATTAGCCATGATAAAAACGTTTTAACAGTGAGATGCCCAAAGATGGGGTTTCTACTAGTCCAGAAAAATGTGGGAAGACCCAAAACGAAAATGGAAATTGGGGATTCAACCCTAGAGAGGAAAGACCATTTTTAGAAAAATGCCCATGGTATTTTGGGGCAAAAATGACCTCTATAAACCCCCCAAAACGTGGCTCCCTTTCTCCCAGCCACTGTGCAGCACAAAAACGAGCTCCCAGCTATGGTAAAATGCAGAAAATTGGTAAAAGCGTGATGGGGAAAGACCCAGTAGTTCAGACGGCGTGAGAGAGGAAAGACCGTGGGTTTAGAATGGCTTTGGGCACCATTTCGTGGGTGTTTTCTTGCCCAAGAAGCAAAAATACAAATTCCCAGGTTGATGGCTTGCCCATGCACGAAATTGGCTTCCATACCTCTTCATTCCAAGGCATTAACTGCCTCAACCAATTTCTGGAAGAATTAAATGATTGGGTCCATAACCCAAAATGGGTTGTTGAGGGTTTATGGGTTTTCTCATTGACACATGGATTAACACCATTGGCTCAAGGGTTTGAATAATTTCCCTCCCTATTCCTTGTAGAATCATGCCCCCATCTCTTTGTTGCATTGCATAGCTAGTTGTGAGTATTTTTCATTAAAAATTTGTATTTACATGGTGTCTTATTTTACATTGTGCCTATCTAGCACAAGAACTATATGCATCTATTTTTATTTGCCGATACATAAAACGCTAAATCAATGGTGGGGCCTTGGCCTTGAGCTCCTCACCATGATTAAATTACAATATTTACATCATTTACGATTTAATGCAAAGGGGGTCAAAATGGGGACATTACACGTAGGCCATGGGACTGGTGGAGGGGGGAACCCCTAGCACTGTCCTGATGTCCTGAATCCAACGGAGTTGACAGTTTGTCGATCGGAGCCACGAATGTCATTCTATGGCTCGTTCCATCTCGCATCCAAAAGGGACATCCTGCAGGTGTGTCTTCTGGGTAGATTCAGGCATTCTCGAGGATCTAAATTTATAATTTCCTTCTGGGTATATTCAGGCGTGGAATAATATTTGGCGGCACTTCCAAGCTCCCCAAACCATTTGGTCTACCACAATATGTGCGACTCCTTTGACGAAAGATAAATTCTGGTGTGGAAAACAACATTTGATACACTTGCCAAATTTATATTGTTGGAAGAACTTACAGATTTCAACAAAGGAGCGTTTTGTAGGTGACTTGAAAATCCCTTCCAATTTTCAGCAATAAAACAAAGAAGTTCAACGTACATATTTTCAGGCAAGCTTGTCAACCAATCAGACAAGTAAATATAGCGAGCTAACCACGCCGAAAAAATTCAAGCTATTATAAAACTCTTGTTTATCAAGATAAGGATGGACTATGTGTGCATTACGAGAATATAGATGAATAAAGTTGCTTTGATGAACTTGTCCTCTTGCTTTTTCCAGAATGCATTTAAAAGCAGGGAGTATTGTCCGAGCTTCTGTTGGTTTACATAAATGTTTATTCCCAAAGCTGACGTCACATAAAACCACTTCATCAGCTCCCAATTGGGTCTGAATGGCATCTCTAGCTTGTGTTAGTTGTGGATAACGAGGAATATGAAAGGGAAGGTACCTATAGACCCAGTTTTTGATGATAGAGGTGAATTACCACTTATCAGAGCACGAAATGCTGAACAAAAGGCTAATGGAACACAACGAAGGATTCCCTAGTTCCACTTGTTTTTGAAAATGATACTTTCTCTTCACGAAACCAGTAAAAAATATGCCTGTATTATAAATGGAGATCCTATTACAATTTTCGTCGGAAGAAAAGCATAGATACCTACAACTGCCATATTTCCTTTTGTAAGCTGCTCACTAATCGGAAAAGCTAATGTAATAGCCCATTTCCCAACATCCTTCCTCTGCTCAACCCTACACTCATTTTCCACATGAAACCGCTACCTCCACATGTAATAACTACATTGTTTTGTCGAAAATTGATCTTCTTCTGCTAACAAATGCAAAATGAAGGATTCATTGTCATTGCTACGAGAAGTTCTAAGGTCAGTTTCTCGTAAAACAGAGATTGTACAAATCCTGTTAAGATCGATATGTTCCAACTCACGAACTGAGAGCTTCTTTATCTTAGACATAAACAAAAGAGCTTCAAGATGAATACTAGAGAGTTGTTGCTTTACAGCTTCAACCTTCTTAGGACGTGGGGGTATAAAATGAGCCATAGAATGATGAACGTGGCTCGAATCAATGAACCATCCACTCTGTTGAATTCAGCACATCGGGATAGTGCTAGGAGTGACCCTCGTCGCCGGTCCCATGGCCCACGTGTCATCTTGTAGGTGCATTCTGCAAACTAGGGTTTTGCTTAGTGAGGGTTTGTGCATTTTTTACCCACGGGGTCAACTTTGCAAAATCGTCCACCGGGCACTTGTGGCTATCGTTCCCAGTCGGAATCTACCTAGACACACCTATAGGACTCCGTGGAACCCGGTTTTGCTGCATGGTTGGAATTCTATGCCCCTGGTAGGCATCCAACAAGTGTCTGTGAAGGCCTTTTGGATGTCAAACGTAACAAGCCATAGAATGAAGACTGTGGCTCTGATCGATGAACCGTCAACTCCATTGGATTCAGGACGTTTAGAAAGGGCTAGGGGTGCCCCCTTCCGCTGGTCCCATGGCTCACGTGTCATCTTGTAGGTGCATTCTTCAAACTAGGGTTTTGCTCAGTGAGGGACTGTGCAATTTTTGCAGATGGGGTCAACTTTGAAAAATCATCCACCGGGCACTTTTGGCTAGCATTCCTAGCTGGAACCATCCTAGACACACCTGCATGTATCGTTGGAACCCGGTTTTGTTGCACGGTTTGGATTCTATGGCCTCGGTAGGCATCCGCTAGGTGTCCTTGAAGGCCTTTTGGATGTTGGACGGAACAAGACATGGAATGACGGTCGTGGCTCTAATTGACAAACTGTCAACTCCGTTGGATTCAGGACGTCGAGACAGTGCTAGGGGTGCCCGTTTCCACTGGTCCCCTGGCCCACCTGTCATCTTGTAGGTGCATTCTGCACACTAGGGTTTTGCTCAGTGAGGGACTGTGCAATTTTTGCCCACGGGGTCAACTTTGCAAAATCGTCCAGCGGTTACTTGTGGGTAGCGTTCCCAGCCGGAACCTACCGAGACACACTTGTAGGACTCCCCGGAACCCGGTTTTGCTGCACGATTGGTGTTCTATGCCCCCGACAGGCATCGAGCAAGTGTACTTGAAGGCCTTTTGGATGCCAGACAGAACAATCCATATAATGACGGCCGTGGCTCCAATCGATGAACCGTCGACTTTGATGGATTCAAGACGTCGGGAGAGTGCTAGGGGTGCCCCCATTCACTAGTCCCATGGCCCATGTGTTATCTTGTAGGTGCATTCTGCAAACTAGGGTTTTGCTCAGTGAGGGACAGTGAAATTTTGGCCCATGGGGGTCAACTTTGCAAAATCATCCAGCGGGCACTTGTGGCTAGCGTTCGCAGCCGGAACCTACCTAGACACACCTGCAGGACTCCCAGAAACCTGTTTTTGCTGCACGGTTTGTGTTCTATGCCCCTGGCAGGCATCTGCCAGGTGTCCCTGAAGGCCTTTTGGATGCTAGATGGAACAAGCCATAGAATGATGGCTGTGGTTCTGATCGATGAACCGTCAACTCCGTTGGACTCAGGACTTCGAGACAGTGCTAAGGGTGCCCCTCTCCGCCAGTCCCATGGCCCATGTATCATCTTGTACGTGCATTCTACAAACTAGGGTTTTGCTCAATGGGGGATTGTGCAATTTTTGCCCACGGGGGTCAACTTTGCAAAATCCTCCAACGGGCACTTGTGGCTAGCGTTTCCCTTCTTATGGTGAAAAATGGGATGGTGATGGTGACAACTTGGGTAGGAAGAGCATGGTGAGGATGATGATAATGATGATGATTAGGGTGAGGATGATGATCATGAGAGTGAGGATGATGAGGATGAGGATGAGGATGAGGGTGATGATGATGATTACGAAACTTGTGCAATTTATCAAAACAAACATAGGACCATGAAGATGTCGATGTTGATGATGATGATGATGATGAATATGATGATGATGGTGGTGGTGGTGATGAAGATGATGATGATGGAGATTGTGGTGATGATGATGAGGGTGAGGATGATGATGATGAGGAAGAGGATGAGGGTGATGAGGATGATTCTCATGATGATGGTGAGGATGTGGATGAGGGTGATGATGATGAGGATGATGATCATGATGGTGGTGGTGATGATGATGAAGATGTTGATGATGAGGGTGATGAGAATGATGATTGTGATGATGAATATGTTGACAATGATGATGATGATGATGAAGATAATGGTTTACCATGATGATGATGAGGATGAGGATGAGGATGAGGGTGAGGATGATGATGATGATGATAATGATGATGATGATGGTGGTGGTGGTGATGAATATGATGATCATGATGAAGATGATGATGATTAGGGTGAGGATGATGATGATGAGGGTGAGTATGATGAGGACGAGGATGAGGGTGATGATGATGATTACGAAACTTGTGCGATTTATCAAAACAAACATAGGAGCATGAAGATCTTGATGTTGATGATGATGATGATTATGATGAATATGATGATGATGGTGGTGGTGGTGATGAAGATGATGATCATGATGAAGATGATGATGATGGCGATGGTGATGATGATGATGAGGGTGAGGAGGATGAGGATGGGGATGAGGATGAGGGTTATGAGGATGATGGTGAGGATGTGGATGAGGGTGAGGATGATGAGGATGATGATCATGATGGTGGTGGTGATGATGATGAAGATGTTGATGATGAGGGTGATGAGCATGATGATGAATATGTTGACGATGATGATGATGATGAAGACGAGGATGATGATGATGAGGGTGATGATGATGATTACGAAACTTGTGCAATTTATCAAAACAAACATAAGACCATGAACATATTATTTTCATTCATCAATACAACATTATCAAGGAATATCATTAAAGTAGTTAGGTATTTCATTTTCCATGGATTCTGGATGATTACTTTTGCATTATGATAGGTGGAAAATGGACATATGAAAAAGGTAAAGCACAAACTAGTGTCTTACATACTAGGGTTTAGTAAGGATAGGGTTTATATCTTCAACGATATTATGAGAGTGAATTCATGACCAGCTATTGGTTAGCATATTTTAACAAACTAGGGTATATTTGTTACATATATTTGACCATATGTACATGAAAGCCCAATGAATTTTATTACACTTTAGTTATGCATTCCTTTCCATTCAATCGAAATGCATAGATGCTCATGTATGTATAGTTTGATGAAATACAATACCATTGATGAAATGTGTAGCATCTATTGGACTTACTCTTACTGTTTGAAAATGTCATAGGATTACATTGATGCTATGCATAGCATGTTACTATTATGACAGAGGTTTTTTCCTTGCAACCATAATCATGATCAATGGGTATGAACCCTTGGAGTTGACAAAAACACAATTTTAAATTAGATATCAAATTAGCATGCATGTGCTAAGTTCATTGAACTGTTGAAAGATATTATTAGTTTTTTCCATTAAGATAATGTTTTCATAACACAATGGTGAGATGTTACTTGATCAATGCAATAAATGTAAGAGAATAAATATTGATTGAAATGTAATTTTATAAATTTTAATAGCATAATTTATCAATTTGTGGAAGAGATGAATCATCACAAGCACAAGTCAAAACACAAGAGAAAATATCGAATATATTGATAGTCAAATGTTTGTAATACAAAATATGGGAAAGTAGTTGGCCCTCAAATGGCCTGTCAATGTACATGTATCCCTAAGTACAACAATGTGTACATGTATGTCAAAATACATCTATCCAAGACTATGTAACATCAAAAATCAATCTTTCTCTTGTTTTTCCCCGACTTTCCTCTATCAACCATCTCCCTGGGATCGCTCGGCATCTCAGAGGTATGCAAAAAAAATCATTATTTTTATCAAATAACTGCACTAATACCCTACAATCAACAAACTTAAAAAAATAACTTATGGCCAAATTATTTATGACAAACACTCACCAAGTCCTCATGGGGTATAGATGTGAGTGGTGTGCTCATGGAAGGCATCTCTATAGTTGTGCTATGCAAATAAAAGATCATATCTCAATTAATTCAACAATTCAACATTGATCAACGTGTTTGGGTAAATTGAATAAAAAAACATGGTCATTAATGAACATCTCACTACAAGAGGAGACCTGGTCAGAACCATGGATTGAGCAGAGGGGTCGGGCACTTCTACCGCTAATGGCTACAATCACCAAATGGAGAAATAATTAGACATGCATGAATAAACAATATAGTAACATGGTTAAATACTATGCATTGTGATTGTCCAAATAGTTACCTCCGTATGACTCGTGGCTATTGTAGATGCGGCACTGACTGCATCATCAATGATCTTTGTTAGGTCAGGGGTAGATGGATCTCTTGTGTATCTGCTATAGAGGACATCCACATTATTTCCAGGAGTGGAGCCTCTCTTGTACACTTGTCCCTTTTGCACATTGGGACTACGGGGAGATCGAATTGCTGACAATGTCGAACATATATGTGTTGGTAGCTACAACCACCAATAATGACATAGTTAGAAATGCATTGGTCAATGGAATAGCATGTATTAGCAAACTGAAAAATCATGAAATACATACGGATGTACTGTATACGTCAATCAATTCTAAGAAACGGTCTGCCATCCATTGTGTCTCTGTGGGCACACTATCGATTGTATTCCCACCGGGGGGGAGCTCACTAGGTGAAATCATTTCCATCTGATGGGGATCTGCAACGTACAATTTAGAAAATTGTAAATATTAGATCGTGTAGCATTGATATTGTAACATCTGATAAACAAATAACATGTGTTGAAATAATGTCATGCTCAAATAGTTACCTCAGCATGAGATGTTGTCGCTGAAGGTATGACAACATCTTGTAACTCAGAAGGTTCTACTGCATGATCCTATTGGCCCTCATGCCCTTCTTGTGGATACTACAAGTTTTAAAATCATTAAAAGTATTATCAATCTATATATGTGTATAGTAAGGAAAAATAATTTACAAATGACACTAAATTGTTAACTGGATCTACTCATGTATTAAAATAATGTCATGTTGAAATAGTTACCTCATTGCGAGTTGTTGTCACTAAAAGTATGGAAACATCATCATCATGATCATGCAGTGCTGGTGCATGAGCCTCTAGACTATGCTTTGCATCATCAGTGCAAAGGTCTTCAACCCCGTGCCCTTCTTGTAGTAACTACAAGTTTTAAAACCATTAAAAATATAAGCAATATATATATATGTGTATAGTAAGGAAATATAATTTAAAAATGACACTAAATTGTTAACCACTTACTTACCTATGTGAAATACCCAGTAAAGGTATCATCTGTTCGGACAGGACCAAAGCAAGGATGGCTGCATACTGTGCATGGGTGGGGTTGATGGATGTGCTCATGCTATGTAGGTACAGTGCCACTACTAGATGTTCCTAGGCCACTTGAAGGTGGTGGCTCTACCCCATCGGGAGGTGGTGGATCTACCCCACCGACAGGTGCTAGCTCTACTCCACCCATAGATGGTGGCTCTAATGGGCCTACTTGGTGCGTACCATGAAGATACATGGTATTGCGAACAACCTCCTGTGCCAACAGTAGGAAGGATTCTTGTGTCTCTAGCACCAACTGATGTGCAGGTGGCACATCTAGCTTGGGTAGCCTACTACAAGGTGGAGCTACACGACGATTGGGATCTATGTGCCTCGCATTGGGACGTTGCTGAGGCATCCCCATCCCAACACCCTGGTACTCCAAGATATCAAAATAGTTAACATGCTTCCCCAATAAAAACTCTGCATACATCTTTCTCATAAAATACAAAGGCATTTCCCTGTTGTTGTGTGGTGGTGCATCAAACAACATGTACCATCGGTCCATCCAGTTATCTATGAATGGTTGATATGTACACCAATCGATAGAAATGTGCCTTTTGTTTGCATTAGGGACTTCACCATCCCGTGGATTTCTAAACAGAGAAAAGTTTTGTTCTTTTGAGATTTTCAACTTCTTGACTTCGCTGTAGCTAAGTCCATCTGCATATTGTTGCCTCTTTCTTTCTCTGAATGTGGCAATAACTTGCAAAGCACCATTAGACCTACTAAAGGTCTCTATCATTGCATCCAAATCGGATGTAAGCATAACATGCCTGTCATCAACAATAGTAATTGAGGCTTGAATTTCTCTGAGCCTCTGGATTTCTCTTTGGATGTCAGAGTGGGAATCCATGGTCATCAATGCAAACAAAAAATAAAAATAAAAATCATTAGAAACATATATATGTGCTATAATGACATCTCTCAGAAATGAAAAATGTACAAACTTTGTGCAAGAATGAATACATTACAAACATAAATATCATCTCAGGCATACATTACAAACATAAATATCATTTCATATGACCATTGCAGGCATACATTATGGGTCATTGAGGGCATAAGGGTGGAGACCATGCGGGCATAAAGACCTTGATGATGTGGCAAATATATGTATTTTTATTGGTTAAACTGAGGCATCCTATTGATGGACAGAATGAAGACATGTTGGTAGAATGATGAAGAGATGACTAATGATATGGGAATAATGTTGTGATGTGCATATGGATAGTGTAAAGTGTATGAATGGAGATATGGCAGCAAATTGATATGACATGACTAATGATGACATAATGAAGATGTGATCTAATTGGTGATATTTGCTGATGGACAGGATGGATTTATATTGAATAATGAGTGCTTTGGAAACAAAAAAGGGCTTTTGGTTGATGATGTATGTAATCTGCAGACTTAAGAAGAGTCTGAAATATCATTTGTAAATCTATGGTTGTTGGGGTGTTGGTGCATCCCGGTGAGTTGCAGCTGACAGAATTATCTCGTGAATAGGATTGTCATTGATGACAACATTAATGACAAAGGTGTAAATGGCACGACGACAAGAAAATAAGGTGACTTGACAAGGACTTGGAAAAGACAAGACAAAAGACAAGGTGATGGGAATTGGCACACCTAATGAGCCAAATGACCCATACTGTGGTCATTTGGAGTTGGTCCTAATACCCTAGACAAGGATGACTTGGAGATAACAAGTTACATGAACAAAGAAGCATGAAGTGAACAAAGAAGCTTGAAGTTGACACTTGGCAAGGAGATTGCGAGCATCCCTTATGGCATCTATGGGCATCCAAAAATGAAGCTGATGGACATGCGGGCATGTGGACAAGGTGACATGCATGCATCTTGAAGATGCATATTTGGGCATGTTTGTGGAAGCTGCAGGCATCCTGGAGGCATGGCAAAGACCCCCATGAAGGACATTGAAGAAGGTCTAGTTGTAGGCATGTTAAAAGGCATAAATATGGCCCTTGTGGGCATGAGTTACAAGCTAGTGTGGGCATGCTGGAAGCAAAAGAAAATGGCGATGATGTGGGTATGAAGACCACGTTTAGGTGGGAAAAATAAAGTCTAAATAAATATATACATGTATATATTTATAATTTATGAGGTGTTTATGGAGCTATTAGAAAAACAGGATTTCAAAGCAATAACTATAAACATAAATGAAAATATAATCACACACACATTACAAGAGAGACACAGATATATCGTGGTTCACCCAACTTGGGATATGCCCACACTGAAGTTGCCAGTCCTTATTATTATTATGTCCAGCAAAGTAAAGGGATACAACCTGCAGCACAACCGCTGCACTTCCTCTTCACCGTCTCACAGTATCTCTTTTGATCTCAGAGATATTTACAATGCATAAAACCTAATACATCATTAACCCTAGCCATATTACAATGTATTTCTTTTATAAGGGAAATACAATGGGAAAATACCACGGGTTCCAAAACCATGGGCCCGAAAATTGGTGGCAAAAAAAACTCCAAAAATTTTTCTCGAGGGATACACCCCCGAACCCCCGGACCCCCTGGGCATCATGCCAGGATCATAACCAAACCTGGGGTATGGACACAGCTGAATAATAATATCTCTGAATCTGGAGATCAGGCTCCACAACCAACAATCTCCCACTTGGAGACCGATCACAACAACTCCACCGCTGCTGCACTTGCTGGACTTGGACTTGGAAAATTTCTCCTCTTCACCTTCATGCTAGAAGGTGAACTGAAATCGAGCAGGAACTCAGTTTCTCTCTGGTCACTACCTTTGTGAACATGTCTGCAAGATTCTGGCTAGTATGTATCTTTTCCAGTTTCAACAGTTCATCTTCCATAATAGAGCATATGAAATGGTACTTGAGCTATATATGTTTAGTACTGGAATGGAATGTTCAGTTCTTTGCAAGATGAATGGCACTCTGGTTGTCACTATACAACCTTCTATCCTTCTGATTCTTACCCACTTTCTCCATAAACCTCTGCAACCAAATCATCTCTTTACTAGCCTCTATAACATCAACATACTCTACTTTCGTTGTTGAAAGTGCAACAACCTTCTGCAATCTCGAAATCCAACTTACTACTATTCCACATACAATAAACACATACCCTGTGGTTCTCCTCCTGCTATCCTTATCACCTGCCATATATGCATCAACATATCCCTGTAGAACAGTGTTTGAATGTCCAAAACATAATGCCTGAGTGGTGGTACCTCTCAAATACCTGAGAATCCACTGTACTTCCTTTCAATGTTCTTTACCTGGATTGTTCATATATCTGCTCACAACTCCCACTGCTTGTGCAATATCTGGTCTTGTGCACACCATGGCATACATCAATCTGCCAACTACTGATTGATAGGGAATCTTGGACATGTAATCTATCTCTTCCTGTGTTTTGGGACACATTTCCTTACTTAGACTGAAATGGCTAGCCAAAGGTGTACTAATTGGTTTTGCATTCTGCATTCTGAACCTCTCCGACACATTCTTTATGTACTCACCCTGAGACAATGTCAATTTGTGAGTTTTCCTGTCTCTTGTTATTCTCATACCAAGGATTTGCTTTGCAGCACCCAAATCCTTCATCGTAAATTAATTAGCCAGCTTCCTTTTGAGTACATTTATATCCTGCATGTTAGACCCTGCAACAAGCATGTCATCCACCTACAATAACAAGATAATATATCTTTCATTGTCTAGCTTCTTGAAATAAACACGGTGGTCAGAATAATATCTACTATAACCTTTTTATGTCATAAACCTTTCAAATTTTAAATACCACTACCTTGGAGCTTGCTTCAATCCATACAAGCTCTTTTTCAACCTGCACACCAAATTCTCCTTACCTTTGACCTCATACCCTTGTGGCTGCTGCATATATATCTCTTCCTCCAAATCCCCATGGAGAAAGGTTGTTTTTACATCTAACTGTTTAACAACAACATGAGAAAATGCAAATCTTCTACCACCACTAGACTTAAAATAGTCCTAATTGAAGTCATATTAACAACAGGAGAAAATATTTCATCAAAATCAATACCTTTCTTCTGTGCAAACCCCTTTACAACAAGTCTGGCCTTGTACCGCTTCTTACCTCCTTCTTCTTCCTTCAACCTGTAAATCAATTTGTTCTGTAATGCTCTTTTACCAGCAAGCAACTGAACCAGATCCCAAGTCTGGTTTCCTACCAATGAGTCCATCTCGTCATTCATGCCTTGCTCCCACTTCTTTCTAGTTTCTACCTGCATTGATTCTTCATAACATTATGGTTCACCAGCATCAGTCATCAACAAATAATAGATTGAAGTATAGTATCATTCAGGGAGTCTACTTAACCCGGTAGATCTTCTTGCAGTTGCAGGAGTTTCAGGTACTTGCTATTGTTCTTGATTTTCTGGCAGCTTTGGAACTTCATTTTCTTGAATTTAAACAAGTACTGTGTACTTTGTGTTTTTGTTTTCCTAATTCTTTCCCTGCAACTGATCTTTATACATGACCTTTTCATTGAATATCACATCTCTACTCCTGATGATTTTGTTATTTTCATAATGCCATAAATGATAACCAAATTCATCAACCCCATATCCAATAAAGGTACATCTCTTGAATTTAGCTCCAAGCTTTGTTCTATTTTATTTATCAATATGGACAAATGCTTCACAACCAAACGTTCTCAGAAATGAGTAGTTTACCTTTTTATCAGTCCATACTTCCTCTGGAATACCACCATCCAAAGCACTTGAAGGTCCTCTGTTTATTAAACAAACAACAGTATTTACAACATCTTCCCAAAACTGTAAGGGCAACCCTGCATGTAGTCTCATACACCTTGCACGCTCCATGATCGTTCTGTTCATCCTTTCTGACACACCATTTTCTTGTGGTGTTCCTGGGACTGTCTTCTCTCTACAAATCCCATGGAATGAACAATAACTATCAAACTCCTTTCCACAGTACTCACCTCCATTATCAGATCTGAGACACTTCAAACTTTTACCTGTCTCATTCTCAACCGAAGCTTTCCACTTCTTAAAAGTAGCAAACACATCAGATTTCTGTCTAATGCAATAAATCCAAGTTTTCTTAGTTGCATCATCAATAAATGTAACATAATAATGAGATCCACCAAGAGATTGTACCTGAGCCAGTCCCCATACATAGTATGCACAAGCTCTAACTTTTCATTCTTCTTATGTTTCCCAACCTTGCAAAATCTAACTCTCTTCTATTTTCCATTAACACAGTTTTCACAGAATTCCAAACTTACCTGCTTCAAATCTGGCAGCAACTTCCTTGAGTAAAGAATCTACATCCCCTTCTCACTCATGTTGCCAAGCGTATGATGCCACAATGTTGTATCTGTTCCTGTGGAAGCTAAAGAGATAGAATGGTCAGTATTATGAGGACATAAATACAACATACCAACTCTATTTCCTTTTGCTATCATCATTGATCCTTTAGTGATCTTCCACCACTTTTCTCCGAACGTAGATAGACAGCCGCCATCTCCCAACTGCCCTGTTGAGATCAGATTTATTTTCATAGTAGGAATATGCCTAACATCTTTCAACAGCCAATCAGTTCCATTCTTAACTTTTATCCATACCTTACCCATTCCAAAAATTTTACATGGCTTATCATCACCCAATAAAACATGTCCAAAATTGCTTGGAACATAATCATGAAAATATTTCCTATGGGTTGTAGCATGACATGAAGCCCCTAAATCTACTACCCAATAATCACTTGTATTATCTAATGCAAGAATAAAAGCATCTTGTAATACATCACCTGCTACATTTGCTTCCTGGGTAGTTTCCTTCTATGCATCTCCTTTCTTCTTTAGAGATCTGCAGTCTTTCTTCAGATGTCCTTTCTTTCCACAGTTCCAGCACTCTATTTTTCCCATTCTGGACTTGCATCTACCCTGTTTAGAGTTGTTGCGATTACCTTGGCTCTTTCCTCTCTCCTTTTGTCTTCCCCTACTCTCCATGGTAAACACATTACATGATGTCTCACCTATGCTTTTTCTTCGCATTTCCTCACTAACAATAACACCAATAACATCATCGAATTTCAAGGTGTTTGAACCAGGGACAGAGTTACTTACAACCATGACCAATCTATTCCAGCTTTCTGGAAATGAACACAAGATTAGAAGAGCCCTAACCTCATCATCAAAGCTCACACTTACAGAACTTAGTTGATTTGTAACCATATTAAACTCATTTAAATGATCAGTAACAGATCCACCTTCAGACATCTTCATATTAAATAAACCCTTCATTAGAAATACCTTGTTGGAGGTTGAGGGTTTTTCATACAGCTTACCTAATGCGCTCATCAACCCCTCTGTTGTCATTTTTTTTGAGATATTGAAAGCCACCGACGAAGCCAAGCTCAGCCGTATTGTTCCCAGAGCCTTTCTGTCAAGAACCTCCCATTATTCGTCCTTCATGGCCGTCGGCTGATTTGCTTTCCCTCCCAATGGTAGGAATAGATCCTTCTCGTACAGATAGTCCTCCATTTGCATCTTCCATAACTGAAAGTTTTGGCCGTTAAACTTCTCGACCTTAAACTTTCCTTCTTCCACCATTGCTCCCACTCGAACCAGAAGCCCTAGCTTCCTGTGGGTTTATCTACCAAATAGACCTTCGGCTCTAATACCAATTGTTAGAAAAACAGGATCGCAGAGCAATAACAATAAACATAAATGCAAATATAATCACACACACATTACAAGAGAGACATAGATATATCGTGCTTCACCCAACTTGGGCTATGTCCACACTGAAGTTGCTAGTCCTTATTATTATTCTGTCCAGCAAAGTAAAGGGATACAACCTGCAGCACAACCGCTACACTTCCTCTTCACTATCTCACAGTCTCTCTTCTGATCTCAGAGATATTTACAATGCATAAAACCTAATACATCATTAACCCTAGCCGTATTACAATGTCTTTCTTTTATAAGGGAAATACAATGGGAAAATACCACGAGTTACCCAAAACCATGGTCCCAAAAACTAGTGGCGAAAACAACCCCAAAAATTCTCCTCGGGAGCATTTTATCGGGGGTCCGCTAGCCCCCGCACTCCCTCGGACCCCCTGGGGATCGTGCCGGGATCATAACCAAACCTGGGGTACGAACATGGCTAAATAATAATATCTCTAAATTTGGAGATCAGGCTCCACAACCAACAAAAGAAATAGTAGAAATTAGAGTTTAACCTTTATCTTTGGATTAATTGGGGCTATAGTATGCTGATGTGTTGCTGGTGTACAAACTAAGATACTGATGATATGTATGGACAGAATGAATTCATGATTATTGGGGCTACATACATTGAACAAAATGTTGATCTAGGGCAGCATGAAACAGGGACATAATGCTTGTTTGGGTTATGACAATCAATGATAATCAGAATGATGTTATAGATAGATATGTTGAGTGACAATGATGATTGATGTGATCAGTGAGCCATTGTGTCTAACAACGTGGATGTAAAATTCATTAAAATTTTAAAATTTTAATTTTGGCATTTCATTTAAAAATATTTTTAGGTGACAATGATGATTGATATGATTAGTGAGCCTTTGTGTCTAACAGGGTGGATGTAAAATTCATTAAAATTTCAAGTTTTGGCATTTCATTTAAAAATATTTTTAGATTAGGGCAACATAACAATTTATAAACTTAATGACAAGATGAGGCAATGATTTAGATGCTTACCTTTCCAATCGTCCTTGCAAGATGAATTTGGGATTGTTGAGCCTCCAAATCTCCTTGGTTGAGCTTCTCCAATGCATTTTGGGAAGGCGAAATCGCTCGAGCATTTGTGCTTGGGTAAAACAATGGGTAAAACAGTGCCACGGTCCGCGGCACTGTTTTTTGTTGTTGTTATATTAACCATGATGCTCGAGCATTATGGTGATCAATATAACGCTCTAGCGTTATCGTGATCACCATAACACTTGAGTGTTTTGTAATCCTATCCTACATGTTAAATGACATGGTAGGTTCGGAGCCCTCCATTCCTAGTTTTACATAACGCGCAAGCATTGTAGATTTCCACAATTCTCGCGCGTTTCGCATTTACCCATTGCATCTAAAAGGTCCCTCAACTTCGTTCGAGGGCCCCATTACATACATAGTCTATTTGTACATATTCAATGACATTCACCCAAAAATAGTCTATGATATTGAAGGAAAAAAATTTCTTAAGATTTATACTTTGGATTATTGACATGGTCATAAGAAAATAAGCATGTTTTAAATATTCAAGATGTGCTACCTTATGGTATTATTGTGTTAGCTAGAGTAGCATATAGGCGACCTGAGATATGGGATCTTCGCTGCTACGTTTTGGCAACTTTGTTGATCTGAAACAACAAAACATGGCTGCTACATTCTGGCATCTTTGCTGATTTGAAACAACATGCATCTTCACTGATCTGAAATAGCAAAAAAACTATCGGTGTGCATGAATGGTTGTTTCTATATGGGATTTTTCTACTAGAATTGGCATCCACCTAAAACAACAACAATGAACAATGAGCATTGGATGGCCGCTAAATAAGGTTGTGGGATGAAAGGTTCAGGAAGTGCACCTAAAACAACAACAATGAACAATGAGCATTGGATGGCCGCTAAATAAGGTTGTGGGCCGAAAGGTTCAGGAAGTGCAATTAATCCTTTCAGGTGGTGCAGTTAATCCTTTCATGTGGTCTGTTCAAGGTGGAGGGGTATCACGTGGTCCATTAAATATATTTTCCCGTCCCAAGAAATATATTTTCCCATCCCAAAATTTCCGTCGTCATAGGGGAAATAACACCCCAATTCGATCAGCAAACGAGAGCATAGTTAAATGTAATTAAATATTTAATAAATATAATAAAATTTGTTTTACTATGTAAAACTATGCAAAAGCCAAAACAAATTTATAGTCAACAACCATATTAATAGTAGTTTGACCGAATATCGATTACAATATATACACTGCCATGAACGACATGTACAATAAAGGGCTGAAACATTGTAAGTTATCTCACTCCACTGAATATAGTTGTAAAAGATAATCAGTTAGGATTTTTAAATTGTCTATCTATGTACAAATTACTAAAGTGCCCCTTCTATGTACAAATTGGTAAAGGCCCATCAGTGAAGAAATTTATAGCCTCATTTCTCATTTTTGTATGTAGCCAAAGTGGACACCTTGCCAGTTACCTTTCAAAACTCAGTATTGTTGCAGGGGATTCGTGTGTCAATCCACCAATCAGAGAAGCATACAAAAATAGGAACTTGGTTCGATAGTTCATAGAGGAAAAAATAGAGATCGAGTAGAGGAAGGGGCTTGATGAGTGTCAGGAGAAGTTTGAAGGTGGTGACCACACCATGCATTCAATGCTGGAAACTTGCTAATCCTCGAGATGCTGGAGGAACAGAGCTGGGAGCCCTCCTTTCCGGCTAATGGGAGTGGACAAATCCAACCTCCTTTCCGGCTAATGGGAGCTTTCTAGCTAATGGGAGCAGACAAATCCAACGATATTTGGCCGTGGTTTGGAAAGATGATTTGGCTTAGAAATCGGCGACAACTGTCGGCTTCCCGATCCAAATTGCCTGTAGACAACTCCAAGGAAAAATCAAGCATAAGGGTGATTCCATGAATATGGGTAACTCTTTTTGGCCAAATATGACGGTGAAAAATGGAAATTTTATCCATGTATTAAATTGAAGCCGTTGAAACTCATATTTGCCAAATGAATTTTGACATGCGGTTGGAAAACGAAATGTAGAGAATTATGTTGGCTTTCCAATGATATTTTTTTCGAAATATTCCAATGTCATTTATCATGTCGAATTTTCATTTAATGAAACGTGTGTACTTAAAAATTTGAAGAGCAATTAACAAGTAGTTTATGTTCGTGCACGATAATTTAATGTTAAAGTAATAATTAAAAAAAATGAAATATGTGAACATAATCTAGACAAAATGCACTAGGGCTTACATATTTTTCTTTTAATTTTTCGCGAAAAAATATATTTATTATTATTTTTTGAAAATGACCAATGAATATTTCAGTCGCATTTTGCACACATGTGTTCGTGCACGAAATCTTTTAATTTTTTACATAATTTGAAAAAATAAAAATACCCTTTTGAAGATCACGCATTTATCTAGGGTATGTGTATTTTTTCAAATTTTTTGGATGTGTATTTTGAATTTTGTGGATTTATCTTTGAGCTCAATCGAAGTTGTTGGCATGGTTTTTTAGGGAAAGTTTTACTAGAAATTTAAAAACAAAAGACATATGAAAATAAAAATTCATAAATTTTATCTATTTGGATAGAGGATTCGTTGATGAATCCAATGGTATCAAGTCCACTCATTAATGAGCATTTAATGACATGGTTTAACTTTGTGGAAGGAAGACAAAAAAACCATTCTGCAGGGAAAAGGGATATCGGTCTGTATTTTAAGCCCTCGATCGAGCTTTTTTAAATACCTCAACCGAGGGCTTAACAGACCCTCGATCAATGGTTTAACAATACCTCAATCGAGTGTTTAACAAGACTTCGATCAAGGTGTTGTTAAACCCTCGATCGAGGGTCTGTAAAAAAGGCTTGATCGAGGGTTGGTGTGTGTAAAAAAATATATATAAACCAACCGGGGAGAAACCGCGAAAGGAGTTGGCAACAATTAATGTTTCCAACTACCCTTCCCTCATAAAAACATGAACGAACATGTATATAACTAGCAAACAAGAATTCACAAACAACAATTTACCTCATTGCTATTTTTTTCTCCATTAGAGCTTTGTCAATTTGAGCTTGTTGAATTAGAGATTTGTAATTTTCATATTGCTAAATTAGATCTCATTAGACATGTAATATTTATTTGTAGGCATAATTCAAGATTTCATACTAACATTTTGTTGTTTGTTATAACAATTTGAAAAAAAAATTGTTTGTTTTCATTGTAAATTGATTCATGTAAGATTTCTTTGTAGGCATATTTGAAGAATTCATACTAACATATTGTTGTTTGTTATAAAATTTTGAAAAAAAATTGTTTGTTTTCATTGTAGATTGATGGGGAATAAAAAAAAGACAAAGAAAACATGCTAGACAACAAAATGCCAATGAAGAACGTGAGAAGAGTAAAGAACAAATGAGACAACAAAGAGCAAGGTTGAGAGAAGAAGAAGATGCACATTTGGTGCAACAAATTCCAATGGAGCACAACCAAGGTAAATTATTGAATTACATGCTATCATAATTTAGATATCATGCTACATAATTTACAAAATTAGTAACAATTTTCCAATAAATTTAACTAAATTTCATAATTTATTTTGTTTCATATTTATTTGTAATGATATTCTTATTTATTTCATCAATTTGTTATTTAAATTTTAAAGTTTGCAACAATTTTTATGTTAAGTGAACAATTTTCAAGTGGCTTTAAACAAATGTTAAATTAGAACAATTTTCAAATGAAATGAAACATGTAAATTTAGATTCTACTTTCATATTAAGATATGGACATATTTTTAACTATTTTCAAATTATTTCAAAGTTGCTAACAATTTTCAAATTATGCTTCAAAGTTGCTTTAACAATTTTTAAATTATTTCAAAGTTGCTAACAAATTTCAATTTTACTGCCCAACAATTTTCAAATGAAATTTGTACACAAGTAGATTCTATTTTCAAGTTAAAATGTATGTACATATTTACTATTTTCAAATTTATAAACTTTACTAACAATTTTTAATGTTATTAGAATAATTTTCAAATTAAATGTACACTTGGACATTATTTTCAAGTTAAATTGTACATAGTTAACTAATTGCAATTTTTTAAGTTACTAACAATTTCAAGTTAAATGTAATTTCAATTCTTGTTTTGTTAGAAAATTCAATTTCAAAACAAATGAATGAATATTTTGAAATGAACATGTTGTGATAGTTATGTATCAGTTAAAATTTTATCAATTTGAAAACAAATGAATGAATATTTTCATAGTTATGGTGGTTGGCAATATTTTCATAGTAATGAATATTTAAATACAAATGAATGTTCAAAGAGATATTTAATTATAATGTTTACTTTAAAAAAATTCCATCAATCACATGTACTTTTATTTACATATAACATGACATATCACCATGATAAGATTATTAATAATTAGAATCATATATTTTGTTAGGACAAATTGGAAATAGTTATTTGCAATGTTTACAACCTTGCATTGATATGTGAAACATTATTGATAAAAAAATCCTTAAATTGCAACTTATGATAAAAATTACAATTTCCATAATTTAGTGTTGTAATCATTTATTCTTTGTGGTGATTTGCAACTTGTATTTTAAATATTTATTTTTTTATTTTATACCATAAAGTTAAAATAAATTTTTTCTTGTAATGTATTTAAGTAAAATGGACATAAATTGCATAAAGAAAATTTTCCCACAATTATGTAATGTGATGATTATAAATTATATTAATTTTTATGCCCACAATATTTTTTATCAAGTTATTAATAATTATCTTGAGTTAAATATATATACTTGATTTTCCAACTTTACTAGTAATTATCAAACTAAATGTACAATTTCAAGTTGCATGTACATATTTAGTTGTTTTGAAATTAAGTTGTACAAACAATTTTCTTGTTTTAATGTATTTTCAATACTTGTACATTTTTCTCTAGTTACTAGCAATTTTCAATTTGATAATTTACAAGTACAACAAATTTCACCATTCACCCCATGATCTTCCCAACCAAGCTTTCTGCAAATTTATTATCGCCTCAATGCGGAATTACATACATACAGACTCCAATGGATCGCCTTCGGACTGCGAAGGTCGTCACCATACAGTCGACTGAGCACCTGGATACAATGACATGGGGCCGTTTAGCGTTCAGCACTTCCTGAAGGCATGAGCTTAATAGCAAGCTCCTGGGACACCCATGGTATATCCACTAGCGCACTTACAGACTCTTTATACAGAGGCGAACATGCAGTTGTTCTGTTGCTATGTTATACCACAAAGGCAACTAGCAGAGCATAGAACTACAGTTCTCACACACCTATGACTCAGAGCTTCCAACTACTGGAACAGCTCGAATCCTAGCTTAGTTGCAGAGCTCTTAACGAGCTCAATGCACTAGACTCGAATGACCAGAATGAGCTCGGGCTCTTCCTTATATAATTCTTTAGGCAGTCATCCGGTCACTTGAAACTTACACCAACCAGTCTAAAGTAAAGGAATCCGAGGACATGGTGGGACAGTACCATGTTTATCTCATCCCTATGAGGCAGCGCCATGAGGGGACTCGAAAACCGACAACCAAAAGTAGATTCGATGGCCGACAACCTACTGGCCCATCTAATTATTTCTACGGAAAAGCAAAGCATGGCCGACAAGCTTGGCCGACATTACAAAGTGGAGCTACTATTACCGACCTACTACGGCTTCCACTAAAAGATGCTTATGTACAAAAGCAAATTATTACAATTAAATCAGACCATGGGCTCCATTCCCATTATGAAGATTCTTCTTTACTCACTTCCGGAACGGCAGACACAAAAGACATCAGGATCATCCGGCGGTCCGACACCTTGACCTCCATACCAGCATTCATGGTCATCATCATATAGTGCCTCTTCTATTTCTCTTCGAACAAGTTCATCTTCCCAATGATATGGCGGTTGGGAATCATAGATGTATTGCTCATCTTCAGGATATTCAACCTATGGATATAGAAGGTCTCCGAAACAGCGCTCTACATCAGAACCAAACACAGCTTCATGTCCCTCTTCATAAAGATATTCACTCTGAAATTGAGACTCAACACGATAGTTCAAAGGGAGAGTTCGCCTATGAACCTTAGTGTCAATTCTATTACCATTTTCATCTCTTTTAATATATTTCTGTGTAACATTTACACAGTTTTCAAGTTCAGAGTATCTTCCACCATGATGTCGAAGAAGAAACTTAGACCAAAGATTTGCCTGTTCCGCAGCCTGCATATCTGCTTCAAGGTGAAGAATAAAATTGGCTTTGCGCACAGTCCAATCTTTTCTTGGACAGAATTTATCCAACAAAATTTCAGTCCACCCGGACCACTTCTTGTTGCGCATGTTTACTGGGTCAGCACATATGACAATGGATGTTTCTTCCCTGCAGAATTGCAAAATCAAATTATAAGAAGTCCACGTGAGGTCTCCCTCACCAATATCCACATACCATCTAGGGCCTTCTTTTTCTTCATTACAATCGATCCATAGCTCGTTACATTTCCTGAGCTGTTCTCTGGCATTTTGCAATCCTTTGAATGCTCTCTTCTCCCATCGTTCCATGATGTGGAGTTTACAGGGGCTCATTTGAATCTGTTTTATTAAAGTCAGACTGAGATATTTTTCTGCATCCTCTCGATTAGCATAATCGAGCAATTCTCTTCTTTCTTCCTCAGTAAGACTGTTAT
Organism: Larix kaempferi; assembly: GCA_027924585.1. Lineage (NCBI taxonomy): Eukaryota > Viridiplantae > Streptophyta > Pinopsida > Pinales > Pinaceae > Larix > Larix kaempferi. The sequence continues at coordinate 7,821,480 of BSBM01000893.1, forward strand.
CCCATGGCTTCATGAATAGAGCTTCTTTTGGAAGCTTTTCTGGCTGGTTTCCCAACATGGGATTTCCATGGAACATTGGTTTCTCATCATAATTTGACATTGGCCTTTTTCCTTTAGGATCATCATCACGATCCTTCCTGGAGCTGGAGCTGGAACCTGCAGAAAACATCTTTAAACTTGGAACTTTGATGTCCTCAATCTGCAAGTTTTCCCGAGTGAGCATATCAGCTAAACAGTTCAAATATCCAGGCTTGTACACAATATCAAAATCAAAGTTATTCAACCAGATGAACCATTTTAATATTCGACTTGAATTCTCAGCCATCAAGTTTTCATTTCTAAATATTCCAGGCATTATCTTCAGATCTGTTCTGACTATAAACCTGACTGGCTTGAGATATAAAATAAAGTGATTGACTGTCTTTTTGACAGCCAGAATTTCCTTGTGGCTGCTTGGATAATTTAACTCTGCTCCTCTGAACGAACCAGAAGCATAACCACAAACTTTTTCTTTTCCCTCAATATCTTCAAGAAGAACTCCACCCCATGTAGAGTTTGAAGCGTCTGTTTCAATAATCAGCTTACCAGTACCCAGAGGGAGATGAAGTGCTGGAAGCTCTTTTAATCGGGCTTTTATTGTTTTGACTGCCAGAGTCATCTCTTCTGACCATGCAACAGGATTTTTCTTGAGACGTTGCTGCAAACATTTGATGTCAGAAGCTTGGCCTTTATAGAATGGCCGAATATAATTGAGGCTACCAAGGAACCTCTGCAACTGTGTTTTATCCAAAATCTTATCTGGAAACTTTTCAAAATTCTTCAATACATGTTCTTGCAGAATGACAGTTCCAGCTTTAATATGAAAACCTAGGAAATCCATTTCTGTCTTTCCTATTTCCATTTTTGAAGCAGACAATACCAATCCATGCTTAAAAACCAAATCATAGAATTTATGCAAATGTTTTAGATGATCTTGGACATTCTTTGAACAAATTAAAATGTCATCTATAAACACAAGCAACCATGGTATGTCTCTAAAAATATCTTCCATTCTTTTCTGAAATTCTGATGGAGCATTATTTATTCCGAATGGCAAGACTTTCCATTGGTACTGACCATGTGGAACAACAAAAGCTGTTTTGTATCTGTCTTCTGGTTTGATCCCTATCTGATATAATCCAGATTTCAAGTCAAATTTACTGAATATAGTGCAACCATTGATTTTCTGCAACAAGCTTGACTTATCAGGAAGAGGATACCTGATTTTCTTCAACACAGCATTTAGTGGCTTGAAGTTCACCACTAATCTTGGCTTTCCTCGCTTTTGCTCTGAATGTTTATTTACCACAAAGGCTCTACATGCCCAAGGGCTCTTTGATGGCTCAATCAAACCTTTGGATAAAAATTCTTGAATCTCTTTGGAGCAAAAGTCTCTTTCTGAAGGACTCATGATTCTTGCCGATGCCTTCATTGGTTTTATTTTCTGGAGAGGATCTAACTCAATGGAGACAAAGTATTTTTCTCTCTTCCAGAAGGCATTTGGATTCTCAGAGCAACAGTCTCTGATAATCTTTTCCTTAATGTCTGCAAGAATCTTTTCACCATGAATTTCTGCATAGGAGATGCAGCGTTCCATTTTATGCAAACTTTTATTGGACTGACCAGACATCTTTGACTCATGACTATTTACAATTGGTTTACATTGAGGACTAAACTTATTACTCAAAGACACTGACACAGACTGACCATTGACTGTACACATGAAAACCATCTTTTGGGTATCAATGGAAAATGGACTAACTTTGACAAGGAATTCTGATCCCAAAACACAATCTTCTTTTATTTGATCTAATCTAAACAAAGATAAAGAACTAGAATGACTTGACAAATTTACTGGAAAATCTTTGACTTTACCTGTTAGATACATAGGCGAACCTTGAATTGCAGAACCTAACTCTTTACCCTTTTCCCAGTAAAAAGATGGAAGGGCATTCCCTTTTGCGAAATTAAACTGACAACCAGAATCTATCAAACACTGTACAGGGTAAGGTTGAAATTCAGCTGGACAAAAATTTACAGTTATAAACAATTTTGGACCTGAAACTGCACCAAGCAAACTTATAGACTGAGACTTAGGAGATGGGGAGTTTTCTTTGGTACCACAAACTCTTTCAATTTCATGAGAGAGTTCTTCTTCTTAAGACTGATCTCTTTCTGCTGATAACATTGAGATGGATTGTTTCAAATTTTCTATCTCTTTTAGCAGTGTCTTTATTTGCTCGTGCTTTTGTTTTATCTGACTCTGGAGCAAATTCATTCTATCCTGTCGGTGGCTTTGTCTATCAAAATGGCTATTAGGATAGTGATGGTATAGCTCAATAGGGTTATAGCTAGGGACTATTATTTTAGCTTTTCCTTTCTCTTTAGTCAGGGTTTCAATCTTAGCAAGTAATTGTTTCTTTTCTTCTCTTAGGGTTGTTCTCTGTGTGTGTCTAAAAATAGGTATAGTAGACAATTGAAGATCAATACTGGCAACTTGCTTTTCCAGTTGATGAATAGAGAGACGGGAAGAAAACATATAAAGAGAAAAGTCAAACTCTGGCTGGCTACACCCCCCTAAATGTGGATCATCTAAATCAGAATCAGATGAAGAGGGTGAATTTGGAGGATCACATTTAGCAATGAGCGGGATATCAGAACTAGAGTCAGAAGCATAATCGCTATCAGAATCAGGAAGTTCAATTATTTCTCCAGGAGGGAGAGGAGAATCAACAGAAACTTCACATAAATCCCACCAATCGGGATCTAGTGCTGTACAAAGTGCTGCAAGCCTTGGCTTAGATTTTTGCTTAGGACATTTTCTTGCCCAATGTCCTTTCTGTCCACAGATAAAGCATTTGTCTGCAGAACCTTTATCTGTACGCCGCTTTACAAATCTTTTATACTTAGACCTTTTCTTAGATTTGTAACTTTTATGGCGGTACTTCGGCTTATATTTATAGGAGCATTCAGGATGATATCTCTTTTCAGAGGTATAGTAACCTTTCTTTTTCTTTTTACATTTGCATTCTTTCAAATGAACTCTGTTGTGTGCTCCACACCCCCATTCTGGCAATCCTGCTACATCTTTGCAAAATGAAGCAGAGAACATTTGCTGATGACGCTTAAAGTATTTACTGACTCGTTTATCTAAACAATGTTCTTGCCAACATTCTAAGATATGACCATGCAATTGTGCTAAAGACAAGCTTCTTAATTCAACATTTATATCCTTAAGTCTTTTTTCAACAGCATCTGGAACATGGCCGGGGTAACTCCTCAGATAGTGTTTGAGGTAAGCCGGGTCGCCTGATTTTCCTGAAGAAATCAATAATTTCTGCATATAGCAAAAATATTGCTCAGTTTTACTCAAATCACACAGGCGTGCAGACAGAAACAAAGATGCCAAATGAACAACATCATCAGCATCATCTGGACCATAAAACTCCCTTCCTAGTGCAGAGAGAAGTTGTTCATCAGCATCATTGGCTGCAAGGATTTCATGCTTTGTTTCTTGTGGCAACCAACGCCACCATTCATAAGCTAGACCGGATAATCCTGCAACTAGTTGAGTTGCAACCATTTGACCAGTAACATTATGGTCTTGTTGTTTCTTATATAAAATCCAATGTTGTAACAACTGTATTGCTTCTCTCACTTCTTCTCTTTTTTGGCACTGAATATTGAGCACTGGCTGCTCAGGCATTTGGGAAATGAGATTATTCATATTATTAATTCCAAAGTTAAAAACTTTGGGAAACGCTTGTGCAGAGGCTTCTGCATCATGCATGTGTTCATCATAATGTACTCTAGGACCTTCTAGCCTCAATCTGTTTGAGGATCCTTCATCTGCCATCATATTTAAAGCAATTTCGTGCTTTGGATCTAAGACAGGATTGAAAGATTTAAACTCAGAGATCCAGTTTTCAACATACTCTATCATGGCATCACTCTCCCCGAAATCCCACACTGGTTTTTCTTCTTCTGGGACAATATTGAACTGTCCTAGGGATTTACTCCTATTATGTCCTTGGGCTGCTAGGCGATGAACATGATCTGGGACATAATAACGCTTCTTTTTTAACTCTTCTGTTTTACTCAAAAGTTCTTTTAAAACAGAAATTCTTCTTTCTAATTTATCAGAAGCTATGGTGATTTCCTTTTGTATCTCTGAGGTATCATGTAACAAATGATCCAAGAGTTCCAGTTTTGTTATAACTGTATCTAACTGGATTTTTTGTTCTGAACACTGTTGTTTTAACATTAAAATATCTGTAGCCATATCATCTATATTTCTTGCAGTACACAGCTCCTGCAAGTTTCCCCAGTTGGCTAACTTTATTTCATCTGAAACAGATTGGTCAGCAGTCGAAGACTTTACAATCATATATTCCCTTTTGGATGAACCATCTGAAGCATACTGGCGAAAATGTGTTTCTGGAAGATTCCTACCAGGGTAGTAAGACTTTTGACCAAGAGTATTGGTGGTCTCTACATTAGCTCCAGAACGAGGTAAAGAAAACATTCCTAGAGAAGGGTACTCATGGGAATTTTCTTGAGCTTTTTTCATTTTTTGTTTTTGTACTAATTTTTGTTTGATTTTTCTGCATGCAGGGCAGTCTGCATGTTGACCTTTATGTTCAAAATCTGACACACCAGAAAAAGAAGTAGTATTTACAGAAGTAGACCTAGGTAGCATATTATCTTCAGCTTGGCTTTCTTTGCTCACCTGATTAGACATGGCTTGTAGTCGGGCATTGTTATAAGAGGCCATTGAAGTAGATCTGATAAGAGGAGGATGAGATCTGGAAGTTTGATATTCTTGGGCTGGTCTGAAAGAACAACTAGCTTCATCAAATACAAGAGGTTGTGGGTTATATGAGGCTATCATTCTTTCTTGGTTTCTTAACTCAGAATATTTAACTTCCCAAGAGGATGGATACTTTATCCTAGTCCAATTAAAAGTAATCGGAGTGGCATTTTTGGAGATAGCTGCTTTTGATTTAGCAGATTTTGCAGAAGAAGAAGTGGGATATTCCACCATGCTCCAGTCTGCAGAACTCTGATGGACAACAGTTCGCAATTGTGGAAGAGTATCATTACCAAACCGAATGCAGACTCCTCCTTTGAGCTGGATAGTTCTAGATCCAGTCTCCATATCAAACCCTTTAGGCAAGATATAAGCTTTGAGAATATTGTAAATATGAGGGTCTTCCAAGCTGACAGAGAATTTGGGATAGATTTTCCCAAAAGCAGGACCATCATGCAGAGGGGCTGTGAATCCACCGATTACAGCATCAGAAAACTTCCTTTGCCTAGTATCAACTATACAACACAAAGAAGAAATAGCAAGTCGTGGACGAACCAAGGGTCCAAGCCCTAACTTGACTGCTCCAAAATGAGCATACTTGTATTTCATAGACTTAGCCCAATCTATCTGTGCTCGGTCTAACAGATTTGTGTGTATGGGTTCTTGCTTATCCGTAAAAGCAACATCAATACTGGAAACACGGATATGGGTAGCAGAAGTAATATTCCACCAATGGAGTTTATAAACATCTCGAGGCAAGATTTGGGGTAATTGCCAATCAGCGCTAGGATTTTGATCACGAATAGTAATATAGGATGCATCTTCAGAAGTAGAAGGATTAAAGGAAGACTCTCCGCGTTCTGCTAACGAGATTTCAGTATCATTTGTTGATTCACACTCTATGTGATTTGTCACCTCAATAGTATCCATAGTTGGGTCCATTTTGAAAAGAGGTGATGATTAGAATCATATATTTTGTTAGGGCAAATTGAAAATAATTAAATTTGCAATGTTTGCAACCTTGCATTGCTATATGAAGCATTATTGATAAAAAAATCTTTAAATTGCAATTTATGATAAAATTACAATTTCTATTTAATTGTCTATTGTTGAAATTGCAAAATCATTAACTAATGAAAATGTTATTTTGCATTAAAAATTATGAATTTCTCCTCAATCATATCACTATCTAATGTTTTTAATTAAATATCGTATTCATCTCTAAATCAATGTTTTTTTCCCCACATTTAGAGTATAATAGGTATGTTATCATGAGTAGAAAATCAATCTTAAATTTTTATTTCATGTATATACAACATGGGATGCATGATGTTGTCCTTGAAATTCTAGGGTAGAAGTGTTGTAATCATTTATTCTTTGCATGGTGATTTGCAACTTGTATTTTAAATATTTATTTATTTATAAATTATACCATAAAGTTAAAATAACATTTTTCTTGTAATGTAAAAGTAAAATGGACATAAATTGCATAAAGAAAATTTTTCCACAGTTATATAATGTGATGATTGTAAATGATATTAATTTGTATGTCCATAATAATTTTTATCAAGTTATTAATAATTATCTTGAATTAAATATATATAGTTGATTTTCAAGTTACTAGCAATTTTAAAGTTAAATGTATAAGTTACTACCAATTTCAAGTTACAAGTAATTTCAAATTTTACTAGGAATTTCAAACTTTACTTTCTAGAACAATTCTCAAGTTTAATTAAGTTAGCAATTGCAAGCATCTGTTACAAGTTTGGATCTGGGAATAATCCCTGTCTGCTTAACGGTGGGAAGTACTTGGGCATAAGCCGTAAAACTCATTGTGAGGAGTACCACAGGAACCCCAAAGTAGCTGGTGCATTGAGAGGACCTGCCAACGAAAAGGGCAACGATCCCTACCTAATTGACTAGTTTTTCCTCGTGAGGTAAACCAAGAGCTGTCGTTTCTGGCCAAGCGATTATCAGTTTTACCTGAGCCGTGGAGTGAGGGGTACTTCCCCAATACACAAGCCGTCAGACAGCATCGGTGGCCGAGTGAAACACCTGAACTATTAGGAAGCCGAACATACCTAGGGTCCATATCTATTTACAGTTGAACTGTTGTCGATCACTTCCGCGCCATCTCACTAACACCTCGGGGTTTTGGTGTAACAGTTCGTATCACTTGAGCAATTTCAAATTTCAAGTTACTAGTAATTTCAATTTTTACTTAGAACAATTCTCAAGATAAATGTATTAATTGAAAAATTCAATTCACATGCAATTTTCAATTTTTCAATTTCCACATCAAATTTCAAGTTACTAGCAATTTTAAAGTTCAATGCACAACTATCAAGTAACCAATTTTCAATTTGTTAATTTACATGTTATGTAGAGAGAGATTATGGTCACACATCACATCATGGTGATCAAGAATCACATGACCCTATGCTCGCTCATGATCTTGATCAGCCATCACATGACACCTTTCTCTCTCACATTAAAATTATAATTGGGAGTTGCAGTGGGGTTGGAAGGGGTGGAAATTTTCTAGAGGATTGTGCAGTTGTTTCTGCACAAGAAGAGATTGGGTACTCGATCCCTGGTCAGAGATTTAGAGAGCATATCAATAACATAATCAAGTCATATTTTGAACAACATTCAACGATGGCACAATCTCAAATCCTACATGGGTTGATAAAACACAAAAAATTGAAACGTGCCACAAAGTGGTTGGGTTTTCAAGATGTTAAAACAAAAAAGACATGCCAGAATGCAATAGAAAATGTAAGAACTGCATTATCTTCATTTGGAAAATCAAGAAACAATGATACCCGAGCTGCTCATAAGGCAATTACAATGGTTGTTGTGGCACAAAGCACCTCAAGAAATTGAATGGTATCAACAATGGCATCATTGCTCAATGTTTCAAAAAGAACATTGCTCAAATATACTAAATTCAGGGTCCAGATAGATGAAAGTGATGAAGCTGCTTGTTGGGTTCTTATTTGTAGGGAACCCTATCGAGATAGGATGGCAACAGGCATTAGAGAGAAGGTGATAGAGTGTTGGGATAGTCATTCTCGTGCTATTCTAGATTGAAAGCATGTCCTGTGACAACGTTTATCCAAAGGAATTTATCAGGAGCACTGTAAGCATGTGATGGATATGACGGGAGTTGCACTTTACGAAGAATTTCAAGAAGCCAATCCTAGTGTTCAAATATCATTTAGCATGTTCAACAAATTGAAACCGTGGTATATTAGGCTGAATACGATTCGCGACACTTGTTACTGTCAGTACCACGTTGAATTTCAACTATACTATGACACATTTCTGGATTTTTGCAAAAGGCACTGGAATGGTGTACTAGCTCCTCACATAGTGCAATATTTTATTTGTATGGTACTGTGCAACAAGAATCCAGAACACATGTTTTTCAATAAGAGGTGTGTAGGTGGGAGAAAATGCCATGAATGCGGTGATTTGGCATTATTCCATAGGAACTTTCCTATCGATCCAACACACCATGGATTGTCAGATATCACCGTTAGGTGGAAGAGGTACGAGTACGTCACCATGAATCCAACATCTTCCTCATCTGTGCCATCCAAGAGGATCGACTTGCTCGATGATGAGATTCCTGTTTCAGATTTCATGGAGAAGTTTCAAAGTCAGATTTATAAATACATAAAGCACTCTCATAGGTCCAGGTGGCAATCTTCAGAATTCAAGCATTCTCGTGACATATTGGAGCCGGGCACAATCTTATCAGTGGTAGACTTTGCGGAGAACTACACCTTTGCTCCTCAGAGAGAGATACAAAGTGAGTACTATCACTCCGACCAGGTGACTATCTTCATACATGTATTGTACAGACATGCTCAGGAAAGCATTGATGGTAGGGATAGCACTCCCAAGTCACGTGAAGTTATCAAGAAGTACCATTTTTATGTTAGTGATGATCGTGAGCATGACACCAAGGTAATTTTTAAGGGCTAAATTTCGCCAATTGGATTTTTTCAAAAAATAAATTCGCTGTTTGGTCATTTTTAGTCTCTAATATCGCATGTATTTACATAAAATATGTTTTTTATCATGATATTCGCCAAAATTTACACATTTAAGTAGTAAATTGTATGTTTCATATTTAATATTCGTCTACCTATCTATATACATGTTTTTTTAAATCCAAAATAATCGCCTAGGATACTATACTTAAGTATAATATTAGAATCCTTAAAAAATACCCTGCATGACACATTGTTCATTCAACACTGCTTTGGGTTGATTTATGATTCATTCAGGCAGAGAGGCATATCATTTACTGAACACTGGATTTGGTTAGATGGGTGTGCAGGGCAATTCAAATCGGCACACATTTTACTGGTTGAGTTGCTTGCACAAGCAGACAAGAATCCGACACACTTGGAGCTTTTTTGAGATAGGGCATGGGAAGGGTGAACATGATGGCGCAGGTGCATGTGTGAAACGAGCAGTTCGGAGGTACCAGATGAGTCACGATGCAACCCGACTCAAATGCTCCACTGAAGTAGTTGATTGGTGCACACGTCATTTGGGACATCAAGGTTGCGAACAAGCAAGGCCGGTGTGTAGGTAATAAACTCCAAACTCAATTAATAAGCTAATAACATTCAATATCATCATTTCCAAAAGAACACATACTAGATAGGAATTTACATATGATAAACTGAATTCCATGCAGGTTCTTTTGGGATGTTTCCCTTGGAGATGTTAATAGATCCATGCCATGGTATTGTGACACCATCCTTGGTACGAGGGAATTGCATTATGTTCGAAGTAAAGACATGGGGGACATATTTTCCATTGAAACGAGGAAGTATGCCTGCTTTTGCGATTTTTGCATTGATGCAAATGGATGCGGGCTTGATCATTGTGAAAATGATGTATATGTCAAACCATGGAAATATGTATCTATTAATCCAAAAAGCCCACATCCAATTCCAACATGGCAAGAGATGCACACTGAAGAGGCAATGGTCTCATTAGATCATGATCAAGTTTCTGATATGGTTAGGGAAGGTACAAGAGTCTTCATTAAGTGAATTAGTTAATTATATCTTACACATATACAAATGTTGTAGAAATTTTCATGTAGGACATTTGAATAATATTTGTAATGTATCTTGCAGGTGATGTATTCGTTGTTATTGCACCCCCCACAACCGAGAAAATGTTGCATACTATTTGATGTGGTGCACGCAAATAAAGAGTAGGTTGGTGCAGCCCCACAAAGATGGGGACTTCACATACCAAACTGGAGACATGGTTCTAATGGGACACTTTTTTGAAAAAGTGAAAAAACAGGGTGCTCATATTATTTATAGAGATTTTATGCCTGAATATATATCATGTCAATACAGTCATTTGGTGGTTGCAGCTCGGATACCTCTAACAGAAATCAAGGTGAAGAGAGGTGAGTCAAAGAGATGGAAGATGACAAAAGCTGACAGAAGCTAACCATGATCGTATTATGGAGAGTTGCATTCCTATAACCCATTGGCCAGATGACTAAGTTACATGTATGCCACTTGCATCATTGGCATAGTTTTCATGTTGTCTTGTGTAATATTTTTTTGGACATTTTTGTGGAGGTTGTTTTATAAATGTATTGTAATGTAATTGGGAATTCAAAATACATCTATACAATGTGGAATTGTAAAATTTAAATATCTTGCAATCATATGAGCTTCAAAGAAAACAAATATCATTGCATTTGAGTTTATTTAAAAATACATTAATTTATTTCCTATGATGAAGTACAAATCCGCAACTAAAGTATGCTCCAAGTCCCACTTATCTAAAAATATTAGTTTAAAAGGTTTCATTTATTTTGAAACATACTATATAGTATCCCATACAAAGGTTAAACCTATTTTCATTCAACATCATTAATGCACTATTTTTTATCCTTACCTCTAGAGCTCTTTGTTTAATTATTCTCATGTGTCAATAGTTCTTCTTTCTTATCTCACTCTTGAGTGGGCCTCTTTGAGTTGTTCAAGTATAATTTTTCACTTCTCAATGAACCTTTTTATGATTTTTTTTAACTTTTGATTGTTTCTCACCTTTTCTTCCTACCCTTGCTTCTTTATTTTTAAAGACTTTCTCATATTAACCTAAATCTAATAGCTAATTACTTTGTTAATTTGACCTCTCTCCTTTACCAACTTGACCTACTCCAATCGAGGGAGAATGTGATCACAATGTTCTCAATTAGCCACAAATAAACCAAACATTATATCAAGACAAAGAAATGGTAGTATAGGTTACTATACAAAATATTCTTCAACTTCATTGAAAGAACATTTCATTAGAAGATACATGTTATTGAATCGGTCATTTAAATTTAATTTGTTAAAATTGAAAAAATGGGGAGATCACAATAACTTATTGTTGTTGTTTTAATTTTGATTGAGTGATCTTAATGGTTAAGAGCATGTGTTTCTTTCTATGAATTTATATGTTCAAATCCATAGGGGTAGAGTATATACACCTCTGTAGAGTTTAGTAGTATATTTATATTTGCTTAATTTATGAGGTCATTTTTTATTTTCCAATTTTGTAAGTATCAAGTTTCTTTTCAAAAAATGCCTTGCTTGTTCATCTAGTTGGATATAAATAATGTCAACTCATATGTAATTACAACTATCAATAAAACCAATTTTACCTTCCCCGCAAATGAGCAAAACAACTAAACAAACATTATCATACACATCACTCGAGAAAGACAAGAAGATGAAAAAAATAGATTATATTGTAGATGGTGGAAGTATGAGAATCTATATATCTATCTCACATATAAATAACTAGCTCATATATCTACATGGATAACTTATTAGATGGTTATTACAAATTAAATGAGATTTGACATGGTAAACACGCCCATCAAAAATGTATCTTACTATACTAGACATGTCCACATGAACCTATTCACCTCATAAAAGTCAATACCTTAAAAAAATGTATCAAATACCAATGTATTGAAAAAATGTTTCATTCAACAATAATCAATTAGTTTTGTTATCAAGAAGATATGAACGTTAGGACCAATTGTTTTTGCCTCTCCTCATTCCATTTAATAACAAGAGCCACAAAGTGGCAAATGTATTCTAATTTAAATTTTAGATTGTACAATGTATTCTAATTTAAATTTTTTTATTTCAAATGCAATTGTAATGTAATTGAAATTGAACTTGTAAATTGGAACAACACATTGAATTTTCAATTGAAATTACACATTAAATTTGAGATTTTAATTTTAAATTGTAATTGAATTGGAATGTGTAAATTGTAATTGAATTGTAATGTGTAGAAAACATAATGTAATTGCAATTTCAATTTTTAGTTTCAAATGTATTGTAATTTTACATTTTGATTTCATTTATTAAATTGTAATGTAGTTGAAAACGAGCTTTTAAATTGTAATTGTTTTGGAATTGAAATTACACATTACATTTGAAATTGTACATTGTAATTGAATTGGAATTGCAATTTCAATCTTAAAACGTAATGTATGTATTCAATTCTAAATTTTGGAAGATGTTCTGTAATGTAGTTGAAATTTGCATTTTAAATTGAACTAAATTGTAACTACACATTAAATTTGCATTTGAAACGACAAACCATAAATTTGTAACTGTAATAACTATATCCAGATCTAATATAAAAAAACAATCGATTTCAAATCAGACACAAAATACACATGATAAAAGTCCATGTATAAACGATAGAAATCCATATCCAAAACATGAAAACGTATACATAGATCATCCAAACACATGAAAATATATAAAATATGAAAATATACAAAACATGGAAATGTATAGATCATCAACTCATCGGCCACCACCCCCGCGAGGCCTGTGATCGTCCCTTTGACTGCCCTCCTGTGCAGTAGCCCGTTGCTTTCTCTGAGACTCTAAACCCTCGAGGAATTCCGCCATATCCATCGTGTCAATGGTCATATCCAGGATCTGGGTAGGAATATGGGTAGATGGCCCTTCATCAGGACCTTGTACTCAAGCTACATCCCAACCATGTGTGAAATCCATTGCAACATTGACACCCGCCAGTTGCGATGCGTGTGTAATATGCCATTACATGTAATAAGTTAGATTTATTAAAAGTTAAAACTAAATTTAACATAATTTAAAAGCTATCCGTAAAAAATTGAAACAGAAACTACAAAAATCAATTACTAAATGTGACTAAATACAATGAATTGGAACATAAATTAAAAATCACATGTGTCTCTGAACCCGGCTCGTCAGGACCTTCGCGGTCCTCATGTCCATAATCAGGATCTACCTCCTTTCCGTTGCCCTGTACAATTTGAAATTCATTTGAAGTTAAGATCTACAACATAAAATCTCAAAAATTAAGGAATAAAACACAAATTATTTAAACTGAGAAATAATATTCCAACACAAATTAAATTAGAACATAAATTATAACTTACCCCGACTGGCGAACCAACGGATGGCTTGCTACCAAAGAGTTGATCCATGAATGGGGTCCCCTGCATGGATCAATAGAATACAACTCCCTTAAGTATTATTGACCATTCAATTTGTGACATTGATCTGATGTAAAATGAAGAACATATATACATAATTGTACAAAAGTATACCTGTTCTGTAGCGACGCATCTATGATATAACTGAAAGTATGCATCTCGCGCTGACTTAGCATACCGCAGTCGGGTCTCGCCATCGAAACTCCTGAGTATGTCACTAGAGACATTCTGTATCTCTGGATCTGTAGGTGGAGGGGGTTGTTTAGATGCCTCTCCATGCGTAGCAACAACAACACTGCCCATGGCAGTGAACAACAAGTCCGCAAGGTCAGCTATAGCCTTTGCAGCAAGCTGGGATGATTGTGCCACATCCCCCGACCTGATAACTTCCCTGTCTGGAAGCAGTACCAACCTCGGAGTGGGTGGCACGAAGGCAGGGTCTCTCCGAGCTCCAGGACATTGGTAGGAGCGTCCCCTACCAGCCCCATAGAACTAGGACCCTGTGCTAGTGTAATCTGGTTACATGTCCAAAATAAACTCTGCATAAACATGTTTTGCAAAGTACAATGGGACTTGGTCATGGTAAGGGAACATGCCCCACGCTCCCATGAATATATCATATATATGTGGTGCAGCGACCTCCAACTTAAACTCCCCGATTCTAAGTGGTTGACTGGGGGTGCGGTCACGAGGGATGTCGAATAAAGCACCCTTGATGTCATGCCCTCTTATGAAAACTTTGACATCCTCCCATTTGTGGATCCCAATAAAATCCTGTCTTCTTCTCTGGCATGCATGACGCCAAATGTCACTGAGAGGTCCTACCCTCCTATAGAGCACCAACAGCTCATCAACTGCCGATAACATCATGGAAAAAGATCTCCATGTGGGAGAATCCTCACTCAATCTGCGGATACATGAGGTCACCCACTCTCGCTGGGAAGTGATATCTTCAAGAGTGATCTGTGCGACGTCATCGTCGTACGACCCCCCTGACGGGGCACCTGCGATCCAAACCAAAACACAAATGTTACTAAAAATATATATTATAAAATGCAACTGAAATTGAATGCATTATATACTAAAAATTTACTGAAAATGTGCTAACAAAAAATACACACCTGATGCACCTGATGCACTCGTGTCTTGTTGCAATTCCTCTGTGTGGGGATCCACATGTATGTTGTCGGAATGAACTGAGACACTACCTCCCCTATTGCCGCCACCAGTGGCAATTGACCCCGGCCTAGCACCACTCCTCGGTGAACAAGAGCGTTGCCGATGGTCGCCCTGTTGGGCGACATCAAATTCTCTCATGCTTCGCAGAGCACGAAGCAATGAATCTCTCTCTTCAGGACTATCTGCATCACATTTCAATTTCTAATTCTAATTTTCTTTCAAATTCTATTCCAAATTTCACATTTCAATTTCAAATTTTCTCATTTCACATTTCAATTTCAAATTCAAATTCAATTCAAATTTCAGATTCTATTTCAAGTTTCACATTTCAAATTCAAATTCAATTCAAATTCAAATTTCAATTTCAATTTCAATTTCAAATTTCAAATTTAAATTTCAAATTCAATTCCCAATTCAATTTCAATTCTTATGGTAAGATGGGAGGTAAGAACTTATGCTTTCACTGTTGTGAGTATGCTATCACGCCAGATCTGAAGAATGATAGTATACTTATTTATTTATTTTGGTTTGATTCATGGAAAGTACAAATCTAACTCATGTCAATAGATAACGTGGTGACAACATGGTCTTAGTAGCACGAAGGCATACAAATACATGATTAGTTTTGCATTGGAATTTTCTAAGTAGGGTGTGTTTTCTATAGATTTATTTCATTTGAATATAAATGGTAGAGTAGTTTTTAATTATTTCAATTTCATTTGGTGCAGTAAGAACCACCCCATCCACTAACCATTGGAAGGAAAAATTATGAAGGAGCTAAAAGTCTGAGGTTTGCATACGAGGTGAATTTTTTTCTACTATGATTTTAAAGTTGTAGATTTCAAAATATAGAGAATCACCATATTCATGAGTATGCTCTCTTCCTATGTCTAGTTGTGATTTGGAAGATTAGAAAAGAAAAATATGGGTACAAGTCTTTATATCAACTTGTAATTCTACTATCGGGGTTTTCTGAAAAATTAAATCCGTTTGCAATTCATGAGTGAATGATATCTTGATGGGGGAACATTGATCTCTTGATAGAGGAACAAGTTGTTTAAAAACCATATTTAAGATCTAAGAGACAGGTATAGAATATTTTTTGTGGGGTCAACTCATAAATTCACCATAGACACACTCACCAAGAATATAACATACCTAGATCAGATTTAGGGAGAACATTGTAATTTTTTTAATTTTGACTATCATATTCTACGAGGGAATCAATTTCAATATATCATTTCATACCTGTCAAAATGCACTAAGGTACCTTGACACTCATTTTCATTATTCGTTTAAAGTTGTCTCACGTTGGTTAACGTCATACGTCAATGGCTAGTAATCCATGATTTCTTCCCATGCTCGAATTTAACAAAATCATTCACATGGATAGAATTGTACCAAGGTTCGGATATGAATGAAGACTACATGGTTTCATATCACTAACACCAACTTGCAACAATGTTCCACTAAATCAAGATCCACATCTAGAGTTCAACACCAATAGAGTAGTTCTAGCAATAAGAAGATAAATGCATTTTAAAAATGTTTTGGATTCAATAATCTTTTGGCTCCCATTGTCTAGGATGATGGTGGCAAGCCGATCCTTGACTTGAAAATTGTGAGTGAAGAGGTGATTCACGAAGTGTTGTGAAAAAATTTATTCATTAAGCAGAGAGGTGTCTACAACATTAGGTTTGGAAAGGGAGAATATTTGTAGTTACGAGGAAGAAGCATGATTGAGAGATGAGCTGACTAGCCTTGACTACTTGGTGGTTTAAGGTTGCATTTAGAGGTGTTGTGTGTGTATATTTTGTGATAGTTACACTAGAGAGAGTGGAGGGGGGCGTGACAAGAGGTGGAAGTCCCTAGGACAATGATATGTGTAGGAGTAGGTTGTTGAGGTAGTTAGGAATTTTTAGTAGGATGAGACATGGCATAAGAGGATGAGGAGTGTGAGGTTTGGATAGGGATAGGGTTGGGACGAGGTTTGTGGTTAGGAAAGAGATAGGAATGCTTAAAAAATTTATGTTCTACTACTTGGGCACATATACAAGATTGATCTAGTTTATTTCTCTAAAGCATACTATTTCATTACCAAAAATAAATAGCAAAGCAAATTTGAATTTAATTGGTAGTACCCCTTCGGAATCTTGGATTTGTAGTTGGAGTTGTATCTTGGTGAAGACCTTAATATATTTTTGAACTATATAGCCCAAGGCTTGGTGAAGTTGCAATCAATGTGACATGATATTGGAGAGATATGATGGAGGATAAAAATTATGTTTTATGACTCAGTAGAAGGAATCCCATGTGGTGATGTGCCCAAAAGTATTTGGATGGTATAGTTTTCCTTTTCCTTTATTTAACTCTATTAATATATGTAAGTCTTAAATAATATCAAACTTGTGGTCAAGTGATTCACATGCCTATAATCTAATATGCAAGATTAATTTAATTTGTTACCTTTTTAAACATATATTTTATATTAACCTAATCAATTTCATATTCATTCTATTGTATTTCATGTATGTATTATATTATATATATTACTCATGTTATATAGGTATTATAATAGCTATTATATTTTTGTAATACGTTATTTGTTACGTATAATTTTAATCTAGTTTATAATACTTTGTTAACTCATTCATATATAAAAGCACATGCATTATAATAAACGAGACTAAATATTGTAATGTAGAATGATTGTGGAACTAAAACATGAACTAATATCTATCAATATTTCTTCAACAAGATCCTAGGTTCTACCCTCGTAGTACTCAGATAAATGAATGAATCCCTCGTCACTCATAGCCCTAAGTTTTCCCCCTCTTGGTGCTTGAATGATCTTTCTTACCATGGAGAAATTTTGTCTACTAAGGCTAGTATTTATATGCCTTATGGATGGTATAATAATTCATCAAAAGGGTCATAATAGAAAGCATTAAAATTTTCAACATTGTTCCAAGGACATATCTTCATTGATGCTCACATTGTGGACATGTTTTTCATAGCCTAAGAGGGGATCTTATTTAGGACAATTTGACAAGTTGGTTATGGTTATGATTATTAATATATGATTATATAAATTTTAATATTCATTTTTTATATTTTTTTCTTATATTATTAATATTAAATATATATATTTTTAAATAAATTAAGTAAAAATTAATAAATAATATATGATTATATATATTATTAATATTCATTTTTTATTTTTTTATATTATAATATTAATATTAATATATGATTTTTTTTTCAATCCTCTTGGCATTCTCGGAGGATTGAAAAAAAATGGGCAGCGTTTCTGCTTGTAAAAACATATTTTAAAATAAAACCGGTAGCATTTATGCGGTGAAATGCTACCGGTTGATATATAAACACAAATAAATCAAATAATTTAAGCAAATAACTGCAAAATATATAAAACTATAAATCTTTTTCAAAGTTCAAATGGTTTTGGTTTGAAATGGGTTTTTGTTTTAGTTAAATCAAATGGTTTTTTTTTCAATTAATTTGATTTCAATGGTGGTTTCCGTATGGTTTTGGTTCGAAATGGGTTTTTGTTTTAGTTAAATCAAATGGTTTTTTTTTCAAATAGTTTGGTTTCAATGGTGGTTTTGGTTTCAATCTTGGTTTAATTTCAATGCCTACTTTTAGCACTTAGATTTTATTCCGATTGTAAAGAATAGCACCTAAGGTAACCTATTTCAAACCAAGCTTTAGGTAGAAAACTCAGCCATTTTTCCACCAGAGAGGGATCTCTCACAATACATATACAAGGACTGAAAAATATAAAAGTTCTCTCAAATTTTCTCAAAAGGATTTTCTGGTTGAAAAAGAAAACAAGAAACGTTGGGCATGGAGTCAAAGTTCCAAATATATAATATACCAGTAAGAGATTTATACCAAATAGGTTTTCACAGAGACAAGATAGTAATCATATCATAGTCAATTTGATTTTTTCAGGTGGTAAGAAAGAAGTAATGACATTCCATCAACAACAGGCATCTAACTGGGATGAATCCATTGTCAACTTTGGAGAAAGTAGTGAATATTTAAATGCGTTAAAAACAAGGCATAACCAGTATGAATCTCGAATTTATTTCAATTGTTCATTTAAATATAGAAGAAAGACATAATGGAAGATATAACAAAGAAGGTGAACATGCACATATAAAGATAAAGGAATAAACAGACTGTAAAACTAATCACACATGAATCTCTGGTCTCAAAAGATGGGTATTTTCACTGTACTACCTTTATTTATCAAAAATAGACTTCAATACATATACCGTCTCTCAAAAAATTTCCAACCCTTTCCACAACGACTCTCATTGTTTTTATACAAAATTTGGAGGAAGCTTGACATAACTGCTTCCTCTAACAAATAACTGAAAATACTTTAACTTAAAAGATAACTGTATTTGAGCAATAGATAACTGTCTCCAAATAATATTAAAAATTTAAAATAAAAGTATCTTTTGCCACTTGGCAAAAATTTCGAATATCATCTTTTTGCCACTTGGCGAGAGTTTTGAAAGTCTCTATGAATGGATAGAATATCTTGTCCCTCCATATATTTCTACATAATTCCACTGGTCGACCGTGGGTAAGTCATAGTTGGTCATTTCCTTCACCAAGACTCGCATTTCAACATGACCTGCATAAGAAACAGGAAGAAGATTTCCACAGGTTGAGATTAACATATTTAAAATTTCAAACTCCTCTAACATTTTCTCCATTAAAAATTTTCCTGTAAGCATATGATCCAACTATTGGAACTTTCTGTGATCCATCCTTATGTCAAATAGCAATCTCTTATATTCATTAGGAGGAATTAATTCACTTTTTTCATTCCAAAAAGCAGGGAATCCTTTGTTTACTAATTTTTCAAATTGTTTTTTGAACTTTATTACTTCTTCCCGTATTTCTCTAGCTTTGGCTTCAATATTCTCAACATGCGAGTATTTCCCCAAGATCCTTCTGGCCCATGTGATGACTGAAATTCTGTTCGTTATGTTCATGGCTGTCAGGTCTGCCTCAATTAGACTGTTTAAAAAGGTTATTGCTTTCTGGGCTACTTCTTTTGGCTTTTTATTTAAATTTTCTCTGACTACTCTGCAACTTTCGAAGGCATCTTTAACCACTTTTTCTTTGACCCTTATGTAATCCAAATACGGTCTTAGTTTCTCAACTTCTTTTATGATCTGTTCCCACACTATGTGTTTGCACCCTTGCATAGCAGCTTGCCCTGTCACATGAGCGGCTAATCCTTTATTATTATTACTTAATTCCTGATTCTTTGTCTGCAAAGTTTTTATTTCCTTATTTTTTATTTCATTCTCCTCTGTCAGCTTCTGTATTTCAATCTTCAATTCTTTGATTTCATTTTCTTTCAAGCTTACTTGGGACATAGCCTGTAGAATATCATCTACTCCAGTTTTATCTTCCTGTGTGTCTATTTGTACTTGTTGCTGACCACTTTCTGCTAATCTTTTCCTTGATTATGCCAACTGTTTTTCTAAAATGATTTTCTCTTTTTTCCAATGATCTTTTTCATCAGAAAGCTTTAACATTTTAGCAGTAACATCATTGACTTCATTATATAATTCTTCTTTTTCTTTTTCCAATATTGACAATTCTGCTCCTTGGATAAGTACAGTGTCTGGAATTTTTAATTTTCGTCTCAACATCAGGATCGTATCGTCTTTCTCTTTGAGCAGTTTTGTTGCTGCACCTCCTTCTTTATTTATCAAATCTACTTGCAATTTTTTAATCTGTTGCTGTCAAGACTTATTCTCTGCCTTCTCCTGTCTCAACTGATTATTAAATTTATCCACTGAACTTTTCAACTTGTCTTCCCTTAATATGGCCCCCAAATAGTCTGAATATATGACTTCTCCAGTTTTTCTATGCAATAAAATTTTATCCGGGGCATTTACTTTCGACAGATCTATTTTCATCTCTTAAATCTTATCTTTTGTTACAACTGAAAATTTTAAAGAATTCTCTCTGATATTTCTGCTAGTAAATAAGCTTACCTCAGTATTAGATATACTTCTAACCTTCAGAAACAATTGACTGGTTTGTTTTGAGGACTCCTGTTTATTCCGACTATGTTCATCAAATACCTCCATGATATTCCGGGGTCTATTTACATCACCCTCTACTGGGGTTTCTTCAATGTTATACTCTTTAACTGTAACCTCTGGTATTTCTTCTTCAGTTCTTTTTGCTTCTTCTGAAAATGTTGTTAATTCTTGTGGTTCATTCATTTTCAATCTTTTTCCTCTTTCTGTTTCTTCCTCTTCAATGATCATTATGTCCTGTATGGGTCTTTCAGACCCCACCAATGTAGTATCCATTGTGCTTTCTGTCTCTGTTGTTGTATCGATCAATGCCATCTCTTTGTCGGATGTATCTGGAATGGTTTCTTCTTTATATTCTAGCCGATTGGCTCTGTCAGACATTCCTTCAATCATCTGATGGTTCAGGGATTTGAAGCAATGATCTGTTCTTCGTTTTGATATGATGTTTAACGGATCATACTCCATAGCCATATCTGTCTCAAAATTCATATCCTTCAATAACTTCTCTATATACACAGCAGCATTCTTATTCTTTATTGTGAAAGAACCAAATGTGAATGGGTATTTAATGTCTGTTGCTTGTCTGTGAACCAAAAAATTGTTGTCTTCCACAATCAACTTTTGTCTCAAGAATTCCAAGGCAAAGACCCTTAAAGTAAGAAAAGCTGGTAAAACATAAGGTTTATGTCTGAATCCGTATAATCTGATTACTGTACTATCCTTCAACAAAAACCAATCCCCTGTCGCGTACTCTGTACTCAATTGCATGGATGCCTGCATTTCTAGTAGTACTCTAGGCAGATTTCTTCCAAAAATCATTCTATAAATCTCGGAAAGCATGTAATTGATATAATTGAACATGTTATTTTCTAATAAAGTCATGAAAATGATTTCTGGGAACTGCAACTCTTCTTGAATGGCTATCATAATCATTTTCATCAAAAAGGCCTGAAACCTGAAATGTCTGAGAGTGGGAAAATTGACCATCTGGTCATGAATCTTTTCTGTTAGAAATGTTTCAAAATTAAGTCGAGGGATTTGATTTTCATCAATCCCTGACTGAACTGTACTCATTTTGTACAATAGACTCAATTGAAACTCGGTTACATACAACTCCGTATCCAACCCTAGAACTAAAGCCAATAATGTCAAAACTAATTGGGTATTTTCATTAAAAAGATTGATATCTATAGGGTATGGGACCTCTGAAATGCTGGTCTCTGGCTTGCGACACGACGACTAGAACATTTCCCTATCATTTTGAGAAGTATGATGATAATTTTCGATAATGGAGACTTCAGAAAAAACCTCAGGGTCAGGGGTTTGGGAAAAATCTATTTCAAGGGCTTTAATTAATTCGGCTCGCTGTATTTCGCAAATGACTCTGGTTTTTTGGCTGTTTAGAACAACTCTTTCTTCCTCGGAGTAATTTTCGGCACACCATGATACAAATTCTGGGAAAAAAGGAATTTGGTCTGGGCAAAAGGCTATCAAAGACGACTGGCGAACTCTATGGGGGTCTGTACCTTCCTTAAACAATTCAGACAACCTAATTTTTATATCAGAGACTGGTAACCTAATTAGGGTATCATAGACGTCTTCGTCTCTATCCTCTAGGGCTTCTTTTGATTTAGAAACGTCTATATCGTGCACCGTCTCCATTTAAACGTTTCTTTAAACAAAATTCTGTTTAAAAAGTGGGACAGGTAACCAGACCCTACCTGTATGTACCCGCCTTTCGCCTTCTGTCGCAATCACCGACCTCCACCAGTCTTCAGAGCTCTCTAAGATAGTGACACATATGCAGAATGCCGTTGTGTGGAGCCCTTTTTGTTTTATATAAGTCTTTTTAATTAACTTCCTTGCAACTTTATGAATGCGGTTTCATATCTGACCCTTGATCTCAAACTTTTGTTTTGAACCGTCGGATCTCGTCCCCCTTTATCCCCTTTGGTGGTATCCGCGATCAAAAAGCGATTTTCTTCTCCGGTTTGTTCCCTGCGCGGATCAACCACCAGCTGACACCTGTTGGAGTGGTTTACTTTCCGCGACCACTCTTCCTCATATCCAGTGTGCAGCTTCCTCGGTGCGGACGAACACTAGCCATTGATTTTGTTTTAAATTTATATCAGCCCTCCGATTTCACAACGTATAACGCCACGTGCTATGGCCCTACCGCGCTTTCTCCATTTGCCACGTATCAGGTCCCACCCTGTCACGTGTATTGACCCCACCGTGCTTCCATATTTGGTGGTTCCACCCGGCGCTATGGTGGTTTCCTTTACCACCATATCACATATGCGGAAGGATGAGGTTTGGACATGTTCCCCGGTGGTATTGAGTCCGCTACCACCCACATCTATTTGTCGCCGATCACTTTGGCGATGCGGGTAGCAATATTGGCCGTTGATCGGGATTTTTGACATCTCCGCCACCGAAACTTGATCGGGGTTTAATCTTTTCACAAATTTGCTTTCGGACTTTGCATAAGTGGGGTTTTCCCTTTTGTTTTTTGAATTGTCAACCTTTTCTTCAACCTCCTTGTGGTAATTTCACTGCTTTTAGGTTATCATGGAAATTTTTTTAGGATTTGAATATTCTTCACATATAGTGTCAACAACTGGCTCCAACTGGGGATGCTATCCTCCCTGTGAGGTAGCAAAGAACATCGTAGACCAAGTTCCTGATCCATTGGGCTGCATCCAAACTTTTTTTTTTTTTTTTTTAATATGTACACTATACAAAAACTCTCTTTCACTTCTGTCTTTTAGGAAAGATAATGTTTGAGGTGCCTCCCATTTACGGGTCCTCCAGGATAGAATTCTCCATTGCAATTTTTTAGGATAAATGCATTTTCTCCTTGACATCCTGCAACAATATATGGACCTTTCCATAAATGCTCAAACTTTCCATGGTGGTCTTCTTTTCTGGAGTCCCACTTCAAAACCAAATCATTTATCTGAATATCCCTTTCCTTAACTTTTCTGTCAAAAGTTTTCTTCATTTTTTCCTGATGCATTTGGGTTTTGTTATATGCTTTTTCTCTGACTTCATGCAATTCTATCATTTGATTTATTCTCCTTTGCATATGATTTGGTTCTTCATCAACTTCTTGTAATAATTTCATAACTGGCAATCCCAAAGAAACAGGGAAAATTACTTCTGTGCCGTATACCAACTGGAAAGGAGAAGTGCCAATTGCTCTCTTTGTACTGATTCTGTCTACCCACAGAGCATATTTCAGTTTAGTGTGCCAAGCCATTTTATTATCTTCCAGCAATCTTTTTATGATTCTCACTAAACTTTTATTTGAAGATTCGGCCAATCCATTTCCTTGTGGATAATAAGCAGTTGAATGATTCAACTGTATGTGATATTTGTGACAAAATTTTATCATGTTTTTTGACTTGAACGCTGGAGAATTATCTGTCACTATCCTTTTAGGACAACCAAACCTGGACAAAATATTTTCTTCTAAAAAGTTCATAATTACTGTTTCTGTAGCATTTCTGGTTGGGATGGCTTCAATCCATTTTGTGAAGTAATCTGTAGCTGTTAGAATCCATTTATGTTGCCCTGAAGAATTTGGGTTGATCTCACCAATAAAATCTAACCCCCACTGTTGGAACGGTGCTTCAACTGAAATAGGTTTCAAAGGAAATGGCAATAGTTCTTTTTTTCCATCAAAAAATTGACATTCATGACATTTCGTTACTTCTTTATATACATCTGAATACATGCTAGGCCAATAAAAACCAGCTCTAAGAATTTTGTTCACTGTAGCTTTCCAGGAATGATGCCCTCCGCACATACCTTTATGAAATTCCATCATAATATGCTGCGCTTCATTCTCTAATAGACAATTTAACAGTATTCCTCCTGGATCTTTCCAGAACAAATTTCCGTCTAATATGCAAAACTTTGCTGCTTTCAATTTTACTGATCTTGCCCTAGTTTTTTCCATATTCGCAGGTGCTTGGAGATTCTGCAAGACATATACAATATCTTCGTACCAGGGGGATAAAGAGAAATCTTTAATAATCTGTGAATTTGAAACATTGTCGGTCGAAGTTTCAGAAATAAAATTCATACCAAGAGAGTCCCAATTTGTCTCCATCATCATTTTAGCCAAACCTTGGCCCTTTATCAGTTTTGTAGCTTTAATGTCCAGGTCATATTCCAATAGCACGGCTATCCATTTTTCTCTTTTCCCTTCAGGATCTGGCTGGGTAAGAATGTCTTTCACTGCTGCTGATGGAACATGTGCTATTGTATGAGAATGCAAAATATATATCCTGAAATCTTTCAATGCTTTCACTAAAGCATAAGCTTGTTTCTCCATGATGTTGTATTTTAATTCTGCACCTCTCAGAATCTTACTAAAAAAAGCAATTGGATGTTCCGCGCCTTCTTGATTCTTTTGCAACAATACCCCAGCTACTGTGTGTTCTGATGCATAAGTAAACATAATGAAATCTTTTGTATAATCTGGACTAATTAAC
Organism: Larix kaempferi; assembly: GCA_027924585.1. Classification (NCBI taxonomy): domain Eukaryota; kingdom Viridiplantae; phylum Streptophyta; class Pinopsida; order Pinales; family Pinaceae; genus Larix; species Larix kaempferi. The sequence goes on from BSBM01000893.1 coordinate 7,846,656, forward strand.
ACTGGTGCTTCAGTCAATGCTCTTTTAATGTTATCAAAAGATTCTCTTGCTTCTTCAATCCATTTAATTTCCTTGTCTTTCCTTAGCATTTCAGTTATGTTTCTCAGAATTTCGGCGAAACTAAGAATGAACCTCCTTAACCAATTTGCCCTTCCAATAAATGACTGAATCTCTTTTTTGCTTCTAGGGATTCCCACTTTTTGTATTGCGGATACTCTCTCAAGGTCAATTTTAATGCCTTCTTTTGATATGATGTGTCCCAATAATCTTCCTTCTTCCATGGAAAAATGAGATTTCTTTGGATTCAAGGAAATCCCAAATTTTCTACATTTTATAAAAACTCTTTCCAGATGTTTCCAGTGGTCAGCGGCATTTTTTGAATAAACAGTGATATCATCCATGCATACTACCACAATTTTGTCCCTTTCATCTGCAAATGCAATATCCATGGCTCTCTGAAAAGTTGCGCCTACATTCATCAAACCAAATGGCATTTTGGCATACATAAATGTTCCCCATGGAGTAGTAAAAGCAGTTTTTTCTTGATCTTCTGGATGAAATTTAATTTGATTATAACCTGAGAAACCATCTAACATGGAAATTCTTTCAGCTCCCACAACTTGTTGTAAAACCTGATCCATTTTAGGGAGTGGATAATTATCTTTCAAAGAAGCTCTGTTCAAATTTCTAAAATCCATGCACAGCCTTATTTCACCATTCTTTTTCCTTACTGGTACTAGGTTAGCTAACCACTTGGAAAACCTCAAGGACACAATTATCTTAGCATCAAACAGTTTTCTCACCTCGTTTTCTATCACTAGCAGCAACTTGGGATTTATTCTTCTTAATTTCTGTTTAAAAGGTTTTTCATCTGGTTTAATTGGAATTGTATGCTGTATAACAGAAACATCATATTCCTTCAGGTCCTCATAGCTCCAAGCAAAAACATCAGAGAATCTCTTCATCACTTCCACGCTTTTATCCTCTTCTTTTCTTGGTAATTTCTTGGAAAGCTTTACCAACTTGGGATCTTTTTCAGAACCTAAATTGTAGTCTTTTACATCTTCAGGTTTAGGTTCTATCTTTGGATTTTTCACCACATCATTTTTATCAAATAATTTTTCTAAAGGAATCAAGCCTCTAGGGATAACATTATTCTTCAGTTGAATTATATCCTTACCTCCAATCATTTGCCTGAACTTTTCTGTTTCTTCCGGATAATCCACTTCATCTGGACCAATTTCATCAACTTCTGCATCAATAGACCTGTAATTGAATTCATCTGTCATTTCCAAAAAGCGTTTAATCTGTTGATCATCTTCAAAAAACTGCCAATGTTTGATATTGTCTGGGATAGATGGTCTATGTATGACCTCAATATCATATTTCTTTTTAGAAAAGACGGGATTTTTGAATGCTTCTCCTGCAGTGGCCAAAGAATCTGCTACAGTGTTGCTAACTCTGGGAATTGAAACAACATCATGTTCATCGAAGAAATTTTCCAGTAGATCCCACACTTCATTTCTATAGGACCTCATTTTAGGATGTTTGGTCTGATAAATAGCTTTTACCTGATTTATAACCAATTCAAAATCTCCAAACACTTCAATCTTTTTTGCTTTTAGATCCCTCAACACGTTCAATCCCAGAATCAAAGCTTCATATTCTGCAACATTGTTGGTACATTCAAAATTCAATTGGTAGGAAAAAAATAGGAATTCTCGATCATGTGTAATTATCCATACTCCTACACCAGCTTCTTCTCTGCTTCTAGCCCCATCAAAGTGCATTGCCCAAGTTCCTTCTTTTCTGATCTTTTCTCTCAACAATCTTTCCTTTTCATTTTCTTTTGGTTCAACCAAATCAATCTTTTCTTTAGATTCAACATAATTGTACAAAATGCAAGAACCCAAATCTATATCTACTACATATATAGCATGTTTCTCAGGTTCTTTTAAATCACTTACCAAATAAGCAGCCATCTTTTCAACATATAATCTTCTGTGCACCCCCAACACCGGAATAGTAGCAAAAGACATATCCATCTGCAAAGTTCCCTTTAACTTTGAGGCCCATGACCTAGACAGTAACATACCAAACTTCGCTGGAATGTCAGCAACCACCACATCCATAAGAATACCTTTGGCTGGTATTTTACTGAGATTGACCGTCAAATCTTTTATCAACCCTAAACATTTAACTTTCCTTGAATCAAAAGAGAACAAGTCATCATATGGTCTTGTGATTTCTAATCCCAAAGATTCTACTACAAATTTTGGCATCAGATTATGAGAAGCTCCCGAATCTAACATACAATTATGCACAACTTTATCATGAATATTCAAGTTCACATAGAAAGGAGAAACTTCGTCAACACTATTATCCTCCATTCTTGAACCCAAGCAGATATTAGGAGTATCATCATCTAATTCCAAAGTATCTATTTCCACTCGATTTTCTACCTGCATCATCTTAAAGATTTGTTCTTTGTATTCTTTATTCTTTAATATCTCATTGAATGGGACTGAAATCTTAACTTTCGACACTTCATTCTATATATTGAAAGGAACCAAATTTTTATCAACCTCCTTCATCGAATCTTTCTTGTTATCTGAAATTACCTTTGGCACATCTTCAATTTCTTTTCTTTTCGTTTGTTGTTCATGCTAACTAGCATACGGTTTATCCACAGTTCCTTTTGATTTGCCCATTGGTTCTTTTCCTTTGTCCTTTCCCTTGTCTACTATAACGTCCCGATTTCTAAGATTTATCTTTCTTTGGAGATCGTTTATAGCATTTTGGTAACCAATCTGGTATTGATTAATTTCTGTTTCCAAATTACAACATTCCCCTTCTACAAGGAACATATCATGTTCTTGTTTAGTCAAATACATTTCTGCATCGGAACTGCTACAATGGTGAATGTCACTCTCAGGTATCTCATCTTCTACTTCTCCAGCAACATAATTTTCAGGGAAAGGAGGTCTGATTTGATCTTCTTCTGCATTCCTTGGGTTTCGTTGTTCTCTGGGCCTTGCAGCTGGGACAAAGGGTCTCCTAAAATTTGGGTTTCTGATTTGAGGCTCTGCTTGTTCTCTATTTGGAGCTTTGTTATCCACCACTAACCTTTCTAATAACCTTTCCATAGTTTTCATCATGGCTTCAAACTTTACATCTGTGGAAGAAAAAGAAGATGCTGCATTTTGATTATCTTCTCTAATTTTCTTTCTGTCCGTATCTCTATGTCTCATCTTTCCAGAAGCCATCATATTAGCTTCAACTTCTACCGCATCTTTCATCATTATTGCCAGATAAAGCCAGCCGAATTAATTAAAACCCTAGAAATAGATTTTTCCCAAACCCTTGACCCTGAGGTTTTTTCTGAAGTCTCCATTATCGAAAATTATCATCATACTTCTCAAAATGATAGGGAAATTTTCTTGTCGCCGTGTCTCAAGCCAGAGACCAGCATTTCAGAGGTCCCATACCCTATAGATATCAATCTTTTTAATGAAAATACCCAATTAGTTTTGACATTATTGGCTTTTGTTCTAGGGTTGGATACGAACTTGTATGTAACCGAGTTTCAATTGAGTTTGTTGTACAAAATGAGTACAGTTCAGTCAGGGATCGATGAAAATCAAATCCCTCGACTTAATTTTGAAACATTTCTAACAGAAAAGATTCATGACTAGATGGTCAATTTTCCCACTCTCAGACATTTCAGGTTTCAGGCCTTTTTGATGAAAATGATTATGATAGCTAGTCAAGAAGAGTTGCAGTTCCCAGAAATCATTTTCACGACTTTATTAGAAAATAACATGTTCAATTATATCAATTACATGCTTTCCGAGATTTATAGAATGATTTTTGGAAGAAATCTGCCTAGAGTACTACCATAAATGCAGGCATCCATGCAATTGAGTACAGAGTACGTGACAGGGGATTGGTTTTTGTCAAAGGACAGTACAGTAATCATATTATACGGATTCATACATAAACCTTATGTTTTACCAGCTTTTCTTACTTTAAGGGTCTTTGCCTTGGAATTCTTGAGACAAAATTTGATTGTGGAAGACAACAATTTTTTGTCTCACAGACAAGCAACAGACATTAAATACCCATTCACATTTGGTCCTTTCACAATAAAGAATAAGAATGCTGCTGTGTATATAGAGAAGTTATTGAAGGATATGAATTTTGAGACAAATATGGCTATGGAGTATGATCCGTTAAACATCATATCAAAACGAAGAACGGATCATCGCATCAAAGCCCTGAACCATCAGATGATTGAAGGAATGTCTGACAGAGCCATTTTTTTTTCATTTTTTTTTTTTTAAAAATATTTACACTGTACAAAAACTCTCTTTCACTTCTGTCTTTTAGGAAAGATAATGTTTGAGGTGCCTCCCATTTACGGGTCCTCCAGGATAGAATTCTCCATTGCAATTTTTTAGGATAAATGCATTTTCTCCTTGACATCCTACAACAATATATGGACCTTTCCATAAATGCTCAAACTTTCCATGGTGGTCTTCTTTTCTGGAGTCCCACTTCAAAACCAAATCATTTATCTGAATATCCCTTTCCTTAACTTTTCTGTCAAAAATTTTCTTCATTTTTTCCTGATGCATTTGGGTTTTGTTATATGCTTTTTCTCTGACTTCATGCAATTCTATCATTTGATTTATTCTCCTTTGCATATGATTTGGTTCTTCATCAACTTCTTATAATAATTTCATAACTGGCAATCCCAAAGAAACAGGGAAAATTACTTCTGTGCCGTATACCAACTGGAAAGGAGAAGTGCCAATTGCTCTTTTTGTACTGATTCTGTCTGCCCACAGAGCATATTTCAGTTTAGTGTGCCAAGCCCTTTTATTATCTTCCAACAATATTTTTATGATTCTCACTAAACTTTTATTTGAAGATTCGGCCAATCCATTTCCTTGTGGATAATAAGCAGTTGAATGATTCAAATGTATGTGATATTTGTGACAAAAATTTATCATCTTTTTTGACTTGAACGCTGGAGCATTACCTGTCACTATCCTTTTAGGACAACCAAACCTGGACAAAATATTTTCTTCTAAAAAGTTCATAATTACTGTTTCTATAGCATTTCTGGTTGGGATGGCTTCAATCCATTTTGTGAAGTAATCTGTAGCCGTTAGAATCCATTTATGTTGCCCTGAAGAATTTGGGTTGATCTCACCAATAAAATCTAACCACCACTGTTGGAACGGTGCTTCAACTGAAATAGGTTTCAATGGAAATGGCAATAGTTCTCTTTTTCCATAAAAAATTTGACATTCATGACATTTCGTTACTTCTTTATATACATCTGAATACATGTTAGGCCAATAAAAACCAGCTCTAAGAATTTTGTTCACTGTAGCTTTCCACGAATGATGCCCTCCGCACATACCTTTATGAAATTCCATCATAATATGCTGCGCTTTATTCTCTAATAGACAATTTAACAGTATTCCTCCTGGATCTTTCCAGAACAAATTTATGTCTAATATGCAAAACTTTGCTGCTTTCAATTTTACTGATCTTGCCCTATTTTTTTCAATATTCGCAGGTGCTTGGAGATTCTACAAGACATATACAATATCTGCGTACCAGGGGGATAAAGAGAAATCTTCAATAATATGTGAATTTGAAACATTGTCGGTCGAAGTTTCAGAAATAAAATTCATACCAAGAGAGTCCCAATTTGTCTCCGTCATCATTTTAGCCAAACCTTGGCCCTTTATCAGTTTTGTAGGTTTAATGTCCAGGTCATATTCCAATAGCACGGCTATCCATTTTGCTCTTTTCCCTACAGGATCTGGCTGGGTAAGAATGTCTTTCACTGCTGCTGATGGAACATGTGCTATTGTATGAGAATGCAAAATATATATCCTGAAATCTTTCAATGCTTTCACTAAAGCATAAGCTTGTTTCTCCATGATGTTGTATTTTAATTCTGCACCTCTCAGAATCTTACTAAAAAAAGCAATTGGTTGTTCCGCGCCTTCTTGATTCTTTTGCAACAATACCCCAGCTACTGTGTGTTTTGATGCATAAGTAAATATAATGAAATCTTTTGTATAATCTGGACTAATTAACACTGGTGCTTCAGTCAATGCTCTTTTACTGTTATCAAAATACTCTCTTGCTTCTTCAGTCCATTTAATTTCCTTGTCTTTCCTTAGCATTTCAGTTATGTTTCTCAGAATTTCGGCGAAACTAGGAATGAACCTCCTTAACCAATTTACCCTTCCAATAAATGACTGAATTTCTTTTTTGCTTCTAGGGATTCCCACTTTTTCTATTGCGGATACTCTCTCAGGGTCAATTTTAATGCTTTATTTTGATATGATGTGTCCCAATAATCTTCCTTCTTCCATGCAAAAATGAGATTTCTTTGGATTCAAGGAAGTCCCAAATTTTCTACATTTTATAAAAACTCTTTCCAGATGTTTCCAGTGGTCAGCGACATTTTTTGAATAAACACTTATATCATCCATGTATACTACCACAATTTTGTCCCTTTCATCTGCAAATGCAATGTCCATGGCTCTCTGAAAAGTTTCGCCTGCATTCATCAAACCAAATGGCATTTTGGCGTACATAAATGTTCCCCATGGAGTAGTAAAGCAGTTTTTTCTTGATCTTCTGGATGAACTTTAATTTGATTATAACCTGAGAAACCATCTAACATGGAAATTCTTTCAGCTCCCACAACTTGTTGTAAAACCTGATCCATTTTAGGGAGTGGATAATTATCTTTCAAAGAAGCTCTGTTCAAATTTCTAAAATCCACGCACAACCTTATTTCACCATTCTTTTTCCTTACTGGTACTAGGTTAGCTAACCACTTGGAAAATCTCAAGGACACAATTATCTTAGCATCAAACAGTTTTCTCACCTCTTTTTCTATCACTGGCAGCAACTTGGGATTTATTCTTCTTAATTTCTGTTTAAAAGGTTTTTCATCTGGTTTAATTGGAATTGTATGCTGTATAACAGAAACATCATATTCCTTCAGGTCCTCATAGCTCCAAGCAAAAACATCAGAGAATCTCTTCATCACTTCCACGCTTTTATCCTCTTCTTTTCTTGGTAATTTCTTGGAAAGCTTTACCAACTTGGGATCTTTTTCAGAACCTAAATTGTAGTCTTTTACATCTTCAGGTTTAGGTTCTATCTTTGGATTTTTCACCGCATCATTTTTATCAAATAATTTTTCTAAAGGAATCAAGCCTCTAGGGATAACATTATTCTTTAGTTGAATTATATCCTTACCTCCAATCCTTTGCCTGAACTTTTCTGTTTATTCCGGAGAATCCACTTCATCTGGACCAATTTCATCAACTTCTGCATCAATAGACCTGTAATTGAATTCATCTATCATTTCCAAAAAGTGTTTAATCTGTTGATCATCTTCAAAAACCTGCTAATGTTTGATATTGTCTGGGATAGATGGTCTGTGTATGACCTCAATATCATATTTCTTTTTAGAAAAGATGGGAGTTTTTAATGTTGCTCCTGCAGTGGCCAAAGAATATGCTACAGTGTTGCTAACTCTGGGAATTGAAACAACATCATGTTCATCAAAGAAATTTTCCAGTAGATCCCACACTTCATTTCTATAGGACCTCATTTTAGGATGTTTGGTCTGATAAATAGCTTTTACCTGATTTATAACCAATTCGGAATCTCCAAACACTTCAATCTTTTTTGCTTTTAGATCCCTCAACACGTTCAATCCCAGAATCAAAGCTTCATATTCTACAACATTGTTGGTACATTCAAAATTCAATTGGTAGGAAAACATTAGGAATTCTCGATCAGGTGTAATTATCCATACTCCTACACCAGCTCCTTCTCTGCTTCTAGCCCCATCAAAGTGCATTGTCCAGGTTCCTTCTTTTCTGATCTTTTCTCTCAACAATCTTTCCTTTTCATTTTCTTTTGGTTCAACCAAATCAATCTTTTCTTTAGATTCAACATCATTGTACAAAATGCAAGAACCCAAATCTGTATCTACTGCATATATAGCATGTTTCTCAGGTTCTTTTAAATCACTTACCAAATAAGTAGCCATCTTTTCAGCATATAATCTTCTGTGCACCCCCAACACCGGAATAGTAGCAAAAGACATATCCATCTGCAAAGTTCCCTTTAAATTTGAGGCCCATGACCTAGACAGTAACATACCAAACTTCGCTGGAATGTCAGCAACCACCACATCCATAAGAATACCTTTGGCTGGTATTTTACTGAGATTGACCGTCAAATCTTTTATCAACCCTAAACATTTAACTTTCCTTGAATCAAAAGAGAACACGTCATCATATGGTCTTGTGATTTCTAATCCCAAAGATTCTACTACAAGTTTTGGAATGAGATTATGAGAAGCTCCCGAATCTAACATACAATTATGCACAACTTTATCATGAATATTCAAGTTCACATAGAAAGGAGAAACTTCGTCAACACTATTATCCTCCATTCTTGAACCCAAGCAGATATTAGGAGTATCATCATCTAATTCCAAAGTATCTATTTCCACTCGATTTTCTACCTGCATCATCTTAAAGATTTGTTCTTTGTATTCTTTATTCTTTAATATCTCATTGAATGGGACTGAAATCTTAACTTTCGACACTTCATTCTGTATATTGAAAGGAACCAAATTTTTATCAACCTCCTTCATCGAATCTTTCTTGTTATCTGAAATTACCTTTGGCACATCTTCAATTTCTTTTCTTTTCGTTTGTTGTTCATGCTGACTAGCATAAGGTTTATCCACAGTTCCTTTTGATTTGCCCATTGGTTCTTTTCCTTTGTCCTTTCCCTTGTCTACTATAACATCCCGATTTCTAAGATTTATCTTTCTTTGGAGATCGTTTATAGAATTTTGGCAACCAATCTGGTATTGATTAATTTCTGTTTCCAAATTACAACATTCCCCTTCTACAAGGAACATATCATGTTCTTGTTTAGTCAACTACACTTCTGCATCGGAACTGCTACAGTGGTGAATGTCACTCTCAGGTATCTCATCTTCTACTTCTCCAGCAACATAATTTTCAGGGAAAGGAGGTCTGATTTGATCTTCTTCTGCATTCCTTGGGTTTCGTTGTTCTCTGGGCCTTGCAGCTGGTACAAAGGGTCTCCTAAAATTTGGGTTTCTGATTTGAGGCTTTGCTTGTTCTTTATTTGGAGCTTTGTTATCCACCACTAACCTTTCTAATAACCTTTCCATAGTTTTCATCATGGCTTCAAACTTTACATCTATGGAAGAAAAAGAAGATGCTGCATTTTGATTATCTTCTCTAATTTTCTTTCTGTCCGTATCTCTATGTCTCATCTTTCCAGAAGCCATCATATTAGCTTCAACTTCTACCACATCTTTCATCATTATTGCCAAAGTAGTAGATCTTCTTTCTCTTAATATGCATGAAAAATCACCTTCAAAAGCATCTGCATAATGTAACTTGGCTGCTTCCACTGGAGGTTTTATATCTGTAGGGATAGAATTATAGACTTTCATAAATCTGGGAGAGAACTCCTGAACTGACTCAAAACCTCCTTTTTTCAGATTACTATACTGTGTCAACACCTGTGAAGGATTTTTCTGGTCTTCCCATCTTTCGATAAAAAGAGTTGTAAAGGCATCATAATTAGCAATTGATCCTGCAGCTAAAGCTCTAAACCATTTTTTGACTTCACCTCTTAAGCTTTGAGCAAACAGCCTCATTTTTGCATCATCATAATCCACTTCTTCCAAATCAATGAAATCACTAAAGTTATCAACATGTTGTTGTGCAGTATAACTACCCTCATTATCAAAAGTAAAGATTCTCTGTGCATAATTTTGAGGCAAGTCATGTAAAACCGCAGGTAAAACCAGTGGGGCGAATCTGGCAGCCATAGGTGGTGGATTATAAGGTGGAACAACCACTGCCTATTGTCTATTACCTTGCATAGGTATTCTTTGGGCTTTGGATATTATGGGCTCTACCCTTTGAGATTTTTGTAAATTTTCCCAAACAGATTTTAGAGAATAATCCCACAAACTTCTTGGATCAAATTTTGTTTCTTTCAAATCAGAATCTGACTTAGTTCTAAGCAAAATCTTTTCACTTGAACCAATCTTTTCTTCCCCAAACAGATTTTCTTGAAAAGAAGGAAATATATTTGAAAACTAAGAAATACCTTCTTTCGTCGTGCTTTTGCCTTTGCCTTTATCTGTCTTGAGGAGCTTTTCTGGATTATCCACACCTGAGAAGAACTGCAAACCGGGATTCTTCTTGTAGCCACAATGTCTTTCTCAGAATATCTTCAAAAAACCTTCATAAATTGTCACAAGTGAAGTCGCCAGGGAAATATCTACAACCAACTTATTTCAAACTTCCTTGCCCAATAAATTTGACCTTTCTTTGTCGTTTCTCCCAGGGAAAATTTCACTTTCGCTCCCCGGCAACGGTGCCAAAATGTTAGCACTTGGATTTTATTCCAGTTGTAAAGAATAGCACCTAAGGTAACCTATTTCAAACCAAGATTTAGGTTGAAAACTCAGCCATTTTTCCACCAGAGAGGGCTTTCTCACAATACATATACAAGGACTGAAAAATATAAAAGTTCTCTCAAATTTTCTCAAAAGGATTTTCTGGTTGAAAAGGAAAACAAGAAACGTTGGGCATGGAGTCAAAGTTCCAAATATATAATATACCAGTAAGAGATTTATACCAAATAGGTTTTCACAGAGGCAAGATAGTAATCATATCACAGTCAATTTGATTTTTTCAGGTGGTAAGAAAGAAGTAATGACATTCCATCAACAACAGGCATCTAACTGGGATGAATCCATTGTCAACTTTGGAGAAAGTAGTGAATATTTAAATGGATTAAAAACGAGGCATAACCAGTATGAATCTCGAATTCATTTCAATTGTTCATTTAAATATAGAAGAAAGACATAATGGAAGATATAACAAAGAAGGTGAACATGCACATATAAAGATAAAGGAATAAACAGACTGTAAAACTGATCACACATGAATCTCTAGTCTCAAAAGATGGGTATTTTCACTGTACTTCCTTTATTTATCAAAAATAAAATTCAATACATATACCGTCTCTCAAAAAATTTCCAACCCTTTCCACAACGACTCTCATTGTTTTTATACAAAATTTGGAGGAAGCTTGACATAACTGCTTCCTCTAACAAATAACTGAAAATACTTTAACTTAAAAGATAACTGTCTTTGAGCAACAGATAACTGTCTTCAAATAATATTACAAATTTAAAATAAAAGTATCTTTTGTCACTTGGCAAAAATTTCGAATATCATCTTTTCGCCACTTGGCGAGAGTTTTGAAAGTCTCTATGAATGGACAGAATATCTTGTCCTTCCATATTTTTCCACATAATTCCACTGGTCAACCGTGGGTAAGTCATAGTTGGTCATTTCCTTCACCAAGACTCGCATTTCAACATGACCTGTATGTACCCGCCTTTCGCCTTCTGTCACAATCGCCGACCTCCACCAGTCTTCAGAGCTCTCTAAGATAGTGACACATATGCAGAATGCCGTTGTGTGGAGCCCTTTTTGTTTTATATAAGTCTTTTTAATTAACTTCCCTGCAACTTTATGAATGCAGTTTCATATCTGACCCTTCATCTCGAACTTTTGTTTTGAACCATCGGATCTCGTCCCCCTTTATCCCTTTTGGTGGTATCCGCGATCAAAAAGTGGTTTTCTTCTCCGGCTTGTTCCCTGCGCGGATCAACCACCAGCTGACACCTGTTGGAGTGGTTTACTTTCCGCTACCACTCTTGCTCATATCCAGTGTGCAGCTTCCCCGATGCGGACGAACACTAGCCATTGATTTTGTTTTAAATTTATATCAGCCCTCCGATTTCACAACGTATGACGCCACGTGCTATGGCCCTGCCGCGCTTTCTCCATTTGCCACGTATCAGGTCCCACCCTATCACGTGTATTGACCCCACCATGATTCCATATTTGGTGGTTCCGCCCGGCGCTATGGTGGTTTCCTTTACCACCATATCACATATGCGGAAGGATGAGATTTGGACACGTGCCCCGGTGGTATTGAGTCCGCTACCACCCACATCTATTTTCCGCCGATCACTTTGGCGATGCGGGAAGCAATATTGGTCGTTGATCAGGATTTTTGACATCTCCGCCACCAAAACTTGATCGGGGTTTAATTTTTTCACAAATTTTCTTTTTGACTTTGCATAAGTGGGTTTTTCTTTTTTGTTTTTTGAATTGTCATGGCAAAATTTTTAGGATTTGAATATTTTTCACATATAGTGTCAACACCTACATCCTAACCATTTCTAGAAAACCAAACTAAAACTAAATTTAATCAAAAACAAAAAAAATTTCAACAAAAACAATTTTTTTTCAACAAATACAAAATATAGTTTTTTTTTAAATAACAAAAAAATGAGGAATTCTACCTACCTCGTGGAATAGATGACATGGTGGCGTCCGTATGGAGAGGGGGCGTCTGTGTGGTGAGGTGGCTTCGATGAAAAGGCATCCGTGATCTCGGTCGAGCTCCCTATCTGCATCTCTATCAATCACTGCACAAAAACAGGGCTGGTTGAGCCCTGTTTTTTTTTTTTTTTCCCTGTCGCATACTCTCGATCGAGCAAACCCTCGATCGAGGTCTAACCAAACCCTCGATCAAGGGTTTGGTTAGACCTCGATCGAGGATTTAAACCCTCGATCGAGGTATTTGAGAGCCCTCGATCGAGGTATTTTTAAACCCTCGATCGAGCATTTAAAACCTCGATCGAGGGCTCTAAAATACCTCGATCGAGGGTCCGAAAAACCGATTTTCACCATGAGATCCGCCAAAAATGGTGAACGATATTCGTGGATTCACCCATAAATAACAGTTGTTGTATTTTTCTGCCATGTATCAAAAAACTGATAGATAAATATATTCAATTAGTAGGTGCATGGTCACGATTTAAACTTGAAGTATGTTTCAATTAGTGGTCATATTCCCGCCACTTTACCACCTAGACGTCTGTGTCGATGCAATCTTACGAGAGACCATGCATGTGTTACATTTGGCCTTTAGACCTACCTTTGTCAATTCACCAAATAACTAGCAGAGCCATAGTGTTTATACCTCAATTATCTATTACCTTATTTACTTAAACGGGTTGTTTGTCACTACCTTTTATCCATGCATGAGCTACGAGTTATCCATGCATTAAGAGAGACTATGCATGTGCTACATTTGGCCTTTAGACCTACCATTGTCAATTTTCCCAATAACTAGCAGAGCCACCTATGTTTGCACCGAAACTCGGTGCTCTATAGCCTAGTATGGGGGAGATGTTGTAACATTTGTTCCTAACAAAATAATTAAAAAAATTCATGTTGGCTCATAAAATAAAAAAATTATGGAAAGTATTTAAAAAAATCCATGTTGGCTCATAAAAAAAAATATTATGAAAAGTAATTAAAATATAGATGTTTGTTTATAAAATAAAAAATTAAAACTTAAACTCAGATCTATCAATCAAGAGAGATCAAATTTCTTGAATTTAAATTTAAAAAAAGAAATACACTCAAGAAATTGGATCCCTCTCGGTGCTTGATAGATACTGATTTAAGATGGATCTATGCTAGTTATGCCTCAATTACATATTATCTTATTTAATTAAATGGGTTGTTTGTCACTCCCTCTTATCCATGCATGAGCTACGAGTTATCCATGCAACAACTACTAGTTATTTTTTACATTTCTTTATTTTTTATATTGTTTATTTTGAATCTATCAATCTCGATAGTACACTTGTAGGATCCTTCTTCAATCTAGGAAAAGCATATATGGTAGTCCACTCCAAATTCTAAGATATAAACACTTATCGGTATAACAAGCAAAAAAAACATTTCTGCCCTTGACGTGCTTGCATGTGATGAGGTAAAGAATTTTGTTAAGCATTTAAATCCAACACCATCTTCACCAGCAACAAGGAAGATGTCAACAAACTCCAGTTGAATGATTGAAAATTTATGGTTTGTGAAGCCATTGTGCGTGACCCACTTCGAGGTTCAGTGTGAGTGGAACTTGTTTCCAGCAACATGTAGAGTATGTATTCATTCGTATTGTCTGTTTAGGGAAGTAAATTGTTGGAATATGGGAAGATATTGCAGTAAGCCACTCCTACGATGGATGTAAATCCCGACGTAGTTAATTCTATATCGGACTCAAATTTATGCATCATCATCACAATCTTGTTCTTCTCAATCGTTTACACTTTGGGGGTCAATGCCCTGCTCCACTGTATACTTCTCTGCAGACGATGACGAGTGGTGTATGAGCTATCACACGAAGTGGGAGTTGAAAGAGAGAAAACTAGGATCAAGAAATTCAATTTAAAATCTCTTCCCATGACTATGCACTGCAAGGAATCACCCTTCCTAGTAATGGATTACTGCATTTGCTTGACAGAATTCATGGAAGGAGAAAAATACATTATTAAATAAATTAAGCACATATGCTCTTGAAGATTGCACGGTAAGAACCCATTCATGGAAACAATTTTTTATTTCAGTCATTCTATTCATTTAGAATTTTGAGGAGGGGAGGTTAAATGAACTGACCTCGGATGATAAGATTCCTAAAAAAATTCTACTTAAAATCGAGCTTTTGCAATTTCCAGATGCTGGATATTATTAATGAGCTTTGTATGCTTGTGGTTTCAGGCTCTTAGTGAGCCGAATGCCTAGTAGGTATTTTAGCAAGGATAATAAATATACATTCATCTTAAAAGGGATTTACAAAGAGTTGATAGGGATCAAATCTCTTGAAGTGCAAACCATTTTTTAAACTACAAATGTTTAAGAAGTTTTTTAATTTATCTAATTTGTGTAGTTTTATATATACTTCTTTGTAAATGTTTTAAATCTAATTTGAGTCACATGTTATTTTTATAATATATGTATTTTTTTTTCAAGACAATGTTTGGACTATGAACACGGTGTCTTTGTTTAAAAAAAAAACAGATGTTGGACGAATTATCAAATATCTCAATTTTGAAATCATTCTATTTTCTTTTAAAATAAATATTTAGTTGAATTATAAATCACTAGCTAAGAGAAAATTTATCTAGAATATTTAGAAAAAATGTCAAAGTATCATGTATTAACAATGGAGAGAGGAGACATTATTCACACAAACTATAATCTAGTATGTTAAACTATATTTTACAATACATGCAAACTCCAATATATAGACTCAAGAGATGCTAAACAGATGCTAAACATAGTTGATAGAGGTTGAGATAATATCTCAACCATAAACCAAACTAGGATAAAATCTCTCAAATCTATCAACAGCTCACAACAAGATAAACATTAATCTAACATTCTCCCTTAATGTTTATCTCAAATTTATTTGCAGAGTAGCCTTGATCTTCATGTGCACCTGGAGAGGCTTTCATCACTTTGGGTTTTATCAAGAACTTTTCTTGTACCTGCATCTAATTATTGATGTCCATATGAAAAGAAATCCATCTACTGGACTACATGGGTGCTCAGCCGCTGTAACCGCCAATTCTCTAGGAATCATTTTCAGCTACATGGTTCATCAATGTTAAATTCTCCCTTTATCATAATTTGGTCCGTCATACTCTGAGATTCTTTCATCTCAACTTTCCCCCTGAATCGAAGACTCACGCTTCTTCGACCTTCATCAAGTTTAGGCTACGGGTACACCTGTCAACCCCGTACTGCTCACAGTGGTCTATTCCACAACTTGATAACACATCCACTCTATGAATAAGAGGGATAACTCAGTGCAATTACGCACCACAACACGTATGCCTGAACACTTGGGACAGGTCTTACAACAACATGGGGAAATCAGCTTGCCTATGGCTAAGCTTTACAACTTCGGACCAAATTTTTTTGGGATGTCGGGTACAACCGATCATACACCCCTTACAATGATATAGTTACTAAATGCTCATAAAAAATTGCAAACCCATTACATATGCATCTCATCATTTCATTGATGAGCAAGACGAATATAATCCCTTACATACCATTAAGGAAACTCCACACAATTGGACTAGGCACGCATCCAACCAAATTTAACAAAATAAATTGACAAAAGAAGGCACAACACCCACACAGGAAAGGAAGGCACAAAATGTTTATCTCCATAAGCAGCATGTCATATCTCTTCCACAGTGGTTCACTCTTCACACACAGATTTCTCTTACGGTGGACCTCCAACAGCGATGGTATCTCCTTCATGGATTCAGGCTTCCAATCTCACGCTGTGGCGGTACTGTATGCAGCGATATTCACCAATAAATAACCTCAACAACTTAGACAATCTCCAACAACACTACAGTTCTCCCTCATGCAGCGGCTACCAACTACATGTCACCTAATGATCTACAAGAGAACAACAACGATCTCTAGATCTGCAACCTTTTTCACACAGCAATCTCCTTATGGCAGCGCTCTCCCAAATGACAACTGCCCTTTGTGGCTATCCTCTAATAGGGTCAAACTGATATGGGGATTTCTTTGATAGAAACTCTTCCTAGGTCTGTCTCCACTTAACCCTCAACAACAATTCTTCTGGCAGATTGCTCTTCACAAGCAGTTCTGTGTAGGAGTGATACAACTCACGATTTCTCACATTTGATGGAAAATAAACTCAGCACTTTGCATTGTGCAGGGTGGCTCCGGTTTTCAACTTCTAGAGATAGATATTCTCCTAGGCAGCAATCTGGAACGATACGTTCTTCTCCTCCTTCTCAGCAACGGCCCACTACAGTGGCTTCCTCAATGCCTCACGCAGCTACTGCATCATTCAAGGAACTGAACTTCACAAATTGATGATAGGAACATGAATGTCACATTCAGATAACAATGGAATCAATTCCACCACCAGCGGCTTTCTTTACAGGCCACAACTTCCTTCCAAAACAATTTCTGCGTCTCCTGCACAGACCTGTAGTAGCTCATATTGCAGGGATATGATGCTTCACACATAGGATTAATACCTCAGCTCTTCCACTGGACAAAGAAGGGAGACAACAACATAGCAGGCTGCAGTGGCCTACACTGGAGGTGAGACGGAGCTCACCACAGCTTTCACGGCCTCGCAGCAGATCCCTCTCAGCTGGCTTTGAACTTCGGCCTCAACAGTGCCACCAACAGGTCACTCAACCCCACACAGCATGGGCTATCCTCTCTCAAGTTTTACACCTCGGTCAGGCAGTGATCTTAGGTTGTGATCTCCAGCAAGTAGATGTTGCGATCTCCTTTAAGTCGGGTCTCACAGCCCTGTAAGTAGAATGACGACACCCTCTTATATCATGCCTCAACATCTCAGTGCACAACAAACAACTAGCCACTCTTGTACACACAGCTAAAACAATGTTCTCCTATCTCTCATAGTCCTGAGCACTCCCATGAGGGAGCCATGCTCAGCCTCACTTTGATACCATATTAACTTTGATACCATATTAACAATGGAGAGAGGAGACATTATTCACACAAACTATAATCTAATGTATTAAAACTATATTTTACAATACATGCAGACTCCAATATATAGAGTCGAGAGATGCTAAACATATGCTAAACATAGCGAGTAGAGGTTGAGATAATATCTGAACCATACACCAAACTAGGATAGAATCTCTTAGATCTATCAACAGCTCACAAAGAGATAAAAATTAATCTAACATCATGTACATAAAAAGCAATGCTTTTGAAAGAAGCATTGCATTTGTGAAGAGGAGAGGGAATACAGGTTTCAATTCAAGCATACATAACGAAACAACTTCCAATTCTGTGTAGAAACAACAAAATATAATTAGTATTCAAATAAAAAAAACAAATTAAAATAAAAGAACGAAAACAACTCTTAAATGAAATAGTTTTAACATTAGATCAAGCAACAACAAATAACTTACATACATACCTCAAATCACGGAAGTTAAAAAAAGTTCAAGCAACCTAACGAACGACCATAGCAACACTAACAATGCACTGTAACAAAAATTATAATTTGAATTACATAATGTCAATGAACATAAAAACACTAACAACGCATTGTAACACAAATTTTTACACCGATAGGCGTTTTATTTCAACCTTGGGGGTGGACTTGAGGTGGATGAAGTTTTATTTTTTTTAAATTGGGCGGCTAGATTTCATTAATGTTGGCATATTCTTCGTATGACACACAAATCAATGCTTTAAATTTAACCAGTTAAATAGGATGCAACTTTTATTCGGTTACACATAATTCTTAATAACGGTAATTAAAAAAAAAAAAAAATTACCTCCACGTACTGGGAGTAATAATTTTCCTCCACCTGGTTTTGTAGAATTGGTTTTCTAAAATGATGCATTAGAGTGACTCCACCTGGTTTTCTAGAATAATGCGTTATGGAGGACCTGGTTTTCTAGAATGATGCGTTATGTAGGATCTGTATAGATGTCGTTCGGGTGCCAGATTTAGCTCTAATTCGGAAGTGTCTAGATGCATGACTCTTGGCTATTTGTTGCATTGTTGTAGAAGGACTCTTCTCTATGAAAATCTCTGATAATGTTTCTGTTAACAAATTGCCTGCGTCATGTCATTACAGCGAAGCCGCGGGCGCCATTGATGTGTCACCCTCATTGAACAACACCCTGTATTCCAACGCGATCAACGAAGAGAGCAGATACCTGCCGAGGAATTGAAGAACAAGAGAGTTTGGAAACGATACTCAGCGATGTAGAAGAAGAGGCCGGTGGCAAGATAAAGAAGATCGGATTGTCCAAGGAGCAATGTTCTCTTTTAGAAGAAAGCTTCAGCAATAACAAGTCCCCAGAACTTGTAAGTCTATTCATGTTAGTTACTTACTACTCAGTCCTCACTTGATTGCGATTCCCCCGTCCATTTTCTGATCATGATTTGGGAGGTTGTAACAACTTGTTCTTTTTCTTCTGCAGAAGCAAAGGCATGCCTTGGCCACGCAGATGAATAGACGAGCAAGGTTAGCCCATACTTTTATTCATTCATTGTATTGTTGTAGATCTAGACATCCAAATAATTGGAAATACCTTTTCTCCAACAGACTGGTATCTAATTTAATTTCAAGCCTAGTTTAGTTCGTTAGCCCAGCGAAACATAATAGGATACAAACTTCTTGTAATTGAAAACATAAAATTTCAGCAATATTCTCATGTAGCAAAAATTTTGATATGCTGGTGGACTCTATTTTACTGTTCGTTTTTTGTTATACATATATGCCGAATGTGGTATGGTTGCTTCAAGACTAAGCTCAAGCAAACAGAAATGGACTTCAAGGTTGTACAGAGGTGCAACAAGTCACTTGAAGAAGAAAACAAAAAATTGTAGAAAGAACTCCAGGAATTTAAGTTCTAAAATTGGTGTCTCGTTTCACCGTGTGCCCTTCCTGTGAAAAAGTTGCAGCAGACGACAACATTGTTGCTTTCACTTTAGGGAAAATGAAATCAATCTTTACAGGAGGCGTTTCCCGGAAATAAATTGTTGTGTATAGATCAATGCATTTTTCTACACAATTAATATGGATCCACAGCATTTGTAAAATGTTATAACACTGTTTGAGTGCTACCGTGTAAAATGTTCGAACACTGTCTCAATGTTAGGGTTTCTGAAAACTTTTACGGGTTTTTTTCCTTATTCATCCTTTATTTGAACCGAAAGGGTAGGCCCGTGTGTTAATTTATGGAATTGGATCTGGTTTATGAAAAAGAATTATTTGGAAGTATTATGAAATATAAAATGTTGCTTTCGATCTCTTCATTTTCTCGATATGCTCGTAAATCATATTTCTCATTATTATCCAATGTTTATACTATGCCCGTACATGATACCTTTTATTATTGTTGTTTTAATTATTATGGATCATTTTATTGTTATTGTACAATTTGATAATATATTAAAACACATTTTATCATTTTTAAAATATTCCAAACACTTTCACGTTTACATATAGTAAAACAAAGAGAAAACGAATGATTCAAATAAGATAGTTATAAATGAATATAATTTTTTGTTTTGTTTAGTTTATAAATTAGTTTATATTTTTATATAAGTTTTTGTTTATTTATTTATATTAATATAAAAGTTTATTTATTATATTTAAAGATATTTCTTATTTGATTTTATATATAATATTAAATTTATTAATTATATATCCATAATTTATTTTATTTTATTGAGGCATTTTAAGTAATTGAACTGTAATGATTTCAACACTTGCTTAAATGTAGATATGGCACATATTACAAGTTTCATTTACCATTTGAAATGTGTACATTAATTCGGGCTAAGTGTGGGATGGCTTCGAGGGTTTGGTGTTGGGGAAACTTTGAGGGAAATCTTCTGCGAGATAGTCTATCTATTCCTGTGGTAAGTCAAGTTTGTTGAGCTTGTAGAAACTTGGAGTCATAGGTGACCTTCAGGCCATCTACAGTACCAACCAAGGTAAAAAAACAAGTGGGAATGCGATTTATGTCTACAAGTTCCAAGTTCTGACTTATTTTCACTTTCTGTCTTTTTCCCTATTGGTTTTGTCTTTGGTGGTGGCTGTCTATTTTGACAAATTGATAGGATCTTTCTATCATTTGTGGCACTTTGATTTTTTATTTCTATTTGCGGTAGGTTTTTTCCAGAATTAGGGCTTCTATCTTTGGCTGCTTTTGGCAAAGTTGATATAAACGGCCCTAATTTAGCAGACCGTTAATTCCTGCTAGTGCAGTCCTTTATTGACAGGTGGAGGCTTTTGGTGACTTTATTTAGGGTTAACTTTTTGGGGATAGTGACGGCTAGGGTTTTGGTCTTTAGCATGGCAAGACATTCTTTGAATCCACCATTATGCCTCTCGGTTTCTTCTGTGACAATGCAGGGCCACACTAAAAATGTGAATCGTAACCTCCTGGGCTCTCGGGCTCGGATCCATAGGCAAGCCAAGGTTATTAAGGCAAGAGAAGGCCGTTTGTAGTTTTATGTGGATTGTGATCTTAATCTGGAAAGGATGAAGGTACTAGCCTCTCGTGGTGTTGTGGGCCATTTGGAATATGCTGGTGGTAGCCGAGAAGAATTCGTTTCGTGGGTGAATGAGAACTGGATGCCAATATGTGGTTTGGCTCCACGAGTGAACTTGCTGGTGAATAGATGGATACTCTTCACTTTCCCTACAGGTGTCAATGTCGATGACATCGTGAACTAGGTGTGGCTTTTCAAAGAGGGCTCCATATATCTTAAAAAATGGTATGTTGGTTTTGACCCACTTAAGCATTCTTAGCGTATTCACCATCTGTGGGTGATCTTTCCCGGATTCCCTATTGAATTGTGGTCTGAGAATAACTTAATTGGATTGGAAAACATAGTAGGCAAGTTTATCAGACTTGACAAAAAAATCCTTTTTGGGTATGACCGCAGAGCAGCAAGGGTGATGGTTGAAAAAGATTTGAGGCTAGGGTTACCGGCAAAAATCGATTTAAATTGGGGCTCTAGGGTTATAAGCTAGAGATTGGATTATTTTAAATTCCATTTCGCTGCTACATTTGTCGAGAGACTGGACATATTGCTGCAAAGTGCCCTTTCACCTTGAAGGAGGCTATCTACGAGCCGTTGGCTGTTTCGGATGCTATGCTTTCTCCTTCAACAAATGGTTCTTCGGAGGTGAAGACATTTATCGGTAAGTCCTTTGAAGAAACCCCTTATAATGGTATTTCAAAAAATGAATTAAATTTTTATGAGGATATTGAAAACTCATTGAATCAAAGGCTTTCTAGAGGGGAGATTGCTTTAAATATTTCTATTGAGGGCGGGCCATTTTTTATTGAGGGAAACTAGGGTACTGTCCAAACCAACCAGGGCATTACTAAACAAGATTCGGAGCCTGTTTCTATGGAACCTGTGTGTGCTCCTACCTACAATGTTGCTAGGGTTTTATCTTTTGATGAGAAGGTGGTACTTGCCGAAAGCAGTTATAAACCTAGTAATGAGTCTCCCCTTTTGTCCCCTTTGGAGGTTTTTTCAAAAAATCCATCCCCAAATTCAGATGTTTAACCAGCTAAAAGCCTTCGGTTCAAAAATGTTACTATTAGAAAGGCTAAGAAATCCCGTGTGGCGAACATTGATGAGCCAATTGGTGATGTTTTTGTTCCACTATCGGTGAGAATTAATGATGCCTCTGATGTTATTGGTGATCCTTCAAACCATAGGGCACTTAGAGTGGTGTTTCCCTCCATCCAGGGTAAGTAATGTTGATTGTATCCTTAAATATTCGAGGGTTAGGAAAGGCTACCCGGGGTAGGGCCTTGTCGAAACTGTTATCTGCTACTAAATCGGATGTTCTTCTCATTCAGGAAACTATGTGTATTGATACAGAGGATATCCTAAAATTGGTTAATGTCTGTCCTAGGTGGGAGTTTTCTGCTATTAGTGCATGCCGAAAGTCTGGTGGTTTGATTGTTGGTTGGAACCCTAATGTTTTCTATTTCAAAACCTTTAAAACCAAATGGGGGATTTTGATGCAAGGGTGGGGTTTATTTCAAAATTTTCATTTCACTATCTTAAACTGCTATGGACCTTACTCTAGCAGGGTTGAGTTCTGGGATCAGCTCAAGCTATCTAGGCTACTTAACTCACATAATCTTATTCTTGCGGGAGACCTCAATTTCTCTTTAAACTCGTCTGAAATCTGGGGCTCCAAGGAATGTTTTGATGAATTAGATGAATATTTTTTCTGAATTATTGGTAAATTTTGACTTGGTGGATGTGGCTCCTACACCTATTTTGCCAATGTGGACAAATGGTAGAGTTGGGAAAGATGGCATCCTTAAAATACTTGATCGCTTCTTGGTAGCGAGGCCTCTGTTGTAACAATTCCAAAGATATCAATCATGGGTGGGGGAGAATATATTCTCAGACCATTTGCCCATTTTTCTTCAGTGTGATGACACATAGGTTCCAAAGAATTGCCCATTTAAGTTTAATAATTCCCGGCTTCATGATGAAAATTTTTGTGAGACTATTAGACAATTCTGGCTTGATCCTTGTCAGGATTTGGGCTTAAATCCTATGGACAATTTTGTTTTAAAACTCAGGAATTTGAAGGCTATGGTAAAGTCGTGGATCAAAATAAAAAGAAATTGGATCTACAGGAGTATGATGATTTGCAGATTCATATCAAGAATGTTTATCAAAAGAAATTTGACTTCATGGATGATGAAGTGGATCGAGAGTTACATAATTCACTGAATGAAAAAAGGAGGTTATTTTGATTCAAGAGGAAGGAGAGTGGTGTTTAAAAAGTCGAGCCCTGTGGCTAGAACTTGGGGACGGGGATACAAAGCATTTTCATGCCTATGCCTCGTATATAAGGAATAAAAAAACAATCTGGGAAATAAAATATGATGACGGGGTTTCTATAAATGGACAGAATCAACTTCAAACTGTTGTAGCAAGTTTCTTTGGCAATATTTTTAAAGATCTAGGGGGCAGTAATTTGCTAAAACAAATAGAGATTGCTCATCTGTTCCCGGTTTTTTTCATCCCACAGGAAGAATTGGAGCTGGAACAGGAGGTTACACTAAAAGAAGTTGAAGATACTTTAAAACTATTTGCAAAAGATAAAAGTCTCGTACCAGATGGCTGGACTGTGGAGTTGTTTCTTCACTTCTTTGATTTAATGGGTGAAGAAATCCTAGCGATGGTGGAATTTTCCAGAATCAATGGTTATATTTAGGGAGCCTTGAATTCAACATTTATGACCTTAATTCCGAAATGCAACAAACCTTCATCTTTTGGAGAATATAGGCCTATTGCATTATGCAATTTGAACTACAAGCTTATTTCCAAGATCATAGTGGTGAAGATTAAACTTGGGCTGTCAAAGTTTGTATCATCAAATCAGTTTGGGTTTCTCCATGATAGACAGATTCTGGATGCAGTTTGCATCACCCAGGAAATAATCCACACTATAAAGCTTCAGAACAAAAAAGCTTTCCTTCTAAAAATGGATCTTGAAAAAGCCTATGATCGGGTGGATTGGTGCTATCTCAGAATTCTTCTTATACAAATTGGTCTGTCACCTATGATGCTAAAATGGATTATGTCTTGTGTTACTTCAATAAACATTGTTATTCTTGTTAATGGGATCCCATCAAATTTCTTTAAGTGTTCGCGGGGGATAAGACAGGGCTATCCATTGTCACCTATCCTATTTGTGCTGATTATTGATGGTTTAAGTAGAATTCTTCTTAAGGCAAAAACATATGGTCTTATAAGGGGGATTAAACTTTCCAGAGAGATATCTATATATCATCTACTGTTTGTTGATGATGTACTTCTAGCTGGTGCAAACGCAATTGGTGAATTGAGATGCTTCAGGAATTGTATATCACTCTTCTGCTGTGCATCTGGTATGAAGGTAAGTGATAGGAAATCTATCTTATTTCAGTACAATTTGAATGATATGCAAATTGTGGAATTACAGAATGCTCTTCCATATAAAGTTCAGGATCTATAGGATGGTTTTACATATCTGGGATACTTCTTAAAGCCGAATAATTATAGAATCAAGGATTGGTCTTGGCTTGTTAAGAAGATGGAGTATAGAATACAATGCTGGACAAATCATCTTTTATCGATTGGAGGATGTCTTATACTGGTCAAAGCTATTTTTACAAGCATCCCCGTTTACTGGTTATCTCTGTTTAGATTGCCCAAATCGATCCTTCAGCAATTAAATAGACTCTGCTCAAACTTTCTTTGGATAGGTGGTTTGGAGCACAAAGGTCTAATAATGGAAAAATGGGAATTTATTACTACTCTTGAAAAGTGTGGTGGCTGGGTGCTTAAAAATTTGGATATAATTGGGAAGGCCTTGAGACTAAAGAGCCTTTGGAGAGGAATTTTGGGTAACACTTTATGGTCTGAAGTATTAAAGGTGAAGTACATGAAATCAGATACATTGGATTGGATCAAAAATCCAGTCAAGAGAACAAGGAATACCTCTATGATATGGAAAGGTTTTATGTAGGTTTTTCATTGGATAGGTAATGATTTATCTTGGCAGGTAGGAAATAGACAGCAAATCCAAGTTGGTGTTGATCGAATTTTGGGACTTGACAAGGAATACAAGATTTTAGTTGAAATTCTAGAATTTCTTGGAGACAGGAATTTCACTACTTTAGATCATATGAGAAATTATGTCTCATTGCATGGAACTGCTTATTGGTTAAAAGGAGCAGATTTGGGTCTTCTGGGTTGTTATGAAAGAGAATGGGATTATTATTTTCCTGTTTGGATTCAAGTGGATGTAGGCTTACGACCAAGTGTGATGTTTTGAAGTGGGATGGAAACCCTATCTCAGGAGAAGTTATAGCCAAAGAAGCTTATAATTATATTATATCTAACAAGAATTTCTTCCCTCAACATTGGTGGTTCAAGAAGCTGTGGGGATGGAAGTTACCTATCAAGCTTAAATGCTTTGGATGGTTTGCATTTAAAGGGAAATTGAAAACTTGGGATGCTTTGGTTAGAATGGGGTGGTATGGACCAAATAGATGCTCCCTCTGCAAATCTGATGCAGAATCCACTCATCATATTATGGTAAATTGCAATTTCACTAGAGATATTTGGGAACAGGTTTGTGCTGGTTTAGATATAAACTTGGATTGGGGAAGGCAGTCCTTTGAGTTTTCATTTTTAAAATGGTTTAAGGAATGTAGAACACACCACTTTTTATATCATGGGTTGTATGGTATATCAGGAAAGTTTTTGAAGACATGGTTCCTTTTGTACCAAATGGGGTTGAGCAAATCCTCTCTCTTTATAAATCCATTTTTAAAGGGAAGAAACCAACAGTGGTAAGAAGGATTGGCACTTTTGAGCCTATCTTTACTTGCCCTGTGATTTTCTTTGATGGTGTGGCACAAGATGGACTTTGTGCGGTAGGTGGAGGAATTTTTCTAAATGAATCTCATCATTTTTCACTCAAAATCAATTGTGGACTGGGATCCAATATGAAAGCTAAACTTACTGCTCTGTGGTGTGTTCTAAAGGTGGCTAAGATATTTGGTATTGATGACCTAAAAATATTTAGCGACTCTAGAGTTACAATAAAATGGGCTCAGAGTGAATTTGATCTTAAAGTATTATCACTTGTTCACTGGTGCAAAAGAATCAAATCAGATATCAAAGGTTTCAGGAATATAACTTTTCAACATATTTACAGGCAACATAATTCCCTAGCGGATAAATTGTCAAAACAGGCCTTGATGGGTGATGTTGGGATTCTGGTCTGGGAAGAAATTCAGAGCTCTCGGATTCTAAATCATGGAGCTTTGAACTTTTTTGACTAAATTATGTTGTGTATTAAAGAAATGACATGTCACCTACCCAAATTTCTGAAATTATTATTTTATTAGCAAAATACTTTATGTTAAATTTAATTACAAAGTTTTGTAATAATGATCAATTCTGATCAAGGATGAATGTAATTACTGAATTATTATTATTTAATAAACTAAAGTAGGAGACAAACACCCGAGGGAACTGTTAAACGAGTGTTCACTGACCCACTAGGAGGAATGGAAGCTGTTGGAAGGTATGGGATAGATGGCATCAATTGCACTTCACCACTAGATGTTGGTTATGGGACAAATCCCCCTAAAAATGTGGCATTATCCCCCAGGTGGTGGGAGTGGGCAGGCAGCTCATTTAATGACCCAGTAACAACTGAAAAAGCCTAGGTAGCCTACATAAAGCAAATTCGAATTGAGCAGGAATCTCTTACACAATATCTTTTGCAGAAGTATTTCCTCATGTGCATCAGGTGATCACTGAGAGATTCGAATAGGGAGGGTATTTGTGAGTGCAATCATAAATTTGCATACTATTTTCCCAAGAAGAACCAGAGGTGCTGGTGCAGGTCTTTTGGACTACTAGTTCTTGAATATTCGACAGTTAGTGTTACTGCAAGTGGAGATCCTAAATTCCTAAGTTTCTTCCTCCTTGTGGTTCAGTGAACAGACTCGGGGGTCCTAAGGAAAGTAACTTGGTTTTCTTAAGGAATTGGTTGGGTGGAATAGGCTCCTTGGGTTGTTTGTTTCCCTACAGTTAATCAAGTTTTGTTGTTTCCTACTTTGTTTACAGTTTAATAATTCTGTTTAGTGAAATCATCAAACTCTGTTTTGTAAATGAATTTATTTCTGATCTTTGTTAAAGTATGAATGATAAACTTGTTTAAAATCTTATTTAAAAATCAATTCTATATTTTTCCACATGATGTTATATGCATCGTACTACAGTATAGAGAAGCAAATTATATAATATATTAGAGATAGGCATATTGCCATTTGATTGGATAAATAATTATAGTAAGTGATTTGTTTGCTATTCTGACCTGTATCTAAATAGAGTAAGAATTTACTGTATAACTATAGATAATGTTGTAGGATTCTTTTGTTATCTCAAAAATATAAATCTAGTTAAATTTCTGAACAGTCATGTATTCTCCTCATATCTCTATCCTATTCAAATAGCAAACAAATGCTTTCAGTATTCAAATTTTCATAGTACAGGTATTTTGCAAAAATATAACATCTGTAAATTCATTCCATACCATTTTGGTTATGAGTAAATATTTTTCATTTTGACATAGAGCATTCCATTGTAACTATAATTGTTTTAATAATTAGTTTCATGCAGTCTAATACAAGGATTCATGTTTTATTTATGCTTTATAAAGATTTATTCTAACAGTAGCCAAATTACACATTTTACATATTCTTGTATAAACTTTAGCTCACATCTTAACGATTTTTCTTTCAAAACAAAACTTTCCAATCAAAGAAGCAAGCCATAGTTTGCAAGTGCAAGCGAACCCTCAGTCCTCAGTTTCCATTTAAATTTACATAACAAAAAATTTCTTTTCAAACCTGTCAAGGTTTCACATTACACGGGACTCATCCCTTATCAACCATAAACTTAAAATAGAGTCAAGAATCAACAAAACTACACAGGGTTTTTACCCTTGAAATGTCTAGTAGAATAAACAAAAGTTTGGAGTCTCTACCATCAACACAGCCAGGCATCAAATAGCCAAGTAGAATTTTAAAAGGCTGAGAGGTTACTCTCTACTTAATCTAAATTAAAACAAAACAAGCTTATAATCTCACTCATAGTCATTACTGTTTTATGGAAAATTTTTACACTTCTCGGCACAGAGACAAACACATCAAGGTACCTACGAGGCAAGTAAAAACCACCGGAGCTTACCCAGAAGCCGAAGAAGCTTTTCCTTTCTTTTATAACGCAGAAAACCCCTCCACTAAAGAGAAAACCTGCCAACCCCCAAGCAAGTGGTTATAACGAGAACACATTACTGAATACAAAAATCTATGAATTTTAACTTACATTAAATTCTTACTACATTGCCTGAAAGATTTCTTTTTCAACTGTCGTTGGCGAAAAGCAGAGGTCGACCGTAATCCATCTTACTCGCAGGAGAAACCAACTAGTGTTACCACCTTTCGAAAAATCCAAAGAACCAACGACTATGTATTCTCAACAGTTGTTTCTCACCTACACCTGATATCACGGCCTTATGGTATGAAGCAGAAGCCTGCAAACCCTTAAACGTTTACTCTCATGAGTTACAAGTTCAAAACCCTAGAAGAACACTTCATATCACCCTAAAAATTGGGCATCTTGTCGGCCTCATTACCACGAAACAACAAAAGACCAAAACACATGCCATCAATACAAACAACACAGTTTAGGGTTACTCAAACTGAAGATTGAGATCTGGAGTGATCGATGGTGGCGAAGAGACAACAGTACATTGTGGAAACCGAGCAAACTTCGCATTAATATTTCATTAATTACAAACACCCACCATGTTGCCAACCTGACAGGTCAAAGAACGATACAGGTTAGAGCGTGGAGATGAGACAATGGAGTATCCTTGCCAGTTATAATTCTCTACTTCATTATCACCCAAAGTTTGTAAGGTTAGGCTACGTGGATTGCTGTCACCCATTCCATGTTGAACTGCATTTATTTTCATATTACCGTAACTCTATCAACCTACAATACAAGTTATTACCTGTCAGATCATCACCAGAACGTCGAGATGCTATCATTTACATTTTAATGTTACTACTTATGCACGAGTTCATATTTATAATATAGTTTCAATCTATCACTCAAGTCACGATTTCATTAAAGTCATTATAATCTTTTAGTGGAGGTTAGAGGATAATACCCTTTGGTGATAATGTTTTATACATATGCTTTCTTAAGTATTACATAACTATTGTTTTTCTTTTAATAGTTTCAAATAGTAAGAATCATTTCATATCAAATAGCAATATGTAATGCATATTTTATATATTTCCAAAGGTTTATATTGGTGTCACATAATAGTGTAATATACTATCCTTTATGTAAATAAATGATAGTTACAATCTACATAGTTACTACTTCTAGTTAGGTGGTGTGTTCAAATGCCAAATGCAGTTCATAGAATGAGTCTAAGATCTAGTAAGACATCATGTCTATTGATAGTTCGAAAGTGTAATTTCGATGAATTACGTATTTGTACACTTAATCAAATAATAGCATTTGATTATGTTAAATACCACTGACAGAGATCTCTTGATGATACTTGTAACAGTACTTTAGAAAGTTGACCGACTGGGATTGATAACATCCAGGAGCTTTGTAAAACATTGCCAAGCTAGGAGTAGAATTTCTTGTATCCATACCTTCAGTTTTAATGTCGCAAGGAAGCACTTAACATTTTATATTGACGACGTTATGAAAAACACAAGTACTCTAATTTTTATGTTGTCATATAGATTTCTTACCTACGTTCTACACATGGAAACAAGTTCAATTGCCTTAGCTTAACGTAGCTAAGTAAGCTCCAGGGTGCCTCATAGGACCCCTTTTATCAACAAACAAATTGTCAGCAATACATCAATGATTTAAAAGTAGTACAAACTGTAGAAGCATGCATATTTAATCAAGAACCTAAACAAAATCATGAACTGTACTGGTCTTCATAAACATACAAAGATATCTCGTTTACGAGGTTAACAAACATTAATATCTGAAGTAGAAATTTTAATTAATTGAGGTTGATGATGTGTCATTATGATTATCTTACCTTAATTAAGTGTTCAATTTAGTTATCTCATTCCGCATTAGATAATTCTGATAAATATTGCTATTATAAAAAAAAAAAATTTGGTATTTTCGGGATGTTACATGTGGTATCAGAGCTCATGTTCGAACTCTAAGCCTGAAAGAGGTCCAAGAACACGCAGCAGAAAATTTTATACAGCGTAAAATTTTATACAGTAGAAAATTCTACTAATTTGAATTTTAATTATGATATTGTTCAGAAATTATTTTAAGCTACAGATATGGAGAATTCAGTTGATCATTTAGAAGAGAGATTTCAACCAAACACCCATAGTTCAGGACAGCACTAGGTAGAAGAAGGTCACGATGAACTAAATAACAGTTCATCAAAATTGTTACATGCTTTTCATGAATTAAAGGCAGAAATCAGATTTGTGAAACAAGACAATGAAACAATTCTGCAAGCACAAGAACAATTAAACCAAGTGTTGTTTGAACAGTGCCCAACTAAGGAGCAAGAGAGAGATAATGAAGATATCTCCAAAGTTGAGGGTCTGCCTCATGTTAATAAAAATAAGAAAATGAAAACTAGTGAGGTGAACAACAGTTCAACCTCATTAGGAGATGCTATTGAAGTGCGTAAAAAGAAACGTAACTACACTAGTGATAGTAGTGAAGGAGATTTCAAACCCAGAAGGAAAAATCATAAGGAGTGTGAGCAGATTTCTGGGGAGTTCAGAAAGATTAGACCTCCAACTTTCAATGGAGAAACTGAG
This sequence comes from Larix kaempferi, assembly GCA_027924585.1. NCBI lineage: Eukaryota > Viridiplantae > Streptophyta > Pinopsida > Pinales > Pinaceae > Larix > Larix kaempferi. The sequence goes on from BSBM01000893.1 coordinate 7,877,660, forward strand.
AAGGGCGAGACAGCTGAAGCTTGGTTGTTCAGTATGAAGAAATACTTCCATATTTATAACTATTCAGAGTCCTTGAAGGCAAAAATGGCTATATATAACCTGACCTTAAAAGTGGATATTTGGTGGCAGGACATCGAAAGGGTAAAGGGCATAAAAGATAAAGATGTAAGCTAGAGTACTTTTAAACAATACTTTAAAAAGAAGTATTTATCTGAACAGTACTATGAAGAAAAATCCAAAGAGTTCTATGATTTGAAGCTGGGAGGTATGAACATGAAGGAAATGAATAGTAAATTTTTGAATTTACTAAGATATGTGCCATACCTCATAGAAGAAAAACCAAAAATTTAAAGATACTTGAGCTGCCTACCTTTCAATATTAAGGACAGAATCGAATATGACAGTCCTAAAACCTTGGAAGAGGCTATGAGAAAGGCAGTTTTCTGTTATGACACAAATCGGAAAGGAGAAGGAATGTCAAACTGAAAGAATCATAAGCCAAACCATTTTGAGCTGAAAATGAAAAATTTCAGGTTCAGTGGAAATTCCGGTTTCCAAAAGAAAATTTTCCAGAATCGGAATTTTCAAGGGAATAACTTCAAAAACAGTCAACAGCAGAATTCTATAGCACCCAGAAATGCACCTAATAATACCAGAACCAATGAGCAAAAGGCACCTATCAAATTTTTTGAATGTCAAGGTCCCCATTATGCATCTGAATGTCCCTTGAGGAAACAAAAAACTAACAACATCAACTCTATTCAGACTGAACCTACTGTTGGGGATGTGGCGAGGGAAATGCCCAGAATCAATGCAGCACTCGACAACAGGCAAGCAGATCATCAAATCTCCATGGTAGAGATTGAAGGTATGCTACAAAATTATCATGTTACTGTTTTAATTTACCTAGGTGCTAGCTTAAGGGCTAATGTACAATCATGGACACCTTTAAAGACACTTTAGATGCCACATAATACTGAAAAAAACTGGAACCTCTAACTTTAGGTGACAATTAGGGGTACTTCCGTAACGGATTTGAAGATGAAGTAAAAAGACAAAAGATAAGTAATTGAATCAGCTTTCATAATATATAACATTTATCTATAAAAAATTTGTGTAAATGATTATAAAATTAGTTTCCGTTAAATTAGGTTTTCAAATTTTTAGCACATCATAACATATATGTTTGTGCGAGTGCAGCACTTATTGAGGTAAATGATGTCCATTTTGGATAAAATCTTGCAAACATATAAAGGACATATGGGTCTAGTGCAACACTATTTTTTCAAAAAAATTCATGAATTATTTTTTATTATTAATTATTGAAGTCAGAAAACCTTGAAATTAAAACGTTATGTGCGGGTGCAACACTTTAGGGGCAAAATTTAATGAAATCATTGATTTATATATATGAGATTGTAGAGCTCAGTCTCCTCTAGTGCACCATATAGTTTTCTTGGGAAATGGTGAAGGCAATCAAAAGTTATATAAAAACCAATCAATGTATGTATTTTCGAAAACTGATGTGTGTCATTTAGAAAATTAATAATAAATAAATAAAACATACATTTTTATGAAAAAATTACATATTCAGAATTGTCAGATTGTACTGTACAATATTCTATATTTTCATAAAAAAATTTGAGCTTTTCATAGCAAAACATGCCATTGAAACTGAGCATATTGATAGAGTTCAAAATTACAGGCAATGGCCCTGGTTTTTTTTGTTCTAGCCAATAGGTTCAGCAGTCCGAAGCTATTTCCAAACATCATCCCAAGCCTTGTTCCCGCCCAATTTTTAAATTTTAAATTAACGCATATGCGTTATAACGGATATGCGGTTTTAGACTTCTTCTAATCGCATATGCATTATAACGCATATGCGATTCATATCGCATATGCAATATAACGGATATGCGTTTTGGTTTAGTACAAAAGAGTAAATAGAGAATAAAGATTATTAGATAAAAGAGGGGCATAAAGATTATTCTTTTGAAATGTAAGATAGCATCCCATCATGGTTAATATAACATTGTTTAACATGACAAATGGGTTCACGATGCATCTATTGATTGATGTTATTGATGAGAACTAACATATCTTTGCACTTATTTTGTTAATCAAACTTTCTTTGATATTAGTGTAATTAAATGACTTCAAGTAGGGTTTTTTATTTAATGACAAATTTATTATATAACTTAATAATGCTCTACTTGAGTTGATGATGATTATGGTTGTTATTAACATCCATTGAGACCAATTTTGATCTATCACACCTTTAAAAAGGTAAGGAGTCACTTGGTTTTCTTTAGAATTATATTTCTGTGCTCGAAACTTTTAAGACAAACATTCATAAATCACCATAGTTTTGATGAGTTAAAATGTTAGGAAGGTTGGTATTGTAACAAATATTTTGAATTTGGGATGAAATGTGGGTGTACACATAACATTTTAATGTGATTTGTTTCTATATGATCTTTAATAGTTTAATCACATTACACTATTGATTCAAAAACAACAAATCATTTAACTATAAATTTTTCAACAAATAATTTAACTAGAAATCTTGATGATTGATCCTCTCACTCACTCAATACCTCACTTTCTCCCCCTACCTCCTCTCTCCACCCCCTTCTCTCTCCGACCATAATTCCGTCTCTCTTTCTCCACCCCCTTCTCTCTCACACACATCCACACACCCTCTAAAACAATTCCTTTGTTGCCCCTCCCTGCCGCCAAAACTCTTTCTCTCTTCCCCCCTCCCTCCCTCCATGTGTTCCATCCTATCACTCACTCCATCCCTCACTTTCTCCCCCTACCTCCTCTCTCCACCTTCAATCCTTCATACCTCCTTCATCTCTCCATCTTTCTCTCCTTTCCTTAATATCCATGATCTCTCCCTCTCTCTCTCTCTCTCTCTCACACACACACACACACACACAATCTCTCATATCTATCCCTTGGTGTAACCATCCTTGACCATCCTTCATTTCCCTAAATCCCTACTCTCTCATTGTTATTATCCCACTCTCTCACCCTATAACCATCACTCCATCCATAATTCTCTCTCTCTCTCTCTCTCTCTCTCTCTCTCTCTCTCTCTCTCTCTCCCATGATTCCCTCTATAACTTCGTCTCCCTCCTTTGACTCTCCCCACACCTCTTCTAGCTTTTAATCAATGTAATGTTGGGGCATGAGCCACTCCATAGATCGCCTGGATGGAATCTTTGGAGTCTAAACTGTATTATAAGGAGATAAGGGTGACATTATAGGGTTTTGGATGGTAGGGATGGGTCTCTGGACATTGACAATAGTCATGGAAGAAAAGATGGTCCAATGAGTCTCTAAATCAACACACATGCACTATAGATAGAATATTTGTCCTTTAGTGGGATCTGGGTGTCATTATGAGGTTTTATGCACTAAGGATGGGTCTCGGGGTCTTAACCATCGTAATGGGACAAAAGTGTAACAAAAAAAAGTCTTAAACCACTACACATGCCCTTTAAAGGGGATATTTAGCCTTAATATGGGATATATGTGCCATTAGACAATTTCATGCATTGAAGATTGTTCTCGAGGCATTGACCATGGTCATATAGGAACCATTACGAATATTTCCAGACAAAACATAGTTCTGAAGACACTGTACCATGGTCCAAGGATAAATCCAATCTTCTACGGATTAAATGATGTTTTCATGGGTCATGGTTAAATGAGGTTTCAATAGTTGATATGCACTAAATCGCATATGCGATTTAGTGATCACGTTTTTAACAAAGCATATATATGCATATAGTTCATAAAGAGCGTAAAAAGCATATAGTTCATATTGCATATGCGATATAACGCATATGCGTTATATCGCATATGCAATATTTGTTTAATAAATAATCTTGGGTTGCATGCCATGGGCCATTTTTACTGTACAGGAAAAGACATAATTCTTCTAAAACCCCCGTAGAGCGTACTGTTCAACCTGCAATTTAATCATTTATTACACAGATCCATAGGTTTTGTACAATTTTGGGTGGATTTCAATGGGGAATCCATGTAATAGAGTTCGGAAGTTAGCGAGGAAGATGCTTACAACTGAAGAAGCTGAAATTAAAAAAGAAAAGAAGAGGGAACATTCAAGAAATCGTCGGCATTTATTGGATGAGCAAATACTTCCCATTCCCACTGAACAGATACCTGGCGAAGAGGCTGAGGAAGATATTGCAACTTTAATGCAAGCTGGTTATAACCAAGATGAAAATTTTGCTCCATTATTAACCGGACAACCCTCTGTAGAGCTCAATCATTATGTTCCTGACGAGACTCTGCAACAACCATGCCAGGTGGTTCAATCTCCTAATCGAAGTTGTGAGCCTACAGTGGATGTAAATGTCTCTCCAGCTTTTCAAATGACAAGAAATCTCGCATCAAAATGAAAGAGAACTCCTAAACGCATACAAGTGGACGAGAGCGAATTGACTTCCATGGAAGGTAAGGTGGCTAAACGCACAATCATTCATCATTGTTCTCAAATAATGGAACAATATTTTGAACCAAAATCTGAAGCCGGTAAATGTCAATTGTTTTTAGCTTTGATTAAATCTAGAAGTATGGAAAATGTTAGAAAAACGTTAGGCATAAGAACATTGAAGAATACCGAATCAAGTAATCACATTGTTAAATCTCTTGCTGTTGCATTCACATTAATTGGTAAAAAAACTCGTTCAAAAGACTGTAATGTGGCTCGCTGCGTATTGGCTGAATCAATTGTATCTAGATCCACAAGACAATGTCGTTTACTTAAATGCACATCAAAAATTATCCCTTTACATCCAAAGAATCTTAAAAAAATTCAGTAAGAAGAGACAAATTGATGTAGAGGGACAAATGGATACATTATGGGTATTTAGCGGTAGGTTGCCCCGCAAAGACATGAAGAAGTTGGTCGAAGCAGTGAAGGGACTAGTGCACACTTTTTGGCACGATAACACTAGGCCTTCTTCTAACACAAAGGATACGTTAAAACGCTGTAGGGGTTCCATGAATAATGAAGGGAAAGTCAGACATTACCTTGACATGACACAAACTCAACTGTTCGAGATGTTTAAAGTTGCCCACGTAGAGCTAAGGCTCGGGCAAAGATATTTTGAAAAATGCAAGCCTTGGTATGTTAAAATAAATAGAATCCGGAACACTTGTTGTTGTAGATACCACATAGAGTTTGATCTATATTATCATACATTTGCACATATACGTCGTTTTTTGCACCCTAACCATGTGCAGGAATGCTCAAGTACAGTACCGCCAATGTCATCTAGAGATTTCATCCATAGCATAATGTGTCCGAGGCAAGATGGGCAAACCCATTACTTAAAACAATGTGTAGAGGGTTCTTGCAACAATTGTGGTGGGATATCTTTATGGTCCGATTGCATCCATGAGAGTGAAGATCAAGCATTTGGTAATGCAATTGTCGAGAAGCAGAACTTTCAGTATGAGACATATCAGCTACGTGATGGGAAAGAAATCAAGAAGATTAAATTGGTGACTTCACAAGTGACAATCTACACGAAACATGTTCATTTAACTGAGTGTACATTGTTTATATGTTGTTTTATAACATTGTTTTAAATATTGATGTATATTTTAATATTGATGTAAATATTTTTATGTTGTTTTATAACATTGTTAATTTTTTTCCACCAGGTGCAAGTATGTGATTTTATTCTAGAGTTCCGTGGAAATATCCAACAGTACATTCAGCATGTCGATATGGCACGGTGGCAAGATGAGCAATTCAGAATATGTTGGGACACCTTCCCTCTTGGAACAATACTATCAGTGGTTGACTTTGCGAAAAATTACACCCTACAACCACAAAATGAAATACAAAGTCAATACTATCACTCAGAGTAGGTGAGCATAATGGTCCATATCACTTATCGACATGGGCCATATATCAATGAAGAGAAACGTGTGATATTGAAAGAGAGTCACTTTTACATTAGTGACGACCGGATACATGACATCCATTACATGCAACATTGCTTTCAATTGTTCTATGATCATGTGATAGCTATGGATATACCATTTTATCGTCATTTGATTTGGTCAGATGGTTGTGCTGGACAGTTCAAGAATGCACGTGTATTTCAATGGTTGTGTTTGTTGCACATAAAATACAAGGTGACACATACATGGAACTACTTTGAAACAGGTCATGGAAAAGGAGAGCACAATGGTGTTGGTGCATGCATAAAAACTGCCCTTCAAAGGGAAGAGATGAAGTTTACAGTTGCTTTCCTTTGAGACGCTTCATATATAGTCGAATGGTGTGCATCTGTGATGGGAGAACAAGCAACAAGGAAACACCTAGTGTCGAGAATATTCTGGGAGGTGACAGATGTGGACCAATCCCAAACACATCAGGCGAACACAGTGCATGGAACTCGAGGTTTTCATTCAATTAGAAGCTCAGACAACTCGGCCCTACAAATTTGGACAAGATTGAAGGATTGATTTTGTAGTTCCTGTAGCATATATGAATGGGATGATTGTGAGTATACAGATACAGTTGATACATGGGATCAGGTGACACTTGGCACTGATTTCAAGGGGGTTAATGGAATAGACCATTTGGAAGATGATCAGACATATATTTCTGCAGACTATGATCAAATATCGGATCTCATACAAGCAGGTACAAAAAAGTAAATTAGTAGTACCTAAATCAATACAAGCCCTTACATTGAAAGAAATTTTATTTATGTTACATGAAAGACATTTTTTAATATTTATGTATTTTTAACCTTTTTCGATTTTCTTTCACAGGTCAAATATATGCAGTGGTTGCCCCAAAAAATAATGAATGGGGTTCTGACTATTGGTTGGCATGTTGCTTAGAGGGGAAACAAACCCTTCTCGAACCTGTTACATATGATGAAAATATTGAATACCCATCTGGATCGATGGTTATAAAAGGGGAGTACCTGACACTAGTAGCACAACAAAAAAGGAAGGGTGGGTATGTATATCAGGATTATAAACCAGGAGCTATTGTATACCACTTCACCAACCTGGTAGTTGGTATAAACATCAAGCTGTGCACAATTTCGAAAAAAAATGTCACATGTACAATACTTGCTACCTCATTTAGAGCATGAGAGATTGATGGACACCATCGGCAACAGAGATGATCCAGATGGCCTACTCGAGTGAGGGCATTGTCAAGTGTTACTGGACAAGTTGTAAACACGATCCTACAACCTCAGGTGAGTTATCTATAAATAATGTTTGCACATTTTTCTTATTTTCTTATGAGAGTACTAATGTTTAGCCTTTCCTGTGCCTAGGATACAAACACTATTTATGGCACATTGGAGGCGCCAAGAACAACTGGTGTCTTTATACACCACCAAATACAAATCGGAAAATAACATGCTCTCAAGTCAGGTTTATCTTCATCATCTTCATATTCCGAAAGTTCTCTTGTATGTCAAGTTTATGAATATTTATGCCAATTTCTACATATGACCAATAAACCTTAAAACTAGCAATTATCAACAAGTATGATAGTTCTCTTCTAACTTCTTTCAATACCTCATTTTGTTTCTACATCTTAGTCATGCATGCATGTGAAATTCATGTATATGGCATTTTGTTTCATGTATGTGCATAGCCTAGCTCTATGGAATTGTGTTTCATGTATGTGCATATAATTCATGTACATGTGTTTCTACATCTTAGTCATGCATGCATGTGAGAGTTCATAAAACCCTATTTTTTAGTTCCATGTCTCAATTTGTGAACCCTAGTTTTATTATGCAGTGTCTAGTTCATGAAATCCTAGTTGGTTTGTAATTTGTAAGGGTAGCTTAGGCATATTCTTGTTGGATTATACGTTGGTACAATAATAATATAGCCTGTGATCTCTAGACACATAGTGTTTTCTTAATGTTGCAACATGTTTTGCGGAGTTGACCCAACAATGCGAGATTGCATTGATGGAAACTGAGCAAAACCCTAGTTTACGAAATGAATGCACAATGAAGTCACTAGGCCATGGAAACACGGAAGAGAGGCTACCTAGAGGTAATCACATGCCAGGAGAGCAACAGAATCGACGATTCATCGATCCAACGTCCGGTTGCCGAGTTATGTTGAGTTGCAAGTCGCATGAAAATGTCATTTAGGGACACTTGGTGACTTTCTGTCCGGGAGCGAAATAACAAATGGAGGGGCAAGATTGCATGCCGTTGGCTCCTGGTAGTGTGTATGGGCAATGCAGATGTGGGACCACTGCCAACACTGGCTTAATGGAGTGTTTTGTGGAGTTGACCCAACAATGCGAGATTGCATTGATGGAAACTGAGAAAAACCCTAGTTTACGAAATGAATGCAGAATGAAGTCACTGGGCCATGGAAACACGGAGGGGAGGCTACCTAGAGGTAATCGCATGCTAGGAGAGCAATGGAATCGACGGTTCGTTGATCCAACCTTCGGTTGCCGAGTTATGTCGAGTTGCAAGTCGCATGAAAATGTCATTCAAGTACACTTGGTGACTTTCTGTCTGAGAGCGAAATAAAAAATGGAGCGGCAAGATTGCATGTCGTTGGCTCCTGGTAGTGTGTATGGGAAATGCCGACATGGGACCTCTGCCAACACTGGCTCAGTGGAGTATTTTGCGAAGTATGTTCATGGGCTTGTATGGGCTTGTAGAGTATGTTCATGTTCCTTATCATTTCCTATCAATTTAGCTATAAAACATCCTCGCTTTCGTCCAACGATGTAGGTTATGTAGACCATCCATGATTATCTGTGGTTAAACCAAATGTGAAACATGAGGTTGTAGACATAGAACTAGGGATAATACACACTACGGAGCTAAGTTAGATAAAGTGCCAATGTGTATTCCATGCCTCGTGGTGTAAATGAATGTGTCCAAGGGGAAGACAATGACTACAAGGAATGTGTTTTTGTTCTATATATTCCCTAGGAAAAACCTTAGGGGTGAAGTTTAACCCATGGGGTAATTTTAGATGTTTTTTTTCCAAACGATGTTCCAATTTTGATTTTTATCTACTAAGCATAAAATGATAACTAAATTCCATAGGATAAAATTATTTTACTATAAGCATTGCCAAGCATTAGGTATCAAATGATTTTCTCTCACATTCAAGCATTAGGTATCAAATGATTTTCTCTTTATCTAGGCAAGCTTCAACTAGATCTTCAACCATTTCATCTTTCTCATAGCTAGGATCCCAGTCCTTGCAAAATGCTTGGACCAAACATGAAAAAGATGATGTTTTTCCTTTACCAAAATCTCTAAACCAATCTCTACATCTCCTTCTAAGCTATGCAAAAGCAATTTCATCATACCATATTCATGTTCTATTTTAAGTTTTGAAATCTAATGTTTAAAAGATGCAACATGATGTGCCACAAAATGAATGTCCCCATGAAAATTTTGAACATGTTTGGTCCATTTTGGAGGGGCCTTATTTGGATACCCAGCAATGCCTAAAAAATTTAAAGGGGCATATACTCTATGATGCATCTTTTATAGGAATGATGCCATATTGATTTCCTCCCAAATCTTCAAAAAGAAATGGTAATATGAAATCTAAAAATAATAATAATTAATACATCCATACCAATGAAGTTCCAGAATTCGGACAAAACTTAAAATAACACATTCATACCAACTTATCACATCATTATAGCTATGTCTACCAAATTCAGGAAAGGGACTTTAGTCCAAGAAACAACGACATTTTGTTACCTTCTAAGCCTATAATTATAAATACCCAAGTCCATGCAAGAATGGAAACTTAGGGAAACTTATTAAAAACCCTACCCAATGTCAACTTAGCAAGATTTCCCTTCACTTTAAGTCAGCTCTCCTCCAACACAAGGGGGATTTCTTTATGTATGATTGCTAAATTACCCTTATAATCTTCAACAAACAGATTTAGCAATCCAACAGGTTATGATGTACAATGGATATTATTTGTGATGAATTCAAGTAGATTAGTGCCCATCCTTGTCCTAAATGGAGTCGAAACACTTTGAAGATTGAAGAGCTATGTATTTCCCTATGTATGATTGCTAAATTACCCTTATAATCTTCTTCAACAAACAGATTTAGCAATCCAACAGGTTATGATGTACAATGGTTATTATTGTGGTGAATTCAAGTAGATTAGTGCCTATCCCTGGACTAAATGGAGTTAAAACACTTTGAAGATTGAAAGACTTAATGAGAGACAATATTAAACAAAAGAATATGCTTGAAACAACAATCAATCGTAGTTATAATAGTGCCACAAAATCATATTCTAGCCAACCATACCAAACTCAAAGATAAACTGGTATTTTTATTGCATTCTTGCCTCTTCACAATACAATCAAAATCTGAAAATGAAGTAGAAGACTGTAATCTTTTATTAAAGAGAACAACACAAGTACATAGCATATATCAGAACTGAAATTAGGGTCTAGAAAATGACTGTTGGGACAGCAGCAATATTCCCAGCATGAGAGCGAAAAGGACAAGGCACAACAACACCCTTACAAATGATGATGACCGCTCTAAATATTTCCTCAAGAAGCCTCAAATAAAAATTTGAATTAAAATGTGAAGTGATATGCCATAATATATTTGTTTGTTAGAAGACAATGGTTGTATTATTGGACCCAACCTAGTTGATAAGGTGAATCCTGTGGGGTAGTAGGAAGTTGTAAGCACGATTAAAAAAGGTCTAAGAGATGAGGTTTTTTTGGATTCCATTTCTAAGGACTAGAGTGGCTACTTGGTATTTGATTTAATAGTTGTGAGTAAAAATGAGTGCTAGAGTTGAGTGGGACTAGGAATGTATCATTAATAGTAAGGATGGGTTAGTTGTAGTATGATTGTAAAGATAAACAAGTTTAGGAGGTGAAGAAGGTTTAGGAGAGGAAGGGGCTATGAAAAGTCACTTGTTTGTTCATTAGAAATTAAACTTCTATATTGGGCTTGTCACTATAAGAAACAACATTCACATCATCATACAGTAAGGCATCTAGAGCCTTCCTTTCTATACCGAACACATTAGATTCATTATTTGCAATGCCAACTCTTCTCCAACAAACACAAAGCCATAAACCTAAAAGCATATTCAAGCATATATCTGCAAGGCATATAATACACATGTCTCCATCCCATATCAAGTCAACCATATATAGGTAAATATGAATGTTGCTTTATATTATAGATGTACATGTATAATGTTTTCAAAAATGGCATGCCATGGCCATAATACAAAATTGTGGATCATACTGTACATCTGTGTGTACATACAAACAAAATGGTACATGTACATGTATTCCCCCTATACATGGATTCTATATGTACCCCCCCTATACATGATTTCTATCTATCCCCCTTTTCACTGCTAATGTCAGTGGCTAATGAGAAGTCTATATTTCTTTTGCAGCTGCTTGATGGCATTCCCCAACGATCTGCAGGAGGATGCATTCTCAATATTGGAGACTGCACACAAACCAAAATTTGAACATACAAGTTAGTTTACCAAGCTATAAAAATAAATACCACATGATGTACATTTGTTCAAATTCCAAGCAAATATAACATTTTTACTTACAATGCGTGTGTAAGTCCTCAGCACTGAAACTACATGTACTTGGGTGGGGGGGCGTGCAGGGTCATTAGTGGCCCCAATTGGGTGCTCTTCAGGCACCATTGCATCACTAGATGCCTGCATAAAGTAACATATGGACCAATGTCAGCAAATACAAAGAAAATGAGACTATATATAATATGTATGGATGTACAAGGACCTTTTCAAAGAAAGAGAGACATGTACACACATACCTGGGGGGGGTGGGAGAGGTGGGTCACCAACAACGTCGATTTGGTGCTCTTCAAGCACCACTGCATCACTAGATGCCTGCATAAAGTAACATATGGACCAATGTCAGCAAATACAAAGAAAATGAGACTGTATATATATATGTACAATGTATGGACATACAATGACCTTTTCAAAGAAAGAGCTCCACATACACGTACCTGGGGGGGGGAGAGGTGGGTCACCAACAACGTCGATTTGGTGCTCTTCAAGCACCATTGCATCACTAGATGCATGCATAAGGTAACATATATATGTCAATGTAAGCAAATACAAATATCTAACAAGACTACATATATATACTACATGGATGGAAAATGGATTTTTCAAAGAAAGCAAGACATGTACACGTACCTGGGGGGGAGGAAGAGGGTCACCGGTGGGTGGAATACTAAACATTGGCTCTACTAGACGGTCAAAGAAAACCTGACCATAACCAGGCTACGTAAAAAAACATACAGATACAATTAGAAAATTTCTTTAAATAATTAAACGCATATACATGTTTCAAATCATTAAGAGCATATAATTAAAAGCATGTAATGAAAAGAATACTTGAGTCTAGGAATCTTCCTCTACATGGGAGGGACTGACCTAGGATTCCACAAACTCATCATGCCCACCCTGCATAAAACATATTGTATCGAGTTTAAGACGTATTTAATCTTGCAGTCTCTAAATTATAAATATGTAAATTACTCGATGTCAAATTAAAAATAAAGTTCTTACAGCTAATGGTGAAGCACCAAAATCATATGCAGCATTGACCGCTGCATCAATGGCATCAGCATCAATGGCCAGATTACATGAATCTGGGGTGTCATTGGACACCAGCTGTATATTTGTTCACGTAAATTGTCAGATAATTATTCAAATAGAAATAAATTACTAAACAATTGAAAACTGTGATATAAAACAAAATTTATATACTATGTAAAGAATGAATGTTACTTACATATCGGAGTAATCCATCGCCCCAAAACTCTAAAGCAGGCCCATAGCATATGCTTCAACACGATGTGCAAGGGTGTGAAATAACCCGATGCTCTGAAGACTCCGCGTCATCGGTGCGATGTGTAGCTCTGGTTTGGTCTGGGGACCTAAAAGGTGGATCCTGAATGTGAGATGGTCCAACCCCAATTGGGCCAACCTCGGAAGTGCCAACCTCTTGGCCTACATTTCCTTGGACGGCAGTCCCATGACGAAGCAATGTATCAGCCAAATCTAATAAGGACTCCTACGTATCATCAAGAACTGGACCGGCTGGAGGATATAACCGAGGGGGGTTTGGTGTGCGTGGAGGGCGTCGCACACGGTTAGGATCGGTCCTAGCCCCTTCCCTATTTTGGGGCATCCCATGACCCACACCCTGGAACTCTAAAATGTCAAAATAGTTAACATGTTTCCCCAGGATAAATTTTGCATATAGCTTCCTAAGGAAATAAAACGGGATGTCTCTATTCCCATGAGGGTCTTCATCGAAGACCATGTACCAGCGATCCATCCAATTGGATTTAATATTGGTTCCACGCACCAGTCTATGGAAATGTGAGGTCGATTGGTGGGTGGAACCAATCCGGTGCTGGGGTCCCAGAATAAGGAAAACAATTGGTCTTTGGTTATTTTTAATTTGTTGACATCTTTGTAGCTCAACCCAGTGGAATAGTATTGCCTCTGGGAATCTTTGTACGAGCTAATGTTGTATAGTGCACCTTAGGAATTGGCAATTGTATTTGTTATGGAGTCTAAGGCCTCCACTAAATATTGTCTTAAGTGGTCCCCCCCCCTAAAGAGTGAGCTAAGGTGTCTCAGTGAACCCAAACGAGCCAAAATCTCATAATTACGGTCGTGTTCCTCCTCCATTCGTGGGTTTGTGTCTGGATTTTGGTTTGGGTTTGGGTTTGTGTCTTGATTTTGGTTTGGGTTTGGGTTTGTACTTGGGTTTCTGCTCTTTGTTAAGAACAAAACAGTTCAATTTCAAAATTTAATTAATGAATTTCATTGTTTGTTTTTTAATACATGTAACAAATTTTATTAAATTGGTTTAAAAAAAAACAAAAACTAGTTTAAATTAACAATCACAATAACGAAAAATTCAAAACGAATTAACAAAGTAGTAAATTTCTTGCCACCCACCTTCCATTTTTGCCGAATTGTGAAATGGCTTTCCTCCTTCTCTCAAATGCAAATCGATGGGTGTGTTTTTTTGCCTTCCCGATATCGTCGTTCCTTCATTGAGTAAATTGGGAAAATGAGGCCGCGGGCACTGTGATTTATATATATATATATTTTTTGCATTACAAATCGCACATGCGATATATCGCAAGTGCATTTTTTAACTTTATAAATGAATTTGCGTTTTTAAATCCTAAATATATATGAATTTGGGACCGAGGGTGCGGGCACTGTTTTTTTTTTTTTTTTTGCATTGCAAATCGCACTTGCGATATATCGCAAGTGTGTTATTTAACTCTATTAATCCTAAATATATAATATGAATGAAAATGAGACCGCGCGGCCACTCTGTTTTAATTTTTTTTGTTCTTTTTTTTGCATTATAAATCGCACCTGCGATATATCGCAAGTGAATTTTGTAACTCTATTAATCCTTTTTATATGAATGAATAAATGATTGGGGATTTTCTTGGACTATTAATCCTCTATGTATGAATGAATAAATGATTGGGTATTTCATTGGACCAAGGACGAGGGAGACAAGGGCACATTGAATTCTACAAATCCTTAATTAGTATGTCGAAATCCCATCATTTGGACCTTGATTTTTGCCAATGTATAAGGATTTTCACCCCTTTCTCCTTGACTAGGGAGGGACAATTACAACTTTGTCACTACTTGCAAGCCTACTAGGGAGTGATAATTACAACATTTTCATGAGCTATGTCTTGCCTTAGGGGAGCGATAATCATGTTTGCACCATTTGAGCCTGGACATCAAGTGAGGCCCTGCGTAGCCACCTAGGGATTTCTTTTGCTTGCGATTACAACACTCAACCACTTGAGCTAACCCTCTAGGATTTTGTGTCACAATTTCTCCTTTGCTATTAATGGTATTTATATTATATAAATTTATGGAGCCCCTTTTATCTTCCAATGCTTTACCAAACAATCAACATCCTCATATAAAATTATACTAGATATAGAGTAATTCGAGGAATGCTCTTCTCCTTCATGTTAATTATCGTATGCTTGTGTAGAATACATAATTAATCAAAATAAAGTTTCATTGAAGAAAAGAACTCAAAATACCTTAGGATGTGTATTATAAATTAGTAATGTTCATTATAAGTATTGATTAGAAAACATCATTACCAAAATGTGTTATTTTATTTCCATGGAGTTTATTTGTAATTGAATTACCATATTTGTAGTCATCAAATATATTTTCATAAATAGATCACGTGAGTAATGAGATAAAGATAGAGAATAGTTTTTTTCAAATGTCTAATTTTATATCTTTGTAGGATAGGGGCAAATAGGTTTGAAGGGAGAAAAGGTAATGGCAGAAGAGAGGAAGTGGGTTGCTTATTTTTATGATCTATAATAAGAGATATTAGCCTCCATTTTAATAACTTTAGTTGATATAGTGGGTGCATGGATGGGTGACATGGTGTGGTTGGATAAGCAACGAGGGAGTTATATGGAGAAGGGTATGATAGAAGACATCAAAGGAAGAAAAAAAATTAGAGGAGAAGATATCGAAACAAGAAATCAATTTAGTGCACAAATTGTACATGTGACATTAGTTGTAGAAGAGATCCACGGTGCCTTATACAGAAGGATAACATCTCAAATAAAAATTGATATAAGACAAGAAAATTAATGTTTCAAATCATCTCTAGTATTCACATCTAGAGAACAAACAAAGTTTGTATATGGTCCCCTCTCTCATAAATCAATTGAATCTCTCTAACTATGCCTTTGCAAGTAAAATTATATGCATAGAGACAAAAAAATTAGTACAATAAATGAAACTCTAATCATTCAAACAAATGGAAAAAAAAACAATAAACACAAATGATGGTGAAATAAGAAGACCATATGAATCGAACCCTAGTTCGACTACAACTTTGAAATATGGAAGAGATATGGAGGGATTCAATCCTTCTAGAGGAATGAGAGGAATTGGGAGTACATATACCATTACAGATCATGATTCCTGCTCAGCTCTTTCCATTTATTGATATGACGTGCAGCTTAGTACTACTTCTTGAATATAGCATTGGTAATGCTTATACTTGCTAACAGAGCCTGCTTTATAAGTAATTAACTCTATACTTTATAACCTGCTCCTTACTGACTAGAGCTAGAATATCTTAATCTGAGTAATAATAGAATCATTTTCTTACATGCGATGAGAATCCCCTCCTAAGCATTATAAAAGAGTTAATTTATTATACGAAACCCTTTTATTAATAAATGACCCAGAGGGACATTCCTGAGGTATGAGGGGAAGGACAATTTAACTAGAGAACATTATACATTTTACTAATAAATCCAATTTTATAGTCACATATCATCGAGGAACATAGGGTGGCCATGTAAAGTTGTCATGATGGGACTCTCTTACAAAAAGGCTAGTTAGAGTGATCAGAGAGTAGGATGAGTTGAGGAGCCATATGGATGTAGAAGAAAGGTGGGTTACTAAGTTTAGATAGAGCATTGATATTACCATGCCCACTACAAAATATAATTTAAGATGATCATTGTGAAAGAAAATAAAATTTAAGATGATCCACATGATCAAAATCACAGTTTCGTTATAACACAAGTGGGATATATCGCACTTGCGATATAACGCAAGTGGGATATATCGCACTTGTGATTTGTAACTATTACAAAATGCATGTCTGATTTATCGCATATGCGATATGGGCTAACTAATATTAGCCTCGGTTTTCGGCTCAGGTTTGTCCAAACCTAGACACAATAACGCATATGCGTTATGGATTTCCGTTTTGGTGGTGCATTTTTTATTTCTATAGTGGCACTAAAAAGTGGAACCAACTTCGTGCGAGTGCCCTTAAGTTATATATTATTAGATGTTGTGGAAAGTCTTAAATTGAAAACATAAAAGTTTAGTAAATCTTGGTTAGTTAGACTAGCAATTGGAACAAAGAAGAAAGTATCATATTTTATAGAAAGTTGTGCGTTATCCATGAATAATTTACAGACACAAATCACAAATCAAGTTGAATATTTTACCTTTAGGATCTTACGATATTATAGTTGGGATGGACTGGTTAGAAGCCCATCATGTCCTTCTGAATTGTTACGAAATTTTTTTTACATGTTTAAATGAAGAAGGAAAAACTGTAGAAGTAAAAGGCATCCCAAGAAAGGCAACCCTTAGAGAGATTTCAGCCATCCAAGTTAAGAGGGCAGTTAGAAAAGGATGTCAATTGTTTGCAGTAAATGTAGTAAATGATGAGTTTATCGGTAAAGAGGATAAACTGAAATTAGAAGACATACCTGTCCTAAAGGATTTTAAGGATGTATTTCCTGAGGAGATCCCAGGATTACCTCCTAAAAGATATTTAGATTTTACCATCGAGTTAATACCAGGAACAATACCAAATTCTAAAGCTCCATACAGAATGAATATACTATAATTAAACGAATTGAAATCACAGTTGAAGGAACTGATTGATAAGAATTATATAAGACCCAATGTGTCTCCTTGGGGAGCAAATGTCATCTTTGTTAAGAAGAAACATGGCACATTAAGACTGTGCATAGACTATCGCCAGCTTAATAAGATTACAATCAAGAATCGGTATCCGTTGCCCTGCATAGACGATCTATTTGATTAGCTGCATGGAACAATGATATTTTCATATATTGATCTAAGATCAGGATATCATCAAGTATGGCTTAAGGATGAAGATATTTTCAAGATAGATTTCAGAACTCAGTATGGACATTACGAGTTCGTAGTCATGCCATTTGGCTTGACTAATGCCCTAGCTATATTTATGTGTTTGATGAATAATATTCTGCACAAATACTTAGACAAGTTTGTTGTTGTGTTTATAGATGACATTTTAGTGTATTCTAAAAGTAAAGAAGAGCATGATGAACATCTATGGATTATCTTACAAGCTCTGAGAGACCATCAACTATACGCTAAGTTTAGTAGGTGTGACTTCCACTTGGACAAAATTTAGTATCTAGGACACATAATTTCTAAAGAAGGAATCTCGGTTGACCCCGACAAGATAAAGGCCATTAATGACTGGCCAGTTCCTAAGGATGTGTTAGACATAAGATCATTTATGGGCATTACTGGATATTACAAAAAATTTATAGAGGGTTTTTCAAGGATTTCCAACCCCATAACTTCCTTACAGAAGAAAGGGAAGAAATTTGTGTGGGATCAGAAATGTTCACACAGTTTTAAGAGATTAAAGGAATTGTTGACTACAACACCTATTCTAAGGATAGTAGATCCTAATAAAGATTTCATAGTTTGCACAGATGCTTGTAATGACAGACTCGGTGGAGTCCTAACACAAAAAGGGCATGCGGTGGCATACGAATCAAGAAAGCTAAAAGTACATGAAAAGAATTACTCCACATACGATTTAGAGTTATTAGCTGTAATTCATGCTTTTAAAATGTGGCGTCAACACCTTATTGGCAGAAAATTCACATTGTTAACAGATAATATGGGTTTGAAATATTTATTAGATCAGACAAATATGAATGCTAGACAAGCTAGATGGTTGACCTTCTTAAGTGAGTATGATTTCGAAATTCAACATATTAAAGGGAAAGAGAACAAAGTTGCAGATGCCTTGAGTCGTAAGGAAAAACTGAATTTTATTTCATCCATCAACACTTACTTCACAGATTTGGAAAATCAGATTCATGAAAAGAGTGAAACGGATGAAGAATACAGAAAAATAAAAGAAAGGACAACAGACAACAGTTCTGAAAATTTTATGTCAGATTTCAGTATGAAAGAAAATGGGTTATTACTATATAAAAATAGATTGTATATACCAGATATACCATAAATAAAAATTTTATTTTAAATTAGATGCATAAAAGTCATTATTTTGGTCATCCAGGTTATCAAAATACCATTACTATGCTAAGGAAAGAATACTATTCACCCAGAATGAAGAATGAAGTAGCAGAGTACATAGCTAAATGTTTGGATTGTCAAAAAGTGAAGGTTGAACACGAACATCCTGCTGAATTGTTGCAACCGTTACTGATACCAAGTTGGAAATGGGAAGTTATGAGCATAGACTTTATTACTGGATTACCTAAAAATCAGAAACAACATGACTCTATCATGGTGGTAGTGGACAAACTCAGCAAAGCATCACATTTTATACCCATGAAGACTACTCATAAAGCACTAGACATTGCATAAATATTTATGAAACAGATTTTTCGACTACATGGGATACCAAAAGTAATAATCTCAGATCGTGACTCTAAGTTTACTGGAAACTTTTGGATATCACTGTTTAAGGGGTTGAATACAACCTTAAATTTCAGCACAGCATTTCATCCACAAACGGATGGACAGACAGAAAGGGTAAATCAAGTTTTAGAAGATTTATTAAGAATGTATGTTAAGGATCAGCCTGGTAAGTGGGAAGACTACTTGCACTTAGCAAAATTTGCTTATACTAATCATTATCATGCATCAGCCAGACTTAGTCCTTTTGAAATTCTTTATGGTAGGAAATGTGATACACCTGTTTCGTGGAATGATATAGTAAATAGAGTTGTTTTAGGACCTAAATTATTGTAGGAGTTAGAACTAATTGTGAAATAGGTACAAAGAAATTTAAAAGCTGCCTAAGATAGGAAAAAGAGTCAAGCAGATTTAAAAAGGACTGATAAATAGTTCCAGGTTGGTGAACATGTATTCGTCAAAGTAAGACCGAAAAAGAGTTCATTAAAATTGGGGAACTGTGCCAAGTTGGCACCCAGGTATTGTGGTCCTTTTGAAATATTGTCCAGGGTTGGACCAGTGGCATACCAACTGGCCTTGCCATCAAATTTAAAAATACATGATGTTTTTCATATATCATTTTTAAAGAAGTATGTACAGGATGCTACTCATGTTGTAAACTGGAATGATGTACAGAAGGGACAAGACGGAGATTTTCAGGTGGAACTAGACTGTATCCTCGAAAGGAGGGAATCTCTGCTATGGAATTGCACCATTGGGAAAGTGAAAGTGCAATGGAAGCACCTTAGCCCAGAAGTGGCAACTTGAGAGTTGGAGAGTAGTATGCAGGAAGCATACCCAACTCTGTTTCAGGAACACTCAATGAGTGATTAACCAACATTGAGGACAATGTTGAGACTTAAGGGGGGGTGTATGTCACCTACCCAAATTTTTAAAATTATTATTTTATTAGCAAAATACTTTATGTTAAATTTAATTACAAATTTTTGTAATTATGATCAATTCTGATCAAGGATGAATGTAATTATTGAATTATTATTATTTAATAAATTAAGGTAGGAGACAAACACCCAAGGGAACTGTTAAATGAGTGTTCACTGACCCACTAGGAGGAATGGAAGCTGTTGGAAGGTATGGGACAGATGGCAGCAATTGCACTTCACCACTAGCTATTGGTTATATGACAAATCCCCCTAAAAATGTGGCATTATCCCCCAAGTGGTGGGAGTGGGAAGGCAGCTCATTTAATGACCCAGTAACAACTGAAAAGGCCTAGGCAGCTTACATAAGGCAAATTCAAATTGAGCAGGTAGCTCTTACACAATATCTTTTGCAGAAGTATTTCCTCATGTGCATCAGGTGATCACTGAGAGATTCGAATAGGGAGGGTAGTTATGAGTGCAATCATAAGTCTACATACTATTTTCCCAAGAAGAACCAGAGGTGTTGATCTAGGTCTTTTGGACTGCTAGTTCTTGAAGATTCGACAGTTAGTGTTACTGCAAGTGGAGATCCTAAATTCCTAAGTTTCTTCCTCCTGGTGGTTCAGTGAATAGGCTCGGGGGTCCTAAGGAAAGTAACTTGGATATCTTAAGGAATTAGTTGGGTGGAACAAGCTCCTTGGGCTGTTTGTTTCCCTACAGTTAATTAGGTTTTGTTGTTTCCTACTTTGTTTACAGTTTAATAATTATGTTTAGTGAAATCATAAAAATATGTTTTGTAAATGAATTTATTTATGATCTTTGTTAAAGTCTGAATGATAAACTTGTTTAAAATCTGATTTAAAAATCAATTCAATATTTTTCCACATGCTGTTATATGCATCGTACTCCAGTATAGAGAAGCAAATTATATAATAGATTAGAGATAGGCATATTGCCATTTGATTGGATAAATAATTATAGTAAGTGATTTGTTCGCCATTCTGACCTGTATCTAAATAGAGTAAGAATTTACTGTATAACTATAGATAATGTTTTAGGATTCTTTTGTTATTTCAAAAATATAAATCTAGTTAAATTTTTGAACAGTCATGTATTCTCCTCATATCTCTATCCTATTCAAATAGCAAACAAATTCTTTCAGTATTCAAATTTTCATAGTATAGGTATTTTGCAAAAACATAACAGCTGTAAATTCATTCCATACCATTTTGGTTATGAGTAAATATTTTTCATTTTGACATAGAGCATTCCATTGTAACTATAATTGTTTTAATAATTAGTTTCATACAGTCTAATACAAGCATTCATGTTTTATTTCTGCTTTATAAAGATTTATTCTAACAGTAGCCAAATTACACTTTTTACATATTCCTGTATAAACTGTAGCTCACATCTTAACGATTTTTCTTTCAAAACACAACTTTCCAATCAGAGAAGCGAGCCATAGTTTGCAAGTACGAGAGAACCCTCAGTCCTCAGTTTCCATTTAAATTTACATAACAGAAAATTTCTTTTCAAACCTCTCAAGGTTTCACATTACATGGGACTCGTCCCTTATCAACCAGAAACTTAAAATAGAATCAAGAATCAACAAAAATACACAGGGTTTTTACCCTTGAAACGTCTAGCAGCATAAACGAAAGTTTGGAGTCTCTACCATCAACACGGCCAGGCATCAAATAGCCAAGTAGCATTTTAAAAGTTTGAGAGGTTACTCTTTGCTTAATCTAAATTAAAACAAAACAAGATTATAATATTGCTCGTAGTCATTATTGTTTTATGGTGAAGTTTTCTACTTCTCGGCACAGAGACAGACACATCAAGGTACCTACGAGGCAAGTAAGAACCACCGGAGCTTACCCAGAAGCCGAAGAAGCTTTTCCTTTCTTTTATAATGCAGAAAACCCCTCCACTGAAGAGAAAACCTGCCAAACCCCAAGCACGTGGTTATTACGAGAACACATTACTGAATACAAAAATCGATGAATTTTAACTTACATTAAATTCTTACTACATTACCTGAAAGATTTATTTTTCAAATGTCGTTGGAGAAAAGTAGAGGTTGACCGTAATCCATCTTACTCGCGGGAGAAACCAACTAGTGTTACCACCTTTCGAAAAAACAAAAGAACCAACGACTATGTATTCTGAACAGTTGTTGCTCACCTACACCTAATATCACGACCTTATGGTATGAAGCCGAAGCCTGCAAACCCTTAAACGTTTACTGTCATGAGTTACAGGTTCAAAACCCTGGAAGAACACTTCATATCACCCTAAAAATTGGGTAGCCTATCGGCCTAATTACCATGAAATAATAAAAGACCGAAACTCTTGCCATCAATACAAACAAACCTGTTTAGGGTTACTCAAACCGACGATCGAGATCTAGAGTGATCAATGGTGGGGAAGAGACAATAGTACATTGTGGAAAACCGAGCAAACTTTACATTAATATTTCAGTAATTACCAACACCCACCATGTTTCCAACCTAACAGGTCAAAGAACAATACATTGTATAGCGTGGAGATGAGACAATCGAGTATCCTCGCCAGCTATAATTCTCTACTTCATTATCACCCAAAGTTCATAAGGTTAGGCTACGTGGATTGCTGCTACCCATTCCATGTTGAAGTGCATTTATTTTCATATTACCGTAACTCTATCAACTTGCAATACAAGTTATTACCCGTCAGATCATCACCATAACGTCGAGATGCTAGCATTTAAATTTTAATGTTACTACTTATGCACGAGTTCATATTTATAATATAGTTTCAATCTATCACTCAAGTCACGATTTCATTAAATTTGCTATAATCTTTTAGTGGAGGTTAGAGGATAATACCCTTTGGTGATAATGTTTTATACATATGCTTTCTTAAGTATTACATAACTATTGTTTTTGTTTTAATAGTTTGAAATAGTAAGAATCATTTCATATCAAATAGCAATATGTAATGCATATTTTATATATTTCCAAAGGTTTATATTGGTGTCACATAATAGTGTAATATATTATGCTTTATGTAAATAAATGATAGTTAAAAATTACATAGTTACTACTTCTAGTTAGGTGGTGTGTTGAAATGCCAAATGCAGTTCATAGAATGAGTCTAAGATCTAGTAAGACGTCATGCGTATTGATAGTTCGAAAGTGTAATTTCGACGAATTACGTATTTGTACACTTAATTAAATAATAGCATTTTATTGTGTTAAATATCACTAACAGAGATCTCTTGACGATACCTGTAACAGTACTTTAGAAAGTTGATCGACTGGGATTGATAACATCCAAGAGCTTTGTAAAACATTGCCAAGCTAGGAGTAGAATTTCTTGTATCCATACATTCAGTTTTAATGTCGCAAGGAAGCACTTAACATTTTATATTGATGACGTTATGAAAAACACAAGTACTCTATTTTTTATGTGGTCATGAAGATTTATTACCTGCAGTCTGCACATGGAAACAAGTTCAATTGCCTTAGCTAAACGTAGCTAAGTAAGCTCTAAGGTGCCTCATAGAACCCCTTTTATCAACAAACAAACTGTCAGTAATACATCAATGATTTAAAAGCAATACAAACTGTACAAGCATGCATATTTAATCAAGAACCTAAACAAAATCATGAACTGTACTGGTCTTCATAAACATACAAAGATATCTCGTTTACGAAGTTAACAACCGTTAATATCTGAAGTAAAAATTTTAAATAATTGAGGTTGATGACGTGCCATTATGATTATCTTACCTTAATTAAGTGTTCAATTTAGTTATCTCATTCTGCATTAGATAATTCTGATAAATATTGTTATTATATTTTTTTTTTTTTGGTATTTTCGGGATGTTACATGACAAGCCTTAAAAACAGTTTAGTTTTGTTTTTGGATGATTCAGAGGTTTGGCTGACATCCTACGTGATGATCAGGAAATTATTTTGTAAAAGTTGATGGCTTGAAGTTTTTTTGGACAGAGATGTCTAACGAAGTCTTTCGAACTTAAGCATAACTTCATGTACCTTTTGATTCGACTGAATAACATTGGTATGTTTTTTTCTTGCTGGAAACAAAAATGTAGATATTGCACACTAAAATGTGATAATGTATTAATACAAATTAAAATGAATGATGGGATTTGAAAATGTAGATATTGAACACGTTAAGCATTGTATTAATATTATTTATTAATATAAATTATTACAAACATTATGATAATTTATTAATATAAAAAATTAATAATGACACAAGAAAATGTGATAATTTATAATTAAAATTAATAATGGGAGACATAATTTATTAATATAAAAAATTAATAATGGCACACCAAAATCGTAGATATTGCATACGTTAAGGATCAAGTATTAATATTAATTGATGTGGGGATATTGTACACTTTAATGATTGTTTTATTTTCTTAATATAAAATAATATTAATATTAATATTAATTTAAAAATATTAAAATTAAAATAATATTATTAAAATAACATAACATCATTATTATTATTCATATTAATAAATTAAAAAAAAAAATATTAAGATTAATGTTTAATATTTAAAACAATGGTTTAATATTAAGATTATTGTTTAATATTAAGAATAATGTTTAATAACATAGAATAATATTAATGTTAAAAATTAATATAAATGCATAAAAAGTTGTTTTAATAGGAAACAATACTCAGATTAATGTAAAAGATTAGTATGAAATAATATTAAGATTAATGTAAAAGATTGGCAATATTGTCATTAATACTAATACTAACATTAATGTTACATAACATAAATATTAATGCTAATATTAATAATCTTGATAATATTAATAATCTTGATAATGATTATTAATTTTTTTAATAGTTTCATTTTCTACTATGATTTTGAATCAATTATGAAATGAAACAATACTAAGATTGATGTAAACGATTAAAATTAATGTAAAACATTAATATGAAATAATATTAAGATGAATGTAAAAGATTGACAATATTGTCATTAATACTAATACTAATATTAATGAAAAGATTAATTTTACTACTAATATTAATAGTAATAATCTTGATAAATTTTTTTTTAATAATTTCATTTTCTAATATGATCTATGGGCCAACTATAATAAGCAATAGTTAATTATTAACAACTATGAAAAACCTTGGTTAACCGTGATCTAACATTGCATATAACCTTATACAATAATTGACATCAACCCAAAACATAACATAACAATATTCTAACCATAATTACACCTAACATTGCATAACCTCAAACATAACCATAATATTGTAATGTTAATGTTATTGTTAACATATTATCAACATTCATGTTTTGGAAACATCATTGTTAACGTTAATATCATCATTCATGTTTTGTTAACATTAATATCAACATTAATGTTAATCTTAAACAAAGTAAACCATTGTCAACCATATTCAACCTAAGTCAACCATAATCAACCATTGTCAACTTTGGTTTTTCATGGTTGACCACAACCAAAGTCAACAACGGTTAGCCAAAGCCAATGAAAGTCAACCATATTCAACCTAAGTCAACCATAATCAACCATCGTCAACTCTAGTTTGTCATGTTTGACCACAACCAAAGTCAACCACGGTTAGCCAAAGTCAATGAAAGTCAACCATGGATAACCAAAATTTAACCAAAGTCAACCATGGTCCACCGAAGTCAACAATGGTAACTAAAGTCAACGAAGGTCAACCATGGTCTTCCATAGTTAACAATGGTCTTCCATAGTTAACAATGGTCAACCATAGTCAACCATGGTTAACCAAAGTCAAACATGATTAACCAAAGTTAGCCATTTACAACCATGGTGTATGATGGTCAACCAAAGTCAAACAAAGTTCACCATGGTCAGTCAAAGTCAACCATGGTTAACTAAAGTCAACCACGATTAACCATGTTCAACTAACGTCAACCATCCGAAGTGAACCATGGTCAACCAACGTAAACCATTGTGAAGCAAAGTCAACCATGGTCAATTAAAGAAAACCATGGTTAACGAAGGTCAACTGTAGTCAAACAAAGTCAACAATGGTCAACCAAAGTCAACAATAGTCAAACAATGTCAACCAAAGTAAACCAAAGTTAACCATATTCAACGACGGTCAACCAAAGTCAACAATGCTCAACCAAACTCAACAATGCTCAACCAAATTCAACCGTGAACAACCATAGTCAACAATGGTTAACAAAAGTTAGCCAAAGTAAACCAAAGTCATCCATAGTCAGTCATGGTCAACTAAAGTTAACAATGGTAAACGAAAGTCAACCATAGTCAACCAAATTTAACCATGGTAAACTAAAGTCAACCATGGTCAACCAAAGTCAACCATGGTCAACCAATGTTAACCATTGTAAAACAAAGTCGACCATGGTTGACCATGGTTTACTTGGACAACTAATGTAAACCATTGTAAAACAGAGTCGACCATGGTTGGCCATGGTTGAATTTGTCAACCAAAGTTAACCAGGGTAAACCAAAGTGAACCATTGTCAACTGATGCCACTCATGGTCATCTATAACTATAGTTGACTTTGCTTGAATTTGGCAGACTTTACTTGACCATGGTCATCATTGGTTGACCATTTGACTTTGGTTTACCATGGTTGAATTTGGTTTACTATGGTTGACTTTAGTTAACCATGGTTGATTTTGGTTAACTATGGTTGACCATGGTTTACTATGGTTGACTTTGGTTGACTATGTTCATTACTACTGACTTTGGTTAACCGTGGTTGACTTTTATTGGACATGGTTTCCTATGGTTGACCATTGTTCACTTTGGTTTTGCATGGTTGACCACAACCAAAGTCAACCATGGTTAGTCAAAGTCAATGATAGTCAACCATGGTTGACGAAAGTCAACCATAAACAACCAAAATTTAACCAAAGTCAACCATGGTCCTCCAAATTCAACAACGATAAATTAATGTCAACGAAGGTCAACCAAAGACAAGAGTTATCGACCATGGTCAACAATGGTAAACTAGTGTAAACGAAGGTCAACCAAAGTCAAGAATCGTCAACCATGGTCTACCATAGTTAACGAAAGTCAACAATGGTAAACTAATGTTAGCGATGGTCAACCAAAGTTGAGAATTGTCAACCATGGTCTACCATAGTTAACCATGGTCAACCATAGTTAACCAAAGTCAACCATAGTTAATAATATTTTTATATGACTTTGTTTTTGGTAAACCAAATAATTTTAAGTCAACCATGGTAAACAAAATAATATTCTACTAGGACTTTGGTTGTGGTAAACCAAAGTCAACCATCGTCAACCATAGTCAACTCTGGTTTTTCATGGTTGAACACAACGAAAACCAACCACAGTTAGCCAAAGTCAATGAAAGTCAACCATGGCTAATCAAAATTTAACCAAAGTCAACAATGCTAACTAAAGTCAACCATGGTCAGCAATGGACAACCATGGTCTACCATAGTTAACCATGGTCAACCATAGTCAACCAAAGTCAACCATGGTTAACCAAAGTCAACCATAGACAACCATGGTGTACGATGGTCAACCATGGGAAACCAAAGTCAAACAAAGTCCACCATGGTCAACCAAAGTCAACCATGATCAACCAACGTCAACCATTCTGAACCAAATTCAACCATGGTCAACCAATGTAAACCATTGTGAACCAAAGTCAACCATGGTCAATTAAGGAAAACCATGGTTAACCAAGCTCAATCGTAGTCAAACAAAGTCAACGATGGTCAACCACAGTAAACTAAAGTTCACCATAGTCAACGATGGTTAACCAAAGTCAACAATGCTCAACCAAATTCAACCATGAACAACCAAAGTCAACCATGGTTAACCAAAGTTAGCCAAAGTAAACCAAAGTCATCTATAGTCAATCATGGTCAACAAAATTTAACCATGGTAAAAGAAAGTCAACCATGGTCAACCAAATTTAACCATGGTAAACAAAAGTCAACCATGGTCAACCAAAGTCAAGCATGCTCAATAAAAATTCAACCAATCTTAACCATTGTAAAACAAATTCAACCATGGTTGGCCATGGTTGACTTGGTTAACCGATGTTAACCATTGTAAAACAAAGTCGACCATGGTTGGCCATGGTTGACTTTGTCAACCAAAGCTAACCATGGTAAACCAAAATGAACCATTGCCAACTAAATCGACCCATGGTCATCTATAACTATAGTTGACTTTGGTAGACCTTACTTGACCATGACTGTCTTTGGTTGACCATTTGACTTTGGTTTCCAAAGTCAACTCTAGTTTTTCATTGTTGACCACAACCAAAGTCAACGACAGCTAGCCAAAGTCAACAAAAGTCAACCATGACCAATCAAAATTTAACCAAAGTCAACCATGGTTCACCAAAGTCAACAATGGTAACTAAAGTCAATGAAGGTCAACCATAGTTAACCATGGTCAACCATATTCAACCAAAGTCAACCATGGTGTATGATGGTCAACCATGGTCAACCAAATTCAACCATAGTCAAACAAATTCCACCATGGTAAACCAAAACCAACAATGGTCAAGCAAAGTCGACCATGGTTGACTATAATCAAACATGGTTAACAAAGTTGACTAAGGTCAACCAAAGTCAACAAAGGTCAACTACAGTCAACCATGGTCTACTATATTCAACCATAGTCAACCATGAACATCCAAACTCAACGATGTTCAATCATAGTTAACCATGGTCAACAAAAGTCTACCATAGTTAATAATGGTCAACAAAAGGCAACCATGGTCAACTGATGTCAACCATAGTCGTTATATTAAATTATTATATTTATTTTTAGTTAATTTATATTATTAATTGTGTGGCCATAATATTATTTTTAATAATAATAATAATAATTCACCAAACCTAACCAGGAGGCCAGCCGTCAAATAGCAAGCCATATTAATAATTAATATGGCTTATATACGCCGATCGGCATATATCAACCACATGTAAATGTGTGGCAATGGTTGATATATGCCGATCAGCGTATATAAGCCATACTAATTATTAATATGGCTTGCTAGTAATTAATCCTATGCAAAGATTTACCTAAATTTGAATGGAAAATGAGATGAGTGGAGAACGATGAAGCACACTACAATGAATGGTTGGGAACGTTGATGAACCTTTGAAACATGGGGGCTAGCGGTGCAAGTTGAGATGAACTTTGAACCTTATACATAAGCACCCGCATTTAACAAAGCATTAATTCACTGCTCCACTTCCCAAAAACTCTGTCATTGATCTGAAAATAATGCTTCAAAGTACCATCCAATAATATTGCAAGTACGTCTGCAAATAATGCTTCAAATACCATCCAATAATATTACAAGTAAATAATATGTAGTGGGATAATTTATGGATAAATTTACAAACTATGTCATAATTGTTAAAAGATATGAACAAATAGACAAAGTCAAAGACCAATTAATACAAAATCTCTCATATATATATATATATCCTAGCATAAATCCATCTTAATTCTAGCTCTATCAAGAGTCAAGAGTGATCAATCCTTTTATATATAAACCCTTTAATACAAATGTATATTAATCATAGTGCAAAATTTAATAATTACATATTACAAAAAATATAACATATCTAACGAATAACATAGTTGGTATCATAAGTAACATAGTTGATATCATAAGTAGGTACATCCTTCCAGCATGTTCCATATTCAAATGTAAAAGTAAGTAGGTTCACCTTTTATATCCACAAAAAACTTTATCAGATTTGTATATCAACCATGCAAATAATTTGTCTTACATCTCCTTTGTACTAGACCTTCACCCATTTTTTTTTTTGAATTTGTATCTCTTTCTCTTTATTTGTTCTTCATTTGTTGCGTGCTTGCCATCCTCCAATCTATTTCCCTTTATTTGTTCTTGTTCATTTGCTTTTGAATCATACATAATATTTGTCCGTATTCCCAACATCAACATGGATAATTTTTCAGTTGGTTGAGAATCTTTAAAATGTGTTTGAGCCATTTCTTCAATATGCGATTTGTGGAGTGCATCCATACCAAGGAGTTGAACTTTTTTAGCATGTTATTTGTAAAAAAACAAAAAATACAATTCATCATCGGAATTATTATATTTCTGATAAAATCATTTAAACATATTCTATGAATAAAATAAGCCAAACATAAAATATCATATACGAAAAGTTAACAATTAACGATTGTGATTTTTTATACTAAAAGAAAAGTTAACAATTAACCATTGTGATTTTTTATACTAAAAGTCCTACTTATAGTGTATATTTAAATTTATTATATATTTAATCAAGTTCGTTTACATCACATGTAGATTAAGTAAATTTTTCTTAAGGTAATTTATTGTATCGAAGAGGCGTAGAATTTCTAAGCTAAGTAGGAACTCCTTTGTCCTTTTTAAAAATAATAAAATATTATAAAAAATAACATGTCCACTCAAATTAAATTTAAAACATTTATATTAACAATGACATATATATAAAACTACACAAATTAAATAAATTAAACTATTTCTCAACATTTGCACTCTAAAAAGGGGTTTGTGCCTTGAAAGATTTGATCCCTCTTCGTAGATCATCTTTTAAGATGGATGTATACTAGTTTTTACCATAGTTCTACGGTGGAGTTGTTTAAATGTTAGTTAAAACTTTTCACTTTTACTTGAAATGGGTCATGGGTTTTGGTAGTTATAAATTAATGGTATTTATGTTGATAGACATTTTTATTTTAGAAATTGGGGTAGACTACAGCCTATGTTTTTCTAGGATTGTACAACGATGAGACAAGTGTACTTTCGAGATTGATTCTATGGTAGTCTTTCAAAATTCAAAATAAACAGTTATTTAAAAAAAATTAAAAATATTTGTGGTAGCGGATGCATTTATAACTCGTAGATGATGAATGGATAACCAATTGTTCATGGCAAATAGCTAGAAGAATGTGAAATAATAATGGTTGATGCTTGAATGCATTAATAACTTGTAACATATTACTTATGGTACCACTTAAGTTGTGGCATATCTATGTTCATCCACCAATTAAGGGTGTAGTCTAAATATTCTACGTTTTCAATCTTTTTCGACCATATTTTAGTATAAGTATTAGGATTGGAAATTCTTTAAAAATATTAGAATCACATATATTAGCTATGGAAATTGCATAATTTAGGTGCCATGAGGGTATTTGAGGATGTTGAATCTATTTAAAAGTACAATTTAAACACGTAGAAATTTGGATTTTACCAATCAATCAAATGTTTCCTTTTTTACATTACATTTAAGATTTATAAATTAATTATAATATTAATTTTAATGTTTAAATACATTATGTATTTAAATTATTTTATCAACTATTTTAAATATAAAATATTTTAGAAAAAAAAAAACATTTCATTGAACGTTTAACTTGCTCATGAACGTTTAACTTTAATTTAAATATAATAATGTACTAATTATTTTAATGAGTAGTCTAAAAAGTTACTAAGATTTGGAATTTTGACGAAAGAATTTTTTAGATTCGCATAAAATTAGTGTTAAAATTGTTTAACAAGGGAAAAAGCTGCATGGCAGCTTTGTCTCTGCCAAAGGGTGTGGGCCACGTGGCAGCTATGCAGAAGCAAAAGCATAAGGTTGAAGGCTAGAGCACTTGGAAGAGAAGGGTGAACGTGTTAGAGGTTGAAGGCTAGAGCAAGTGGAAGAGAAGGGTGAATGTGTCTGAGGGTTGGAGTAGGTGTCAAGCTAGCTCACAATTTTGTTTCGTAAAAATACATTGTATGAGCTTTTAAAAATTAATGTTCTGTTTAAATTTCTTGAGATGTGAATATACTGTGTGATGCCTACTAATCCTTGAATACTTCAAAGGATTGCACATATTGTTAATCATTGCATACTTTTCACATAAATTCCATAATTTGTCATTAGATAGCTACGAAATACCACTGTTGTGCCTTACAATATACCTTTAGAGTGTAATCCTTTATTTTTCCTAAAACTTCAGGAAACATCCGACGGATAGAAATGCTAATTTTATCCAAATATTTCACAGAATATTCCTCGGACCTTTAAATTTGCTTGCTTCGATGGTCGAACTGTTCTGAGATTTAAACTTTATACACTAGAATTGTTGGGAAACTCCATAATAGGTCCGTAGGAACAATCCTCTTGAAATTTTAGTGTTCACCATTAATTTAATGGAAGCAAACCTGGGGCAGTAGATGAAATGTATGTAGAGGTAGAGGAGGCTAGCCGAGCATCTCGGTGACGTGGATGCATAGTTATTATTAATTCATTTTATGCACTGATAAAAATATAAGTTTGCAAATTGTCGTCATATATTTTTAAACATGACGTGTCATATCTTTTGGCAGCTTCCAGAGATAGGCCGCGGGGAATATGGTGTGTCATATATTTTCAGAGGTTTAGGAGATAAGCCGCGGGGACACTATTAGACTATGCTCCAATCACTATTGGAGAAAGCTTCGAAAGCTCCGGTGCATTGTGCTCCGATGACTATTATTACCATATGAAACATTGTACTCCTTTAGCAAGAGAGATGTCCTTTCATCTGCATTTTCGTCTTGGAAAATTGTATTCCCTAGGAGACTAACCCCACTATCAATTTCAATGTCATCTACAAGCTTTAAAAGTGTCAAGCTTAACCTTGTTTTTGCTTTAATGTGCCGGATATCGATAAAAAAAACTATAACATACTTCTCAAGATATTAAATGTAATTCTTCAGCAGCTCCCATTCCGTTCACATCCTAGAATTAAATTACATGTTAAAATTAAATTACATTTATTTAAGGCAACAAAGATGCATTCTGGGTTTTGCAATGGATTTAAACATTGTGATCTTTACTAAAAATATGTTGGGAATGAAGTTGGAACTGGGCATTCAGATGGGATTTGACCAATACTCTGCATCGTGTAGCCAGTGGAGACTTCTAATGCCCTCAAGCTTACAATATAAAGCAAATACAACGTGCTCTGCACGAGAGGGCTGCGTCCTGCGGAGTGATGGGCTGCGCAGCCAGTCTAGCAGTCACTCTTAAACACATCTCCATATGTTATGGGCTGCGGCAACCCTGATCCCTCCGGCAAGATAAGGCTAAATGGTTCCGCCCTTGCGGAAAAATGGGCAGACTTGCCCGCCTTTGCCGAAAGAGAACCTAAATTTGACACCCGTGGAAAGGTGCAGGTGGGAGATTTAGCCGGATAAATTCGCTTATCTTTTCAGCAACAGCGGATAAAACTCAGCTAAATCTCCTGCCTTAGGCTTTCGCGCCTTTCCACGAAGGGCAAACTTGGGTTTTCTTTCCACAAAGGCGGGCAAGTCCACCTTTCTTTTCCGCAACAGTGGAACCATTTGGCCTCATCTTTCCGCTGTGAGGTGGAGAGAGAAAATCCATCGTCCGTCAAACGCTGTGAGGTGGAGAGAGAAAATAGGTGTCATAAAAGTCTGCGGGGAAAATGAAATTAATACAGAGAAATCGATTTGGATTCTTTGAATGAAAAGAAAATCGAATTCCTTCAATAAAAATGCATCTCTCGTGAAAAGTCTGGCACGGATTCTTTGGATCAAAGCGCGTATAGCTTACAAAATCAAATTCCGTTATCAGTTGGAGATATAAAAGTCTGCTGGGAAAACTAAAGACGGGAGAGAAAAGAGATGTCATAAAAGTCTGCGGCGAGAATGAAATTAATACAGAAAAATCAATCTCTCGAAAATCAAAAGAAATTCGAATTCCTTGAAATGAAAAACATCTCTGGTGAAAAGTCTGGCACGGATTCTTTGAATGAAAGCGTGGGAAAATTTCTATCGTGAAGGAATGGACGGAATTTTGTGGAAGTAAACGAAGAAAGCCGCATATTTCCTCCCCTGGGATTCCAACTTTCTTTCTTTATTATACTGCAATCACTTGGATTGAAAGTTGTGATTTACTATACTGCAATGAGTTGGATTGAAAGTTGTGAGACAATTGAGACAAACAAATCGTAATATTCACCTTATTAAGTTGAATTGATTAGGCCAGAGTTATGGAGGTTAGTAGGTGGATGTTTTCTTAATAATTTTTATTGAAATTTGGTGACGATAGTTGAGATCAGTGAATGTTTTTTCAATGATTTCTAGGTGATGGTGGCTGAGAACAATGTCGTTTGCAATTTGATATTCATTATTTTCAAGAAAATATATATTTAATTGTAAAGTATATTATATTTTCTCATATATATTTAAATACATCCAAGCGTATTTACTTGTTTTATTTTTTATATAAAAACATGTACATTATTATGTATACATATTTTAATCATAATTATTATTATTATGTATAAATATTTAAGTGTTATAAGTTTTATATGTTGTTTTCATTTAATAATAAAAATTTAATAGAAAACTTGTTTAAGAAAGTGTTTTTCTTTTTACATAAAGAAAACATTATACATAAAAAAACATGTACATTATTATGTATACATATTTTAATCATAATTATTATTATTATGTATAAATATTTAAGTGTTATAAGTTTTATTTGTTGTTTTCATTTAATAATAAAAATTTAATAGAAAACTTGTTTAAGAAAGTGTTTTTCTTTTTAACGTAAAAATTATAGGATAAGATGTCTAATGTTTTACTCCATAGTGATTTCAACTTATCACCTATTTTAAAAACCAATATTCCATATTAATCATCACTAAAATCCACTTAAAAAATCATGTATTCTTTAAACGACCATATAAAAATCCAAAAATTATTATTCTTATTTCAGTATATGAAAGTTTGCACAGAACACCGCTTTAATGTGCTATATTTGGCAATGGTGCATTCGTGAAAGCGAAATTTATCCATAGCAATCTTATCGTCTAAATCACCATCATCGTAAACAAAGTTTCAAAGTGATGATAATTGTGTCTATTTTAGGTTGCAGGTGTTTATTAAATAAATTTGTAACAAATTTCATTGCATGTTAATGCATGTGAAGAATTAAATAATTTGCAGAATTATACAACAACCTACACCTGATTTTACGACATGTAAATAATGCATTTATGTCTATGCAATGTAATCTATATAAGTATGTAGCCGTGAAGTCTAAAGATCAATGGGAAATAAACAATTAGGTTTTCTTTTCCTGTGTTTGATTAAAAGCTTCTCTCTTGTTTTCTGTGTTGTTTCATTTCATTGTGCTCTTTTAAACTAGGCTCTTTTATAATCTTCATTTGGTATCAGAGCAGGTATTTTGTTTAAAGTTCATAATGTCAAATTCTAACTCTTTGCCAATTCTAGAATTTGATGGAAGTGATTATGATTATTGGTGCATCAAGATGATGACCTTTTTGTCAGGAAAATATTTGTGGGAGATTGTAGAATCAGGTAATGAAGAGCCAGAAGATTGGAACACCCTTACAGCCAATGATAGAACAACTAAGAGAGAAGCTAAGAAGAGGAATGCCCAAGCTTTATTTCATATTCAAATAGCTCTAGATAAGAGCTTATTTCCAAGAATTGAAAGAGCAAAGTCAGCTCAGAATTCCTGGAAGACTCTACATGAAGCTTACCAAGGCAGTGATCAAGTTAAAGCTATCAAGTTACAGACACTGAGGACAGAATTCGAGAATTTGAAGATGCAAGAAGGTGAGAAGGTGAGTGATTATTGTGTAACAGTAAATGATGTTGTCAATAAATTGGCTACTCTAGGAGAAACTATTGATAAAGAAGCTGTGATTAAAAAGGTGTTGAGGTCTCTAACACCAAGATGGAACCATGTTGCTATAGTCATTGAAGAAAGCAAGGATTTGATTAACCTTCACTTTGATCATCTAGTTGGATCTCTTATTTCTCATGAAGACAGAGTGAGAGATTCATTTGCAGAAAGTGATGAGAAAGCTTTTTCCACAAAGATACAGATTACAAAGAATGCAGATGCTAGTTCTAGCTCCAGAAGAAACCAAGCCCAAGGTAAAGGTCAGTATCAATTTTTTCCAAGAGGAGATAGAGGAAGAAGAGGTGGTTTTAGAGAAAGAGGTAGAGGCGGATTTGATAAGAGAAACATCCAGTGTTATCATTGTCAAAGGTATGATCATTTTGAAAGGGATTGCAGATTAAAACAAAAGTGTTAATTATGCTTAAGAGGGTGATGATGCTTCTCCAAACAATTTGTTTTTATTTTACGGAAAAACTGAAAATACAGTTAAAGATGTTTGGTATTTAGATTCAGGTTGTTCTATCCACATGATAGGAAATTGAAAGCTTTTCTCTACAATGGATGAAAGTTTCAAATCTAATATCAAACTTGGTGATGAAAAAACCTTAGAGGTTTCTGCAAAAGGAGATATGGCAGTCCATACAAAAGAAGGTATGAAAAGTGTTAAAGATGTTTATTACACTCCACATTTAAAGCATAATTTATTAAGTGTTGGGCAGCTGTGTGAAAAGAATTATAGAGTTGTGTTTGATGATAGACAATGCACAATTTATGATAAGAATCAAAGCAATAGGGTGGTTACAGTTGTGCCTATGTCAAAGAATAGGATGTTCCCATTGAAATTTGGAGAAACTAGCATCAACCTTGCTAATATGGCATATGAGGAGAAAGGTTGGTTGTGGCATCTCCGGTATGGTCATTTGAATTTTCAGAGTTTGAAGCTTCTAACATCAAAGGAATTAGTTTATGTTTTGCCTAAGGTTGAAGAGCACAAAGAGGTTTGTGAAGGATGTGCTAAAGGAAAACATGCAAGAGAGAAATTTCCTAGAGGCAAGGCATGGAGGGCCCATTATCCACTTCAGCTAGTTCATTCTGATATTTGTGGTCCTATGCAGATAGAAAGTTCGGGTAAGTCATCATATTTCATTACTTTAATTGATGATTACTAAAGAATGTGTTGGGTTTATTTTTTGAAGAGAAAGGGTGAAGCATTTGATACATTCAAGAGGTTTAAAGCCCTTGTAGAAAATGAAAGTGGTTGCAAAATAAAATGCTTAAGGACTGATCATGGAGGAGAATTTTGTTCAGGAGGTTTTCAGAATTTTTGTGATATGAATGGCATTAGAAGACAACTCACCACTACTTACACACCTCAACAAAATGGGGTAGCTGAAAGAAAGAACTGTACATTGGTGGAAATGGCAAGGAGTATGTTACATACCAAAGGATTAAGCAATTCCTTTTGGGGTGATGAAGTTGCTATAGCAGTGTATATTCTCAATAGAAGTCCCACTAGTGCACTTCACATGATGACTCCTTATGAATCCTGGTATGAGAAAAAACGTAATGTTAATCATTTCAAAGTTTTTGATTGTTTAGCCTTTGTTCATGCAGCTGATCAAAAGAGACAAAAGTTAGATCCAAAAAGTGAAGCATGCATTTTTGTTGGATATAGTGAGCAAAGTAAGGCTTACAAGTTGTATAATCCTCTCACCAATCGCATTGTTGTGTCAAGAGATGTAATTTTTGATGAAGGGGGAGTTTAAGGTCATCAAAAAGACTATGTTGAGAAATCAAAATCTGGTTTGGATGGTGATATTAATAATGAGAATCCCACTAATGTTTCAATTCCAAATGCTACAAATCCACCAAGTAGCCCCTCATCTAGCTCTCCATATTCAAGTCCAAGTACCGCAAGGAAGGTGAGAAGCTTGAATGAAATTTATCAAAGAAGTACAAGTCTGGAACATGAAGAAAATCCAAGAGGTGAGACTGTAAATTTTGCTTTATTTTCACAAGTTGATTTTGAGCCATCAAGTTTTGCAGAAGCTTCTACTAATGAGGTTTGGGTGCAAGCTATGCAAGAAGAGATAGATTCAATTCATAGGAATGATATTTGGGAGCTTACAGATCTTCCACATGATAAGAAAAAAATTGGTACTAAATGGGTCTACAAGACAAAGTATAACAGTGATGGGACTGTTGAAAGACACAAAGCAAGGTTAGTTGCTAAGGGATTCACACAGAAGTATGCCATTGATTATGAAGAAACCTTTGCACCTGTAGCAAGGCAAGAGACTATCAGAATGTTGATTTCACTGGCAGCACAAAAGAAATGGAGCATTCATCACATGGATGTGAAAAGTGCCTTCTTGAATGGGTACTTAGAAGAGGAAGTCTATGTGGAACAACCACAGGGTTTTGAAGTGCAAGGAAAAGGACATCAATTCTACAAGTTGAAGAAGGCTTTGTATGGCCTAAAGCAAGCACCAAGAGCCTGGTATGCTAGGATTGATGGATATTTTCAAGATAATGGCTTCAAAAGAAGTAAGAGTGAACCTACCCTTTACTATAAACAAGAAGGAAATGATATTCTTATTGTCAGTTTATATGTTGATGATTTTTTGTATATGGGTAGCAGTTCTAAGATGAAGGATGAATTCAAATTTGCTATGATGCGGGAGTTTGAGATGAAATATTTAAACCTCATGCAATATTTTCTTAGAATGGAAGTTTATCAAAGTGAAGATGAAATTTGTAGTTGCCAGACAAAGTATGCAAAGGATATGTTGAAGAAATTTGATATGGTTGATTGCAAACCATCTCCTACTCCAAATGCTTATGGAGTTGTGTTGTGTAGAGATGATGGTGCTGAAATGGCTGATGAGACACTTTACAAAAGTATTGTTGGAAGCTTAATATTTCTAACACACACAAGGCCTGATATTGCTTATTCAATTTCACTTGTTTCTAGGTATATGACAATGCCATCTGAAATGCATATGAATGCAGCTAAAAGAATTCTGAGGTATGTGAAAGGAACTGTAAATTTTGGCATTCATTACTATACTTCTAAGAGTTTTGAATTGGTTGGCTTCAGTGATTCTGATTGGGGAGGTAGTTTGGATGATAGAAAGTCTACATCTGGTAACTGTTTTTCTTTTGGTTTTGGTTTGATTACTTGGAGCTCAAAGAAGCAAAGTATAGTTTCTCTTTCTTCTACAAAAGCAGAATATGTTGCAGTCACCTCAGCAGGCACATAAGCATTGTGGCTTAGAAAAGTTCTTGAAGAAAATGAAGAAAAATAAATTCAACCTATAGTAATTTTTTGCGATAATATGAGTGCCATCAAATTGGCCAAGAATCGAGTACATCATAGCAGGACAAAACATTTTGACTTGAAGTATCATTTTATTCGAGATTTGGTCCAAAAGAAGCAAGTTGAATTGAAATACATCAACACTCAAAAACAACTAGCGGACATCTTCACTAAGGTAGCCTCAAAGGCCCGGTTTTTTATTCTCAGAGATCTTATTGTGAGCCCTCTCAGCATCAAGGGGGAGTATGTTGATAATTGATGCTATGCAGAATTTGACAGTGTCTATTTTAGGTTGCAGGTGTTTATTAAATAAATTTGCAGCAAACTTCACTGCATGCTAATGCATGTGAAGAATTAAGTAATTTGCATAATTATATAGCAACCTACAGCTGATTTTACGGCATGTAAATAATGCCTTTATTTCTATGCAATGTAATCTATATAAGTATGTAGCCATGAAGTCTAAAGATCAATGGGAAATAAACAATTAGGTTTTCTTTTCCTGTGTTTGATTAAAAGCTTCTCTCTTGTTTTCTGTGTTGTTTCATTTCATTGTGCTATTTTAAGCTAGGCTCTTTTATAATCTTCAAAAACAAAGTTTCCTTCGATGCTCTAGCTCTTAAATTCCACGTCTCCATGGACTGCCAATAATCCTCGATAGGCTCTACTTAATGATTTCTGTTGGGACTGCAATGTTTTAATATTGAAGAAGCGGCAGCTGCCACCAAGAGGCTGAAACTTCACTTCAATTAGAAGGAGCGTGGCAAATGAAGCCAAGTGCCTCAAATAGATGTCCATGGCTTTAATTACACAAAACTTGATCGTATTAGCTGGGATTTAATTATACAACGCAGAGATTTATCTCATATATGAAATGAAACCCCCTTTGAAGAGGTTCTTCCCAAATCAAACTCGATGGGTTGAACAGCGACTCTTAAACACATTTCTATATGCTATGGGCTGTGGCAACAGCTGTTGGCGCTGATCCCTAGGAAAGAGAACCAAAGTTTGTCCGCTGTGGAGGCAAGAGATTTAGTCAGATAAATTCGCTTATCTTTTTCATAACAGCGGATAAAACTTGGTTAAATCTTTCGCCTTACGCTTTTGCTTTCGCGCTTTTTCAGGGCGGGTAAACTTGGATTCTCTTTCCGCAAAGCGGGCAAGTCGCTTATCTTTTCCGCAAAGGGGAAACGATTTGGCCTTATCTTTCCGCATCAATGTTATTTGTCACACGTGTAGCGAGGGACATGGGTTTCAGAAGAATGATCAGTTATACTAAGTGGAAGCTCAGACAGCCCATTGGAGCCATTGGAATTTAGGCATCAAACAAGGAGTCAGCGCACAATACACAAAACTTTGTCCAAAGTCTGGCTTGGAGACTTGGAAGGCAAAATTCGCTGTTCTGAATATGCAACTTAAAATTGATAATAGTAAATTTCGAGTGGCATGAACCCTAAAAGACAAATAAAATAGCTCAGATAAGCAATTTGTGTGCTTGTGGGTGATATAGCGATCGTGTGTGTCGTAGCGATTCTGCCCCAATTTTTTGCTCAAACTACAGTAACACTCGTGATGGCATATAATGCAATCAGCAACTAGCTGCAGACTGGAGGCCTGTTGACTCATTTATACGTATAAGATAGGCTATGCCGGATAGAAACTGATTCGATCAATAAGCCGATGGAACGGTTTTGATCTCTCTCTTCACTTACTGAGAGTGAGGATGTCCATTTCAACGTCCTGTTATAATTTAGAGATATCAAATACTAACCTATCTGTGATATTTACACAAATTCCATGTAGGCGAAGCCAAAAAGTTATAATTTTTTAAACGTTACTGTAAGGATATGCAAGTAGTTCTGTCTCAATCAAGAGCAGTTACAGCAATGCTATCATCAAGAGCTACTCTCTTCCAAATTCTTCTAGAGACTGTGACCTGAGCCTATAAATGAGCTGTTTGAACAGACAGAGCCATAACTCCAAACGTATAGGACGACCCATGCTACTTATTGTCGCACTCTGCCATGGAAGACCAGAACTCTTTTACTCGTGAGGAGAGAAGTGATGGGAAATATGCATCGGGCCGCCGGGATTCTAGATCTGTATTTCTGCAATCAGTCAGTGTTGAAATTCCTGAAGCAATATTCTTTCATGCGTTGGAAGGGACCGAGCTTGAAGTTATAAGGGTAAGAATACTACGTATACACTACAAGAAAAAGGGCACTTTAGCCTCACATTAGCACCACTATTTGTAAAGGATTTGGGAAATCCTCAATTTCCAAATAGTGGTGTAAAAGTGGTGATAATGTGGGGATACGCAAGTGGTGCTAAAATTTATGGTGCAAAAGTGGTGTTTGTAAAATAGTTGTTTTTGGTGTTAAATGAATATGTGGCATTCCATGGTGTATGGTGCAAACCACCAAAACCAATCTTAGGTGGATTGAAGTTTTGTGGTGCAAAACACCAAAACCAATCCAACATGGATTGAGACTTTTTGGTGCAAAAAAAATATAAATCACATATTATATATAAATATATATAATATGTGATTTATATTTTTTTGCACCACAATGAATATGTAATATGTGATTATTAAATTGTGGATTTTTGTGGTGAGTCCAAACACAGGAATTGTTCGCTTCAGTTAAGGGTGTTGTGTTGTTTTCTTTCTGCAAATAAAACAATAAATAATTGCAAACTTCACTTACCATTTCCGTTGAGATAAAATGCGGACAGGACACATACTTCATGTATTATTAATAACAGGATTTTCACTGCAATTATCAAAGCAATACATAATGGACCTGCTGATAAGTAGATTTGGTAGAGTGTGAATAGCAACGGTTCACAAGCTAAGTGTTAAATTATTTGTTAACTATTAGACGTTTCCTGGGCAGTGTGCGGATCATCTTTGACAGCATTCTCATTGAGAAAGAAGCCGTGGGCAACATTTTCGGAAATAAATACCTCCACTTCATGTCTACTCCATGTCCAGCGATTTTCATGGCTTCTATTTAGGAAGATAGCCCTATCTTTATACAGATAGTGCTCTATTTAGTCAGATGGCTCTATTTAGGCCGATAGCCCTTATATTTAGGCTCTTAAGGAAGACGCACCAGATCCTGCGAGAAGAAAAACTCTAATATGTTCGACCAAATCTCTTGGACCATCAAATTTCTTGGATGAATAATCTCCACCACCCAAATCAAAATCATCTTGTGGCAAATTACAATGTTAATTTGCCAAATATGCTGTCATAAGTTTGCACAGCCTGATGGGGCAACTGCAAAAATTCTATATAGAAAAAAAGGGGAACCTACTTCCCCGAGTTAATAATGAAATCGAATTCAGAAATCATTAACTATACATAAAAGTAATGGAATGGAACATAGGAACTAGATTTCAATTCAACAAAATTTAGGAGTGACTAGGTAAGCCGACGGAAAGGAGGAGCTGTTTGCGTCGAGAAGAAACTCTTTACTGTTCCAAGATGAGGGCCAAGTGGAAGAAGAAGCGTATAAGGCGTCTGAAAGGAAGCAAGGGAAGGCCGAATATTCTTTGATGGGTTATAAAATGCTTAGAACAAATTTATTACAAAATCTCTGTTTTCTAGTATCTTTTTATCTGCCTCTGTTTTTTGGAAAAACTCACAAAACACGATAAGGATCTAGATTTTGTGTTGTATGCTTCAAAAAACAAAACAAAAAAAAAACAAAATTTATGAGTAACCCAATGCAAAATACTTTTGTGCCCTGAACGATTTTGTTTGCTAAATGGGTAAAGTGAAACAACAAAATGCTTAGACAAATAACCCGGTTACATTTTTATGCATGGGAATCAAAGACCCAATACCCTGGAGCCGTTGGGAAACCCAATGCTTACAAAACTTAAAAGGGTTAGCAATTACATAGTCGAATTCGGGGTTGTTCTCCTTTTTGTAAATGAATCGAGGGCTGACCTCCCTCTACCTAAAAATCAATCACCGGTCCTGAGTCTTAGTTATAGTTGATGGAACCCCCTCCCTTTCTCCAATTTATTTACCGTGAAATGGCTATCCGAGTAGCACATTTGTTTGGCATACCCGGGATACGCGAAGACTTCCGAGTGAGAGGGATGCAAGGAAGCCCACAGCCAGGAGCAGACCCTGTACCGGAATAGGAAATAAAAAAACAGTCACTAATGAGAAAAAAAAATACATGTGGTACGAAAACCACAAAAAGGTCAACCCACATTATAATATTACTAGGCAAGAATCCATAGGAAAAAACAAAATGGAAATTCCAACCTCGGTTTCTCTATTTTCCCAAGCATCTGCAAAAATTCATCCAGTGTTATTTTAATACATACATGAAATACAAGGTAGCAATACAAATAATTCTTATAAAAATGGAAAGATTACCCTAAGAGAAAAGAGACCCCTTGTTATAGTTCCAATCTCTTAGAATTCGATTTTACAGTAACCAGGTCGATTAAGCTCATGTTCCTACACAACTTTTTCACTGGTTAATGCCAAAAAAGATGACAAAATCAGTGCATAGAATAAGGAAAACCAAAAATACCTTAAATAGTCACATCAAACTCAAATCGCGACCTCTTTCCTTCCTCTGTAGGCTTCAAAGAGTTACCTGCTATCAACAAACTGAGTTAAAAACTATGAACAAGAACGGGGATGAAAGATGACTAAAATACAAAAACAAAGTTTTTTCCTTAATTCTGGTCGTACCCCTCTCCTTGCAAAACCTGGAATCAATGCATATTTCTTCAATGCCGCAATCTGATTTTAAAGATGATGGAAGGGAAGTGGAGTTGGTTACCATAACTAAAGCGACCTCTCCTTGCAAAACCTGGAACCAATGCATCTTTCTTCAATGCCGCAATATGCTTTGAAAGATGATGGAAGGGAAGTGGTGTTGGTTACCATAACGAAAGCGGTTTGAGAAAAGAGAAAAAACCCTAAACCTAGAAGACTCAAGTTATTCCATAATTAAGAAAATATTTAAGATCCTAATAACTTAACGTTGCTGAATTTCAAGGCGAGTTTTATTCCATCTTTAGTTTCATTTCCAAGTGGTGACCCAATTTTCCTCCACCTGTTCTGTTGTATTTTTTGTTTTTCATGTGCTTATGCGATTGAGAGTTGGGCGGAATGCATCTGAAGCCAACCATGCTTTTGCAACAATATTTAAGAGTATTGAATTCTTCTCATTTTTTCGTACTTTGAGATAGAATTTCATATAAGTTAAATGAAAACCCTTAATTCAAATTCCATTAATGTGTTCCCTATTATTAATCAACCCTTTAAAATAGAATGTTCTCGTATTTAAAATAAAAAGAGGGTTTGTCTTCATGCCATGCAGCACTTTTTGTCTTCCACGCATTAATATAATATGCCTTCTTCCATTAAACTCTAACTTGGATATATCCCTTGGTTTTCATGTACGTAGCATTTTAAATCTTCACTCATGGGGAGCATGCCTAAG
Source organism: Larix kaempferi (assembly GCA_027924585.1). Lineage (NCBI taxonomy): Eukaryota > Viridiplantae > Streptophyta > Pinopsida > Pinales > Pinaceae > Larix > Larix kaempferi. The sequence goes on from BSBM01000893.1 coordinate 7,922,487, forward strand.
TTCCATGCCAGCGATGGCAAGTGCGTAATTAAGTTTTAAGATTTAAGCTTTATTGATGAGTTTACACTACCCATTCCTCTTCACTTTTATCTTGAAGAGGCATATATGTTATATGGATAACTAATAGAACAAGAGGAAGTCATGGCATATATAATTGAATCCATGAAAACTATCATAACTTATGTATAAATGAAAACCCTTCAACGCTACCCATTCCTCTTCACTTTTATCTTGAGGATGCATATATGTTATATGGTTAACTAAAGAAACCTAGTATGAATGATAGTAATGACTAGGAAACTCATTTTTTGGTTGGATTGTATAATTCTCATTAAAATTGAAAACTAAAAGTATAATATCAAGGGTTAAAAAGTTTTTATTTGGTCTTAAAAGTTTTCATTTGGTGACAAGTTTTATGCACAACTGCATGCACACAATTCTGGAATATACTCTTTGTATCTTGTTTATCTTTTTTTCTGTGTCGTTTGGGAATGAATGAAAATGAAAGAAAAGTTGCACTCCACAACTAGTTTGTTTAGCTTCATAGCTCCGCTCACACTCTTAACTACTAGCTGGTTAAGAACTGGATGCATAGTTCCATGGATACCCCTACAAATTCATGTGTGGTTATTCAAGGCATTGTTCATGGATCTAGATGGCTCAATGATTTCTTTAGGACCAAAAGCATGGTCTTCCTCCCTAGAACTTTATTCCCAACACCCTGAGACATGTACATAATTCTCAAAACCACCTAATGGAACTGACATCCTCAATCATGTGCCAAATGATACCCTCAAAAGGCCACGTGTTGTTGGTGGAGACATCCTTCTTAGCCCTAGATGGCTAGAAGTTCCGTTTAGGGAATGAGCTTCATGCCTCCTCCCATGACCATGTCCAATCCCCCAAGTCTGCAAGAATTGGATACATAGTGCCATGGATACCCTTGCAAAGTAATGCACAGTGCTTTAAAGAATTGTTCATGGTTTTGGATGCCTCAATGGTTTCTTTATGGCTAAAGGAATGCTCTTTCCACTAGAATGTCATTCCCAAGGCATCGAGACACGTACATATTTCTCAAACCCACATAATTTAATCATCATCCTTAATAATAATCCAATGATACCCTCAAGAGGCCATGTGTGATTTATTTAGGGCCCAAGATTCACATCTCTTCCACAGACCATGTCCAAGCCCTTAAGGCCCCAAAAACTATATAAAAATATCAATGGATACCCTTGCAAAGTCAAGTATGGTGATTTGAGGCATTGTTCATGGCTCTAGATTCCTTAATATTTTATTTAGGGTCAAAGGCATAGCCTTCTTCTATAGGGCACCATTCCAAGGCCCTAATACACTTACATGCTTCTTGAAACCACAAAATGGTGTTAATATCTTCAATCATAGGCCAATGATACCCTCATGAGGCCATGTGTGGTTGGTTGAGGCAATATTCTTATCCTTGTATGGATAGAACATTCCTTGAGGTATAGAGGTACAAGTCTCCTCCCTTCACCATGTCTAAGTCCCCAAGGACCCATGACATGGATACATAGTGGCATTGATATCCATGCAAGGTCATGCATATATGGCACTTCAGGTATTGTTTTTCACTCTCGATGCCTCAATCATTTCTTTAGGGACAAAGGCATGGTGATTTTCCCTGAAACATCATTCCCAAGGTCGCGAGACATGTAAATACTACTCAAAACCCTCAAGAGGCCATGTGTTGGCCCTGTCTACCCATATCCCAACTCACAAGAAATTGATACTATGTGGAAATCGAGTGTGGTGGTTCAAGGTTTTGTTCTTGAAGTAGGCTACCTAAAAGGTTACTTTAGATCCTAAGGCTTAAGTTCCTCTCTTGGCAATGTCTAGGGCCTCATGACCCATTCTGGGTGCTCAAAACCTTCAAATTGTGCCATGTCTCCACTTAGAGGCCAAATATCCTACATAAAGGACATGTGTGGTAGATCAAGGGTTTATTAATGGCCCTTGAGATTCAAAGGATATTTAGGGCCAAACACATAGTTGAATTTTGTAGAATATCATTCCCAAGGCCCTGACACACATAGATATTACTAAAAACCATACAATTGAACTAACAACCTCGATCATAAGTTGATAATACCCTAAGCAGTCCATGTGTTGTTGGTTTAAGTATCCCCCTTATCCCTACATGGATAGAAGTTTCATTTAGGGACTAAGGTTGATGAATTCTCCCTTGACCATGTCCAATGCCACAAGTCCCCATGACTTGGATGCATAGCTCCACTGACACACTATGAATCCATGTGTCGTGCTTTATGGCATTATTAATGGCTTTGGATGCCTAAATAGTTTCTTTATGGCCAAAGGAATGACCATATTCTGTAGAATGTCATTCCCAAGACCCCAAGACACTTGTGTATTGCTTAAAACCACCTAATGGCACCAACATCTCCAATCATAGCCCAATTATATCCTTAAGAGACCATGTGTGGTCGGTGGAGGAAAAATTATCAGACATGGATGGATAGAAGCTTCCTTTAGGGTCCTATGTTTAAATATTTTCCACTGACCATGTTGAAATCCCTAAGGCCAAAAGACCTAGATACATAGTGCTATGGATAACCCAAAAAATTCATATGTGTGGTGCTTTGAGACTTTGTTCATGGCTATGTATGTCTCAATTATTTCTGAAGGTCCGAAGGCCTTTCCTCCCTATAACTTCATTCCCAATGCCTTGATACATGTACATACTACTCAAAATCACCTAGCGGCACTGAAATCCTCAATAATAGGCCAATGATACCCTCATAAGGTCATGTGTCGTTGGTGGAGACAACTTTATTTAGGTCTTGAGCTTGATGCCTCCTCCCATGACCATGTCGAAGCCCCAAAGTCCCCAAGACTTAGATATATAGTTCCATGGATACCCTTGCATAGTCACACGTGGTATCCAATGATACCATGGGAATGTGTGGTTGGTGGAGGCAATCTTCTTATCGCTATATGGATAGAAGATTCATTTAGAGCTCAATGGTACTTTTAGGTAGTGGTCATGTCTCTAAATGCCTTAATGATTGCTTGATGGCCAAAGGCATGGTATTCTTCCCTAGAAAACCATTCCCAAGGACCCTAGACATGTACATACTAATCAAAAGCACCTAATGGTAACAACATATTCATGTTCAGGGCCCTAAGACCACAAGTCCTAGATACATAACACCATGGATATACATGAAAATTCATGTGTGTTTATTTAAAGCATTGTGCATGGCCTTAGATGCCTCAATGGTTTCTTTAGAACTAAAGGTATGGTGTTCATCTCTAGAATTCCATTATGAAAGCTCTAGGACATCTTCATAATTCTCAAACTACCTAATGGCGCCAACATCTTGAATCATAGGCCAATGATACCCTCAATAGACCATTTTGTGGTCAGTGGAGGAAACCTGCTTATTTTTATATTCCTAGAAGATTCCTTTAGAGCCTAATATTTAAGTCTCCTCCACTAACCATGTCCAAGGCCCTAAGGCCACAATATCCAAATACATAGCACTATAGATACCACTCCAAAGTCATGCATGTTGCTTTGAGTAAATGTTCATGGATTTGAATGCCTCAACAATTTCATTAGGGATAAAGGCATAGTATTCTTACCTGGAACATCATTCTCAAGGCCCTGAAACACATACATACTACTCAAAAAAATGTATTGTCACTGGCATCCTAAATCATAGGCTCAAGCGGCCATGTGTGGTTGGTGAATACCACCTCCTTAGCCTTAGATGGCTAGTACCACTTCCTTAGCCTTTGTTGATCATATCTAAGGACCCAGGGAAAAATACATAGATACACAGTGCCATGGATACCCCTACGAAGTTATGCATGATGCCTTGACACATTATTCATGGATCTAAATGCCATGAGAATTAATTTAGGGCCAAACACATAGTCTTCTTCCCTAGAATATCATTTCCAAGGCCTTAACATAAGTAGATATTACTCAAAATCATCTAATTGTACTAAGATACTCAATCATAAGCCAATGCTACCTTCAGGAGGCTATGTGTCATTGGTTGAGGTATCCTTCTTATCCTTGGATGGATAGAAGATTCCTTTAGGGCTCGAGCTTTAGGTCTCCTCAATTGACCATGTCCAATGCCCCAAGTCCCAATGACTTGGATGCATAGCGCCATGGATACACTCTGAAGCCATGTATGGTGATTGTTTGCATTATTAATGGCTTTGTATGCCTAAATGGTTTCTTTGGGGTCAAAAGCATGGTTCTTTGAGGAAAATTGTTCAAGGATACGGATATATATAACCATGGATACCATGCATGGTTCTTTGAGGCATTGTTCAAGGATCCAGATGCCTCAATGGTTTCTCTAGGGCCAAAGGCATGGTATTCTCTCGTAGAATGTCATTCCCAAGGTCTCGGGACACCTACATAATTCTAAAAAACACCTAATGGTGTTAATATTTTGTATCATTGGCCAATGATACCCTAATTCCATGTGTGTTTGTTGGAGGCAACCTACTTAACCCTAGATGGTTATAAGATTATTTTAGATCAGGAGGTTCAAGTCTCCTCCAATGACTATGTCCAAGGCCTAAGGGACACAAGACCTAGGTGCATAGTGCGATAGATATTATTGCAAATTCATGCATAGTGCTTCAAGGAAGTGTTCCTGGCTTTGCATGCCTCAAAAATTTATTTAGGGCCAAATGCATGGTCTTCTTCCATGGAAGACCAATCCCAAGGCCTTGAGACACCTACATACTTTTCAAAAGCACCTAATGTCACTGACATCCTCAATCATAGGCCAATGATACACTCAGAATGCCATGTATGGTTAGTGGAAGCAACTTCCTTATCCTTGGATGGCTAGAAGATTCCTTTAGGGATCGAGGTTTAGGTGTTGTATGTTGGCCATGTTCTTTCTTTAGGTCCCTAAGTTCAGGTTTCCTCCATTGACCATGTTGAAGTTTCCATGACCACAAGACCTAGATACATAGTGCCTTGTACACCCCTGCGAATTCATTTACATATGGCATTGTTCATGACTCTAGATGCCTAAATGATTTATTTAGTGCTAAATGCATAGTATTTTTCCCTATAGCGCCATTTTGAAGGCCCTAAGACACATACATACTTCTCAAAACCACCTAATAGCATCAACATCCTCAATCATAGGTTAATGATACCCAAAGAAGGCCATGTATGGTTGTTATAGGCAACCTTCTCAAGTAGTATTCATGGATATAGATGCGTCAATGATTTATTTAGGGCTAAAAACATGGTCTTCTTCCATGGAACATAATTCCCAAGGGATTAAGACATGTGCATGCTACTTAACAACACCTAACTATAACAAAATATTCAATCATAGTCCAATTATACAACTAGGAGGTTTTGTATGGTTGGTGGAGGCAAACTTCTTACCCCTAGATAGTTACAAGCTTCCTTTAGGGGCAAAGGTTAAGGTATCCTCCACTAAGCATGTGTTGTTGTTGGAGGAAACCTTCTTAGCCCTGGATGGCTAGAAGATTCCTTTAGTGGTCGATATTTAGGTCTCCTCCATTGATCTTATCTAAGGATAAAAGGCCATAAGACCTAGATACATAGTGTCTCAATGGATTTGGATGCCTTAATGGTTTCTTTAGGGATAAAGTCATGGTCATCTTCTATGTAATATCATTTTGAAGGCCTTGGGACACCTACATAAGGCTCTTGCTTTACTTTTATGACTCCAATAAAGAACTTGAGATCCATCCCTCTATGTAAAAACTCTTGATTATGCTCATATCCAACTATTATGTCAAATATCAACTTTAAATGGTGTATGTTATGGTTCGTGGTCTTGATCATTTCCCGTTACCTCAATAATATTATGTTAGGGTATAATTCTTTCAATTTCTTCCCCAACTATTTATTCAGACCAATCGCTAGTACGCAAAACCACATATTTCCGCCCATATCCCACTTTGAGAATAATGATATCTTATACATTACATGATTTGCTAAGTGATAGTTTGAGTCATTGCTATTAGCCCGATATGGCTAAATCCGTCCTTTAGGGCCTAGTTCCTATAATTCCTCTCATCACTATGTCTAAGGTTTGCATACCTAGTGTCACTTATATGAATGCTCAGATGCCAAGGATATTGTTGGAGTTTATGGGTGCAGTTTAAAGCTTCCCTTAGGGTTTAAGGCCCAAGTTTCCTCCTATGACATAATACAAAAACCTAAGACTCGTGCATACTAGCAAAAAACTCATAATGGTGTTGATTTCCTTTCTTAGAGGTAAATAATATCCCCAATATGTCACGTGTAGTGCTTGGAGCTATTGTATTTTTCCTTAGATGCAAAAAATATTTTACTAGGGAATAAGGCCTAGGTTTCCTCTCTCAAACATGTTAAGGGCCTAAACACCCATATATAGTGCTTAAAAACGACCTCTTACTTAGATTAATACCCCCAATAGCAAGCCAAGGATACCCTTAAGAGGCCTTATGTGGTGTTTCAAGGTATACTTGTTAATTTTATATTCGTAGAGGTTTCCTCTAAGGTCCAAGGCATGGGGTTCCTTAATCATCTTTATGCCCTAAAGACTTATACCTTGTTTTAGTTCCTTCAACTCCCCCCATTATCCCAATTATAAGGCCATATATCTTCTCAAAACGTCATTTGTGTTAGTGTGACAAATCATTATTATCCCTACTTGCCTAGAAGTTTAATTTAGGCTAAGGCCTAGGTTTCTTCTCTTAACTAGGTTGAGGGGATCAAAACCTTATAATACAGTCAATATCCACACATAGATGTTAAGAATATTCTTAGGAATATATGTGTGTTGACCATATTTCTTGGTCCTAGATTTCTAAAAGATTCATTTAGGGCCCAAGGAAGAGGTTTCCTCCCTTGAACATCTCCAAGGATTTGAGACCCATGCCTTGTGCACCAAGCATAGTAATGATATTAATATCCATTAGAAAATTTAATAATATCAATAAAAATATGCCTTATCAAATAATGAAATCTCAATTCAAAACATTTTTATTAATATTTTATAATAGTAATAAATTAAAAATGGTTGTATTTAATTATTTGTCAAATTTAAGAATCATGGGTATTTATTTGCTTGAATAATATTGAAAATGAATACTCGACTTGAGCTATTTAGAAAATAATTATTTGTGAATTTGTGTTTGTTGTGCAACACTTCATAAATGAATCATGTGAGCTTGTTGGTTTAAATAGTGATAAAACAAATAATTGAATAATTGAATTTGTTGTGATGGTGGTTTAAAACCTCATAAATTAATCATGGGCATTTATTTGAATGAATATCATTGAATTAAGTTATCACAAAATAATTATTTGTGATGTTGTTGTGTTTATGGTGCAAATCATCATAATTAAATCCTTTTGTACATGTCCATTTGACAAATATGAGCTTAGCCCCACTATATGGTACTTGAAAACATCACATTTATTTATGCTTATGATTCCTTTAGGCTAAGGCCTATGATTTTTCATTCACCAATGTTGAGGGCCATTGGACCTATCCCTAGTGATTAAAAACTTATAATAGTGTGAATGCCCATACTTGGAGGCTAAGAATACTCTTAGGGATATGTGTGGGGATCTTGTGGTGTCTTTATTGGTCCTAGATTCCTAAAAGGTTCTTTTAGGGCCTTAGCTAGAGGTTTTATCCATTGATCATATAGATGAATATAAGACCCTTAAAAACCTATTAATAATACTAATTTCCATAAAAAAATGGATTGTATTTATATGTTTAAATAATATAAAAAATGAATAAATGAATTGAGCTCTTTTCCAAATATTTTTTTTGAACTTGTTGAGCTTGTGGTGTAAACCTCATAAATGAATCACGTGAATTTATTTGCTTAAATATTCTACGTGAATTTATTTGCTTAAATATTCTAAATATAAATATTTCAACTTCTTGTAAATATGGTGCAAAAACTCATAAATTAATCTTTGATTGTTTATTTTAATTGATGAGAAAATAAATAAATATTGAATTGAGTTATTTTCAAAATAATTATTTGTGAATTTGTTTATGGTGCAAATCCACATAATTAAATCTTATGTGTACATGTCCATGTGGAAAATAATAGATTAGCACCACTTTATGGTACTTGCCAACATGGCATTTCTCATAAAGGTAAAACTCAATTTCCAATAATATTAACTAATATAACACCATATTAACACCACAAAATATATGTGGTGCTAATACCACCACTTTAACACCACAAAATATAAATGGTGCTAATAACACCACTTTAACACCACGTAAATGTAAGTGGTGCCAATACCACCACATTTACACCACAAATTATAAGTGGTGCTAACTTGTGGTGCTAAAAGATGGATTTTCTTATTGTGATATATGTTTCAGCATAGCGGTAGTAGATCAATAGATTCATGTGCTATATTTGTTTACATGTTAGTATTGATGTATAGATTGTTCCAAGTTATAAGGGTAAGAAGACTACGTATATATGTTTCCCGATAGCAGTAGTAGATCAATAGATTCATGTGCTATATTTGTTTACATGTGAGTATTGATGTATAAATTGTTCCAGATCCATGTTTCTGATTTTACCTTTATTTTAATTTGTGGTGTGATGTGTCAAAATCTTTGGAGGTTTTAATTTCTTGGGAGATATTCAGTGCCCATGAGATTTCAAAATCTTTGGAGATATTCAGTGCCCATGAGATTGCATATTCGCTGTTCTGAATAGACAAGTAAGGATTTATGTTTTCTTGCGTTTGTCACTGCTGGCAGTTTTTCTAACTCGGACATCCCAACAACATTTGGAGCACTTCTAACTCGGACATCTCAGCAACATTTGTGGCCTGCTCCAAGCCACGTATGCTCTTCAACTTCACACACCCGTCCTACAAAAGAAAAATATTTACATAAGAGTCTTACAACTATGACCCTCCAAGCTTTTTAAATAGAGATTATGGACCAATCATGTATTAAGCTATGACTCAATGTAGCAATTGAAATTGAGGAGATGTCAAAATAGTATATTACTTTATGTTTAGAATATATCAAATTACCTAAATACTAATATATATTAAAGAAACACACTTTACTTAAAATTATAGAAAATCAATCTGACCTAACCACTAAATGTATAAATATCGTAATCACAATTAAACATTAATAAGTGCAAAAATATAGACTGAACATTATCATGACAAAAAAATCTCATGCAATTAAATTTTGCATTAAACACGTAAATAACAAATTCCTTGATTCATTAAGTTAGATCTATAACATTGTCTATCAACGCTTCTCCATCCACATTTTATATGACTCATGCATGTCATATGATGGAATTCCCACATGTTAAAAACAAAAGAATAAAAGCATTGGATTCCTACATCCTTTGTGTGTACATATTTGGTAGGAACATAGTCCAAAAGCTTCCTTTCCACAATGATGAATGGTTGCTTCTGTTCAGAAAATTATGAAGGCCATACAAAGCACTTAGCATAGGGACTTTCAAAATCTAAACATGGCAGCCTCACAGTTAAAAAATTTCTTCCATTGGATGGGGGATGAAAATGAATCATTGATTACATGGTAGGCATCAGAGCATGAGAGGGAGACATGCATCTATGTCTTTGGCAGACACAGTGAACATGTTATCAAAGCGCTTGTCCTCAAGTTTAAGACATAGTGAAAATGTTCTCAAAGCATTGGTATTAAGTTTCATACTGTCATCTTTTAGAATCAGAAACTATATTTTGTGTGTGTGCAGAAGTGAATTGACATTAACAAAATTAAAATCCATTGCCACTATTGAAATCCACTAATTGCCATATATCATCAAAATATCATAAGACATTCAACTAGTATGAATTAACTTTTGAATTATCTATTGTATAATGGTACAATGACTCAAATATTTAATCAATTCCAAAAGAACTCTTCCCTAAATTTTTTCCCTTGGTCCAATTTGTAGGCAATGAGATCACTTAGTTGGGTTTGCGGTGTTTTTCCTTGGCAATGAGCTCAGTTGTTAGTCCTTTGGTGTTTTCCAGCATTTCGAGGAGCCTCAATGCCTACTTGGATGGCTTGATGGGAATTGGGTATCATGTGATGAGATACGATACCAACGACTATGCGACGAGATACATTGTTTTTCCAAATGGAAAGCTTGGATCAATTAAAAAATATTAATTAGTAGTCTCGTTACTTATTGAACTCGTCCGCGGATCAATAAACAATACCAGCATTACCCTATCGGCAATGAGATAAGGTCTTTCCAAGCTTTGCTTATTGAAAGAACACATCCATAACTTTTCACTTACTTAAATATGTACACATCGGCAGCTTAAGGCTTAATCCGAGTTGTTGTGCAAAGGACGAGCACATTGTTTATGCTTCTATATATGAGTCCATTAAAGTCTTAAGCCTCTAATGCATTAAGACTTAAGCCTCCGCTACTATGTATTTGTACATTCATTCATCACAAGCCTCTACTTCTATTTCTTAATTCTCTGGTGCATTAAATCTTAAGCCTTTGATGTAGCGCATTAAGCCTCTAGCCCCGTTAAGTCTTGTAACATTGGCAGGAAATTAGCAGTCGGTGTTAACAAATGCATTCATGACAGCATCAACCAATCACTAATGGTTTATGAAATATTTCATCAATAGTCCATATTCATGGATTTTACCAAATTAAAATTAGAAAATAAAATAAAAAACAAAACCCTACATTTAAGGGATATTTTTAAATTGTGTTTTGACATCGAAGTCTTCCGAGTGGACTCCCATATTGTATTCACCATATCCATGGATTTTACCACATTAAAATTTTAAAATTAAACTAAAAACAAAGCCCTACATTTAAGGGATATTTTTAAATTGTGTTTTGACTTCGAAGTCTATCCGTCAAATACGGAGTCAGCACACGACAATTCCTCTGAATACACCCTTTACTGTTTCAAACACCGAATATGGTTAATATGCAATGCTGTTACAGTGTATTGTTTCATTACTGTCCTAAATATTGATTATGATGGTTATGAAATTGCTATTATAGTGTTAAACAATGGTAATTACATTTAAGATGTGCTTCACTGTTTCGGACCATTGAATGTTAATAACTAATTAATTATATTAGTTTCTTTTTAAGTTAAGGGTTGAAGACCTAATCATTTATATGTATTGTTGATGTTTTTTTAACTCTTACTATCGCATAAATTCTGACCAGGAAAAAGAGAGGAATTCTAAAGGTTTCCAGAAAGATTAGTTAAGTTTACCAGAGTCCGTTGAGAGACTCAGATTAATGAAAAACTAGAATCACAATAAAAATAAATAAGTTTAGTATGTTCTATGTGTGCAAATCTATTTTGACCAAATGAAGCATAATACGGGCAGCAGTAAAACTATTAGGAACCCTCTGCGAAATAAGAGTAAAAGTGATCAAGTAAATGGTAGAAAGCCGTTTTGTAAATAAAGTAAAAACCCTAAACTATTTTGTTTGTACAGTGGACAAATAATCTTGTCGAGCAGGGTAAATAGCTCCAGAAAATAAGATTTATAGAAGAAAGCATCAACCCATAGTTACAGGGTTTCATGTATTAAAACTTATAGTCCATTCAAATTCGGTTCAGAGAAGAACTTCGATAGTGGAAATTAACAGGCAATACAACTAACTTTATACAACCATACTTCAAGAGAAAATGCTACTCCTAATTGTATAAGACCAAAATCAACCGGCCGAACTCTCAAACTACATACTGTAACATCTCATTTTCCTTGATTACAGAATATTAAGTTGGCACCGGAGCAGAAAAGTCTTGTCCAGAATTATAAACCCTATAGCATGGGAAAATGTACATAATCTCACTGTAAGCAAGGTGAAACCATCACAGAAATGGAAGTGGTACGCCACTCCCTACACCGAGACTGTACTCATCAAAATTAAGGAGAAAATGAAATGACTTTATTCCCACATCCTCTCAGCAACATATACCACATCGATATTTCTCACTTCGTTCTAATCACCTCTTAGCAATAAAAGGTACCACATATCCATATCCTGTTAATAGGGTCTGCGAAAGCTCCAAATCCTGTTGAAGCAAGCTACAGGTCTCTCTCTCAACCCCGTGAAGAAAGTCCCAGGTATCATAACTCTCCCAACAGGTCATGTGACATGTTGCTTACCTGGGACGACTTGTCTATGGAGTAGCTCAACCGATGGGAACCCTAAGTAGGCGAGCAACCCTGCACAGAAACTGGAAATGAAATTAGACCTTCATATACCGAGAAAAATAAAAAGAAAAGAAGGAAAACCTAAAGGGTACAAATTAACTTACGTTTATATGAACTAATACAGATTTCTTGCAGCCGAGGGTTGTACACTATTAACGAGCGACTTAGACAGTCGTGCTCAGCTGTTACCAACTCTCTCTACGGTGCTTTGGAAGAAATTTTATACATAGGTGCAAAAATTTTCGTGTAAGAGAGCCGTTTGCTGCTTTCATTAGAATTAAACTAAGACTGGCCAGAGCCTCGGCTCGGCCCTCCTCCAGAGCTAAACTGAGACGGAAGAATGACCGAAGGAGAACCCTGGAAGGCCATTTTTGGGGTAAAGAGAATCATTTAGTGTCATTCATAATGACATTGTCAGAGAAGTTAACTTGGCGTTCAGCACCTTGAGGTTAAATACTTTAACCCTCGCCAAAGCCATGATAAATTAGTAATAAATACTTTAACCTTGACGTGTAAAAACGTGCCCTACCAAAAGGGCAGGCGTAATTTTATGTAATTTTTTTATTTTTAATTTATTAAAAAATTTAAACCTCCTGCAGGTATTTATGTCAAATCTGGGCTGTTCTTAACCAATGAGAAAATCAGAATTTTATTTTTCAGAAAATAGAAAATGTATTTTCAATTTTTAGAAAAATAAGTTAAATACACTATTTTTTAAAACATTATAAAAGCATTAACCAACACAACAAAAAAAAGAGGATTAATACAAGTCAAAGAACATTGACTTTCCAATGGAAAGTATATCCCTACCTCGGCAGGAGCTAATAAAGATACTCTTTAAATGTTTAAAGTTTTTAAATGAATTTATATATTCATAAAAGTTTATTGATTTTTGAAAAAGGTCCAACAAATTATTTCAAATAGCTAGCTTATTATGTACATGACATAATGTTTTCATTTTGTACATATTAGTTTACTTGGACTAAATTCAAAAAATATATTTTTCACACGTTAAATGTTGATGAATTTCTCTATTTTAATTATTTAAATTATGATAGGTTGAAATTTTCCTCGACATTTGAAGTGGGAATTTCAATTTAAAGGTCTCCTCCAATAACATCAGTATCAATGAATGCCTGTCAGATTGTCACACTATTTTTTAAAACATTAGCAAAGCATTAACCAACACAACAAGAAAAAAGGATTAATACAAGTCAAAGAACATTGACTTTCCAATGGAAAGTATATCCCTACCTCGGCGGGGGCTAATAAAGATACTCTTTAAATGTTTAAAGTTTTTAAATGAATTTATATATTCATAAGAGTTTATTGATTTTTGAAAAAGGTCCAACAAATTATTTCAAATAGCTAGCTTATTATGTCCACGACATAATGTTTTCATTTTGTACATATTAGTTTACTTGGACTAAATTCAAAAAATATATTTTTCACACGTTAAATGTCGATGAATTTCTCTATTTTAATTATTTAAATTATGATAGGTTGAAATTTTCCTTGACATTTGAAGTGGGAATTTCAATTTACAGGTCTCCTCCAATAACATCAGTATCAATGAATGCTTGTCAGATTGTCAGCATTTTTGGGAGAAATGTTTCCCTGTTTAATATCGCTTCAGCTTTTTTTGGGGGAAATGTTTCCCTGTTTAATATCACTTAGGGGAGGGTTGTCTATTCTTGAGCGGGAAAACCAATAGTTGAGATAGGGTGATCAGTAGTGGACATAGTAATGGTGTTGGTTGACCTCAGTTTTGAAACAACTATCTACTATAAGTGGTTCATAAAAGTACTTTATTTACAAGTAATTCTTAATATTTTCATGTTTTTAAAATTATTTATAAAAAAAAATTGAACTACATTTTGAAATAAAATGAATATTTGAAATTGGAAAATCATTTTAAGTCACATCTACTTTAAGTCACATCAATGTTCAAGCATTGGTCCCAATCAAAAATACACTAAGGCACACTAAGACTAGACAACTTGGAACTTTGTGGCTGACATGGCATCATTTTGGATTAGTCACATCTCAAGACTAATATGGTTAGATAAAGAACACGACAAAGTATATGTCATAAAAATTTGGAGGAAAAACAAGCTTGGGAACATAGAGAATTAAGCTGCACCACTACCGGTTAAAAAAAACGCTTCACTTACTAGCATCCCTCCCCTAATATAAGAGACAACCAAAACTCCGGGCTTTCAACGTATTTTTGGGGAAATGTTTCCCTGTTTAATATGGCTTCATCATTTTTTATGGAAATGTTTCCCTGTTTAATATCGCTTAATATCGCTTAGTAGCCTAGTATAAGAGACAACTAAAACTCCAGGCTTTTCCGGCAATTTTGGATCCAAAACCGATCCCCGGACGAAGACGAAGATAGTTCAGCCAACGTAACCTACAATTTAACATATTATTATTAGAGATTTGCCCATACACCATCCCCATGAATTCCAATGTCGAGCTGCAGCAGGGAGATTTTCCCATGTTGTATATTCTTCTTCTGTAAGTCGAGAGTTTATGATCTCCTTTGCTGGGAACAGACAGATACCGTAATGGCTTCATCGCTTCTCTTTGGCAGTATGGTTGACGATATACAAAAACCACATGAATTAGTTTCTCTGTTCAAAAAAGATTGTTGCAGTAAAGCTTTCGCTACAGATCACACAGCATGGGTATGCAACGTGGATAAAGGGGTGACCATTCTGCCCTACAATTTTATTACAAATTGGTAATTCCTGAAATCATCCCAACCAAGAATCTCATCTATCACAAATTTTAATTCTAAATTAAAACCCAATCTCAGATATTTATCACAAACTGTTGAACAACAAAAATGTAATATTTCAAACAATTAAAAGGGTATCTGCCAACTACCTAGTCTGGATCTTTCTTTGTTACCTCCTTTGTCACAGATGGGGTCCTTACCTTATGAATACAGAGGCCGACTGGCTTTCTCGCCACAACAGTGCTGCCCAGTTCCATCTTCCTATTCATTAAACAACTTGTCCAAAGTTTTTGAATGTGTATTTTCTAAATTGCAGCCTTATGAATACAGAGGCCGACTGGCTTTCTCGCCACAACAGTGCTGCCCAGTTCCATCTTCCTATTCATTAAACAGCGCTGCCCAGTTCCATCTTCCTATTCATTAAACAACTTGTCCAATGTTTTTGAATGTGTATTTTCTAAATTGCAGACTTATGAATACAGAGGCCGACTGGCTTTCTCGCCACAACAGTGCTACCCAGTTCCATCTTCCTATTCATTAAACAGCGCTGCTTAGTTCCATCTTCCTATTCATTAAACAACTTGTCCAAAGTTTTTGAATGTGTATTTTCTAAATTGCAGCCGAGCTTTCGATCCATGCTTTCTTTGTTTCCTATCTCTTCGGGCAGTTATCGAGTACCGGAAGCTATCACTTTGCTATTGTCATGATGTCATGGACGTTGCAGCTATGCTGCTCTTGTTACTTGTTATTATATATATGTAACATCAACAATAAAAATTTTAAATCTATACCCTAAACTAAACTAATTATGCTGATTTAATGAATTGCACAGTATAATTTAATTAATAAATTGCACAGTATAATTTAAGGGGAACAATATTCAGCGTACAAGCCATTTAATACCAGTTGCAACAAGCATGTTGATAATTGGATCTCTCAACTGCCTTCACTATAATTTACACCATAAAAAAAAGTGTCCTTAAAATTTAAACACATTATTGAAAGCTCTCATAACAGCAATGCTGAAACATTAAATGGCTTTCAAGAGCAAACTGCAATATGAATGCTGTAACAATCCCATTCTTTAAAACGGCAAATACTTGCCAACAGTGACTGGTCCACTCCACTATTCCTTTTAAGTCGATAACATTTTGCATTGATCAGCATAAAAAACGTTTTGTTCGGTAACATTTTGCATTGTTCAGCATTGTTCAGTACGAATAACATATATAAAAACGTTTTGCATTGTTCAGCATTGTTCAACCATATAATTTTTTATTTTCGGGAAGCATGATTAGTCTCTCGATCTTGTAGGAATCGAACACATGTGGGTTATCTATGAAACATCTCGATTCAAATGGAGAGAACAATAATTCTCCGTCACTATTACTTACTGTTACTACATGTACTTGTCCTTGCCTTCAAACCTTTTACAAAATTCTCAATATTCTTATGCGAAGATCCTCCTTCCAGTATTGCAGTGCTCGCACTGTCGCTTAGCGCCTTCACTCGGCAGTGAACAATTTTCTTACGGCCTTCGATATGTCTTGTTACTGTCTCCAGCCTGACTGCCTCCCCTCAAGCTGAATCCAATCTTCCACACATCATCCATGAGAACGCAGTTAGTGTATTGTTCGGACCAAACAGGAAATCCCAGCATGGGAACTCCAAGAGCTATGCTTTCAAGCATTGAGTTCCATCCACATTGTGTAAGAAATCCACCAACGGAGCGATGGGACAACACTTGCAGCTGATTACACCACGGAACAACTAGACCCTGCAGCCCAATTCCCATCTCGTGGAGAAACCCATCCGTTAAGGCCGCGCAGTCTGAAGAAGCTACTATGTCGGGACGAAGAACCCATAGGAAGGGCTGTCCGCTCTCGTTGAGGCCCATCGCTATTTCTTCCAGCTCAGCTTTAGATAAATGAATCATGCTCCCAAACGAAACATATATAACCGAATCTTTGGGCTTTGTCTCAAGCCACGCCGAGCATTCATATTCTGTCCAAATGCTTGTTCCGATTCTCCTGTCGTAATAGGGATTTTCATCTTTGAAACAACCCAATGGAAGCAGCGGACCGACTTGCAAAACTGGCGGTTCTAAATTTATCTCCGCGCTTTCAAGATGGTCAAACGTATCAGAGAAAATCCAGTCTGCCCGGCGACTTGACTCAAGCGACTTGAGCACCATATGAAGGGCGTACTCTGAATCGATCTTTCTCCCGTAACACACGAGGAAGATCTCTCGGGTGTAGCGTCGGAACGCCCGGAATATAATCAATCAAATTTTTCCCTGCAGGGGAATGTTAACTAGTAAGAAGATAGAAAGAGAAACAAAACTACTATTTCATTTGTTTTCCTCATTTTTTCACAATCTTGGTTAACTATGAACTATTTACGCCCAAAATCTAGTTCGTATATATAAGACAATCTTGAAACGAACTAGAAACGAAGTTTTTGAGGAAAAATTATGATCCAGATGTCTGAAACAATCAGAATCCTATGATCTTCAGACAACTCCCAAAAACTATATTTGTATTAATATGCAGAGAGCTTACCGGTACAAGCTCCTTCATAGTTGTGAGCCTCCAGCAGATGAGCATGATGATTGATTGAATAAACAGTAGTGGATTCTGTCCAAAACGAGATCCAAGGAATGCCGAATTTCTTGGTCACATCAAGTGACCACTGACCAGTAGAGTATGGTATCGGCTATGACGCACGAGATGGGGGCCCTGCCTTGTTGAGACTGTGAATAAGCTGTTCCAACTCATCTCCCATGTTTTCCACAGCGCGCATATGATCCAAGAACCTGCCTGATCGATCGAAATTGAAAGGCAATCCATCGGAGATTCGAGCAGAGCGAATATCAAGACCGAGATTGCAGGCTCCCGGATGAATGGGATTGAATATCGAGACCCAGATTGCAGGCTCCCAGATGAATGGGATCGATTCTAGACTTGCTGAAATGGGCTTTGGTGATTTGAGAATGGGTGTGATGCGTTGTGACGAAGGTGACTGTAAGATCTGCAGAAGCAAGCTTTTCTGTCAAGTGCATCATGGGATTTATATGACCTTGTAATGGCAACGGCAAAACTAGAGCATGCAGCAAGCTGGGTGAAGGTTCAGGGTTGGAACCCATGGCTCAAAACAATGTGATGAAATGCGAGCAAAGGTATATTTGTTAGGGCAAGCCCGTAGTGGGCAGGCGGATTTCATCTGGCCACTCGATTTGGGCATCGTTTCAAAAACTGGCATGTTGGATAAGATTCTAACAGAGTTAGAGCCCCAGGAAGGCCGGTGGGTCATCATCCTTCACACATTAATTACGGCTATTTAATTTGTGGGTGGTGAATCCTGATAGGCCCTATGTTAAGTGTGGTTATGAACTCATTTTTAATACATTAACTAATCCTGATAGGCCCCATGTTAAGTGTGGCTATGAACTCATTTTTAAAACATTAACTATCACTGCCATTTAACTTGTGGTTAATGAATAGGCCACAAGTTAAGTGCTGTCATGAATAAATTAAATATGTCACGTGTTTTTCAGGTGTAGTTATTATCACTGGTTGTCTATGTCCTTAGCTACCACTTATCCATGAATCAATGCATCAACTACCATGTATTTTTTATATTATTTTCTTTTATAATTGCTTATTTCCAATACCAGTTATCCATGCATCAATGCATCAGCTATCATGTATTTTTGTATATTATTTTCTTTTATAATTGTTTATTTCGAATTTAGAGTCTTTCTCAACTTTATCACCATATCAATGTCAATGTCAATGTCAAGAATGGGACATCAATTATGTTTTTTTAGATTGCCCAAAGATAAGACAAGTATATGTAGATTACTCAAGAATCAAACAATACTATTAAATAACTTGTTGATGACACTTAAGTTTTTTGTTCATAACACTTAATTTCTGATTTCTCAATATTCGATCACAAAGTTAAATAGCTATACTCATTAATAAATTAAACTTTTATAATTTTAAAATATAAAAACATATTTTTAATCACATAATATCATATATCAACTTTATTATTCAAAATATTATTAAAATAGTCACTCATTTAACTTGAAACTTTAAGTTATTATCCTTGCCAAGGTTTTTTATGACAAGTCAAATTCAAAATATTATTAAAAAAGTCACTCATTTAACTTTAAACTTTAAGTTATTATCCTTGCCAAGGTTTTTTTTGACAAGTCAAATATTTTTGAAATCAATTAAAAAAGTCACTCATTTAACTTTAAACTTTAAGTTATCATCCTTGCCAAGGTTTTCGATGACAAGTCAAATTCTTTGGATATCAAAATTTTTCTCATGTTTTATCATGTTGTGTATAATTTTAGTATTTAATATAATATTCTCAAAAATAAAAAATAATTTTATAATTTTTAAAATTCAAAATTTTTATTTTTTTATTGATTAAAACAATTTCGATGAGACATATCCTTCCATGAATTTTTTTCTTCTTCTTAATTTAAAAATAAAAAAGATTTTATATAACACAAATTCCTAAAAGAAAGAGGTTACCTCATTTCAGTATTATTTGTACTGACCACCATGGTCCCATGCTCTTCGCCAATGATGATAGTGGTCGCCCGCTTTGCGTGGCGAAGGAAGTGTGGAGGTTGTTGGCGGCGAAGGAGGGGCAGGATTTTCAAGCCGGCGTTGGTGGGGACCCTGGTTAGATTTCAGCAGAAGGACGCCCATTTTTCTAGAAAAAGCATGGAATGCATGTTGAAACGCATGTTCACTACCAAGGACAGGCAGAGCTTGACCCTGAAGGACACGCTAAAGCCTCTCATGATTCCTTGCTACCTGAGTAGAAAATTGGTAAAAATACCACCTATCAAAAATGATGGTTTCAACGCTAAATACAGTCATTTTGCCATTTTCTTCATTTTTTCTAACCGTTAGTATGAAACATAGGTAGTATTTGACAGGAAAAATGGCCCATGATGGGCATTTTACCCGTCAAATTCTTGCCATGTTGCTACTACATGTCCAACGCAACCTTGTTCCTCTTCTCCTGTGGCGATGCACTCGAGACCAACAACTTGACTTGTGAAGTAGAAAGAGATGGCCGAGAGCGTGGAATCCATGACACAGAGAGCTCTGTTGTCACATACCCAAAATCCAAACATTTTATGTTATGAGGAAAACATTATGTTATATGTTATTTTAAAGTTTTTATGATTATTGACCAAGTGGGGTCAAGGATGACTGTAATTAATTACTCTAATATTTTTATTATTAATAAATAAAAGAAGAGACAAATATCCAAAGGAAACTATTGAAAAGAGTGTTCACTGACCCACTAAGAGGAATGGACAAGGGTGGAGAGCAAACTGGCCTTTGGCAGCATGATCATTCACTTCTAGATGTTGTAGGCGGAAACTTCCCTATTTTTATGGTCATGTTCCCCAAGAAAGTGGAACTGAGTATGTGGCTCAATAACTAAGAAACTGACAAAAGACCTAGGCATGCTATATCACCCATCGAATTCAGCAGGATCCTCATCAAATTTTTCCTTGTGACTATTTCTGAAAGAGAAAAATAAGAGTGCATAAGAGATTCGAGGAGGGGAAGGCTAGGAAGTGAATGATAGAACTAAGTTTGCATTTCTGAACTAGTACTGCTTAATGCAGAGTTCAATACTGTTAAAGGCTGAAGTGATACTGTTGAGTAAATTAAGTTTTAATGCCGAGTTGCAGAGGAATTTATTCCATTCTCCACACAGCATCTTTGTCCTGGTGGTTCAGTAAACAGGCTCAAGGGTCGTAAGGCAAGTGACTTGGCTATCTTCAGGAGAAGGTTGGGTGGAACAAGCTCCTTTGGGTGTTTGTTTCCCTCTTCAGTTATCAAGTTCTTATTGTCTCATTGTTTTGTTTATACTATATACATTTTTCTGAAAATGTTTAAATATATCCTGAATTCCAGATTTGTTTTAGTTAGCATAGAGGATAATTATCTAATCTGCTTCTGTACTATGAATGAAAGATTAGATTAGAAATGTAGTATGATTGAATGAAATACTTCTCTCTATTTTTCCAAACACAATTAAGTGGCGTACTCTAGTACATAGAAGTTAAATTATAAGTAGATCAGAATGATTCGAATATCATAGGTAGAAGCTGTTTATAAAGTTCTCTATCAGTGAATCTAATCTATTTTAAATGTAGTAAAATACTACTTATTTATAATACAAAACCTTTATTGAAATCCCTAGAAGTTGCTCTCCTAATCAAAGATAGGAAATAATTATTATATATAAGTAATAATCATTTGCATAAACCAGTTGTTACTATATAAACAAATAGTTAAGTAATCATCATCTCTAGGTCATTTATAAACAGGATAATTACTGTACAAGCAAATAGGTAAACATGTACATATCTAACAAATAAATTACAGTCTCTAATATATAAACCAAAAGAGAGTTCTTATAGCCTCTATTGAAACATTTAGAAGTATAGAATTTAAACATATTTCTCAACATCTTTATAAAAAACAAATGCATAAATAATATTCTCTTAAGGTTCTTCTCAGGAAAACCTTTCGTGAAATTTACATAGCTAGGGTTAATTTACAGTATCAAATAAAATACAGAGTATCGAAGTTTAGACATGCTACGCATTATTCTTTAAAAACAGAACATTTTATAAATAAAATAATTAGGTCTCAAATATATTCTAGAAACCTTAATAAGATACTTAATATCCAAACTCTGTTGAAAACATTGTAATCATGCATATATAGAATCAAATTCAATTTTGGTATATCTATTCTACCTATCAAACAAAAGTATGATACTCAACATAATATACAAAATTTTTATGTCTCTCTATAAACAACATATTGAGACCAAGAATTTTAGCTAGGGTTTAACCCGGTAACAATTCACAACTTCAATGAAGTGTTCAATCTACACAGTATCCTTTGAACACTATTAATATATATCAAGGCTCCTTTGTTATACAACACACCTTAAAATAGAAGTCAAAGAAGTTTCATAAAATGTATTATGGCCTTGTATATTTACCGTTTCAAACAAATTACTTGGTTAAGGGTTCAAGCCTCATAGAGGAACTCGCCCAACCATATTCTATGTATAAAATAATTCAAAAACCGAACTCATATTTCGGAGCCTTGTAAGAATTTAAATCAACATCAAACAAAAACAAAACGTCCTAATATGAGTCTGCGAGTAGCAGAGTACTCCTTCTTATTTCTTTAAAATGCCCAATACATAAGCTCAGGAATATATATGCTGTAATCACTCAAATAACACAATATGATGCAGAGATATGGTAGAACTCGGTAATTCCCTAAACTCATTTCATATAATTTTTAATGCTTACAGTTGAGAATCAAAGTACAAAATTTCCAAGCTCGGGCGTAAGCCTTTCATTCAACACATTTCCAATTCAAAATAAAAACCAAATCGTATTTGAGTTAGACAGTACAGGGTTTTCGTGAGGACAACGATTATGCCGAGAACCCAAAGCTTATACACATTAAGGTTGCAGGATTCAACCCTGAAGGATCAATATTTGTACGTAAACAATTTAATAACAAACCACAAATTGTTTTCCATTTTCTAAAGTAATTTTCCAAACAAGAAATTAGAAGAGCCGTAGCTTGAGGGTTTGATACCCTACGACCACCTTACAGAATTGCCAAAAGGCGTACTTTTTGCTCAAGAAAAACAAAAAACCAAAACTAAACCAACTCTCGACAAAGTTTACACCGACTGGCAGTAATGCCATATTATCATCATCTTTCCACCTGACAAGCTACGACGTAGGATGTCCAAGAGAACCATCGAAGCTTACCAGGGATTTTGCGTAGTATTACTATAGCAAGAAGCTCCTACATCCCTCGAAAGCAAGCTTCTTTAAGAATAAAACCTGTCACTCAACACCCACAAACCCTGCAAGGAGAAGTGCGGTTAGATAATGATGCGTGAAAGCATTAAAAACTGAAGGACTAACACTAGAAATTTTTTGAATAGCTTACCTCTTTGTTGTAACAGCTTTGCCAAGCCTCGAGACCACCTTCTCAAACCCTGAAAATGCTCGAAAGCTTCAAAACCTAAACAGTGAGGCACCTGTCGACCTCCCCTACCACTACAATTCCAAATGAATTAAGTTACAATAGTATGGTGGTCTTTCGAATGCATGGCTAGGGTTTAACCCAAAACCCAAGACCATCACGTGGTCCATGCCACGGGGGTTTCCACTATGCAATCTACCATGGTCGCATTAATTCACATTAAAGTCTAACCTGTCAAGTTTGCCAACGAAGAGTTCCATTAAGTATTCATTCTTTGGACCTTTTTACATGGTATAGTTATAATGTAAGGTTCCTCTATATCCATTACCATTCCTATGCATTTAAAAAGTTATAATCATGGTCACAGTATCATAACCCTACCATGTATAATTAATTAATAGGAGAACTATATAAAAATCGAGATGGATTATATGGTATTAACCATGATCATATTATATAGCCATCTAAACAATAATATATGGATAACATCGAAGTATGGAGTTGCTAACTCTTTTTTAGTCATATAAAGTGAATACTTAGGACAAGATTAAGCTAAAATATAATATATATATATATGTCATTAAAATGAATAAACTCCTTTAAATGATGAATATAGCTAGGGTAGGTCCTACCCTAGGTTTCAAGTAAATCTTCTACATGTACGTCTTTAATGTCGAAGTATAGGGTATTTACAACAAGCCAAATGATGTAGAGTAAATTAATCTTCAATTGGAGATATCATTCTCACCTGTGATCTGTACAAAAGTAGTAAGAGCGTTAGCTATGCAATAGCTAAGTAAGCCCCGTGGTATCCTATCACGTACCCTAATTTCTAAAAAAAAAACATTTTATGCTGAAAACTTTGTATTAACTTTTATTGTAAAGTTTTTATAATTTGGACAAGTGTCGAAGGATGAATGTAATTTGCACAATATTTTATTATTTAATAAACAAAATAGGAGACAAACACCTAAGGGGACTGTTGAAAGAGTGGTTACTTATCCACTAGGTGGATTGGAATCTGGGGTAGAAGGAAATGGACAAGTGGCAGCATCATGATGCAACTAACTAGCTATTCGTATGGGACAACTCCCTTAAAATGTGGTCTTAGTGCCTTGAAAGATGGGACTGGAGCTTGAGGCTCATTTATTCCAAAATGACCACTAAAAGACCTAGGCAGTCTATATATTAGCCATCAGATTATGAACTGAGGTTCATCACTTTTCCTGACGAGGAAACTTACTTTGAGGTTTTGCTATTTGCACTCAAGAGATCTGATGAGGGGATAGGCTAGGGTTGATCATGTTGTGAGTCTGGCAAAACTCTAAGTGAGTTTAGGATTTTGTTGCTGAGTGGAGAAGGTATTTTGAGTGCCTTGCTTCTACATAGTTTTCTACCCACTTACTGGATCAGTAATCAGGCTCGGGGGTTCATTAGAAGTCAGTAGCTGAGTTGCTTCTTCTGAAGCAGGTTGGGAGGAACAGGCTTCCTTAGGTGTTTGTCGGCCCTATTATCAGTTACAGGTTCTAATATCTTATCTGTTTGATTTTTAAGTTCTGTTATCTAGTTATTTTTGTATTTTACAGTACTGCTGATTATATAACTTTCATTGTTATTTCATAAGTTATTTCGATTCCTGTATAAATTATCAATTCTGTATAAATTGACTCGATTGAATAAAATAGTTTCTGTATTTTTCCCCATGCAAGAAGAGATAGCATCGTACTCTAGTACAGAAACAAATTAAGTAGATAAGAGCTGATAGGCAAAATGCCATGGTGATGAAAGTATAAATTCTTTATAAATGCTCTGTACATTAATTATTAATGTTAAATTGTGTCTTTATTTCTTTACTCATCGTACTATTCTTACCCCATTCTTATCATCAACAGAAAAGTAAATCTATCCATAGATGTAATAACAGTTTTATTTTTAAACAAGGAAATCATTTATGTTCTATACAATCATGTTTTTTCTAAATGTATATTTTCACATAATATTTATAGTTGCTGTTATTCTCATTATTTTGCATATAGGACAGATAGACAAATAAGAAACAACATATTATCAACTTAGAGTTTTGAAACTTTACATTTTAATTCTTTTAAAATTCTACTATTACTTCAGATATTTTGTTATTTCATGCATAGTGCTGATAAGTAAACAAAGTTCCTTATCATAAAGCTAGGGTTCAATATTTTCTTTTGCATGCACATATAATCGTAAACACACAAATGCAATTCTGTAAACAGAATTAAAGATAGATGAATAATCTCTCTATCGTTTCTTTATTTTATTAACATAGACAGATTAAGTATTTCCTTTTATATCAGAATCATTATTGTAGATCGAACTTATCTATTTCTTTTATCATTTTTGAAATTTCCAATACATTACAAATGCGAGTAGGAACAGAGTTGACAAAATCACAACCCTGGTGGTTGTTTAAACATTTCAACAAACACATCATTATCTAGACATAGTCAAACCCTAAACCGTGGACAAGATTTCATTTCAGAATCACAAACATTTTATACAAAACCAGCAACGAGGCATTAGGCCGAAGCCATCATTTTGCTTAAACATTTATTTAATAAATAGTAGCGGCGTTTTTCCTCAAACATACTTTTGCATACTATTTCCTTTCTACCTTTAAAACATTCGTTAGTTTACAGTCCAGAATATACACGATAGTACAGGTATGCTTAAAACCCTAGACTCCATAAACACTGCATTCATTATAGAGACTGTTAAATTACGAACTAGATCTATTTCTCAAAATAACATGTGACAGGTTTCATTCACGGGCCAATCCCCAACACAACAAATAGAGAATAGTCACAGCACATAGTTTTGTGACAGACATTTTATTATCTTCTCCACGGAGTCTGAAACCCCACTTAAAAACAAATAAACGCTGCCAAGTTTTCAAAAACAAAACTCAAAACCCTATACAAATACAAATTGTTACATTGACTCTATAACTAAGAAAACAACCTAAGTTTTTCCACTACAAATTCCAGTTTTGACGATACAACTGTTGCAACGACCACTACCTGGAGAACCTACGAGGGTTGCCACCGGGCTTACCATTGTTTTCTCTTTTCTATTTTTTTCCAACCAACTCCATTATCATCAAACCCAACACTTTGATTTTGAACGATGGTATTACCTGCCACAAGGGTCTAGGAGGAGTTAGGAACAAAGCATTTGGTTTTTGACCAAACGAAGAAGTATTTTTAGAACTAAAAACCAGATAGAACTTACCTTGTATTTCATAGTATATTGGAATACTTCTGGCTTCCAAATCTTCAACCCACAGAGTGGAGTTGACATACCTCCGAACTACAACTCTTATGGAGTCAAACCCCACCCTTAAACTTTACTAGTCTCAGATTAAAAACTACAGGGATTCAAGACTACTATATCAACAATGCTCGAACACTTATACAGTTCTTCCACAACAATTTTTACAGAGTTGGACACATAGTGCCATCCACAATTTCCCACGGTTGGGCCCTGTAAACCAGCGGCCTGTCGGCCTTCACCTCCAGATAGTAACCACCAAATGAATGCGCAAAAGAGAAAATAAGGCTAAGACAAGCTTAGCTAGGGTTTTGCATATCCCATCTACCAAGACCCGAGATCAACGTTCAGGATCAAGCCAGCTAAACCACGGTGGTACCAAGGAGTTACTATAACCAAAGACCAAGAAATGACTTCATTTATTACACAGCTCGAACATATTCCATATCACCAAGTCAGAACTTACAGCTCGGTGACACATCATAAAACATCGCCACTATGATCACTTAAGGGCTAGACACGTAAGTGCCAGTTTAGCACTCACCTCACCACGTAGAAATGGATTAAATGCTGAGATCTTACGGAGATTGCACCAGAGTCTCGACTGCAACAACACTATCTACCACATTAATCACTACAATCATTATCATTGCCATGTTCGAGCCACTATGGAGCCAGCTAGTCAACTAGTGAACTAGCAGTTAACACTTCAGCTTAAGAATGGACTTAAAACACCATTGGACACGTGATTGAACCGTTAGTACAATCCTCTATGGCATCCCACTACCACGACGGCCATGCATTTAATACTACAGGAAGAATATTAATCATCTGCCAACCTGTATACATTATCACCAAGTCATCTAAATTGATCAAAATAAACATTGTTGGGTAGATTGTATCGTAATTCATGAAGATTACATTGCTAATAACGTAGTATAACGATAGATGCATATTTCTCTTATTACTTGCACATTAATACCTTTGCATAGAATTTGTTTATAGTATGGTTTCACATAATATGATAACCCAAATCATATAGTATCCTAAGTTCACAAAGTATCAAATAAAGTTTTTTTGATATAACATTCTTGCATAGTATCACTATATTGTATATATTCCTAATTGCATTGTATCATATTAAGAACCTAATATCACATAAATTCATAGTGCCACTTAGAATCACATAGGGCACACAACGCACATGTCATTTAGGATATGTACATCTACATTGAGTTTTGATAATATCGTCACTTACATCATAAGTTAGAGCATTTAAATGAACCAAAGAAATAGACAATTGAATACAAACGAGGCTACAAATGATAACGACCTTCTCATAACTCTTGATTAAATCTATACTGTCTGTATAAATAGACTTGTTCTAATAGTTAAAAACAAACTTGAACAACCTGAATTTTGAATCCAGTTCTCTCACCGATAGAATGATCAGAACTGTTCTCTTCAGTTTTAATCATTAGATGTTTACTGAAAATAGGTGGTCACTTGTTGCAGTTAAAATCCTTACCTGTAATCTGTCACATTACGAAATTTACATGCTTTAGCATGAATGCTAAGTAAGCCTCGGGGCGTCCAAAGGACCCCTTCATCAATCAAACAAAAGAACATTTATCAAACGATGTTTCTTCATTCATAAACAATAGCAGTATATTTTGTAGCAGCATATCTAGATTTGGATAACATCAAGACTTAAGCTAACTTCTTTTAGTCGCATCCAATAAACAAGTATGGTATTTTAAAACAACAAATAATATCTCATGTATCTTTTCCATTTCCGCATACACTAAATAAGCAATATTATCACGTAGAAAAAGTTTTAAATTTTTATGAATTTTTTGGGGTGTTACATATCCTTAGGACCTCTTCATCAAAGAAAATAAAAGGGTTAATAAGCATAAATTTTATATAAATCAAATTGTAAAATCATGAATAAATGACAATCCATAATTACGACAAAAAGAATGATGCTATATGTAATTTAAACAAAGGCAATTGTAATTTCCCTTAAACAGTGAGAACAAAAAAAAATTCTTCTTCTTGCTAAATTGCCTAACGTAGATTATATAATTATGAGATTTTCCTGCAGCAATATGAAAAGTATTGATACTTGCATTTTCCATTTCAATGTGTTTAAGAAAAATTCTAGCAAGGTAACTTTTATCGGTCAATCTCTTGTGCGGAAGTAATTAGGATGAACATGTGGGTGTGAAGTTTTGCCATGCACTAATACTAGCAGTCTTTATTCTTCTTAGTTGATCTAAATATATGTTTGAAATGTCATTTGTCTAATGTCAAATCTCAGGCATGATGAACTTGATGAGGGAACTTCATTTGTCTTTTTACCCTTTAAACGTCTAGCAGCATAAACGAAAGTTTGGAGTCTCTACCATCAACACAGCCAGGCATCAAATAGCCAAGTAGCACTTTAAAAGGCTGAGAGGTTACTCTCTGCTTAATCTAAATTAAAACAAAACAAGCTTATAATATCGTTCGTAGTCATTACTATTTTATGGCAAAATTTTCCACTTCTCGGCATAGCGACAGACACATAAGGGTACCTACGAGGCAAGTAAGAACCACCGGAGCTTACCCGGAAGCCGAAGAAGCTTTTCCTTTCTTTTATAATGCAGAAAACCCATCCACTAAAGAGAAAACCTGCCAAACCCCAAGCAAGTGGTTATAACGAGAACACATTACTAAATACCAAAATCTATGAATTTTAACTTGCATTAAATTCTTACTACATTACTTGAAAGATTGCTTTTTCAACTGTCGTTGGCGAAAAGCAGAGGTCAACCGTAATCCATCTTACTCACAACAGAAACCAACTAGTGTTACCACCTTTTGAAAAAGCCAAAGAACCAATGACTATGTATTCCCAACATTTGTTGCTCACCTACACCTGATATCATGGCCTTATGGTATGAAGCCGAAGCCTGCAAACTCTTAAACGTTTAATCTCATGAGTTACAGGTTCAGAACCCTGGAAGAACACTTATTATCACCCTAAAAATTGGGCAGCCTGTCGGCCTCATTACCACGAAACAATAAAAGAAAAAAAAACTTGCCATCAATACAAACAACACGGTTTAGGGTTACTCAAACCGACGATCGAGATCTGGAGTGATCAATGGCGGGGAAAACACAACAGTACATTGTGGAAAACTGAGCAAACTTCGCATTAATATTTCATTAACTACCAACATCGACCATGTTTCCAACCTTACAGGTCAAAGAACGATAAAGTGTACAGTGTGGAGATGAGACAATGGAGTATCCTCGCCAGCTATAATTCTCTACTTCATTATCACCCAAAGTTCGTAAGGTTAGGCTACGTGGATTGCTGCCACCCATTCAATGTTGAAGTGCATTTATTTTGAAATTACCATAACTATGTCAACCTGCAATACAAGTTATTACCCGTCAGATCATCACCATAACATCGAGATGCTAGCATTTACATTTTAATGTTACTACTTATGCACAAGTTCGTATTTATAATATAGTTTCAATCTGTCACTCAAGTCACGATTTCATTAAAGTCGTTATAATATTTTAGTGGAGGTTAGAGGATAATACCCTTTGGTGATAATGTTTTATACATATGCTTTCTTAAGTATTACATAACTATTGTTTTTTTTTAATAGTTTGAAATAGTAAGAATCATTTCATATCAAATAGCAATCTGTAATGCATATTTTATATATTTCCAAAGGTTTATATTGGTGTCACATAATAGTGTAATATACTGTGCTTTATGTAAATAAATGATAGTTACAAATAACATAGTTACTACTTCTAGTTAGGTGGTGTGTTGAAATGCCAAATGTAGTTCATAGAATGAGTCTAAGATCTAGTAATACATCATGTCTATTGATAGTTCGAAAGTGTAATTTCGACGAAATACGTATTTGTACACTTAATTAAATAATAGCATTTGATTGTGTTAAATATCACTGACAGAGATCTCTTGACGATACTTGTAACAGTACTTTAGAAAGTTGATAGACTGGGATTGATAACATCCAGGAGCTTTGTAAAACATTTCCAAGCTAGGAGTAGAATTTCTTGTATCCATACCTTTAGTTTTAATGTCACAAGGAAGCACTTAACATTTTATATTGACGACGTTATGAAAAACACAAGTACTCTAATTTTTATGCTGTCATGAAGATTTCTTACCTACAGTCTGTACATGGAAACAAGTTCAACTTCCTTAGCTAAACATAGCTAAGTAAGCTCCAGGGTGCCTCATAGGACCCCTTTTATCAACAAACAAATTGTCAGCAATACATCAATGATTTAAAAACAGTACAAACTGTAGAAGCATGCATATTTAATCAAGAACCTAAACAAAATCATGAACTGTACTAGTCTTCATAAACATACATAGATATCTCATTTACGAAGTTAACAACCGTTACTATCTGAAGTAGAAATTTTAATTAATTGAGGTTGATGACGTGTCATTATGATTATCTTACCTTAATTAAGTGTTCAATTTAGTTATCTCATTCCGCATTCGATAATTCTGATAAATATTGCTATTATAATTTTTATTTTTATTTTGGTATTTTTGGGATGTTACATGTGGTATTAGAGCTCATGTTCGAACTCTAGTCCTGAAAGAGGTCTAAGATCACGTAGCAGAAAATTTTATATAGCGGCAAATTTTATACAGTAGAAAATTCTACTAATTTGAATTTTAATTATAATATTGTTCAGAAATTATTTTAAGCTGCAGGTATGGAGAATTTAGCTGATCATGTAGAAGATAGATTTCAACCAAACAACCACAATTCAGGACAACACTATGCAGAAGAAGGTCACGGTGAACTAAATAACAGTTCGTCATAATTGTTATGTTCTTTTCATGAATTAAAGGCAGAAATGAGATCTGTGAAGCAAGACAATGAAAGAATTCTGCAAGCACAAGAACAATTAAACCAAGTGTTGTTTGAACAGTGCCCAACTAAGGAGCAAGAGAGAGATAATGAAGATATCTCCAAAGTTGAGGGTCTACCTCATGTTAATAAAAGTAAGAAAATGAAAACCAGTGAGGTGAACAACAGTTCAACCTCATCAGAAGATGCTATTGAAGTGCGCAAAAAGAAACATAACTACACCAGTGATAGTAGTGAAGGAGATTTCAAACACATAAGGAAAAATCATAAGGAGTATGAGTAGATTTCTGGGGATTTCAAAAAGATTAGATCTCCAACTTTCAATGGAGAAACTAAGAAGGGAGAGACAACTGAAGCTTGGCTGTCCGGTATGAAGAAATACTTCCAGATTTATAACTATTCAAAGTACTTGAGGGAAAAAATGGCTATATATAACCTGACTAGAAAAGCAGATATTTGGTGGCAGGACATCAAAAGGGTAAAGGGCATCAAAGATAAAGATGTAAGCTGGAGTACTTTTAAATGATACTTTAAAAAGAAGTATTTATCTGAACAGTATTATGAAGAAAAATTCAAAGAGTTCTACGATTTGAAGCTGGGAAGTTTGGACATGAAGGAAATGAACAGTAAATTTATGAACTTACTAAGATATGTGCCATACCTCATAGAAGAAAAACCAAAAAATTCAAAGATACTTGAGCTGCCTACCTTTCAATATTAAGGACAAAATCGAATTTGACAGTCGTAAAACTTTGGACGAGGCTATGAGAAAGGCATTTTTCTGTTACGACACAAATCGAAAAAGAGAAGGAATGCCGAACTGGAAGAATCATAAGCCTAACCATTTTGAGCTGAAAAAGAAAAATTTCAGCGTCAGTGGAAATTCCGGTTTCCAAAAGAAAAATTTCCAGAATCGAAATTTTCAAGGGAATAACTTCAGGAACAGTCAACAATAGAATTCTACAGCACCCAGAAATGCACCTAGTAATACCAAAATCAATGAGCAAAAGGAACCTATCAAATGTTTTGAATGTCAAGGTCCCCATTATGCATCAAAATGTCCCTTGAGGAAGCGAAAAACTAACAACATCAACTCTATTCAAACTAAACCTAATGTTGGGGACGTGGCAAGGGAAATGCCCAGAATCAATGCAGCACTCGACAACATAAAAGCAGATCATCAAATCTCCATGGTAGAGATTGAAGGTATGCTATAAAATCATCCTGTTACTGTTTTAATTGACCCAGGTGCTAGCTTAAGTTATATATCACAAGATGTTGTGGAAAGTATTAAATTGAAAACATAAAAGTTTAGTAAATCTTGGTTAGTTACACTAGCAACTGGAACAAAGAGGAAAGTATCAGATTTTATAGAAAGTTGTGCATTATCCATGAATCATTTACAAACACAAGTCAAGTTGAATATTTTACCTTTAGGATCTTACGATATTATAGTCGGGATGGACTGGTTGGAAGCCCATCATGTCATTCTGAACTGTTACGAAAAAAGTTTTACATGTTTAAATGAAGAAGGAAAAACTGTAGAAGTGAAAGGTATCCCAAGAAAGGCAACCCTTAGACAGATTTCAGCCATGCAAGTTAAGAGGGCAGTTAGAAAAGGATGTTAGTTGTTTGCAGTAAATGTAGTAAATGATGAGTTTATCGGTAAAAACGATAAACTAAAATTAGAATACATACCTGTCCTAAAGGATTTTAAGGATGTATTTCCTGAGGAGATCCCAGGATTACCTCCTAAAAGAGATTTAGATTTTACCATCAAGTTAATACCAGGAGCAGTACCAAATTCTAAAGCTCCATACAAAATGAATACACTAGAATTAAACGAATCAAAATCACAGTTGAAGGAACTGATTGATAAGAATTATATAAGACCCGGCGTGTCTCCTTGGGGAGCACCTGTCATCTTTGTTAAGAAGAAAGATGGAACCTTAAGACTGTGCATAGACTATCGCTAGCTTAATAAGATGACAATCAAGAATCGGTATTCGTTGCCCCACATAGACGATCTATTTGATAAGCTACGTGGAGCAACGATATTTTCAAAGATTGATCTAAAATTAGGATATGATCAAGTATGGGTTAATGATGAAGATTTTTTCAAGACAGCTTTCAGAACTCGGTATGGACATTGCGAGTTGGTAGTCATGCCATTTGGCTTGAATAATGCCGCAGCTATATTTATGTATTTGATGAATAATATTCTGCACAAATACTTAGACAAGTTTGTTGTTGTGTTTATAGATGACATTTTAGTGTATTCTAAAAGTAAAGAAGAGCATGGTGAACATCTACGGATTATCTTACAAGTTCTGAGAGACCATCAACTATACGCTAAGTTTAGTAAGTGTGACTTCCACAAGGACAAGATTTAGTATCTAGGACACATAATTTCTAAAGAAGGAATATCGATTGACCGCGACAAGATAAAGGCCATTAATGACTGGCTGGTTCCTAAGGATGTGTCGGACGTAAGATCATTTATGGGCATTACTGGATATTACAGAAAATTTATAGAGGGTTTTTCAAGGATTGCCAACCCCATAACTTCCTTACAGAAGAAAGGAAAGAAATTTGTGTGGGATCATAAATGTTCAGACAGTTTTAAGAGATTAAAGGAATTGTTGACTACAGCACCTATTATGAGGATAGCAGATCCTAATAAAGATTTCATCGTTTTCACAAATGCTTGTAATGACGGACTCGGTGTTGTCCTAACACAAGAAGGGCATGCGGTGACATACGAATCAAGAAAGCTAAAAGTACATGAAAAGAAATACTCCACATACGATTTAGAGTTATTAGCTGTAATTCATGCTTTAAAAATGTGGCATCACCACCTTATTGGCAGAAAATTCACATTGTTAACAGATAATATGGGTCTGAAATATTTATTAGATCAGACAAATTTGAATGCTAAACATGCTAGATGGTTGACCTTCTTAAGTGAGTATGATTTCGAAATTCAACATAATAAAGGGAAAGAGAACAAAGTTGCAGATGCCCTTAATCATAAGGAAAAACTAAATTTTATTTCAACCATCAGCACTTACTTCACAGATTTGAAAATTAGATTCTTGAAAAGAGTGAAATAGATGAAGAATACAGAAAAATAAAAGAAAGGACAACAGACAACAGTTTTGAAGATTTTATGTCAGATTTCAGTATGAAAGAAAATGGGTTATTACTATATACAAACAGATTGTATATAGCAGATATACTAGAAATAAAAATTCTGATTTTAAATGAGATGCATAAAAGTCATTATTCTGGTCATCTAGGTTATCAAAAGACCATTACTATGCTAAGGAAAGAATACTACTGGCCCAGAATGAAGAATGAAGTAGTAGAGTACATAGCTAAATGTTTGTATTGTCAAAAAGTGAAAGTTGAACACCAACATCCTGCTGGATTGTTGCAACCGTTACCAATACCAAGTTGGAAATGAGAAGTGATCAGCATAGACTTTATTACTGGATTACCTAAAAATCAGAAACAACATGACTCTATCATGGTGGTAGTGGACAAACTCAGCAAAGCAACACATTTTATAATCGTGAAGACTACTCATAAATCTCCAGACATTGCAGAAATCTTTATGAAACAGATTTTTCGACTACATGGGATACCGAAAGTAATAATCTCAGATTGTGACTTTAAGTTTACTGGAAACTTTTGGAGATCATTGTTTAAGGGGTTAAATACAACCTTAAATTTTAGCACAACATTTCATCCACAAACGGATGGACAGACAGAAAGGGTAAATCAAGTTTTAGAAGATTTATTAAGAATGTATGTTAAGGATCAGCCCGGTAAGTGGTAAGACTACTTGTACTTAGCAAAATTTGCTTATAATAATCATTATCATGCATCACGCAGACTTAGTCCTTTTGAAATTCTTTATGGTAGGTAATGTGATACACCTGTTTCGTGGAATGATCTAGTAAATAGAGTTGTTCTAGGACCTGAATTACTGCAGGAGTTAGAACTAATTGTGAAATAGGTACAAGGAAATTTAAAAGCTGCCCAAGATAGGAAAAAGAGTCAAGCAGATTTAAAAAGGACTCATCAAGAGTTCCACGTTGGTGAACACGTATTCCTTAAGGTAAGAACGAAAAAGAGTTCATTAAAATTGGGGAGCTGTGCCAAGTTGGCACCCAGGTATTGTGGTCCTTTTGAAATATTGTCCAGGGTTGGACCAGTGGGATACCAACTGGCCTTTCCATCAAATTTTAAAATACATGATGTTTTTCATATATCATTTTTAAAGAAGTATGTACACAATGCTACTCATGTTGTAAACTGGAATGATGTACAGGTGGGACAAGACGGAGATTTTCAGGTGGAATCGGACTGTATCCTCGAAAGGAGGGAATCTCTACTCCGGAATCGCACCATTGGGCAAGTGAAAGTGCAATGGAAGCACCTTATCCCGGAAGAGGCAACTTGGGAGTTGGAGAGCAGTATGTAGGAAGCATACCCAACTCTGTTTCAGG
The DNA here is from genome assembly GCA_027924585.1 of Larix kaempferi. NCBI lineage: Eukaryota > Viridiplantae > Streptophyta > Pinopsida > Pinales > Pinaceae > Larix > Larix kaempferi. The sequence goes on from BSBM01000893.1 coordinate 7,958,310, forward strand.
AACACTCAATGAGTGATTAACCAACATCGAGGACGATGTCGAGACTTAAGGGGGGGTGTATGTCACCTACCCAAATTTCTGAAATTATTATTTTATTAGTGAAATACTTTATGTTAAATTTAATTACAAGGTTTTGTAATTATGATCAATTCTGATCAAGGATTAATGTAATTACTGAATTATTATTATTTAATAAATTAAGGTAGGAGACAAACACCCAAGGGAACTATTAAATGAGTGTTCACTGACCCACTAGGAGGAATGGAAGCTGTTGGAAGGTATGGGACAGATGACAACAATTGCACTTCACCACTAGCTATTGGTTGTGGAACAACTCCCCCTAAAAATGTGGCATTATCCCCCAGGTGGTGGTAGTGGGAAGGCAGCTCATTTAATGACCCAGTAACAACTGAAAAGGCCTGGGCAACCTACATAAGGAAAATTTGAATTGAGCAGGCAGCTCTTACACAATATCTTCTACAGAAGTATTTCCTGATGTGCATCAGGTCATCACTGAGAGATTCGAATAGGGAATCTAATTGTGAGTGCAATCATAAGTCTACATACTATTTTCCTAAGAAGAACCAGAGGTGCTAATGCAGGTCTTTTGCACTGCTAGTTCTTGAAGATTCGACAATTAGTGTTACTGCAAGTGGAGATCCTAAATTCCTAAGTTTCTTCCTCCTGGTGGTTCAGTGAATAGGCTCGGGGGTCCTAGGGAAAGTAACTTGGTTGTCTTAAGGAATTGGTTGGGTGGAACAGGCTCCTTGGGCTATTTGTTTCCCTACAATTAATCAAGCTTTGTTGTTTCCTACTTTGTTTACAGTTTAATAATTCTGTTTAGTGAAATCATCAAACTCTGTTTTGTAAACGAATTCATTTCTGATCTTTGTTAAAGTCTGAATGATAAACTTGTTTAAAATATGATTTAAAAATCAATTAGATATTTTTCCACATGCTGTTATATGCATCGTACTCCAGTATAGAGAAGCAAATTATATAATAGATTAGAGATAGGCATATTGCCATTTGATTGGATAAATAATTATAGTAAGTGATTTGTTTGTCGTTCCGACCTGTATATAAACAGAGTAAAAATTTACTGTATAACTATAGATAATTTTATAGGATTCTTTTGTTATCTCAAAACTATAAATATAGTTAAATTTTTGAACAACCATGTATTCTCCTCATATCTCTATCCTATTCAAATAGAAAACAAATGCTTTCAGTATTCAAATTTTCATAGTACATGTATTTTGCAAAAATATAACAGCTGTAAATTCATTCCATACCATTTTGGTTATGAGTAAATATTTTTCATTTTGACAAAGAGCATTCCATTGTAATTCTAATTGTTTTAATAATTAGTTTCATATAGTCTAATACAAGGATTCATGTTTTATTTCTTCTTTAGAAAGATTTATTCTAACAGTAGCCAAATTACACCTTTTACATATTCTTGTATAAACTGTAGCTCACATCTTAACGATTTTTCTTTCAAAACACAACTTTCCAATCGAAGAAGCGAGCCATAGTTTGCAAGTGCAAGAGAACCCTTAGTCCTCATATTCCATTTAAATTTACATAACAGAAAATTTCTTTTCAAGCCTGTCAAGGTTTCACATTACACGGGACTCGTCCCTTATCAACCAGAAACTTAAAATAGAGTCCATAATCAACAAAACTACACAGGGTTTTTACCCTTGAAACGTCTATCAGCATAAACGAAAGTTTGGAGTCTCTACCATCAACAAAGCTAGGCATCAAATAGCCAAGTAGCATTTTAAAAGTCTAAGAGGTTACTCTCTGCTTAATCTAAATTAAAACAAAACAAGCTTATAATCTTGCTTGTAGTCATTACTATTTTATGGCAAAGTTTTCCACTTCTTGGCATAGAGACAGACACATCAAGGTACCTACGTGGCAAGTAAGAACCACCGGAGCTTACCCGGAAGCCGAAGAAGCTTTTCCTTTCTTTTATAATGCAGAAAACCCCTCCAATGAAGAGAAAACCTGCCAAACCCCAAGCACGTGGTTATAACGAGAACACATTACTGAATACAAAAATCTATGAATTTTAACTTACATTAAATTCTTACTACATTACCTGAAAGATTGCTTTTTCAACTTTCATTGGTGAAAATTAGAGGTCGACCGTAATCCATCTTACTCGCACGAGAAACCAACTAGTGTTACCACCTTTCGAAAAATACAAAGAACCAACGACTATGTATTCTCAACAGTTGTTGCCCAACTACACTTGATATCATGGCCTTATGGTATGAGGCCGAAGCCTGCAAACCTTTAAACGTTTACTCTCATGAGTTACAGGTTCAAAACCCTGGAAGAACACTTCCTATCACCCTAAAAATTGGGTAGCCTATCGGCCTCATTACCACAAAACAATAAAAGACCAAAACACTTGCCATCAATACAAACAAACCGGTTTAGGGTTACTCAAACCGACGATCGAGATCTGGAGTCATCAACGGTGGGGAAGAGACAACAGTACATTGGGGAAAACCGAGCAAAGTTTGCATTAATATTTCATTAATTACCAACACCCACCATGTTTACAACCTGACAGGTCAAAGAACGATACAGTGTATAGCGTGGAGATGAGACAATGGAGTATCCTCGCCAGCTATAATTCTCTACTTCATTATCACCCAAAGTTCGTAAGGTTAGGCTACGTGGATTGCTGCCACCCATCCCATGTTGAAGTGCATTTATTTTCATATTACCGTAACTCTGTCAACCTGCAATACAAGTTATTACCCATCAGATCATCGCCATAATGTCGAGATGCTAGCATTTACATTTTAATGTTACTACTTATGCATGAGTTCATATTTATAATATAGTTTCAATCTGTCACTCAAGTCAAGATTTCATTAAATTCGTTATAATCTTTTAGGGGAGGTTAGAGGATAATACCCTTTGGTGATAATGTTTTCTACATATGCTTTCTTAAGTAAATTACATAACTATTGACATTGTTAATAGATAATATGGGTCTGAAATATTTATTAGATCAAACAAATCTGAATGCTAGAGAGCTAGATGGTTGAACTTCTTAAGTGAGTATGATTTCGAAATTCAATGTGTTAAAGGGAAAGAGAACAAAGTTGCAGATGCCTTGAGTCGTAAGGCAAAACTGAATTTTATTTCAGCCATCTGCACTTACTTCACAGATTTGGAAAATTAGATTCTTGAAAAGAGTGAAACAGATGAAGAATACATAAAATAAAAGAAAGGACAACAGACAAAGTTCTGAAAATTTTATGTCATATTTCAGTATGAAAGAAAATGGGTTATTACTATATAAAAACAGATTGTATATACCAGATATACCAAAAACAAAAATTCTGATTTTAAATGATACAGTTACTAAATGCTCATAAAACCCATTACATAAAAATGATACATTTACTAAATGCTCATAAAAAATTGGAAACCCATTACATATGCATCTCATCATTTCATTGATGAGCAAGACAAATATAAGCCCTTACATACCATTAAGGAAACTCCACACAATTGGACTAGGCACGCATCCAACCAAATTTAAAAAAACAAATTGATAAAAGAAGGCACAATGCCCACATAGGAAAGGAAGGCACAAAATGTTTATCTCCAAAAGCAGCATGTTATATCTCTTCCATAGTGGTTCACTCTTCTCACACAGATTTCTCTTATGGTGGATCTCCAACAATGATGGTAGCTCCTTGACGGCTTCAGGCTTCCAATCTCACACCCTGGCAGTACTGTATGCAGCGATCTTCAACAATAAATAACCTCAGCAACTCAGGCAATCTCCAACAACACTACAGTTCTCCCTCATGCAGCTGCTACCAAGTGCATGTTAGGATGATCTACAAGAGAACAACAATGATCTCTAGATCTGCAACCCTTTTCACATAGAAATATCCTTACGACAGCGCTCTCCCAAACGACAACTGCCCTTTTTGGCTATCCTCTAATAAGGTCAAACTGATATGGGGATTTCTTTGATGGCAACTCTTCCTAGGTCTGTCTCCACTTAACCCTCAACAACAATTCTTCTCGAAGATCGCTCTTCACCAGCAGCTCTGTGTAGGAGTGATACAACTCACGGCTTCTCACATTTGATGTGAAATGGACTCAGTACTTTGCACTGTGCAGGGCAGATCCGGTCTTCAACTTCTAGAGATAGATATTCTCCTACGCAGTAATCTGGAATGATACGTTCTTCTCCTCCTTCTCAGCAGTGGCCCACTATAGTGGCTTCCTCAATGCCTCACGTAGCTACTGCGTCATTCAAGGAATGGAACTTCACAAATTGATGAGAGGAACATGAACGTCACATTCAGATAATAGTGGAATCAATTCCACCACCAGGGGCTTTCTTTACAGGCCATAACTTCCTTCCACAACAATTTATGCGTTTCCTACACAGACCTGTAGTAGCTCATATTGCAGGGATATGATGCTTCACTCATAGGATGATCACCTTAGCTCTTCCACTAGCCAAAGAAGGGAGACAACAACATAGTAGGCCGTAGTTGCCTACACTGGAGGTGAGACAGAGCTCACCATAGCTTTCACAGCCTCGCAGCAGATCCCTCTCAATTGGCTTTCAACTTCAGCCTCAACAGTGCCACCAACAGGTCACTCAACCCCACACAGCACGGGATATCCTCTCTCACGTTTTACACCTCGGTCAGGCAGTGATCTTAGAGTGTGATCTCCAGCAAGTAGATGTTGCCATCTCCTTTAAGTCGGGTCTCACAACCCTATAAGTAGAACGACAACACCCTCTTATATCATGCCTCAACACCTCAGCGCAACAACACACAACTAGCCACTCTTGTACACACAGCTAAAACAATGTTCTCCTCTCTCTCAACTCCCATGAGGGCACTCCCATGAGGGAGCCATGCTCAGCCTCACTCTGATACCATATTAACAATGGAGAGAGGAGACATTATTCACACAAACTATAATCTAATTTATTAAAACTATATTTTACAATACATGCAAACTTCAATATATAGAGTCGAGAGATGCTAAACAGATGCTAAACATAGCTAGTAGAGGTTGAGATAATATCTCAACCATACACCAAATTAGGATAGAATCTCTCAGATCTATCAACAGCTCACAACGAGATAAACATTATTCTAACATCATGTGAATAAAGAACAATGCTTTTGAAGGAAGCATTGCATTTGTGAAGAGGAGAGGGAATACAGGTTTCAATTCAAGCGTACATAACGAAACAACTTCCAATTCTGTGTAGAAACTACAAAATATAATTAGTATTCAAATAAAAAAAACAAATTAAAATAAAACAACGAAAACAACTCATAAATGAAATAGTTTTAACATTAGATCAAGCATCAACAAATAACTTACATACATACCTCAAATCACTGAAGTTAAAAAAAGTTCAACCAAAGTAATGAACGACCATAGCAACACTAACAATGCACTGTAACAAAAATTCTAATTTGAATTACATAATGTCAATGAACATAAAAACACTAACAACGCATTGTAACACAAATTTTTACGTAGATAGGCATTTTATTTCAACATTGGGGGCGGACTTTAGGTGGATGAATTTTTATTTTTTAAAAATTGGGCGGCTAGATTTAGTTAATGTTGTCATATTCTTCATATGACACACAAATCAATGCTTTAAATTTAACTAGTTAAATAGGATGCAACTTTTATTCGGTTACACATAATTCTTAATAACGGGAATTCAAAAAAATTAAATAATTTACCTCCACGTACTGGGCGTAATAATTTTCCTCTACCTGGTTTTCTAGAATTGGTTTTCTAAAATGATGCATTAGAGTGACTCCACCTGGTTTTCTAGAATGAAGCATTATGGAGGACCTGGTTTTCTAGAATGATGCGTTATGTAGGATCTATATAGACACCGTTCGGGTGCCAGATTTAGCTCTAATCCGGAAGTGTCTAGATGCATGACTCTTGGGTATTTCTTGCATTGCTGTAGAAGGACTCTTCTCTATGAAAATCTCTGATAATGTTTCTGTTAACAAATTGCCTATGTCATGTCATTACAGCGAAGTCGCGGGCGCCATTGATGTGTCTCCCTCATCGAACAACACCCTGTATTCCAATGCGATCAACGAAGAGAGCGGATACCTGCCGAGGAATTGAAGAACAACAGAGTTTGGAAACGATACTCAGCGATGTAGAAGAAGAGGCCCGTGGCAAGATAAAGAAAATCGGACTGTCCATGGAGCAATGTTCTCTTTTAGAAGAAACATTTAGCAATAACAAGTCCACAGAACTTGTAAGTCTATTCATGTTATTTACTTACTACTCAATCCTCACTTGATTGTGATTCCCCCATCCGTTTTCTGATCATGATTTGGGCGGTTGTAACAACTTGTTCTTTTTCTTCTGCAGAAGCAAAGGCATGCCTTGGCCATGCAGATGAATAGATGAGCAAGGTTAGCCCATACTTTTATTCATTCATTGTATTGTTGTAGATCTAGACATCCAAATAATTTGAAATACCTTTTCTCCAACAGACTGGTATCTAATTTAATTTCAAGCCTAGTTTAGTTCCTTAGCCCAGCGAAACATAATAGGATACAAACTTCTTGTAATTGAAAACATAAAATTTCAGCAATCTTCTCATGCAGCAAAAATTTTGATATGCTGGTGGACTCTATTTTACTGTTCGTTTTCTGTTATACATATAAGCCGAATGTGATATGGTTGCTTCAGGACTAAGCTCAAGCAAACAGAAATGAATTGCAAGGTTCTACAGAGGTGCAACAAGTCACTTGAAGAAGAAAACAAAAGATTGCAGAAAGAACTCCAAGAATTTAAGTTCTAAAATTGGTGTCTCTTTCACCGTGTGCCCTTCCTGTGAAAAAGTTGCAGCAGCCGACAACACTGCTGCTTTCACTTAGAAAATGAAATCAATCTTTACAGGAGGCGTTTCCCGGAAATAAATTGTTGGGTATAGATCAATGCATTTTTCTACACAATTAATATGGATCCACATCATTTGTAAAATGTTATAAAACTGTTTGAGTGCTAACCTGTAAAATGTTCGAACACTTTCTCAATGTTAGGGTTTCTGAAAACTTTTACGGGTTCTTTTCCTTATTCATCCTTTACTTGAACCGAAAGGGTAGGCCCGTGTGTTAATTTATGGAATTGAATCTGGTTTTACGAAAAAGAATTATTTGGAAGTATTATGAAATCTAAAATGTTTCTTTCGATCTCTTCATTTTGTCAATATGCTCGTAAATCATATTTTTCATTATTATCCAATGTTTATATTATGCCCGTACATGATACTTTTTATTATTGTTGTTTTAATTATTATGGATCATTTTATTATTATTGTACAATTTGATAATATATTAAAATATATTTTATCATTTTCAAAATATTCCAAACACTTCCACGTTTACATATAGTAAAACAAAGAGAAAACGAATGCTTCAAATAAGATAGTTATAAATGAATATAATTTTTTGTTTTGTTTAGTTTATAAATTAGTTATATTTTTATATAAGGTTTCGTTTATTTATTTATGTTAATATAAAATTTTATTTATTATATTTAAAGATATTTCTTATTTTAATTTATATATAATATTAAATTTATTAATATTTTATTGAGGCATTTTAAGTAATTGAAGTGTAATTATTTCAACACTTGCTTAAATGTAGATATGGCACATATTACAAGTTTCATTTACCATTTGAAATGTGTACATTAATTCGGGCTAAGTGTGGGATGGCTTCAAGGGTTTGGTGCCGCGGGGAAACTTCGGGGGAAATCTTCTGCGAGATAGTCTATTTATGCCTGCGGTAAGTCAGATTTGTTGAGCTTGTAGAAACTTGGAGTCATCTACAGTACCAACCAAGGTAAAAAACAAGTGGGAATGCGATTTATGTCTACATGTTCCAAGTTCTGACTTATTTTCGCTTTCTGTCTTTTTGCCTATTGGTTTTGTCTTTGGTGGTGGCTGTCTATTTTTGCAAATTGATAGGATCTTTCTATCATTTGTGGCACTTTGGTTTTTTATTTCTATTTGCGGTAGGTTTTTTTCAAAATTAGGGCTTCTATCTTTGGCTACTTTTGGCAAAGTTGATATAAACGACCCTAATTTAGCAGACCATTAATTCCTGCCAGTGCAGTCCTTTCTTGACAGGAGGAGGCTTTTGGTGACTTTATTTAGGGTTAACTTTTTGGGGATAGTGATGGCTAGGGTTTTGGCCTTTAGCATGGAAAGACATTCTTTGAATCCACCATTATGCCTCCCGGTTTGTTCTGCGACGGCGCATGGCCACACTAAAAATGTGAATTGTAACCTCCTGGGCTCTCGGGCTCGGGTCCGCAAGCAAGCCAAGGTTATTAAGGCAAGAGAAGGCCGTTTGCAGTTTTCTGTGGATTGTGATATTAATCTGGAAAGGATGAAGGTACTGGCCTCTCGTGGTGTTGTGGGCCATTTGGAATATGCTGGTGGTAGCCGAGAAGAATTAGTTTCGTGGGTGAATGAGAATTGGATGCCAATCTGTGGTTTGGCTCCACGGGTGAACTTGCTGGTTAATAGATGGATACTCTTCACTTTCCCTGCAAGTGTCAATGTCGATGACATCCTCAACTAGGTGTGGCTTTTCAAAGAGGGATCCTTATATCTTAAAAAATGGTATGTTGGTTTTGACCCACTTAAGGATTCTTAGCGTATTCACCATCTGTGGGTGATCTTGCCCGGATTCCCTATTGAATTGTGGTCTGAGAATAACTTAATTGGATTGGCAAACACAGTAGGCAAGTTTATCAGACTTGCAAAAAAACCCTTTTCGGGTATGACTACAGAGCTGCAAGGGTGATGGCTGAATTAGATTTGAGGCTAGGGTTACAGACATAAATCGATTTAAATTGGGGCTCTAGGGTTATAAGCCAGAGATTGGATTATTTTAATATTCCATTTCGCTGCTACATTTGTCAAGAGACTAGACATATTGCTGCAAAGTGCCCTTTCACCTTGAAGGAGGCTCTCTGCGAGCCGTTGGTTGTTTTGGATGCTATGCTTTCTCCTTCGACAAATGGTTCTTCAGAGGTGAAGACATTTACGGGTAAGTCCTTTGAAGAAACCCCTTATAAAGGTATTTCAAAAAATTTATTAAATTTTTATGAGGATATTGAAAACTCATTGAATCAAAGGCTTTCTAGAGGGGAGATTGCTTTAAATCTTTCTGCTGAGGGCGGGCCATTTTTTATTGAGGGAAACCAGGGTACTATCCAAACCAGCCGGGGCATTACTGAACAAGATTCAGAGCCTTTTTCTATGGAACCTGTGTGTGCTCCTACCTACAATGTTGCTAGGGTTTTATGTTTTGATGAGAAGGTGGTACTTACCGAAAGCGGCTATAAACCTAGTAATGAGTCTAGCCTTTTGTTCCCTTTGGAGTTTTTTTGAAAAAATCCATCCCCAAATTCAGATGTTTTACCAGCTAAGAGCCTTTGATTCAAAAATGTTACTATTAGAAAGGCTAAGAAATCCCATGTGGCGAACATTGATGAGCCAATTGGTGATGTTTTTGTTCCACTATCGGTGAGAATTAATGATGCCTCTGATTTTATTGGTGATCCTTCAAACCCTAGTGCAATTAGAGCGATGTTTCCCTCCATCCAGGGTAAGTAATGTTGATTGTATCATTAAATATTCGAGGGTTAGGCAAGGATACCTAGGGTAGGTCCTTGTCAAAACTATTATCTGCTACTAACCCGGATGTTCTTCTCATTCAGGAAAATATGTGTATTGATACAGAGGCTATCCTAAAATTGGTTAATGTCTGTCCTGGGTGGGAGTTTTATGCTATTAGTGCATGTGGGAAGTCTGGTGGTTTGATTGTTGGTTGGAACCCTAATGTTTTCTGTTTCAAACCCTTTAAAATGAAATGGGGGATTTTGATTCAAGGGCGGGTTTATTTCAAAATTTTCATTTCACTATCCTAAACTGTTATGGACCTTACTCTAGTAGGGTTGAGGTCTGGGATCATCTCAAACTATCTGGGATACTTAACTCACATAATCTTATTCTTGTAGGAGACCTCAATTTCTCTTTAAACTGGTTTGAAATCTGGGGTTCCTAGGCACGTTTTGATGAATTAGCTGAATATTTTTCTGAATTATTGGTAAATTTTGACTTGGTGGATGTGGCTCCTGCACCTATTTTTCCAACGTGGACAAATGGCAGAGTTCGGAAAGATGGCATCCTTAAAAGACTTGATCGCTTCTTAGTAGCAAGGCCTCTGTTGCAACAATTCCAAAGATCATGGGTGGGGGAGAATATATTCTCAGACCATTGGCCCATTTTTCTTCAGTGTGATGACACACAGGTTCCAAAGAATTGCCCATTTAAGTTTAATAATTCCTGGCTTCATGATGAAATTTTTTGTGAGACTATTAGACAATTCTGGCTTGATCCTTGTCAGGATTTGGGCTTAAATCCTATGGACAATTTTGTTTTAAAACTCAGGAATTTGAAGGCTGTGGTAAAGTCGTGGATCAAAAATAAAAAGAAATTGGATCTACACAAGTATGATGATTTGCAGATTCAAATCAAGAATGTTTATCAAAAGAAATTTGACTTCATGGATGATGAAGTGGATCGAGAGTTACTTAATTCACTGAATGAAAAAAAGGAGGCTATTTTGATTCAAGAGGAAGCGGAGTGGTGTTTAAAAAGTCGAGCCCTATGGCTAGAACTTGGGGACAGGAATACAAAGTATTTTCATGCCTATGCCTCGTTTAGAAGGAATAAAAAAGCAATTCGGGAATTAAAAGATGATGACGGGGTTTCTATAAATGGACATAATCAACTTCAAACTGTTGCAACAAGTTTCTTTGGCAATATTTTTAAAGATCCAGGGGGCAGTGATTTGCTAAAACAAACAGAGTTTGCTCGTCTGTTCCCAGTTTTTTTCATCCCACAGTAAGCATTGGAGCTGGAAGAGGAGGTTACACTAAAAGAAGTTGAAGATACTTTAAAACTATTTGCAAAATATAAAAGTCCCAGGCTAGATGGCTAGACTGTGGAGTTGTTTCTTCACTTCTTTGATTTAATGGGCGAAGAAATCCTAGCGATAGTGGAATTTTCCAGAATCAATGGTTATATTTCAGGGAGCCTTGAATTCAACATTTATGACCTTAATTCCAAAATGAAACAAACCTTCATATTTTGGAGAATATAGGCCTATTGCATTATGCAATTTGATCTACAAGCTTATTTCCAAGATCATAGCGGTGAGGATTAGACATGGGCTGTCAAAGTTTGTATCATCAAATCAGTTTGGGTTTCTCCATGATAGACAAATTCGGGATGCAGTTGGCATCACCCAGGAAATAATCCATATATATATATATATATCCTAGCAGAAATCCATCTTAAATCTAGCTCTATCAAGAGTCAAGAGTGATCAAATCCTTTTATGTCTAAACCCCTTAAATACAAATCTATATTAATCATAGAGCAAAATTTAATAATTACATATTACAAAAAATATAACATATCTAACCAGTAACATAGTTGGTATCATAAGTAAGATAGTAGATATCATAAGTAGGTACGTCCTTCGAGCATGTTCCATATTCAAATGTAAAAGCAAGTAGGTTCACCTTTTATATCCACAAAAAACTTTATCAGATTTGTATATCAACCATGCAAATAATTTGTCTTACATCTCCTTTGTACTAGACCTTCAACCTATTTTTTTTTTTTGAATTTGTACCTCTTTCTCTTTATTTGTTCTTCATTTGTTGCGTGCTTACCATCCTCCAATCTATTTCCTTTTATTTGTTCTTGTTCATTTGCTTTTGAATCATACATAATATTTGTCCGTATTCCCAACATCAACATGGATAATTTTTCAGTTGGTTGAGAATCTTTAAAATGTGTTTGAGCCATTTCTTGAATATGCGATTTGTGGAGTGCATCCATACTAAGGAGTTGAAGTTTTTTAGAATGTTATTTGTAAAAAAACAAAAAATACAATTCACTATCGGAATTATTATATTTTTGATAAAATGTTTTAAACATATTCTATGAATAAAATAAGCCAAACATAAAATATCATATAAGAAAAGTTAACAATTAATGATTGTGATTTTTTATACTAAAAGAAAAGTTAACAATTAACCATTGTGATTTTTTATACTAAAAGTCCTACTTATAGTGTATATTTAAATTTATTATATATTTAATTAAGTTTATTTACATTACATGTAGATTAAGTAATTTTTTCTCGAGGAGGCGTAGAATTTCTAAGCCGAGTAGGATCTCTTTTGTTTTTTTTTTAAATAATAAAATATTATAAAAAATAACATGTCCACTCAAATTAAATTTAAAATATTTATATTTACAATGGCATATATATAAAACTACAAAAATTAAATAAATTAAACTATTTCTCAACATTTGCACTCTAAAAAGGGGTTTGTACCTTGAGATATTTGATCCTTCTTAGCAGATCATCTTTTAAGATGGATCTATACTAGTTTTTACCATAGTTCTATAGTGGAGTTGTTTAAACGTTAGTTAAAACTTTTCACTTTTACTTGAAATGGATCATGGGTTTTGGTAGTTATAAATTAATGGTATTTATGTTGATAGACATTTTTATTTTAGAATTTGGGGTAGATTACAGCCTATGTTTTTCTAGGATTGTTCAACGATGAGACAAGTGTACTTTCGAGATTGATTCTATGGTAGTCGTTCAAAATTCAAAATAAACAATTACTTAAAAAAAAATTAAAAATACTTGTGGTAGCGGATGCATGTATAACTGGTAGATGATGAATGGATAACCAACTGTTCATGGCAAATAACTAGAAGAATGTGAGAGAGAAAAAAGCATATAAAAAATAATAAAGGTTGATGCTTGAATGCATTAATAACTTGTAACATATTACTTATGGTACCACTTAACTTGTGGCGTATCTATGTTCAGCCACAAATTAAGGGTGTAGTCTAAGTATGGTAGTACTTAACTTGTGGCATGTTGATGTTCCAACCACCAATTAAAGGCGTAGTCTAAATATTCTACGTTTTCAATTTTTTTCGACCATATTTAAGTCTAAGTATTAGGATTGGAAATCCTTAAAAAATATTAGAATCACATATATTAGCTATGAAAATTGCATAATTTAGGTGCCATGAGACGTAGAAATTTGGATTTTACCAATCAATCAAATGTTTCTTTTTTTACATTACATTTAAGATTTATAAATGAATTATAATATTAATTTTAATGTTTAAACACATTATGTATTTAAATTATTTTATCAACTATTTTAAATATAAAATATTTTAGAAAAAAAAAAACATTTCAATGAACGTCTAACTTGCTAATGAACGTTTAACTTTAATTTAAATATAATATTGTACTAATTTTGACTAAAGAATTTTTTAGATTTTCATAAAATTAGTGTTAAAATTGTTTAACAAGGGAAAAAGCTGCATGGCAGCTTAGTTCCTGCAAAAGGGTGTGAGACACGCGGCAACTACGCATAAGCAAAAGCATAAGGTTGAAGGCTAGAGCACTTAGAAGAGAAGGGTGAACGTGTTAGAGGCTGAAGGCTAGAGCAAGTGGAAGGGAAGGGTGAATATGTGGAAAGGTTGGAGCAGGTGTCAAGCTAGCTCACAATTTTATTTCGTAAAAAAACATTGTATGAGCTGTTGAAAAATAATGTTTTGTTTAAATTTATTGAGATGTGAATATACTGTGTGATGCCTACTAATCCTTGAATACTTCGAAGGATTGCACATATTGTTAGTCACTGCATACTTTTCACATAAATGCCATAATTTGTCGTTAGATAGCTACGAAATACCGTTGTTGTGCCTTACGATATACCTTTAGAGTGTAATCCTTTATTTTTCCTAAAACTTCAGGAAACATCCGACTGATGGAAATGCTAATTTTATGCAAATATTTCATAGAATATTCCTCGAACCTTTAAATTTGCTTGCTTCGATGGTCGAACTGTTCTGACATTTAAACTTTATACACTAGGGTTATTGGGAAACTCCATAATAGGTCCGTAGGAACAATCCTCTTGAAATTTTTGTGTTCACCATTAATTTAATGGAAGCAAACCTGGGGCAGTAGATGACGTGGATGCATAGTTATTATTAATTCATTTTATAGCCTGATAAAAATATGAGTTTGCAAATTGTCGTCATATACTTTTAAACATGACGTGTCATATCTTTTGGCAGCTTCCAGAGATAAGCCGCGGGGACACTATTAGACTATGCTCCAATGACTATTGGAGAAAGCTTCGAAAGCTCCGGTGCATTGTGCTCCGATGACTATTATTACCATATGAAACACTGTACTCCTTTAGCAAGAGAGATGTCCTTTCATCTGCATTTTCGTCCTGGAAAATTGTATTCCAAAGGAGACTAACCCCACTATCAATTTCAATGTCATCTACAAGCTTAACCTTGTTTTTGCTTTAATGTGCCTGAGATCCATAAAAAAACTATAACATGCTTCTCAAGATATTAAACATAATTCTTCTGCGGCTCCCATTCCATTCACATCCTAGAATTAAATTACATGTTAAAATTAAATTAAATTTATTTTAGGTAACAAAGATGCATTCTGGGTTTTGGAATGGATTTAAACATTGTGAACTTTACTAAAAATATGTTGGGAATGAAGTTGGAACTCGGTATTAAGATGGGATTTGACCAATACTCTGCATCGTGTAGCCAGTGGAGACTTCTAATGCCCTCAAGCTTACAATATAAAGCAAATACAACGTGCTCTGCATGAGAGGGCTGCGTCCTCCGGAGTGATGGGCTGCGCGGCCAGACCAGTAGTCACTCTTAAACACATCTCCATATGTTATGGGTTGCAGCAACCCTGATCCGTCCGGTAAGATAAGGCCAAATGGTTCCCCGTTGCTGAAAAGATAGGCGGACTTGCCCGCCTTTGCACAAAGAGAACCCAAGTTTGCCCGCAGTGGAAAGGTGCAGGAGGGAGATTTAGCTGGATAAATTCGCTTATCTTTTCCGCAATGAGTTGGATTGAAAGTTGTGATTTACTATACTGCAATGAGTTGGATTGAAAGTTGTGAGATAATTGAGGCAAACAAATCGTATTATTCACCTTATTAAGTTGAATTGATTAGGCCAGAGTTATGGAGGTTAGTAGGTGAATGTTTTTTTAGTAATTTTTATTGAAATTTGGTGACGATAGTTGAGATCAGTGGATGGTTTTTCAATGATTTTTAGGTGATGGTGGTTGAGAACAATGTTGTTTACAATTTGATATTCATTATTTTCAAGAAAAATATATATTTAATTGTAAAGTATATTATATTTTCTCGTATATATTTATATATACAAGCGTATTTACTTGTTTTATTATTTTATAAAAACATGTACATGATTATGTATACATATTTTAATCATAATTATTATGATTATGTATACATATTTTAATCATAATTATTATTATTATGTATACCTATTTTAATCATAATTATTATTATTATGTAGAAATATTTAAGTGTTATAAGTTTTATATGTTGTTTTCACTTAATAATAAAAATTTAATAGAAAACTTGTTTAAAAAAGTGTTTTTCTTTTTAAAGTAAAAATTATAGGATAAGAAGTTTAATGAAGTTTAATGTTTTACTCCATAGTGATTTCAACTTATCACTTATTTTAAGAACCAATATTCCATATTAATCATCACTAAAATTCACTTAAAAAATCATGTAGTCTTTAAACAACCACATAAAAATCCAAAAATTATTATTCTTATTTCAGTATATGAAAGTTTGCACAGAACACCGCTTTAATGTGCTATATTTGGCGGTGGTGCATTCGTGAAAGCGAAATTTATCCGTAGCAATCTGATCATCTAAATCACCATCATTGTAAACAAAGTTTCCTTCGATGCTCGAGCTCTTAAATTCCACGTCTCCATGGGCTGCCAATAATCCTCGATAGGCTCTACTTAATGATTTATGTTGGGATTGCAAGCTTCTAATATTGAAGAAGCCGCAGATGCCACCAAGAAGCTGAAACTTCACTTCAATTAGAAGGGGCGTGGAGAATGAAAAGCCAAGTGCCTCAAATATATGTCCATGGCGTTAATTACACAAAACTTGATCGTATTAGCTGGGATTTAATTGCACAACGCAGAGATCTATCTCATATATGAACTGAAACCCCCTTTGCAGAGGTTCTTCCCAAATCAACCTCTATGGGCTGCGCGGCCACTCTTAAAAACATTTCCATATGTCATGGGCTGCGGCAACAGCTGTTGGCCCTAATCCCTCTCGCAAGATAAGGCCAAATGGTTCGGCCATTGCAGAAAAGATAGGCAGACCTGCTCCCCTTTGCGGAAAGAGAACCCAAGTTTGCTCGCCGTGGAAAGGCGCAAGCGGGAGATTTAGCCGGATAAATTCGCTTATCTTTTCCACAACAGTGGATAAAACTCAGCTAAATCCTCCGCCTTAAGCTTTTGCTTTCGTGCCTTTTCACGGCAAGCAAACTTGGGTTCTCTTTCCGTAAAGCGGGCAAGTCCGCTTATCTTTTCCGCAACGGGGGGAACAATTTGGCCTTATCTTTCTGCATCAATGTTATTTGTCACACTTGTGGCAAGGGACATGGGTTTCATAAGAATGATCAGTTATACTAAACGGAAGCTCCAACAGCCCATTGGAGCCATTGGAATTTCGGCATCAAACAAGGAGTGAACGCACAATACACAAAACTTTGTCCAAAGTCTGGCTTGGAGACTCAGAAGGAAAAATTCGCTATTTTGAATATGCAACTTAAAATTGATAATAGTAAATTTCAAGTGGCATGAACCCTAAAAGACAACTAAAATAGCTCAGATAAGCAATTTGTGTGCTTGCGGGTGCTATAGCGATCGTGTGTGTGGTAGCGATTCTGCCGCAATTTTTTGCTCAAACTGCAGTAATACTCATGATGGCATTTAATGCAATCAGCAACTAGCTGCAGACTGGGGACTTGTTGACTCATTTATACATATAGGATAGGCTATGCCGGATAGAAACTAATTCGATCAATAGGCCGATGGAACGGTTTTGATCTCTCTCTTCACTTAATGAGAGTGAGGATGTCCATTTCAATGTCCTGGTATAATTCGCCGATAGGCTTTTCAATGAGCTTTTGTGTGTATATGGAGGGCGATCGTAGCTTTTTAATCGAGATTAAGGATGGAAGGCTAAGATGGGAAATCTAGGTATATTCTTCCTTGAGTACATATATCCAATGACACAGATTTGCAGTTTGCTGAAAGGTAATCCAAAGGTTTTATCGAATTAGCAATAATCAGCGATTGTTTTGTTTAATAGAATGGGAGAACAAAAGGTTGAGCCTCTGGGAGAACTAAAGGTTGATCCTGCCACGCGAGAGTCTATTTGGAAGAGATAAAGGTTGGTCCTACCATGCGGGAGTCCGTTTGTTTAAACGAAAGGGTGAATCGTTTCTGAATCGCCATCCAATTCTTTCATAAAATATAGTTTGATAGATTTCATTGATTTCTGATCTAGCTTTGGAGATTTTTGATCCAATTCTTTCATAAAATATAGCTTCGGAGATTTCTGATCACATCGCCATCAGAAAGAATGGCCATGACCATTGGAAGAGATAAAGGGGAAGCTAGTGGAATCGAAAGTCATCGGATGGGTTCTTGAAGATTTCAATCCTCGGCCTCTGGAAGTTGAGACTATATGGATTGTTTTCACTTTATATTCTTTCCCTTATATTGTTTTGTTTATGTATTGCAGGCTCATGAGGGCAGTAATGGCAGAGCAGTTTTATAACGTCAATGCATCGAGGACTCTATCAAATCCGACAAATAATATGATCTGACTCAAATACATGATTGAATCCATAGGTATAGGCATGACTCCGAGTCTAGCAACTAATAAAATAAATTGACAAGGACATGAGGAGGGCCTCTTCAATCTACCAAATCTAGATACAATTATTGTATTAGTTTGTCAATTTGCAATATATACTTTTAAAATTTTTCTCAACAATCAAATCAAATCAACTCTATCAATGTGTACTTTCTTCTGGATTGACATTGACATGCAACAAAATGTAAAGCATTCGTCAACTGAAGAGAAATGCTTTAAAACTGTAAGTGCGTTAAAACTAAAATCCAAAGATTTTCTGAATTCAACACTCACTCTGTGGCATTTTCGTGCACGTGCATGCAAAGATTTTACCTAAATAAATTGCATTATTGTAATTAATTATTTATCTGTGTCAGTTTGAAGTAATCGATCGAGAGATAGAAGTAATCGATCTAGAAATGGATCTAAATCTGAATCCCAAAGGCGCAATAGTTTGGAATGGTTAACGCTCGAAAAAATCTAACAGTGGAGATGATCGACAAAAGAATCAACGACGATCGTGGACCGTAGCACGTCCAAAAGGCACATTTGCAATATGTTGTAAGTTGGTGCGGTAAAGAAACCATTAGCATATGTGGCACACTTGTATTGCATTGCATCGAGACAATGGTGGTATCAAAACCCACTATGTGGCATGCAGAAACCGCCAAGGAGCTTAACTATGGGAGATGCGTGGGCCATGGCACGTGGCAAATGTAGAGGCAGGTGGGAAATGGACCCACGTATTTGACAATGAATGGACAGTAGAGGGATCTAATATGGGAGATCAAAGGATGAGATCGTCTCCGCATCGTGGACAGTGCACACTCGGTAAAGTGGAAGGTGGTCGTGGAGGTGAAACCACCTTAACAGGTGTTAATTGATAGTTGATCCGCATGGACGTGTGACCGAGAAAGAAAACCATTGTTAAATGTCGCGGATACCGCCATAGAGGTAAAGGACAAGTGATCTAATGGCCTGAATTTCAACACATGCGATCAATGGCTAAAAATAGGGTACATTTAGAAAGTTGCAAAAAAGATAAGGAAAAAAGTCTATATAAAATAAAAAGGGCATTCAAAATCGATATATTGTCTATGTGTCGCTGTTCTCAGAAGCTTCGAAGATCGGTGGAAATTTCTAGTCGCGCTAGAAAAATAAACGACGTGTCTACAATAGGTAGGGTCTGATGACTTGGCTTGTATATTAGGTTGAATTTGGCACAGTAGTGGACTTAATCATTGTTGTTTTAACACATTTGATCAAATTTGATATATCTTTGCAAATGCACTATTGAGAATATTGATTCACCTTCTTGCCAACACGATTCGTTTCTTAACAGGTTTTCTTCAACAATCATTCGGTAACAAGATGAAGTTTGGAATGCACATTAGTCATACAAGGGGCTTAAATACAAACCTACGATATCAACTAAGTTTAGAAGTATGGGTGCCAAAGTTTGTCCAACTTGAAATTGAAATTATTTTCTATTAGTCTCTTACCTTGAATTTTTTGGTATTAGTGGAATTGTAAACAATGTTTCTTTTTTTAATATGATTGGTGCATGTTAATGGTGATATATACCACATAGAGTAGCGATCAATTTTCTCCTGTATTTTGATTGTTTAACCTACAACTAATGGTTTAAAATAATCTAAGTAAGTAAAATACTAGAAGTAATCCAAATAAACTAAAGACTAAACTAATTTGAAATAAATATACTAACTATTGAAATATAAAAAACTTTACAAATTTACAAACATGTTTGTTGGAGAGTCCTAAGAATTTACAAACAAGTTTATTTCGTTTAAAAATAAATGAAATAAACTTGTTAAAAAAAAGTATGGATTGAAAGGAAGTTAAACTTGCTCGGGGTGAAAAAATGAAGATGGGTGTCTATTTTGGGGGGTCCCGTGAGAAAATAATTCTGTTTTTTTCATGTCTTCCAACTTCGGGCGAACAAAAGTGATATTTTTGTTTAAAACTTCACTTTGCCGTAAAAAGAAAACTTTTGTAGAATTATGTTAGCTTTCTACTCATAATTTTTTCAATTTTTTTTATTAAGATTTGATATGTCGATTTCGCATTTGTTTGACAGTGTGTTCTTATAAAATGAAAAGACTACAAAAGAGTTATGATTTGTTGCACCACTAAAATCGTTGTTAGACTTGTGTTTTGCAAAAACTGAAAATGCTATGACAATCTACACACAATGTACTAGTGCCTGACTATAAGTTTGCATCCAATGGACCTCTATACTAATTATTATATTTTTTTAAAGTCGATCAATGGGGAAACTCAGTCGATTTTCAACAACCTTTTTGTTGCACCACTTTTCTCTCAATCCGCTATAAAATCAAAAAATCTACGACCACCCTTTTGAAGTAGACACGTCAATGAAGAGTCTCACATTTTCTTCGATTTTTTTGGTGTTGTATTTTCAAAGTTATGGATTTTTCTTTTCGCTGTTTTTTTAAAGAGCTGAATCATAACTCGACACATGTTACGAATATATAACTTAAAAAATATCAGTTCTTATCTATATACAACAAAATTTATACCCTCGTAAAGTAGATTCAATGATGAATCTACTGGTATGAAGTCCGACATTCGTTTTGTTGTGTAAGAGGTGGTTTTCTCCTTCCGAAAATGGAGAAACCTGAAAATTTTGCAGAGATCTGAATCGTTCATGTTTCAGAGATTATTCGGCCGAAATAATTATTCGGCCGAATAATTATTCGGCCGAATAACTGTTTTCTGTAACGGCGCCGTAACTTATGGCGAAGGTTATTCAGCCGAATAACTAAACGGAAAAAAAAATACGTCGGCCGAAAAAAAAAAAAAAAAAAAAAATAAAATAAAATAAAAATAAAAATAAAAATAAAAATAAAAATTTATACTCATATAAATAAACGTAAAGTTAATTCATTATTTTCACATGTTTGAACTTCGCATTTTTTTGTCAAACTAATTTCGGAAGGAGGAGATAATTTTTGCAAAATGAGGTTTTTACAAGGTATGTTTCTTCTTCTTCTTTACAAAAGGCACATTGAAGGAGTTTTTTTTTCTAAGGCATATTTGCAAGGAGTTTTTCCAAACTATCTCTTTTCTTATTGCATTTTTACAAAGAAGACATTTTTTGCAAAAGGAGGTTTTTACAAGGTATGTTTCTTCTTCTTTTTTACAAAAGGCACATTGAAGGAGTTTTTCCAAAATCTCTCTTTTTTATTGCATTTTTACAAAGAAGACATTTTTGCAAAAGGAGGTTTTTACAAAGTATGTTTCTTCTTTTTTCCAAAGGCACATTGAAGAAAAAAAATTTCTAAGGCATATTTGCAAGAAGTTTTTTCCAAATATTTATTTTCTTATTGTATATTTGCAAAGAAAACATTTTTTTGAAAAAGAGATTTTTACAAAGTATGTTTCTTCTTCTTTTTTCCAAAAGACACATTGAAAGTGTTTTTTTTAAGGAATATTTGCAAGGAGTTTTTTCAAAATATTTCTTTTCTTAGACATGTTTGCAAGGAGGTTCTTTGCAAGGATGTTTTTTTTTCAAAGTAGCTTTGCACTTTTTATTTAATTGAAAGAGGTTTTTTCAAATAGTTGTTTTGCTAAGGTATTTTGCAAATGATTTTTTTCCAAAGTAGTTTTGCACTTCTTATTTATTTGAAAGGAGTTTTTTCAAATAGTTATCTTATTTTGCAAAGGATTTTTTGCAAGGTAATTTTGTACTTCTTATTTCTTTGAAATGGGTTTTTTTTCAAAGAGTTATTTCTTTACAATGATTTTTTCCTAGATATATTTATAAATAAGTTTTTATTCAAAGTATTTTTTTCTAGTGGTTTTTTTCGTAGATATTTTTTCAAAAAAGTATTTTTGCAATGAATTTTACAACAAAGATTTATTTACAAGGTGTTTTATTTTCTTCCTTGGCACAAGGTGTTTTTATTATTTTCCAAAGAAGATTTTTCTTCAGAGAATTTTTTCAAATGAAAGTTAATTCCAAAGAAATCTTCTTCAAAAGACTCTTACAAAATTTTTAAAAGGTAAAGTAAATTTCAGTTCATGTTTTTATAAATTCCGTAAATGTTTTTAAATCTTAATTTATTTATTTTTACTATAAAGTAACGTGATTCTTTAATTTATCGTCTATAGATTAAACAACCATGGGCAATAAGAGAAAACGTCAAAGAAAAGCTGATCGTAAACGTGATGATGATGATAATAGAGAGAAACAAAAACTCAGATATATTGTCAAAAAACAAAGGGTTGCTGAAACGGAAGAGAGAACTATTGAAGATATAAATATAGATTTACATGATAATGTTGAAGAAATGGAAATTGAAAATAGAGTACAAGAAGAACAAATTGAAGTTGAAAAGAACATTGTAGAAGATGTAAATAGTGATTTACATGCTAATGTCGATGAAATCAATATTGAAGATCAAGTTCAAAATCCAGAAATTGAACCTGGTATGTATATATCATATATTTTCCAAATTCATTTTTTTATAATGAATTTTATTTTTTGATATATGTTAAATTAAATTTAACTTGATGTATAGGTACTTTTACTATTGATGATGAAATGTTAGAAGACATTGATTGCGACAAATATGGAGAAAAACTACCAATACATGTTGCACGATATCGTGCTACAAAATTTTATGATGAAGTTCTCAAGGATTACTCAATAGCAGGACAAGCACAAATTTTGAGATGTTTATTAGTGTCCAAAAAGTTAGAAGGTGCTACATCATTATTGGGTATTCACAAAGTAACAAAAGAGTCGAAATTGAAACAAAATGTGATGGAAAATATAGGCGATGCAATAAAAAAATTTGGAAAATTCAGGAAGAAAGATATCAGTGCTGCACGTAAAGCAATTCATACAGCAATTCTTTCAGCTAGTACTAAACAAAAGCATTTGACAACAGAACTAGAAAAAGCAGTTGGAACATCAAGAAAAACATTATACAAACATAGCAAATTCAAAATGCAAATAGATGAAAATAATGAACTTGCTTGTTGGGCAATTATTTGTAGACAACCTTACAAAGATAGATTAGGAGCAGGTGTTAAAGATATTGTACGAGAATATTGGTTGGAACATGCTCGAGTTTCACCAAATGCAAGAGATGTGATACGCAAAAGAATATCACGAAATGTATATGAAAGCCAACCAAAACATATAATGGACATGACACAAGTACAATTGTTCAATAAATTCAAGGAAGATCATCGTGGAATTAATATATCAATCACTACATTTGTGCAACAAAAACCATGGTATGTTCGACCTATAACTATACGTGATACATGTTGTTGCCATTATCATGTGCAATTTCAGTTATATTATGACACGTTTCTTGAATTTGGTAAAATGTTTTGGACAAATTCACCACCTCCGCCGACGATACGTGAATTCATATCTCAAATTTTATGTGAGAGAAATCACGATGAAGTATTTTATTCAAAGAAATGTGTCAATGGAAAACATTGTCATCATTGTGGAAATTTGGTGTTATTCCACAATAAATACCCTATCGATAATGATCAATCGTTGTCAAATGTAAATGTTGATTGGAAGAGATACGAATACATCAACTATAATGCAAGTTCTAGTGATTCACATTCCAAAAGAATTGATTTGCTAGAAGACAAGATATGCGTCACAGATTTTCTCAAAAAATTTGAAAGCGAAATTTATAAATACACCCAGCATTCACATAGAGCACGATGGCAAGATCTTCAATTCAAACAGTCTCGTGAAATTTTTCCACTCGGAACAATTTTGTCGGTGGTTGATTTTGCTGAAAACTATACATTTGCTGCACAAAAATAAATACAGAGTGAATACTATCACTCTGACCAAGTTTCGATATTTGTCCATGTTGTATATAGACATTCTCAACAGGATGTCGATGGCATTGAAAGCACATGTGACAATCGAGATGTGATTAAAGAATATCACTTCTATATCAGCGATGATCGTACACACGACACACATTTTGTCCAACATTGTATAGAAAATATTTTCTATGACTCACTGAAAAAACGCGAAGTCAAATTCAAAGAGCATTGGATATGGTCTGATGGATGTGCGGGTCAATTTAAATCTTCACGATCATTTTTTTGGTTATGTCGACTTCATAAAGCGCTGAACATTAAACATCGCTGGAATTTCTTTGAGACTGGGCATGGAAAAGGTGAGCATGATGGTGCAGGAGCATGCGTGAAAAGAGCACTTCGAAGATGGCAAATGAACTATTCTTCAGCACGGTTTCATTCAGCTGCAGAGGTTGTCCAATGGTGTCAGTTAAATCTAAGCCATGATTATAATCAACAATCAAAAGACGTGCGCAGGTATGTCCACTATTTTTTTAATTTATATTATTTCTTAAAATTTAAAAAAATGTATATACTAACATTTAAGTACACATGTACACTATTTATTGTGTAGGTTTTTTTGGCTTGTTGGGGTCCAAGATATAAATAGATCAATACCATATGACACTAGCACCATACATGGAACTAGAGATCTTCACTCTATTCAAACAAAATCATTTCACAACGTGTTTGCATTTGACAGTAGAAAGCAATCATGCTTTTGTCATATTTGCATTGAAAATGTCGAGTCTACAGAAGTTTGTGAAAACATAACAAACAACTACATAAAAGCTTGGAGACACATAGAGATTAATCGAAAAGGAAAAATGCCTCTGGCAAGTGTTGAAGAATTAGAATCAGAAGAAATAGCAATATCGTCTGATGGCGATAGAATTTCAGATCTCGTAAGAGAAGGTAATAAACTTGTTTTTGACTTTTTAATCAATTGTTCATTCTAATCCATCGCCATAAGTAGTCAATTTAATTCATTTAAATACGCTAACACCAATCATAACTTGCACAGGAGATGTTTTCGCTGTGATTGCACCTGTAGACAACAACGAAAATGTCAAATATTATTTGATGCGATGCACTGAAGGAAAAATGAAGTTATTGGAGGACTACAACGACAACGGATTTACATACGAAAGAGGATCCATCATTTTAAAAGGCTACTTTTTTCAGCAGACGCATATGACTAAAAATTATGTCTACTTTCAAGATTATGAGCCCGATGTTATATGTTGTCAATATAGTCATTTAGTATGTGCATCTCGAATAAAATTGATACAAGTTCCATAAAAAAAACAGTTAAAAACCAAAAAATGGAAACTATCCATATGTGACCATGAACGGATAGTTGAAGATGGTATTCCATTGCGATGTTTTTAACTACATATCAAAAATAAATTGATCTATATTTTTGTCCATGTCAATTGTTGTGTGCAATATATTTTTTGTCCAATTATCAAAATTGTTGTGCACAGTATATTTTTTCATTGAGATTTTATGAATATTTTCTTGAATGACAACTAACATAAAAGCTTAAATGGTTGTACTTTAACATGCTTAAAAATGAATTCAAATATAATTTGAAAATTCAAAAGTACTTTATTCGGGTCCCCATATGTCTATTAGACCACTAAGGGATGAGATAACGGATGTGGCTATCCCCACTCCGCCCCGAATTTTTACTTTTGGTTGATTGATACTAACGAAAAATCACAAAAAAACCTATTAAATTTTGTATTATTTTAATCCATCGAACATGTTTCTTTAATACATACTTCACCATAAATATGATCTTAAATAGATGTCTTAAAATTGTCACCAAGTTCTCCGTCCCAAATCTTTAATTTAAAATATCGCTTGTGCAAATTCACATAACTGAAATCATGGCAAATGGAGATAACGATCATTTGATTTTTAATCACAAGCAAGGATTCCAGGATTGTGAAGCTTATGCTAAATTAGAGAAATGATTATTTACAACAAATCAATGAAAATTCATCAAATTGTTGTTTAAAATCATTGCTCTAATTTAGCACAAACTTCACAATCCTGGAATCTTCGCTTATGATTAAAAAACAAAAAAAACCGTTACCCCCATTTGCCATGATTTCAGCCGCATCAAATGTACCTGAACATTGAAAATAAAAATTAAATTAATTAAAAATTCATTATATCAAAATTTGAGCTTAACATATATTTGCTTTTAAACTTCCTAATTCATCCATATTTCTATCAAAAATTTTAACATTCATAAACTTCTGCCCAACATTAATTCTTACCATAACATTCATTTTCAACATTGAATATTTCCTAACTTAGATTATCATTTTAAACATTTCCAACACCTCCCATTCATTTAACATTTCCTACCCTTGGGTTGCACCTATCAAGACATTTTAAACATTCATGCAAAACATATTATAATAACACTTATTCTCAACATAACAAATTGAAAACATTCCTTTTTCCATAACACCTCCCATTCATTATTTCCCAACATTCCTTTTTCTCTAACACCTCCCATTCATTTTTTCCCGACATTGATTCTAACCATAACATTCATTCTCAACATTGAACATTTCCCAACTTGGAATAACATTTTAAACATTCCTAACACTTCCCATTCATTCTTTCCCAATATTCATTCTTCCATAACATTCGAAACATTCAACATTCATTCTCATCATTCAACATTTTCTAACTTCATAACATTCATTCTCATCATTCAACATTTCCTAACCTTGGATTGCACCTATAAAAACATTTTAAACATTCATGCGAAAC
The DNA here is from genome assembly GCA_027924585.1 of Larix kaempferi. Taxonomy (NCBI): domain Eukaryota; kingdom Viridiplantae; phylum Streptophyta; class Pinopsida; order Pinales; family Pinaceae; genus Larix; species Larix kaempferi. The sequence goes on from BSBM01000893.1 coordinate 7,984,938, forward strand.
ATATTATAAATATTATCAAAACACTTTAAACATTCATGCGAAACATATTCTAAACATTTACCAAATGAGAAATAATGGACATGTACTCATGTATATAATCCAAAAAAAAGTTGATGAACTTGTGAATTCAATGTACATATATATATATATAATCAAAAAATAAATACCCTCCATGTTCAAAACAACTACAATATATATATGTCAACAAAAACAATAAAGTCTGAACCACTATCCATCTAGACCAATATCTTTCCACTATTTTCCACTAGGACCTTCCCTGGGACTCAACTCAACCTGCAATACACAAAAAAACAAATTATAAATTTAGATCATAAATTATTTAAACAATTTTAAACTAAATTCAAGATATTAAAATATTAAACTCATCTACAAAACAATTCAATTATTAAAAAAATCGTACATCAAATTCTTTGAATGCATGTCCACCACTTTTTTCTCCTAGAGCCTTTCCTTTGGCTCCGAAGGATCTCAAAGAGCCAAGCTGCAACATGTACAAAAACAATTTTCAAATAAATCAAAAAAATATAAAACATTAAACTTATATTAGAGATCATTTCTAGTTCAACAAAATTACCTCGGTGCCAATATCTGCATTCATTAAAAACCCCACATCTTCGCCCCCAATTTCCAAATGGTCTCTTCCCTAAAATTTAAATTTTGTTAATAAATAAAACATAGTAGATACAAATAATAAATTAAGCAATTAACTTAAAACCAAAACAAAAAAAATTAAAATCATTAGCTCATAAGAGATGGTAAACCATCTAAAAAGTTGGAATCTAAAGAAACCTGCATAAATAAGTCAAATTAACAATAAGATACATTGATATTTATTAAAATTCAAATAAACAAAAAAAATATCAAGTTCAATCATAAATATTATAATTAAAATACCTCTCCTAAGCGCTCTTCATTTTGACTAAGATGCTCTTGGTTTTGACTACTGGAGACTCGAAAATTATGTGCATTTAACATTCTCGAAAACTGCAAACAAAATACATTTGCTTAATATATTTATTCCCATGTACCAAAAAATTCAATTCAAAATGATTAATAAAAAATCAAATAGATTGTTATAGCATAATCAACAAACCTCTCCCATGCTCGATGTGTCATTGGATAACACATCTGAAGCTATATCTTGACAAGACTTAGCATAAGCCCTGAGATCATCCATGCTCAATGCATCTACCTTGTCATTAGTCTTGTAAACAAAACTTTGACGAACAATAGCATGAGCCCTCTGTCGCCCCAAACCAACTTCTACTCCAGCAAGAGCTGAAGCTAAACCATCACCTACCGATTCCCTTCCAATTGTCCCTAGTTGAGATGTTGTCTCCATCTCTGATCTTAAAGCCACAACCCTTGGTGGACGAGGTATCTCAGGTGGAGGTTGTATAGTGGTAGGGTCTCTGAGAGCGCCTTTTTGATTATATATTCTACCCTTTCCAACTCCATAAAAGTCAGAAGGAACATCAGTATAGTTAGGCTTCATACCTAAAAAAAACTCCGCATAAAAAAATCTTGCAAAATAATTAGGAACCTCATCGTTCCAAGGAAATCGACCATAAGCTGCAAGAAATCGATCATATATTAAATGTGCAATTTGAGGATGCTTGAAATATTGCACTTTCAACATTTTTCGCTTAAGGCCTTCCTTGAAATTGAACATTGAATTGGCTTGTTCTCTAGTGACTCTCTCCTTCACAACCTCCCAGTTGTCTGGACCCATAACTTGGTCCCTTCGCATCCGCATCAAATGAACAAAACCATTTGTAGTTGGTCCAAGTTCCTCATATGCATCAATGAATTTTTGCAAAGACGCCAAAACAATCTGTAGACTTTGTCGGCTCTCTGGAGGGAGATCCAAAGAACAAAGATCATTGTTCAACCTGTCATAGTGGGATCTACAACTTTCAAGAATAGTTTGTTGCACAACACCTTGCCATGGAAGCTCATCAGGTAAATCAGATGGATAAGTTGATATGGGTGTACACCCCTCAGCTAGTGGAACATATGTCGTCCTAGCTCTAGGAGGATCTTCAGGACCTTGCTCTCCACCCACACCTATTCCATCATCTACAATCCTATCTTGATATTCCCCTCGCTCCATCGAATTACGCACATCTTCTGAACGTCGCTCTGCTTCAAATATAGCCATAGTCAAGAATTAACCTTGTCCATAAATTCAAAACACAAAAAAATACAATTTATACGTTATTAAACATTAATGTTCATACCAACAGAAGGTTGAGATCGACGCTCTCCCACAGAAGATGAAGGAGAATCATGTGTACCCCTTCGAACTCATTGATGATCAAATGACTGGGACCCATGCAATAAACTTGAACCTCTCGGTGAATTCGACAACCTTCGACTACCATCTGGAACACCAATTCCTGAGGATTGTGATGACCTCCTACGCTTTCCCTTCGAAGACTCTCTTTCCATTTGATATAACTTCTAAATTTACACAAACGTTAACATATTGAAATTGTACATGACTATTCTACAAACATCAAGCCAATATTTGATAAAAAACTACAACAAAATGTAAGTCCCCCTCATAACTATAATTAATTAACTAAAATTCCTTACCATCACTAATATTCCAACATAAAGATATATCTAATAATCATTTCATTATCAAATATAAGTCATAACATGATTAATTGAAGTAGTATAGTAACCTTAAAAACTTTTAATCCAACAAATATGGTTGAATTATATATGTCAATGAACAAACATCTCACTAAACATATATATATATATTCTTATTAAAAGAATTCTAGGTCATATTTTTAATAATACAATTTACACACATTGAAGTTGTACATGTTAACTCTACAAACTTAAAAACATATCTATTAAAGATCTGCATACAAAATGTAGAGCTGGCTAAAATAGTATAACATATATATACACTTATTAAGAGATTTCTAATTTATATTTATGATAAAACAACTTACACACATTGAAATTGTACATGTTCATTCTACAAACTTAAAAACATATCTCTTAAAGATCTGCATACAAAATGTAGAGCCACCTAAAATATTATAACTTATTTTCTTTCGTAAGTTCCTCTTCTAGCTCTAAGAACACTATTGCAGCATAAACATAACATCAATAATCATCTTATAACCATTTAATTGTAATAGTACAATAACCTTCCAAATTTTTCAATGATCACTTATGTTTTCATTCTATATCTCAATAAACAAACATTCCTTCATTTTTATAAAAAAAATACCTAAGAACATCAAATTTTTAAGTGACTTTCTACATCAACTCTGTTCATGAAAAGGTTCTATTCATAAATATGTTCTGTTCATGAACAGAGTTCATGAACTCATATAACATTCTTGTACCTCACTTAACATAGTAAAACCACCGGTTAATCATTTATAAAGTTGTGTAGTATACCCTTTATTATCCTTTCATTAAAAATTAGGGAAACTTAATATGAAACTCATTCAGGTTTAGGTTTTAAATATCCATTTATATAAAGAAGCCATGGGGTTGCATTTCATAAGAATAAGACAAATACACGTTATGTTGTTTGATTTTCATTTTAAATATTTCAAAGCCTTACTTGCTTTATACTTGCTCTTACCATTTTTATATATAAAAAAGAGCATAACATGAACAGAGTTATGTTCATGAACAGAGTTCTGTTCATGAGCAGAGTTCATGAACTCTGAGCAGAGTTCATGAACTCTGCTCTACCCCATTACATTATCTCTCGGCGAATAAAACATGTTTCTATCTATACACCAAATTGAACGTTGAAGACATAAAACATTTAAGCAAAACAACTCTATTAATAATCCGTAAAATAGTGGACCTAGCTATGCTTAGGGTAAATATGTCTATTATAGAGCTCCTTGAACTCTGCTCATGAACAGAGTTCATGGACTCTGCTCATGAACAGAATTCATGAGCAGAGTTCATGGACTCTGTTCATGAACAGAGTTCATGAGCAGAGTTCATGGACTCTGTTCATGAACAGAGTTCATGAACATGTTCTGTTCATGAACAGAGTTCATGAACATGTTCTGTTCATGAACAGAGTTCATGAACCCTGTTCATGCACATACAAACATCTCTAAAATCAAAATTGAATATAAAAAAATTAAAACTTCTAATTTTAACCCCCATAACAGATTTTTTTTAATTTTCTCCTAATGCCACCAACTAAAGAGCAGAATATGCGTATCGATACATACCTGTATCCAAACGAGCAGTTAAGAAATCGTCGATCCACGACGCCGCGACTATTCGATCCACCAACGCTCCAGAAACAACTAATTCCTTCACCAAGCAACAAATAAAGTCATCAACTAAGACCTATAACATACACAGCCAGAATCAAAACATCACAAGTGAAGGAAAAACGTACCTTTCAATGACGAGCTTTCAAGCCTGCACACAAAACCGCAACAGCGTCCACGCAGCAACACAACCGAACACACCTGCCACCCAAAACGTAACGGCCGACGAGCAACATCCAACAAGAAATAGCAAGAAACAACCGACAAGCCGACGAACTATCCAACATAAAGCCGACGAGCAGCAGCAGGTCGCGGGGCAGCAGCGGGTCGTGGAGAAGCAGCAGGGTGGCGAACGTACCAGCAGTAGTTAGTGGAGCGTCAGCAGGCGGGTCGTGGAATAGCGGCGGGGGTGGCAACAAAACTACTGCGGGCCCGTTGCGGGGTCCAGAAATTTCCAGCAAGGAATGCCAAATGGCAGCCGATGCTGTGTTTTTATGCAGAAAAATAGTTCGGCCGAACAATCATTCGGCCGAATAATTATTCGGCCGAACAATTATTCGGCCGAAACATTGTTCGGCCGAATAATTGTTCGGCCGACGGATTATTCGGCCGAATGATTGTTAGGCCGAAAAATTGTTCGGCGGAATAAACTATTGCCCGAATTTTTTTTTTCGTCCGGCAACTGTTTGCACACATTTCAAGGATCTCCGTTAGACTGGACGGAGAACTGTTTGTGGTTATTCGGACGAATAACCTTTGCATTATTCGGCCGAATAATGTAAATTATTCGGCCGAATAATGTTTATTATTCGGCCAAATAATATTTATTATTCGGCCGAATAACTTCCGCTAAGACGATTTTGCACTCGTTTCTCACGAAAGTGTTACCCACCTTCACGTTTTCACCCCTTGCTGAAATACTCATGTAACATCCCCTTTAAAATGAGTTGAAACTAAGGAAAAATGGGTAAATAAAGAAAATTATATTCATAAGAATGTAGGACCAAATAATAAAAATGAATTCGTAAACATTCCATAGACCCCGAATGAATGAGCACTTGTATCTTACATATTTACATTAATTTTCAAGATTCGTTTGATACATACTTATCTCGACAGGAAAAGACAAGCCTATCTCCACGACACTAAGAGTTATATTATAATGACTACCATGCATTCATTTATACATTCATCTTTCGAAACTTTGTTGCATATGAGGATCCATTAGTATACAATGACTAAATCTTAACACTTACCTTTTCACAAAGAAATATACTTAACCCATTTGAACATCTTAAATGAAATAAACCTGTGACGACATCAATTCAGCTTATTATTAACGTACATCTTTCTAAAGTAGATCACATCAATTATGGACATAAGGTATGGTTATACATCTCTTGTAAAGTGAACCACATCATTTGAAAACAACACAAGTTATGAATGTACATCTTTCATAAAATAAATCACACCAATCACAGAAAATTCAAACACAAGAGGCACAAATATACATGTGGTTCACCCAACCTTTGGGCTACGTCCACGGGAGCAGTTGTCATATTTTATTTATACAAAAGAAGGGTACACCTTTCAATAAGGTATTTACAATGTACTTTCTTTTTCTCAAGCCTCTCACAAGAGAGCTTCAATAATATGAATCTAATACTATAATGAATACACAACAATCCATACTCCATAATCTGGATTATAACGATCTTCCTCGTACAATACAACTAACAGAGGTTCATACATTTCAATGTGGTATTGCATCCAAACAATAATCCATAAAATTCAACGTATGTAACAAACCCAAATAAATCCGAGTTAGTTTCTTTTTTTAAACAATTATAAGGAAGAAAAATGAAATAAATCCTTTTGTTAAATGAGAAAGCACCGTCATGAAATTTAATCATAATAAGGACCCTGAGTCTGCCATTCTGGTCTCCATCAAAGATGGTTTGTTCAATATAAATTTTCATCATGCATAATCACGTAGTTGTATTACTTACAAACTATGTTCTTATAATATTACTTTATTACAACACCCCAATGCATTAGTATTTAAGGGAAAATTGCAATAGATAGTTCGTCTAAAAGTACATCGAAATTTTCCCTTGTAAAGTTCTTTATAGAGTACTTTATAGAGTGTCTAAATCCTAGACCAATCTATATTATAACACTAAATATAACAATTTTTGTAATATACGTTAAATACAAGTAAACCGTCTTGTTCTATATGAACACATTTATAAGTTGAAAGTAACAAATGAAGGGTATTTAAGGTAAAACAATTCAAATGATTTTCATGCAAATAAATAAATTGCAATACAACAATCGGCTACATATCAGTCCAACTTTTCCATGTTAACGCCATCTGTCCGGGATATGGCACTACCCACTCAGCTGTCGAGTAGAAGACATCCACACCTGTCATAATTTGGCGAAGGGCGAATTGCCTGGCACTAAAGTCCAGAATTTGCACAAGAAGCAAGGGTGTGAATTCTCTGCGAAGATATCTTTAGCAAACTCAAGGAGAATGTTGGAACTCAATCTGAGCATCGAATCAGAGACTGAGGTCGAGGCTTGTCTTGGCGTTCACTTGTCTGCCGAAGATTAAATGACAGGGAAACGAGCCAAACAATTTATAGTGTAAAAAAATGAATACTGACAGATACAAGTTAGAAACTGAGATCGAATAACGTAATTACTTGCATAGTTGATTCTTGATTGGAATTAGTTATTGGGGATCGATCTGATTAAGAAAGGAATCTAAATGCTGTAATCGTTTAGATTCGATCTGAGCCAATTCATTACAGGATTAATCTAGATGTGAATCCCTACTGAGTACAAGACTGACTCTTATTATTGATCACAAGAATCTACAAATCGCCCTGGTCCCAATACTGAGAAATAATTTCATGCATGGCATGGACTGAGATTAAAACTGTACAAGAAAGATAATTACAAGATCGATCTGCGGTCAAATGTTGAGTGTTGAGTTCACACAGAAAATCAATCTGATATTTTTAAAAACCAAATAAAAATCAGATCGTTATACTGAATGCACAACAACTCTAAAAGCAGGGGTCCTATGGTTATGAGGAGGTCAAAAGGAATGCTAACTCAATCTACCTCATCTATACAGAGTTTAAACAATAACAAAACAAATCGATCAACAGTTATATGTCGAGATTGCTCACATTCCAACCAAGTAAGGCTCTACATACCTTCTGTCTCAGAGAGGCCGCGTTTCCACCTGGTTTACGCTTTTATCAATGGAGAGGTGATGCAGAGTAAAATGCACGTCATACCTTTATAAAAAAAAGAAACCGATGCTGAGATCGCAAGAATCGAACCCCTTCCAAGCTTTTCCAGGCTCGAAGCACTTTCTTCTGATAGCCCGATACCAGTTTTTCCTTCCATAAAGCATAACGCGTGTTCTCCCTTTCACAAAGAGAAACCCCCTTCTGTCTTATTGCAAAACAGAGCGTAAAAGAATATCCGAGCCGTGAGCTCGCTCTCACTGTGAAACACAAATCGCACGGAGATTAGCAATACAGATCTCCTACCTTCTCCTCCCCCCGATCAAGATCCCCTCGCCCTTCTAATACCTAGATCCTCAATCACACCGCCATTCTAGGCGCTAACTTCCTCCTGTCTTCTCCCGCACTCTCCTGGAAAACTCCGCTTAGCATCATACGACTGCTGATGCAGTGTGCAGCAAGTCCAGTTCATCTCCTAGTTGAAATGACACCCGTTGGTTTTTCCTGCTCAGCGCGGGACAAGTGGTAGTTTAGAAAAACTGTTTTCTCCCTTAAGGAGACAAACTTCCACAATTATCTCATCGAGATTACCCACATCCACGAATACCCCTTTATACTAAGTGTTTGCTCATATGAGACTGCCTTCCAATGCAAGTGTGCATGCTTATGTTTTACTAATCATATTGTAATATATATTTATATATATATATATATATATATATATATCTTCATCAAATATATATATATATATATTTTTATTAATATACTATATCTAAATGCCTATGAATCTCTAATTGATCCATTTATATGAAAGAAAGGAAAAACCCTCCTAACATAATTATATAACATATTTAAGAGGTTGCCTTGAGTAACTATTCTCTCCATCTATGACAGCAATACCTATAACTATTTAAGGTTGACCCGTAAACCACTTACTCTTCTTCAAGTGCCCATGGCACTAAGATGACACCTATAATCTATTATCAGACTTTTGAAGGATGTCACGCCCTTCGCCTTTCCCCTAGTGGCTTCACTTGCCCATCACTTAGTTGCGAGAAAATGTTCAGTCTCTTAGTCGTTGAACCATCATTACAGTTTAGGAAATAATTAACAATGCTTGCAAGGTTATCTAGTGGGGCCTTGGCCTTGAGCTCCTCACCAAGGCCTCCTATATTACAATATACATTTATTTTTAAAAATTCTGATAAAGAGAAAAGGAGGGATATTACATCCTCCTCCCCTTAAAAATAACACCGTCCTCGGTGTTCATTCCTTTCAGTAGTTTGTCCTCTCTTCTGTAGTCAACCCTTGCCTATTTTTGTCATATCTGTTTGTTCTTCTTTGCACTTTCATGACTCCTGTTCAAGTCCCTCTCAATCACATCTGCATTTTTACTATAAAACCGGAATTCAAAGAAACCGTAAAATTATCATCGACTTCATAATCAGACTCATAATCATAAATACTAAGTCATTTATTGTAACATAACATTTGCAGTTTATGGAATATATTTAGTCATTGTTTGTGCTTTTATTATCACAAGCACACATAATTCCGGTGATCTAGGAATGTAGATTATGAGCTTAATCACAACCAACCATTCACTTGATCCATGAAATTCTTGTCTAACACCCGAGTGCTCACACAACAATCCTTTCGAAATTCTTGCCTAACACCTCAGTGCTCACACAACGATTATTTTACAGATTTCTTACCTAACACCGCAGTGCTCACGCAGCAATACTTTCTCTCATGCATACTAAGCAGCATCCTGCCTCCCGCATATGCATTCTCTTATAGTTTGCCTAGGTCTTTACCGCTTGTTGATTCCTTCAAGAATCCTAGCGGCTGTCAACTCCCTGATTTCTCGGGAGTGTTTCAGTGCCCTTAACGCACTCTTGCATAATTCCCCTCAAGCCTTCTCGCTTGAGTCCAAGAATCTATTCCCCTCAAGCCTCCTCGCTTGAGTCTAGGAACATCTCATTCAAATTCATCAATTATTTCGTCATATTACATTTTATAACCATACAATTTCTCTGACCAATTTGGTCTAGTTCTTTATTCAACAATAATTTACAATAATAAAAGCGGCAATGTGGATCTTTCATCCTCACCCCTTTATTGTACCATGCATAGCATATTACGCCTTTGTCTTTCGGCAAGTTCCACGAATTTTGGCCATCTGTCAAAATTCAATTGTTAGTAACACTTTATATAACAAAATCAAATATTTGTAAATAAGAAGGTCATTCATTCTTCATACTACAATATCCACACTTGATCATCTGAAGTAAACGTTTTTCTCCTTCCAAGCATATCTAACTTACTTAATAGGATTACATAATTCTTTGAACACAAATAATATTCTTCCTATGATGGCCCGTGGACATGATGATTTCTTAACCTTGAATGTTATCCTTCACCATTTCAAACACACTTCCTATTTTAGTTATACAACTTCTTTTGCATTTACCAACATCACATAGAAATCATCAATTTTCTAAAACATACTCGCATACCTTATAATGATAACCATATACCTTTGTAAGGATGGCCGCATATCTTCTTATTATAAGATCCCCATATGTCGAGGTACCAGTTTACCTGTATCATCACATATTAGTATTACACTAAATATCACATGCATCTATATATCCCATCTTTACCTCTTGACTGTTGTAGTGATGTGTGGGAATATAACATTCTGCTCGACCACAACATTAAATGTGTTAGTTGTAAACGAAAGAATGTAATTAAATCATAAGAGAAATCATGCATAAAACATATGTCAATCATCACCTTGACTTGTTTCATAAAAGCTTATACATCAATTACTGTTAAATATTACTTCTAATCTATCATGGAACTTCTATGATATTAAAGGTTTTTTTTTTTCCTTAACTCCTAATGCGGATATAAAACAATCATTATAAAGACATTAGAAAATTAAAGTGTCATGTATTACCATTCCGTGGCGGTTCTAGTTTTCCAATGCTTCTATCCATACCACAACACTTACTCATCATTAATTACATCGATGCATTCATTATGTGAGCAACATGATTAACTATAGTTTTATCTCTTAACAAACATAATCATTTTGACACCACATATAATTGTATGTGACAACAAGTCATCATAAATCATGATCTCATAAAAGTATAGTTTTTATTACTACCACTCATAGTATCCCAACATCCATGAAGATGAGATTATGCATTTCCATCATATATTCTATTATTTATCCAACTTTTCCCTCGCAGTCATAGTGAAAATTTTCAAACTCTCTTAGTTTGCAGTTAACAGAATCTAGACTAGAAAGTCTACATTTCTTGTGGAAGGTTAGTTCGGCTGTATGTATGTTACCAGAATCTCCTAGTTATGTCAACATCATAAATTTATCGTTCAAAGTGGCTTTATATAAGAAGGGAATTTGACAGTTCCTAACATAATCAAAACATTAGACCATCTTTATTAGCATATATAATTACTTTAGATATAAGTTGCTTATTTTAGCTATCTGAATCTCATATTCGGAAATCCTGACGAATGGATCAATAGAATTCGATTAGTCAGAAACAATTAACAAAAAGTATCAACCCTATTATCCCATATGACCCGTTTACTGAAACTGAAAGATATCCACTCCTAAGAATAACAATAAAGGTAGAGAAGGTAATAAGTATTTAAGATGAATTATCAAATCAACAGATTTAGGAGAGCTCCTTAGTTTAGCACATTCACAACTAGGATGACTTTCAATATACGAAGACTCATTCCACAAAACCATAACCGTTATCATTCTAAGGACTATTTTCTCTCCGTCCAATGAATTCTAATTTGTAAAATAGGAGGATATATTCATCAGCTAATATTTACCAATAACAGATTGTTCATTTCCATAATGAAACATATGCTATCCTTACCTATAAACAATGTTGTGCCATTATAATGCTTTCACCAGATGGGACATACTTACTTGCAATCCAATGATGACTTGTAAGCTACCTGTTGTCGATCCGTTAAAATGAAATTTGCTATTGCGTCTTGTGTCGCCAGTTCGACTAACTCATATATGTTTTCCCCGACCGAGCCCAATTAAGCCCGCGTGTTTGCAACCTGTACTCTGGCAGAAGAATCTTGAAGTCGAGCTCGGAGATTCATTTTCCCTCCTCCAGTGCAATCCATGCATCCAAAAATTGAAACGAAAACAATTGATTAGTAAACTTAACAACTTTCATACTTACTTATCGCATGTTGAGCTCATTAGGCCCTAGTGTTGTAACCTAATGCTCTGATACCATATGTAACATCCCCTTTAAAATGAGTTGAAACTAAGGAAAAATGGGTAAATAAAGAAAATTATATTCATAAGAATGTAGGACCAAATAATAAAAATGAATTCGTAAACATTCCATAGACCCCGAATGAATGAGCACTTGTATCTTACATATTTACATTAACTTTCAAGATTCGTTTGATACATACTTATCTCGACAGGAAAAGACAAGCCTATCTCCACGACACTAAGAGTTATATTATAATGACTACCATGCATTCATTTATACATTCATCTTTCGAAACTTTGTTGCATATGAGGATCCATTAGTATACAATGACTAAATCTTAACACTTACCTTTTCACAAAGAAATATACTTAACCCATTTGAACATCTTACATGAAATAAACCTGTGACGACATCAATTCAGCTTATTATTAACGTACATCTTTCTAAAGTAGATCACATCAATTATGGACATAAGGTATGGTTATACATCTCTTGTAAAGTGAACCACATCATTTGAAAACAACACAAGTTATGAATGTACATCTTTCATAAAATAAATCACACCAATCACAGAAAATTCAAACACAAGAGGCACAAATATACATGTGGTTCACCCAACCTTTGGGCTACGTCCACGGGAGCAGTTGTCATATTTTATTTATACAAAAGAAGGGTACACCTTTCAATAAGGTATTTACAATGTACTTTCTTTTTCTCAAGCCTCTCACAAGAGAGCTTCAATAATATGAATCTAATACTATAATGAATACACAACAATCCATACTCCATAATCTGGATTATAACGATCTTCCTCGTACAATACAACTAACAGAGGTTCATACATTTCAATGTGGTATTGCATCCAAACAATAATCCATAAAATTCAACGTATGTAACAAACCCAAATAAATCCGAGTTAGTTTCTTCTTTTAAACAATTATAAGGAAGAAAAATGAAATAAATCCTTTTGTTAAATGAGAAAGCACCGTCATGAAATTTAATCATAATAAGGACCCTGAGTCTGCCATTCTGGTCTCCATCAAAGACGGTTTGTTCAATATAAATTTTCATCATGCATAATCACGTAGTTGTATTACTTACAAACTATGTTCTTATAATATTACTTTATTACAACACCCCAATGCATTAGTATTTAAGGGAAAATTGCAATAGATAGTTCGTCTAAAAGTACATCGACATTTTCCCTTGTAAAGTTCTTTATAGAGTACTTTATAGAGTGTCTAAATCCTAGACCAATCTATATTATAACACTAAATATAACAATTTTTGTAATATACGTTAAATACAAGTAAACCGTCTTGTTCTATATGAACACATTTATAAGTTGAAAGTAACAAATGAAGGGTATTTAAGGTAAAACAATTCAAATGATTTTCATGCAAATAAATAAATTGCAATACAACAATCGGCTACATATCAGTCCAACTTTTCCATGTTAACGCCATCTGTCCGGGATATGGCACTACCCACTCAGCTGTCGAGTAGAAGACATCCACACCTGTCATAATTTGGCGAAGGGTGAATTGCCTGGCACTAAAGTCCAGAATTTGCACAAGAAGCAAGGGTGTGAATTCTCTGTGAAGATATCGTTAGCAAACTCAAGGAGAATGTTGGAACTCAATCTGAGCATCGAATCAGAGACTGAGGTCGAGGCTTGTCTTGGCGTTCACTTGTCTGCCGAAGATTAAATGACAGGGAAACGAGCCAAACAATTTGGAGTGTAAAAAAATGAATACTGACAGATACAAGTTAGAAACTGAGATCGAATAACGTAATTACTTGCATAGTTGATTCTTGATTGGAATTAGTTATTGGGGATCGATCTGATTAAGAAAGGAATCTAAATGTTGTAATCGTTTAGATTCGATCTGAGCCAATTCATTACAGGATTAATCTAGATGTGAATCCCTACTGAGTACAAGACCGACTCTTAAAATTGATCACAAGAATCTACAAATCGCCCTGGTCCCAATACTGAGAAATAATTTCATGCATGGCATGGACTGAGATTAAAACTGTACAAGAAAGATAATTACAAGATCGATCTGCGGTCAAATGTTGAGTGTTGAGTTCACACAGAAAATCAATCTGATATTTTTAAAAACCAAATAAAAATCAGATCGTTATACTGAATGCACAACAACTCTAAAAGCAGGGGTCCTATGGTTATGAGGAGGTCAAAAGGAATGCTAACTCAATCTACCTCATCTATACAGAGTTTAAACAATAACAAAACAAATCGATCAACAGTTATATGTCGAGATTGCTCACATTCCAACCAAGTAAGGGTCTACATACCTTCTGTCTCAGAGAGGCCGCGTTTCCACCTGGTTTACGCTTTTATCAACGGAGAGGTGATGCAGAGTAAAATGCAGGTCATACCTTTATAAAAAAAGAAACCGATGCTGAGATCGCAAGAATCGAACCCCTTCCAAGTTTTTCCAGGCTCGAAGCACTTTCTTCTGATAACCCGATACCAGTTTTTCCTTCCATAGAGCATAACGCGTGTTCTCCCTTTCACAAAGAGAAACCCCCTTCTGTCTTATTGCAAAACAGAGCGTAAAAGAATATCCGAGCCGTGAGCTCGCTCTCATTGTAAAACAAAAATCGCATGGAGATTAGCAATACAGATCTCCTACCTTCTCCTCCCCCCGATCAAGATCCCCTCGCCCTTCTAATACCTAGATCCTCAATCACACCGCCATTCTAGGCGCTAACTTCCTCCTGTCTTCTCCCGCACTCTCCTGGAAAACTCCGCTTAGCATCATACGACTGTTGATGCAGTGTGCAGCAAGTCCAGTTCATCTCCTAGTTGAAATGACACCCGTTGGTTTTTCCTGCTCAGCGCGGGACAAGTGGTAGTTTAGAAAAACTGTTTTCTCCCTTAAGGAGACAAACTTCCACAATTATCTCATCGAGATTACCCACATCCACGAATACCCCTTTATACTAAGTGTTTGCTCATATGAGACTGCCTTCCAATGCAAGTGTGCATGCTTATGTTTTACTAATCATATTGTAATATATATTTATATATATATATATATATATATATATATATATCTTCATCAAATATATATATATATATATTTTTATTAATATACTATATCTAAATGCCTATGAATCTCTAATTGATCCATTTATATGAAAGAAAGGCAAAACCCTCCTAACATAATTATATAACATATTTAAGAGGTTGCCTTGAGTAACTATTCTCTCCATCTATGACAGCAATACCTATAACTATTTAAGGTTGACCCGTAAACCACTTACTCTTCTTCAAGTGCCCATGGCACTAAGATGACACCTATAATCTATTATCAGACTTTTGAAGGATGTCACGCCCTTCGCCTTTCCCCTAGTGGCTTCACTTGCCCATCACTTAGTTGCGACAAAATGTTCAGTCTCTTAGTCTTTGAACCATCATTATAGTTTAGGAAATAATTAACAATGCTTGCAAGGTTATCTAGTGGGGCCTTGGCCTTGAGCTCCTCACCAAGGCCTCCTATATTACAATATACATTTATTTTTAAAAATTCTGATAAAGAGAAAAGGAGGGATATTACAACTCACAAACATGCATCAAATTTCAATAGAGGTTCACTCCATAATGCTCATAAAAATATGCAATCTAAAGATACAAAGTGTTAACCTACAACTACAGAATGACAGCTGCAAAATGTAGAATGCAAGATAAATCTCTTCATTGCTCTCGCACTACTTTGATTGTCAATATGGTATTATCTTAATAAAAAATAGGCGTTATATCTGAAGGGTATTAATATTATTAAAAAATTGTTTACTACATGGAAAAAATCAAACATGGACATTGCAGCAGCTAGGACATTGAAGCAACCTGATTGTGCACAACTAGATGGGAAGCAACCTGAGCATGCATTTTACTTCTTCCACTTCAGTCACCGTGCAAAGTCTCCATGGACTTTCCAGTTTTCCTTCAACTTCAATTGCGTCCTTATCTGTTAAAAACCAATACAAAATCAATATAATCTATTAGTATCCAAAAAAGACAAAAAAAACAGCATACAGTACAATACTTACCATAGCCAAATAGACTATATGGACGGTGAAATGAATATTGAGACTACCAGAAAGGGTACTTAGATGCCTATTAGGGTTGCTCATATATAGAACGCAATCCTTCAATGATTTCACTCTCTGTACTAGCTAGTGCGAGTAGGTTACCTCCAGGTATTCGATGTCGATAACTGGGCGTTCTTGCTAGAAATACGAGCGTGGAAATTCCTACTGCTAAGGCAGATAACCAAAATCCTAATACCCACATGCAGATGAATGAATGATTCTCATTTTCTCATTGTGAAGAAGTAATGCAATAGAAGCACATGAATGATTCTCATTTCCCATTTGAATATATGTTGTAAAACTAGCAATACCGGTTTCATTGCAGTTTTAATGGACTTTTCATGGTCACTTCCCTTAGGGATACATGAAGACCAAATTTTGGGGGCGGGCAGGTCACTTCCCTCAGGGATACAGTTTTAATGCTAATGTACAGTAAAATCAAATGTTTAATGTACAGTGATTAATAAGATAGTGAATGAACATAGAACAAGTAATGGCTCTGTTGATACTGATTAATATGATAGTGATTAATACGATAGTGAACGAACAAGTAAATCTATCAACATAGAAAATGGCTCTGTTGCAATATGACAATGGCTCTGTTGCAACATAGAATACTTCCATATGAAAACGCCTTCTTGCAGTAGGCGTTACTATACATTATTGATGGATGGACACGTTGCATTCAAACCGGTCCATCCATTCTTTGTAACGCCTCCATGCCCTTTGTTGTTCGCACACTCTCCTTTAAAATCGTGGCACAGTAGCACAATAGCCTCACCAATAGGAGCAGCATCACTAGCAGCAGCAGTATCACTAGCAGTAGTAGCATCAACGAACCAGCAGCACAGCAGCATCAGCAGCAGTATCACTAGTAGTAGTAGCATCAACGAACCAGCAGCACCAGCAGCACAGCAGCATCAGCAGCAGTATCACTAGCAGTAGTAGCATCAACGAACCAGCAGCACCAGCAGCACAGCAGCATCAGCAGGTGCATCATTTCTAATCCTTTATGAACTTTAAAATCCTGTAGTCGTGGATAGTTGAGATCTTCACTGTCTTTTCATTTATATGAAAATTGATCACGTATGGATTGCCCTGTATGGAAAACTTTTGTATGTTGACTATCTTCAGTGTCTTTTGATTGATATGAAAAGATGTCCAATATTTGGCCTATGTTTTCCCTATATGTCAAGGTTTTTGACCTCCTGGTTGTTATCCATCTAGGTTAGAATTTGTATATACGTTTTCCTACCTTCGAAATGTGTTTTTTTCTGCAAATTTTTGGTCACAATCTATGCCCATTAAGCGAAAGTATCCTTCATATGATCTTTCAAGAAATTCCTGCTGCAATTCACTGTTTATATTTACTTTTCATTTGAAATATAGCAGCAAAATATAGTCCAATACTTAAATGAATGTCTTGGTCGATAACAACAACTCAATGCATATATATCTGTAATGTTAACTTATGGAAAATATATAAAAGGCTAAAGATATATGAAACAACTCAAATTCTCAAAATGATTTACTTCGTTGAAAAGGAAACAAGAAACAGTGGGCATGGAGTTAATATTTCAGATTTAATGTACCAGTAAGTGATTTATACCAAACAGATTTTCAGAGAGGCAAGATAGTTATCATATCACAGTCAATTTAATTTTGCAGGTGGTATAGAAAGAGATAATGACAATCCATCAATAGCAGACATCGAACTAGGATGAATCCAGTATTAACTTTGGAGAAATAAATGAATACTTAAATGTGATCATTTGAGGCATAACCAGTATGAATCCCAATTTATTTCAGATGTTCATTTAAGCATGGAAGAAAAACATAATGGAAGATGTGACAAAGAAGATAAACATGCACATATAAAGATAAGGAAAAGACAGACTGTAAAAATGATTAACACATGAATCTCTTGTCTTAAAACATAGGTATTTCCACTATACGACCGTTGTATTCACTTCATCAAAAACTTGACCTCAAAAACTTATTGTCTCTCAAAAGGTTTCCAACCCCTTCAAAAATGTTTCACATTGTCTTTTATACAAAATTGGGAAGAACCATAACATAACTGCTTCTTTTAACTAATAATTGGAAAGGTCTTAGCTAAAAAGTCTTTAAACAATATTACAAATTTTCAAAAATAAAAACATCATTGTTTGCTACTTGGCAAAAATTCCAAATGCATCTTCAAGAATGAGTTGAGTACTTTAGTCTTCCATACTTGTCTACGTAACTCCATTGGTCAGCCGTGGGTAGATCATAGCTGGTCATTTCCTTCACTAAGACCCGCATCTCAATGTGATTTGTGTAAGATACAGGAGGGAATTTTTCACCAATTGAAGCTATCTGATTTAAAATTTCAAAATCTTCTGCCATTTTTTCCATTAAGATCTTTCCTGTAAGCCAATGATCCAGATGTTGAAATTTTTCATGATTCATCCGAATGTCAAATAATAACCTTTTATAATCATTTTGAGGAATCAATTCCCGTTTTGCATCCCAGAAAGTAGGCAATCCTTTGATAATCAATTTTTCAAATAACCTTTTAAATTTGACCACTTGCTTTCTTATTTCTCCAGCTCTGGCTTCAACATTTTCAGCATGTGTATATTTCCCAACGATCCTTCTATCCCATGTGATAACTGCATTTCTGTTATTTATGTTCATGACTGTTAAATATGCTTTTGTTAGACCATTTAGGAATGTAATTGCATTCTGTGCAGTTTCCTTTGGTTTTCTATTCAAATTTTCCCTTATTGCTTTGCAAATTTCAAAAGCATCTTCAACAACCTTCTCTTTAACTCTCATATAATCAAGATATGGGCTCAATTTTTCAACTTATTTTATAATTTGGTCCCATACCAAATGTTTACACCCTTGCATCGCATCTTGTCCTATTACATGAGCTGTCAACCTTTTATTATTATCAAATAATTCTTGATTTTTTCCTTGTAAAGTTTTAGTTTCTTTATCTTTCATTTCATTTTGTTGCTTCATCCTCTATATTTCATTTTTCAGCTCTTTAATTTCAACGTCCTTTAGACTTATCTGTGACATAGCTTGTAAGAGATTTTCTGCTCCATTTTCTTCTCCAGCTGGACCTGTATGTGCATGTTGTTGACCTAAGTCTGATAACTTTCTCTTTACATCTTCCAATTGCTCTACCAGATAAATCTTCTCTTTCTCCCAATAAGTTTTTTCCTCATTCAGTTTCAACATTTTTGCAGTGACATTTTTTACTTCATCTGATAGCTCTTCTTTTTCTTTCTCTAGTATGGTTAGTTCGGCTCCTTGAATAAGTTGAGTTTCTGGGATCTTCAATTTATTTTTTAACGTTTTAATCATGCTATCTTTTTCCTTAAGTAAATTTGTTCCTCCGCCTCCCTCTTTATTTACCAAATCAAACTGTAATTTTTTTATTTGTTGTTGTCGTGATTTGTTCTCTGTATTTTCTTGTCTCAGTTGATTATTTAATTTGTCTGCTATATCCCTTAACTTGTCAACTTTCACGATTGCTTCCAAATACTCTGCATATATAACTTATGTAGTTTGTTTATGTAGCAGAAACTTATTTGGAGCATTAATATTTGTCAAATCAAATTTCATTTCTGAAATTTTATCCTTGGTAACAACTGATAATTTTAGAGAATTCTCTTTGACATTTTTGCTTGTAAATAAATTAACTTCTGTACTGGATAAAGCTCTAACTTTTGGAAATAATTGACTAGTGTGCCGGGATGATTCTTGCTTATTCTGACTATGTTCATTAAAAATATCCATTATATTGCGGGGTCTTTTTACATCTTCTTCCATTTGGTCTTCTTTAAGAGTATATTCATTCACTGTGACTTCTGGTATTTTGATTTCAGGTTTTTTTTTATCCTCCATAAATGCCATCAGTTCCTGCTGCCCGTCCACCTTTGACTTTTTTAGTTTTCCTCCTTCTTCACTTTCAAGGTCGACTATGTCTTGGAGAGTTCTTTTAGACCCAACCACCTCAGTATCCATCATGTTTTCGGTTTCTTCCGTTGCATCTATCAGTACCATTTCCTTCCCTTCAGAAGCGGGGATTATTTCTTTATTTTCCTCGTATTCTAACCAGTTCACTCTGTCAAACATTCCATCAATCTCTTGATGATCCAGTGCTTTGATGCGATGGCTTACTCTTCATTTTGATATGATGTGTAAAGGATCATATTCAATAGCTACATCCATTTCGAACTCCATTTCTTTCAATAATTTTTCTATATAGATAATAGCATTTTCTATCTTAACAGTGAAAGGGCCAACTGTAAATGGATATTTAATGTCTATAGCTTGTTTGAAGTGCATGAAATTATTGTCTTCCACAATCAATTTCTACCTGAGAAATTCAAGGGCGAAAACCCTCACAATAAGAAACGCCGGTAGAATATAAGGTTTATGTTTGAAACCATATAACCTAATAACTGTACTATCTTTCAACAAGAACCAATCCCCTACAACAAATTCTACACTTAACTGCATAGAGGTCTACATCTCTGGCAATACTCTGAGCATCTTTTCTCCAAAAATCATCCTGTAAACTTCGGAGAGCATATAATTTATATAATTGAACATATTATTTGCTAATGGACTCGTGAAAATTATCTCTGGAAAATGTAACTCTTCATGACTGGCCATCATGACCATTTTCATCAAATGTGACTGAAACCTGAAATGTCTAAGCACAGGGAAATTGTCCATCTACTAGTGGATTTTTTCAGCCACGAACTCTTCAAAGTTTAGTCGGGGAATTTGACTTTCATCAATTCCCGATGTTAGCACCAGATTTGTGCTAAGTGTTTTAGAGAGGTGAAGGAGTCTGGACCTATGGAGAAAAGAACAAAGTCCAAATTCCTTGAGCCATATGACCATTAAAGATGCAAACAAGCTTTTCAAGCCTTCATTCCTAAGTCTAAGATGAAATAATGATGAATAATGCTAAGGTATACATGTCAAAACCAACACCCGCCACATCAGCCTAATCATTTAGTCCCGTGGACATGAAATGAGAAACAAATTCAAATTTCAAATGTGCTATTTTATCAAGAGCGGGCTTGTTTTTTACTGAAAATTAGTGTTTTGGTCATCCTTTTGCAGAAGCTGTATTTGCCAAACAGGAATGAATTTCAAGAAACTGAGAAAGGTTTTTCTCCGCAACAAGCCTATATACAATAACTTCTCTCATAATTTACACAGGTGTCACAGTGTAAGAGAATCAAAGGGTTTTGTAGAGGGTAATTATCCTGTTTTCACGTTTTTTGCGTGAGTCATCATTTTCCGGAGCCGATCCTGCACAGTTGGAGGCGAATCTAAGGAAACTGAAAGAGGTTTTTCTTCTGCATGGACCATTCTACAAAAACCTCTTTTAGTGTTTACATAGCTATCACCATTTTATATATACATTTGTCGCACCGAAATATAATTTTCAGCAGTCCGCGGCCAAAATTGGGTAAAAAATGGTTGAAACCGACTCCCAGGTTGTTGAATCTTCTTATGCAGGTGTCAAATATTGTTGTAACAGTCTCCTATTGAGCTAGCTCGACCCTCAGGGCCAAATAGGTCTATAAATTGAATGTAATAGAAGAAGAATAGGTTGGAAAATCAAGTGGCTGAGGCCTTGGGAGAGATCTGCTCTGTTCTAAAACATTTTCTTCAATAAATTGCAGTGGTTGAAGCTGGTTTTAATGGCTGAGATTCCTGTGTCATTCTCCTCACAGTCTGTTCATCTCCTTTCCCATGTGAATTTGTGTTTCTTTCGTTGTTTATCCATTTTGTGAATGCTCAATTCGTGTTTGGTTCAGTGTAGTATTTGAATGGAATTCATAGAAATAATGCTCTATTCAAGTCTTACCAAGCACTCCACAATTGATTTCTGCTAAAGTTGGCATAAGATTCATCCTTGTTAGATTCCCAATGCTGATTGACTATTTCTAATTTCTTCCTTATCATCAAATTAACAGCTCTTTGACTGTGAATGGCTGGCTGCCTTGCCTCAGTTTTGACATCCATAGCAGCAGCACTGTATTTGTTTTTAGTTTCATGTTTTGACTCCATTGCCCAATAGTCTTATGATTTTCTCTCCTAACAATGTTTAAATCATCTTTGTTTCTAGCAGAAATATGATCTTCTCCATTTGTTTTGATTGAATATCTTGAATATGAAAGCTGGTGTGTTTCTTCATTACTGACAATCTTGATGGTTTCCAGTTCTCCACAAGTTTACAGAGAGAGCTCTCTCTGCTTGTGTTAGGTCAGAGACATAAGCCAAAGAATGGTTAGTAGTTACCCAGGATTACCCTCTCCACAACCTAGGGGGTCAATTTTGGTGTTAACAAATTAGCGCCGTTGTCGGGGAGGTGATTATCTTATCATCCTTGGGAGAATGACAAAGTTTAGATCTGAGTCCTGATAGTGAACAACAGTCAGACATCAAGAAGGTTGTATCATTCACCTGGCGAATCCACGCACCAAAATTCCAGTATGAGGGTGACTCCACTGGGAAGATCGGTGACCTTATATCAGAATTGAGATGTTGAAGGTCTCATGGTGACTCCACATCAAAGAAATACAATGGTTCATTGTTTCATAGGCTGGTCTATTTAGTCTTAAATTAGAATTTGCAGCTCCAGTCTTTCAAGATGGCTGCATTATCAAGAAGGTATGCTCCTATGAATAGAGCTCACATCCCTGGTTTTCCAAATCCTATTCCTAAAGTAGATTGGAAAACCTATTTACCTAAATTTAATGATAAGAAAGGAGATGATGTTGTTGTTCATTTGCTTAAATTTCATATGCATATACATAATCTTGGAATTGGATTTCCTGAGGACAGTTTGATGAAAATGTTTATGGCAACATTAGAAGAGAATGCAAAGTCATGGTATGAGGAATTACCATCAGCAAGTTTGTATTCCCTTAAGGATTTTCACACAGTATTTCATGAGCATTTTAAAAATCAGTACCCTTCCTTGCTGCTAGTTCAAGATTGTTGCACGAATGTTAGAGGTTTCAGTGAAAATTTGGAAAACATGTATGGTATTGAGGAGGTTATGGATGAAGAGCTTTTAGAAATGTTGCATGAAAATCCCTTCCTTGAAAAGGAAATGCAACATAAATGCGATGACAATCAAGACACCCTCCAGCAAACACTAGTTTCTCCTATGGTAGTGAATGAAGAAGGACATCATACTGTGGGAAGTCATGTTCCCTTGCCTAAATATGAGGAAAGTTTGCAGCCTTCTTGCCATTTTTTGTGTGACCAAGTTAGTGATGAAAGTAGCCAATCAATTGCCTCTTCTCCTTGTCCATTTTCTGATTTGGACATTGAAGAAGGAAACGCTATCTCGAATTCTTTTGAAAGTCAAGTTGAAATCCCTGTTGAGTTAAGTGAAGGAGAAGAAGCCATAGAAGAAGCTAGCTGTCATAACACTTCGGAAAACTTGCAGAATGTAGTTTCTCTTTTGGTTGAAAGGGAGGATAGTGGTGTCCTTGATGTGGAACATGTGCAGCAGTTTTGCCATACCTCGTTTGATGAGGAAAATGATCAGTCTTCTCAGTCAATTATTTCTTCATGCTTTTCATTTTCAAATTATTTGTGCCAAGAAGAATTTGTTTCACTTGATTTTGTTGAAGAAAACAATGATGTTTCTGTTGGATTGCATGTAGAAGATCAAGTTCTAAATTCTGAGAATTGTGATGAAGTTGCTGATATTTCACTTGAAACTTGCCCAGAAAACTCCATTCAAGACTCCCTTGAAGAATGGGTGGATAATGTGCAAGAAAGTTTACAGTTGGGGCAGCCCTGTCATGTCAAACCAATAACAGAATTTTTTGAAAGATGTCATGCTTTTTATGATCCTATAGGTAAATATGTGGAAAGGTTTTTCATTTTTAATTTCCAGCCATATTTCCACCTTGAAAAGGAAAGGTATCATTGTTTTCTGAGGTTGCCATATTTTCTGTCATTGACTGATTTCAAGCACAGTGAAGGAGTAAATTTGTTTAACCATTTGACGGATTGGCTCTCCTGGCACTTTTGTATCACTTTTAGGGTAGGGAGCTAGTTTGAATAAGCTCACAGCTGAGCATCTTTTACAGTAAATTTTTAGCATGTACAGTTAGTTTCCAATTCAAAATTTTCAGTTTAGATTTGCGGGGTGCATTTTTCAGTTTGCAGCAACCCCACGTCAGTTTTCAGCCTCAAAGTTCAGCTCAAAAAATTTCAGTTCAATTTTCAGTATGTGCAGTCAATCTTCAGCTTTAAAGTTCAATTCATAAAATTTCCAATGTGTTTTTCAGATGGATGGTTGCATATTTGGGCCAAAAGTTTAGCAAAAATGAGCAAAAGAAAAAAGAAGACTTTGAACAAATAAAAAGGGAAAAAGGCCTCCATTGAAAAAGGGAAATTTTGGTTTTATAGACCTATATCAGATTCATATATTTGATATGAGATTTTTAATTTCTGAGAGAAATGGAGCCTATTTTTAATTTTTATCTAAACAAAGCGATCAAATACTTTATGTTCGGGCCATAGTTCAATTCATGGGATTTATATTACACCCAAAGCTAACATTTTTTGGTGAGAGGCTTTGAAATTTTATAAAGGGCGAAGCAAAATGTATATGGGGCCTGGCCTAGATCAGCACCGAGAACATCAGCTGTATAGCAAGTTGGAAGGGACCCACGCGAACCACTATGACAGAACACTAAGCTCGGACCTCCCTTCATGTTGGTTACTTGATATATATAAGAGGGTGTGGTGCATATAAGTGATAAAAGTACTTCTTTCCTTCCACATGTGGGATAATTCCCAGAGGTAGCTGACAAATGTGGAGCCAGATATCACTCTGAGTGTTCAATTAGATGCAGTACGTTGAAGACAACCACCATCCTTCCAGAAAGCCAGCAGTCATGATCTGAGGAAGAATGAAATCAACTTGCTGGACTCGATGACTTCCAAGCTTAGTCGAGTAGTGATTGGCTTATTTCTCGACTAAGAGAGGTCGACTACTTCCTCTGTGCTAGCGATACAGTGGTCGGTTCTCCAATCAGATCAATGGGCGTCTTCTTGTAGAAAACCCAAATGGCAACTTACAGTCCCTCCACGATCTCACACTGTATTGATCATTGAGTTGATATGATATTTGTAGATTGTTCTGATTTTGCACATGAGAACTGAGGATGATCTGATTAACTGCATGTTTTTTATTGGAAAACACAATGAAGTTGATATTATAAACAGCGACTTGGTCTGCAATGATAGTCGTCTCAATATGCAACAGTCAAACCTGCGCAGAACATGCCATTTTAACCAAGAGTTATGAATCACTTTAGACTATCGTGGTCATGCGACTAATAAGTAGAAGGAGGAGTCATCCTGGGTTGTTGAATAGACGTTGCTGATGAGAAAAATGGAGCCAAAATCATCACTGTCCCCAGATGCGACGTAAGGGTCTCCTGATACCTTGCTGGAATCGACTATAAAAAGCCTGATCTGTGTTTCTGAAGGTGAGCGATCAAAGAAGGATTACGACCCAGACCCTCGTACCATATTTTCAGCCATTGATCACACGTGTTGAAATTGAGGCCATCATATCACGTGTCCTTTACCTCTTTGGTGGTATCCGCGACCTTTAACAGTGGGTTTCTTTCCGGGTCACAAGTCCATGCAGATCAACTATCAATTGACACCTGTTAAGGTCATTTCGCCTCCACGACCACCTTCCCCTTTATCGAGTGTGCACTTTCAACGATGTGGAGATGATATCATCCTTTGATCTCCCATATTACATCCCTCTACCGTTCGATCACCGTCAAATAAGTGGATGCATTTCCCACCTGCCTCTACATCTTCCACGTGCCATGGACCACAGTGCGGCGCTCCACGATCGTCGTTGCTTCTTTTTTCTATCATCTCCACTATTGCAAGAGCCATAAAGAAGGGATCGATGGTTCTCGCTTCATCCCGCAATGTCTAGATGCACTAAAGATAACGACGATGGCTGGTTCTAGCATGAAACCATTGTCACACGCATCGTTTTTTGATACATCTGCATGTGGAAAAATGGTTTTGCAAACTGCTCAAAGCGCAATGCGGAACTGCCTTACGTGGTGACCATTACTTTTATAATCAGTATTTTGTAGCTTTATCGGAAACAGAAGAATATGAAACTAGTCTTTAATTTCGTCTCCTTCGTGCATTTTATTTTGAACTACTGTATGATAATGATAATCGAGAAAAAACTCTCATAATAAAAGTAAGAGGGTTTGGAATAACACAAAATTTGATCTCTACACAGAGACTGATTCTTATAATATTACCATGGGCACCACTTGGGATTCATATGGTACCACAGTCACATTCAGTGTGTAACACTTCCCTAAACACACAAGTTTAGAGATTTGAAAAATTTTAAAAAAAACTCTTTCATTAACGTTCTTCACAATAAACTATTTGTATTAAGGACCAATAGTCTGCCACCACAGTATTGATAAGAGGCTTTTAATTTCAGATCTAACTAATCTGCATTCGAACTCTGTTCCTATGACATCATTTATCATCTTTGATTTTCTTATGCCATAGTTTTCCAATTATGATATTATGATAGTATATTACTTACACAATTTGATGATGATATAACAAAATAAATCATACGAAACACGGTTGATAATACGAATCCTTACCATTTACTTTGGACATCTTCCTTAACACTCTTACCCATTAGCGGTAAGTCAATTTGCTTGTCAAAACTTGAATATAGTTATGGGATCACGGTGATCGACATGATTAACAATAAATTATCTTTACCGAATGAATCATTAGACGAAACACATAATCTTACATGAAAGGAAACACATTTGTGACAACACATAACTACATCAATGAAATCATTATATGCACAACATAATTGTCACATACCCAAGTAATGAATTTAAAATTTCCTAACATTCTTCCATGACAAATTAGCGATTAAAATGAAATAGAACATTCATCATGCATCATCAATTTTTCCTATGAAACATTCTAGACTAGAATACATTTTATGATCAATTAAACATTGACAAAGGTACATTTACATGGCAATTAACATAATCAACATGTTACCAAGAATCACTGGACACAACCAACCATAGTGTTCATGCAAGAAGGAGACGATATTTCACGTGGTTCACCCAGAAGGGGCTACGTCCACCAAAGGGAGTCATATCTTTTTATTATTCACAAACATGGTTCACAACCAGCAACTCATCTGTTGCGATATTACACTTTCTCAATGCTTCCTCCCGAAGCATTATTAAGGCATCCAACCCTAACTCCAATAAGTACAAAATCTCATCTCTATTTAATACCCTATACACTTTAAAATACAAACTTTCAGAGACCTGCCTATAAATAATAACATAAATAGAGCAGAACAAAATGCACACTATTTCAGACCCATAGAATCTCTTAACATAGTTTCTCCCAAAAGCTCAACTCTCTACCTCGTCGTTCCATTCTCCATCAACGAGCTCGCAAGGAAAGTTTCAACAAACAAAATGTATGAAATATTATAATAGCACACTACTAATACCCCATATACGTTTCATTTTCCGGAGATTTAGACAACTAAATCCTAGTAACCAATAATTATATTATTAACCAAATATTACATTATTTGGACTGATGTCATGCATCATTACAATATTTTCAGCAGGCAAACCGGCATTTCCACTTGCAGAGATTATCAATACAGAAAAGAACAAGAGGCATCAGGCCTTCTATCAACACGTAATACTCTAAGTAGATCTATAGGAAGTATTAGAATGGTAGCAATGCTTCTAACCAATGAATATCAAACCCTAGATGCAAGGATCGTAATCTTGAGGAATATATCATACTGAGTATTGTCGTACTCTGTAAACAACCTGGTTTAACGGGTTTCATTCCATATTTATACAGTAATAAATCTGAAGTCAACCGCAAAGGTAGGAAGTCAATAAACACATACACATCAAAATCTCCGGTAGTTAAAAGACTAGAATACAAAAATATCGAAGAACACAAGGTGTTCCGAGATCGGGGTAGCCTCGATATAGAGATCTATCGGCTCACAACCCGTGGCAGTAAAGGATAGCGGTGTTCAGGGTCTATGAATCTATTAGCAAACCTCTGCAATAAAAAAAATATTATGAATGCAATCTCGAGTTTATACGCAGGGGATTCTGCAATCTAGATCCAACGTAGATGGACAGTCCCTGCGACCAGATCTCGGAGACATATCGCCAGGTAGCTTCTAAAAATACAAAGCAATCGGATTTAAGAAGGTGAAGGCGGAGATTACAAGACAGATCGAGGAAAAATACGCAGAGTAAAACGCCTCTATGGGAGATCGAAATGCAAAACTTCAGACTCGGAGGTTGTATGTATGTTACATAAAGATCTAGAGATCAGAACTACCCATGCTCTATCCAGCGTTCAATTCTATTATAACATTCACTATATTATTAAATGCTAAAGATCAGCTCTACCCAAACGTTTTAACCAGAGATCCGTCAACCATGTTTTTCCCTAAAACGTATTATAATTTAACCAGGGTATTTAAATCTGAAACCATACTATAATATCTCTTCCTCTCTCTATATATATATTAATACCACCAACAGAATATAATACGTATTGGTACAAAATATTTGCTAAAAGTTTGACCATATCCAAATCAAAATGGATTGTATAACAACAAACAACATGCACAACCTGTAACTAGACAAGGATCTCGCTCCTGTGAGCGGTCCTCGCAGCACCCAATCATAATTTAATATAAATACTGCCATAATATATCTGTTCACGTCTTAACGAGGAGTAACTCAAATTTAGATCATCATTCATATAAGACGCATACCTGAAACTTAACAGGAAACCAGCTCCTTGTGGGCCGATCCTTTCCAACGTTTACCGCATAATCTTACTTTTTCCAACAGCGTCCTTCCAAGCTGGTTAAGAATCGAACCCCCCTAAATCCGTCCTTTCCTCCCCTTTACATTCAATTTCAAGGTCGATATTGGCTCTCAAGTCCCTTACGCGCACCGGCGGAAATTCCCAAGCCAGCCGATCTTCCCCAAAACTGGTCGATCTTTTTCCCCCCAAAAAATACAGACTCGCTCTCCTTTATGAAGGGAAAGTAAGGTAACACCTGTCCACCAACACACATACACTTGGCTCAAGTATGGAAACACGTGGCGGAAAAATGGAGCGGTTAATTAATTTTTAACGCCGAGTGTTTTCTGGAGATAGTGGTGTGATCTTC
The DNA here is from genome assembly GCA_027924585.1 of Larix kaempferi. Classification (NCBI taxonomy): domain Eukaryota; kingdom Viridiplantae; phylum Streptophyta; class Pinopsida; order Pinales; family Pinaceae; genus Larix; species Larix kaempferi. The sequence continues at coordinate 8,014,228 of BSBM01000893.1, forward strand.
TTACTCTTAGTGTCGAGTGCAGTAAGTATTAAATCTCTTCCAATTTATACATATATATATATGTATAGATATATAAATAATATAATATACACGTATCCTTCTTATCATGCATTTACTCAGCTAGGTTAGTACCATAAGTGTGTACTTCCTTAATATTTATATAAGTAAATATTCATTCGAAAACCCCTTTTATAGGTATATTGTATTTACTTTTAAACAAGATTATATTTGCATGATGTTAAATATCCTCTTCCCATCTTTATATTGTCGAGGTGTTTATATATATATATATATATAAAAGGAGGACTTAGCTCCATAAATAAGGATACTCTTTTCCCGACACTCTTATCGGGGTAATGTTATTCATAATACCTAGCGATAAAACTTAGTTTTACTCTCAGGAGTGTAGCTTTATGCTTATAGATAAGTCATCGAAGTTAAAGCACCTAAGGCAATCATAATCGTATATACAAAATAATAAAAATAAAGATCAAAATAGGTCATAAAGGAGGGATATCACACAGTGTTTCTGCCTGCCCTGCGCATGTACTGGTGGTAGTGAAGGAGACGGAGTAAAGTGATCCCCTCTTGAGGCCTTGAATTCTCTAGGATAACTTCCCATCATTTCCCAATCTTACGCTGAATCCCTCTCTGGGAACAAACATATACTGTTTGTCATTGTTCTTCTCTAGGTGATCAGATGTACTGTACCAGTCCTTTGGTCTCCCAGTTGGGTAATAGGTTTTGGCCTATGATCACGTTTTCCACCATATCCCCAAATGAAGGAGCATCCTTGAAATCTCCGTTTGGGATGAAACCTATGTCCAACCAAATGAAAGCAAGTTGAAATGACAGTTTTTCCATTAGTCCAAAATCACAGAGCATTTGTAGTTGTAAAAAAAACACCACAAAAAATAACAAAAATAACACTCGAGAACAATGACAACAGTGGATAACCATCTTAATTTTGAAGTGTTGATACCTTGGGAGACCAGTTGCAACTAAATCTGTATCATTCTTGGTGTTACTTTACAGAATGTGAAGATAAATGTAAATTTACTATGCATTGACATTGAAAACCCTATCAACTATAATGTGCATTCACACTGAAAAACCTATATTGTACATTGACATTGAAAACCCTATAATATGCATTGATATTGAAAGAACAAATCCTCATAAAAAAGACAAAGACACTATCAACTATATTGTGCATTCACATAATCCGAAGAGAAAGATCAAACTATCAACTATATTGTGCATTCACACTGAAAATCTTATATTGTGCATTGACCTTGAAAACCCTATACTATGCATTGACAATGAAATGAAAAATCTTCATAAAAAAAGATGAAAGAAAAATAATAACAAAATGCTGGTATTTTTACAACCACCATACTCATATAACTTAATTTAATCAGAATTTATTAAAATTAATTTTTTAATTTATTTTAAAATTATAATAATGTTACTGGGGTATTGTAACTTTTCTTTATGTTTACTTTAAAGTGATAAATGTATAACTTTTTTTTTATGTTTATTTTAAAGTTGATAAATGTATTTTTTCTAAGAATACACTATTATAAAAGAATACAATATTATAAAAAATAATACGTAGATTTAAATTAAATTTTAAAATTGATAATTATATTTACATATATAACTGTAAATGTTGAGGAAAGAATGAATACAATATTATAAAACATAATATGTAGATTTAAATAAAATTTTAAAATTTAAAATTATATATATATATATATATATATATATATATATATATATATATCTATATATATATATATATGCAAAAAATTGCATTCAAAGAGAGATTTGATTCTTCTAAATATATTTTGTAGAGCCTCTTTACAATTCCCTTTATAAGATAAATCTATACTAATCATACTAACAATTGTGTTAAAAGTTATTTTATTAGATAAATCTATGCTAATAATACTAACAATTGTATTAAAGTTATTTTATTATTTTAAGATACTTTAAAATTATTATAATGTTATGTAGATATTAGTAATAACAAAAAAATAAATTTATAGAAAGAAATTATAAATTATTACTTCACAAATATATATTATTATGAGAAATGTCTACTCAAGTTTATTTTCAACTTCATGACTTAGCATTAATTTGGTATTAACTATTATTTTTCTTTAAATTCAAATAAGCCATAGCACTCCCTTCATTATTAGTATTTAATATGTAATATCATGTGTAGTAATGCATATGTTGTTTGAACAACAGTTTAGTTCAGATTTTTGGTAGATGTTTATTGGCTTGGTCGTGTTTTACTACATGAAGTTAAATTATTCTCATACAAACAGCCAAGGTGCAAACTCGCAAGTATTAGTTTGTCTTATTGTAATTTAGTGCTTGAAACTATAGCCTTATAATAGAACAACTCTTATTGTCTTCCTATCGTGTTATCATTCTAAAATTAAAATATAAAGTATATATATTTATTAAAAAAATAAAATATATGTTGTTTTCATATAAATAAATTTATGTTTATTAAAAATTATAAAAAAATTTGTAAATTTATATTATTTATAAAATTAAATAAAAATAAATTCAACTATATAATTATTAAAATTAATTTAAAAATCAATGATGACTTAATAGTAATGACAAATTCAATATACATTTATAAAAAAGGCTCAATTGAAATTCGCTCACATACATGTTTGTATCAAACCCTAAAACTAAAGTGAACAATGACAAAACAAGTTGGGTGTTCTCGTAAAATAAAGAAACATCTATAGGGTAAGGGACATCAGAAATGCTCAATTCTGGTTTAAGGAAGGTGGACAGAAATTTTTCTTTACTCTTTGGAAGGACTTGACGGTAATAATCGATAATGGAGGTCTCGAAAAAACTTTCAGGTTGAAGGGTTTGCGATAAATTAATGTCTAAGGCTTCCATTACAATCGACAATTCTATTTTGCAGACAACTCTAGTTTTCTGACCATTTAACATAGTCCTCTCGTCTCTGGAGTAATTAACAAGACACCACGATACAAACTGTGGAAAAGAGGGGATTTGGTCTGGGCAAAAAGACAACAGGGAGGACTGGTGAATTCTATGAACATCTAAACCTTCTTCAAGTAATTTCATCACTTTAAGTTAAATTACAGCGACCGACAACGTAATTAGGGTATCATAAACATCTACATCCGTGTCTTCTAGGGCGTCTTTAGCTTTAAAGGGGTCTACATCATGCACAGTTTCCATTTAAAATCCTTTTAAAAACAAATTTCTTTGAAATATACAAGCCAGGTCACCATACCCTACCTATTGTAGACACGTCCTTTATTCTTCTGCCGCGACTTGAAGTTTCCACCGGTCTTCGAAGCTTCTGACAACAGCGACACATAGAAAATATGCCGAGTTTGAATGCCCTTTTTATTTTATATACACTCTTTTTTTATCTTTCTTACACCTTTCCAAAAGTACCCTATTTTCAGCCGTTGATCGCACGTGTTGAAATTGAGGCCATCAGATCACGTGTCCTTTACCTCTTTGGCGGTATCCGCGACCTCTAATAGTGGTTTTCTTTTCCTCTCACAAGTCCATGCGGATCAACTATCAATTGACACCTATTAATGTGGTTTCACCTCTGCGACCACCTTCCCTTTTACCGAGTGTGCACTTTCCACAATGCGGAGATGATCTCGTCCTTTGATCTCCCATATTACATCCCTCTACCGTCTGATCATCATCAAATAAGTGGATGCATTTCCCACCTGCCTCTACATCTGCCACGTGCCATGGCCCACGGTGCGGTGCTCCACGATCGTCGTTGATTGTTTTGTGGATCACCTCCGCCGTTGCAAGAGCCATAAAGAAGGGATCGACAGTTCTTGATTCATCCTGTATCGTCTACATGCACGAAAGATAACGATGATGGGTGGTTGCAGTATGAAACCACTGTCACACGCGTCCTTTTGTGATACATCCGCATGTGGAAAAATGGTTTTGCAAACCGCTCAAAGCGCAATGCAGAACTGCCGACCATGACTTTTGTACTATTCTTGAATCTGTAGTTTGACAGTATGATTCAAGGCTCTATAAAATTGATTTTTCGATATGTAACAATGGTTATAACAGGTTTTATAAAATATAAAATATAAGAAAACCAAAAAAAACAATGCTAGCTATTAAAAAAAACATAAAAGTACAGAAGAACTGGAAATTTATGACAACAATCATGTGTAGCCAATAGCAAACATTTGTGGCATTATAATTTAAGGCGGGTTCATTATTTTAATGGAGTTGGAAGGCACTCTTATGTTGAGAACATTTGATGAGTGCATATTGGGAACAATTCTATTTTATCGATTTCATAATTCATTGTCCTCCGTAATTCATTATTTTAGTATTATAAAAAGAAAATATTCAATATTATTTTAATACAATAAAATAATTAACATTTGGATCCATTGGATTTAAGAAAAAAATTGTGATTAAATATTGTTTGAAATTTCTTAAAAATTAAAAAAATATTTAGAAATTTTTTGTATTTTTTTATATAAATTGATTCATTTTATTGTATTAAAATAATATTGAATATTTTTCTTTTTATAATAGTAAAACAATAAACATTTGTATCCATTGGATTTAAGAAAAAAAATGCGATTAGATATTGTTTGAAATTTCTTAAAAATTAAAAAAATATTTAGAAATAAAATATATGTTTTAATATTTATAAATAAAAATGCTTTTAATGTTGTTTAAAATTTTAGATGGATTTTATATGGTAGCTTAATGTAAAATAAGTATTTAATTATTATGTTTGTTGTGTAAATATTTATTTTTATTATCTTTCAAGATTTTAATATTTTATAATTAAATAATTTAACAAGTTACTTAATACAAGGAGTGCCTTAATATTATATCTATTCACCATCTATTCTATGTTATATGGGCTTGAAATTTTAAATGTTATTTTAACATATATTTGATCAATTAGTATACTATTCTTTAATTAATGCTATATAAACATATATATAGTGGTTGATTTCCATCGGCCACACATTAGTTTCATATTGTATTTAATATCATGTGTAGTAATGCATGTGTTGCTTGAACAACAGTTTAGTTCAGATTTTTGGTATATGTTTATTGGCCTGGCCGTGTTTTAGTACATGAAGTTAAAGTATTCTCATACAAACAGCCAAGGTGCAAACTCGCAAGTATTAGTTTGTCTTATTGTAATTTAGTGCTTCAAATTATAGCCTCATAATAGAACAACTCTTATTGTCTTCCTATCGTGTTATCATTCTAAAATTAAAATATAAAGTATATATATTTATTAAAAAAATAAAATATATGTTGTTTTCATATAAATAAATTTATTTTTATTAAAAATTAAAATAATTTATAAAAAAATTTGTAAATTTATATTATTTATAAAATTAAATAAAAAAAATTTCAACTATATAATTATTAAAATTAATTTAAAAATCAATGATGACTTAATAGTAATGACAAATTCAATATAAATTTATAAAAAAGGCTCAATTGAAATTCGCTCACATACATGTTTGTATCAAACCCTAAAACTAAAGTGAACAATGACAAAACAAGTTGGGTGTTCTCGTAAAATAAAGAAACATCTATAGGGTAAGGGACATTAGAAATGCTCAATTCTGGTTTAAGGAAGGTGGACAGAAATATTTCTTTACTCTCTGGAAGGACTTGACGGTAATAATCGATAATGGAGGTCTCGGAAAAACTTTCAGGTTGAAGGGTTTGCGATAAATTAATGTCTAAGGCTTCCATTACAATCGACAATTCTATTTTGCAGACAACTCTGGTTTTCTGACCATTTAACATAGTCCTCTCATCTCTGGAGTAATTAACAAGACACCACGATACAAACTGTGGAAAAGAGTGGATTTGGTCTGGGCAAAAAGACAACAGGGAGGACTGGTGAATTCTATGAATGTCTAAACCTTCTTCAAGTAATTTCATCACTTTAAGTTAAATTACAGCGACCGACAACATAATTAGGGTATCATAAACATCTACATCCCTGTCTTCTAGGGCATCTTTAGCTTTAAAGGGGTCTACATCGTGCACAGTTTCCATTTAAACTCCTTTTAAAAACAAATTTCTTTGAAATATACAAGCCAGGTCACCAGACCCTACCTATTGTAGACACGTCCTTTATTCTTCTGCCGCGACTTGAAGTTTCCACCGGTCTTCGAAGCTTCTGACAACAGCGACACATAGAAAATATGTCGAGTTTGAATGCCCTTTTTATTTTATATACACTCTTTTTTTATCTTTCTTACACCTTTCCGAAAGTACCCTATTTTCAGCCGTTGATCGCACGTGTTAAAATTGAGGCCATCAGATCACGTGTCCTTTACCTCTTTGGCGGTATCCGCGACCTCTAACAGTGGTTTTCTTTTCCTCTCACAAGTCCATGCGGATCAACTATCAATTGACACCTGTTAATGTGGTTTCACCTCTGCGACCACCTTCCCCTTTACCGAGTGTGCACTTTCCACAATGCGGAGATGATCTCGTCCTTTGATCTCCCATATTACATCCCTCTACCGTCCGATCATTATCAAATAAGTGGATGCATTTCCCACCTGCCTCTACATTTGCCATGTGCCATGGCCCACGGTGCGGTGCTCCACGATCGTCGTTGATTGTTTTGTGAATCATCTCCGCCGTTGCAAGAGCCATAAAGAAGGGATCGACAGTTCTTGATTCATCCTGTATCGTCTACATGCACGAAAGATAACGATGATGGGTGGTTGCAGTATGAAACCACTATCACATGCGTCCTTTTGTGATACATCCGCATGTGGAAAAATGGTTTTGCAAACCGCTCAAAGCACAATGCAGAACTGCCGACCATGACTTTTGTACTATTCTTGAATCTGTACTTTGACAGTATGATTCAAGGCTCTATAAAATTGATTCTTCGATATGTAACAATGGTTATAACAGGTTTTATAAAATATAAAATATAAGAAAACCAAAAAAAACAATGCTAGCTATTAAAAAAAACATAAAAGTACAGAAGAACTGGAAATTTATGACAACAATCATGTGTAGCCAATAGCAAACATTCGTGGCATTATAATTTAAGGCGGGTTCATTATTTTAATGGAGTTGGAAGGCGCTCTTATGTTGAGAACATTTGCTAAGTGCATATTGGGAACAATTCTATTTTATCGATTTCGTAACTCATTGTCCTCCGTAATTCATTATTTTAGTATTATAAAAAAAATATATTCAATATTATTTTAATACAATAAAATAATTAACATTTGGATCCATTGGATTTAAGAAAAAAATTGTGATTAAATATTGTTTGAAATTTCTTAAAAATTAAAAAAATATTTAGAAATTTTTTGTATTTTTTTATATAAATTTATTCATTTTATTGTATTAAAATAGTATTGAATATTTTTTTTTTATAATAGTAAAACAATAAATATTTGGATCCATTGGATTTAAGAAAAAAAATGTGATTAGATATTGTTTGAAATTTCTTAAAAATTAAAAAAATATTTAGAAATAAAATATATGTTTTAATATTTATAAATAAAAATGTTTTTAATGTTGTTTAAAATTTTAGATGGATTTTATATGGTAGCTTAATGTAAAATAAGTATTTAATTATTATGTTTGTTGTGTAAATATTTATTTTTATTATTTTTCAAGATTTTAACATTTTATAAATAAATAATTTAACAAGTTACTTAATACAAGGAGTGCCTTAATATTATATCTATTCACCATCTATTCTATGTTATATGGGCTTGAAATTTTAAATGTTATTTCAACATATATTTGATCAATTAGTATACTATTCTTTAATTAATGCTATATAAACATATATATAGTGGTTGATCGCCATCGGCCACACATTAGTTTCATATTGTATTTAATATCATGTGTAGTAATGCATGTGTTGCTTGAACAACAGTTTAGTTTAGATTTTTGGTATATGTTTATTGGCCTGGCCGTGTTTTAGTACATGAAGTTATTCTCATACAAACAACCAAGGTACAAACTCGCAAGTATTAGTTTGTCTTATTGTAATTTAGTGCTTCAAATTATAGCCTCATAATAGAACAACTCTTATTGTCTTCCTATCGTGTTATCATTCTAAAATTAAAATATAAAGTATATATATTTATTAAAAAAATAAAATATATGTTGTTTTCATATAAATAAATTTATTTTTATTAAAAATTAAAATAATTTTATAAAATTTTTTGTAAATTTATATTATTTATAAAATTAAATAAAAAACATTTCAACTATATAATTATTAAAATTAATTATAAAACTCAATGATGACTTAATAGTAATTTCAAATTCAATATAAATTTATTAAAAATATTAATATATGCCAATAATAAAATCAATCTAAAGATTGCATAATACATAGATTCTAATACCATTATACGATTCAACAACACATAGATTGTAACACCATTATACTATTACAATAACACCATTACTTTCATATTAAAATCAATACATATCAAATTGTTAGAGATACCTAAGAGCTATGGATTCTCATATATTACTAAGTTTTATATTACTATGTTAAGGATTTAAGCTCCATAAAGAACATATTGTTTAAATAACATTATAGTTCAAAATTTAGTTTTTATAAATAATTATGTAATATTAATATTAATATTAATATTAATAATTATGTCTAAATTCTAGATTTGTTGATACTTAAATTGTTTTTAAAAAATAAGATATCAACAAGAATATTATTATTATTATTATTATTAATGACACTAAAAAAACAATAACATCAATATTAATAATGTTATTATAGAGTGTTAACATTATTATTATGAAATAATAATATCAACTTTTAAACATATTATTATAAATGTGTTTTACAAAGTTAATATTTATTTTATAGTTAAAGAGTAGTTGAATTATAATCAAACAATAGTGGGATTATAGTCAAAGTGAAGTATAGTAAAAAAATAGCCAAATTATAATCAACCATATGATTTTAAAGTCATAGTGGGATCATCGATTGATGTTATTTCAAATATGGGCTTTATATAAATGACATATATATTTGTGTTAGTTATGAAAGACATGCATTACAAAATAGATATGAGAGGAGGAAATGGTCTTGATTACCGCACAATATTGAAATGAGGACAGTTGGTGTTAAGATTGAAAAATGAGGAAGGCCTAGTAAGTGTGTTTATTATTTAAGTGATATAGTAATAATATTTGTGGCATTTTTAATACAAACAGTTTCCATTACAACTTAGAAATACATTACACATGAATAGTTTAGCATTACACATTACACATTAGCATTATTAGCTTCGTTAAACTTAATAGATTACACAATGGCATTATTAAACATTGCACATTTGCATTAGAAATATGACTATTAGTCCAATAATATCAAAGGTGTGCTATCGGATCTTTCTATCCCTTTTCCATACCCAATCTATACCATTGAATGTTCCTGTGGTTGCCTTATGTTGTTATCTGTCCCTAGACCAAATCCATCATGTCCAAAATATTATGTCTTGAACCCTTTTACCAAAGTCTACACATTCATAGGTTGTATTGAAACAAGGTATTTTGGTTTCTTCACCATCTTGAGTAATATTAGTGAACACAAATATGATTGGATACAACTCAAACACACTTTTGATGAAGATCTTGTGTCAAGATATAGTGTTTGTAGCAGTATTAATACGACATGGATAGCTATAGACTTCTATGATGCAGAACCCGCAACTCCTGGGGATGTGGTATTCTATAAGGGAAAAATATATTGGTTACATGCTGAGATGTTCTCTAGTGGATACCCAAGAATCAAGCACAGATTATTTTCTCTTGATATCAAGAATAACAAATGGAGTATCCATTTTGTACATTGTGCATTTAGTAGGGTATCTATGTGCCTAACACTTCATGAAAATCGATTGTTATGGATTGTACATCACCGTTACGCAGTTGTTTGGTCTTGTACTATCATACCATATTTTGATCATCTGAAGTGCCCTCTAAAACGCAGAAATGGATATTGGGAAGATGGTACCGGATTGAGTTGGAATCTTGTGGAAGATCTTACATCTGATAATAACAACAAGTGCAGTGGATATCTTTCTTTTCATGCAATTGGAAACATGATACTTATGTGCAATTTTTCTCAAAGATCTTTGCTATATTATGATTTGAGAAGTCGGACAGCAAAATATGTTGGGATTGATCCCTTATCGCCATCTAGACATATTCATCTTCCCATGGCCAAAGACCATACCTGTACTAATTTCATTCTTAGTGGGAATTTTTTCCCTCTATCTCCAGGTCTTGACTCTGCATTTGACATTCCCTTCCTTGCTTCAGCTGAATGATTGTTCAAAGTTTTTTCAACTTTGAACCATGTAAGTAAATAAATACTTTTTTTAATATTGATGGAACATCCTTCTCTCTTACTTTCTTCTTTGTGGATTGGTCTTTGAAAATATCGCAAACAAAATTCACTAATATGTTTTTGATTGACCTGTTTTCATCTCTTCATTATTTCTCGAATGCTATGGTTAAACACTTTTTATTAAGTTGTGAATTGATAATTCAATTTGAAATATTCATATTTTGTTCTTTTCATGTGTGTTTACACTTTTTCTTAAGCTATGAATTGCTAATCGAATTTCAAATATTAATATTAACATTTGTTTGTTACTTAGAATGTTCTTCCACATGCCTTTACACATTTGAACAATATACTAAACATTACTAAACATTAAGAAACATTGTTAAACATTGAATAACATTATTAAACATTAAGATTAATAAAAAATAATCTATACATAAATTTAATGTTTATAAAATCATTAATAAGACATTGATCAACCATTGGTAAACATTTGAAAACATTAAGTTGCCATTACAACTTAGAAAGACATTCAACATCAGTAGTTTAGCATTACACATTAAACATTAGCATTATTACCATGATTAAACTTAGCACATTCCACATTGACATAAAACATTTGTTTGTTGCTTCAATTTTTCTTCCACATGTCATTAGACATTTGAAAAACAGTACACATTAATAAACATCAGAAAAACATTATATAAACATTACTAAACATTAAGAAACATTCTAAAACGTTAAAAATATATTAAAAAACATTGATAAAACATTAATAAACACTAAAAAAAATAACTTAAGTAACTATACAAAGACGTCACATAAAACATTTCAAATTAGAAAGACATTAAACATTAAATAAGATTATTAACATAATTAAACATTATTAAAGATTAAAGAACATTTTAAATAACATTATTAAAGATGCCATTACAAAAACATTAAAAGTCATTAGAAATTAAAAATGTCATTATACATTTGAAATACATTAAATAGCATCGTTAAAAATTATTATACATTAAATAACATAGAAAATTATTCCTAAACATTAATACAACATTATTAAACCAATTATTAAACATTAATAAAGATTTTTAAACATTGATCAACAATAATACATATTATTAAATATTAATAACCATTGTTAAACATTAAATAAAATTATTAAAGAAATTAGAAAGAAATTAAATAACATTATTAAACGTTTATAAACATGCTTAAACATTAGATAACATTAATAACTAAAGTACAAATAAGTTAAATAACATTATTAAACATTAATAAACATTGTTAAACATTGAACAACATTATTAAATATTAAAATTATTAAAAAATAATCTTTACATAAATTAAATGTTTATAAAATCATTAATAAAACATTGGTAAACATTATAAAATATTAAGTTGACATTACAACTTAGAAAGACATTATACATCAATAGTTTAACACTACACATTGCACATTAGCATTGTTACCATCATTAGACTTAGCACATTGCACATTGACATTATTAAACATTGCACATTGGCATTAGAAAAACATCTATTGGTCCAATAATATGGTTGAACATTACTTATGAAGCTACCAATAAATGATCCACTTATTACTTTTTACTAATTGCATATTGCACTTATTACTGCTATTTGCATATTTTAATTCATGTTCACAATTTAACCATATTTAACTTTAGTCATTTGATTATTCTACCATTATACATTAACACATTTTTTTTTAAATTACCACATTAAATGAGTTTAAATATTATTAAATCAACATTCATAAAATACTTTTCACTTGTTTATTTGTCCAATAGATTTCATTGTCCGCATTTAAGTTATTTTCTTCTACATCCCCAATTTTCTTTGTTTTTGTCACCAATTGCATTGCTTCACATTGTTTTTACATTCTGTTTAAGACGCTTTCTTTTACACTTACTAAAAATTCCTTTCAACTTTCCACAGCTGTTGCTAATGGAATCTGGTAGATTATTTAAAGCGACAAACAAACAACGTGGTTCTCCGTTTTCACATGGGCAATTTACCAAACTTGAGTAGTCAAACTTGGGAGATACAAGTTATGAAAATATTGCACAAGACATGGAATTGGCCCCTTCATGAACGAAGTATCGAAAGCATAAGAGTTTGGACAATATTATGTAAACCACACTTCCCTTTGAACACCATCGTGGTAGAGGGGAAGGAGGGCCTTCAAATACCAATAATCATCTACATCAAACAATGCAAATGGATATGTAATGACAAGTGCATACATATTCAAATAATGGTTAGGTAAAGAATAGCCATGATGCTGAACATGGTTCTCGAGATAATCCTGCTATGAAACAACCCACTTTGCATACATTGCCTCTTTCTCCAACTATGCAACATGGGGAAAACTTGCAGATACCTACTGTTAGAAAATCTCATTTACAAAGAGAAATACAACAATCTCCTGTCTTATCTCCCAGCAATGTGCTTCATCAATTTTTGGATGGAATTAATCATTCGGAGGAGAACACTGGAATTGTTCACCGTAGAGAGTACAAACATGGTCTTCAAAAAAACCCTTCATTGGTTCATAAACCGGAACGTTCAAGTTCTGTAGCATCATGAATGAAAAGAAATGCAGCTACTCGATTTTTGTATGCCCAAACTAAGGAAGTGCGCAACGCATGACGTCGAGAGTTGTATCATTTAAGAAGTTCAACAACTTCAGTCCCCTATTATATTTGTTTCAATGGTATGTATAAAAACTCCCACTATTCTTATGCAAACATTCTTTCACTCCCTTGTCCTTTTCCATGTAACATACCCAATATCTCAGAGTTAGTAAATTGGGTAAAAAATTTTTTTACTAATTCAATTTCCTCAAGAGATAAACACTGAAGAACATATGAAAGAGACCCATAGGATCATAACCATTTTGACTAGAGACACATCAATGCAAAACATAATAAAAAATACACTATGAGGGACACATAAGAATCACATACTCGTTAGTTGTTTATACGGAATAAAGTCAACTAAAATCAATCTTAAGATTAATACATAGTCTTCCACCAATTTACATTGTATTTAATAAGAGAAACATATCATATACTCGATGAACCATAAACACATTTGACAAAAATATAGAAACAATAAGCCATTCAAAAAATCATAAAAGAGAGACTAATTTCAGGTGGTTCACCCACTCTTGGGCTACGTCCACAAAGGTAGGTCATCTTATATTATTCATCCCAAGTGGAGATTTACATTTACAACTCGATGGTTGCACTAATTCCTTCTCACTTCCCAAACTTCCTAATTAGCCAGTATTTAAAACATTCCACGCCAACCTCTAAGTGATGACATAACATTTATCTTAGCTATTAGATTTGATTCTATCTATAACAAATGATCTCAGTCTAAGTTTTGAATATTATCAAAATATCTAAGAGAGCATTTATAAATGAGTCGCTATCCTATTCACCAGGAAGACACGTTGTGGAAGCACGATTAAGTCGATATCTTATGTGTTTTTCTTCCAGCATGATGGATGAGCAGAGGATAGTATCCTGAAGAAGAAAACCTGTGGTTGTAAATCAACATATGCATTTCGAATTAAATACTTAGGTTTACGATTTCAGAAGGCAGACCTGTGTTTTAAGACATCATAAGCAAGGAAAGAAACACGATGACAATCAATATAGTGCTAAGTCTGTATTTCAAAAATATATAGATCTACGATTTTTCAGAAGCAATCAAGTCAGAGATCCAAGACTCATCTCGGTATGCAAATTGAGGCAGCATATTCGTCCAGAAGTAACTTTGATTTTCTTAACACATTACATATCTATTTCTATAAACTACACCCACAGAAGTTAACGAGATCCATCTCTTTTTACATTATAATTTAAGTCTAAATGTGTTGGATTTTCTCCCTAATCTGTAATAATAAAAGGATAACCTGCTAGTGAAGATATACGCTGCAATCGTAGAGTTTTGAAGACACAATAAAAAGATACTCGATCGGTGGCATGGGTATTGGTTAACGTGATTACGACAGAGATCAACTCTGTATACATCGCTGACATGTGCACTTGTTAGCACAAAATATAAATAGAACATACTAGCGACATGGGTTGAACTTGCATCAAACGCTGGCAGATATATATATGTTAGTAAACAAAAGACATAGATCAAATCTATCTCAAACGTTGGTCAACACAATTACATTGGAGATTCATATCAAATCGCTGGCAGATGAATATGTTAGCAACCAAAAGACAAATCTTTATAGAGTAGAGGGATCGAACTCCAGGGAGTCGTCCTACTATACCGGATAACAAAATGAAAACCACTATAGGGTTCCATCCCACAATTCGCAACAAGCAACTGTGAGAAACCAGATAATGTGGCTTCCTACCATACGGGATATCGTATAAGGAGAAAACATCTACCGGGATCGTTTGGGATCACTTCTCGGGTCAACGTCAAAGGAGATCTGGTATGTAGAGATCCATAAAATGATAACTCAGTAAATAGAGGATTCTCTTTGGGTCGCTCTCTTTGGATCACTTGCCATAATGGATATAATAAGGCAATGATCACTTAGATCGCCTAAAAAAAAAAAAACTATAAACAATCAGAAAAACACTGAGATCGCCACAATCTAACAACAGTAAGGAAAACGCATAATGATATGCAGATTTTTATACACTCAATATAAATATTGAGCTATATGAATATCGTAATGCAGAGTTGCAAATTACATTATTTCTACCTTATGGAAATGCATAGATTTGACTGAGTACAGTGATGAGATTGCTACATCGAGTTATAAATTATATTAATTCTATCCTATGCAAATTCTCCAAATGAATCAAACACTGTATTATGTAAAACACTGCATCCATCAAGGTCGCCTTTCCTCCTAGGCTCAAAAATCTCGAAACTACCTCAGATCGCACCTCAACTCTATCTCCCCATTGCATTGTAGAGATCACCCCTTTTTCTTTCACGCCCTATACAAAATTCAAACATCAATGTAGAATCCATCGTGGTAAAACTACCCCCCATCCAGCCCCTCACCATCCATCGGCGATACAAGCAAAATTTCACGCTTATAATAACCTGGTCACACTGATCTTTGTAGATCTGGGCATTGTTCTTATCGCCAAGATCAAGGATCCAAAAAAAAAATAGATACAATTAAAAAGAAGACACCAATCCTGATCTCACACAGAGATCTTCGTAGATCTGGGCATTAAACATACCTCAGGTATTCGCCGGGATCACCTCTCCAAAACGCAGGTACTAAGGATTGCATTTAAATAACCGAGGTCATACCTCAGGTTGCGACAGCATGATGGACATGTAAGATGAGGTCGTTTCACCACAGTCGCGAGCAAATCCAATAGACCGTCAAGAGTAAAACCCCGAACTTCCTCCAGATCGAACTACAGATCAATAGATCTTGATTGAATACCACAGACCTAAAGCTACGATAGATTTAAAGGAACTACCTCTTGCAAGTTCTCATGACTCTCTCTCTCTTTCAAAGCCGAGAACACCTCTGCTCCAAATACAGAGATCGTAAACCATCTGCGGATGAAACTCCCTTTCCCGTAACAATGGCGGTTCCAAGCAAGCTGTGATCTTGATCACAACTCTATTCCATCGAGCTTCTCCCCCTTTTCCAGGTCGTGATTCTCATTTAACCACACCCCGGGTTGAGCCACTACCTCAAGGAATCCACCACACTTCCAAAGATTACGTCGGATGCTTCACATAAGATTGCCAAGTGGCAACTTATAGGGTTTCACATTTAGGAACTCAGTATCTCCTCTCAGAGAGGCCAACAACATCCCTCCAAGATCGGGTTGATTGGCTTGTGGTAATCTTTAACGAAGATACCCCGCCACTTGTCTCAGTAGAATTTTATTATGTAACAATGTTATGCTCGACTAATTTTTAACATCAGTTTTTGTGGATAAAAATATTTAATGTGGTGCTTGCCCTTGATTCAAGGTCGATCATCCATTATTAATCATAACCTTAATACATGTAGGGGAAGCGTCTTCCAACATGTAAATATATAAAACTTAGTATGAGGATTTAATACTTAATCTTTTAAGTCTATCAAAGAAGAATATAACCTTTAACTTCAAGGTTTTATTTCACCCTAGTCAAATTCAATAATGATATACTACTATAAATTTAATAGTATTTAAAAGAATGACATATATATATATATAGATGCACGGATATCCTTAATTGTTTCCCCTTTTCCTTTTAAAGGTATTAATAGAATGTCTTGGAGGTGTCTTATTTTGACAAGGAATAAAATATCAATTAGCTAAAATACTAAAGATTAAGTACACATGTGTAGACCTATAGCTCGAGGTATTAAGCGTCTACCACGAAGACTTCTAGATCACTTAGTCAAATCCTTTAGGGTAATAATTAGTCCTTTGTGCCGAAAGAAGGGGTAGTGGAGTCAAAACAATGGTTTTGAGGTTAGTAGCCACTAACGTCAACCTAGGATGACACATATCTAACTTAAGGTCGAAAATAACCCTTTATTTTCTTCAAGTGCCTACCAGCATTAAAACGATATCCAACTATCAAACCCATATCCTTATGGCTTCCTAGCTAGTCGGTCTCTCTCTCTCTCCCCCTAGTGGACTCAAATGTCTGTCTCTAGTCCTTAAGTTTATAACAACATTTATAAACATAATACCATTTTCCAGGTCCATTGGTGGGGCCTTGGCCTTGAGCTTCTGACTAGTAACCAAGTGTACAACAATGTTTTCATTTTTACCATAACAGGTCATAAAGGAGGGATATCACATCCTCTTCCCCTTTAAAATAACACCATCCTCGGTGTTCACTCTTCTCTTGGAGCAATCATTTGTACCACAGAACTGGTATTCAAAAGAACAATGTTTAGTAACAACTTGTCATCAACTTCATAATCAAACTCAGAAACATAAATCATGAGTTCTTTATTGCACATATCACTTGCAATATTTAGAATAGATCTAGCGCTCCATGATTGTATACTGTTTGACAAAATCAACAAACAACATTCACTTGATCCAGGGAATTCTTGCCTAACACCTTAGTGCTCACACAGCAATCCTTTCTCTCATGCCTTGCCTAACACCTTAGTGCTCACGCAGCAAACATTTCATTCATGTTTTTCCTAACACCTTAGTGCTCACGCAGCAAACATTTCTTTCATGTCTTGCCTAACACCTTAGTGCTCACGCAGCAAACATTTCTTTCATGTATACTAAGCAACGTCCTGCCTCCCACATACACATGTTCTTATAGCTTGCCTAGGTCTTACAGCCAGCCGATTCTCCGAGAATCCTAGTGGCTGTTCACTCCCTGATTTTTGGGAGTATTTCAATGCCATTACAACACTCTTTACACAATTCCCCTCAAGCCTTCTCGCTTGAGTCCCGGAAATTTTTTTTTTCCCAAGCCGCCTTGCTTGAGTCTAGAAAAATCTCTTTCAATTTAATCAATTTATTTCGTCACATTACATTCTGTACCCATACGATTACTCTGACCAATCTGGGTCGAGTTTCCCGATAAAAAAAAAAATCAAAATTTAAAAGAATCTGTAACAGTTGTGATGTGGATCTTAAATCCTCACCCCCTTATTTTACCATGCATAATATTTATGCTCTTGCATTTTCACAAGCTTCACAGAAATTTCACCATCTGCCAAATTCCACTTGTTAGTATCACTTTATATACAAAATCAAATATTGTAAGAAGATCCCTTCTTAAACAAAAAATCATTTTTCTCAATAAAATATCCATATGTAATCATCTAAGATGTCATTTCCTACTACACATATCTAGCTTATAATATTTCATAATGCTTTGAACATGATATAACATTCTTTCTACGATGATCCACGGACATTATGTTCATTTAACCTCGAATGTTAGCTTTCCCCATTTCAACACAAATCCTATTATTAGTTATACAACCCTTTTTGTATACCCTAACATCATATAGAGATAACCAATTGTCTAAAACAAACTTACATACCTTATACAGATAACCATGTACCTTTGTAAAGGAAACCGCATAGCTCACCTTCATCTGTCGAGGTTCTAGTTTACTTGTATCATCACGTATTAGTATTATACATGAATCGATATATATATCCCACATTTACCCATTGATGGGTGTCAGGCAGTGATGTGTGGGAAAATAACATTTGCTCGACCACAACATTCAAAGTGTTAGTCGTATAAAGGTAATTAAATCATAAGACAATCGTATATATAACATATGTTTAAACATCATTTTTACTTGTTTCATAAAAGCTTATACCTCGATTACTGTCTCAAAGATCACTTCCGATCTACCCTGCAAATTCCATGTCATCAATGTTTTCCTCCACACATAATAAATAAAAACAGTCATTCTTTGTGGCAACATAAGGACGTCAGAAGATTACAGCATCCTACTAACCTGTATTTATTTCATGTTGGGTCTAGGTTTCCAATAATCTATCCCTTAACAAAATAATCAATTTGAGAAAACATATAGTTGTACATGGATAGCAAGTCATCATAAATATTGAGCAAATAAAAGTATTACTATTACTCATTGTTTCCCACGTCTATCTTAGTAGAAATTACTGAAATAAGAGGTATATATAAAAGGTACTCATGCATTCTCATATTAACTGATTAATATTCACATGTATATGTAATTATAACCATTTTCCTTTTGTTGCACTTATATGTAAGGGTACGAGCATGCTTCAATGTCACAAAAATCATATTATAATTACTTATCCTATACAATTACATACTAGAATGAAATTGATTAGCAAGGAGACTATTAACCATTTTTCTCCTTTGTAATCTCACAATTTCCTAGTCATAGAAACTCCACACCAATTAAAGTTAATTTTCTTGTTTAAAAGAAACCAGACATCCTAGTCTAGCCAAACTATACTTCTTATGGAATAAAACAACAACTTAACATTACATAATTATGCTCCCCTCACAACTAGAAATATTAAATTCACAATGACTCCTCCTGCAACATGCACCTTTACAGATTTTACTACTAAGGTCAACCTCATTATAAATTTATAAACTTTCTTATTTAAGGTAACTCATATGTAAACAGAACCTGATCGTTTCTTACATAGTTCAAAACCCAAGACTGACCCAAACTATCAAATCTTTAATGTACCTTTCTAACATAAAGACTTACTTTTGATCTGAACTTAATGGATCTTTTAACAGATCTAAGTTGCTTACATTTCTCATATTTGGAAATCTAGACTATTGGTCAATCAAGTTTACTTAGTTATCTAAGGTCAACCAAATTAGGAGACTTCCTTAGCCTATAAACTTCACTGTGAAATAGCTAGGATAACTTCCAATACGTGCTTTTACTCTACTTACAAGTAACCATTTCATAAGGACTTAACTCCAATAATCTTAACTAATTAAAAGAGTACTTTCTTGTCATTCAATGAAACTAATTGTAAAGGGTGAGGAGATATTCATTGTCTAGTATTATCCATAGGAGATCATTCAAATGAACTTATGTAATGTTCACAAATAGATACTCTAATTATAACTTTTCAGTAAACTCATACGTACTTACTTGTAATTTCAAGAAGTTTTGTCGCTTACCTCTTGACGATTCTTTGGAAGTGAACATTTTATTCTTGGCTTATAGAATGCAGCTCCTTTCCTAGTCCGACCAACTTCTTTTTTTTCTTCTCCAATTGAGCTCAATAAGCCCAAATGTTTGCAACCTGTGCTCTAGCGGAAGAAACTTGAAGTCGAGCTTGGAGATTCATTTTCCCCTCCTCAGGTACAATCCATGCATCCAAAATGAAACACAAATAATTGATTAGTCAACTTAACAACCTTCATACTTACTTATCGCATGTTGAGCTCATTAGGTCCAAGTGTTGTAACCTAATGCTCTGATACCATATGTAAAATACCCAATATCTTAGAGTTAGTAAATTGGGTAAATTTTTTTTTACTAATTCAATTTCCTCAAGAGATAAACACTGAAGAACATATGAAAGAGACCCATAGGATCAAAACCATTTTGACTAGAGACACATCAATGCAAAACATAATAAAAATTACACTATGAGGGAAACATAAGAATCACATACTCGTTAGTTGTTTATACGGAATAAAGTCAACTAAAATCAATCTTAAGATTAATACATAGTCTTCCACCAATTTACATTGTATTTAATAAGAGAAACATATCATATACTCGATGAACCATAAACACATTTGAAAAAAATATAGAAACAATAAGCCATTTAAACAACCATAAAAGAGAGACTAATTTCAGGTGGTTCACCCACTCTTGGGCTACGTCCACAAAGGTAGGTCATCTTATATTATTCATCCCAAGTGGAGATTTAAATTTACAAGTCGATGGTTGCACTAATTCCTTCTCACTTCCCAAGCTTCCTAATTAGCCAGCATTTAAAACATTCCACGCCAACCTCTAAGTGATGACATAACATTTATCTTAGCTATTAGCTTTGGTTCTATCTATAATAAATGATCTCAGTCTAAGTTCTGAATATTATCAAAATCTCTAAGAGAGCATTTATAACTGAGTCGCTATCCTATTCACCAAGAAGACACGTTGTGGAAGCACCATTAAGTCGATATCTTATGTGTTTTTCTTCCAGCATGATGGATGAGCAGAGGATAGTATCCTAAAGAACAAAACCTGTGGTTGTAAATCAACATATGCATTTCGAATTAAATACTTAGGTTTACGATTTCAGAAGGAAGACCTGTGTTTTAAGACATCATAAGCAAGGAAAGAAACACGATGACAATCAATAGAGTGCTAAGTCTGTATTTCAAAAATATATAGATCTACGATTTTTCAGAAGCAATCAAGTCAGAGATCCAAGACTCATCTCGGTATGCAAATTGAGGCAGCATATTCGTCCAGAAGTAACTTTGATTTTCTTAACACATTACAGATCTATTTCTATAAACTACACCCACAGAAGTTAACGAGATCCATCTCTTTTTACATTATAATTTAAGTCTAAATGTGTTGGATTTTCTCCCTAATCTGTAATAATAAAAGGATAACCTGCTAGTGAACATATATGCTGCAATCGTAGAGTTTTGAAGACATAATAAAAAGGTACTCGATCAGTGGCATGGGTATTGGTTAACGTGATTACGACAGAGATCAACTCTGTATACATCGCTGACATGTGCACTTGTTAGCACAAAATATAAATAGAACATACTAGCGACATGGGTTGAACTTGCATCAAACGCTGGCAGATATATATATGTTAGTAAACAAAAGACATAGTTCAAATCTATCTCAAACGTTGGTCAAGACAATTACACTGGAGATTCATATCAAATCGCTGGCAGATGAATATGTTAGCAACCAAAATACAAATCTTTATAGAGTAGAGGGATCAGACTCCAGGGATTCGTCCTACTATACCGGGTAACAAAATGAAAACCACTATAGGGTTCCATCCCACAATTCGCAGCAAGCAACTGTGAGAAACCAGATAATGTGGCTTCCTACCATACGGGATATCGTATAAGGAGAAAACATCTACCGGGATCGTTTGGGATCACTTCTCGGGTCAACATCAAAGGAGATCGGGTATGCAGAGATTGCAGTGCCCCATAACTGGAAGGCCACTGAAGTTCTAGATTTTGAAATCAAGTTTTGTAACCAGCTCCTAGCAGTTGTTTTTCCTTCTTTTTATTTCAATAATAAATGAGTATCATTATGCTTTCGTTATGCTAATTTTCTGCATAATTTTAGTGATTAGAAAAATGTCTAACAGCATAAAGTGCACCTACATATAGTAATTTTAACAACATACATATAATTGTAATTTCTTGCATAATTGTAATTTTTCTAACTACCAGTAGAATACCTGGACCGATGTAGGTTGTAGATTGCCCCTATCCACTTCGTAGCTCCTTTGGTCCAAGCCTTAGTAACCAGAAATAGATGATCCACCCTACCGACCAGCTCTTATCATGCTGGCCCTAGGAAACCGACGGGTTTCCTAGCCCCCGAGCCCACAAACCAATAATCCCGACAGCATCCTTCCTTAGTACCTTTCCATAGTTCAAGAGTTAACCCCACCTCATTCTTTGAGTTTCCCACCTCCTCAAAGCTTCCAGTTATCCCCCTCCTCGGCATTCCCCTTTTCATCAAAATACTAAGTGTACTTATCCCAAAAACCAACCCCCTCCTATCTCCGTGAGACCATTGCTTTATAGATCCATTTTCCTCCTCCACTTGCCTTCTTGTTTACTCCACCGCCCTCCATAAGAACCCTCGAGCCCCCAAAACATTAAATTGATTGCTTGTTTTACAATCCAATTCATAAATAAATATTATTTTATAGTACTTATTTTCTCGAGCAGTTCAATGGTATTAATACTAGTTAGGTTGGATTTGATGGGTTGACTGTACCTTATTTAATGATTCTCGAATTTTTCCATTTAAGACATTCATGAGGCGGTGGATTCAATCTTAGTCTTGTCCTCCATTTAATATGTTGATTAAAATAATACTTAAATACTATCATGCTGACCCTTGCAAATTTGAAGTGGTAGTTTGTTTTAATTATAAATATATATAAAATCAAATCTCAAATCGATTGTCTGACATGACAGTAATTTATGAATATAAATTTAATTGAGTTTTTATCTTAACCTTCCTCACGTAATAATTTAATAATACTCCTTTCTCGTTTCATAACAATAAATTAATTAATTTAATAATGCAAAACACGTTTACTTACCCACTTATGATTTCTTTTATTCCACTAAGGACGCATTATTATTTTTAACATTAGTTAAATAATAATAATAATAATATTAAATAATCATAATAATAATAATAATGATAAATATTAATGGTGATTTAAGTACCTTAGCACTAATCTAACATACTTTCATTGATAAACGAGTACTCTTAAGGGTTTAATTAATCAATATTAACAATTAGATAATACATGCTTCCAGCATTAATGTTTATCTGCTATACTTCATATTTCGATACTTTCACTTGACGAGAATTACAATTGGCGGCAATTATTTTAATTGTTCAGTACAATGTTTACATATAAGATTAATTAACTTATTTTATACATAAACCAATCGATCATCTATTACTCATGTCGTTTACCCAAACCTTAACTGAGTTATCTATGACAACTTATAACATTGTTAAATATTGATAAGTATATCGTAAACAAATACTATTGCACATGTACAAAATGTGCATGCGTGGCCAGCGTATGCACAGGTCTGACAAGTACTATAAACATACATCATGTTTCCTATGCTTAACAACTAACTAATACTAATAATACCTCATGCAAACAGAACAAGTATATATATTTATCATAACATTACTAAAACATCATCGGTCATTATATCAGTTAACCTTTAATATTTCATTTCATTATCTTTATGATTACATTGGTTCAATCAATCAAGTACAAGGGAATCTACCTACTACCACTAACTCGAGATCAACGAATACCCAACCCTCAACAGTACTAACTAAATATCCTCCCATCCTAACCTACGTCCGCATCCTCCCTATCCTTCCTCTGCTAGTACAAAAGTGGATGTCAGCTTTACTAACCTAGCCACATAGAACGTGAGAGCGGTAGCATCGGCTAACTAGCGGACCTAACCTCTCCTAGCAGGCATCCGACCATCGTCATCACAACAACTTGGGGAGCGTGTCTCAGCACGGCCCTCCCACGACCTCGGGTATCATAAAAACATAGGGTGGGCAATACATCCATCCCTCTCAACATACTGGGTCTACGCCCTTATCGACTCATACTTTGTTGTTCTCGAGATTATTGGTTTGTGTCATCATATCATCAACATTGGTAAACAAGGCTCTCTGCAAAATAGGTACTATACCATACTTTGTATCAGGTATCCGACTATTACATAGCCCCGGTGTCCTGCGGATTAGTACTTTGCAGCCATACATTTATAACAATATTTCCATTCTATCATCGTCTAATCCATATTGTCAACATCATTTATTTCTTCACATAAAATCATTAAATCGATCACAGCATAAATACCACATCATATATATCACATTTCATCCAGGACGTTTATTAAACATATACTGTCATTATGAAATAAAATAATCTCGTGATAACTACAACATAGTAACCGCATAAACCAAATAACGTCATGAGGATGGTAACATCATAACATCATAACCATAGTATCAGCATGGGAACAGTAACATCCTAAACATAGTAGCAATATATCATCATGTCTAACATGCTGAGAATATAGTTCACTCTGTCTAGCTAAGTCGAACAGATAATAAGCAAAGAAAGTGAAAGGTGTCTAACTCACAAACATGCCTAGTCAAAATATGGGGCGTTACAGAGATCCATAAAATGATAACTCAGTAAATAGAGGATTCTCTTTGGGTCGCTCTCTTTGGATCGCTTGCCATAATGGATATAATAAGGCAATGATCACTTAGATCGCCTAAAAAAAAAAAAACTATAAACAATCAGAAAAACACTGAGATCGCCACAATCTAACAGCAGTAAGGAAAACGCATAATGATATGCAGATTTTTATACACTCAGTATAAATATTGAGCTATATGAATATCGTAATGCAGAGTTGCAAATTACATTATTTCTACCTTATGGAAATGCATAGATTTGACTGAGTACAGTGATGAGATCGCTACATCGAGTTATAAATTATATTAATTCTATCCTATGCAAATTCTCCAAATGAATCAAACACTATATTATGTCAAACACTGCATCCATCAAGGTCACCTTTCCTCCTAGGCTCAAAAATCTCGAAACTACCTCAGATCGCACCTCAACTCTATCTCCCCATTGCGTTGTAGAGATCACCCCTTTTTCTTTCATGCCCTATACAAAATTCAAACATCAATGTAGAATCCATCGTGGCAAAACTACCCCCCATCCAGCCCCTCACTATCCATTGGCGATACAAACAAAATTTCATGCTTATAATAACCTGGTCACATTGATCTTCGTAGATCTGGGCATTGTTCTTATCGCCAAGATCAAGGATCCAAAAACAAAATAGATACAATTAAAAAGAAGACACCAATCTTGATCTCACACAGAGATCTTCGTAGATCTGGGCATTAAACATACCTCAGGTATTCGCCGCGATCACATCTCCAAAACGCAGGTACTAAGGATTGCATTTAAATAACCGAGGTCATACCTCAGGTCGCAACAGCACGATGGACATGTAAGCCAAGGTCCTTTCACCACAGTCGCGAGCAAATCGAATAGACCGTCAAGAGTAAAACCCCGAACTTCCTCCAGATCGAACTACAGATCAATAGCTCTTGATTGAATACCACAGACCTAAAGCTACGATAGATTTAAAGGAACTACCTCTTGCATGTTCTCATGACTCTCTCTCTCTTTCAAAGCTGAGAACACCTCTGCTCCAAATACAGAGATCGTAAACCATCTGCGGATGAAACTCCCTTTCCCGTAACAATGGCGGTTCCAAGCAAGCTGCGATCTTGATCACAGCTCTATTCCATCGAGCTTCTCCCCCTTTTCCAGTTCGTGATTCTCATTTAAACACACCCCGGGTTGAGCCACTACCTCGAGGAATCCGCCACACTTCCAAAGATTACGTCGGATGCTTCACATAAGATTGCCAAGTGGCAACTTACAGGGTTTCACATTTAGGAACTCAGTCTCTCCTCTCAGAGAGGCCAACAACATCCCTCCAAGATCGGGTTGATTGGCTTGTGGTAATCTTTAACAAAGATACCCCGCCACTTGTCTCAGTAGGATTTTATTAAGTAACAATGTTATGCTGGACTAATTTTTAACATCAGTTTTTGTGGATAAAAATATTTAATGTGGTGCTTGCCCTTGATTCAAGGTCGATCATCCATTATTAATCATAACCTTAATACATGTAGGGGAAGCGTCTTCCAACATGTAAATATATAAAACTTAGTATGAGGATTTAATACTTAATCTTTTAAGTCTTTCAAAGAAGAATATAACCTTTAACTTCAAGGTTTTATTTCACCCTAGTCAAATTCAATAATGATATACTACTATAAATTTAATAGTATTTAAAAGAATGACATATATATATATATAGATGCACGAATATCCTTAATTGTTTCCCCTTTTCCTTTTAAAGGTATTAATAGAATGTCTTGGAGGTGTCTGATTTTGACAAGGAATAAAATATCAATTAGCTAAAATACTAAAGATTAAGTACACATGTGTAGACCTATAGCTCGAGGTATTAAGCGTCTACCACGAAGACTTCTAGATCACTTAGTCAAATCCTTTAGGGTAATAATTAGTCCTTTATGCCGAAAGAAGGGGTAGTGGAGTCAAAACAATGATTTTGAGGTTAGTAGCCACTAACGTCAACCTAGGATGACACATATCTAACTTAAGGTCGAAAATAACCCTTTCTTTTCTTCAAGTGCCTACCGGCATTAAAACGATATCCAACTATCAAACCCATATCGTTATGGCTTCCTAGCTAGTTAGTCTCTCTCTCTCTCCCCCTAGTGGACTCAAATGTCTGTCTCTAGTCCTTAAGTTTATAACAACATTTATAAACATAATACCATTTTCCAGGTCCATTGGTGGGGCCTTGGCCTTGAGATCCTGACTAGTAACCAAGTGTACAACAATGTTTTCATTTTTACCGTAACAGGTCATAAAGGAGGGATATCACATTCCATATTGTGTTTAAGAAGATATTAGTAAAGACTTTCTCTTTTGCTTTGCCTTGGTGTTTTTTTGTTCATAAGGTCTTGCAACTAGAAATGTTGTTATCAACGAATACGTTCAATCATCTCTTCACCTTTCTCAAACATTGCAACATGGGGAAAATGTGCACATACCTGATCTCAATCCATGTTGTTTGCAAAGAGAACAAAAACAATCTTCTCTTTTGTCTGGCTCGAAAGTGGTTCGTCAAATGTTTCATGAAGTTAACCAAACAGAAGACAACAATGCAAGTATTCGCCATAATGTAGTTGAACCATGTCAACACAATATTCCAACACCGGTTGAGTCTGTTGTGCCACATACTATTTCCCTTGGCACAACGAAGGTATTGAACAACTCCATTTTACCCATTTGTCTAATTATTTCTCTTCTACATATGCTTTTGCTTTTCCTTATTGCCTTCGTTCCTTTTTGCTTCTTTCTGTAATCACAAGACACTCCTCGATCTAAAGGATTGCTTCATCGAAATGTTGCTGAAATACATTCTGATGCCATTTGTATGGAATCACATGTTAGACATAAATCAACTGCATCAAATAATATCCATGTTGCGAGTTGCCCATATATGAATATCTATTCTCTTCTTCTGACTTGCAAACATCCTTTTTTTTATCTACTTCTTTGACAAGCGTTGCTATGTTGTACTTTTATGCTTCTGTTGCACAGGACAATATTGAGATGATTCAATTTGCTCAGACGCGGGGTACATATGATTTTGAAGCAAAACCTTCACATTTTAAAGATTCTGTAAGTGTTTTTTATGATTCCCCATTATGTTGGCCTCTTTCTCTAGCAGTAAGAGATCCATATCTAAGATTTATTTTCAGTAATAGATGTAGGAGTTTGTATTTTCTTACATGCCTGCAACAATAGTAAAATATCTCCATTCCTGATATTTTATTCACTTCACATGCCCATGCAGCACACTATCCAATGCAATCAGTTGGGCGTCCATAAAGAAATCATTTTTGAAAGCACTCCTCTTGAAGGACTTGCATAAAATTTGTTTGTCCCTGCTACATATGCTGATGGTATCAATGTTGGGTGATGTTTTGGAAATCATGTAGTTCACCAGCGACAGTGTGCACCAACTTCCCATAATGTTGGTCACTATAATCGTTTTTCTCCCGATTTTGATGATGCAATGTTGGCATGCCATCAAAAGTTTCATTCTAGGATTGACATCCTCTCAGTTGTGCAAATGTGTCATGTCTGCCATGAATCCTATGTTGGGATGAAAGTGCAAAGAATGTCGGATGGACCTACTTGTGCACGATGTAAGAATGAGCAAGGGTCGAATCGATTTTCTTGTTGGAATGAAATGGATTTTGGTGAACAACCTAATGTTTTGAGGGTCCTTACACAAGTGGAGGAGATGTTGATAGCCCGTGTAAACCCTATATTGCAAGTCTCACGTGCTCGTGGTGGCCAATATAAATATAGTGGCCATACTATTTGCTTTTTGCAGGATATATCTATTGTTGTGAAATCCCTTCCACGTCGCGTAGAAGACCTTTACATCATCATTGTTCGGAGACAAGGCACACAAGCCAGATCTTATGATTGTCATGTTAAAAGATCATCAGTGTTAAATGCATTGCACTACAAGCTCCAGATGGATAAATTTTATAGGGATGTTGAAATTGACCTTGACTCTCTAGCTTCTTTGCCTGAAGTTGCGACAGATGTCTCAAATAGGCTAAAGTTCGTTGATTCTAATATTCAAGAACAACGTGCTGACACTACAGATGGGGAAGAGGAAGGCATTGAAAGTCATTGCGTACATGCTCATCCTTCATCTTTTGCCGCTCGCCAACCAAATGCATGTACAGATATGGAAGAGATTAGAAATTTTATTGAAAATGGAGATGGTTCAGATATAAAACAAATGCAATGGTCAGATATTGGTCTTAGTCCTATAAATGAATATAATATAAAAGGGTTGTTTGATATGGCATTCCCCATGTTGTTTCCAACAGGTGTTGCTGATTGGTTGCAACCAAGAATATGTACTGTTGCATTTCATGAATATGGACTGCAACTTCTCAGGTACTCTCACCACCGCTTTGGGAGACACCCTCGATTCCATTATTTGTTGTTGAACATGATTATGAGTCATCATAGCCGAGCTTCAACTTCTATGTTTGTTCAAAAGAATATGCATGATGCTTCTCCCATGACAATACAAGATTTGCATTGACAATTGACCGAACTTCCTAATAGTAAGCTGGCTGGGAGTTTAATGAGGTTTGGTTCTTCGCTTAGAGGTACACGATCATATTGGAATAAGTGTCGTGGTGAGTTAATGGACATGGTCACTCAATTGGGATGCCCCACTTTTTTCTTTACCTTGTCTACAACTGATACAAAGTGGCCCGACTTGCATTCGTTGATGCCGTATAAGTGACCTCATAAATCTTTTAACGAACATGTTAAAAATATTCAACATGCTATAGATTACCCGCATATTGTTGCATTGTATATGCACCACAGGTTTACAATTTTCCGTGACGAAATACTTGAAAAGTATCTTGGAGAAAAAGACATGTGGTACATGTTTGCAATCTTCTATGTGCCTACTTCTATTATAAAGTTTTTTTCTTCCTTTTGTCTTCATATATAGTTATATTCTTATAGTATGTGGGTTTCTTGTAGGTATGAGTGGCAACATTGAGGATCTACACATATACATGGATTTTTGTGGCTTGAAGATGCTCCTAACATGGAGATGTTGGATTGGTCTAATGCATCTTCCATGCAAGATGCGAAACATTATTTTGATAGATATGTGAATGCTTGGAACCCTCGTGATTTTCACAGAAGAAATACCATTATCCCTCGATCTTTGAATGATGATCCTTGTCTCTTGAATACTACGCAGATCTTTGAATGCAACCCACTTGAAAATTATGAGCATTTAGTGAATCGTGTTCAAAGACATTCGAAGTGCAGTCCCTATTCTTGTTTGCGAAAAAAGGGTTCTGTGCTTAAATGTCATTACAACACTCCATGGGAGGTTCGCGATGAATCTATCCTAAAAAAAAATGATAAAGGGGAGAAAAAATATGAGCTTGCAAGGAATGATGATAGGCTCAATGTTCAGAATGCTTCTATTCTTGCAATATGGCGTGCAAATGTGGATTTCCAACTAGTTGTATTGACCCATGTTGTCTCATAGTATATCGGAAAGTATGCAGCTAAAACAAAAAAAAGGTCTGAAAGTTATTATGATATGCTAACAAGAATTGCAGACACTTTCGACTGTATAGATCCTTGTCTGTTGGATTATAAACGTTTTTTTGCTGAAACTATAGTTGATTGAGACATTGGAGAATAGGGAAACATGCCATATGCTATTGAAACTTCCACTTGTGATTTGTAGTCAAAAAATATTCTCATTGAATGTCGGCAGGAAGATATTATGAAAAGTGTCTACCGACCCAAATGATATTTGTGAGTCCTCTAATTTCATAGATTTATATCAAATGCGTCCTGCATTCTTGGCCCATTTGTGCATGATTGACATTGCATGATCTTGGACCTATAATGCGAAGCATAAGAAGGAGCCTTGGAAAGCTAGAAAATCCTTTGTTGTTGTTCGTGTATGGCCACGTTTTTTGTCCATTCCTCCAAAGGATTCTAATGATTTTGAGACGTTTTGTTGGAGTGAATTTCTTTTGTACAAACCTTTCAGAGACATAGAGAAAGATATAGTACTTTTGAGGGAAACAATTATTGAAAATTGGAGGCATCTTCGTTATCGTCCTTGGCATGTCAATCGTGCACCAATGGTGGAGGATGCTATTGATGAAAATATGGATGTAGATGATGAAGGTGTCCATGTGGATGAAGATTTGGATGAATTGGAGTTGTTGTCTCGTTTGGTTCCTCCACATAATATTAATATTTCAGATCTTTGCACTCTTGGACGAAGAGACTTTGATTTAAGTTTCAATTGGGAAAACCTAACGATAGATGCTGCTATTGCGGAAAATGCAACCAATTTTATAACAAGTGCTCATTCATGTGGTGAACTAATACAAGTTGCAGATGATAATATTCCAAATCCATCTTTGTTGTCTTCTAAGCAACGACTTGCTTTTGACATGGTTCTGCATCATTCTATGGAGATTGGACACAAAGAACCATTCAAAATGATTATTCAAGGTACAGCTGGAATTGGAAAGTCCTATCTAATTAAATGTATTTATCATGTGCTTGGTGCTTCAAGTGGAGATGGCAAAAATACTTTGCTTTTGCTTTCTCCAACAGGAATAATTGCATTTAATATACGTGATCGCACAATCCATTTGGCTTTGAGAATTCCTATTCGAGACATGCAACCCCTGCAAGGTCGAGCTCTTTCTATGTTTCAATGTGATATCCCTCCTTCTTTCCCTATTAGTTTGATAAATGTATATTACAAATAAAGATGAAAGTATAAATATATATATATCAAGTAGTTATACTCATATGTATATAGATATAAGGAGAGAAAGTGGAGTTTTGTATGAAGTATCTTTTATTTAGTTTTAAACTATATTTATTAAAGATAAAATTATATACACTCCTAAGAGAGGAGGAAGTATAACATTTTATTTTTAGATTGCTATTTACTATGATACAGTATGGTTGAAGAAGTATCGCAAAATTTATTTGTTTATAATAATTACAAATAATTCTTTATTTTGAGAATATGTATAGCATATATGTGTACATTTTGTAACATATAACATACCAGGTATAGGTGTGTGAGATAGGCTTTGATTATAAAGATTTTCAAAAAAGAAAACCTAAGAAAGCTTTGAAAGAGTTAGAAAAGTAAAATTGGTTCCCTTATACCTTTATTAAGAGAACACCTATTCTTACTTGTTTTTCCTCGGGAAGGCATCAGCTCCACATCTCGACCTTAACGCCACTACTCCCATGAGTTAGGGTTTTGTTTCCTTTTTTGTTGAAGTGAGGCGATCCGCCATTTAAAATATTTGGGAAATATTTGTAGATGTGCAAAATGTTGGATATTGGGCGACACGTGTTGAGAATGGTGCTACTAAGATCCAAAAAGCTGGTCTCTTCCATTTATTAAAACTAGATTTTATTTTAGTAGTGGGGAAAGAAAGAGTACCAGAATCTTATACTAAACATCCACTAACTCTTCGTAGAAGCATTACAGCTAGTCCAGCTGACAGATGTCAACTCTCGGGGAAACACCATTCCATTTAAAAAAAAAAAGAAACCGAGCTCGTGTATGGGGATAGTCAAGAAGGTGGAGGAAAATGATCGAAGAGGAGTGACACTTGTGTGCCTAAGTGCTCCATATTAAAGACATGGTAGGGTAATATAAAGGTGATTAAGAAATTTTAGGAGCTTGTCTCCTTGATTGTCAACCACTGCCAACTACCGATTTGTCTTAGTGGAGGAACCGCCTTAACTGAGCTCCATGCTACTGCCAAAACTTCCACGATCTCTGAAGTAGTTGTAATCTTAATAGGCAATCTTTTAACAGGCTTTATTTTAGGGGATTGGTTTTCTGACTCGGGAGGTATTTTTGGTTGAAGGGTAGCGATGGGGGAAGGGGGGGATCCTCTTGTTGGGTTGCATATTTTTCGGTTAGCGGAAAATCCTCTGGTACCGGCCTGCGTTTCATCTGCTGAGAGGTTTAGTTCACACGAGCGGCATGATAGCGTGGAAGCTGGGAGGACGGTTCAAAAAGCTGTTCTTCAGATATGCTTTCACGACACGGGGTTCAGTCATTTGGAAGTTCAAGATCTGAGTTGGTACATTTGTTTCACCACGGAAGTTTTTCAGTGAGGCAGGAGAGGGAAAATGTGATGCGGATGGGGGTACAGGGGATTGCTTTCGGGCTTCTGCAAACTGAGATCTGGGAAAAACGATCTATGCGAGGGGAGAAAGCATTGCGATAGATAGAGGATGCGATGTATGCTAGGGAACTTCTCCAAATGCACAGATAAGTTTTTTTTTTTGTATGTCGTTTCGAATAGTATCTTTTAATATCTACTTGCTCTTTATTACTGGATGCAGAATGCTAAGGTTAGCGGTACTGTGTGTCGAATTGAAATAATAATTATAATAATATCTGCTTGTGCATGTATTGCTGGGGAAAGGTGCTAAGACATCTGCGCCATCTGTCGAATTAAAATCGAATAGATCCCCATAGATCCCAAGTATTTTCTCAGTTTCAAATCGGTGTACTTCTGTGCAGATTCAGGGAATAGTGTTATAGATCTGAGTCTCATATAGGTGTGTACCTGTTCCCTGTCATGAGTGATGGTTGTGCTAAAATAATTAAACACTGTGTCTTTATAACCTTAAACTGTGTGTTAGTTTTAGTCTTTAGTTGTGCAGCAGTTGCAATCCATTGGCTAACAGCAACCCTCCGTTGACGTTAGCTTAGTTTCTCTCAGCCCCAAACGTTTCCTACGTGTTACTCTATTTTTATTTGAAAGAAGATGTATCATAAGATTATTAAAGTATGGATAGCAGTTCATGGCATCACGTGGAAGTAGTAAAGATTGAGTGATAGTTAATATGGTTAAAGCATCTTGTGGATGATAAATTTAAATATGTATTATAGGTCTCTTATCCTTTAAAGATTGATCATGAAACTAGAATGGATATACTATATTACTTGGAAAGAATTGGAGCAATGACACTAATTCATGTAATTCATTAAATGTCTATTGAAATGAATTAGGAATGTTCGTTTCAGAAGCAATTTAGTATTTTGATATGGTTGGTATTTCATAAATATTGGATTGGATGGTGTAAAGATTTTATTATGACGTGGTCATTTTTCTCTAAAGTTTGTATTATATATATATTTTCTTTTTTTACCTCTGTTCTGGAGAAAACCGGGCGATCCCTCTTTCAATAGGATCGACCTGCAAATCCTTTTGTTTTCAATCGCCTACCATGGTCGTTAGGTTTGGCGATCCAGGATTGAACCTTCTTTCTAGCTGTATGTATATATTTATATATGGCTTATTTTTAAAATTGATTAAATGAATGGTGTCGTGTTTGATGGATGAATCAAGGCGATCTCTTGGAGAGATTCGACGTACTCTATACTCTATTTTGTAGGGTTGTACATGACAGAGAGGAAACTCCATTAATATGTCTTGATGCCGTGACAGGGCTAACCCTGCAGACCTCTGTATAGTAGTTTTATTGTAATTATATATTGCAGCCTTGTGATGGAAGGCTTCGAGTTTTAGAAGGAGATTTATCGCAACGATGTTGCTGGATTGTAATCCCTGTTTTCTTTTAAAGAATAATAAAAGATGCACACACACCTTTGTGGACTAGCCCGTGTACGGGTGAACCACGTTATATTTTGTCTCCTATGATTCCTATGGTGTTTTCAACGTGTCTTATGTATGAGTATTTGTTTCTGTCCTTAAAAATGTTTAGGATTTTCTTTGATGTATACGACTCCTGTACAAGATTGGGTGTTGATATAATGCTTCGTTTAGGATTATGATTATATTGTTACCAATTAGATGTGTCTATCTTTAAAAGTTTATTTTGATATGCAAGGTTATTTTAAACAATGGAGTAAGTAATTCATGAAGAACTAGACATGTTAAAGTTAAAATGGCGATAGGAGAATTTATGGAATTTGTTGACCTTCGACATAAGGGAGTAAGTTTGGTAAGAATGCTTTAAATAATTCTATGTGTTAAAGTAGAAATTGCTAAATCTCTGAAAAACTCACCAATACTAATCCACTTATACATGGAGATGTCACATATGGTATCAGAGCCAGGTTGCAAACACTCGGGCTTATTGGGCTCAGTCGGGGAAAAACGAATACAAGTTCGTCGAACAAGGAAGGAAACTGCATCATATATAAAAAAAAAAGGGGTAAAATTTCCGTTCCAAAGAATCTCCAAGAAGTAAGCGACGAAATGTCTTGGAATTACGAGTAAGTACGTTTCATTTTGCTGAAGAGTTATAATGGAAGTGTCTATGGTTAACATTGCTAAAACATAAGATAAAATAACTTAAGTGTTTCAAATACTAACAAACCAATTGTTGTTTTGGATGCATGGAACAAATGGACAAGATTATACTATCGGAGTTAATCGTTGAATTCTTCAAGAAATATGAGAACCTCGTGACGAAGTAAGTTATTTCCAACCAAGACTCGTCCGATTAAATTGTAAGTATATGAGTCGTACTTTCATCTTTGTATAGTATGTTGTGTTAGATTACATACCGAAAACGGAAATTTTATTGATTTCAACAATGTTGATCATCCACCGTGTTGTATGATTAAGTAAATAGAGTAACAAGAATTGGGTAGATAAGTAGTTTCACAACTAGGGTATGGAAATGTGTGGTTTTCTCGTGAAAATAATTAAACCATATCATGCCGATCGGAAGATGCGGAAAAGATACACCTCTTCTTATATGAAGATACATTTGTTGAAATTTGTTGGTTGACAAATTTTAGAAGGTTAAATTTGGCTTGGTCAGCTGAATGACAATGGAAGCAAGATTGTAGTCTAAGCATCTACTACCTTGAGAGTGAACTTACATACTTTCAGTATAGATTACTTCCACAAATGAGTATTCCTAGTTACTATGTCAAAAAGAAACATTGTCACGAGTCTATCGGTAATCAATTTCATTTTTGTAGATAAGAGTATAGGATAAATGATTATAACACTAATTGTGTGGCTTAGGGCATGCTTGTACCATTGCTGGTTAGTTCAACAAAAGGATAAAGGGTTATAAATACTTAAACTAAAGGGTGTTAGTAGGAAAGTGGGTAAATAGCCTTACGCCCTACTATTATTTAAAAGAAAAAAAAAAAAAAACTAATAATCCTCTAGATAGTTGGAGACTATATATATATGAAGTTATATTGACGAAGAACATGATTTGAACATGATCGAAAGTACGCATGGGTAATTAGTTAAGTTATCAAAATTGCAAAACTTTTATTGAGTGAAGATCTTCCCATTCGTGCATTTAAGTAAATCATTACTACGCAAAGGAGAATGTTTTTATACATGCATGTTTTGAGCAAGAAGACAATATGTGAAAATAGGAGAAAGGATATTCAGTTGTGAAAAAGTTATATTAAAGCATCAAGATGTATGACCATTAACATGATTCTAATGTAGGAAACTGGAACTGATGTATTTCATACTTTTGGTAATGAAGGAAGCATCATTATGTTGATGTTAAGATTTTGTTCTTAAAGTATCAACTAGGAATTATAGGTTATGCATCTATATATCCACGTGCATTATGAATAGTTACAAGGATGCTTATGATGAAAATGCATGAGTACATCTTTATATTCCAGGAATTCCTAAGATAGATGTTAGGAAACGAAGAGGGACGGTTATAAAAGTTAGACTGTTATATGACCAAGAATTATGATGACTTGCTATCCAGGTACAAATTATTTGTTTTGTTAAGATATTATTTTGTTGTTGTTCACGTAATGATTGTGTAGATGCAAATCAAGTTTCGTCAAAAGAGTGTGTTTTGCGGTAGGAATGAGAATACTGGAAATATAGAAATAACATGAAAGGGTAATACAGGTTAGTAGGAAGCTATAAATTGCTGACGTCTTCATGCTGCTGCTAGGAATGACTGTTTTATATTGTTATGAGTTAAGGAACCATTGAATGGAATTTCCATGTTAGATCAGAAGAAATCTTTAAATAGTAATCGATGTATACATTTTTATGAAACATGTAAAAAAAAAAAATGACGTTTGGACACATGTTACAGGTATAATTGTTCTTATGATTTAATTACCTTTATACAACTGACACTCTGAATGTGTTGTCAAACAAGTTTATTCTTACACCTCACTACCTTACAACTAGCAACAGGTAAAACGGGGTATACAGATACATATTTAGTGCAATACTAATATGGGAGGGTACCAATAAATTGGTTCCTCGACATATGAGGATCTTATGATAAGGAGACATGTAGGCGCCATTATAATGCACATGGTTATCCTTATAAGGTACGCAAGTATGTTTTGTCATTTGGTTATTTCCTATATGATAGTGTATACAAAGAAATGTTGTATAATTAAAATAGGAATTGTGTGGGAAATGGTAAAACCTAACATTCATAGTGTCCATGAATCACCCTAGGAAGAATGCTATATCATGTTCAAAGCATTATGTAACCTATAAGCTAGCATATGTGTAGTAGGAAAGGATATTTTATATGATCACGTATAAATATGGTGGTAAGAAAGATGATTTTCTATTTTAGGAAGAGATCTTCTTACAATAATTCGATTCTTTTTATTAAGGTGATACTAACAATTGAAATTGGGCAGATGGTCGAATTTATGGTCAAATAAGGTGATGAAGAATTCACATCACAATTGTGACTTATTCTTTTAAAATTTTATTAATTATTATTGAATAAAGAACTCGACCCAGATTGGTCAGAGTAATCGTATGGGTACAGAATGTATATGACGAAATAAAGTGATTAAATTGAAGGTGATTTTTCTAGACCCAAGCAAGCGGCTTGGGGAAAATAAATTCCGGGACTCAAGCAAGAAAGCTTGAGGGGAATTGTGTAAAGAGTGTTGTAATGGCATTGAAATACTCCCTAAAATCAGGGATTGAACAGCCACTAGGATTCTTGGAGAATCGGCTGGCTGTAAGACCTAGGCAAGCAATAATGAAATGTATATGTGGGAGGCAGGACGCTGCTTAGTATGCATGAAAGAAATGTTTGCTGCGTGAGCACTAAGGTGTTAGGCAAGACATGAATGAAATGTTTGCTGCGTGAGCACTAAGGTGTTAGGCAAAACATGAGAGAAATGTTTGTTGCGTGAGCACTAAGGTGTTAGGCAAGACATGAGAGAAAGGATTGCTGCGTGAGCACTAAGGTGTTAGGCAAGAATTTCCTGTATCAAGTGAATGCTGTTTGTTGATTTAGTCAACAGTATAGGATCATGGAGCGCTAGATTTACTCCATATATTGCAAGTGATATGTGCAATAAAGAACTCATGATTTATGTTTTTGAATTGATTATGGAGTTTGATGATAAAGTTGTTGCTAAACAATTTTTCTTTTTATCTCGGTTTTGTAGTTGGAAATGCAGATATGACTAATGGCGACTTATGGAAATTCATGAAAGTCTGAAGAAGGTAAAATTTATGAACACCGAGGACGGTGTTATGTTAAGGGGAGGAGGATGTGATATCCCTCCTTCTTTCCCTATTAGTTTGATAAATGTATATTACAAATAAAGATGAAAGTATAAATATATATATATCAAGTAGTTATACTCATATGTATATAGATATAAGGAGAGAAAGTGGAGTTTTGTATGAAGTATCTTTTATTTAGTTTTAAACTATATTTATTAAAGATAAAATTATATACACTCCTAAGAGAGGAGGAAGTATAACATTTTATTTTTAGATTGCTATTTACTATGATACAATATGGTTGAAGAAGTATCGCAAAATTTATTTGTTTATACTAATTACAAAGAATTCTTTATTTTGAGAATATGTATAGCATATATGTGTACATTTTGTAACATATAACATACCAGGTATAGGTGTGTGAGATAGGCTTTGATTATAAATATTTTTGAAAAAGAAAACCTAAGAAAGCTTTGAAAGAGTTAGAAAAGTAAAATTGGTTCCCTTATACCTTTATTAAGAGAACACCTATTCTTACTTGTTTTTCCTCGGGAAGGCATCATCTCCACATCTCGACCTTAACGCCACTACTCCCATGAGTTAGGGTTTTGTTTCCTTTTTTGTTGAAGTGAGGCGATCCGCCATTTAAAAGATTTGGGAAATATTTGTAGATGTGCAAAACGTTGGATATTGGGCGACACGTGTTGAGAATGGTGCTACTAAGATCCAAAAAGCTGGTCTCTTCCATTTATTAAAACTAGATTTTATTTTAGTAGTGGGGAAAGAAAGAGTACCAGAATCTTATACTAAACATACACTAACTCTACGTAGAAGCATTACAGCTAGTCCAGCTGACAGATGTCAACTCTCGGGGAAACACCATTCCATTTAAAAAAAAAAAGAAACCGAGCTCGTGTATGGGGATAGTCGAGAAGGTGGAGGAAAATGATCGAAGAGGAGTGACACTTGTGTGCTTAAGTGCTCCATATTAAAGACATGGTAGGGTAATATAAAGGTGATTAAGAAATTTTAGGAGCTTGTCTCCTTGATTGTCAACCACTGCCAACTACCGATTTGTCTTAGTGGAGGAACCGCCTTAACTGAGCTCCATGCTACTGCCAAAACTTCCATGATCTCTGAAGTAGTTGTAATCTTAATAGGCAATCTTTTAACAGGCTTTATTTTAGGGGATTGGTTTTCTGACTCGGGAGGTATTTTTGGTTGAAGGGTAGCGATGGGGGAAGGGGGGGATCCTCTTGTTGGGTTGCATATTTTTCGGTTAGGGGAAAATCCTCTGGTACCGGCCTGCGTTTCATCTGCTGAGAGGTTTAGTTCACACGAGCGGCATGATAGCGTGGAAGCTGGGAGGACGGTTCAAAAATCTGTTCTTCAGATATGCTTTCACGACACGGGGTTCAGTCATTTGGAAGTTCAAGATCTGAGTTGGTACATTTGTTTCACCACGGAAGTTTTTCAGTGAGGCAGGAGAGGGAAAATGTGATGCGGATGGGGGTACAGGAGATTGCTTTCGGGCTTCTGCAAACTGAGATCTGGGAAAAACGATCTATGCGAGGGGAGAAAGCATTGCGATAGATAGAGGATGCGATGTATGCTAGGGAACTTCTCCAAATGCACAGATAAGTTTTTTTTTTTGTATGTCGTTTCGAATAGTATCTTTTAAAATCTACTTTCTCTTTATTACTGGATGCAGAGTGCTAAGGTTAGCGGTACTATGTGTCGAATTGAAATTATAATTATAATAATATCTGCTTGTGCATGTATTGCTGGGGCAAGGTGCTAAGACATCTGCGCCATCTGTCGAATTAAAATCGAATAGATCCCCATAGATCCCAAGTATTTTCTCAGTTTCAAATCGGCGTACTTCTGTGCAGATTCAGGGAATAGTGTTATAGATCTGAGTCTCATATAGGTGTGTACCTGTTCCCCGTCATGAGTGATGGTTGTGCTAAAATAATTAAACACTGTGTCTTTATAACCTTAAATTGTGTGTTAGTTTTAGTCTTTAGTTGTGCGGCAGTTGCAATCCATTGGCTAACAGCAACCCTCCGTTGACGTTAGCTTAGTTTCTCTCAGCCCCAAACGTTGCCTACGTGTTACTCTATTTTTATTTGAAAGAAGATGTATCATAAGATTATTAAAGTATGGATAGCAGTTCATGGCATCACGTGGAAGTAGTAAAGATTGAGTGATAGTTAATACGGTTAAAGCATCTTGTGGATGATAAATTTAAATATGTATTATAGGTCTCTTATCCTTTAAAGATTGATCATGAAACTAGAATGGATATACTATATTACTTGGAAAGAATTGGAGCAATGACACTAATTCATGTAATTCATTAAATGTCTATTGAAATGAATTAGGAATGTTCGTTTCAAAAGCAATTTAGTATTTTGATATGGTTGGTATTTCATAAATATTGGATTGGATGGTGTAAAGATTTTATTATGACGTGGTCATTTTTCTCTAAAGTTTGTATTATATATATATTTTCTTTTTTTACCTCTGTTCTGGAGAAAACCGGGCGATCCCTCTTTCAATAGGATCGACCTACAAATCCTTTTGTTTTCAATCGCCTACCATGGTCGTTAGGTTGGGTGATCTGGGATTGAACCTTCTTTCTAGCTGTATGTATATATTTATATATGGCTTATTTTTAAAATTGATTAATTGAATGGTGTCATGTTTGATGGATGAATCAAGGCGATCTCCTGGAGAGATTCGACTTACTCTATACTCTATTTTGTAGGGTTGTACATGACAGAGAGGAAACTCCATTAATATGTCTTGATGCCGTGACAGGGCTAACCCTGTAGACCTTTGTATAGTAGTTTTATTGTAATTATATATTGCAGCCTTGTGATGGAAGGCTTCGAGTTTTAGAAGGAGATTTATCGCAACGATGTTGCTGGATTGTAATCCCTGTTTTCTTTTAAAGAATAATAAAAGATGCACACACACCTTTGTGGACTAGCCCGTGTACGGGTGAACCACGTTATATTTTGTCTCCTATGATTCCTATGGTGTTTTCAATGTGTCTTATGTATGAGTATTTGTTTCTGTCCTTAAAAATTTTTAGGATTTTCTTTGATGTATACGACTCCTGTACAAGATTGGTTGTTGATATAATGCTTCGTTTAGGATTATGATTATATTGTTACCAATTAGATGTGTCTATCTTTAAAAGTTTATTTTGATATGCAAGGTTATTTTAAACAATGGAGTAAGTAATTCATGAAGAACTAGACATGTTAAAGTTAAAATGGCGATAGGAGAATTTATGGAATTTGTTGACCTTTGACATAAGGGAGTAAGTTTGGTAAGAATGCTTTAAATAATTCTATGTGTTAAAGTATAAATTGCTAAATCTTTGAAAAACTCACCAATACTAATCCGCTTATACATGGAGATGTCACATTCAAGAGGAAATGAAACATATAGATTATGTATTGATTGATGAGATGAGTTTTATAGGGCCAAGGTCATTGATGCAGCTTGATTCTTGATTGTGGGAAGCATTTCCAGATAAAAGAAATTCTCTTTTCGGTGGTAGATTTGTAATTCTTGTTGGTGACTTGGGTAAATTTCCACCTGTCAAAGATAAGCCAATGTATGCAGGAAAAACAGCAGCACAAGTGTTATGGCACAGCTTTAGCATTGTTGTCACCCTTGAAACAGTATTTCGTCAACAGGGTGATAATCCTCGTCAAGCTTCCTTTCGACGATTATTGGGTAACATACGTAATGCAAAACCTTCCATAGATGATTGGGATGTTCTGATGTCTCGATCCGACAGTTGTTTGCCTTTGCCAGAAAGGAAATTGTTTGATGCAGTTGTGCATCTTTTCCCTTCAAACAATCTTGTCTCCTTGCATAATAGGAAGATGTTGAAATATTTGAATTCTCCTATTGCAAGGTGTATTGCAGAGCGTGGCCGTTGTATAGAATTTCTTGGATTTGATGATGACCAACTTGATCATGAGGTTCTGCTATGCCCTCAACAACATGTTATGTTGACTTGCAACTTGTGGGTTGAGGCAGGTTTGGTAAATGGTGCATTGGATTACATTCAAAATGTTTGTTATATGCATGGAACAAAACCTCCTCAACTCCCAATGTACGCAAATGTTCTTTTTGAAAAGTACGTTGGTGTTCCATTTGACATAAGAAACCCTAATATTGTGCCTATACCTCGTGTTGTTAGAGGTAACCGAAAACAGATTCCTCTAAAGATGGCGTGGGCTTTAACTATCCACAAGTCATAGGGCCTCACATTAAAATGAGCAACTATTGATATCGAAAATACCGAACAACAAGGAATGACTTTCACTGCCATTTCACGTGTTAAATCCATTGATGGATTGGGTATATCTCCACCTTTTTCTTTTGAATGATATCTGAAGATGGAAAAATCTGCTTATGTGACATTGCACAAACAAGAAGAAGAACGTTTGAAAGGGCTAACATTGTAACTAAGGACAACCATTTCTCATTTCATGTGGTTTTCCATGACGTTCATTTATTTTCATTTTTTTCTATAAACTTGTGATATCGTTCTCACATTTTTTATTCAATATGTTGTATTTCATTTCCATTCTTGCTACAACATCTCTTCCTCGACATGTTTTACATGACTTAAATTCTAATTTATGCTTATTACACAAATCAAATTTATCAAAAACCATTCCCAAGAAAATACCATTCCAATATATTTATCAAAAACCATTAACAACCCCTCATATTATGCAACTAGACTACATTCAGATCCGTATAAATCTATATGACATAAACATTCACATTCAGGTAAAGCTATATAACATACACATTTTCATGCAAATAAATCAATGATGAAGATCTATGAAGAATATGCATATACTAAGTAATTCCATTATAAAATACGACAACTATTTGTTCATAACTATGGCAACATTTTATATAAGGCATTCCATCTTCATGTACATAGCATCGACAATCCTGAACATTTTGCAACTTAACAAAATTTTGTCCCAAATAAACCTATATGACATAAAAATTCAGACCATGCACAACCATGATCAATATGTACATACTTCATTCTTCTTGAAAACAAACATCTCATTGCTATGTATCCCAACTTTTCATATTTCTAGTTGCATATTCATCTACATACTTATGCATTGTTTTCATTTGATTGAATGAAATGGAGTTTTGATTTTACGTTTTCTACCCGCTGGAATTATTGCAATGTAAAGCTATATAACATACACATTTTCATGCAAATAAAACAATGATGAAGATCTATGAAGAATATGCATATACTGAGTATTTCCATTATAAAATATGGCAACTATTTGTTCATAACTATGGAAACATTTTATATAAAGCATTCCATCTTTATGTACATAGCATCGACAATCCTGAACATTTTGTAACTTAACAAAATTTTGTTCCAAATAAACCTCTACGACATAAAAATTGACACCATGCACAACCATGATCATTATGTACATACTTCATTCCTCTTGAAAACAAACATCTCATTACTATGTATCCCAACTTTTCATATTTTTAGTTGCATATTCATCTACATACTTATGCGTTGCTTTCATTTGATTGAATGAAATGGAGTTTCGATTTTATGTTTTCTGCTCACTGAAATTATTGCAATGTAAAGCTATATAACATACACATTTTCATGCAAATAAATCAATGATGAAGATCTATGAAGAATATGCATATACTCAGTATTTCCA
Source organism: Larix kaempferi (assembly GCA_027924585.1). Lineage (NCBI taxonomy): Eukaryota > Viridiplantae > Streptophyta > Pinopsida > Pinales > Pinaceae > Larix > Larix kaempferi. The sequence goes on from BSBM01000893.1 coordinate 8,058,407, forward strand.
TTATAAAATATGACAACTATTTGTTCATAACTATGGCAACATTTTGTATAAGGCATTCCATCTCCATGTACATAGCATCGACAATCCTGAACATTTTGCAACTTAAAAAAATTTTGTTCCAAATAAACCTATACGACATAAAAATTCACACCATGCACAACCATGATCATTATGTACATACTTCATTCCTCTCGAAAAAAAAATCTCATTGCTATGCATCCCAACTTTTCATATTTTTAGTTGCATATTCATCTACATACTTATGCGTTGCTTTCATTTGATTGAATGAAATGGAGTTTCGATTTTGCGTTTTCTATCCACTGGAATTATTGCAATTTACATTTTCTTATATTGTTTCGGTGAAACATTATTTTTACTTTCATTATTCCCCACAACTTTTTTTTACATTTTATTAAAATTTACTTTATTTTAGATTTTCTTTCATAATTTCACATAACTTTTTTTATTTTATTTTATTACAGAACATATTGTTTGTTTTGTTTCTCTACAGTTATGGACAATGCTCTTCTTTCTAGATTTGTCTTCGCAATCCATGAGACAACTTTGCAAGAGGATTTTCTTTCCTATTTCCGAAATAAGATCAGTATCAAAAATGGTTCTCCATGTAACTTGTTCAATGATACCCTTTATATTTTATCTAAGATTAAATCAATACTTCAACAATTTAAACATATATGTCAAAGAGAGGCTGCCAAAAAGGTTAGAAAAGAATGGTTGTATAGGTAACAGGGTCGAGACGTCAAAGTCAATCTGTATCGGTGTTGCATATGTCGTGAATCTGGTTGTAGATTTGAAAATGGCGAGATATTAACAAACTTTTCTTATAGAAGCATTGTTTCTTCTTCTAGGTATGTATTTTACTTTTTATTATATTTTTAATATTTATTTTTTTCCTCTATTATTTATATAATAACAACTATATTTATTTCTTGTCTTTCTCTTGATGCAGAGTTCCTGAAAACAGAGAATTTTCTAAATTTACTTGGATTTCTTCAGAGATTTCCAAACAAGAACAATTTTTCAATCATATACACAATACAATCTCTAGCATGATTGCTACTGCGGCACATCTTTTTGACTATACGCTTTATTTTTTTTCTAGGCTTAAGTCATCGATCGTCCATCTTGAACATACATGTCTAATTCTTGGTGTTAACATCTATTGGTCCTACATTTGTCATGGATATAGTTTTTAAATATTTCTTTAATTTTTGCATTCGAATAATTTTTGTATGCTTTTTGAAAGTTTTATAGTACTTTTTAATATACACTTTTATAGATTTAAAGCCTTCATATATTCATATTTTTAATGTGCATAACAAATTCTACTTTTTCCAATATATTTATGTTCTGCATAGTTTTATTTTACAGTAGATTGTATTTGTTTTTCTTGCAGTGATTTTTTCACCTATGTTGGTTTGATATTGATTTTGAAATAAACATGTTATGTTTGAATATATTTGAGATAGTACATTTTTCCCTTTAATAAATAATAATATTAATCAATATTGTGATCTACTTTTGTATACCATTTCATCATACATTTTTTATAGCACAAATTTATATATCATGTTTTTTTTTTCATTTCCTCATTTACAAAAGTTCTTTTGATTTCTAAAGAAAATTGTTTTCTATGTTATCGTCTATACTAATGTATTTTCTTATGTTATGTTATAGAAATGGATTTGTTTCCAACCATATGGAGCTCCTTACCAACAGAAATACTTGAAATGATATTTTTATGGTTGCCTTTATCCGCTATTTTCCGTTTTAAAAGCATTTGCAAGGATTGGAATCAAAGATTATCAGATGACAATTTTAGGTTGTCATGGAAACAATGTGGACGAAAAGAACTTGGAGTTTTGGTTCAGTGTCCTTCTGAATATGATAGTCATTTCCAAGCAGATTACATAAATGAAGCGGTAAATTTTTCAACCGTATCTATGCCTTTTTTAGTAATATATATAAAGTTGAATCTACATGTGGTTCACTTGTTTTGGTTTCCTTACCCATGACCTCATATAGAAGAAGGAAGTACTACCTAATTAATCCTTTCAGAATGACTTCTGCTTATATAGGGTGCCAAGATCTTGGTGATTTCGGTTTTTTTATACTGCTGAAAAATGTGGAAGGAAATGTGCAGCAGCCAAAATATGATTGGGTGGCTCTCAAACATGTTTATAGCACATTTCAATCCAAATATTTCATTTTTAGCATCCTCCACATGCATTGGAGACTGACAATGCCTCCAGATGGCGATGTTTTTCCTCCAAAAAATCCCATTATGTATAATGGAAAAACGTATTGGGTGCATATTCATGTTGTTTCTTTAGTCGGCCCCATATGTTCACACAAGATATATTGGATAGATGTTGCCAACAACAAATGGGACTTCGATTTTATTCAACAATCACCTGGTACATGGTCTATTTGCTTAGCGACTCATTCCAATCAATTGCTTTGTTTCATGAATCAAGACTCGACTATAGTATGGTTATTAGAAGATACTACCTATGCAACTACTCCATTGGTGCCAGGTAATTTGTCAACCAGCTCTTTGCAGCATGGACATGGTTTGCAATGGAAGCTTTTGTCTGGGTTGAGCTCGGCCATGAATATGAACTACCCTGGATATTTTGTTGTTTCTTCAATTCATAAGTACTTGCTTATGTGCAAGTACAATGGACTTCACGTTTCCTTCTATGACTTGAGTACGACTATTTCTGGTGATGTGCCTAATGGTGAAGTATTACAATCAAGTCATTTTGGACTTAATATTCCAACACCTACAAATGTGCATGACCTCATTCAAAATATTTTGCTCTTCCTAGTTTATCCTAATATGGATTCAATGGATGATGTGGTTACTGAGGTTTAACTTGCTCTCCCTGTAAAAATAATTTTATGAATAAAAACTCCTATGCAGTGTTTATTAATGTTTTTTCATTGTACATTTCCTTCCAAATCAAATTTATTCCTATATGTTGTTTTTGTATGTGTTCAATAGAAATTCCAATTTCAAAGTATTTAACTTTTGCTTATATTATTTTTCTTCATTGTATACACTATATGTTTTTTACTTCCATGTTTTCACAATATCAAATACATTTACAAATGTCATTTCACATATTACATTCATGGATACCTTCCCCATATTTTCCATAAATATTAGTATTTTTTATTATTAATTATTTCATGATTATAATGTTTTTCAAAAAAAATTATTTATTTTACGTTTATTTTACTTTTTTTTTTAATTTAAGTAAATTTAATACTACAAGAATATAAAATATTTTTTTATAATATATAATTTATGCATTGTTATTATGCATATTTACAATTTAATTAAATTCAAAGTCATTGTTTAAATAAAAAAATGGTAAGTTCCCATACTTTTATGACGGTCTATACAAAAATATTTCATAAAAAGTTAAATAATAGTTATTTTCCTTACTACTATGAAAAAACATTTAGGGTACAATAACCTACATTGTGAAAAAAACCTTTAAGGATAATAGCATTTAAAGGGCACTCTTTTCCATATTTCACATTTTATAATTTAATGTAAACTACATTTTTCTTTACTTATTTTTATTTCATTAATTTTAATATCAATTATTTTGTTCTTTATTTATATATTAATTTTTTTTTTCAATTGTTTTTAATATCACTGCTTTTATTTTTTATTTACATTTAATATTTTTTTTATTTTTCTCTTTTTGTTAACTTTATCTAAATTTTCTTTGATATCGATGAAATATTTTATTCTCAACTTACCTTCTATTTTATTTTGCTTTTCTTTAATTTTTTACATTTATTTTATATTTTTATTTACTGTATTTTACTATTTTATTTTATATTTTACTCTTTTTTTTTCACTTATATTTATTTATTATTTTTGTTTTACTTCTTTATTTTACTCTATTTATTTTCTTTATTTTTTTAATTTACTTTTATTTACTTTTCTTTATTAAATTTCCTTTATTTGTATTTCTTTATTTATTTTGTTTCCACTTGGTTATTTTTTTATTTTTTATTCTATTTCAATTATTTATTTGACTTTATTTATTTCCACTTTTTTTTTTAAATTCTTTATTTGACATCATTTTTTTTTTTTACTTTATTTAATTTACTTCCCTTTTATTTAATTTACTTCACCTTACTTTTTATTGCCATTTTTACTTATATTCGCTCATTTTTACTTATATTTATTTATTTTTAATTTATTTCTTCATTTATTTAATTTCAACTTTTTTATACTTTTATTTATCTATCTATTTTTTAATTTAATTTAATGTAATTATTTTAATTTGATTTAAGTAATAATTAATTTAATTTTAATTTGATTTGACTTAATTTAATTTAATTTATCTTAATTTAATTTAATTTAATTTAAATTTACTTTTTAATATGGTTAATATGTTTTATTTAATTTGTTTTTTAATATGTTTTAATTATTTAATTTAATTTTTTTAAATTTATTTTATTTTGTTTAATTTTATTTCATAAAATTAAATTAAATTAAATTAAATTAAATTACATTAAGTTAAGTTAAGTTAAGTTAAATTAAAGTAATTAAATTATTTATTTTATATAATTTAATATATAATATGTTTTAATATTTTTATTTATTTTTTAACTCAATGTATTTCTTTTATTTGAATTTCTAAATAATATTTTTATTATAATTATTATTTTAATTTAGTCATTTCTTCGGTGTTGGTTGGCCACTACTAACAACCATATTTAAATTGAATGTGGTTGATATTCGTAGATCGGCCTATATCAACCAGTTTTTAAATGTGTGGTCATAATTGATATAGGCCGATTGACGAATATCAACCACATTCAATTTAAATGTGGTTGTTGCTAGTTTAGAGATATTAAATACTAACCAATATGTGATATTAACACAAATTCCATGCAAGGGCTAAGCCAAAAAGTTATAATTTTTTAAATGTCACTGTAAGGAGATGCAAGTAGTTATGTCTCAATCAAGAGCAGTTACAGCAATGCTATCATCAAGAGCTACTCTCTTCCAAATTCTTCTAGAGACTGTGACCTGAGCCTATAAATGAGCTGTTTGAACAGACAGAGCCATAACTCCAAACGTATAGGACGACCCACGCTACTTAATGTCGCACTCTGCCATGGAAGACCAGAACTCTTTCACGCGTGAGGACAGAAGTGATGGGAAATATGGATCGGGCCGCCGGGATTCTAGATCTGTATTTCTGCAATCAGTCAGTGTTGAAGTCAGTGTTGAAATTCCTGCAGCAATATTCTTTCATGCGTTGGAAGGGCCCGAGATTGAAGTTATAAGGGTAAGAATACTACGTATATATGTTTCACCATAGCGGTAGTAGATCAATATATTCATGTGCTATATTTGTTTACATGTGAGTATTGATGTATAAATTGTTCCAAGTTATAAGGGTAAGAAGACTACGTATATATGTTTCACCATAGCAGTAGTAGATCAATAGATTCATGTGCTATATTTGTTTACATGTGAGTATTGATGTATAAATTGTTCCAGATCCATGTTTCTGATTTTACCTTTATTTTAATTTGTGGTGTGATGTGTCAAAATCTTTGGAGGTTTTAATTTCTTGGGAGATATTCAGTGCCCATGAGATTTCAAAATCTTTGGAGATATTCAGTGCCCATGAGATTGCATATTCGCTGTTCTGAATAGACGAGTAAGGATTTATGTTTTCCTGCGTTTGTCACTACTGGCAGCTTTTTTAACTCGGACATCCCAGCAACATTGGAGATATTCAGTGCCCATGAGATTGCATATTCGCTGTTCTGAATAGACGAGTAAGGATTTATGTTTTCCTGCGTTTGCGTTTGTCACCGCTGGCAGTTTTTTTAACTCGGACATCCCAGCAACATTTGGAGCACTTCTAACTGGGACATCCTAGCAACATTTGTGGCGTGCTCTAAGCCATGTATGCTCTTCAGCTTCACACACCGGTCTTACAAAAGAAAAATATTTACATAAGAGTCTTACAACTATGACCCTCCAAACTCTTTAAATAGAGATTATGGACCAATCATGTATTAAGCTATGACTCAATGTAGCAATTGAAATTGAGGAGATGTCAAAATAGTATATTACTTTATGTTTAGAATATATCGAATTACCTAAATACTAATGTATATTAAAGAAACACACTTTACTTAAAATTATAGAAAACACACTTTACTTAAAATTATAGAAAATCGATCTTACCTAACCACTAAATGTATAAATATCCTAATCACAATTTAATATTAATAAGTGCAAAAATATAGACTTAACATTATCATGACAAAAAAATCTCATGCAATTAAATTTTGCATTAAACACGTAAATAACAAATTCCCTGATTCATTAAGTTAGATCTATAACATTGTCTATTAACGCTCCTCCATCCACATTTTATATGACCCATGCATGTCATATGATGGAATTCCCACATGTTAAAAACAAAAAAATAGAAGCATTGGATTCCTACATCCTTTGTGTCTACATATCTGGTAGGAACATAGTCCAAAAGCTTCCTTTCCACAATGATGAATGGTTGCTTTTGTTCAGAAAATTATGAAGGCCATACAAAGCACTTAGCCTAGGGACTTTCAAAATCTAAACATGGCAGCCTCACAGTTAAAAAATTTCTTCCATTGGATGGGGGATAAAAATGAATCATTGATTACATGGCAGGCATCAGAGCAAGAGAGGGAGACATGCATCTATGTCTTTGGCAGACACAGTGAACATGTTATCAAAGCGCTTGTCCTCAAGTTTAAAACATAGTGAAAATGTTCTCAAAGTTTAAAACATAGTGAAAATGTTCTCAAAGCACTGGTATTAAGTTTCATATTGTCATCTTTTAGAATCATAAACTATATTTTGTGTGTGTGCAGAAGTGAATTGGCATTAACATAATTAAAATCCATTGCCACTATTGAAATCCACTAATTGCCATATATCATCAAAATATCATAAGACATTCAACTAGTATGAATTAACTTTTGAATTATCTATTGTATAATGGTACAATGACTCAAATATTTAATCAATTCCAAAAGAACTCTTCCCTAAATTTTTTCCCTTGGTCCACTTTGTAGGCAATGAGATCACTTAGTTGGGTTTGCGGTGTTTTTCCTTGGCAACGAGCTCACTTGTTAGTCCTTTGGTGTTTTCCAGCATTTCGAGGAGCCTCAATGCCTACTCGGCTGGCTTGATGGGAATTGGGTATCCTACGATGAGATATGATACCAACAACTATGCAACGAGATACATTGTTTTTCCAAATGGAAAGCTTGGATCAGTAAAAAAATATTAATTAGTAGTCTCGTTACTTATTGAACTCGTCCACGGATCAATAAACAATACCAGTGGATCCAGCCTTACCTTATCGGCAATGAGATAAGGTCTTTCCAAGCTTTACTTATTGAAAGAACACATCAATAACTTTTCACTTACTTAAATACATCCACATCCACAGCTTAAGGTTTAATCCGCCGATACACAACACCATACACAATGAGTTGTTGTGCAAAGGATGAGTGCATTGTTTATGCTTCTATATATGAGTCCATTAAAATCTTAAGCCTCTAATGCATTAAGACTTAAGCCTCTGCTACTATGTATCTATACATTCATTCATCTCAACCCTCTACTTCTATGTCTTAATCCTCTAGTGCATTAAATCTTAAGCCTCTCATGTAGCGCATTAAGCCTCTAGCAGCCCTTAAATCTTGTAACATTGGCAGGAAATTAGCAGTCGGTGTTAACAAATGCATTCATGACAGCATCAACCAATCACTAATGGCTTATGAAATATTTCATCAATTCCCCATATTCATGGATTTTACCAAATTAAAATTAGAAAATAAAATAAAAAACAAAACCCTACATTTAAGGGATATTTTTAAATTGTGTTTTGACATCGAAGTCTTCGGAGTGGACTCCCATATTGTATTCACCATATCCATGGATTTTACCACATTAAAATTTAAAAATTAAACTAAAAACAAAGCCCTACATTTAAGGGATATTTTTAAATTGTGTTTTGACTTCGAAGTCTATGCGTCAAATACAGAGTCAGCACACGACAATTCCTCTGAATACACCCTTTACTGTTTCAAACACTGAATATGGTTAATAAGCAATGCTGTTACAGTGTATTGTTTCATTACTGTCCTAAATATTGATTATGATGGTTATGAAATTGCTATTATAGTGTTAAACAATGGTAATTACATTTAAGATGTGCTTCACTGTTTCGGACCATTGAATGTTAATAACTAATTAATTATATTAGTTTCTTTTTAAGTTAAGGGTTCAAGACCTAATCATTTATATGTATTGTTGATGTCTTTTTTACTCTTACTATCGCATAAATGCTGCACAGGAAAAAGAGAGGAATTCTAAAGGTTTCCAGAAAGATTAGTTAAGTTTACCAGAGTCTGTTGAGAGACTCAGATTAATGAAAAACTAGAATCACAATAAAAATAAATAAGTTTAGTATGTTCTATGTGTGCAAATCTATTTTGACCAATTGAAGCATAATACGGGCAACCGTAAAACTATTAGGAACCCTCTGCGAAATAAGAGTAAAAGTGATCAAGTAAATGGTAGAAAGCCGTTTTGTAAATAAAGTAAAAACCCTAAACTATTTTGTTTGTACAGTGGACAAATAATCCTGTCGAGCAGGGTAAATAGCTCCAGAAAATAAGATTTATAGAAGGAAAGCATCAACCCATAATTACAGGGTTTCATGTATTAAAACGTATAGTCCATTCAAATTCGGTTCAGAGAAGAACTTCGATAGTGGAAATTAACAGGCAACACAACTAACTTTATACAACCATACTTCAAGAGAAAATGCTACTCCTAATTCTATAAGACCAAAATCAACCGGCCAAACTCTCAAACTACATACTGTAACATCTCATTTTCCTTGATTACAGAATATTAAGTTGGCACCGGAGCAGAAAATTCTTGTCCAGAATTATAAACCCTATAGCATGGGAAAATTTACATAATCTCACTGTAAGCAAGGTGAAACCATCACAGAAATGGAAGTGGTACGCCACTCCCTACACCGAGACTGTACTCATCAAAATTAAGGAGAAAACGAGCCATACATTGAATATTTGAGAATAGTGACACTCGCCCTATCTTGCCTAGAACGGCTTATCCCTCTATACCATAGTGACACAATACAGCATTGGGGAACATTCAGGCAAACGGCAGAGAGAATATGAAATACAACACACGATACAGCCTTCTTATAATCATTATATATGCATAAATCCTCCCCTTAACTTCAGCTTTACTAGCCTTAAACGAACAAAACCCATGCTTATACATACAATCATATTTTCCATTTTATGAAATCACCTTCTATTATTTTATCTTTCTTTTACCTTACCCTGCTCCTAAACCTCCATAGATATAACCTCCCAAACAGAGTCACCTAATAAACCCTCCGGAATCCCCTTATAAATCCCCGATTCCACAACCTCGGCTAAGCTTCCATTCTTAGTAGAGGTAACCGCTCAGGGTTTCCCAAAAAGACCGTTATCCTCTCAGCAGCATATACCACATTGATCTTTCTCACTTCGTTCTAATCACCTCTTAGCAATAAAAGGTACCACATATCCATATCCTGTTAATAGGGTCTGCGAAAGCTCCAAATCCCGTTGAAGCAGGCTACAGGTCTCTCTCTCAACCCCGTGAAGAAAGTCCCAGGTATCATAACTCTCCCAACAAGTCATGTGACTTGTTGCTTACCTAGGACGACTTGTCTATGGAGTCAACCGATGGGAACCCTAAGTAGGCGAGCAACCCTGCAGAGAAACGGGAAATGAAATCAGACCTTCATATACCGAGAAAAATAATAAGGAAAGAAGGAAAACCTAAAGGGTACAAATTAACTTACGTTTATATGAACTAATACAGATTTCTTGCAGCCGAGGGTTATACACTATTAACGAGCGACTCAGACAGTCCTGCTCAGCTGTTACCAACTCTCTCTACGGTGCTTTGCAAAAAATTTTATACATAGGAGCAAAAATTTTCCTGTAAGAGAGCCGTTGGCTGCTTTCAATAGAATTAACCCACACATCTCCAGACTGGCCAGAGCCTCGGCTCGGCCCTCCTCCAGAGCTAAACTGAGACGGAAGAATGACCGAAGGAGAACCCTGGAAGGCCATTTTTGGGGTAAAGAGACTCATTTAGTGTCATTCATAATGACATTGTCAAAGAAGTCAACTTGGCATTCAGCACCTTGAGGTTAAATACTTTGGCAAGCAATATCGACCCCACAGCAGAGTGTTTAATGCTCTTGCTGCGGGGTCTTACTAATGGTATGTCAATGTGACTTAGACAGCATAGTACAGGAGACGGATTAACCCATTGCTGGAAAAATGGAGCCAAAAGTCAGCCATCGACGCGGAATGATGCATCATGCCTCATGCCATAGCCACCATTGCCATCTGGATTTGTGCATGGCTGCGCAAGGCTCAAGGAGATGGCAAGGAGATCGGTCGTAGCCACCATCGCCATCTTGGATCCGTGCATGGCTGCGCAAGGCTCAAGGAGATGGCCCAAGGAGATCGGCCGTATATCCTATCACATGGGCTGGCTGCATGGTGAATTCAATTCGACGACGTGATGCCTCATATCTGTCAGTTGTATCAGTTGTGTCTATGGATGGAGAGAGGGGAGGCCGTAGCTTAAACACAAAATCACAGCATTGTTCGTGTAGAGAGCAACCCAACCTCACGGGGGGGTCACTCAGTGAACTTGTTACATAGCACCATCCAGGATATTAAAGAATATCCCTAATTTCACTAAATATTGGAAAATCGCTCCTGAAATTGTATTGTTGAACCCCCCTCCCAATATACCTTTCCAATTAAGAAAACCCCTATTTTCACCAGATATTGTAGGTATCCATTTTTATCAACCCATTTTTAATACCCCCTTTATATCATATTATCAAGGTGTAACAAACATGATCCTAATGCATCTTAGTATAACTAAACAAGATGCTAAAGAAAGTAGTAGTATAATGCTAACAATGATCCCACTAAGATTGTAGGGGCGACTGATCAATTTGTAGCATTGGATAGTGGAAGACCCAATGAAATAGTAATGGGGAAGGTAAAATGAGTAAAAGAAAACCCGTTAAGAGATCAATGTAATAAAGAAAGTAAAAGATAGATAGTCCAATAGTCAATGCAATGCTTATAAAAGATGAGAATTACAGATGTTTCAAACCACAACCTACCAATCTACCAATTTTATATCATGTAAATACAAATATAGCCTTAGAGAGCTCATGTTTTTTATAAGCTTAATAAAATAAACTCCATAAAAATACAAAATTGAAACCCTTTCGTGGATGGACTTCCCTACCTTCCTATCAAAACAATCATCATTGATGTTTGAACCCAAATGAACCTAGAAAAATTCCTCTTACTTTCCAATAACACCATATGATTATGTGCATATCTTGGATTTGGGTCATTCACAAGATTCAATGAATTACCTCTACTTCCTCTACATTTATTCTTGCAATCAAGGGAATTAGAAACATTTAGTTACCTTTTCGTGGGTTAATATATCTAATTCTTTTTATCTTTAAGGGAGAGGAAAAAATATCCATTGTTAAGTTTCAATCATGCAATACATATAAAGATACACAGATGGTGAAACTTATATGATACCATTTCATGGTAATAATAACATATAATGTATGTAAACAAGGATTTAGATTTTCACCTATGTTCATGAATACAATATTAAGAAGGATGCCTTGCATATAAGAATTGAAATTTCAATTATGAATGTGCCAAATATAACTCAATCTAATAACTATTCTTAACTGGAAATGTGAAAATGTTAAAGAAGAATACAAAAAGTTGAAAGAAATTATTAGTCAATAAAGATTGATCTAACTTTTCTGATCTCACTTTTCTTTCTTGTCATGGAACAAGGTCTAATTGAATCTCAATACCCACCTAAACTCCAACCTAAAAAATGAAGAGTTAGATCTTTTACTACAATGCCTACAAAAATTACAATATAATTGTTCAACTCCAGAATTCTCGATTAGCTACATCTCTTAACCTTGGAGTTGACAAGGAACCAAAAGCACACTCAAACATACTGAACAGTTTCATAGGCTACAACGTGACTTATAGCTAGAAAAGAAACACACTTTGGAAATTGGCCTCATATAGAACAACAAAAGGTATAATGTTACAAGCTTTACTCACTGTTAACACTAGAAAACTCAACCTCAATTACAAAGAAAGCGTAAAATCTTGCATACATATTCATAAGTGGTAACATTGACCTTTTGGACATCACATCAATAACATTCTACATAAAAAAAACAAAATACTACCACCATGGTTATCTCAGTGCCACAAAATTCTAATGTTGTAATGCATGCTATTCCAAGAATCATACCTCATATCTAAATAACTTCGCCAAGCAACAAAAAGAGTAACCCCACAAAAATAAAACATAGGGCAGAGTTAATAGTAATAGTTGCAATATTATCGAAATTTTAAAAATCCAAATACATTGCAGAATTTGCTCTGAGATCTTTACAAAGACCTTCAAGTCTTTGCTGGAAGAAGAAAGGATGAAAAAAATTAACTAACACATAAATCCATAAAGTTTAAATTAATTATAAACAAAGTTTAAATTAATTATAAACATTCACATATATTTTTATTAAGCAAAACGGAAAATATGATAAGTCAAAATCATTGTTAAATCAAGAGTACTAGTTTGGAAACACTCTTCTATAAAACCCTATATATAATTACACACACAATATATACAACTTTAGTAAATTTTAATCAAATGAAAACGATACAAGAATAAGTATACATTTTTTCCACAATAAATAAAAGCATAAAAAGTACAAGTAATATACTTACATAGCTATATTGATTCATCTCAGAGGCCATGGTCTTCTTACTATTGTGATCTATGACATTAGGTGTTATTGAGCATTGCTTGACTTGCTCTATAGAATCCTGTATAATTTCATGCATGTGCACGTGAGTTTAACATGATCAATATTATAAGAGAAATAGATAAAAACATGTGCTAAAATACGTACTTCAATCATATGATTGTTGGATGCATTAGTAGTGCCCTCCATAGTAGAAGATGAACATAATTAATATTTATAGAACTAGATAAAGAGAAACGAAAAACGAAGCTTATATATATATGTATATATATATATATATATGAAGTTAACATAACTAATATTTATAAAACAAGATAAAATGAAAGTAAAATATGAAGCTTTAATATGAGCATACCTCTTTAGATATCTCTTGTTCTAATAGACGTTTTTTTAAGTTTTTGAGAGCCATTTCCATGAGACATTCAACACGAAGGCTCCTTAGTTCATTGTTCTTTTGAATTTCCTTGGAATCGTTTTTTGGCCAATGAGAATCTTGAGCACGTGGACAACCCTTTGACGAGGTGGAATTGGACCAAGTTGATGTACTCATTGTCTATGTTTATTTAATGCATCAACTATAGTGACTCCATATTTACTCTTACATACACCAATCATGCAATACTGAAGTAGGTGTAAACCTGGTCTTTTAACTATTTTGAAATCCAATTCTTCTTGTTGATGCTCCATAATAAATTGTTGGAAAATAGTAAAACATATTTTTTTTCTCAATCAAAACTACAGATATATAATTTTTCACATATGTTATATCAAAGTATACATTTTGTCCTAATTTTTTAATAAATTATCACAAATGATTGATTTCTTTTTGTGTGTCAATTTCATCGAGAAAAATCACTTTTTGCAAAGGTAAAAATGAGAATTACTAATTGGTCCATCAAATTGTTGGCCACTGAACAATAGCTAAAAAAAGGGGACTAGTTTCCCTAGCACATTAAAAGGTTCTTATTCTCTTATTGTAATAATTTTAGCATATTGAGTCATCTACATAATTCAATTATCCAAAATAACAAAATAGAAATACATAATTTGATAAAAGAAAATCTAATACATAACTTGATAAATAAAATTAATATTTAATTTTAATACAAAAACATGCATAATTTTAGTACCAATATTGTCTAAATATTCATATTTAAATAGAAAGTTTGGTTAATAGTGATGGGCCATTGCATAAAGACTTGGACTCTAGATTTGTGAGTTGAGAGTTTGTGTGTTTTTTTTCAGAAGCAAGTGACTGGGAAACCCATCAATACTTCCCCAGATTTCGTAGATGCTAAGGGTGGTAAACTGTTGACCTTTCGAGAGAAGGCCTAGCTTCGAAAGACTCAAAGCTTGAACTCATGAAATTTGTACAATCTTCCGTCTTATGCTAGATTTTTGGTGAATTTTCCTCATCCCTCTCCTCCTCTCACTAGGGAAGAAAATCAAATGGAGACCAGAGAGAAAAAGAATTAGAATAAAATATGTTGTTGGGCAATCAACTCATATAAGATTCACCTCATTTGGAGGGGAGAAAAATTGTTATTTATGTACTCAAGGAACTAAAGGGAAGAAGAAATTTAAGAGGAACTGTTGGCATTCCTCCTCCCAAATAGAGACTAATGTTGGTGTATGAAACCCCCTTGTTGATCAGACAAGCGATCCTCTCTACACAGCGATGTAACTGCTTAAGTCTACAAAGGTTTACATATCCCAGCCCCCTCTATATTTGAACCTATGACCTTATAGGAGGAAATACATGTTTTTAATCATTAGGCCCAGTCATGATGTACACAATTATTATTTACAAAACTTTGAAAAAAATATAAATTACACATTTATCATTTACTCTCCATGCTTGTAAACTTAGAAAAACTATATTAATACTTTAGTTCTTAACATATGCAATTATAAAAATAAAAATATTAATACTTTAATTCTCACATATACAATTATAAAAACAATATTTCAAAACCCTTTATTTATTAGTTTTTATTGATAAAATAAATAAATTATTACTTATTAAAATACTATATTTATAAGTATTTTATTCTTTAATACCTCCTCATTTATTTACTATATAACATCAATTATTCACTCTACCCAATATATATATATATATATACAAATTGTCTTAATCAAGCAATAAATTAATTAGATAACAAATAATTTAATGAAATACATATATAAATATTTAATATATAGATATATAAATTTAAATCATCTAAACATTGTCTTTGTTACGTACAACAATGCATTAAAATAAAAATTCAATTATTAAGATGCTTAAAAAAACTATAATTAAGATAGGTCTAAACTTTTGTGTATGTTCATTTTGTTTTTCTTACAATTTTTTATTTTTTTATGAATTTTTTAATAATTTAATTTATATTTGAAATATTATAATCTCATTTATATCATATTTTTATTTTTTATATTATATTACATTATTTATATTTATTTACATAATTATTATAATAATGGTGATAATTATTAATATTTACTAAAAACAAATTTTTATCTAACTAAATTTTAAGAAAAATTAAAAAATTACTTTCTTTACTGACTATAAAATAATGAAAAATATTCCTATATATTTTATACACTTTAATAATTATATAATTAATAATATTTTTTTAAATTTTAACATTTAAAATAAGATGCATATTTTTATTACTTTTTAATATATTAACATAAAACGCCTCAGTATGCTTGGGAAGGTTTTGAATGAAGATGCCGGACGAAGACAAATCTATCCATTTGGGAAATTTACTTGACTTGAGCATCCCACATGGGTGAAGAAATCGCACAGGGGCGAGGAAAACGCTAGTATTGACT
Source organism: Larix kaempferi (assembly GCA_027924585.1). Lineage (NCBI taxonomy): Eukaryota > Viridiplantae > Streptophyta > Pinopsida > Pinales > Pinaceae > Larix > Larix kaempferi. The sequence goes on from BSBM01000893.1 coordinate 8,074,261, forward strand.
TGACTTGAGGATCGTCGAAGGGCAAAGAAACTACACAGGGGCAACGGGAAGGAAATAACTTTATCACAGGAATTTTTTGTTCTACGGTCAACTATTCAGATTGCATACCTTTATCGGAGTTCAATAAAATAAAAAAAAATCACAGAGTATCTTAATTCCCAATATATCGATAAACTTTACAACATAAATTGTAAGGGAACAAAGAACCCATCCTCGATCTACTAAGATCTTGAGCATAATAAATATTAATATCAATCTAAAATAAGCCATCATCTCCATTCTATACTACAACAAACCAATAATAAAAAAACCATTAACCTTTGCGGAAAATTTCACAAACTATGACAGCGTTTAGCACAGGTGGGTTTAGAGTAACTTACCCGCTGGTTTCAGTGGTTTCGGCGGATGCTCCTGAATGGCTGCGGCTTGTCGACTGGTTGCAGGTTCCAAGGTTCGGTTGCTCTCTACACGAACAATGCTGCGATTCTGTGTTTAAGGTGCGGCCTCCCCTCTCTCCATCCATAGACACAACTGATACAACTGGCAGATATGAGGCATCACATCATCGAATTGAATTCACCATGCAGCCAGCCCATGTGACGAGATCTATGGCCGATCTCCTTGGGCCATCTCCTTGAGCCTTGCGTAACCATGCACAGATCCAAGATGGTGATGGTGGCTATGGCATGAGGCATGATGCATCATTCCCCGTCGATGGCCGGCTTTTGGCTCCATTTTTCCGGCAATGGGTTCATCCCATCTCCTGTACTATGTTGTCTAATTCACGCTGACATACCGTCAGTAAGACCCCGCAGCAAGAGCATTAAACACTCTGCTACAGGGTCGATATTGCTTGCCCCCTCGCCAAAGCCATAATAAATTAGTAATAAATACTTTAACCTTGACGTGTAAAAATGTGCCCTACCAAAAGTGCAGGTGTAATTTTATGTAATTTTGTATTTTTAAATTATTAAAAAATTAAAACCTCCTACAGGAATTTATGTCAAATTGGGATGTCCTTAACCAATGAGAAAATCAGAATTTTATTTTTCAGAAAATAGAAAATGTATTTTCAATTTTTAGAAAAATAAGTTAAATACACTATTTTCTAAAACATCATAAAAGCATTAACCAACACAACAAAAAATTGAGGATTAATACAAGTCAAAGAACATTGACTTTCCAATGGAAAGTATATCCCTGCCTTGGCAGGGATTAATAAAGATATTCTTTGAGTATTTAAGGTTGTTAAATGAATTTATATATTCATAAGGGTTTATTGATTTTTGAGAAAGGTCCAACAAAATATTTTCAATAATTAGCTTATTATGTCCATGACATAATGTTTTCATTTTGTACATATTAGTTTACTTGGACTAAATTCAAAAAAATATATTTTTCATAGGTTAAATGTTGATGAATTTCTATATTTTAATTATTTAAATTATGATAGGTTGAAATTTTCCTGAGCATTTGAAGTGGGAATTTCAATTTACAGGTCTCCTCCAATAACATCAGTATCAATGAATGCTTGTCAGATTGTCAGCTTGTTTTTTTTGAAATGTTTCCCTGTTTAATATCGCTTCAGCTTGTTTTTTTTGAAATGTTTCCCTGTTTAATATCGCTTCAGCTTTTTTTTTTAAATTAGTATAAGAGAACCAAAACTCCCGGCTGTCTAGCGTATTTTTGGAAATGTTTCCCTGTTTAATATCGCTTTTTTTTTGGAAATGTTTACCTGTTTAATATCGCTTAGTAGCTTTTCCGGCTTTTCCGGCAATTTTGGGTTCAATACCGATCCCGGGACGAAGACGAAGATAGTTGAGCCAATGTAACCTACAATTTAACATATTATTATTAAAGATTTGCCCATACACCATCCCCATGAATTCCAATGTTGAGCTGCAGCAAGGAGATTTTCCCATGTTGTATATTCTTCTTCTGTAAGTCGAGAGTTTATGATCTCCTTGCTGGGAACAGACAGATACCGTAATGGCTTCATCGCTTCTCTTTCGCAGTACCGTTGACGATATACAAAAACCACATGAATTAGTTTCTCTGTTCAAAAAAGATTGTTGCGGTAAAGCTTTCGCTACAGATCACACAGCATGGGTATGCAACGTGGATAAAGGGGTGACCATTCTGCCCTACCATTTTATTACAAATTGGTAATTCCTGAAATCATCCCAACCAAGAATCTCATCTATCACAAATTTTATTCTAAATTAAAACCCAATCTCAGATATTTATCACAAACTGTTGAACAACAAAAATGTAATATTTCAAACAATTAAAAGGGTATCTGCCAACTACCTAGTCTGGATCTTTCTTTGTTACCTCCTCTGTCACAGATGGGGTCCTTACCTTATGAATACAGAGGCCGACTGGCTTTCTCGCCACAACAGTGCTGCCCAGTTCCATCTTCCTATTCATTAAACAACTTGTCCAAAGTTTTTAAATGTGTATTTTCTAAATTGCAGCCTTATGAATACAGAGGCCGACTGGCTTTCTCGCCACAACAGTGCTGCCCAGTTCCATCTTCCTATTCATTAAACAGCGCTGCCCAGTTCCATCTTCTTATTCATTAAACAACTTGTCCAAAGTTTTTGAATGTGTATTTTCTAAATTGCAGCCTTATGAATACAGAGGCCGACTGGCTTTCTCGCCACAACAGTGCTACCCAGTTCCATCTTCCTATTCATTAAACAACTTGTCCAAAGTTTTTAAATGTGTATTTTCTAAATTGCAGCCGAGCTTTCGATCCATGCTTTCTTTGTTTCCCATCTCTTCGGGCAGTTATCGAGTACCGGAAGCTATCACTTTGCTATTGTCATTATGTCATGGACGTTGCAGCTATGCTGCTCTTGTTACTTGTTATTATATATGTAACATCAACAATAAAAATTTTAAATCCATACCCTAAACTAAATTAATTATGCTGATTTAATGAATTGCACAGTATAATTTAATTAATAAATTGCACAGTATAATTTAAGCGAAACAATATTCAACATACAAGTCCTTTAATACAGTTGCAACAAGCATGTTGATAATTGGATCTCTCAACTGCCTTCACTATAATTTACACCATAAAAAAAAGTGTCCGTAAAATTTAAACACATTATTGAAAGCTCTCATAACAGCAATGATGAAACATTAAATGGCTTTCAAGAGCAAACTGCAATATGAATGCTGTAACAATCCCATTCTTTAAAACGGCAACTACTTGCCAAGCCAACAGTGACTGGTCCATTCCACTATTCCTTTTAAGTCGATAACATTTTGCATTGTTCAGCATAAAAAACGTTTTGTTCGGTAACATTTTGCATTGTTCAGCATTGTTCAGTACGAATAACATATATAAAAACGTTTTGCATTGTTCAGCATTGTTCAACCATATATTTTTTTTATTTTCGGGAAACATGATTAGTCTCTCGATCTTGTAGGAATCGAACACATGTGGGTTATCTATGAAACATCTCGATTCAAATGGAGAGAACAATAATTCTCCGTCACTATTACTTAGTGTTACTACATGTACTTGTCCTTGCCTTCAAACCTTTTACAAAATTCTCAATATTCTTATGGGAAGATCCTCCTTCCAGTATTGCAGTGCTCGCACTGTCGCTTAGCGCCTTCACATTTTTCTTCATCTCCTTTCCTTCGGCAGTCAACAATTTTCTTACGGCCTTAGATATGTCTTCCCTGACGATCAGATTGTTACTGTCTCCAGCCTGACTGCCTCCCCTCAAGCTGAATCCAATCTTCCGCACATCAGCCATGTGAACGCTGTTAGTGTATTGTTCAGACCAAACAGGAAATCCCAGCATGGGAACTCCAAGAGCTATGCTTTCAAGCATTGAGTTCCATCCACAGTGTATAAGAAATCCACCAACGGAGCGATGGGACAACACTTGCAGCTGATTACACCACAGAACAACTAGACCCTGCAGCCCAATTCCCATCTCGTGGAGAAACCCATCCGTTAAGGCCGCGCAGTCTGAAGAAGCTACTATGTCCGGACTTAATTTGAATCATTCTCTATATTAAATTTAAAATATATTAATAATATGAAACTATCTTATTTTTAATTTAGTATTATATATTTTTTAAAATTATTATGTTATTTATTTAATATTATTTCTAACCAAATCAAAACCAAAAATTCACATTTATATTGTGAGTATTTTAAGAATTTCATAATTACGCATATAAAAGTTTTTCTAAGATTTTCACTTTTAAAAAATTAAAACTAAGTAGGTTAAAAGTTTTAGTTAATTTTAATTTGTGTTAATAATTTTTCTTTATTTTATTATATTAACTCTTTAAAAATTTTCAATTAATGTTAATAATGTATTTTAAGCTGTTTTATCTAAATATTTAATCATTATTATATTAAGTGTATATGTAAAATTTATATTGATATCTAAATTAATTATTTTATTTTTAAAGATTAAATGATTTTTTTTACATAAAATGTGACATCAAAATAACAAAATCTATACTTCTTAAGCTACTTTTGTTCACTTATTTTCACATTTTTTATTAAGAAGTTACATTTTCTAAGAATATGTGGCAAAGCAATTCCACTTATTAAATGTGACATGAAAATAAAAGAAAATTGATACTTCTTAAGATACTTTTGTTCACCTATTTTCACATTTCTTATTAAGAAATTACATTTTCTAAAAACATGTAGCAAAACAATTCCACTTCTTTTTGAAGTACAAAATTAAACCACATGAAATGTAACATCAAAAAGGATGAAAGTAGTAATGCCTTTGACACCTATGAATATAAGCTTTGTTAACATATTTTCACATTTCTCAACACAAAAGTGCCTTTTCTAAAAGCATTTGCAAAGTAACTCAACTTAATTTACTAAACACAAAATTAGATACACATGGAAATAGTGTTAAAAATATTTAAAATTTGAATGTCTAGTATCAAAAATTAATATATAGAATTAATCAGGTTCAAGGACATGAGATGGAAAAGATAGTAAATTTAAAATTTTAAGGATGTAAAATTTATAAATTTTGTGTATGAAGATTGTGACATAATATTGATAAGGAAAAACAAAAATTCATTTTAGTAGTGTTGAGTGTTAAGGAAATATCATTAGAAAAATAATAAAATAGGCATGCAAAAAAACTTTGATGGGCATAGCTTAGTAAATAATAAATGATTAAATAAAGGAGGATTCATAATATTGAACATTAGATAAATAAACATAAAAAATTTAGTATAAATCCTAAAAAAAAATCTAAACATTCGCTAAATGTAGCATTATAACTAGGGTCAATTTCAATCGAATATCACTTTCACCTTATTGTGAGATAATTTCTACAACAAAGTATAATGGAAATGTGTATTTCTATAAAAGAGGGCACTTTAAAACATTATAGAAATAAGACAAGGCTAACCATAATCTAAAGTTAAAAACTAAAGATATTTGGATGTGTGTTTCTTTAGTTTTAATAATAAATTTTGACACTTTAATACAATTTACTCAAAATAAATGTTCTCCATCTAAAATACACACACACATTAAAATCATCAAATAGCTTGAGTCAAGGAAGCAAAATAAAATCATTGAATAGAGAAATGAATGAAAAATTTGTTTACAATCATGAAACAACTTGCCTAAGCAACGAATTGAGAAGCTCACTGAAAGCTGAACTAGACTCTTCAATAATTCAAGGAGATTACTTTTATAATATGTTAAGTATAAAAATTAGTTACAAAATCATAAAGCTTATATTCTTTAACATAGTGGTTAGAATAATTTTTTTCATGTCCACTAATTAGCATTTGTTAATTTGTATTGATGTAGATCACCAATATGATCATCATTATCAATAAAATGATCGTATGGGCAATGTGCTAGACCATTCACAATATTAAATGTGAAATATTCCATAGAATTCATGTTGTTGCCATTCAATGCCTAAGGAGAGATTTCTCAACTTTATCACCATATCAATGTCAATGTCAATGTCAAGAATGGGACATCAATTATGTTTTTTTAAATTGCCCAAGGATAAGATAATAATATGTAGATTGCTCAAGGATAAGACAATACTATTAAATAATTTGTTGATCACACTTAAGTTTTTGTTAATAATTCTTAATTTCTGAGTTCTCAATATTCGGTCACAAAGTTAAATAGCTATACTCATTAATAAATTGAACTTTTATAATTTTTAAATATAAAAACATATTTTTAATCATATAATATCATAAATCAACTTTATTATTCAAAAAGCCACTCATTTAACTTTAAACTTTAAGTTATTATCCTTGCCAAGGTTTTGCCAAGGTTTTCGATGACAAGTCAAATCTTTTTGAAATCAATTAAAAAAGTCACTCATTTAACTTTAAACTTTAAGTTATTATCCTTGCCAAGGTTTTCGATGACAAGTCAAATCTTTTTGAATTCAAAATTTTTCTCATTTTTTATAATGTTGTGTATAATTTTAGTATTTAACATAATATTTTCAAAAATAAAAATCAATTTTATAATTTTTAAAATTCAAAATTTTGACTTTTTTTATTGATTAAAGACAACTTTGATGACACATATATCCTTCCATGAATTTTTTTTACTTCTTAATTTAAAAATAAAATAAATTTTTTTATAAAACACAAATTCCTAAAAAAAAGATGTTATCTCATTTCAGTATTATTTGTACTGACCATCATGCTGCCATGCTCTTCGCCAATGATGATAGTGGTCGCTCGCTTTGCGCGGCGAAGGAAGTGTGGAGGCTGTTGGTGGCAAAGGAGGGGCAGGATTTTCAAGCCAACGTTGGTGGGGATCTTGGTTAGATTTTAGCAAAAGAACGCCCGTTTTTTTGGAAAAAGCATGGAATGCATGTTGAAACGCATGTTCACTGCCAAGGACAGGCAGAGCTTGACTTTGAAGGACACGCTAAAGCCTCTCATGATTCCTTGCTATCTGTGTAGAAATTTGGTAAAAATCCCACCTGTCAAAAATGACAGTTTCAACGCTAAATACAGTCATTTTGCCATTTTCTTTATTTTTTCTAACCGTTAGTATGAAACATAGGTAGTATTTGACGAGAAAAATGGCCCATGATGGGCATTTTACCCGTCAAATTCTAGCCGTGTTGCTACTACATGTCCAACGCAGCCTTGTTCCTCTTCTCCTGTGTCGATGCACTCGAGACCAACAACTTGACTTGTGAAGCAGAAGGAGATGGCCGAGAGCATGGAATCCATGACACAGAGAGCTCTGTTGCAACATACCCAAAATCTGAACATTTTATGTTATGAGGAAAACATTATGTTATATGTTATTTTAAATTTTTTACGATTATTAACCAAGTGGGGTCAAGGATGACTGCAATTAATTACTCTAATATTTTCATTATTAATAAATAAAAGAGGAGACAAATATCCAAAGGAGACTATTGAAAAGAGTGTTCAATGACCCACTAAGAGGAATGGACAAGGGTGGAGAGCAAACTGACACTTGGCAGCATGATCATTCACTTCTAACTGTTGCAGGGGAAAACTTCCCTATTTTTATGGTCATGTTCCCCAAGAAAGTGGAACTGAGTAGGTGGCTCAATAACTAAGAAACTGACAAAAGACCTAGGCATGCTATATCACCCATCGAATTGAGCAGGAGGCTCGTCAAAGTTTTCCTTGTGAGTATTTCTGAAAGAGAAAAATAAGAGGTCATAAGAGATTCGAGGAGGGGAAGGCTAGGAAGTGAATGATAGAACTAAGTCTGCATTTCTCAACTAGTACTGCTTAATGTAGAGTTCAATACTACTAAAGGCTGAAGTGATACTGTTGAGTAAATTAAGTTTTACTACTGAGTTGTAGAGGAATTTATTCCATTCTCCACACAGCTTCTTTGTCCTGGTGGTTCAGTGAACAGGCTCAGGGGTCGTAAGGAAAGTGACTTGGCTATCTTCAGGAGAAGGTTGGGTGGAACGAGCTCCTTTGGGTGTTTGTTTCCCTCTTCAGTTATTAGGTTCTTATTGTCTCATTGTTTTGTTTATACTATATACCTTTTTCTGAAAATGTTTAAATATATCCTGAATTCCAGATTTGTTTTAGTTAGCATAGAGGATAATTATCTAATCTGCTTCTGTACTGTGAATGAAAGAATAGATTAGAAATGTAGTATGATTGAAGGAAATACTTCTCTGTGTTTTTCCACACATAGTTAAGTGTCATACTCCAGTACATAGAAGTTAAATTATAAGTAGATCAAAATGATTCGAATATCATTGGTAGAAGTTATTTATAAAGTTTTCTATCAGTGAATCTAATCTATTTTAAATGTAGTAAAACACTACTTATTTATAATACAAAACCTTTATTGAAATCCCTAGAAGTTGCTCTCCTAATCAAAGATAGGAAATAATTATTATATATAAGTAATAATCATTTGCATAAACCAGCTATTACTATATAAACAAATAGTTAAGTAATCATCATCTCTAGGTCATTTATAAACAGGATAATTACTGTACAAGCAAATAGGTAAACATGTACATATCTAACAAATAAATTACAATCTCTAATATATAAACCAAAATAGAGTTCTTATATCCTCTTTTGAAACATTTAGAAATATAGAATTTAAACATATCTCTCAACATCTTTATAAAAAACAAATGCATAAATAATATTCTCTTAAGGTTCTTCTGAGGAATACCTTTCGTGAAATTTACATAGCTAAGGTTCATTTACAGTATCAAATAAAATACAGAGTATCAAAGTTTAGACACGCTACGCATTATTCTTTAAAAACGGAACATTTTATAAATAAAATAATTAGGTCTCAAATATATTTTGGAAACCTTAATAAGATACTTAATATCCAAACTATGTTGAAAACATTATAATCATGCATGTATAGAATCAAATTCAATTTTGGTATATCTATTTTACCTATCAAACAAAAGTATAATACTCAACATACTATACAAAAATTTTATGTCTCTCTATAAACAACATATCGAGAACAAGAATTTTAGCTAGGGTTTAACCTGGTAACAATTCACAACTTCAACGAAGTGTTCAATCTACACAGTATCCTTTAAAGACTATTAATATATATCAAGGCTCCTTTGTAATACAACACACCTTAAAATAGAAGTCGAAGAAGTTTCATAAAAGGTATTATGGCCTTGTATATTTACCGTTTCAAACAATTTACTTGGTTAAGGGTTCGAGCCTCGTAGAGGAAGTCGCCCAGCCATATTCTATGTATAAAATAATTCAAAAACCGAACTCATATTTCGGAGCACTGTAAGAATTTAAATCAACATCAAACAAAAACAAAACATCCTAATATGAGTCTGCGAGTAGCACAGTACTCCTTATTTCTTTAAAATGCCAAATACATAAGCTCGGGAATATATATACTGTAATCACTCAAATAACACAATAAGACGTAGAGATACGGTAGAACTCGGTAATTCCCTAAACTCATTTCATATAATTTTTAATGCTTACAGTCGAGAATCAAAGTACAGAATTTCCAAGCTCAGGCGTAAGCCTTTCATTCAACACATTTCCAATTCAAAATAAAAACCAAATCGTATTTGAGTTAGACAGTAGAGGGTTTTCGTGAGGACCGAGATTATGCTGAGAACCCAAAACTTATACACATTAAGGTTGCAGGATTCAACCCTGAAGGATCAATATTTGTACGTAAACAATTTAATAACAAACCACAAATTGTTTTTCATTTTCTAAATTAATTTTCGAAACAGGAAATTAGAAGAGTTGTAGCTCGAGGGTTTGATACCCTATGGTCACCTTACAGAACTGCCAAAAGGTGTACTTTTTGCTCAAGAAAAACAAAAACCAAAACTAAACCAACTCTCGACAAAGTTTACACCGACTAGCAGTAATGCCATATTATCATCATCTTTCCACCTGACAGGCTACGACATAGGATGTCCACGAGAACCACCGAAGTTTACCAGGGCTTTTGCGTAGTATTACTATAGCAAGAAGCTCCTACATCCCTCGGAAGCAAGCTTCTTTAAGAATAAAACCTGTCGCTCAACACCCACAAACCGTGCAATGAGAAGTGCGGTTAGATAATGATGTGTGAAATCATTAAAAACTGAAGGACTAACACTAGAAATTTTTTGAATAGCTTACCTCTTTGTTGTAACAGCTTTTCTAAGCCTCGAGACCACCTTCTGAAACCATGAAAATGCTCGAAAGCTTCAAACCCTAAACAGTCAAGCGCCTATCGGCCTCCCCTACCATTACAATTCCAAATGAATTAAGTTACAATAGTATGGTGGTCTTTCAAATGCACGGCTAGGGTTTAACCCAAGACCCAAGACCATCACGTGGTCCATGCCACGGGGGTTGCCACTGTGCAATCCACCATGTTCGCATTAATTCACATTAAAGTCTAACCTCTCAAGTTTTCCAACGAAGAGTTCCATTAAGTATTCATTCTTTGGACCTTTTTACATGGTATAGTTATAATGTAAGGCTCCTCTATATCCATTACCATTCCTATGCATTTAAAAAGTTATAATCGTGGTCATAGTATCATAACCCTACCACGTATAATTAATAGGAGAACTATATAAAAATCGAGATGGATTATATGGTATTAACCATTATCATATTATATAGCCACCTAAACAATAATATATGGATAATATCGAAGTATGGAGTTGATAACTCTTTTTTAGTCATATAAAGTGAATACTTAGGACAAGCTTAAGCTAAAATATAATATATATATATATATATACTTTTAGAGAATATATATATATATATATATATATATACTTTTAGAATATATATATATATATTTATATATATTCTAAAAGTATATATATATATGTCATTAAAATGAATAAACTCCTTTAAATGACGAATACAGCTAGGGTAGGTCTTACCCTAGGTTTCAAGTAAATCTTCTACATGTACGTCATTAATGTTGAAGTATAGGGTATTTACAACAAGCCAAATGATGTAGAGTAAATTAATCTTTAACTGGAGATATCATTCTCACCTGTACAAAAGTAGTAAGAGCATTAGCTATGCAATAGCTAAGTAAGCCCCGAGGTATCCATAGGACCCCTTCATCAAAAAAAATAAAAGTGTTAATAAGCATAAATTTTATATAAATCAAATTGTAAAATCATGAATAAATGACAATCCATAATTAAGACAAAAAGAATGATGCTATGTGTAATTTAAACAAAGGCAATTGTAATGTCCCTTAAATAGTGAGAACAAAAAAAATTCTTCTTCTTGCTAAATTTCCTAACGTAGATTATATAATTATGAGATTTTCCTGCAGTAATATGAAAAGTATTGATACTTGCATTTGCCATTTCAATGTGTTTAAGAAAACTTCTAGCAAGGTATCTTTTATCATTCAATCTCTTGTGCAGAAGTAATTAGGATGAACATGTGGGTGTGAAGTTTTTCCATGCACTGATGCTAGTATTCTTTATTCTTCTTTCTTGATCTAAATATATGTTTGAAATGTCATTTGTCTAATGTCAAATCTCAGGCATGATGAACCTGATGAGGGAAGTTCATTTGTCTTCTTACCCTTGAAACGTCTAGCAGCATAAACGAAAGTTTGGAGTCTCTACCATCAACACAGCCAGGAATCAAATAGCCAAGTAGCATTTTAAAAAGCTGAGAGGTTACTCTCTACTTAATCTAAATTAAAACAAAACAATCTTATAATCTCGCTTGTAGTCATTACTGTTTTATGGCGAAGTTTTCCACTTCTCGGCATAGAGACAGACACATAAGGGTACCTAGGAGGCAAGCAAGAACCACCAGAGCTTACCCGAAAGCCGAAGAAGCTTTTCCTTTCTTTTATAACGCAGAAAACCCCTCCACTAAAGAGAAAACCTGCCAAACCCCAAGCAAGTGGTTATAACGAGAACACATTACTGAATACAAAAATCTATGAATTTTAACTTGCATTAAATTCTTACTAGATTACCTAAAAATTGCTTTTTCAACTATCGTTGGCGAAAAGAAGAGGTCGACCGTAATCCATCTTACTCACAGGAGAAACCAACTAGTGTTACCACCTTTCGAAAAAGCCAAAGAACCAACGACTACGTATTCTCAACAGTTGTTGCTCACCTACACCTGATATCACGGCCTTATCGTATGAAGTCGAAGCCTGCAAACACTTAAAATTTTACTCTCATGAGTTACAGGTTCAAAACCCTGGAAGAACACTTATTATCACCCTAAAAATTGCGCAGCCTGTCAGCCTCATTACCACGAAACAATAAAAGACCAAAACAATTGCCATCAATACAAACAACCCGGTTTAGGGTTACTCAAACCAACGATCGAGATCTAGAGTGATCAACAGTGGGGAAGAGACAACAGTACATTGTGGAAAATCGAGCAAACTTCGCATTAATATTTCATTAATTACCAACACCCACCATGTTGCCAACCTGACAGGTCAAAGAAAGATACAGTGTACAGCGTGGAGATGAGACAATGGAGTATCCTCGCCAGCTATAATTCTCTACTTCATTATCACCCAAAGTTCGTAAGGTTAGGCTACGTGTATTGTTGCCACCCATTCCATGTTGAAGTGCATTTATTTTCATATTACCGTAACTCTGTCAACCTGCAATACAAGTTATTACCTATCAGATCATCACCATAGCATTGGGATGCTAGCATTTACATTTTAATGTTACTACTTAAGCACGAGTTCATATTTATAATATAGTTTCAATCTGTCACTCAAATCACGATTTCATTAAAGTCGTTATAATATTTTAGTGGAGGTTAGAGGATAATACCCTTTGGTGATAATGTTTTATACATATGCTTTCTTAAGTATTAGATAACTATTGTTTTTGTTTTAATAGTTTGAAATGGTAAGAATCATTTCATATCAAATAGCAATATGTAATGCATATTTTATATATTTCCAAAGGTTTATATTGGTGTCACATAATAGTGTAATATACTATGCTTTATGTAAATAAATGATAGTTACAAATTACATAGTTACTACTTCTAGTTAGGTGGTGTGTTGAAATGCCAAATGCAGTTCATAGAATGAGTCTAAGATCTAGTAAGACATCATGTCTATTGATAGTTCGAAAGTGTAATTTCGACGAATTACATATTTGTACACTTAATTAAATAATAGCATTTGATTGTGTTAAATATCACTGACAGAGATCTCTTGACGATACTTGTAACAGTACTTTAGAAAGTTGATCAATTGGGATTGATGACATCCAGGAGCTTTGTAAAACATTGCCAAGCTAGGAGTAGAATTTCTTGTATCCATACCTTCAGTTTTAATGTCTCAAGGAAGCACTTAACATTTTATATTGACGACGTTATAAAAAACACAAGTACTCTAATCTAAATGCTGTCATGAATATTTCTTACCTACGGTCTGCACATGGAAACAAGTTCAATTGGCTTAGCTAAACGTAGCTAAGTAAGCTCCATGGTGCCTCATAGGACCCCTTTTATAAACAAACAAACTGTGAGCAATACATCAATGATTTAAAAGCAGTACAAACTATAGAAGCATGTATATTTAATCAAGAACCTAAACAAAATCATGAACTGTACTGATCTTCATAAACATACAAAGATATCTCATTTACGAAGTTAACAAACGTTAATATCTGAAGTAGAAATTTTAATTAATTGAGGTTGATGACGTGTCATTATGATTATATTACCTTAATTAAGTGTTCAATTTAGTTATCTCATTCCACATTAGATAATTCTGATAAATATTGCTATTATAATTTTTATTTTTATTTTGGTATTTACGGGATGTTACATGTGGTATCAGAGCTCATGTTTGAACTCTAGGCCTGACAGAGGTCCAAGAACACACAGTAGAAAATTTTATACAATGGCAAATTTATACAGCAGAAAATTGTACTAATTTGAATTTTAATTATGATATTGTTCAGAAATTATTTTAAGCTACAAGTATGGAGAATTCAGTTGATCATGTAGAAGACAGATTTCAACCAAACAGCCATAGTTCGGGATAGCACTATGCAGAAGAAGGTCACGGTGAACTAAATAACAGTTCGTCAGAATTGTTACGTGTTTTTCATGAATTAAAGGTAGAAATCAGATCTATGAAACAAGACAATGAAAAAATTCTATAAGCACAAGAACAATTAAACCAAGTGTTGTTTGAATAGTGCCCAACTGAGGATCAAGAGAGAGATAATGAAGATATCTCCAAAGTTGATGGTCTGCCTCATGTTAATAAAAATAAGAAAATGAAAACCAGTGAGGTGAACAACAGTTCAACCTCATCAGGAGATGCTATTGAAGTGCGTAAAAAGAAACATAACTACACTAGTGATAGTAGTGAAGGAGATTTCAAACCCAGAAGGAAAAATCATTAGGAGTATGAGCAGATTTCTAGGGAGTTCAAAAAGATTAGACCTCCAACTTTCAATGGAGAAACTGAAAAGGGCGAGACAGCTGAAGCTTGGCTATCCGAAATGAAGAAATACTTCCAGATTTATAACTATTCAGAGTCCTTGAAGGAAAAAATGGCTATATATAACCTAACCGGAAAAGCGGATATTTGGTGGTAGGACATCAAAAAGGTAAAGGTCAACAAAGATAAAGATGTAAGCTGGAGTACTTTTAAATGACACTTTAAAAAGAAGTATTTATCTGAAAAGTAATATGAAGAAAAATCCAAAGAGTTCTACGATTTGAAGCTGGGAGGTATGAACATGAAGGAAATGAACAGTAAATTTCTGAACTTACTAAGATATGTGCCATACCTCATAGAAGAAAAACCAAAAATTCAAAGATACTTGAGCTGCCTACCTTTCAATATTAAGGACATAATCGAATATGATAGTCCTAAAACCTTGGAAGAGGCTATGAGAAAGGCAGTTTTTTGTTATGACACAAATTGGAAAAGAGAAGGAATGCCGAACTAGAAGAATCATAAGACCAACCTGTGATATCCCTCCTTCTTTCCCTATTAGTTTGATAAATGTATATTGCAAATTAGTTGTAAATTGTAATTGCTTCTGGCGAGGAACTCAAGGCCAAGGCCCTGCCATAAGAACTTGTAAGCGATGTGTTAAATACCTAAGTTGTAAGTTGTAAACTTGAGAGATTGAGGGCAGCGACACAACTAGCCGACGATAGCCAAATCCACTAGGAAGAGGATGAATCATGATGGTGGGTCATCCAAATCCTAAGAACACTCGAGAAGTGGTAAAAATGACATATCTAATACCTTAAGTGATAAGGTAATCATCCTCCGTGAAAGATAAATGACTAGTCGCTGCATGCCAATATTTAACTTTGACGAACTAACTAATTTGTATCTAGTTTTAGGAAGTTCTTAACTCCAAGAGGAGTGACATGAAGTACCCTTAATAGACCCTTAAGTAGGAAAGAAGCTAAGAAGTACCACTAACTAAATATTATCAATAATATCATTTTAGTGTGAGTAGGAAATGGAGAGTAGGAGTTAATTATCGCATATATGAAATATATGCATTAGATTATGAACTCCTAAAGATGCATAAGATCGAATGAGTGGAAACTATTTTTTTTACTTAATAGGTTACCCTTTTTTGTTGTATATTATATGCAGTAGGGAGTTGTTACGTACCTACTCAACCTTAAGATGGCACATGTATTATCCCAGGGGAGAAGAATATATTATCGATTTAAACAAAATTATTTAGTGGTTGTAATAGAGCGATTCCCGGAAATTTGTCTCTTGGAAGGGAACGCAAAGTTCATTCTAACTACCACTTGTAAACTGAGTGGAACGTCGATTCCTTTGAAGCTGCCAGTTGTTGCTAGATTAGGGATTCCTACAGGAGTCTGGAAAAAGGCAATCTATTCAAGAAGATTTGATTTTTGCGTAATGGGGATATAACATCTCGGTGTTAGACTAATGAGATCGTGGGCACCTGAGTTACTAACAGCTCGGCACTGGAGTTATTGAGAGCTCGGCACTAGAGTTATTAATAGCTCGGCACTAGAGTTATTGACAGCTGGGCACTAGAGTTACTAACAGCTCGGCACTAGAGTTATTAACAGCTCGGCACTAGAGTTATTGAAATCTCGGCGTTGGGAAGAGCTCGGCGAGAAGGGTTATTATTTTGTACTTGCGTTTAGGCTAGGCGGGGGAAAGAAAAGGATGGAGGAATAAGGGGGACAAGGGGGATCTTTGTTGAAGCTCTTCTATTATTAATGGGAGCGACCCTCACTGGGAAAGGGGGTGCGTTTAACCAGAGTCGAGTTTCTACGAACGGAAGATCTAAAAGGACCTCTATGGCAGAGTTAAGGGGATTCGAGGCATGAATCCAGGTTGAGCTCTGTGACTAAAGAGAAATGGTAAACCCTATGAGTTAATAGCGATAACTACCAGGTATGATCCGGTATTTATAGATGTATTTATATTATATGCAGCTTTACTTCTGTGTGAAAACATATTTTCCTCCCAACGAAAACTAAGTGGGACTTTCGAGGATCAGTAATATCGATCCTATGCGTTTCCCAGTTAATGCTAGGCATATTTTTATGCTGCCACAACTAAACCGTGATCTACGTTTGACATACATTACCTTTATCTGTATCTATATTTATATAGATATATATATATAGTATGTGTGATATGTATCGTTACTCTGGGATCACTAGTTATTCCGTTACCAAATCTTGACCTCTGCATTAGCATATTAGGGGTGTTTACTATGTGGGAATTGTTGGCCTGAATTTGTGATCTTGTGTAGAAATCGTGATCTTTGTGGGAAGATTTCCAGCTCTATTTTTTTGTCATTTGGGATCCTGTTCTCTGGATGTGGATATCCTCAATTGAGTTCAATTGTTGAATTGTTAGAACCCATTTTTAATTATGTTGGTGATGTGCTAGAGAGTCAGGCTCCGTGATCTGCACAAAGTATATATATAAATTTATGTATAACATATAAGCTGGAGTCAACTTTTATCTCGAAAATAATGCTGGCGAAAGAGAAACGTTCTCTGCCTGGAAGTGGTACCCTGCGACTATTTCCGATTTAAAATGTGGGATTTTCCCTTTTATATATATATATATATACTTTCGCTATTGTGAGAAGGAGTCCGCTCCTCATTGGGAAAGGTCGTGTGGTAAGGGTCTAGTTACCCTGCGACTATCTCTGATTTAAAATGTGGGATTTTTCTTTTATATATATATATACTTTGCTGCTATGAGAATGATCAGATTCCCTACACATGAATATAGTTACTATCATGATGACGTCAATCCTTTTGTTACTCCTGCGCAGGAAGTTCTGAGTTGAATTCACTCCCAAAATCATGATAATTAAACCTTTGCTTTTAGTTTCGGTAGTCCCTTTTGACTTTGTTTATTTTTATAACTTGACAGTATTCCATGTGCAGTAACTTCAGTTCTGTTGATGAGTTTTTGGATGATGGCAATCTCTATAGAAGCAAAGCTTTAGTTATACGCCACCATGTGTAGTTCTATGATTGTTGTTCTGGTGATACCTACAATAGCGATATCCACAGAGTATATTGCGATCAGGGCTTTTGTCCATAGTTACTACCTAGTATCATGATTATACATGGTATCGATAGTGTTAACATTAAGTTAAACTATATATATATATACCCTTGAACGGAATATCAATTAGATCCGTGAAATGATGAATTTCCTGATATATGCTTTTCAAGAGATTCTTTGTTAAAATTATGATGATCGCTTGCCTTACGTGTTTCATATGGTTCAATGTTATTGATATCTTCCATGTGTGCTATTTTATTGACATATTACTTATAATATCTTAATATTGTGTTCCAATATCAATCACTTCGGCTACATTGATTATGCGTATCTTATAAGGTAAATCTCAGTAGCAGTTGTTGATTTATGATTGAAAGTCTAACAGAATTCTCTTTAAGTTTTGCCGATCCCTGTCATAACTTGAGTATGGACTTGAAATGTATCGCAAGTACTCTCAAGGAGAGATGTTGTAAAAGGTGTAAAGTAAATTTTGATTGTGGAATGTAATTTCTCTACTTTAAGGGTCCTCTAGGAGAAGGCCATTAAGTAAAGAAAGGTCAACAATGATGCAGCAAAAGATGTTGTAGAATGTAAACTGTTGTTTCGACAAATGAATGAAATGACCTGCCTTTGTGGACGTAGCCCAATAGGGGTGAACCACCTGAAATTGTTCTCTTCTTGTGTGTGTATGTGTTATTGTCGTGGATATGTAATTGTTATGGGAATTCCTTGATGTCATGAGATTAAATGTATGGTTGAAGGAGATGATGTTCACTGAATGATATAAATGATCAAGGTCAAGTACATATTTATGTCAAAACAGAATTATTTTTGAGTACCTTCATTCATGACATCCGGAATTTAGGGCTTTGGAGAAAGTTGGAATTTTGGTAATCAGAGACCACGGCTGGATGCTACTCATCAAAATAAAAATTTAGAGACCAAGATCAGAATTTTTGGTTGGGAAGAAGGCCGGGCTTGATTAGACCCTAGTTCAGGACTTTGATCAGAAAAGTGGAAAATTAGGGCTTCTGTAAAAATGAGAATTTTTGAAATCTGTGACCACGGCTAGAAGCTCCTTAGAAAAATAGAAGCTTAGAGATTTGGATCAAACATTTTGATTGGGAAGAAGAGTGGGCTTCATCAAACCCCAGTTCAGGGTCACGTCCAGTGAATCCGGAAGTTTCAAAAGCAAAATTGAGGAGTGAAACTTTGCAATTTTCAAATTCTGAATATACCAACTTGATCAGCTCATCAAGGCACATATTTCTATCCTGTCAGAAGTTTGAAATTCAAAGTTTGAATTTTTGGGGTTTCTCTGACAAACCCATATCCAGCTCAAGGTCCAGTTCTTGCAAATCAAGTGGATTGGGTTAATCCTAGAAGAAGATGGATTGATCATCTGCATGAGTGAAGAAGTTCCTGTTTCAGAGGGAGATGAGGCTAAGGCCTTATATAAGAATATTACAAGCGATCTCGACAGGTATAACTCATCAAGGTATGTTTCGATATTTGTCCATGATTAAGTTTATGGTATGTTTGTCTTCATGTTATTACGGTTAGTACAATTTTGATTTTAGATTTGTCGTATCACCTTAACAAAATTATGAATGCATGATAGAAGATATTCATTGGTTAGGGTGTTGACACTTATGATTGTACTAATGCATTATGGTGTTGTATGAGGTTTATGTTGTCTACTAACATGAAAGGTACACCAAGAAAGACAAATCATGTTCTGGTCCAAGAACATATGATCATGATAACATGAGGACAAATATTCATCCATTGTCATGGATCTCATAGAAGATCCATTTAGGAGGTATGTATAACTTGGTTTTGTAATAGTTAACCTATGAGATATGCAGGTTACTAGCACAAGTCATTGAAGAAGAACAAGAAGACATCATGTGAGTATGTTAGACATAAATAGCTAGCATGCTAAACCAGGTATGTTTTTCCTATATCAAGTTAGAATCCTACCTTGTGTTAGGATCTTATACTGTTGTTGATAATGATTATTCATGAAGTCATAGGTTTGAATAATCATGGTTGTATGCATATTATGTTTCTTACCTTAATTGATGATATGACTAACCAGAAGAATCATGAAGGTATAGGTTTGAATAATCACAGGTTTTATGCATAATATATCTCTTATCTTGATTGATGATTCAACTAACCTGAAGAGTCATAGGTTTGAGTAATTACAGGTTTAGACATGTTATGTTTCTTATGATTTGACTAACCTTAAGAATTCTACATAAACCTTGAATGCTAATGCTTATTATTTCCTGTTTGAAATGATCATGACTATACATGCTTGAGATTATTGTGTTTTAATAGTATACTAATGAATGTATGATTTTATATGAGATCACAAGGATAACACAATCATGATACTAATAAGCATGCATAGGAACCAAGGATGAATGTAAGTTCAAGGACAGGTAATCCAGGAAGCAAAGATCAAGAGGGAGTACACTCCAGTGGTTTATGCAAGGATGCAGATATTCAGAGGGAGTTGACCATCTCTCTACATCCCACAACAGAAAGGTGTAGAAGAAGCTACTTCATATTAGGACTCCAGCAGCTCCTACAAGGAAGCGAAGACTCAGAGGGAGTCCACCCAACGAACAAACAAAGATAAGTATTTGAATTGTCATTTCTTAAATAATATTGTTCAATAATGTATATACTGATGTTCCTAGAATTAGGTTGTGTATTATGCATATTAGAATAATTGCATTGATGAACAGTATACTCCTAATATGCATGGGTAAGTGGCCTATGGCACTGTACAACATTCCATTGCTACTTATCTAGAATGAAACCTCTTTGCTGACATGTTGGGAGTTGTGCACACTCTTAACAATGTTCTGGTAGAGATTGGAAGGCATCTAGAAAGTTACAGAATATGGATAAATGTTGTATTGAAGCATTGGCTAAGATAATTGCATGACTGTATGGCATATTTCTTTATGTGTAAGAATTTGTTCTGAAAACTATGAGATGTTTTCTAATCATGCAATTTAACTTGTTGTGTAGGAAAGATTGTATGCCATCTCCTACAAAAGAAGAACTACAACATTTTGTTCCAGCAACAAAGATATCTATTGAAGATATTGAAGTTCCCAGGATCTGGGATGAAGAAATGAAATGCCATGATCCGTCGATCATGAAGAATGATGTTTGGGATGTAATCCCAAGACATGAAGGGAAGTTTGCTATGAATTCCAAATGGAACTATCAGATCAAGCATGTTGCAGATGGCAGCATTGAGAAATATAAAAGTGATGAAATAGAAGATACACCAGATGGATTCAAGACAGCTTCCTTGAATGGTGTAGTTGAAGAAGAAGTGTATGTAGAGCAGCCACTTGGTTCTGAGACTCATGATAGGAAATCATATATGTGCAGAACTTGGTATGGTGAAGATAGATTGATTGCCGACATGCAGCGGAAGCTTACTACCGAGTTCGAGATGAAGAACTTGGGGATGATGCACTATTTGTTTATGGCATGGAGGTGTGGCAGAGTGCAGATAGAATCTTCCTTGGACAAGGGAAGTATGCAATAGATATCCCAAAGAGTTTCGGGATGATGGATTGCAAAGCCATGGCCACACCTATGGCATCAAATCTGAAGCTTCTATGTGATGCTGCATCTGAGCCGATTGATGTCTCTATGTATCGCCAGATGATTGGGTCCTTGATGTACCTGACGAACACGAGACCAGACATTTGCTTTGCTGTGAACACATTGAGCCAGTTCCTAACGGATCCGAGGAGTGTTCACCTGGTTGCTGTAAAGCATATTCTGAGGTACCTGAAGGGTACAGTGGATTATGGGCTCAGGTATGAGGCGAATCAAAAGTTTAACCTGCAGGGTTATGTTGATTCAGATTGGGCTGGCAGTGCTGCAGATAGGAAGAGCACATCTGGGTGCTGCTTCAGTATGGGATCAGGTGTGATCTCTTGGTTTAGCAGGAAGCAGTCCTGCGTAGCACTGAGTACAGCTGAGGCAGAGTATGTTGCAGCCTGTTCAGCTAGTTGTGAGGAAGTATGGCTATGGAAGCTACTATCTGAGCTATTTGATCTCCCGTTGGAGGCTACTGGTATCTTCTGTGATAACCAGAGTTGTGTAAAGATGTCTGAGAACCCAGTGTTTCATGACAGGTTGAAACACATAGAGATCAAATATCACTATATCAGGGATATGGTGCAAAGAGGAGCTGTGAAGCTCCTGTATGTTGCGACGGACGAGCAGATTGCAGATGTGCTGACGAAGCCACTAGCCAGAGTGAAGTTCGAGTACTTCAGAGAGAGGCTTGGCGAGGACACTTCAAGGAAGAAGTGATGGACACATTTGCTGAAGCCATTCCAAGCATGTTGGAAGGAGGATCCTTCACATGGCTGTGGATGTAAGCGCTGGATGATGAGCATCAGGATGATGTTCTGGTTTCTGCCCGGATATGATCAGTTGGATCATTTTATGTATGTATGTATGCATCATGTGGATGCTGGATATGATCAGTTAGATCATTTTATGTATGTATGTACGCATCATGTGGATGCTGGATATGATCAGTTGGATCATTTTATGTATGTATGTATGCATCATGTTGGATGCTTGGACCATGTATCTATATATGTATCAGGTGGATATAATAGGTCAAGTAGCATAAATGAGTAGCATGACTAAACTGAATTCTACCTTCTACTAAAATACCTAGGGGAGGGATTAGATAGAAATCTACATGAACTAATTATGCTTTAAAAGAAATGAGCATTGTTTTAAATTATTATCATAAAAGTCAAACATAGGATATCGTCCATGATTTATGAATGATTGTCTATAGAATAAAGGTAAATGACAATCATAAGACATCAATCATGTGATACTAGGAGAACAAAGACTTATTAAATATGCTTGATGAGCTTTGTTACCATCATTGACCAAAGATGGACATTTGTGGAGGTTCATGTATTGTGGAGGTTCACGTATTTTGATTTTGACATAGTTACAATGAATGTTATATTAGGGTACTTTTGTTAGCCCATATAAATTTTGTTAATTTAAGGTGATTAGGGATATGCTTATTTGATATAGAATAAGTAGTGTAAAGACCATGGAGTAGAGAAGGTTTTGTAAATTGCTAGTACAGTCAAATAACAAAAGAGGCATGCTGATTTGGGATTTTCATTAAGTCTAAGGTAGGCACGAGTTGCAATTAAGTTTGGCTTATATATTAGTGAGGTTTAGATGACATTCGAATAGAAGATTAACCTATCTGTTACTGGATAAACGACAAGGAAATCTTCTTTTGTTATAGCCCATTTTGTTTTGTATATATAATGCATATGGTATAATTTTATATTCCAGTGATCTCTACTATGGATGTTGGGATACTTTGAGTGGGTGTTATAAGGCTATATGATGGAAACTTATAAGATAGAAGCATACCTTATATGCATAGATACCTTGACAACCTACTTCTTTTCTTTTTCCTATTGTATATGAATTCCATGAGATGTTGAGTGGAATACTAATATGGTTAATACAATTAAAATTGCACCTTTGCATATGAGAATCATACTATAAAGATATATGTGGCCACCCTCATGAATGTATGTGATTATCTTTATGAAAGTAAGTTTGAAGATAATGGGTTGTATGATGTTAGTATATACAAAGAAGACTTATATGACTAAAATAGGAATGGGGTTTGAAAAGGTGAAAGCTAACATCCGAGGTAAAGTAATCATAATATCCATGGATCATTATAGGAACAATGTTATGTTGTGTTCAGGGAATTATGTATTAATCTAGTTATGCTTAGAAGAAAAGAATGCTTATTACAGATGATCAAGTATGGATATTGTGGTATGAAGGATGAATTTCTTTCTTACAATATTGAATTTTGTTATATAAAGTGTTACTAACAGGTGAACTTGGAAGATGGTCAAAATTCTGTGGAGCTTGTGGAAAGACAAGAGCATAAATATTATGCATGTTAAAATGAGGGGTTGAGGATTTAGAAGTCTCATCAAAACTGTTATTTATTCATTTTAATATTGATAATTATTGTTGAATAAAGAACTAGACCCAAATTGGTCAGAGTAATCGTATGGGTACAGAATGTAATATGACGAAATAAAGTGATTAAACTGAAAGTGATTTTTCTAGACTCAAGCAAGCGGCTTGGGGAAAATAAATTCCGGGACTCAAGCGAGAAAGCTTGAGGGAAATTGTGTAAAGAGTGTTGTAATGACACTGAAATACTCCCTAAAATCAGGGATTGAACAGCCACTAGAATTCTTGGAGAATCGGCTAGCTGTAAGACCTAGGAAAGCTATAAGAAAATGTATATGTGGGAGGCAGGACGCTGCTTAGTATGCATGAAAGAAATGGTTGCTGCGTGAGCACTAAGGTGTTAGGAAAAACATGAAAGAAATGTTTGCTGCGTGAGCACTAAGGTGTTAGGCAAGACATGAAAGAAATGTTTGTTGCGTGAGCACTAAGGTGTTAGGCAAGACATGAATGAAATGTTTGTTGCATGAGCACTAAGGTGTTAGGCAAAACATGAGAGAAATGTTTTCTGCGTGAGCACTAAGGTGTTAAGCAAGACATGAGAGAAAGGATTGCTGCGTGAGCACTAAGGTGTTAGGCAAGAATTTCTTGGATCAAGTGAATGTTGTTTGTTGATTTAGTCAACAGTATAGAATCATAGAGCGCTAGATTTATTCCATATATTGCAAGTGATATGTGCAATAAAGAACTCATGATTTATGTTTTGAGTTTGATTATGGAGTTTGATGATAAAGTTGTTGCTAAACAACTTTTATTTGAAACTCATTTTTGTAGTCGGAAATGCAGATATGACTAATGGCGACTTATGGAAAATTCATGAAAGTCTGAAGAAGGTCAAAATTGAAATGATGAAGCAAGAAGAGGATGACTCCAGAAGAGAAGACGAACTGGTAAAATTTATGAACACCGAGGACGGTGTTATTTTAAGGGGAGGAGGATGTGATATCCCTCCTTCTTTCCCTATTAGTTTGATAAATGTATATTGCAAATTAGTTGTAAATTGTAATTGCTTCTGGCGAGGAACTCAAGGCCACGGCCCCGCCAGAAGAACTTGTAAGTGATGTGTTAAATACCTAAGTTGTAAGTTGTAAACTTGAGAGATTGAGGGCAGCGACACAACTAGCCGACAATAGCCAAATCCACTAGGAAGAGGATGAATCATGATGGTGGGTCATCCAAATCCTAAGAACACTCGAGAAGTGGTAAAAATGACATATCTAATACCTTAAGTGATAAGGTAATCATCCTACGTGAAAGATAAATGACTAGTCGCCGCATGCCAATGTTTAACTTCGATGAACTAACTAATTTGTATCTGGTTTTAGGAAGTTCTTAACTCCAAGAGGAGTGACATGAAGTACCCTTAATAGACCCTTAAGTAGGAAAGAAGCTAAGAAGTACCACTAACTAAATATTATCAATAATATCATTTTAGTGTGAGTAGGAAATGGAGAGTAGGAGTTAATTATCGCATATATGAAATATATGCATTAGATTATGAACTCCTAAAGATGCATAAGATCGAATGAATGGAAACTATTTTTTTTACTTAATAGGTTACCCTTTTTTGTTGTATATTATATGCAGTAGGGAGTTGTTACGTACCTACTCAACCTTAAGATGGCACATGTATTATCCCAGGGGAGAAGAATATATTATCGATTTAAACAAAATTATTTAGTGGTTGTAATAGAGCGATTCCCAGAAATTTGTCTCTTGGAAGGGAACGCAAACTTCATTCTAACTACCACTTGTAAACGGAGTGGAAGGTCGATTCCTTTGAAGCTGCCAGTTGTTGCTAGATTAGGGATTCCTACAGAAGTCTGGAAAAAGGCAATCTATTCAAGAAGATTTGATTTTTGCATGATGGAGATATAACATCTTGGTGTTAGACTAATGAGATCGTGGGCACTAGAGTTACTAATAGCTCGGCACTGGAGTTATTGAGAGCTCGGCACTAGAGTTATTAACAGCTCGGCACTAGAGTTATTGACAGCTGGGCACTAGAGTTATTAACAGCTAGGCACTAGAGTTATTAACAGCTCGGCACTAGAGTTATTGAAATCTCGGTGTTGGGCAGAGCTCGGCGAGAAGGGTTATTATTTTGTCCCTGCGTTTAGGCTGGGCGGGGGAAAGAAAAGGATGGAGGAATAAGGGGGAAAAGGGGGATCTTTGTTGAAGCTCTTCTATTATTAATGGGAGCGACCCTCACTGGGAAAGGGGGTGCGTTTAACCAGAGCCGAGTTTCTACGAACGGAAGATCTAAAAGGACCTCCATGGCAGAGTTAAGGGGATTCGAGGCATGAATCCAGGTTGAGCTCTGCGACTAAAGAGAAATGGTAAACCCTATGAGTTAATGGCGATAACTACCAGGTATGATCCGGTATTTATAGATGTATTTATATTATATGCAGCTTTACTTCTGTGTGAAAACATATTTTCCTCCCAACGAAAACTAAGTGGGACTTTCGAGGATCAGTAATATCAATCCTATGCGTTTCCCAGTTAATGCTAGGCATATTTTTATGCTGCCACAACTAAACCGTGATCTACGTTTGACATACATTACCTTTATCTGTATCTATATATATATAGATATGTATATAGTATGTGTGATATGTATCGTTACTCTGGGATCACTAGTTATTCCGTTACCAAATCTTGACCTCTGCATTAGCATATTAGGGGTGTTTACTATGTGGGAATTGTTGGTTTGAATTCGTGATCTTGTGTAGAAATCGTGATCTTTGTGGGAAGATTCCCAGCTCTATTTTTTTGTCATTTGGGATCCTGATCTGTGGATGTGGATATCCTCAATTGAGTTCAATTGTTGAATTGTTAGAACCCGTTTTTAATTATGCTGGTGATGTGCTAGAGAGTCAGGCTCCGTGATCTGCACAAAGTATATATATAAATTTATGTATAACATATAAGCTGGAGTCAACTTTTATCTCAGAAATAATGCTAGCGAAAGAGAAACGTTCTCTGCCTGGAAGTGGTACCCTGCGACTATTTCCGATTTAAAATGTGGGATTTTCCCTTTTATATATATATATATATACTTTCGCTGCTGTGAGAAGGAGTCCACTCCTCATTGGGAAAGGTCGTGTGGTAAGGGTCTAGTTACCCTGCGACTATCTCCGATTTAAAATGTGGGATTTTTCTTTTATATATATATATATACTTTGTTGATGTGAGAATGATCAGATTCCCTACACATGAATATAGTTACTATCACGATGATGTCAATCCTTTTGCTACTCCTGCACAGGAAGTTCTGAGTTGAATTCACTCCCAAAATCGTGATAATTAAACCTTTGCTTTTAGTTTCGGTAGTCCCTTTTGACTTTGTTTATTTTAATAACTTGACAGTATTCCATGTGCAGTAACTTCATTTCTGTTGATGAGTTTTTGGATGATGGCAATCTCTATAGAAGCAAAGCTTTAGTTATATGCCACCATGTGTAGTTCTATGATTGTTGTTCTGGTGATACCTACAATAGCAATATCCACAAAGTATATTGCGATCAGGGCTTTTGTCCATAGTTACTACCTAGTATCATGATTATACTTGGTATCGATAGTGTTAACATTAAGTTAAACTATATATATATATATACCCTTGAACAGAATATCAATTAGATCCGTGAAATGATGAATTTCCTGATATATGCTTTTCAAGAGATTCTTTGTTAAAATTATGATGATCGCTTGCCTTACGTGTTTCATATGGTTCAATGTTATTGATATCTTCCATGTGTGCTATGTTATTGACATATTACTTGTAATATCTTAATATTGTGTTCCAATATCAATCACTTCGGCTGCATTGATTATGCGTATCTTATAAGGTAAATCTCAGTAGCAGTTGTTGATTTATGATTGAAAGTCTAACAGAATTCTCTTTAAGTTTTGCCGATCCCTGTCATATCTTGAGTATGGACTTGAAATGTATCACAAGTACTCTCAAGGAGAGATGTTGTAAAAGGTGTAAAGTAAATTTTGATTGTGGAATGTAATTTCTCTACTTTAAGGGTCCTCTAGGAGAAGGCCATTAAGTAAAGAAAGGTCAACAATGATGCAGCAAAAGATGTTGTAGAATGTAAACTGTTGTTTCGACAAATGAATGAAATGACCTACCTTTGTGGACGTAGCCCAATAGGGGTGAACCACCTGAAATTGTTCTCTTCTTGTGTGTGGATGTGTTATTGTCGTGGATATGTAATTGTTATGGGAATTCCTTGATGTCATGAGATTAAATATATGGTTGAAGGAGATGATGTTCACTGAATGATATAAATGATCAAGGTCAAGTTTCAATGAATAGTTAACCAATGTTATGTTTTAAAAGACGATAGTATAATTCTGATCTTATCTTTAAAATATGAATAAAGTGTCAGAATTTTGAGGTATGTTACATGAAGTTTGTAAGTACTATCGTTTTTGAAAATCAATTTGACTGCCAATGATATTAAATAAACTGATAATGGTATGTTACACAGTAGCAAAGAAAGCAACCTATAAATGTTTGAGGTCTTCTTATATTACTAATGCATGAGTGGTTTATGGTTTTTTAGAGGAAGATTTTTTTTTTTTTTTTTTTTGCTTCCCAAAATAATACCAGCAATTTATGGAGATGTTACACAACCATTTTCAGGTGAAAAATAAAAATTTCAGGTTCAGTGGAAATTCCGGTCTCCAAAAGAAAAATTTCCAGAATCAGAATTTTCAAGGGAATAACTTCAGAAACAGTCAACCGCAGAATTCTACAGTACCTAGAAATGCACGTAATAATACCATAACCAATGAACAAAAGGCACCTATCAAATGTTTTGAATGCCAAGGTCCCCATTATGCATCAAAATATCCCTTGAGGAAGCGAAAAAATAACAACATCAACTCTATTGAGACCGAATCTACTGTTGGGGACGTGGCGAGGGAAATGCCCAGAATCAGTGCAACACTCAACAACAGGCAAGCAGATCATCAAATCTCCATGGTAGAGATTGAAGGTATGCTACAAAATCATCCTGTTACTGTTTTAACTGACCCAGGTGCTAGCTTAAGTTATATATCACCAGATGTTGTGGAAAGTCTTAAATTGAAAACAGAAAAGTTTAGTAAATATGGGTTAGTTAGACTGGCAACTGAAACAAAGAGGAAAGTATCAGATTTTATAGAAAGTTGTGCGTTATCCATGAATCATTTACAGACACAAATCAAGTTGAATATTTTACCTTTAGGATCTTACGATATTATAGTCGGGATCGATTGGTTAGAAGCCCATCATGTCATTCTGAACTGTTACGAAAAAAAATTTACATGTTTAAAAGAAGAAGGAAAAACTGTAGAAGTAAAAGGTATCCCAAGAAAGGCAACCCTTAGACAGATTTCAGCCATACAAGTTAAGAGGGTAGTTAGAAAAGGATGTCAGTTGTTTGCAGTAAATGTAGTAAACAATGAGTTTATTGGTAAAGAGGATAAATTGAAATTAGAAGACATACATGTCCTAAATAATTTTAAGGATGTATTTCCTGAGGAGATCCCAGGATTAGCTCCTAAAAGAGATTTAGATTTTACCATCGAGTTAATACTAGGAGCAGTACCAAATTCTAAAGCTCCGTACAGAATGATTATAGTGGAATTAAACAAATTGAAATCACAGTTGAAAGAACTGATTGATAAGAATTATATAAGACCCAGCGTGTCTCCTTGGGGAGCACCTGTCATCTTTTTTAAGAAGAAAGATGGAACCTTAAGACTGTACATAGACTATCGCCAGCTTAATAAGATGACAATCAAGAATCAGTATCCGTTGCCCCGCATAGATGATCTATTTGATCAGCTACGTGGAGCAATGATATTTTCAAAGATTGATCTAAGATCAGGATATCATCAAGTATGGGTTAAGAATGAAGATATTTTCAAGGCAGCTTTCATAACTCGGTATGGACATTATGAGTTGGTAGTCATGCCATTTGGCTTGACTAATGCCCCGGCTGTATTTATGTGTTTGATAAATAATATTCTGCACAAATACTTAGACAAGTCTGTTGTTGTGTTTATAGATGACATTTTAGTGTATTATAAAAGTAAAGAAGAGCATGATGAACATCTACGGATTATCTTACAAGTTGAAAAAATTCAGTATCTAGGACACATAATTTCTAAAGAAGGAATCTCGGTTGACCTCGACAAGATAAAGGCCATTAATGACTGGCCGGTTCCTAAGGATGTGTCTGATCTAAGATCATTTATGGGCATTATTGGATATTATAGACAATTTATAGATATTTTTTCAAGGATTGCCAACCCCATAACTTCCTTACAAAAGAAAGGGAAGAAATTTGTGTGGGATCAGAAATGTTTAGAAAGTTTTAAGAGATTAAAGGAATTGTTGACTACATCACCTATTATGAGGATAGCAGATCCTAATAAATATTTCATAGTTTGCACAGATGCTTGTAATGACGAACTCAGTAGATTCCTAACACAAGAAGGGCATGTGGTGGCATATGAATCAAGAAATCTAAAAGTACATGAAAAGAATTATTGCACATACGATTAAAAGTTATTAGCTGTAATTCATGCTTTAAAAATGTGGCATCACCACCTTATTAGCAGAAAATTCACATTGTTAACATATAATATGGGTCTGAAATATTTATTAGATCAAACAAATCTGAATTCTAGACAAGCTAGATGGTTAACCTTCTTAAGTGAGTATGATTTCGAAATTCAACATATTAAAGGGAAAGAGAACAAAGTTGCAGATGCCTTGAGTCGTAAGGCAAAACTAAATTTTATTTCATCCATCAACACTTACTTCACAAATTTGGAAAATCAGATTCTTGAAAAGAGTGAAATAGATGAAGAATACAGAAAAATAAAAGAAAGGATAGTTGATTCTACTATATTGGCATCTTGGGAACAAAAAGTGAATAGTTTAATGGAAGAGTTTGTTGAGGAGAAGGTTACTCTTAAAGTATATTCAGAAAATGGAACATCTAAAATAAAGATACGTTGTGAAAGTTGTGGTATTGATTATGGAACAGGGGAAATATCTTTGGCAGCACGGACACTTTGCAACTTCAAAAACAATCACATGAAAACAAGGGCCCATCAACGTAACATTTCAACGGTGGGAAGTAGTGAAACTCCTTCATGTAACATAGAAAGGAAGACATCAATGGTTGGAGATCGAATTGAGATTGATAAAGCCATCAAAATACTAGATGATTTCAACAAGACACAAGATCCAAATTTGTTCAAAGTTGTGGAAGCAACACTTGCAGGATACGAGGACGAGAGAAAAGTAAAAGTGGAATGTACACGGTGCAATAAATGGTTTTTATTTAGTACCAGCAAGTGGTAATATTGTTAGTTCTCTAAATGAACATATGAAATCAAACAAGCACATTTCTACTACAAATGAGGCTTCACATAATACAATTGGGTTGAGGACTGGCATAGTTGGGAGACCCAAGAAGCCTACCAATGATAAGTCCCAACAGAGTTTGACTAGGTTCTTGGTCCCATCATCAACACCACTATCACATAGGGGTTCTACAAGTGCAAATCCTTCTACTTCAGGTATGTTAATTTCACAAGCTTATTTAATTTGAATATGACATTGAACATAATTTTATTTTTTATCTTCAAATTTATTTGTTTTATTGTATTATTGTAGATCATTTATCTCCCTTGATACTACAATGTTGGGGGTATTGGTATCCATATATTGATAGAAATGGGGAGAGATTGAACACAAAAATCCTAATGGATGATCAAAGGGGTGGGAAATTATGGGCCATAGAGAAGCATACCAAGAGGATGCTATGTTGTCATGGTACAGAATGCCGTATTGATGGTACATATAGGCATATTCATTGTCAGAGGGTTTCTGAAACAGGGATACCTTTTGAATCATTGACATGCAAGTTTTGTAAGTTGATTCCAGACTGTGATGACTTTAGGATGCGTTTATATCGTGAATCAAGGAGCCCCATTAAAAGACATGGGCGAGATACAGGGAAAGGGAGAAGATTAGACTTTTTGACTCAAACTGAGCTCAGAAATGTTGCAAGGGTTACAAATACTAGCTATAGATCAACAATGAGGGCTCTTTGGTGGGAGAGGACAAAGGTTGCTATACTCTCTATTAGAATAAGGTCCCTAAAGGACAAGTTGTTTGAATCTACAGAAAGGAAAGATGTATTTAGGTTTTGCAAGGATGTGTGTGAGGCACATAGACAAGGAAACTTAGAAGGTAAAGATGTCATTTGGGAATTTGTCAAAGATATCTTTCACAACCTAACACGTCCAAAAGCAGGGAGAAGGTATGGTGCATCCACTAAATCCATTTATGAGATGATTAAGTTATGGGGGGGTCCTAGATTGCATATCTTCATTAGCTTGAATTTAAATGGTCCTTCAATATCTACAACTTTAAGGCAAGTGAGAAAATCACTGTCATATATCCCAGGGGAGCATGAGTACATTTTTGAGGCACTTTGAAAGGTTTATGCTTCTTATAAATCCAAACATGGTATAGAGGGTCCGATTCCTGTATGCCTTGCTGAAGGTGAGACCGTTGTGAAAAAATATGTTAGGTGGGTAGCAAAAAGTGATACTTTCGTTGGTTTTTGTAGTAATAAAGAAAATCATCAATGCCAATCACATTTCTTAGTGACTGTGGGCGAGGGAGCTACAGGCTATGATGTTATTACAGAAACTTTTAAGAACAGTGTAATTGGTCATTATGCACATGTCATTATTGCAAACCCTTTACATGAAAAGCTTCCCCGTTTGGTTGTGGTTGTTCATCCAACATGCAATAGGTTCGATGCAAATTTTGTTGCCAAGCAATGGGAAGAAATAGAAGTTATGTGGAGGAAACACGTGGAAAATTGTTTGGGACCTATTATTGGTCATTCATCTGATGGGGATAGTAGAAAAAGACAACTTATGTTGAAGGCTTAGTCTTCAACAAAAGGTATTCGATATCAAATCCCTTGGGAAGGGTGGAGGCTATCTGGGTTGCATGATGGTGGCAACGTAATAGGACTACATGACCAGGATTACATACACAACGGGAAAAAGATAATCAATCCTTTGTTTAGTGGCCGACGAGATTTGATCCTTGGAGAAGAGTTGGTAAGTTTTAATCATGTCAAAATGGTTTATAACACTTTTAAAGTGGACGATCACAAGCTTAAAATTGAATATATAGAGAGGATGGATCGACAAAATTGGGGTTCAGCGCAATGCATTGCTTCAAGGCATGTTCAAAGGTGTTTAAAAGAGATGAGAAGTACAACAAGTGGTAGGGCAGAGAGAACACTAGGTACAGAGATTTATCTAATGATTGTTGCTGACTACATTGACATTTTTATGTCTCATAGTTTGACTCTTTGGGAAAGAGTGCGAAATGCTTCAAGATTTCAACATTTCTTTTTGTTATGGTTATGTTGGGTACGGAAACAATCTCATGTTAATGCCAACATAAATTTCATTAGTAGAGAGGCATATCAGGATGTGAAAATTTCGTGCCACTTTGCGGTTTTATTGATGAGATTGTTTCGAGACCACTACTCTAACTTGTCATGTGTATTGCACTTGACTGGGTCATATGTGTGTGAGAACTTCTTTAGCAAAGTTGGTGAGATGATTGGATCAAAGAGGGCCTATGATTTCACTGACTTGCTTCATGCTATTGGAACTCTTAATAGAGTTGCCGGAGAAGAATTAAATCCACAAGCGCTTCACTTTAATAAATCTCATAAAAAACAAGAAAGCATCTGTAATAAATTGCACCAACAAACAACAGAGAATCATAATGTATTATCTCATTATGATCCAATATCTATAGATGATAAAATTATAGAAGCTCTGAAAGTAGGATTGAATGATGCGCAAAACCTTTTATCAAGATTTGGCATGCAACCAAAAGGACACACACAATCTTCTTGGTGGTTTAAACCATGGACAGAGGATCAAAACTATCCAACAT
Organism: Larix kaempferi; assembly: GCA_027924585.1. Classification (NCBI taxonomy): domain Eukaryota; kingdom Viridiplantae; phylum Streptophyta; class Pinopsida; order Pinales; family Pinaceae; genus Larix; species Larix kaempferi. The sequence goes on from BSBM01000893.1 coordinate 8,107,920, forward strand.
TCCAAGTAGTGGATGAAGTAGTTGATGGTTCTACATCGAATATTCCAAGTTTAGAGAACATGGATTCTTCCACAACAAATGAATCTCATTTCTCTATCTATATAATATCAAAATCAATCCAAAATTAGAGTCGATTCTAAGGGCGTGGATTTGGGATGTTTCCCATGGTGTTGGTCAATATACCACTTTGTGATAGTGCTAGTTAGGGTCCTCTAGAATAGGTGTAGCCTAATAGAATCATCAACGATGTTGTTTGGTGAGCACCATAGGTGAAACGACATTATATGATTTTAGGGGACTTCTCCAGCCTTCCCTTCAAAGTTTGGGATGTATGACGAGAGTTCGATAGGCATAGGGGGGAATTTGGATTATGCTGGATCAAATCATTGGTCAATCTCATTAAATCAAGGAGGTTGAGGCTAACCATAACTGGAAAGCTCGCATTTGGGCAAAGCTTGTCCTCATGGTTTCCATCTAAAATATTTGGGGTTTATAAAATATGTTTCATGATTTAGGGACCATAAACCAAACAAAACAACAAGGTAGAGACCAAGTGCAACAAAAGATGGAAAGGTCAACCATTCTATCTTCTTGTTTTATTAATCCTACAACTATTATCGAAGGATTAAAAATATTTTGGCCACATTTTTCCATTTTTTAAAGAATACTAAAAATAAAAAATAAAATTAAACTAGAGCACTACAAAATGAAAAGAAAAATAAATCCACAAGCATTAATTAAAACAAAAATAAATTTACAAGCATTAATGAAAAGAAAAATAAATTAACAAGCATTGAGGAATTTAAGTGGTTTTAGGTTTTTATGGTTTAACTTTTTATGCCTTCATAATGAGGGTTTTCACATTTGGGTTATGTTATCATGGTTTAATGTTTTTATTTTTTGTGTACTAAGTTTAGATTTGTGGATTTTAGTATAAATTAAAATAAAAAAATGGGCATTCCCAAAACAACAAAAAACTTAACAAGTGGTTGGTGAAATAGCCTGAGAATAAGGTGAAGTTGTCCAATGGGTGCATAGGGGGATCTTCATTGTTTGAGGCTATTCTCTTACAATACTGACATTTCTAACCTTTTAACTTGTCAAAACCATGACAATCTATGAATGATTTTCTTAAAAAATTCCAAACACATAAATATAATTTTAAAGAAAACCAAGTGATTCCTTACATTTTTTGAAGTCCGTATACTAAAGTGGATGTTAATAACCATCATTATCTTCATCAAAGAATGTTTGAATAAACTTAATCTTCTAAAAGGGGAGGCTTGAAAGTACACAAAATATATAAAGATGCAATATATTTTTTAAGAGAATTATTGCAAAAATAAAATACAATTAGAAACTAAGTAGATGTAATAAATTAAATTAAAAAGAATTAAAATACTTAAAAATACATAATAATACTAAACTAAATTAAGTGTCATATATATATATAGAGAGAGAGAGAGAGAGTGTGTGTAGGATAAACCCATCTAAACTAGATCATATTTTAAAAAGATGTGTTTAGATTTAGATCTCTCTTACTCTCTAATAGATAATTAAGATAAATTCCTCTCTAGTGGGATGTCCTAATTCCACTTGAATTTTTTTTAGACAAACAACATATCGTTCTTTGATTGACTATGTACTGTATCCTATGATCTTCCAACACAATACATATCTTGCTTATTTTCCAAAATTACCATGTTCACAAGCTAAACACAAATGATATTTATGTGATATTCCTACATATGAGGAAGAAATCAATAGTTTCCATGAGATGGATTTTATCCTACCTTGATGTTTTATCATTGTATGTTCTAACTAGTGATACTTTACTCTAGTCTAATTAATTTTTTGTTTCATGCATTGATTTTTTGTTTCTTGAGAACACATTTGACTAATAATTAAATTTGATTAAAGATAAAATATTCCACAACTATGATGATCACATGAGTAATTCTAAATAAATATCTTTAGAATTCTAGCTATAAGACTTTCTAATTACAAGTGAATCCCAACTATAAACATATTAAGTAATGCATACCCTTCTCACATTCCAACCTTAAACATAATAAGTATTTTCAACACATTTTCAATAATACTTTACAATACAACTTAATTGAAACATACCATAATCACTTAAATAAAAAAAGACATTCTTGAATAATAATTATGACCATTGTAGTACCCTATCTAAATAAGGTACATCTATGAATTCAACTAAGTCTTAGCATTTCCATTAGCTAAGGTATCTAAGATTTTAACTAAATTTTAGCATAGTTCAACTTAGCATTTTATTTTATTTAAAAAGAATCTATGAATTTAACTAAGTTAGCATTCTTCTATTTAAAAGTATAAGTATAACTATCAACTACAATCGGAATCCACCTCTATTCAAGACTTATTTAAATATTGATAATCTCTAAAAGCATATAACACTAATTACATTTTTCTGAGGAGGAATTGCATACAATTACAAAGTGGTGTCTACCAAACGGCCACTTCTTATCTAAACAGAACTATTAATTAACAACAACTCATCATTTCCTGTCTAAACGGAACTATTAATTAATAGTCAATGGCCAATTCATATCTAGACAGAACTATCAGTTACTAACCAAATCGCCATCTCAATCTAAACCAGCTATCCCTTAATCATCAAATCGCCAATTCACATCTGGACAGAGCTTATCGGATTACAGTTCATCACACGAAGTTGGCTTGGAGAGTAGGAGCGTTAAGCGATCACAGTGAGTAATTTTATAATCTAGAATTCGTCATAATAACAGACTCATGGATCGAATGCAAATTGGATAACATTATGATGCAATTGGATATGAATCCAATGCTGCCAATAAGAAAAATATTTGATTTATCATTCAACGAAATCGCTAATGAGTTAAGTACTGGGGAAACTTTAACACAAACTTCTAATGGAATTCATTGTTATTGAAATCACTATCTATATGGGGACATCAGACTTGAATCTACTGTCAGTGAAAACGCTATGGATTGAATATTGGACAAGTTTAAACACAAACAATAGATTGAAATCACCGTTAAGCAATCGTTATGGATCTGGGGATAGCGAGTGACATGAAAAGGTTTGACAAAACAATGTAGGAATCCTCAAAGCTTAGGGAGATTCACGAGCTTTCTTGAAAGCGTAGGTAAAATGAAAATTGCATACTACATGTTCTTCTATTTCAAACTACATGTTTTTCTTTGTGAAAACGAGTACAATGTTATAGTTTATTTGACATACTGATTATGTATTTATGGGGGTCTGTGAATACTACAAAACCCATATTGGGGCCCTCGAATGTGTCTTTGGATTCTGGGAAAGCACAAACGATAAGAGATTTAGTCAGGTAAACAATCAATATGGGGTTCGCTTACAAGCATCAGTCATAGGTGCATGAAGAATAGGTCAATAAGAGGTGGTTAATTATAATAGGTAAATTTCCCAGGCAGAATTCATTCTGTGGTAGGCCAAGGATTAAAAATGCTTGCTGAATAGTTGAGTCCTGACTCCTTATTTCTATACTATATATAGTCGTTTACGAATCGATAAAAGGTTTCAACGCAGCAAGGCCCAAGCTTTGGTCCATCCACGGTAACACCTGTGAATAGGAGTCGTTTCACCCACGCACATTATTAAAAAAATAAATTAATATACACTTAGACCTTACATTTAAATAGATTGTTGCCTGGGTTGAACCTATTCTATATCCAGTTTATGTCATTGACTGCGTGGACCCTCAAAACAATTTATCTTTTTTACGAAGATCCTATTATAGCAGCAGAGTTTATTTCCCTAGATCCAGTTCAGTTAAAGACAGAGGCACAAAAGAGTTCATACTAAATCCCGTGCATATTTCAGGTGTAGAACGACTGAGAAATATATATATAGAGTTCCCAATGAAGGAAGGTATTTCCAAGTTGGGGCATTGATTTGAGAGATATACTATACATATAAGTTGCTCCCACTGAGAAATTTACTCTGACATTCATTCTTAATGAAAGAGTGAGCTCGACCGTAAGATATCTATAATGCCATGGATGAGGCTCTCGAATCCAGTATTTTAGCTCTATGAGATCAAGTCACCGACGCCCTCTCCCCTCTCTCTTTAAACATCTCTTAAAAGGCTATGCCCTTTCGAATTAGAAACCCACCTTCTGAACCATATCGTAGGGGACACTATGGCACTCAAAAATGGGAAAGATGAAGCTAAAAACTTTGACTTAAACTGTAGATGTTGATTCGAGTGGAGGCTACTGTATAATGGGAACTTACGACGACATTAAAATTAAGAATAGTATTCAGAACTCCTGATAATGATCTCTACAACAAACCCAGATAAGTAGTGGCATCCAGAAATCAATGGCAGACATTACTATAGTTCTGAATGACAAATTGCAGTGGCAGACAAAGACACAAACATTATTATAATTCTCAATCACAGGTTGCAGTGATAGACAGTGGGGAGAAAGAAAAAATTGGGTGCAGGGAACATCTAATGAGAAGCGGAATTAATTTTTTAAAATAGCTAAGAAGAGGATAATAGAACAAGAGCAATTGCAAATGCTTACCTTTTATGGGTGATGAAAACTAGCAAAACTTGAAATTCCTCTCGACAGAACCAGAACAGGGAAACCTCTTTTCACTGGTCTCCAGCCTCCTCTTAGTGCCCAAACTCACTAGACACCGGAGATAGGAGGCGTGCAGCTACACATTAATTTTAGGCTATGCATCTCATAATCAGAAATTAAGTGCCGACGAAAGACTCAAAATTCCTGAATCCTATCCTATGTATATCATTCAAACCCCACTCATAACAGTTATACCTTGTTGGGCACTGGAAATCTTTCGACCTACCAATGGCAAGGTCTCGCCGGGATGGGGAAGGAAAGGATCATAAAATGATGGTTAGGGCTTCGATCTCGATGGAGTTTACTTGGTAAAGTTGTGAACTGAGCAAGCTAGCAGCCAGTGAATCTGCCTTTGATATAACTTGAAGGAAGGGAAAGTTGCAGCCCGCGGCCGAGCACGCAGCAACTACCAAAAGGAGAAATTAATTCCATTAACCCTATTGTACCTACTACCACCCTAACATCATTTAATTGCACCGCTCAAGTTTCAAACTGTGCCAGTGCCACACTGCCATGTTCCCCACTACTGCCAACTCCCGAGTGCCATGGCTGATGGCACAGTCAATTTTTTGCATTCCATTTTGCTCAATACGTCTTACACCACATCAATTGAATAAATGCACACCAAACTTCAGCCTCCGTTTACATGGATTTTGGGCAATTGAGCTTGTCATATATTTAATAGAAGTACAGCAGCAAATGGATCCAATAAATACCTGTAGTTTAATAGCCTCGTAAATTGTTTGTAATTATGACATACCATGGGAAGGGGATATTTGATCGCCATATCTGGCATGGTTGTCATGTCAACTATAGATCAACAACCTACTACTATTGTTTCCAACCCAATTCAACGATCAATCATGTCCTTGGGATTGATCGCTTGTTTAGTTTCTGGATGGCATTGATATGGTATGATTGATGGCTCACAACTTTTACCCATTTAATGCAGTTGTTCAAGATTTTATTGCAGATTACACAATGCATGCCCCAATATGGCTACCCTCCCAACAAACGGTCATTAGAATGGTCAGGTGTACCTACATTAAACTCATAATATTAAACCTTGCAAGTAATTTCATGTGAAGTAGATTGCAATCTGTTACCATCCCTCGATTTCGATAGCCGTATTAATTTTATTACATCTTGGATAAGCAATCAGTTGGGATGTGAGTATATTAACAAAGTTGACCACCTTGTTTCCTAAGGAGTTGTGAGACCCCAGGAGTTGTCCTTCGTAATACTTTGGTTATATAACAGGTATCCAAGGTTTAGAATTTGCAATGTTGGTTTTATTTGGCTATTTTTTTTAAAGTTTAATTTCTTCACATTTTCTTATGCCTACAATAACATGAATTTGGTCCTATCTTTGCAGTATCACACATTTGATGAATTGCAGGATAGATAAATAATTTCATATCACACATTTGACGAATTGTAGGGTAGATAAATAATTTCAAAGAATAATAAAAAAATATTAATTTTTAAATGATAAAGATTAATTTTAGAAATGAAGATATTATTTTGTTATCTAATAAAAAGTCAATGTAAATAGACCATAGATTGATTACTATATATTTGTCGGAGGAAGATATAAAAATGGGTAGTCTAGGTAGCCTCATGGATAGTTCAGAAATAAATAATAGGGTTTTTTATAGCGTATCATTCATGAACAAAAATTAAACTTTTTAAACATCTAACAAATTTTTGGGAAATTGACAAGTATGAATTTTTTTTTTATTTTAGAAAAAAATATTTATTAATTTTCATAACATATATTAATAATTTTTGGTATTTTTAATATCATGCATAGAAAAAAAAAATATACTTTAAAATTATTTGTAATAAAATACACTCTCGTCCCCTCCACGCTTCTACATGAAATGTAATAAAATATACCGTAAATATTTGTATTGCTATATAACATATTTAAGACTCTTTGACCCCTTAATACAAGGCAATATATTTTCTCATTTCCATATCATAGTTTATTCCCCAATATGAATGGACATGATAGGATATTGCCTATTAAGTGACCCCCCCGTGCCCAACCTTGGAACCTGCAACCAACCGACAAGCCACAGCCATTCAGGAGCATCCGCTGAAACCAGCGGGTAAGTTACTCTAAACCCACCTGTGCTAAACGCTGCCATAGTTTGTGAAATGTTCCGCAAAGGTTAATGGTTTTTCAATTATTGGTTTGTTGTGGTATAGAATGGAGATGATGGCTTATTTTAGATTGATATTAATATTTATTATGCTCAAGATCTTAGTAGATCGATCATGGGTTCTTTGTTCCCTTACAATTTATGTTGTAAATTTTATCGATATATTGGGAATTAAGATACTCTGTGATTTTTTTTTATTGAACTCCGATAAAGGTATGCGATCCGAATAGTTGACTGTAGAACAAAAAATTCCTGTGATAAAGGTATTTCCTTCCCGTTGCCCCTATGTAGTTTCTTTACCTCTTGGCGATCCTCAAGTCAAGTCAATACTCGCATTTTCTTCGCCCCTCTGTGGTTTCTTCGCCCCTGCGGGATGCTCAAGTCAAGTATATTTCCCAAATCGATAGATTTGTCTTCATCCGGCATCTTCATTCAAAACGTTCCAAAGCATACGGAGGCTTTGAAGTTTTATGTTAATATATTAATAAGTAATAAAAATGTGAATCTTATTTTAAATGTTAAAATTTAAAAAGATATTATTTGCTATATAATTATTAAAGTGTATAAAATATATAGGAATATTTTTAATTATTTCATAGTGAGTAAAGAAAGTAATTTTTTAATTTTTCTTAAAATTTAGTTAGATAAAAATGTGTTTTTAGTAAATATTAATAATTATCACCATTATTATAATAATTATGTAAATAAATATAAATAATGTAATATAATATAAAAAATAAAAATATGATATAAATGAGATTATAATACTTCAAATATAAATTTAATTATTAAAAAATTCATAAAAAAAATAAAAAATTGTAAGAAAAACAAAATGAACATACACAAAAGTTTAGACATGTCTTAATTATAGTTTTTTTAAGCATCTTAATAATTGCATTTTTTTTAATGCATTGTTGTACGCAACAAAGGCAATGTTTAGATGATTTAAATTTATATATCTATATATTAAGTATTTATATATGTATTTCATTAAATTATTTGTTATCTAATTAATTTATTGCTTGATTAAAACAATTTGTATATATATATATATATTGTGTGTAGAGTGAATAATTGATGTTATATAGTAAATAAATGAGGTATTAAAGAATAAAATACTTATAAATATGGTATTTCAATAAGTAATAATTTATTTATTTTATCAATAAAAGCTAATAAATAAAGGGTTTTGAAATGTTGTTTTTATAATTGCATATGTTGAGAACTAAAGTATTAATATAGTTTTCCTAAGTTAAGAAGCATGGAGAGTAAATGATAAATGTGTAATTTATATTTTTTTCAGAGTTTTGTAAATAATAATTGTGTACATCATGACCGGGCCTAATGATTAAAAACATGTATTTCCTCCTATAAGGTTATAGGTTCAAATATCGAGGGGGCTAGAATATGTAAACCTCTATAGACTTAAGCAGTTACATCGCTATGTAGAGAGGGTCCCTTGTCCAATCAACAAGGGGGTCTCATACACCAACATTAGTCTCTATTTGGGAGGAAGAATGCCAACAGTTCCTCTTAAATTTCTTCTTCCCTTTAGTTCCTTGAGTACATCAATAACAAGTTTCCTCCCCTCCAAATGAGGTGAATCCTAGATGAGTTGATCGCCCAACAACATATTTTGTTCTAATTCTTTTTCTCTCTGGTCTCCATTTGATTTTCTTCCCTAGTGAGAGGAGGAGAGGGATGAGGAAAATTCACCAAAAATCTAGCATAAGAAGGAAGATTGTACAAATTTCATGAGTTCGAGCTTTGAGTCTTTCGGAGCTAGGCCTTCTCTCCAAAGGTCAACAGTTTACCACCCTTACCATCTACGAAATCTGGGGAAGTATTGATGGGTTTCCCAGTCACTTGCTTCTGAAAAAAAACACACAAACTCTCAACTCGCAAATCTAGAATGCAAATCTAGAGTGCAAGTATTTATGCAATGGCCCATCACTATTAACCAAACTTTCTATTTAAATATGAATATTTAGACAATATTGGTACTAAAATTATGCATGTTTTTGCATTAAAATTAAATATTAATTTTATTTATCAAGTTATGTATTAGATTTTCTTTTATCAAATTATGTATTTCTATTTCGTTATTTTGGATAATTGAATTATGTAGATGACTCAATATGCTAAAATTATTACAATAAGAGAATAAGAACCTTTTAATGTGCTAGGGAAACTAGTCCCCCTTTTTTAGCTATTGTTCAGTGGCCAACAATTTCACTTAATGTACTCATAAATAAATCTCATCTCACTTATTATCTTCTTGTATACGTTGTTTAAAAGTTTTTATAGCATAATTTTTTGTTTAAAAGCTTCTGTAGCTTCATTCTTCACATGAATTTCAGCATGTGGCTATTCAAGCTTATCCTTCACAAGCCCAAAACAACATCCTCTTACGATATCAATTTCTATCTGGCTATTCAAGTTTGTATCAATGCTTCAATCATCACATCAATTTCAATCAGGTTGTTAACTAATATCCTCTACAACCAGCTTTAAGTTAGATCTGCAATAATAAAAATATGGTATTTTTCTGCAACCATCTTCAAAGTTAATTGCAATAATAAAAATAGTCTTTGGATGTGGAAATGAATTCACTTGTCCTCTGCCTCATTTTATTTTTTTGTATGTATTCGTTAAAGCATCTAGTGTATATATATATTATTTAATTGCAATACTACAGTTTTTTTTGGATTATAGATCAATTAATGCAGTAATAAAAACATGCAACAATCAAAACATGCACTATTACAATCGTTTGTAATGAGTGGATACTGAAACGAAATTCAATTGTCTTCTTATTTTTAGTTGTGATTGTTTGTAATGAGTGTTTGGTGAAACGAAATTCACTTCCCTCTGCCTGCGTTTTGGAAATTGAGTGTGTACCCTACATCTCGACCATCTGAACCACGTGACTATTACCTGAACCCTGTGTTCAACCTCTGGTCGATATACACCTCTCGAACTTGATAATTCCTGGGACTTGCCTTAAAAATCAACCTCTACAGAAACAATCTGGAAGCATATAAATAGATTGCCCCCGAAATTAATTATGAATGATTAGTCTGTAATGAATTCAACGTTTTTTTTTGTCAAATTGAGAAGTGAAAGTCACACAGTTAGTTTCGACTCCCCAATTAAGAAGAAAACCAAGTAATTTTGGCTTCCAATTTCACACAGGAGAAGAAATCAATCATTTGTGATCATTTATTAAAAAATGAGGAAATGGGTAATAAAATTAAGGAAATTTATTAGTATAATTTTGTAATAGTTTGTAATATAGATAATAAATTATAAATGTAGTACCTTTGCAAAAGAGTTCGTTTCACTAATTCTTACCCCTTGATGAATACGATGTGCTAGGCATTGATTTGATGCATTCAAAACATGATAATATGCTAGGGTGCACTGAACTTATAACTATTTTCTAGAGCAAACAAACCTCCATTGGTTGAGAAGGATGACTTCCTTTTGCTAGATTTTGACCCTTGCTTTATCACTAGTATTTAATCTTTCCACTTATAGAGTGATGGTTTTCCCATAAAGGGTATTACAATGATATCAAAAGCTCCATGTCAACAAAATCTAGGACTTTCAAATCATTTCACATTTCATGAAATATGTTTTTTTTCTTTCTTCAGTACAAACTATTCATTTGCTAATTACTCCAATATTTATCTACCAAAAATTTCAACTAATATTGATTCCAACATGAGTTTTCATCGTCATATATGTATTTATGTTATGAAAGAAATTTCATTTTATGTGTCAACTTCACATCTTCAACATTATCAACTCATAAAGTGGTTGATGATGTATTTTGTAATGTTTTTAACAATTGTTGCAAATGATGGATGTCAACCTCTCTAATTATATGTGGGTATGCATATTTTTTGTATTTGTGATAGTTGTAGGTGTTGCAAATCTATGATTATTGTTTTATAGGTTATGAAGGTAGAAAAATTTAATCTTGATATTACCTGTAATACCCATTTTCATTTGTAGTAACGATAAATTTTCTTATATATACTAAAATCTAAAATATTTGTTTTTGTTTACAGTTATGGACAATGCGTATGTTTCAAAATTTCTCTTTGCTATCCATGACATAAGCCAACAAGAACATTTTATTTCCTACTTTTGAAATAAGATTAGCAAGGAAAATGGTTTTCCATGCCGGCTATTTGATGATATACTTAATTTTTTATAAAAGATTAAGCAAATACTTCGCCAATTTGAGCATGTTTGTCAAAGAGAGGCTGGTAGAAAGTTAATGAGAGATCGTGATGTAAGCGTTGATGTGAATTGGTGTTCCATGTGTCATACATCCAGTTGCAGATTTGAATTTGGAGAGAGCATGATAAGAAATAGTACTATCAATAATTTTTCTTTTAATAGGTATGTGTATTACTTTTTATTATTTTGTTTAATAAATCCTTTAATCATATTGCTTGATTTTAATAAATATATTTAATAAGTGATTTATTAATATTATTTTTTTTGTGATGCAGAGTTACTACAAATGCTTCTTCTAAATTTAGTTGGGCATCCTCTGAGATTGAAAAACATGAAGAATTTATTGTCCATATACATCATATGATCTCTCGCGTGATTGGATCTGAATGTCATCTTTTTTACTATACACTTAAATTTTTTTCTGGGATGAGGACATCACTCTTCCAACTTGAACATATTTGTGAAATCCATGGCGTTGATGTAAGTTGGCCCTGCATATGTCATAGAGGTAGCATATAATTATTTCTAAAATTGTTGATGTAGATCAATTTTGATACAATTTGGAGTGGAGATGTTAAATTTGAGTAAATGATGTTATATTTGAAATAAGCATGGCATTTATTTTGATTAAGGATGTGTAATTTTAAATTCCTGATAAAGATGCACAAATTTCAAAATTGGATTGTAACTTTTAATATCACATTTATTACAACTATCATTGTTTCTAGTAAAATATGTGATGGCGATAAAACATATATTTTATGAATATCTTTGTTCCAAAGTCAGTTTTAGTATCAAATGTTTGATAAATTATATGTTTTTCAAATATTTGTTTTCTATAATTTTAAGAATATGTAAGGGCTGCATTAAATGTCTCGTTTATTTTAATAAACTACTTCAAAATATTATCAAATCAACTCCTATTAATCTAATTAAATAATTGTGTTCACAATTGTCATTATCCTTCTGTATAAGGATTGTAGCTATAAACTAGTAAAAAGTGGGGATATATAGTAATAAAAGATTATCAAATTTTGGTGATATAAAGGTGGGAGGTGATAAGTAGTTGATATGATTTTAATTCTATGAAAACCCTTGCACACCAACGAGGGTTTGCTTTCCTTTTTGGAAATCTATGTGATGATTAAATAACCATGTTAGCTTGTAGGTAAAAGTTACATGGTAATTCTTTGAGACTTTAGTTAGAGGGGTGTGCAATTCTCTTTTTTAATTTTTCAATTTAAAAATCATTTATATACATGTATTGAATTGAATTCTAAAATTTGGACATTATAAACTTTTATAAATTCTCATTTCATAAAAATTAAATTGATGAATATGTTATTATTTTTTAAAATATTATAATAATCAATTTATAAACATTATAAAAACTATATTAAAAAAACCATTTCATAAAATTATATATAAATTGTATTTATAAAGAAAATGTAATTTATATATATATATAATGAAATATTATGTTTATATCTATCAATATCATTATATAAAATTACCTGTTGGGAAAAGATGTTAATAAAGAATAATCCTTAATTTTAAAGAATAAATGATAATATAGAAAATAACATTCTATATCATCTTATGCCATTAATTGGTATTTGTATATCTTCACATAAATTATTATATATCTTCACATAAATTATTAATTAAAAATACTGTAAATTAAACTTCCAACTCATTATAAGAAGACATCACAATTCAACCATAAAAGTTAAAAATCAAGTTCAAAGTTCAAAATTTTGTGACTCATATGAATTAAGGATTTATAAATTCTCATTTTATATATATACTTACTCATACTCACATACAACATATATATATATGGATTGAGTTTTAGGCTTGTAGAGGACCCATAATGCTCACTATTTTAAGTCCAGAGGACGTGAAAAAAATTCAATCTATAATTAACAAGGTAATGCTCACTCCGATCCTTGCAATTCCAAATTTCTGATAGCGTGTGGATCAACACGGTTCATGTTTTGCAAATCTAGTGTCCTTCTAAAAGTAATTGGATAGAGCGGTAGGGAAAATGTTTATCCAATATAAACTCTATAGGCCTTGTTGTCATAGAATGTTCATATTTTATAGATTACTATGGATCATGTTTTTGCACTAGAGTAGCAAGTGCTTTATAGTTCATTTTGACTCTTGGTGTTGTATAGTCCAATTTGACATAAACTCACCTTGAAGTGAGTTTTGGTATCAAATGTTTGATAAATTATATGTTTTTCAAATATTTGTTTTCTATAATTTTAAGAATATGTAAGGGGTGCATTAAATGTCTCATTTATTTTAATAAACTACTTCAAAATATTATCAAATCAACTCATATTTATCTAATTAAATATTATTATAATTTAAGTAGGACTGGTATTTAAGAAGGATTTCATTCTATTTAAATACTAATATAGTGGAAGGGAATCTTGCGGCAGTTCTCCTTAGTGATTAAGATATAATTAGAACCTGAGAATCTATCCATAAAACACATCATCTCGTAATTGGCTACTGCATTAACCAATGGGTCAATGGAAGGTAAGGGAAAGTAATCTTCAGGAATTTAAGTAATTAAAAAATATAAACACCTATATAGTATATTGATGATTAAAATATATTAAAGATGATCCTCTGTCCCTATGTAAATATTGATGATTCTTTCAATGAGTATATAGTTTCCCTTTAAAAAGGTTTATGGGGTGGGAGGTAAGTCAAACTTTATTAAACTAAGGTCTACTAAAAATCATATGGCATCACATGTCTCGATGAAGTAGCCAACTCAATCCAAACTATAGGAAAAGTACTCATAAGGATAACGAGGATCAACCATAGGTAATTGCCTTGAGCATGTGAAGGATGTATTAATTAGTACCAAAACCATCCATATTAAAAAAAGGGTTACCCTCTTCCTCGTGTGGTAATAAGGTGATAAGACAAGGAGGAAGACAGAGGGTACACTCATTTGGCCATGAGGTAATGATACTGCTGTATGAAGGTATATACCAGTATATACACTGGTGTATATTCTGGAATATACATTGGTGTATATACCGGTATATACACCAGTGTATATACCATAATATACACTAGTGTGTACCCTGCTGGAATATGCACTAGAATATACACTGGTGTATATACTGGTATATACAGTGGTGTATATACCGGTATATAGACTGGTGTATATTTCGGTATATAGGCATACCGGTATATACACCAGTCTATATACCAAAATATACACCAGTCTATATACCGGTATATACACCATTGTATATTTTGATGGTGATGAAGATGATGATGATGATGATGATGGTGGTGATGAGGACGATGTCAACAATGATGATCTTGATGATGATGATGATGATGAAGATGGTGACGACGACGATGATGAAGATGATGATGACGATGATGGTGGTGGTGGTGGTAGTGGTGGTGATGACGACGACAACGATGTCGATGATGATGAAGATGGTGATGATGATGGTGATGATGATAACGATGATGATGATGATGATGATAAAGATGATGAGAATGATGATGATGTGTACATTCCGGTAGGGTGATGGTATATAGACTGATGTATATTCCGGTATATAGGGATACCGGTATATACAACAATATATATTCCGGTGTATACACTGGTGTATATACTGGTATATAGACTGGTGTATTCTGGTATATACACTGGTGTATACCAGTATATACACCAGTGTATATACCAGAATATCGATATATACACCGGTGTATATACCGGTATTTCAGTATATACATTGGTGTATATACCGGTATTCCGGTATATAGACTGGTGTATATACCAGTATATAGACTGGTGTATATACCGATATATACAACCAGTCTATATACCAAAATATATACCAGTCTATATACCGGTATATAGACTGGTGTATATACCGGTATATACACCAGTCTATATACCAAAATATACACCAGTCTATATACCAGTATATACACCAGTGTATATACTGATATATAGACTGGTGTATATACTGGAATATACACTAGTGTATATATCGAAATATACACCAGTGTATATTATGATGGTGATGAAGATGATGATGATGATGGTGGTGCTGACGACGAAAACGATGTCGATGATGATGATGAAGATGGTGATGACGATGATGATGATGATGATGAAGAAGATGATGATGAGGAGGAGGATGATGATGATGATGAGTATATTCCGATAGGGTGATGGCATTGATGATGACGATCAAAATGAAGATGTTGATGATGTATATACTGGTATATAGACTAGTGTATATTCCATTATATAGACATAATACACCAATGTATATCGGTATATACACCAGTGTATATTCCAGTATATAGACTCATGTATATACCGGTATATAGACTATATAGACTAGTGTATATACCGGTATATAGACTGGTGTATATTCTGGTATATAGGCATACCGGTATATACACCAATGTATACGGGTATATACACCAGTGTATATACTGGTATTTCGGTATATACACTGGTGTATTCCGATATATACACTGTTGTATACCGATATATACACCAGTGTATATACCGGAATACCGGTATATACACTGGTGTATATACCGGTATTCCAGTATATACACTGATGTATATACCGGTATTCTGGTATATAGACTGGTGTATATACCGGTATATAGACTGGCATATATACTGGTATATACACCAGTCTATATACTGAAATATACACCAGTCTATATACTGGTATATACACCAGTGTATATTTCGATATATAGACTGGTGTATATACCGGAATATACACCAGTGTATATATCGAAATATACACCAATGTATATTCTGATGGTGATGAAGATGATGATGATGATGATGAGGATGACATAAAAGGTAAATCAAGTTTTAGAAGATTTATTAAGAATGTATGTTAAGGATCAGCGTGGTAAGTTAGAAGACTACTTGCACTTAGTAGGATTTGCTTATAATAATCATTATCATGCATCAGCCAGACTTAGTCCTTTTGAAATTCTTTATGGTAGGAAATGTGATACACCTGTTTCGTGGAATGATCTAGTAAACAGAGTTATTTTAGGACCTGAATTATTGCAGGAGTTAGAACTAATTGTGAAACAGGTACAAGGAAATTTAAAAGCTGCCCAAGATAGGAAAAAGAGTCAAGCAGATTTAAAAAGGACTCATAAAGAGTTCCAAGTTGGTGAACATGTATTCCTCAAGGTAAGACCGAAAAAGAGTTCATTAAAATTGGGGAGTTGTGCTAAGTTGGCACCCAGGTATTGTGGTCCTTTTGAAATATTGTCCAGGGTTGGACCAGTGGCATAACAACTGGCCTTGCCATAAAATTTAAAAACACATGATGTTTTTCATATATCATTTTTAAAGAAGTATGTACACGATGCTACTCATGTTGTAAACTGGAATGATGTACAGGTGGGACAAGATGGAGATTTTCAGGTGGAACCTAACTGTATCCTTGAAATGAGGGAAACTCTACTTTGGAATCGCACCAATGGGCAAGTGAAAGTGCAATGGAAGCACCTTAGCCCAGAAGAGGCAACCTAGGAGTTGGAGAGTAGTATGTAGGAAGCATACCCAACTCTGTTTCAGAAACACTCAATGAGTGATTAACCAACATCGAGGACGATGTTGAGACTTAAGGGGGGGTGTATGTCACCTACCCAAATTTCTGAAATTATTATTTTATTATCAAAATACTTTATGTTAAATTTAATTACAAAGTTTTGTAATTATGATCAATTCTGATCAAGGATGAATGTAATTAATGAATTATTATTATTTAATAAATTAAAGTAGGAGACAAACACCCAAGGGAACTATTAAATGAGTGTTCATTGACCCACTAGGAGGAATGTAAGATGTTGGAAGGTATGGGACAGATGGCAGCAATTGCACTTCACCACTAGCTGTTGGTTATGGGACAACTCCCCCTAAAAATGTGGCATTATCCCCTAGGTGGTGGGAGTGGGTAGGCAGCTCATTTAATGACCCAGTAACAACTGAAAATGCCTAGGCAGCCTACATAAGGCAAATTTGAATTGAGCAGGCAGCTCTTACACAATATCTTCTGCATAAGTTTTTCCTCATGTGCATCAGGTGATCATTGAGAGATTCGAATAGGGAGGCTAGTTGTGAGTGCAATCATAAGTCTGCATACTATTTTCCCAAGAAGAACCAGAGGTGCTAGTGCAGATATTTTGGACTGCTAGTTCTTGAAGATTCGACAGTTAGTGTTACTGCAAGTGAAGATCCTAAATTCCTAAGTTTCTTCCTCTTGGTGGTTCAGTGAATAGGCTCGGGGGTCCTAACGAAAGTAACTTGGCTATCTTCAGGAATTGGTTGGGTGGAACAGGCTCCTTGGGCTGTTTGTTTCCCTACAGTTAATCAAGTTTTGTTGTTTCCTACTTTGTTTACAGTTGAATAATTCTGTTTAGTGAAATTATCAAACTCTTTTTTGTAAATGAATTTATTTCTGATCTTTGTTGAAGTCTGAATGATAAACTTGTTTAAAATCTGATTTAAAAATCAATTCTATATTTTTCCACATGCTGTTAGATGCATCGTACTCTAGTATAGAGAAGCAAATTATATAATAGATTAGAGATAGACATATTGCCATTTGATTGGATAAATAATTATAGTAAGTGATTTGTTTGCCATTCTGACCTGTATCTAAACAGAGTAAGAATTTACTGTATAACTATAGATAATGTTATAGGATTCTTTTGTTATCTCAAAAATATAAATCTAGTTAAATTTATGAACAGTCATGTATTCTCCTCATATCTCTATCCTATTCAAATAGCAAACAAATGCTTTCAGTATTCAAGTTTTCGTAGTACAGGTATTTTGCAAAAATATAACAACTGTAAATTCATTCCATACCATTTTGGTTATGAGTAAATAGTTTTCATTTTGACATAGAGCATTCCATTGTAACTATAATTGTTTTAATAATTAGTTTCATACAGTCTAATACAAGCATTCATGTTTTATTTCTTGCTTTATAAAGATTTATTCTAACAATAGCCAAATTACACTTTTTACATATTCTTGTATAAACTGTAGCTCACATCTTAATGAATTTTCTTTCAAAACAAAACTTTCCAATCAAAGAAGCGAACCATAGTTTGCAAGTGCAAGAGAAACCCCAATCCTCAATTTCCATTTAAATTTACATAACAAAAAATTTATTTTCAAACCTGTCAAGGTTTCACATTACACGGGACTCGTCCCTTATCAACCAGAAACTTAAAATACAGTCAAGAATCAACAAAACTACATAGGGTTTTTACCCTTGAAACGTCTAGCAGCAAAAACAAAATTTTGGAGTCTCTACCATCAACACACCCAGGCATCCAATAGCCAAGTAGCATTTTAAAAAGTTTAGAGGTTACTCTCTGCTTAATCTAAATTAAAACAATACAAGCTTATAATCTCACTCGTAGTCATTACTATTTTATGGCGAAGTTTTCCACTTCTCGCCATAGAGACAGACACATCAAGGTACCTACGAGGCAAGTAAAACCACCCGAGCTTACCCGGAAGCCGAAGAAGCTTTTCCTTTCTTTTATAACGCAGAAAACCCCTCCATTGAAGAGAAAACCTGCCAAACCCCAAGCACGTGGTTATAACGAGAGCACATTACTGAATACAAAAATCCATGAATTTTAACTTACATTAAATTCTTACTAGATTACTTGAAAGATTGCTTTTTCAACTGTCGTTGGCGAAAAACATAGGTCGACCGTAATCCATCTTACTTACAGGAGAAACCAACTAGTGTTACCACCTTTTGAAAAATCCAAAGAACCAACGACTATGTATTCTCAATAGTTGTTGCTCACCTACACCTGATATCACGGCCTTATGGTATGAAGTCGAAACCTGCAAACCCTTAAACGCTTACTCTCATGAGTTACAGGTTCAAAACCCTGGAAGAACACTTCCTATCACCCTAAAAATTGGGCAGCCTATCAGCCTCATTACCATGAAACAATGAAAGACCAAAACACTTGCCATTAATACAAACAAACCAGTTTAGGGTTACTCAAACCAACAATCGAGATATGGAGTGATCAACGGTGGGGAAGAGACAATAGTACATTGTGGAAAACTGAGCAAACTTCACATTAATATTTCATTAATTACCAACACCCACCATGTTGACAACTTGACAGGTCAAAGAACGATACAGTGTACAACGTGGAGATGAGACAATGGAGTATCCTTGCCAACTATAATTCTCTACTTCATTATCACCCAAAGTTCGTAAGGTTAGGCTACGTGGATTGTTGCCACCCATTACATGTTGAAGTGCATTTGTTTTCATATTACCATAACTGTGTCAACCTGCAATATAAGTTATTACCCGTCAGATCATCACCATAATGTCGAGATGCTAGCATTTACATTTTCATGTTACTACTTATGCAGGAGTTCATATTTATAATATAGTTTGAATCTGTCACTCAAGTCATGATTTCATTAAAGTCGTTATAATATTTTAGTGGAGGTTAGAGGATAATACCCTTTGGTGATAATGTTTTATACATATGCTTTCTTAAGTATTACATAACTATTGTTTTTGTTTTAATAGTTTGAAATAGTAAGAATCATTTCATATCAAATAGCAATATGTAATGCATATTTTATATATTTCCAAAGGTTTATATTGGTGTCACATAATAGTGTAATATACTATGCTTTATGTAAATAAATGATAGTTACAAATTACATAGTTACTACTTCTAGTTAGGTGGTGTGTTGAAATGCCAAATGCAATTCATAGAATGAGTCTAAGATCTAGTAAGACATCATGTCTATTGATAGTTTGAAAGTGTAATTTCAATGAATTACATATATGTACACTTAATTAAATAATAGCATTTGATTGTGTTAAATATCACTGATAGAGATCTCTTGATGATACTTGTAACAGTACTTTAGAAAGTTGATTGACTGGGATTGATAACATCCAGGAGCTTTGTAAAACATTGCCAAGCTAGGAGTAGAATTTCTTGTATCCATACATTCCGTTTTAATGTCGCAAGGAAGCACTTAACATTTTAAATTGACGACGTTATGAAAAACACAAGTTCTCTAATTTTTATGTTGTCATGAAGATTTCTTACTAGCGGTCTACACATGGAAACAAGTTCAATTTCCTTAGCTAAACGTAGCTAAGTAAGCTCCAGGGTGCCTCATATGACCCCTTTTATCAACAAACAAACTGTTAGCAATACATCAATGATTTAAAAGCAGTACACACTGTAGAAGCATGCATATTTAATCAAGAACCTAAACAAAATCATGAACTGTACTGGTCTTCATAAACATACAAAGATATCTCGTTTATGAAGTTAACAACCGTTAATATCTGAAGTAGAAATTTTAATTAATTGAGGTTGATGACGTGTCATTATGATTATCTTACTTTAATTAAGTGTTCAATTTAGTTATCTCATTCCGCATTAGATAATTCTGATAAATATTGCTATTATAATTTTATTTTATTTTTTTGGTAGTTTCGGGATGTTACATGACAAGCCTTAAAACAGTTTAGTTTTGTTTTTGGATGATTCAGAGGGTTGGCTGACATTCTGCGTGATGATCAGCGAATCATTTTGTAAAAGTTGATGGCTTGAACTGTTTTGGACAGAGATTTCTAAAAAAGTCTTTCGAACTTAAGCATAACTTCATGTACATTTTGATTCAACTGAATAACATTGGTTTGATTTTTTCTTACTGAAAAAAAATGTAGATACTGCACACTAAAATGTGATAATTTATTAATACAAATTAAAATTAATGATGAGAGACAAAAATGTAGAGATTGGACACGTTAAGGATTGTATTAATATAAATTATTACAAACATTGTGATAATTTATTAATATAAAAAATTAATAATGACACAAGAAAATGCGATAATTTATAATTAAACTTAATAATGGGACATAATTTATTCATATAAAAAATTAATAATGGCACACCAAAATCGTAGATATTGCATATGTTAAGGATCAAGTATTAATATAAATTGATGTGGGGATATTGTACACTTTAATGATTGTTTTATTTTCTTAATATAAAATAATATTAATATTGATATTAATTTAAAAAAATTAAAATTAAAATAATATTATTAAAATAACATCATTATTATTATTCTTATTAATAAATTAAAAAAATATATTTAATATTAAGATTAATGTTTAATATTTAAAACAATGGTTTAATATTAAGATTATTGTTTAATATTAATAATAATGTTTAATAACATAGAATAATATTAATGTTAAAAATTAATATAAATACATAAAAAGTTGTTTTAATAGGAAACAATACTAAGATTAATGTAAAAGATTAATATGAAATAATATTAAGATTAATGTAAAAGATTGCCAATGTTGTCATTCATACGAATACTAATATTAATGTTACATAAGATAAATATTAATGCTAATATTAATAATCTTGATAATGATTATTAATTTTTTTAATAGTTTCATTTTCTAATATGATTTTGAGTCAATTATGAAATGAAGCAATACTAAGATTGATGTAAACAATTAAGATTGATGTAAAACATTAATATGAAATAATATTAGGATGAATGTAAAAGATTGACAATATTGTCATTAATACTAATACTAATAGTAATAGTAATAATCTTGATAATTTTATTTTTAATAACTTCATTTTCTAATATGATCTATTGGCCAACTATAATAAGCAATAGTTAATAATTAACAACTATGAAAAACCATGGTTAACCATGATCTAACATTGCATATAACCTTATACAATAATTAACATCAACCCAAAACATAACATAACAATATCCTAACCATAATTACACTTAACATTGCATAACCTCAAACATAACCATAATATTGTAATGTTAATGTTATTGTTAACATAGTATCAACATTCATGTTTTTGAAACATCATTGCTAATGTTAATATCATCATTCATGTTTTGTTAACATTAATATCAACATTAACGTTAATGTTAAACAAAGTAAACCATTGTCAACCATATTCAACCTAAGTCAACCATAATCAACCATCGTCAACTTTGGTTTTTCATGGTTGACCACAACCAAAGTCAACCACGGTTAGCCAAAGCCAGTGAAAGTCAACCATATTCAACCTAAGTCAACCATAATCAACCATCGAGTAAAACTTCCTTGATAACATCCAGGAGCTTTGTAAAACATTGCCAAGCTAGGGGTAGAATTTCTTGTATCCATACATTCTGTTTTAATGTCGCAAGGAAGCACTTAACATTTTAAATTGACGACGTTATGAAAAACACAAGTTCTCTAATTTTTATGCTGTCATGAAGATTTCTTACTAGCGGTCTACACATGGAAACAAGTTCAATTTCCTTAGCTAAACGTAGCTAAGTAAGCTCCAGGGTGCCTCATATGACCCCTTTTATCAACAAACAAACTGTTAGCAATACATCAATGATTTAAAAGCAGTACACACTGTAGAAGCATGCATATTTAATCAAGAACCTAAACAAAATCATGAACTGTACTGGTCTTCATAAACATACAAAGATATCTCGTTTATGAAGTTAACAACCGTTAATATCTGAAGTAGAAATTTTAATTAATTGAGGTTGATGACATGTCATTATGATTATCTTACTTTAATTAAGTGTTCAATTTAGTTATCTCATTCCGCATTAGATAATTCTGATAAATATTGCTATTATAATTTTATTTTATTTTTTTGGTAGTTTTGGGATGTTACATGACAAGCCTTAAAACAGTTTAGTTTTGTTTTTGGATGATTCAGAGGGTTGGATGACATTCTGCGTGATGATCAACGAATCATTTTGTAAAAGTTGATGGCTTGAACTGTTTTGGACAGAGATTTCTAAAGAAGTCTTTCGAACTTAAGCATAACTTCATGTACATTTTGATTCAACTGAATAACATTGGTTTGATTTTTTCTTACTGAAAAAAAAAATGTAGATATTGCACACTAAAATGTGATAATTTATTAATACAAATTAAAATTAATGATGAGAGACAAAAATGTAGAGATTGGACACGTTAAGGATTGTATTAATATAAATTATTACAAACATTGTGATAATTTATTAATATAAAAAATTAATAATGACACAAGAAAATGCGATAATTTATAATTAAACTTAATAATGGGACATAATTTATTCATATAAAAAATTAATAATGGCACACCAAAATCGTAGATATTGCATATGTTAAGGATCAAGTATTAATATAAATTGATGTGGGGATATTGTACACTTTAATGATTGTTTTATTTTCTTAATATAAAATAATATTAATATTGATATTAATTTAAAAAAATTAAAATTAAAATAATATTATTAAAATAACATCATTATTATTATTCTTATTAATAAATTAAAAAAATATATTTAATATTAAGATTAATGTTTAATATTTAAAACAATGGTTTAATATTAAGATTATTGTTTAATATTAATAATAATGTTTAATAACATAGAATAATATTAATTTTAAAAATTAATATAAATACATAAAAAGTTGTTTTAATAGGAAACAATACTAAGATTAATGTAAAAGATTAATATGAAATAATATTAAGATTAATGTAAAAGATTGCCAATGTTGTCATTCATACGAATACTAATATTAATGTTACATAAGATTAATATTAATGCTAATATTAATAATCTTGATAATGATTATTAATTTTTTTAATAGTTTCATTTTCTAATATGATTTTGAGTCAATTATGAAATGAAACAATACTAAGATTGATGTAAACAATTAAGATTGATGTAAAACATTAATATGAAATAATATTAGGATGAATGTAAAAGTTTGACAATATTGTCATTAATACTAATACTAATATTAATAGTAATAATCTTGATAATTTTATTTTTAATAACTTCATTTTCTAATATGATTTATTGGCCAACTATAATAAGCAATAGTTAATAATTAACAACTATGAAAAACCATGGTTAACCATGATCTAACATTGCATATAACCTTATACAATAATTAACATCAACCCAAAACATAACATAACAATATCCTAACCATAAATACACTTAACATTGCATAACCTCAAACATAACCATAATATTGTAATGTTAATGTTATTGTTAACATAGTATCAACATTCATGTTTTGGAAACATCATTGCTAATGTTAATATCATCATTCATGTTTTGTTAACATTAATATCAACATTAACGTTAATGTTAAACAAAGTAAACCATTGTCAACCATATTCAACCTAAGTCAACCATAATCAACCATCGTCAACTTTGGTTTTTCATGGTTGACCACAACCAAAGTCAACCACGGTTAGCCAAAGCCAGTGAAAGTCAACCATATTCAACCTAAGGCAACCATAATCAACCATCGTCAACTCTGGTTTTTTATGTTTGACCACAACCAAAGTCAACCATGGCTAATCAAAATTTAGCCAAAGTCAACCATGGTCCACCAAAGTCAACAATGGTAACTAAAGTCAACGAAGGTCAACCATGGTCAACAATGGACAATCATGGTCTTCCATAGTTAACAATGGTCTTCCATAGTTAATAATGGTCAACCATAGTCAACCATGGTTAACCAAAGTCGAACATGGTTAACCAAAGTCAACCATTTACAACCATGGTGTATGATGGTCAACCATGGTAAACTAAAGTTAAACAAAGTTCACCATGGTCAGTCAAAGTTAACCATTGTTAACCGAAGTCAACCATGGTTAACCAAAGTCAACCATGATTAACCATGTTCAACTAATGTCAACCATCCGAAGTGAACCATGGTTAACCAACGTAAACCATTTTGAAGCAAAGTCAACCATGGTAAATTAAAGAAAACCATGGTTAACCAAGGTCAACCATAGTCAAACAAAGTTAACAATGGTCAACCAAAGTCAACAATAGTCAACCAAAGTCAAACAATGTCAACCACAGTAAACCAAAGTTAACCATATTCAATGATGGTCAACTAAAGTCAACAATGCTTAACCAAATTCAACCATGAACAACCAAAGTCAACAATGGTTAACCAAAGCTAGGCAAAGTAAACCAAAGTCATCCATAGTCAGTCGTGGTCAACTAAAGTTAACAATGGTAAATGAAAGTCAACCATAGTCAACAAAATTTAATCATGGTAAACTAAAGTCAACCATGGTCAACCAAAGTCAACCATGGCCAACCAATGTTAACCATTGTAAAACAATGTCGACCATGGTTGACTTGGTCAAGCAATGTTAACCATTGTAAAATAAAGTTGACCATGGTTGGCCATGGTCGACTTTGTCAACCAAAGTTAACCATGGTAAACCAAAGTGAACCATTGTCAACTAATGTCGCTCATGGTCACCTATAACTATAGTTAACTTTGTCTGAATTTGGTAAACTTTACTTAACCATAGTCATCTTAGGTTGACCATTTGACTTTGGTTAACTATGGTAGAATTTGGTTGACTATGGTTGAATTTAGTTGACCATGGTTGATTATGGTTAATCGTGGTTGACCATGGTTTACTATGGTTGACTTTGGCTGACTATATTCATTACTATTGACTTTGGTTAACCGTGGTTGACTTTCATTGAACATGGTTTCCTATGGTTGACCATTGTTCACTCTGGTTTTTCATGGTTGACCATAACCAAAGTCAACCATGGTTAGCGAAAGTCAATGATAGTCAAGCATGGTCGACCAAAGTCAACCTTGACCAACCAAAATTTAACCAAAGTCAACCATGGTCCTTCAAATTTAACAACGGTAATCTAATGTCAACGAAGGTCAACCAAAGTCAAGAGTTGTCAACCATGGTCTACCATGGTCAACAATAGTAAACTAATGTCAACGAAGGTCAACCAAAGTCATGAATCGTCAACCATGGTCTACCATAGTTAACCATGGTCAACCATAGTTAACAAAAGTCAACAATGGTAAACTAATGTCAACGATGGTCAACCAAAGTCAAGAATTGTCAATCATGGTCTACCATAGTTAACCATGGTCAACCATAGTTAACTAAAGTCAACGATAGTTAATAATATTTTTATATGACTTTTTTTTGTCAATCAAATAATTTTAAGTCAACCATGGTAAACAAAATAATATTCTACTATGACTTTGGTTGTGGTCAACCATAGTCAACTTGGGTTTTTCATGGTTGACCACAACGAAAACCAACCACGGTTAGCCAAAGTCAATGAAAGTCAACCATGGCTAATCAAAATTTAACCAAAGTCAACAATGGTAACTAAAGCTGGCCGTGGTCAACAATGGACAACCATGGTCTACCATAGTTAACCATGGTCAACCATAGTCAACCAAAGTCAACCATGGTTAACCAAAGTCAACCATAGACAACAATGGTGTACAATCGTCAACCATGGGAAACCAAAGTCAAACAAAGTCCACCATGGTCAACCAAAGTCATCCATGGTTAACCAAAGTCAACCGTGGTTAACCATGTTCAACCAACATCAACCATTTTAAACCAACGTAAACCATTGTGAACCAGAGTCAACCATGGTCAATTAAGGAAAACCATGGTTAACCAAGCTCAATCGTAGTCGAACAAAGTCAACAATGGTCAACCAAAGTGAACCACAGTAAACTAAAGTTCACCATAGTCAATGATGGTCAACCAAAGTCAACAATGCTCAACCAAATTCAACCATGAACAACCAAAGTCAACCATGGTTAACCAAAGTTAGCTAAAGTAAACCAAAGTCATCTATAGTCAGTCATGGTAAACCAAAGTTAACAATGGTAAATGAAAGTAAACCATGGTCAACCAAATTTAACCATGGTCAACCACAGTCAACCATGGTCATCAAAAATTCAACCAATCTTAACCATTGTAAAACAAATTCAACCATGGTTGGCCATGGTTGACTTGGTCAACCAATGTTAACCATTGTAAAACAAAGTCGACCATGGTTGGCCATGGTTGAATTTGTCAACCAAAGTTAACCATGATAAACCATAGTGAACTATTGCCAACTAAAGCCACCCATGGTCATCTATAAATATAGTTGACTTTGCTTGACTTTGGTAGACTTTACTTGACCATGGCTGTCTTTGGTTGCCAAAGTCAACTCTGGTTTTTCATGGTTGACCACAACCAAAGTCAACCACAGTTCGCCAAAGTCAACAAAAGTCAACCATGACTAACCAAAATTTAACGAAAGTCAACAATGGTAGCTAAAGTCAACAAAGGTCAACCATAGTTAACCATGGTCAACCATAGTCAACGAAAGTCAACCATGGTTAACCAAAGTCAACGATAGACAACCATGGTGTATGATGGTCAACCAAAGTCAACCATAGTCAAACAAAGTCCACCATTGTCAACCAAAACCAACCATTGTGAAGCAAAGTCGACCATGGTTGACTATAATCAAACATGGTTTACAAAGTCGACTAAGGTCAACCAAAGTCAATGAAGGTCAACTACAGTCAACCATTGTCGATTATGTTCAACCATAGTCAACCATGAACATCCAAACTCAACTATTCTCAACCATAGTTAACCATGGTCAACCAAAGTTTATCATAGTTAATAATAGTCAACCAAAGTCAACCATGGTCAACCATAGCCGTTATATTTAATTATTATATTTATTTTTATTTAATTTATATTATTAATTGTGTGGCCATAATATTATTTTTAATAATAATAATAATTCACCAAACCTAACCAGCGGGCCGGCCGTCAACTAGCAAGCCATATTAATAATCAATATGGCTTATATATGTCGATCGGCGTATATCAACAACATGTAAATGTGTGGCAATGGTTGACATGTAATATTTCTTTGTAGGCATATTTCAAGATTTCATACTAACATATTGTTGTTTCTTATAACATTTTGAAAAAAAATTGTTTGTTTTCATTGCAGATTGATGGGGAATCAAAAGAAAAGACAAAGAAAACATGCTAGACAACAAAATGCCAATGAAGAACGTGAGTAGAATAGAGAACGAATGAGACAACAAAGAGAAAGGTTGAGAAAAGAAGAAGATGCACATTTGGTGCAACAAATTCCAATGGAGGACAACCAAGGTAAATTATTGAATTACATGCTATCATAATTTAAATATTATATTACATAATTTACAAAATTAGTAACAATTTTCCAATAAATCTAACTAAATTTCATAATTTAATTTGTTTCATATTTATTTGTAATTATATTCTTATTTATTTCATCAATTTGTTATTTAAATTTCAAAGTTTGCAACAATTTTTATGTTAAATGAGCAATTTTCAAGTGGCTTTAAACTAAAGTTAAATTAGAACAATTTTCAAATGAAACATGTAAATATATATCATATTTTCATGTTAAGATATGAACATATTTTTAACTATTTTCAAATTATTTCAAAGTTGCTAACAATTTTCAAATTATGCGTCAAAGTTGTTTTAAAACAATTTTCAAATTATTTCAAAGTTTGGTAACATTTTTCAATTTTATTGTCCAACAATTTTCAAATGAAATATACAGTTAGATTCTATTTTCAAGTTAAAATGTATACACATATTAACTATTTTAAAATTTCTAAACTTTATTAACAATTTTCAATGTTATTAGAATAATTTTCAAATTAAATGTACACTTAGACACTATATTTTCGAGTTAATTTGTACATATTTAACTAATTGCAATTTTTTAAGTTACTAACAATTTCAAATTAAATGTAATTTCAATTCTTGTTTTGTTAGAAAATTCGATTTCAAAACAAATGAATGAATATTTTGAAATTTACATGTTTGATAGTTATGTATTAGTTAGAATTTATTCAATTTCAAAACAAATGAATGAATATTCTCATAGTTATGGTGGTTGGCAATATTTTCATAGTAATGAATATTTGAATACAAACGAATGTTCAAAGAGCTATTTAATTATAATGTTTACTTTAAAAAAAAAATCATCTATCACATATATTTTTATTTGCATAATATGACATATTACCATGATAAGATTAATGATTAAAACCATATATATTTTTAGGACAAATTGGAAATAATTAAATTTGCAATGTTTGCAACCTTGCATTGATATGTGAAGCATTATTGATAAAAAATCATTAAATTGCAATTTATGATAACATTACAATTTTCATTTAAATGTATATTGTTGAAATTGCAAAATCATCAACTAATGAAAATGTTAGGCATTAAAAATTATGAATTTCCCCTCAATCATATCACTACAATGTGTAATTAAATATCGTATTCATCTCTAAATCAATGTTTTTTTTCCCACATTTAAAGTATAATAGGTATGTTATGATGGGTAGAAAATCAATCTCAAATTTTTATTTCACGTATATACAACATGGGATGCATGATGTTGTACTTTAAATTCTAAGGTAGAAGTGTTGTAAACATTTACTCTTTGCATGGTGATTTGCAACTTGTATTTTAAATATTTATTTATTTATAAATTATACCATAAAGTTAAAATAACATTTTTCTTGTAATGTAAAAGTAAAATGGACATAAATTGCATAAAGAAAATTTTTCCACAATTATATAATGTGATGATTGTAAATGATATTAATTTTTATGCCCACAATCATTTTTATCAAGTTATTAATAATTATCTTGACTTAAATATATATAGTTGATTTTCAAGTTACTAGCAATTTTAAAGTTAAATGTACAAGTTACTACCAATTTCGCATTTGTTGCAAGTTCGGATTTGGGAAGAATCCCTATTCACTTAACTGTGAGAAGTACTTCGGCATAAGCCCTAAAACTCATTGTGAGGAGTACCACAAGAACCCTAAAGTAGTTGGCCCATTGAGAGGACCTGCCAGTGAAAAGGGCAACGACCCCTACCTGATTGTATAGTTTCCACCCGTGAGGTAAACCAAGAGTTGTCGTTTGTGGCTAAGCGGTTATCAGTTTTACCTTGAGTCGTGGAGTGAGGGGTACTGCCCCAATACGCAAGCCATCAGACATCATTGGTGGCCGAATGAAACACCTGAACTGTCAGGAAGCCGAACATACCTGGGGTCCATATCTATTTTCAGCTGAACTGTTGTCGATCACTTCCACGTCGTTTCAAATCCAACGTCGGCATTGTAGTGTTTGTCCAGGGCTCGTACGATGCAGAGGGGACACCACCGTATGAGCGCACATCCAGCCCAGAGTCTAGAATATAGAGCATGGTGAGATGTTAAGATCCTAGTGGGCGGCCTTCACTAACACCTTGGGGTTTTGGTGTAACAGTTCGTATCGCTTGAGCAATTTGAAATTTCAAGTTACTAGCAATTTCAAGTTACTTGAGCAATTTCAAATTTCAAGTTACTAGCAATTTTGATTTTTACTTAGAACAATTCTCAAGGTAAATGTATTAGTTGGAAAATTCAATTCACATGCAATTTTCAATTTTTCAATTTTCACATCAAATTTCAAGTTACTGGCTATTTTAAAGTTCAATGCACAACTATGAAGTAATCAATTTTCAGTTTGCTAATTTACATGTTACGCAGGGAGAGATTATGGTCAGACATCACATCATGGTGATCAAGAGTCACATGACCCTGTGCCCCCTCATGATCCTGATCAGCCATCACATGACACCTTTCCCTCTCACATTGAAAATATAATTGGGAGTTGCAGTGGGGTTGGAACGGGTGAAAATTTTCTAGAGGATTGTGCAGTTGTTTCTGCACAAGAAGAGATTGGGAACTCGATCCCTGGTCGGAGAGTTAGACAGCATGTCAATAACATAATCAAGTCATATTTTGAACAACATTCAACGATGGCACAAGCTCAAATCCTACATGGGTTGATAAAACACAAAAAATTGAAACATGCCACAAAGTTTTTGAGTTTTCAAGATGTTAAAACAAAAAAGACATGCCAGAATGCAATAGAAAATGTAAGAATTGCATTATCTTCATTTGGAAAATCAAGAAACAATGATACCCGAGCTGCTCGTAAGGCAATTACAATGGCTGTTGTGGAACAAAGCACCTCAAGAAATCGATGGTATCAACAATGGCATCATTGCTCAATGTTTCAAAAAGAACATTGCTCAAATATACTAAATTCAGGGTCCGGATAGATGAAAGTGATGAAGCTGCTTGCTGGGCTCTTATTTATAGGGAACCCTATCGAGATAGGATGGCAGCAGGCATTAGAGAGAAGGTGATAGAGTTTTGGGATAGTAATTCTCGTGCTATTCCAGATCAAAAGCATGTCCTGCGACAATGTTTATCCAGAGGCATTTATCAGGAGCATTGTAAGCATGTGATGGAGATGACGGGAGTTGCACTTTATGAGGAATTCCAAGAAACGAATTTGGGTGTTCAAATATCATTTATCACATTCAATAAATTGAAACCATGGTATATTAGGCCGAATACGATTTGCGACACTTGTTGCTGTTGGTACCACGTTGAATTTCAACTATACTATGACACATTTCTGGATTTTTGCAAAAAGCACTGGAACGGTGTACTAGCTCCTCACACAGTGCGAGATTTTATTTGTATGATACTATGCAACAGGAATCCTGAACACGTTTCAATAAGGGGTGTGTAGGTGGGAGAAAATGCCATGAATGCAGTGATTTGACATTGTTCCATAGGAACTTTCCTATCGATCCAACACACCATAGATTGTCAGATATCAACGTTAGGTGGAAGAGGTATGAGTATGTCACCATGAATCCAACACTTTCTTCATCTGTGCCATCCAAGAAGATCGACTTGCTCGATGATGAGATTCCTGTTTCAGATTTCATGGAGAAGTTTCAAAGTCAGATTTATAAATACATAAAGCACTCCCATAGGTCTAGGTGGCAAGCTTCAGAATTCAAACATTCCCATGAGGTATTTGAGCCGGGCACAATCTTATCAGTGGTAGACTTTGCGGAGAACTACACCTTTTCTCCTCAGAGAGAGATACAGAGTGAGTACTATCACTCTGACCAGGTGTCTATCTTTGTACATGTGTTGTACAAACATGCTCAGGAAAACATTGATGGTAGGGATAGCACTCCCCAGTCACGTGAACTGATCAAGGAGTACCATTTTTATGTTAGTGATGATCGTGAGCATGACACATTGTTCGTTCAACACTGCTTTGGGTTGATTTATGATTCATTCAGGCAGAGAGGCGTATCATTTACTGAACACTGGATTTGGTCAGATGGGTGTGCAGGGCAATTCAAATCAGCATGCTCATTTTATTGGTTGAGTCGCTTGCACAAACAGAGAGGAATCCGACACACCTAGAGATATTTTGAGATAGGGCATGGGAAGGGTGAACATGATGGCATAGGTGTATCTGTGAAATGAGCACTTTAGAGGTACCAGATGATTCATGGTGCAACCCAACTCAAATGCTCCACTGAAGTAGTTGATTGGTGCACACGTCATTTGGGACATCAGGGTCGTGAACAAGCAAGGCCGGTGTGCAGGTAATAAACTCCAAACTCAATTAATAAGCTAATAACATTCAATATCAACATTTCCAAAAGAACACATGTACTCGATAGGAATTTACATATGACAAACTGAATCCCATGCAGGTTCTTTTGGGATGTTGCCCTTGGAGATGTTAATAGATCAATTCCATGGTATTGTGACACCATCCCTAGTACGAGGGAATTGCATTCTGTTCGAATTAAAGATATGGGGGACATATTTTCCATTGAAACGAGGAAGTATGCCTGCTTTTGCGATTTTTGCATTGATGCAAATGGATGCAGGCTTGATCACTGTGAAAATGATTTATATGTCAAGCCATGGAAATATGTATCTCTTAATCCAAAGGGCCCACATCCAATTCCAACATGGCAAGAGATGCACAATGAAGAGGCAATGGTCTCATTAGATCATGATCGAGTTTCCGATATGGTTAGGAAAGATACAAGAGTCTTCATTAAGTTAATTAGTTCATTATATCTTACACATATACAAATGTTGTAGAAATTTGCACGTAGGAGATTTGAATAATATTTGTAATGTATCTTGCAGGTGATGTATTTGTTGTCATTGCACCCCTCCACAACCAAGAAAATGTTGCATACTATTTGATACGGTGCATTCAAATTTGGTTTCCTTCCAAAGCAATTGATTAATAATTAGATTGACCTTGCTAGTAGAATTTTTACATTCGTGGGTGACATTTAGTTATGGCAATTTGGTGGTTGAAAATCCCTTTGCTTGACACTTGTTATAGTTCACATAATGAATGTTCGTCCATATCATCAAAATGATTTGTAAGGTTTTGTCATAAGTAGTTGGGAAGCATAGTCTCACAAAACATTATTTTGTTTGTTGATATGAGCATTCATTAACTTTACATACTCGCATTCAATTTAAAAATTTATTTTGTACATGTTGATGTGAACATTCAACATACAAGCATAGTACATGGAAAGGTAATAACTCGTACATGCCTTCATATATGCAACGTACGTACTTGGATCAAATGGTGTCATTATCTCCATTTGTCATCAAAAAATAAATCATATGAAATAGTTGTACAAGCATAGTTTCTACCATAATTGTAGAAGCATCTGCTATCAACATATTTTCATTTCTTATATTAACTAGGTCGTTATCCCCATTTCCAAGAAAACAAGCCATACATTTATGACTTTAGATTAGAGCACACACTTAAAAGAAAATAACACAAAGATTACATACATACTATATAACTTGTAATTATATAATGTTGTTTCAAGAGATATTTCACTCTCAATGCACAAAAACATTCTTATATACAACAACACATTGAATTTTCAATTGAAATTACACATTAAATTTTCCATGTAATTGAATTGGAATGTGGAAACTGTAAGTGAATTGTAATGTGTAGACAACATAATGCAAAATGTCAATTTCAATTTTCAATTTCAAAAGTATTCTAATTTTAATTTTTGATTTCAAATACAAAATTGAGAATTTAAAATCCATCTATATACAATGTAAAATTGTAAAATAAAAATTTAAGATTGTACAATGTATCATAATTTAAAATTTTTATTTCAAATTCAATTGTAATGTAATTGAAATTGAACTTGTACATTGGAACAACACATTCTATTCTCAATTGAAATTACATATTAAATTCGAGATTTTAATTTTAAATTGTAATTGAATTGGAATCTGGAAACTATAAGTGAATTGTAATGTGTAGACAACATAATGCAAAATGTCAATTTCAAATGTATTCTAATTTTAAATTTTGATTTTAAATACAAAATTGAGAATTTAAAATACATCTATATACAAGGTAAAATTGTAAAATTTAAATTTTAGATTGTACAATGTATCATAATTGAAAATTTTATTTCAAATGCAATTGTAATGTAATTGAAATTGAACTTGTAAATTGGAACAACACATTGTATTCTCAATTGAAATTACACATTAAATTTGGGATTTTAATTTTAAATTGTAATTGAATTAGAATGTGTAAATTGTAATTGAATTGTAATGTGTAGACAACATAATGTAATCAAAATTTCAATTATTAATTTCAAATGTATTCTAATTTTACATGTTGATTTAATTTCTGCAATTGTAATGTAGTTGAAAACGAGCTTTTAAATTGCAATTGAATTGGAATTGGAATTACACATTAAAATGGAAATTTTACATTGTAATTGAATTGGAATTGTAATTTCAATTTTAAACGTAATGTATCTATTCAATTCTAAATTTTGGAAGATGTGAACTCTAATGTAGTCAAAATTTGCATTTTAAATTGAACTAAATTGTAACTACACATTAAATTTGCATTTGAAATGATAAAACATAAATTTGTAACTGTAATAACTATGTCCAGATCTAATATAAAAAATAATCAATTTCAAATCATATACAAAATACACATGAAAACATCAATATGATAAAATATACAAAATATCCAAAAGTCCATATCCAAAGTCCATATATGATAAAAGTCCATGTATAAATGATATGAATCCATATCCAAAACATGATAACGTATATATAGATCATCCAAAACATGAAAATATATAATATATGAAAATATATAATATATGAAAATATACAAAACATGGAAATGTATAGATCATCAACTCATCAGCCACTACCCCCACAAGGCCTGTGATCGTCCCTCTGACTGCCCTCCTGTGCAGAAGCCCGCTGCTATCTCTGAGACTCTAAAACCTCAAGGAGTTGTGCCATATCCGTCGTGTCAATGGTGATATCCGGGATCTGGGTAGGAATACGGGTAGATGGCCCTTCATCATGATAATGTACTCGAGGTACATTTCAACTATGTGTCAAATCCATTGCAGCATTGACACCCGCCTGTTGCGATGCCTATGCAATATGCCATTACATGTAATAAGTTATATTTATTAAAAATTAAAACTAAATTTAACATAATTTAAAAGCTATCCGTAAAAAATTGAAACATAAAGTACAAAAATCAATTACTAAATGTGACTAAATAACATGAATTGGAACATAAATTAGAACTCACATGTGTCTCTGGACCCGGCTCATCAGAACCTTCGTGGTCCCCATGTCGATAATTAGGATCTACCGCCTTTCCGTTGCCCTATACAATTTGAAATTCATTTGAAGTTAAGATCTACAACATAAATCTCGAAAATTAAGAAATAAAACACAAATTATTTAAACTAAGAAATAATATTCAAACACAAATTAAATTGGAACATAAATTATAACTTACCCCGACTAGCGGACCAATAGATGGCTCGCTAGAAAAGAGTTGATCCATGAATGGGGTCCCCTGCATGGATCAATAGAATACAACTCCCTCAAGTATTTATGACCATTCAATTTGCGACATTGATATGATGTAACATGAAGAACATATATACATAATTGTACAAAAATATACCTATCATGTAGCGACACATCTACGATATAACTGAAAGTATGCATCTCGCACTGACTTAGCATACCGCAGTAGGGTCTCGTGATCAAAACTCCTAAGCATGTCACTAGAGACATGCTCTATCTCTGGTTTTGCAGGTGGAGGGGGTGGTCTAGATGCCTCTCCATTCGCAGCAATAACAACATTGCCCAAGGTAGTGAACAATGAGTCAGCAAGGTCAGCTCTAGCCTCTGCAGCAAGCTGGGATGATTTTGCCACATCCCCCGACCTGATAACCTCCCTGTCTGGAAGCGGTATCACCCTCGGAGTGGGTGGCACGAAGGCAGGGTCTCTCCAAGCTCCAGGACGTTGGTGGGAGTGTCCCCTACTAGCCCCATAGAACTAGGACCCTATGCTAGTGTAATTCGGGTGCATGTCCAAATTAAACTCTGCATAAACATGTTTTGCAAAGTACAATGGGACCTAGTCATGGTGGGGGAACATACCCCATGCCCCCATGAATTTATCATATATATGTGGTGCAGCGACCTACTACTTAAACTCCCTGAGTCTAAGAAGTTGACCGGGGGCGCGGTTAGGAGGGATGTCAAATAAAGCACCCTTGATGTCATGCTCTCATATGGCGACTTTGATATCCTCCCATTTGTAGATCCCAATGACACCATCTCTCCTCCTCTGGCATGAATGTCTCCAAATGTCACTGAGAGGTCCTACCCTCCTGTAGAGGGTCAACATCTCATCAATTCATGATAACATCATCGACAAAGATCGTCGTGTAAGAGAATTCTCCCTCAAAGTGCTCACACATGAGCTCACCCACTCTCATTGGGAAATGATGTCAGCGAGAGTGATCTGTGCAACCTCATCATCGTACGATCCCCCTGATGGGGCACCTGCGATCCAAACCAAAACACAAATGTTACTAAAAATATATATTATAACTTGCAACTAAAAGTCAATGCATTATATACTAAAAATTTACTAAAAATGTGCTAACAAAAAATATGCACCTGATACACTCGTGTCTTGTTGCACATCCTCCTCTTAGGGATCCACATGTATGTCGTCGAGATGAACCAACACACTATCTCTGCTGCTGCCACCACCAGTGGCAGTCGACCCCGACCCGGCATCACTCCTTAGTGAACGGGAGCATTGACGATGGTTGCCCTGTCGGGCGACGTCAGATCCTCGCGTGCTTCATGGAGCACGAAGCATTGAATCTCTCTCTTCAGGACTATCTGCATCACATTTCAATTTCTAATTCTAATTTTCTTTCAAATTCTATTCCAAATTTCACATTTCAATTTCTAATTCTAATTTTCTTTCAAATTCTATTCCAAATTTTACATTTCAATTTCAAATTTTCTCATTTCAATTTCAAATTCTATTCCAAATTTCACATTTCAATTTCAAATTCAAATTCAATTCAAATTTCAAATTCTATTCCAAATTTCACATTTCAATTTCAAATTCAAATTCTATTCCAAATTTCACATTTCAATTTCAAATTCAAATTCAATTCAAATTTCAAATTCTATTTCAAATTTCACATTTCAAATTCAAATTCAAATTTCAATTTCAATTTCAAATTTCAAATTTCAAATTTAAATTTCAAATGCATTTCCAAATTCAATTTCAATTCCAATTCAAATTCAAGGCCACCACTGGACTAGAGTTTGCTCCTATTGATCCTCAACCATCGAGTGAAAGAAAGGTTCCTGGAATAAAATAGCCCCACTCATGTCGATGATACAAGTACTAAGGAAATCAATGCTTAATTGAATGAGCATTTACCTTGCCGCGAGAATAGTGAGGAGGAAGGAATACAACCACGTCCTCGTCCAAAGGACACAATCTAATAGAAGTAGTGCATTGAAGCCAAGGATAATCTACGACTTGATGGTTAGGACATAACTATAATAAAAGAAATTAAGGATCAGAGTGGTGACAAGGCTATACATGAGGAAGGAAAGACAGGATCGACATGCAAATTTCCTATCTTATTTGACGTCCTAAAGCTTTTATGGTGCTTAGTTTTGGAATTCCTATGTAAGGAATATCGGGAAACCTCTTGGAAGTTTGTCATGGCTCCTATGGGAAATAAGGCTACGAAGAGAGGAAGGAAGGTTAAGGAAGAAAATCCCCCGAGGGTGACTCGGGAGCAAAGGCGGGTGTGTCAAGTGGCTTGTTTCTTCCGAGAAAGAATCCCCCAAACTATCTGTGGGGATATTGAGAAGGTCGAGAAGAATTTATGGGAACAAGTTAAATCCCTCAAGATTGAGGAAGTTAGAGAGGAGGTGACAGAATGGGTGCAAGACCCGAGGACAACTGTTGGCAGGATGGCATCCTACGACAGGCTCATGGCGACCTACTGGGTTAAGAAAAGGATTCTCTCCCATGTCCTCATGGAACGAGTGAAGTTGCTAACAAGGAAATTAGTGACAAGGAGATAGTGCGGGATTGGAAAGGACATAATACAGATTGTCAAATAATGTACAAGAAAATCGACATAAGGGCTAGCAAGATGGGGATACATTTCTATCGACCCCGTGCTCTGGGATCTAGTGATCTGGTATTACCTCTGCGGGTGTGATTTGTTTGGTGAAGATCACGGGCAAGGGAGGCTCGGGTGTGGCAGACGACACCTCTAGAGATAGGGCATGTGCGGGAGAAGGCAGTATTAAGCAGTTGCAAGGGCCACGTCCTTCCATCGGTGCGAGTTCATCAAAGGTCGTCTGAATAGCTCCTATGGTTCCTCAATCTTTTTGTAATTTGGGTCGGGTTTATCTATGTCTTGGTTGTTTCTTGGCTAATAGTAGTATAGGTTTCAGTTTAACGAATCGGTGTATGTCTTGGTGTATGAAGAACAAATGGCAGTTCGCATGTGTTTGTAGTAAATTCATCTTTTTTCTCAAGTTGATGTATGGTGGGGGAAGGGAAGTTATTGAACATCTGATTGTTGTGTTGTCTAAACACTAACAAAGCCCAATGTAATGAAGACATGTACTCTTTTTTATATAATAATATGATATTTTATTAAAAAAAAAAACTAGATTAATATAATTTTTATTTATAATGAAAATTA
The DNA here is from genome assembly GCA_027924585.1 of Larix kaempferi. Taxonomy (NCBI): domain Eukaryota; kingdom Viridiplantae; phylum Streptophyta; class Pinopsida; order Pinales; family Pinaceae; genus Larix; species Larix kaempferi. Next base: position 8,146,998 of record BSBM01000893.1, read on the forward strand.
AAAAATATTATAAATATAATTTTTAATTATTATAATATTATTATTATTATTAAAATCTAGATAAATTAGGATAAGGTGCAATCTTAATGCAATTTTTTAGAATGCTATTATTAAAAAACTAAACAAAAAGAACAAATCACATAAAAGAAATTCTTAACATTTAGTGAATTTTTTGGTATTTATTACATCTTAAAATAAAAAGCCACAAGTGCTTAGTCCATGCTATCTTTGCTAAGTGCATAGATAGTGTAGGGATACCATGCTTAAAATTTCTGTTGAAGCTTTAAGTGATATGAGGACAGATTTCACATGTTAAAAAAAAATTAACCATGAAAAATATATGAAAAATAGAATATAACCGTAATGAACTCGTAGTGATATGTATCTAATTTTTAAATTTCAGCATAACTTTTAAATTTTAACATAAGATATCATGTATATAATTATGTAAAGAATTAAAAAAAAAATGTTATTATTTTATGTTTAGTTTTTTATTTTACTAATTTCATTTAAAGAAATGTTATTGTTTTTATGATTAATTTTTTTCATTAATTTCATCTATATATAGTAGGTAAAAAATCTCAATATTATATATGATTGACACAAAATATCAAACCTAGACATGGATGGAATATTTACATCAAATAAAAGTCATAATATAATAGTTAATCATAAAAATCATATAATCAACACATAGACCATATTTAATTATGATACAAAATATCCAACCTAGACATGGATGGAATATTTACATCAAATAAAAGTCATAATACCATAGTTAATCATAAAAATTATATAATCAATACATAGACCATATTTAATTATAATTAATTGTGATTAATTATAATAACTCTTAACAATATTTTACCATAGTCTATTCGTAAGCAATCATTATTAAATATAATGAACTTTAATTGAAGTAATTATTTGAAATATAAACCATTATAGTTTATTATAAATTTAAATTATTTCTTATTTTATTTTAATAATAATAATTTAATTTTCTTGTCTACAAGAGGATTTCTCTCCATAATATGCCTTTATTTTATTTTTATTTTTATAAATAATTATTGATAATTTTTTTAATAATGTAAACAATATTTATATTATCATATTTATAAAATCTTTCCTATTTTAATATTAATAATGTTATGTTAATATATCCATGAGATTGTTAGGTAATATGAGCTTGTTTTAAGAGGACTTATAGTCATCCATTGCCAATTTCCAAACAACATTTCCGTAAGTTTTATTTGTCTAGCCATTTTTATAATTTTTACATTTTAGAAATGTCCATATTTTTAAAAAGGTGTTTTTATTGTTGAATTGTAGTTTGTATTCCACAAAGATGGTGGAAAAATCTAATCCAAACACATGTAGTCTAGTCCAACAAAATGCATTTGTAGTGTCTTATATCATTCAGAGACATCATCTAATGATATTAGGCCACCTGATGTTGGGAATTTTTCCAAGCTATCCATTATGGTTCCAGGCCAATTTATCTTCATTGATGCTCACATTGTGTACATACTTTTCATGGCTTGAGAGGGGATCCTATTTAGGACAATTTGGCAAGTTGGTTATGGTTATGGTTATGATTAATAATATATGATTATATATTATTAATATTTATTTTTTAATTTTTTATATTATATTATTAATATTAAATATTATTTTTAAAAAATAAATTAAGTAAAAATTAATAAACAAGATATGATTATATATATTATTAATATTTTTTTTTAATTTTTTATATTATAATATTAATATTAATATATGATTTTTTTTTCAATCTTCTTGGCATTCTCAGAGGATTGAAAAAAAATTGGCACCATTTCTGCTTGCAAATTCACATACCGAAATATTTTTAAACAAATAAATGCAAAAATAAATTTAAAATCCTAAAAGTATTTCAAATTTAAAATAGTTTTGGTTTTTGTTTTGAAATGGTTTTCTGTTTTAGGTTCAAATGGTTTTTTTTTCAATCCTTTTGGCGTTCTCGGAGGATTGAAAAAAAATGGGCAGCATTTCTGCTTGTAAAATCACATTTTAAAATAAAACCGGTAGCATTTGTGGCGTGAAATGCTACCGGTTGATATAAAAACAAAATTAAATTAAATAATTTAAACAAATAAGTGACAAATATCTAAAACCCTAAATCTATTTCAAATTTGGTTTTTGTTTTGGTTTGAAATGGGTTTTTGTTTTGGTTTGAAATAGGTTTTTGTTTTAGTTAAATCAAATGGTTTTTTTTTCAATAAGTTTGGTTTCAATGGCAGTTTTCGGTTTCAATGGCGGTTTAGTTTCAATGCCTACATCCTAACCATTTCTAGAAAACTAAATTAAACCTAGATTTGATCAAAATACACAAATTTATACATAAAACACGAAATATATATTTTTTTTAAATAACAAAACAAATGGTAGATTTCTACCCACCTGGTGGAAGAGATGACATGATGGCGTTGCTATGGGGAGGTGGCGTCACTGTGGGTCGGGCGTGTGCTTGGTCGAGGTCCCCGGTCACTGTTCTTTGTCTCTGTCAATCCATTGCATGAAAACAGTGCCGGTCGGGCCGGCTGGGCCTTGTTTTTTTTTTTTTTCTCTGTCGCATTCCCTCGATCGAGCAAACCCTCAATCGAGGGTCAAAACCTCGATCGAGGGTTTGCTCGATCGAGGGTCTGTCAACCCACTGCAAAACCACAAAAACAATTTTTTTTTTTCTGACAGATCGAACAAACCCTCGATCGAGGGTCTAACGAAACCCTCGATCAAGGTTTGGCTCGATCGAGGGTTTGGTTAGACCCTCGATTGAGGGTTTAAAACATCCTCGATCGAGGTATGTTAAATCCCTCGATCAATGTAGTTTTAAACTCTCGATCGAGCATATAAAACCTTGATCGAGGGCTTGAAATTACCTCGATCGAGGGTCCGAAAAATGAATTTTTGCCTTGCGATCCACCAAAAATGGTGAACCACATTTGTGGATTCACCCATATATGTTGATTGGCGTATATAAGCCATATTAATTATTAATATGGCTTGCTAGTAATTAATCCTATGCAAAGATTTACCTAAATTTGAATGGAAAATGAGATGAGTGGAGAACGATGAAGCGCACTACAATGAATGGTTGGGAACGTTGATGAACCTTTGAAACATGGGGGCTCGCGGGGCAAGTTGAGATGAACTTTGAACCTTATACATAAGCACCCGCATTTAACAAAGCATTAATTCACTGCTCCACTTCCCAAAAACTCTGTCATTGGTCTAAAAAATAATGCTTCAAAGTACCATCCAATAATATTGCAAGTACGTCTGAAAATAATGCTTCAAATACCATCCAATAATATTGCAAGTAAATAATATGTAGTGGGATAATTTATGGAAAAATTTTACTAACTAGGTCAGAATTATTAAGAGATATGAACAAATATACAAAGTCAAAGACCAATTAATACAAAATCTCTCATATATATATATATATATATATATATCCTAGCATAAATCCATCTTAAGTCTTGCTCTATCAAGAGTCAAGAGTGATCGAATCCTTTTATGTGTAAACCCCTTAATACAAATCTATATTAATCATAGTGCAAAATTTAATAATTACATATTACAAAAAATATAACATATCTAACCAGTAACATAGTTGGTATCATAAGTAACATAGTTGATATCATAAGTAGGTACGTCCTTCCAGTGTGTTCCATATTCAAATGTAAAAGCAAGTAGGTTCACCTTTTATATCCACAAAAACCTTTATCAGATTTGTATATCAACCACACAAATAATTTGTCTTACATCTCCTTTGTACTAGACCTTCACCCTATTTTTTTTTTTTTTGAATTTGTATCTCTTTCTCTTTATTTTTTCTTCTTACCATCCTCCAATCTATTTTCCTTTATTTGTTCTTGTTCATTTGCTTTTGAATCATACATAATAGTTGTCCGTATTCCGAACATCAACATGGATAATTTTTCAGTTGGTTGAGAATCTTTAAAATGTGTTTGAGCCATTTCTTCAATATGCGATTTGTGGAGTGCATCCATACTAAGGAGTTGAAGTTTTTTAGTATGTTATTTGTAAGAAAACAAAAAATACAATTCATTATCGGAATTATTATATTTCTGATAAAATCTTTTAAACATATTCTATGACTAAAATAAGCCAAACATAAAATATCATATAAGAAAAGTTCACAATTAACGATTGTGATTTTTTATACTAAAAGAAAAGTTAAGAATTAATCATTGTGATTTTTTATACTAAAAGTCCTACTTATAGTGTATGTTGGCTGCTTTCGTGGGCAGACCCGGGTTTTCATGAAGCGCAGCAACAAAACCCCTTGGCGCACTGGCCCTCTCGGCAACGAGCTGCGCAGCAGCTCGAGGTCTCACCCGAAGTGGCTATGGGGGGGTTAAGGAATCAGGTTTCCTTAACCGTGGTGACGCGGAGATTGTGCTTCCTTTTTCCGTTCCTCGGATATCGGCGGTCTGACTTTCCCGCAGGCCCCTCGGCGCAACTGCGCGGACTCCTTCCTCAGCAGGCCCACTGCGCAGTTTCTCCTCTCCGGCGCAGAAGGCAACTATTCCTTGCGTCGAATCGTTAAGTACTTCCTTGCCCTGCGCACCCAGCGCAGTAACGCATTTCTCGCTCGCTGCAGCGACAGCGCTCCACCACTTCTTCACTACTTGATGCTTATAGCTATCAAGGGACTTTCTCAAACTCACTTAACGGTCGCAAAGATAATACGAGGGTCTTGCATGCATAGGGAAGGAACTTAAACAGTTAATCATTCAAACAACATTATAACAAGGAGAAATATGTGAAGCTCATCTCCTCGAGGAAAACCACGTCCACGGGAGTTTAGATTAACCAGAAAGCCATAGAGTTATACAATACGCTGCGTACACAGCTGCAGCCTTAGATCTTTACAGGAAACTCCACGCACACAGCTGGGAGCCCTTCTCTCAATCTAGTCTCTTCTCTACAGAGATTACAAAGGCACAGACGTCAACTCAGACTGTCTGGCAACTCAGGGATTAGCTTCTCGGCTATCCGATTCTACTCTAGTTCTACACACTCGGTAGAAAACCTAGCAAAGGATAATCAACACATGATCTATCCTCGAGATTGATTATCTAACAGTCTAACCATCTAACTTATCCCAAAAATATCTAACTCTTACTCGCTAACATCTACCCATTACAATTATTCATATATATAGGTGGCCATGGCGGTCACACCTTTACAAAACTATGGGCCTTTCCCAACAGTGATTCCCAAAAACCCTAACCACGCACATGGCTAGGTGTACTGTAGGCGCCGCTTGCAGTCACGTCGCCGCTTCCTGCAGGCTCCTTGACTTTCGGCGCAGATTGTGGGTATGGGCGCTTGTCCTTCGCCTTCAATGCTCTGGTCCATTGCTCCTCCTTGATCCGAGCAACCATAACTTTTGTACTTAGCCTTTAAATGAGGGTAGCCGAGCCCTCTACTCCATCGCCTTATTTATTATGGTAGCTGAGCCACCTTCATTCTTGTATGACGTGCGCGCGAGCTCCGCGATTTCCGGTCCGTGATCTTCGCTGAGCTTGTCCATCTGGCACCGTACTGCGCACCGTCTCCTTCTTGCCAAAAACTTAGTGCTTGTCCCAAAATTAGCACTTTCCTTCCATACTTGTGCTTTTTTCCCAAAATTCGTAGCTTTACCGCAGCTACGACCTAGGCTCCAACAGGCCCCTAACACTCACTTGTGGCTCGCCCTCGAGCCACTCACACTAGTGTGTGGTCGCTTGATCTGCGCATCTGCTTGTGCTTGGGTCTCCGCGAATGTTTTCTTCCACTTCGCAATAGCGGAGTCCAATTCATCGCTACACTCCACAGCTGTCTGCACCGTTTCTGCGGTGGCTTCCTCTTTAGTGATAGTATCAATCACCTCCTGAGATTCAGCAATCTCTTTGATTTTTGACTCGACCTGGGCAACAATTTCAGCATACTCGTCCATGAATGGCTGAATGTTGTTGGTGAGCTTCTCATCTTCAGTTCTGAGCTTGTGCAGTTGCTGCTGCATTCTGCGCACTTCACTCATTTTCTTCATTTTTGCTAAGCCTGTTAAAGCCTTGGCTTCTTCAGTCAGAACAGTGAGAGACTGTTCCGCGGCTTGCACCTGTTCTGACAGACCAACTTTAAAGGGGAGCTTCTCAAGCTCCGTCCAAGCTTCCATAGCTTGGTTCATCAGGTTCTCGGCTTCCTGTATTCTATCTTTCATCTGTGTGGAAGCTCTGCTCAGCGCTTCAAATTGTACCTGCGCATCATCCGTAAACTGCGCGGCAACTCGAGCTTCTAGCTCAGCGATCTGGGTTCTATGGTCCTCAGCCATAGCAACTATTTCTTGCTCCAGGGTTTTCACCCTTCCGCCAATAATTTGAACTTTCTCAACCAGAGGGAGGTCTGGTTGAATCTCGCAAGTCGGCAACTCCTGGGCAATCTCATTCACTGCATTTCTGATGCCGATGTCTTGCGCCTCATAAAGTGCAAGTTTCTCAGATACATTCTTATGGATAGCCTTCAATTCTAACTCCTGCGATTGCAGTCGTTGATTTGCCTAGAAGGTGGAGAGCTCTCTAGCTCTCAGCTCAACAGAAACTTTCTCATGCACAAGCTTTAGAGTCTCTATAGGAATTAAAGACAAATTTATTTCTACAGGCCCAACTGAGCTTACCTGTAGTGCATCTAGCGGATCTGGAAGTGTCATGCTGGTAGGGGGAATATGCACGACAGTATGCCTTTCTGCGAGTACTTCAACTCGCTCAGTACTTGGAATTTCTTGTGGCGCCTGCGAAGTAGATGCTGGTGCATGGGTCTGCGCAACTCTTCCTGTGAGACCTTTCAGTTCTACGAACTGCAAATCTAAAGCACTTCTGATGTAAGCGTGCGCATTGAGCAGCTCACGAAATTGCTCGTGTAGGTACTGGTCGATCCCCGAGGGAATAGCCTCAGCGGGATGCGACACTTTTTCCTTCTTGGTGGCCGGTTCTGTGGAACCTCCATCACTTCTTTGCTCCGGGGCTTCCTTGCCCTTATCCTTCTTTTTCGCAGCGGCGGTCGGCAGCGCGGATGCGAGATCGGCGGCCTCCCTCCACTCATCCGACCAAGACTTGATGGTTTCTTCAACATCCTCGGTAGTCATTCTGTAAAGGCCTAGCGCCCATTCATCTGGAATGCCGCAAGGGCGGAGGTAAAGTTGATGTATGTCGGCAGTAAAAGCCAACTTTCCTTCATATAATGTGGCTGTCTCCTCGCTCAGCCTTGGCATTTCTTGAATGGTATCTCGGAGGAGATAGTAGTACTCACAAAAGACAGCGCGATTCATCTTGCGCTTCACGGGATTAGGAGAATCCCAGAGGTTGATGTAGCGCATGCCGGCAACCTCTCCTGCGCGGCGCGGAAGGAACTGAGTATTCGGGGGCTCCTTCCACCCAACGAGAGCGCATAAAATTAGAAGCCAGGAAAAATGGAATGATTGGGCTGCATTGTCCTGCACATTCAGGCAATCAGCCAAGAAAGAATTCAGCAGGAAGAGAGACCAGTTGTACTGCTCTCCCTCCGCAGCTGCGATGGCGAGCTCCACGACGGCTCCGGTAACTTCCTTCGGTCGGCACTTTGTGAGAAGTCTGCCTGCAAGCAGACTTCTTGTAAATCGAAGTGCCTCATCTTCTACTGTAGTGAGGTCATAAGCCCGACCTCCTCTTGTCAAGTTATACTTCTGCACCAGCTGTGCAGCCAATTTTCTGTCTTTGTCCTTTCCCACAAAGTGAATATTGGGATCCCTACCAGCCTTAGATAGACCGGTGATGCGGTGAATTAAATCAACATTTAGATCAATTGGCCTCCCGAGCCAAAGGTAACCTCCATGAACACATGAGAGCAGCGTCTTAACAACTACATTGACTTCGTTGCTACGCCCAAAGTGCGGTAGCTTCAACAAATTCAGCAGTCCAGGGCGCTCAAGATTTGCTGCAAATCCCTTCGGGATAAACTCGTCAACCTTTCTGGTGGGATTATGCACTACATTCAGATATCGATCTAGCTGGAACTGAGGATATGTCTTATAATCTCCGAGGTTGAAATCAGAAAACTTGACCAGTGGAATGTGTCCCAATAGTTTCCCTTCTACCCGCACGCCAGCCGGTAGTGGCGGTAACGGAATGGGATACTTTGCATTCTTCGGGATCTGTACTTCTGGCGCATCATCTGGACGCGGCGGAATATAGTTCGCCATGGTCGCCAACGGCTCTGGAACAGGTTCTTCTGGCTGCGATGGCGACGCTCTTGTAGCCGGAGACTGTCTGGGATCCTGATAACCAGGATGTACATAGGTCGAAGCCGTGACTGGAGTAGTCATGCCGAAATCTAAGCCTCGGCGCAGGAATTGTCGAACAACTTCTTCAGTTGACAGGTTCTCCGTCGTGAATTGATGTAGGGAACAAAAACTTTGGACAGCAAATGGCGGACCTGCGTAGGATATGGACGCTGAAAACAAGGGAAAATACTCTGCACAACTCGGCTCTGAAAACAATAACTTGGATTCGTAAACAAGATAGCAACTCGAGGAAAGTAACCCAAAAATTATACAAGTGTGAGGTATTTATAGCCAAAGGTGATAGTAAATGCGACCAAGTGGGGTTACGTAGCTGTAGGCGGCTATACATGGGTTGACAACACGCTATCCTCCTCGCCGCAGTAGTGCATTTATTGTGATTGACGGGCTCTGACAGCCTTCCGGGGGAAGCTAATGCTTTCGGCGCCTGAGTTAAATGCAAATCTTTCGGAGATCAAGCCAAATCCGTCAGAGCGGCTAGACTTAAATAACGGAGTTATCCTTCATTTATTCATACGCGGCTACATAACTGCTGTAGTTCAAAATTTTCGGCGGGTCATTTCAACTTAGGGAATTGTGCCTCTAAGGGTCCACAAGGAGAACTCTTCAAGCGGTGAATTAACACAGGGAGCTCCGCAAGAGCGATAGTTCAACGGTCCTGGGAGAAGCTTCGCAAGAGCGCAACTATGTTCGCTCCACCCAAACTTTAGACATGGGCGGATGTTTCTAGGAACTGCGCAGGAAGCCGGAGACTGTGTCTCGCAACTTCCGTGTAGACTGAATGCGGTGCCTCTTTCAACTACACTGGGCATCTGCATCTCTTAGCCATATATAAGGTCGACAGAGCGGAGTGGCCGTCGCGATAAAGCTTGAGCCGACTCCCATTGATCATTGTGGGTAGTAATTCTCCATCAAGCTTTGCAAGCTGAACTGCGTCTCCGTCTGTTATTTTTATCACCTGAAAAGGGCCTAACCAATGTACACGAAACTTGCCCAGAAACTTGATGAATTTACTATCATAAAGGAGTACCAAGTCTCCTTCTTCAAAGTGTTTGTGCTTAATGTGCCTGTCATGCCAAGCTTTCTGTCTTGCCTTCTGTACCTGTTGATGGAATCCGGCTAAAAGTCGGTCTTCTTCTAAGGCAAGCAGTTGCGAAAGTCTTTCATTCATAGTATCAGGATCTGTCATTTCTGTGATTTGCGCAATTCTGAGACTGGGAATAATGTATTCCATGGGCATAACTGCTTCTTGTCCATACACCAAACTGAAAGGTGTGTGACCTGTTAGTTTCTTGCAAGTGGTTCTATAAGCCCATAATACAGTTGTGACTCTAAGGTCCCAATCATCTCTTTGTTGATTACAGATCTTCGTCAGGGCATTCTCAAGAATTTTATTGAATGCTTCCACCGTACCGTTAGCTTGAGGATGGTAGGGTGTACTCTTATGGTGATTAATTTGAAATTCTTCAGTAAGGGCCTCTATAGTCTCATTGAGGAAATGTGTACCCTGATCGCTCATGAGAATCACTGGACATCCAAATCTAGTGATAATATTCTCGAAAATGAACTGCGCGGCCGTAGCAGCGTCACAGTTCCTAACTGGCTTCGCCTCAGCCCATCTGGTGAGGTATTCAGTAGCTGTAATGATGTATCTTGCGCCAGTTCTTTTTCCTGGTGGGTTAATAGGTCCTACAAAGTCAATGGCCCATTTATCAAAAGCACGCAGTGTGATCTGGGGTCTTAGCGGCATTTCATCTCGCCTTGAGGGTTTTCCTGTTCGCTGGCACACATCGCAACATTTACAGAATGCCTTAGTATCCTTGTGCAATGTCGGCCACCAAAGACCTGCAGCTAATATCTTTTGCGCAGTCGGCTTTCCTGCGAAATGGCCTCCTGCGGTACCTGAATGCGCTTCTGCGATGATAGAGCTCTTTTCATGTGGTAAGATACATCTGCGCAAAACCTCGTCAGGGCCCAACTTATAAAGCTGGCCTGCTATCAAAGTGAAGTCTGCGGCTCTGACAACAAGTTGCTTCTTCTGCTGGATTGTAAACTCAGCCGACGCTTGCCCGGTAGTGAGAAACTCAAGAATATCAGAATAATATTCATCTGCTGCTTGAATAGAAAACAACTGTGCGTCAGGCAGATTGTCCTCCAGACTTGTAGGTTCCTCTCCTGACTCTATCCTGGATAAATGGTCAGGCCCTGCATTCAATCTGCCTGGCTTTACAATAACCTCGAAATCATATTCTTGAAAGAGCAGTAGCCATCTGCAAATTCTTCCTCCTAACACTGGTTTATTGACCAAATATTTCAAAGCAGAGTGGTCAGTGTACATTTTAAAATGAGCGCCTAGCAGGTAGTGTCTGAATTTCTGTAGGGCATACACCATAGCTAATCCTTCCCTTTCTGTAGTGGTGTAGTTCTTCTCAGCTGTAGATAGCTTTCTGCTGGAGTAAGCAATCGGGTGATCAATACTTCCTTCTCCAGACTGTGTAAGCACAACCCCCAATGCTATGGAAGAAGCATCAACATGAACATGAAAAGGTTTTCTCCAGTCCGGGAAAACTAGAATAGGCGCTGTGATCATCTTTTCTTTAAGTGTGTCCAAGCTCTGTTGGCATTCTTCTGTCCATTGGAACTTCGAATCCTTTTTCAGCAATCTTTCCATAGGTGCTGTGATCCTTGCATATCCTTTGATGAATTTTCTGTAGTATCCTGTATGTCCCAATGTAGTGCGCAATTGCTTAACTGAGTTGGGCGCAGGTAAATTAGCAATGATGGCAACCTTCGCAGGATCCATCAGGAGTCCTTGTCTGCATACAATATGTCCCAACAAAATACCAAAGGGCGCACAAAATATACATTTTTTCAAGTTAAGGGAAATCTGATGCTGTCTACATTTTTCTAACATCATGCGCAGATTTGCAATATGATTCTTTAATAGGCCAAATACAGTCCAGTCATCAAAATAGACTTCTAGAAACTTATGAATGAATTCTTTAAAAACAGCAACAACAACTCTAGAGAAGATAGCAGGTGCGTTTTTAAGACCAAAGGGCATTACCGTATACTGGAATGAGCCCCATTCAGTTGCAAAAGTAGTCTTGTGGCGGTCGTCCGGATGGATTCTGATCTGATGATATCCCGAAAAACCATCAGTGAAAGAGTAAGCTTCTTGTCCTCCAACATTATCGAGTACTTCATCTGTGAAAGGAGTGGGAAATGGATCGTGTGTGGATGCATCATTGAGTTTGCGCAAGTCGACACAGATTCTTATTTCACCTTTCATTTTCTTTTCTTGGACCACCATAGGACTAATCCAATCGCTTTCCTCTACTGGCTCGATAATACCTGCTGCGAGCATTTTATCAATTTCCTCTTTGACTTTTTCTTTATAGCGCGGGTTCAACCTGTATGGGCGCTGCTTTACTGGCTTGGCATCTGGTTTCAGAGGTATGCGCATCACTCCTAAGTCTCCTAGGATGCCTTTCATTTCTGTGAACTTGGTAGGAAAGATATCCTGGTAGTCATGTAATAATTCTGAAACATGTCCAACAGTTTCATCATCCCAATAATCTCCTATAGAAGCAAACTTTGGTTCAGCTTCTGTACCAATGTTAATCTTCTTGAGCTTGACGTGTTCTGTGATGGCAGGAATATCAAGCTCAGGACCTTCGATATTGCGCGTCCCTTCTGATTCTGGGATATTGATGTTGCGAGGATCGTCCTCCTCATCTTCAGCGGTGAAGTTATAACATTCCAGGGCATGTTCTATCTGGACAGCCCAATCTGGTTGGGAATATTCTGATAACGGGCATTGTTCAAATATCTTCTTTTTAATACACTGCAAAGCTTGATCAATACTCGGATGTTCTGACTCAAAACTGAAGGTAAGTTGAAAACTTTCCATCATTAGAGGCCAAGTGAGAGTGCCTCTATGCAATTCTGTTTCAGTGTACCAGTTCCTTGGAACTGTGTCCAATGTGTGGATGAATAGGTGAACCCACTCATCTTCCGGAATATCTGACCATTGCTGAATACATGCTTCAATGTGTGTCCTGGGGTCACTCTGTCCCTCATATTTGCGTAGGGCTCCGGCTGTGGTGTCCTGAAATCTGTGCAGTATCAATCTGCGACAGTCTTGCCATGTATGAATATTCTCTTTATGCGCAACCCACCATCTTGCGGGTGTAGCGCGCAATGCTACATCCAGTGCCTGGATGCGCTGCTGTTCTGGAAGCTTTTGTTCATATTCATGTATGAATTTAGTTACTTCAGTTAAACCATCAAAAAGTGGAGTGTCAGTTAGTTCTGTGCCAATCCATCGAATGGATTTAGTCATCATGGCGCAACGCCTTGCAGAAACCTCATGTAAACGATTCTGCCAGTTTTCCAATCCTGCATCTGAGTCTGATGTGCACGAGCTATCGCATCGCCAGCTGATATGGCCATCTGCTGTGGGGTTGACATAGTCGCTGTGGTTAGTAGTCATTTGGTACAAACTTTCCATGTGGTGCGCTTCCTCTTCTGCGCGAATGGGTTCTACATACCTTGGTCCTTGAATAGGATCAAGTGGTGCGATGACCCTAATCTGGTCATCCTCAAAGGTCATCTGTCTTTTCTTCAAGTTAATGACAGCCAAATTATCAAATGCCCAGTCTATTCCTAAAAGTGCTGGGTATGGTCTACTATCATCGAGGATTTTGATTACTTCAAAATCTGCAGAGCGTCTTACTCCTTCAATATCAATAGGTACATTGGGTAGTCTGCCCAATGGAGAGACTCGTTGCTGATTCGCGAGTCTTAGCTGGATAGGGGATCTTGTAAGCTGAGGGCTTCCCATCTGTTCCCATGTCTGCATAGTGAGAACATTGGCTTCTGAGCCCAAATCTAACATGACTTCGTCCATTTCAAATGCTCCAATCTACGCTGTGAGCCTCATTTCTTTTCCAGTTCTAATGTGACTCCTAATCTGGTGAACAGCACACTGCGGTGTGTTCATCGAAGCAGACTGTTGGCACTGATCCAACAAGTGTTGGAGTTCTAAAGTTGCCTTTTCATTGCGCAACAATTTTAAACATTGTCGCAGGAACGCATGAACACTGCCTAGTGCATGCTCCTCGTCAGGTCTTCCAGCTGTAGTGGCCTGTTCTTGTGCCAGGTTGTCTTGTCTTAGCACTTGCGATCTAATATTGTTCTGCGGAATTGCGGCAGAACTTGAAGCTCTCGGATCTGAGAAATACTCTTGAGCTTGCTTGAATGCTTCTTTTTGCTTCTGCAGGTTCAGTGGGGCTGGTTTAATATTAGCACGGCGCACCCATTACGTCGCTTGCTTTCCCATTCCCATCTCTTGCGCACCAGTGGTTGCTCCACTGCGTGTCACTATATTAACTGTAGGGTCTGGTTCTCTTTTTTCTGCTGCAATCAACTGAATATTCTGATTGACCTGTGGGGTCTTTGCTTGCATCTTAGCTTGTAAATGAGGGCATTCTTCAATGATATGGTCAGAAGATTTACAATATCTGCAGAGAGTTGTGGGATTTTGGCAATCCCTGGCAAAATGACCTTGTGTTCCGCAATTATAACAAGTAATCTGTCCTCTTCCGCGACCAAAATTTGTTGTCTGTCCGCGCCCCCTGTAATTTCCTGCTCGGGCGTCGCGAGTTTGGTCATACGGTGGACCGGCTGTGGGTCCTTGTGTCTCTGCTTGTACTCTATAAACATCATGCTTTCTTTCTATCATAAGGTCATATGCTCTACAATTGTTCTCATCATGACCTACTGATTTACAGAAATTACAATATAGATTCTTTGGAGTTTGTACATATTTCTGAAGTAAGTGACATTCTTGTGGTCTATGACCTCTAGTTCTACAGATTTCACACCAAGGCCCCTGTGCCTGTGGTAAAGGGTTAGGTGCTCCAGTTGCAATATAGTCTATGAAAACGGGGCAATGGTCCTTTGAATGACCTTGGGCTTTACATTTTGTACACCAAATTTCTTCCTTAATCTCCTTGCCTTTCTTAATATCATGCACTTGCAAGGTTAAGTTTGCTAATTGGTTCTGCAACTGCGCAACATCGTTGCTTGTTCCCGCAATGGGCGAAGCTTCTAGTTTCATAGCCGTCTCTAGAGCTTGTTCCTGAGTATTGAGATTCTGTTGCATAAGGGGAAGTCTAATGTGTGGGAGCAGCGCAGCAATGAACCATTCTTTATGCTGCTGTGGTGCAAACTCGAAGCTTACTTGATCTATCAAGGCTTTGAACTTCTGGTCAAAGTCCCATACTGATTCTGTAGGTAGCTGTTTGATGTCTTTGAGCTCTGTTATACACTGTGATTCTGATTTAGGTTTCTTGAATTCCCGAATCATGGCATTTCTTACATCAGCAAGCATTCTATTCTGTGCTGCCTAGTATTTCATGAACCAAGTTAAGGCTCTTTCTCTTAGTGTGGTTGCTAACTGAACCAGTTTAACAGCATCATCATTAATTTGCTTAATTGTCCAAATGGATTCACATAAGAACCAGTGCTGCTCAGGGTCTTCTATCCCTGTTCCTCTAAAAGTTGGTAGCTTCATGTCATCACCCATCCTTCTTGTGTTAGGTTGAGGTGAGGGTGCTGTAGCAGTGCTTCTGGGCTGGTTAAATAAAGGTGGTGCAGAGGTACTAGAAGTACCGTGTGGGCTACTAGAAGATGTTACTGCGGGGTTATACTGAGCTCCGTCTGGTTTTTGCGGTGTAAAGGGGTGATACGGGATATGAACACTCCCTTGTCTTTCTATATGGCTTGTTCTAGGGACTTGGCTATCGTCTGGGCTAGACTCAAAGGAATATTGGTCAAGGCCTACTTTATATCGTTTTCCACTACGAGTGCAACCAATAAGTTCAGGATCACTATCAGAATCTACGGACATTACTTGTCTATGCTATTCATCAGAAGCAATACATAACTTTCCTTTTTCATACAAAAGCATTTTAATCCATAAGTTCAGAGAATTTAAGAACTTACCTCTGTGTACTTGGAAGAAATTCCTCTCAGCTTCACTGAAACTCTTTCTTGTATCTACTGCAAACTCGATGATGAAACCTCTCAGTAGACTATTCAACCAAAAGTCTACTGCGCGGGACACAGGATTGTCTATCCGCTTCACAATACTGACTAGCTCAGGCGTCCAAGCGACGGGTCGATCAATATGCACAGTAGGTCTAGAATCTGCTAACTTGGCTATCCAAGCGTGTAACTCCAGTACGAATGTAACAAAGAAAATTTCGTGAAGGTCAGTATAAATATACTTCTGTAACCAGTCTTCTGTTTGGAGCGTAGAACTTCTATTTTCTTGTTCAGCGAACTCTTTAGCCTTTAAATCAAACCAGTCTCCAATTTCTTTAGCTGTAGGATTCCAGTAACACATTTGTTAACTGAGCAAGTCTCAGTGTAACAGAACCTTGTGCTGGCTTCAGCAACAATCTCAGACGTCGGGGAAATAGTAAGTCTCACAGCAGCAAGTCGCAAGGCAAGGGAACCATTTGTTGGCTCAACAACAGGGTTCAAAGCAACGGAAGTGACGTGATCAAGAAGTCATAAGGCAACGGAACCATTTGTTGGCTCAACAACAGGGTTCCAAGCAACGGAAGTGACGTGATCAAGAAGTCATAAGGCAACGGAACCATTTGTTGGCTCAACAACAGGGTTCCAAGCAACAGAAGTGACGTGATCAAGAAGTCATAAGGCAACGGAACCATTTCTTGGCTGCTTTCGTGGGCAGACCCGGGTTTTCATGAAGCGCAGCAACAAAACCCCTTGGCGCACTGGCCCTCTCGGCAACGAGCTGCGCAGTAGCTCGAGGTCTCACCCGAAGTGGCTATGGGGGGGTTAAGGAATCAGGTTTCCTTAACCGTGGTGACGCGGAGATTGTGCTTCCTTTTTCCGTTCCTCGGATATCGGCGGTCTGACTTTCCCGCAGGCCCCTCGGCGCAACTGCGCAGACTCCTTCCTCAGCAGGCCCACTGCGCAGTTTCTCCTCTCCGGCGCAGAAGGAAACTATTCCTTGCGTCGAAGCGTTAAGTACTTCCTTGCCCTGCGCACCCAGCGCAGTAACGCATTTCTCGCTCGCTGCAGCGAAAGCGCTCCACCACTTCTTCACTACTTGACGCTTATAGCTATCAAGGGACTTTCTCAAACTCACTTAACGGTCGCAAAGATAATACGAGGGTCTTGCATGCATAGGGAAGGAACTTAAACAGTTAATCATTCAAACAACATTATAACAAGGAGAAATATCTGAAGCTCATCTCCTCGAGGAAAACCACGTCCACGGGAGTTTATATTAACCAGAAAGCCATAGAGTTATACAATACGCTGCGCACACAGCTGCAGCCTTAGATCTTTATAGGAAACTCCACGCACACAGCTGGGAGCCCTTCTCTCAATCTAGTCTCTTCTCTACAGAGATTACAAAGGCACAGACGTCAACTCAGACTGTCTGGCAACTCAGGGATTAGCTCCTCGGCTATCCGATTCTACTCTAGTTCTACACACTCGGTAGAAAACCTAGCAAAGGATAATCAACACATGATCTATCCTCGAGATTGATTATCTAACAGTCTAACCATCTAACTTATCCCAAAAATATCTAACTCTTACTCGCTAACATCTACCCATTACAATTATTCATATATATAGGTGGCCATGGCGGTCACACCTTTACAAAACTGTGGCCATTTCCCAACAGTGATTCCCAAAAACCCTAACCACGCACATGGCTAGTTGTACTGTAGGCGCCGCTTGCAGTCACGTCGCCGCTTCCTGCAGGCTCCTTGACTTTCGGCGCAGATTGTGGGTATGGGCGCTTGTCCTTTGCCTTCAATGCTCTGGTCCGTTGCTCCTCCTTGATCCGAGCAACCATAACTTTTGTACTTAGCCTTTAAATGAGGGTAGCCGAGCCCTCTACTCCATCGCCTTATTTATTATGGTAGCTGAGCCACCTTCATTCTTGTATGATGTGCGCGCGAGCTCCGCGATTTCTGGTCCGTGATCTTCGCTGAGCTTGTCCATCTGGCACCGTACTGCGCACCGTCTCCTTCTTGCCCAAAACTTAGTGCTTGTCCCAAAATTAGCACTTTCCTTCCATACTTGTGCTTTTTTCCCAAAATTCGCAGCTTTACCGCAGCTACGACCTAGGCTCCAACAATGTATGTTTAAATTTATTATATATTTAATCAGTTTGTTTAAATGTTAGTTAAAACTTTTCACTTTTACTTGAAATGGGTCATGGGTTTTGGTAGTCATAAATTAATGGTATTTATGTCGATAGGTATTTTTATTTTAGAATTTGGGGTAGACTACAGCCTATGTTTTTCTAGGATCGTACAACAATGAGACAAGTGTACTTTCGAGATTGATTCTATGGTAGTCGTTGAAAATTCAAAATAATTGTATACTTGTGGTGGCCGATGCATGTATAACTCGTAGATGTGGTAGCGGATGCATGTATAACTCATAGATGATGAATGGATAACCAACTGTTCATGGCAAATAACTAGAAGAATGTGAGAGACATAAAAAAACATATAAACAATAATAATGGTTTACGCTTGAATGCATTAATAACTTGTAACATATTACTTATGGTACCACTTAACTTGTGGGGCTTTTTTCGACCATATTTTAGTCTAAGTATTAGGATTGGAAATCCTTAAAAAATATTAGAATCACATATATTAGCTATGGAAATTGCATAATTTAAGTGCCATGAGGGTATTTGAGGGTGTTGAATCTATTTAAAAGTACAATTTAAACACATAGAAATTTGGATTTTACCAATCAATCAAATGTTTCTTTTTCTACATTACATTTAAGATTTATACATTAATTATAATATTAATTTTAATGTTTAAATACATTATGTATTTAAATTATTTTAATATCAACTATTTTAAATATAAAATATTTTAGAAAAAAAAACATTTCAATTAACGTCTAACTTGCTAATGAACGTTTAACTTTAATTTAAATATAATAATGTACTAATTATTTTAATGAGTAGTCTAAAAAGTTACCAAGATTTGGAATTTTTACTAAAGAATTTTTTAGATTCTCATAAAATTAGTGTTAAAATTGTTTAACAAGCAAAAAAGCTGCATGGCAGCTTAGTCCTTGCCAAAGGGTGTGAGTCACGGGTCAGCTTCGTAAAAGCAAAATCACAAGGTTGAAGGCTAGAGCACTTGGAAGAGAAGGGTGAACATGTTAGACGCTGAAGGCTAGAGCAAGTGGAAGAGAAGAGTGAACGTGTCGAAGAGTTCGAGCAGATATCAAACTAGCTCACAATTTTATTTCATAAAACAACATTGTATAAGCTGTTAAAAACTAAACTAATGTTCTATTTAAGTTTTTTGAGATGTGAATATACTGTGTGATGCCTGCCTACTAATTCTTGAATACTTTGAAGGATTGCACATATTGTTAGTCATTGCATACTTTTCACATAAATGCCATAATTTGTCATTAGATAGCTACGAAATACCACCGTCGTGCCTTACAATATACCTTTAGAGTGTAATCCTTTATTTTTCCTAAAACTTCAGGAAACGTCCGACGGATAGAAATACTAATTTTATGCAAATATTTCACAGAATATTCCTCGAACCTTTAAATTTGCTTGCTTCGATAGTCGAACTGGGTTGTTGGGAAACTCCATAATAGGTCCGTAGGAACAATTTTCTTGAAATTTTAGTGTTCACCATTAATTTAATGGAAGCAAACCTGGGGCAGTAGATGAAATTTATGTAGAGGTAGAGGAGGCTAGCCGGGCATCTCGCTGACGTGGATGCATAGTTATTATTAATTCATTTTATAGCCTGATAAAAATATGAGTTTGCAAATTGTCGTCATATATTTTTAAACATGACGTGTCATATCTTTTGGCAGCTTCCATAGATAAGCCGCGGGGACACTATTATACTATGCTCCATTGACTATTGGAGAAATCTTCGAAAGCTCCGGCGCATTGTGCTCCAATGACTATTATTACCATATGAAACATTGTACTCCATTAGCAAGAGAGATGTCCTTTCATCTGCATTTTCGTCCTGGAAAATTGTATTCCCTAGGAGACTAACCCCACTATCAATTTCAGTGTCATCTACAAGCTTTACAAGTGTCAAGCTTAACCTTGTTTTTGCTTTAATCTGCCTGAGATCCATAAAAAAAACTATAACATACTTCTCCAGATATTAAACGTAATTCTTCAGCAGCTCCCATTCCGTTCACATCCTAGAATTAAATTACATGTTTAAATTAAATTACATTTATTTAAGGTAACAAAGATTCATTCTGGGTTTTGCATTGGATTTAAACATTGTGAACTTTACTAAAAATATGTTGGGAATGAAGTTGGAACTCAGTATTCAGATGGGATTTGACCAATACTCTGCATCGTGTAGCCAGTGGAGACTTCTAATGCCCTCAAGCTTACAATATAAAGCAAATACAACGTGCTCTGCATGAGAGGGCTGCGTCCTGCGGAGTGATGGGCTGCGTGGCCAGACCAGCAGTCACTCTTAAACACATCTCCATTTGTTATGGGCTGATCCCTCCGGCAAGATAAGGCCAAATGGTTCCGCCGTTGCAGAAAAGACAAAGACAGGCGGACTTGCCCGCCTTTGCCGAAAGAGAACTTAAGTTTGCTCGCCATGGAAAGGCGCAGACGGGAGATTTAGCCGGATAAATCCGTTTATCTTTTCCACAACAACGGATAAAACTCGACTAAATCTATTGCCTTAGGCTTTCGCACCTTTCCACGGCGGACACACTTGGGTTTTCTTTCCGCAAAGGCTGGCAAGTCCACCTTTCTTTTCCGCAATGGCGGAACGATTTGGCCTTATCTTTCCGCTGTGAGGTGGAGAGAGAAAATCCATCGTCCGTCAAATGCTGTGAGGTGGAGAGAAGAAAATAGGTGTCATAAAAGTCTGCGTGGAAAATGAAATTAATACGGAGAAATCGATTTGGATTCTTTGAATGAAAAGAAAATCGAATTCCTTCAATAAAAATGAAAATGCATCTCTTGTGAAAAGTCTGGCACGGATTCTTTGAATGAAAACGCGTATAGCTTACAAAATCAAATTTCGTTATCAGTTGGAGATAGAAATGTCTGCTGGGAAAACTAAAGACGGGAGAGAAAAGAGATGTCATAAAAGTCTGCGGCGAGAATGAAATTAATACAGAAAAATCAATCTCTAGAAAATCGAAAGAAAATCGAATTCCTTGAAAAGAAAAGCATCTCTCGTGAAAAGTCTGGCACCGATTCTTTGAATGAAAGCGTGGGAAAATTTCTATCGTGAAGGAATGGACGGAATTTTGTGGAAGTAAGCAAAGAAAGCCGCATATTTCCTCCCATGGAATTCCAATTTTCTTTCTTTACTATACTGCAATCACTTGGATTGAAAGCTGTGATTTACTATATTGCAATGAGTTGGATTGAAAGTTGTGAGATAATTGAGGCAAACAAATCGTATTATTCACGTTATTAAGTTGAATTGATTAGGCCAGAGTTATGGAGGTTAGTAGGTGGATGTTTTTTAAATAATTTTTATTGAAATTTGGTGACGATAGTTGAGATCGGTGGATGTTTTTTCAATGATTTTTAGGTGATGGTGGCTGAGAACATTGTCGTTTACAATTTGATATTCATTATTTTCAAGAAAAATATATATTTAATTGTAAAGTATATTATATTTTCTCATATATATTTAAATATATCCAAGCGTATTTACTTGTTTTATTTTTTATAAAAACATGTACATTATTATGTATACATATTTTAATCATAATTATTATTATTATGTAGAAATATTTAAGTGTTATAAGTTTTATATGTTGTTTCCATTTAATAATAAAAATTTAATAGAAAACTTGTTTAAGAAAGTGTTTTTCTTTTTAAAGTAAAAATTATAGGATAAGAAGTTTAATGTTTTACTTCATAGTGATTTCAACTTATCACCTATTTTAAAAACTAATATTCCATATTAATCATCACTTAAAAAATCATGTATTCTTCAAACAACCATATCAAAAATTATTATTCTTATTTCAGTATATGAAAGTTTGCACAGAACACCGCTTTAATGTGCTATATTTGGCGGTGGTGCATTCCTGAAAGCGAAATTTATCCGTAGCAATCTGATCATCTAAATCACCATCATCGTAAACAAAGTTTCCTTCGATGCTCGAGCTCTTAGATTCCACGTCTCCATGGGCTGCCAATAATCCTCGATAGGCTCTGCTTAATGATTTCTGTTGGGATTGCAAGCTTCTAATATTGAAGAAGCCGCAGCTGCCACCAAGAGGCTGAAACTTCACTTGAAATAGAAGGGGCGTGGCAAATGAAAAGCCAAGTGCCTCAAATAGATGTCCATGGCGTTAATTACACAAAACTTGATCGTATTAGCTGGGATTTAATTACACAATACAGAGATTTATCTCATATGTGAACTGAAACCCCCTTTGCATAGGTTCTTCCCAAATCAAACTCGATGGGCTGCGCCGCCACTCTTAAACACATTTCCATATGTTATGGGCTGCGGCAACAGCTGTTGGCCCTGATCCGCAGAATTGCCTGCCTTTGCGGAAAGAGAACTCAAGTTTGTCTATTTAACGGGATAAATTCGCTTATCTTTTCCGCAACAGCCTATAAAACTCGGCTAAATCTTCAGCGCTTTCGCTTTCACGCCTTTTCACGGAGGGCAAACTTGGGAATTTGGGCATCAAACAAGGAGTCAGCGCACAATACACAAAACTTTGTCCAAAGTCTGGCTCGGAGACTCGGAAGGCAAAATTAGCTGTTCTGAATATGCAACTTAAAATTGATAATAGTAAATTTCGAGTGGCATGAACCCTAAAAGACAAATAAAATAGCTCAGATAAGCAATTTCTGTGCTTGCGGGTGATATAGCGATCGTGTGTGTGGTAGCGATTCTGCCCCAATTTTTTGCTCAAACTACACTAATACTCGTGATGGCATTTAATGCAATCAGCAACTAGCTGCAGACTGGGGACCTGTTGACTCATTTATACGTATAAGATAGGCTATGCCGGATAGAAACTGATTCGATCAATAGGCCGATGGAACGGTTTTGATCTCTCTCTTCACTTACTGAGAGTGAGGATGTCCATTTCAACGTCTCAATCAAGAGCAGTTACAGCAATGATATCATCAAGAGCTACTCTCTTCCAAATTCTTCTAGAGACTATGACCTGAGCCTATAAATGACCTGTTTGAACAGACAGAGCCATAACTCCAAACGTATAGGACGACCCAGGCTACTTAATGTCGCACTCTGCCATGGAAGACCAGAACTCTTTCACGCGTGAGGAGAGAAGTGATGGGAAATATGGGTCGGGCCGCCGGGATTCTAGATCTGTATTTCTGCAATCAGTCAGTGTTGAAATTCCTGCAGCAATATTCTTTCATGCGTTGGAAGGGCCCGAGCTTGAAGTTACAAGGGTAAGAATACTACGTATATATGTTTCACCATTGCGGTAGTAGATCAATAGATTCATGTGCTATATTTGTTTACATGTGAGTATTGATGTATAAATTGTTCCAAATTATAAGGGTAAGAAGACTACGTATATATGTTTCACCATAGCAGTAGTAGATCAATAGATTCATGTGCTATATTTGTTTACATGTGAGTATTGATGTATAAATTGTTCCAGATCCATGTTTCTGATTTTACCTTTATTTTAATTTGTGGTGTGATGTGTCAAAATCTTTGGAGGTTTTAATTTCTAGGGAGATATTCAGTCCCCATGAGATTTCAAAATCTATGGAGATATTCATTGCCCATGAGATTGCATATTCGCTGTTCTGAATAGACGAGTAAGGATTTATGCTTTCCTGCGTTTGTCACTGCTGGCACCTTTTCTAACTCGGACATCCCAGCAACATTTGGAGCACTTCTAACTCGGACATCTGTCCAGCAACATTTGTGGCATGCTCCAAGCCACGTATGCTCTTTAGCTTCACACACCCGTCTAACAAAAGATAAATATTTACATAAGAGTCTTATAACTATTATCCTCCAAGCTCTTTAAATAGAGATTATGGACCAATCATGTATTAAACTATGACTCAATGTAGCAATTTAAATTGAGGAGATGTCAAAATAGTATATTACTTTATGTTTAGTATATATCAAACTACCTAAATACTAATGTATATTAAAGAAACACACTTTACTTAAAATTATAGAAAATTGATCTTACCTAACCACTAAATGTATAAATATCCTAATCACAATTTAACATTAATAAGTGCAAAAATATAGACTAAACATTATCATGACAAAAAAATCTCATGCAATTAAATTTTGCATTAAACACGTAAATAACAAATTCCCTGATTCATTAAGTTAGATCTATAACATTGTGTATTAGTGCTCCTCCATCCACATTTTATATGACCCATGCATGTCATATGATGGAATTCCCACATGTTAAAAACAAAAGAATAGAAGCATTGGATTCCTACATCCTTTGTGTCTACATATATGGTAGGAACATAGTCCAAAAGCTTCCTTTCCACAATGATGAATGGTTGCTTTTGTTCAGAAAATTATGAAGGCCATACAAAGCACTTAGCCTAGGGACTTTAAAAATCTAAACATGGCAGCCTCATAGTTAAAAAATTTCTTCCATTGGATGGAGGATGAAAATGAATCATTGATTACATGGCAGGCATCAGAGCAGGAGAGGGAGACATGCATCTATGTCTTTGGCAGACACATTGAACATGTTATCAAAGCGCTTGTCCTCAAGTTTAAGAAATAGTGAAAATGTTCTCAAAGCACTGGTATTAAGTTTCATACTGTCATCTTTTAGAATCATAAACTATATTTTGTGTGTGCAGAAGTGAATTGGCATTAACAGAATTAAAATCCATTGCCAGTGTTGAAATCCACTAATTGCCATATATCATCAAAATATCATAAGACATTCAACTAGTATGAATTAACTTTTGAATTATCTATTGTTTAATGGTACAATAACTCAAATATTTAATCAATTCCAAAAGATCTCTTCCCTAAATTTTTTCCCTTGGTCCAGTTTGTAGGCAATGAGATCACTTAGTTGAGTCTGTGGTGTTTTTCCTTGGCAACGAGCTCACTTGTTAGTCCTTTGGTGTTTTCCAGCATTTCGAGGAGCCTCAATGCCTACTCGGCTGGCTTGATGGGAATTGGGTATCCTACGATGAGATACGATACCAACGACTATGCGATGAGATACATTGTTTTGCCTAATGGAAAGCTTGGATCAGTAAAAAAATATTAAATAGTAGTCTCGTTACTTATTGAACTCGTCCGGGGATCAATAAACAATACCAGTGGATCCAGCCTTACCTTATTGGCAATGAAATAAGGTCTTTCCAAGCTTTACTTATTGAAAGAACACATCGATAACTTTTCACTTACTTAAATACGTCCACATCAGCACCTTAAGGCTTAATCCACCGATACACAACACCATACATAGTGAGTTGTTATGCAAAGGACAAGCGAATTGTTTATGCTGCTATATATGAGTCCATTAAAGTCTTAAGCCTCTAATGCATTAAGACTTAAGCCTCCACTACTATGTATCTTACATTCATTCATCTCAAGCCTCTACATCTATGTCTTAATCCTCTGTCTTAATCCTCTGGTGCATTAAATCTTAAGCCTATGATGTAGCGCATTGAGCCTCTAACCGCCGTTAAGTCTTGTAACATTGAAAGGAAATTAGCAGTCGGTGTTAACAAATGCATTCATGAGAACATCAACCAATCACTAATGGCTTATGAAATATTTCATCAATTCCCCATATTCATGGATTTTACCAAATTAAAATTAAAAAATAAAATAAAAAACAAAACCCTACATTTAGGGGATATTTTTAAATCGTGTTTTGACATCGAAGTCTTCCGACTGGACTCCCATATTGTATTCACCATATCCATGGATTTTACCACATTAAAATTTAAAAATTAAACTAAAAACAAAGCCCTACATTTAAGGGATATTTTTAAATTCTGTTTTGACTTCGAAGTCTATGCGTCAAATATGGAGTCAGCACACGACAATTCCGCTGAATACACCCTTTACTGTTTCAAACACCGAATATGGTTAATATGCAATGCTGTTACAGTGTATTGTTTCATTACTGTCCTAAATATTGATTATGATGGTTATGAAATTGCTATTATAGTGTTAAACAATGGTAATTACATTTAAGATGTGCTTCACTTTTTCGGACCATTGAATGTTAATAACTAATTAATTATATTAGTTTCTTTTTAAGTTAAGGGTTGAAGACCTAATCATTTATATGTATTGTTTATGTCTTTTTTACTCTTACTATTGCATAAATGCTGAACAGGAAAAAGAGAGGAATTCTAAAGATTTCCAGAAAGATTAGTTAAGTTTACCAGAGTCTGTTGAGAGATTCAGATTAATGAAAAACTAGAATCACAATAAAAATAAATAAGTTTAGTATGTTCTATGTGTGCAAATCTATTTTGACCAAATGAAGCATAATACGGGCAGCTGTAAAACTATTAGGAACCCTCTGCGAAATAAGAGTAAAAGTGATCAAGTAAATGGTAGAAAGCCGTTTTGTAAATAAAGTAAAAACCCTAAACTATTTTGTTTGTACAGTGGACAAATAATCCTGTCGAGCAGGGTAAATAGCTCCAGAAAATAAGATTTATAGAAGGAAAGCATCAACCCATAATTACAGGGTTTCATGTATTAAAACTTAGAAGTGGGCTAAAACTCTCGACCAAATGCACTGTCTAGATGTGAGCCCTCCTCACGCCGTTTCGATCTTCTCCATCGAGACCTCTCTCTCTGTCTCCGCCGTGGTCCCCACTGCCTAGCTCCCGTGGGCCCCTCCCCTAACACCCCTCCTCGATCATGTAAGGATCTTCAGCGATCCATAGAGCCTGACACCTTATGCACCAACCTTATGCACCAGAGTACCTGTACTACGTCAGACATTAACGAAACCTCCATGGTTCTCTTATGTCCATCCATACAATGTATGTCAACACCATGTCCTGGCGAACTATTTCTGGCATCCAAATCCCATCCCATCATTTTAGCGAACGCCAGCTTTATAATTGGTACGTACTGCCATAGCTCGCCATCAATTTTCCCTGCATATATTTGAATTTCAAGGCGCGAAAATTTGAATTTTGAATTTGAAGATGCTTTGAGCTATTTCACGTCAGAGGATGATTCACGTGCCGAAAAGGCGAGTTTGGCAGTGTTATATTGACATATATTACCAGGCTTGCCTGTCGAAAGCTGTGTATGCTCATTTCTGCGCAATTATTGGCCACATGGTACTGTGCGTTACTGTGATTTCATGCGTGAAGCTGAAGAGCATACAGGGGTTGGAGAATGCGGTAAAGCTTGAATGTTTGGGTGTTGATTGGTGTATCGACTTAGAAGAGCTGCCAAATATGGAAACATTGGTATCTTTGAAGAAGTTGTGGGCAGAGGGATACGTGAAGCTGAAGAGGATACGGGGGTTGGAGCACTCGACAAAGCTTCAAAAATTAGATTTTCTCCAGTGCACCGAGTTAGAAGAGGTACCAAATATGGAAACATTTGTATCTTGGGAGAAGTTGAAGGCTAAGGGATGCGTGAAGCTGAAATGCATACCGGGTTGGAAACATTGGTATCTTTGGAGAAGTTGAGGGCCTAGGGATGCATGAAGCTGAATTGCATACGGGCTTGGAAACATGGGTCTCTTTGGAGAAGTTGAGGGCTGAGGGATGCGTGAAGCTGAAATGCATATGGGGTTGGAAACATTGGTATCTTTGGGGAAGTTGAGGGCCGAGGGATGCGTGAAGCTGAAATGCATACTAGGGTTGGAGCAGGCGACAAAGCTTCAAAAGTTAAATGTTCGCCGGTGCTTTAAGTTTGAGCAGGTGAAAGCTGTTGAACATTGTCTCCAGAGGTTGAAGAAGCTTGATGTCTCCAGATCTCCCAAATTGGGAGAGTCTAAGATTTCAACGATTTAGCCCTAAGAGCAAGATCGTCCTGCCATCTCTCCGTCAACCCCTTCAAACTTCGGCATTTGCTTTCCATCCCGTCGGTTGCCCCGCATGCAGCATTCATTACAAATACGGCTGCAATGTTAATCCAATGCCCCATGAACCATATGGCATGCATGACAAATACGGCGGCATTCATATCATTTGAATTTGAATTTTGAATTGAATAAACGTGCCATGTTAATTCAAATCGGATTTCAAATTTGTACGCAGCGCCCAGGTGCTGTGAGAGTCCTAATATCAAATGGGTTTCTCAGTGCAGAAAAGAATCAGGCCTTGTAATCGATGGGGACGAGAATTCGAAAGTTGTTCTCGGGCGAGCATGGAAGGAATTCTATCGCGTTATCAAAGTAAGCCAAAGTTTATTTACAGGTTTGTTCCGGTGCAGACTGGTGGAAGAGTGTTCTCACATTAGCAGCCACTGGGGAAGGCCATCCTTCCTGACAGAGCCCATGTAGCTGTTAAGCTTGTTAACCTCCTCGAGAAGACCAATTCTGAGAAATTTTGCAATGAAGTAATCGTGCTATCTTATCTTCACCATCCGAATATCATTCATCTACAAGGGGTTTGCATTGGGCTTTCAAAATATTTACTAGTCTACGATTACATGGCCATGTATCCCCTTGACAAAAGGCTTTTTAGTGCAACCATGTTTTAAACCTGGATCATGAGAAAAAGGATTAGCCTGGGACTGGATAGAGGTCTGGCCTATCTTCACCGGGATCTCAGGAACAGAGTTCTCAATGTAAAAATTGATGCAAATAGCATACTTTTAGATGAAAGGTTCACTGCCAAGCTCTCCGGATTTGGATCAGCAAGGCGTGCGTATTTCAATTTCAAGCATGATAACTAGTCAATCGAAAATACTTGAAAATGGATGAAAATAGATATGGCCATCGAAAATGATCACATATAGCCCCCGGTGATAACGAATTGAGATCGATTGTAGACTACGCTGTGTAAAAAGAAAAAGAAAAAATGAAAATGTTCTTATATCTCTACATGATGATATAAAGAGGGTTGAGAAATTAATTGGCATGATCGTGTGCAACCATGCAAAATGATAGGATCAAAAGCACGGAATAGAATGCAGATAGAAATTTGAGAGATATAAATAGAGTGAATAGAATGGATGTGAATGGAAATATATAAATTAAATATCAGTGGAATGAATATATGATTGTCAAAATCAAAAGTTAGTTCTAGACAGTTGTGTTAGATTGCAATAGTTTAAACTCTCATTTATTAACAATGATAAACAATGCATTTTCATTTTAATCCCTACAGAGATCAAACCTCTCAAAAATGCAAATTATTTCTCAAGATTTTACACCTTAAAAAATGTTGTATTTTTCAAGATTTTACACCTTAAAAAATGTTGCATTGGACTGTAATAGGGTAGATCTATTTTAAACTCTCATTTATCAACAATTAATATTCATTTCTATTTCTGCAACAATGCATATTCATTTTTATTTCTACAAAGTTGTGTTGGACTGGAATAGCGTATATCTATTTTAAAATCTCATTTATCAATAATGTAGATTCATTTTAATCTTTCATTTATCAAGATGAAATCCATTAAAAGTGTAAATTATTTCTCATTATTTTACATTTCAAATAATGTTTATACTGGGATTTGGTTTTTCTAGATAATTGATAAATCTAGGTTAATATGAATTTGAGCTACTATTTGTTAAAATGAATAACTCACACTTGACTAAATGTGTGATTCATGGTAATATTGTGGTGTGTTATTAAGTTGGTCATTATGCTAAGTTGTTGTGACTTTTGTTGGATTTAAGAGATTCTCTTCAAGTCGTTCTCATATTTTTAGTGTGGTTGAGATTCTCAACAATTTGTTAGTATGATTAAGATACCATGTTGAGGGAAAGTTTGATATATAAATATATAACATTATTTGATGAGTATAACACTCGCCTTAGATTTGGTGTGTTAAGAAAGAATGTTTTTACTCTCATTTTCTATCATAGTATCATAGGGATAGACTAGGGTAAGACAATAGATAGTTTGTTGTGAGTGTTGCTATGATTTTGTGCATTCTTGGTTTGGCCATGGAAGTATGCTTTTGTCCATGACATATGTTTGGAAAGTATTCTGTACCCCACAATGTAATAAATGAATGGAATGAGAAAATGCTATTTTGGAAATGCTCCCACATGTTGCTAAAGAGAAACACATTGCGCCTCGCGAGGTGCTAAAGGGAAGCTCATTGGGGGCAGGCAATATTTTTTTTTTAGATGAATTCTTAGTGCTTTTAAAATCTCAAATGGACTGTGGAATCTCTCGAGCAGCGGTGGACCTAATAATGCTATAACAAATGCTCCCTAATGTATGAGGTCAAAAGAGTAATTAATGAGTGACGTACATTATAAAAAAGGAACAAAAGTATGATAAGTGGACCTAGGTGAAGTGCACAGAGACTAGATCAGAAAAGGCACTTGTGGAAAAAACCAAAGTATGAGATAACTCTTTTCCCCAAGGTGAGCATGCCTGTGCTGAGGTAGAAAACCAGCATGGCGACCAATTCAAGTACACTACAGATCCATGTAGAATGCAAAATCATGGCCACGAAAAAGATACAAAGTGAATCCATGTCGAATATAGATCATATCCCTAAACATATACAATATGGATGTATGTCTCGGTATATAGTAGGAGAATGTTTAGTCATGGATGCGATCATAAGTTAATCCTCCCATCAAGTACCAAGGTTATAGAAATATGTGATATAGCTTATGCAACTCGAGTAGTAGTAAAGAGGGAGAGCTACTATAGGCCTAAGGTATTCAATCCAAAGCCACAGAAATGTATGAATCTACATGATGTGAATAAATGATTTAAAGTCAAACATGGGAGAAACCATTTGATTAACAATCATTTAATTGATGAATACCATTAACAAATGCAATACAACCCACCAATAATGATAATGGATGTCAAGGTACACCAGTACAATACAAAAAGTGTGAATAAGTGGGATGACATCAAACACTATTAGAACCTATCAAGTAGGGGACATTTATCAATTCCCACTATCACTAGCAAGGGAACCTACCACTAATGACTTCAAGCCTCGATGTACCGAAAAATGACTCTAAATCCCAATCCCAAAGTAGATGAAACGTTGTTGATAGGCTAAGGTCCATTGGAAGGAGTGAATTAGGGCATCTCCCATCAACGAACACAAGTATAAATCAAGAACATGGTTTAAATTGAAAAGGTCTTGGACAAATTTTGCATTAATACACCATCGAGTACATCTCTCGCATGCACCAAGTGTAAATAATGCACAAAAAAGACCCTCTTAGTGATGATTGATAATGAAATCCATTGATAAAGGTGAGGAATTCCAACAATGATGAAAATAGAACCCAAGATAAACCACAGATCCCACTACGTGAATAGATGTCTTGATATCAAGCACAAAAGGAAACCACTCACTTAACAACTAATGGTTCGGTGTCATCTATTGAGTGCAAGGTAACTCACCAATGATGAAAGTGATCCCCTAGATGTTATCAATTCTAAATCTATCTCCTAGATAATGAGTTGAAGTCAATAGGAGAATACTTTCTAGCAAGAAATTCATGGAGACCTTTCTATACTAGAACTAATAAACATTGTATATGATTTATTGAGAACAACTTAATAATTGGGAAGGTTGACACAAAAAAATAGGGAATCTGAGGCATGGATGACATAGGATTAAACTTCCTTTGAACATAATCATGACACAATTTGTAACTTGAGAAACAATTGAGACCCGCAGATAGAACATTGATATAATGCCAATAGTGCAGGAGGCAATGAAGGCTGCTCCATAGTTATTGGAAGAGTAAAAAACTGGAGGAGTTACAAACTCTGGATCATGGTTAAGATTCTAAGGTCAATAATAAAACCCAATCATTTGTGAATAAAGACACGACACAAGTGCTTTTTTCAAAGACAAAACAACTTTGCTTCTACAATAATAGACATGGAACATCTAACTTCTTTCCTCGTCTTTTTTTATAAATATTTATTTTTTGTCTTTTTCACATTAGTAAAGGGTCCCTACATGAAGATGGTACCCACTTTCATTGCAATAGAAGTGCGTGAGTGCTAGAATTCAACAACAGTGTGCATGCACTTTAAAAAATGTGCACGAGCGCTCGCACGAAGTTGGTTCCACTTTTTAGTGCCACTATATAGAAATAAAAAACGCTCATCTGAAATGGAAATCCATAACGCATATGCGTTATTGTGGCTAGGTTCGGACAAACCCAAGCCGAAAACCGAGGCTAAGCTTAGTTAGCCCCAATCGCATATGCCATATATCGGACTTGCATTTTTTAATAGTTACAAATCGCAAGTGCGATATATCCCACTTGCGTTATAACATAAGTGCGATTTGGATCATCTTAAATTTTATTTTCTTTCACAATGATCAAAATACAGTCTAAGAATCATGATCTGTAATGGTATATGTACTCCCAATTCCTCTCATTCCTCTAGAGGGATTGAATCCCTCCATATCTCTTCCATATTTCAAAGTTGTAGTCGAACTAGGGTTCGATTCATATGGTCTTCTTATTTCACCATCATTTGTGTTTTTGTTTTTTTCTCCGTTTGTTTGGATTATTAGAGTTTCATTTATTGTACTAATTTTTTTGTCTCTATGCATATAATTTTACTTGCAAAGGCATAGTTAGAGAGATTCAATTGATTTATGAGAGAGGGGACCATATGCAAACTTTGTTTGTTCTCTAGATGTGAATACTAGAGATGATTTGAAACATTAATTTTCTTGTCCATTAACCCCCTTGAAATCAGTGCCAAGTGTCACTCGATCCCATGTATCAACTGTATCTGTATACTCACAATCATCCCATTCATTTATGCTACAGGAACTTCAAAAGCAAGCCTTCAATCTTGTCCAAATTTGTAGGGCCAAGTTGTCTAAGCTTCTAATTGAATGAAAACCTCGAGTTCCATGCACTATGTTCACCCGATGTGTTTGGGATCAGTCCACATCTGTCACCTCCTAGAATATTCTTCGCACTAGGTGTTTCCTTGTTGCTTGTTCTCCCATCACTTGCACCTGGTGGAAAAAAAAATAAACAATGTTATAAAACAACATAAAAATATTTACATGAATATTAAAATATACATCAATATTTAAAACAATGTTATAAAACAACATATAAACAATGTACACTTAGTTAAATGAACATTTTTCGTGTAGATTGTCACCTGTGAAGTCACCAATTTAATCTTCTTGCTTTCTTTCCCATCACATAGCTAATATGTCTCATACTAAAAGTTTTGCTTCTCGACAATTGCATTACCGAATGCTTGATCTTCACTCTCATGGATGCAATTGGACCATAAAGATAGCCCACCACAATTGTTGCAAGAACCCTCTACACATTGTTTTAAGTAATGTGTCTACCCATCTTTCCTCGGACACATTATGCTATGGATGAAATCTCTAGGTGACATTGGCGGTACTGTACTTGAGCATTCCTGCACATGGTTAGGATGCAAAAAACGATGTATATGTGCAAATGTATGATAATATAGATCAAAATCTATGTGGTATCTACAGCAACAAGTGTTCCGGATTCTATTGATTCTAACATACCAAGGCTTGCATTTTTCAAAAGATCTTTTCCCGAGCCTTAGCTCTACATGGGCAACTTGAAACATCTCGAACAATTGAGTTTGTGTCATGTCAAGGTAATGTTTAACATGCCCTTCATTGTTCATAGAACCCCTACAGTGTTTTAACACATCCTTTATGTTAGAAGAAGGCCTAGTGTTATCGTGCCAAAGAGTGTGCACTAGTCCCTTCACTGCTTCGACCAACTTCATGTCTTTGCGGGGCAACCTACCGCTAAATGCCCATAATGTATCCATTTTTCCCTCTACATCAAGTTTGTCTCTTCTTACTGAATATATTTTAAGTGTCTTTGGATGTAAAGGGACAATTTTTTATGTGAATTTAAGTAAATGACGTTGTCTTGTGGATCTAGATAAAATTGATTCAGCCAATACACGACGAGCCACATTACAGTCTTTTGAACGATTTTTTTTACCAATTGATGTGAATGCAGCAACAAGAGATTTAACAATGTGATTACTTGATTCGGTATTCTTCAATGTTCTTATGCCTAACTTTTTTCTAACATTTGCCATACTTATAGATTTAATCAAAGCTAAAAACAATTGACATTTACCGACTTCAGATTTTGGTTCAAAATATTGTTTCATTATTTGAGAACAATGACGAATGATTGTGCGTTTAGCCACCTTACCTTCCATGGAAGTCAATTCGCTCTCATCCACTTGTATGCGTTTAGGAGTTCTCTTTCATTTTGATGCAAGATTTCTTGTCGTTTGAAATGCTGGAGAGATGTTTACATCCACTACAGGCTGACAAATTCGATTAGGAGGTTGAACCACGTGGCATGGTTATTGCAGAGTCTCAGCAAGAACATAATGATTGAGCTCTACAGAGGGTTGTCCGGTTAATAATGGACCAAAATTTTCATCTTGGTTATAACCAGCTTGCATTAAAGTTGCAATATCTTCCTCAGGCTCTTCATCAGGTATCTGTTAAGCAGGAATGGGAAGTATTTGCTCATCCAATGAATGTCAACGATTTCTTGAATGTTCCCTCTTCTTTTCTTTTTTAATTTCAGCTTCTTCAGGTGTAAGCATCTTCCTCGCTGACTTCCGAACTCTATTACATGGATTCCCCATTGAAATCCACCCAAAATTGTACAAAACCTATGGATCTGTGTAATAAATGATTAAATTGCAGGTTGAATAGTACGCTTTGTGTGGGTTTCAGGAGAATTATGTCTTTTCCTGTACAGTAAAAATGGCCCACAACTCGCAACCCGAGATTATTTATTAAACAAATATCGCATATGTGATATAATGCATCTCTATTTTAATGCATATTCGTTATATCGCATATGCGATATGAACTATATGCTTTTTATGCTTTTTAAAAATGGCCAGTTTGTTAAAAACGTGATCACTAAATTGCATATGCGATTTAGTGCATATCAACTATTGAAACCTCATTTAACCATGAACCATGAAAACATCATTTAATCCCTAGAAGATTGGATTTACCCTTGGACCATGGTACAGTGTCTTCAGAACTATGTTTTGTCTAGAAATATTCGTAATGGTTCCTATATTGCCATGGTCAACGCCTCGAGAAAAATCTTCAATGCATAAAATAATTTGATGGCACATGTATCCCATATTAAGGCTAAATATCCCCTTTAAAGGGCATGTGTAGTGGTTTAAGACTTGTTTCTGTTACACTTTTGTCCCATTACCATGGTTAAGACCCTGAGACCCATCCTTAGTGCATAAAACCTCATAATGACACCCATATCCCACTAAAGGCCAAAGATTCCATCTATAATGCATGTGTGTTGATTTAGAGACTCATTGGACCATCTTTTCTTCCATGACTATGGTCAATGTCCAGAGACCCATCCCTACCATCCAAAACCCTATAATGTCACCCTTATCCCCTTATAATACAATTTAGACTCCCAAGATTCCGTCCAAACGATCTATGGGGTGGCTCATGCCCCAACATTACATTGATTAAAAGCTAAAAGAGTTGTGGGGGGAGTCAAAGGAGGGAGATGAAGTTGTAGAGGGAATCATGGGAGGGAGGGATGGGTAGGGGAGAGATATGGGGTGGATGAAGGGAGGAGAAATATAAAGGGAAGGGATTGGTGGGAGGGGAATAAATATAAGCGAGTGGGAGGGAGGGAGGGAGGATATAGGGGAATAAATATAAGTGGTAGAGAAGAGGGTGATATATAAAAGGGAGGGATGATTGGGTGCAAGAAAGATATAGGATAATGGATGTAGGAAAGATATATAGCATAATGGATGGAGGGACAAATGGGGGGAGACCATTAAGGAATGAGAGGGATGGATGGAGTGGTGGTATAGATAGAGGTATAGAGTGAGTGAATGAGAGAGACAAATGGGGGGTGGTTAAAGAGTGAGTGAGAGAGAGAGAGAGAATGATGGATGGAGGGATGGTTAGAGGGTGAGAGAGTGGGATAATAACGATGAGAGAGTAGGGATTTAGGAAAATGAAGGATGGTCAAGGATGGTTACACCGAAGGATAGAGATGAGGGATTATGTGTGTGTGTGTGTGAGAGAGAGAGAGAGAGAGAGAGGGAGAGATCATGGATATTAAGGAAAGGAGAGAAAGATGGAGAGATGAAGGAGGGATGAAGGCTTGAAGGTGGAGAGAGGAGGTAGGGGGAGAAAGGGAGGGATGGAGTGAGTGATAGGATGGAACACATGGATGGAGGGAGGGAGAGAGGGAGGGGGGAAGAGAGAAAGAGTTTTGGCAGGAGGGAGGGGCAACAGAGGAATTATTTTAGAGGGTGTGTGGATGTGTGTGAGAGAGAAGGGGGTGGAGAAAGAGAGAAGGAATTATGGGGAGAGAGAGAAGGGGGTGGAGAGAGGAGGTAGGGGGAGAAAGTGAGGTATGGAGTGAGTGAGAGGATCAATCATCAAGATTTCTAGTTAAATTATTTGTTGAAAAATTTCTAGTTAAATGATTTGTTGTTTTTGAATCAATAGTGTAATGCGATTAAACTATTAAAGATCATATAGAAACAAATCACAATAAAATGTCATGTGTACACCCAGATTTCATCCCAAATTCAAAATATTTGTTACAATGCCAACCTTCCTAACATTTTAACTCATCAAAACTATGGTGATTTATGAATGTTTCTCTTAAAAGTTTCGAGCATAGAAATATAATTCTAAAGAAAACCAAGTGACTCCTTACCTTTTTAAAGGTTTGATAGATCAAAATTGGTCTCAATGAATGTTAATAACAACCATAATCATCATCAACTCAAGTACAACATTATTAAGTTATATAATAAATTTGTCATTAAATAAAAAACCCTACTTGAAGTCATTTAACTACACTAATATCAAAGAAAGTTTGATTAAAAAAATAAGTGCAAAAGATATGTTGGTTCTCATGAATAACATCAATCAATAGATGCATAGTGAACTATAGGTCGAAGCCACAAACTTCAACTATCTTAGTGTAGTAAGGTGAAGTTCTATACTAGGAGACTACACAATAGTGAAAATGGAATTCTCGAGATATATTTGAATCGATTTTTCTTCGGTGCCTCTTAAATCTCATACCTAGGATAGGATACAAGGAAAATTATTAAAACGGTGAGGATGAAATCCCTAACCCTTGAAAATGGATTGAAAACCAAATTATACTCACCACGATATCCCAATTACTTCATCAATAACAATCCACCATTTGGCTTCTTAGATGTCCCATTCACTTTGATGTGAGTTTATACTTTATACCATACTACCCCATACTACCTAAAATATCAAATATAATTAGTTGAAAATAGAGAAGTATTGTTTCTGAACCCATTTGTCATGTTAAACAATGTTATATTAACCATGATGGGATGCTATCTTACATTTCAAAAGAATAATCTTTATGCCACTCTTTTATATAATAATCTTTATTCTCTATTTACTCTTTTGTACTAAACCAAAACACATATCCATTATATCGCATATGCGATATGAATCGCATATGCATTATAATGCATATGCGATATGAACAAGTCTAAACCGCATATCTGTTAATTTAAAATTTAAAAACTCAGTGGGAACAAGGCTTGGGATGATGTTTGCAAATAGCTTCGGACTGCCGAACCTATTGGCTAGAACAAAAAACCAGGGCCATTGCCTGTATTTTTGAACTCTATCAATATGCTCAGTTTCAATGGCGTGTTTTGCTATTAAAAACTCAATATTTTTTTATGAAAATATAGAATATTGTAGAGTACGATTTGATGATTCTAAATATGTAATTTTTTCATAAAAATGTATGTTTTATTTATTTATTATTAATTTTCTAAATGACACACATCAGTTTTCGAAAATACATACATCGATTCGTTTTTATATAACTTTTTATTGCCTTCACCATTTCCCAAGAAAACTATATGGTGCACTAGAGGAGACTGAGCCCTACAATCTCATAAATAGAAAACAATGATTTCATTAAATTTTGCCCCTAAAGTGTTGCACCCACACGTAACATTTTAATTTCAAGGTTTTTTGACTTCAATAATTAATAATAAAAAAATCATTCATGAAAAGTTTTGAAAAAATAGTGTTGCACTAGGCCCATATGTCCTTTATATGTCTGCAAGATTTTATTCAAAATGGACATCATTTACCTCAATAAGTGTTGCACCTGCACAAACATATATGTTATGATGTGCTGAAAATTTGAAAACCCAATTTAACGGAAACTAATTTTATAATAATTTACACAAATTTTTTATAGATAAATGTTATATATTATGAAAGCTGATTCAATTACATATCTTTTGTCTTTGTACTTTATCTTCAAATCCGTTACGGAAGTACCCCTAATTGTCACCTAAAGTCAAAGGTTCCAGGTTTTTTCTAGTATTATGTGGCATCTAAAGTGTCTTTAAATGAGTCCATGATTGTGCATCAGCCCGCACGCATTAATAACATGTCGAACCTTCACGCAAGCAGCCATGTGGATAAAGGAACACGTACATTCTGAAAGTGTGCACATGATATTAATGCATGCACATTCCCAAAGCGTGCATGCAATAATAATGCAAGCATGCTAATAATGCGCACGCATTAATAATATGTGTGCACTCCTCTATGTATTAAAAAACAGTCCGCGGCCCATTTTCTCACCATTCTATCCCTTTTCCATGGTATATGCAGCTTCAATGACAATGATACACAATGCGCACATGCCTCCTCCACCAATCAAGCATCCCAACCATCCATTCATGTAATTTTCTTCCAATTTTTCTTTGATTTTTTTGTGACTCAATAAAAAAAATCAATTGTCAATGAATCATAATTTAATAAAAATCATTATTTTTACATGTAGATTGTCTCTCCTCCATCATAATGGAAGAAAACCAAGAACCAAACTCACACACAAACAACAACCTTGAGGATAACCCAAGCACACAAAACCCCAAACCAAATCTAGAAGTAAACGTTAACCCCAAGGATAACCCAAGCACAGTAAGCCAAATTAACCAACATTTAAACCAATTAAGAACCTTTGTTCGCGAGCTTAGAACCACAAGGGAACCATTGAGATTATCCTTAGCCACATCCCTTAATAACAACGTTTCCTTTGTTGACAATACCCATGGCCAATTGTTGAGCATAACTAAATATAGGTCCAAGATGAGACAATTCTATTCCACCAGTCTCAATACAGAACAGATCTAAGATTTGAACATTTAAAAACAAACTATTTTTAGTTTTCTCATTGACCCCAAGACCAGCCAACACCCTTATTTTTACAAACGCCACCATTGAATGGATTGGTGCACATATAATCCATGGAAACAAAACTGGATGAGTTAATGGTTTGTGGTTTTCAAAAAGTTGCAGGTTCCACTAAATTTTCTTCATAAACTATATGTTGAGTTTGTGTTGGGTCTCCTCGTGAACTATTTTGACATTAGTGAGTTTCAAGGGGTTGGTCTTGGATCTTCCTAAGATATACCAATTCCTATGTATAACTCAATGAAAGGGCCACCTTATCCTAGGCATACACTAAACCCCCCCCCCCCTTCCCCCCCACAGACAACGTAGTTACTAGATTGCCTAGCTGACACCGCCACTACCTTATCACATCTTGCACATAGTATATTACAACACAATTCATTTGTGGCATAGTCTAGACATGACCCATCAAAGCAATATCTAGGACCCATAGGTGCAAGTCTTATAGGCCCCACTAATCATGGACCTTCCATGACAACCAATTAGGAAAAGGATTCGTCCAATAGCCGAGGATTACCCCATCGATGCACTCACTATGAGCATACTTGCCTTGGCCCTGATAGAGGATCATGTATGAGATAGTCTTTTGTCTAAGATTATTATGATTTGTAAATGGTGGTAAATCATTGGGTATATATTTAACTTTACATTTCACAATTATTAGATAAACATTGTTTAAAGTATTTATATGCAGCCAATGTTTTTTGGTATGTAGAATTGTTCTAAGATGAAACAACTACATAATTGTGGGATGAAATTAGTTCCTGTTGGGAAAAGTTCCTGTCAGGCACAGTTCCTGTTGGGCACAGTTTCTCTTGGAAAAATTTCCTATCAAGGTAGCATTAAAGTTCCTATTGAACGAAGTTCCTATCAGGCACAGTTCCTATCATGCACAGTTCCTGTCATGCACAGTTTCTGTTGGGAAAAGTTCCTGTTAGGCACAGTTCCTATTGGAAAAATTCCTAACAGGCATAGTTCCTGTTGGGAAAATTTCTTGTCAGAACGGTTCCTATTGGGCAAAGTTCCTAACAGGCATAGTTCCTGTTGGGCAAAGTTCCTGTCAGGCACAATTCCTATTGGGCAAAGTTCCTAATCAACATAGTTCCTCTTGGGAAAAGTTCCTAACAGAAACAGTTCCTATTGAGAAAAGTTCCTAACAAACACATGTCATGCACAATTTCTATTGGGAAAATTTTCTGTTAGGCACAGTTCCTGTTGGGAAAAGTTTCTGTCAGGCAGACTTCCTGTTGGGAAAAGTTCCTGTCAGGCACAGTTCCTAATAGGCACGGTTCCTCTTGGAAAAATTTCCTATCAATGGTAGCATTAAAGTTCCTATCGACAAAGTTCCTGTCAGGCACAGTTCCTGTCATGCACAGTTCCTGCCAGGCAGAGTTCCTATTGGGAGAAGTTCCTAACAAGCATAGTTCTTGTTAGGAAAAGTTCATAACATGCACAGTTCCTGTTGGGAAAAGTTGATGTCATGTACAGTTCCTGTTGGGCAAAGTTCCTAACAGGAACAATTCCTGTTGGGAAAAGTTCCTGTTGGGCAAAGTTCCTAACAGGCACAGTTCCTATCATGCACAATTTATGTTGGGCAAAGTTCCTGGCAGGCACAGTTCCTGTTGGGCAAAGTTCTAACAGGAAAATTTCCTGTTGGGAAAAGTTCCTATCAGGCACAATTCTTGTTTGAAAAAGTTCCTGTCAGGCAGACTTCCTGTTTGGCAAAGTTCCTATCAGGCACAGTTCCTAATAGGCACAGTTCCTCTTGGGAAAAGTTCCTAACAAGCACAATTCCTCTTGGGAAAAGTACCTATCAATGGTATCATTAAAGTTCCTCTAAGGAATAGTTCCTATTGGGCAAAGTTCCTAACAGGCACAGTTCCTGTTGGGAAAAGTTCCTATCAGGCACAGTTCCTGTTGGGAAAAGTTCCTAACAGGCACAGTTCGTGTTGGAAAAAGTTCCTAATAGGCACAATTGTTGTTTGATGTTTGCTTTCATCTATTCTCTGATTGTCTTTCGTCAATCCTTGCAGACTTACTATTGGTAAAGTGTTTCGACCATCAGATTCCTTCTGACCTCACACTTTAGGGGGCAGCTGTTACACCTCAAATTGTCACACTATGGGTCATTGAGGGTCATCATGTCATATTGGCATGAGAAACATGATGTATTGTTACCTCCTATGGATGTTTTACCCTTTGGCATATCATCATTCTAACCCTTGGTCATCTTTGTAACTTTCCATGACATGTGTAGCTCGAAAACCTTATTTTGGCCTCCTAGGGATATTTTTGTGCCCTATCTAGTGTGCAAGGAGCGAAAATCCCTTATTTTTGCACCTTTCATGCTTGGGAGAGAGCGAAATTTCACTCCTTGCTTAGTTATAGAGGAGCAAAAATCCCTGTTAAGGCTTATTCCTTGTTTTTTGGAACTTGGATCTCGAAGATATTTTCTTAGGATGAAATCCCTCTTAGAATCCTCTCTCATATTCCTCCCTTGGC
This sequence comes from Larix kaempferi, assembly GCA_027924585.1. Classification (NCBI taxonomy): domain Eukaryota; kingdom Viridiplantae; phylum Streptophyta; class Pinopsida; order Pinales; family Pinaceae; genus Larix; species Larix kaempferi. The sequence goes on from BSBM01000893.1 coordinate 8,188,401, forward strand.
ATGTTGGACATCTTAGATCCACATCTCCCTCACTTAGATCCATCATATATTAGAAACACCAAACCTATGGTCCTGTAATTCTTGGAGAACACTCATAAGGAGGTCATCTTGATCCCATTAGAGAGCTTGGAAGGTGTTGTTGTCTTGGAGATCAAGTATAATCCATTTTGATGTACATGCCTTCATGTATTTCTTATTAATCTACTTGGCATATTCTCCCATGTCATGTGTCTCTTAGTGATATATGATATGTTATATTGGATCTTGTTAATGCACTTGTTTTCATAAGGTTGGTTTCCTATCTTTTGTTGCAGGTTCGAGAGACTTGGACATCAAGCTTGGAGATAGAGTTAGGACAAGCCACATATCTAAGGTAAGTCATCTACCTTTCCATGTTCAAATGCTTGTTGATTGTGCTAGATCTAGGAGTTTAGGGTTCCATTTTTTACCTTTCTGTCTTGGGTTAGGTATCTAGGGACCTTTCTAATCGCATGTGAGATTTTAACTATCCATAGGAAGAATTCTCTAATACAAATCTTCCTTTGTATCATTTTGGGTGGCAATGTCTTCATAAAGAGTATGTCGGAAATGGTTCGCTTAGAAAGAAGTAACACAATCATTTTCATAATCACTTTTGAAAATCCTCTTTGCTCCTAGTTAATTTAATTTATATATTTTATTCTATGAAATATCACATTTTAGTAGAAAAGGCTAATAATGCACCCCATTCACCTTGATACTTCACATTTTGATCATGTTGAGCTTTAGGGATCGACAACTTTCCATGGGCCAACAAATTTATCCCAATGTAGGAGTTCTTCTTTTTCAAGGTAAATATAAAATATAGTTCATGTGTTTATAAATAGAAGATCTAGAAACAACTTCAATTTATGTTGACATATTGAAATAAAAAAAGTTAAACAGGTTCCATTTGAAATTTGATAAAAAGTTAGAATCAATTTTGTTCATTGCATAAAAATCAATGAAATAATAATGATGGATTTTCTTCTTTACCCATTTACCTATGAAAACATGAAAATATTCCATCCAAAATTCAATTGAAACAATTTTTAGGATTTTAAACAGTTTGATACCATCTTTCTCCAAGGAATGGCTAAACATCCTCACAATAAACATTAGGTTTACTATTTAGTTTATATGTGTGGTCTTGGAATATTGCAATATGTTGATTTATCGTAACCCACTCATGTCCACTGAATCAAGGAAGGTTTTTAAGATATTTTGTAGCGATAGAAGGAAGGACTCATGGAATCCTTATGGGTTTATTTATGTTAATAACAAAACAATTGAGATTTTTAGGTAGCTCCTCACAATTGTTAATTTAAAGAGTATATTTAGAGTTTTTATGGAAGATCTAAGGACATGATTTCTATAAATAAGAGGCCTCAATATTGAAATGACTGCATCCCACACATCCATGGATTAACAAGGAAATTGGGACAACTCAAACCATAAACATGGTGAGTCAAGACGGAAAATTTCCAAATAATTAATCAAAGCTAAGATTTACAAAATTGGATCTTAAAATCTTCAATATATGCAACAATATAAAAAAATTGATGGCAATTCTAGAGAGCATGTTGGTACCCCTAGAGTGAGCTAACATTAACAAGGAATTTTGATTTCATGAAAGCTAGAGATAAAGAAGAGCAAAAGAGCTAAAGACAAAGAAAAGCAAAATAAATAAATAACAAGAAAGCTCTACTAAAGTGGATTCAAAGCTGTAAGTAAAAAGTTAAAGTAGATACCAAGTATTATCAATATCAAGATAACCCTTTAATGTTTGATGTTGTGAAGTTGTTGAATCGTTAATTGAAAATAACCCAATGAAAATAACCCAATGATGTTGTGAAGTTGTTGAGTCATTGGTTATAAGAATTTATTACTTTAATATTTATAAATTTAATGAAGAGTAAGAATAACATTTACCAAATTATATTTAGAAGGTAAACAACTACATTAAAAGGCATTGTTATAATAACTATCCCAAAGATTTTCATTACCACATTAAATTTTATTTTATTCTTATTTATTGACATATAAGTTACCAAAAGAATAAATTCATTACCACATTAAATTTTATTTTATTCTTATTCTTGAAATATAAGTGATCAAAAGAATAATTTCTTGAAATATGAAGTGACCAAAAGAATAGATTAAATAATTCATTAAATTTTATTTTTATGTCATAAAATATGAAAATAAATAAAGAAAAGAACAAAAATTTATTATAATATAAGATAATTAACAAGAATAAATTTTAGTTCAAGATAGGGTTTTGGTCTAATCCCATAAATGACTTTCTAGTAAAATCTAAATTTAGAAATGTTTAAATTGTGTTTTTTTATCTATAAATAAAGATAATTACCAAGACTAAATTTTAGTTCAAGATATTGGAGTCGTCTATTTATTCTAAGTTTTGAATTTTATAGTTTTGGTCAGAATCCCGATAAATTTCTTTTTAGTAAAATCTAAATTTAGAAATGTTTAAATTGTGTTTTTTTAACTATAAATAAATTTAGCATCCTTTAATAACCATGATACCCAAATTATAAAATTTTCATCACTAATATATGTAATTCACCATAACACCAAAATTATAAAATTTTCATAACTAATATATATAATTTGATTCGACTTTTGAATCTTGAATCTCATTGTACTATTTGATTCATATTTTGAATATCAATAGCAGTTTTTTTCGCTAGAAAAACTAATATATATAATTCAAATGTAATATCTTTAAATAGTTATGACACCCAAATTATAAATTTTTTATAATTAATATATATAATTATATATAATATATATAATTCTAATTTTTTTTTAAGATTTTCAATAAAACTACAAACCAAATAAGACAAAAAAATATATTAAAAAAAATTGATTTCTAAAACATTGAGAAGATATAATATTGTACAACATAAAAGAAATATGTCACGGACGAGATGAAGCATGTTGTATATTATGTATATTAAAATAATGTAAAACCAATCACAAGAGCACATAGCTTATTAAAAACTTATTTGCATATTACAATAAATATAAACCTAACCATTATACACGATAATTATTTTATATATGGTAATAAGACCTTTTTTTTTCCAAGAAAAAAAAGCATCCCTAACCATTACACACGTAAGCATGCATTAGTGTGTTGTGTCTTGGACCAGCGTTTGTGGGTGATGTTATTATCTTACCAGGGTCCAATGGTGATGTTATTATTTTTGTTGTCTAAGAACGCATCAGGACTCATTCAATAATATAAGTAGAAAAAACAGTCGAGTCTATCACCTCCTTATCAAAAATGAAATCCACTAAATTCCTTTTATAATATAGAAAATATGTAATCCATTGCAATTCTTTTTCATCAAATGTGGCTTATGTTTTCTTTTTCCTCGTAATAAATAAAATATGTGCCGTATGTTTATGAACAACCATTACAGCTTTGAAAACAAATATAAAATATGTAATCCACTGCAATCCTTTTGGAGTGGGCTAATCTCTCGACTAATCACATGATATAAATCACGACGGCATTTTCATCTTCGCTACAATCGTCTTGTTTTAAATTTACATAAATAAAATCCAACCCAATTGTGAACCGCCGCATCTCTGTTTGATGTGCTTTCCATTAGTGAGGGGAGCTGGACCACTACTCCCACACCTGACGTTGTAATTTGGGAGACTCGGAGACATCAAGCTTCTTCAACTTCTGGAGACAATGTTCAACAGCTTTCACCTGCTCAAACTTAAAGCATCGGCGAACATTTAACTTTTGAAGCTTTGTCGCCTGCTGCAACCCTCGTATGCATTTCAGCTTCACGCATCCCTCGGCCCTCAACTTCCCCAAAGATACCCATGTTTCCAACCCCGTATGCATTTCAGCTTCACGCATCCCTCGGCCCTCAACTTCTCCAAAGATACCCATGTTTCCAAGCCCGTATGCATTTCAGCTTCACGCATCCCTCGGCCCTCAACTTCTCCAAAGATACCAATGTTTCCAACCCCGTATGCATTTCAGCTTCAAGCATCCCTTGGCCCTCAACTTCTCCCAAGATACCAATGTTTCCATATTTGGTACCTCTTCTAACTCGGTGCACTGGCAAAAATCTAATTTTTGAAGCTTTGTCGAGTGCTCCAACCCCGTATCCTCTTCAGCTTCACGCATCCCTCTGTCCACAACTTCTTCAAAGATACCAATGTTTCCATATTTGGCAGCTCTTCTACGTCGATACACCAATCAACACCCAAACATTCAAGCTTTACCGCATGCTCCAACCCCTGTATGCTCTTCAGCTTCGTAACGCACAGAACCATGTGGCCGATAATTGCGCAGAAATGAGCATACACAGCTTTCGACAGGCTCGCTAATATATGTCAATATAACACTGCCGAACTCGCCTTTTAGGCATGTGAATCATCTGACCTGAAATAGCTCAAAGCATCTTCAAATTCAAAATTCAAATTTTCGCGCTTTGAAATTCAAATATATGCAGGGAAAATTGATGGCGAGCTATGGCAGTTTGACGTACCGATTATAAAGCTGGCATTCGCTAAAATGATGGGATGGGATTTGGATGTCAGAAATAGTTCGCCGGGACATGGTGTTGACATACATTGTATGGATGGACATAAGAGAACCATGGAGGTTTCGTTAATGTCTGACGTAGTACAGGTATTCTGGTGCATAAGGTGTCAGGCTCTGTGGATCTCTGAAGATCCTTACATGATCGAGAAGGGGTGTCAGGGGACGGGGCCGCGGGAGCTAGGCAGTGGGGACCAAGGCGGAGACGGAGAGAGAGGTCTCGACGGAGAAGACCGAAACGGCGTGAGGAGGGCTCACATCTAGACGGTGCATTTGGTCGAGAGTTTAGTCCATTTCTAAAATTTATATTTCATTCAAATTCGGTTCAGAGAAGAACTTCGATAGTGGAAATTAACAGGCAATACAACTAACTTTATACAACCATACTTCAAGAGAAAATGCTACTCCTAATTCTATAAGACCAAAATGAACCGGCCGAACTCTCAAACTACATACTGTAACATCTCATTTTCAATATTAAGTTGGCACCGGAGCACAAAATTCTTGTCCAGAATTATAAACCCTATAGCATGGGAAAATTTACATAATCTCACTGTAAGCAAGGTGAACCATCACAGAAATGGAAGTGGTACGCCACTCCCTACACCGAGACTGTACTCATCAAAATTAAGGAGAAAACGAGCCATACATTGAATATTTGAGAATAGTGATACTCACCCTATCTTGCCTAGAACGGCTTATCCCTCTATACCATAGTGACACAATACAACATTGAGGAACATTCAGGCAAACGGCAGAGAGAATATGAAATACAACACACGATACAGCCTTCCTATAATCATTATATATGCGTAAATCCTCCCCTTAACTCTAGCTTTACTAGCCTTAAACAAACAAAACCCATGCTTATACATACAATCATATTTTCCATTTTATGAAATCACCTTCTATTATTTTATCTTTCTTTTACCTTACCCCGCTCCTAAACCTCCCTAGATATAACCTTCCAAACAGAGTCACCTAATAAACCCTCCGGAATCCCCTTATAAATCCCCGATTCCACAACCTCGGCTCAGCTTCCATTCTTAGTAGAGGTAACCGCTCAGGGTTTCCCAAAAAGACCGTTATCCTCTTAGATTAAATGACTTTATTCCCACATCCTCTCAGCAACATATACCACATCGATCTTTCTCACTTCGTTCTAATCACCTCTTAGCAATAAAAGGTACCACATATCCATATCCTGTTAATAGGGTCTGCGAAAGCTCCAAATCCCGTTGAAGCAGGCTACAGGTCTCTCTCTCAACCCCGTGAAGAAAGTCCCAGGTATCATAACTCTCCCAACAGGTCATGTGACATGTTGCTTACCTGGGACGACTGGTCTATGGAGTAGCTCAACCAATGGGAACCCTAAGTAGGCGAGCAACCGTGCACAGAAACGGGAAATGAAATTAGACCTTCATATACCGAGAAAAATAAAAAGGAAATAAGGAAAACCTAAAGGGTACAAATTAACTTACGTTTATATGAACTAAAACAGATTTCTTGCAGCCGAGGGTTGTACACTATTAACGAGGGACTCAGATAGTCCTGCTCAGCTGTTACCAACTCTCTCTACGGTGCTTTGCAAGAAATTTTATACATAGGAGCAAAAATTTTCCTGTAAGAGAGCCGTTTGCTGCTTTCAATAGAATTAACCCACACATCTCCAGACTGGCCAGAGCCTCGGCTCCACCCTCCTCCAGAGCTAAACTGAGACGGAAGAATGACCGAAGGAGAACCCTGGAAGGCCATTTTTCGGGTAAAGAGACTTATTTAGTGTCATTCACAATGACATTGTCGGAGAAGTCAACTTGGCGTTCACCACCTTGAGGTTAAATACTTTAACCCTCACCAAAGCCATAATAAATTAGTAATAAATACTTTAACCTTGACGTGTAAAAATGTGCCCTGCCAAGAGGGCACGTGTAATTTTATGTAATTTTTTATTTTTAAATTATTAAAAAATTTAAATCTCATGTCAAATCTGGGCTGTCCTTAACCAATGAGAAAATCAGAATTTTATTTTTCAGAAAATAAAAAATGTATTTTCAATTTTTAAAAAAATAAGTTAAATACACTATTTTTTAAAACATTATAAAAGCATTAACCAATACAACAAAAATATTGAGGATTAATACAAGTCAAATAACATTGACTTTCCAATGGAAAGTATATCCCTACCTTGGCAGGCACTAATAAAGATACTCTTTGAGTGTTTATAGTTGTTAAAAGAATTTATATATTCATAAGGGTTTATTGATTTTTGAGAAAGGTCCAACAAAATATTTCAAATAGCTAGCTTATTATGTCCATGACATAATGTTTTCATTTTGTACATATTAGTTTACTTGGGCTAAATTCAAAAAATATATTTTTCACACGTTAAATGTTGATGAATTTCTATATTTAAATTATTTAAATTATGATAGGTTGAAATTTTCCTCGGCATTTGGAGTGGGAATTTCAATTTACAGGTATCCTCCAATAACATGAGTATCAATGAATGCCTGTGAGATTGTGAGCGTTTTTTTTTGGGAAATGGTTCCCTGTTTAATATCGCTTAGTATAAGAGACAACCAAAACTCCTGGCTATCAGCGTTTTTTGGGGGAAATGTTTCCCTGTTCAATATCACTTCCAGGGATCAAATTTGAAGGGTGGGGTCCCATTTCACTTGGAAGGGCTATGAGATATTGAACCCTTCAATGCTGCCGTGTAAAAATAAGTCATTCTTTTCATTTGAAAATGTACTAGTATATCAAAATTTCAATGTTTACTTATGTAGTAAAGTCGAGAGGTTTTATTTTGCAGTGGATATAGCAGCACTGAACGTTATATATGTCATATAACAAAACCATATTTCGCCCTGATCTAGTGGCTCGGTCTCTAGGCCACTATGCTACCTTTGCCATCTTAGCAGTTTCCCAAATTGATCTTGCCTCTTAAACTTTTAACCAGTATAATAATACAGTTAACTTGCTAACCCCATTCCAATCCAACTTTCATCCTTACAGCCAAAATTAATACTACTCTACTCTTTCATGATCCGCATGAACATGAGGAATTTATTAGTGAAACATAACTTAGGAGACACATAGAAAATCCACTTTCCAGATGTTCAGTGTGAATTGCCATAACTAAATCTATAGATCTTTTTTTCTACATCAACTACAATTAGCTTGCTAGCCCAATTCCAATCCAACTTTTAACCAGTATAATAATATTTAATACCTCTTAAAATGGGTTTCTGGGCTGCTTCAAATACTACAAGCTCAATGAAGAATTGGGTTCTTCAACTCTTCTAAAAGCAACGTGATACTTATTCTTGGAAAAGTTCAATCTTTGTAAATCACTAGCGTTCCTCAAACTAATATAAATTCTAGCCTACATAAAATCTAGCCTACTTAACAATGGAAAAAATGATAATGTAAGAAAAAAAAGGAAGAAATTGTTTCATAAGCCAAAAACATTGGACGTTGAGTTTGGTCTGTATATGTTACTAAATTAGTGAACAATAGAGATGTATGTAGAAAGGTAGTAAAAAAGGTAAAGGGAGAGAATCTAAATGGTAACTTTTTTTACTTTGTTGAATTGAGGACCATAATTCACTTTCATGCACCTCTATCAAACAACTGCGTTTCCATTTATAATCCTCCTTCACGCAAGTATATTAGAGAGAAGAGTTCAACAAAGAACTTGGATTGGATTGAAAACTAATAGAAATTTTCTTTGTCACTCTAATTGTGTACCCTATGGCAGAATTGAATGCCAATGACAACAATATATGTTTTAATTTTTCATTCAACACTATGAATGCCACAAGTACTTGGGATAGAATAAGTTTAAGCACTCCTTACATGTTACATTCTATGTTATGGTTTGAGCAAAGAGAACTATCCGACTCCAGGAAACCTTTGTTCTCAATAGCTGATTAAGGACCTTGGATGCTTCTTCTCTATAGCCCTCCCCCTAGATCTTGTTATACATATTAAATATATGGTATGATGGAGTAGAGGATGGGTTGTAACTTGTGAAGCATAAATAAAATGTAGGTAGACCAAGTAGAGAGGAGATGCATATATGGTTGAAGTTCTTGTTTTATTCTAAACCAGCCCATAAGGGCAACAAAAGCAAAAGGTAAAGTAGCACTGTCGTTCTACAAATCAAGATTATAAAAACATTTTTGTTCCAGTTCGTATAGTCGAACGTGGATTGTAAGTGTAGTAGCATCGGTGGTCTTCATATTAATAAATACCAAGAATCTTAAACTGTGTTCTAGATGAAGGTGTCGATTTGATGACTGAGCAATTGGGGAAAATAGCTCATGTAATACAGTTTTAGATACAAAGTATGGATTCTTGATCTAACTCATTAACTAGATGCATGGAGGTTGGTAGAGTGGGAACTTCTCCAAATCCCCAAGCTTTTTGGCAATGTTGGGGGGTGCACTGCGCACACATATTTCCTGTAGGGATGCAACCGTGGCCAATGGAATCTGAACGGGGAAGAACTCAGTTTCAGAGTGAAAAAAATGGTCTTCCTTGTCCCCTTCATTTCAAGAAAGTTAAAGGGCAACTAAATTCTCAAGAGCTTCAATCGGGCGACAATGGAAAATAGGGCAAGGCAAGGAGCACATGGAATCATATGCCTATACACAAGACATATGAAGAAAGAATCAATTTTTGTTGCTGCTACAGTTGGGAATTGATAAATGTCGTTCTAAACAGCATTTGATAGAGATTTGTGACAAACCCACTCTCGGGTCTAGGCTTCAAACTTGAAGCCTTCGAGGCCCATTTGAAGTAACAAAATTTCAGTCAAACAATAATATTGTGTTTGAACTTTGAAGTTACAGAATTTTAATCAAATAACAAAATTTTTAAATAATTGATGGGATCATGAATGGATAAAATGGTGTACATACCTGTAAATTCATAGGATGTCGGTAATCTAGTCAGCCTTGAAGTTGAGCTCCTCAAAGAAAACAAATTTCTTTATATATGTTTATGGCGGGCTGGCATTAGCAACTTCGCTCCGCAAACTCTCCTAGAGGACTGGAGGAGATAGGGTAGGTGGAACTTGGAAGTAGCTTGACCACAGTGGAATAGGGGTATAAGAAAAAGCTTGTTTGTATTCCTGTAATATTATATATTGATGGTCGGAGCCATGGAAACATGGAATTCAAGCATTGAATTGATACAACAAAGAAAACACAAGGTGGGACTTGGGAGCCATAGGATTGACTTGATACAACAAAGAAAACACAGGGTGTGAGGTTGGGAGCTGTAGACCGTAGGATTAACTTGATACAACAAAGAAAACGCAGCGTTGTGGGTAGGGGCCATGGGCAGGAGCAACAACCTGCAACATTACAAGAAGTTTCTAGATTGTGGATTTTCTCAAAAATGCCAAATTCACGGCACATTAACATAATATATTATATATTGAATACTCAATTAACTCACTGAGTCAAAATTCACGAATTGGTATGTGATAACTGGTAACTTGCTAAGCGCACTGCTAACAACATGTATGAGCCACCAACCGGGTTTAATCAATTTGTTGCTTCCATTAAATGTGTTAAACACGTAAGCGCTCGCTGCAAACTCGAGAACTTAGAAGCATTCAAGCCATGGGCTGCTCAGTGTAATCCCATCCACGTAAGTTGGTCAATGATATTATTAGAGGCACAATGGTCCATGATCCATGGATGATTGAACATGTGGATATTAGAGAGTAACTGAGTCCCACTCCCAAGTCACCTAGCTAGTAGCCACATTCCCAATTTCCCATTGAAAAATGTCGATGGGTGAAATTTTAAACAGTAGTGATTAATTTAATTATTGAAGGGCTTACCATGAAATTAAATTTCTTTTGCATGGTAAAATTTGAAGTGACCTTCTATGATTTGTAAAACTCCGGACTCCCGGCTTTTCCGGCAATTTTGGGTCCAAAACCGATCCCCAGACGAAGACGAAGATAATTCAGCCAACGTAACCTACAATTTAACATATTATTATTAGAGATTTGCACATACACCATCCCCATGAATTCCAATGTTGAGCTGCAGCACGGAGATTTTCCAATGTTGTATATTCTTCTTATGTAAGTCGAGAGTTTGTGATCTCCTTTGCTAGGAACAGACAGACACCGTAATGGCTTCATCGCTTCTCTTTCGCAGTACCGTTGACGATATACAAAAACCACATGAATTAGTTTCTCTGTTCAAAAAAGATTGTTGCAGTAAAGCTTTCGCTACAGATCACACAGCATGGGTATGCAACGTGGATAAAGGGGTGACCATTCTGCCCTACAATTTTATTACAAATTGGTAATTCCTGAAATCATCCCAACCAAGAATCTCATCTATCACAAATTTTAATTCTAAATTAAAACCCAATCTCAGATATTTATCACAAACTATTGAACAACAATATCTGCCAACTACCTAGTCTGGATCTTTCTTTGTTACCTCCTCTGTCACAGATGGGGTCCTTACCTTATGAATACAGAGGCCGACTGGCTTTCTCGCCACAACAGTGCTGCCCAGTTCCATCTTCCTATTCATTAAACAACTTGTCCAAAGTTTTTGAATGTGTATTTTCTAAATTGCAGCCTTATGAATACGGAGGCCGACTGGCTTTCTCGCCACAACAGTGCTGCCCAGTTCCATCTTCCTATTCATTAAACAGCGCTGCCCAGTTCCATCTTCCTATTCATTAAACAACTTGTCCAAAGTTTTTGAATCTGTATTTTCTAAATTGCAGCCGAGCTTTCGATCCATGCTTTCTTTGTTTCCCATCTCTTCGGGCAGCTATCGAGTACGGGAAGCTATCACTTTGCTATTGTCATGATGTCATGGACGTTGCAGCTATGCTGCTCTTGTTACTTGTTATTATATATGTAACATCAACAATAAAAATTGTAAATCCATACCCTAAACTAAATTAATTATGCTGATTTAATAAATTGCACAGTATAATTTAATTAATGAATTGTACAGTATAATTTAAGGGGAACAATATTCAGCCTACAAGCCATTTAATGCAGTTGAAACAAACATGTTGATAATTGGATCTCTCAACTGCCTTCACTATAATTTACATCATAAAAACATAATAGTGTCCTTAAAAATTAAACACATTATTGAAAGCTCTCATAACAGCAATGATGAAACATTAAATGACTTTCAAGAGCAAACTGCAATATGAATGCTGTAACAATCCCATTCTTTAAAACGGCAAATACTTGCCAACAGTGACTGGTAACATTTTGGATTGTTCAGCATAAAAAACGTTTTGTTCGGTAACATTTTGCATTGTTCAGTACGAATAACATATATAAAAACGTTTTGAATTGTTCAGCATTGTTCAACCATATAATTTTTTATTTTCGGGAAACATGATTAGTCTCTCGATCTTGTAGGAATCGAACACATGTGGGTTATCTATGAAACATCTCGACTCAAATGGAGAGAACAATAATTCTCCGTCACTATTACTTACTGTTACTACATGTACTTGTCCTTGCCTTCAAACCTTTTACAAAATTCTCAATATTCTTATGGGAAGATCCTCCTTCCAGTATTGCAGTGCTCGCACTGTCGCTTAGCGCCTTCACATTTTTCTTCATCTCCTTTCCTTCGGCAGTGAACAATTTTCTTACGGCCTTAGATATGTCTTCCCTGACGATCAGATTGTTACTGTGTCCAGCCTGACTGCCTCCCCTCAAGCTTATTCCAATCTTCCACACATCAGCCATGAGAACGCAGTTAGTGTATTGTTCGGACCAAACAGGAAATCCCAGCATGGGAACTCCAAGAGCTATGCTTTCAAGCATTGAGTTCCATCCACAGTGTGTAAGAAATCCACCCACGGAGCGATGGGCCAACACTTGCAGCTGATTACACCACGGAACAACTAGACCCTGCAGCCCAATTCCCATCTCGTCGAGGAACCTATCCGTTAAGGCCGCGCAGTCAGCTACTATGTCGGGACGAAGAACCCATAAAAAGGGCTGCCCGCTGTCCTTGAGACCCATCGCTATTTCTTCCAGCTCAGCTTTAGATAAATGAATCATGCTCCCAAACGAAACATATATAACCGAATCTTTGGGCTTTGTCTCAAGCCACGCCGAGCATTCATATTCTGTCCAAATGCTTGTTCCGATTCTCCTGTCGTAATCGGGATTTTCATCTTTGAAACAACCCAATGGAAGCAGCGGACCGACTTCCAAAACTGGCGGTTCTAAATTTATCTCTGCGCTTTCAAGATGGTCAAAAGTATTAGACAAAATCCAGTCCGCCCGGCGACTTGACTGAAGCGACTTGAGCACCATATCAAGGGCGTACTCTGAATCGAAATCTTTCTCCCGGAACAAACAAGGAAGATCTCTCGGGTGTAGCGCCGGAACGCCCGGAATATAATCAATCAAATTATTCCCTGCAGGGGAATCTTAACTAGTAAAGAGAAAGAAAAAGAAACAAAACTACTATTGCATTTTTTATCTTCATTTTTCACAATTTACTTGGAATTGTTAGAATCGTAGATATTATATAAGGCCTTGGTTAACTGTGAACTATTTTCGCACTAAATCTAGTTCGTAGATATAATATAAGGCTTGGTTAACTGTGAACTATTTTCGCCCAAAATCTAGTTCGTATATATAAGACAATCTTGGTTAACTATGAACTATTTACGCCCAAAATCTAGTTCGTATATATAAGACAATCTTGAAAGGAACTAGAAACGAAGTTTTTGAGGAAAAATTATGATCCAGATGTCTGAAACAATCAGAATCCTAATGCCATGATCTTCAGACAACTCCCAAAAAATATATTTGTATTAATATGCAGACAGCTTACCGGTACAAGCTCCTTCATAGTTGTGAGCCTCCAGCAGATGGGCATGATGATAGATTGAATAAACAGTAGTGGATTGTGTCCAAAAAGAGATCCAAGGAATGCCGAATTTCTTGGTCACATCAAGTGACCAGTAGAGTATGGTATCGGCTATGACGCACGAGATGGGGGCCCTGTCTTGTTGAGACTGTGAATAAGCTGTTCCAACTCATCTCCCATGTTTTCCACAGCGCGCATATGATCCAAGAACCTGCCTGATCGATCGAAATTGAAAGGCAATCCATCGGAGATTCGAGCAGAGCCAATATCATGACCGAGATTGCAGGCTCCCAGATGAATAGGATTGATTCTAGACTTGCTGAAATGAGCTTTGGTGATTTGAGAATGGGTGTGATGCGTTGTGACGAAGGTGACTGTAAGACCTGCAGAAACAAGCTTTTCTGTCAAGTGCATCATGGGATTTATATGACCCTGTAATGGCAACGGAAAAACTAGAGCATGCAGCAAGCTGGGTGAAGGTTCAGGGTTGGAATCCATGGCTCAAAACAATGTGATGAAATGCGAGCAAAGGTATATTTGTTAGGGCAAGCCCGTAGTGGGCAGGCGGATTCCATCTGGCCACTCGATTTGGGCATCGTTTCAAAAACTGGCATGTTGGATAAGATTCTCACAGAGACTTAGAGTCCAGGAAGGCCGGTAGGTCATCATCTTGACACATCTAGGGTCATTTAATTTGTGGGGTGTGAATACTGATAGGCCACAAGTTAAGTGTTATGAACTCATCCTTAACACATTAACTACCACTGCCATTTAACTTGTGGCTAGTGAATAGGCCACAAGTTAAGTGCTGCCATGAACAAATTAAACATGTCATGTGTTCTTCATGTGTAGTTATTATCACTGGATGTCTATGCCCTTAACTACCAGTTATCCATGCATCAATGCAGCTACCATGTATTTTTTATATTATTTTCTTTTATAATTGTTTATTTCCAAAATACCAGTTATCCATACATCAATGCATGCAGCTACCATGTATTTTTTATATTATTTTCTTTTATAATTGTTTATTTTGAATTTGGAGTCTTTATCAACTTTATCACCATATCAATGTCAATGTAAATGTCAAAAATGCGACATCAATTATGTTTTTTTAGATTGCCCAAAGATAAGACAAGTGTACGTGACATTAATTATGTATTTTGTAGATTGCTCAAGGATAAGACAATACTATTAAATAAGTTCTTGATGGCAGTTAAGTTTTTTGTTCATGACACTTAATTTCTGAATTCTCAATAATCGGTCACCAAAGTTAAATAGCTATACTCATTAATAAATTAAACTTTTATAATCTTTAAATATAAAAACATATTTTTAATCATATAATATCATAAATCAACTTTATTATTCAAAATATTATTAAAAAAGTCACTCATTTAACTTTAAACTTTAAGTTATTATCCTTGCCAAGGCTTTCGATGACAAGTCAAATCTTTTTGAAATCAAAATTTTTCTCATCTTTTATAATGTTGTGTATAATTTTAGTATTTAACATAATATTCTAAAAAATAAAAATTAATTTTATAATTTTTAAAATTCAAAATTTTGATTTTTTAATTGCTTGAAGATAACTTCGATGAGACATATATCCTTCCACGAATGAACTTTTTTTTTCTTAATTTAAAAATAAAAAAAAATATTTTATAAAACACAAATTCCTAAAAAAAAATGTTACCTCATTTCAGTATTACTTGTACTGACCACCATGTTGCCATGCTCTTCGCCAATGATGATAGTGGTTGCCCACTTTGCGCGGTGAAGGAAGTGTGGAGGCTGTTGGCGACGAAGGAGGGGCAGGATTTTCAAGCGAGCGTTGGTGGGGATCCTCGTTAGATTTCTGCAGAAGGATGCCCGTTTTTTCTAGAAAATGCATGGAATGGATGTTGAAACGCATGTTCACTGCCAAGGACAGGCAGAGCTTGACCTTGAAGGAAATGCTAAAGCCTCTCATGATTCCTTGATACCTGTGTAGAAATTTGGTAAAAATCCCACCTCTAAAAAATGAGGGTTTCAACACTAAATAAAGTCATTTTGTCGTTTTCTTCATTTTTTCTAACCGTTAGTATGAAACATAGGCGTTATTTTACGGGGAAAATGGCCCATGATGGGCATTTTTCTCGTCAAATTCCATCCCCATTGCTACTACTTGTCCAACGCAGCCTCATTCCTCTTCTCCTATGTCGACGCACTCGAGACCAACAACTTGATCATGAAGCAGAAGGAGATGGTCGAGAGTGTGGAATCCACGACACAGAGAGCTCTGTTGTCACATACCCAAAATCTGAACATTTTATGTTATGAGGAAAACATAATGTTATATGTTATTTTAAAGTTTTTATGATTATTGACCAAGTGGGGTCAAGGATGATTGTAATTAATTACTCTAATATTTTTATTATTAATAAATAAAAGAGGAGCCAAATATCCAAAGGACACTGTTGAAAAGAGTGTTCACTGACCCACTAGGAGGAATGGGCAAGGGTGGAGAGCAAACTGACCCTTGGCAGCATCATCATTCACTTCTAGCTGTTGTAGGGGGAAACTTCCCTATTTATGGTCATGTTCCCAAAGAAAGTGGAACTGAGCAGGTGGCTTGATAACTAAGAAACTGACCAAAGACCTAGGCATGCTATATCACCCATCGAATTGAGCAGGAGGCTCATCTTGAAGTTTTCCTTGTGACTGTTTCTGAAAGAGAAAAATAAGAGTGCATAAGAGATTTGAGGAGGGGAAGGCTAGGAAGTGAATGATAGAACTAAGTCTCATTTCTGGACTAGTACTGCTTAATGTAGAGTTCAATACTACTAAGGGATGAAGTGATACTGTTGAGTAAATTAAGTATTACTGCTGAGTTGTAGAGGAATTTATTCCATTCTCCACACATCATCTTTGTCCCGGTGGTTCAGTGAACAGGCTTGGGGGTCCTAAGGAAACTGACTTGGGATTTTCAGGAGAAGGTTCGGTGGAACGGGCTCCTTCGGGTGTTTGTTTCCCTCTTTAGTTATCAGGTTCTTATTGTCTCATTGTTTTGTTTATACTGTATATATTTTTTTGAAAATGTTTAAATATATCATGAACTCCATATTTGTTTTAGTTAGCATAGAGGATAATTATCTAATATGCTTATGTACTGTGAATGAAAGAATAGATGAGAAATGTAGTGTAACATACCCATTACTTGAAACATTTTATGTTTGAGAAAAAACATTATCTTATCTTTTATAGTAAAGTTTTATATTTGGCCAAGTGGCCAAGGATGACTGTAATTGCACACTATTATTATTTAATAAAATAAAATAGCAGACACTCACCCAAAGAGACTGTTGAAAGAATGTTTACTGACCCACTAGGTGGAATGGAATCTGGGGTAGAAGGCAATGGACAAGTGGAAGTATCAGGAACTCAGTAACTAGCTGTTGTTATGGGACAACTCCCTTGAATTGTGGTCAAAGTTCCCTGAAATATGGGACTGGAGCTTGAGGCTCATTTATTTGGAAACTAACCACTAAAAGACCTAGGAATCTTTTTAAGCCATCGAATGTGAGCAGGGGCTCACACTTTTTTTGACAAGAAAATTTACCTTGTGGTTCTGCTGTATGCACACAAGAGATTCGATGAGGAGAAGCTATGTTTTGAGTTGGTTTGTAAGTCTGTTTCACTTCTGCTGAGTGCAGAGGTTTATTTTGAGGTGTATGCAAGTATCCATTAATTGTTGGAAGTACAACCTGAGTGCCTTGCTTCTACGCAGATTCTTCTACCTAGTGGTTTAGTAAACAAGATCGGGGGTCCAAAGGAACAAGTGATATTGGAACACAAAGTTTTCTACCTAGTGGTTCAGTAAACAGGATCGGGGGTCCAAAGGAGCAAGTGATATTGGCTGCTTCTTCTGGAGAAGGTTGGGAGGAACAAGACTCTTTGGGTGTTTGTCCACCCTATCTACATTATCAGGTTCTACTTGTTATTTCATTCCTAATAATTATAACTTATTGTTTTTTCTTGATTATTGTTTTCTAACTATTGTTAGTTATCACTAATCAGTCTGAAATAAATGATTTTCTGAATTGTTTATCATCTCTGTAAGTAGTTGGAGAAGTTTTATTATAATGATAGAATAAATTGCTTCCCTGCATTTTTCCACACACTCTTCTTGTACCGTACTCTAGTACAGGGAAGAGTTATTACATATAGATATGATCAATGATATGAAATAGATAGAAATGATTGAATGCTTTCCCTAGATAAACTCTGTTATATTCCTATATTATATTCTTTTTACATTTCGGTAAAAATCTCTTATGTTTTAGACATAGAAAACCTAGAAATTATTCTTTTAAACAAACAATTTAAC
The DNA here is from genome assembly GCA_027924585.1 of Larix kaempferi. Taxonomy (NCBI): domain Eukaryota; kingdom Viridiplantae; phylum Streptophyta; class Pinopsida; order Pinales; family Pinaceae; genus Larix; species Larix kaempferi. The sequence goes on from BSBM01000893.1 coordinate 8,206,279, forward strand.
ATCATAATATTATAGCAACCGAAGTAGAATTACTTAAACAAACCCATACTTCTGTACAAAACCCTAAGTACAACTATAGGTTAACCTACTCTTTTCAGAAGACAAATAGTTGATAACTTTTAATATTCTTTCAAATAAAATCCTATTATTACATCTTAGTTTTCTGCTTTTAACATTATTGAAACACATGTTATAGATTTTCATAAAACAGAATGAAATTTACCACAAGGAAAGAAGATTGAAAATCATACATGTCTGTGCATACAAGTAAATTCAACTTTTATTCTGAAAACTAAACATTAAAGATTCAAATTAATAGTGACTATTCTATCCGATGAATGTTTAGGCTTCAAACCATGTTATTTGTTGTTCATACAAATACTAAGTTAACATTCCATCCCTTGACCAAACAAAGGAGACATGCGACTACATAAGCTAAATTTAAAGAGGTTCGACTACACAAGCTAAATTTATAACCTTTCGAGTTACCTTTTTACAAAACGAGTTCACGGTTCGAAAACTTAACATAAAAATTAAACTTGTGCATTTAGTCTTGGAAGGGTTACAACCCAGCCATTACGGCTCTTGTCGTTTAAAACAAACTTCAACATATTATAAACATTCAAGAACGAGCATTGCCCTTATCATCTTTTTTTATCAAACATCGATTAAAATAATGTAGACTGCCAAGAGTATTGCTCTCTAAGGCTTGACTTTTATAAACAAATCTTATTTAAACATCTATACAATACTTTTTCAAAACCTTAATTATGTCAAAGCATACGAAAAGAAGTAGGACAGGGCAGAGTTGAGGGTTCGACTGACATAAACTACCAAACTGTATAAACAGAACCAAACCCTCATTACCACAAAGCCATTCAATATTTGCATTTCAAAATATCAAAATGACGATAGCAAAGAGTTGAACTATTCAAACAAATCCTTTATAACCTTTTAAAAACACAACAATGAGCCTTGTTTCCGTTATCAAACAATTTTCATTTAATACTGCCGAGAGCTCTTTTCTCAGCTTAAAAAATTCAACCATTGATTACAAAAAAACCGATAGCATCATCTTGAAAACGCAGTATCTAGAAAATAAACAACACGAGGTATATAGAGTTCGAAACCCCAACTGTATCCTTTAAACAAAAATCAAGTTTCATATAACATAAACAATTACAATTTCATTTCATCGAAATGCCGAGGGTTAAACCCTTCAACAAACACTGTAAACTTTTATAAATCAAAATGTTACATTGCAAAACTTTGCAGAGCCAACGCAACAGTAGGTTTAGGATTCAATCCTCCCTACACTAAACACATTCCATACGGCTTACAACATTAAAACAACGGTAAAATCCACAGCTAGACCACGAGACCGAAGATTCGGCTAAAACTAGACAAGGACCGACAGTTTGCCAAGTTGCACCTGCAGGTAGTCACCGAGGCTTACCAGGTTTCAAGATCATTTCCCACCTTGCTTCGAACATAGAAAGCCAAAGCCGAGGAGTACCTGCCATAAAAACTCATAGCACGGTTAAAATAAATAACACGATGCTCAAATCTAAATACATGTAGCTGCAACATTATTAACTTTCGTGAATAGCAAGAATGGAACTAACGACTTACATGTTAGAGAAAACTTTGCTTCTGAACCGAACAGTCCTACATCCGACGAGAACCAGAGCCAAACACACCACTAGCAAACTTAGCAAAGGAAGGACTCGGCTCTTAGAGATCACTATGGAAAGTTTACAAGTCAGAGGTCGAGGTATCGAACCCTGGATAGGTGCCTCCAAAACACTGCTGCAAACCCTAAGAACCCAAAGGCCTGTCGGCCTCTACAAAACCCCACTAGCTGCAAAAATGAATGACCAGGCTTATGCTTAGTCGAAATAACTCCAAGTCAATTAGGGTTGTCACTACTACCAAGAAATCCACGTGAAGACTGCCACGGTGGATTCCATTAGGCATTCCACTAAACACACTTTATTGCACTTTAATTACCATAGCTACCATAGTACGTAGAACCTGCCATCGTAACCATGCATCAAGGTTAATGTTTCGGCCTCTATATGGACAAGCATTATAACCTTATTATGGTTTGGTTACATATTATATCAAAGGTCAAAACCTATCATTGTTCATTATCCAATAGTTTGTATAGTAAGACGTGGAGCCCTTTTATCAAACACTTGTACGTGGTATAAAGACCTTAGAGTGCACATCAAAACTAATGCATAGCTAATGTTACAATGCTCTTAGGATTGTGAACATCCAACGTATAAATTAATTCAATAGAGGGTAGTTGCATATAGTATATAGTTGGTAACTATCAGCACTTACAAAGTTTCCATAATAACACTATTACCTAGGTTTGTGCATATAGTGCAAAACATCAAAGGTAGGCTTAGGATTATATTGCTAGCATCTAAGCTTAGGTTATGTCCCTTTAATATATAATTGAATACAAGACATAAGTCCTAAGTAAAGGGTTAAATACACACTAAATACCTAGCTTGAAAACAAAAATCTAATGCTTTCCACAATGACTTAATACAAGACAAATGTATTACTAATAAATACAAATTCTGAGACAACTAGTACTATATAAACAGTATAGTATGCAGAATATAGCTGAAGAATAAACTAGAATAGATCTCACCATGGAATACTTCAAGTTACTCTAATTCCTTTTTAATATTGAAGGCTAGCTGAAGTTAAATAGGACCTCTTTATACAGTTCGAAAACAATATTGCTCTTACCTGTGATCTGCGATAGAAGTTCAAATACTTTAGCTAAATAGCTAAGTAAGCCTCGGGGTGCCCATAGGACCCATTCATCATCAATAAGAAAAGTAAACAGTTAGCACATATAATGAAATCAGTATCAAGTTAAATCTATAATGTATCAACATCTATTTAAGTATCCATAACTGATATAGAATGCACGGTTGAGGCAAAAACATCCAACAGTATCATAATATAGACACAAACATATTTCACGCATTTTTGTAATACAACTTACAGACATAATCAATGTAGCATGTTAGCACCGTGTTTCATATAGTTAAACAAACAAACATTTATTATACTTCTGCATAGTAATTATAGCACTTAATGCTACTCTGAAAAATTTTAATTTTTTGTGAATTTTTGGGATGTTACATGTTGTATGATTGAATGAAATACTTCTCTATATTTTTCCATACATAGTTAAGTGTCATACTCTAGTACATAGAAGTTAAATTATAAGTAGATTAGAATGATTCGAATATCATAGATAGAAGCGGTTTATAAAGATCTATATCAGTGAATCTAATCTATTTTAAATGTAGTAAAATACTACTTATTTATAAGACGAAACCTTTATTGAAAACCCTAGAAGTTGCTCTCATAATAAAACATAGGAAATCATTATTATATATAAGTAATAATCATTTGCATAAACCATATGTTACTATATAAACAAATAGTAAGTAATCATCATGTCTACGTCATTTATAAATAGGATAATTACTGTACAAGCAAATAGGTAAACATGTACATATCTAACAAATAAATTACAATCTCTAATATATAAACCAAAATAGAGTTCTTATCTCCTCCATCGAAACATTTAAAAGTATAGAATTTAAACATATCTCTCAACATATTTATCAAAAACAAATGCATAAATAATATTCTCTTAAGTTTGTTCTGAGGAAAACTTTTCTTGAAATTTACATAGCTAAGGTTAATTTACAGTATCAAATAAAATACAGAGTATCGAAGTTTAGACATGCTACACATTATTCTTTAAAAACATAATATTTTATAAATAAAATAATTAGGTCTTAAATATATTCTGGAAACTTCAATAAGATACTTAATATCCAAACTCTGTTGAAAACATTGTAATCATGCATGTATAGAATCAAATTCATTTTTGGTATATCTATTTTACCTATCAAACAAAAGTATAACAATCAACATACTTTACAGAATTTTTATGTCTCTTTATAAACAACATATTGAGACCAAGAATTTTAGCTAGGGATTAACCTAGTAACAATTCACAACTTGAACGAAGTGTTCAATCTACACAGTATCCTTTAAACACTATTAATATATATCAAGGCTCCTTTGTAATACAACACACCTTAAAATAGAAGTCAAAGAAGTTTCATAAAAGGTATTATGGCCTTGTATATTTACCGTTTCAAACAATTTACTTGGTTAAGGGTTCGAGCCTCATAGAGGAACTCGCCCAACCATATTCTATGTATAAAATAATTCAAAAAACGAACTCATATTTCGGAGCACTGCAAGAATTTAAATCAACATCAGTCAAAAACAAAACGTCCTAATATGAGTCTGCGAGTAGCATAGTACTCCTTCTTATTTCTTTAAAATGCCAAATACATAAGCTCGGGAATATATATATTGTAATCACTCAAATAACACAATAAGATGCAAAGATATGGTAGAACTCGGTAATTCCCTAAACTCATGTCATATAATTTTTAATGCTTACAGTCGAGAATCAAAGTACAAAATTTCCAAGCTCAGGCGTAAGCCTTTCATTCAACACATTTCCAATTCAAAATAAAAACCAAATCGTATTTGAGTTAGACAATACAGGGTTTTTGTGAGGACCAAGATTATGCCGAGAACCCAAAACTTATACCCATTAAGGTTGCAGGATTCAACCCTGAAGGATCAATATTTGTACGTAAACAATTTAATAACAAACCACAAATTGTTTTCCATTTTCTAAAGTAATTTTCCAAACAGGAAATTAGAAGAGTCGTAGCACGAGGGTTTGATACCCTATGGTCACCTTACAGAACTGCCAAAAGGCGTACTTTTTGCTCAAGAAAAACAAAAAACCAAAACTAAACCATCTCTTGGAAAAGTTTACACCAACTGGCGGCAATGCCATGTTATCATCATCTTTCCACTTGAAGGGCTACGGCATAGGATGTCCAAGAGAACCACCGAGGCTTAACGGGGATTTTGCTTAGTATTACTATAGCAAGAAGCTCCTACATCCCTCGAGGGCAAGCTTCTTTAAGAATAAAACCTGTCACTCAACACCCACAAACCCAGGAACGAGAAGTGCGGTTAGACAATGATGTGTGAATGCATTGAAAATTGAAGGACTAACACAGTAAAGTTTTTGAATAGCTTACCTCTGTGTTGTAACAGCTTTTCCAAGCCTCGAGACCACCTTCTGAAACCCTGGAAACGCTTGAAATCTTCAAACCCCAAATAGTCTGAAGCCTATCGACGTCCCCTACCACTACAATTCCGAATTAAGTTACAACAATATGGTGGTATTTCAAATGCACGGTTAGGGTTTAACCCAAAACCCAAGACCATCACGTGGTCCATGCCATGGGGGTTGCCACTGTGCAATCCACCATGGTCGCATTAATTCACAAGTCTAACCTGTCAAGTTTGCCAACGAAGAGTTCCATTAAGTATTCATTCTTTGGACCTTTTTACATGGTATAGTTATAATGTAAGGTTCCTCTATATCCATTACCATTCCTATGCATTTAAAAAGTTATAATTGTGGTCATAGTATCATAACCCTACCACGTATAATTAATAGGAGAACTATATAAAAATTGAGATGGATTATATGGTATTAACCATGATCATATTATATAGCCACCTAAACAATAATATATGGACAACATCGAAGTATGGAGTTGCTAACTCTTTTTTAGTCATATAAAGTGAATACTTAGGACAAGCTTAAGCTAAAATAAAATATATATATATACTTTTAGAATATATATATATATATATATATATATATAGAATATATATATATATATATATAGAATATGTATATATATGTCATTAAAATGAATAAACTCCTTTAAATGACGAATACAGCTAGGGTAGGTCTTACCCTAGGTTTCAAGTAAATCTTCTACATGTATGTCTTTAATGTCGAATTATAGGGTATTTACAACAAGCCAAATGATGTAGAGTAAATTAATCTTCAACTGGAGATATCATTCTCACCTGTGATCTGTACAAAAGTAGTAAGAGCGTTAGCTATGCAATAGCTAAGTAAGCCTTGGGGTATCCATAGGACCCCTTCATCAAAGAAAATAAAAGGGTTAATAAGCATAAATTTTATATAAATCAAATTGTAAAATCATGAATAAATGACAATCCATAATTACGACAAAAAGAACGATGCTATATGTAATTTAAACAAAGGCAATTGTAATGTCCCTTAAATAGTGAGAACAAAAAAAACTCTTCTTCTTGCTAAATTGCCTAATGTAGATTATATAATTATGAGATTTTCCTGCAGTAATATGAAAAGTATTGATACTTGCATTTGCCATTTCAATGTGTTTAAGAAAACTTCTAGCAAGGTAGCTTTTATCGATCAATCTCTTGTGTGGAAGTAATTAGGATGAACATGTGGGTGTGAAGTTTTGCCATGCACTGATACTAGCAGTCTTTATTCTTCTTTCTTGATCTAAATGTATGTTTGAAATGTCATTTGTCTAATGTCAAATCTCAGGCATGATGAACCTGATGAGGGAAGTTCATTTGTCTTCTTACCCTTGAAACATCTAGCAGCATAAACGAAAGTTTGGAGTCTCTGCCATCAACATAGCCAGACATCAAATCGCCAAGTAGCATTTTAAAAGGCTGAGAGGTTACTCTCTGCTTAATCTAAATTAAAACAAAACAAGCTTATAATCTCGCTCGCAGTCATTACTTTTTTACGGCGAATTTTTCCACTTCTCGGCACAGAGACAGACACATAAGGGTACCTACGAGGCAAGTAAGAACCACCAGAGCTTACCTAGAAGCCGAAGAAGCTTTTCCTTTCTTTTATAACGCAGAAAACCCCTCCACCAAAGAGAAAACCTACCAAACCCCAAGCAAGTGGTTATAACGAGAACACATTACTGAATACAAAAATCTATGAATTTTAACTTGCATTGAATTCTTACTATATTACCTGAAAGATTGTTTTTTCAACTATCGTTGGTGAAAAGCATAGGCCGACCATAATCCATCTTACTCACAGGAGAAACCAACTAGTGTTATCACATTTCGAAAAAGCCAAACAACCAACGACTATGTATTCTCAACAGTTGTTGCTCACCTACACTTGATATCACAGCCTTATGGTATGAAGCCGATGCCTGCAAACCCTTAAACGTTTACTCTCATGAGTTCCAGGTTCAAAACCCTGGAAGAACACTTATTATCACCCTAAAAATTAGGCAGCCTGTCGGCCTCATTACCAAAAAACAATAAAAGACCAAAACAATTGCCATCAATACAAACAACCCGGTTTAGGGTTACTCAAACCAACGATTGAGATCTGGAGTGATCAATAGTGGGGAAGAGACAACAGTACATTGTGGAAAACCGAGCAAACTTCGCATTAATATTTCATTAATTACCAACACCCACCATGTTGCCAACCTGACAGGTCAAAGAAAGATACAATGTACAGCATGGATATGAGACAATGGAGTATCCTTTCCAGCTATAATTCTCTACTTCATTATCACCCAAATTTCGTAAGGTTAGGCTACGTGGATTGCTGCCACCCATTCCATGTTGAAGTGCATTTATTTTCATATTACCGTAACTCTGTCAACCTGCAATACAGGTTATTACCCGTCAGATCATCACCATAGCGTCAGGATGCTAGCATTTACATTTTAATGTTACTACTTATGCATGAGTTCATATTTATAATATAGTTTCAATCTGTCACTCAAGTCACAATTTCATTAAAGTCGTTATAATATTTTAGTGGAGGTTAAAGGATAATACCCTTTAGTGATAATGTTTTATACATATGCTTTCTTAAGTATTACATAACTATTGTTTTTGTTTTAATAGTTTGAAATGGTAAGAATCTTTTCATATCAAATAGCAATATGTAATGCATATTTTATATATTTCCAAAGGTTTATATTGGTGTCACATAATAGTGTAATATACTATGCTTTATGTAAATAAATGATAGTTACAAATTACATAGTTACTACTTCTAGTTAGGTGATGTGTTGAAATGCCAAATGCAGTTCATAGAATGAGTCTAAGATCTAGTAAGACATCATGTCTATTGATAGTTCGAAAGTGTAATTTCGACGAATTACGTATTTGTACACTTAATTAAATAATAGCATTTGATTGTGTTAAATATCATTGACAGAGATCTCTTCACGATACTTGTAACAGTACTTTAGAAAGTTGATCGACTGGGATTGATGACATCCAGGAGCTTTGTAAAACATTGCCAAGCTAGGAGTAGAATTTCTTGTATCCATACCTTCAGTTTTAATGTCTCAAGGAAGCACTTAACATTTTATATTCACGACACTATGAAAAACACAAGTACTCTAATTTTAATGTGGTCATGAAGATTTCTTACCTACGGTCTGCACATGGAAACAAGTTCAATTGGCTTAGCTAAACGTAGCTAAGTAAGCTCCAAGGTGCCTCATAGGACCCCTTTTATCAACAAACAAACTGTTAGCAATACATCAATGATTTAAAAGCAGTACAAACTGTAGAAGCATGCATATTTAATCAAGAACGTAAACAAAATCATGAACTGTACTGATCTTCATAAACATACAAAGATATCTCATTTATGAAGTTAACAAATGTTAATATCTGAAGTAGAAATTTTAATTAATTGAGGTTAATGACGTGTCATTATGATTATATTACCTTAATTAAGTGTTCAATTTAGTTATCTCATTCCACATTAGATAATTGTGATAAATATTGCTATTATAATTTTTATTTTTTTTGGGTATTTTCAGGATGTTACATGTGGTATCAGAGCTCATGTTCGAACTCTAGGCCTGAAAGAGGTCTAAGAACACACAGTAGAAAATTGTATACAACGACAAATTTTATACAGCAGAAAATTCTACTAATTTGAATTTTAATTATGATATTGTTCAGAAATAATTTTAAGCTACAGGTATGGAGAATTCAGCTGATCATGTAGAAGACAGATTTCAACCAAATAGCCATAGTTCGGGACAGCACTATGTAGAAGAAGGTCACGGTGAACTAAATAACAATTCGTCAGAATTGTTATGTGTTTTTCATGAATTAAAGGTAGAAATCAGATCTGTGAAACAAGACAATGAAAAAATTCTGCAAGCACAAGAACAATTAAACCAAGTGTTGTTTGAATAGTGCCCAACTGAGAAGCAACAGAGAGATAATGAAGATATCTCCAAAGTTGAGGGTCTGCCTCATGTTAATAAAAATAAGAAAATGAAAACGAGTGAGGTGAACAATAGTTCAACCTCATCAGGCGATGCTATTGAAGTGTGTAAAAAGAAACGTAACTACACGAGTGATAGTAGTGAAGGAGATTTCAAACCCAGAAGGAAAAATGATAAGGAGTATGAGAAGATTTCTGGGGAGTTCAAAAAGATTAGACCTCCAACTTTCAATGGAGAAACTGAGAAGGGCGAGATAGCTGAAGCTTGGCTGTCCGGTATGAAGAAATACTTCCAGATTTATAACTATTCAGAGTCCTTGAAGGCAAAAATGGCTATATATAACCCAACCAGAAAAGTGGATATTTGGTGGCAGGACAACAAAAGGGTAAAGGTCATCAAAGATAAAGATGTAAGCTGGTGTACTTTTAAACGACACTTTAAAAAGAAGTATTTATCTGAACAGTACTATGAAGAAAAATCCAAAGAGTTCTACGATTTGAAGTTGGGAGGTATGAACATGAAGAAAATGAACAGTAAATTTCTGAACTTACTAAGATATGTGCCATACCTCATAGAAGAAAAACTGAAAAATAAAAGATACTTGAGCTGCCTACCTTTCAATATTAAGGACATAATCGAATATGACAGTCCTAAAACCTTGGAAGAGGCTATGAGAAAGGCAGTTTTTTGTTATGACACAAATCGGAAAAGAGAAGGAATGTCGAACTGGAAGAATCATAAGCCCAACCATTTTGAGCTGAAAAAAGAAAAATTTCAGGTTCAGTGGAAATTCCGGTTTCCAAAAGAAAATTTTCCAGAATTGGAATTTTCAAGGGAATAACATCAGAAACAGTCAATAGCAGAATTCTACAGCACCTAGAAATGCACCTAATAATACCAAAACCAATGAACGAAAGGCACCTATGAAATGTTTTGAATGTAAAGGTCCCCATTATGCATCAGAATGTCCCTTGAGGAAGCGAAAAACTAACAACATCAACTCTATTGAGACTGAACCTACTATTGGGGACGTGGCGAGGGAAATGCCCAGAATCAATGCAGCACTTGAAAACAGGAAAGCAAATCATCAAATCTCCATGGTAGAGATTGAAGGTATGCTACAAAATCATCCTGTTACTGTTTTAATTGACCCAGGTGCTAGCTTAAGTTATATATCACCAGATGTTGTGGAAAGTCTTAAATTGAAAACAGAAAAGTTTAGTAAATATTGGTTAGTTAGACTGGCAACTGAAACAAAGAGGAAAGTATAAGATTTTATAGAAAGTTGCACGTTATCCATGAATCATTTACAGACACAAATCAAGTTGAATATTTTACCTTTAGGATCTTACGATATTATAGTCGGGATGGACTGGTTAGAAGCCCATCATGTCATTCTGAACTGTTACAAAAAAAAATTTACATGTTTAAAAGAAGAAGGAAAAACTGTAGAAGTAAAAGGTATCCCATGAAAGGCAACCCATAGACAGATTTCAACCATGCAAGTTAAGAGGGCAGTTAGAAAAGGATGTCAGTTGTTTGCAGTAAATGTAGTAAACGATGAGTTTATCGGTAACGAGGATAAACTGAAATTAGAAGACATATCTGTCCTAAAGGATTTTAAGGATGTATTTCCTGAGGAGATCCCAGGATAACCTCCTAAAAGAGATTTAGATTTTACCATTGAGTTAATACCAGGAGCAATGCCAAATTCTAAAGCTCCATACAGAATGAATATAGTGGAATTAAACGAATTGAAATCACAATTGAAGGAACTGATTGATAAGAATTATATAGGACCTAGCGTATCTCCTTTGGGAGCACCTGTCATGTTTGTTAAGAAGAAAGATGGAACCTTAAGATTGTGCATAGACTATCGCCAATTTAATAAGATGAAAATCAAGAATCAGTATCCGTTGCCCCGCATAGACGATCTATTTGATTAGCTACGTGGAGCAACGATATTTTCAAAGATTGATCTAAGATCAGGATATCATCAAGTACGGGTTAAGGATGAATATATTTTCAAGACAGCTTTCAGAACTCGGTATGGACATTACGAGTTGGTAGTCATGCCATTTGGCTTGACTAACGCCCTGGCTGTACTTATGTGTTTGATGAATAATATTATGCACAAATACTTAGACAAGTTTGTTGTTGTGTTTATAGATGACATTTTAGTGTATTATAAAAGTAAAGAAGAGCATGATGAACATCTATGGATTATCTTACAAGTGGACAAAATTCAGTATCTAGGACACATAATTTCTAAAGAAGGAATCTCGGTTGACCCCGACAAGATAAAGGCCATTAATGACTGGTCGGTTCCTAAGGACGTGTCTGATGTAAGATCATTTATGGGCATTATTGGATATTACAGAAAACTTATAGAGATTTTTTAAAGGATTGACAACCCCATAACTTCCTTATAGAAGAAAGGGAAGAAATTTTGTGTGGGATCAGAAATGTTTAGAAAGTTTTATGAGATTAAATGGATTGTTGACTACAGCACCTATTCTGAGGATAGCAGATCCTAATAAAGATTTCATAGTTTGCACAGATGCTTGTAATGACAGACTCAGTGGAGTCCTAACACAAGAAGGGCATGCGGTGGCATACGAATCAAGAAAGCTAAAAGTACATGAAAAGAATTATTCCACATACGATTAAAAGTTATTAGCTGTAATTCATGCTTTAAAAATGTGGCGTCACCACCTTATTAGTAGAAAATTCACATTGTTAACAGATAATATGGGTCTGAAATATTTATTAGATCAAACAAATCTGAATGCTAGACAAGCTAGATGGTTGACCTTCTTAAGTGAGTATGATTTCGAAATTCAACATATTAAAGGGAAAGAGAACAAAGTTGTAGATGCCTTGAGTTGTAAGGAAAAAATTAATTTTATTTAAGCCATCAGCACTTACTTCACAAATTTGGAAAATCAGATTCTTGAAAAGAGTGAAACAGATGAAGAATACAGAAAAATAAAAGAAAGGATAGCAGACAACAGTTCTAAAATTTTTATGTCAGATTTCAGTATGAAAGAAAATGGGTTACTACTATATAAAAACAGATTGTATATACCAGATATACCAGAAATAAAAATTCTAATTTTAAATGAGATGCATAAAAGTCATTATTCTGGTCATCCAGGTTATCAAAAAACCATTACTATGCTAAGGAAAGAATACTATTGGCCCATAATGAAGAATGAAGTAGCAGAGTACATAGCTAAATGTTTGGATTGTCGAAAAGTGATGGTTGAACACCAACATCCTGCTGGATTGTTGCAACCATTACCGATACCAAGTTGGAAATGGGAAGTGATCAGCATAGACTTTATTACTGGATTACCTAAAAATAAAAAACAACATGACTCTATCATGGTGGTAGTGGAAAAACTTAGCAAAGCAACACATTTTATACCCGTGAAGACTACTCGTAAAGCTCTAGGCATTGCAGAAATCTTTATGAAACAGATTTTTTGACTACATGGGATACTATAAGTAATAATCTCAGATCGTGACTCTAAGTTTACTGGAAACTTTTGGATATCACTGTTTAAGGGTTGAATACAACCTTAAATTTCAGCAGAGCATTTCATCTACAAATGGATGGATAGACATAAAAGGTAAATCAAGTTTTAGAAGATTTATTAAGAATGTATGTTAAGGATCATCTTGTTAAGTTGGAAGACTACTTGCACTTAGCAGGATTTGCTTATAATAATCATTATCATGCATTAGCCAAACTTAGTCCTTTTGAAATTCTTTATGGTAGGAAATGTGATACACCTGTTTCATGGAATGATCTAGTAAATAGAGTTATTTTAGGACCTGAATTATTGCAGGAGTTAGAACTAATTGTGAAACAGGTACAAGGAAATTTAAAAGCTGCCCAAGATAGGAAAAAGAGACAAGCATATTTAAAAAGGACTCATAAAGAGTTCCAGGTTGGTGAATATGTATTCCTCAAGGTAAGACCGAAAAAGAGTTCATTAAAATTGGGGAGTTGTGCCAAGTTGGCACCCAGGTATTGTGGTCCTTTTGAAATATTGTCCAGGGTTGGACCAGTGGCCTACCAACTGGCCTTGCCATAAAATTTAAAAATGCATGATGTTTTTCATATATCATTTTTAAAGAAGTATGTACATGATGCTACTCATGTTGTAAACTGGAATGATGTATAGGTGGTACAAGACGGAGATTTTCAGGTGGAACTGGACTATATCCTTGAAAGGAGGGAAACTCTGCTCCGAAATCGCACCATTGGGAAAGTGAAAGTGCAATGGAAGCACCTTAGCCAGGAAAAGGCAACCTAGGAGTTGGTTAGTAGTATACAGGAAGCATACCCAACTCTGTTTCAGAAACACTCAATGAGTGATTAACCAACATCGAGGACGATGTTGAGACTTAAGTGGGGGTGTATGTCGCCTACCTAAATTTCTGAAATTATTATTTTATTAGCAAAATACTTTATGTTAAATTTAATTACAAAGTTTTGTAATTATGATCAATTCTGATCAAGGATGAATGTAATTACTGAATTATTATTATTTAATAAATTAAACTAGGATACAAACACCCAAGGGAACTATTAAATGAGTTTTCACTGACCCACTAGGAGGAATGTAAGCTGTTGGAAGGTATGGGATAGATGGCAGCAATTGCACTTCACCAATAGCTGTTGATTATGGGACAAATCCCCCTAAAAATGTGGCATTATACCCCTAGTGGTGGGAGTGGGTAGGCAGCTCATTTAATGACCCAATAACAACTGAAAAGGCCTAGGCAGCCTACATAAGGAAAATTCGAATTGAACAGGCAGCTCTTGCACAATATCTTCTGCATAAGTTTTTCCTCATGTGCATCAGATGATCACTGAGAGATTCAAATACGGAGACTAGTTGTGAGTGCAATCATAAGTTTGCATACTATTTTCCCAAGAAGAACCAAAGGTGCTGGTGCAGGGCTTTTGGACTGCTATTTCTTGAAGATTCAACAGTTAGTGTTACTACAAGTGGAGATCCTAAATTCCTAAGTTTCTTCCTCCTAGTGGTTCAGTGAACGGGCTCGGGGGTCCTAAGGAAAGTAACTTGGCTATCTTCAGGAATTGGTTGGGTGGAACAAGCTCCTTGGGTTGTTTGTTTCCCTACAGTTAATCAAGTTTTGTTGTTTCCTACTTTGTTTACGATTTAATAATTCTGTTTAGTGAAATCATCAAACTCTTTTTTGTAAATGAATTTATTTCTGATCTTTGTTGAAGTCTGAATGATAAACTTGTTTAAAATCTGATTTAAAAATCAATTCTATATTTTTCCACATGCTGTTAGATGCATCGTGCTCTAGTATAGAGAAGCAAATTATATAATAGATTAGAGATAGGCATATTACCATTTGATTGGATAAATAATTATAGTAAGTGATTTGTTTTCCATTCTAACCCGTATCTAAACAGAGTAAGAATTTACAGTATAACTATATATAGTGTTATAGGATTCTTTTGTTATCTCAAAAATATAAATCTAGTTAAATTTATGAACAGTCATGTATTCTCCTCATATCTCTATCTTATTCAAATAGCAAACAAATTCTTTCAGTATTCAAATTTTCATAGTACAGGTATTTTGCAAAAATATAACAGCTGTAAATTCATTCCATACCATTTTGGTTATGAGTAAATATTTTTCATTTTGACATAGAACATTCCATTGTAACTATAATTGTTTTAATAATTAGTCTCATACAGTCTAATACAAGCATTCATGTTTTATTTCTTGGTTTATAAAGATTTATTCTAACAATAGCCAAATTACACTTTTTACATATTCTTGTATAAACTGTAGCTCACATCTTAACGATTTTTCTTTCAAAACAAAACTTTCCAATCAAAGAAGTGAGCCATAGGTTGCAAGTGCAAGAGAACCCTCAGCCCTCAATTTCCATTTAAATTTACATAACAAAAAATTTCTTTTCAAACCTGTCAAGGTTTCACATTACACGGGACTCGTCCCTTATAAACCAGAAACTTAAAATAGAGTCAAGAATCAACAAAACTACACAGGATTTTTACCCTTGAAAAGTCTAGCAGCAAAAACGAAATTTCTGAGTCTCTACCATCAACACTGCCCGGCATCAAATAGGAAAGTAGCATTTTAAAAGGTTGAGAGGTTACTCTCTTCTTAATCTAAATCAAAACAAAACAAGCTTATAATCTCACTCGTATTCATTACTATTTTATGGCGAAGTTTTCCACTTCTTGGCACAGAGACAGACACATCAAGGTACCTACGAGGCAAGTAAGAACCACCCGAGCTTACCTGGAAGTCGAAGAAGATTTTCCTTTCTTTTATAACGCAGAAAACCCCTCCACTGAAGAGAAAACCTGCCAAACCCCAAGCACGTGGTTATAACGAGAACACATTACTGAATACAAAAATCCATGAAATTTAACTTACATTAAATTCTTACTACATTACTTGAAAGATTGCTTTTTCAACTGTCGTTGGCGTAAAACATAGGTCGACCGTAATCCATCTTACTTGCAGGAGAAACCAACTAGTGTTACCACCTTTCGAAAAATCCAAAGAACCAATGACTATGTATTCTCAACAGTTGTTGCTCACCTACACCTGATATCACGGCCTTATGGTATGAAGCCGAAACCTGCAAACCCTTAAACGTTTACTCTCTTGAGTTACAGGTTCAAAACCCTGGAAGAACACTTCCTATCACCCTAAAAATTTGGCAGCCTGTCGGCCTCATTACCACGAAACAATAAAAGACCAAAACACTTGCCATCAATACAAACAAACTGGTTTAGGGTTACTCAAACCTAAGATCGAGATCTGGAGTGATCAACGGTGGGGAAGAGACAACAATACATTGTGGAAAACCGAGCAAACTTCGCATTAATATTTCATTAATTAGCAACACCCACCATGTTGACAACCTGATAGGTCAAAGAACGATACAGTGTACAGTGTGGAGATGAGACAATGGAGTATCCTTGCCAACTTTAATTCTCTACTTCATTATCACCCAAAGTTCGTAAGGTTAGGCTACGTGGATTGCTACCACCCATTCCATGTTGAAGTGCATTTATTTTCATATTATCATAACTTTGTCAACCTGCAATACAAGTTATTACCCGTCAGATCATCACCATAATGTTGAGATGCTAGCATTTACATTTTAATGTTACTACTTATGCACGAGTTCATATTTATAATATAGTTTCAATCTCTCACTCAAGTCATGATTTCATTAAAGTCGTTATAATATTTTAGTGGAGGTTAGAGGATAATACCCTTTGGTGATAATGTTTTATACCTATGCTTTCTTAAGTATTACATAACTATTATTTTTGTTTTAATAGTTTGAAATAGTAAGAATCATTTCATATCAAATAGCAATATGTAATGCATATTTTATATATTTCCAAAGGTTTATATTGGTGTCACATAATAGTGTAATACACTATGCTTTATGTAAATAAATGATAGTTACAAATTACATAGTTACTACTTCTAGTTAGGTGGTGTGTTGAAATGCCAAATGCAGTTCATAGAATGAGTCCAAGATCTAGTAAGACATCATGTCTATTGATAGTTCGAAAGTGTAATTTTGACGAATTACATATTTGTACACTTAATTAAATAATAGCATTTGATTGTGTTAAATATCACTGATAGAGAGCTCTTGACGATACTTGTAACAGTACTTTACAAAGTTGATCGACTGGGATTGATAACATCTAGGAGTTTTGTAAAACATTGGCAAGCTAGGAGTAGAATTTATTGTATCCATACATTCAGTTTTAATGTCGCAAGGAAGCACTTAACATTTTAAATTGACGACATTATGAAAAACAAAAGTACTCTAATTTTTATGCTATCATGAAGATTTCTTACCTGCGGTCTACACATGGAAACAAGTTCAATT
The DNA here is from genome assembly GCA_027924585.1 of Larix kaempferi. Taxonomy (NCBI): domain Eukaryota; kingdom Viridiplantae; phylum Streptophyta; class Pinopsida; order Pinales; family Pinaceae; genus Larix; species Larix kaempferi. The sequence continues at coordinate 8,223,459 of BSBM01000893.1, forward strand.
GCCTTAGCTAAACATAGCTAAGTAAGCTCCAGGGTGCCTCATATGACCCCTTTTATCAACAAACAAACTGTCAGCAATACATCAATGATTTAAAAGCAGTACAAACTGTAGAAGCATGCATATTTAATCAATAACCTAAACAAAATCATGAACTGTACTGGTCTTCATAAACATACAAAGATATCTCGTTTATGAAATGAACAACCGTTAATATCTGAAATACAAAATTTTAATTAATTGAGGTTGATGACGTGTCATTATGATTATCTTACCTTAATTAAGTGTTCAATTTAACTATCTCATTCCGCATTAGATAATTCTGATAAATATTGCTATTATAATTTTATTTTATTTTTTTGGTAGTTTCGGGATGTTACATGACAAGCCTTAAAAACAATTTAGTTTTGTTTTTGGATGATTCAAAGGTTTGCCTGACATCCTGTGTGATGATCATCAAATCATTTTGTAAAAGTTGATGGCTTGAACTTTTTTGGACAGAGATGTCTAAAGAAGTCTTTCGAACTTAAACATAACTTCATCTACCTTTTGATTCGACTGAATAACATTGGTATGCTTTTTTCTTGCTGAAAAAAAAATGTAGATATTGCACACTAAAGTGTAATAATTTATTAATACAAATTAAAATTAATAATGGGAGACAAAAATGTAGATATTGGACACGTTAAGGATTGTATTAATATAAATTATTACAAACATTGTGATAATTTATTAATATAAAAAATTAATAATGACACAAGAAAATGTGATAATTTATAATTAAAATTAATAATGGGAGACATAATTTATTAATATAAAAAATTAATAATGGCACACCAAAATCGTAGGTATTTCATATGTTAAGGATCAAGTACTAATATAAATTGATGTGGGGATATTGTACACTTTAATGATTGTTTTATTTTCTTAATATAAAATAATATTAATATTAATATTAATTTAAAAAAATTAAAATTAAAATAATATTATTAAAATAATATTATTAAAATAACACCATTATTATTATTCATATTAATAAATTAAAAAAAAATTAATATTAAGATTAATGTTTAATATTTAAAACAATGGTTTAATATTAAGATTATTGTTTAATATTAATAATAATGTTTAATAACATAGAATAATTTTAATGTTAAAAATTAATATAAATGCATAAAAAGTTGCTTTAATAGGAAACAATACTAAGATTAATATGAAATAATATTAAGATTAATGTAAAAGATTGGCAATGTTGTCGTTAATACTAATACTAATATTAATGTTACATAAGATAAATATTAATGCTAATATTAATAATTTTGATAATGATTATTAATTTTTTTAATAGTTTCATTTTCTATTATAATTTTGAGCCAATTATGAAATGAAACAATACTAAGATTGATGTAAATGATTAAGATTAATGTAAAACATTAATATGAAATAATATTAAGATGAATGTAAAAGATTGACAATATTGTCATTAATACTAATACTAACGTTAATGAAAAGATTAATTTTAATACTAATATTAATAGTAATAATCTTGATAATTTTATTTTTAATAACTTCATTTTCTAATATGATCTATTGGCCAACTATAATAATGAATAGTTAATAATTAACAACTATGAAAAACCATGGTTAACCATGATCTAACATTGCATATAACCTTATACAATAATTAACAGCAACCCAAAACATAACATAACAATATTCTAACCATAATTACACTTAACATTGCATAACCTCAAACATAACCATAATACTGTAATGTTAATGTTATTGTTAACATACTATCAACATCCATGTTTTGGAAACATCATTGTTAACATTAATATCATCATTCATGTTTTGTTAACATTAATATCAACATTAACGTTAATGTTAAACAAAGTAAACCATTGTCAACCATATTCAACCCAAGTCAACCATATTCAACCCAAGTCAACCATAATCAACCATCGTCAACTCTGGTTTTTCATGGTTGACCACAACCAAAGTCAACCATGGTTAGCCAAAGCCAGTGAAAGTCAACCATATTCAACCTAAGTCAACCATAATCAACCATCGTCAACTTTGGTTTTTCATGTTCGACCACAACCAAGGTCAACAACGGTTAGCCAAAGTCAACGAAAGTCAACCATGGCTAATCAAAATTTAGTCAAAGTCAACCATGGTCCACCAAAGTCGACAATGGTAACTAAAGTCAACGAAGGTCAACCATGGTCAATAATGGACAACCATGGTCTTCCATAGTTAACAATGGTCTTCCATAGTTAACAATGGTCAACCATAGTCAACCATGGTTAACCAAAGTCAAACATGGTTAACCAAAGTCAACCATTTACAACCATGGTGTATGATGGTCAACCATAGTCAACCAAAGTCAAACAAAGTTCACCATGGTCATTCAAAGTTAATCATGGTTAACCGAAGTCAACCATGGTTAACCAAAGTCAACCATGATTAACCATGTTCAACTAACGTCAACCATCCGAAGTGAACCATGGTCAACCAACGTAAACCATTATGAAGCAAAGTAAACCATGGTTAATTAAAGAAAACCATGGTTAACCAAGGTCAACCGTAGTCAAACAAAGTCAACAATGGTCAACCAAAGTCAACAATAGTCAACTAAAGTCAAACAATGTCAACCACAATAAAACAAAGTTAACCATATTCAACGATGGTCAACTAAAGTCAACAATGCTCAACCAAATTCAACCATGAACAACCACAGTCAACAATTGTTAACCAAAGTTAGGCAAAATAAACCAAAGTCATCCATAGTCAGTCGTGGTCAACTAAAGTTAACAATGGTAAACAAAAGTCAACCATAGTAAACCACATTTAATCATGGTAAACTAAATTCAACCATGGTCAACCAAAGTCAACCATGGTCAACCAATGTTAACCATTGTAAACCAAAGTCGACCATGGTTGACTTGGTCCACCAATGTTAACCATTGTGAAACAGAGTCGACCATGGTTGGCCATGGTTGACTTTGTCAACCAAAGTTAACCATGGTAAACCAAAGTGAACCATTGTCAACTAATGCCACTCATGGTCATCTATAACTATAGTTGACTTTGCCTGAATTTTGTAGACTTTACTTGACCATAGTCGTCTTCGGTTGACCATTTGACTTTGGTTGACCATGGTTAAATTTGGTTGACTATGGTTGAATTTAGTTGACCATGGTTGATTTTGGTTAACCGTGGTTGACCATGGTTTACTATGGTTGACTTTGGTTGAATTTAGTTGACCATGGTTGATTCTGGTTAACTGTGGTTGACCATGGTTTACTATGGTTGACTTTGGTTGACTATGTTCATTAATATTGACTTTTGTTAACCGTGGTTGACTTTTATTGAACATGGTTTCCTATGGTTAACCATTGTTCACTCTGGTTTTTCATGGTTGACCACAACCAAAGTCAACCATGGTTAGCGAAAGTCAATGATAGTTAAGCATGGTCGACCAAAGTCAACCATGACCAACCAAAATTTAACCAAAGTCAACCATGGTCTTCCAAATTCAACAACGGTAATCTAATGTCAACGAAGGTCAACCAAAGTCAAGAGTTGTCAACCATGGTCTACCATGGTCAACAATGGTAAACTAATGTCAACGAAGGTCAACCAAAGTCAAGAATCATCAACCATGGTCTACCATAGTTAACCATGTTCAACCATAGTTAACAAAAGTCAACAATGGTAAACTAATGTCAACGATGGTTGACCAAAGTCAAGAATTGTTAACCATGGTCAACCATAGTTAACCAAAGTCAACCATAGTTAATAATATTTTTATATGACTTTTTTTTTGTCAACCAAATAATTTTAAGTCAACCATGGTAAACAAAATAATATTCTACTATGACTTTGGTTGTTGTCAACCAAAGTCAACCATTGTTAACCATAGTCAACTCTGGTTTTTCATGGTTGACCACAATGAAAGCCAACCACGGTTAGCCAAAGTCAATGAAAGTCAACCATGGCTAATCAAAATTTAACCAAAGTCAACAATGGTAACTAAAGTCAACCATGGTCAACAATGGACAACCATGGTCTACCATAGTTAACCATGGTCAACCATAGTCAACCAAAGTCAACCATGGTTAACCAAAGTCAACCATAGACAACCATGGTGTATGATGGTCAACTATGGGAAACCAAAGTCAAACAAAGTCCACCATGGTCAACCAAAGTCATCCATGGTTAACCAAAGTCAATCGTGATTAAACATGTTCAACCAACATATATCATTTTGAACCAAAGTCAACCATAGTCAACCAACGTAAACCATTGTGAACCAAAGTCAACCATGGTCAATTAAGGAAAACCATGGTTAACCAAGCTTAATCGTAGTCAAACAAAGTCAACAATGGTCAACCAAAGTCAACCACAGTAAACTAAAGTTCACCATAGTCAACGATGGTCAACCAAAGTCAACAATGCTCAACCAAATTCAACCATGAACAACCAAAGTCAACCATGGTTAACCAAAGTTAGCCAAAGTAAACCAAAGTCATCTATAGTCAGTCATGGTCAACCAAACATAACAATGGTAAGTGAAAGTCAACCATGGTCAACCAAATTTAATCATCGTAAACAAAAGTCAACCATGGTCAACTAAAGTCAACCATGGTCAACGAAAATTCAACCAATCTTAACCATTGTAAAACAAATTCAACCATGGTTGGCCATGGTTGACTTGGTCAACCAATGTTAACCATTGTAAAACAATGTCGACCATAGTTGGCCATGGTTGACTTGGTCAACCAATGTTAACCATTGTAAAACAATGTCGACCATAGTTGGCCATGGTTGACTTTGTCAACCAAAGTTAACCATGATAAACCAAAGTGAACCATTGCCAACTAAAGCCACCCATAGTCATCTATAAATATAGTTGACTTTGCTCGACTTTGGTAGACTTTACTTGACCATGCGTGTCTTTGGTTGACCATTTGACTTTGGTTGCCAAAGTCAACTCTGGTTTTTCATGGTTGACCACAACCAAAGTCAACCACAGTTAGCCAAAGTCAATAAAAGCCAACCATGACTAATCAAAATTTAACCAAAGTCAACAATGTTAACTAAAGTCAATGAAGGTCAACCATAGTTAACCATGGTCAACCATAGTCAACTAAAGTCAACCATGGTTAACCAAAGTCAACCATAGACAGCCATGGTGTATGATGGTCAACCATGGTCAACCAAAGTCAACCATTGTCAAACAAAGTCCACCATGGTCAACCAAAACCAACCATGGTGAAGCAAAGTCGACCATGGTTGACTATAATCAAACATGGTTAACAAAGTCGACTAAGGTCAACCAAAGTCAACAAAGGTCAACTACAGTCAACCATTGTCAATTATGTTCAACCATAGTCAACCATGAACATCCAAACTCAAGGATGTTCAACCATAGTTAACAATGGTCAACCAAAGTCTACCATAGTTAATAATAGTCAACTAAAGTCAACCATGGTCAACCATAGCCATTATATTTAATTATTATATTTATTTTTATTTAATTTATATTATTAATTGTGTGGCCATAATATTATTTTTAATAATAATAATAATTCACCAAACCTAAGCAGCAGGCCGACCCTTAACTAGTAATCAATATGGCTTATATATGTCGATCGACGTATATCAACGACATGTAAATGTGTGGCAATGGTTGATATGTAATATTTTTTTGTAGGCATATTTCAAGATTTCATACTAACAAAGAAAACATGCTAGACAACAAAATGCCAATGAAGAACGTGAGTACAATAGAGAATGAATGAGACAACAAAGAGCAAGGTTGAAAAAAGAAGAAGATGCACATTTGGTGCAACAAATTCCGATGGAGGACAACCAAGGTAAATTATTGAATTACATGCTATCATAATTTAAATATCATGCTACATAATTTACAAAATTAGTAACAATTTTCCAATAAATCTTACTAAATTTCATAATTTAATTTGTGTCATATTTATTTGTAATTATATTCTTATTTCTTTCATCAATTTGTTATTTAAATTTCAAAGTTTGCACCAATTTTTATGTTAAATGAACAATTTTCAAGTGGCTTTAAACCAAAGTTAAATTAGAACAATTTTCAAATGAAACATGTAAATATATATCCTATTTTCATGTTAAGATATGAACATATTTTTAACTATTTTCAAATTATTTCAAAGTTGCTAACAATTTTCAAATTATGCTTCAAAGTTATTTTAAAGCAATTTTCAAATTATTTCAAAGTTTGGTAACATTTTTAAATTTTATTGTCCAACAATTTTCAAATGAAATGTACACTTAGATTCTATGTTCAAGGTAAAATGTATGTACATATTAACTATTTTGAAATTTATAAACTTTATTAGCAATTTTCAATGTTATTAGAATAATTTTCAAATTAAATGTACACTTAGACACTATATTTTCAAGTTAAATTGTACATATTTAACTAATTGCAATTTTTTAAGTTACTAACAATTTCAAATTAAATGTAATTTCAATTCTTGTTTTGTTAGAAAATTCGATTTCAAAACAAATGAATGAATATTTTGAAATTTACATGTTTGATAGCTATGTATTAGTTAGAATTTATTCAATTTGAAAACAAATGAATGAATATTTTCATAGTTATGGTGGTTGGCAATATTTTCATAGTAATGAATAGTTGAATACAAACGAATGTTCAAAGAGCTATTTAATTATAATGTTTACTTAGAAAAAAATCATCTATCAAATATATTTTTATTTGCATAATATGACATATTACTATGATAAGATTAATGATTAAAACCATATATTTTGTTAGGGCAAATTAGAAATAATTAAATTTGCAATGTTTGCAACCTTGCATTGATATGTGAAGCATTATTGATAAAAAATCATTAAGTTGCAATTTATGATAAAATTACAATTTTCATTTAAATGTCTATTGTTGAAATTGCAAAAGCATCAACTAATGAAAATGTTATTTTGCATTAAAAATTATGAATTTCCCCTCAATCATATCACTACAATGTGTTTAATTAAATATCGTATTCATCTCTAAATCAATGTTTTTTTCCCCACATTTAGATTATAATAGGTATGTTATGATGGGTAGAAAATCAATCTCAAATTTTTATTTCACGTATATACAACATGGGATGCATGATGTTGTCCTTGAAATTCTAGGGTAGAAGTATTGTAATCATTTACTCTTTGTATGGTGATTTGCAACTTGTAATTTAAATATTTATTTATTTATAAATTATACCATAAAGTTAAAATAACATTTTTCTTGTAATGTAAAAGTAAAATGGACATAAATTGTATAAAGAAAATTTTTCCACAATTATATAACGTGATGATTGTAAGTAATATTAATTTTTATGCCCGCAATCATTTTTATCAAGTTATTAATAATTATCTTGACTTAAATATATATAGTTGATTTTCAAGTTACTAGCAATTTTAAAGTTAAATGTACAAGTTACTACCAGTTTCGCATCTCTTGCAAGTTCGGATCTGGGAATAATCCCTGTTCGCTTAACTGTGAGAAGTACTTCAGCATAATCCCTAAAACTCATTGTAAGGAGTACCACAAGAACCCCAAAGTAGCTGCCCCATTGAGAGGACCTGCTAGTGAAAAGGGCAACGACCCCTACCTGATTGTATAGTTTCCACCCGTGAGGTAAACCAAGAGCTGTCGTTTGTGGCTAAGCGGTTATCAGTTTTACCTGAGTCATGGAGTGAGGGGTACTGCCCCAATACGCAAGCCATCAGACAACATTAGTGGCCGAGTGAAACACCTGAACTGTCAGGAAGCCGAACATACCTGGGGTTCATATCTATTTTTAGCTGAACTGTTGTCGATCACTTCCACATCGTTTCAGATCCAACGTCGGGATTGCAGTGTTCGTCTAGGGCTCATACGATGTAGAGGGGACACCACCATACGAGCACACATCCAGCCCAGATTCTGGACTATAGAGCATGGTGAGATGTTAAGATCCTAGTGGGAGGCTTTCACTAACACCTCAAGGTTTTGGTGTAACAGTTCGTATCACTTGAGCAATTTGAAATTTCAAGTTACTTGAGCAATTTCAAATTTCAAGTTAATAGCAATTTTGATTTTTACTTAGAACAATTCTCAAGCTAAATGTATTAGTTGAAAAATTCAATTCACATGCAATTTTCAATTTTTCAATTTCCACATCAAATTTCAAGTTACTAGCTATTTTAAAGTTCAATGCAGTAATCAATTTTCAGTTTGTTAATTTACATGTTACGTAGGGAGAGATTATGGTTAGACATCACATCATGGTGATCAAGAGTCACATGACCCTGTGCCCCCTCATGATCCTGATCAGCCATCACATGACACCTTTCCCTCTCACATTGAAAATATAATTGGGAGTTGCAGTGGGGTTGGAAGTGATGGAAATTTTCTAGAGGATTGTGCAGTTGTTTCTGCACAAGAAGAGATTGGGAACTCGATCCCTAGTCAGAGAGTTAGAGAGCATGTCAATAACATAATCAAGTCATATTTTGAACAACATTCAACGATGGCACAAGCTCAAATCCTACATGGGTTGACAAAACACAAAAAATTGAAACGTGCCACAAAGTTTTTAAGTTTTCAAGATGTTAAAACAAAAAAGACATGCCAGAATGCAATAGAAAATGTAAGAATTGCATTATCTTCATTTGAAAAATCAAGAAACAATGATACCCGAGTTGCTCGTAAGGAAATTACAATGGCTGTTGTGGCACAAAGCACCTCAAGAAATCGAATGGTATCAACAATGGCATCATTGCTCAATGTTTCAAAAAGAACATTGCTCAAATATACTAAATTCAGGGTCTGGATAGATGAAAGTGATGAAGCTGCTTGTTGGGCTCTTATTTATAGGGAACCCTATCAAGATAGGATGGCATCAGGCATTCGAGAGAAGGTGATAGAGTTTTGGGATAGTCATTCTTGTGTTATTCCAGATCAAAAGCATGTCCTGCGACAATGTTTATCCAGAGGCATTTATCAGGAGCACTGTAAGCATGTGATGGAGATGACGGGAGTTGCACTTTATGAGGAATTCCAAGAAACCAATCTTGGTGTTCAAATATCATTTAGCACATTCAACAAATTGAAACCGTGGTATATTAGGCCAAATACGATTTGCGACACTTGTGTCTGTCGGTACCACGTTGAATTTCAACTATACTATGACACATTTCTGGATTTTTGCAAAAGGCACTGGAACGGTGTACTAGCTCTTCACACAGTGCGAGATTTTATTTGTATGATACTATGCAACAGGAATCCTGAACATGTGTTTTTCAATAAGAGGTGTGTAGGTGGGAGAAAATGCCATGAATGCGGTGATTTGACATTGTTCCATAGGAACTTTCCTATCGATCCAACACACCATGGATTGTCAAATATCACCGTTAGGTGGAAGAGGTATGAGTACGTCACCATGAATCGAACACCTTCTTCATCTGTGCCATCCAAGAGGATCGACTTGCTCAATGATGATATTCCTGTTTAAGATTTCATGGAGAAGTTTCAATGTCAGATTTATAAATATGTAAAGCATTCCCATAGGTCCAGGTGGCAAGCTTCAGAATTCAAACATTCCCGTGAGGTATTTGAGCCGGGCACAATCTTATCAGTGGTATACTTTGCGGAGAACTACACCTTTGCTCCTCAGAGAGAGATACAGAGTGAGTACTATCACTCTGACTAGGTGTCTATCTTCGTACATGTGTTGTACAAACATGCTCAGGAAAACATTGATGGTAGGAATAGCACTCCCCAGTCACGTGAAGTGATCAAGGAGTACCATTTTTATGTTAGTGATGATCGTGAGCATGACACATTGTTCGTTCAACACTGCTTTGGGTTCATTTATGATTCATTCAGGCAGAGAGGCGTATCATTTACTGAACACTGGATTTGGTCAGATGGGTGTGCAGGGCAATTCAAATCATCTTGCTCATTTTATTGGTTGAGTCGCCTGCACAAATATACAGGAATCCGACACACCTAGAGCTTTTTTGAGACAGGGCATGGGAAGGGTGAACATGATGGCATAGGTGCATCTGTGAAATGAACACTTCAGAGGTACCAGATGATTCATGGTGCAACCCAAATCAAATGCTCCACTGAAGTAGTTGATTGGTGCACACGTCATTTGGGACATTAGGGTCGTGAACAAGCAAGGCCGGTGTGTAGGTAATAAACTCCAAACTCAATTAATAATCTAATAACATTCAATATCAACATTTCCAAAAGAACACATGTACTCGATAGGAATTTACATATGAAAAACTAAATTCCATGCAGGTTCTTTTGGGATGTTTCCCTTGGAGATGTTAATAGATCAATTCCATGGTATTGTGACACCATCCTTGGTATGAGGGAATTGCATTTTGTTCGAAGTAAAGATATGGGGGACATATTTGCCATTGAAACAAGGAAGTATGCCTGCTTTTGCGATTTTTTCATTGATGCAAATGGATGTGGGATTGATCACTGTGAAAATGATTTATATGTCAAAACATGGAAATATGTATCTCTTAATCCAAAGGGCCCACATCGAATTCCAACATGGCAAGAGATGCACACTGAAGAGGCAATGGTCTCATTAGATCATGATCGAGTTTTCGATATGGTTAGGGAAGGTACAAGAGTCTTCATTAAGTTAATTAGTTCATTATATCTTACACATATACAAATGTTGTAGAAATTTGCACGTAGGACATTTGAATAATATTTGTAATGTATCTTGCAGGTGATGTATTCGTTGTCATTGCACCCCTCCACAGCCAAGAAAATGTTGCATACTATTTGATACGGTGCATTCAAATAAAAAGTAGTTTGGTGTGACCCTACCAAGATGGTGACTTCACATACCAGGTTGGAGACATGGTTCTAATGGGACACTTTTTTGAAAGAGTGAAAAAATAGGGTGCTCACATTATTTACAGAGATTTTATGCCTCGATATATATCATGTCAATACAGTCATTTGGTGGTTGCAACTCAGATACCTCTAATAGAAATCAAGGTGAAGAGAGGTGATCCAAAGAGATGGAAGATGACAGAAGCTAACCATGATCGTATTATGGAGACTTACATTCCTATAACCCTTTGGCCAAATGAATGAGTTACATGTATGCCACTTGCATCATTGGCATAGTTTTCATGTTGTCTTGTGTAATATTTTTTTGGAGATTTTTGTGGAGGTTGTTTTATAAATGTATTTTTGTATCTATGTTTAATGTCAAGAATACAAATACCAGACGGGAGGATTTTGTGAAATTTGGGTCATGGTGCTCCAATGTGAATACACTTGAACATGTACATGTTCTAATTTTAGATTTTGATTTCAAATACAATTGTAATGCAATTTAGAATTTAAAATACATCTATACAATGTGGAATGGTGAAATTTAAATTTTGAATTGTACAATGTATTATAATTTTAAATTTTGATTCCAAACTTGCAAAATTTTATACATTATAATTTCTAGGTTAAGCCAAAATCAATAAACTTATGTATTTTAGGTTTTAGGTCACTAAATAATTGCTTCAACTAAGTAAAATTCATGATGGCCAAAACTTAATTTCTATTTTCATATTTATAAGAATGGAAATCATGTGAAATGAGTTTGGGTAGCTTGAAAACACATAACTATCATAAGTACCTTGAAAACACAAGAAAAAAGGAATTGAGAGATAACTACAGTGTTTAGCATGCAATGCATGCCCACTTAATTCAATTTAGGAGTATGATGATTAAGGCATACATTGTTTATGCAATTGAGATTCCCCATACCTTCAGGGAAATTTATATGGCTCTAGACTTTATCCTTAAACCTCTAGAATCTTCTATGTCCCTTGTATTCATATGTGACAATGCTCTAAATAATAGATACTGAATGTTGTCACCTACCTTGAACTTGAATTTGGTGATCGATTACCATTTTGTGCAACATTCTTTAATATATGAATTTAGAAAATTTTGGGCATTATAATTATTGTTTGGACCACACATTCTTGTATTGGTAACCTAGAATTTTTGCTATTTAGGACTATTGTGTTTCCCTTGATTGTTCATAGTCTATCATGTTAGGAATTATGATCCAAACATGTAATAAATAGAAGTTTAGTTTAATAAATGTAAAAGGGCATCTACACACTCACGTGATTATGTGAGGTGTCCCTTAGTTAGTTTTGGTAACGGTAAATTAGTTGTTACTCTTTGGATATTTAAATCCATCGAGTTTTCCATGTGAGGTAATCTTTAGGGATTTAGCCCTCACATCTCTGTGATGTAATTATTTTCCTTCTTCATTAATAAAATTATGTGTCTGAGGACACTTTGTCAAAGTGGTATCAAAGCACGCGGTTGAAGCTTGGTCTGGTTGGAACCTGGTTGGAAGATGCTAAAGGTTGTTTGAAGAAGTGACTTTCAAGGTTTTGGAATAGAGAAATTTTAACCCTAAGTTAATGCTTCCTATTCTTTTGGGATAAAAAGAATCTCTGCAGAAATTTTTTTTTATAGACTCAGTTTTTTTTTTACTTGGAGAAAGTAAAATATTATTATTTTTTTAAGGCAAGGTTATTTAAAATTTTGTGGAAGATAATTTTTACAAAAAGGAAGAGACGTATAAGTTCTTATTTAAAATAAAAAAATTATTCTTATTGTGCTCACTCACTGAGAGAGATAGCATAGCCGGTGTTGGGATAGAGATGTCTGGATCAGCATAGAAGAAGAGAGAAAACCAACGTTGAAACGAACCAGCAAAACTAGCGTTGAAGAGAGAAAACCAGCAGGAATTGAAAAGAGAAAACCAGCAGGCATTGAAGAGAGAAAACCAACGTTGAAGAGAGAAAACCAGTAGCCATTGAAGAGAAAAAAAAACCACCAAAACTCCAGAGTAGAAATAGAAGAGTTCACAATCTTGTATAATTTTTTCTGACCAGCTTAGGGTTTGACATCAAGCCCAGCAAGAAATCAGTGGAAACATATGTGGTGGAGTCCTTGACACCCACCTCGAATTTAATGTTTCTGACGAGCTTGACAATGGGTTGCTCTAAAGGCTGGGCGTCCTCTTCCATGACCAGGGTTTCGACGCCCTCGCCATAGACTTCTTTTGCGGTGGGATAGTATTTCTTGTCTTCTGCAAATACCATTTGGCCTTCCATGTCGACGTCCTCATCATCGTCGGGGCCTTGATTGTGGTGGTCGAGGGGACCATGGGTGCGAGCGACCAAGCGCCCGCCTTTTTTAAGTTCGACATGGACGACAGTCTGTATGACGAATTCAGAAACTACATCGGTCCAGAGATCGTTCAATATTTATGTAATATTTTGAAAAGTGAATAAGTTGTTTTGGAGAAATAAGGTATTTTATTATTCATTTTTATTTTTGGAGATTTTTTTATATTAAGAAGAAAAAGGTGGAGTAATAAACTTTAAAAAAAAAAAGTTATTTTTGAAGTTGATGGGATTGGATCTTGTGACCTCCCACTCAACAATATTGTATCTCTCCAATTCACCTATAAAGATTTGTTATTTTTTGGAGTGATAAGGTGTAATTTTTTTTTATTGGGCATTGGAGTAATAAGGAGCATTGTTGGTGTCATAAGGAGTACTTGTATTTTCACTCAAGGTTTGATTAGAGCAAAGTGAAGCTCTATCAAATTCTTTTCTTGAGGCTATAAGTGGGTCAAGGACAAGCCCCTATAGCTTTCTTTTGCATGGTGTGTGGTGTTTCTTGCAGCATTTATTTCATGGTGACTCTTGTTGATGAGTAATTTTCTTTTCATGTTGGTGGTGATATTTTTGCATAAAATCTTCCATTGGTGATATAAGGTGATTGTTTACTTATTCTGGTGACATAAGGTGCTTTCTTTTTTTAATTCTTGGAGCTATAAGATTTGCATAATACACATCTTCTGGAGTTACAAGGTGTTTATTATTTTTTTACAATGTCTAAAGTTATAAGTCTTTTTAATGAATCTGACAAGTTGGAAGGATCGAAAAATTATAAAGTTTGGAGTCGTCATATTCAAAGCACTCTTATTTACAATGAATTGTGGAAGGGTGTCTGTAATGCTCAGCCTACCAAACCGACTAATCCTGATCAGCTTGCAAAGTGGGAACTAAAAGATGAAAAGGTCTTAGCATTGATTCACAGTACTGTTTCTGATGATATTTATGTGCATATTGAAAATAGTTCTGATGCGTGGTCAGCTTGGAAGACATTGAAAGATTTATTTGATTCTCAGAGTGAAGCTAAGAAAATTGATCTTCAATTGAAGTTGTTTCAACAAAAATTGTCTTCAGGAGGTGATGTCATGGAGTACATTTCTAGATTAAAAAATATCAAACAAGAAATTTCAAGAGCTGGTTTTGGTAAAATTGAGGACAGCATGATGGTGACCATTTTGATCGCAGGATTGCCTGAGACATATAAGCATTTTTTGGAAACTTTACAAATTACAAATAAATTGGATAAAATTTCTTTTGATGAACTAAGTGAATTACTTGCCACACATGAAAAAACTTTTGGTAAAACAAAGCAAGCAGGAGAAGATGTTTTGGTTGCAAGTACTAGCAAACAGTCTCCAGGTAATCATAAAAAAGGCAATGATCAGAAAGCTTTTCAAAATTCAAATATAGGTCGTGGTCAGGGTTTTGGAAGAGGAAGAGGCCGTGGAAGAGGAAGAGGAAGAAATCAAGGAAGAGGTTCTAAAGAATTTGAAAGTACACAGTCACAGTTTTCTGGAAGAGGAAGAGGTTCAGAAAACCAACAGGTCTCTAGAAGAGGAAGAGCTAATAAACAGGTCACATGTTTTCGTTGTAATAGAGTTGGACATTATGCTTCAGACTATAGAGTTTCATTTGAAAAAATTCTAAAAGAAAGAGAATCTAAAGAATCTTCATCAGCGGCACATTATGCTCATGCAGACCATAGTGAAAATTGTGAATATGTCTTTACAGCACTTGGACAATCAGAATCAATGGATTTTGTTCAAGTTCATCAGTTGGAATCAGTGAATTTTGTTCAGTCTTCTTATTGTTTCAAAAATGATTTTGAAGATGCTTGGATTATGGATACAGGGGATACTCAGCATATGACATATAGGAAAGATTTATTTTGGAGTTATGAAGATTGTCATTTAAATTCAATTTTTCTTGTAGATGATTCTATTCATTTACCACAAGGAAAAGGAACAGTTAAGGTTGATTTGCCTGGAATTGGAGAAAGATTGATTTCTAATGTTTGGTATGTGCCTACATTTAAGAAAAAATTGTTGTCTTTAGTTGTCATTCACCAATCAGGACATCAAATTGTAATGGAAGATGGTATCCTTTTTGTTAGTTCAACAAAGGATGCATACAAAACAGTTATGACAGGTTTTGAAGACGGAAATCTTCTTAGGATGAAGGGAACAGTCATTCCTAGATCAAAGGAACATTTGAAGGAATTTGCAGGTTTAGTTGAAACTGATGTTTCACCTATCCGGTTGTGGCACATTCGTTTTGGGCACTTGAATATTGATAGTCTTGTACAGCTTCAAAAACAAGGAATGGTAAAGGGGTTGCCTACTTTTCGGAAGGAAAATGCAAAGTGTGAAGCTTGCATTTATGGCAAACAGAGAAGGATAGCTTTTTCAAAAAGCACTTGGAGAGCAACACGGAGATTACAGCTTGTTCATAGTGATGTTTGTGGTCCTTTGGAAACTTCACTTGGTGGTTGTAAATATTTTTTGTTGTTTATTGATGATTTTAGCATAATGGTTTGGGTGTATTTTTTGAAGGAAAAATCAGAAGTGTTTGAAAAGTTTCAGTCATTTCAAAATTTGGTTGAAACAACAACAAAGGAAAAGATTGCTACTTTGAGAACTGATAATGGTGGTGAGTTTACATCAAATCATTTTTTGACTTTTTGTCAGGAAAAAGGGATTAAAAGACAGCTGACCAATTTTTATACTCCACAGCAAAATGGAGTATCAGAAAGGATGAATCAGACTTTATTGGGCATGGCTAGAGCAATGTTATTTTTCAAAGGGTTGAAATCATGTTATTGGGCAGAAGCAGTTCATACAGCAGTTTATTTGAGGAATAGATCTCCTTCATCATCACTTGATGGAATAACTCCTTTTGAGGCTTGGTATGGATTCAAACCTATGGTCAAACATTTGAGAGTTTTTGGTTCAGTTTGTTATGCACTTGTCCCAAAAGAAAAACGAAAGAAGTTAGAGTCTAGAAGTGTTAAGTGCATGTTGATTGGTTATTCTAGTGAGAAAAAGGGGTATAGGCTTCTGTCAAATGGAAAGTTTATTGTCAGCAGGGATGTGATTTTTGATGAAACTGAAAGTTTAAGTGTAGAAGAGGTTGAAAAACAACTTAGTCACTTAGAGGAAAAAGTAACTAAGGAACAATTAAGAATGCAACACTTAAATAAGACAAGGAATGAACAATGGTTTGATCTCACTTCAGAAGTACAGGATGATGAACAGGTTGAAGACACCTTGGAACAAGTTGAAGATACTTTGAATTCTTCACAAGTTAACTTGGATGATTCAAATCAAGTTAACATTGAAAAGAAGAAACCAAAATGGGCAACTAAGTTACTTCAGGATGTTAAGTCTGATGAAAAAGGCAAAACAGGTACAAGGGGTTCTAATACGGGTTCAGAAAATTTTGCTCTTTCAGTTGTTGAACCAACTACTTTTAATGAAGTAGTTGAGTATGATGAATGGAAAATGGCCATGCAAAGTGAGTATGATGCAGTAATGAAGAATCAGACTTGGAAAATGGTTGATTGTCCACATGATGTTAAACCCATTGGTTGTAAGTGGGTTTACAGAATTAAGTACAAAGCAAATGGAGATATTGATAAATATAAGGCAAGATTGGTGGCAAATGGTTTTGCTCAGAAAGAAGGGATTGATTATGAAGAAACTTTTGCTCCAACAGCGAAATGGAATACTATCAGGATTGTGCTAGCTTTAGCTGCACAAAATGGATGGAAAGTGCATCAAATGGATGTAAAAAGTGCATTTCTAAATGGTGATATACAAGAGGATGTTTATATGACTCAACCTCCTGGTTTTGAGGTTCCAGGGAAAGAAAATCAAGTTTGTAAACTAGTTAAGGCATTGTATGGATTGAAACAGGCTCCCAGAGATTGGTATGCAAAAATGGATGCCTAACTACAGAAAGTTAGTTTTCTTCGTAGTGAGTCAGATGATACTTTGTATGTTCGAATCCAGGAAAACAACTTAGTCATCTTGGTTATGTATGTTTATGATTTGCTCATAACAGGTAACAATAATGATCATATATTTCAGGTTAAGAAAGAACTTCAAATAGGTTTTGAAATGACAGACTTGGGTTTACTTCATTACTATCTTGGAGTTGAAGTAAAGCAGCAGGAAGGAAGTATATTTATTTCTCAAGTTAAGTACATATCTGGATTATTGAAGAAGTTTGGAATGGAGGAATGTAAACCAACGATTACTCCCATGGAGCAAAATTTAAAACTTTCTAAGTTTGAAGGGGGGGAACTTGTAAATTGTACTGGATATAGACAGTTAATTGGATGTTTCATTTACTTGATGAATACTCGTCCTGATCTATCTTATGCAGTTAGCATACTTTCTAGATATATGCAGGAACCTAGAGAAAGTCATTGGAATGCAGCAAAAAGAGTGTTAAGGTATCTTCAAGGAACAAAGGATTTTGGACTTGAGTTTAAAAGAAACAAAAATTTCAAGCTTGTTGGCTATTCAGATGCGGATTTTGCTAGAGATGTTGATGACAGGGCATCTACTTCAGGTTACTTAATGAATATGGGATCCGCTGCAGTGGCATGGAGTTGTAAAAAGCAGGATACAATTACAAATTCAACAGCAGAAGAAGAATATATTTCAGCCTGGGAAGCTGCTTGTGAGATAGTTTGGTTAAGAAGGATTTTGCAAGACCTCAAAGTTGATCAGAAAGAAGCAACTTCATTATTTATTGATAATCAGTCAGCAATCAAGTTAGCCAAAAATCCTGTTTATCATTCAAAAACTAAGCATGTGGATACTAAGTATCATTACATTCGGGCTCTCGTCATCAAACAAATCATCAAGCCAAAGTATTGTCCATCAGAAGATCAAACTGCAGATATTTTTACAAAATCTCTTGGAAGGGTCAAATTTGATAAGTTTAGAAATGAACTTGGTATTTGTTCAAAAGAATTTTTGGATCAAAGGGGGGATTGTTAGGAATTATGATCCAAAAATGTAATAAATAGAAGTTTAGTTTAATAAATGTAAAAGGGCATCTACACACTCACGTGATTATGTGAGGTGTCCCTTAGTTAGTTTTGGTAACGATAAATTAGTTGTTACTCTTTGGATATTTAAATCCATCGAGTTTCCCATGTGAGGTAATCTTTCGGGATTTAGCCCTCACATCTCTGTGATGTAATTATTTTCCTTCTTCATTAATAAAATTATGTGTCTGAGGACACTTTGTCATATCATTGAAGCTTCAACCAGAGGTCTCCTACATACCCATGTGTGGTATATATGTGACTCTTCCTTAGCTATATTTTTTGTGACGTGACCGCAATCAATCTATAGTTTTTAATTTTTCTTACTAAGGGAAATGAAGGGCACCGAAACACTCGTTCAATTTGGTTTCCTTCCAAAGCAATTGATTAATAATTAGAATGACCTTGCTAGTAGAATTTTTACCTTCGTGGGTGACATTTAGTTATGGAGATTTGGTGGTTGAAAATCCCTTTGCTTGACACTTGTTATAATTCACATAATGAATGTTCATCCATATCATCAAAATGATTTGTAAGGTTTTGTCATAAGTAGTTGGGAAGCATAGTCTCACAAAACATTATTTTGTTTGTTGATGTAAGCATTCATTAACTTTACATACTCGCATTCAGTTTAAAAAGTTATTTTGTACATGTTGATGTGAACATTCAACATAAAGCATAGTACATGGAAAGGTAATAACTTGTACATGCCTTCATATATGCAACGTACCTACTTGGATCAAATGGTGTCATTATCTCCATTTGTCATCAAAACATAAATCATATGAAATAGTTGTACAAGCATAGTTTCTACCATAGTTGTAGAAGCATCTGCTATCAACATATTTCCATTTCTTATATTAACTAGGTCGTTATGCCCATTGCCAAGAAAACAAGCCATACATTTATGACTTTAGATTAGAGCACACACTTCAAAGAAAATAACACAAAGATTACCTACATACTATATAACTTGTAATTATATAATGTTGTCTCAAAGGATATTTCACACTCTCAATGGACAAAAACATTCTTATATACAACAACACATTGAATTTTCAATTGAAATTACACATTAAATTTTCCATGTAATTGAATTGGAATGTGGAAACTGTAAGTGAATTGTAATGTGTAGACAACATAATGCAAAGTGTCAATTTCAATTTTCAATTTCAAATGTATTCTAATTCTAATTTTTGATTTCAAATACAAAATTGAGAATTTAAAATACATCTATATACAATGTAAAATTGTAAAATTTAAATTTTAGATTGTACAATGTATCATAATTTAAAATTTTTATTTCAAATGCAATTGTAATGTAATTGAAATTGAACTTGTACATTGGAACAACACATTGTATTCTCAATTGAAATTACACATTAAATTTGAGATTTTAATTTTAAATTGTAATTGAATTGGAATCTAGAAACTGTAAGTGAATTGTAATTTGTAGACAACATAATGCAAAATGTCAATTTAAATTTTCAATTTCAAATGTATTCTAATTTTAAATTTTGATTTCAAATACAAAATTGAGAATTTAAAATATATCTATATACAAGGTAAAATTGTAAAATTTAAATTTTAGATTGTACAATGTCTCATAATTTAAAATTTTATTTCAAATGCAATTGTAATGTAATTGAAATTGAACTTGTAAACTGGAACAACACATTGTATTCTCAATTGAAATTACCCATTAAATTTGAGATTTTAATTTTAAATTGTAATTGAATTGAAATGTGTAAATTGTAATTGAATTGTAATGTGTAGACAACATAATGTAATCAAAATTTCAATTATTAATTACAAATGTATTTTAATTTTATATGTTGATTTCATTTATGCAATTGTAATGTAGTTGAAAACGAGCTTTTAAATTGCAATTGAAGTGAAATTCAAATTACACATTAAATTGGAAATTTTACATTGTAATTGAATTGGAATTGTAATTTCAATTTTAAAATGTAATGTATGTATTCAATTCTAAATTCTGGAAGATGTGAACTCTAATGTAGTCGAAATTTGCATTTTAAATTGAACTAAATTGTAACTACACATTAAATTTGCATTTGAAACGATAAAACATAAATTTGTAACTGTAATAACTATGTCCAGATCTAATATAAAAAACAATCGATTTCAAATCATATATAAAATACACATGAAAACATCAATATGATAAACTATACAAAATATCCAAAAGTCCATATCCAAATTCCATATATGATAAAAGTCCATTTATAAATGACATGAATCCATATCCAAAACATGATAACGTATATATAGATCATCCAAAACATGAAAATATATAATAAATGAAAATATCCAAAACATGGAAATGTATAGATCATCAACTCATCGGCTACTACCCCCACAAGGCCTGTGATCGTCCCTCTGACTGCCCTCCTGTGCAGCAACCTACTGCTATCTCTGAGACTCTAAACCCTCAAGGAATTGTGCCATATCTGTCGTGTCAATGGTGATATTCGGGATCTGGGTAGGAATATGGGTAGATGGCCCTTCATCATGATAATGTACTCGAGATACATCCCAACTATGAGTCAAATCCATTGCAGCATTGACACCCACCTGTTGCGATGCCTATGTAATATGCCATTACATGTAATAAGTTAGATTTATTAAAAATTAAAACTAAATTTAACATAATTTAAAATCTATCCATAAAAAATTGAAACATAAAGTACAAAAATCAATTACTAAATGTGACTAAATAACATGAATTGGAACATAAATTAAAACTCACATGTGTCTCTGGACCTGGCTCGTAAGAACCTTGGCGGTCCTCATGTCGATAATCAGGATCTATCGCCTTTCCGTTGCCCTATACAATTTGAAATTCATTTGAAGTTAAGATCTACAACATAAATCTCGAAAATTAAGAAATAAAACACAAATTATTTAAACTAAGAAATAATATTCAAACACAAATTAAAATGGAACATAAATTATAACTTACCCTGACTAGCGGACCAATAGATGGCTCGCTAGCAAAGAGTTGATCCATGAATGGGGTCCCCTGCATGGATCAATAGAATACAACTCCCTTAAGTATTATTGACCATTCAATTTGCGACATTGATATGATGTAACATAAAGAACATATATACATAATTGTACAAAAGTATACCTATCGTGTAGCGACGCATCTACGATATAACTGAAAGTATGCATCTCATGCTGACTCAGCATACCGCAGCAAGGTCTCGCGATTGAAACTCCTAAGCATGTCACTAGAGACATGCTATATCTCTAGTTTTGCAGGTGGAGGGGGTGGTCTAGATGCCTCTCCATGCGCGGCAACAACAACACTACCCAAGGCAGTGAACAACAAGTCTGCAAGGTCAGTTCTACCCTCTGCAGCAAGCTGGGATGATTGTGCCACATCCCCCGACCTGATAACTGCCCTGTCTGGAAACGGTATCAACCTCGGAGCTGGTGTCACGAAGGCAGGGTCTCTTCGAGCTCCAGGATGTTGGTAGGAGTGTCCCCTACCAGCCCCATAGAACTAGGACCCTGTGCTAGTGTAATTCGGATGCATGTCCAAAACAAACTTTGCATAAACATGTTTTGCAAAGTACAATGGGACCTAGTCATGGTGGGGGAACATGCCCCATGCTCCCACGAATCTATCATATATATGTGGTGTAGCGAGCTCCTACTTAAACTTCCCGAGTCTAAGCAGTTGACCGGGGGTGCGGTTAGGAGGGATGTCAAATAAAGCACCCTTGATGTCATGCCCTCTTATGGCGACTTTGATATCCTCCCATTTGTGGATCCCAATGACACCATCTCTCCTCCTCTAGCATGAATGTCGCCAAATGTCACTAAGAGGTCCTACCCTCCTGTAGAGGGTCAACATCTCATCAATTGATGGTAACATCATCGACAAAGATCGCCGTGTGGGAGAATCCTCCCTCAAAGTGCTCACACATGAGCTCACCCACTCTCGCTGGGAAATGATGTCAGCGAGAGTGATGTGTGCAACCTCATCATCGTATGATCCCCCTGATGGGGCACCTGCGATCCAAACCAAAACACAAATGTTACTAAAAATATATATTATAACTTGCAGCTAAAAGTCAATGCATTATATACTAAAAATTTACTAAAAATGTGCTAACAAAAAATACACACCTGATACAATCGTGTCTTGTTGCACATCCTCCTCTTAGGGATCCACATGTATGTTGTCGGGATGAACCGACACACTATCTCTCTTGATACTACCACCAGTGGTAGTTGACCCTGGCCTGGCATCACTCCTCAATGAACGGGAGCGTTGCCAATGGCTGCCCTATCGGGCGACGTCAGATCCTCTCGTGCTTCGCGGAGCACGAAGCACTGAATCTCTCTCTTCAAGACTATCTGGATCACATTTCAATTTCTAATTCTAATTTTCTTTCAAATTCTATTGCAAATTTCACATTTCAATTTCAAATTCAAATTCAATTCAAATTTCAAATTCTATTCCAAATTTCACATTTCAATTTCAAATTTTCTCATTTCAATTTCAAATTTTCTCATTTCAATTTCAAATTCTATTCCAAATTTCACATTTCAATTTCAAATTCAAATTCTATTCCAAATTTCACATTTCAATTTCAAATTCAAATTCAATTCAAATTTCAAATTCTATTTCAAATTTCACATTTCAAATTCAAATTCAAATTCAAATTCAAATTTCAAATTTAAATTTCAAATGCATTTTCAAATTCAATTTCAATTCCAATTCAAATTCAAGGCCACCACTGGACTAGAGTTTGCTCCTATTGATCCTCAACCATCGAGTGAAAGGAAGGTTCCTGGAGTAAAATAACCCCTCATGTCGATGATACAAGTACTAAGGAAATCAATGCTTAATTGAATGAGCATTTACCTTGCCGCGAGAATAATGAGGAGGAAGGAATACAACCGCGTCCTCGTCCAGAGGACGCAATCTAATAGAAGTAGTGCATTGAAGCCAGGGATAATCTGCGACTTGATGGACAGGACATAACTATAATGAAAGAAATTAAGGATCAGAGTGATGACAAGGCTATACATGAGGAAGGAAAGACGGGATCGGCATGCAAATTTCCTATCTTATTTGATGTCCTAAAGCTTTTACGGTGCTTAGTTTTGGAATTCCTATGTAAGGAATATCAGGAAACCTCTTGGAAGGTTGTCATGGCTCCTATGGGGAATAAGGCTATGAAGAGAGGAAGGAATGTTAAGGAAGAAAATCCCCCCAGGGTGATTCGGGAGCAAAGGCGGGTCTGTCAAGTGGCTTGTTTCTTCCGAGAAAGAATCCCCCAAACTATCTGTGGGGATATCGAGAAGGTCGAGAAGAATTTATGGGAACAAGTTAAATCGCTCAAGATTGAGGAAGTTAGAGAGGAGGTGATAGAATGGGTGCAAGACCCGAGGACAACTGTTGGCAGGATGGCATCCTACGGCAAGCTCATGGCGACCTACTGGGTTACGAAGGGACTTCTCTCCCATGTCCTCATGGAATGAGTGAAGTTGCGAACAAGGAAATTGCTGACAAGGAGATAGTGCAGGCTTGGAAAGAACATAATAGAGATTGTCAAATAATGTACAAGAAAATCGACATAATGGCTAGCAAGATGGTGATACATTTCTATCGACCCCCTGCTCTGGGATCTAGTGATCTGGTATTACCTCTGCGGGTGCGATTGGTTTGGTGAAGATCACAGGCAAGGGAGGCCCCACTGTGGCGGATGACACCTCTGGAGATAGGGCATGTGCGAGAGAAGGCAATATTAAGCAGTTGCAAGGGCCGCGTCCTTCCATCGGTGCGAGTTCATCAAAGGTCGTCTGAATAGCTCCTATGGTTCCTCAATCTTTTTGTAATTTGGGTCAGGTTTATCTGTGTCTTGGTTGTTCCTTGGCTAATAGTAGTATAGGTTTAAGTTTAAGGAATCGGTGTATGAAGAACAAATGGCAGTTTGCATGTGTCTGTAGTAAATTCATCATTTTTCTCAAGTTGATGTATGGTGGGGGAAGGGAAGTTATTGAACATCTGATTGTTGTGTTGTCTAAACACTAACAAATCTCAATGTAATGAAGCCATGTACTCTTTTTGATATAATAATATGATATTTTATTAAAAAAAAAACTAGAATAATATCATTTTTATTGATTCATATTAAGAATCAACGCCTTTTGGAGCTTCTTGGAGCGGAATTTTTTGCTGTAGCTTGGGCGGCCAGGGCTTGGCCCAGCCGCCCCTCCCCTATTGATTGTTGTTTCCTTGCAGGAACGGAGTGTGGTGGAGGCAGTTCTGGAGCGTAGGGTCTCAGGGTTCGTGTGGCTTTTAACGGTGGCTCTTGAATCTTGATTACGCCTAGATCATTCACCTGCTGTTTCACGATTGTGGTATCGTTTGGGTTGATTACTCGACGGTGGCGGCGATTCTAATCTGGTGACCCTCTGTGCCTGAACAACGACATGCTGTCTTTGCTGGGTCTCCAGAGCCTGAATGAGCCAGTTCCGGCGAGCATTGATGGGTTTTTAGAACCGGTGGCATTCACACCAGTGTGTTTCCTGATCATTTTCTTCCTTCTGCGAAGGTTTTGGAGCTTCTTCCGGTGGTGGCGTTCAGGGGATCTTTGCTCTGGCGTTGCAACCTTGTGATGGCGTCGGAGATGGCCAGACGGTGGCAGTTCTGAGGCGCACATCAAGTCCCCAGAGCGACCTCACTGCTCAGCGACGATGCCATTTTCTTGAAGGGCGGTCAAGATTTTGCAACGTTTCTTCCCAACAGGAGCTGTTGTTGGCAGATCTGATACATCTTTCGGCCGGTACAAGACTCCCCACTCTCCTCCACGGCCAATTGCTGGTGGTGACAGACAACGAGCCCTTCTCTGGTACATTAACAGGGTTCTTATCGCGCATCCAGAACGACGGGCTGCTAATCCATGGAGTGGACAGGCTGTTTCTTGTTCCCACATGCCTGAATGTGCAGCTCGCCAACAGCTGCTCCTCCATTCGTCAGACACGAAGGCATGTTCAGGGATTCGGGTTATTGGAGGTCGGGGGGTTTCTTGAGGGGCGGTGTCATTCGGTGGAGGCGTCTACCTACCATTTTCTTCATCAGTAGTTGCTGGCTGAGTTCGCCGGTTAGGGAGATCCAGAGTTTTGCTGCTTGTCCACAGACTTGGATCTACTGTTTCTACTGTTGAGGGTTTCGGTTCTGATGGAAGCTGAAGTCGTCTTGCTTGTCAAGGGTTCTTGGTGGCCGGCGGGGGTTTTGTGGCACCTTGCTCAGGGTTCGAGTAGGCTGGTTTTTGGTTCAGCTCTTTATAAGCTATTTGTTTCTGCTTATATGGGTTTCTCTTTTTTGGTTCAGAAATATGTGAAAATGTAGGGATCCTTGTGATTCTACTACATCTGCAGAATGTAATTTTAATCATCTTTTTGAAATAAAATTACGGACTTTTTCTCAGGAAAAAAAAAAAAATATCATTTTTATTTATAATGAAAATTAAAAAATATTATAAATATAATTTTTAATTATTATATTATTATTATTATTATTAAAATCTAGATAAATTAGGATAAGGTGCACTCTTAATGAAATTTTTTACAATGCTATTATTAAAAAATTAAAAAAAAAACGAATAAATCACATAAAAGAAATTCTTAACATTGAGTGAATTTTTTGTTATTTATTAAATGTTAAAATAAAAAGCCACAAGTGCTTAGTCCATGCTATCTTTGCTAAGTGCATAGATAGTGTAGAGATACCTTCCTTAAAGTTTCTGTTGAAGCATTAAGTGATATGAGGACAGATTTCACATGTTAAAAAAAAATTAACCATGAAAAATATATGAAAAATAGAATATAACCATAATGAACTCGTAGTGATATGTATGTAATTTTTAAATTTCAGCATAACTTTTGAATTTTAACATAAGATATCATGTATATAATTATGTAAATAATTAAAAAAAAATGTTATTATCTTACGTTTAGTTTTTTATTTTACTAATTTCATTTAAAGAAATATTATTGTTTTTATGATTAATTTTTTTCATTAATTTCATCTATATATAATAGGGAAAAGATCTCAATATTATATATGATTGACACAAAATATCAAACCTAGACATGGATGGAATATTTACGTCAAATAAAAGTCATAATATAATAGTTAATCATAAAAATCATATAATCGACACATAGACCATATTTAATTATGATACAAAATATCCAACCTAGACATAGATGGAATATTTACGTCAAATAAAAGTCATAATGTCATAGTTAATCATAAAAATCATATGATCAATACATAAACCATATTTAATTATAATTAATTGTGATTAATTATAATAACTCTTAACAATATTTTATTAAATATAATGAACTTTAATTGAAGTAATTATTTGAAATATAAACCATTATAGTTTATTATAAATTTAAATTATTTCTTATTTTATTTTAATAATAATAATTTAATTTACTATATGTTATTTTTTTTATGATATTTTCTTGTCTACAAGAGAATTTCTCTCCACAATATGTCTTTATTTTATTTTTATTTTTATAAATAATTATTGATAATTTTTTTTAATAATGTAAACAATATTAATATTATCATATTTATAAAATGTTTCCTATTTTAATATTAATAATGTTATGTTAATATATCCGTGAGATTGTTAGGTAATATGAGCTTGTTCTAAGAGGACTTATAGTCATCCATTGCCAATTTCCAAACATCATTTCCATAAGTTTTATTTGTCTAGCCATTTTTATAATTTTTACATTTTAGAAATGTCCATATTTTTAAAAAGGTGTTTTAATTGTTGAATTGTAGTTTGTATTCCACAAAGATGGTGGAAAAATCTTATCCAAACACATGTAGTCTAGTCCAGCAAAATGCATTTGTAATGGCTTATATTATTCAGAGACATCAGCTAATGACATTAGGCCACCTGATGTTGGGAATTTTTCCAAGCTATCCATTATGGTTCCAGGCCAATTTATCTTCATTGATGCTCACATTGTTGACATACTTTTCATGGCCTCAGAGGGGATCCTATTTATGACAATTTGGCAAGTTGATTATGGTTATGGTTATGATTAATAATATATGATTATATATTATTAATATTCATTTTTTACTTTTTTATATTATATTATTAATATTAAATATTTTTTTTTAAAAATAAATTAAGTAAAAATTAATAAACAATATATGATTATATATATTATTAATATTCATTTTTTAATTTTTTATATTATAATATTAATATTAATATGTGATTTTTTTTCAATCTTCTTGGCGTTCTCAGAGGATTAAAAAAAAATTGGCAGCATTTCTGCTTGCAAATTCACATACCAAATAATTTTTAAACAAATAAAAGCAAAATAAATTTAAAATCCTAAAAGTATTTCAAATTTAAAATAGTTTTGGTTTTTGTTTTGAAATGGTTTTCTGTTTTATGTTCAAATAGTTTTTTTTCCAATCCTCTTGACGTTCTCAGAGGATTGAAAAAAAATGGGCAGCATTTCTGCTTGTAAAATCACATTTTAAAATAAAACCGGTAGCATTTATGGCGTGAAATGCTACCAGTTGATATAAAAACAAAATTAAGTTAAATAATTTAAACAAATAAGTGACAAATATCTATAACCTTAAATCTATTTCAAATTTGGTTTTTGTTTTGGTTTGAAATGGGTTTTTGTTTTGGTTTGAAATAGGTTTTTATTTTAGTTAAACCAAATGGTTTTTTTTCAATAAGTTTGGTTTCAATGGCGGTTTTTGGTTTCAATGGCGGTTTTTGGTTTCAATGGCTACATCCTAACCATTTCTAGAAAACTAAATTAAACCTAGATTTGATAAAAAAACACAAATTTATACATAAAATACGAAATATATATTTTTTTTAAATAACAAAACAAATGGTAGATTTCTACCCACTTGGTGGAAGAGATGACATGATGGCATTGCTATGGGGAGGTGGCGTCACTGTGGCGGCACTATGGGTCGGGCGTGTGCTCGGTCGAGGTCCCCGGCCACTGTTCTCTGTCTCTGTCAAGCCACTACATGAAAACAGGGCCGGCCGGACCGGCTGGGCCCTGTTTTGTTTTTTTTTCTCCGTCGCATTCCCTCGATCGAGCAAACCCTCAATCGAGGGTCAAAACCTCGATCAAGGGTTTGCTCGATTGAGGGTCTGTCAACCCATTGCAAAACCGCACAGACACATTTGTTTTTTTTTTACGGATCGAACAAACCCTTGATCGAGGGTCTAACGAAACCCTTGATTAAGGTTTGGCTTGATCGAGGGTTTGGTTAGACCCTCGAGTGAGGGTTTAAAACATCCTCGATCGAGGTATGTTAAATCCCTCAATCAAGGTAGTTTTAAACTCTCAATCGAGCATATAAAACCTTGATCGAGGGCTTGAAATTACCTCGATCGAGGGTCTGAAAAATGAATTTTTTTCTTGCGATCTACCAAAAATGGTGAACCACATTTGTGGATTCACCCATATATGTCGATTGGCGTATATAAGCCATATTAATTATTAATATGGCTTGCTAGTAACTAATCCTATGCAAAGATTTACCTAAATTTGAATGGAAAATGAGATGAGTGGAGAACGATGAAGTGCACTACAATGAATGGTTGGGAACATTGATGAACCTTTGAAACACGGGGGCTAGCGGTGCAAGTTGAGATGAACTTTGAACCTTATACATAAGCACCCGCATTTAACAAAGCATTAATTCACTGCTCGACTTCCCAAAAATGCTGTCATTGGTTTGAAAATAATGCTTCAAAGTACCATCCAATAATATTGCAAGTACGTCTGAAAATAATGCTTCAAATACCATCCAATAATATTGCAAGTAAATAATATGTAGTGGGATAATTTATGGATAAATTTACAAACTATGTTAGAATTATTAAGAGATATGAACAAATATACAAAGTGAAAGACCAATTAATACAAAACCTCTCATATATATATATATATATATATCCTAGCATAAATCAATCTTAAGTCTAGCTCTATCAAGAGTCAAGAGTGATCAAATCCTTTTATGTGTAAACCCCTTAATACAAATCTATATTAATCATAGTGCAAAATTTAATAATTACATATTACAAAAAATATAACATATCTGACCAGTAACATAGTTGGTATCATAAGTAACATAGTTGATATCATAAGTAGGTACGTCCTTCCAGCATGTTCCATATTCAAATGTAAAAGCAAGTAGGTTCACCTTTTATATCCACAAAAAACTTTATCAAATTTGTATATCAACCATGCAAATAATTTGTCTTACATCTCCTTTGTACTAGACCTTCACCCTATTTTTTTTGAATTTGTATCTCTTCCTCTTTATTTGTTCTTCTTACCATCCTCCAATCTATTTTCCTTTATTTGTTCTTGTTCATTTGCTTTTGAGTCATACATAATAGTTCTCCGTATTCCCAACATCAACATGGATAATTTTTCATTTGGTTGAGAATCTTTAAAATGTGTTTGAGCCATTTCTTCAATATGCGATTTGTGGAGTGCATCCATACTAAGGAGTTGAAGTTTTTTAGTATGTTATTTGTAAAAAAACAAAAAATACAATTCATTATCGGAATTATTATATTTCTGATAAAATCTCTTTTAAACAAATTCTATGAATAAAATAAGCCAAACATAAAATATCATATAAGAAAAATTAACAATTAACGATTGTGATTTTTTATACTAAAAGAAAAGGTAACAATTAACCATTGTGATTTTTTATACTAAAAGTCCTACTTATAGTGTATATTTAAATTTATTATATATTTAATCAAGTTCATTTACATCACATGTAGATTAAGTAATTTTTTCTTAAGGTAATTTATTGTGTTGAGGAGGCGTAGAATTTCTAAGCCGAGTAGGAACTCCTTTGTTTTTTTTAAACATAATAAAATATTATAAAAATAATATGTTCACTCAAATTAAATTTAAAACATTTATATTTACAATGACATATATATAAAACTACACAAATTAAATAAATTAAACTATTTCTCAACATTTGTACTCTAAAAAGGGGTCTGTGCCTTGAGAGATTTGATCCCTCTTAGTAGATCATCTTTTAAGATGGATCTATACTAGTTTTTACCATAGTTCTACGGTGGAATTGTTTAAATGTTAGTTAAAACTTTTCACTTTTACTTGGAATGGGTCATAGTTTTTGGTAGTTATAAATTAATGGTATTTATGTTGATAGACATTTTTATTTTAGATTTTGGGGTAGACTACATCCTATGTTTTTCTAGGATTGTACAACGATGAGACAAGTGTACTTTCGAGATTGATTCTATGGTAGTTGTTGAAAATTCAAAATAAACAATTATTTAAAAAAAAAAATAGTTGTGGTAGCGGATGCATGTATAACTCGTAGATGATGAATGGATAACCAACTCTCCATGGCAAATAACTAGAAGAATGTGAGAGATAGAAAAAAACATATAAAAAATAATAATGGTTGATGCTTGAATGCATTAATAACTTGTAACGTATTACTTATGTATCTATGTTTATCCACAAATTAAGGGTGTAGTCTAAGTATGGTAGTACTTAACTTGTGGCGTGTCGATGTTCCAGCCACCAATTAAGGGTGTAGTCTAAATATTCTACGTTTTCAATTTTTTTCGACCATATTTTAGTCTAAGTATTAGGATTGGAAATCCTTAAAAAATATTAGAATCACATATATTAGATATGGAAATTGCATAATTTAGGTGCCATGAGGGTATTTGAGGGTGTTGAATCTATTTAAAAGTACAATTTAAACACGTAGAAATTTGAATTTTACCAATCAATCAAATGTTTCTTTTTCTACATTATATTTAAGATTTATAAATTAATTATAATATTAATTTTAATGTTTAAATACATTATGTATTTAAATTATTTTATCAACTATTTTAAATATAAAATATTTTAGAAAAAAAAAACATTTCAATGAACGTCTAACTTGCTAATGAACGTTTAACTTTAATTTAAATATAATAATGTATTAATTATTTTAATGAGTAGTCTAAAAAGTTACCAAGATTTGGAATTTTTACTTAAAGAATTTGTTAGATTCTCATAAAATTAGTGTTAAAATTGTTTAACAAGTAAAAAAGCTGCATGGCAGCTTAGTCCTTGCCAAAGGGTGTGAGCCACACGGCAGCTATGTAGAAGCGAAAGCATAAGGTTGAAGGCTAGAGCACTTGGAAGAGAAGGGTGAACGTATTAGAGGCTGAAGGCTAGAGCAAGTGGGTGAAGGTTGGAGCAGGTGTCAAGCTAGCTCATAATTTTATTTCGTAAAACAACATTGTATGAGCTGTTAAAAACTAATGTTCTACTGTGTGATGCCTACTAATATTTCACTAATTTTATGCAAATATTTCACAGAATATTCCTCGAACCTTTAAATTTGCTTGCTTCGATGGTCGAACTGGGTTGTTGGGAAACTCCATACAGAGAAATCGATTTGGATTCTTCGAATGAAAAGAAAATCGAATTCCTTCAATAAAAATGCATCTCTTGTGAAAAGTCTGGCACTGATTCTTTGAATGAAAACGCGTATAGCTTACAAAATCAAATTCCGTTGTCAGTTGGAGATAGAAATGTCTGCTGGGAAAACTAAAGACGGGAGAGAAAAGAGATGTCATAAAAGTCTGCGGCGAGAATGAAATTAATACAGAAAAATCAATCTCTCGAAAATCAAAAGAAAATCGAATTCCTTGAAAAGAAAAGCATCACTCGTGAAAAGTCTGGCACGGATTCTTTGAATGAAAGCGTGGGAAAATTTCTATCGTGAAGGAATGGACGGAATTTTGTGGAAGTAAACAAAGAAAGCCGCATATTTCCTCCCATGGAATTCCAACTTTCTTTCTTTACTATACTGCAATCACTTGGATTGAAAGTTGTGATTTACTACACTGCAATGAGTTGGATTGAAAGTTGTGAGATAATTGAGGCAAACAAATCGTATTATTCACCTTATTAAGTTGAATTGATTAGGCCAGAGTTATGGAGGTTAGTAGGTGGATGTTTTTTTAATAATTTTTATTGAAATTTGGCGACGATAGTTGAGATCAGTGAATGTTTTTTCAATGATTTTTAGGTAATGGTGGTTGAGAACAATGTCGTTTACAATTTGATATTCATTATTTTCAAGAAAAATATATATTTAATTGTAAAGTATATTATATTTTCTCATATATATTTAAATATATCCAAGCGTATTTACTTGTTTTATTTTTTATAAAAACATGTACATTATTATGTATACATATTTTAATCATAATTATTATTATTATGTAGAAATATTTAAGTGTTATAAGTTTTATATGTTGTTTTCATTTAATAATAAAAATTTAATAGAAAACATGTTTAAGAAAGTGTTTTTCTTTTTAAAGTAAAAATTATAGGATAAGAAGTTTAATGTTTTACTTCATAGTGATTTCAACTTATCACCTATTTTAAAAACCAATATTCCATATTAATCATCACTAAAATCACCTAAAAAATCATGTATTCTTCAAGCAACCATATAAAAATCCAAAAATTATTATTCTTATTTCAGTATGTGAAAGTTTGCACAGAACACCGCTTTAATGTGCTATATTTGGCGGTGGTACATTCGTGAAAGCGAAATTTATCCGTAGCAATCTTATCATCTAAATCACCATCATCGTAAACAAAGTTTCCTTCGATCCTCGAGCTCATAAATTCCACGTCTCCATGGGCTGCCAATAATCCTCGATAGGCTCTGCTTAATGATTTCTGCTGGGATTGCAAGCTTCTAATATTGAAGAAGCCGCAGCTGCCACCAAGAGGCTGAAACTTCACTTCAATTAGAAGGGGCGTGGCAAATGAAAAGCCAAGTGCCTCAGATAGATGTCCATGGTGTTAATTACACCAAACTTGATCGTATTAGCTGGGATTTAATTACACAATGCAGAGATTTATCTCATATATGAACTGAAACCCCCTTTGCAGAGGTTCTTCCCAAATAAAACTCGATGGGCTGCACGGCCACTCTTAAACACATTTCCATATGTTATGGGCTGCGGCAACAGGTGTTGGCCCTGATCCCTCCGGCAAGATAAGGCCAAATGGTGCGGCCATTGTGGAAAATGTTGGAGATAATTACTCCTTGATGACATCAGTTAGATGTTGAGTTCCTAACAAGCAGTTAGATGAGTCTTAGTTATAACTAAGATATAGACAGTCAGTTAAGTCTAAGTTAATGAGTCTGAGTTTAGTATGTGATACTTCTATATATTCAGGCCTTCCGGTCCATTGTAAAATGAGCTTTTATGCGAATAGAAAGCCATAGCTTGTTCCTTAAAATTCATCGTGGTATCAGAGCTTGATTAAGCCTCTTGGAGAGCATATTGATCCAAGAGCAGATCCAAGTGTGTTGTATTCTTCCATAGCGAAGAAGGCAAAGATCATTTGATCAAAGCCAAGATCTTTTCACCAGTCAAGTGAAAGAATTGAGATCAGGGATCGAGTCTTAAGCACAAGACCGAAATCGACCCTAGAAAGCATGCAGATCTGAAGCAAATTCATGAAGAAACTCCAACCGTTGTTGGAAAGCATGCAGATCTAAAGCAAATTCGTGAAAAAATTCCAACCGTTGTTGGAAAGCATGCAGATCTCAAGCAAATTCGTGAAGAAACTCCAACCGTTGTTGGAAAGCATGAGGATAGCAGCCAGGATCTGATCCGCAACTCGTGAAGACAAGATTTGATCCGTGAAGACGAGACAGCAGTCTTGAGGAGCCGTCCCAATCCACCAGAGGTGAAATCGTTGCTAGAGAGACCGCATTTGGAGAGTGTGAAGAAGGAGCCGTGAAGAAACTACAATCTTTGTGTAAAGAGCTAGTCCCTATGGTTGTGGCTGCATACAAAGAAGGGTGAGCCGACAACCATTGAGAAAAAAGAGATCGGTGAAAGGAGGCACCATCTCAATCAAATTGTGGAAGCAAGGTTCATGTTTCCTTGAAGAAAACCCTCTAAGCATGGAAAGTTTCACGAAGAAGAACATTAGTTGAAGAGAAATCTCATTGGAGAATTCGTTGAAGAAGTCTCTGTTGAAAAAGAGAGAGGCAAAACCGCCTTAGAGGAGGCAAGACCGGCCTAGAGTCGCGCCATTGGAGAGAATCCTCTGTAAGAATCTGCAGAGAATCATTATCGCGCCCTCTCTATTATCCCAAGCGCGGTAGTTTCGGGAGAGCCTCCCGCGTGGAGCCCGCGTGACAGAAAGTTGAAGGCTCCGAGATAACTGCGTATTGAGGAAATCCGCTGCAAGACCGCCGGTTGATTGTGTTGAGGAATGTCCATGAAAACAGTGCCTAGAGAAGAAGCCCTGAGTCCAAATTGAAGAGTTAGTGACAAGTGAAAGTCAAGCCCGCGTGAAGTGAATGCTCATAGAAGGCTGAGCAAAGGAGAAAAGCCCGTGAATAATGCGCCAAGATAAATCCGCTTGGAAAATCTAAGGTGTGAAAGTCAAAGTATTTAAAAAAATATAAAATGTTATTTGCATGTGACATCTTGTCTTTTTGAAGAAGCACTTTTAGTTTGATGCACGTCATATTAAAAGGGAGATTCAAAAGGTTATTTTTTAAGTTTTATAAAAAGGCTTTATTCCACATTACTCAAGAAAGCTACAGGCTTGAGGATATTTGAAAAAGTTATGTGGATGTCACATTGAAAAATTATTTGTAAAGGTTTTTTGCTTTGGCAAATAAGGATATATTTTGATTTTGTTTTTAAGATTGAAACCTTTGCATGAAAGTAAAAAGCCTTGAAATTGAAAGAAAGAGTTCAGATTGCTAGATTTGAGGGAAATCTTGCATTAAGAGAGTGCGAAGCAAATCTTGTATTTTTTTTAGGGAGCGATAAGGAAGGAAAGATGTGGACTCAAGAGGAGGAGGCCATAGTCCTCAATGAGCCTCAGCAGATGGCGAATACACAAGTTGTTAACCTCTTAGCAATAAAGGTCAAAGAACTTGAACCAGAGTATGATGGTGAACACCTTTCTTATGAAGAAAGAGTGACAGTGCTACAACAAAAGAAACTCATTAATGAGTTGTTGTTTGGAATGGTAACCCTACTTGAAAATGACGATCAAGTGGATGATGTCTTTGTAGCAGTAGCAACTGAGGAAGACGAAGCTAAAGTAACAAGTTTGGAAGAAGATTTGGCGTACATTGAGGATTGGCTTGCAAAGCCAAAAGAAGTTGTAGATAACAACTTACATTCTGTAGTAGCAGAATCTGAAGAAGAAGGAAGATATGCTATGTACCCAGTTGAAAAGCTGGAGGAAGAAACATGCAACAAGTATTTTGCAGGAAGCGTTGAAGATGTTGTAGATCACCGGTTTTTCAACCAGAGCCATGGAAAAAAGAAAAATCCATGCAATAACAAAAAGAGATATCCAGAGTTTAAAGTCTGGAGCACAAAGAAGAAGAAAAGCATTGAAAGCTTCAAAGTTTGGAGCAGAAAGTATGAGAAGACGCTGCAACAGCACATTAAGTCAAGATTAAGATGTTTTGTAAGCCTAGCTGGGACATAGACGAGCAGGCAATCTTTTTTGATGAAATTTCTTAGAGGCAATATGTTTTAGGTGCTTTAGATAGTATGTTTAGCGGTTGTAATTAAGGGAGAGTGTTGGAGATAATTACTCCCTGATGACATCAGTTAGATGTTGAGTTCCTAACAAGCAGTTAGATGAGTCTTAGTTAGAACTAAGACATAGACAGTCAGTTAAGTCTAAGTTAAAGAGTCTGAGTTTAGCATGTGATACTTCTATATATTCAGGCCTTCGGGTCCATTGTAAAATCAACTTTTATGTGAATAGAAAGCCATAGCTTCTTCCTTAAAATTCATCAGAAAAGATAGGCAGAATTGCCTACCTTTGCAGAAAGAGAACTCAAGTTTGTCTATTTAGCTGGATAAATTCGCTTATCTTTTCCGCAACAGCGGATAAAACTCGGCTAAATCCTCCGCCTTACGCTTTCGCTTTCACACCTTTTCACGGTAGGCAAACTTGGGTTTTCTTTCCGCAAAGCAGGCAAATCGGCTTATTTTTTCCACAACAGAGTAAGGATTTGGCCTTATCTTTCCGCATCAATGTTATTTGTCACACTTGTAGCGAAGACATGGGTTTCATAAGAATGATGAGTTATAGTAAGCGGAAGCTCTGACAGCCCATTGGAGCCATTGGAATTGCCGGGTCAAACAAGGAGTCAGCGTACAATACGCAAAACTTTGTCCAAAGTCTGGCTTGGAGACTCGGAAGGCAAAATTAGCTGTTCTGAATATGCAACTTAAAATTGATAATAGTAAATTTCGAGTGGCATGAACCCTTAAAGACAAATAAAATAGCTCAGATAAGAAATTTGTGTGCTTGCGGGTGATATAGCGATCGTGTGTGTGGTAGCGATTCTGCCCCAATTTTTTGCTCAAACTACAGGAATACTTGTGATGGCATTTAATGCAATCAGCAACTAGCTGCAGACTGGGGACCTGTTGACTCATTTATACGTATAAGATACGCTATGCCGGATAGAAACTGATTCGATCAACAGGCCGATGGAACGGTTTTGATCTCTCTCTTCACTTACTGAGAGTGAGGATGTCCATTTCAACGTCCTGGTATAATTTAGAGATACTAAATACTAACCAATCTGTGATATTTACACAAATTCCATGCAGGCGAAGCCAAAAAGTTATAATTTTTTAAATGTTACTGTAAGGAGATGCAAGTAGTTCTGTCTCAATCAAGAGCAGTTACAGCAATGCTATCATCAAGAGCTACTCTCTTCCAAATTCTTCTAGAGACTATGACCTGAGCCTATAAATGAGCTGTTTGAACAGACAGAGCCATAACTCCAAACGTATAGGACCACCCATGCTACTTAATGTCGCACTCTGCCATGGAAGACCAGAGCTCTTTCACGCGTGCGGAGAGAAGTGATGGGAAATATGGATCGAGCCGCCGGGATCCTAGATCTGTATTTCTTGTTGAAATTCCTGCAGCAATATTCTTTCATGCGTTGGAAGGGCCCGAGCTTGAAGTTACAAGGGTAAGAATACTACGTATATATGTTTCACCATTGCGGTAGTAGATCAATAGATTCATGTGCTATATTTGTTTACATGTGAGTATTGATGTATAAATTGTTCCAAATTATAAGGGTAAGAAGACTACGTATATATGTTTCACCATAGCAGTAGTAGATCAGTAGATTCATGTGCTATATTTGTTTACATGTGAGTATTGATGTATAAATTGTTCCAGATCCATGTTTCTGATTTTACCTTTATTTTAATTTGTGGCGTGATGTGTCAAAATCTTTGGAGGTTTTAATTTCTTGGGAGATATTCAGTGCCCATGAGATTTCAAAATCTTTGGAGGTTTTAATTTCTTGGGAGATATTCAGTGCCCATGAGATTTCAAAATCTTTGGAGATATTCAGTGCCCATGAGATTGCATATTCGCTGTTCTGAATAGACGAGTAACATTTGGAGCACTTTTAACTCAGACATCTGTCCAGCAACATTTGTGGCATGCTCAAGTCATGTATGCTCTTCAGCTTCACACACCCGTCTTACAAAAGAAAAATATTTATATAGAGATTATGGACCAATCATGTATTAAACTATGACTCAATGTAGCAATTGAAATTGAGGAGATGTCAAAATAGTATATTACTTTATGTTTAGAATATATCAAATTACCTAAAACTAATGTATATTAAAGAAACAAACTTTACTTAAAATTATAGAAAATCGATCTTACCGAACCACTAAATGTATAAATATCCTAATCACAATTTAACATTAATAAGTGCAAAAATATAGACTAAACATTATTATGACAAAAAAATCTCATGCAATTAAATTTTGCATTAAAGACGTAAATAACAAATTCCCTGATTCATTAAGTTAGATCTATAACATTGTGTATTAACCTCCATCCACATTTTATATGACCCATGCATGTCATATGATGGAATTCCCACATGTTAAAAACAAAAGAATAGAACCATTGGATTCCTACATCCTTTGTGTATACATATCTGGTAGGAACATAGTCCAAAAGCTTCCTTTCCACAATGATGAATGGTTGCTTCTTTTCAGAAAATTATGAAGGCCATACAAAGCACTTAGCCTAGGACTTTAAAAATCTGAACATGGCAGCCTCATAGTTAAAAAATTTCTTCCATTGGATGGACGATGAAAATGAATCATTGATTACATGGCAGGCATTAGAGCAGGAGAGGGAGACATGCATCTATGTCTTTGGCAGACACAGTGAACATGTTATCAAAGTGCTTGTCCTCAAGTTTAA
This sequence comes from Larix kaempferi, assembly GCA_027924585.1. Classification (NCBI taxonomy): domain Eukaryota; kingdom Viridiplantae; phylum Streptophyta; class Pinopsida; order Pinales; family Pinaceae; genus Larix; species Larix kaempferi. The sequence goes on from BSBM01000893.1 coordinate 8,262,202, forward strand.
GACATAGTGATAATGTTCTCAAAGCACTGCTATTAAGTTTCATACTGTTATCTTTTAGAATCATAAACTATATTTTGTGTGTGCAGAAGTGAATTGGCATTAACAGAATTAAAATCCATTGCCACTGTTGAAATCCACTAATTGCCATATATCATCAAAATATCATAAGACATTCAACTAGTATGAATTAACTTTTGAATTATCTATTGTTTAATGGTACAATGACTCAAATATTTAATCAATTCCAAAAGAACTCTTCCCTAAATTTTTTCCCTTGGTCCAGTTTGTAGGCAATGAGATCACTTAGTTGGGTCTGCGGTGTTTTTCCTTGGCAACGAGCTCACTTGTTAGTCCTTTGGTGTTTTCCAGCATTTCAAGGAACCTCAATGCCTACTCGGCTGGCTTGATGGGAATTGGGTATCCTACGATGGGATACGATACCAACTACTATGCGACGAGATACATTGTTTTTCCAAATGGAAAGCTTGGATCAGTAAAAAAATATTAAATAGTAGTCTCGTTACTTATTGAACTCGTCTGCGGATCAATAAACAATACTAGTGGATCCAGCCTTATCTTATTGGCAATGAAATAAGGTCTTTCCAAGCTTTACTTATTGAAAGAACACATCGATAACTTTTCACTTACTTAAATACGTCCACATCAATAGCTTAAGGTTTAATCCACCAATACACAACACCATACACAGTGAGTTGTTGTGCAAAGGACGAGCAAATTGTTTATGCTTCTATATATGAATCCATTAAAGTCTTAAGCCTCTAATGCATTAAGACTTAAACCTCCGCTACTATGTATCTGTACATTCATTCATCTCAAGCCTCTACTTCTATGTCCTAATCCTCTGGTGCATTAAATCTTAATCCTGTGATGTAGCGCAATGAGCCTCTAGGCGCCGTTAAGTCTTGTAACATTGGCAGGAAATTAGCAGTCGGTGTTAACAAATGCATTCATGAGAGCATCAACCAATCACTAATGGCTTATGAAATATTTCATGAATTTTCCATATTCATGGATTTTACCAAATTAAAATTAGAAAATAAAATAAAAAACAAAACCCTACATTTAGGGGATATTTTTAAATCGTGTTTTGACATCGAAGTCTTCCGACTGGACTCCCATATTGTATTCACCATATCCATGGATTTTACCACATTAAAATTTAAAAATTAAACTAAAAACAAAGACCTACATTTAAGGGATATTTTTAAATTCTGTTTTGACTTCGAAGTCTATGCGTCAAATATGGAGTCAGCACACGACAATTCCTCTGAATACACCCTTTACTGTTTCAAACACCGAATATGGTTAATATGCAATGCTGTTACAGTGTATTGTTTCATTACTGTCCGAAATATTGATTATGATGGTTATGAAATTGCTATTATAGTGTTAAACAATGGTAATTACATTTAAGATGTGCTTCACTGTTTCGGACCATTGAATTTTAATAACTAATTAATTATATTAGTTTCTTTGTAAGTTAAGGGTTCAAGACCTAATCATTTATATCTATTGTTTATGTTTTTTTTACTCTTACTATTGCATAAATGCTGAACAGGAAAAAGAGAGGAATTCTAAAGGTTTCCAGAAAGATTAGTTAAGTTTACCAGAGTCTGTTGAGAGACTCAGATTAATGAAAAACTAGAATCACAATAAAAATAAATAAGTTTAGTATGTTCTATGTGTGCAAATCTATTTTACTAAATGAAGCATAATACGGGCAGCTGTAAAACTATTAGGAACCCTCTGCGAAATAAGAGTAAAAGTGATCAAGTAAATGGTAGAAAGCCGTTTTGTAAATAAAGTAAAAACCCTAAACTATTTTGTTTGTACAGTGGACAAATAATCCTGTCGAGCAGGGTAAATAGCTCCAGAAAATAAGATTTATAGAAGGAAAGCATCAACCCATAATTACAGGGTTTCATGTATTAAAACTTATAGTCCATTCAAATTCGGTTCAGAGAAGAACTTCGATAGTGGAAATTAACAGGCAATACAACTAACTTTATACAACCATACTTCAAGAGAAAATGCTACTCCTAATTCTATAAGACCAAAATCAACCGGCCGAACTCTCAAACTACATACTGTAACATCTCATTTTCAATATTAAGTTGGCACCGGAGCAGAAAATTCTTGTCCAGAATTATAAACCCTATAGCATGGGAAAATTTACATAATCTCACTGTAAGCAAGGTGAACCATCACAGAAATGGAAGTGGTACGCCACTCCCTACACCGAGACTGTACTCATCAAAATTAAGGAGAAAACGAGCCATACATTGAATATTTGAGAATAGTGACACTCACCCTATCTTGCCTAGAACGGCTTATCCCTCTATACCATAGTGACACAATACAACATTGAGGAACATTCAGGCAAACGGCAGAGAGAATATGAAATACAACACACGATACAGCCTTCCTATAATCATTATATATGCGTAAATCCTCCCCTTAACTCTAGCTTTACTAGCCTTAAACAAACAAAACCCATGCTTATACATACAATCATATTTTCCATTTTATGAAATCACCTTCTATTATTTTATCTTTCTTTTACCTTACCCCGCTCCTAAACCTCCCTATATATAACCTCCCAAACAGAGTCACCTAATAAACCCTCCGGAATCCCCTTATAAATCCCCGATTCGACAACCTCGGCTCAGCTTCCATTCTTAGTAGAGGTAACCGCTCAGGGTTTCCCAAAAAGACCGTTATCCTCTTAAGATTAAATGACTTTATTCCCACATCCTCTCAGCAACATATACCACATCGATATTTCTCACTTCGTTCTAATCACCTCTTAGCAATAAAAGGTACCACATATCCATATCCTGTTAATAGGGTCTGCGAAAGCTCCAAATCCCGTTGAAGCATGCTACAGGTCTCTCTCTCAACCCCGTGAAGAAAGTCCCAGGTATCATAACTCTCCCAACTGCCTTCACTATAATTTACATCATAAAAAAATAGTGTCCTTAAAAAATTAAACACATTATTGAAAGCTCTCATAACAGCAACGATGAAACATTAAATGACTTTCAAGAGCAAACTGCAATATGAATGCTTTAACAATCCCATTCTTTAAAACGGCAAATACTTGCCAACAGTGACTGGTAACATTTTGCATTGTTCAGCATAAAAAACGTTTTGTTCGGTAACATTTTGCATTGTTGAGCATAAAAAACGTTTTGTTCGGTAACATTTTGCATTGTTCAGCATTGTTCAGTACGAATAACATATATAAAAACGTTTTGCATTGTTCAGCATTGTTCAACCATATAATTTTTTTATTTTCGGGAAACATGATTAGTCTCTCGATCTTGTAGGAATCGAACACATGTGGGTTATCTATGAAACATCTCCACTCAAATGGAGAGAACAATAATTCTCCGTCACTATTACTTACTGTTACTAAATGTACTTGTCCTTGCCTTCAAACCTTTTACAAAATTCTCAATATTCTTATGAGAAGATCCTCCTTCCAGTATTGCAGTGCTCGCACTGTCGCTTAGCGCCTTCACATTTTTCTTCATCTCCTTTCCTTCGGCAGTGAACAATTTTCTTACGGCCTTAGATATGTCTTCCCTGACGATCAGATTGTTACTGTCTCCAGCCTGACTACCTCCCCTCAAGCTTAATCCAATCTTCCACACATCAGCCATGAGAACACAGTTAGTGTATTGTTCCGACCAAACAGGAAATCCCAGCATGGGAACTCCAAGAGCTATGCTTTCAAGCATTGAGTTCCATCCACAGTGTGTAAGAAATCCACCCACGGAGCGATGGGCCAACACTTGCGGCTGATTACACCACGGAACAACTAGACCCTGCAGCCCAATTCCCATCTCGTCGAGGAACCTATCCGTTAAGGCCGCGCAGTCAGCTACTATGTCGGGACGAAGAACCCATAAAAAGGGCTGCCCGCTGTCCTTGAGACCCATCGCTATTTCTTCCAGCTCAGCTTTAGATAAATGAATCATGCTCCCAAACGAAACATATATAACCGAATCTTTGGGCTTTGTCTCAAGCCACGCCGAGCATTCATATTCTGTCCAAATGCTTGTTCCGATTCTCCTGTCGTAATCGGGATTTTCATCTTTGAAACAACCCAATGGAAGCAGCGGACCGACTTGCAAAACTGGCGGTTCTAAATTTATCTCCGCGCTTTCAAGATGGTCAAAAGTATTAGACAAAATCCAGTCCGCCCGGCGACTTGACTGAAGCGACTTGAGCACCATATCAAGGGCGTACTCTGAATCGAAATCTTTCTCCCGGAACAAACAAGGAAGATCTCTCGGGTGTAGCGCCGGAACGCCCGGAATATAATCAATCAAATTATTCCCTGCAGGGGAATGTTAACTAGTAAAGAGAAAGAAAAAGAAACAAAACTACTATTGCATTTTTTTTCCTCATTTTTTCACAATTTACTTGGAATTGTTGGAATCGTAGATATTATATAAGGCGTTGGTTAACTGTGAACTATTTTCGCACAAAATCTAGTTCGTAGATATAATATAAGGCTTGGTTAACTGTGAACTATTTTCGCCCAAAATCTAGTTCGTATATATAAGACAATCTTGGTTAACTATGAACTATTTACGCCCAAAATCTAGTTCGTATATATAAGACAATCTTGAAAGGAACTAGAAACGAAGTTTTTGAGGAAAAATTATGATCCAGATGTCTGAAACAATCAGAATCCTAATGCTATGATCTTCAGACAACTCCCAAAAAATATATTTGTATTAATATGCAGACAGCTTACCGGTACAAGCTCCTTCATAGTTGTGAGCCTCCAGCAGATGGGCATGATGATAGATTGAATAAACAGTAGTGGATTGTGTCCAAAAAGAGATCCAAGGAATGCCGAATTTCTTGGTCACATCAAGTGACCAGTAGAGTATGGTATCGGCTATGACGCACGAGATGGGGGGCCCTGTCTTGTTGAGACTGTGAATAAGCTGTTCCAACTCATCTCCCATGTTTTCCACAGCGCGCATATGATCCAAGAACCTGCCTGATCGATCGAAATTGAAAGGCAATCCATCGGAGATTCGAGCAGAGCGAATATCATGACCGAGATTGCAGACTCCCAGATGAATAGGATTGATTCTAGACTTGCTGAAATGAGCTTTGGTGATTTGAGAATGGGTGTGATGCGTTGTGACGAAGGTGACTGTAAGACCTGCAGAAGCAAGCTTTTCTGTCAAGCGCATCATGGGATTTATATGACCCTGTAATGGCAACGGAAAAACTAGAGCATGCAGCAAGCTGGGTGAAGGTTCAGGGTTGGAACCCATGGCTCAAAACAATGTGATGAAATGCGAGCAAAGGTATATTTGTTAGGGCAAGCCCGTAGTGGGCAGGCGGATTCCATCTGGCCACTCGATTTGGGCATCGTTTAAAAAACTGGCATGTTGGATAAGATTCTAAAAGAGACTTAGAGCCTACGAAGGGCGGTAGGTCATCATCCTTCACACATTAATTACGGCTATCTAATTTGTGGGTGGTGAATCCTGATAGGCCAGATGTTAAGTGTGGCTATAACTCATCCTTAACACATTAACTACCACTGCCATTTAATTTGTGGCTAGTGAATAGGCCACAAGTTAAGTGCTGCCAAGAACAAATTAAATATGCCACATGTTTTCATGTGTAGCTATTATCATTGGTTGTCTATGCCCTTAGCTACCAGTTATCCATGCATCAACTACCATGTATTTTTTATATTATTTTCTTTTATAATTGTTTATTTCCAAATACCAGTTATCCATGCATCAATGCATCACCTACCATGTATTTGATACAAACCGTACACCAAAACCCCGAGGTGTTAGTGAAGGCCGTCCATTAGGATCTTAACATCCCACCACGCTCCGCAGTCTAGACTCTGGGCTGGATGTGCGCCCATACGGTGGTGTCCCCTTTGAGCCGCACGAGCCTCGGGCGAACACTGCAATGCCGACGTTGCCACCCGCTCTGTGACTTGAACCTAGGTGGAGGCTCTGATACCAAATGATACGAACCGTTACACCAAAACCTCGAGATGTTAGTGAAGGCCGTCCACTAGGATCTTAACATCCCACCACGCTTCGCAGTCTAGACTCTGGGCTGGATGTGCGCCCGTACGGTGGTGTCCCCTTTGAGCGGTACGAGCCTCAGGCGAACACTACAATGCCGACATTGCCACCCGCTCTGTGACTTGAACCTGGGTGGAGGCTATGATACCAAATGATATGAATCATTACACCAAGAACCCACGAAGGCCGGTAGGTCATCATCTTGAACCATCTAGCGTCATTTAATTTGTGGGTTGTGAATACTGATAGGCCACAAGTTAAGTGTGGTTATGAACTCATCCTTAACACATTAACTACCACTACCATTTAACTTGTGGCTAGTGAATACGCCACAAGTTAAGTGTTGCCATGAACAAATTAAACATGTCATGTTTTCTTCATGTGTAGTTATTATCACTGGATGTCTATGCCCTTAACTACGAGTTATCCATTCATCAATGCAGCTACCATGTATTTTTTATATTATTTTCTTTTATAATTGTTTATTTCGAAAATACCAGTTATCCATGCATCAATGCATGCAGCTACCATGTATTTTTTATATTATTTTCTTTTATAATTGTTTATTTTGAATTTGGAGTCTTTATCAACTTTATCACCATATCAATGTCAATGTCAATGTCAAAAATGCGACATCAATTATGTTTTTTTAGATTGCCCAAAGATAAGACAAGTGTACGTGACATTAATTATGTATTTTGTAGATTGCTCAAGGATTTAAGACAATACTATTAAATAAGTTGTTGATGGCAGTTAAGTTTTTTGTTCATGACACTTAATTTCTGAATTCTCAATATTCGGTCAACAATGTTAAACAGCTATACTCATTAATAAATTAAACTTTTATCATCTTTAAATATAAAAACATATTTTTAATCATATAATATCATAAATCAACTTTATTATTCAAAACATTATTAAAAAAGTCACTCATTTAACTTTAAACTTTAAGTTATTATCCTTGCCAAGGCTTTCGATGACAAGTCAAATCTTTTTGAAATCAAAATTTTTCTCATCTTTTATAATGTTGTGTATAATTTTAATATTTAACATAATATTCTAAAAAATAAAAATTAATTTTATAATTTTTAAAATTCAAAAATTTTGATTTTTTTATTGATTGAAGATAACTTCGATGAGACATATATCCTTCCATTAATGAATTTTTTTTCTTAATTTAAAAATAAAAAAAAATATTTTATAAAACACATATTCCTAAAAAAAATGTTACCTCATTTCAGTATTACTTGTACTGACCACCATGTTGCCATGCTCTTCGCCAATGATGATAGTGGTCGCCCACTTTGCGCAGTGAAGGAAGTGTGGAGGCTATTGGCGACGAAGGAGGGGCAGGATTTTCAAGCTAGCGTTGGTGGGGATCCTCGTTAGATTTCCGCAGAAGGATGCCTGTTTTTTCTGGAAAATGCATGGAATGCATGTTGAAACGCATGTTCACTGCCAAGCATAGGCAGTGCTTGACCTTGAAGGAAATGCTAAAGCCTCTCAAGATTCCTTGATACCTGTGTAGAAATTTGGTAAAAATCCCACCTCTAAAAAATGAGGGTTTCAACACTAAATAAAGTCATTTTGTCGTTTTCTTCATTTTTTCTAACTGTTAGTATGAAACATAGGCGTTATTTGATGGGGAAAATGGCCCATGATGGGCATTTTTCCCGCCAAATTCCATCCCCGTTGCTACTACCTATCCAACGCAACCTCGTTCCTCTTCTCTTATGTCGACACACTCGAGACCAACAACTTGACTCGTGAAGCAGAAGGAGATGGTCGGGAGTGTGGAATCCACGACACAGAGAGCTCTGTTGTCACATACCCAAAATCTGAACATTTTATGTTTTGAGGAAAACATTATGTTATATGTTATTTTAAAGTTTTTATGATTATTGACCAAGTGGGGTCAAGGATGATTGTAATTAATTACTCTAATATTTTTATTATTAATAAATAAAAGAGGAGACAAATATCCAAAGGACACTGTTGAAAAGAGTGTTCACTGACCCACTAGGAGGAATGGGCAAGGGTGGAGAGCAAACTGACCCTTGGCAGCATCATCATTCACTTCTAGCTGTTGCAGGGGGAAACTTCCCTATTTTTATGGTCATGTTCCCCAAGAAAGTGGAACTAACCAGGTGGCTTAATAACTAAGAAACTGACCAAAGACCTAGGCATGGTATATCACCCATCGAATTGAGCAGGAGGCTCATCTTGAAGTTTTCCTTGTGACTATTTCTTAAAGAGAAAAATAAGAGTGCATAAGAGATTCGAGGAGGGGAAGGCTAGGAAGTGAATGATAGAACTAAGTCTGCATTTCTGGACTAGTACTGCTTAATGTAGAGTTAAATACTGCTAAGGGATGAAGTGATACTGTTGAGTAAATTAAGTATTGCTGCTGAGTTGTAGAGGAATTTATTCCATTCTCCAGACATCATCTTTGTCCTGGTGGTTCAGTGAATAGACTTGGGGGTCCTAAGGCAACTGACTTGGCTATTTTTAGGACAAGGTTCGGTGGAACAGGCTCCTTTGGGTGTTTGTTTCCCTCTTTAGTTATCAGGTTCTTATTGTCTCATTGTTTTGTTTATACTGTATATATTTTTTTGAAAATGTTTAAATATATCATGAAATCCATATTTGTTTTACTTAGCATAGAGGATAATTATCTAATATGCTTCTGTACTGTGAATGAAATAATAGATGAGAAATGTAGTGTAACATACCCATTACTTGAAACATTTTATGTTTGAGAAAAACATTATCTTATCTTTTATTGTAAAGTTTTATATTTGGCCAAGTGGCCAAGGATGACTGTAATTGCACACTATTATTATTTAATAAAATAAAATAGGAGACACTCACCCAAAGAGACTGTTGAAAGAGTGTTTACTGACCCACTAGGTGGAATGGAATCTGGGGTAGAAGGCAATGGACAAGTGACAGCATCAGGAACTCAGTAACTAGTTGTTGTTATGGGACAACTCCCTTGAATTGTGGTCAAAGTTCCCTGAAATATGGGACTGGAGCTTGAGGCTCATTTATTTGGAAACTGACCACTAAAAGACCTAGGAATCTTTTTAAGCCATCAAATTTGAGCAGGGGCTCACACTTTTTTTGACAAGAAAATTTACCTTGTGGTTCTGTTGTATGCACACAAGAGATTCGATGAGGGGAAGCTATGTTTTGAGTTGGCTTGTAAGTCTGTTTCACTTCTGCTAAGTGCAGAGGTTTATTTTGAGGTGTATGCAAGTCTCCATTGATTGTTGGAAGTACAACCTGAGTGCCTTGCTTCTACACAGATTCTTCTACCTAGTGGTTTAGTAAACAGGATCGGGGGTTCAAAGGAGCAAGTGATATTGGCACACAGAGTCGTCTACCTAGTGGTTCAGTAAACAGGATCGGGGATCCAAAGGAGCAAGTGATATTGGCTGCTTCTTCTGGAGAAGGTTGGGAGGAACAAGACTCTTTGGGTGTTTGTCCACCCTATCTACATTATCAGGTTCTATTTTTTATTTCATTCCTAATAATTATAACTTATTGTTTTTTCTTGATTATTGTTTTCTAACTATTGTTAGTTATCACTGATCAATCTGAAATAAATGATTTTCTGAACTGTTTATCATCTCTGTAAGTAGCTGGAGAAGTTTTATTATAATGATAGAATAAATTGCTTCCCTGCATTTTTCCACACACTCTTCTTGTACCATACTCTAGTACAGGGAAGAGTTATTAAAGATAGATATGATCAATGATATGAAATAGATAGAAATGATTAAATGCTTTCCCTAGATAAATTCTGTTATATTCCTATATTATATTCTGTTTACATTTCGGTAAAAATCTCTTATGTTTTAGACATAGAAAACCTAGAAATTATTCTTTTAAACAAACAATTTAACATCAGAATATTATAGCAACCGAAGTAGAATTACTTAAACAAACCCATACTTCTGTACAAAACCCTAAGTACAACTATAGGTTAACCTACTCTTTTCAGAAGACAAATAGTTGATAACTTTTAATATTCTTTCAAATAAAATCCTATTATTACATCTTAGTTTTCTTCTTTTAACAGTATTGAAACACATGTTATAGATTTTCATAAAACAGAGTGAAATTTACGACAAGGAAAGAAGATCGAAAATCATACATGTCTGTGCATACAAGTACATTCAACTTTTATTCTGAAAACTAAACATTAAAGATTCAAATCAATAGTGACTATTCTATCCGATGAATGTTTAGGCTTCAAACCATGTTATTTGTTGTTCATACAAATACTAAGTTAACATTCCATCCCTTGACCAAACAAAGGAGACATGCGAGACTAGGTCTTGGCATTTAAAGAAGTTCGACTACACAGTCTAAATTTATAAGCTTTCGAGTTACCTTTTTACAAAACGAGTTCATGGTTCGAAAACTTAACATAAAATTAAACTTATGCATTTAGTCTTGGAAGGGTTACAACCCAGCCATTACGGCTCTTGGCCTTTAAAACAAACTTCAACATATTATAAACATTCAAGAACATGCATTGCCCTTATCATCTTTTTTATCAAACATCGATTAAAATAACGCAGACTGCCAAGAGTATTGCTCTCTCAGGCTTGACTTTTATAAACAAATCTTATTTAAACATCTATACAATACTTTTGCAAAACCTTAATTATGGCAAAGCATACGAAAAGAAGTAGGACAGGGCAGAGTTGAGGGTTCAACTCACATAAACTACCAAACTGTATAAATAGAACCAAACCCTCATTAACATGAAGCCCTTCAATATTTGCATTTCAAAATATCAAAACAATGATAACAAACAGTTGAACTATTCAAACAAATCATTTATAACCTTTTAAAAACAAAATGATGAGCCCTGTTTCGGTTATCAAACAGTTTTCATTTAATGCTGCCGAGAGCTCTTTTCTCAGCTTAAAAAATTCAACCATTGATTACAAAAAAACCGATAGCATCATCTTGAAAATGCAGTATCTCGAAAATAAACAACGCAAGGTATATAGAGTTTGAAAACCCAACTGTATCCTTTAAACAAAAATCAAGTTTCATATACCATAAACAATTACCATTTCATTTCATTAAAATGCCGAGGGTTAAACCCTTCAACAAACACTGTAAACTTTTATAAATCAAAATGTTACATTGTAAAACTTTGTAGAGCCAACGCAACAGTAGGTTGAGGATTCAATCCTCCCTACACTAAACACATTCCATACGGCTTACAACATTAAAACGGTGGTAAAATCCACAGCTAGACCACGAGACCAAAGATTCGGTTAAAACCAAACAAGGACCGACAGTTTGCCAAGTTACACCTGCAGGTAGTCACTGAGGCTTACCAGGTTTCAAGCTCATTTCCCACCTTGCTTCGAACATAGAAAGCCAAAGCCGAGGAGTACCTACCATAAAAAATCATAGCATGGTTAAAATAAAGAACACGACTCTCAAATCTAAATACATGTAGCTTATTAACTTTCGTGAATAGCAAGAATGGAACTAACGACTTACATGTTAGAGAAAGCTTTGCTTCTGAACCAAACACTCCTACATCCAACAAGAACCAGAGCCAAACACACCACTAGCAAACTTAGCAATCGAAGGACTCGGCTCTTATAGCTCACTGTGGAAAGTTTACAAGTCATAGGTCGAGGTATCAAACCCTGGATAGGTGCCTCCAAAACACTGCTGCAAACCCTAAGAACCCGAAGGCCTGTCGGCCTCTACAAAAACCCACTAGCTGCAAAAATGAATGCCCAGGCTTATGCTTAGTCAAAATAACTCCAAGTCAGTTAGGGTTGTCACTACTACCAAGAAAACCACGTGAAGACCGCCACGGTGGATTCCATTAGGCATTCCACTAAACATGCTTTATTGCACTTTAATTACCATAGCTACCACAGTACGTAGAACCTGCCATTGTAACCATGCATCAAGGTTAATGTTTCAGCCTCTATATGGACAAGCATTATAACCTTATTATGGTTTGGTTACATATTATATCAAAGGTCAAAACCTATCATTGTTGATTATCCAATAATTTGTATAGTAAGACATGGAGCCCTTTTATCAAACACTTGTACATGGTATAAAGACCTTAGAGCGCACATCAAAACTAATGCATAGCTAATGTTACAATGCTCTTAGGATCGTAAACATCCAACGTATAAATTAATTCAATAGAGGGTAGTTGCATATCGTATATAGTTGGTAACTATCAGCACTTACAAAGTTTCCATAATAACACTATTACCTAGGTTTGTGCATATAGTGCAAAACATCAAAGGTAGGCTTAGGATTATATTGCTAGCATCTAAGCTTAGGTTATGTCCCTTTTATATATAATTGAATACAAGACATAAGTCCTAAGTAAAGGGTTAAATACCCACTAAATACCTAGCTTCAAAACAAAACTCTAATGCTTTCCACAATGACTTAATACAAGACAAATGTATTACTAATAAATACAAATTTTGACACAACTAGAACTATATAAATAGTATAGTATGCGGAATATAATTGAAGGATAAACTAGAATAGATCTCACCATGGAATACTTCAAGTTAATCTAATTACTTTTTAATATTGAAGGCTAACTGAAGTTAAATAGGACCTCTTTATACAGTTCGAAAACACTATTGCTCTTACCTGTGATCTGCGATAGAAGTTCAAATGCTTGAGCTAAATAGCTAAGCAAGCCTTGGGGTGCCCATAGGACCCATTCATCATCAATAAGAAAAATAAACAGCTAGCACATATAATGAAATCAGTATCAAGTTAAATCTATAATGTATCAACATCTATTTAAGTATCCATAACTGATGTAGAATGCACGGTTGAGGCAAAAACATCCAACAGTATCATAATATAGACACAAACATATTTCACGCATTTTTGTAATACAACTTACAGACATAATCAATGTATCATGTTAGCACCGTGTGTCATATAGTTAAACAAACAAACATTTTTTATACTTCTGCATAGTAATTATAGCACTTAATGCTACTTTGAAAAATTTTAATTTTTTGTGAATTTTTGGGATGTTACATGTTGTATGATTGAATGAAATACTTCTCTATATTTTTCCACACATAGTTAAGTGTCGTACTCTAGTACATAAAAGTTAAATTATAAGTAGATCAGAATGATTCGAATATCATAGATAGAAGCCGTTTATAAAGATCTATATCAGTGAATCTAATCTATTTTAAATGTAGTAAAATACTACTTATTTATAAGATGAAACCTTTATTGAAAACCCTAGAAGTTGCTCTCCTAATCAAACATAGGAAATAATTATTATATATAAGTAATAATCATTTGCATAAACGAGATGTTACTATATAAACAAATAGTAAGTAATCATCATGTCTACGTCATTTATAAATAGGATAATTACTGTACAAGCAAATAGGTAAACATGTACATATCTAACAAATAAATTACTATCTTTAATATATAAACCAAAACATATTTCTTATCTCCTCTATTGAAACATTTAAAAGTATAGAATTTAAACATATCTCTCAACATATTTATCAAAAACAAATGCATAAATAATATTCTCTTAAGGTTGTTCTCAGGAAAACTTTTCGTGAAATTTACATAGCTAAGGTTAATTTACAGTATCAAATAAAATACAGAGTATCGAAGTTTAGACATGCTACACATTATTCTTTAAAAATAGAATATTTTATAAATAAAATAAGTAGGTCTTAAATATATTCTGGAAACCTTAATAAGATACTTAATATCCAAACCCCATTGAAAACATTGTAATCATGCATGTATAGAATCAAATTCATTTTTGGTATATCTATTTTACCTATCAAACAAAAGTATAATAATCAACATACTATACAGAATTTTTATGTCTCTTTATAAACAACATATTGAGACCAAGAATTTTAGCTAGGGTTTAACCTGGTAGCATTTCACAACTTGAACAACGTGTTCAACCTACACAGTATCCTTTAACCATTATTAATATATATCAAGGCTCCTTTGTAATACAACACACCTTAAAATAGAAGTCGAAGAAGTTTCATCAAAGGCATTACAGCCTTGTATATTTACCGTTTCAAACAGTTTACTTGGTTAAGGGTTCGAGCCTCATAGAGGAACTCGCCCAACCATATTCTATGTATAAAATAATTCAAAAACCGGACTCATATTTTGGAACCCTATAAGAATTTAAATCAACAACAAACAAAAACAAAACGTCCTAATATGAGTCTGCGAGTAGTAGAGTACTGCTTCTTATTTCTTTAAAATTCCAAATACATAAGCTCAGGAATATATATACTGTAATCACTCAAATAAAACAATAAGATGCAGAGATACGGTGGAACTGGGTAATTCCCTAAACTCATTTCATATAATTTTTAATGCTTACAGTCGAGAATCAAAGTACATAATTTCCAAGCTCGGGAATAAGCCTTTCATTCAACACATTTCCAATTCAAAATAAAAACCAAATTGTATTTGAGTTAGGCACTATAGGGTTTTCGTGAGGACCAACATTATGCCGAGAACCCAAAACTTATACACATTAAGATTGTAGGATTCAACCCTGAAGGATTAAGATTTGTACGTAAACAATTTAATAACATACCACAAATTGTTTTCCATTTCCTAAAGTAATTTTCCAAACAAGAAATTACAAGAGTCATAGCTCGAGGGTTTGATACCCTACTGTCACCTTACAGAACTGCCAAAAGGCGTACTTTTTTCTCAAGCAAAAGAACAAACCAAAACTAAACCATCTCTCGAAAAAGTTTACACCAACTGGTGGCAATGCCATGTTATCATCATCTTTCCACCTGACGGGCTACGGCGTAGGATGTCCAAGAGAACCACCGAGGCTTAACAGGGATTTTGCGTAGTATTACTATAGCAAGAAGCTCCTACATCCCTCGAAGGAAAGCTTCTTTAAGAATAAAACCTGTCACTCAACACCCACAAACCCAGGAACGAGAAGTGCAGTTAGACAATGATGTGTGAAAGCATTAAAAATTGAAGGACTAACACGGTAAAGTTTTTGAATAGCTTACCTCTATGTTGTAACAGCTTTTCCAAGCCTCGAGACCACCTTCTGAAACCCTGGAAATGCTTGAAAGCTTCAAACCCTAAATAGTCCGAAGCCTATCAACGTCCCCTACCACTACAATGCTGAATTAAGTTACAACAGTATGGTGGTATTTCGAACGCACGGTTAGGGTTTAACCCAAAACCCAAGACCATCACGTGGTCCATACCACGGGGGTTTCCACTGTGCAATCCACCATGGTCGCATTAATTCACATTAAAGTCTAACCTGTCAAGTTTTCCAACGAAGAGTTCCATTAAGTATTCATTCTTTGGACCTTTTTATATGGTATAGTTATAATGTAAGGTCACGCTATATCCATTACCATTCCTATGCATTTACAAAGATATAATTGTGGTCATAGGATCATAACCCTACCACATATAATTAATAGGAGAACTATATAAAAATCGAGATGGATTATATGGTATTAACCATGATCATATTATATAGCCACCTAAACAATAATGTGACAATAATATATGGATAACATCGAAGTATGGAGTTGATAACTCTTTTTGAGTCATATAAAGTGAATACTTAGGACAAGCTTAATCTAGAATATAGTATATATATATATATGCAATTAAAATGAATAAACTCCTTTAAATGATGAATATAGCTAGGTTAGGTCTTACCCTATGTTTCAAGTAAATCTTCTACATGTATGCCTTTAATGTCGAAGTATAGGGTATTTACAACAAGCCAAATGATGTACAATAAATTAATCTTCAACTGGAGATATCATTCTCACCTATGATCTGTACAAAAGTAGTAAGAGCATTAGCTATGCAATAGCTAAGTAAGCCTCGGGGTATCCATAAGACTCGTTCATCAAAGAAAATAAAAGGGTTAATAAGCATAAATTTTATATAAATCAAATTGTAAAATCACAAATAAATGACAATCCATAATTATGACAAAAAGAAAGATGATGTATGTAATTTAAACAAAGGCAAGAGGCATTCATTTATAAGTTAAAAACCATTTGAGAAGTCAATACATAATTTCCGACATTACTTCCATAGACGTTTATGTCACTACAACATTTACAATAAATTACAATGATGCATAAATAAGTACAAGTCGACATCATAAATATGAATAAATAGCTTTAAATGAGACATCTATCATGAATTATATCTTCTGCATAATAAATAAATAGCACTTATGTTGTTCAGAAAATTTTTAAATTTTTGTGAAATTTGGGGATGTTACATCTGTAGTATTTCTCCATCAGATCATGAAAGGCTTCCAGTTTCATATCGTACCCCTTCTCCATGTCCTCGCACATCGGGCGCATTCGTTTGAGGGAGAGCAGGTTCTCTTCCATCTACATTGACAAACCCTTCGACCTGTTGCTAGCGATGGAGAGGTAGTTCCTACTTTCTTTGAGATACGTTGATAGTCAGATACATCCTACATCCACATTGATGGTCTCTATAAAGAAGGTAAAAAGAAAGTAAGTTGCAGAAATTCATTGCACTTTTTGATTAAATGGATGCCAAAGAAATTAATCCCAACACCATGACTCATACAATTATCCTTCATGGTCTTTGCCATGCAAGGAAAATAAATGAGGCCAAACAAGCTTTTAGGTTTGATGAGAGAAAATAATTGTTCTCTAGACATTGTTTCATACAATGCCATGATCGATGGTTTGTGCAAATTCCAATAAGTGGATCAAGATTTTGAGCTTTCTCATTCACTTGAGGAAATAAATATTTTCCCAAATGCATATACTTATATCATTCTTTGGGCGATCATGATACCTCAGATTCGCATGATTTTTTTTGGCATGGGTTGTTGTTCTCCTTTACACAAATGGAGGCATACCATCAATGAAGACTTATAGGATGAAGGAAATACTTATTGTATCTTGTTTCTCATAACAAATGCAGAAGCAAGTCATGTAATAGGAAAGAGTGGTGCCATGATCATGGAACAAATGATCTTATAGTTTCATTAAATGGAACTATCAGCTAAGTAGCGACAACATTTGATCTCATTCTCATCAAATTACTTGATGACTGTTAAGGATGACATTAGTTTAGATCTCAAAAAAAATGAAGATAGGTTTATTGTTCCAAATAATGTGTGTGTGTCCTTGACTGGGAGGAGGTCGATTTCTTGATTTCCTTTTAAATAATCAACTTGTTAACACCCTAATCGTACCTCCTACGTTGCAGGAGGAGGCCAGTCGGGGTAACCACTAACCAACTTTGGACTAATGCTATTGACCCAGCATAATCGGAGAGGGCTCTCTCTACAAACTAATGAAAGACTGGAAATATTCAAAGGTGTCAACACTGAACACACAGACCAGCCTCTCTTCGCTCGAGAATATTCAATTAAACTATTAACAGAAGGTCAGATTTCTGAAGAAACAAAATGTGCAGAAATGATTGGAGGGATAATCAAAAGGAAAAAACAAAAATTGGGCGATGGAGTCAAGGTATTACACATAAATCAGATAACAATGCCATAGTGTGAACTACTCTAATAGAGGCAAGGTAGCCGCTCGCTTGCCATCGTAAAGATATTTTCTAGTGGTAAAAGAAGAAAATAAGAACAGTCCATTGATATTACCATCCAGCAAAGATGAATTCAATATCAACTTTAGTAGAAATGTTTTGTGAACATCTGAGATAATAGCTGGAGTGAGTTTCCAAGAATTCCAAACTATTATACACTGATCTCAGACATGAAACGAAAAACATAATGTAAAAGCATAACAAGAAACACATGCACATAGGGAAAAAGGAGAAAACTGAGTACAAGTTAGAATGACACAGGAATCTCTGCAAAACAGTCTACCATATGCACTACACATTAGATTAACATGAAAGTCCCAAAATTGGGCTCACCCCTTAGGCCTTAGCCGAATCATTTTCCAACCCTTAATTATTCTATTACAAAGCTTTTATAGGCTCTTGACCTTGAATTAGTCCTTTGGAAACAAACAAAAATATGCTGCCACCTCGACAACCCCAAATTGGGAATATTATAGACGTGTCGAGCACGAAACAGATTCATTAAGACAGGAAAAAAATTATTATGAACAGGGTGCCACCTTACTGCAGAGTCTTCAAACGACCATGCAAATCAAAGAGGTCCTCCACTTTTAGACAGCTGTTAGCACGTGATTCCCTGGTAGGAGGAGGAGGTGCCACCTCTTCAGTAGGGAGCACGAGATTGTGAACGATCTCTATGTCTTGTTGGACGCCTCCTTCGTCTTCAGAAATTTCCTCTCCTTTCTAACACCAGACTCTTTTGGACACTTGCTACCTTTTTGCCCCCTGATTGTCACCACTAGAGTCGGATTCCTTGTGGTAAAATGCCATAGGAGACAAAGGAGCATGCTCTTCCTCCACCTTCGACCATGCTTTCTCTGGCATGAAAACCACCTCGTATTCCTACCCATTCTCCATCATCCAATCTCAGCTGAAAGATGCTCTAAGTTGCCAGGTGTACTCCTCTTCATATATCGCTCTTGCACCATGGGAGAAACAACCATATCCATAATGGCTGCGATGATGACAGTGGTTATGTGTGGCCATAATTTCCATGATAACTTGATTGGACCCCGTAATTAAGCAGCAATGGTGGTCGAATTAGTGGTTTTTGCTATTGTTTGGGATAGGGTTGGAACATACATTATAACTAATGTATGATGCATTTGGGACCTTAATAAAATCCTTGAAACATCCCCTACATATGTTCATAAATTCGAGTGCGTTTGGAGACATTTGGGAAGCTCTTTTCAGTACTTACCCCAAGGGGATTTGAACCCCAAATTACTAGTAAAATTGCATACTTGAACCAGAATATTAAGAGAGTTTGCAGAGATATTTGGGTGGCCATATATCATCCACAAACATCATATTTAAGTCCTAATATCAGTAATACACCTTCCCTGAATATTTGGGGCCATTTGGACCAAAATTGGGACCTAGGCATCAAAACTATTCAAAGGTTGAAATTGGGGAAAAAGTGGAAATTGGGGATTTTCTTAAAATTTTGAAAAAGGGACATTACAAGCCTTCAAACTTGCCTCTATTCCTTCCCCCAGTTTTCGAAGCCGACCCTTTTAACATAATAACGTTGTGGCGGCATCTACGGGAAAAACCTTCTTTTGAATAGCCGACGAGGGGTTCCCCGAAAAATCCTCCGGTACCGAGACAACATATCTTTGATAGGGACGACAAAGGGAGAAATGCTAATGAAAGACCCATACAACTCTAAACCCCTATCTCTTTCCTGCTGGTGGGTATAGAATCGTGACTCTCCAAACCAGGCATCTTTCAAACCCTAAGCTTCGGGCCCATTTAACCTTGACCACCTCGAAAACCGACCTTTGATCTGTCTCCTTGCTGCAAACAGACTAAGATTTTCCCCGCAACCCTTCCTGTCTTACTCAGACAGCCTGAGAGGCCATGGGAAAGGCCTCGCCTATCATTTTCTACATATCTCTCAAGCCTGGAGGCTTTTGCCCGCAACAAGCCTCAGAAAAATTAAAAATGTCAACTTTACCCATCGACGACTATATATGTAATCCCATTGACTTATCCCCTAGGCTTCTTTGTGAGTCGCATGTCAATCTTAACTGTTGATCCTTTATGTGCCGGTCTCTACCCTCCAATCCAGCCCTCTTTTTAACCACTGATTTCACCCCCTTTTCGTCTCCGACATTGGATCATTCCACGTGTCCCACTCTCCACCATCCGTAGTTAAACGACGTACCCTGACAGAGTGGGATCGCATGCCCCTAAGTTGGTTTCTGCTTTACCACCCATCCCCTCGCGACCGTTTTGGGTTGTGACATCTGGAAAATCGGTTTGTCTCCTGCTACCACCTTCCTGCCTATCTGGCGAGCATCTTTTCAACGAGAGGATCATCGTGGATCATCGATCTTCTTGAGGCCGATCTATACCGTTTACCTTTGTCACATTGCACTTGCCATGGTGGGGCCCCTAACCTTGACCGTAGGATTTTACTCTCCTCCGCGAGCCGTCCACGTGGCCAGAGATCCACCTTTATGTTTTGGCAGTATCGCATGCTTATTGGAACAATACCTCTTAACGCCTATCCTCTTCACGACGTCTCCTCCTACTGCCACCTATCCAGTGCTATTCACCATCACGACTGCCCTTATGACTATTTCCCGTGCACTTCATCCTCCCGACTATCAACATGGACCATTGATCTCTCTTGGGCACCCATCCGATGGTGGAAACTAGCACGGTTGCTATTCCTTGTATTGTTTCCCTTGGACTATCAATTTAGGCTCACTTTTGGTCCATTTGGTCGCACTTTAATGCGTTTCTTCTCCATTTTTCCATTACCTTGCATATTTAACACCTCCTTTTCATTTTCCTTATATCCTTTAGCACTTGGTTAGGGAAACCAAGGGTAAACCCTGGTTTTTTCCAAGGCTTTTAGGGCTATCCCTTGGCTTTCCCTCCATTTCTACGCTGTGAAAAACAGGTGCTAACACAACTATTCCAATTTGTGCATATAATAGTTCATAAATAAAGAATTGGCGGCAAATTATCTCTTTGAACATGGTGGTGAATATGAAGTTTTTCTCCAACGTATATTCTATGACGTGTCTCAAGTCTTATTATATTGACAAAGTTGAAAAAGTATGGAAGATGTAAGATGCTGCTGTGAATGTACAAGTGTACAATTATGTGATTGCGATCCATATCAAAACTATATATTGTTAGAGGATTTACCAATCTTATGCTGAGAGGCGCAATATATATTCAGACAGGGTTGAACAAATGCCCTCGCCTCTCTTAGAGGATTTACATGATGCACTTAAGAAAACAATACCCACTGTTACTAAGCTCTTCAACTGTGAAGCTCAAGAAATAGTGAGCCCTCTCTCTTTACAGAAAATATGCAGCGGCCTGTAGGGAATTCCATTGCCATGCCAGGCAGTCTTTTTTCCATGGCCCAAAACTGAGGTTTTCTAGGAAGGCACATATAACCACTCGCCATTTTATGGTTGCATCATCGAACAAATTTAGTTCCATCTGATAAGTCATGTATTTTAATCTCAATGCCAAAATAAAGCTTTCAAGCTTACATCAAATAACTAAGATCAGAATAATTGCTTTTAGCTATCAACATTAAAGCACTACAAATGATAACCTAAATTAGTTTCTTTTCTAAAATAAGAAAACAACTTGACTCAATTTAATCCATCAAGTTAGCTCGTATTGTTACACGAAGCACATTGGCAAGAATTTCAACACATGCGCAGCCAAGCACCAAATTGAAGCAGTTAACTTTGCATCAATATGCATATTTATTTCTCAGAACTTTTGTGTTCTCTGCATAGTACCATAATTCGAGTATGAATACGAATACGATTCGATACAAAAAAAATAAGTAATGAAAATATCTAATACAAATAAAATACGAAAGTAGCTTGCTTACATATAATATTTTTAATCAAATATTCACAAATATACCAAAAATATAAGTAGACATTTATATAATAAAATTTAACATATATTTAAAAAACAAAATTATAAAATGTCAAGAACATTTGATAAGGAAGTGTGAGAGACTACAACTACTTATTAATACTTATTTTAATAACAAAGTATGAAATTGAATGGTATTTATGTTTTATAGTGTTTAAATAATTATTATTTTTTTTAATTAGTTTTCAAAATTTAATTGTCCACTAATAATCCTTATCAGTATTACACTTACACCGAATATTCGAGGAATTCGAATTTGTTCTGTTCTATACGTGAAGTACCAATACTGATGACATATCATATAAAAACACATCAGAAAAACCATGAAGCCTCTAATTTGAAAACTAGAGATGAAAATACCTTCTAAAAAATATAATTTAGTCATTAGATTTAGGCCTCCCAACTATAAACCAATATGAATTCATGTGGGAAAATTAAATGCTGAAAGGCAAAATAAATATACATGGAAATTCAAAACCTGGCCTCATAGAATTATCACATCGTCCAAACCCTGCAACGCTTATCAGATAGGTCATCGCCGAAAAAATGGGATGATATTGAGAGGTTTAAGTAGGGAAGAGCTTTGAAACATCACTTTTTTTTATGGATTTCAACATATTTTATATTTCCGTTTATTTTGACAAGATGACATTTGTAACTCTCGAACGGTTTAGGTGGTGCACTAGGTTTAATTCACACATAACAATAGATTTTATTTTGCCAAACATATCAAGTTAAAATGTTATAAATGTCTCTAAAGGAACCCTATAAGGACCTAGTTAACCCAATCATTCAACCAACAATTAAATATTCTTTTGGTATGGTAAGTACTAGGTTAATTTTGTCTTGCTAACCAAATGGTAAGTGCTACATTAATTTGATCTTGCTAATCAAATATTTTCTTGGTCTTGCTTCTAAGTTTAATTAGAAGAGTTGGTGTTGCGTAAATGAACCCCTTTGAAGATATGGTCTGAAAAGGATTTGTTTGGTCTAATCGTGATAACTAAAGGAGTGAAAAATCAACTAATTACATCATTGATAATTGATGTATTGAATTGATGAGAGGTTCATCAAGAATTTGTTAGAGAAACATGTGGGTTTGGTTGTTTCATTTGATATGCATGTTATCATAGAGGCATCGGTGCTAGATGCACATTGTAGTGGTTGATATTCATCACAAATTAAATTTCGCAAATAACTTTGTTTTACAAGCACACTGTTGTGCTTTGTCACCCAATTGCAGCATTCTGAACAAGCACATTAATATTCTTTGTCACAAACCTATGGCATTGTGACCTTGTCACATGGGCATAAATTTCAACCATGTTGTTCTACATCGCACAACATAGTGCAATGATTCATATTGCAGACATGGAACTACACAACATGACATATTGATGTAGTTGAAGAGAGTCAATGATTTTCCCATGGAAGACCAATAATTAAGACAAATCATCTTCCTTGTTTGTCTCTTCTTCGGCAATTTTGTACTTTGTTCAATATAGAGAATATGAATAGACTAGAAGACAAACCATTTGTATCCCTTGGCTAGAAGATAAGTGTCATATCATGAGATTATGGATACTTTCAACAATCAGTTACTTGGATATTTTGCTCAAATTTAAGTTATCCATACCTTGTTGTACATTTTTAAAAACTTAATGGGAATTTGGAGTTGATTCATTTCCCAATATAGACATGCCATTGTTTGTGTGAATGAATATATTCATTTTTTTTAGGTTCTCTAAGTTCACTAATTAATTTGAATAAGGTAGTGAAGAAGCATAATCTATCTCTAAGTGTGCATCATGAACCCTACGCATTGGTTGGCTCAACAAGAACCTAAATGTTTGTGGAGTTATTTTCACTTATACATACATGTGAGGAATTAAAACCTTAATGGTTGATGCCACTAAATTTGAATTTAATTCAATCTATATGAGCAAGAAAACATGTTAAAGAATTTTGAAGGAAAATAATCGCGATGTGATGAAGTGCAGTAAAATACATGTCACCAAGAGAAAATTTCTTAAAAATTTAAAATCACTAAAGAATTCATTTGAAACCAATTAATTATTCCTTGGTGTAAGGTGTTATGATATTAAACTATGTCTTGTATGAAATTGTATTTTTCTCAAATGATTTCGAATGTAAATCCCTATTTACAATCATTAGCATCATAAAGTGATGTAGCCAATACACTTTAATTCTTTCACTAGATCGAAAAACTATGCAAACACATGAGAGTAGAAAAACAACAATCTTTTATTCCCTCTCCATCCTAACTATTACAATGAAGGTTCAACCTCTTATAACTAATATATGAGATTTTTGAAAATTCTTACAAGACTCTAATAGTGACCACTAACTTAACGCTTACTAGAGAGACACTAGTTGTCTACTAGTTTTTCTGGTTAGGTGCATAAACTAATAGATAGGTGATAATTACAAATTTAAAAAATCTCGCAAAAACACTAAAACTCCAATTTGAGGCACTATATGATGGAATTAGGCCCTGGAAGAGTGTCAAAAAAAGGTTCGACCATATTGATCTTATTGGTCGCTACAGTGAAATATTTGAAATGGAACTTCCTGTTAAATTTAAGCCCAAATGGATAAGTGAGTCAAAAGTTATGACCCTCAGAAATCAAGGCATTATTTTTTCTTTTTTCTTTTCTTTTTTTTTCATTTTTTTTTAAATAATTTCAGTCCACAGAAATCCATCATAAAGACTAAAACAAAGAAGAAGGTCATATTTCCAAGTGGAGGATAAAAACATATTTACAATGCATAAAAGTATTTTAGATATAAAAAATAGAGAATATATCTTATGTGTGAAGACTATAAAGCGTGTCATCCATTGGTATTTTTGTGGCTATGTTGTCTTCTTGTAGGAATCTTTTCTTGTACTAGTGTTTCTTCCACAAAATTCCCATCTCCTCAATCAGCACAATTTTGGTCTCACAGAGCATCCAATAAATGAAAGTGGTCATCACCAACACTCTACCTTCAAACAAGAGAAACAACCCGTTCTTCATGTGGCAGAGCATGGCAAAAAATGCATGGGAAATAATGAACCTGAAGAGAAAGTTTACAATCATGGTGATTCTCTACTAAGTTATTTGTTCTCTTTGAGAAGTTACACAGAGTAAAAATATCTTCAAGTAAAGAAGTCCGTAAAGTTAGGTATTTTGTACAAGTTAAGAGTTCCGCATAAGTGCGAAGTAAATTTAGTGTGAAGTAAATATAGTGCGAAGTCAATTTAATGCGAAGATAAGTTGTGCGAATCCAAGTTTTGTGAAGTTAATTTCTGCATAATTAAAAGTTGGGGTTTCCACCAAGTTTGATAATAAAAAGAAATATCTACTGCACAGTTAATTTTTTATTGACTTTGCGGTGTGATTTTCCCTTGAGGTGAAAGGTGGTAATAGGTTAAAACCTATGTTACCATAAACGAAAAATTGGAATGGAACAAGAATCCAAGTTTTGCATATAAGAAATATAAGAAACGAGAAGAGAGAAAAACAACAAAATTGAAGATGACGAGAAATAACAATAATCTCATGCAAATTCATATAAAATCTATACAATAATTTATTGTTGACTACAAAATTATCAGCTAGATCGCTCAAACCACAATCACCTAACATGGTGGATCATAAGAGCATCCAACAATCCCAATCCAATGTGGGAAAGCATGTCCAATTTCATCACGGGTTTTAAAAGTTCAAACAGTGAAGGGGCTTCTACCTCATGCACAACATTTCCCATATAAGTTACACAAGAATGACTTGTGCATCAACTATGCTTGGCAAGTAGCTAATGCCTAATACGTTCATACATATACCAAGCTACACAATTTTTGTGATGAGTCTTCTTGAAGAAGAAATTGGGAAAACGCATAATCGAAATGAAGGTTTACTCATATAAGAGGGAGCATTCTGAGTTTATACAATAGTAACTTTGTCCTAACTAGTTAGTAAAATGGAATCTCTAAGAATCTTCCAATGCAAGAAGGAGTGCAATATTTTTTATTTTCCAAATAAAGCCACAAGAAAGATCCAATGTCATTTATATGTTTGATTTGTCACTTTATGCTGTCATTTGACTATGATTTGAACTCAAATGTATAAACTACTACAATTTCATGGTTTTCAAAGTTCTATTAAGTGAAGGGGCATATACCTCATCCACAACATTTCACACGTAATATACATAAGTACGCGTGTGCATCAACTATGCTAGGTGGGTAGCTTATGCCTTACACATTCATACATATACAACTACACAATTTTTGTTTTTGTCATGACTCTTCTTGAAGAAGAGATTGGGCACACACAATCAGAATGAAGGTTGGTACCCAATTTTTGTCGTGACTCTTCTTAAAGATGAGATTGTACAACACACAATCAAAATGAAGGTTGACTCATATAAGAAGGAGCACTCTCAATTTATATTTAACAATCAATTCTTGGTGAAATGGAAGCAACTATATATGCAAGATGCATTGCAAAAAAAAATTATTGTATGAATAAAGCCAAAAAAATCCGACGGTCATGATCATTTGTTTTGTCACTTTACATATAATTTTCGTTGATTTGTTGAACTAAAATGTGTAAATTATGACAAAATCCAAATATCTTTAATACAATAATGATTCTCAATGTAAGGAAAACTCTAGTGGAAACAAAAAAAACACTCTAACTGAAAAATAAAAAATAAAAAAGGTGGAACAAGAACAACTTTGTCGATTTGTCAAATATTTAGGCTTATTTGTTAAAAAAAAAATCAAATCTTTACCCTTCTTTGTTAAAACAACAACTAGGAGCATGCACTGCTAGCTAGAAGTGTTTTTATGCTTAAGCCAATAACCTGGAGGTCTCAGAAAATTTTTTTATTTTAAAAAATGAATAGAATTCACAAAAGGAATACATATTACAGACGTAGGGGCTAAAGACCGGATGTCTTCTAAAATCAGAGGAAACAGAGTCCTAGGAAAACTCATAATGATTCCAAATCTGAGTTTTGCTAAGAGTACATGGGCTCTATCTACCTGAATTCAAAGGACCGTGGATTGATCAATTTATTTTTCGCTAAGTTTAAAGTTCACATGGACGCACAGACAATGACCTGATAAGGGGTTATAAAGAAGAAATATACCTATTCAAAAGCACACTTAAGGCTAATAGATTTGGTTCTAGAAGGCGAATGTGCTCAAGTACGGAAGCCATCCCAAAATAATCATGACAAACAATAAGGACGTGTTGAACCTGCACCTGAATATTGCGGAAACATGAATTAAAAAATCAGAGAAATCATGGCATGTGCATAAAAACGTGGTAATATTCTTGCTTCCAGGCTCAATATCCAGGCTAGTAGCTCCACCCAATTCTCTTCTCTTCAATGCAGGCAATAGGAAAAGATGAAAAAGTTCAAAATAAAATCATATACACTACAAGAAAGTAGAAGTACAAAACATTCTTGTAAGCATATGCACAAACAAGTTGCAAGGGAAAACTTCATTTCAAAGCTTCCGTAGTTTCATAGTATTTAATGGTCACTGAATTTTTGCAAGTGGAAATTTATGTGGACACCCCACTCGCCTTCCCACCCACCAACAGTCTAAAAGTTAAATTCGACCCATTCGTTTCTGCATAAATCGCTGGGAGAAACGTTGCGTTTCGTAAGAAACGTTTTTTCTGGGTGTAGAATGATAACGATCGCAGAATGGTGGTTTCTATTTTGTCCCCGTTTCTAGGGCGTTTTTCCTTAGAAACGTAGACCACCATCACATTTATGGTAACATAGGTTAAAATTCATACGTAAAATCTACATTGAGGTTACAAGAAAAGACATTTCACTATTAAATCAAAATAAGGAAAGCAACGATACATTGCTCCATTGCATTTCAAAGATCATATCTACCATACAATAATTTTACAAAAGAAACCTAAAATAAACAAAATATTTGTGGCTAGAGAACACAACGAAATTGACTATTAGTGAATGAAGGTTCGAGTCAATGAAATTTTGAGAAGCTCTGATACTTTGGCTCTCACAAGAATCAATCAATAAATCAAAATCACGAGACTTACTCGGCTGAGAGACGAATCATGTATTGAATCTGGTTTTTCGGAATTGAAATCGGGCTACAAGCCTCCCTTTTCCCGATTTGTAGTCAAGAGAATATGGCGCGATTACAAAAATATAATTCAATCATATTTGCGGCGTGAAATGTCTTTATCAATCTACAGGGCGGCGAGTGAAAGTTTAATTAATTGAAATGTGTTTATATAAAATTTAGTCGGTAAAGTATTCAATTAAAATGCGTTGAATCAATTTTTTTACAAAAATCAAAATATAAATTTGATCAAACAAGAGAAAGGTGCATTGCTAACATATTCCTGCCAAAAAGG
This sequence comes from Larix kaempferi, assembly GCA_027924585.1. Classification (NCBI taxonomy): domain Eukaryota; kingdom Viridiplantae; phylum Streptophyta; class Pinopsida; order Pinales; family Pinaceae; genus Larix; species Larix kaempferi. The sequence continues at coordinate 8,290,331 of BSBM01000893.1, forward strand.
CCTTTAAGAAAGCAAGCCACTAAGACTCGAGGGACACCCACCCACCAAGGTTTTCCCTTTCAAATATGAATATATTGGGACTAGGTGCAAATACTATGTGATTTTGACAAAAGAGTAACTCCTATCATAGAAAGTTTAGCGAACAAAGGTTAATTAGTAGTTTTCCGAACCATCTCCCATGAAAAGCAAGCTCCTTGTGGTGCTTCTGGATCTGAAAGGAAGCACTTTTGAATGCACTCCAAAAGGACTTCTTCCTCTGCCTCTAGAGTTTGATCTTCCTCTGCCTCTTCCACGACTTATGGATGACTGTGTTGTGAATGCACCTTCCAGTGATGTATCTGAACCGCTGCTTCTATGTTCATGGTTGAGTAATGAGGCTTGCAATTCATCAATGGTAAATGTGGACATATTTTAGTTTTCCTCCACGGTCACAACTAAAGATTCAAATTTATTTGGAAGAACTCTAAGTACTTTTTCAACAACTCTTTGGTCACCTAGAGTTTCTCCATTATACTTTATTTGATTAACCGGACCAATAACACGAGTATAGAATGAGTCTACTGACTCTGTTTCTTTCATTGACATAGATTCAAAATCTCTTCTAAGGATTTGTAGTTTGGCAGTATTTACCTGGTTCAAACCTTGATAGGAAGTTTCTACTGTGTCCCACGCTTCCTTACTTGACTACGCTACTGCTACTTTTGGGAGTATGGATTCATGTGTTGTTTGATGTATGTGGAATAGTGCCTTTCCATCTTTTTTCCTCTGTTCTTTTAAGACATCCTTCTCAACTTGTGCGAGATTGTTGTATGCTGCTAGATTTGCTGGTTCTGCATAACCATGCTGGACTATTTCCCATACATCTTGACCTTTAAACAAAGCTTTCATAGTTAGAGACCAATATTCATAATTTTTTCCTGAAAAGATTGGAGTTTGCAAATTACCAGAAGTGGAAGCCATCCCTTTTCCCTTATAGATATAATTCTTACTTTTGGTAAACCAGGCTTTGATACCAGATGAAGGGAAAAGTACACTACGCAGTCAATTAAAAATTAACTGCGCAGTAGATATTTATTTTTATTATCAAACTTGGCGGAAACCCCAACTTTTAATTTCGTAGAACTTGGATTCGCACAACCTGTCTTCGCACTAAATTTACTTCACACTTATGCGAAACTCTTAACTTGTGCGAAATACCTAACTTTGCGGCACCTTTGCGAACTTCTTTACTTGAAGATATTTTTACTCTGCATAACTTCTCAACTTTACAGAATACTTTGATCTTCGAAAAACTCACTCGTAAACAAACTTTATATAAAGTATTTCCTACTAAAACATAACAATGGAAGTATGAAGATTATGTCGAAGTTACTCCGCGTTAGACTAAAACTTTACCGCCTTGAAATATATATAGAAATCTTGATTTCTTTTACATACAGTAAATGTAAACAACATTTACACAGGTGAATATGAAGAAGATGTGCCGCATGCATTAACCAACATGCTTGAGAATGAACACAAATAACTATTGAATTATATAATACCACAGTAAAACAAACAATATAGCCACACTTACAGAGAGATGAGTTTTACTTCAATCTGCAATATCCCAAAAATCATAAAAATTTAAAATTTTCTGCTAATGTAGAAAAAACTATTTTCAGAGTCAATGATTAAAATTAACTTCAGCACTGCTAGAATAATAAGAAATGTACCAGCACCTATTTGGGGAAAATAAGAGTCTCACCTCTTTTTCCTAAGTATCCGTGTTTACTGAATTCAGATTCTACTACTTTTCGAAAGTGTTTTATAAGAATGAGATGTATGAACTGACACTTGTGGACGTATGTGTTGAATGTAACAAATGCAAATCTTCTCCTTATGGTTATAAGAATTTGCATGCATGTGTATTAAAGTTTCACTGGTAATTCAGGTGGATGGGATCCTTTAATGGCGGCGGTTGATGCTCATGATGTGATACTCATCTCTTCTTTTAAGAAGGGCAAGGTACCCTGGTAGGGCTGCTGAGAGGTACGGGTAAGAAAATGGAGGCTCTTGACTTACTTAGCGTTTTCGCTAATGCCTTCTCTTCTTTTCTTGGTTTGCAGGTCTATCTACGGAGATACCTGCTTATGGTGTTCAGTTCGCAAAATCCGCATTTAAATAATACTATTGGTTTAAAAAGTGTGGTGGTTGTCACTTCGAAAAGATTTGTTGGAAGTTGGAAGCCTTTGTGGAACTTTCACACCCTGATACCCTTGTCATCACTTGTTGATGTTACACAAACTTAGGGTCTTGGTAACACCCTTTGCGTTTTAATTAATTTAAGGTCGCAAGTGCCTTCACCACTATAGGGACCATGACCTATAGTGATATGTTTGGGGTTGGTGGTGGAATTTAATGCAACCATATGATATCACATGCCAACGTTTGCCAGATAGGATAGTGGAGGTGGTTTTGGATACTACACCATCGAGGGTTTCAATATTTGTGGTTTGCTTTTCTTTTCCCTTGTTTGTATGTTGAATGCATCTGAGGGTTTGGTGTTCTGACCTGAGCTTGGCTCATGGTCAGCCCACCACGAAGATTTTGTTATGCAGACATGGTGATAGCTAAGGTAATATCCCCCTGGTTCTACTTTACCATTTTTACATTGAGAGAAACGATAATGAACATTTTCTAACTTGAAATGTTTACTGGTTGTGACAGGTAAGTGGTTTGATCTCCTTCGTTTCGTGGGGACTGGTTAATGGCCACGACTTAGTCTTGGAGGCGACTGCAACTAGTAAGTCTTGAGTCCACATTTACTTCTCTCCTACTCTTGTCTCTGTGGAGTATCTTGCAATTGGTTATGGGGTGCCTAGTGAGCTCGATTCTCTTCACTATGACAAGTTTGAGTTTCTTGGAAGTTGCCATTTTGGATGGACTATTGTGAAAAGATGTCACTAAAGTCATTTGCAGGCATAAAGTGGTAGTGAGAGATTTTGGCTATTTGGCTCTATGTTTGAATCTTGTTGAACTCTTGATGTTGGCAATAATGCCCAAAATGAACTTGGGTTTATCCCAGAGATCTACATTTGCGAAACTATCATTGTATGGGCCTTGGAATGTCCTTCTGTGTAAGCATTAATAGGATTTGGTTCTCCATTTAAACTCTGTGCTTTAATTTAAGAATGATGCCTGGAAATGTTGGTTGCTAATGTGATTGTTTTGATGGCGCGAATCGTAATCTTGAGGCTAAAATACTACGCCTGCCATGATCTAAGATTTGGGTCTGTACTGCTATATTTCTAGTTATGTGAAGTAGGTAGAAAACAAAAGGGTTTCAAATGAATGGCTGTGGGAATTGATCCCTGTACCATCGTTTATGAATAACTATTTCTCTATATGTAATCGGGTAAACTTTGTTGAAGTATAATGTGTAACCCTTCTGGGTTTTGGGTAAGAGTCGTAGCCCTAGCTACTGCTTCGATTGACGTTTTAGAGGGTATGGGTTGCTCCATGTTTACTATTCTTGTGGCATCTAGTAGAATAGCAGAGCCTTGGATGGGGTTCGATCCCCTGACCCGTAAGATGATATGTTAACTATTGTATGCTGTGGCTGTTTGAAATCTGAAGTGATAAATGTTTTGAGTTTATGTTTGCAAGAATGAAATTTTCTAATGCTAAGTTTATAAATCGTAATGCCTGGAAGATGCGTTTAAAATTCTTGTGAGGAGTTGACTGTTGATAAAGATCGACCCTTGGGAAAGTACTGTGATGTCTTTGTAGTAGTGTTGGATTAATACATTGATGATAAAAGCTTTGGATTCATACTATATATTGTTTCTGCTGTCTGGTGTGGTAAATCGATGTTGGAATAGTTTAAAAGAGTAATGTCGTTGAATGTTTCGATGTGTGTTTTGTTTGATTTCTGTATGATAATGGTTCTGGTTGCTTGAGTATTTGATCCCTTCCTGTAGAAACCTAGCTGCTTGACACTTGAATTATTCTTGTAGAAACCTGTTGGTTGGCTGGTGACTTGCTCCTCTCCTATAGGCGGCCTACACACTCAAATAATAATTAGTGTAAAAACTGTTGTGCTCCTCTTACCTGTTAGAATGATTCCTTAACGGGATAACTTTGGGGCTACCACGTTCCTCCCAACATTGACCCTTGAACCATTCTAGTTCTATCTGGATCCCCTCGAGCTTGGTTCCAACATGCAATGAGAGGTAGAGGCCCTAGACCCACTTCTGGTTCAGTTCTGAGAATTTCTTTGGGTAAGGCTGCTTCAGCTTCTTAGAGAAGAATAGTTTTCTTGGACTACCATAAGAGAATGATAATAACCAAGAATGATAGATGACCCCAAAACTTGGGATATGCCCTCTTTAAATAGGGGAAATCTTGTATTAGGAGTGTTGGAGTAATTAGTTTCTTTAATTTCAATAATTAATAATTTAAAAGATATTATTTAATTAATTAACTAGTCCTCTTGAACTGGGACTTTTCCAACTGTTTGATTATCAGCCATTTTGATTTATGCTGTTACTATTAACAATAATTATACTAATAATTATTCTTCTATTTGAATTTATTTCACTTAACACATCATTTAAAATATTAAATAAGGCATAAATCAGATATACTAATTATATCCCATAGTTACATAATAAATCCTATTATTATTTCAAGCTCCTAATAATAAATAATAATAGTAATAATAATAACAACAATAATAATAACTTGGAGGCCTTTAATCTGGTTAGTCATAGAAGACTACTCATAAATATCTTTGATTTAGTTATGTGTCATTACATGACACTCTTTTCTTTTTAACTTTTAGGGACATGGTCCACTTCTTTTGGATGGTCTTGGTCAGCTTGGTTAGGTACCTCTAGTCTCTCTCTTTGCATGTTGGATTCCCTCGTTTAACATGGTAGCTCCCACAGTAGGTGATGATGGATAAAAAGATGAATCGTTTAGTCAATTAAATAAATGTGATAAAAGTGCTCTTCAGAGTCTTTCTGACTCAACACTTGAAACTCCGTAACCCCAAGAGCTCTTCAGAGCCATTTAACTCAACACTCTCACATGGGTGTTACTTTAGTGCAATTCCAGAGTTCCTCCTCAGCACTAGTGCTAGAATGTGGTTGTGAGGCACATCTAGAATATTTAAGTTGCCTCGGATCCGATATTCGTTTATCAAGCTTGGAGTGCTCCAGGGATTATGCCCAACACTCGATGTACATCAGGGCTTACTCCCAGTACATCATATTTCCTCTAGGTACATTGAGGCTTTTTTTTCAGTACATAGGTAATTTATGTGTTTCTGAGTCCATGCTCAACAAACCATATAAGTCAATTATGTCATTCACAACACTGCACAGTATGTAAGAAAAGGTCATCTCGATATATTAGGGTTTTGTACCCACATCAAAACATAATAAGAACATTGGGGCTTCCCTACCCAGTATATAATCAAATAATGAAATTCAGTCAGGGTCCATGCCCAATATGTCAGTCTACAAAAGAATAAATCATATGTACTAGGGCTCATGCCCAATAATCAGAATAAATCACATGTACTGGGATCGTGTCCCTATATAACATCATAAAATAGTCAGTCCAAAATTCGGGATATTGCGCAATCTTTCACCATTTTACAGAGCTTGGGCTCCTAATACATTTCAAGACCAATTTCTTCTTCTTCTTTCACTCCTACATCTCTGCTTAATCCCATGAGAGAGTTTTTCATTTATACACAAACTTAAGATCGTTTTTCCTGGAAACTATGAACTCCATTCAAGACTGTAATTAATTTCTACCTAAGAATTTGACTTGCGGAATACAAACGCAACTGAATAAATACTATGAAGTGTGGACGAAGCCTTCTGACAGACTATCTAACATATCTGTGACTTCTACGGACGGACAGAACATCTGTCAGTGTGACTGACAGAACCGACGCGAACTAGATGAGCATTCAACTCGTAATTAAATTTCTCCAACATCACCTGCATGTTAGTCCAGGTTACCTATATGTAGTTTAATCTGATTCACGAATCTAGATTTCACGGGGCTAGTCTTACACACTTTTCATCACTTACAAATTATTTTAATATTGCCTCAATCTGCTAGTTACATGCCTATCATCACTTAGAAATTATTTTAATATTTCGTCAATCAATCAAAAAGAAGAGCACTGAAAAAAACCAAAGAACTCAAGGCAAACGTGGAAATAATAGCATGCAAAGGGAGAAACTCCAGAATCAATGGGACCTTGAGAGACATTCAAAACCTAATGTTAGACCCAGGATAGAGTATTGAAAAAGGAAACAAAAAAAACAACTTTGTGTAAACACAAAAATAACAGCAAGCCCAGAGAGAGACTCCTAAGTATACATCGAAAATTCAAGCACATAGCTTCTTCATCAAAACCTTTTTCAGTGTCCCTTTCGTTTGTACTGAACAAATCTTCCCTGGGCTTCATATTGAGCAATCTTTTCATTCGAATAGTAGGCTAAAAGAACTGCAGTATGTACATTATGGAAAATAGTTTTCAAGTAGATTACCCTCGTACTGAACAAATATTCCCTAGGCTTCATATTGAGCAATATTTTCATTCGAATATCATGCTAAAAGAACTGCATCGTGGAAAAAATATTTCAAGTCAATTACCCTCCTACATTTTTCGAATTAATATATCAGAAAAAAGTGCAAAATGAGCTCCTAATCACAATGCAGGAGGACTCGAAAGCATCGCAACATAAGTTAATTCTTAAGATCTGCTCCACTTATGACCATTTCCCTCCGCTGGCAAAAATGTTCATGAGAAACCTGTGTGGAATGAAATTTGTATAACCCTTGGGAAGTTACCTCACTACACTCACCACCAGTTACCTACCTGCAAAGAACAATCCAAAATTGAAACATTCTCAAACGCTTATACAGAAACCATAACTTAGAATGAATATTCATTGTTGATATCAAAACCATTGAGCTTCAAGTGATAAAGTTTGCAATACATAGAACATAAAGAGCAGAAACACAAAGAGAATATTGATTGCCTTCTCATTACTAAGCACACATATATATAGTTTCTCATAGGACTCAAAACCACTGGCTAATACTATGGGCCATTGTAAACCATGGGTCGACTAATGACCTAGTCAACAACTAACTCAACTAACTTAGGACCATTGACTCAACTAACTACCCAACTTGACACATGAGATTACAACTCTTAACACAACCCCTTAATCTCAAGTGGGATGGTGTGCTCAGCACTATCAATGCCTAAGTGCTTCCTCTGAAACTCAAATGCAGATGTACCCAAAGGTTTGGTAAGCATATCAGCTAGCTGCTCCTTAGAGCCACAAAACATCAAACTGATTTCTCCATTATTGACTAACTCATGTATGAAGTGATAGCGAGTGTCAATGTGTTTACTCTTCCTATGAAATACATTATGTTTAGACAATTGTATAGCAGAACTGTTGTCATAGTATATGGCTATTGGTTCTGTTTATGTATGTCCCATGTCCTTCAAGAGTCTTCTGAGCCAAACTGTATGGCAAGTTGCTGTAGTTGCTGCAATATATTTTGCTTTTGCTGAAGACATGCTCACAATAGGCTGTTTTTGAGAAGCCCAAGAAATAATACTGGTACAAAGATGGAGAGCATAACAAGATGTGCTTTTCCTATCATCAATACTACCTGCAGAATCATTATCTGTGTACCCTGTGAGAGTACAGTCCTGTGAATGAGTGTACCAAAGTCCATAATCAATTGTACCTGCAACATATCTTAGTATTCTTTTTCCAACATTCTAGTGAGAGTCTTTGGGAGATTCCATGAATCTAGAAATAAGATTGATAGCATACATGAAATCAGGTCTATTAGCAGTCAAATAGATTAAACTTCCTACTAATCTTTTGTAAAGTGTAGAATTTATTGTTGGTCCTTCATCATTCTTGCTTAACTTGGTTCCTATAGCAATGGGAGTTTCTACTGGTTTACATTTATCCATTTTGAATCTCTGCAGAATGTCAGTAGCATACTTATGCTGACAGATGAAGATCCCATTTTCAATTTGATCAACTTCCAGATTAAGGAAAAACTTCATAAGACCAATATCAGTCATCTCAAACTCCGTTTTCATGACTGACTTAATCTCTTCTAGCATCAAATTTCCAATATAGATCATATCATCAACATAAAGACAAACAAGTAGAATGTTAACTTCCTGATCTGTTTTGGCATATAGAGTGTGTCCATTGTTGCTTCTATTGAATCCATTTTTGATGAGATAAGAGTCAATTCTACTGTACCAAGCTCTCAGAGCTTGTTTGAGACCATACAAGCCCTTTTTCAGCTTACACACCTTTGTTAGAATATCTCATCATTCAGTATGTACTTTTCATGCATGCATGCATCTGCATGCTGCCCAGTCACCAGTTTGATGCCTCCAGCACCTAGTCCCTAGTCTGCCAGCACCCGGGAGCTTCTTTCCACAGATTTTTAGCCCTCCTAGTCATGAAGGTGCCCACATCTCACATACCATTTGAGAGAGGCTCACTTCTTCACCTACCACTTCAGTTCCACTTTAGTTACACTCAGTTAGCTCAGTTCTTCCTTGATTTGAGGCTAGATTCACTCCTGACTGATCGTTGCACTCCGTTGGACCTCCAGTGTGACTAGAAGACTTGAATTGACTCTAGTTAACTCCCCATGCACCCTCCACTGAGACTCCTTCCCTACATCAGTGCCATTACCATCAGTTACACTTATTACACTCAATTAAACTTAGTTAGACTCTGTTTGACACCTGTCTGACAGTGACTTGTGCATTGATGACCACCACTGATTGATGATGAGGACTCCTAGTTGGAGCCAAGCTACACCATGCAGTAATTCGAATAACCTTCTTGGCTAATTCGAATTGCTCACTTATTGTGACATTATTGTATTTGATTTTCACCCTTACTGGGATATTGAGCACTGATGCAAGTTTATGCACAGTTTACACCATATTTTCTGAGTTTCATCTATTGTGATTGATTTACTTGTTCATTAGATTTGCTGTGACTAATTTTACATGGTATCAGAGCCATGGCAGGGACAAGACTTCTTTTCTGTAGGTGCTCTACATGAACATTTAGCAATATTTGCTCACTTTGCAGTAGTTTTCTGCAATTGCAGCACTTTCTACAGTTGCATCTATTGCTCCATAATGGTTCTTGTTTGTGTGTGATTTGCAGGTTTTGTACTTCCTCCATTTGCATTCGCTATTGCAAAGATGAAATATTCTTCTTCACAAAATCTTCTTACTCCATTCAACTATGATGAATGGAAACCAAAGATGATTGCATTCTTGAAGAGACAATGTCTTTTTGATATTTGCATTGGTAATACAAGAGATTTTGAGTCCGATGAAGAGGAGAATGATTGGCTCAATGATTGTGACAGAGCTTTTGGAGCAATATGTCTTGCTATGTCTCCTTGTATGCGTTACCTTAGTACTACTACTGAAAATCCAAGAGATCTATGGGCCCAACTCAATAGATAATTTGGAAAGCATGAAGAAGAGGATCATGCTAGCCTTTTGGAGAACAAGCCCAGTGAGATCTCCTTATGTGCTCTCTCCGATCATGTCTTGGCCTCATCCATTGTTCAAGATGAAGAAGAAACTGTAGATTCAACACTCATTCTCTTAAAGTCTTCTATTTTGAATTCTGAGCAAGATAAACCAGCTCATACTCTAGATTCTGAAGAGGTTCTTGAATCCTCTCTTTCACATGAGTTTGTCGGCATGCAGAATAATGATCTACTTGATGTTTTGGAGGTAAAATCTGATTTTGGAGGTGAAGCATTCGTCCTCCTTGATTACATGCCTCCTATAAAATTTTGTTCTATCATTTGCATAGTTTCTCAGTGTTTTAATGAAGATGAAGAGCACTACCATTTGCTTGAGTTCAATGCTCATGCACTTTTTGCTGATTTTGGTTTTGATCTCACCCTTGTTGGTTCAAAGGAGATCTCAAGAAACCATTCATCTATTCTTGGAGCTGATTTAACTTCCATTGATAAGAAGTTCAAGTTTCAAAATTTATTTGATCCGATTGGAGCTATTCCTACCTCACTTGGTTCGAATCATAGGCTCTAGGATCATCCTCATATTTTCAGATTTGTTCTCACCATTTTCGGTATGAAGAGCAAGTTCATAAAGTCTCCACATTCGCTTGCATCCACTCATGGAGAATTCAAGCACATGTTTTTCGAGCATGATCCATTTACTCCATTTACTCCCAAGAGTAAGATACCTCCAGACATATCTACTTGAGTTTGGGGAAGTTAAATATTTTGGTGTGTTACAGTTCATTTTTTTTGGGGGGGGTTTCCCATGAGGTTTTCTCCATTTCCTTGGTTCATGGATTGTTCTTTATTTGGATTATTATTATATTGGGGTGACCTTTGGTCTCAGTTACTAGGGCCCTATCATTTATTTTTTACATCATAGTATAGCGTGAGGGGGGGTGTTAGGATATCTCATCATTCAGTATGTACTTTGCATGCATGCATCCGGATGCTGCCCAGTGACCAGTTTGATGCCTCTAGCACCTAGTCCCTAGTCTACCATCACCCAAAAGCTTCTTTCCACAGAGTTTTAGCCCTCCTAGTCATGAAGGTGCCCACATATCACCTCCCATATGAGAGAGGCACACTTCTTAACCTACCACTTCAATTACACTCAGTTAGCTCAGTTCTTCCTTGATTTGAGGCTAGATTCACTCCTGACTGATCGTTGCACTCCGTTGGACCTCCAGTGTGACTAGATGACTTGAATTTACTCTAGTTAACTCCCCATGCACCCTCCACTGAGCCTCCTTCCCTACATTAGTGCCATTACCATCAGTTACACTTATTACACTTAATTAGACTCAGTTTGACACATGTCTAACAGTGACTTGTGCATTGATGACCACCATTGATTGATGATGAGGACTCCTAGTTGGAGCCAAGCTACACCATGTAGTAATTCGAATAACCTCCTTGGCTAATTTGAATTGCTCACTTATTGTGACATTATTGTATTGTATTTTCACCCTTATTGGGATATTGAGCAATGATGCAAGTTTATGCACAATTTACACCATATTTTTCTGAGTTTCATCTATTGTAATTGATTTACTTGTTCATTAGATCTATTGTGAATAATTTTACAACCTTGTGTTCTTGACCTTTGACAGCATAACCAGGTGGTTGATCTACATAGACTTCTTCTTCAAGTATTCCATTCAGAAAGGTAGATTTCACATCCATTTGGTAAACAGGACACTGGTTTTGACCTGCTATTGCAAGTACATCTCTGATGGTGTCCATCCTTGCTACTGGAGCAAAGGTTTCTTCATAGTCTACACCATATTGCTGTGCAAAACCTCTTGCAACAAACCTTGCCTTGTACTTTTCTATCTCTGATGTTTCATTCAACTTGGTCTTATAGACCCATTTTACACCAATGCAACTTTTATCTGATGGGAGATCAACTAGATCCCATGTCTGATTCCGCTCAATAGAATAAATCTCTTCATTCATTGCTTGGACCCACTGTGGATCTTTGGCTACTTCTTCAAAACATCTTGGCTGACATGAAAATAGAGCATACTATAACTGCTCATCAATGATAGGAGTCTGATCATATAACTCCCTTAAGCTTCTAGTTCTCTGGTTCTGTTGTGGACTGTTTGCCAGTGTCCCTTCTTACTGCTGCTGCTACTCTACTTCAATTCTGGGCATTCTGAGTGGTTCTGGTGGTCCTGGACTGCTAGTCTGCTAAATGTCTGTTGTATCAGTCCAACATTTATCTTCTAGAAATTTGACATCTCTGCTCACCACTAATTTCTTGGTGACAGGATTATACAGCTTATAGGCTTTCTGTTGTTCACTATAGCCTGTGAAAATACACCTTTCACTCTTCTTGTCTAACTTCTTTCTTAACTCATTAGGTATGTGAGAAAAAGCAACACATCCAAAGATCCTGAGATGTGAGACACTAATATGAGTGCCACTCCATGTTTCTTCAGGTATCTTGTCTTTGACATTTACTGTGGGAGACTTGTTTAGTAGATATACTAAACATGCAACTGCTTCTGCCCAATAATCATCGGATAACTTCTTGTATGACAAGATACTTCGGGCCATGTTCATGATGGTCCGATTCTTCCGTTCTGTAACTCCATTCTGCTGTGGAGTGTATCTGGTGGTGTACTAATGTTGGATTCCATGCTGCTTGTAGAACTCTACAAAATCATGAGATACATACTCACCTCCACCTTCTGATCTGAGTATTCTGAGTGGTTTACCTAACTGCTTTTCAGTCAATGCTTTGAACTCTTTGAATCTGGAGAAGGCTTGTGACTTATTTGTGAGAAAATAAATCCAGACTTTCCTGCTATAGTCAACAATAAATGTTAGGAAATACATACTACCTCCTATAGAATAGGTTTGCATGGGTCCACATAGGTCCTTGTGAACAAGTTCCAAGTGTTCTTTGGCTCTATTAGTAGAAGTAGGAAAGCTATCCCTTTGGTGTTTCCCTAAGATACAATCTTAACATGAACTTGATTGTTCATTCATGACTGGTAATCCTTTGAACATGGATTGTTTTTGCAGATGAGAGAGACTCTGAAAGGGTAGAGGACCATACCCACAATGCCACAACCAGGTTTCATCTTGACTGGAGACAGTATGAGCATATGACTGTGACAAGATAGCACTCCTCAGGTTGAGTGGGAAAATTCTATTCTTGGTCATTTCTACTTTGGCTAGGAGTCTTCTACTAGGAGATTTATCATAAACATCATAGTACGAATCAATGAACCTAACATCATACTTATTCTAAATCAGTTGACCCACACTGATCAGATTGACCTTAAGATTTGGAACATAGAATACATCATTTATTTACTTCTTCTCAATCTGTTTGGTAAGTATAGGAGCAATACCTTTTCCTTGAGCTAGAACGAGATGATGATCACCCAGTTTGATCTTTGAATCAACAGATGGATCTATATCTAAAAATAATGATTTGTTACCTATCATATGATTGCTGCATCCACTGTCTAGCAACCATACATATGACTGATGTTCTGCTTCAGTAGCTTGGTATAACAGAAACATAACTTCTGACGAATCTTCTTCAACATTGGAGACATTTTCTCTGCCATTGTTTTGATCTGTTGGCTTCTTTTTGCAGTCAGGTTCATAGTGGCCATATTTCTTGCAGTAGTTACACTGAACATTGGACCTATTAGTCCATCTATTGCCTCCTCTTCCTCTCTGGTTCTGAGGGTTATGACTGTGCTCACAGTGATCTATGTGTTCATGGTGTTCATGGGAAGTTCTATCCTCTATGGAATTAGAAATCCTTCCTCTTTTGCCTCATCGTCTGCCTCCTCAACCTTGACCTATGTTGAAAGAAGTTTGAGTGCTAAATGCATGAGACAGAGACTCGTCTTCTTGATTAAGTCTAGATTCACGAGACAAAATAACCCCTGTTAACTCTTCTAGAGTAAACGTCGACAGATCCTTAGATTCTTCTATGGCAATAACCACCATAGAGAATTTCTTAGTGAGGCATCTGAGTACCTTTTAAACAATACCCTTCTGCTCTAGGGCTTCGCCATAGGTTTGGAATTGCGTGACAATCCGAGAAACCCTAGTCATAAACTGATCAACGGTCTCTTTGTCTTTCATCTTAAGACTTTCGAATTGGAGTCAAAGGGTTTGGAGTCTTATGATTTTAACTCGATCTGTACCTTTGTATGCAAATTGGAGAAGATTCCATGCCTGATGTGTGGTCGTATCTCCAGCAATCCACAGGAAAATGGACTCCTTAATGCAACTTTGGATCAACCACTTCAAAGTGAGATCCTGATCTCTGCTTTCATCGAGGGCCTTCTTATTTGCGTTTGACATAGCAGTGACAGTAGATTCCGCTAGTTCCGTGAACTCCTTATCAACCATGTCCCAACACTTGTTGAGATGGAGAAAGGTTTGCATCTTGATAAACCAGAACTCATAATTCTTGCTGTTCAGCATTGGACCTAAGATCAGCTTCATGTTCAGGCTTTCCATGGATTTTGACAACTGTTAAACTGATCGTCGCAAGCTTGCGATGGTCGTCGTAGGTTGTCCTCAGCCAAGGTGCGACATTGTCATAGTTTCTCTTTAGCCAGGGTGAGACGTCACAGTTTTCCTTTAGGAAGGGTACAACAGCCTCCCTTCAGGGGTTTTTTCCGCCGATTTTTTTTTTAAATTCTTTGTTATGGCCCGAGTGTTGCGTCTCCATCCCGTGCTGCAACTTCCAGCCATGTGTGTGTGCTCTCCAACTTCTGAAAAGGATTACCCATAAAACAAGATTGAAGCATCAGGCCGTCAGCTTTGATACCATGATAAAGTTTGCAATACACAAAACATAAAAAGCAGAAACACAAAGGGCATATTTATTGCCTTCTCATTATAAAGCACACATATATATAGTTTCTCATAGGACTCAAAACCACTAGCTAATACTATGGGCCAATGTAAACCATGGGTCGACTAATAACCTAGTTAACAACTAACTCAACTAACTTAGGACCATTGACTCAACTAACTAACCAACTTGACACATGAGATTACAACTCTTAAAATCAAGCACTTTGTCAAGTTTCAAACGCTTCTTCAAGCTTCAAACATTGAATGGAGGTTATTCTAGATGTGCAGTCACTTGCGGATCAAATTCTAATCCATATATGAGAACATAAATTCTTGGTGGAATGAAAACCCTCATCGAATGAAATTTTGATTTTAACCCCCTTCTTATTCAGAGATGGCATTAAACCCACTACCTCGAGAGCATGGAATTATTGTAGATTAGCTCAACTCATTTCTAGCCATGTTGTGCCCAACATGGATTCACTACAGATTAGCTTGCCCACGCTGTAAGATGATGATTTTATTAGGAGCTCGACTAAACCTTATGTGCTTTACTTGATTTATTATTATATAACCAAGAGTTCTCCAACAACCACTAACTGTAGTTAACCAACATTTCGCCAAATATTTGGCCAACTACCACCAAATGTAGTTATCAAATGTAAATTGAGCTATTTTTGATATTTTTATAATTATTTATTTTGAATTTTGAAGAACCCCATAAAATCAATTTAGACACTACACTTGTCCGATCTTCATGCAATATAGGAAAAGCATAGTTGGTAGTCCACCCCCAAATTTTAAGCTATAAATACCTATTTACGTAATTTTATAGCTTAACCACTTGATAATTTCCAAAGAAAAAATTGACCTATTCACACGTGTGAGAAACTTGCCACATGTAAAATGTGTCTGGTAATTTCAATGTTCATTCTATCATTTAACATAGTTTGAAAATTCCTTTTACTTGAAATCTCATACCGACATATTTCATAGAGTAAACCAAGATTCATGCCGTGAGAAGTGCATATTGTAGAAAAAGTTGTGGAGTCACAGACTCACATAGCCTGCGCACATGAAGTGAAAAGTGGGTTCAAAGCAAACTTGGGTGAAATAATAAGAACAACAATTCATGGGTTCACTTTGTTTTATTGCACATATTTAGACTCCAATGTACTCAAGTAATTTTGAGGATGAGCTATATTGTAATGAGCATTGCACTCTTTGATTCTATAAAGAATATCAAGAAGCACGGTTTTTTTCCACTTGAAAAAAAAAGTTTTCTTTCAAACTTAATAATTTTATTTTATTTAAACTAACATCATCACATTATCGAATTACTCATTTGTAAGTAGCATTATTTAATTAAAAAATAATACATATAAACATTATTACTAAATTAAAATAAGTGTGTTTCTAAATTGTATTGTTGATTTTAATATTTCTTATAATTTATCAAAGATATAGCAACTTTGAAAATAAAATATGATTTAATCTTTTAAGATAGAGCCTAAATACTTAAAAAGTATTAATTGTTTGAATTATATATATGCATGTCAATTAATTGACTCATATTATAGGTTTATTAATTTTGATGATGATGATGATAGTTAACGTTCACTTAGATAATTTTGGTCTATGGAACCTTAAGAAAGAAAAATAAGGAATTACTTGGTTTGCTCTAGAGTTTTATTTCTATGCTCAAAAATCTTGGGGAGGAGTGTTCCTAAATTACACTCATTTTGATGAGATAGCAGGTTAGGCATGTTCCTATTGTAACAAAAAAATTGAATGTGAGATCTTATGTGGGCATACCAATTTAAGAGGAAGTGCTTTTCATCTTCAACAATCATAGTCTCATAAAGGTAAAAATATATCAAAGGTAAATTATAAATATTTTACAATAATGAAAATATATTAAATTCATATTTATGATAACAGATATTGATAATAGATTTAAAATTCATTTTCTATACAAATTTACCTTAAAATTTTAATTTTTAAAAATTTTTTGGTATTTTTTTAACATATTAACTTTGAAGTATATATGTATTTTTGTTAATTTGATAAAATTCACACAAATTCGGAAAATATTAAAAAAAATAGATTGTTTTAAATAATTATTATATTTATAAATATAATACTTAATAATTTTTTTAAAAGATATTTTTTAGAAAACAACATATATTTTAAAAGTAATAATAACATTGTTAATTTAGTGTAACTTGGGTTGTTGGGAGGAATGATTGTTAACTTCCTCAATGTAACTTGAGTGGTCTATCAAACTTTAAGAAAAATAAATAAAGAACTACTTGATTTACTTTAAAATTTTATTTTAAATACTATGATGATGATTACTGTCCATTGAGACCCTTTGGTCTATCAAACCATAAGAAATAAAGGTATTATTTCAAGTTTTGTAAAATTTGATTCCTAAGATTAAAAAGTTGAGAAAGAAGTATTCCTATGTCTCCATTGTTTTGAGAAGTCGGGAGATCTTGGAGAATAGAATTGTAGCAAATATTATGAAACTATAATCGAATGTGGGTGTACACAGGGCACTCTGAAAGAAAGAGAGATTCATTGTCAACTCTCACAAACTCACAAAGCTGTAAAATCATTTCCTCCCATTGCATTTTAGGAATTTTCCATCGCCCCATTTCAGTATGAAACTCATGGGAGTTCATTCTTATCTTGGCAATATTAATCTTCTTCTAGGAACTAATTAAGACAGAGAGGTACTATTTATCTTCCAGTTTAGGATTAATTACTTCCTTGTAATATCTTAACTTTATCTTACCCGCTAAGTTTTTCTCGTTCCACATTATCGCTTTGAAATTATATGTGATAGTATTTTTGAGGTTGTTGATATCTTGCAGAGTGGTATTTTCATCAATTTCCCAAATATTTAACCAAGCCATGGCATCTTTATACCATTCTCTCTTGAGTCAATGATGACCTTGGCTAGAATTTAAATCAATTTTAGGGAGTCTATGGTTTTCCATGATACTTATCTTATTCTTGTACATCATTTATCTGGACATAGCGATGCTTTCGATGGGGGGGATAACCACTTATAAAAGGAGAATAGGATAGGGCATATTGCTCTTAATTTTGAGGTATATGTGATGAAGCGCTTTTGAATATGCTTGATCTTTCTCCGAGATTCTCGAGAAATGATGCAACAAAAAAATTCACAACCATACAAGATAACGAGAGTGAAAAGAGTTTCAAATAGTAACTTATTTTATCCCACATCACCATATTTGTTAATTTACAATTGTTTTCTAGGCCAAAGTAAACTTTCCACCCACTGTTTATCCTCTTCTCAATGATATAGTTCCAATTGAGATTGTGATGGATATAAATTCCAAGATATTTGTAGGAGGACACTTCCTCCAAGTTGTTATTGTCATAAACAAAATTAGCAACCATGTCTTTCGTAGACTTGATAATCATAATTTTAGTTTTGTTGGTGTTAACATTCATACCCATGGTAGAGCAGAAGTCCTTGAGGATCTTTAATTTATTATCAAGGTTAGAGGGGCTCCTTTTCAAAACAGCAATATCATCGGCATAAAGAAGGAGGACGATGACTATCCTAGCTAAGGTCGTTCCAACACAACCTACTTCTTCTAAATAACTTTCTAGCTTATCAATCCAGATGCTGAAGAGGGTAGGAGAGAGGGAGCATCTTTGTTTGACTCCAATATTACAATCGATATATTTTTACCACCCCTCGGTGCTCTTAATTTCGAAAATGAATTTCTTGTACAACCTTATCGCAGTAGCTCTAAGTTCTAAAGGAACGTCTAGCTCATCTAATCTATTCCACAAGTTATTTCTAGGCATTGTATCAAAATATTTCCTAAAGTCCCCAAAGTAGAAAAAGAGATTAGATTTAGTATTATGACACTCCTCTGCAACTATCATAAAAGTAATGAGGTGGTGTGTGGTAGCATGATGCCTTCGAAACCCTACCTTACCTGTAGCCCACTTACCTTCACTTTCAAGCCATTCGCTGATTTTCTTTTCTAAAATGATACTATAAATCTTAGCTAAGAGGGCCCGTGATAATCATAATAGTTTGATAATTAGAGGGGTTATTTTTATCACCACTTTTAAAGATAGGAATAATGAGAATCTCATTCCAAGGAGTAGGGAAACCTTGAATGACCGCTATATTGAAGAGAATGTGGATGTGAGGGATGAGAAAGGTTCCTCCAATTTTCAAGATTTTTGCTTGATAACCTTCAATGTCTTTAGCTTTCCCATTACCTAGGCGTTTGACCCCAAATTCAATGTCTTTTAGTGAGAAAAATTCTTTCATTGCAATAAGGTTTTGAGTATTATTAATGGAATTCGGTAATTCATAGATCCCTTTAGGGTATGAATGCAAATCCTTCAAAGAAATGTTGTTATTATGTTTAGTTATACTAGTTAGGATTTGTCTCCAGGAATTCTTAGGGGCCACCTTAGAGAGGTGTAAAAAGGTGTTCCTATTTTTTATTTATATAAAGCCTCTTTTTTCTTTTGATTAAGGCTTTGTAATTATTTAACCTGTCAAGTTTTAGAGATTCACCCGTCACCTCCTTGATAGCTCTTCTAGAATTTTTGCATTCATTATCATACTAGGGGTTGGTTTTCTTATTATTCTTTTTACTCAAAATTTCAATGGAAAACTTGTCAATGGAAGAGGTGATGGTCGTGGTGAAATTATATAAAGTTCTTCTATATTTCCCAAACTAGAAAGAGGAAACAAATTATTTTTTAGATCGTTTATGAAAAGATTGTCTTTATTTCTATCTAAGATCAAATGCTTTTGACTATGAGGATTGTCTTTTGTAGGATCTCTATTCATCGAAAAATTGAGGGTTACAACTGGAGGTCTATGATTTGAGTGAGGCTCATGGTCAAAAAAAATGTCAAGGCTCATCATACTATTATATAAAGGGATATTAACAATGACATAATCTACCACACTACTACCGAGCAAATGAATGCAACTCATTTGGCTAGAATTTGGCCACTTATTTATCCCATTATAGATTATTAGGTCTTGAGCACTACAAATCTTGACTAGCTCAAAGCCGAACAAGTTTTGTCCTAGATCTACAAAGCTTCTTTTGTACTGATTAGTTTGCAAAGCTTATTTGTCTAACCACAAAGGATTAGGGTTGGTATAATTGCTTAAAAGAATAGACTGGTTACTCGAAGTACAAGCATTGAAGTCTCCCATTAATAGAATAACTCCATCATTTTTTAGGGTATCAATATCATTTTCTAAACCATTGAAAGGGTAGTTTTTATCTATGTTTTTTAATTATAAAAGTTGGAATTACTAGGGGCAAAATAACATATTGCATTGTAATTTTTATCATTATTAATGTCAACTAATTCTTTCCACATATATTGGTTGTGGGGGTCTTTCTTATAGAGCCTAGAATTGTGGAAGATGTTTTCTTTAATGTAACAGGCTATACCTCTAATGCCTCTATGGGAGGATCTCTTGTTCCAAACCAACCAAAGAGAAATTCCCTCCATGATAGGGACCTTAGATTTTTCATGTTCCTAGGTTTCAACCATAAGAATAATATCAATTTAATTCAGGATCCAACTTATCTTGGTCCCTTTGTTCCAAGGGAAACCTTGATAGTTCTAGGAGAGGATCTAGAGCATGTATAATTGCTATTTAGTGTTTTATTTTTGGTTTATGTCCCAGATAACAACTTTTCTTTTTCTAATTATTGCCCACTTTCCTTCTTTCTTAGCTTCTTTTACCTTTTGGACCTATTTTCTTAATTCAACTTGGTCTTCTGGAATGAGATCTTCATTTATAAATATTCCTGATCCTTTTAGATTTGAGGTTTTGTTGATAATGATATATAATTATGGTAAGTAGAACTAAATTTGATCTAGAATTAGCATTTCTTTATTCCCAATCAGTTTCCCTAATCTCTTTGCTTCTGCTAGGCAGGTTGTTTCAATGTGTAGCCTATTGTGGAATTCTTCCTTGACTATGGCTGATGTACATCCTCATCTTCATTTTCTTTTAAACCAAAAATTATGAGGTTCAAAGCTCATTTGTTGAACTCGTGGTCTAGTTCCAAGAGATTATCCATTTCCTTCTTGATGGGCTCGATATCAATTTTACCTTCAAGATTATTTAGTGTCATATTTTTATTTACTTTTTCTTCCAACTCCTTAAACATGTCCGTCCATTTAAAATTTTCTTATGTGTCAACATCTCCTTGTTCGATTGACTATTTGAGACCTTGGCTTTGTTTTTCCATTACCTATAATTTTTCCTCTATTACCTAGATCTTATTCTCCGCCACTTTAAACTTATTGTCTATAAGGGATGTAAATTTATTTTTGATCATGGTAGCAAGAGTATTTTCAAGCATAGCTACAAATTTTGTATTGAGCATGTCCACAAATTTATTTCCAAGCATGGCCTCTAACTCTTTGTGAAACTTAGAATCCCCTTCTTCTCTATTTTTTTAAATGAGTCTAGTTGATCACCAAGGTTTTGTAGGGTTGTTGTGCTAGGCCTCCCTTTAACAGTTTTTGGTAAATGGGAGAAGTGTTCATACTTGTTTATATATATATATATATATATATATATATATATATATATATAAATATATAAATAATAGTTTAATTCAATATTAAAAATTATTTATGTAAAATCACGTTTAATAAAGTTATCTTTTAAAAACATTTAAAAACATATTTAATATTAAATACAAAGGTTATATTAATTTTATTATTATTATTAAAAAATTAAATCCCTTACCATTACCTTAATATCAAACCAACTTTTATAATCATTATAATACAAAGTCTATTAGGTTTTTACCTTAATATTAAAATAACTTTTACAATCATTATAATACAAACTCCATATGATAAAATATTTAAATCATAGGTTTTTACCTAAATATTAAATTAACTTTTACAATCATCATAATACAAAGTCCATAGGATAACATAATAAAAACTTAACTTAACTTTTTCCATCATTATAATACAAACTCCATATGATAAAATATTTAAATCAGCATATTAATCCATCCTAAACTAGGATCTATGAAGTAGCAAGAGACATCCAATTGATTGAGGTGTTATTTTTTAATCACTTTTTATTCGGTTTTAAATTTTTATTTTATAAGTGGATATGAACATCCACCCATACTGGGGTGGGGTGGGGGTAGAGCACCTAGCTCCTCTCAGTGCAACATTACATTAAGTTACACATCTCCCCCATAGTGGGTTGTAAGCATGTGGCTACTGTAGGTGCAAACTAGAAATTCGTGTATCCAATTGAATTGTTTTCCTAATTGCAATTGAGACGCTTTGGACTTATCATGAAATCTTGAAAAACCATTAAATTGTCATTTTAGAGTTGTAACAAGAGATTTAGGTGAAATGTAACAAGAGATTTAGGTCAAAATAAAGAAAAATATCTAAAGATCCATCTTAAACTCGGATCTATTAAGCAACTAGAGGGATCCAATTTCTTGAATTGTAATTTTTTTATCTAAAATTTTTTACACATCAAAAAAAAATTTATGTTTCAAGAAATTGGATCCATTTGGGTGCTTAATAGATCGTGTTTTAAGATGGATCTATGCTGTTTGTTTTAAATAACACTTATTGTAGTATCTGCAATTGGATGTAGTTTGGTTGATTGAGAGAAATGATTCTGACCCTTCCCACCAAGGTTCATTTCTTGTAAGTGACGTGATGTTCTTGTCAAGCCCCTATTGAGTAGATTATGCAATCTAACCATACATTGATATAGGTAATTTTTGCACATGTCCCAATAATGACAACAGTACAGTCACAAATATAGATAGTGTTATGGAAATAGTACAGTCACAAATATAGATAATGTTATGGCAGTACATAGACAGTGTAATGGCAGTACGTACACAGTGTGATGGCAGTACATGCATATATATACACATATATACATAGTGAGATGTATATTAAGAAATGTAGGGTAGTTGGTTTGTATGGTGTTTAGTTTCCATCAGGAGGGGTGTTGCCACTTTTTCGTGGGTGATTTGACGGAGGAATTCCTGAATTTAAAAAAGAAAAAGAAAAGAATAGAACCATCTCCCTGAAGGTGCTCCATTGCGGTGTTGATGTTAAAGCTTCGCAGGAACCAGTCTGTCCGGGCAGCAGCGTTTGATGCAGTTGTGCAAGTCTGACGGCTTCGCAGGAACTACTTTTTCAGGGCAGCAGGGTTGGTCTTGGTCTCATCGATAATACCAAGTAGCACGTTTTTTCCTGGAACCAACGTTGATGTAGGGAAGCGATAGCAAACAAAGGCTTTTAGGTTTTATATATTTTTTTGAATTAGTCCTTGCGTTGCGTTGATTTTCAGATGCCTGCTGTCACCATGCTTTGTGATTAGAATTAGCCATTGTCAGAAATTCATGCCATCTGTAAATACTCATTCCTTGCTGCATCGTTAATCCTTTTCAAGAGGGAAACCCATATATATGTCGAAGAACAAAACATATAAATTTATATAATTAGAAGACGTTCCAATTACTGTCTGAACTTTTATATAAAAATATTATTATATAAAAATTAAAATTAATATAATTAATAATAATTATGATGGTGTGGAAAGATACTTTCGCAATTTAATATGAGATTAGTTTTTCTTACCATTTTGTTTTCAAGTTTTGTTGGAATTATAAATATAAATTGTTAAAATTGTATTATAAGATAAAAATAAAATTTGAATAATGAAAAAATAAGATTTGATCAGAAATTAAATTAATGATAATATTTATAAAAGTTTGAAACTTAAAAGTTTAGACAATTTTATTTTAATGTTAACTTTATTTGGGTAGTCAAATTTTTAGCCTAAAACATGCTTGAATGGATGTTAAACATAGCATCATCAAAACTAAAACTCTCAAAATCTCCAGTTTATACAACCTCACCAAATAAATTAACCATTATAAAAAGAAAAGTGGTGTTCAATGCCAAGGCGGTGTGACGGATGCAACCCCACAACGGGCTTTTAGTGAATTCAGTATAGTTGTCACACCGATGTCTCTGTGGACTGGATTTTTCCACACGGCTACATTTTCTTAGCATTTACATTAAAGTCTTCGTGGAATTCTTCCAAGGCCTGCATGTTCATGTGATCTTCACCACCACCATCAACTCACTATGTTCGGTGCAAACAATCACCGCCACCGTCAACTCACTACGTTCGGTGCAAACAGTCACCGTCTTTACTACCACTTGTGACTTGGAACCCTAGCATCAATGATATGAATCAACTCAACATGGATAGATGCCTCTTGAAAGGTTCGTTCTTAATATGGAATGAAAATAGAGAAACAAATCAAAGGAAATACTTACATTTTGCCTGAGTTTGCGGTGGAGCAACTGAAAATAGAGAAACAAATCACAGAAATCGAATTTGCCTGGATATTGCTTCTATATTTTCTGTTACCATATTCCGAGAGCAATATTTCCGAATATTGACTATTACCATATTTACTGAGCTTCTGTGTTGATGGTGAGAGGAAGGTTCAAAGGAATGTTCAACTCAGGTAACCTGCTCACAATTACAATTACAAGTTTTTCAAAGGAGTTAGTGCAAATATTATAAATTGAAAAAAAATTGCATATGCATATGCATTTGTAACTCTTATGCTCTTCCACTCTAGGAGTAAGGCGGAGAAACTGCTTCTTTTTTTATCTTTTTGTGTGCTAGCAAAAAAAATTTATAATTAAGTATTTTATTCTTTTTTAAGTATTTTATTATTTTATAATTAGTTGGTGTATATTTTTGAATAATAATTACATTGAAACCACAAATGATAAAATATTTGTAATCAATTATAATGAAACCATGCATTATCCTTTAAGATCGCATCCTTTCAGAATGAACATAGCTGAACAGTTTCAGAATGAACCTATCTGAATAGTTGTGAATTAATGCTAAATAATCAGCGAAATGCTTTAAAGGTGGTCATATGACATCAATTGAACATTTGACTATTCTCGGGAGAAAAGGTCATTGTTTTCATTAAAAAGCAACGCTGTCATTTGTATTAAGAGCATCCAACATAATAAAAAACTACTTATTGCATAAAGGCTATCAATAAAACATCAATCTAAATGCATGAAATGTTTTCACTTGAGATAAAATTGAGATAAAAGAATGCATAATACTAACAATTTTAATATCTTCTAACAACTTTATGTCTATTTTTTGTGCACAAATTGTTTATGAAAAAGCAATGACACTCACAAATAAACTTTTTTTTTATAACCTTTTACAACTACAAACGGTTTTTTTATAACCTTTATAACCTTATACAACTTTATTATCTAAATTTACTTTGTTAATTAGGCAGAGACTAAGTTGCCCTACAACACTTGTTTAGTGATAGAATCTTATAAAAATATTAAAAAAAATCTGCACTAAAAGGAAATTGAGATAACGAGAGAGTTTCAACACTTATATATTAAAATATGTTGAAATTAGGGTTTTGGAACACACAAATCAAATGTAACACCTACATATCGAAACAAATAATAGAATAAAATAATATATACATACACGTACACATACACATACACATACACATACACATACACATACGCATACACATACATATACATATACATGTATAATAATAATAATAATAATAAAAATAATAAAAATCAGGGTAGCTTTTGGAGAAAGGGAAAGTAAAGGACAGTATTGCAAGTGGGCAATGAGAGGTTCCAATTTTTTCAGTGTTGGATAACTTTTATTGATATGCCTATCTCGTCCCCAATGGCTATCAAATGTCCATGAAGCGTGCAAAGGATGGGAACCATATTTTATAAATACCAGAGAGATGACTAGCAGAGGCATTCTACTATCCAGAGAAGTAGTCATTGAGACCAGAAATTCTCTCTTGCTTTATCTTCTTGATTTTTCTCAGCAAGTTTCTTGATTTGTGTTGCTCGAGAAGAAAGAGGAATTTGTCTTTGCAAGTTTCTTGATTTGTGCTACTAGAGGAGAAAGAGGAATTTGTCATTGCAAGTTTCTTGATCTACAAGTTTCTTGATGTGTGCTGCTGGAGGAGAAAGAAGAAGAGGAAGCGAAGGTGTTCTTAACATCTGGACGATGATGGTTTGGTTTATGATGTGCATTAATAGGCCATCAACTATCGCGGTCCAGCCGTCTAGAACACCTTTTCTTTCATTTACATGCCTCTTTGACCAATTTCAGCCAGAAGAAATCACAGTAGGGGAAAACATGATTCCTCAGATAGGAGAAGCCTCCGTCCATCTGGGTATTTTCTTTACCAGATATGGCCAAACGTTTTTCTTTTTGTTATAGATGAGCTCCTCTATTGTTATTCTTTCCTTTAACCCTCAAAGTCACTAAGACAAGTTGTTACCGGTAATGAAATCTGGAGAGAAGTCCTTTCTTGCTTTGCAAAATAAAATCAGTGGCTTCATGTTAGATACCTGTATGGGATGATAATACATTTTTTGTTTTACATCATGTGCTTTATCCCATTTTAATACTAGGTTGCCTACCTAAAATTCCCTACTTGAGGATGACCCACGATCAAACGATGTTTTGGCAATCTGGTGATGTTTTGAGAAGTGTCGTTTAGCATTTTCCCTATCCTCGTCGAGTTTAACAGCATATTGATTCGTTTTTCAATGGGTGAGCACTTTGTGTCTTGTAAAGATTGTGAAAGTTGTAACGAAGGAAAAAATAGATTTGGGGGAAGGATAACCTCTGTGCCATACAACAAAAAGAAGGGGGAGTTACCATGAAGTGCTTTTGGGGTAACCCTATCGGCCCAAAGTGCCTGATACAACATAGTATGCCAATTCTTATGGTGTTCAGCTACTGACCTTTTAAAAATCTTCAGCAAGAACATTTCCTTGTGGATGATAGCTCGTTGAATACCTAATCCTAATTCCCTTCTCTAACAAAAATTCAGTCAACTCTCTTGAAGATAAATAAGACACATTGTCAAAGACTAGAGACTTTGGGAGTCTAAAACTGGTGATTATATGAGCTTCCAATTAATCAAGTACCTAAATTGTATTTACTACCCACAGTCGAGAAGCTCCCAACCTTCGAGTAAAATAGTCAGTAGCGGTTATGATGTATTTATGCTGTAGGGAAGAGGGAGGATTTATGGGTCCTACTATGCCAAGTCCCCACTATTGAACTGTTCTGTCAATAGTAACAGGTTGTAAAGGAAAATATGGTCTCCTAACTCTGCCAAATGACATCTGACAGTATTGACATTTTCTAGCGAAGGAATGAGCATCTTTAAATAAGGTTGGCCAAAAATAACCCTCTCTCAAAATATTATGATTAGTAGTGTCACCACCAAAGTGACCACCAATAGGACCGTCATGCAGTTGTTTTAAGACTGAATTAGATTCCTCTTTTTCCAAGCAGTGAAGCAAAACACCATCTGCATTTTACCTAAACAGTATATTATTTACCAATTGGTAGGGTGTCGATTTTAACTTAACAACTCTATTTTTATTTGGCTCCAAATAGTATGGAGCACTTCCTGTTTCAAGATAGGTGTGAATATCAGTATACCAAGAATTGAAAGGATTTTGGATAAAACAGACTTCCTTTTGTAGCAAGAAATCATCTAAAGATAAATAATCTTGACTAGCAGGAAAATGTGTTGATTCAGCTACTAATTTACATAACCCTAGTCCTTTTACCACCTGTGAAGGTTTAATCTCTGGGTCATACTCCTGCAAAAAAACCATCCAATGTGATCTTTTTTTCCCTACCTCTTTTTGAACAAGCAAGTTTCTCATAGCAGAGTAAGCAACAATGACCTTGGTTTTCGGTTTCAAGAGATAGGGATGGAAATGCTTTACTAGTTTGAACACAGTGAATGCATGTTTATCCACTTCATGGAAGTTCAATTCATCCCCTTTTAAATTCGAGCTCATAAATGAAATGGGTACTTCATGGTCTTCCTGATTCTTCTGAGTGAGGACAGTTTCATAAGATATATCTAAGGCAAAGGTATAGAGGATAAAATATTTCTTGAAATCAGGGCTTAGAAGTGTAGGAGCTTCTGCTATAGCTTCCTTTATTCTAATAAACAACTCTTTTTCTTTATTTCCCCATGAAAATTCGACATCCTTTTTTATCATATTCTAAAGTGGATGAACTATTTCAGAAAAGCTCAGGACAAACCTTCTTACGAAGTTTATTTTTCCCATGAAGGATTGCATGGATTTCTTTGTGGGGGGAAAAGTAATCTTGGAGATGGCCTCAGTTCATTTGGGGTCAATCATGATTCCTTCTTTTGACACTAAAAACCCTAAAAAAATACCTTCAGTGATAACAAAGATGGTTTTATTGGGGTTGAGGGAAATATTGAACCTTCTACAACATTCAAGCACTTTGCACAGATGTAAGATATGATCAGATCTAGTTTTTGAAAACACAGTAATGTCATCTAAATAGACAATAATAGAATGGTTGATCAGACCTCTAAAAAAAACATCCATTACCCTTTGGAATGTATCCCCAACATTTATTAGTCTGAAGGGCATCTTCTTGTATGCATAGGTTCCCCAAGGGGTCCTAAAAGTGGTTTTCAACTGATTTGCAGGAGAAACCAGGACTTGCTTATAACCAGAAAAACTATCTAGCAAAGACAACATCTGAGATCTGGATACTTTCTGGAGGATTTGTTCCATGGGTGGAACTGGGTAGTTGTCTTTTTCAGATGACCGATTTAGGTTTCGTGAATCAACACACAACCTAATATCTCCATTTTTCTTCCTAGTCGGAATAAGGTTTTCCACCCACTGCGTATGGCATACAGAGAATATAATCTTGGTAGCAAGTAGTTTGTTCAATTCCTTTTTTACTATTGGTTCTAAGGTAGGGTGCATTTTCCTAAGTTTATGTTGGAAGGGCTTTGATTGAGGCTTCATAGGGATTATGTGTTGTATTATTTGTGGATGAAAATGTTTTAGGTCGTCGTATGTCCACGCAAATGCGTCCTTGAATTCATTAAATAATTTCACGAAGGCTGATTTTTCTGTTTGAGTGCACTCTGTTCCTAAATTTATGTTCCGAGGATTTGATTTTGTGCCTAGATTTATAGTTTCATAGAGCATGCTGGAACTGTTTGTCTTACAATTAGGCACTCTTTTGAATTTATCATGCAAGTCGTAAAACTTCTCTACTCTAATAACTGATGCAAGGATCGAATTTACCAATTCAAAATATTTTTCAACTGAGTGATGTGGATGAATCATAGAGAAATTGTGCAAATCTTCATCATGTGTACTCTTGTCAACTCCTGACTCTTTGAAGACATCTTATCCCATTAAGAAATTAATAATTTGCAAATCGTCATCGAAAACACACCAATTAGTGATATTGTCGGGAATCGACGATCTAAACAATAATTCACCTGGAAAAAATATTAGGAGAGAATTTTTATGATGGAATGAGCCACGAGGCCACATTCACCAACATGTTAGCTTCTTGATTCTAAAAACGAGGAATAGACTCGATATTAAAAGCGTCAAATGCTGAAATCAAATTCCATACCACTTTATGAATATAACTTCACAAATGATTAGATACACAAAGAATGGAATTGCAAACTTGTTGAACTATGATTTCAGAATCACCAAACGCGACCAATACCTTAGCGTTTAAATCCAATGCCTTCTTGAGCCCTTGTATGAGAGCTTCATATTCTGCAATGTTATTCGTGCAAAAAAATTCAAGTCTACAATATAAGAGATGCTTGTTCCCTATAGGATCAAGGAGCATGCAACCCACTCCTGCACCTTCCTTAGACCTTGAACCATCAAAGTACACATGCCAAGCTCTATTAGCTACATTATCTACATTATTTACAATATTTACAGCATTAGCTAAGCTGGGAGAGGCTTCCTGAAAATTACAATGCAAAATTTCTGATTTATTTATAGAATAAATGTTGATTTATGTGCATGAAAGGTCCCTAAATTTGATTCATACCCATAGTTCCCTAAAATGGAGTCACTAAACATGACCGGTTCATTGGGGGAATCTATATCAGTCACTGTATGATTCATGTACCTTTCTCTATCAACCCTAACCTGATTTGGCCTCCCGTTCTTGGGTAACCACAAATGGGACCAATCAGTTGAAAAATATCCCTTTAAAACTTGAGACTAGTCCCGACTTAGAAAAAACCCATAAACATCAGGTATATCTACCACCACTATATCAATGACTTGAAAAAATTGTGGATTTGTAGCCATCCTAATCATTACTCCTTTCAACTCTCCTATGATTTTCACCTTTGATCGGTCAAGTTGGCTAATCTTAGTTTCACAAGGTGTGAGCTCAACATTCAATTTCTTAAATACCGAATAAGGCATGACATTTGACGATGCTCCGGAATCGACCATATAGTTATGGACATTCCGATTAAAGATTTTGAATGTTAGTAGGAAAGGGGGAGTTGTAGATTTGGAATTCTTACCTATCAGTATATCCCTATAGCTAGATGTTTTAATGTTGTCATTGAAACCTGACGCCACTTTACTAGTAGTAGGATCAGAGCTATTTACTATAGGTATAGAGGTCTGATTTTTCCTGAAATTGGTATTCGATGGAGTTGCCAAATTTGAGAGAATTGAACCTCTTTGCATAGGGAAAATATTTAATAAGTTAAAATACTGATGATTGCTCTTTGTTTCTTAAGATCATATATAATGTCATATTGGAGATCTCTATCTTGAATTATAGGATGTTGATTTGCAGGTAAAGAATTGCTTCTAGGAGCTGGTGATGACTGAGGGTTGGCAGGTCCCTTACTCCTCGTATTGTGGGTGCGTTGATTTACGAAGACATAATGATTATGACACTTATCATATTTCAGTGACTATACCATAAATGGCAGTTAAACGGGAGGGGATCTTCAGAAGTTTCGTCTTCAGTTCTAGGCTGTTCATCTTCCTGATTTTCTTCCAACTCTTGATCAGGTGAGATTTCAGGTATGGAATAGACAACCTTAATTGTATTGAAGATTTCCTCATTGGTCGAGAAGTTAGGAGGAGTATTTTGTCTTGTGTTAGGTGATGTATATGGTCGATATGGAGTTTTAAATTTTCCTCTATTTGAGATACCTTCTCCAGTGTTTCATTTCAGCATTACCATTTCATTTGTAAGAGCCCTAATTGCTTGTTGTAATTTTTTGACATCGAAAGTAGGAGCATCTTTTTTGTACATACTAACCCTTGACCTAGTTTCATTTCTTTTACATAAGGGGTTATCAATCTTGCCATTATTTTTTGGTTCAAATGTCATAGAATTATTTTCGACTTTTATCGCTTCTTCAAAGGTCTCAACCAATGTAGTTTTACCAGCTTGCTTAACAAACATATCGAGGTATTTAGGTAAAGCGGAAGCATAGTTCTCGATTATGATATCTTCCAGAGGTTGATAAGTTACTGGTATCCTATTCATAAGAGTAAGGAATCATTGATTGAAATCTTTTATTCGCTCCTTGTTTTCCATTTTTATTCTGGCCAATTCTAATGCTAACACAGCAGGAGTTTTGTCTTCACCGAATTTATTTAAGAATGCCTGACTGAAATTAGTCCAGCCAGTTATAGATCCTGGGGTCATGGAAAAATACCAAACTACGGACTTCCCCTCGAAAGTCAAAGGAAATAGGCGACACACAACATCCTCATGCTGGAAATTCATAGTTTGAACAACCAAGATTAATTTGTCAATGTGATTCTCAGTAGTCTCCTTATTGTCTAGGTCAAATTTAGGTAGGAGTTTGTCGGGATGTTTAGGTAGGTTATGTTACAGTCTAGGTATAGAAATAGCACCATGTCATAACCATGGTATGTTATCATTTAGGTCTCCTCTGTCATGATCAGCCATGTCTTGATCAGATTCTGAATCTGATGAAGATTCATTTTTGTGATCACTAGAGCTATCAGGTGGTGACTCGGGATATGAGAGCGGTTGGTCAGATCCACCTACGACCAAAAGTTGTTGTGAGGTGTTTGTACTGATTGATCCTCTGATAATATTGCTAAGATGGTAGTTAGGAGATCCTCTAAGGGGTTGAATAGGTTCTTGGCCAATCGGATCAATAGCTTCCTGTGTTTGGTGGTGAGGCCTATTTGGTAGACCAAAATTGATTGGGGGAATTCCCATCTGGCGAGAATAACCTCTAGTCAAAATATGTTATGATTCCTCAAAGTATTCATTTATCTCTTCTGGGGTGACTGGTGGGATACTAGTGTTATGTCCTATAGTGGCCCTAACTGTATTCACAAGGGGTGTTGTTGTGGATTCGATTTGTGAAGTAGAGATCAGGCTAGACACTATTTAAAATTTTCTAAGAGGGGAGGTAGACTGACTATTTGTAGGAGTGTTATGTGGTTGTTCAAGCATTAAACTTTAAGTTTAGGCCCTCCTTCTAGCGCCATTTGTTTGGTCGGTAAAACTGTCCTTGGCTAACTTATGGAAAAACAGTCCACACAGAGGACTTAATGCAACCATATGTATGTTTAAAGTAATTGTTTATCATAGGATCAAGGCTCTACTGCCTTTGTAATTTTATCTCCAAATAGAGAGTCGCTTAAGGATTGTGAGTATTAATTTTCCTATTTTCGAATGCTAATTAACGAGAAAGCTAAACCTAATGACTACCTAGCTCTAAGGACTTGTTAGTTTTTCATAATTTACTTCAATCTTATCTAGATCTTAACTGAGAGAACAACATGTACAACATATCTACATCATATCAATCATGGACACAATAATGCAAGCACACAAGAGACATAGAGTTTACTTGGGGAAAACCATAAAGGTGAAAAACCCCAATAACTTCCTTAGAGATAGATATAGCAATGATACAACCAGAGTACAAGAGATAGTCTTCTCCTAGTGGCAGAGCCTCCTCCTCACAAGTGTGCCACTCTCCCAACAGTGTGAGAGAGAATAGAATGATGAAATAGAGTGCCTCCTGCACTCTATTTATACTTGACTTGACTTGCCTAATAACCTTTACTAGGTCGGCCTTAACTTAACAACATAACATAATGTTGACTGGGCCGACACCCAATAGGGTGGTCTAATAACCCTTTCACCTACATGGCCGACCCCCAGTAGGGTGGTCTAATAACCCTTCTACCCACATGACTTATACATGGCCAACCCCAACAAGGTGGTCTAATAACCCATCAAGTATAAGTTATGACACTTACAATATAAATGATGACACTTCCGTATAGAGGAATAATAACATCTCTATAGGAATAAAAACACTTCCGTATAGAGGAATAATACCATCTCTATAGGAGTACAATATACATATATGAAATACATTCCGAAGTTACATATACATCAACACTCCCTCTTAACTAGGAAGGTATTTCTCAACATAGGTTTTCTAGCACAAGTCTTCTTCTCTGGATCATCATCACTGGATAATCGTCATCGAGCCATCATCATCATCACTGTTGCTGCTATCTCAATCAATCTTTGAATCTACTCGTCATAGGAAGTTCTATAGAACCAGTCCTTTTTCATACTAGATGTAGGCCCACCACCTGCAGGTCTTCGTCATCACTGGCCATACTGTGGAATCCTCAGGACTTATTACATACATCACAAAACCTCGAAAGAGCATCCCAGGATGTTACGAGCACACTGCTCTACCTATAGGATCTCCCAGGGCCATATTATATGTGACCTCACCACAAAACCTCGCAAGAGCATCCCAGGCTGTTACGAGCACACAACTCTACCTATAGGATCTCCGAGGGACAGATTATATGTGGTCACCACAAAACATCACAAGAGCATACCAGGCTATTATGAGCACACAAATCTACCTATAGTATCTCCCAGGGATAGATTATATGTGGTCATGGCAAAACCTTGCAAGAGCATCCCAGGATGTTATGAGCACATAGCTCTACCTATAGGATCTCCCAGGGACAGATTATATGCCATAGGAAAAAACCTCGAAAGAGCATCTGCCAGATATCCCAGGGCCAAATTATATGCCATAGGAAAAACCTCGAAAGACTATCTGCAAATCTCCCAGGGCCAAATTATATGTCGTCCCATAGCAAAACCTTGAAAGAGCATTTGCTAGATATCCTAGGGCCATATTACATGCCATAGGAAAAATGCCGAAAGACTACCCGCAAATCTCCCAGGGCCAAATTATATGCTCATCTACACAACCTGATCCACAGCCATAGAGTATCATCCTGATACTCACCATACATCATCCTGATGTATACATGATCATCATTACTACAACATCCTGCTGCAAGTCATCTGGAGCAACATCCTGAAGCTCATCATCCATGATCATCCTGATCATATCATGCATCTACATGATCCAAACCAAGTATCTACCTAATACATATCATCATACATGATCCACCTGATCATACCTGATACATATCAACATACATGATCTACCTGATCATACGATGTATCCACCTGATACATATACAGATACGTGGTCCAAGAATCCAACATGATGCATATACAAAATACATACAAATGATCCAACCGATCATATCCAGCATCCAACATGATGCGTACATACATATACATATAAATGATCCAACTGATCATTTCCAACATCCAACATGATGCGTACATACATATACATATAAATGATCCAACTGATCATATCCAGCATCCAACATGATACGTACATACATATACATATAAATGATCCAACTGATCATATCTAACATCCTCCTGATGCATATACAGAGCAGTAACTCGAGCATCGTCCTGATGCTCATCATCCAACGCTTACATCCACAGCCATGTGAAGGATCCTCCTTCCAACATGCTTGGAATGGCTTCTGCAAATGTGTCCATCACTTCTTCCTCGAAGTGTCATCAATCCAAAGAACACCAAGCCTCTCTCTGAAGTACTTGAACTTCACTCTGGCTAGTGGTTTCGTCAGTACATCTGCAATATGCTCGTCCGTCGCAACATACAGGAGCTTCACTACTCCTCTTTGCACCATATCCCTAATATAGTGATATTTGATATCTATGTGTTTTGACCTGTTGTGAAACACAGGGTTCTCAGACAGCTTCACACAACTCTAGTTATCAAAGAAGATACCAGTAGCATCCAATGGGAGATCAAATAACTCAGACAGTAGCTTCCGAAGCCATACTGCCTCACAACTAGCCGAACAGGATGCAACATACTCTGCCTCAGCTATACTCAGTGCTATGCAGGACTACTTTCTGCTAAACCAAGAGATCACACCTGATCCCATACTGAAGCAGCACCCAGATGTGCTCTTCCTATCTGTAGCACTGCTTTCCCAATCTGAATCAACATAACCCTACAGGTTAAACTTTTGATTCACATCATGCTTGAGCCCATAATCAACCGTACCCTTCAGGTACCTCAGAATATGATTTACAATAACTAGGTGAACATCTCCCGGATCCGTCAGGAACTGGCTCAATGTGTTCACCGCAAAGCAAATATATGGCCTCGTGTTCGTTAGGTACATCAAGGACCCAAACATCTAACGATACACTATGACATCAACCGGATCAGATGAAGCATCACACAGAAGCTTCAAGTTCGATGCCATAGATGTGGCCATGTCCTTGTAGTTCATCATCCCAAACCTCTTCGGGATCTCTACTGCATACTTCCTTTGTTCAAGGAAGATTCCATCTACACTCTACCACACCTCCATACCAAGAAGGTAGTGCATTGTACCCAAGTTCTTTATCTCGAACTCGGCAGCAAGCTTCCGCTTCATGTCGGCAATCAATCTATCCTCACCTGTTACAAATAGGTCATCCACATACAATAGTAGTATCAATGGATTGCCTTCCTCAAACCTTGTAGTAAAGGTTGGAATCTGCTTTACTCTTGGTAAAGCCCAAACTGGATAGAAAGTTGTCTATCCTACCATACCAAGTTCTACACATATATGACTCCCTGTCATGTGTCTCAGAACCTAGTGGCTACTCCACATACATTTATTCTTCAACTACACCATTTGAGAAAGCTATCTTGAAATCCATCTGGTGTATCTTTCTCTTCATCACTGCAGCCAGAGCAAGTACTGATCTAATGGAAGTGTATCTGGCTACAGGAGCAAAAGTCTCTATGCTACCACCTGCAACATGCTTGATCTTGTAGATTCTCTTGGAAGTCACTGCAGACTCCCCTTCAGGTCTTGGGACTGCATCCCAAACATCTTCATGATCAACTAGTACTCCTCGATCATGGCATTCTTCCCAGATCCTGGGAACTTTAATATCTTCAATATTTTTAATAGATAACTTTGTTGTTAAACAAATGTTGTAGTCCTTCTTTTGTAGGTGATGGTGTACGATCTTTCCTACACAACAAGTTAAATTGCATGATTAGAAAACATCTTATAGTTTTCAGAACAAATTATTACACATAAAGAAATATGTCATACATTCATGCAATTATCTTAGCCAATGCTTCAATACAACATTTATCCATATCCTGTAACTTTCTAGATGCCTTCCAATCTCTAACAGAACATTGTTAAGAGTTTGCACTACTCTCAACATGTCAGCAAAGAGGTTTCATTCTAGATAAGTAGTAATGGAATGTTGCATAGTGCCATAGGCCACTTACCCATGTATATTAGTAGTATACTGTTCATCAATGCAACTATTCTAATATGCATAATACACAACCTAATTCTTGGAACATCAGTATATACATTATTGAACAGTATTATTTAAACAATAAAATATGCAAGGAATGATAATTCAAATACTTATCTTTGTTTGTTTGTTGGGTTGAATCCCTCTCAGTCTTTGCTTCTTTTCTGCAACTCCATTCTGATGTGGATTGTGAGAAGTGGTCAACTCCCTCTGAATATCTGTATCCTTGCAAAAACTACTGAAGTGTGCTCTTTCTTGATCTTTGGTTCTTTGCGGGAACAACTGGAGTGTGCTCCCTCTTGATCTTTGCTTCCTAGATTACCTGTCCTTGAACTTATATCCATCCTTAATCACTATGCATGCTTATTAGTATCATCATTTTGTTATCCATGAGTTCTCATACATAATCACACATTCATTAGTATAATCTTAATACTATCAAAACACAATAATCTTAAACATGTATAGTCATGATCATTTCAAACACAGATAATAAACATTAGTATTCAAGGTTTCAGGGAAGTCTTCTTTTACTTATGCATATTCTTATTTGATCATAGGACTCTTCTGGCTAGTTAAATCATCAATAAAGATAAGAGATAGAATATGCATAAAACTCATGATTACTCAAACCTATACCTTCATGATTCTTTTGGTTAGTCATATCATCAATTATGGTAAGAAACATAATATGCATACAACCATGACTATTCAAACCTATGACTTCATGAATAATCATTATCAACAACACAACAATATAAGATCCTAACACAAGGTAGGATTCTAGCTTGATATAGGAAAAACATACCTGGATTAGCATGCTAGCTAGTTATGTCTAACATACCTGCATAATGTCTTCTAGTTCTTTTCAATGACTTGTGCTAGTAACCTGCATGTCTCATAAGTTATCCATTGTAGAACCAAGTTATACATACCTCGTAAGTCGATCTTCTAAGTGGCCCATGATAATGGATGAATCTTTGTCCTCATGTCATCATGATCATATGTTCTTGAACTAGAACATGATTTGTTTTTCTTGGTGTACCTTTCATGTTAGCGGACAACATAAACCTCATACAACACCATAATGCATTAGTACAATCATAAGTGTCAACACCCTAATCAATGAATATCTTCTATCATGCATTCATAATTTTTTTAAGGTGATACGACAAGTCTAAAATCAAGATTGTACTAACCGTAATAACATGAAGACAAACATACCATAAACTTAATCATGAACAAATCTCGAAACATACCTGTTGAGATTGCTTGTAATCTTTTTATGTAAGGCCTTAGCCTAATCTCCCTCTAAAACAAGAACTTCTTCACTTATGCAAGTGACCAATCATCCTCTTCTAGGATTAACCCAATCCACTTGATTTGCAAGAACTGGATCTGGAGATGGATTAGGGTTTGTTAGAGAAACCCCAAAAATTCAAACTTCTGAAAGGATATAAATATGCGCCTTGATGAGCTGATCAAGCTGGTATATTCAGAATTTGAAAACTGCAAAGTTTCACTCCTCAATTTTGGCTTTGAAACTTCCGGATTCACTGGATGTGACCCCGAACTAGGTTTTGATCAAAGGCCACTCTTCTGTCCAATCAAAAGGTTTTATCCAAAGCTATAAGATTCTATTTTTTTGAGGAGCTTCCAGCCATGGTCACAGATTTCAAAAATTTCCATTTTTGCAGAAGCCCTAATTTTCCACTTTTCCAATCAAAGTCCTGAACTAGGGTCTGATCAAGCCCAATCTTCTGCCCAACCAAAAATTTTGATCCTGGTCTCTAAATTTCATTTTTTATGAGTAGCATTCAGCTGTAGTCTCTGATTACAAAAATTCCAACTTTCTCTGAAACCCTAAATTCCGGAAGCCATGAATGAAGGTGCTCAAAAATAATTCCATTTTGACAGAAATATGTACCTGATTGTTTCTAGTGTAACTCCGCACTTTTCGATCCACATGGACTAAAACATTTTTTTTGTGGTGTCTTGACCTGTCATCTTTCCATCCCGATAGGTTTGACCTCAATTGGATTCTCTAACAGAGAGTTATGCGAAGTGTCGCAACGTGATATGTTTATGGGATAAAACAGGAGAGCGACCCTATAAGGCGTGCCACATGTCACTGGTTCAACTTCAGCCTCTGAAAAAGTTTCCTGAGATAGTAACATCTGTTTACTACCTGTCACATTTTATGAAATTTCATTTGGAGCTTCCTAGCCCAAGTTATGACCTTTTTTTCCAAGGTCACCTATTTATGACTGAGATCTGGAAGAGGCAGCAACCCTATATTGTACAGATCATAAATCACGAAGTACAATGAATTAGAGGTTTTCCTTTGGACACAAGGTACATCGAGATCTTAGCTTCGACCTTTAACAGTTTTAGATCCGAAAACGTCACCACAATCAATTTATAGTGAATGTGCTACGATGACTGGTTTTTGCTATATCAATCCCTAGCATCGCAAGTGCAACAAGTGTCATACATGCCATACCATGCCTTCTTTCAGGCTAGCTCTGATACCATGTTATTTTTTTAGAATTTACTTCAATCTTATCTAGATCTTAACTGAGAGAACAACATGTATAGCATATATACAACATATCAATCATGGACACAATAATGCAAGCACACAAGAGACATAGAGTTTACTTGGGGAAAACCATAAAGGTGAAAAACCCCAATAACTTCATCAGAGATAGATAGAGCACTGATACAACTAGAGTACAAGAGATAGTCTTCTCCTAGCAGCAGAGCCTCCTCCTCACAAGTGCGCCACTCTCCCAAGAGTGTGAGAGAGAATAGAATGATGAAATAGAGTGCCTCCTGCACTCTATTTATACTTGACTTGACTTGCCTAATAACCTTTAATAGGTCAGCCTTAACTTAACCACATAACATAATGCTGACTGGGATGACACCCAATAGGGTGGTCTAATAACCCTTTGACCCACATGGCCAACCCCCAATAGGGTGGTCTAATAACCCTTCGACCCACATGACTTATACATGGCCAACCCCAACAAGGTGGTCTAATAACCCATCAAGTATAAGTTACGACACTTACAATATAAATGATGACACTTCTGTATAGAGGAATAATAACATCTCTATAGGAATACAAACACTTCCGTATAGAGGAATAATACCATCTCTATAGGAGTACAATATACATATATGAAATACATTCCGAAGTTACATATCCATCAACATGACTATCCTAATTAAAATGTAAAATTTAGTAGCTGCTAAATCTAAGCTAGAGGTAATCTAATATCTATTTTCCTATCCTGGGCAGGAGCAAAAAATAATGGTATGATTCAAAGTTTGAAAATGAAATAGAGTCAAAACTTCAATATGGTAGATATATCCCCAATACTGAAATAAAACCTGTAATCTTTTGCAAAAGATAAAACCTTCTGTAAAATGATTATAAATATTTTCTCAAACTGAAAAATCAAATAATACTAATGGTCATGCAACTTTGAATATATGGTAAAATATGATCACCTTAGCATGTATATTGAGAAAAGTAAACACACATGTTAGAAGTAATAAAATTTCAATTTAGAAAACTCATGAAATAACAGGAAAATCAATATGTTACTTACAACTTTTAATAAATTGCTTATAAATTCAAAACAACATGTAAGTTCCAATTCATAAGAGATAAATACACATAAGATAACAAAGTATATATATGAAGATAAACAGTGAACACAGAGAAAGGATTCCGAAATAGATACAGTGTCAATAATATGTATATGAAAAACTTGATTAGAGTCTCCAAGTTTTTCAATAAGTTTGATCTTCAGAATAAGTTCAGAAAACTCAAAATTAAAAAAAGTATTGAACTATAATGTTTCAAATGTCTTCCTCTCATATTCAGAACTCGAACCCTGTTTATAGTGTCTTCAATCTTATTAGATAGACATTCCTCAAGCAT
Organism: Larix kaempferi; assembly: GCA_027924585.1. Classification (NCBI taxonomy): domain Eukaryota; kingdom Viridiplantae; phylum Streptophyta; class Pinopsida; order Pinales; family Pinaceae; genus Larix; species Larix kaempferi. The sequence continues at coordinate 8,330,476 of BSBM01000893.1, forward strand.
CTAACATTAAAATACTCTATCCACTTATGAGTACATGGACCACTCCTAGAATGCCCAACAGAATTTGCCATAATCTGGAGCATCTTCTCATCAACAGGTGATCGATACTAAATCATCAAACCTCCCTTGAATTGAGTAACCATTGAGTTAGGTTCGGAATGAGGAAACATAGAAAATCAACGAACTTACTAGACGAATCCAGCACTAGGCCACTTGGATGAAAGTGGTTATTGAATTCGATATTACAGTAACTTTCTTGATTGAAAATAGAGAGAACAACCGGAAAGAGTACGTAGATATTGGCACATCTACAGCATTGGACATCAAATGAGATCCAGAAGAAACGTCTCGATTCTAAAGATGACAAAACTTATGCTCCACGATGACCAAAATGAAACCTATCAATATTCAAAGAAAAATTAATAACCAAAGTGATAAAATAAATAAAAATAATGTAAAGGATGCCTACAGAATCTTCGATTCTACAGGTATCCTCATATTAGCACTTTGAATTTAAAAAGACAAACTTCAAAAAATCTAGATCATTTTACCTGTAACCGTCGATTTTAAAACCCTGTAAATTGACAGAACCTTAGTCATCAACAAACAATAATCGACCTCCGAGAGCATTAGGATTTTTTGGATGGTTCAAAAGACACTTGAACTGGCGTGGTTCTCCTAGATTCGGCCAATTTAGCTCTGAGTTTCAAGGCTCTAATATTACTTGTCATGTCCCCTTCCTAGTGACCATGGTCACATCTTGGATCCTCCCATCCCTAGAGGGTCTAGGTGATTAATTAATTATGAATTTAATTCATGGGGATAATTTTGAGGCAAGTACACCCTAGGAAATAATTAATTATTAAGTCATTTAATTAATTATGGAAGCTGGAATTAATGTTGAGAGGTATTTTTAATATTTAAATGCTAATAAATGTTGCCAAGTTGGATAACGAAGGCTAGGAGGTCGAATTGGTGGCAAGTGGATAACCTTTCCCAAGTGGAGAATATTTCACAAAGGAAATAAAGTCAGAATGGAAATAGAAACTGACAAAAGCTGGAAAAAGTAGGCAAACGCAGAAAAGTGGAAAGTCAAGGAAATGGAAAGAATCAGGAAAAGCATTCAAAAGAGAATTAGCAACATCCAGAAAAGCAGCTAAGGCGCACTTGCCAATTTTGACTGAAGGAGGTTTAGGAAAGAAAGTGGAGAAAGCTCAGAAGTTACCAATATCAGAGAGAATGCACCCTACCTCCCCCACACATGTGGTTTGGCTTGCAAAGCAAGCTACCTCATCTATTTAGGCATGATTCCAACATCAGAAGAGAACTTTTGTCGTTTGCAATTTTGGTTTGAGAGCTCTGAGCTTCTCAATTGTTGAGTGATGTGCCTCAACAATTTCTCTTGGGAGATGTTCCCCAAGGCCTTGTGAGTTTTATATGAGTGTTATGTAGGTACAACATACATTATTACATCCAATGAAATCCATTATTGAGCAGCAGTGAAGATCTATTTCCTGATTAGAGAAGAGGCTTCCATTGGAGGGGTTTTGCAGTTAAGTTTGAGGAGAAAACACCAAAGATGAAGAGTAATATGGGAAGGTGTTCTCAGAATATTCTGTGAGGTCAATCATTGGTCATTTTCAGACATAAGAGGTTGTAAATTCTAGAATATCAAGTGCATATCGAGTTCCCCCTCTCTTCTCTCACTTCTACTCTTCCCACTGCCAGATTGGAGGTGATTTTCCTAGAAGAGGAGAACTAGAAGGTTATGATTTTCATGGAAGGTATTTACATTCATATTGCAGAAAGTTTAGACATATAACAAGTAGATGGGCTGATAAATACTTCCATTTCAGATCCACAGTAATGCTCTCCTCTCTACTTTGTTCTACTAGCTCATATAAGAAGAAAATAGCCTGTGAGGCATTGTCATTTGCAAAGCAAGAACTAGAATATAAAATAATTGTTATAAACTCTATATTCAATGTTTATTGTTCATAATAATTAATATAAGACTTAATATAATCATCAAAACAGAGTTTTCATTTATTTTAAGGAGTTTACCATTGCAAAATCCAAGACTAGCTAGTTTGATGCCTAAATTCGACTAGTTTTGCCATTTTGTCTATAAAATTCATTCTGTGCACTCTTTTGTTAATCCATAAGTTGGAGAAGGTACTTGACACATCCCAGTATCCATAACAGCCCTCATTTCCATAATTTGGTAGCCTTTAGACAATGTGTGGGAAGTTCTAAAAAAGACTATCTCCATAATCCCGGGAGAGACCAAAAGCCCCAATTCTCTGCAAACTCTTCCAAGAATGATCATTTATCATTCTGAACATAACCAGAAACCCATGGACTATCATAAAGCCTAATTAGACTTCCTGATCTTGTTTGTATATGCGAATGTACCTAGAAAGCATTGCAGTAGGCTTTAGCAGTAGCTGATGTCCAAAACATAAATGGTCTCCGTACGTTGTACAAAGGATACAATTTCCCATTGTCAAAGTTGTTGCTACAAATTGTCCAATAGAAATTTCAGAACTGAAATTTCATCCTACCAAACTTAGTTTCAAGTCTCCTTACCCGTCACCGACTTCCTGTTCTGTTTGGTGAATTGATAAAAAAATGGACAATTAAATTTTATTTAAAATTCTGAACTTGAGTTAATATCTTGGTTGAATTCTCCCAAGGATATTACAGTGGTATCAGAGCATGGTCCTCTGAACCTGCTCTTGATATTTTTGTTATGAGTCCAAAGACAATCCCAGTCTCCAAAGGAAAGAACCCCAAAGATCCATTTGTGGAAGAGGAGGTGGAATCCACTAGAGGAAAGATACAAGGGGGAAATAACATGGCTGAAAACGATGACAAGGATAAGGAAGAATTCCGATTTTTTGTGTAGATTATGTTAAAAGGGCTGCATGACATATCCCATAACATCATCCAGTCTGGACAAGAGACTAGAGAATTTTTGGCCAAATACATAGGACAGAAAGAAATAGAAGGGAGTTGTAGTGGTTCTCAGAATGAGGAGAGGAAGATCACTGGTGGAATGATCTTTTCTAGGACTGGTCCCCATAATAGACCCAATGAATTCAAAGATGAGTCTAAAGATGAGCCCCAACAGACCATGCCAAAATTCCTTGATGCTCATCGGGAGGAACAACTTGAGACACATACTGAATCTATCAATGCATGGGAAGGTCGGTATGTAGAATACCAAACTCTGAGTGAAGAGTGTAGAAGGGATCTTCCTTTCAAAGACTTCTGTGAAGCACAATATAGAAATCAGCCACGGAGTGGGCATAGGCATCCAACATATAATTATGAATTGAGAAATGCTATTGGTAAGGCTCAGCTACCTTTCTTTGATGGGTCAACTAAATGCAATGCTAACTCATGGGTGCAAAAGTTGGACACATATTTTCAGCTGAATCCAATGGTTGAAAGGGATGCCATCAGAATGGAAAATCTGCATATGCAAGATGAAGCTAGTGATTGGTGGTTCCATGGCATGAAGACTTTAGGCCATGACCAAGTGTCCTCATATGCAGAATTTACTAGAAGATTGATGGAGAGATTTGACATAAGGGATCCTAAAATTGCATTCCGGGAACTAGCACATGTTAAGCAGACCGGGACCCCGAAAGCTTATATTTCTGAGTTTCAGAAGTTGGCAGTAATGGTTAGTGATATATCTGAGGCCCGCTTGACTCTGTTGTTCACAGAAGGATGAGCAAAACCCTTAAAAGGGTTGTTTAAAGTGTACCAACCAGCAACTCTCCAAGAAGCACTAAGAAGAACCAGTGCAAGATGCGATTCCAAGGACTAAATATCCACCAATATTTAGTGCACCTGTTAAAAATCAGTACCAAAGGCCACCATTCAGAAGTGTGGATGCACCAAACAGGAAGGATTATTCATTCCGAGATCGGGATGAGTTAAGGAAGAAAAAGCTTTGTTTTTCCTGCCAAGAACCTTGGGTTCCTGGGCACAAATGTGCCAAGGGTAAGGCTCATTACATAGAATTTTTTCCTCAAAGTGATGAAGAAGAAATGGGTGCTGAAGTTAGATAAGAAGAACCAATAGAAGAAGTGTATGACACAGCAGAAGAAGAAGAACCCTCACAGCCAGAAGAAAAAATTGTTGTTTTAAGTGGGGTCCCTCACTACCACACTATGAGATTTAAAGGAGTGGTAGAAGGGCAGAAAGTTTCAGTATTGGTGGATGGGGGTGCCACACATAACTTTATAGATGCAGCCATGGTGGAGAGAAGGAAACTCAAATCCAAAAATTTTGGAGGTTTCACAGTCATTATACTAGGAAAGAACACCATCCAGTGTAACCGGTGGATTCCCAAGCTGCAACTGACTATTGTAGACCATATTGTGACTGACAGTTTTTATATTGTTGATGTAGTTGATACTAATGTTGTTTTGGGAGTACAATGGCAATTTTCCATTGGTGAACATGTAGTAACTTACCATATTCCTCAAATGTGCTTCAAAAACACTAAAGGGAAACAAGTGGTTTTGAGGGGTGTTAACACCTATCCAAAACAAGTCATTTATGCACATAGTATGAGGTCTGTTCTGAGGCATGGTGACATAGAGTGGGCTACAGAATGCTTTATCAGTACCAAAGGGACCACCATTGATGTGTCACAACATCCATAGGATATCCAAAGATTACTCCAAAAACACAAAAGGGTGTTTGAAGATCTGCCACATGGAAGGCCTCCTGATAGGGGTACTGAACATTGGATAGAGCTGCAACCGGGTACATTCCCTATAAAAATCCACCCCTATAAACATCCTAAGAGATTCAAATATTAAATAGAGAAAACTATAAAGGAGCTACTTGAGATGGGCTTCATTAGGCCAAGTTCCAGCCCCTTTGCTTCATCAGTAGTCTTGGTCAAAAAGAAAGATGGTATAATGCATATGTGCATTGAATATAGAGCTTTAAATAAGAAAACCATTAAGAACAGATATCCTATCCCAAGGATAGATGAACTGATGGATGAATTAGATGGAGCCAAGTATTTCTCAAAAATAGACCTCCGTTCTGGTTACCATCAAATCAGAATGGGAAGTGAGGATATTCAGAAAACTGCCTTCCAGTGCCATTTTGGGCACTTTGAATTTCTGGTCATGCCTTTTGGTTTGACAAATGCACCTGCAACATTTCAATCATGTATGAACATAATATTTAGCAAACAACTCCGTAAGTTTGTACTTGTGTTTTTTGATGACATTCTTTTTTATAGTAAAACTTGGGAGGAACATTTGCAGCATTTGGATAGTGTTCTAACCCTTCTTGCAGAACAGTCCTTCTTTGCTAAACTATCCAAGTGTGAGTTTGGTATGAAGGAGTTGCTTTATCTTGGCCACATCATTATGCAGGAGGGAGTTAAGGTACACATGGAAAAAATTCAGGCCATTCTTGATTGGCCCAGCCCGAAAAATACAATAGCTCTATGTGGATTCATTGGCTTATGTACATACTACAGGAAATTTGTGAAGGGATTCTCCAAACTCACTTCTCCGTTAACTGACCTTACCAAGAAGGGATCCTTTTGCTGGAATGAGGAGGCTAAAAAAGCTTTTAGCAGAATGAAAGAAGTGATGAGTAGCTGTCTGGTACTTGCGCTTCCAGATTTCAGCCAGCCATTTATTCTGGAATGTGATGCCTCGGGTGAAGGAATAGGAGCAGTATTAATGCAGAACATACACCCCATTGCTTATGAGAGCAGGAAATTGCAACCGCATGAAAAGCTATATTCCATCTATGATAAAGAGATGTTAGCTATCATGCATGTACTGGTGAAATTCAGGAAATATTTGGTGGGAGGAAAATTCATAGTCAAGACTGACCACAACAGCTTGAAACATTTCTTGACTCAAAAGGAGTTGAATGATAGGCAGCAGAAACGGGTAAGCAAAATCCAGTCATATGATTTTGATACTGAATACAAGAAGGGTAAGCTAAATATAGTGCCTGATGCTTTATCTAGAAAACCTCCTTTGTCAACAATGCAAATTCCTGCTGATTGGAAGGATCAATTCATTAGTGAATATTCAAAAAACCAGTTTGCATGTCAAGTTTTGGATAGGTTGATTCAGGATGACTCATACCAAGCTATCAATGGTGTAATCTATTATAAGAACATAATTTTTCTAATTCCCGAATCCAAGCTGAAAGAACAGATTTTGATGGATGCCCATAATGCACCAGTAGCAAGCCATCTGGGATTTTTAAAAACTTACTGGAAGGTAAGAGAGAGGTTCACTTGGAAGGGACTCAAGGAAGATGTTTTAAAGCATGTAAAAGAGTGTACTACATGTCAGCAGAACAAGGTAGAACACACTCATCCTACTAGACTCCTTCAACCATTGCCCATTCCTGAATAGAAATGGGAAAACATATCCATGGACTTCATCACCGGTTTACCGAAATCCCAGGGTAAGGACTGTATTTTTGTAGTGCTCACTTCTTTGCTGTCACTTCTACCATTTCTGGCAGTCAGGTTGCCACACTTTTCTTTAAGGATATATTTAGATTGCACAGGTTGCCCAAAGTTATAATCAGTGACAGGGATAGCAAGTTTACCAGTGCCTTTTGGCAGTCTTTGTTCGAATTGGTGAAAACTAGTTTAAATCTTAGCACAAGCTATCACCCCCAGACAGATGGGAAAACAGAGAGAGTTAATCAATGGATGGAAGGTTATCTCATAAATTATGTCACGGGGCAGTAGAAAGCAAGGGTCAACTGGCTGCACTTGGGTGAGTTCTGCTATAACACCACATTCCACATGTCCATTGGAATGACTCCATTCAAAGCTTTGTATGGGTATGAGTCTTCTACTTTTGCATATTTGGTCTTTGGAAATTGTAGGGCTTAGAAGGCTAAGGATTGGCTGCAAGAAATCCAAGATATCCTTAAGGCTCTGAAAGAAAATTTGCAGGTTGCACAAAATCAGCAGAAAATCAATGTAGATAAGAATAGAACTGACCGGAAACAAAATACTCTTAAGACCAAGGGAGATGAAGAGTTATTTCCAAGGTTCTATGGACCCTACCAAATAATCAGAAAAGTGGGTGAAGTAGCATATGAATTGGATCTGCCAGCTGGGAGCAAAATCCACAATGTCTTCCATGTGTCCTGTTCAAAGAAAGCAGTTGGCCAACAAGTTAAAGTTTCAGAAAATTTGCCTCCACTTGATGATGAAGGGCACCTGGTCTTAGAACCAAGAGAAATTTTGTAGGAAAGAGAGAGGAGGCTGAGGAGCAGAGTCATAAAGGAATATCTAGTACAGTGGAAAGGTTTTCCCAGTGAGGATGCCACTTGGGAGGATGAGAAGGTTCTGCAGCATCTTGGTTTGAAACTGCTGGAGGACAAGCAGTCTTGGGAAGGGAGGACTGTCATGTCCCCTCCCTAGTGACCATGGTCACATCTTCGATCCTCCCATCCCTAGGGGGTCTAGGTGATTGATTAATTATGAATTTAATTCATGGGGATAATTTTGAGGCAAGTACACCCTAGGAAATAATTAATTATTAAGTCATTTAATTAATTATGGAAGTTGGAATTAATGTTGAGAGGTATTTTTAATATTTAAATGCTAATAAATGTTGCCAAGTTGGATAATGAAGGCTAGGAGGTCGAATTGGTGGCAAGTGGATAACCTTGCCCAAGTGGAGAATATTTCAAAAAAGAAAGAAAGTCAGAATGGAAATAGAAACTGACAAAAGTTGGCAAAAGCAGAAAAGTGGAAAGTCAAGGAAATGGAAAGAATCAGGAAAAGCATTCAGAAGAGAATTAACAACATCCAGAAAAGCAGCTAAGGCACACTTGCCAATTTTGACTGAAGGAGGTTGAGGAAAGAAAGTGGAGAAAGCTCAGAAGTTTCCAATCTCAGAGAGAATGCACACTACCTCCCCCACACGTGTGGTTTGGCTTACCAAACAAGCTACCTCATCTATTTAGGCATGATTCCAACTTCAGAAGAGAACTTTTGTCATTTGCAATTTTGGTTTGAGAGCTCTGAGATTCTCAACTTTTGAGTGATGTGCCTCAACAATTTCTCTTGGGAGATGTGCCCCAAGGACTTGTGAGTTTTTGATGAGTGTTATGCAGGTACAACAGATAGTATTACAACCAGTGACATCCATTATTGAGCAGCAGTGAAGATCTATTTCCTGATTAGAGAAGACGCTTCCATTTGAGGGGTTTTGCAATTAAGTTTGACGAGAAGACACCAAAGATGAAGAGTAATATGGGAAATTGTTCTCAGAATATTCTGCGAGGCCAATCAGTGGTCATTTGCAGACATAAGAGGCTGTACATTCCAGAATATCAAGTGCATGTCAAGTTCCCCCTCTCTTCTCTCACTTCTACTCTTCCCACTGCCAGATTGGAGGTGATTTTCCTAGAAGAGGAGAACCAGAAGGTTATGATTTTCATGGAAGGTCTTTACATTCAGATTGCAGCAAGTTCAAATCCATAGTAATTCTCTCCTCTCAACTTTGTTCTACTAGCCCATGTAAGAAGAAAATAGCCCGTGAGGCATTGTCATTTTCAAAGCAAGCACTAGAAGATAAAATAATTGTTCTAAAATTAATATCGGACTTAATATCAAACTTAATATAATCATCAAAACAGAGTTTGCATTTATTTTAAGCAGTTTACCATTGCAAAATCCAAGACTAGCTAGTTTGATGCCTAAATTCGACTAGTTTTGCCATGTTTATTGTTCATAATAATTAATATCATACTTAATATAATCATCAAAACAGAGTTTGCATTCATTTTAAGCAGTTTACCATTGCAAAATCCAAGACTAGCTAGTTTGATGCCTAAATTCGACTAGTTTTGCCATTTTGTCTATAAAATTCATTCTTTGCACTCTTTTGTTAATCCATCCATTAGAGTAGGTCCTTGACACATCCTAGTATCCATAAAAACCCTCATTTATGGAATTTGGTATCCTTTAGACAATGTGTGGGAAGTTCTTAAAAAGACTAGCTCCACAATCCCGGGAGAGACCAAAAGCCCCAATTCTCTGCAAACTTTTTCAAGACTGATCATTTATAATTCTAAACATAAACAGAAAACCATGGACTTTCATAAACCCTGATTAGCCTTCCCGATCTAGTTTGTATATCCGGATGTACCCAGAAAGCATTGCGGTAGGCTTCAGCAGCAGCTGATGTCCAAAACATAAATGGTCTCCGTACGTTGAATAAAGGATCCAATTTCCCATTGTCAAAGTTGATGCTGCACATTGTCCAAAGAAATTCTGAAACTGAAATTTCATCTTACAAAATTCAATTTCAAGTCTCCTTACCGATCACTGACTTCCTATTATGTTCGGTGAATTGATAAAAAAATGGACAAGTAAATTTTATTTAAAATTCTAAACTTGCGTTAATATCTTAGTTGAATTCTCCCAAGGATATTACATTACTAACCCTGTTCTGTTTGATTAACTTCTGATTTTTCAACAACAGATTTTTCTTAATGGCTTTATATCTATTCTTCTTTTCTTTCACGCAATTCCACTTATCAATTTGTACAACCAACTCACCTTGTTAACACCCAAAAAGTGCTCACTACCTCATCTACCCCATTACATGACTCATTTGTCCATATTTCCTACCATATTTGCCTCCAAAAGGTCACAAAACCATTAAAAAAGCCTCCAAAAGGCCAAAAAACCCCCTTTTCCCCCAAAATAATCCAAAATTCCTCCAAAATAGCAAAAATCCTCTAAAAGGGGAATAAAAAAATACAAAAAAGAGGAAAAACAGGGAAAAAGGAAGCAAAAACCCTATACAGCTGACCTAAACCATATGGTGCCCAAAACCATGGGCCAGCACTCCACCACTAAAAACCTATAAATAGGTGATGGAGGCCCCTCATTTCATATCGACAGTCAAACACACCCTTACTCTGCCAAAATCACTCCTGAAGCCCTAGCTCACCTTTGAGCTACTTTCACATTGGAGTGCCCCTTTGGAGAAATAGAAAGGAGCAAAACTGGAAGCTTGGAAGCAACCATCTTGGACTGCTGCAAAGGCTTCACCCACCTTCACATTGGAGGTATAATCAATACAAAAACCCTTTTTATTATCTTCTCTTTTCTGTTTTATGCACATGTTTAGAGTAGTTATTATTTTACTGTACTGTCTTTCATTTACTATTTTTTTGAACTCCTACTAAGGAGTCCCTTCTCCTTAGTAGGTGCTCATTTACACAAGCTAGGGTGAAAACCCTACCTACAGTTTTGGTGACTCCCCTTGTGTTCCTTTGAATTTCTGGTTATAGCTTTAAAGTTTTAAATATTTTTAATTTTCTGCAATATTTTTCTGTTTTTTCCTTTCGGCTGTCCCTTTCGGCTGCTGTAAACCACGTCTTTAGCCCCCCGCAGTTGCGTCCTAACTGCGTCTTTCAGGCGTTTACCTGCGATCCGACCGCGGCTCTCAGACTATTTCTAGCGAGCTACCGACGGTTTCCAGTCTGTTACCTACGATCTGACCGCAGTTATCAGCTTGTTTCATGCGATCCGACCACCGCTGTTAACCCATTTTTCTGTGGCCTACTTGCAGCTTTCAGCCATTTTCCTGTAACCCTCCTATGTCTTTCGGCCTTTTTCCCGCGTCCTGCTTGCGGCTTTCAGCCATTTTCCTGCAACCCGCCTACGACTTTCGTCCTTTTTCCCGTGTCCTTCTTGCAGCTTTCAGCCATTTTTTTGCAACCCTCCTACATCTTTCGGCCTTTTTCCCATGTCCCGCTTGCGGCTTTCAGCCATTTTCCTGCAACCTACCTACGACTTGTGACCTTTTTCCCGCGGTCCGACCACGTCTTTCGGCCAAAATCCCGCAGCTCGTCCGTGCTTATTGAGCTGTTTCTCGTGGTCCGACCACCCAAATTTGCCACAGACCCGCAGTCTGTTTTCTGCACTTTTTTCACTGTTTTGAACCCAACAGTTTGCTGCAATATTTTCTGCAGCTGCACAGCCATTTGTCCTATCTACAGCCATACTTCCCTACAACGTTTTTTTTGTAGTATTATTTCTGTTCCATTTACAGAATATTTTTTAAAAATTTCAGCATTTTAATTGAAAGAGAAATTTTTGCATTTCAAAGTTTAAATTCTGTATTGTTATTTTTAGTTAGAAAGTTGCCCACCCTGTGGCACTTTTACTTGGGTTCATCATCTCACACGCACACACTCTGTCACCTAATTCAAGTGAGCCCTAAAATACTACTTAACACAACCAACATTCTAACCCCACTTGGGGAACACATAAGAATTTTCGTAGTTAGGTAGGATCGGGGGGATAGGCATCCAAATAACACCACTCGGTTGCTTACACTTGAGACATAGTTGTTGTCCATTAGGGAACCAAAATCCCCTAGTATTTTTTCACATGGTTTAAAACCAATTTATCAAGAAGGCCTCTCCCCTAGGAGGGTTGAAGTCACAAGATTGGTTCCAGAAGCCTGAGTGGAATACCTCAATCCATTCAGTAACCGAAGGATACCTTTCGCAGTTCTCGGTGTATCACCCATATGGGGATACAACGGTGATAGAACCAAATGGCAGATTCACCCAACCGAACGTGTCATGAACGAGGTATCCTAGTTGCTTTTCTTCTAAGATTGACTACTCGGTGTCCCTCTCAATAGGGTGATATCTTTAGCCACTTGGCTCTACTATCCATATTGTCTGACTTGGATTTCATGACCTTGCAGAGGATATGTCTAGTTGAGTTAGAATACTATTTAGCTAGGTGTTTGCATGCTCCCTTACCTCCTTTTGGTCTAGCGAGTCCATTATTTTTATTTTTTAGGAAACCTGCTGCTTGTTGGTATTCTGACCATTTCTGTTGATACTCCACTTATTGTAGCATAGCTGTTACAGTAAGTGTTTTGAGTTGGTTGTTGGCTTGAGTGCCATATTTTTTGAGCTCTCCTTCTGCACACTTGGTTACATTAGGGTTTTTTTTTAGTTGTTTTTCACTCAACACAACCCCCAGATATTTGACACCATCTGTCACCATTGAGTCCCCGAGACATTCTTGGTGCCTCTGGGGCGAGCCCCCACAACACGGTTCACTTGACATCACCTGTCATAGACATAGATCTTCATCACTTGATACCACTCATCATAGATCTCGAGCTTTGTCACTTGACTCCACTCATCACCCAATCTTGACAACAGCATAGAACTCCGTCACCCAATCTTGACACCCCCTATTTTACCTCTGATTTTGAGGCAGAGTCCGAGAACCCCATTTACACTGCACCAACCAGCCCCATGGCTGGTGTGACTTCCACCCCTTTCTTTGTAGGGACCATTGGTGGAGCATCCACCACCACACCAGCAGCCACACCTGCTTTGGGTATGCCCTCAACGGGGCCCACATCTACCATTCCGATCACTGCACCCATTCCAGTAGCTAGCATACCTATTTCCACTCCATCAGTGACTCACACTACCTTTGGCAGTGCAAGATCATCCCATACCACTTTCGTTCCTCCACTTGGGGGAAACATCCCAAACCCAACCCCTCCACTTAGGGGCATTGGCCCCAACATGGTCACAACCGCTAGTATGTCACATCCTTCTACTAGTTTTCCATTCATGACTAGTCTCAACCTTCCTAACCTAGCTAGACTGACTAATGATCCCATCCGACAAGACCCTGCATGGCCTCACATGCCCACCAAGCTCCCCTCCAACATCCCTAAGTTTGAGGGAAAGGCAGGTGAGGACCCCCAGAACCATATTATGTTTTTCCATCTATGGTGTTCTTTCAATTCCATAGTGGACGACTCTGTCCACCTCCGTCTGTTACAATGCACCCTCACTGGCTCTGCAGCTAAGTGGTACATCGAGCAGCCCCATGGGACCCATGCTACCTTTACTTCCCTTGCCTCGACCTTCCTGCATTTCTTTCAGTTACATGTCTGCTATGACGTGGGAGTTGAGATCCTACTATCTTGTAGATAGAACACGACTACCCACATCACTAACCACATTCATGAATGGTGTCGACGCCGCAGCCTCTGCAAAATTAAGTTAGACGACCATATCTTCTTAGATTGGTTTCTAAAATCCCTCCTTCCTGTCATTGCCAAGGATGTCGCATCCGAACGACCCCAGTCTGAAGAAGAGGCCATCCTCAAAGCCCAGCAATTTGACCTCATTTATGCCCAGTCAGTTTATTTGTATTCCATCATACCTGATGCCCCTCGCGGTGATTCCTTCCAACACGATGCACCGGGTGCATCCCATGCCATAGATGGCATCATTGGCCATGTTGCCTCTCATCCCCAACCCTTTTCCATAGCACATCCTTGCCATGGCCCCAACCTTTCACGGGCTACATCACAGTCTGGAGCTCCCAATTCGTATGCTCCCATGACACATCACCACCATTCCCACGGACCCTCCTGTCCACCTCAGTGCTTTGGTCATGCATCCCCCACTTATGCCCCCCGGGTCGCACCTCAGCCATATTACCACTCACAGGCTGCACAAGCTCCTGTGTCCTCTCAATCCCAACCTACTTATTACCCGCCATAGGGAGCCCCTGTGGAAAACCCACAACCCGTTTTGCAGACATATCAGCAACCCCCACAAGGTTCAGCACTTGCACAGCCTCCACCTACTTATTATCCACTGTAGCCTGCTCTCGCACCTGCACAACCCTAGAACCCACCTGCTGCCCAAGGACAAGTATACACCAAACAGAATTTGAAGCAGAACCAAAATAACCAGTGCCAACAGGGCCAGCAAAACCGTGGCATAGGACGTAACCATGGGAATAACCCCCCTCCAGACCAAGTCGGTCAACCTCCCAATCGCCCAAATAACAATAACGCGGCACTTACCAACCAGAACCCTGATCGGCCGCCCAAGCAGGCTGAAAATCCTAATTTGCGAACAAACCATCCTCGGTCTATTTGCGGGGTCTATGGCCACTATACACATGCTTTCCCACATTTGGAGCGAGCTCGGCAACTCTGGACTGATGATACCCATCGCCAAGGGCACGCGGCTCCTCAGGTGCCACCCAACCCCCCACCCCCTCAGCATCAACCTTTGGTACTGCAAAAACCCTTACCAACCCAAGGCATAGTGAACACTCAACCATTGGCTCCCCCTTAAGGCAATGCGCCACCACAACAACAGATCACTTATGCCACTCCTGATCAACCCATGTTAGACTCAGGTACCCACCACTTGTTAATGATGTCATCCACCGATGTCAACCTCCAAACCCATCGGAACCAATATGGCTCCACCCCTGAAGCCTCTCCCACCGACAAAAACCCTAATGCCCATCCCACTGATCAGACATTATGTATACCTCTGGCTCCACTAGATGGCACCTCCAAAGCACCTCACTTCCCACTTCGTCGCATCAACAATAATCCCAATGCTCGCACTGCGTCAAATTACAACATTGTAGATGACTTAGCCAAGTCTCCCGCAGCCATGTCTGCGTTAGAAGTCTTAAAAAACTATCCTTCATAGCGCAAGACTTTTCTCTCCACCATTGGTGCTATTGACCCAAATGATTCACAATTGGTGGCCTTCGATTTGGACCAGTCCGAACCACGCCTGCCTTCCACTTTAGCGTTCCAAGTTTTTGTTTCTGTTCGGAATCTTGTCATCCATTGGTGCATTATTGATGAAGGTGCCTCTACATGCGTTTCCCTTTCATGCTAGCATTCCAAATTTATTCCTACTAAGAGGGTCACGGTCATGCTTCGGGTTGTCCTATGAGTTTCCCTTTCGCTCATGGCCCTACCACGGGGGGTTCACTTAGTGAACTTGTTACATAGCACGATCGTTCGCATGATATTAAAGAATACCCCTATTTTCACTAAATATTGGAAAATGCATCCTAAAATTGTATTGTTGAACCCCCCTCCCAATATGCCTTTCTAATTAAGAAAACCCCTAGTTTCACCAGATATTGTAGGTATCCATTTTTATCAACCCATTTTTAACACCCCCTTTATATCATATTACCAAGTTGTAACAAATAGGAGCCCTAACACATCTTAGTATAAGCAAACAAGATGCTAAATAAAATAATAGTATAATGCTAATAATGATCCCACTAGGATTCCAAGGGTGACTGATCAATTTGTAGCATTGGATAGCGGAACACCCAAAGAAATAGTACTTGCAAAGGAAAAATGCATAAAACACAACCTAGTCAAGAGATCAACATAACAAAGAATGTAAAAGACTAATAGTCCAATTGTTAGTGCAATTCTTAGAAAATATGAGAATTGAAAATGTTTCACACCACGACCTGCCAATCTACCAATTTTATATCATGTAAATACAAATATAGCCATAGAGAACTCATGTTTTCTATAAGCTTAATAAATTAAACTCCATAAACATGCAAAATTGAAACCCTTTTGTGGAGGGACATCCCTACCTTCCTATCAAAACAAACATCATTGATGTCTGAACCCAAATGAACATAGACAAATTCCTTTTCCTTTTCAATAACACCGTATGATCATGTGCATATCTTGGATTTGGGTCATTCACAATATCCAATGAATTGCCTCCAGTTCCTCTACATTTATTCTTGCAATCACGGAATTAACAACATGTAGTTACCTTGTCTTGGGTTATATCTAGTTTTTTTTTATCTTTAAAGGATAGGGAAAAATCTCCATTGTTAGGTTTCAAGCATGCAATAGTTATAAAGATACACAAATGGTGAAACTTATATGATACCATTTCATGGTAACGATAACAAATAGGGTATATAAATAAGGATTTATATTTTCACCTATGTTCATGTTAATTCCAATACAATATTAAGACAAATGCCTTTCATATAAGAATTGAAATTACAATTATGAACGCGTCGAATATAACTCAATCTAACAAATATTCCTAAGTGGCAATGTGAAAATATTAAACAAGAATACAAAAGGTTGAAAAAAATAATTAGTCAAGAAACATTGATCTAATTTTTCTTAGTTCTAGTGAGCCAAGAAAGATTGGTCTCACTTTTCTTGGTTGTGGTGGAGCAAGGTTTAATTGAATCTTAATGCCCACCTAAACCCCAACCTAAAAAATGAAGATGTAAATCTTTTACCTGATGCCTACAAAAAATACAATACAATTGTTCAAGTCTGGAACTCCCATTTAACTATATCTCTTAACTTAAAGATGGAAAACAATATAACATCAATTCAAACCAAGCCTAAATAATCTATTAAATGAGGATTGTTGAAGGCCAATAATCCAAAGAGACTTCCATCGATATTATCATTGGTACACTATTATCAAATTTATGCAAACCTTAGGATCATAAGCAATATCAAATAAATATGGAAGGTCCTTAAGTTTTAGGTGGTTATGAATTGAGCCCGTGATTTGGATGTATGAATCAATCCGATGATTTGGAGGTTATTCCTCAGCACTCCCAAATAAAATAACCCCCAATATTTATATTACTATGTCAAATTAAAAACCCCCCTTGACCCCTTAATATGGGGCAATATATTTTTGAGGTTTTTAAGAGTATTCAACCCCCCAATATGAATGGACGTGATATGATATTGCCTCACTGGTGAACCCCCCGTGGGCCCTACTAGTCTAATCTTCATCTTATGGGTAACTAAGGGTTTCGAATGGATAGTGGAAATACTTGTCGGGATTGTCCTCATTGATCAAGGGTTCATTTGTTTCCATTCGAGAGCTTTGACATATTTCCTCAGGGCTTCTTTCGGATTCTACCTCAAGTTTCTCCTTACCCATGGTTTTAATAGAGATCGACTCTTCATATTCACGGCTGGTTTCGAAGTCAGGATTCTCCAAAGCAAATCCTATACGCTTGCGTTGGGTTTTCGAACTGTGCTAAGGCCATTCCTCATTAACCTCGAATCCATTCCTCTTGAGGAATGAGCCCCAATTATCACTTAACTCAGTTAACCAATGGGAAACTAGAATATTTATCATCCCATGATGAAATAGACTCCTCTCTTTATCAGCCACATTGTACTGAAATGCATGGGTCATCTTCTAGATACTATTAATGAAATAATAGAGCATATTGATAGGGGGACCTTTGAAGACAAGTAGTAACGTAAGGTGATAGAAATGGGTCTATGACAAATGCCCTTCAAAGGTAATATACGTTATAATCAATTCAAGCAGAGACCACCATTGTTTCTTCAGCATATGTGAGGGAAACCCAAACTTGGATTCTACCTGCTGATTTGTTTTAACCATGAACCCTTTCCACTAGTGATCCTTCATATGTTTCCCCTTGAACCATCCCTCACTGGTTAATGGCAACCCTATCGCTTGTGAAACGAACTCTTCTGTTAAATGGAGGTCAATATCACCAATTTTTTCCATTGAGCGATGAAACGAGGAAGCGAACACTAGGTTAACTGCCATGTTAAAACTTGAGAATTTATGCAAGAAAGGCATCCAACCTACTCTGGTCGCACGCTTATCACACTCTTGATAAGAGTCTAGATACTCAATCCCAAGAATTCAAACCGGGAAATGGGATCCATAAGGATAAAGGTAATCTTCCAAGACACATACATATCGAAAATAGCAATAGGGAGATGAATCTAACTTACCTTCGTACCTTGCAGATCTATCAACATTGTAACTAACCCCATATTACCCAGGTACAGGAAAAACTCAAACATGTGTGAGGAATGCAGGGTAATGATACCTCTGAACCTATAAGAGGCGTTTCAATCCACAGAATGCACTAGCTACGATGATTGTTGTTGGGAAGATGACATGCAGACAATAATAATGGATGAGATTTGTGTCACCATCAACCATAAAATAGTAGCGCATTACAATTACCACATTAGACCTTACCTTCTCACATTTCATGCCAATACCAAGATCGAATCATGCTAAAACCAATGATATTAATCTTACCTCAAGGTGTTAAATTAATGATTTATGATCATTTAAACACTATCCAATGCAAATTAATAATAAAAATCACGAATGAAGCGAAATAATGACTATCATAAGATTATGGTTAGCGTGAAAGTAATATGATATGAACACCTTATATTAAGATAACCACAACCATACTCATACAATGGAATAACCCAATTCTTTGACCGAAATGAAACATGTGAATAGATTAAAAAGCAATTGGATGATGCAAGGTGTTACCAATAAGTTGAGTATCAGGAATAATGAATGTAATACTTTGCATATCCAAAGTTTATATAATTGATTTAATCCATAAAATTTAGGAGCTACAAAAATTCCAAGATTAAGATCAGTCATTTAACCTTTAGCAATCAAACTGAAATGTGAAGTAGATTCAATCCAATTGCATTTCCAATTCTTATGTCCTGATCAAGATTCTAACCTTATTGGGATTACCTTTAGAATCAAAGATTCTGAATGCACTCCTAAAATATACATTTTTATCAGTATTGATAAAGGACATAACTTCCGACATCAGTCACACTTAAAATATTCATGAAAGGAACAAATTGAATTAATGCTCAAATTGGTCCGAAGGGTGTTGCCCACCAATAGGTAGCAAGTGAAGGTTTCAAAAGACTTGCCACCCCTTGATGACGGACATTTGGTGCTGACACCTTATAATATTTTGGAGGTCCAAGAGAAGAATCTAAGGAGCATAATAATTAAGCAATTTTTGGTGCAATGGGAAGGCTTGCCGAATGAGGATGCTACTTTAGAAGGAGAACACATCTTACAACATCCCTGTTTGAAATTACTTGAGGTCAATAAATATTGGGTGGGGAGGACTATCATGTCCCCTCAATAGTGATCATTGGATCAAGTTCCTAACCCAACCAATCCCTTGGGTTGAGGAGACAAATTCATTTACTATGGGGTTAATTTTGAATTCTGGGCATTTAATTAATTAGGAGTGTGAATTAATTATGCCTATAGTTTATTATGCAGTTGAGATAATTATTTTTCATCCATTAAATAATATTTATGATAAATCAAAGAGGATAATGCTCCACAACTGCGTTTTAGTGGATGAGGTTGAATTTGGAGATCACTTGCAAAAAAAGATTAGAGGAGATCATCCAAATCTAGAAAATCAAGAAAAAAGAAAGAAAGATGGTGCAAATCATAAAAGCAACAAAATATAAAGAAAAGCAACATAAAGTAGAAAGAAGAATCAAATAAAAAAAGCAGGAAAGTCCAGAAAAGCAAGATAAGTCAGAAAATCCAAATCCAAATTTGGACAACATATTTGGAATCGACATTAGGGACAATGTTTATAGGCCAGGGATATGGAAACCCAACCTCAATCCCAGTAGAGAACCCCAACCTAGATTGATTGCAGAAGTAGCTTCATGATTTTTCACAATACAGTCTTTAGTGTGCAATGCTTGGCTTATGTTATGTTTTAGGGAACTTTTTTGTCTCTGTAAAAGATCATTTTTACCCTTTTTGGGCCACCTTTTGTTCACATCATGAAGTTGGTAGGATAGCCTTTATACACTGGACTAAGGCACCTGCCGAGTATCCTTTAGAAAATCGATTTTTTTGGTTGACAGTAAATCCGTAACCTGCACACAAAATGGCTAGTATTGCGATAAGAGTCAGTCCAATAAAACTAAGACCGTTTCTTGAAAATGCGATTACAAAGTTATACTTTGCAACTCCGTATGGTAATGAAGCCATATCTACCATGTAATTTGCATCCCTCTGCTCCTTTAGAGAGAAATCTCCGATGTCGAAACAAAGTGGTATTCTGTTGTGCAATGTGCCAATAGTGACCAACATATTATGACCTCTTTGGCTTGTTTGATTGCCCTACTGATTTACCTCATGCAATATTATGTTGTAAATCAATTAGTTGAAGACATTTCCAACGTTGGCAAATTTAATGGCTATCGTAGGGAAAACTCAGACGTACAATCGCAAAAGTAATCCCTGTCAATTCTCAGTGCAAACATCTATTTTGTTTGATATTGTTATCAAACAATAGTAGTAGCTACTGGTTGCTTTCCAAGTAAGCTTTATTAGCTTGCCACATAAGCTCCCTCATCCCATTGCTATGCATAGTGAGATACTTTTGTTTTAAAAAAGAAAAATTTACTACCTTGTTGGAATATTTGCAAACATACTTTATTTTTTTAAATTAAATATTTATTGAATTTATTAAATGTCAAATCTCATGCATACTTAAATGTTGCAATTCTTACAAAATTTAAATAATTAATTTTGCATAGTTATATATCCATATTGTTTTGTTAATTTAAAAAATTAGTTTTTACATTGAGGTAATTATGTACGATTTTCTTATAAAGTATTCATATAGAATTTTATAGAAACACTGAATGACTTTTTTGACAATGTGTATGTGGATTGTAGAGCATGCCATAGATTATGCCCAACAAATAACTAATATTACAGAATGCAAACTATGGTAAATTCTTAAGGAACATGACTATTTAATATTAAATTTTTGAATTACAAGTAGCACAATTGTGGTTCTGTAGCAGCTATAGTTCGCTACATGAGCGACAGCCTCGCCAAAGCTTATGAATAAGGAATTGAGCAATATCAGTCTCTCTTCGGTCACTATTAGGTAACACATGTTTTCTAGCTCTTTTAAAATAGTTTGAAAATTTTGAAAATAAATCTATCCTATTATGCATTGGGCATGTGCAAGCTAATGAGGGTCACTTTTGGCGCGTTAGATGCAATAGAAAACTGAAAAATCAGGCATCCCTCAACTTGGGTTTTTTGAGATGCTTACACAAGATATCTTGCATCGAGTAAAAAAGATGAAACGTAGGAAATTGACTCATGTTTCCGAATATAAAACTTTTAAGTATTGAAAATTTACATAACTATGTCAAATTTGATTTTTTCTAACAATCACTTTTTTTTTTTTTGGCAAATGATAAGGTATATGTTTTTGTGGGTGCAGCCTTTCACTGCCTAAAGGACGGTTTCGGGCTACAAAATATGCTATACATGTATAGAACCCGTACCACTAGTGCAGTGCTATTTTTCCAAAATTAAATGTTTAATTTTTAATTATTTTTTAATTATGTAAGTGGTCAAACCTCGAGAACGGTACGTCAAATGTGGGTGCAGCCTTTGAAGGTCTTAATGTAGTTATTTTGACTCGTATTTTTTACAAGATGTAGAGGTCGGTGTCCTCTAGTGTAGCATACAAGTTTTTTTAGAAATGGTTGTGAAATGAAAAAGTTATGGAATAAACACTAACAATATGTTTTTTGACCAACGAAGTGATGACACAAGAAAACTAGAAAATAAATAGAAAATATCAATATTTAAAAAAAAAAAATACATATTTGGAGTCTACATAAAAAATTCTATCTATGCCTAAAATTTCGTCAATAATGGTCAGGTATGTCATGTTGTAGAGAGCGGTGAAAAACAAGCATACTCAGAAAAATGCTGAAAATGTCAAATCAGCTATGGTCTAAAAATTCCCTAGCATAGGTTTGGTAAGTCTGAACCAGCCACATAGGACAGTGGCTAACACGTGGGAGTGGGAGGAGCAGGTGAGTAGGCACTCAGGAACGCGCATGCGTTATGTTTAAATTCAAATAACGCGTGCGCATTGTATTTAAATTCAAATTTTAGTGTTTTGGCGCTCAATGTTATAAGCAATGCGCTAACATTATGTGGATACATAATGTGCTAGCGTTATTGCTATGCAAAAGTATTACCAAAATGCTTTTATCCTCCCGTGTTTTGCATTTTCTCCTCTCGCCTTCCCTATTTTTATGTTTACCAGATATTTTACACAAACAAAGTGATAACGCAAACAAATTAATAGGAACAGTCTTCGAAATGGCTTGATGAATCATTTCAGTGGACACGTATTATCTAAATATCATATCCATAGAAAACAACTAATTCAAATAGTCAATTTGCTACAACTAAGATCAAACTTTAGATAATATAGTTTTTATAGTGGTAAGCGGCGCTATTGCAATCTAGGTAAATATCATACAAATATTTCAAACAAATTTATGGGCATAAGCATTCCAGAAAAGATGGCAAAGTTTCAGAATGGTCCGTTGTACCAATAAAACTAGGGGCACCAAAGTAAGGCTCAAACTGCGTTTATGGACACTTACCGATTGAAGGATGTCTGAGTGTAAATGAAAAGGTAGCAGCCCCTATGGGAAGCCTTCTTCTTCACCGACCTTCTCTTGGACTCGAGTGGCCTCAATGCCCAACCATCGAACAGTTGCACGAGCTGTAGTTAAGAAACAATGGTTGAAATAGAGCAATTATAAATGATTTGATCAACAAAGCAAATCGCCATCCTCTTCTTTATCATCATCATCGCCATCCTCTTCTTTATCATCACCGTCATCATCCTCATCACCATCTTCATCATGATTGGGTATTGATTATCATCATCATCATCCTCATCATCAGCATCCTCTTCTTTATCATCACCATCATCATCATCATCATCATCTTCATCACCATCATCTTCATCACCTTCATCATCATATTCATCATCATCTTCATCATCACCATCCTCTTCTTTATCATCACCATCATCATCATCGTCGTCGTCGTCATCATCATCATCATCATCATCGTCGTCGTCGTCGTTGTCATCGTCATCTCCATCATCATCTTCATCATCATCATCATCCTCACCACCATCTTCATCATGACTGATGAATGATCATCATCTTCATCATCATCATCATCCTCACCACCATCTTCATCATGACTGATGAATGGTCATCATCATCATCCTCTTCTTTATGATCACCATCATCATCATCATCCTCATCGTCATATTCATCATCATCTTCATCATCTTCATCATCATCATCATCATCATCATCATCATCACCATCTTCATCTTCATCATGCTTGATGATTGATCATCATCATCATCATCATCACCACCATCCTCTTCTTTATGATCACCATCAACATCATCATGACCATCTTCATCATGAGTAGGTATTGATTATCATCATCATCGTCGTCGTCGTCATCATCATCCTCTTCTTTATCATCACCATCATCATCATGATCATCATCGTCTTCATCACCATCATCTTCATCATCATCATCATCATCATCATATTCATCATCATCTTCATCATCACCATCCTCTTCTTTATCATCACCATCATCATCATCGTTGTCGTCATCATCATCACCATTATCATCATCATCTTCATCACCATCATATTCATCATCCTCATCGTAATATTCATCATCATCTTCATCATCACCATCCTCTTCTTTATCATCACCATCATCATCGTCGTCGTCGTCATCATCATCATCACCATCATCATCATCTTCATCACCATCATATTCATCATCCTCATCGTAATATTCATCATCACCATCCTCTTCTTTATCATCACCATCATCATCATCTTTGTGAGTATTTTGATTACAGTAAGATCTAGGAGCTATGGAGAACCTCACAAAATCGAATTATTTGCAAAACCAGTGAAAAAGCTTGAAAAAGGAGACAATTTTACACACCATGTGAGCTTAATCTTTGCATTAATTGACTATCTAACATGTGAAAATGTTAAGAATGGATTTTTATTACATCCATGAGAAATTCGAGAGCATTAGATAGCTCAAGATGAGTGTACAAGTCAAAATTGCCAAATTGGCCTCAATCCCCCCTAGGTGGGTCCAACTCACTCCTAATCATCCCAAACAGTCACAAATTCAGGTGTGAAGGTGGCTGAAGCATGCTGGGTCATAAATGAGGCCAAGGCAGGTGTGGGTGAGCAAGTAGAGGTGTTTGGGAGGACCAAGGGAGCAATAAATGCTCCAAATCTAGCCAAAACTGGGCAAAATCCACCCTAGCGCTCCTAGTCAACAGCAATTCCCCAAATCAAGGAGAGAGAGCGCTCCAACATTTAATGAGGGTGCACTTTTGGACAAAATAGGAGGTTGGGTCAACTGGTTTGCTTGGAAGTGGGTGTGAACACTCTCAAATGTGGGTATTTGACCAACTAAAGTCACCAAGTCCAAACTATGGTGTAATGAAGCACATGAGCAATAAAAATTGACTATGGTTATGGACTATGGTACTAAGTATGGATTACTGTTCTAACACCCCCCCTTAACCAGAACTTAGTACAACTCATGAAAATAAGTGGGAGGCCTTGGCAACAAAGGCTCAAGTCACCTCATTACAAACAGAATTTTTATTTGTCCATATAAACCGAGGACAAGAAGTAAAACCACATGGGATAAAAAATTCCCTCTAAAATGGACATGGAGCTGAACCTGCAATTAAATTGCAGCAATCACCATCCATCACTCACTCCAAGAAAATCTCTCAAGTGAGTGAAGGTCTTCTCAGTAAAATACTTGGTGAAAATATCTGCAGTTTGCTCGGTGGATGGGCAATACTGCAAGGAAATCACCCTGTCATGCACCAAGCCCCGAATGTAGTGCATATGGATTTCAATGTGCTTTGTTCTTTGCCTCTATACTGGATCAGTAGATATCTTGATGGCACTTTGATTATCCACCCAAATGTTGGTTGGAGAATCAATAGCAACACCAAACTCCTGAAGAATGCCTTGCAACCAAACACACTGTGTGGCTGCATTCATTGCTGCCCTGTACTCGGCCTCGACTGATGAAAGTGAAATGGTATGTTGTTTCTTACTTGACTAGCAAATGGGACCTTCATAAAACATAAAAACAAAACCTAAAGTTGACTTTCTATTGATGGGATCTCCAACCCAATCAGAATCAGAAAATCCAGCTAGTTGTAGTGAAGAACCAGCTGCATAGTGTACCCCAAAGCTCTTTGTTCCTTGGACATATTGAAGGATCCTTTTGGCTTCCTTCCAATGGATCTCATGTGGCTGCTGCATATATCTTGCTACAGCACTTACAGCATAAGACAAATCAGGTCTTGTATGTGTAAGGTACAACAAGCTTCCAACTAGCTGCCTGTAGAGTGTGCAATCCACCAATGGAGAGTCTTCAAATTCACCTAGTTTTATGCCTGAAAGGAATGGGCACTTTGATGCCTTACATTCAGCCATTTTAAACTTCAATAACAGGTCTGAAGCATACTTAGATTGACTCATCAATATACCTCTCTCAGATTGCTCAATTTCCAAACCCAAAAATTGCCTTAGCAATCCTAGGTCACTCATGGAAAATTCACTGTGCAAAGAAGCTTGAATTGAGCCAATTTGTTTGTTGCAGCTCCCTGTAATTAAAAGATCATCAACATACAGTACAATGACCTGCAAATTATCATCACATTGCTGCAAATAAACATTTGGATCAGACTTGTATCGACATAAACCAATTGAGAGCAAAAAAGCATCCATTTTGGCATACCAAGCCCTAGGGGCTTGCTTGAGTCCATAGAGTGACTTCTTCAACCTGCAAACAAGTGTGGGATCCTCTTGGAACCCTTCAGGTTGCTACATATAGATATCTTCCTGTAGCTCACCATGTAAGAATGCACTTTTAACATCCATATGGTGAACTTCCCAACCCTTACTAGCTGCCATGGCTAGAGCTAGTCTAATTGAGTCCATCTTTGCAACAGGTGAAAAGGTCTCTGTATAATCCACACCATGGATCTGTAAGTATCCCTTAGCCACTAAGCTAGCCTTATACTTCATATCAGAACCATCAACAACAGGTTTGGTTCAAAAAATCCACTTACATTGCACAAGTTTCCTCTGGGGAGGAAGAGTCACCAAATCTCATGTTTTGTTCTCTTGGAGAGATTGGAATTCTTCTTGCATTGTTGTTATCCACCTTGGATCATGATGAGATTCCTAATATGATGTTGGATCAGATCCAATCATCATCTAATAGTGATCAACAAGTTCACTTTCATTTGCAAAGGAAGCATTGATTGTTTGAGATCTAGTCTTCCTAGGCTCTTGCGGATTGCCTGCCAATTCACCTGCAGCTTGTATGATTTTCTTAGCCCACTTGGGCCTTGATGGTGACTCATGTACATAAATTTCATCTTCAGCAATATCAGAAAAATCAGAAGTGGAATCATCACTAATTTCATTAAGGTGTGGAGGAGAAGAGCTTTCCCCCGGTGCAAGATCAAAATCAAGAATTGGTTCTTCTTCGAGTTGCACACTTCTCTCAATGAAAGTTTTGAATGTAGATGCATCAAAGAGCTTGTATCCGTTTGTGTCTTCACCATATCCAACCATGATACATTCTCTGCTCTGTGGCTCTAAAGCCTTCCTCTTTTCTGATGGAATTCGAGCCCATGCTCTAGACCCAAAAATTCTGAAATTTGACACATTTGGTTTTTGGCCAAACCATGCCTCATAGGGGGTTTTTCCTTTGACTGATTTGTGAAAGGCTCTATTCTAAATATGAGCAGCACAATTGATGGCTTCAGACCATAGCTTAGGTCTTAGATCCCTAGCTTCAATCATGCAAGTGGCCATCTCTTTGAGAGATCTATTTTTCCTCTCTGCCACACCATTTTGCTGAGGTGTGTAGGGGATTGAATGTTGCATTTGGATGCCACATTCCTCACAATGATGCTGAATGTTATTTCTCACATACTCCTTTCCATTATCAGTCCTAAGTATCTTTATCTTATGACCACTATGATTCTCCACTAAGGCCTTCCAAATCTTCAATTCCTCAAACACTTCTGATTTCAATTTAAGGAAGTAAACCCAGCAGAATCGAGAGTAGTCATCTATGAATGTGAGTACATACCTTGATCCACCATATGATGGAGTGGGAAGAGGACCAATGAGGTCTGAATGTACCAATACAAGTGGTTGAGTGGCTCTCCTTGCCATTCCCTTCTCATAGCTACGCTCAGGATGCTTTCCAACTACACAACCAATGCATGCACCATTTGAAGATTTGATTTCTGGAAGCCCTTCCACCATCTGGTCCTTGTGCAATGTCTGGAGATATTTGTAGTTCATGTGGCCAAATATTTCATGCCACAACTTGTAGGTCTTGTTGGCATGAGAGACAAGAGCATGGTCACTAGAATTTGGAATGAAATTGGAGAATTTGTACATTCTCTCTTCATGATCAGCATACCCCACTGCCACAACTTGATTTGAAGAAATTTCTGAGATTTCTACCAAATATGGAGTAAATGTTACTCTCTTGGCTTCTCCTGTATGGGTCATTTGATAAACTGATAGAAAATTTGCAGCCAATGAAGGTACATAGAGCACATCACTGAAATAGCCATGCTCCATGTCAATCCTCCCAATCCCCTTGGTCTGGATTTCTGAATCATCTCCCATTCGAACTGTTGGGCCACCATTCGAATGCATAGAAGAGAAGAGCTCTTTGGATGAGACCATATTTCTGGAAGCTCCTGAATCAATGATAAAGGATAAGGGATTCGAAGTACCTGCTACCAAAGCATGACACTTCTCCTTATTGTCAGAATTTGAGGTGCTCTCCGTCTTCCTTACGCCCTCAGGGACTGGGATGTTGTTCTTCTCCAGCAGCTGTGCCATTGAGTCAATGGTTTTCTTCATGCATGAGCTCTCTGGATGCCATCCCTTATGACAATAGGTGCATTTGGTCTTTTCATTTTCCTTCTTGTCCTTCTCCTTTGACAGATTCAAACCTCCATCTGCAGACTTGGTCTTGTCAAACTTCCTCTTCTCTGGCTGCTTCGAATTCTTGGCTTTCTACTTGCCTTTGTTGGCATTTGAAACACCCATTTCCAGTGCTTTGTCCTTTGATTTTATGGTGCCCATCTGAACTAGTTTGTCCTGCTCCTGAGTGAGACACTCCATGAAGGTAGATAGTGATGGCATTTGCCAATTTCGAAGGGTCATCTTGGCTGAGTGAAATGTGCTAACAAATACAGAAAATTCTGAGCCTAGCTTCGAAAGGATGGACATAATCAGTTGTTCCTCCTTCTTAACAATTCCACATTGTTGCAATTGAAGCACTAGTAACTTGAACTTATTGAAGAACTCTTGGATGGTTTCAAAATGCACTGGGCTCAAGCTAATGAGCTCATTTTCAAGCTGGTGGCCTCTCAGTTCATCAGTTTTCCCAAAGAGTGATTCTAGCTTCACCCATACTTCATTGGGGGTTGTCAAACTATCTATATGAAACAAGAGTTCCCTCGAAATGCTCAGGCATAGCAATCCATAAGCTTCATTAAGTCGATTGTAGTACTTTGCTTTCTCCACAGCAGAGTTTGGCTCCACTTCTGTGCCCATGGTTACTCTATAGAGACCCTTAGATCTCAATTTGATAACCATTTCAGCCTTCCAATCAAATAAATTGAAGGGTGTGAGCAACATTTGGTTTGCTTCCATTGCTGCTGCGTTAATGGTGAGAAAACTACTGAAACACCTACAAAAAACACTCAATTTTTATCTGGAAATCCTCTCTAGAATGCAGTTCAATGCTCAATATTGACCTACAACTCACTAAATCCACAATGGATCTAATACCATGTGAGTCTTTTGATCACAGTAAGATCTAGGAGCTATGGAGAACCTCACAAAATCAAATTATTTGCAAAACCAGTGAAAAAACTTGAAAAAGGAGACAATTTTACACACCATGTGAGCTTAATCTTTGCATTAATTGACTGTCTAACATGTGAAAATGTTAAGAACAGGTTTTTATTACATCCATGAAAAATTCGAGAGCATTAGATAGCTCAAGATGAGTGTATAAGTCAAAATTGCCAAATTGGCCTCAATCCCCCCTAGGAGGGTCCAACTCAGTCCTAATCATCCCAATCAGTCACGAATTCAGGTGTGAAGGTGGCTGAAGCATGCTGGGTCATAAATGAGGCCAAGGAAGGCGTGGGTGAGCAAGTAGAGGTGTTTGGGAGGACCAAGGGAGCAATAAATGCTCCAAATCTAGCCAAAATTGGGCAAAATCAACCATAGCGCTCCTAGTCAACAACAATTCCCCAAATCAAGGAGAGAGAGTGCTCCAACATTTAATGAGGGTGCACTTGTGGACAAAACAGGAGGTTAGGTGAACTGGTTTGCTTGGAAGTGGGTGTGAACACTCTCAAATGTGGGTATTTGACCAACTAAAGTCACGTAGTCCAAACTATGGTGTAATGAAGCACATGAGCAATAAAAATTGACTATGGTACTAAGTATGGATTACTATTCTAACAATATTTATAATCATCATCATCATCATCGTCGTCGTCATCGTCGTTCTCGTCATCTCCATCATCATCATCCTCACCACCATCTTCCACATGATTGATGATTGATCATCATCATCATCCTCTTCTTTATGATCACCATCATCATCATCATCCTCATTTTCATATTCATCATCATCATCATTATCATCATCATCATCATCATCATCATCATCATCATGATGTAATGTCCCCATTCAAATAAGTGCATAGTAAGACAATCCCATCAATCCTACTAGTTTCCTAGGTTGGATGGGCACATGTGGAATGGTAATAAGGAAACTAATAAATGATATTTAGACATTAGAAGGGTTCAATCATTTAATAAATATGATGAATAAATAAATTCAAGAGAAATTCTAGGTGGCAAGTGGTTTTGGAGACATATGGAGGTGGTGGGACCCACACTAGCTTGATTTTTCAATGACACATGGCAGCTCTCTCTTGCCAATTCGAATTCATGGGAAGGTGAACACTCTTGGGTGAGTTGGTAAGTCATAAAACATGGCATTGAGCATCTTAGGTCGAAATGGGATGGAATAGTAACCTCCATGGGAGAGGAAGAGTCAAATTGGAGACTAGTGGACACATGGGCTAGATTCCCTAGTTTTATGACAACAATAATGAAGCATCTATGACATTTTATGATAAAATTCAGACCTGACTTCTTACACTTGACCATTATGACATGTCAGCCCCAAAAATAGGCTCAAAAAGGCGATCATGGAGTTGGAGGAATCTAAAGAGACTCAAATTCGAATTTGGGAGAAGATGGAAGGTTGGAACTAGGAGACAAGTGGCAAATGAGGAATATTTTCTAAATGGAAAATTATTGAATCTATTGAGAGGATTTCGACCCCTTGAAGGCTAATGTTGGTTATAAAATGTAGAAATCAAGTATGAGAATGGCTTTTGATGATTTGAGAAAAATTGCATTTGTGAAGAGAGAGCTAGTGGATGACTAGTTTCTTGCCTTAGCCAATTTCGAGGGTGAAAGATTCCCATCCAAGTTGGTGTTTGGAGAGGCCACTCAGGTCTTTCATGGTGCTTTAATGGAGTTTGTATTTGCAGGTAGCAGCTACAGGAAGTTTCATGGTTTTGTTTAGTGCAGCACTTTCTCTCCACCGTTTCCAGTTTTGAAGGCATATTCGTGCTCCTTGAGGGAGGGCGTTTTTGGTGAGCACTTGTGCTTCTTAAGAGAGATTATCATCATATATTTCTGATTGTAATAGCTTCATATCCTCTGTTATTCATATTTAGAAAGCCTCAGGTCGAAATACCCACTGGTTGTATGCAAAACTATTGATTAATGAGCAAACAATGTCCATTTCACCAATGCATTGATGTATGACACTATAACATTGATTATTTCAAATGGATGGATGATTCTCTGATATATTTTTGATCAATACACTTCCGTGGATGTCTTCAACAAGTTTCATGTACTGTACTTGAGCATTTGAAGCATTTTTACTCAGTTTAGGGTGAAAACGTGAAGGTGGGTAACACTTTCGTGAGAAACGAGTGCAAAATCGTCTTAGCGGAAGTTATTCGGCCGAATAATAAATATTATTCGGCCGAATAATAAACATTATTCGGCCGAATAATTTACATTATTCGGCCGAATAATGCAAAGGTTATTCGGCCGAATAACCACAAACAGTTCTCCGTCCAGTCTAACGGAGATCCTCGAAATGTGTGCAAACAGTTGCCGGACGGAAAAAAAAATTCGGGCAATAGTTTATTCGGCCGAACAATTGTTCGGCCGAACAATCATTCGGCCGAATAATCCGTCGGCCGAACAAGTATTCGGCCGAACATGTTTTCGGCCGAATAATTGTTCGGCCGAATACTTATTCGATCGAATGATTGTTCGGCCAAACTATTTTTCTGCATAAAAACACCGCATCGACTGCCATTTGGCATTCCTTGTTGGAAATTTCTGGACCCCGCAACGGGCCCGCAGTAGCTTTGTTGCCACCCCGCCGCTATTCGACGACCCGCCTGCTGCCCCTGTAGCTGTTGACGCTCCACGAACTGCTGCTGTAACGTCCGCCACCCTTCCGCTTCTCCACCATCCGCTGCTACCCCGCGACCCTCTGTTGCTCGTCGGCTTTACGTTGGATAGTTCGTCGCCTTGTTGGCTGTTTGCCTCTGTTTCTTGTTGGACGTTGCTCGTCGGCCGTTACGTTTTCGGTGGCAGGTGTGTTCGGTTGTGTTGCTGCGTGGACGCTGTTGCGGTTTTGTGTGCAAGCTTGAAAGCTCGTCATCGAAAGGTGCGTTTTTCCTTCACTTGTGATGTTTTGATTCTGGCTGTGTATGTTATAGGTCTTAGTTGATGACTTTATTTGTTGCTTGGTGAAGGAATTAGTTGTTTCTGGAGCGTTGGAGGATCGAATAGTCGCGGCGTCGTGGATCGACGATTTCATAACTGTTCGTTGGGATACAGGTATGCATCGATACGCATATTCTGCTCTTTAGTTGGTGGCATTAGGAGAAAATTAAAAAAAATCTGTTCTGGGGGTTAAAATTGGAAGTTTTAATTTTTTTATATTCAATTTTGATTTTGAAGATGTTTGTATGTGCATGAACAGGGTTCATGAACTCTGTTCATGAACTCTATTCATGAACACAGTTCATGAACACAGTTCATGAATAGAGTTCATGAACTCTGCTCATGAACTATGTTCATGAGCAGAGTTCATGAACTCTGCTCATGAACTCTGTTCATGGGCAGAGTTCATGAACTCTGCTCATGAACTCTGTTCATGGGCAGAGTTCATGAACTCTGCTCATGAGCAGAGTTCTGTTCATGAACAGAACTGGAACAGGTATAGTTAGATTAAAGCTTTTATCTTAGTCATTACCCAACGAAAAGTGCAATAATTCACAGGTATATGTTTGAGTGCCCATATAGACTCACAAGCTAAACCCGGAGTCTAAGATAGCTAAATTATTACACGTTTTTTTACTGATGAAAAATAGTGATTAAGGTAGGTCTAATTAATACACAATAGGATAAAACTGGATGTATGCTTGGTTGGCTCTTTTATTACAAGTTGAGTAGGATTATATCAACTAGCCATCTACCTTATGTTAATGTTAATAATTAACCATTCTGAAAGAAGAAACAAGGCTTAGGCAATATTTTACAACAGTATAAATAGAATATAATTAGCAGCCGCTCCAACACGAGGTTAAAAAACACCCTGCTCATTTCTTTTCAAGATGATTTCAAATACATTACTAAATAATATTAATCCATCTTAATTATAAGATCTTATCTGGGTTCATGAAGCTTAGAGATCAAACTAAAGTTGAACTTATAATGTCTTGTATCAATGGGTTATTCATTCTAATGGTGTTAGATACTGTATTTACTGCTGAATCGTTACCAGATAATATAATTGCCAACTTCTTAACTTTTCTATATATGATGATATATCATGGTCAACCCTTATTTTTATGATTGTTCAATAAAATCTAGGAGCTCTAGTCATGTTATACATACTTTTTGTGTGGTATCTCTTGAATACAAAAATAGAAGCTTACTTCTAGCAGGTATCTAACCATGAAGAGCCCTTAATAATATATAATTCTTTAAAGATTAACCAGACCACTAGACCTAATAAAATTTCATCCTTGTTAGCCGTGATCTAAATACTTAAAGCTATATATGAACAAGTACTAATTAGCCTATAAATCTTATCTTGTTTTCTCTTAAGCACTATAGTTATTATACCTGCTTTTTTTAGGGAAATAACGTATGAGTAAATTTGGCTTATACTAATTGTTAAATATACTAAGTACAGATGAAGTATCACCATTGGTTATCAGCTTATACTATGACTATAACACAAGCTTTACAATAGCTATAAGCTTTATACTGCTTACACAATGACTGTAACTAACACATCATATCACGTGTTTGGTTTCATAGCTTACTACTTACTGCTATCAATGGAATCACCTTCTCTTACTAACATGGCATGAGAAGAGTTCTGTTCATGAACAGAGCTCTGCTCATGAACAGAGCCCTGCTCATATAAATGGATATTTAAACCCTAAACCTGAATGAGTTTCATTAAGTTTCCCTAATTTTTAATGAAAGGATAATGAAGGGTATACTACACATCTTTATAAATGGTCAACCGGTGGTTTTACTATGTTAAGTGAGGTACAAGAATGTTATATGAGTTCATGAACTCTGTTCATGAACAGAACATGTTTATGAACAGAACCTTTTAATGAACAGAGTTCATGTAGAAAGTCACTTAAAAATTTGATGTTCTTAGGTATTTTTTTTATAAAAATGAAGGAATGTTTGTTTATTGAGATATAGAATGAAAACATAAGTGATCATTGAAAAATTTGGAAGGTTATTGTACTATTACAATTAAATGATTATGAGATGATTATTGATGTTATGTTTATGCTGCAATAGTGTTCTTAGAGCTAGGAGAGGAACTTACGAAAGAAAATAAGTTATAATATTTTAGGTGGCTCTACATTTTGTATGCAGATCTTTAAGAGATATGTTTTTAAGTTTATAGAATGAACATGTACAATTTCAATGTGTGTAAGTTGTTTTATCATAAATATAAATTAGAAATCTCTTAATAAGTGTATATATATGTTATACTATTTTAGCCAGCTCTACATTTTGTATGCAGATCTTTAATAGATATGTTTTTAAGTTTGTAGAGTTAACATGTACAACTTCAATGTGTGTAAATTGTATTATTATATATATGAGCTAGAATTCTTTTAATAAGAATATATATATATGTTTAGTGAGATGTTTGTTCATTGACATATATAATTCAACCATATTTGTTGGATTAAAAGTTTTTAAGGTTACTATACTACTTCAATTAATCATGTTATGACTTATATTTGATAATGAAATGATTATTAGATATATCTTTATGTTGCAATATTAGTGATGGTAAGGAATTTTAGTTAATTAATTAGAGTTAGGATGGGGACTTACATTTTGTTGTAGTTTTTTATCAAATATTGGCTTGATGTTTGTAGAATAGTCATGTACAATTTCAATATGTTAACGTTTGTGTAAATTTAGAAGTTATATCAAATGGAAAGAGAGTCTTCGAAGGGAAAGCGTAGGAGGTCATCACAATCCTCAGGAATTGGTGTTCCAGTTGGTAGTCGAAGGTTGTCGAATTCACCGAGAGGTTCAAGTTTATTGCATGGGTCCCAATCATTTGATCATCAACGAGTTCGAAGGGGTACAAATGATTCTCCTTCATCTTCTGTGGGAGAGCTTCGATCTCAACCTTCTCTTGGTATGAACATTAATGTTTAATAACGTATAAATTGTATTTTTTTGTGTTTTGAATTTATGGACAAGGTTAATTCTTGACTATGGCTATATTTGAAGCAGAGCGACGTTCAGAAGATGTGCGTAATTCGATGGAGCGAGGGGAAGATCAAGATAGGATTGTAGATGATGGAATAGGTGTGGGTGGAGAGCAAGGTCCTGAAGATCCTCCTAGAGCTAGGACGACATATGTTCCACTAGCTGAGGGGTGTACACCCATATCAACTTATCCATCTGATTTACCTGATGAGCTTCCATGGCAAGGTGTTGTGCAACAAACTATTCTTGAAAGTTGTAGATCCCACTATGACAGGTTGAACAATGATCTTTGTTCTTTGGATCTCCCTCCAGAGAGTCGACAAAGTCTAGAGATTGTTTTGGCGTCTTTGCAAAAATTCATTGATGCATATGAGGAACTCGGACCAACTACAAATGGTTTTGTTCATTTGATGCGGATGCGAAGGGACCAAGTTATGGGTCCAGACAACTGGGAGGTTGTGAAGGAGAGAGTCACTAGAGAACAAGCCAATTCAATGTTCAATTTCAAGGAAGGCCTTAAGCGAAAAATGTTGAAAGTGCAATATTTAAAGCATCCTCAAATTGCACATTTAATATATGATCGATTTCTTGCAGCTTATGGTCGATTGCCTTGGAACGATGAGGTTCCTAATTATTTTGCAAGATTTTTTTATGCGGAGTTTTTTTTAGGTATGAAGCCTAACTATACTGATGTTCCTTCTGACTTTTATGGAGTTGGAAAGGGTAGAATATATAATCGAAAAGGCGCTCTCAGAGACCCTACCACTATACAACCTCCACCTGAGATACCTCGTCCACCAAGGGTTGTGGCTTTAAGATCAGAGATGGAGACAACATCTCAACTAGGGACAATTGGAAGGGAATTGGTAGGTGATGGTTTAGCTTCAGCTCTTGCTGGAGTAGAAGTTGGTTTGGGGCGAGAGAGGGCTCGTGCTATTGTTCGTCAAAGTTTTGTTTACAAGACTAATGACGAGGTAGATGCATTAAGCATGGATGATCTCAGGGCTTATGCTAAGTCTTGTCGAGATATAGCTTCAGATGTGTTATCCAATGACACATCGAGCATGGGAGAGGTTTGTTGATTATGCTATGACAATCTATTTGATTTTTTATTAATCATTTTGAATTGAATTATTTGGTACATGGGAATAATTATATTAAGCAAATGTATTTTGTTTGCAGTTTTCGAGAATATTAAATGCACATAATTTTTGAGTCTCCAGTAGTCAAAACCAAGAGCATCTTAGTCAAAATGAAGAGCGCTTAGGAGAGGTATTTTAATTATAATATTTATGATTGAACTTGATATTTTTTTTGTTTGTTTGAATTTTAATATTTATCAATGTATCTTATTGTTAATTTGACTTATTTATGCAGGTTTCTTTAGATTCCAACTTTTTAGATGGTTTACCATCTCTTGTGAGCTAATGATTTTAATTTTTTTTTGTTTTGGTTTTAAGTTAATTGCTTAATTTATTATTTGTATCTACTATGTTTTATTTATTAACAAAATTTAAATTTTAGGGAAGAGACCATTTGGAAATTGGGGGCGAAGATGTGGGGTCTTTAATGAATGCAGATATTGGCACCGAGGTAATTTTGTTGAACTAGAAATGATCTCTGATATAAGTTTAATGTTTTATATTTTTTTGATTTATTTGAAAATTGTTTTTGTACATGTTGCAGCTTGGCTCTTTGAGATCCTTCGGAGCCAAAGGAAAGGCTCTAGGGGAAAAAAGTGGTGGACATGCATTCAAAGAATTTGATGTACGATTTTTTTAATAATTGAATTGTTTTGTAGATGAGTTTAATATCTTAATATCTTGAATTTAGTTTAAAATTGTTTAAATAATTTATGATCTAAATTTATAATTTGTTTTTTTGTGTATTGTAGGTTGAGTTGAGTCCCAGGGAAGGTCCTAGTGGAAAATAGTGAAAAGATATTGGTCTAGATGGATAGTGGTTCAGACTTTATTGTTTTTGTTGATATCTATATATTGGTGTTGTTTTGAACATGGAGGGTATTAATTTTTTGATTATATATATATGTACATTGAATTCACAAGTTCATCAACTCTTTTTTGGATTATATACATGAGTACATGTCCATTATTTCTCATTTGGTAAATGTTTAGAATATGTTTTGCATGAATGTTTAAAGTGTTTTGATAATATTTATAATATGTTTCGCATGAATGTCTAAAATGTTTTTATAGGTGCAATCCAAGGTTAGGAAATGTTGAATGATGACAATGAATGTTATGAAGTTAGAAAATGTTGAATGATGAGAATGAATGTTGAATGTTTCGAATGTTATGGAAGAATGAATATTGGGAAAGAATGAATGGGAAGTGTTAGGAATGTTTAAAATGTTATTCCAAGTTGGGAAATGTTCAATGTTGAGAATGAATGTTATGGTAAGAATCAATGTTGGGAAAAAATGAATGGGAGGTGTTAGAGAAAAAGGAATGTTGGGAAAGAATGAATGGGAGGTGTTATGGAAGAAGGAATGTTTTCAATTTGTTATGTTGAGAATAAGTGTTATTATAATATGTTTTGCATGAATGTTTAAAATGTCTTGATAGGTGCAACCCAAGGGTAGAAAGTGTTGAATGAATGGGAAGTGTTGGAAATGTTTAAAATGATAATCTAAGTTAGGAAATATTCAATGTTGAAAATGAATGTTATGATAAGAATTAATGTTGGGCAGAAGTTTATGAATGTTAAAATTTTTGATAGAAATATGGATGAATTAGGAAGTTTAAAAGCAAATATATGTTAAGTTCAAATTTTGATATAATGGATTTTTAATTAATTTAATTTTTATTTTCAATGTTCAGGTACATTTGATGCGGCTGAAATCATAGCAAATGGGGGTAATGGTTTTTTTGTTTTTTAATCATAAGCGAAGATTCCAGGATTGTGAAGTTTGTGCTAAATTAGAGCAATGATTTTAAACAACAATTTGATGAATTTTCATTGATTTGTTGTAAATAATCATTTCTCTAATTTAGCATAAGCTTCACAATCCTGGAATCCTTGCTTGTGATTAGAAATCAAATGATCGTTATCTCCATTTGCCATGATTTCAGTTATGTGAATTTGCACAAGCGACATTTTAAATTAAAGATTTTGGACGGAGAACTTGGTGACAATTTTAAGACATCTATTTAAGATCATATTTATGGTGAAGTATGTATTAAAGAAACATGTTCGATGGATTAAAATAATACAAAATTTAAGAGGTCTTTTTGTGATTTTTCGTTAGTATCAATCAACCAAAAGTAAAAATTCGGGGCGGAGTGGGGATAGCCACATCCGTTATCTCATCCCTTAGTGGTCTAATAGACATATGGGGACCCGAATAAAGTACTTTTGAATTTTCAAATTATATTTGAATTCATTTTTAAGCATGTTAAAGTACAACCATTTAAGTTTTTCTGTTAGTTGTCATTCAAGAAAATATTCATAAAATTTCAATGAAAAAATATACTGTGCACAACAATTTTGATAATTGGACAAAAAATATATTGCACACAACAATTGACATGGACAAAAATATAGATCAATTTATTTTTGATATGTAGTTAAAAACATTGCAATGGAATACCATCTTCAACTATCCGTTCATGGTCACATATGGATAGTTTCCATTTTTTGGTTTTTAACTGTTTTTTTGATGGAACTTGTATCAATTTGATTCGAGATGCACATACTAAATGACTATATTGACAACATATAACATCGGGCTCATAATCTTGAAAGTAGACATAATTTTTAGTCATATGCGTCTGCTGAAAAAAGTAGCCTTTTAAAATGATGGATCCTCTTTCGTATGTAAATCCGTTGTCGTTGTAGTCCTCCAATAACTTCATTTTTTCTTCAGTGCATCGCATCAAATAATATTTGACATTTTCGTTGTTGTCTACAGGTGCAATCACAGCGAAAACATCTCCTGTGCAAGTTATGATTGGTGTTAGCGTATTTAAATGAATTAAATTGACTACTTATGGCGATGGATTAGAATGAACAATTTATTAAAAAGTCAAAAACAAGTTTATTACCTTCTCTTACGAGATCTGAAATTCTATCGCCATCAGACGATATTGCTATTTCTTCTGATTCTAATTCTTCAACACTTGCGAGAGGCATTTTTCCTTTTGGATTAATCTCTGTGTGTCTCCAAGCTTTTACGTAGTTGTTTGTTATGTTTTCACAAACTTCTGTAGACTCGACATTTTCAATGCAAATATGACAAAAGCATGATTGCTTTCTACTGTCAAATGCAAACACGTTGTGAAATGATTTTGTTTGAATAGAGTGAAGATCTATAGTTCCATGTATGGTGCTAGCGTCATATGGTATTGATCTATTTATATCTTGGACCCCAACAAGCCAAAAAAAACCTACACAATAAATAGTGTACATGTGTACTTAAATGTTAGTATATACATTTTTTTAAATTTTAAGAAATAATATAAATTAAAAAAATAGTGGACATACCTGCGCACGTCTTTTGATTGTTGATTATAATCATGGCTTAGATTTAATTGACACCATTGGACAACCTCTGCAGCTGAATGAAACCGTGCTGAAGAATAGTTCATTTGCCATCTTCGAAGTGCTCTTTTCACGCATGCTCCTGCACCATCATGCTCACCTTTTCCATGCCCAGTCTCAAAGAAATTCCAGCGATGTTTAACGTTCAGCGCTTTATGAAGTCGACATAACCAAAAAAATGATCGTGAAGATTTAAATTGACCCGCACATCCATCAGACCATATCCAATGCTCTTTGAATTTGACTTAGCGTTTTTTAAGTGAGTCATAGAAAATATTTTCTATACAATGTTGGACAAAATGTGTGTCGTGTGTACGATCATCGCTGATATAGAAGTGATATGCTTTAATCACATCTCGATTGTCACATGTGCTTTCAATGCCATCGACATCCTGTTGAGAATGTCTATATACAACATGGACAAATATCGAAACTTGGTCAGAGTGATAGTATTCACTCTGTATTTCTTTTTGTGCAGCAAATGTATAGTTTTCAGCAAAATCAACCACCGACAAAATTGTTCCGGGTGGAAAAATTTCACGAGACTGTTTGAATTGAAGATCTTGCCATCGTGCTCTATGTGAATGCTGGGTGTATTTATAAATTTCGCTTTCAAATTTTTTGAGAAAATCTGTGACGCATATCTTGTCTTCTAGCAAATCAATTCTTTTGGAATGTGAATCACTAGAACTTGTATTATAGTTGATGTATTCGTATCTCTTCCAATCAACATTTACATTTGACAACGATTGATCATTATCGATAGGGTATTTATTGTGGAATAACACCAAATTTCCACAATGATGACAATGCTTTCCATTGACACACTTCTTTGAATAAAATACTTCATCGTGATTTCTCTCACATAAAATTTGAGATATGAATTCACGTATCGTCGGCGGAGGTGGTGAATTTGTCCAAAACATTTTACCAAATTCAAGAAACGTGTCATAATATAACTGAAATTGCACATGATAACGGCAACAACAAGTATCACGTATAGTTATAGGTCGAACATACCATGGTTTTTTTTGCACAAATGTAGTGATTGATATATTAATTCCACGATGATCTTCCTTGAATTTATTGAACAATTGTACTTGTGTCATGTCCATTATATGTTTTGGTTGGCTTTCATATACATTTCGTGATATTCTTTTGCGTATCACATCTCTTGCATTTGGTGAAACTCGAGCATGTTCCAACCAATATTCTCGTACAATATCTTTAACACCTGCTCCTAATCTATCTTTGTAAGGTTGTCTACAAATAATTGCCCAACAAGCAAGTTCATTATTTTCATCTATTTGCATTCTGAATTTGCTATGTTTGTATAATGTTTTTCTTGATGTTCCAACTGCTTTTGCTAGTTCTGTTGTCAAACACTTTTGTTTAATACTGGCTGAAAGAATTGCTGTATGAATTGCTTTACGTGCAGCACTGATATCTTTCTTCCTGGATTTTCCAAATTTTTTTATTGCATCGCCTATATTTTCCATCACATTTTGTTTCAATTTCGACTCTTTTGTTACTTTGTGAATACCCAATAATGATGTAGCACCTTCTAACTTCTTGGACACTAATAAACATCTCAAAATTTGTGCTTGTCCTACTATTGAGTAATCCTTGAGAACTTCATCATAAAATTTTGTAGCACGATATCGTGCAACATGTATTGGTAGTTTTTCTCCATATTTGTCGCAATCAATGTCTTCTAACATTTCATAATCAATAGTAAAAGTACCTATACATCAAGTTAAATTTAATTTAACATATATCAAAAAATAAAATTCATTATAAAAAAATGAATTTGGAAAATATATGATATATACATACCAGGTTCAATTTCTGGATTTTGAACTTGATCTTCAATATTGATTTCATCGACATTAGCATGTAAATCACTATTTACATCTTCTACAATGTTCTTTTCAACTTCAATTTGTTCTTCTTGTACTCTATTTTCAATTTCCATTTCTTGAACATTATCATGTAAATCTGTATTTATATCTTCAATAGTTCTCTCTTCCATTTCAGCAACCCTTTGTTTTTTGGCAATATATCTGAGTTTTTGTTTCTCTCTATTATCATCATCATCACGTTTACGATCAGCTTTTCTTTGACGTTTTCTCTTATTGCCCATGGTTGTTTAATCTATAGACGATAAATTAAAGAATTATGTTACTTTATAGTAAAAATAAATAAATTAAGATTTAAAAACATTTACGGAATTTATAAAAACATGAACTGAAATTTACTTTACCTTTTAAAAATTTTGTAAGAGTCTTTTGAAGATTTCTTTGGAATTAACTTTCCTTTGAAAAAATTCTCTGAACAAAAATCTTCTTTGGAAAATAATAAAAACACCTTGTTCCAAGGAAGAAAATAAAACACCTTGTAAATAAATCTTTGTTGTAAAATTCATTGCAAAAATATATACGAAAAAAACCACTAGAAAAAAATACTTTGAATAAAAACTTATTTATAAATATATCTGGGAAAAAATCATTGTAAAGAAATAACTCTTTGAAAAAAAACACATTTCAAAGAAATAAGAAGTACAAAATTACCTTGCAAAAAATCCTTTGCAAAATAAGATAACTATTTGAAAAAACTCATTTCAAATAAATAAGAAGTGCAAAACTACTTTGGAAAAAAATCATTTGCAAAATACCTTAGCAAAACAACAATTTGAAAAAACCTCTTTCAATTAAATAAAAAGTGCAAAGCTACTTTGAAAAAAAAACATCCTTGCAAAAAACCTCCTTGCAAACATGTCTAAAAAAAGAAATATTTTGAAAAAACTCCTTGCAAATATCCCTTAAAAAAAACACTTTCAATGTGTCTTTTGGAAAAAAGAAGAAGAAACATACTTTGTAAAAATCTCTTTTTCAAAAAAATGTTTTCTTTGCAAATATACAATAAGAAAATAAATATTTGGAAAAAACTTCTTGCAAATATGCCTTAGAAAAAAATTTTATTCAATGTGCCTTTGGAAAAAAGAAGAAACATACTTTGTAAAAACTTCCTTTTGCAAAAAATGTCTTCTTTGTAAAAATGCAATAAAAAAGAGATATTTTGGAAAAACTCCTTCAATGTGCCTTTTGTAAAGAAGAAGAAGAAACATACCTTGTAAAAACCTCCTTTTGCAAAAAATGTCTTCTTTGTAAAAATGTAATAAGAAAAGAGATAGTTTGGAAAAACTCCTTGCAAATATGCCTTAGAAAAAAAAACTCCTTGCAAATATGCCTTAGAAAAAAAAACTCCTTCAATGTGCCTTTTGTAAAGAAGAAGAAGAAACATACCTTGTAAAAACATCATTTTGCAAAAATTATCTCCTCCTTCCGAAATTAGTTTGACAAAAAAATGCGAAGTTCAAATATGCGAAAATAATGAATTCACTTTACGTTTATATATATATATATATATATATATATATATATATACATTTTTTTTTTTTTTTTTTTTTTTTTTTTTTTTTTTTTTTTTTTTTTTTTTTTTTTTTTTTTTTCAGTCGATGTATTTTTTTTTCCGTTTAGTTATTCGGCCGAATAACCTTCGCCATAAGTTACGGCGCCGTTATGGAAAACAGTTATTCGGCCGAATAATTATTTCGGTCGAATAATCTCTGAAACATGAACGATTCAGATCTCTGCAAAATTTTCAGGTTTCTCCATTTTCGGAAGGAGAAAACCACCTCTTACACAACAAAACGAATGTCGGACTTCATACCAGTAGATTCATCATTGAATCTACTTTACGATGATATAAATTTTGTTGTATATAGATAAGAAGTGATATTTTTTAAGTTTTATATTCGTAACATGTGTCGAGTTATGATCCAGCTCTTTAAAAAAACAGCGAAAAGAAAAATCCATAACTTTGAAAATACAACACCAAAAAAATCGAAGAAAATGTGAGACTCTTCATTGACGTGTCTACTTCAAAAGGGTGGTCGTAGATTTTTTGATTTTATAGCGGATTGAGAGAAAAGTGGTGCAACAAAAAGGTGGTTGAAAATCGACTGAGGTTCCCCATTGATCGACTTTAAAAAAATATAATAATTAGTATAGAGGTCCATTGGATGCAAACTTATAGTCAGGCACTAGTACATTGTGT
Source organism: Larix kaempferi (assembly GCA_027924585.1). NCBI lineage: Eukaryota > Viridiplantae > Streptophyta > Pinopsida > Pinales > Pinaceae > Larix > Larix kaempferi. The sequence goes on from BSBM01000893.1 coordinate 8,373,741, forward strand.
GTAGATTGTCGTAGCATTTTTAGTTTTTGCAAAACACAAGTCTAACAACGATTTTAGTGGTGCAACAAATCATAACTCTTTTGTAGTCTTTTCATTTTATAAGAACACACTGTCAAACATTTGCGAAATCGACATATCAAATCTTAATAAAAAAAATTGAAAAAATTATGAGTAGAAAGCTAACATAATTCTACAAAAGTTTTCTTTTTATGGCAAATTGAAATTTTAAACAAAAATATCACTTTTGTTCGCCCCGAAGTTGGAAAACATGAAAAAAACAGAATTATTTTCTCACGAGACCCCCCAAAATAGACACCCATCTTCATTTTTTCACCCTTTAGTTGTATTGGGAGGTGAAATAGTGCCATTTCCCCAAGGGTCGAATTGGGGGTTTTTGCTGTTGAATGTGAGAGAGTTAGAACAGTAGTAAAAATCAATTAATGGTGCATATGAGACCTTAATCACATACTTAACACATTATATACCTCTGTTCATAAATTTGTGGGAGTTTGGAGGCATTTGGAAGGCCATTTGCAGTGTTACCCGGGGGGATTTGATGCACAAATTACTAGTTAAAATTATATATATTGATTAGAATAGAAATCAAGTTTGCAGCAGTATTTGGAGGGCCATAAAACATCCCTGAACCTGATATTCAAGTATAAATACCATTCATACACTCTTACAGAAGATTTGGGGGCATTTGGGTTGATTTGGAGGTCAAAACAGTGCAACTAGTCAAAGGTCGAAATTAGAAAAAAAAGTGAAAAATTGGGCATTTTAATAAAATTTAAAAAAGGGATCTTACAAGTGGTATCAGAGCATGTTCTTGGCACCTAATGGTCTTAACAAGAAGTCAAAAGAATAATCCACCACCCTTTGAACCAGTAGTTGAAGAGGTTTTTGTTGAAGAAGAGGTAGTAGAAAAAGAGGAGTCTTTCGCTGGAACCATGGGTAGAGAGGAGGATGACAAATTAAAACATAAGGAGGAACTTATTGCAACCTTAGATCCATGTTTCTCTAAACTTTTAGCAAACATGGATAGGATAGGTGATAAATTGTTGCAAGGATTCGAATTGTTGATTAGCCAGCTTCAAAGCAAAGGGATAATAGGAGATAATAGTAGTTCACACTCAGGGGAAAAAATGAAAGGGAATGAGCATATTTTCTCAAGTACAGGACCTTATAATAGACCTGATGAATTTCAAAGCACACAAAGGCCTACTGCACCTAAATTTATCACACCCAAAGAAGAGCCCAATCATGAATTGGATTACAAGAAACTAGTAAATGATTGGAATGATTTGAATGAAGAGTGTAAAAGAGGTGTACCACTCAGTGACTACATTGATGCTATGAAAAAGATTAATAGGAAGGGAGACAATAGGAGTCCATTCCAAAACAAAGAATTAAATAGTGCTATTGGAAAAATGTCACTTCCTACTTTTGATGGTTCTTCTCAAAATTCTGCTAACACTTGGGTGCAAAAATTGGATGTATATTTTCAGCTGAATCCTATGTTGGAAGAGGATGCATTAAAAATGGCCATTTTGCATTTGGAAGGAGATTCCAATGAATGGTGGTTTCATGGGATGAAAACCTTGGGTCATAATCAGGTTAAAACATATGGAGAATTTGTTGACAGGGTACTAGAAAGATTTGAACAAAAAGATCCAGAATTGCCTTTTAAAGAACTAGCTCAATTGAAGCAAACTAGGTCCCCTACTGAATATATGATGGACTTTCAAAAATTATCAGTCAAGGTGGCTGATGTATCTATGGGAAGATTAGTATTGTTGTTCACTGAAGGTTTGGCTGAACCCTTAAGAGGTTTGGTCAAAGCCCACAAGCCTACATTAAAAGATGCAATGAGCTTGACTAGGGATCTCCAAAATGTGCTTCCTAGAACGAGATTTCCTCCTAAGCCTAGCTATAAATTTGAAAAGAAACCTTGCCAAAGGGATGGATATGATAAGAAACCTTGTCAAAGAGAGTCATTTGAGAGGAATAAGAAAGAGGGACTAAACAGGGATGAACTTAGAAAAAAGAAACTATGCTTCACATGCTTCAAACCATGGACACCGGGGCACAAATGTACCAAAGGAAAGGCTCAATACATAGAAGTATTTCTGATAATGAGGGGTATGATGGGGGCATGGATGAAGATGTACATATTTAAGATCAAGAAGAGGCATATGAGACAGCAGTAGAAGAGGAAAAGACAAGAAGAAAATCATCCTTCACCGGACAAAGCAAGAATGGCAGTGCTTTCAGCAGTACCTCGCTATCATACTATCCGATGCAAAGGTGTGGTACAAGGACAAAGAACTTCAGTTTTGGTAGATGGAGGAGGCACTCATAACTTCATTGATACAGAGATGGTGGAGAAAAGAAAGATACCTATTGAACCATTTGATGGCTTTACAGTTGTCATTCCCGGTCACAACACAATGCAATGCAAAACATGGATTCCAAAGCTGCAAGTCACCGTAGGTAACTATACTTTTGTTGATAGTTTTTATGTGGTTGATGTTGCTGATACTAATGTGGTTTTGGGAGTGCAATGGTTGTATTCAATAGGAGAGCATACAGTAAATTATCAAATTCCCGAAATGAAATTCCAAGATTCAAAAGGAGTACAAAGAGTTGTGAGAGGGCAACACACTTATCCAAATCAAGTAATGACTTGCAATAGCATGAGATCTATATTGAGGCATGGGGATATAGAATGGGCTGTTGAATGTCATATTACATCTCCCAAGCCAACTATAAATATTGTCAAACACCAAAGGAGATAGAGAGACTTTTGCAAAAATATGAAAAGGTTTTTAGAGACCTTCCACATGGTAGGCAACCGGATAGGGGGGTTGAGCACAGTATTGTTTTGGAGGAGGGTACTTCACCCATTCATATACCACCTTATAGGAAATCCTAAAAGGTTTAGAGATGAGATTGAAAAATCTATCCAAGAACTCCTAGAGTTGGGGCTCATTAGACCAAGCTCTAGCCCTTATGGTTCTTCAGTAGTGCTAGTGAAGAAAAAAGATAGAACATTGAGAATGTGCATAGATTTTAGAGCCTTGAACAAAAAGACTATAAAGAATAGGTATCCTATTCCTAGGATTGATGAGCTCATGGATGAGCTACATGGGGCCAAATACTTCTCAAAGATTGACCTTAGATCAGGGTATCACCAAATCGAATGAAAGATGAAGATGTGCAAAAGATAGCTTTTCGATGTCATTTTGGCCACTTTGTATTTCTTGTCATGCCTTTTGGGTTAACCAATGCTCCAGCCACCTTTCAAGCATGTATGAATAGGATATTTTGCAAGCAACTAAGAAGGTTTGTTTTGGTTTTCTTTGATGATATTCTCATTTACAGGTAAAACATGGGAAGAGCATTTGCAACAGTTAGAGATTGTGTTGAAAATCTTGCAAGAAGAGTCCTTATTTGCTAAATTATCAAAATGTGAATTCGGGATGAAAGAACTACTGTATCTTGGGCACATTATTGGGCAATAAGGAGTGAAGGTACACATGGAAAAAATCAGGGACTATCTTGGAATGGCCATCACCAAAAAATATTACTGAATTGAGAGGCTTTATTGGCATATGCACCTACTACAGAAAATTTGTGAAAGGGTTCTCCAAGTTGACTTCTCCACTCACTGATTTGACTAAGAAGGATGCTTTCAAGTGGATGAAGAGGCTGAAAAGGCCTTCCAAAAAATGAAAGAGGTAATGAGTAGTTGTCCCATACTTGCACTTCCTGATTTTACTAAACCTTTTGTTGTGGAATGTGATGCTTCAGGTGGAGGAATAGGGGGCTGTCCTAAAGCAAGGCCAACACCCCATAGCCTTTGAGAGCAGAAAGTTGCAGCCTCATGAAAAAATTTACTCCATCTATGATAAACAAATGCTAGCCATTATGCATGGCATTGGCCAAATTCAGACAATACTTGGTGGGCAGCAAGTTTGTGGTGAAAACTGACCACAATAGTCTAAGACACTTTCTCACCCAAAAAGATCTAAATGAAAGGCAACAAAAGTGGGTTAAGCAAGATTCAAGCTTATGATTTTGATATTGAATATGTCAAAGGAAAGAATAATATAGTAGCAGATGCTTTGTCAAGAAGGCCTTCTTTTTCTCTCATGGATATTGCTAAGGATTGGAAAAGCATGCTACTAGTTGAATATGCCAAAGACAAATTTGCTTGTGATGTGTTGGATGGAATCAAAGGGGGTGATAATTATAGGATTTTGAATGGGCTGATATATTTAAGGGAAGAATTTATTTAGTTCATAACTCCAAGCTCAAGTACCGAATTTTGCAAGAAGCACATGATTCCCCACTAGCGGGCCATCCGGGGATCTTCAAAACTTATAGACAGTTGAGGCAAAGATTTTTTTGGAAGGGGATGAAGGAAGATGTTCAGAAGTATGTGAATGAATGTAAAGCATGTCAACAAAACAAATCAGAACTTACATGTCCAGCCGGCCTATTACAACCATTTCCCATTCCGGAGCAAAAATGGGACAGTATTTCCATGAATTTCATCACCGGATTGCCTAAATCCTTGGGTAAGGATTGTATCTATGTGGTAGTTGATAGGTTGACAAAATTTGCTCATTTTTTTGTTGTTACATCATCTTTTAGTGCTGCACAAGTGGCTGATATTTTTTTCAAAGAAATCTTCAGATTGCATGGGCTTCCCAAGAGCATTGTCAGTGATAGAGATAGTAGATTCATGGGTGCTTTTTGGAAAGAAATTTTTAGATTGGTAGGCACTCAATTGACTCCAAGTACCATCTATCATCCACAAACTGATGGACAAACAGAGAGGGTAAACCAATGGTTGGAAGGATACCTAAGAAACTATGTGGGAGGACAGCAAAAAGCATGGGCAAAATGGTTACACTTGGCTGATTTTTGCTACAACACCACTTATCATATGTCAATAGGAATGTCTCCTTTCAAAGCATTATATGGTTATGATGCACATTACATTTGCTGACATTATATTTGGTGATAGTAGAGCCCCAAAGGCTAAAGATTGGGTGGAAGAGAGCCAAGAAATTTTAAAGCTCTTGAAAGACAATTTGCAGGTTGCTCAAAATCAGCAAAAACAATATGTTGATAGACATAGAGAAGAGAGAACCTTTCAAGTCAATGATTTAGTATATTTAAGGTTGCAACCCTATAAACAAACATCTCTCAAAAAGAATGGAGCAGAAAAATTAAAACCAAGGTACTATGGGCCATACAAGGTAGTGCGGAAGGTTGGAGAAGTAGCATTGAACTACAACTTCCGAAAGGGAGTAAAATCCACAATGTATTTCATGTTCCTTGTCTTAAGAAAGCTCTTGGTCAGAAAATCATCACTTCAGAAATACTTCCTCCTTTGGATGATGAAGGTCAACTCACACTTGTTCCGGAAAAGATTTGAAGACACCGGGAAAGAAGGTTGAGGAGTAGAATCATCAAAGAATATTTAGTGCAATGGAAGGAATACCAAATGAAGATGCCACATGGGAAGAGGAGAAGATTTGCAGCATCCAAATCTGAAATTGCTTGAGGACAAGCAATCTTGGGTGGGGAGGACTGTAATGTCCCCATTCAAAATAACTGCATAGTAAGACAATCCCATCAATCCTACTAGTTTCATAGGTTGGATGGGCACATGTGGAATGGTAATAAGGAAACTAATAAATGATATTTAGACATTAGAAGGGTTCAATCATTTAATAAATATGATGAATAAATAAATTCAAGAGAAATTCTAGGTGGCAAGTGGTTTTGAAAAACATATGGAGGTGGTGGGACCCACACTAGCTTGATTTTTCAATGACACATGGCAGCTCTCTCTTGCCAATTCAAATTTATGGGAAGTTGAACACTCTTGGGTGAGTTGGTAAGTCATAACACATGGCATTGAGCATCTTAGGTCGAAAAGGGATGGAATAGTAACCTCCATGGGAGAGGAAGAGTCAAATTGGAGACTAGTGGACACATGGGCTAGATTCCCTAGTTTTATGACAACAATAATGAAGCATCTATGACATTTTATGACAAAATTCAGACCTGACTTCTTACACCTGACCATTATGACATGTCAGCCCCAAAAATAGGGCTCAAGAAGGCGCTCATGGAGTTGGAGGAATCTAAAGAGACTCAAATTCGAATTTGGGAGAAGATGGAAGGTTGGAACTAGGAGACAAGTGGCAAATGAGGAATATTTTCTAAATGGAAAATTATTGAATCTATTGAGAGGATTTCGACCCCTTGAAGGCTAATGTTGGTTATAAAATTTAGAAATCAAGTATGAGAATGGCTTTTGATGATTTGAGAAAAATTGCATTTGTGAAGAGAGAGCTAGTGGATGACTAGTTTCTTGCCTTAGCCAATTTCGAGGGTGAAAGATTCCCATCCAAGTTGGTGTTTGGAGAGGCCACTCAGGTCTTTCATGGTGCTTTAATGGAGTTTGTATTTGCAGGTAGCAGCTACAGGAAGTTTCATGGTTTTGTTTAGTGCAGCACTTTCTCTCCACCGTTTCCAGTTTTGAAGGCATATTCGTGCTCCTTGAGGGAGGGCGTTTTTGGTGAGCACTTGTGATTCTTAAGAGAGATTCTCATCATATATTTTTGATTGTAATAGATTCATATCCTTTTTTATTCATATTTAGAAAGTCTCAGGTCGAAATACCCACTGGTTGTATGCAAAACTATTGATTAATGAGCAAACAATGTCCATTTCCCCCAATGCATTGATGTATGACACTATAACATTGATTATTTCGAATGGATGGATGATTATCTGATATATTTGTGATCAATATACTGCCATGGATGTCTTCAACAAGTTTCATGTACTGTACTTGAGCATTTGAAGCATTTTTACTCAGTTTAGTTGTATTGGGAGGTGAAATAGTACCATTTCCCCAAGGGTCGAATTGGGGGTTTTTGCTGTTGAATGTGAGAGAGTTAGAACAGTAGTAAAAATCAATTAATGGTGCATATGAGACCTTAATCACATACTTAACACATTATATACCTCTGTTCATAAATTTGTGGGAGTTTGGATGCATTTGGAAGGCCATTTGTAGTGTTACCCGGGGGGGATTTGATGCACAAATTACTAGTTAAAATTACATATATTGATCAGAATACAAATCAAGTTTGCAGCAGTATTTGGAGGGCCATAAAACATCCCTGAACCTGATATTCAAGTATAAATACCATTCATACACTCCTACAGAAGATTTGGGGGCATTTGGGTTGATTTGGAGGTCAAAACAGTAAAACTAGTCAAAGGTCGAAATTGGAAAAAAAAGTGAAAAATTGGGCAGTTTAATAAAATTTGAAAAAGGGATCTTACACATCATCATCATCCTCATCACAATCTTCATCTTCATCATGCTTGAAGATTCATCATCATCATCATCATCGCCATCCTCTTCTTTATCATCACCATTAACATCCTCATCACCATCTTCATCATGATTGGGTATTGATCATCATCATCATCGTCATCATCATCATCATCATCCTCTTCTTTATCATAACCATCATCGTCGTCATCATCATCATCATCATCATCATCATCCTCATCATCGTCTTCATCACCATCATCTTCATCATCATCCTCACCACCATCTTCATCATGATTGATGATTGATCATCATAATCATCATCACCATCATCCCCATCATCTTCTTTATCATCACCATCATCATCCTCATCACCATCTTCGTCATGATTGGGTATTGATCATCATCATCATCATCATCATCCTCTTCTTTATCACCACCATCATCATCATCATCATCATCATCATCATCATCATCATCATCTTCAACATCATCATCATCATCATCATCATCATCATAATCTTCATCACCATCACCTTCATCCTCATCATCCTTGTCATCATATTCATCATCATCTTTCATCATCACCATCCTCTTCTTTATCATCACCATCATTATCATCATCGTTGTCATCATCATCATCATCATCATCATCATCATTGTCGTCGTTGTCATCATCGTCGTCGTCATCTCCATCATCATCATCATCCTCACCACCATCTTCATCATGATTGATGATTGACAATCATCATCATCATTATCATCATCATCATCCTCTTCTTTATGATCACCATCATCACCATCACCGCCATCATTATCATCATTATCATCCCATCATCATCATCATCCTCATCACCATCTTCATATTCATCTTCATCATGGTTGATGATTGATCATCATCATCATCATCATCATCTCCATCCTCTTCTTTATCATCACCATCAACATCCTCATCACCATCTTCATCATGATTGGGTATTGATCATCATCATCATCATCATCGTCATCATCATCATCCTCTTCTTTATCATCACCACCATCATCATCCTCATCATCGTCGTCGTCGTCGTCATCTTCATCACAATCTTCATCATCATCATCATCATCATCATCATCATCTTCATCATCACCATCCTCTTATTTATCATGACCATCATCATCATCGTCGTCGTCATCATCATCACCATCATCATCATCATCTTCATCACCATCATCATCATCTTTACCATCATCGTCATCTTTACCATCATCATCGTCGTCGTTGTCGTCATCTCCATCATCATCATCCTCTTCTTTATGATCACCATCATCATCATCATCCTCATCGTCATATTCATCATCATCTTCATCATCATCATCATCATCATCACCATCTTCATCTTCATCATGCTTGATGATTGATCATCATCATCATCATCATCGCCATCCACTTCTTTATCATCACCATCAACATCCTCATCACCATATTCATCATGATTGGGTATTGATCATCATCATCATCATCGTCATCACCATCATCATCATCATCATCATCATCCTCTTCTTTATCATAACCATCATCGTCATCATCATCACCATCATCATCATCCTCATCATTGTCTTCATCACCATCATCTTCATTATCATCCTCACAACCATCTTCATCATGATTGATGATTGATCATCATCATCATCATCATCATCGCCATCCTCTTCTTTATCATCACCATCATCATCCTCATTACCATCTTCATCATGATTGGGTATTGATCATCATCATCATCATCGTCATCATCATCATCCTCTTCTTTATCATCACAATCATCATCATCACCATCATCATCATCCTCATCATCATCTTCATCACCATCATCTTCATCCTCATCATCCTCGTCATCATATTCATCATCATCTTCATCATCACCATCCTCTTCTTATCATCACCATCATCATCATCATTGTCATCATCATCATCATCATCATCATCGTCATCATCATCGTCATCATTTCCATCATCATCATCATCCTCACCACCATCTTCATCATGATTGATGATTAACCATCACCATCATCATCCTCCTCTTCTTTCTGATCACCATCATCACCATCACCGCCATCATCATCATCTCATCATCATCATCATCCTTGTCACCATCTTCATCTTCATCTTCATCATGATTGATGATTGATCATCATCATCATCATCATCATCACCATCCTCTTCTTTATCATCACCGTCATCATCCTCATCACCATCTTCATCATGATTGGGTATTGATCATCATCATCATCATCCTCTTCTTTATCATCACCATCCTCTTCATCAGCATCATCATCATCATCATCATCATCCCCATCATCATCTTCAACATCATCATCATCATCTTCATCTTCATCAACATCATCTTCATCCTCATCATCCTTGTCGTCATATTCATCATCATCTTCATCATAACCATCCTGTTCTTTATCATCACCATCATCATCATCATTGTCGTCATCATCATCATCATCATCATCATCCCCATCATCATCTTCAACATCATCATCATCATCATCATCTTCATCAACATCATCTTCATCCTCATCATCCTTGTCGTCATATTCATCATCATCTTCATCATAACCATCCTGTTCTTTATCATCACCATCGTCATCATCATTGTCGTCATCATCATCATCATCATCCTCTTCTTTATGATCACCATCATCACCATCACCGCCATCATCATCATCATCATCATCATCATCATCATCCTCATCACCATCTTCATCTTCATATTCATGATGATTGATGATTGATCATCATCATCATCATCATCATCACCATCCTCTTCTTTATCATCACCATCATCATCCTCGTGACCATCTTCATCATGATTGCGTATTGATCATCATCATCATCATCGTCATCATCATCATCATCCTCCTCTTTATCATCACCATCATCATCATCACCACCATCATCATCATCATCATCATCCTCATCATCATCTTCAACATCATCGTCATCATCATCATCATCTTCATCCTCATCATCCTCGTCATCATATTCATCATCATCTTCATCATCATCATCATCATCATCATCATCATCATCACCACTTCATCTTCATTTTCATCACCACCTTCATCTTCATCTTCATTTTCATCATGATATTCATCATCATCATCATCATCATCATCATCATATTCATCATCATCGTCATCATGATATTCATCATGATCATGATCATCTTCATCTTCATCATAGTCGTCTTCAGCATCTACTACTCCCCCTATCCAAAACCCCCTCCTCTCTATCTATCTCCCCTCCTCTCCCTATCCCTTACTAAGTCGGGCTCTCTCTTCCCTACACCTCCACCTACCTCTAACTATGCCTTCCATCTCTCTTTCGCAGACCCTACAACCAACACCCTCTCGTCTCTCGCCTTCTCTCTCCCTCCTTCCCCCCATCCCAACCATTACTAACCCCCTCTCTCAGTCTCTCTCCCTCTCTCTCTCCCCCTCACTAACTTCCCTCCCAGCCTCTTACCCCTAACTACCCCCCCTGCTAGCCCCTTACCCCTACCTAACCACCCCCCATCTCTAATCCCTAAACCCCTAACACCAAATCCCTATTTAACCTCCTAACCCATAGAAACTATTAAATAAACTATTGAATAAGGTTTTTTTATTATTTCAATAACGCTAGCATGTTTATGAATAAACAACGCACGCACGTTTTGTTCAACTAGGTACATTATTTAGCCGTGCACCAAACATATTAAATACCTACGTTTTTTTTAATATTCAAGAAATGCGCACGCGTTTTGTGTGTCAATAACGCTCGCGCATTATGTGTTTACATAACGCTAGCACATTATGTCTATGCAAAAAAATTTGCAAAATTATTTTATCCTCCCTCGTTCTGCGTTTTCTCCTCCCGCCTTCCCATCTCCCATACAGCACGACACTTCACATTTCATAGTCAAAGCATTGGAGGAAGCTCAAGACACTCCATGTTCACAATCAACAAGTTTGAAGAGGATTTTACAGTTGGCATTTGGAATTGAGGATTCCACATTCACAATTACCAAGCTTCAAGGGGATTCTTCATTCACAAATTCAAGCTTCAAGAGGATTCTACATTCACAATTTCAAGCCTCAAGCTAATTCTATATTAACAATGTCAAGCAAGTTTGATGAATCTATATGAACACAACTGAAGAAGAATCTACATTCCCTATTGAGCAAGATTGAAATTTCTATATTCACAAATGAAGAATTTTCTATATTCACAAGTGAGGTAGAAACTTTACTTTCACATTTGAGCTAGACTGATGTTCATCTATATTCACAATTGAGGAAGTATCTATATTGACAATTGAGCAAGCTTAAAGAACCTATATTCATAGTTGAGAAATAATTTGGATATTTGAATAATTGAGCACACCTCTAGGATCTATTTTCTTAGTATTGCTCATTGTGGTCATGGGGAATCCACGCAATCGAAAAAGGAAATTGGCAAGGAAAGAGAAGCCTCAAGAAACAATGGAAGAAGTTAGAGAAAAGAAAAGATTGGACATGTGGAATCGAAGGCATTCCATGGAAACTCATCCAATTCCGACCATAGATGATGCCACGGTCGTTCCTACCCATCCACCTCAAGAAATACGAATAAATTCACTAGAGGGGCCCTCAATTTCAACAACATTTGATGAACAGCACCCCATGTCACTAGTGAAGAAGTAATATGTAGGTTCTCATCGGGGGATGTTTCAATTCCCACATCAAGTCAACCTCAGAATATGGTAGTGAATGACTTGTTGGGTAGTGGTTATGCAAGCGACAAAGTTAGAGAGGCATTGAGTGGAGGATTGAAAATGGAAGAAGCAAATGTTATGGAGACCGTCCAAGAGAATGAAAGACAAGGGGCTCCTATGGAAACACCGGAGCATCCTGGTGATGGTGTACATGCTCTAGTTCCAACACCCTTACCTCCATTAGCAACTGCACACCGAAGAACTGCGAGACGTATACAGGTTGATGAAACTCTCATTAGTTCACTTGAAGGTACGTTGTCTAAATCTTCTATTGCTTATCAAACTCGACAAATACTTGATAACTTTTTTTATTCTAAATGTGATGGGGACAAGTGCAAATTATTTTTATCATTGTTGAAATCTAGGCATATGACTATTGTTAGAAGAACATTAGGGATAAAGATGGCCAAAAAGTTAGAACCAAGTTCTCATATCGTTAAAAGTTTAGTAGATGCATTTAGTACAATTGGAAAGAAATCTCGCTCAAAGGATCGCAATGCGGCTCGTCGTGTGTTGTCACAATCACTCATTAACAAAAGCACTAGGGCACTTCATTTTCTTAAACCTACATCCAAAATTGTTAATTTGAATGTGAAGACACTTCATAGGTATTGTGTTAGAAGAGAACAACTTGAAACCGGTCAAACAGATGTTTGGGCCTTCATTGGCAGGTTGTCACGCTCTGATATGAAGCTCATTGATACGGTAAAGGGATTAGTGCAATCTTTTTGGCATGACAACACTAGACCTTCTTCCAACCAAAAAGATGTATTAAAATTGAGAAGGGGTTCAAAGGATTGTGAACCACACATTAAATATTTTTCTGATATGACATAAACATAATTATATGAGAGATTTAGGAATGAACATAATGAACTTGACTTGGGCCAAAGATCCTTTGAAAAATGCAAACCATGGTATGTTAAAATAAACAAAATTCGTAACACATGTTGTTGTCTATACCACATTGAGTATGGTTACTATTATGACACATATACATATATTTTTCGTGTATTGCATAACACTCATGTGCAGGAATGCTCAGCTGCATTACCACCGATTCCATCTAGAGACTTTATTCATAGCATCTTGTGTAGCAGGCCAAACGATTGCACATTTTAGAAAAAAAATTGCATAGATGGGACATGCCTAGGGTGTGGTGGATTTGCATTATTGGACAAATGCATACATGTGACCGATGAGCATGAACTTGGGAGGTAGGAGGTGAACTTGCAGTCATTCAAATATGTCATGTATGATATTGATGGAGGGAACAAAAGAAAAAAAATACAATTGGTCACTTCTCAGGTTGGTAATGAGTTATTGAATACTATTTTTTCTTCAGATTGCAATTTCATATGTAACAATCTATTGATATATGTATTTATTGTTGATCTACCAGGTACGGGTTTCCGACTTCATGGAGGAATTCTTTGAAAAGACACAACATTATGCAATGAATGTGCATGTGGCTCGTTGGCAAGATGACCAGTTTAGAACATGCAGGGATACATTTCCTATTGGGACTATCTTGTCAGTGGTCGATATTGCAGAAAACTACACTCTTCAACCGCAAAATGAGATTCAGAGTCAATACTATCACTCAGATCAGGTCAGTATAATGGTCCATATCACCTATAGACATGGGGAAGATAGTACTGAAGACAATAGGGTTATATTGAAGGAGTATCACTTCTACATAAGTGATGACAGGTGTCACGACTTGGATTTTGTACAACACAACTTTCAAATGTTCTACAATTACTTGAAGGATAACAGTATATAGATGGAACAACATTGGATTTGGTCTGACGGTTGTGCAGGGCAATTAAAAAATGCTCGTGTTTTCCAATGGTTGTGTATGCTGTACAAAAGGCACAAGGTGCCACATATTTGGAACTATTTTGAGACCGTACATGGAAAAGGTGAACACGATTGAGCAGGTGCGTGCATAAAGACTGCATTACATAGGCAAGAAATGAAGTTCACAGATGGACCTATCATCCGAAATGAAAAAAGCATCGTTGAATGGTGTGCTTCAGTCATATGGGAGGGAGTAAGAAGGCAAGAAGATCACTCAACCAAGAAGGCACATGTGGTTAGATATTTTTGGGAGGTGGTGGATGTAGATCATTCACAGTTATATGAGTGCAAGACCATCAAAGGAACTCGTGCATTTCATTCAGTTCGAACGTCGAACAATGCTATACTTGAAATGTGGACAAGGAAACTATCATGTTTTTGTTCTCCATGTAGTAGTGGTGAATGGGACTAATGTGAATCCATGGATTGGGTTGACGGCTGGGACCGTGTATCACTCCCCATTGGTCGACGGATAGCTACAGAAGTATCCTAGTAAGAGGAGGACCAATCAAGTATGTCACCAAACGATGAGCACATATCGGATCTCATAAAACTAGGTTTCATTAATATTATAATATTTTTGACAACTAGTTGTGTCTAATTAGCTGTGTATATTTTTGATATTTTTGGCAACTAGTTGTATCTAATTAGTGGACTAAAATATTGGAACTATATTTTCTCCAGGCCACATATATGCAGTGGTTTCCCCAAGACGCAAATCATGGCACACTGATTATTGGCTGGCATGTTGCTTAGAGGGGAAGCAAACCCTAAATGTCCCATTGTGGGACTCTGAGGGAGTTGATTTTCCGATTGGGTCGATGGTTATAAAGGGAGAATATTTGAACCATGTTTCCCACTCAGCAAATAGAAAAGGGTATACATATGAAGATTATAGACCAGGTGAGATTGCATACCATTATACAAACTTAGTTATTGGCACAAACCTCCAGTTGCAAACAATGCCAAGGAAGAACTCATCAAAGGCACGATACTTATTGCCTTATTCCGAGCATGAGAGATTAAAGGAAACCATTGGTATTCGAGCTGACCCTAATGGTCTAGTCGAATGACCATAGGTAGGTAATCTGGTACGTGGTTTGCTTGTTTTATTGTGTACTATGTTATAGGTATGTGGTGTACATGTATGCTATGATGTTGCTTTGTGGTCTCATTGAGTATTGGCATTAATATTTTGAATATTGCAGCCATACACTGATAGCTTGATAGATTCATAAATTGCATAGACTTGGTACAGCTTGATAAATTGCACAAGTTTTGTAATCATCATCTACGTCACCACCACCACCACAACCACCACCACCATCATCATCATAGTCAACAACATCTTCATCATCCTCACCACCACCATCATCATCATACCCATCACCATCAACACCACCATCACCATCATCATCACCATCATCATCTTCATCACCATCACGATCATCATTACCATGTCTAGGTTCCTTATCAAGATCACCATCATCACATCTTCTTTGTCATCATCATCATCATCTTCATCACCATCACCATTATCATCAACGTCTTCATCATCATCACCATATTCATCATCATCATTAACTCTAACTCTATCCCTAATTCAATTTCCTTCTATAACTCTAATTTCCTTCATCATCATCATGCTAGCTATACCTTCCAGGTGGATGATTTTGCAAGGTTGACCCCCGTGGGAAAAAATTGCATAGTCCATCAATGAGCAAAACCCTAGTTTGCAAAATGCACCTACAAGATGGCAGGTGGGAAAGGGGACTAGCGGAGAAGGACACCCATAGCACTGTCTCAACGTCCTGAATCCAACGGAGTCGACGGTTCGTCGATCAGAGCCACGGTATTCATTCTATGGTTGGTTCCATCTGGCATCCAAAAGGCCTTCATGGGCACCTAGTGGATGCCTACCGGGGCCATACAATCCCAACCATGCAACCAAACTAGGTTCCTGGGAGACATGCAGGTGTGTCTATGATGGTTCCAGCTGGGAACGCTAGCCAGAAGTGCTCGCGGGATGATTTTGCAAAGTTGACCTCTGTGGGAAAAAATTGCACAGTCCCTCACTGAGCAAAACCCTAGTTTGCAGAATGCACCTACAAGATGACAGGTGGGCCATGGGACTGGTGGAGAGGGGTACCCCTAGCACTGTCTCGACATCCTGACTCTAACGGAGTCGACGGTTCATCGATCGGAGCCATGACTGTCATTCTATGGCTTGTTCTATCCGACATCCAAAAGGCCTTCAGGAACACCTGGTGGATTCCTGTCGGGGGCATAGAACAAAAAACGTGCAGCAAAACCAGGTTCTGGGGGGTCCTATAGATGTTTCTAGGTAGGTTCCGATTGGGAACGCTAGCCACAAGTGCCCACTGGACGATTTTGCAAAGTTGACCCCCATGGTAAAAAATTGCACAGTCCCTCATTGAGCAAAACCCTAGTTTACAGAATGCACCTACAAGATGACACGTGGGCGATGGGATTGATAGAGGGTGGCACCCCTAGCACTTTCATGATGTGTTGGCTGCTTTCTTGGGCAGACCCGGGTTTTAATGAAGCGCAGCAACAAACCCCTTGGCGCACTGGCCCTCTCGGCAACGAGCTGCGCAGCAGCTCGAGGTCTCACCCGAAGTGGCTATGGGGGGGCTAAGGAATCAGGTTTCCTTAACCTTGGTGACACAGAGATTGTCCTTCCTCTTCTGGTTCCTCAGATATCGGCGGTCCGACTTTCCCGCAGGCCCCTCGGCGCAACTGCGCGGATTCCTTCTTCTCTGGCGCAGAAGGCACTATTCCTTGCGTTGAAGCGTTAAGTACTTCCTCGCCCTGCGCAACTAGCGCAGTATCGTAGTCCTCGATCACTGCAGCGACAGCGCTCCACCGCTTCTTCAGTCCTTAACACTTATGGTTATCAATGGACCTTCCCAAACTCAATCAAGCAGTCACAAAGATAATACAAGAGTTTTGCATACACATGTAATGAACTTAAACAGTTACTCACTCACGGAAACATTATAACAAGTGGAAATATGTGAAGCTCGTCTCCTCGAGGAAAACCACGTCCACGGGAGTTTATATTAACCAGAAAACCATAGAGTTATACATTATGCTGCGCACACAGCTGCAGCCTTATATATTTACAGGAAACTCCACGCACACAGCTGGGAGCCCTTCTCTCAATCTGGTCTCTTCTCTACAGAGATTACAAAGGCGCAGACGTCACACAGACTGTCTGGCAACTCAGGGATTAGCTCCTCGGCTATCCGATTCTACTCTAGTTCTACACACTCAGTAGAAAACTTAACAAAGGATAATCAACACATGATCTATCCTTGAGACTGACTATCGAACAGTCTAACCATCTAGCTATCCCAAAAGTATCTAACTCTTACTCGCTCGCTAGCTAGCTCTAACTAACATCTATCCATTACAATTATTCATATATATAGGTGGCCATGGCGGTCGCACCTTTACAAAACTGTGGGCCTTTCCCAACAGTGATTCCCAAAAACCCTAACCACGCACATGGCTAGGTGTACTGTAGGCACCGCTTGCAGTCATGTCGCCGCTTCCTGCAGGCTCCTTGACTTTCGGCGCAGATTGTGGGTATGGGCGCTTGTCCTTCGCCTTCAATGCTCTGGTCCATTGCTCCTCCTTGATCCGAGCAACCATAACTTCTGTACGTAGCCTTTTAAATGAGGGTAGCTGAGCCCTCTACTCCATCGCCTTATTTATTATGGTAGCTGAGCTTTCTATTCAGCCTTCATTCTCTTCTGTCGTGCGGGCGAGCTCCGTGATTTCCGGTCCGTGATCTTCGCTGAGCTTATCTATCTGGCACCGTACTGCGCACCGTCTCCTTCTTGCCCAAAACTTAGTGCTTGTCCCAAAATTAGCACTTTCCTTCCATACTTGTGCTTTTTTCCCAAAATTCGCAACTTTTACCGTAGCTACGACCTTGGCTCCAACATGATGTCCTGAATTTAACGGAGTCGACGGTTCGTCGATCGGAGCCATGGCTGTCATTCTATGGCTCGTTCCGTCCGGCATCCAAAAGGCCTTCATGGACACTTGCTGGATGCCTGTCGGGGGCATAGAACACCAAAAGTGTAGTAAAACCGGGTTCTGGGGAGTCTTGTAGGTGTGTCTAGGTAGGTTCTGGTTGGGAACGCTAGCCACAAGTGCCCTCTAGATAATTTTGCAAAGTTGACCCCCGTGGGAAAAAATTGCACAGTCCCTCACTGAGCAAAACCCTAGTTTGCAGAATTAACCTACAAGATGACACGTGGGCCATGGGACTGATGAAGAGGGGCACCCCTAGCACTGTCCCGACATCTTGAATCCAACAAAGTCGATGGTTCGTCGATCGGAGCCACGACTGTCATTCTATGGCTCATTCCGTCCGTCATCCAAAAGGCCTTTAGGGACACTTGCTGGATGTCTGCCGAGGCATAGAACACAAATCGTGCAGCAAAACTGGGTTTCGGGGAGTCCTATAGCTATGTCTAGGTAAGTTCCTATTGGGAACGCTAGCCACAAGTGCCCGGTGGATGATTTTGCAAAGTTGACCCCCGTGGGAAAAAATTGCACAGTCCCTCATTGAGCAAAACCCTAGTTTGCATAATGCACCTACAAGATGACACGTGGGCCATGGGACGAGTAGAGGGGAGAACCCCTAGCACTCTCCCGATGTCCTTAATCCAATGGCGTCGACGGTTCATCTATCGGAGCCATGACCTTCATTCTATGGCTCGTTCCATCTCACATCCAAAAGGGACATCTTGCAGGTGTGTCTTCTGGGTAGATTCAAGCATTCTCGAGGATCTAAATTTATAATTGCCTTCTGGGTATATTCAGGCATGGAATAATATTTGGCAACACTTCCAAGCTCCCTAGATCATTTGGTCTGCTACAATATGTGTGACTCCATTGACGAGAGATAAATTCTGGTGTGGACGACAACATTTGATACACTAGCCAAATCTATGTTGTTGGAAGAACTTACAGATTTCAACAAAGTAGCGTTTTGCAGGTGATTTGAAAATGCCTTCCAATTTTCAGTAATAAAACAAAGAATTTCAACATACATATTTTCAGGCAAGCTTGTATACCAATCAGACAAGCAAATACAGGGAGATAACCACGCCCAAAAAATTCAAGCTATTATAAAACTCTTGTTTATCAAGATAAGGATGGACTATGTCTGCATTACGAGAATATAGATGAATGAAGTCACTTTGATGAACTTATCCTCTTGCTTTCTCTAGAATGTGGTTAATAGCAGGGAGTATTGTCCAAGCTTGTTTTGGTTTACATAAACGTTTATTCCCAAAGCTAATGTCACATAAAACATGCTTCCTCAGCTCTCAATTGGGTCTGAATGGCATCTCTAACTTGTGTTAGCTGTGGATAATGAGGAATATGAAAGGGAAGGTACCTATAGACCCAAGTTTTCGATGATAGAGGTGAATTACCACTTATCAGAGCATGAAATGCTGAACAAAATGCTAATGGAACACAACGAAGGATTCCCTGGTTCCACTTGTTATTGAAAATGATACTTTCTCTTCATGAAACCAGTAAAAAAATATGCCTGTATTATAAATGGAGATCATGTTACAATTTTCATCGAAAGAAAAGCATAGATACCTACAGCCACCATATTTCCTTTTGTAAGCCACTCACCCATCGGAAAAGCTAATGTAATAGCCCATTTCCCAACATCTTTTCTCTGCTCAACCCTACACTTGTTTTCCACATGAAACCGCTGCCTCCACATGTAATAACTACATTGTTTTGTCAAAAATTGATCTTCTTCTACTAACAAATGCAAAATGAAGGATTCATTGTCATTGATACGAGAAGTTCTAAGGTCAGTTTCTCATAAAACACAGATTGTATAAATCTTGTTAAGATCGATATGTTCTAGCTCACGAACTGAGAGCTTCTTTATCTTAAACATAAACAAAAGAGCTTCAAGATGAATACTAGAGAGTTGTTTCTTTACAGCTTCAACCTTCTCAGGACGTGGGGGTATAAAAGGAGCCATATAATGATGAACGTGACTTAGATCAATGAACCATCGAATCCATTGAATTCAGCACATCAGGATAGTGCTAGGGGTGCCCCTCTCCACCGGTCCCATGGCCCACGTGTCATCTTGTAGGTGCATTCTATAAACTAGGTTTTGCTCAGTGAGGGACTGTGCAATTTTTTCCCATGGGGGTCAACTTTGCAAAATAGTCCACCAGGCACTTGTGGCTAGAGTTCCCAACCAGAACCTACCTAGACAGACCTGTAGGACTCCCCGGAACCCGTCTTTTCTGCACGGTTGGACTTCTATGCCCTCGACAGGCATCCAGCAAGTGTCCCTGAAGGCCTTTTGGATGCCGGACGAAACAAGCCATAGAATGAAGACCATGGCTCCGATCGATGAACCGTCAAATCCATTCGAATCAAGACATCGAGACAGTGCTAGGGGTGCCCCACTCCCCAGTCCCTTGGCCCACATGTCATCTTGTATGTGCATTCTTCAAACTAGGGTTTTTCTCAATGAGGGACCATGCAATTTTTGCACAAGGGGGTCAACTTTGCAAAATCTTCCACCGGGCACTTCTTGCTAGTGTTCCTAGCTGGAACCATCCTAGACACACCTGCATGTATCGTTGGAATGCGGTTTTGTTGCATGGTTTGGATTCTATGGCCCCAGTAGGCATTAGCTAGGTGTCCCTGAAGGCCTTTTCGATACCGGATGGAACAAGCCATAGAATGATGGTCGTGGCTCTGATCGACGAACCGTAAAATCCATTGGATTCAGGAAGTCGAGACAGTGCTAGGCATGCCCCTCTCCGCTGATCCCTTGGCCCACCTTTCATCTTGTAGGTGTATTCTGCAAACTAGGGTTTTGCTCAGTGAGGGACTGTGCAATTTTTTCCCATGGGGGTCAACTTTGCAAAATCATCTAGCAGGTGCTTGTGGCTAGCGTTCCTGCAGGACTCCCCAAAACCTAGTTTTGCTGCACGGTTGGTGTTCTATGCCCCCGACAGGCATCCAACAAGTGTTCGTGAAGGCCTTTTGGATGTCGGACGGAACAAGCCATATAATGACGGCTGTGGCTATGATCGATGAACCGTCGACTCCGTTGGATTCAGGAGATCGGGGGAGTGCTAGGAGTGCCTGTTGGATGCTTTTTGGACAGACCCGGGTTTTAATGAAGCGCAGCAACAAAACCCCTTGGCGCACTGGCCCTCTCAGAAACGAGCTGCGTAGCAGCTCAAGGTCTCACCCGAAGTGGCTATGGGGGGCTAAGGAATCAAGCTTCCTCAACCTTGGCGATGCAGAGACTGCAGTCGTCTCCCCTCTCGTGGGAGTTCTCGAGCGGAATGTCTTACTCCTCTGTAGCTCTCAGCGCGACAGCGCTGCAACTCGTACCAGCTTAACCGTGAGGTCCCTCGTTTCCAGCACACGAGGCGATTACCCTCCGTGTCGATACCCTATGTATCGCTCCTGCTTGCGCGCCCAGTGCAGTAACGCATGTCTCAATCGCCGTAGCAACAGCGTTCTACAGGTTTATTCGACACTTAACAATTATAGCTACCAAGAAAGCTTGCGAACTTACTTAGCATATGCATAAAGATAATGCAATGTTCATGTACACACAGATAGTGAATTAAAACATGCAATCATACAACACAGCGTTGCAACAAGGAAAATTATGAAGTTCACCTCCACAGGGAAACCACGTCCACGGGGAGAGTATCTTATATTAATCACAGAATAGGAATTACAATCCTGCTGCGCACACAGCTGCAGCCTTAGATCTTTCCAGGAATCTCCACGCACACAGGTGGGAGCCCTTCTCTCAATCTAGTCTCTTCCTCTACAGAGATTACAATAGTTCAGACGTCGACTCAAACTGTCTACAACTCAGGGATTAACTTCATGGCTATCCCAGCTCTAACTCTTGTCTTCTAACAACACCATAGAAGACTGAATGGCTAGCTTACTAACTGACTGACCAACCAACTAACATTTATCCTTTACAATTACACATATATATAGGTGGCCATGACGGTCGCACCTTTACAAAACTGTGGGCCTTTCCCAGCAGTATTCCCCAAAAACCCTAACCACGGACATGGCTAGGTGTACTGTAGGCGCCGCTTGCAGTCATGTCAATGTTTCCTGCAGGTTCCGTGACTTTCGGCGTAGATTGCGGGTCTGGGCACCGCTTCATCGTTTACCGCTCCTTGTCCTTCGCCTTCAATGCTTTGGTCCATTTCTCTTCCTTGGGTAGCTGAGCCCTCTACTCCATCGCTTCATTTATTATGGTAGCTGAGCTCTCTACTCGGCCACATTTATTCTCCTTTGACGTGTGCGCGCGAGCTCCATGATTTTCGGTTCGTAATCTGCGCTGAGCTCATCCATTTGGCACCGTACTGCGCACCATTTGCTTCTACCCAAAAATTGGTGCTTGTTCAAAATTAGCACTTTCCTTCAATACTTGTGCTTTTTCCTCAAAATTCGCAGCTTTACCATAGCTGCGGCCTAGGCTCCAACAGGCCCCTAACACTTACTTGTGGCTCGTCCTCGAGCCACTCACAGTAGCGTGTGGTCGCTTTACTTGCGCATCTACTTTTGCTTGGGCCTCTGCAAATGCTTTCTTCAACTGCGCAATAGCGGAGTCCATTTCATCGACGCACTCCACAGCTGTCTGCACCATTTCTGCAGTGGCGTCTTCTTCAGTTATGTCATCGACCATGTGTCGAGAGTCTGCAATTTCTTTGATATTTGCCTCGGCTTGGGCAGCAAGCTCAGCATACTCATCCATAAATGGCTGAATGCTGTTAGTGAGTTTAGCATCTTCATTTCTGAGCTTGTGCAGTTGCTGTTGTACTCTGTGCACTTCCCTCATTTTCCTCATTTTTGCTAATCCTTCTAGTGCCTTAGCTTCTTCATTCAGAATAGTTAGGGACTGTTCTGCTGCTTGTACTTTTTCCAAAAGATCAACTTTGAAGGGGAGATTCTCAAGCTCAGTCCAAGCCTCCATAGCTTGGGTCATCAGGTTCTCAGCTTCAGCTGCTTGGCTCTTCATTTGTGTGGAAGTTCTGCGTAGCGCTTCAAATTGTTCGTGTCTATCATCTGTAGAATGTGCTGCAACACGAGATTCCAATTCAGCGATCTGCGTTCTATGGTCTTCAGCCATAGCAACTATTTCTTGCTCTAGGGCTTTCACCCTTCCACCAATAATTTGAACTTTCTCAACCAGAGGAAGGTCTGGTTGAATCTCGCAGGCTGGCAACTCCTGGGTGATTTCATCAACTACGTTTCTTATCCCAGTGTCTTGTTCCTCATAGAGTGCAAGCTTCTCAGAGATGTTCTTATAGCCTGTCTTCAGCTCTATCTCCTGCGATTGGAGTCTTTGGTTTGCCTGGAATGTGGAGAGCTCTCTAGCTCTCAACTCAACAGAAACTTTCTCTTGCACTAGCTGCAGAGTCTCTATAGGGATTAAAGACAAATTTACTTCAATGGGGCCAACTGCGCTTACCTGCAGTGCAGCCAAAGGATCCGGAAGTGTCATGCCTGTAGGCGGGATGTGCACGATAGTATGCCTCTCTGCAAGTACTTCAACTCGCTCGGTACTTGTGGTTGCTTGTGGCGCCTATGAAGTAGATGCTGGCGCATGGGTCTGTGCAACTCTTCCTGCGAGACCTTTTAATTCTACGAACTGCAGGTCCAGAGCACTTCTGATGTGAGCGTGCGCGGTCCACAGCTCACGAAATTGCTCTTTCAAATACTGGTCGATCCCCAATGGAATGGCCTCAGAGGGATGCGGCACCTTTTGTTTCTTGGTTGCTGGTTCTGTGGAACCTTCATCACTTCTTTGCTCAGGGGCTTCCTTGCCCTTATCTTTTTCTTGCGCAGCAGCGGGTGGCATCGCAGATGCGATTTCGGCGGCCTCCCTCCATTCATCCGACCAAGATTTGATATTTTCTTCAACATCTTCAGTGGTCATCCTGTAAAGGCCTACAGCCCATTCCTCTTGAATGCTGCAAGGGCGGAGGTAAAGTTGATGCAAGTCGGCAGAAAAGGCCAACTTTCCTTCATATATTTTTGCTGTCTCCTCACTCAGCCTTGGCATTTCCTGAATGGTATCTTTAAGGAGATGGTAGTATTCACAAAATACAGCGCGGTTCATCTTGCGCTTCGCGAGATTATTAGAATCCCAGAAGTTAACATAGCGGATTCCAGTAGCTTCTCCTGCGCAGCGCGGAAGGAACTGAGTGTTCGGGGGTTCCTTCCACCTGACGAGAGCACATAAAATTAAAAGCCAAGAAAAATGGAACAACTGACCAGGTGTGTCTTGGACGTTCCGGCAGTCTTCCAAGAAAGAATTGAGGAGGAAGAGAGACCAGTTGTACTGCTCTCCCTCCGCAGCTGCGATAGCGAGCTCCACGACAGCTCCAGTAACTTCTTTAGGTCTGCACTTTGTAAGAAGTCTTCCTGCTAGCAGACTGCCTGTAAATCTAAGTGCTTCATCCTCAACTATAGTGAGGTCATAAGCCCGACCTCCTCTTGTCAAATTATATTTCTGCACCAGCCGTACAGCCAATTTTTTGTCCTTCTCTTTTCCGACAAAATGAATATTAGGGTCCTTACCAACCTTAGATAGGCCAGTAATACGATGAATCAAGTCGACATTTAAATCTATTGGCCTCCCCAGCCAAAGGTAACCACCATGAACGCAGGATAGTAGTGTCTTAACAACTGCATTGACTTCATTGCTACGCCCAAAGTGCGGTAGCTTTAACCGGTTCAGGAGTCCAGGCCGCTCGAGATTTGCTGCAAATTCTTTTGGGACGAATTCGTCAACCTTTCTATTAGTATTATAGACGACCGTCAGATAACGATCTGGCGCAAACTGAGGATATGTTCTATAGTCACCCAAGTTGAAATCAGAGAACTTGACCAGTGGAAGGTGTCCAAGCAGGGACCCTTCTTGTCGCACGCCTTCCGGCAATGGAGGCAACGAAATCGGACACTTTGCATTCTTCGGGATATGCACTTCTGGTGCATCATCTGGACGCGGCGGAATATAATTCACCATAGTGGCTAACGGCTCTGGAACATGTTCGTTTGGCTGCTGTGGCTGAGATGCCCTTGTGCCCAGAGATTGTCTTGGATCAATCCAACCAGGGTGTAGGTAAGTTGAAGCCGTCACCGGAGTAGTCATGCTGAAATCTAAGCCTCGGCGCAGGAATTGACGAACAACTTCTTCAGTTGACAGGTTCTCCGTCGTGAACCGGTATAGACGATCGAGGACTTAGACAGACGAATGGCGGAACAACGTAGAATACGAACATTGAAAACAAAGGAAGCAGTCTGCACACTCGGCTCTGAAAACAATAACTTAAATTCTCAAACAAGACTATGCAACTCGAGAAAAGTAACCCAAAAATAGACAAGTGCGGGGTATTTATAGCCAAAGGTGATAGTAAATGAGGGCAAGTGGGGCTACTAGCTGTAGGTGCCTATGCATGAGTTGAAAACCCCTCTATCCCCCTCGCCTCTGTGGTGCATTAGTTGTGATGGACGGGCTCTAACAACCTTCTGGGAGAAGCTAAAGCTTTCGGCGCATGAGTTAAATGCAAATCTTACGAAGATCAAGCCGAATCTGTCAGAGCGGCTACAATTAAATGGCGGGCTTATCCTGCATTAATACTCAGACGCAGCTACATAGCTGCTGTAATTCAAATTTTTCGGTGGGTCATTTCAATCATAGGTAACTGTGCATATAGAGGGGTCCACAACGAGAACTCCTCAAGCGGCAAATTGACACAGGGAACTCCGCAAGAGCGACGGTTCAACGACCCGGGGAAAAACTTCGCAAGAGCGCAAATATAGGCTCTCTCAAAACAAATTTTATTTGGCATGCGCAGATGTTTCAAGGAACTGCGCGGGAAGCCAGAAACTGAAAGTGTCTCGCAACTTCCGTGTAGACTATGAAAATGCGATGCCCCTTTCAACTACATTGGACATCTGCACTTCTATAGCAATGTAATAAGTTGACTGGGCGGAGTGACCGTCGCGACAAAGCTTGAGCCGACTCCCGTTGATCATTGTGGGCAGCAATTCTCCATTGAGCTTTGCAAGCTGAACTGCTCCTCCTTCTGTTATCTTGATCACCCGGAAAGGGCCTAACCAGTGTACACGAAACTTGCCTGGAAACTTGATGAATTTACTATCATAAAGGAGTACCAAGTTGCCTTCTTGAAAGACTTTATTCTTAATATGTCTGTCGTGCCAAGCTTTCTGTCTTGCCTTCTGTACTTGTTGATGGAATCCGGCCAAAAGTCTGTCTTCTTCTAAGGCAAGCAATTGTGAAAGTCTTTCACTCATAGTATCAGTATCTGCCATTTCTGTAATTTGCGCAATTCTGAGACTGGGAACAATGTATTCCATGGGCATAACTGCTTCTTGTCCATACACCAAACTGAAAGGTGTGTGACCTGTTAATTTCTTGCATGTGGTTCTGTAAGCCCATAATACAGCTGTGACTCTAAGGTCCCAATAATCTCTTTGTTGATTACAGATCTTCGTCAGCGCATTCTCGAGAATCTTATTGAATGCCTCCACCGTACCATTAGCTTGAGGGTGGTAGGGTGTACTCTTATGGTGACTGATGTGGAATTCCTCAGTAAGGGCCTCTATAGTGTTGTTCAGAAAATGCGTACCCTAATCACTCATTAGAATTAGTGGGCATCCAAACCTAGTGATAATGTTCTAAAAAATGAACTGCGCGGCAGTGACAGCGTCACAGTTCTTAACTGGCTTCACCTCAGCCCATCTGGTGAGGTATTCATAGCTATGATGATGTATCTTGCGCTGGTTCTCTTTCCTGGTGGGTTGATAGGTCCTACAAAATCAATGGCCCATTTATCAAAAGCACGCAGTATTATCTGGGATCTTAGCAGCATTTCATCTCTCCTTGAGGGTCTTCCTGTCCGCTGGCATACATTGCAACATTTGCAGAATTCCTTAGTATCCTTGTGCAATGTCGGCCACCAAAGACCTGCGGCTAATATCTTCTGCGCAGTCGGCTTTCCTGCGAAATGGCCTCCTGCGGTACCTGAGTGCACTTCTGCGATGATGGAGTTCTTCTCGTGTGGTAAGATACATCTGCGCAGGACTTCATCAGGGCCCAACTTATAGAGCTGGCCTGCTATCAGAGTGAAGTCTGCGGCTTTGACCACAAGTTGCTTCTTCTGCTGGATTGTAAACTCAACTGGTGCTTTCCCGGTAGTGAGAAACTCAAGAATATCGGAATAATATTCATCTGCTACTTGAATAGAAAACAACTGCGCATCGGGCAGATTGTCCTCCAGATTTGTAGGTTCCTCTCCTGACTATATCCTAGATAAATGGTCAGGTCCTGCATTCAATCTACCTGGCTTCACAATAACCTCAAAATCATACTCCTGGAAGAGAAGTAGCCATCTGCAAATTCTTCCCCCTAACACTGGCTTATTGACCAAGTATTTTAAAGCAGAATGGTCAATATACATTTTAAAATGTGCGCCTAATAGGTAGTGCCTGAATTTCTGTAGGGAATACACCATAGCTAGTCCTTCTCTTTCTGTAGTGGTGTAGTTCTTCTCAGCTGTAGAGAGTTTTCTGCTGGAATAAGCAATGGGGTGGTCAATACCTCCTTCTCCCGGTTGTGTCAGCACAATCCCCAATGCTATGGAAGAAGCGTCTACATGAACATGAAAGGGTTTTCTCCAGTCCGGGAAAACTAGAATAGGCGTAGTGATCATCTTTTCTTTAAGTGTATCCAAGCTCTGTTGGCATTCTTTTGTCCATTGGAACTTTGAATCCTTTTTCAACAATCTTTCCATAGGTGGAGTTATCTTTGCACATCCTTTGATAAATTTCCTGTAGTACCCTGTATGTCCCAATGTAGTGCGCAATTGTTTGACTGAGTTGGGCACAGGTAAATTAGCAATGATGGCAACCTTCGCAGGATCCATCAGGAGTCCTTGTCTGCATACAATATGGCCTAACAAAATACCAAAAGCAGCACAGAAGATACATTTTTTCAAGTTAAGGGAAATCTGATACTGTCTACATTTTTCTAACATCATGCACAGGTTTCCTATATGGTTCTTTAGTAAACCAAACACAGTCCAGTCATCGAAATAGACTGCGAGAAACTTATGAATGAATTCTTTAAAAACAGCAACAACAACTCTAGAGAAGATAGCAGGTGCATTTTTAAGACCAAAGGGCATTACCGTATACTGGAATGATCCCCATTCAGTCGCAAAAGTGGTCTTGTGATGATCTTATGGATGGATTCTGATCTGATGGTATCCCGAAAATCCATCAGTGAAGGAGTAAGCCTCTTGTCCTCCAACATTATCAAGCACTTCGTCAGTAAAGGGAGTAGGAAATGGATCATGCGCTGATGCGTCATTCAGCTTGCATAAGTCCACGCAGATTCTTATTTATCCTTTTGTCTTCTTTTCTTGTACCACCATAGGACTAATCCAATCACTTTCCTCTATTGGCTCAATAATACCTGCTGCGAGCATTTTATCAATTTCTTCTCTAACCTTTTCTTTATAGCGCGGGTTCAACCTGTACGAGCGCTATTTTACTTGCTTGGCGTCTGCTTTCAAAGGTATGTGCATCACTCCTAAATATCCTAGGATGCCTTTCATTTCTGTGAACTACGTAATAAATCTGAAATATGGCCAACAGTTTCATCATCCCAATAATATCCTATAGAAGCAAACTTGGGTTCGGCTTCTGTACCAATGTTAATCTTTTTGAGCTTGATGTGTTCTCTAATGGCAGGAATATCAAGCTAAGGACCTTCAACATTGTGCGTCCCTTCTGATTCTGGAATATTGATGTTGCGAGGATCATCCTCCTCTTCCCCAGTAGTGAAATTATAGCATTACAGGGCATGTTCTATCTAGACAGCCCAATCTGGTTGGGAATATTTTGGTAATGGACATTGTTCAAATACCTTCTTTTTAATACACTTTAAAGCGTGGCCGATGCTCGGGTATTCTGACTCAAAACTAAAGGTAAGCTGAAAACTTTCTATCATAAGAGGCCAAGTGACAGTGCCTCTGCGCAATTCCGTTTCAGTGTACCAGTTCCTTGGAACTGTATCCAACGTGTGGATGAATAGGTGAACCCACTCATCTTCTGGAATATCTGACCATTGCTAAATACATGCTTTAACATGTGACCTGGGGTCACTCTGTCCCTCATATTTGCACAACACTTCTGTTGTAGTTCCCTGAAATCTGTGCAGTATCAATCTGCGACAGTCTTGCCATGTGTGAATATTATGTTTATGCACACCCCACCATCTTGCGGGTGTGGCGCGCAGTGCTACATCCAATGCTTGTATGTGTTGCTCTTCTGGGATCTGTTGTTCATATGTATGTATGAATTCACTTATTTCAATTAAACCATCAAAAATTGGAGTGTCATTCAATTATGTTCCAATCCATCTAATGGATTTAGTCATCATGGCGCAACGCCTTGCAGAAACCTCATGTAAGCGATTCTACCAGTTTTCCAATCATGCTTCCGAATCTGATGTGCAAGAACTATCACATCGCCAGCTGATATGGCCATCTGCTGTGGGATTGACATAGTCACTATGACTAGCAGTCATTTGATACAAACTTTCCATGTGGTGCACTTCTTCTTCTGCCCGAATGGGTTCAATATATCTTGGTCCTTGAATGGGATCAAGCGGTGCAATGACCCTAATCTGGTCATCCTCAAAGGTCATCTATCTTTTCTTCAAATTAATGACAGCTAAATTATCAAATGCCCAGTCTATGCCTAAAAGTGCTGGGTATGGTCTACTATCATCCATAATTTTGATTACTTCAAAATCTACAGAACTTCTTACTCCTTCAATATCAATAGGTACATTGGGTAGTCTGCCCAATGGAGAAACTCGTTGCTGATTCGCAAATCTTAGCTAGATAGGCGATCTTGTAAGCTGAGGGCTACCCATTTGTTCCCATGTCTGCATGGTGAGAACATTGACTTCTGAGCCTAAATCTAAAATGACTTCATCCATTTCAAATGCTCCAATCTGCACTGTGAGTCTCATTTCTTTCCCAGTTCTGGTATGACTTCCAATCTGGTGAACAGCACGCTGTGGTGTGTTCATCGAAGCAGATTGTTGACACTTATCCAATAGGTGTTGAAGTTCCATAGCTGTTTTTTCATTGCACAACAACTTTAAGCAGTTTCTCAGGAAAGCATGGACACTGCCTAGTGCATCCTCTTCATCATCAAGCCTTCCAGATGTAGTGGCTTGTTCTTGTACTAGGTTCTCTTGTCTTAGCATTTACGGTCTGATGTCATTATGCGGAATTGAGACCGAAGTTGAAGTTCTCGGATCTGAGAAATACTCTTGAGCTTGCTTGAATGCTTCTTTCTACTTCTGCAGGTCAAGCGGGGATGGTTTAATATTAGCGCGGTGCACCCATTGCGTCGCTTGCTTTCCAGTTCCCATCTCTGGCGCACCAGTGGTTGCTCCACTGCGCATTAATATATTAATTGTAGGCTCTAGTTCTCTTTTTTCTGCTCCTATCAACTGAATATTCTGATTGACCTGTGGCGTCTTTGCTTGCATCTTAGCCATCAACTGAGGGCATTCTTCAATGACATGATCATAAGATTTACAATATCTGCAAATGGTTGTAGGATTCTGGCAATCCCTTGCAAAATGGCCTTGAGCTCCACAATTGTAGCAAGTAATCTGTCCTCTTCCTCGACCAAAACCTGCTGTGCGTCCGCGGCCCCTATAATTTCCTCCTCGGCCTTCGCGAGTTTGGTCATACTGTGGACCTGCTGTGGGTCCTTGTGCCTCTGAATGTACTCTATAAACATCATGTTTTCTTTCTATCATAAGGTCATATGCTCTACAATTATTCTCATCATGGCCTACTGATTTACAGAAATTGCAATATAGATTCTTTGGAGTTTGTACATATTTCTGTAACAAGTGACATTCTTGTGGTCTGTGACCTCTAGTTCTACAGATTTCACACCAAGGCCCCTGGGCCTGTGGTAAAGGGTTAGGTGCTCCAGTTGCAATATACTCTATGAAAACGGGACAATGGTCCTTTGAATGACCTTGCGCTTTACACTTTGTACACCAAATTTCTTCTTTAACTTCCTTGCCTTTCTTAATATCATGGACTTGCAAGGTTAAGTTTGCTAATTGGTTCTGCAACTGCGCAACATCGTTGCTTGTTCCAACAATTGGTGAAGCTTCTAGTTTCATGGCCATTTCTAGAGCTTGTTCCTGAGTAGTGAGATTCTGTTGCATAAGAGGAAGTCTAATGTGTGGAAGCAGCGTAGCAATGAACCATTCCTTATGCTGCTGCGGTGCAAACTCAAAGCTTACTTGAGCTATCAGGGATTTAAAATTCTGGTCAAAGTCCCATACTGACTCTGTAGGTAACTGTTTTATGTCTTTGAGCTATGTTATACATTGTGATTCTGATTTAGGTTTCTTGAATTCCTTAATCATAGCACTTCTTACATCAGCAAGCGTCTTATTCTGTGCTGCTGAGTATTTCATAAACCAAGTTAAGGCTCTTTCTCTTAGTGTGGTTGCTAACTGAACGAGCTTAACATCATCGTCATTAATTTTCTTAATTTTCCAAATGGCTTCGCATAGGAACCAGTGCTGCTCAGGGTCTTCTAGCCCTGTTCCTCTAAAAGTTGGTAGCTTCATGTCATCACCCATCCTTCTTGCGCTAGGTTGAGGTGGAGGTGCTGTAGCAGTGCTTCTGGGATGGTTAAATAAAGGTGGTGCTGAGGTACTAGAAGTACCGTGCGGGCTACTAGAAGGTGTTACTGCGGGGTTATACTGAGCTCCGTCGGGTTTTTGCGGTGTAAAGGGGTGATAAGGGATATGAGCACTCCCTTGTCTCTCTAGATGACTTGCTCTAGGAATTTGGCTATCTTCTGGGCTAGACTCAAAAGAATGTTGGTCAAGGCCTACTTTATACCGCTTTCCACTACGAGTGCAACCAATAGCTTCAAGATCACTATCAGAATCTACGGACATTACTTGTTTATGCTATTCATCAGAAGCTATGCATAGTTTTCCTTTTTCATACAGAAGCATTTTAATCCAGAAGTTCAGAGAATTTAGGAACTTACACCTGTGTGCTTTGAAGAAGCTCCTCTCAGCTTCGCTAAAGCTCTTTCTCGTATCTACTGCAAACTCGGTGATGAAGCCTTCCAGCAAACTGTTCAACCAAAAGTCTACTGCGCGGGAGATAGAATTATCTACCCACTTCAAAATACTGATTAGCTCAGGTGTCCAAGCGACGGGTCGCTCAACATGCACAGTGGGTCTAGTATCTGCTAACTTGGCTACCCACGCATGCAATTCTAGTGCAAATGTGACAAAGAAAATTTCGTGAAGGTCAGTATAAATATACTTCTGCAACCAATCTTCTGTCTGAATCCTAGAGATTTTGTTTTCTTATTCAGCGAACTGTCTAGCTTTTAAATCAAACCAGTCTTGAATTTCTTTAGCTGTAGGATTCCAGTAGCACATTGCCTTCAAGGTAATAGGGTCAAAGTCGACAACAGAAGAATTTGTTGGTTCCACAAGTCATGAGGCAACAGAATCATTTGTTGGCTTAAACAACCATAAGGCAACAATCTCGTGTCGCCAGAGTAACAAGTCTCAAGGCAACGGAACCATTTGTTGGCTCCTTCTTTCTCTAGGTTTCGCATCAATCTCGCACGTCACCAAATTAAGAAATCTCTCAGTAACAAGTCATGAGGCAATGGAACCATTTGTTGGTTGCTTTTTGGACAGACCCGGGTTTTAATGAAGCGCAACAACAAAACCCCTTGGCGCACTAGCCCTCTCGGCAACGAGCTGCGCAGCAGCTCGAGGTCTCACCCGAAGTGGCTATGGGGGGCTAAGGAATCAAGCTTCGTCAACCTTGGCAATGCGGAGACTGCAGTCTTCTCCCCTCTCGTGGGAGTTCTCAGGTGGAATGTCTTACTCCTCTGTAGCTCTCAGCGCGACAGCGCTGCAACTCGTACCAGCTTAACCGCGAGGTCCCTCATTTCCAGCGCATGAGGTGATTACCCTCCGCCTCGATACCCTATGTATCGTTCCTGCTTGTGCGCCCAGCACAGTAACACATGTCTCAATCGCCGCAGCGATAGCGTTCTACAGGTTTCTTCGACACTTAACAATTATAGCTACCAAGAAAGCTTGCGAACTTACTTAGCATATGCATAAAGATAACGCAATGTTCACGTACACACAGATAGTGAATTAAAACATGCAATCATACAACACAGCGTCGCAACAAGGAAAATTATGGAGTTCACCTCCACGGGGAGAGTATCTTATATTAATCACAGAATAGGAATTACAATCCTGCTGCGCACACAACTACAGCCTTAGATCTTTCCAGGAAACTCCACGCACACAACTGGGAGCCCTTCTCTCGATCTAGTCTCTTCCTCTATAGAGATTACAATAGTTCAGACGTCGACTCAGACTGTCTGCAACTCAGGGATTAACTTCACGGCTATCTCGACTCTAACTCTTGTCTTCTAACAACACCATAGAAGACTGAATGGCTAGCTTACTAACTGACTGACTAACCAACTAACATCTATCCTTTACAATTACACATATATATAGGTGGCCATGATGGTCACACCTTTACAAAACTACGGGCCTTTCCCAGCAGTATTCCCCAAAAACCCTAACCACGGACATGGCTAGGTGTTCTGTAGGCGCCGCTTGCAATCATGTCACCATTTCCTGCAGGTTCCGTGACTTTCGGTGCAGATTGCGGGTCTGGGTGTTGCTTCATCATTAACTGCTCCTTGTCCTTTGCCTTCAATGCTTTGGTCCATTGCTCTTCCCTTGTTAGAGCAACCATAACTTCTGTACTTAGCCTTAATGAGGGTATCTGAGCCCTCTACTCCGTCGCTTCATTTATTATGGTAGCTGAGCTCTCTACTTAGCCACATTTATTCTCCTTTGACATGTGCGCGTGAGCTCCATGATTTCCAGTCCGTAATCTGCGCTAAGCTCGTCCATCTGGCACCGTACTGCGCACCATTTGCTTCTACCCAAAAATTGGTGCTTGTTCAAAATTAGCACTTTCCTTCAATACTTGTGATTTTTCCTCAAAATTCGTAGCTTTCCATAGCTGCGGCCTAGGCTCCAATAGTGCCCCCCTCCGCCAGTCCAATGGCCCATGTGTCATCTTGTAGGTGCATCCTACAAACTAGCATTTTCCTCAGTGAGGGACTATGCAATTTTTTCCCACAGGGGTCAACTTTGCAAAATCATCTAGTGGGAACTTGTGGCTAGCGTTCCCAGCCGGAACCTACCTAGACACACCTGTAGGACTCCCTGAAACCCAGTTTTGCTGCACGGTTTGTGTTCTATGCCCCCGACAGGCATCCGCCAGGTGTCTGTGAAGGCCTTTTGGATGCCAGATGGAACAAGCCATATAATGACAGCCGTGGCTCCGATCGACGAACCGTCGACTCCATTGGATTCAGGATGTTGATACACTGCTAGGGGTGCCCCTCTATGTCGGTCCCATGGCTCGCATGCCATCTTGTAGGTGCATTATCCAAACTAGGGTTTCGCTCAATGGGGGACTGTGCAATTTTTTCCCACGGGAGTCAACTTTGCAAAATCATCCAGTAGGCACTTGGGGCTAGCGTTTCTCTTCTTATGGTGAAAAATGGGATGGTGATGGTCACAAAATGGGTAGGAAGACCACAGTGAGGATGATGATTATGATGATGATGATGATGATGATGATGATTAGGGTTAGGATGATGATCATGAGAGTGAGGATGATGAGGATGAGGATGAGGATGAGGGTGATGATGATGATTACGAAACTTGTGCAATTTATCAAAACAAACATAGGACCATGAAGATGTTGATGTTGTTGATGATGATGATGAAGAATATGATGATGATGGTCATGGTGGTGATGAAGATGATGATGATGGTGATGGTGATGATGATGATGAGGGTGAGGATGATGAGGATGAGGATGAGGATGAGGGTGATGAGGATGATGATCATGATGATGGTCACAATGTGGATGAGGGTGAGGATGATGATCATGATGGTGGTGGTGATGATGATGAAGATGTTGTCGATGAGGGTGATGAGAATGATGATCATGATGATGAATATGTTGACTGTGATGATGATGATGATGAAGATAATGGTTTACTGTGACGATGATGATGATGGTGGTGGTGGTGGTGGTGGTGGTGAAGATGATGATGATGATGGTGGTAGTGGTGGTGATGAAGATGATAATCATGATGAAGATGAAGATGATGATGATTAGGGTGAGGACGATGATGATGAGGGTGAGGATGATGAGGATGAGGATGAGGATGAGGGTGATGATGATCATTACGAAACTTGTGCAATTTATCAAAACAAACATAGGACCATGAAGATGTTGATGTTGATGACGATGATTATTATGATGAATATGATGATGATGGTGGTGGTGGTGATGAAGATGATGATCATGATGAAGATGACGATGATGGTGATGGTGATGATGATGATGAGGGTGAGGAGGATGAGGATGAGGGTGATGAGGATGATGATCATGATGATGGTGAGGATGTGGATGAGGGTGAGGATGATGACGATGATGATCATGATTGTGGTGGTGATGATGATGAAGATGTTGATGATGAGGGTGATGAGCATGATGATCCTGATGATGAATATGTTGACGATGATGATGATGATGAAGATGAGGATGATGAGGATGAAGGTGATGATGATGATTACGAAACTTGTGCAATTTATCAAAACAAAAATAGGACCATGAACATATTAGTTTTGTTCATCAATACAACATTATCAAGGAATATCATTAAAGTAGTTAGGTATTTCATTTTCCATGGATTTTGGATGATTATTTTTGCATTATGACAGGTGGAAAATGGACATATGAAAGAGGTAAAGCACAAACTAGTGTCTTACATACTAGGGCTTAGTAAGGATAGGGTTTATATCTTCAACGATATTATGAGAGTGAATTCATCAACAACTATTGGTTAGCATATTTTAACAAACTAGGGTATATTTGTTACATATATTTGACCATATGTACATGAATGCCCAATGAATTTTATTACACTTTGGCTATGCATTGCTTTCCATTCAATCGAACTGCATAGATGCTTATGTATGTATAGTTTGATGAAATACAGTACCATTGATGAAATGTGTAGAATCTATTGGACTTCCTCTTACTATCTAAAAATGCCATAGGATTACATTTATGGTATGCGTAGCATGTTACTATTATCACATATGTTTTTTGCTTGTAACATATTTTCCTTGCAACCATAATCATGATCAATGGGTATGAACCCTTTGAGTTGACAAAAACCACAATTTTAAATTAGATATCAAATTAGCATGCATGTGCTAAGTTCATTGAACTCTTGAAATATATCATTAGTTTTTTCCATTAAGATAATGTTTTCATAACACAATGGTGAAATGTTACTTGATCAATGCAATAAATGTAAGA
This sequence comes from Larix kaempferi, assembly GCA_027924585.1. NCBI lineage: Eukaryota > Viridiplantae > Streptophyta > Pinopsida > Pinales > Pinaceae > Larix > Larix kaempferi. The sequence goes on from BSBM01000893.1 coordinate 8,410,394, forward strand.
GAATAAATATTGCCTGAAATGTAATTTTATAAATTTCAATAGCATAATTTATCAATTTGTGGAAGAGATGAATCATCACAAGCACAAGTCGAAACTGAAGAGAAAATATGGAATATATTGATAGTCGAATGTTTGTAATACAAAATATGGGAAAGTAGTCGACCCTCAAATGGCCTGTCAATGTACATGTATCCCTAAGTACAACAATGTGTACATGTATGTCAAAATACATCTATCAAGGACTATGCAACATCAAAAATCAATCTTTCTCTTGTTTTCCCCTGACTTTCCTCTATCGACCATCTCCTTGGGATCGCTTGGCATCTCAAAGGTTCACAAAAGAAATCATTATTTTTATCAAATAAATGCACTAATACCCTATAATCAACAAACTTAAAAAATTAACTTATGGCCAAATTATTTATGACAAACACTCACCAAGTCCTCATGGGGTATAGATGTGAGCGGTGTGCTCATGGAAGGCATCTCTATAGTTGTGCTCTACAAATAAAAGATCATATCTCAATTAATTGAACAATTCAACATTGATCAACATGTTTGGGTAAATTGAATAAAAAAACTTGGTCATTAATGAACATCTCACCGCAAGAGGAGACCTGGTCAAAACCATGGATTGAGCAGAGGGGCCACGCACTTCTGTCGCTAATGGCTACAATCACCAAATGGAGAAATAGTTAGACATGCATGAATAAACAATATAGTAACATGGTTAAATACTATGCATTGTGACTGTCCAAATAGTTACCTCCGTATGACTCGTGGCTATTGTAGATGCGGCACTAGCTGCAACATCAATGATCTTTGTTAGGTCAAGGGTAGATGGATCTCTCATGTGTCTGCTATAGAGGACATCCACATTCTTTCTAGGAGTGGAGCCTTTCTTGTACACTTGTCCCTTTTGCATGTTGGGACTACGGGGAGATCGAACTGCTGACAGTCTCGAACATATATCTGTTGGTGGCTACAACCACCAATACTGATGTAGTTATAAATTCATTGGTCAATGGAATAGCATGTATTAACAAACTAAAAAATTATGAAATACATACCGATGTACTGTATACGTCAATCAATTCTAAGAAACAGTATGCCATCCATTTTGTCTCCACGAGCACACTATCGATTGTATTCCCATGGAGGGGGATCTCACGAGATGAAATCATTTACATTTGATGGGGATGTACAACCTACAATTTAGAAAATTGTAAATATTAGATCGTGTAGCATTGATATTGTAACATGTGTTGAAATAATGTCATGTTCAAATAGTTACCTCATCATGAGATGTTGTCGCTGAAGGTATGACAACATCTTGTAACTCAAAAGGTTCTACTGCATGATCCTCTTAGCCCTCATTCCCTTCTTGTGGCAACTACAAGTTTTAAAATCATTAAAAATATTAGCATTCTATATATGTGTATAGTAAGGAAAAATAATTTACAAATGACACTAAATTGTTAACTGGATCTACTCATGTATTAAAATAATGTCATGTTGAAATAGTTACCTCATTGTGAGTTGTTGTCACTAAAAGTATGTCAACATCATCATCATGATCATGCAGTGCTGGTGCATGAGCCTCTAGACTATGCTCTGCATCATCATTGCAAAGGTCTTCAACCCTGTTCCCTTCTTGTAGTAACTACAAGTTTTAAAACCATTAAAAATATTAGCAATCTATATATATGTGTGTATAGTAAGGAAATGTAATTTAAAAATGACACTAAATTGTTAACCACTTACTTACCTGTGTGAAATACCCAGTAAAGGTATCATCTTTTCGGACAGGACCAAAGCAAGGATTGTCGTATATTGTGCATGGATGGGTTTGATGGTTGTGCTCATGCTGTGTAGGTATAGTGCCACTACTAGATGCTCCTCGGCCACTTGAAGGTGGTGGCTCTACCCCAGCAGGAGGTGGTGGATCTACCTCACCGACAGGTGCTGGCTCTACTCCACCCATAGATGGTGGCTTTGATGGGCCTACTTAGTGCATACCACGAAGATACGTGCTATGGCGAACAACTTCCTGTGCCAATAGTAGGAAGGAATCTTGTGTCTCTGGCACCAACTGATGTGCAGGTGGAACATCTGGCTTGGGTAGACTCCTACAAGGTGGAGCTACAGGGTGATTGGGATCTATCTGCCTCGCATTGGGACGTTGCTGAGGCATCCCCATCCTAACAATCTAGTACTCAAAGATATCAAAATAGTTAACATTCTTCCCAGCACAAACTATGCGTACATATTTCGTAGAAAATACAAAGGCATTTCCCTATTGTTGTGTGGTGGTGCATCAAACACCATGTACCATCGGTCCATCCAGTTATCTGCGAATGGTTGATATGTACACCACTTGATAGAAATGTAACTTTTGTTTGCATTAGAGACTTCACCATCCCGTGGATTTCTAAAAAAGGAAAATATTTGTTCTTCTGAGATTTTCAACTTCTTGACTTCGCTGTAGCTAAGTCCATCTGCATATTGTTTCCTCTTTCTTTCTCTGAATGTGGAAATTTCTTGCAAAGCACCATTACACCTACTAAAGGTCTCTATCATTGCATCCAAATTGGATGCAAGAATAACATGCCTGTCATCAACAATAGTAATTGAGGCTCAAATTTCTCTGAGCCTCTGAATTTCTCTTTGGATGTAAGAGTGGGAATCCATGGTCGTCACTGCAAATAAAAAATAAAAATAAAAATCATTAGAAACGTATATATGTGCTATAATGAAATCTCTCAAAAATGAAAAATGTACAAAATTTGTGAAAGAACGAATACATTAAAAACATAAATATCATCTCAGGGGAGTCCTATAGGTGTGTCTAGGTAGGTTCCGGCTGGGAACGCTAGCCACCAGTGTCCGATGGACAATTTTGCAAAGTTGACTCTCGTGGGAAAAAAATGCACAGTCCCTCACTGAGCAAAACCTTAGTTTGCATAATGCACCTACAAGATGACAAGTTGGCCATGGGACCAGCAAAGGGGGAAACCCCTAGCACTATCCTGATGTCTTGAATCCAATGGAGTCGACGGTTCATCTATTGGAGGCACAACCATCATTCTATGGCTCGTTCCGTCTCGCAGCCAAAAGGGACATCCTGCAAGTGTTTCTTTTGGGTAGATTCAAGCATTCTCAAGGATCTAAATTTATAATTTCCTTTTGGGCATATTCAGGCATGGAAATAATTTGGCGGCACTTCCAAGCTCCCCAGATCATTTGGTCTACTACAATATGTGCGACTCCTTTGACGAAAGATAAATTCTGGTTTGGACGACAACATTTGATACACTAGCCAAATCTATGTTGTTGGAAGAACTTACAGATTTCAACAAAGTAGCGTTTTGCAGGTGACTTGAAAATCCCTTCCAATTTTCAGCAATAAAAGAAAGAAGTTCAACGTACATATTTTCAGGCAAGATTGTCAACCAATCGGACAAGCGAATACAGGGAGATAACCATGCCCAAAAAATTCAAGCTATTATAAAACTCTTGTTTATCAAGATAAGGATGGACTATGTGTGCATTACGAGAATATAGATGAATGAAGTCGCTTTGATGAACTTGTCGTCTTGCTTTCTCCAAAATGCATTTAAAAGCATGGAGTATTGTCCGAGCTTCTGTTGGTTTACATAAATGTTTATTCCCAAAGCTAATGTCACATAAAACCACTTCCTCAACTCCCAATTGGGTCTAAATGGAATCTCTAACTTGTGTTAGCTGTGGATAACGAGGAATATGAAAGGGAAGGTACCTATAGACCCAAGTTTTCGATGATAGAGGTGAATTACCACTTATTAGAGCACGAAATGCTAAACAAAAGGCTAATGGAACACAATGAAGGATTCCCTGGTTCCACTTGTTATTGCAAATGATACTTTCTCTTCATGAAACCAGTAAAAAATATGCCTGTATTATAAATGGAGATCCTGTTACAATTTTCATCAGAAGAAAAGCATAGATACCTAGAGCTGCCATATTTCCTTTTGTAAGCTGCTCACCCATCGGAAAAGCTAATGTAACAACCCATTTCCCAACATCTTTCCTCTGCTCAACCCTACACTCATTTTCCACATGAAACCGTTGCCTCCACATGTAATAACTACATTGTTTTGTCAAAAATTGATCTTCTTCTGCTAAGAAATGCAAAATGAAGGATTCATTGTCATTGCTACGAGAAGTTCTAAGGTCAGTTTCTCGTAAAACATAGATTGTATAAATCCTATTAAGATCTATATGTTCCAGCTCACGAACTGAGAGCTTCTTTATCTTAAACATAAACAAAAGAGCTTCATGATGAATACTAGAGATTTATTGCTTTACAGGTTCAACCTTCTCACAACGTCGGGATATAAAAGGAGCCATAGCATGACGAACGTGGCTCAGATCAATGAACCATTGACTCCGTTGAATTCACCACATCGAGATAGTTCTAGGGGGCCTCTCTCCACTAGTCACATGGCCCACGTGTCATCTTGTAGGTGCATTCTGCAAACTAGGGTTTTGCTCAGTGAGGGACTGTGCAATTTTTGCCCACGGGGGTCAACTTTGAAAAATCGTCCACCGGGCACTTGTGGCTAGCGTTCCTAGCTGGAACATACCTAGACACACCTATAGGAATCCCCAGAACCTGGTTTTGCTACACGGTTGGAGTTCTGTGCCCCCGGCAGGCATCCAGCAAGTGTCCCTGAAGGCATTTTGGATGTCGGATAGAATAAGCCACAGAATGAAGACCGTAGCGCTGATTGATGAACCGTCGACTCCGTTGGATTCAGGACATCGACACAGTGCTAGAGGTGCCACACTCCCCAGTCCCATGGCCCACATCTCATCTTATAGGTGCATTCTTCAAACTAGGGTTTTGTTTAGTGAGGGACTGTGCAATTTTTGCACACGGGGGTCAACTTTGCAAAATCATCCACTGGGCACTTCTGGATAGTGTTCCCAAGTGGAACCATCCTAGACATACCTACATGTATTGCTGGAACCTAGTTTTGTTGCACAGTTTGAATTCTATGGCCCTAGTAGGCATCTGCCAGGTGTCCCTCAAGGCCTTTTGGATACCAGACGGAACAAGCCATAGAATGATGGTCGTGGCTCTGATCGATGAACCATCGACTCGATTGGATTCAGTATGTCAAGACATTGCTCAAGGTGCCCCTCTCCACCATTCCCCTATCCCACCTGTCATCTTATAGATGCATTCTGCAAACTAGGGTTTTGCTCAGTGAGGGACTGTGCAATTTTTTCCCACGGGGGTCAACTTTGCAAAATCATCCAGCGGGCACTTTTGGCTAGCGTTCCTAGCCGGAACCTACCTAGACACACCTATAGGACTCCCCGAAACCCAGTTTTGCTGCACGGTTGGTGTTCTATGCCCCCATCAGGCATCCAACAAGTGTTGTTGAAGGCCTTTTGGATGCCAGATGGAACGAGCCATATAATGATGGTCATGGCTTCGATCGATGAACCGTCAACTCCGTTGGATTCAACATGTCGAAAGAGTGCTAGGGGTACCCCCCTCAGCCGGTCGCATGGCCCATGTGTCATCTTGTAGGTGCATTCTACAAACTAGGGTTTTGCTCAATGAGGGATTGTGCAATTTTTTCCCACGGGGGTCAGCTTTGCAAAATCGTCCAGTGGGCACTTGTGGCTAGCATTCCCAGCCTTAACCTACCTGGACACACCTACAGGACTCCCCAAAACATGGTTTTGCTGCACGGTTTGTGTTCTATGCCCCCGGCAGGCATCTACCAGGTGTCCGTGAAGGCCTTTTGGACGTCGGATGGAACAAGCCATAGAATGATGGTCGTAGCTCCAATCAACGAACCGTCGACTCCATTGGATTCAAAACATTGAGACAGTGTTACGGGTGCCCCTCTCTGTGGGTTGCATTGCCCATGTGTCATCTTGTAGGTGCATTCTACAAACTAAGGTTTTGCTCAATGGGGATCTATGCAATTTTTTTCCCACGAGGGTCAACTTTGCAAAATCGTCCAGTGGGCACTTGTGTCTAGCGTTTCCCTTCTTATGGTGAAAAATGGGATGGTGATGCTGACAACATGGGTAGGAAGAGCATGGTGAGGATGATGATGATGATGATGATTAGGGTGAGGATGTTGATCATGAGAGTCAGGATGATGAGGATGAGGATGAGGATGAGGGTGATGATGATCATTACGAAACTTGTGCAATTTATCAAAACAAACATAGGACCATGAAGATGTTGATGTTGATGATGATGATGATGATGAATATGATGATGATGGTGGTTGTGGTGATGAAGATGATGATGATGGTGATGGTGATGATGATGATGAGGGTGAGTATTATGAGGATGAGGACTAGGATGAGGGTGATGAGGATGATTATCATGATGACAATGAGGATGTGCATGAGGGTGAGGATGATGAGGATGATGATCATGATGGTGGTGGTGATGATGATGAAGATGTTGATGATGTGGGTGATGAGAATGATGATCGTGATGATGAATATGTTGGCGATGATGATGATGATGAAGATAATGGTTTACCGTGATGATAATGATGATGATGATGGTGGTGGTGGTGGTGGTGAAGATGATGATGATGATGATGATGATGGTGGTGGTGGTGGTGGTGGTGAAGATGATGATAATGATGAAGATGAAGATGATGATGATTAGGGTGAGTATGATGATGATGAGGGTGAGGATGATGAGGATGACGATGAGGATGAGGGTGATGATGATGATTATGAAACTTGTGCAATTTATCAAAACAAACATAGGACCATGAAGATGTTGATGTTGATGATGATGATGATTATGATGAATATGATGATGATGGTGGTGGTGGTGATGAAGATGATTATCGTGATGAAGATGATGATGATGGCGATGGTGATGATGATGATGAGGGTGAGGAGGATGAGGATGGGGATGAGGATGAGGGTGATGAGGATGATGATCATGATTATGGTGAGGATGTGGATGAGGGTGAGGATGATGAGGATGATGATCATGATGGTGGTGGTGGTGATCTTGAAGATGTTGATGATGAGGGTGATGAGCATGATGATTGTGATGATGAATATGTTGACGATGATGATGATGATGAAGACGAGGATGATGAGGATGAGGGTGATGATGATGATTACGAAACTTGTGCAATTTATCAAAACAAACATAGGACCATGAACATATTATTTTTGTTCATCAATACAACATTATCAAGGAATATCATTAAAGTAGTTAGGTATTTCATTTTCAATGGATTCTGGATGATTACATTTGCATTATGATAGGTGGAAAATGGACATATGAAAGAGGTAAAGCACAAACTAGTGTCTTACATACTAGGGTTTAGTAAGGATAGGCTTTATATCTTCAACGATAATATGAGAGTGAATTCATGACCAGCTATTGGTTAGCATATTTTAACAAACTAGGGTATATTTGTTACATATATTTGACCATATGTACATGAAGGCACTGATTGCAGCATCAATGATCTTTGTTAGGTCAAGGGTAGATGGTGTTGATGTATATGTAACTTTGGAATGTATTTCATCTGTGTATTTTATATATATTTATTGTACCCTTATAAGAGATGTGTCATTTCTCTATAAGGAAGTGTCATCATATGGACTGACAAGTGTCGCAAGTGTGTGTACTTGTCGATGGGTTATTAGACCACCATGTGTGGGGTCGGCCCTGAAATATATATTATAATGTGGATGTATCTAGCTAGACAAGTCGGCCCCATAAGGTCATTGGGTAAACAGGTTAGTATAAATAGAGATCATGTGATCTCTATTTAGATTCATTCGGAAAAGTACATCTCTCTCACTCAGAAAGTGGTGCACTAGTGAGAAGGAGGATTATCTACTACTAGGAGACTATCTCAGTGTATTTTGGTTGTACTTTGGTTGATCCATTGCTCTCTCTATCTCTGAGGAAGTTGTGTGGTTTTTTCACCTTAGGGTTTTCCCCACGGAAACTCTGTGTCTCTTGTCTCTTATGCTTTTGATTCTTGTGATACTTGTCATACTTACTGTGATTGTCATGCATTGATATATTGTATATGTTATTATCTCAGTAAAGATCCTAGAGTATTGTTTATTAATGCTCAAAATTTAACATGGTATCAGAGCTAACCTGAGAAGAAGACATTTTGCAGTGACGGAAACTTGATTTTCTTGTTTATTGGGTTTCTCTCCACGGATTTTGGAAAAGCAGTATAGTAGATTGACTCTACTCATCAAGACACATCTATCTGTCTAATCAGAATTCAATTTCGAGCTTTTTCAGATTTGGCCCTAAAAATTAGGGTTTCCAAAAAATAGGAATTTATGAAATTTGAAGACATAGCTGGAAGCTCCTTGCAAAAATTGAAGTTTAGAGCTTTGGATCGAGATTTGTGGCTGGGTAGATCTCTGGGAAACTCAAACCCTAATTCAGGGCTCTCCCTAGTGAACTCGGGAGGACAAAAAGACAAATCTGAAGGGTAAAGCTTTGCTGATCTCAAATTTTGAATGCACCAGGCTGATCAACTCATCAAGGCACATCTTTCTATCCTTTCAAAAATTTGAAATTCACATTTTGAAATTTTAGGGTTTTTCCGACAAACCCTAATCCAGGACCAGATCCAGTTTTCAGCATTTCAAGTGGTAAGACCTAAATATTTTCTATTTCCATTTGAAGTACTCTTTAAGATGTCTCACCACACCAAGCTTGAGGATAAGCTTGAAGGGGATGATAACTTCCGAGCTTGGATGTATAGGATTGGGTTAATCCTGGAAGAGAATGAGTTGGACTCATATATAAAAGAAGACATCCCTATCCCAAAGGATTTAGAGGCTAAATTATTGCATAAGAAGAACTTGGTCAAGGCAAAGAGAATCATTGCTGATTCTATCAAAGACCATCTCATACCCCATGTGTCTTCTCTAAAGACACCCAAAGAGATGTTTGACTCTTTGACCAAGCTATTTGAAGGGAAGAACATAAATCGAAAGATGACCTTGCGGAACCAATTGAAAGGGGTAAAGTTTCAGAATGGAGAAACCATTCAATCTTATTTTTCAAGAGTCTCCTAGATCAAGGAACAACTAGAAGCAGTGGATGAAATGGTAGAGAATGGTTAAGTTGTCATGACCACTCTGAATGGCTTACCTAGGTCATGGGACTCCTTCATTCAAGGAATCTGTGTAAGAAAGAAGTTGATTTCCTTCAGTAGACTACGGGAAGAATGCTCACAAGAAGAAGCAAGGCTTGTGGCACAAAAAGAAAAGATGGGGAATAAAGATCAAGCTCTCACAACTCACACGAAGAAAGGGAAGTCCGAGAGAGAGCCATCTCACTCCAAGAAATCTTCACATCACTTCAAAGAAAGAAGAATATGCTTCACCTGTTATGAGAAAGGACATATTGCCATAAATTGTCCCAAGAACAAGAAGGACAACAACAACTCCAACAAGAAGAAGAAGGGCAGCAAAAGAAGGTTTCATGCTCATGCTGCCGAGGATGATGAACCACCCAAGAAGAATGCTAGGGCAGAAAGTGATGATAACTCATCAAGTGAAGAAGAGTATGTTCTAATCTATGCTCTCACAGGTACCATCTCCCATGGTTGTAATGACTGGTTGATTGATAGTGGGGCTTCCAAACACATGACTGGGTTTAAGGAATCTTTTGTGAATCTATATGAACATGAATCACCCCATAAGGTGAAACTTGGGGATGATTATCAATACCCAATAAAAGGAAGTGGTGAAGCCTCCTACAACCTAGATTCTGGAAAATCTTTGAAGATGAAAGAAGTTCTTTATGTACTTGGGCTCAAGAAGAACTTACTCTCCATCTCTGCATTGGATGCAAAAGGCATGAGGGTTGCATTTATGGATGGCCAAGTCCTAATGTGGCGAAAGGGAAAGAACATAGATGATGTAGTAGTGATTGGAGAGCAAGAGGGAGGTTTGTATAAATTGAAGGGACAACCTAAACATGCCATGGTACATGAATCCATGGAGCCAAGTGAACTTTGGCATAGAAGACTTGCTCATATGCACCATAGAGCACATCCAATTGCAAGCAAGGCTATAGAGGGTCTTCCTGAAATCAAGACCAAACATGAAGGTGTTTGCAAAGGATGTCCAAAAGGTAAGAACATTAAGAAGGCTTTCCCAAGCAGTGAAAGCAAGGCAAAAGACATCCTGGAAATCATCCACTCAGATGTATGTGGTCCTATGTCATCCAGTTCTCTAAGTGGGTATGTTTACTATGTCTCATTTATTAATGAATTCTCCAGGAAGACTTGGGTATACTTCTTGAAGAACAAAGATGAGGTGTTTGATAAGTTTAAGGAATTCAAAACCTTGATGGAGAATCAAACTGACAAGAAGATCAAAACATTCAGATCTGACAATGGTGGAGAATTCACCTTAGGTGAATTCAAGAAGCTTTGCAGTGATTCAGGGATTAAGAGAGAGTTGACTGCTTCTTACAATCCACAACAGAATGGAGTTGCAAAAAGGAAGAACAAAACAATCATGGAAGCAGCAAGAGAAATGCTCCATTACTAGGATCTACCTATGCATCTATGGGCAGAAGCAGCTAGAATAGTTGTATATGTGCAGAACAGAACACCCCACAAGATATTGGACAACAAGACACCAGAAGAGGTCTTTTCTGGTAAGAAACCTAAAGTTAGCCATCTCAGAATATTTGGTTGTCCAGTATTCACTCATGTCCCAAAGGAAAAGAGGACCAAACTAGATCCTTCAAGAAAGAAGGGTATCTTTGTGGGTTAGAGTGAAAGCTCGAAGGCTTACAGAATATACTTTCCAGGGTTCAAGAAGATTGATGTCAGCAGGGATGTGACATTTGATGAGAACTCAACATTCATCAAATCAAGGAAGGAACCGATCGAAGTTTATGAAGAAGCTAAGGAAACTAGATTTCAAGACACTACCATGACTGAAGCAGTCCTAGAAGTTGTTCATGAGTTTAAAGATCTGCAAGAACCTATAGATCCACCCCGTGAGGATAACTCTCACAAGAGGAAACCTACATGGGCTAGAGATCTCATTCAAGATGTAGAAAGATTTGGCATTCTAGAAGAGGAACACAGAGCAAAGAAGAGAACTAGATCACATACCATCTATGTTGCTTTACTCTGTGAAATTATGAACAAAGAGCCTTCCAGCTATGAAGAAGCAGCGGAAAAGAAAGAATGGAAGGATGCCGTGGTTGAGGAATATCAATCAATAATGAAGAATGATGTTTGGGATGTTGTCCCAAGACCTAAAGAGAATTTTGTTGTGACTTCCAAATGGATTTACAAAATCAAGCATGCTGCAGATGGCAGTGTAGAGAAATACAAGGCAAGATTCATAGCTCGTGGCTTCTCTCAGAAAGAGGGAATAGATTATGAAGAAGCTTTTGCACCTGTAGCCAGGTATACTTCCATCAGAACAGTACTTTCCCTGGCTGCAACGATGAAATGGAAAATACACCAGATGGATGTCAAGACTGCTTTCTTGAATGGTTTAGCTGAAGAAGAAGTATATGTGGAGCAGCCACTAGGTTTCGAAATACATGACATGGATTCATATGTGTGCAGATTAAAGAAAGCCTTGTATGGCTTGAAACAAGATCCTAGAACCTGGTATGGTAGGATGGATAGTTTCCAATCTAGTTAGGGATTTACCAAGAGTAAAGCAGATTCCAACCTTTACTACAAGGTTGAAGAAGGGAATCCTGTGGTTCTACTCCTGTATGTGGATGACTTATTTGTAACAGGAGATGACAGATTGATTGCAGATACTAAGAGGATGCTTGCTGCTGAGTTCGATATGAAAGATTTGGGAATGATGCATTATTTCCTAGGTATGGAGGTGTGGCAGAGTGCAGGTGGGATCTTCCTTGGTCAAGGGAAGCACACAGTAGATATCCTGAAGAGATTCGGGATGATAGATTGCAAGGCCATGGCCACACCTATGGCATCGAATCTAAAGCTTCTATGCGATGCTTCATCTGAGTCAGTTGATGTCTCTATGTATCGTCAGATGATTGTGTCCTTGATGTACCTGACGAACACGAGACCAGACATTTGCTTTGTTGTGAACACATTGAGCCAGTTCTTGATGAATCCAAGGAGTGTTCACCTGGTTGCTGTAAAGTATGTTCTGAGGTACCTAAAGGGTATAGTGGATTATGGGCTCAAGTATGAAGCAAATCAAAATTTTAGCCTGCAGGGTTATGTTGATTCAGATTGGGCTGGCGGTGTTGCAGATAGGAAGAGCACATCTAAATGTTGCTTCAGCATGGGATCAGGTGTGATCTCTTGGTTTAGCAGAAAGAAGTCCTATGTAGCACTGAGTACAGCTGAGGCAGAGTATGTTGTAGCCTGTTCAACTAGTTGTGAGGCAGTATGGCTATGGAAGCTACTGTTTGAGCTATTTGATCTCCCGTTGGATGCTACTGGTATCTTCTGTGATAACCAGAGTTGTGTGAAGCTATCCGAGAATCCAGTGTTTCATGATAGGTCGAAACACATAGAGATCAAATATCACTATATCAGGGATATGGTGCAAAGAGGAGCTGTGAAGCTCCTGTATGTTGCGACAGACGAGCAGATTGCAGATGTGCTGACGAAGCCACTAGCCAGAGTGAAGTTCGAGTAATTCATGGAGAGGCTTGGTGTTCTTCAGATCGAGGACACTTCGAGGAAGAAGTGATGGACACATTCGTTGAAGCCATTCCAAGCATGTTGGAAGGAGGATCGTTCACATGGCTGTGGATGTAAGCGCTGGATGATGAGCATCAGGATGATGTTCTAGTTTTTGCTTTGTATGATCAGTTGGATCATTTATATTTATATGTATGTACGCATCATGTTGGATGTTGGATATGATCAGTTGGATCATTTATATGTATGTATGAATCATGTTGGATGATGGATATGATCGGTTGGATCATTTGTATGTATTTTGTATATGCATCATGTTGGATGCTTGGACAATGTATCTGTATATATATAAGGTGGATACATTATGTGATCAGGTAGATCATGTATGTTGATGGATACATTGTGTGGATCATGTATCTATGTATCAGATGGATACACTGTGTATGATGATATGTATCAGGTAGATACTTGGTGTGCATGAGATGGATGCATTGCATGATCAGGGTGATCGTGGATGACGAGCTTCTCCAGATTACATGCAGCAGGATGTTGCAGTGATGATGATCAGGATGATCATGTGTACATCAGGATGATGTATGATGAGTATCAGATGATATTTTGTGGCCTTGGATCAGGTTGTGTAGATGAGCATGTCTGGGAGATCCTATAGGTCGGAGTTGCATACCCATAACAGCTCCTGGGATGCTCTTTCGAGACATTTCTCTAGGAGGACATGTAATTTGTGCCCTGGGAGATCTTCAGGTCAGAGTTGTGTACCCGTAACATCCTGAGATGCTCTTGCGAGGTTTTGTCCTATGGCATGTAATTTTCTCCTGGGAGATCTGGATAAGATGAAAAAGGCCTCAGATGCTTCAGCCAGGCTTTGCCATGATCACATGTAATTTGCTCCTAGGAGATATGGACAAGATGAAAAAGGCCTCAGATGCTTCATCCAGGTTTTGTGGGGGACCACATGTAATGTGCTCCTGGGAGATCCGACAGGTAGAGCTGTGTGCTCGTAACAGCTTGGGATGCTTCAGCTAGGTTTTGTGGTCAGATCACATGTAATGTGCTCCTGGGAGATCCGACAGATAGAGTTGTGTGCTCGTAACAGCCTGGGATGCTTCAGCCAGGTTTTGTGATGGGTCACATGTAATGTGCTCCTGGGAGATCCTACAGGTAGAGTTGTGTGCTCGTAGAATCCTGGGATGTTGCAGCCAGGTTTTTTGCTGCATGTAATAAGTCCTAAGAATTCCACAGTATGGTCAGTGATGATGAAGACCTGCAGGAGGTGGGCCTACATTCAGTATGAAAAAGGACTGGCTCTGTAGAACTTCCTATGACGAGTAGATTCAGAGATTGGTTGAGATAGTAGGAGCAGTGATGAGGATGATGATGATGCATCGATGACGATGATCCCAAGAAGAAGACTTGTCTAACATATTTGTGTCGAGAAATACCTTCCTAGTTAAGAGGGAGTGTTGATGTATATGTAACTTCGGAATGTATTTCATCTATGTATTTTATATATATTTATTGTACCCTTATAAGAGATGTGTCATTCCTCTATAAGGAAGTGTCATCATGTGGATTGACAAGTGTCGCAAGTGTGTGTACTTGCCGATCGGTTATTAGACCACCATGTGTGGGGTCAACCCTGAAATATATATTATAATGTGGATGTACCTAGCTAGACAAGTCGGCCCCATAAGGTCATTGGCAAAACAGGTTAGTATAAATAGAGATCACGTGATCTCTATTTAGATTCATTCAGAAAAGTACATCTCTCTCACTCAGAAAGTGGCGCATTAGTGAGGAAGAGGATTATCTACTACTAGGAGACTATCTCAGTGTATTTTGGTTGTACTTTGGTTGAGCCATTGCTCTCTCTATCTTTGAGGAAGTTGTGGGGTTTTTTCACCTTCGGGTTTTCCCCATGGAAACTCTGTGTCTCTTGTCTCTTATGCTTTTGATTCTTGTGATGCTTGTCATACTTACTGTGATTGTCATGCATTGATATACTGTATATGTTAATCTCTCAGTAAAGATCCTAGAGTATTGTGAATTAATGCTCAAAATTTAAAAGATGGATCTCTCATGTGTCTACTATAGAGGACATCCACATTCTTTCCAGGAGTGGAGCCTCTCTTGTACACTTGTCCCTTTTTCACGTTGGGACTACGGGGAGGTCGAACTGCTGACAGTATCGAACATATATTTGTTGGTGGCTACAACCACCAATACTGACGTAGTTAGAAATGCATTGGTCAACGGAATAACATGTATTAACAAACTAAAAAATGATGAAATACATACCGATGTACTGTATACGTCAATCAATTCTAAGAAACGGTCTACCATCCATTGTGTCTCCACAAGCACACTATCGATTGTATTCCCACCGGTGGGGAGCTCACTAGATGAAATCATTTCCATCTGATGGGGATCTACAACCTACAATTTAGAAAATTTTAAATATTAGATCATGTAGCATTGATATTGTAACATGTGATAAAAAAATAACATGTGTTGAAATAATGTCATGTTCAAATAGTTACCTCGGCATGAGATGTTGTTGCTGAAGGTTTGACAACATCTTGTAACTCAAAAGGTTCTACTGCATGATCCTCTTGGCCCTCATGCCCTTCTTGTGGCAACTACAAGTTTTAAAATCATTAAAAATATTAGCAATCTATATATGTGTATAGTAAGGAAAAATAATTTACAAATGACACTAAATTGTTAATTGGATCTACTCATGCATTAAAATAATGTCATGTTGAAATAGTTACCTCATTGTGAGTTGTTGTCACTAAAAGCATGGCAACATAATCATCATGATCATGCAGTTCTGGTGCATGAGCCTCTGGACTATGCTCTGCATCATCATTGCAAAGGTCTTCAACCATGTTCCCTTCTTGTAGTAACTACAAGTTTTAAAACCATTAAAAATATTAGCAATCTATATATATGTGTATAGTAAGGAAATATAATTTAAAAATGACACTAAATTTTTAACCACTTACTTACCTGTGTGAAATAACTAGTAAAGGTATCATCTGTTCGGATAGGACAAAAGCAAGGATGGTCGTATATTGTGCATGGGTGGGGTTGATGACTGTGCTCATGCTGTTTAGGTACAGTGCCACTACTAGATGCTCCTCGACCACTTGAAGGTGGTGGCTCTACCCCACCGGGAGGTGGTGGATCTACCCCACAGACAGGTACTGGTTGTACTCCACCCATAGATGGTGGCTCTGATGGGCCTACTTGGTGCGTACCATGAAGATACGTGGTATGGCGAACAACCGCCTGTGCCAACAGTAGGAAGGAATCTTGTGTCTCTGGCACCAACTGATGTGCAGGTGGCACATCTGGCTTTGGTAGCCTTCTACAAGGTGGAGCTACGAGGTGATTGGGATCTATGTGCCTCGCATTGGGATGTTGTTGAGGCATCCCCATCCCAACACCCTGGAACTCCAAGATATCAAAATAGTTAACATGCTTCCCCAGCACAGACTCTACGTACATCTTTCTCAGAAAATACAAAGGCATTTCCCTGTTGTTGTGTGCGGGTGCATCAAACACCATGTACCATCGGTCCATCCAGTTATCTATGAATGGTTGATATGTACACCATTCAATAGAAATGTGCCTTTTGTTTGCATTAGGGACTTCACCATCCCATGGATTTCTAAACAGGGAAAAGATTTGTTCTTTTGAGATTTTCAACTTCTTGACTTCGCTGTAGCTAAGTCCATCTGCATATTGTTGCCTCTTTCTTTCTCTGAATGTGGCAATATCTTGCAAAGCACCATTAGACCTACTAAAGGTCTCTATCATTACATCCAAATTGAATGAAAGCATAACATGCCTGTCATAAACAATAGTATTTGAGGCTCGAATTTCTCTGAGCCTCTGAATTTCTCTTTGGATGTAAGAGTGGGAATCCATGGTTGTCACTGCAAACAAAAAATAAAAATAAAAATCATTAGAAACTTATATATGTGCTATAATGACATCTCTCAAAAATGAAAAATGTAGAAACTTTGTGCAAGAACGAATACATTACAAACATAAATATCATCTCAGGTGAGTCCTATAGGTGTGTCTAGGTAGGTTTCGGCTGGGAACGCTAGCCACAAGTGCCCGGTGGACGATTTTGCAAAGTTGACACCCGTGGGAAAAAATTGCACAGTCCCTCACTGAGCAAAACCCTAGTTTGCATAATGCACCTACAAGATGACACATGGGCCATGGGACCAGCGGAGGGGGGAACCCCTAGCACTATCCTAATGTCCTGAATCCAATGGAGTTGACAGTTCATCTATCGGAGCCACGAGCGTCATTCTATGGCTCGTTTCGTCTCGCATCCAAAAGGGATGTCCTGCAGGTTTGTCTTCTGGGTAGATTCAGGCATTCTCGAGGAGCTAAATTTATAATTGCCTTCTGGGTATATTCAGGCATGGAATAATATTTGGCGGCACTTCCAAGCACCCCAGATCTTTTGGTCTACTACAATATGTGCAACTCCTTTGAGGAAAGATAAATTCTTGTTTGGATGACTACATTTGATACACTATCCAAATCTATGTTGTTGGAAGAACTTGCAGATTTCAACAAAGTAGCATTTTGCAGGTAACTTGAAAATCCCTTCCAGTTTTCAGGAATAAAAGAAAGAAGTTCAACGTACATATTTTTAGGCAAATTTGTCAACCAATCAGACAAGCGAATACAGGGAGATAACCATGCCCAAAAAATTCAATCTATTATAAAACTCTAGTTTATCAAGATAAGGATGGACTATGTGTGCATTACGAGAATATAGATGAATGAAGTCGCTTTGATGAACTTGTCCTCTTGCTTTCTCCAGAATGCATTTAAAAGCAGGGAGTATTGTCCGAGCTTCTGTTGGTTTACATAAACGTTTATTCCCAAAGCTAATGTCACATAAAACCACTTCCTCAGCTCTCAATTGGGTCTGAATGGCATCTCTAACTTGTGTTAGCTATGGATAACGAGGAATATGAAAGGGAAGGTACCTATAGACCCAAGTTTTCGATAATAGAGGTCAATTACCAATTATTAGAGCATGAAATGCTGAACAAAAGGCTAATGGAACACAACGAAGGATTCCCTGGTTCCACTTGTTATTTAAAACGATACTTTCTCTTCACGAAACCAGTAAAAAATATGTCTGTATTATAAATGGAGATCCTGTTACAATTTTTCATCGGAAGAAAAGCATAGATACCTACAACTACCATATTTCCTTTTGTAAGCCGCTCACCCATCGAAAAAGATAATGTAATAGCGCATTTCCCAACATATTTCCTCTGGTCAACCCTACACTCGTTTTCCACATGAAACCGCTGCCTCCACATGTAATAACTACATTGTTTTGTCAAAAATTGATCTTCTTCTGCTAACAAATGCAAAATGAAGGATTCATTGTCATTCGTACAAGAAATTCTAAGGTCAGTTTCTCATAAAACAAAGATTGTATAAATCCTGTTAAGATCGATATGTTCCAACTCACGAACTGAGAGCTTCTTTATCTTAAACATAAACAAAAGAGCTTTAGGATGAATACTAGAGAGTTGTTACTTTACAGCTTCAACCTTCTCAGGACGTCGGGGTATAAAACGAGCCATAGAATGACGAATGTGGCTCAAATTGATGAATCATCGACTCCATTGAATTCAACATGTTGGGATATTGCTAGGGGTGCCCCTCTCCACCAGTCCCATGGCCCATGTGTCATCTTGTTGGTGCATTCTGCAAACTAGGGTTTTGCTCAGTGAGGGACTGTGCAATTTTTGCTCATGGGGGTCAACTTTGCAAAATCATCCACCGGGCACTTGTGGCTAGCGTTCCCAGCTGGAACCTACCTAGACACACCAACAGGACTCCCCGAAACCCGATTTTGCTGCACGGTTGGAGTTCTATGCCCCCGGCAGGCATCCAACAAGTGTCCCTGAAGGCCTTTTGGATGCCTGATGGAATAAGCCATAGAAATAAGACCGTGGCTCCGATCAACGAACCGTAGACTCCATTGGATTCAAGACATCGAGACAGTGCTAGGGGTGCCACCCTCCCCGATCCCATGGCCCACGTGCCATCTTGTAGTTGCATTCTTCAAACTAGGGTTTTGCTCAGTGAGGGACTGTGCAATTTTTTCACACGGGGGTCAACTTTGCAAAATCGTCCACTGGGCACTTCTGGCTAGTGTTCCCAGCTAGAACCATCCTAGACACACCTGCATGTATCACTGGAACCCGGTTTTGTTGCTTGGTTTGGATTCGATGGCCCCAGTAGGCATCTGCCGGGTGTCCCTTAAGGCCTTTTGGATACCTGACGGAACAAGCCATAGAATTATGTTCGTGGCTCCGATCAATGAATCGTCGACTCCATTGGATTCAGGACGTTGAGACAGTTCTAAGGGTGCCCCTCTCCACCATTCCCCTGGCCCACCTGTCATCTTGTAGATGCATTCTGCAAACTAGGGTTTTGCTCAGTGAGGGACTGTGCAATTTTTTCCCACGGTGGTCAACTTTGCAAAATCATCCAGCGGGAACTTGTGGCTAGCGTTCCTAGCCGGAACCTACCTAGACACACCTGTAGGACTCCCCGGAACCCAGTGTTGCTGCACGGTTGTTGTTCTATGCCCCCGAAATGCATCCAACAAGTGTCCCTGAAGGCCTTTTCGATGCCGGACGGAACGAGCCATATAATAACGGCCGTGGCTCCAATTGAGAACCGTCGACTTCATTCGATTCGAGACGTCGGGAGAGTGCTAGGGGTGCTCCCCTTCGCCAGTTCCATGGACAATGTGTCATCATGTAGGTGCATTCTACAAACTAGGGTTTTGCTCGGTGAGGGACTATGCAATTTTTGCCCACGGGGGTCAACTTTGCAAAATCATCTAGCGGGCACTTGTGGCTAACATTCCCTGCCGGAACCTACCTAGACACACTTGCAGGACTCCCTGAAACCTAGTTTCATTGCATGATTTGTGTTCTATGCCCCCGCCAGGCATCCACTAGGTGTCCGTGAAGGCCTTTTGGATATCGGATGGAACAAGCCATAGAATGATGGTCGTGGCTCCAATCGATGAACCGTCGACTCCGTTGGATTCAGGACATTGAGACAGTGCTAGGGGTGCCCCTTTCGATCGGTCCCATGGCCCATGTGTCATCTTGTAGGTGCATTCTACAAACTAGGGTTTTGCTCAATGGAAGACCGTGAAATTTTTTCCCACAGGGTCAACTTTGCAAAATCGTCCAGTGGGCACTTGTGGCTAGCGTTTCCCTTCTTATGGTGAAAAATGGAATGGTGATGGTGACAACATGGGTAGGAAGAGCACGGTGAGGATGATGATGATGATGATGATTAGGGTGAGGATGATGATCATGAGAGTGAGGATGAGGGTGATGATGATGATTACGAAACTTGTGCAATTTATCAAAACAAACATAGGACCATGAAGATGTTGATGTTGATGATGATGATGACGATGAATATGATTATGATGGTGGTGGTGGTGATGAAGTTGATGATGATGGAGATGGTGATGATGATGATGAGGGTGAGGATGATGAGGATGAGGATGAGGATGAGGGTGATCCGAATGATGAGGATGATGATCATGATTGTGGTGGTGATGATGATGAATATGTTGATGATGAGGGTGATGAGAATGATGATCGTGATGATGAATATGTTGACGATGATGATGATGATGAAGATAATGGTTTGCAATGATGACGATGATGGTGGTGGTGGTGGTGGTGGTGAAGATGTTGATGATGATGATGATGATGGTGGTGGTGGTGGTGGTGGTGATGATGAAGATGATGATCATGATGAAGATGAAGATTATGATGATTAGGGTGAGGAGGATGATGATGAGGGTGACGATGAGGGTGATGATGACGATTACGAAACTTGTGCAATTTATCAAAACAAACATAGTACCATGAAGATGTTGATGTTGATGATGATGATGATTATGATGAATATGATGATAATGGTGGTGGTGGTGATGAAGATGATGATCATGATGAATATGATGATGATGGCGATGGTGATGATGATGATGAGGGTGAGGAGGATGTGGATGGGGATGAGGATGAGGGTGATGAGGATGATGATCATGATGATGGTGAGGATATGGATGAGGGTGAGGATGATGAGGATGATGATCATGATGGTTGTGGTGATGATGACGAAGATGTTGATGATGAGGGTGATGAGCATGATGATTGTGATGATGAATATGTTGACGATGATGATGATGATGAAGATGAGGATGATGAGGATGAGGGTGATGATGATGATTACGAAACTTTTACAATTTATCAAAACAAACATAGGACAATGAACATATTATTTTTGTTTTTCAATACAACATTATCAAGGAATATCATTAAAGTAGTTAGGTATTTCAGTTTCCATGGATTCTGGATGATTACTTTTGCATTATGACAGGTAGAAAATAAACATATAAAGAGCTAAAGCACAAACTAGTTTCTTACATACTAGGGTTTAGTAAGGATAGGGTTTATATCTTCAATGATAATATGAGAGTGAATTCATGACCAGCTATTGGTTAGCATATTTTAACAAACTAGGGTATATTTGTTACATATATTTGACCATATGTACATGAAGCCCCAATGAATTTTATTACACTTTAGTTATGCATTCCTTTCCATTCAATCGAACTGTATAGATGCTCATGTACGTATAGTTTGATGAAATATAGTAGCATTGATGAAATGTGTAGCATCTATTGGGCTTCCTCTTACTATCTGAATATGTCATAGGATTGCATTTATTGTATGCGTAGCATGTTACTATTATGACAGAGGTTTTTTCCTTGCAACATATTTTCCTTGCAACCATAATCATGATCAATGGGTATGAACCCTTGGAGTTGACAAAAAACACAATTTTAAATTAGATATCAAATTAGCATGCATGTGCTAAGTTCACTGAACTCTTGAAAGATATTATTAGTTTTTTCCATTAAGATAATGTTTTCATGACACAATGGTGCGATGTTACTTGATCAATGCAATAAATGTAAGAGAATAAATATGCTTGAAATGTAATTTTATAAATTTCAATAGCATAATTTATCAATTTGTGGAAGAAATGAATCATCACAAGCACAAGTTGAAACTCAAGAGAAAATATGGAATATATTGATAGTCGAATGTTTGTAATACAAAATATGGGAAAGTAGTCAGCCCTCAAATGGCTCGTCAATGTACATGTATCCCTAAGTACAACAATGTGTACATGTATGTCAAATACATCTATCAAAGACTATGCAACATCAAAAATCAATCTTTCTCTTCTTTTTCGCTGACTTTCCTCTATCGACCGTCTCCCTGGGATTGCTCTGCATCTCAGAGGTTTGCGAAAAAAATCATTATTTTTATCAAATAACTGCACTAATACCCTATAATCAACAAACTTAAAAAATTAACTTATGGACAAATTATTTATGACAAACACTCACCAAGTCCTCATGGGGTATAGATGTGAGCGGTGTGCTCATGGAAGGCATCTCTATAGTTGTGCTCTGCAAATAAAAGATCATATCTCAATTAATTCAACAATTCAACATTGATTAACATGTCTGGCTAAATTGAATAAAAAAACTTGGTCATTAATGAACATCTCAACACAAGAGGAGACCTGGTCAGACCCATGGATTGAGCAGAGTGGCTGGGCACTTCTGCCGCTAATGGCTACAATCACCAAATGGAGAAATAGTTAGACATGCATGAATAAACAATATAGTAACATGGTTAAATACTATGCATTTTGATTGTCCAAATAGTTACCTCCGTATGACTTGTGGCTATTGTAGATGTGGCACTGACTGCAGCATCAATGATCTTTGTTAGTTCAGGGGTATATGGATCTCTCATGTGTCTGCTATAGAGGACATCCACATTCTTTCCAGGAGTGGAGCCTCTCTTGTACACTTGTCTCCCTTTTTCTCGTTGGGACTACGGGGAGATCGAACTGCTGACAGTCTCGAACATATATCTGTTGGTGGCTACAACCACCAATACTGATGTAGTTAGAAATGCATTGGTCAATGGAATAGCATGCATTAACAAACTAAAAAATGATGAAACACATACCGATGTACTGTATATGTCAATCAATTCTAAAATACGGTCTGCCATCCATTGTGTCTCCGTGGGCACACTGTCGATTGTATTCCCACCGGGGGGGGCTCACTAGATGAAATCATTTCCATCTAATGGGGATCTATAATGTACAATTTAAAAAATTGTAAATATTAGATTGTGTAGAATTGATATTGTAACATGTGATAAATAAATAACATGTATTGAAATAATGTCATGTTCAAATAGTTACCTCAGCATGAGATGTTGTCGCTGAAGGTATGACAACATCTTGTAACTTAGAAGGTTCTACTGCATGATCCTCTTGGCCCTCATGCCCTTCTTGTGGCAACTACAAGTTTTAAAATCATTAAAAATATTAGCAATCTATATATGTGTATAGTAAGGAAAAATAATTTACAAATGACACTAAATTGTTAACTGGATCTACTCATGTATTAAAATAATGTCATGTTGAAATAGTTACCTCATTGTGAGTTGTTGTCACTAAACGTATGGCAACATCATCATCATGATCATGCAGTGCCGGTGCATGAGCCTCTCGACTATGCTCTGCATCATCAGTGCAAAGGTCTTCAACCCTATGCCCTTCTTGTAGTAACTACAAGTTTTAAAACCATTAAAAATATTAGCAATCTATATATATGTGTATAGTAAGGAAATATAATGTAAAAATGACACTGAATTGTAAAGCACTTACTTACCTGTGTGAAATACCCAGTAAAGGTATTGTTGATGTATATGTAACTTCGGAATGTATTTCATCTATGTATTTCATATATATTTATTGTACCCTTATAAGAGATGAGTTATTCCTCTATAAGGAAGTGTCATCATGTGTATTGAAAAGTGTCACAAGTGTGTGTACTTGCCGATGGGTTATTAGACCACTGTGTGTGGGGTCAACCCTGAAATATATATTATATTATGGATCTACCTAGATAGACAAGTTGGCCCCATAGTGTAACTGGGCAAACAGGTTAAGTATAAATAGAGATCGGGAGATCTCTATTTGATCAATCGGAAACTCACACTTCTCTCACTCTGAAAGTGGCGCACTAATGAGGAGGAGGATCATCTACTACTAGGAGACTATCTCTATGTATTTTGGTTGTACTTTGGTTGAGCCAGTGCTCTCTCTATCTCTGAGGAAGTTGTGGGGTTTTTCACCTTAGGGTTTTCCCCATGAAAACGTTGTGTCTCTTGTCTCTCATGCTTTTGATTCTTGTGATGCTTCTGATGCTTATTATGATTGTTATGCATTGATATAATGTACATGTCATTCTCTCAGTAAAGATCCTAGAGTATTGTGAATTAATGCTCAAAATTTAACATGGTATCATAGCTAACTTGAGAAGAAGACATTTTGCAGTGACGAAAACTTGAGTTTCTTATTTATTGGGTTTCTCTCCATAGATTTTGGAAAAGCAGTATAGTAGATTGACTCTACTCATCAAGGAGAATCTATCTGTCCAATTAGAATTCAATTCTGAGAATCTATCTGTCCAATCAGAATTCAATTCTGAGAATTATGAAATCTGAAGACATAGCTGGAAGCTCCTTGCAAAAAATCGAAGTTTAGAGCTTTGGATCAAGATTTTTGGCTGGGTAGATCTCTGGGAAACTCAAACCCTAATTCAGGGCTCTCCCGAGTGAACCCAGGAGGACAAAAAGGAAAATCTGAAGGGTAAAGATTTGCTGATCTCAAATTTTGAATACACCAGGTTGATCAGCTCATCAAGGCACATCTTTCTATCCTTTTAGAAAGTTGAAATTCATATTTTGAATTTTTAGTGTTTTTCAGACAAACCATAATCCGGGACCAGATCTAGTTTTCAGTATTTCAAGTGGTAAGACCTAAATCTTTTCTATTTCCATTTGAAGTACTCTTTAAGATGTCTCAACGCACCAAGCGTGAGGATAATCTTGAAGGGGTTGATAACTTCTGAGCTTGGAAGTATAGGATTGGGTTAATCCTAGAAGAGAATGAGTTGGACTCATACATAAAAGAAGACATCCTTATCCCAGAGGATGAAGAGGCTAAGGTATTTCATAAGAAGAACTTGGTCAAGGCAAAGAGAATCATTGTTGATTCCATCAAAGACCATCTCATACCCCATGTGTCTTCTCTAAAGACACCCAAGGAGATGTTTGACTCTTTAACCAAGTTATTTGAAGGGAAGAACATAAATCGGAAGATGACTCTGCTGAATCAATTGAAAAGGGTCAAGATGTTGAATGGAGAAACCATTCAATCTTACTTCTCCAAGGTCTCTTAGATCAAGGAACAACTTGAAGCTATGGATGAAGTAGTGGATAATGGTAAAGTTGTTATGACCACTCTGAATGGCCTTCCTAGGTCATCGGACTCTTTATTCAAGGAATCTGTGCAATAAAGAAATTGATCTCTTTCAGTAAATTGTGGGAGGAATGTTCTCAAGAAGAAGCTAGGCTTGTAGCTCGTGAAGAAAATATGGGAGGAGAAGATCAAGCTCTCACAGCCCAAACCAAAATAAGTGTTAGGAACCCATGTCTTTACTTTGTTAGTATATTGTTGTTGGATGCATATGCTTTGTAAGTCGTCCCATAGTATTTGTTGATCCATAGTTTGTGTTATTATTGTTGGCGCATATGCTTTGTAAGTCACCCATAGTTTTGTTGATCCATAGTTTGTATTGGCCCATGGTTTTGACCCATAATAATTGTTGATCTATATTTCGTATTGGCCCATGGTTTTATTGACACATGGTATTGACCCATGGTAATGGCACCTAGACTTAGTATATAAGTGTGTGTTGAGGCCTATGAAGGCACC
Organism: Larix kaempferi; assembly: GCA_027924585.1. Taxonomy (NCBI): domain Eukaryota; kingdom Viridiplantae; phylum Streptophyta; class Pinopsida; order Pinales; family Pinaceae; genus Larix; species Larix kaempferi. The sequence continues at coordinate 8,436,079 of BSBM01000893.1, forward strand.
GTGAAGTTAATTGTATTGAGCTTGCTCAAAGGAGGTTGCCCCCTCGAAGTGGCCCGTGATCAATATAAAAGTGATTATGAGTTCTATTATTTTTGATATCTCGTGTATTTGCATTAATTAATTATTGCAGGTTCTTCACATCTGGTATCAAAGCACTTTCGTGGGCTCGCTGGGTGAAATTTCTGCAAATGTTTTTTTGCATCTGTTGTAGGTTCGGATTTGGGAATAATCCCTATCCGCTTAATTGTGGGAAGTACTTGGGAATAAGCCCTAAAACTCATTGTGAGGAGTACCATAGGAACCCCGAAGTAGCTGGCCCATTGAGAGGACCTGCCAGCGAAAAAGGGCAATGACCCCTACCTGATTGACTAGTTCCCACCCGTGAGGTAAACCAAGACCTGTCGTCTGTGGCAAAGCGGTTATCAATTTTACCTGATCCATGGAGTGTGGGGTACTACCCCAATACGCAAGCTGTTAGACAACATTGGTGGCCGAGTGAAACCCTTGAACTATTAGGAAGCCACACATACCTGGGGTCCATATCTATTTTCAGCTAAACTATTGTTGATCACTACTGCGCCATTTCAGATCCAGCCATTCAGATCCATTCTGAAAGTCATTCCAGATCCAGCTGTTTTCAATCCATTCGGTGCCATTTCAGATCCCTTTGTTTCTGCTCACTTCCGGGCCATTCCAGATCTATCTGTTTCAAATCCCTTCTGAGCCGTAGCCGCTCCATTCTGATAAAAAAAAAGAAAAAAATAGTAAAGTATAAAATTCAGTTTTTTCTCCATATCTCCCTTGTTTTCACTCTGTTTCCCTTGAAACTTTTGGGGAACCCCTATAATCCGATTCTGCATATTTCATTCATGAGGACCCTATCCCCAATTCCACTTCCCAAAGCCTGAAATCTCACATTTGTCTATTTTTAGGGTTTGCCATAACTTCCTCAGATTTCACCCAATCACCTTCAAATTTTACCACAGAGTTCCTTTCCGAATTCTGCTTCTTTGTCCCCCTCTGCCAAATTTTTCCATTCTTTCACCCCGCTTCTAAAATCCTCATTTTTTGCTTCTTTGTCTATTCGACAGTGTCCAAAACCTAGTGAAACCCCAATTACCCTTCAGATTTTTTTCCAAATCCAGATTTTCCTTTACTAGAGCAGTTTCTATTTTTGTTTTTCTACCCAGTCAACCAAAAAAAATAAAAAAATCCTGGTTATGGTTGTCACCCGTGAAGGAGAAAAAACCATGGAAGAAGCACTTGCAGCCATCCAAGAAAAACTCCAGGATCTGGATGAAAATTTTCTCGGCCTCCATCTTGAAGATTCAGCTATGAACAACAAACGATAGTCTGAGTCTTCATCAGATAATGGGTTCTCTTCTTCGAGCAATTTTTGTGGTCCAAAGCTTGATTTTCCTCACTTCAATGGTACTGATCAACCTAGATGGATCTATCGTGCAAAACAGTATTTCAGTTTGCATAATGCTTTTGATGTCAACAAAGTTCTGCTTGCATCCTTTCATTTGGAACAGGAAGCTCTTCAATGGTACCGTTGGTACATCAAGGCTCATGACGAGCCAAAATGGCCAGACTTTTGCTAGCTCCTTTTGCAATGATTTGGTCCTAGTGCTTTTGATGACTTCACAGGATCACTCACTAAACTTCACCAAATTGGCACAGTGAAAGAGTATCAGACAGAATTTGAGAAACTGGCCAATCACATAGAAGGATTGTCTGATGAATTCTACAGGAGTTGTTTTATCAGTGGTCTCAAGGATGAAATCCGCTCAGAAGTCAAAATGTTCTGTCCCAACACAATGATGGAAGTCCTAGGGTTGGCTAAGTTGGTAGAGGACAAGATTGTAGCTCAACAACGCTCCAAACCCACCTTTGTTCCCTTCAGAAATATGGGTTCCCAATGACCTCCCATCACGCCTGCTCCTCGACCAACTCCTATCAAGCATTTGTCTGAAACAAAGATGCAGGCATGCTGAGAAAAAGGGCTTTGTTATAATTGTGATGAGAAATTCACTCGGGGACATAGATGTGTTCAAAAAAAGCTCTATCTCTTGGATGTGGGTTCTCCGCCTACCTCAGAACTTGGTGAAGAAGCTCCAGATACAATAGATGTTCAGGTCGACATTTAGCACCTGCCTATTGACACCCCATCTCAAGACAACCCACCCAAGATCTCTCTCCATGCTGTAACTGGTGTCACCACCCCACAAACAATGCGGGTCATGGGATACTTCAAGAAGCTCTCTCTTACCATACTCATTGATTCTGGTAGCACTCACAACTTCATTGACCCTCAAATTTCCAAAAAAGCTGATTGTTTTGTCCATCCTTGTTCCAACTTTGAAGTCATGGTTGCCAATGGGGACACCTTACCTTGCAAGGGGAAGTGTCATAATGTGTGTATCTCTATGGAAGATTATAACCTGTGTTCTGACATGTTTTCCTTGTCCTTAGGTGGATGTGATGTAGTTTTGGGCGTTCAATGATTACGCACACTTGGCCCCATCTTATGGGATTTTGATGAACTTTGGATGCAGTTTTCAGTCAATGGGACACAACACAAATTTATGGGCTTACAACTAGGGTCTCTCTGCATCATCATTTCACATTGCTTGGAAAAGATCCTTAAGAAGAATTCACATGGTGTCATTGCTCAGCCCCATTCCCTTCAGATGCACCCACCAAAAGTCTCTACTACTTCCTTGGATAGATATGCAGGTGTCTTTGTTGCACCAGTGGGCTTGCCGCCTTCACGAGACCTTTCCGGTAAGCATTTTGCCGCATCTACATCTTAGCAGGACATGATGGCTATTTTGCATGCAGTATAGAAGTGGCAGCCATCCCTATTGGGGAATTATTTTTACATCCAGACTGATCTCCAAAGTCTAGAAACTTTCCTGGAACAACAGATCTCCTCCCCACCACACCTAAAATGGGTTCTCCAACTCATGGGTTATGACTATGCGACCACTTACCAGAAGGGTAAGCACAATATGGTGGCAGATGCTCCTTCTCGCACATTTGATGACCCAGTTTCTCTTACAGCTATTTCTCTACTTGTTCCAAATTGGTTGCAATCTCTTTAACAGGGCTATCTCTTCTATGAACTCCATGCTTCTTCATCAGCATGGCACTCTGGGTTCCTCAAAACGTATGACCAAGAACAATGTAACTTCTTTTCACAGGGATTGAAAATGACAATTCAATTGATGGTTGTTGACTGTGATACTTTCCAGGTCAACAAGGCTGAAACGACCCTCCTTTCGGGATTGCTCGAACCCTTACCCATCCCTACACAGATTTGGACAACTATTTCTATGGATTTCGTGGAAGCGCTCCACTTGTATAATACCACATCTAAAAGGACACCATATGAAGCAGTCTTTGGATAGGCACCACCAGTTCTTCTTCCATACACCTTCAGCAGCTCCCCAGTTCAAGCAATTGACTCAATTCTTCGAAACCATGATCAGCTTCTTCTCATTCTGCAGGACAATCTTCACATGGCAAGAATTCGACTGAAACAACAAGCCGATCAGCATCGTTCTGTGCGCACTTTTCATGTCACTAATATGGTTCTTCTTCATCTACAGCCTTCCATGCAATCCTCCCTGAAACTCAAAAGGTGCTAGTGGCCCAGAATGCAACCCGAGGATGCTACAGGGGACCCACTCCTTCAGATTCTGCATCAATTTCCACATCTAAAGCTTTGAGGACAAAGCTTTTTCTAAGGGAGAGGGGATTTTAGGAACCCATGTCTTTACATTGTTAGTATATTGTTGTTGGACGCATATGCTTTGTAAGTCATCCCGTAGTATTTGTTGATCCATAGTTTGTGTTATTGTTGTTGGCGCATATGATTTGTAAGTCGCCCATAGTTTTGTTGATCCATAGTTTGTACTGGCCCATGGTTTTGACCCGTAATAATTGTTGATCTATATTTTTTATTGGACCATGGTTTGTAATGACACATGGTATTGGCACCTAGACTTAGTATATAAGTGTGTGTTGAGGCCTATGAAGGCACCGTGAAGTTAATTGTATTGATCTTGCTCAAAGGAGGTTGCCCCCTCAAAGTGTCCTGTGATCAATATAGAAGTGATTCTGAGTTCTATTATTTCTGATATCTCGTGTATTTGCATTAATTAATTATTGCAGGTTCTTCACAAGAAGCAAGCCCAATAAGGAGCACTCTCACCATAGGAGATCCTGTCACAACCAACAAAAGAATAAGAAGGATCTAAGGTGTTTCACTTGTAATGAGAAGGGTCACTTTGCTTCAGAATGTCCCAAGAACAAAAGGGACAACCACAACAACAACAACTCCAACAAGAAGAAGAAGGGCAACAAAAGAAAGTTCCATGCTCATGCTGCCGAAGATGATGAACCTCCAAAGAAGAAGGCTAGGGAAGAAAGTGATGATAGTGATGATGACTCATCAAGTGAAGAAGAGAATGTTCTAATCTCTGCTCTCATAGGTACTATCTCCCATGGTTGTAATGATTGGTTAATTGACAGTGGGGCTTCCAAACACATGACTGGGTTTAAGGAATCTTTTGTGAACCTATCTGAACATGAATCACCCCATAAGGTGAAACTTGGGGATGATTATCAATACTCAATCAAAGGAAGTGGTGAAGCCTCCTACAACCTAGATTCTGGAAAATCTTTGAAGATGAAAGAAGTCCTTTATGTACCTGGTCTCAAGAAGAACTTACTTTCCATCTCTGCATTGGATGCAAAAGGTATGAGGGTTGCATTTGTGCATGGCCAAGCCCTAATGTGGCCAAAGGGAAAGACCATAGATGATGCAGTAGTGATTGGAGAGCAAGAGGGAGGTTTGTATAAATTGAAAGGACAACCTAAACATGCCATGGTGCTTGAATCCATAGAGCCAAGTGAACTTTGGCATAGAAGACTTGCTCATATGCACTATAGGGCACTTCCAATTGCAAGCAAGGCTGCAGAGGGTCTTCCTGAAATCAAGACCAAACATGACGGTGTTTGCAAAGGATTTGCAAAAGGTGAGAACATTAAGAAGGCTTTCCCAAGTAGTGAAAGCAAGGCAAAAGGTATCCTGGAAATCATCCACTCAGACGTATGTGGTCCTATGTCATCTAGTTGTCTGAGTGGGTATGTTTACTATGTCTCATTTATTGATGACTTCTCCAGGAAGTCTTGGGTATACTTCTTGAAGAACAAAGATGAGGTGTTTGATAAGCTCAAGGAATTCAAAACCTTGATGGAGAATTAAATTGACAAGAAGATCAAAACATTCAAATTCGACAATGGTGGAGAATTCAGCTCAGGTGACTTCAAGAAGCTTTGCAGTGATTCAGGGATTAAGAGGGAGTTGACTGCTCCTTATAATCCTCAACAAAATGGAGTTGCAGAAAGGAATAACAGAACAATCATGGAAGCATCAAGGGAAATGCTACATGACCAGGATCTACCTATGCATCTATGGGCAAAAGCAGCTAGAATAGATGTATATGTGTAGAACAAAACACCCCACAAGATATTGGACAATAAGACATCAGAAGAGTTCTTTTCTGGTAAGAAACCTAAAGTCAACCATCTCAGAATATTTGGTTGTCCAGTATACACTCATGTCCCAAAGGAAAAGAGGACCAAACTAGATCCTTCAGGATAGAAGGGTATCTTTGTGGGTTACAGTGAAAGCTCGAAGGCTTACAGAATATACTTTCTAGGGTTCAAGAAGATTGATGTAAGCAGGGATGTAACATTTGATGAAAACTCAGCATTCATCAAATGAAGGAAGGCACCTATCGAAGTTTATGAAGAACCTAAGGAAACTAGATTTCAAGACACTACCATGACTGAAGCAATTCCAGAAGTTATTCGTGCGTTTTAAGATCCGCAAGAACTTGTAGATCCACCCCGTGAGGATAACTCTCACAAGAGGAAACCTACATGGGCTAGAGAGCTCATTCAAGATGCAGAAAGATTTGGCATTCCAGAAGAAGAACACAGAGCAAAGAAGAAAACCAAATCACATACCAGCTATGTTGCTTTACTCTGTGACATTATGAACAAAGAACCTTCCAGTTATGAAGAAGCAGCAGAAAAGAAAGAATGGAAGGATGCCATGGTTGAGGAATACCAATCAATAATGAAGAATGATGTTTGGGATGTTGTCCCAAGACCTAAAGAGAAGTCTGTTGTGACTTCCAAATGGATCTACAAAATCAAGCATGTTGCAGATGGCAGTGTAGAGAAATACAAGGCAAGATTCATAGCTCGTGGCTTCTCTCGAAAGGAGGGAATAGATTATGAAGAAAATTTTGCACCTGTAGCCAGGTATACTTCCATCAGAACAGTACTTGCCTTGGCTGCAGTAATGAAGTGGAAAATACACCATATGGATGTCAAGACGGCTTTCCTGAATGGTGTAGTTGAAGAGGAAGTATATGTGGAGCAGCCACTCGGTTTCGAAATACATGATAGGGAGTGATGTGTGTGCAGATTGAAGAAAGCCTTGTATGACTTGAAGCAAGCTCCCAGACCTTGGTATGGTAGGATGGACAGTTTCCTATCTAGTTTGGGCTTTACCAAGAGTAAAGCGGATTCCAACCTTTACTACAAGGTTGAGGAAGGGAATCCTGTGATTCTACTCATGTATGTGGATGACGTATTTGTAATAGGATATGAGAGATTGATTGCAGATACTAAGAGGAAGCTTGTTGCCGAGAGCGATATGAAAGATTTGGGAATGATGCATTATTTCCTAGGTATGGAGGTGTGGCAGAGTGCATGTGGTATCTTCCTTGGTCAAGGTAAGTACACAGTAGATATCCTGAAGAGATTCCGGATGATGGATTGTAAGGCCATGGCCACACCTATGGCATCAAACCTGAAGCTTCTATGTGATGCTTCATCTGAGCCGGTTGATGTCTCTATGCATCGTCAGATGATTGGGTCCTTGATGTACCTAATGAACATGAGACCAAATATTTGCTTTGCGGTGAACACATTGAGCCAGTTCCTAATGGATCCAAGGAGTGTTCACCTGGTTGCTGTAAAGCATGTTCTGAGGTACCTAAAGGGTACAGTGGATTATGGGCTCAAGTATGAAGAGAATCAAAAGGTTAACCTGCAGGGTTATGTTGATTCAGATTGGGCTGGCAGTGCTACAGATAGGAAGAGCACATCTAGATGCTGCTTCAATATGGGATCAGGTGTGATCTCTTCATTTAGCAGGAAGCAGTCGTGTGTAGCACTGAGTATAGTTGAGGTAGAGTATGTTGCAGCCTATTCAGCTAGTTGTGAGGCAGTATGGCTTCGGAAGCTACTGTCTTAGTTATTTGATCTCCCATTGGATGCTACTGGTATCTTCTGTGATAACCAAAGTTGTGTGAAGCTGTCCGAGAACCCAGTGTTTCATGATAGGTCAAAACACATAGAGATCAAATATCACTATATCAGGGATATGGTGCAAAGAGGAGCTATGAAGCTCCTATATGTTGTGACGGACGAGCATATTGCAAATGTACTGACGATTCCACTAGCCAGGGTGAAGTTCGAATACTTCACGGAGAGGCTTGGTGTTCTTCAGATTGATGACACTTCGAGGAAGAAGTGATGGACACATTTGCAGAAGCCATTCCAAGCATGTTGGAAGGAGGATCCTTCACATGGCTATGGCTGTAAGCGTTGGATGATGAGCATCAAGATGATGCTCCAGTTACTGCTCTATACATTGTTATAGGTCAAACTTGCACCTCTCTGTCCGTGATCACCCTGAGTTGCTGATCACACAAAAGGACAACTTGGATGGAGGAGCATGTTGACCTTGGATGACATGACAACTCATACCATTTCCTGACATTACTGTAAAAACACAAAAAATATACTTTTGAGATATGAGCGCTACTCTACTCAAAGAGACTAGCACCCATACGCTACTCCACTGTATAATAGTAGCGCCCATATCCAAGTATACGCTACTCCAGTGTAGCATAGTAGCGCCCACAATTTTAAATCGATTGAGCGCTAGTTGTTAAACACTAGAGTGGCGCCTTATACGCTACTCCACTGAAGAAGAGTCTCATACATCTTAAAAGATGATTTAAAAATAAATTAATTCATCGAGGAGGATTAGTTGATGGCAGTTTTCTAACTCCCCCAACTTCCTCCATAACTACATCTCGACCTGAACTGCTTCTTTAAACCTATAAATACCAAGAAGGTTAAAGGAGAAGGGTTAGAAATTGGAGTTAGTGAGATTGATTAATGGAAAAACTTTGAAGAAGCTTACATTGGAGGAGTTGTTGCTGAAGACATCCAAGCCAAAAGAAAACCAGAGCCCAGAATCTAGTTGCAGGAGCCTGCTTCATTATCAGGTATACTTGTACATCATTCTACTTTTGACAAATAAAGGTTGAAGTGTTTTTCTTGTTCCAATTCGAATGTGTTATGAAATGGCATCTTAATTGGATCTATTTTGGTCAATGCTGAATGTTAAACATTGTTTTTGTTTCTTTCAAGCTTTATATATTGCCCAAAATGTTTTGAGAAAGGTATTGTTTTTGCAGGTTTGCTAAAGGAAAGGTAGATTTGGAAGTGGAACACGGGATCAAGTCAAGGCTAGGATCAGACTTCGATTAAAAGGTAGGTTCCCTATATCTACAACTTCTTTCTTTTTGTAAATGTCTCTGTAATAGCATCAATACACTTACCTGTCACCCCAACTAAGTTGATAGCATTAGTTTCCTTGCTATAGGGTAGAAATGCCCGCCAACAGATTGGCGACTCCACTGGGGAAATAGAGTTTTGGCTTTAGGAAACTTTGTTCTCGTGTGTCTTCTCAGTTTGTTTTGACTTCTTTGATGTGTCAAGAACCTTTTTAGGTATCCCTTTCCTTTTTCTTACTTGCTTTCATCAGTTTTTTATACCTTCTAGAGTCAGTTTTTCAAGCCTTTAAGATATGAGCGCTACCCTGCTATATACACAGTAACGCCCATACGCTACTGTGCTGTATATACAGTAGTGCCCGTTTCAGTAGGGGCACGAGTTTCTCTACTACACAATAGAGTACACTTTCTGAAGCATTCTTTTTTGGTTTGCTTGTGTTTTAGCCCTGTGGTGATTTGCTGACTGTGCTGTAGGATCTCTTTGATGATTGCATGAGGGTTTTAACTGTTGTTTAAGCCATGAGAACCTTCTCTTGAAGTTCTTCCCATCTTTTAAACCGCTTGTTGGCCTTTGGAATTTTTGGGACTTTTTATTGACTTTTTGGAAGACGTGGTGGTGTTTGGTGACGAACACTTTCACTTTTTTAGACCCTGACTGCTTGTTGCTAGTTTACAAACCTGTACACTCCTGTGTCCGCTGTTTGTGGTGATGTTGTCTTCTCTCTACTACCCCCATCCTTTGTTTTAGGTTTTGGTTTTTGGTAGAGCCTCTAGGGTGTCTTCTTTTTGGTCAAGTTTCATTCTTCCTAGACTCATTGTCTTCTGCTGGTTACAAGTGCTTTTTAAACAGCTGTAGACTAGTTCACCTCTCAGTTTCTTTGTGTTAGTAGGGAAGCTTGCTTGTCTACTTGTGCTTGGCTTTGTGGTCTTGCTAGGGCTAGACACTTTAGGTCAGTCCTTTGGTGTTTTTCTCCTTTGTTTTCTCCCACTTTGTGTACAAGTTTATAGGTTTTTTGTTAGTAAAAAACCTGTAGATCAAGTCTTTTTTGAGCTAGGGTTTCGACAGCTATAGGCCTAAAAACTTTTAGCCATACTTACACACTTTGCATATAAAGTTTTATTTGGCTTTCCATTTTTACATATAGTTCTTTTTCGTTTATTGAAAAAGCAAAAAAAAATGGTATTTTATGTTAAAATAGGACTTGTTTTTGTTATTACAAGATAACTTAGTGTATTTTGTATAATTTCAAAAAGAAAACAAAATTTTTTTTAAGTAGGTTTGCTTAGGTTTCAGTTTTGAAAGGAAGTAATTGAAAAATGAAAAAGCTTTGTTGTAGGAAGTTTGATATTATTTGCACTTTTGTTTTCTTGTTATAACCACGCTCACACACCCACTACCCTTTTTGAGTAATAACAGCCCTAAAATTTACTAATAAAATGAAATAGAAACATTTTTCTTTTTAGGATACACTACACCAACTAGTTTTGGTTAGGATCTTGGGTTTAAATCACCTTAAACCACCCAAGATCACACATTGCGCAAAAATCGTAGTGAGACTATCATAGGTAAACTCACCTCACTCAAAATTTTCCTGGGATCTATGCAGTAGGTCATTGCGAGATCAGTTTGTGGGAATACTCCTCCTACTTGTTGTTCGAGCATACGCCAGGATCGGATTGCGTATTGGGGACTCTTTCGAGTTTCAGGCTTAGCTACCCTTCCCACGCTTTCTGATTCGACCGGTGACTGTTCCCCTAGGAATTTTCGGTGTTGTGGTATCCATAGTATCAGACTCTAGGTTCATACACAGGTGACAGCATAGGGTATATCTGTTGTACCTAAGACAGACGTGGGAGGAAACCCCTTGCAGGTCTTTGGGAGGGCGGTTGGGTGATTCCAGCGCTTGCACCCTTAGTCATTGTATTGTGGACCTCGGGTAACTGTCTTTCTTCCTTCGTTGATTTGTTCTGGGCCCTCATCATCCCAGACTCTTCTCCGGAAGGCATCTTTGTTTGCCTGGTTTGTATACTTAGGATATTTTTTAGTTGGCGTGCTGTTTTCCCCCTAGTTGTAGTGGCCACTAGGTTCTAGTCTGTTATTTTATATTTTTACTCACGGAGAATGAACAACTCTGTAGATCACGAAGGATTCAAAACCTTCCACCAGTTAGGATAGAACCTATAGAACCAGCTAGAAGACAACGAGTAAACCCCGGTATTTCTTCAAAAATTACCTCTGAAATAGAATTGCTTGAAGAAATACTTGTAACAGAAAACCTTGAAATTAAGGTTCCTGAGGAACCACTACCAGGTACCACAGATCAGCAACACTTTAGTACTGTTGAGGTGGAAGATCTTACTTCCGCGGAGTATAGCACTCCTTTTAATCCTCCCTTAACCAATACTAGAATTTCGCTTCTGTCACCTATTGGTTTCCAGCAGCCCCTTTTCGGTGCAGATCTTTCCTTTACAGGACATTTGATGTCTAACTTAGGAGGTGAACAGGGGGTTCCCCAAACTCCCACTTTAGGTATGAACACCAGCACAGTTAACCCTTCTTTTACTGCTACACCTAGTTAAGCACAAACCACATCTGTGCCTACTCCATCTTTTAGTTTCAACACCAGTACATTAGGTATGCCTAGTTCTACAATGATGGCATCTATTCCTACACCTATTGTTGGACCTAGCAGTATGGCCAACTGTGCGACACCTTCGGCTTCTCAACCATTATATCAGATTCCTAGTACTTGGGTTTCCACACCTGTGGTAGGACCAAGTGATTCTGCAAACATACCAGTGATGGGTACCATGACTGCACCGTCCACATTAGCTTCTACTGGTTTCAACACCTTTGTAGGCCCTAGCATGAACCAATGTAGTGTGCCTGCAAGTAACACCCCTTTTTCCTTATTCTCAGGGGGAGGGGGTAATATCTTTAACCAGCAATATGGCGGGGCTAGCACCCAGCGACAGTGGACGAACCAACAAAGCACTAATCCACTCTCGTATGGGTGGGGAAATTTTAATAACTCTTTCGTACAACAACAATAGCTGACAGGGGGCAACCCCTACCAACAAATACCTGGGGGCAACCCCTACCAACAGTTAACTGGGGGCAACCCCTATCAACAGTTGGTAGGTGGCAACTCCTATCAACACATGGCCGGGGGCAACCCTTATCACCAGACGGCTGGGGACAACCCCTACCAACAATTAATGGGACAAACGATGGGTGGTTCCCCTTATCAAGTACCATCTTATCGGCCTCGTCTACCTTTTCTGGCAACTTTGAATTTGCCATACCTTTCTAAACTGACAAATGATCCTGTGTGTCATAATGCCACATGGCCATCAGTTCCCACCAAATTGCCTTCAGACATTCCAAAGTTCGAAGGAAAAGCTAGTGAAGACCCTGGTGACCATGTCACTACCTTTCACTTATGGTGTTCTTCAAATTCGTTGAATGAGGATTCCATCAGATTGAGATTGTTTCAAAGGACCTTAACTGGTCCCACAGCCAAATGGTACATTGATTTACCTACGGCTACTTTCTCTAGTTTTGGGGATCTAGCAACCGTCTTTTTGAACCATTTCCAACTTCCTGTTCGGTATGATGCTGGAATAGAACTTTTGTCTACTTTTAGACAAAACAAAGCCACTCACTTATCTGACCACATTCAGGAGTGGCGAAGACGGAAGAGGCTCATAAAGGCCAATATTCCTCCAGAGTTCCTGCTAGAGTGGTACTTGAAATCACTCCTCCCTTATATTTCTAAGGAAGTAGCGACATCTGGAGTATCCAATGAAGAAGAAGCTATCTTAAGGACTCAACAGTTAGACCTTGTATATGCACAATCTGGTTTACTGTACGAGATTATACCTGACGCACCGAGATCAAACACTGATCTGAGTAGACCCAAACCTGGACCACATGCTGACGGCATAGTGGGTTCAGTTGATTCTGTAGCCTTCGAAGCACTGACTAAACAGGTTCACACCTAATCGGTCAATCAATTGACTGCGGATATTTCTTCCATCACAACCTCTCCTTCTACTTCTGAACCTGCCAATCAGGTCCAGAACGAAAAGAAGGGCAAGAAAGGAGAGGGGAACCAACAAAAGCCCAAAAAAGACAATGCCGAAGAGGGTAACAAAGAAGAGAAGAAGGTTAGGTTCCCTTGTAAGCTTTGCAAGCAGAACCACCTTACTCATCAATGCCCTCTACTTGAAGAAGTCCAGAAGCTTTTAAGAGAAAAGAAGCCTGCCGTCTTGAAAAATCCATTTCCTAAAGGGCAAGGCTCAACTTTTGGCACCTCCAAAATTGGTGGCACTTCGCACGCTTCGGTTGATCAAACATTCATAAACATGGTTAACTCGGATGCACTTTTGCAAACTAGAGCCAGGAACTATACCCCAGAAACGTAGAAAAAGGATAAGGAGATTCCCGAATCCTCCACTCCACTGCACATACCTGTGGACCCAATGCCCAAGATTCCGAAAGGTGTCTTGAAAAGGGCATCGCACAATCCCAACACACGGGTTGCTTCTAACTACAATGTGGTCGAAGATTTAGCCCAGACCCCTTGTGCCATGTCTACTCTAGAAGTCTTGCAGAGTTGTCCTTTACAATGAAATGCACTTATGATAGCTATTGGGAGCATGGAATCCTCCAACATGTCTGTGCGATTTGATATGACTGATGTCAAATACCGGTTACCTATCACGTTGCCCTTCAGATTGAAGTCGTCCATGGTCCAATGACCATCAAATGAGCTATAGTAGATGAGGGAGTGTCGACTTGCGTAATGTCGATTTCCTGTTGGAAAGCTCTAGGTTCTCCTGAGTTAGTCCCTTCCAACACAATGCTTATTGCATTTGATGGAAGAACTTTCCGTCCACATGGAGTTTTGCCATCATTTAATGTCACCTTGGCTGGTAAGACAGTTGCTGTTGAGATAGAAGTTCTGGACGCCCCGCTCGATTACAATATGTTATTGGGAAGGAGTTGGACTTATGCCATGCAAGCTATAGCATCGGCAGTTTTTCGAGTGGTCATGTTCCCATTTGAAGGTATGATCGTTACTGTCGATCAACTTTCCTTCACTCAAGGAAAACACCAGACTTCTTCGGAAACCACGGTTCCTTTGATTGATCAAACCACCCTAGTTAGCGAGAGTTTAGGAGCAGGACTTTTTGGATCACTAATTGGCACTTTTGACCTACCCGCTCCTACTTTATTTGTTGGTACTGAGGGATGTTCATCGTCTGAAACATCCATGACCAGTTTAACAACTGATTCTGAGTTTTCCTCAACTAATACAAACCCCTCAGTGCCTACCCCTGTTGTAGAAGTTACTCACTTAGATTCTTATCAAACTACAACAGAAGATAGGTTGAATCCATTGGTGTCTGTAGAGTCAAACATGGATAGTTCCGCTACTCAGACACCTGACCCAATTCATTCTCTCGACAGTTCAGGAATTACTTTACCTTCTGATGAGGAAATTTTAGAAGCCTTGAACGACCCGGACCATCCTTCTGAACATATAGATCGCACGTCTTTCTTGTTTCCTTTTCTTCACTTGTTAGAGAGAGGTGAATTTTGTTCACCACCCGATGAAAATACTGGTCTCACTCCTTCACAAGTTGCTATTGTTGAAGCTAATAAATTACATACCTCGCTGGTGAACATTTTCACTGGGATCAACGGAAACATTTTCTTTGAAACGGGATGTTATCTCGATGAGATTATTCTATATACTAATCTTTTCCATGAGTTCCATAACACCTTTGCCTGGCCTCGCGATGAGGATCCAGGCATTGACCCTACCTGAAGAAGTATTTAGCTTAGGCTGAAGTACTTTTTCTTGTAACATAGCTGTATATTTTTGTAAAGTTAGTTTTGTTATGCTCGTTAGGTGATCTTATGTGTGTTTTGTTTCGTGTACCAGATGTCAACCGAACATTTCCTAGGATTTGCTGATGGCGCCAGTCGCCACACCTGTCAGTTGGCTGCAGTAGCTTGGGTCATTTATTCACCCGCTGACCAACTTATCTCTTCGGGGGGGGTTTGTTTGGGACCTACCATGAATAATGTGGCTGAATATAGTGCAGTTATAGAACTTCTCTGAGATGCTCTCAGTCATGGCATTTCGTACCTGGAGGCAAGGATTGACTCACAATTAATTGTATTTCAGTTAACAGGTGTCTATTAGATCAGGGATCCAGGATTGCTACGTCAGTTTCTATGAGTTAGACTATTGGAAAGACAATTTCATTCTATCAGATATTGTAACAATCCAGCATAAGGAAACTGCTCAAAGGCGGGCACTTGCCTCTCCCACCACCCCCAGAAGTCATCAGCATTGTAACAATAGTGACTTTCCCCACCACCCTGGCGGAGGAAAATGTCACCCCAACGGCCTAATCTGGGCTCACGGGGGTTAACCTGTGGTAGAGGCATCCCCAAACTAATAGCAGGCATCCTCTCAAAGAAGAAAGTACACAAGATACTTCCGTACCCAAAATTCTTCATTGAGCCGGATTTGCAACCTGTCAACTGAGACTTCATGTTTGCCAACAAACTGGTACACCAATCATAAACATGCTCGTGCAAGCATTGTACACCAACATGCATCAAATGCTTGGAAGCTAAGTGTTGTGATGCACTACCGGCTACCCGGTTGATCATGCTCACTATCACTTTCAGAGGGAGACCATCAATAGTTGAAATCAGGACTTCGCTTCCCGATTTTTCTACTCCAGCAACACAGTATGTATTCACATATTCTTGCACTGATCGTGCACCCAAACTAGAAGACCCCTTCAGATGGATTACGTCTCCTCTCCTTGAGAGACCGGTAATAAAGTATATGTCCTCAACGGTAAGCCCAAGAGTTTGCTCATGGATGATGAAGGTATTAGTATCGACATCCCAAGATTGCCGAGCAAGCTTTTCCTCTTCGAGCTCGTTAAAGTAATCGAAGGCTCATCCACTCAGGTATAGAATTACCCCTTTTCCGGGCCTCAGTGGATTAACTATGGAAAAGGTATACTCTAGGTATACTCCTGTATGCGCTAGAAGAGTTCTCTTTTCATTGTTTTATACTTTTTCGGGGGAGGAGACTAACTGTATGAAAAAGGACCTTTTGGAGTCTCTCTTTAGGGTTTTTAGACTCTCTAAACATGAAAATACCAGGCGAGCATTCACCTACTCGGGCTCGATGTGAAATCCACGAGAGGGTAAGTAGAGGACTGTTTAAGTTTTTCAACTCTATAAACAAGAAAACACCGCCGAGCACAGACCAATCCGGGCTCGATATAAAATCCACGGATAGGTAAAAAGAGGATTGTTTAAGTTTTTCAGACTCTATAAACAGGAAAACACTGGCGAGCATTAATCTGCTTGGGCTCGATACTAAAATCCACAAGTAGATATATGGAGTTATTGTTTAAGTTTTTCAGACTCCTTAAAATTGAAAACATCGGCGAGCAAGAACAGATCTCGGCTCGATATTAAAATCCAGAGATCAGTACATATAGAGTAATCTTCTATGTCTTCTTCGAACTCTCTAAATTATGAAGAAGGTACTGAGTCTTCCTCCCATGGGCTCGTTAAATTTTTTACATGGTTGGACCTATTGAGTTTTCATTTTTTCTTGGACTCATTAAAACAATAAGAAGGGTATTCTTTTATCTAAAAAGAATAAGGAACGGGAAAGACATATCATATCTTCATTGTCAAAGGCAGTTTCAGTCAAGTTCTATCCTTGAACACAGCACCTACTTGAGTCTATCTTGTCGGTTGGGTTTAGTTTTTGGCCTCAGGGTGAACCTTTCCTCTGAGTTATTTACTCCCCCAGTTGGTTATTCTTCCAACCATATGGAGGGTCTGTTAATGTCTCTTA
The DNA here is from genome assembly GCA_027924585.1 of Larix kaempferi. NCBI lineage: Eukaryota > Viridiplantae > Streptophyta > Pinopsida > Pinales > Pinaceae > Larix > Larix kaempferi. The sequence continues at coordinate 8,452,664 of BSBM01000893.1, forward strand.
CATTTCAGACTTATTTACCCCATTATGTCAGAAGCTGCCTGAGTCACTTTTGTGTCATGCTCACTGTTCAAGGATATACCCTGTGTTGGCCATTCTGCAGTTTACCTTGACCTCATGTGTCGGCCTTCCTAGTGTCAGTCTTGTTACATATTATTCCATATCAGCTCTTACCGGTTGAGTGTTCCTCGAGTTGGATGATGGAGGATTCCTTAAGGCCTCCCTTCCAACAAACTTCTTCCCATCGACACCAAATCATTCTTCTAGGATTGAAGTTTAGAGTTTCGGTTAGTACCTTGGAGATTGCAGTCACCAGTGGCAATTTTCCTCGCTGTTGAATGATGAGAATACATCAATGTCTCTTCTTCGATAGGATTCCCAAGTGTTCCACTCCAAGTCCATATATTCACATTTGGTGAATCGTACTTGGTACCTTGGACCCCATCATCATTATCGGTGGAAGTCCTCGCGTTTGTTAACGGTATATATCAATGACCGGTAATCAAACGATGCCCTCCATGTTCGACTCTCAGCTCATCTATTCACATGGTTAGGGTTTGTACCTAGGGTTGTTGTGGGATGAAGACCTTGGGATTTTGATGACATTACCTCATTTTGTTATCACCCAAGTTGCGCAAGACTGAGCCTCACTTATATTCGGCTCTCCATGAGACATAGATCTAGTTTGTTGTCATGGCTATGATCTCTCAGTTTGACATGGATCCACGCTTGTATTTCAAGTGGCCATGCTTTATATACATCTCCTTGTTATGTATCGGAGATCATGTTGTATCACACAGCACATCTATACGATGTCAAAAATGTAATTGCTCACTGACCTTGATCTTTGTTGCAGGTTTCTTGTGACTTGTTTTCTGTGGTTTCTGTGCTCCTCCTCTGGCTTTGGATTGTAATGTATTTCAGCCATCGTTTCCCTCTGACCTCACACATTAGGCGGAATCTGTTATAGGTCAAACTTGCACCTCTCCATCCATGATCACCCTGAGCTGCTAATCACACAAAAGGACAACTTGGATGGAGGAGCATGTTGACCTTGGATGACATGACAACTCATACCATTTCCTGACATTACTGGAAAAACACAAAAAATATCCTTTTGAGATATGAGCGCTACTCTACTCAAAGAGACTAGCTCCCATACACTACTCCACTATATAATAGTAGTGCCCATATCCAAGTATACGCTACTCTAGTGTAGCATAGTAGCGCCCACAATTTTAAATTGATTGAGCACTAGTTGTTAAACACTGGAGTGGCGCCTTATACGCTACTCCACTGAAGAAGAGTCGCGTACATCTTAAAAGATGATTTAAAAATAAATTAATTCATCGAGGAGGATTAGTTGATGGAAATTTTCTAACTCCCCCAACTTCCTCCATAACTACATCTCGACCTGAACTGCTTCTTTAAACCTATAAATACCAAGAAGGTTAAAGGAGAAGGGTTAGAAATTGGAGTTAGTGAGATTGATTAATGGAAAAACTTTGAAGAAGCTTACATTGGAGGAGTTGTTGCTGAAGACATCCAAGCCAGAAGAAAGCCAGAGCCCAAAATCTAGTTGTAGGAGCCTGCTTCATTATCAGGTATACTCGTACATCATTCTACTTTTGACAAATAAAGGTTGAAGTGTTTTTCTTGTTCCAATTCGAATGTGTTATGAAATGGCATCGTAATTGGATCTATTTTGGTCAATGCTGAATGTTAAACATTGTTTTTGTTTCTTTCAAGCTTTATATATTGCCCAAAATGTTTTGAGAAAGGTATTGTTTTTGCAGGTTTGCTAAAGGAAAGGTAGATTTGGAAGTGGAACACGGGATCAAGTCAAGGCTAGGATCAGACTTCGATTAAAAGGTAGATTCCCTATATCTACAACTTCTTTCTTTTTGTAAATGTCTCTGTAATAGCATCAATACACTTACCTGTCACCCCAACCAAGTTGATAGCATTAGTTTCCTTGCTATAGGGTAGAAATGCCTGCCAACATACATGCATCAGGAGGATGCTAGATATGATCATTTGGATCATTTATATGTATATGTATGTACGCATCATGTTGGATGCTGGATATGATCAGTTGGATCATTTATATGTATATCTATGTACGCATCATGTTGGATGCTGGATATGATCAATTGGATCATTTGTATGTATTTTGTATATGCATCATGTTGGATGCTTGGACCATGTATCTCTATATGCATCAGGTGGATGCATTGTATGATCAGGTAGATCATGTATGTTGATATGTATCAGGTATGATCAGGTGGATCATGTTTTTGTATTTGTATCAGGTGGATACATTGTATGATTGGGTGGATCATGTATGATGATATGTATCAGGTAGATACTTGGTATGATGCATTATATGATCAGGATGATCATGGATGACGAGCTTCAGGATGTTGCTCCAGATGACATGCAGCGGGATGTTGCAGTGATGATGATCAGGATGATCATGTATACATCAGGTTGATGTATGGTGAGTATCAAGTTGATACTCTGTGGCCGTGGATTAGGTTGTGCAGATAAGCATATAATAGCACCCTAGGAGGTTTGCAGATTCTCTTGTGAGGTTTTGCTGCTGGCATATAATAGCTCCTTGGGAGATTTGGTAAACGCTCTTTCTAGGTTTTGCTTTGGGAGGACATATAATAGCACCCTGGGAGATCTGCAGATAGTCTTGCAAGGTTTTGCCGCTGGCATATAATAGTTCCTTGGGATATCTGGCAGATGCTCTTTCAAGGTTTTGTTATATGGTATATAATAGCGCCCTGGGAGATTCGATAGGTTGAGCTGTGTGCTTGTAATAAGTCCTGGGATGCTCTTGCAAGGTTTTGTGGTGACCACATATAATAGTGCCCTGGGAGATCTCATAGGTTGAGCTGTGTGCACGTAATCAGTCCTAGGATTCTCTTTCAAGGTTTTGTGGTAGGGTCACATGTAATAGTTCCCTGGGAGATCTAATAGGTTGGGCTGTGTGCTTTAATAAGTCCTGGGATGCTCTTGAAAGGTTTTGTGATGCACATAATAAGTCCTAAGGATTCCACAGTATGGCCAGTCATGACAAAAACCTGTAGGTGGTGGGCCTACATCCAGTATGAAAAAGGACTGGCTCTGTAGAACTTCCTATGACGAGTAGAGTGAGAGATTGGTTGAGATAGCAGCAGCAGTGACAGTGATGATGACGATGCATTGATGACGATGATCCCGAGAAGTAGACTTGTCTAGTAGAACTGTGTCAAGAAATACCTTCCTAGTTAAGACGGAGTGTTGATGTATATGTAACTTCGGAATGTATTTCATCTATGTATTTCATATATATTTATTGTACCCTTATAAGAGATGTGTTATTCCTCTATAAGGAAGTGTCTTCATGTGTATTGACATGTGTTGCAAGTGTGTGTACTTGCCGATGGGTTATTAGACAACCATGTGTGGGGTTAGCCTTGAAATATATATTATATTGTGGATGTACCTAGCTAGACAAGTGGCGCACTAGTGAGGAGGAGGATCATCTGCTACTAGGATACTATCTCTGTGTATTTTGGTTATACTTTGGTTGAGCCATTGCTCTCTCTATCTCTGAGGAAGTTGTGGGTTTTTTCACCTTAGGGTTTTCCCCATGGAAACTCTATGTCTCTTGTCTCTCATGCTTTTGATTCTTGTGATGCTTGTCATGCTTATTATGATTGTTATGCATTGATATACTATACATGTCATTCTCTCAGTAAAGATCCTAGAGTATTGTGAATTAATGCTCAAAATTTAACAGGTATCATCTGTTCGGACAGGACTAAAGCAAGGATGGACGCATATTGTGCATGGGTGGGGTTGATGGCTGTTCTCATGTTGTGTAGGTAAAGTGCCACTACTAGATGCTCCTCGACCACTTGAAGGTGGTGGCTCTACCCCACTGGGAGGTGGTGGATCTACCCTACCGACAGGTGCTGGCTCTACTCCACCCATAGATGGTGGCTCTGATGGGCCTGCTTGGTGCATACCATGAAGATACGTGGTATGGCAAACAACCACCTGTGCCAACAATAGGAGGGAATCTTGTGTCGCTAGTACCAACTGATGTGCAGGCAGAACATCTGGTTTGGGTATCCTCCTACAAGGTGGAGCTACGGGGCGATTGGGATCTATGTGCCTTGCATTGGGACGTTGCTGAGGCATCCCCATCCCAAAACCCTGGTACTCCAAGATATCAAAATAGTTTACATGCTTCCCCAACACAAACTCTGCGTACATCTTTCTTAGAAAATACAAAGGAATTTCCTTCTTGTTGTGTGGTGGTGCATCAAAGACCATGTACCATCGGTCCATCCAGTTATTTATGAATGGTTGATATGTACACCACTCGATAGAAATGTGCCTTTTGTTTGCATTAGGGAGCTCACCATCCCGTGGATTTATAAACAGGGAAAAGATTTGTTCTTTTGAGATTTTCAACTTCTTGAATTCGTTGTAGCTAAGTCCATCTGCATATTGTTGCCTCTTTCTTTCTCTAAATGTGGCAATATCTTGCAAAGCACCATATGTGACGAGGGGGCGTGGAAAAAATGCCCAAAAAATCTAAAGGTGAGAGCGAGAAATGATCTCAAGCATCATCACGAGCGCGGAAAACTGAATCTGACGATATAAAGCACGTCGAAAGCGGGGAACGGCCGATGTGGCACGCAAACCGAGGTGACGAGGGGGCGTGGAAAAAATGCCTGAAAAATCTAAAGGTGAGAGCGAGAAATGATCTCGAGCATCATCACGAGCGCGGAAAACTGAATCCGGCGATATAAGGCATGTCGAAAACGGAGAACGACCGATGTGGCACGCAAACCGAGGCCACAAGGGAGGCTAAAAAATGGTCAAAAAATGGACCTCGTGAAAACGGGAAACGGAAGGAACCTCTATGAAGTTCTCGCTGTGCTGATCCCAACAGTACCAACGGTTTGAGAAATGGACTTCGTATGATACCGCAATGGTTGTTGGAAAATTGGTAGTTTTTCTATAAATAGGACGTGGGGCCCAAATGACTTGTCATTGTTACGTGCGAGTTCGATAGAGCTGTCAGAGCTATTTCTTGATTTCCGGGAGATTTCACCATTGGTTTTCGATTTAGCAAGTTGCAGGTAACTCTATTCGCCTTAACCTTGTCAATTATGTCTTTTTTGTTTGGCGGCGGGCCCCCGAAGGCCGCGAAACTCCACGTTGACTCTCCAACCTGGAACCGCGCGGGTTTCGGGGCTGAACCCGCGATGAACCGCGCGGGTTTTAGGCTCACAGTCGCGATGTTCATCGCGACTGTGAGGTCGGAACCCGCGATGTTCATCGCGAGTTCATGGGGGATAGTCGTGATGTTCATCGCGACTGTCCGGCCAAAACCCGCGATGTTCATCGCGGGTTTTTGCATGGATCCCGCGATGGTCATCGCGGCTTTTTGTTGAAAAGCCGCGATGGGCATCGCGGCTTTTTGTGTAAAAGCCGCGATGGGATTTTTCTAAAATTTTTATGCTGGGGCTAAAAATTTCTTTTTTTTTTTGGCAGGATGTTGCGGAGACCTCAGTCTGTGTGGCGGGAGAGGGAGATCGATGCTGATCTCATGCTGAGGATTGAGACTGATGCAGGGGTGAGACAGACCCTGGCTATGAGAGGACTCTTGAAGTTCGCTCAGATCCCGCCTATACGTTCAGTGAGACGGCTCCTGAACAAGCTTGTGCAGTGGTGGGTGCCGGCAGAGGGTGCCTTCATTATTGGTGGTGAGAGGTTAGAGATCACACTCACGGATGTATATTTTTTGACTGGGTTGCCTCGCTTGGGTGAGGTGGGTGATATTTCGCCGAGGTTGCCTCCGGGTGTAGATATGGAGGACCTCTTATAGACTTTCTGTGTGGATGATGCTGTTTTGGTAAACAGCTCTATTAGTCTGAAGTTCCTACGTGAGTGGGATATGCGGGCTGTTGGTGCCTGCGTTCTGAGGATATTGGGTGCTGCTGCACCACATCGTATGTCTGGGGGGCAGACGATGATGGTGGATTCCGTTCTACAGGGTACTTATTATGCCTGGGCACAGATGTTCCTGGCTGGTGTCCGGAGAGATCTGGACAAGGCCATTAGAGAGGGAGGCGAGTTTTGTTATGCCTCGTTTTTATGCTGTTTTTTCTTCGAGCGGGTGCCGACCTTGTGGCCATGGGTACCCGTTTGTGCTGGTCTTCCGAGTGAGCCTCGTATGATGAGGTGGGGGCAGATGATGCCCCGTGCCGGCGGTGGTGTCCGCGGCTACTTCACGGAGGATTTCTATCATCAGTGGGAGCAGATGCCTCTGGTTATTGAGGACTATCCCTACGCCGGCATGGACTACCGAGGTGACCCAGAGATGCCTCGTGCCCCAGGACAGGCCTGGACTTTGGACGGTATGTTATGTGTTTTATTTGATATTATATCATATGTTGTTTGATTTATCATTGATGATTTTTTGTATAGTATCTGATGGCTTACTTGCTTTGTGCAGATGTGGGTCCAGTGCCACCACCTGACTATGTGGCTCGGCAGGGGCGGGCGATGGTGGTCGCCCATCCACCTGTACCTGTACCTCCTCCGCGTGGTGGAGGATATGCAGCCCGTGGGTGAGGGGTTGGCCCTCATGATGACGCCATAGATGGTGTCCGACGGACCTTAGCCCGGATCGTAGCTGGGCTCCCCGAGAATGGTTGGAGGGACCTTGATCGGGATATTTTGCAGGGATGTCTCGGTGCGCCGCCTGAGTGGCAGTCACTCCTGTTGAGGGCAGTGGTGTTCGTGGCGAGGCACGGGGATGGTAGACGAGATGCTCCGGCAGGGCCGGCTCAGGGGAGGATACGTCTGAGGGACGATCCAGCGGGGCCAGCAGAGCGGCGAGTTCGGGGTCGTCATGACCCGGCGGGGCCGGCGGAGGAGGAGTCGGAGGAGGAGCCGGAGGAGGAGCCTGAGGATCCTAGGGATCCAGATGAGTAGATGTATTGTATCTGCCCCCAAATGCTGATGAGCATATGGGGAAGCATTTTTGTATGACAGATGTATTTTTTGTATATCGGGTGCTGAGGGCACTTATGACATGTTGACTATTTGATTTATATATATATGTGGATATATATTTTAGATATATTGTCGTGTATGCACGTGGATGCACATTTGTCTTTTGTATATGCCCATGGAGGCACATGTTATGCACGTGGATGCAATATATTTGTTGATTTATGTATGCCCGTGGAGGCACCTGTTATGCACATGGATGCATTATTTGGTTTGTTTGTTTTATGCCCGTGGAGGCACATGTTATGCACGTGGATGCAATATTGGTTTTTGTATATGCCCGTGGAGGCACCTGTTTTGCACATGGATGCATTTTTTGTTTATGGATATGACATGATGTGATTGGTGTGCCAGTCGAGGACACTGTTGGCCATATTATCTGCTACACTATTGAGGTGTCTTGGGACATGTGTGAATGTAATGGATTCAAACTGTCTAACCATTTGTTTAGTGCACAGGAATTTTCTAAAAAGACAGGGATCACGTACCTGGTAATCATTGTTGAGCTAGGAAACTAGGAGCTGTGAGTCCAAGAAAACGTTGAGGTGACGTATGCTCATCTGGAGAGCAGCGGCCAGGAGACCAGTCACGGCATCGTATTCAGCTTGATTATTGGTGGCAGCACCTAAACATACTCCGTCAATGTGAATTAATTCATGTGAAGGGGAGTATATTACCCAAGTTGCGGAGGCGATATTGGGAGACCAACGGCTTGCACCATCAGCGAAACCGACATGGCAGAGTGGAAGAGGCTCCATCTGTGGTCATGCAGAGAAAAACAAATATTTTAGGTTTTTTTTTTTTTGAAATTTTTTGTGAACGAAAAATGTATGCCTATACTAAAATGGACGATGGTGTCAATCAGATTTTCTATGGGTAAAATCGTTTAAGGTACAACCCGTTGCGCGGGTTGCGTAGGGTGTTGCCTTCTGAATCGGTCAGAATGTATGCCCCCTGCCCGAGGCAGGTGTGTATGATGTAGGGGCCTTGCCACATAGACACGAACTTTCCCTTCCCGGTTTTATCATGAGCTTGATCGTAAGCGAGGACAAGGTCTCCCTCAGAAAAGGTTGTTGGGTGGACGTGTTTGTCGTAACTTAGTTTCGATCGTTGTTTAGCTGCTTCCATGTTTTGAATGGCGGTGCGCCGATCTTCATCGGCCTGCTCTAGGAGTAGTAAACGTTGCTCGATCGGGGAAGTGTCCGGTAGGAGTTCAACGGCGATATGCAAGGCTGGGATCTGGCACTCAATAGGGAGGACGGATTCGACACCGTGAACTAAATGGAAAGGGGTAAAACCGGTGGCGGTTTTGGTTGCGGTGCGGTAGGCCCATAGTGCCGGGAAAAGCATGTGGTGCCAATTGGATTTGTGCTTGTCTACAGTACGTTGGAGAATGGTCTTCAAGATTTTATTAATCACTTCGACTTGGCCGTTTCCTTGGGGATAGTAAGCGGAAGAGAAATGGTGTTCAAATTTCAACATGGTTGATAATTCCTTCGAGACGGCATCTTCGAAGTGAGAGCCGTGGTCAGAGACTAGTTGTTGTGGTACTCCGAAACGAGCGATAACATGGTTGAAGAAAAACCGTGCTGCAGTGTCGGCTTTGCAATTATAGGTCGGCATGGCTTCTGCCCATTTGGTGAAATAATCTACGGCCACGACGATGTGTTTGTGACCGTCGGCTGACGGGGGGTTGCAGTCGAGGAAGTCAATGGCCCATTTGCAGAATGGTCCAACAGTGATGACTGGATGAAGGGGGGCAGGGGGGGTTCTTGCTTTGGGAGCAAATAGTTGGCAGTTCTGGCAATGCTTGACTGCGGTGATGCAATCAGTAAACAATGATGGCCAAAAATAACCGGCCCGAATGATTTTCTGGGCGGTAGCCATGCCGAAGAAATGGCCACCACAGGCACCGCTATGACAAGCATTGAGGACTTGTTCTGCCTCACTATGGGATAGGCAGCGGCGTAAGATTGTATCAACGCCACGTCGGTAAAGTACATCCCCTATTAGGAGGTATCGGGGGGCATGGTGTCGTATGCGACGGCGCCCATCACGATCGATGTGTGGTCGAAATTTTTGCGTACGAAGGTAAGTCAAAATGTCTCCGTACCAAGGGTCGTCGGACGAAATGATGAAGATCTGCTCGTCAATTAGGTCCGTTTGGATAACGGGTGATGTTGAGGAGGATGGGAGGTCCGTGATGAGGTGAGCAAGCGCGAGGGCTTTGGTGCTTTTGGGAGTTCTGAAAGTGAGGTCATATTCCTGGAGGATAATGACCCATTTAGCAACACGACCTTGTAGGAGCCGCCGGGTGAGGAGATAGACCATGGGGTTGGAGTCGGCCACGACCGTGGTATGACTGAGTAGGATGTAGTGTCGCAATTTTTGTACGGAAAAAACTACAGCTAGGGCTAATCTTTCCTCGTATGGGTAATGTAGAGGTGGGCCAGACAAGGTTTGGCTGACGTAATAAATCACATGCTCTTTGTGGGAGGCATCTTCTTGGACCAAAACTCCGGACACAGCATGTTCAGATGCCGAGACATAAAGGGTGAAGTCTTTAGAGAAATCCGGTGGGGATATCAAGGGGGCTTGTGTGAGAGCTTTCTTGAGGGCTTCGAATGCCGTGTCTGCTTGCTCATCCCAAACAAAGGGTATATGGGTACGAAGTAAGCGTAAGAATCCATGGACTTTGGTGGCATAATCAGGAACGAAGCGCCTAAGAAAATTGGACCGCCCTTGCAAGCTTTGAAGCTGCCGAAGCGTGCGAGGAGGGGGAAGTTCTAAGATGGCTTTGACTTTCAGGGGATTGACAGTGATTCCGTCTTGGGAAACAATGAAACCCAACAATCGGCCCGCTGGGACGCAAAAGACACACTTGTGTGGGTTCAAGCGGATTTTATATTTGCGACAACGCAGGAAAACTTGCCGGAGGTCGTTAAGGTGGTCCGATCGTTTTCGGGAACGAGCTGTGAGGTCGTTAAGATAGACTCGCAGGATATGGACCAAGTCATGAAAGCAATAGGTCATGGCTCGCTGGAAAGTGGCACCATCATTTTTAAGGCCAAATGGCATGACGCGATAGGCAAAGGTACCCCATGGGGTGGTGAAGGCAGTCTTGTACTGATCCTCCTTGCGGATGTGGATCTGGTTATATCCGGAAAACCTGTCCATGAAGGATAGGACCTCATGGCCCGCACACTCATAAATGAGTTGGTCAATGAATGGCATGGGGAAATTGTCTTTTGGACAAGCGTGGTTTAAATCGCGGAAGTCAGTGCATACTCTAAGGGTGCCCTTCTTTTTGTTGACGGGAATGGGGTTCGATACCCAGGTGGTGTACGGAATAGGGTAAATGAACCCTGCTTTTCGAAGTTTCTCGACCTCAGCCTTAACGGCGGGGAGCTTGGAAGGGTGAATGGGTCGTTGTTTCTGACGAACAGGGGGTACCTCAGGCCATGTATCAATGTGGTGTTCAATAATGGCGGGGTCGAGACCAGGCATCTCGGTATAGGACCAGGCAAAGACGTCTCGGAACTCTTGAAAGAGCTTTTTGTATGCCTGAGTTTCTGTTTGAGTGCAAGATGCGCCCAGCGAGATGAGCTCAGGTTTCCCTGGTGTTGTGGAAATGTCTATCTATATAGTGGGGGAAATGTTTGACATGTTCCCTTCTTCAAAGGCATCCGGTGCTGGGATGGGGTCTTTTAACCAATCGACCTTAGTGGGTATGAAATCTTTCGATTCGACTGATAGCTGGTTGGACGCGGTGGATGTAGATGCTTCTGGGAGGAAGTACGAGTGATGATGCATATTGTCCCAAGGGTAGTCGGGTGCAGTGAGTGTCTCCAAAATTTGCTCATCAGTATTGAAGTAGTCAGACCATAAATCAAGGGGTTCTGGTTTGAAAGTTGTTGAAATCATATAAATTGTATTGACTTCTTCCGACGAGGATGATGGCGGGGGGTGGATCTCTTCGATGAGGGGAGGAGATATCTCTAAGTCCAAAATGTTTAACTCGTACAACGCTGCTCTATAGTCAGGTAGATCAGGACAATGGTGAGAGTAGTGGCCGTAAACACTGCATATAGCACAAGGATGGTTAGTGCGTAGTGATTTGTCGCGAGGCTGTAGAGGTGGCTCTAACCTGACTACTGGGATGTTGATGTCATCGTCCAACATATTCATATGCTCTTGGAGTGCCGGTAAGTGTGGGAATTGATGAGTTGGATGTCCTATCTCATCGCATAATGAGCATTTGGGGGGAGCTCGAAACACTGGTGGGGGTTTAACTGCATTAGGAGGTGGTATCGCAGTGTACGGTTGTGGGCCTCTGCCCCCAGTGGGCTTAGCGAGAAGAGGGGGATTCATTGACGTCGAAGCAATTGTGAGACCAGGAGGAGGTTTCATTGACGACGAAGGGATTACGACACCCGGAGGAGGTTGATTTGTGGTAACAATAGGTTGTACCGGCTGGAGGATGACGTTTGGTGTCGGCGGTGGAACGGGAGGTGAAATATACCACATGGGTAATCCCAATGTTAACCCGGGTAGACTAAGGGTAGCCATAACCGGGGCGCTTACTACACCCGAAGGAGGAAATAGAAATGGGATGGTGTGGATGGGTGTAACACCGATGTGACTCGGTACCAATGGTGGTTGACTACCGGGGGTTTGTGCATTCTGTGAAAGAGTACAGAGGTTTGCGACATGGGTCTCTGGTGACGGTGGTGGAATGGCCTGGAATGTAGAGGTCATTGGTGTGTCTGAGTAGAGTCTGGGTCCCACAGAAGACACAAAGGAGGTAACTGCACTAGAAGCGGGTTGTTCAATCATGGGAAGAACATTTTCGGGTGCTGCCGGGGCATTGGGATCATAGTAGGTGAGTTGGTCGATTTTGACCACGCGTCCTTCATGGGGGAACATCATGGTACGAAAAACGGAGGAGGCGACCGCTTTCATGGCGTACATGTAACTACGGCCAAGTAAAAGGTTATAATCGAGCTGGGCGTTAATGACCTCTATGTCAATGAGCACAGTTTTCCCACCCAGTTGGACGGGGACCTTGGGTAGTAGACCTTGAGGTTGAGCTGACCGGCCGTCATAGGCCCGCAATGCAGTGGTGGATTGCTGGAGAGTAGGGGATCCCAACTTCTGCCAAACAAATGTGGACATGACGCATGTGGAAGCACCCTCGTCGATGATACATCGATGGATGACAAGATTCCGAATAGAAACAGAAACTTGGACTGCTATGGTGGAAGGCAGACGTGGTTCGGACTGGTCCAAATCAAAGGTCATCAATTTCGAATCATTTGGGTCAATCGCCCCAATGGCAGAAAGTAAAGTCTTGCGCTGCGTAGGACAGTTTTTCAAGACTTCTAACGCAGACATGGCTGCGGGAGATTGAGCGAGGTCATCTACGATGTTGTAATTTGACGCAACCCGTGCATTGGGGTTGTTGTTGATACGACGGAGAGGGAAACGAGGTGCTTTAGAGGCACCATCGAGTGGAAGATGTGGTATCCGTAACGTCTGATCGGTGGGATTAGCGTTAGTATCCTTGTCGGCGGGGGTAGCCTCGGAGGTGGGACCATACTGGTTCCGTCGGTTTTGGATATTGACGTCGGCAGTGGACACCATCAATAAGTGGTGGGTGCCTGAATCAAACATGGGTTGGTCAGGAGCTGCGTAAGTAATTTGTTGTGGTTGCACGTTGCCCTGTGGGGGGGCTAACGGCTGAGTGTTCACCACTCCTTGTGTTGGAAAAGGGTTTTGTAGTACCAAAGGTTGTTGTGGACGTGGTGGGGGGTTGGGTGGCGGCTGAGGAGCCGCCTGCCCTTGACGATGGGTGTCATTTGTCCATAGTTGTCGAGCTCGCTCCAGATGTGGGCAAGCGTGGGTATAGTGGCCATAGACACCGCAAATGGAACAAGGATGGTTTGTTCGTAAATTAGCATTTTTGGTTTGTTTAGGTGGTCGATCAGGATTCTAATGAGCAGGTGCCGCGTTATTGTTTTGCGGAGGATGGGTAGGTTATGGAGCTTGGTTACGGTTTTGATTGTTTCCACGGTTGCGTCCTCTTCCGCGGTTTGGTTTCCCACCCTGGTTGCGTTGGTTATTTTGGTATTGGGGCTGATGTTGTTGTGCGTACACATGCCCTTGAGCATTGGGGGGATTCTGAGGAGCCGCAGGTGCGGGAGCAGGTTGCAGTGGATAGTATGCAGGTGGAGCTGGAAGAGGTCCAGTTGCCTGTTGGGGTTGTTGGTACCCCTGAGCTGGTGGAGGTGTGAGGTTAGCTGGTGCAACCGGTTGTGGGTAATGCATGTGCTGTTGTGGGAACTGCATGGGGGTCTGTACGGTAGGTTGAGCATAGTATGTAGGAGGTACATATGCTGATGGCGCTTGGCCATAACAATGTTGTGGACAAGAGGGTCCATGAATGTGATGGGTCTGGTTTGTTGGAGCATAAGAAGTTGTCGCTCCGGAACTAGATGCAGCCCTAGAGAGGTCTGGGGCGGGCATGGTGCTCACCATACTAAAAGGTTTTGCTTGCGGTGTAATTTGGCCTATAATGCCATCAGCGGCATGTGATGCCCCCGGTGCGTCACCACGTGAAGAGTCACCTCGTGGGGCATCAGGTATGATCGTGTATAGGTAACCCGACTGGGCGTAAATGAGATCAAACTGTTGGGCTTTGAGGATGGCCTCCTCCTGAGACTGGGGTCTTTCAGATGCTACATCCTTCGCAATGAGGGGAAGGAGGGATTTTAGAAACCAATCTAGGAAGATACGGTCGTCTAATTTGATTTTGCAGAGGCTTCTGCGCCGACGCCAATCATGAATATGGTTAGTGATATGCGTGGCCGTGTTCTGTCTGCAAGACAGTAGGATCTCGACGCCCGCATCGTAGCGGACAGGTAACTGGAAGAATTGTAGGAAAGTCAAGGCAAGGGAGGTAAATGTGGCATGCGTCTCATGGGGCTGCTCGATATACCATTTGGCTGCAGAGCCAGTGAAGGTGCGTTGTAAAAGCCAGAGGCGGATTGAGTCGTCCACTATGGAGTTGGAGGAACACCATAAATGGAAGCACATGATGTGATTCTGGGGGTCTTCACCTGCTTTGCCCTCAAATTTAGGGATATCAGAGGGGAGTTTGGTGGGCATGTGAGGCCACGCAGGATCATGTCTGATGGGGTCATTTGTGAGCCTAGCTAAGTCTGGCAGGTTCAGACTCGCCATGTATGGTAGACTAGCAGATGTGGTGACTGGAACTGGGATATGCCTAGCCATTGTGGTATGGTGTAGGGGTCCAGTAGCACCTAAAGGTATGCTAGGTATGGAGGGTATGTGCCCTCCAATAGGTGTAGTCTGGTATGGGTTGGCTCTTCCAAGTGCAACATGGGTTACACTTGGGTTAGGAATCGCACTAGGGATTCCTGGGATAGCACTCCCAAGTGCAACATGGGTTGCACTTGGGTTGGGAATCGCACTAGGGATTCCTGGGATGGGGTTTGTGGAAACCAACGGGGGTATGACCCCCATGTTGGGTATACCCATGACAGGTGGTGGCCCTGTGTTAGGCATTCCTAAATGTGGAGTGTTACCCATATTGGGCATACCCAGGGGGGTGGTTGTTGCCGTGGATGGTACGATAGCAGAAGGGTCTGCGGATGTCTGACCTATGGTAGTTGTAAATAGTGGATCAAATGGTGTTCCAGACATAATGGTGGTTGGTGGTAACTCTGTGGGGTTTTCGGATTCTACCTCCAAATCAAAGGTGAAGTGAGGTATGTCAGAATCGGATGACTGTCTAATTGATTGACGATGTGTCGAATCAAGGGATAAGGCTCTGCGTCCGTGACGTGGAGAGCCAAGTGGACTAAACTCTGGGAGTTCGCCCTGTAGACGACGAGAGCGTCTAAAATTCTCAATGGTGAGAATATGTGTTTAGGTAAAAAATTTGTTTAAGTATCAGGTGGTGATATATATATAAAAGACTCAAAACCCTAATGCAACCAAGGGTGCAAGAAGGGGAGTGAAAAAAGAAGGCTCTCAGGCCAAAAAATCAATCCTCAAAAAGGGCACTTATTCTAGCAGCTGTGCTACAATAAGTGGAGGAATGCAACAACTGGTCAGAATACCAACATGCAAACGGCTCCTAAAAAAAATAGGTGTAACTAGACCACAGGTAGGTTGAAATCATGCAAACACCTAATCTAAAAGTATTGTGACTCAAACAGATGATATCCTCTGCAAGGTGATGAAATCCAAGTCAGACAATATGAATGTTGAGACAACGGCTAGATATCCCCCTACCGGGAGGGACACCGGGTAATCAATCCTAAAGACAGGCTACTAGGATACTCCGTTCATGGCGCGTCGAGAAAATGTAAATCTTCCGTTTGGTCCTTTGATCGCAATATCCCAATACAGGGATATCCCGAGAACTGCGAATGGTAGCCCTTCGGTTACTGAATGGATTTCGGTATTCCACTCAGGCTTCCGGAACCATCCTCGCGACTTCAACCCTCCTAAGGGAGAGGCCTTCCCACAAACCGGTTGTGACTGCGCCAAAAAGTACTAAGAGATTTTAGCTCCCTAATTGGACAACTTCTATGTCTCAGATGTATGAACTGAAGGGTGTTATTGGAACACCTATCCCTCCAATACTACCTAGCTACAAGAATTCTTTTAGTGTTCCTCAAGTGGGGTTAAAAGTGTGTTCAAATTAGGGTACGTTTTAAGGCTTAGTTCAATTAAGTGATCGTGTGAGTGCACGTGAGGTGTTGTAAACTGAACTTGAAAAAATTAAATGCTTTACAGGAAATTTTTTAAAAAATAAAGGATTTTTCGAAAATAAAAAGCAAATATTTATGACTTTTCACTAAAAGGAATTTAAATACTTTTCAAAAAATAACTCAAAAAATAATGGATTTTTTGGATTTATGAAAGCAAATAATAGACTTCTTTTTAAAAGAGATAAATGGATTTCTTCGTTCAGGAAAATTGCTAAGGGCAAGATTTTAAAGAAGTAAACAAGAAAAAATTTGAATCTAGATGAAAATGCAAAATGAGTCTTTCTTTCACTTTCTTGAAAGTTTTTAAAAAGATTTCTAGATATGCACTTTAAATAGTAAAATTTTTTTCAAAGCTGTCAAATATGCAGAATTTAATACTGCAAAAAATGTGCTATGGGCAGAAAGTACAGTAAATTTTTTTTTCAAAATCGGGATGGCCGAATGAAAAATTCAGCCGCGCGGGTTTTGGCCGCACAGTCGCGATGGACCGCGCGGGTTTTGGCCGCACAGTCGCGATGGACCGCGCGGGTTTTGGCCGCACAGTCGCGATGGACCGCGCGGGTTTTAGCCGCACAGTCGCGATGGGCAGCGCGGAAATTGACCGCGAAGCCGCGGTGTGCAGCTCGGAAAAACGAAGAAAAGTCGCGATGGACCGCGCGACTGTCTGGAAAAAATCCGCGATGGACCGCACGGAAAAACGCAGAAAAGTCGCGATGGACCGCGCGACTGTCTGGAAAAAAACCGCGAGGCGGAAGCCGTGCACGGAAACCGAGAAACGAACCCGAAAATTGAAAATTTTGGGCTGTTTATGGGGCCAAAACTCAGAGCAGCAATGGATCTGCTGTCTAAGATGGCAGATCTATGGATCTAAAGGTTAAAAACTCATAAAAAACTAAGATTAAAGGCAAAACTAGAGATCTATAGTTCAATCCCCAGCGGAGTCGCCAAAAACTGTTGGCCCGGTTTTGCAACCAGGCTTAGTGCTATGGGCACCTGCTAACTAGTAGCAGCAGTTTCAATGGAAATAAATAACAATAAACTAATTAAACAAGACTATTCATGGATCTAAGCAAAGATATTAAGCAAATAACAAAAATAATTTAAGATCAAGAACAAGAACATATGAAATAAAGAATTTGTATTGAAAGAATGGGGCAAGCAAGTGCTTGCGGAATCAATACCTCTAATGGTGAGGTTGAATAGCTCCAAGGATGAGCAACTCCAATCTCCAATGGTCTCTTCTCCAATGTGGTTTGCAATGGCTAAAATGCTCAAGGGAGATTTCAGCAGCATAAGGATGAGATAATGGATGGATGTGAAATGAGGAGCCCCTACCACCTTTTTATAGGTTTTGGTGGTGGGAAATACCATTTGTGGTTTTGTGGAAACCAAATGGTATTGACCAACATGGTTTAGGTACTTTTCCCTCCTTTTTCCTTTTTTGAATAAAAATAATATTATAATTCCCTTTTTAATATTTTTGGGAATTTGGACCCTTTTTGAGGGTTTTTAATGCTTTTTTGGGGAAAATAATCTTTTTTAATGGAAAAAGGGGTGTACTCAGGTCTTTTGGTGACCTTTTGTTGGTTTCACAGGCTCTGATGGTGAAAAAGTGGATAAATGGGTCATGTGAATAGGGAAATGAGCTAGTGAGCACTTTTTGGGTGTTAACACCTATCATCAACAATAGTAATTGAGGCTCAAATTTCTCTAAGCCTCTGAATTTCTCTATGGATGTCAAAGTGGGAATCCATGGTCATCACTGCAAACAAATATAAAAAATAAAAATCATTAGAAACGTATATATGTGCTATAATGACATCTCTCAAAAATGAAAAATGTACAAACTTTGTGCAAGAATGAAGACATTACAAACATAAATATCATTTCATATGACCATTGCAAGCATACATTATTGGTCATTGAGGGCATAAGGGTGGAGACCATGCGGGCATAAAGACCATGATGATGTGGAAAAGATATGTATTTTTATTGGTTAAACTGAGGTGGCCTATTGATGGACGGAATGAAGACATGCTGGTAGAATGATGAAAAGATGACTAATGATATGGGCATAATGTTGTGATGTGCATATGGACAGGTTAAAGTGTATGAATGGAGATATGGCAACAGATTGATATGACATGAATAATGATGACATAATGAAGATGTGATATAATTAGTGATATTTGTTGATGGATAGAATGGAGTTATACTAAATAATGAGTGCTTGATGAGAATGATGAAGTGCTTTGGAAACAAAAAAGGGCTTATGGTTGATGATGTATGTAACCTGTAGACATAAGAAGAGTCTAAAATATCATTTGTAAATCTATGGTTGTTGGGGGGTTGGTGCATCATGGTGAGTTGCAGTTGACAGAATTATCTTGTGAATAGGATTGCCATTGATGACAGCATTAATGACAAAGGTGTAAATGGCATGATGACAAGAAAACAAGGTGACTTGACAAGGACTTGGAAAAGACAAGACAAAATACAAGGTGATGGAAATTGGCACACCTAATGAGCCAAATGACCCATACTGTGGTCATTTGGAGTTGGTCCTAATACCCTAGACAAGGATGACTTGGAGATAACAAGTTCCATGAACAAAGAAGCATGAAGTGAACAAAGAAGCTTGAAGTTGACACTTGGTAAGGAGATTGTAGGCATCCCTTATGGCATCTGCGGGCATCCAAAAATGAAGCTGATGGACATGCGGGCATGTGGACAACGTGACATGTAGGAATCTTGAAGATGCATATGCGGGCATGTTTGTGGAAGTTGCGGGCATCTTGGAGGCATGGAAAAGACCCCCATGTGAGCAATTGAAGAAGGTCTAGCTATAGGCATGTTCAAAGGCATAAATATGGCCCTTGCGGGCATGAGTTACAAGCTAGTGCGGGCATGCTGGAAGCAAAAGAAAATGGTGATGATGTGGGTATGAAGACCACATTTAGGTGGGAAAAAGAAAGTCTAAATAAATATATACATGTGTATATTTATAATTTATGAGGTGTTTATTGAGCTGTTAGAAAAACAAGATCGCAGAGCAATAACAATAAACAAAAATGAAAATATAATCACACACACATTACAAGAGAGATACAAATATATCATGGTTCACCCAACTTTGGCTACGTCCACATTGAAGTATCCAGTCCTTATTATTATTTCATCCAGCAAAGTAAAGGGATACAACCTGCAGCACAACCGCTACACTTCATCTTCACTGTCTCACAGTCTCTCTTCTGATCTTAGAGATCTTTACAATGCATAAAACCTAATAAATCATTAACCCTAGCCGTATTACAATGTCTTTCTTTTATAATGGAAATATAATGGGAAAATACCACGAGTTACCCAAAACCACGGGACCAAAAACTGGTGGCGAAAACAGCCCCAAAAATTTTCTTCTGGGCTCGCTGGTCCCCTCGCTCCCCCGGACCCCCTAGGGATCGTGCCGGGATCATAACCAAATGGGGTACGGACACGGCTAAATAATAATATCTCTGAATCTGGAGATCAGGCTCCACAACCAACAATCTCCCACTTGGACACTGATCACAACAACTCCACCGCTACTGCACTTGCTGGACTTGGACTTGGCAACTTTCTCCTCTTCACCTTCATGCTAGAAGACCAACTGAAACCGAGCAGGAACTTAGTTTCTCTCTGGTCACTACCTTTGTGAACATGTTTGCAGGATTCTGGCTAGTATGTATCTTTTCCAGCTTCAACAATTCATCTTCCAGAACAGAGCGTATGAAATGGTACTTGAGTTGTATATGTTTAGTCCTGGAATGGAATGCTGAGTTCTTTGCAAGATGAATGGCACTCTGGATGTCACTATACAACCTGCTATCCTTCTGCTTCTTACCCACTTCCTCCATAAACCTCTGCAACCAAATCATCTCTTTACTAGCCTCTGTAACATCAACATACTCTGCTTCCGTTGTTGAAAGTGCAACAACCTTCTGCAGTCTCAAAATCCAACTTACTATTGTTCCACCTACAGTAAAAACATACCCTGTCGTGCTCCTCCTGCTATCCTTATCACCTGCATATCTGCATCAACATATCCCTGTAGAACAGTGTTTGAACCTCCAAAACATAATGTCTAAGTGGTGGTACCTCTCAAATGCCTGAGAATCCACTGTACTTCCTTCCAATGTTCTTTACTTGGATTGTTCATATATCTGCTCACAACTCCCATTGCTTGTGCAATATCTAGTCTTGTGCACAACATGGCATACATCAAGCTGCCAACTGTTGATTGATAGGGAATCTTGGACATGTATTCTATATCTTCCTGTCTCTTGGGACACATTTCCTTACTTAGACTAAAATGGCTAGCCAAAGGTGTACTAAATGGTTTTGCATTTTGCATTCTGAACCTCTCCAACACCTTCTGTATGTACTCACCCTGAGACAATGTTAATTTGTGATTTTTCTTGTCTCTTGTTATTCTCATACCAAGGATTTGCTTTGCAGCACCCAAATCCTTCATCGCAAATGAATTAGCTAGCTTCCTTTTGATTACATTTATATCCTGCATTTTAGACCCTACACCAAGCATGTCATCCACATACAATAACAAGATAATGTATCTTTCATTGTCTAGCTTCTTGAAATAAACACAGTGGTCAGAATGACATCTACTATAACCTTGTTCTGTCATAAACCTATCAAATTTTAAATACCACTTCCTTGGAGCTTGCTTCAATCCATACAAACTCTTTTTCAACCTGCACACCAAATTCTCCTTACCTTTGACCTCATATCCTTGTGGCTGCTACATATATATCTCTTCCTCCAAATCCCCATGGAGAAAAGCTGTTTTTACATCTAACTGTTCAAGATGCAAATCTTCTACCGCCACTAGACTTAAAATAGTCCTAATTGAAGTCATCTTAACAACAAGATAAAATATTTTATCAAAATCAATACCTTTCTTCTATGTAAACCCCTTTACAACAAGTCTGGCCTTGTAGTGCTTCTTACCTCCTTCTTCTTCCTTCAACCTGTAAATCCATTTGTTCTGCAATGCTCTTTTACCAGTAGGCAACTGAACCAGATCCCAAGTCTGGTTTCCTACCAATGAGTCCATCTCGTCATTCATGCCTTGCTCCCACTTCTTTCTAGTTTCCACCTACATTTCTTCTTCATAACATTCTGGTTCACCAGCATCAGTCATCAACAAATAATACATTGAAGGAGAGTACTGTTCAAGGAGTCTACTTAACCTGGTAGATCTTCTTGCAGTTACAGGAGTTTCAGGTGCTTGTTGTTGTTTTTTATTTTCTGGCACCTTTGGAACTTCATTTTCTTGAATTCCATCAAGTACTGTGTACTCTGTGTTTTCCTTTTCAAGTTTCTTTCCCTACAACTAATCTTTATACATGACCTTTTCATTGAATATCACATCTCTACTCCTAATGATTTTGTTATTTTCATAATCCCATAAACGATAACCAAATTCATCAACCCCATATCCAATAAAGGTACATTTCTTGGATTTAGCTTCAAGCTTTGTTCTATTTTCTTTATTAATATGGACAAATGCTTCACAACCAAACGTTCTCAGAAATGAGTAGTTTACCTTTTTATCTGTCCATGCCTCCTCTGGACTACCACCATCCAAAGCACTTGAAGGTCCTTTGTTTATTAAATAAATAGCAGTATTTACAACATCTGCCCAAAACTGTATCGGCATCCCTACATGTAGTCTCATACACCTTGCATGCTCCATGATGGTTCTGTTCATCCTTTCTGACACACCATTTTCTTGTGGTGTTCATGGGACTGTCTTCTCTCTACGAATCCCATGGTATGAACAGTAACTATCAAACTCCTTGCTACAGTACTCACCTCCATTATCAGATTTGGGACACTTCAACCTTTTACCTGTCTCATTCTCAACCAAAGCTTTCCACTTCTTAAAAGTAGTAAACACATCAGATTTCTGTCTAATGCAATAAACCCAAATTTTCCTAGTTGCATCATCAATAAATGTAACATAATAATGAGATCCACCAAGAGATTGTACCTAAGCCGGTCCCCATACATCATTATGCACAAGCTCTAACTTTTCGTTCTTCTTCTATTTCTCAACCCTAATAAATCTGACTCTCTTTTGTTTTCCATAAACACAGTTTTCACAGAATTCCAAACTTACCTGCTTCAAATCTGGCAGCAACTTCCTTGAGTGGAGAATCTGTATCCCCTTCTCACTCATGTTACCAAGCCTATGATGCCACAATGTTGTATCTATTCCTGTGGAAGCTAAAGAGATAGAATGGTCAGTATTATGAGGACATAAATACAACATACCTACTCTGTCTCCTTTTGCTATCATCGTTGATCCTTTAGTGATCTTCCACCACTTTTCTCTGAATGTAGATAGATAGCTGCCTGTTCGGATATCCATCATCTATTTCGGGATACATATCTATTTCAGGATCATCTATTTCGGGATACATATCTACTTCAGGATCTTGCATGATCTATTTCAGGATATGCAGTCCAGTCACCAGTTTGATGCCTCCAGCACCTTATCCACCTTCTTCTAGCACCCGGGAGCCACTTTCCACAGAGTTTTAGCCCTCCTAAGCTGAAAGGCGCCCTCTTCTCACCTACTGACAGAGAAGGGCGCACTTGTTCACCTACCACTGCAGATTCACTCCAGTTACATTCAGTTAGCTCCGATTCTGATTGATTTCACTCTGATTTCACTCCTGACTGACTGTTTCACCTCCGATTGACCTCCAGTTCGATTAGGTGACTTGCTCTGACTCCAGTTAGCCTCCCATGCGCCCCCACTGAGCCTCCAGATCCTATATCAGTGCTACACACTTCAGTTACATTTATTATGATCAGTTAGACTCAGCTTGACACCTGGATGACTGTTTGTTGTGATTGATGAGAAACACCGATGATTGATGAGGACTCCTAGATAGAGTCAAGCTACTCCATTCAGTGATTCGAATGACCTCCTTAGGCAATTCGAATTGCTCTGTTCATTGTGAAAGTTTGTATTGTAATTCATTCACCCTTTCTGGGATAGAGAGCACTGCTGCATGTTTTGCACAGTTTTGCACCATATTTTCTATGTTCATCTGTTGTGATTGATTTACTTGTTCATTAGATCTGCTGTGACTAATTTTACATGGTATCAGAGCCATTGCAGGGACAAGATCTCTTTTCTACAGGTGTTTATACAAGAAGATTTGACTGGATTGCTAAAAATTGCAAAAAGTTTGGCATGAGATATCTCAAGGGCATTCGCTCATGTGCATGCAAAGCTTGAAAAATACTCCAATATCACTCCAGAAGCTTGAGTTACCACATAATTCCTGGATCTGATACATTGGACCTATTCAACATTGCTTGAAATCCAATCCCAGGTGTGATGCAACTCTCAAAGGGTGGATTGTTCGACCTTATTGTGTTTGTTCTTATGTGATTTGCAGGTTAATTATCTCCTCCAAGTGCACTCGCTACATTCTGCATGCAAGCTTCCCTACAGCATTTCCATTCGCTATAGTCTGCATGCAAGCTTCTTCTTCATCATTTGACTCGCTCCTAGCAATGGAATACTCTTCTTCAAAGCCTATCCTCACCCCATTCAATTATTTTGATTGGAAAGATGATATGGAGATCATATTACGTTCAAAAGGATACTACCGAGTCACTCTTGGTCTTGAATTGGAGCCAAACAATGTGGCAGAAAGAACCAAACACTACAATAAGCTTGATGAAGCTTACGGTCTTCTTTGTCTCTCCATCTCCAAAGATCTTCACTTCCATCTCAGCGGATTGAAGACTCCAAAGGCCATATGGGAGCAACTTGAGACACTATTCGGCAAGCAGGATGAGCTTAGGGCTTTTCAATTAGAGAATGAATTGATTGGCCTTAATCCTGAGAATTTCGAGAGCATCAATGAATTCTTCACAAAATTCAAGAACTTGAACTTGCAATTGAAGAACAGTGGTGTTATCAAAGAGGATAAACAGTTGATCCTCTCTATTCTAAGCAAGCTTGGGAAAGATTATTCGGTATTTGTCTCCACTTTCAATTCTGGTCGGCTAACTACCCCGAATTGGAAGATGCCTACCTTGAATGCCTTCATTGAGTCCGTTACGAAAGAGCATGACAAGCTGATTCAAATGGGGTCCATAAGCTCCAAAGATTCAGCCCTATTTGTTCAAGGACCCAAGATCTCGAATGGTAAAGGAAAGCTAAAGAAGGAGAAGCCCAAATTCGAGCCTCACAAGCAAAAAGACAAAGGCAAGCAAACGGATGCACCATCCAGTTCGAAATCCAAGCAAAAGGGCAAAGAAGGTAACCAAAAATCTAAATGTACTTATTGTAACCGTGGCTTTCATCCCGAAAGTTCATGTATGAAGAAGACTATAGATCAAATGGCCCTCCTTTTGGAAAAGAACAACATAACCCTTCCTGACGGTGCAAGGAAGAAGGATCGGAATGACGATCATGAAAGAGGACAAGCACTCATGGCAACGGTTTCGAAGCCCACTCTCTTGATAGATTCGGGTGCATCAAATCATATGGCTGCAAATATTGATTCTTTTTCCTCATTCGATCCAAACAGCTCCATCCCCATCCATTTGGGAGATGACTCAAAAATTTCTTCAAAGGGCAAAGGTACGATTCATGTAGATCATGGATGCTTTCAGAATGTTCTCTATGTGCCTTCCTTAGCTTCGAATCTCCTTTCTATGTATCAAATGACACATACTGGTGATCCAAAGAAAGTCACATTCAGCCCTAATACAGTTGAAATTTCTGATATCAAAAGTGGAAGACTAGTTGCGGTTGGAAAGGCAAACCACACTGCAAAATGTTATGAGTTTTCGCACTTTATTCCGCTTGCAAAGCCCACTGCTCTTCGCACACATGGTAATGAGGTTAGTAGGCTTTGGCATGAAAGATTTGGACATCTAAATTATAAGTATTTGCTGCTGCTATCAAATAAATCCATGGTTGATGGGCTTCCACAACTCCGTTCCTCGAAGGGAATATGCTCCGTTTGCATTATTGGGAAGCACCCCGAGCACAGATTCGACCGCGGCAAGGCTAGCAGAGCCTCTACTATTTTGGGATTGATCCATTCTGATATCAGCGGTCCGCTGCCCCATATGTCATTAAATGGTTCAAGGTATGTTTTGACATTTATTGATGATTATTCTCGCTTTACATGGGTATTCTTTCTCAAAAACAAGTCAGAAGTGCTTGGAAAATTCAAGGATTTTAAGGCTTCTGTTGAGACCACCACTGAGAGCAAGATCAAAGCTCTTAGATCTGATAATGGTGGGGAATATATCAAGTCCGAGTTGCTGCAACTTTGTGCCCAAAGCGGAATCAAGATCCAACATACAGTTCCCTACACACCCCAGCAGAACGGTGTAGCGGAAAGGAAAAACCGGTCACTGAAAGAGATGGCTACATGCATGATTGAATCTAAAGGTTTGGCTGCAAATATTTGGGCTGAAGCAATCAATGTTGCTGCATATATACAGAACCGAGTTCCACATTCATCCGTGAAAGGTATGACTCCTTTCGAAGCATTCTTTGGTCACAAACCGGATGTGTCAAATTTGAGAGTTTTTGTCTCTACTGCATGGGCTAGAATTCCTTCGGAGAAGAGACGAGCTTTGGATCCACAAAGTATCGAGTGCATATTGATAGGATATGGGGAAGAATCAAAAGCATATAAACTCATGGATATCAGATCTAAAAAGATATTCATAGAGCGCAGTGTGCAGTTTGAAGAACCGCTTCAAGAATTGCAACTAGTTGAGGAGAAAACTGCCGATTCACCGCCTTCACCAGAAGAAGATTCGAGCAGCGATAATGAAGGTATGAGTTCTGATATTTATGATATTGTAGCAGCATATGATGATCATGACATATCAGGTTCGGAATCCGACCATTCAGATCCCCCTCAGTTACCAAAGTGGGCCCAAAATACTCTACAATCTGCTGGTTCTAGTCTTGGAAATCCTGCTGATCTGAGACGAACAAGAGGAGACTTTCAAAGGGCAGGTATGGCTCTTTCTATTGCTGATCCATTTCTTCCTGAGATTTGTTATTTGATGGCTGGTTCAGATCCCCAATCATACTATTCATCCCATCGAGATACGAGATGGAAAGATGCCATGGATGAAGAGTACAGTTCTCTTCAAAAGAACAATACATGGGAGCTAGTTTCTCTTCCACCTGGAAGAAAATTAGTGAAGTGTAAATGGGTCTACCGTACTAAAGTTGCTGCTGATGGCACTATCAGCAAATATAAAGCAAGGTTGGTGGCAAAAGGTTTTTCCCAAGTCCAAGGAGTGGACTACACAGAGACCTTTGCACCGGTTGCAAAGATGGATTCCATCCGCCTTGTTTTAGCTATTGCCGCATCCAAGCACTGGGAGGTGCATCACATGGATGTGAAGAGTGCATTTCTACATGGAGACCTTGCTGAAGAGGTCTATATGCAGCAGCCAGAGGGTTATACATCAGATCCATCATTGGTTTGTAGATTGAAGAAGTCTTTGTACGGGTTAAAATAGGCCCCAAGAGCTTGGTACGCAAAGATGGACTCCTTCCTTCTTTCTCAGAATTTCCAAAGATGCAAATCTGATCCGAATGTCTATCTTCAGCGAGTTAAAGGTAATTTGTTGGTTATTGTACTTTATGTTGATGATCTGCTTATTACTGGTAGCACACTTACTTCAATAAACAAGCTAAAATCTGCCTTAAATCTAGCTTTTGACATGAGCGATTTGGGCTTGCTGAGTCACTTTTTGGGCTTGGAGATAGCTCAAAATTTTGATGGGATCACTATATCTCAGCAAAAATATGCTTCCGACCTGTTATTGAAGTTTAATATGGCTGAATGTAAGGCAGCCCCGTTCCCATTCCTCTCAGGAATCAGTCTTGAGGAGGGAGATTCCACACCGCTTGCAGATTGCAGTATGTATCGACAGTTGATTGGTTCACTACTTTATTTGACACATTCACGGCCTGATATCTCATATGCCGTGAGTGCCGTGTCAAGATATATGCAGCAGCCACATGAGCTTCATTGGCGAGCAGCCAAGCGGATCTTGCATTATGTGCAAGGTACGAGACAGTTTGGCATACATTATGCTGCAGATTCTGAGCTAGATTTCATTGGTTTTACTGATTCAGATTGGGCAGGTGATAGCATTGATCGGAAGTCCACTTCCGGTTATGTTTTCATGATTGGTCATGGTGCTATTTGCTGGTCCAGCAAAAAGCAAGCAGCCATTGCACTTTCTTCAGCAGAGGCAGAGTATCGAGGGGCAGTCAATGCCTGCATTCAGGCAGTTTGGTTGCAGGGTATTCTTTCCGAGTTTGGTTTTGGTGGCACTACTTCGACTGTCCTATTTTGTGACAATCAAAGTGCTATCAAGATCTCCACAGATCCAGTTCAGCGGCAGAGGACCAAGCACATTGAGATTCATATGCATTACATTCGACAGTTGGTGCATGACCGCACCATCATTCTGCAATATTGCCCTACTGATGAGCAAATTGCAGACATCTTCACCAAGAGCTTCACTGAGAAGAAGTTCTCTTACCTCCGTTCACTGTTGGGGGTGAGTTCCATCATGGTGGAGACAGATTGATTCATTATTATGCTTTAGACTTGAGGGGGGGCTTTCTTCCCACTGGGTTTTCCCTCTTTCCTCACTTAGTTTATTTTTCAGCATTTTTGGATTATTGTATTGGGGTGACCTTTGGTCTTAGTTACCATGGCCCCACATTATTTTAGTTGGCACATCATAGTCTAGCTTGAGGGGGGGTGTTCGGATATCCATCATCTATTTCGGGATACATATCTATTTCAGGATCATCTATTTCGGGATACATATCTACTTCAGGATCTTGCATGATCTATTTCAGGATATGCAGTCCAGTCACCAGTTTGATGCCTCCAGCACCTTATCCACCTTCTTCTAGCACCCGGGAGCCACTTTCCACAGAGTTTTAGCCCTCCTAAGCTGAAAGGCGCCCTCTTCTCACCTACTGACAGAGAAGGGCGCACTTGTTCACCTACCACTGCAGATTCACTCCAGTTACATTCAGTTAGCTCCGATTCTGATTGATTTCACTCTGATTTCACTCCTGACTGACTGTTTCACCTCCGATTGACCTCCAGTTCGATTAGGTGACTTGCTCTGACTCCAGTTAGCCTCCCATGCGCCCCCACTGAGCCTCCAGATCCTATATCAGTGCTACACACTTCAGTTACATTTATTATGATCAGTTAGACTCAGCTTGACACCTGGATGACTGTTTGTTGTGATTGATGAGAAACACCGATGATTGATGAGGACTCCTAGATAGAGTCAAGCTACTCCATTCAGTGATTCGAATGACCTCCTTAGGCAATTCGAATTGCTCTGTTCATTGTGAAAGTTTGTATTGTAATTCATTCACCCTTTCTGGGATAGAGAGCACTGCTGCATGTTTTGCACAGTTTTGCACCATATTTTCTATGTTCATCTGTTGTGATTGATTTACTTGTTCATTAGATCTGCTGTGACTAATTTTACACTGCCATCTCCCAATTTCCCTGTTGAGATAAGATTTCTTTTCATAGTAGGAATATGCCTAACATCTTTCAACAGTCAATCAGTTCCATTCTTAACTTTTATCCATACCTTACCCATTCCAACAATTTTACATGGCTCATCATCACCCAATAAAACATGTCCAAAATCGCCTGGAACATAATCATGACAATATTTCCTATGGAGTGGAGCATGACATGAAGCCCCTGAATCTACTACTATAACATCCTAGAATCGTTAAAATTTAAAATATTTTGATATATCCAAAATCATAAAAGAAATGCTTATCTGCGGAATAAAAGTTATTTAACTAATAGATAATGGCAGCTTCATAATTCTATCATTGCGATTCTTAAACATGAAAGACAATAGATTAAAAATGGAAATGCGATAAACAATGTTTTATTTGTGTAAAGGTATAATAGCAATACTGATGATCTATTTGCATGTTTCTAAAGGGGTTCCTACCAGTTGCCCTTGGGTTTATTTAGCTTTATAGCTAAAGTATTGGATTCTTTGTTTTGCAGATCTACAAGTAAGATAAATAAATAATTCCAATACTTCAAGAGGTGTTTTACTTTCCAGCTAGCCGTCTCTATTTTTAAGATAGGTGTATAAGTACTGCCTGTGCATGAATATAGCGATGGTATGAAATTCTTAGCTTTCTTAATCAACTTGTATCTTTTTTTGTAATAACACTTGTAAGTGTCACTAATTATGTTTTACACTACACTTTCGTTGTAACTGTTGGTAGAATCAGTGGTATTATGGCTTATATTAACAGTTTGAAAATGCGACAAGGTTGACCAATGAATGACCTTAGTAGATAATTAAAATTGACCATTTATATCTATATGGCGTATCGCAATTATTCAAGTTTCTAGATGTGTTGTTAAATGTCCTTTTATGTCACTTTATAGGCAAGCTGCTGCGTAGTTAAATGAATGCGACACATATTATTTTGTCGTCAAACCCAAGCTTTCTAAATAGTGTGAGGGATAGAGCGATAATGCATTAGCCTTATGCAAGGTGTCTTAACTTTTGAAATCAAGATGCATGTCTACTATATGCATGAACTAAATATTAAGTTATAGTGCCTACAAACTAAGGCTTGTGTTGAAATTCTAATACGTGCTTGATATATAAATATCTCGTAGCTTTTGATTTTGCAATGTATAATTGGTATGTGAATTTATTTTGGAAATGGAAACATGCTATGCATATAAACTATGGTTCGAAGTGCATTGCACACATGCTATATGAATTATAACATGGTTTGAATCTTTATACGTGAATGTAATATCGTAATATGATAATACCCTATGGTTGAAACTATACAACGGGGTGTGCTACAGTCATGATATAGTGCCGATATAATCCCGAGATCATGTTGTAAACCATAACTTCAACGCTGACATGAAATTAATGCCGTTGCAGGCAATGGTTTGGTAGATGATATGTGAGATCCTACATTAAATGAAAACCTTGTGATCTGGTAGTGGATTGTCTTGATGGCTCCAACACGTAACTGGCTCCACATGATGTAGTGGTAGAAAATGGTGGGAACTTGTCAAGCTGTAAGCTCTGCCCTGGTGATATGTCACTCTAACTAAGCTTGCTATTTAATGAAGTTATTAATCGTAGGTGTTCGTATTCCTTGTCTTGGTATTGTCGTGGCTTGGCTGGCCATATCTCATCTGTTGATCTAACTACCTCGATCGTTGAGATATAAACCCTAAGAAAATATCACATTACTATTTTTTGTTTGCCTTAACGTATTCATTTGGAGTTCTGGGTTTGGGGGAGAGGTCGACAGGCCGCTGAAATAGCAAGGCTTGACCCTGGGTGGTTTGTTGATGGCTCTGTAACTCCAAACTCTATAATTTAATGGTGTAAACTTACTGTATAAGTTGCTCAGGTTCGAAAAGGTGAAAGGCATTGAATACTTGTGGCTTTCGTTGAATGACATTTTAGGTTTTTGGTGAGTTATCCTCCGAGTTCGATAATTGTTCAGCTGCATGATGCCCCTGTTGCGTTGATTGGAAGAACTGGAAGCATGAAGCATTCCATCCGTCTGAAATGTGAAGGTAAACTCGACTCGTAAAATTGTTGTTTAATATTACAGTTTGGGTTTATATGGTATTCGATTGGAATTCGTTATAACTTCTTTGCAGTTTTTGTGGCAGGTACTGCCTTCGTTGATGATTTTATAGTGCTGGGGTTGATTGGTAATGGATGGCATGCTACACTTTGGTAAGCCCTGGTGGCATAACCCTTCGTAGGTTCTCCTTGTGTCTTGGAAATCGTGGTTCAAAAATAGTGTTGTTTTGTTTTACGCCTTTGTTATGAATGCCTCTCGGATGACATGGTCGATGTAATAATGTTTAGGGTCACTGTACAATGTTTTGGATTCTGAGTTTGAACTGGGCAATGTACTTTTGTCAACAAGGGTTTCAAGCTCTATCAAGTTTTTAATAAAAGAATATTTACAAGTCTATGTTGCTGTAGTTGTTTTGTTTTGTTGTTTTTGGGACTTGGCTCGTGAACATAACTTGTGACTCCTTGATTTAAAATATGGAAATGAAACTTGTAATTTAGCAGACCTCTGTGTTTGAATTTGATGTAATACGAAATATGGTTTGTGAAACTAGGTTTTAATACACCTGCTGCTATCGTTTTCTTTTATGGACTGTGAAATTATGAAATATAAACAATGGGAAAGGATATCGTAAGATATAAGTGAATAATGAGAAAATTCCTGCTGTCACTAAACAATGGTTAGATGTTTGCAATCTATGGTAGGCTTCGGCCTATGTGTAGCTTCTTCGATTTGTAAATGATGTTGTATTTTCATTCTATAAGCTTTTTAAGGGTTAGGGTTTGACGCTGTTTAAAATGTATGGATATGAGTTTTCTCGTCGTCAAGCCCTCAGCAATCCAAACTTGTTTCTACTTCTGTTGTTTTAGAAGCGTTCTACTGTTAACAAAATAATGGAACTTTGAAATGATAGTGGGTTTGTTTAACTAGCTTGTATTGTAGAAAAGAATGTAGTTATGTGTTTTTGTTTTATGGCATTAGAAACATGTTATTGGACATTAAGTTGAGAATTGTTTAAATAAAAGATATCTTTTAATATCTTTGTTGCTATCAATCAATGATAAATTCAATAGTTTGAAGATTTGGCTTTGAAAGTGAAATATGTACAACCCTATGTATGTAATATGAGACTTCTATTTATTTATCTATCCTGTAAGTATAGTAGTGAAACAACAGTAGACTATAATAAACTTTTCAGAAGAAAAGTATGGAATTATAAACCCTGTCTTAAAGCTTGAAAATGGCAGATTAGTTCTGTATAATGAGATTATGCAAATCTTCTTTAATTTCTGTATTAGCAATGTTTTTAATAATAAATATAAATCACAGTAATAATCTTAAAATAGTAAACTTACTATTTGATAAAAATAAAATAAAGAACAGTATTGTAAGGAAAATGCAGTAAATAATACTAATTACTAACAGTAGATAAATTAACAGAATATACAGAATGGTACTTCCATCATCTTGGCAAATTGCCTATCATATCTATCTACCTTAATTTGTCTCTGTACTAGAGTACAATGCAGTTCCTATAGCATGGAGAAAAATGCAGAGATTATTTATTTCATTAATCATTTCTATTCATAATTTTAACTTGGTTCAGAAAACTAAAAGTAGGGGTAGCTAAACCAGAACAAGTTCTATAAATAAGAATTAAATACTTGCAAATAAACAAATTTAACTATTTAATAAGAATTAAACAAATTGAACCTGTAGATTAAGATAGGGTCGACAAACACCCAAGGAGGCCTATTCCTCCCAACCTATTCCAGAAGAAGCAGCTCAACTACTAGCTTCTTGTGAACCCTCGAGCCTGATTACTGGACCACTAAGTAGATGGAATTTGTGTAGAAACAAAGCACTCAAAATGCCTTCAGCACTCAGCATCAACCTCCTGAAATAACATGCCTTTATCACTCAGCATCAACCTCCTGAATTGAATAAGAGTTTGGAAGACTCACAACATGATCAACAACATAGCATATCTCCTCATCAAATCTCTTGGGTGCAAACACAGCAAAACCCCAAGGTAAATTTCCTCATCAAGAAAAGTGATGAACCTCAGTTCAAAATTTGATGGATATTATATAGACTGCCTAGGTCTTTAGTGGTCAGTTTGGAATAAATGAGCCTCAAGCTCCAGTCCCATCTTTCAGGGAACTATGACCACATTTCAAGGGAGTTGTCCCATACCAACAGCTAGTTAGTTGCATCATGATGCTACCACTTGTCCATTTCCTTCTACCCCAGATTCCATTCCACCTAATGGGTCAGTAACCACTCTTTCAATAGTCCTCTTAGGTGTTTATCTCCTATTTTATTTATTTAATAATAATATATTGTGCAAATTACAGTCATCCTTGGACACTTGTCCAATCATAAAAGTTTACAATAAAAGTTATCATAATGTTTGCTAACACAAAATGTTTTCCAGCAAAAAGGGTATGTTACAAACACCCCCACTTAAGCTCAACATCGTCCTCGATGTTCCTTATTCATCATCAAGTTCCTCATGGAACATAACTAGATATGTTGCCTGCATATTACTTTCCAGTTCCCAAGTAGCTTCATCAGGGCTAAGGTGCTTCCATTTTACCTTTACCTACCCTATGGTGTGATTTCGAAGCATAATTTCCCTTCGATCAAGAATATAGTCTGGTTCCACTTGAAAATCTCCTTCGAGTTCCACCTATATGTCATTCCAATTCAGCACATGAGTAGCATTGTGCACATACTTCTTTAAAACAGAAACGTGAAAAACATTGTGGATTTTTAAATTATATGGCAATGCCAATTGATATGCAACAGCTCCAATTGTTGATAGGATTTCGAATGATCCACAAAAGGCTTGGTTTTAGTTTAGCACAACTCCCAAGCTTCAAAGAACTTTTTTTGGGCTTTACCTTTATAAAAATATGGTCTCCTACCTAAAATTATCTTTCAGTGCGTTTCAAATCAACATAGCTTTTCTGCCGATCTTGGGCAACCTTTAAGTTACCTTGAACCTATTTCACGGTTAGCTCCATTTATTTCAATAAATCTAGTCCTAACACTAATATGTCTACAAGATTATCCCAAGAAATAGGAGTACAACATTTTCTTCCATACAAAATTTCAAATGGACTTAACTTAGCAGATGCTTGATAATTATTGTTGTAGGCAAATTCTGCTAAATGCAAGAAATCTTCCCACTTAGATGTCTAATCTTTAACATACAATCTTAACATGTTTTCTAAAATATGATTTACCCTTTCTGTTTGACCATCAGTTTGTGGGTGGAAAGAAGTGCTGAAATTTAGTTTAGTATTTAACCCTTTAAACAGTCTGTCCAAAAATTTCTGGTGAACTTAGAGTCCCGGTCTGAAATAATTACCTTTGGAATTCCATGTAAGCAAAAAATTTGCTCCATGAAAATATATGCAATGTTAGAAGCCTTGAAAGTAGTTTTAACATGAATAAAATGAGAAGCTTTACTAAGTTTATCAACAACAACCATGATTGAATCATTCTACTTCTGATTTTTAGGCAAACCTGTAATAAAATCAATGCTTATAATTTCTTATTTCCATTCTGGAATTGGTAAAGGCTGCAATAGTCCAGCTAGATGTTGGTGTTCATCTTTGATAGTCTGACATTCAAAACATCTAGCTATATATTCAACAACTTCACTCTTCATGTTGGTCCAAAAATACTCATTTCTTAACATAGTTATCATTTTCTGAGAACCGGGATGTCCTGAATAAGGACTCTTATGAACTTCATCCAAAATCAACAACTTAACCTTCGAAATATTAGGTACATAAATTCTGTTTTATATGTTAAGAAGCCTTTTTCATTAATACAGTAATCTGTTATTAAATTTTCAGATGAATTTTTAGCCACTTTATCATGTAATTTTTGGTAATTTTCGTCTTGCTTAATTCCTTCTTTGATCTGATTTTCCAAATTAGTCTTAAAAGTACTGATTGCTGCTACAAAACTCAATCTAGCATTTCTACTCAATGCATCAGCAACCTTATTCTCATTTCCATTAATGTGATGAATCTCAAAATCGTACTCGCTAAGGAAAGCTAACCACCTAGCTTGCCTTGCGTTAAGATTTGTTTGATCCAATAAATACTTTAAGCCCTTATTATCAGTCATTAAAATGAATTTTCTTCCGATCAAGTGATGGCGCCACATTTTTAATGCATGTATAATGGCTGCCAACTCAAGATCATAGGTTGCATAATTCTTTTCATGTATTTTTAACTTCCTTGACTCAAAAGCAATTGCATGACCTTCCTGACTTAAGACCCCTCCAAGTCCATCGTTGCATGCATTCGTGCATACGACGAAATCCTTATTGGGATATGCAATTTTTAAGATGGGTGTTGTAGTTATTAACTCTTTTAACTTATTAAAACTTTCTTGACACTTTTGATCCCATACAAATTTCTTCCCTTTCTTCTGCAAAGAAGTGATGGGATTAGCACTTCTAGAGAACCCTTCAATAAAATTTCTATAATAACCAGTTATTCCCATGAATGACCGTACATCAATTACATCTTTAGGGACAGGCCATTTATTAATTGCTTTTATCTTATCAGGATCAACAGAAATACCATCTTTAGAAATTATATGACCCAAATACTCAATTTTATCTTTATAAAAATCACACTTACTGAACTTAGCGTGAAGCTAATGTTCTCTGAGTACTTGTAAAATGATTTTTAAATGTTCGTCATGCTCTTTTTTAGTTTTTGAGTAAATCAAAATATCATCAATGAATACCACTATGAACTTCTCCAAATATTTATGCAGAACGTTGTTCATTAAACACATGAACACTGCCGGTGCATTGGTTAGCCCAAAAGGCATAACTACGAACTCGTAGTGTCCATAACATGTTCTGAATGTTGTTTTGAATATGTCCTCATCTTTTATCCAGACTTGATGATAACCCGACCTTAAATCAATTTTAGTGAATATCTCTTCTCCGCATACTTGATCAAATAGATCATCTATGTAGGGTAAGGGATATCGGTTCTTAATTGTCATTTTATTAAGCTGACGGTAATCAATGCACAAATGCATGGTACCATCCTTCTTTTTAACAAAAATTACTGGTGCTCCCCAAGGAGACACCCTGGGCCTTATGTAGTTTTTATCTATAAATTCTTTTAGCTGAGATTTTAACTCATTTAACTCCAGAATATTCATCCTATAGGGAGCCTTCGAGTTTGGTACCGCACCGGGTACTAACTCAATGGTGAAATCAAGTTCCCTTTTCGGAGGTAATCCTGGAATTTCTTCCGGGAATACGTCAGAAAAGTCCCTAAGGATGGGAATATCTTCTAGTTTTAACTTGTCTTCTTTAGATGTACACTCATCATTAATAACATTAACAACAAACATTTTACAACCTTTTATGGCAGCTCTCTTTACTTGTAGAGCAGAAATCTGCCTTACTGAAATCTTCCTATGAATTCCTTTTACTATTTTTGAATTACCTTCATTATTTATACATGTAAAATATTTTCCATAACAATTCAATAAAAATCTATGTTGTTAAAGCCAGTCCATACCAATCAACAAATCATATGACCCTAAGGGTAAAACATTCAGATTAATTTGCATTTTCAACTGACTTCAAAATGCTTCACAATCTTTTACAAAATCTATAACTTTCCTTTTAGTTCATGTTGCAAGCTAAACTAGCCATGCATTATCAAATTTCTCTATTTTTAACTTGCAACGGTTTACTAAAGTAGGTGAAATATAACTTAGATTTGCACTTGGATCTATTAGAATAGAAATACACTCGTTTTGTATCATACCTTCAATTTCGACCACGGATGTTTGATGGTCAGCTTGACGATTCTCCTGCGTTGCGTTTATCTTGGGCATTTTTCTTGTGATATCTCCAATAGTAGGTTATGCTTGCATAGTGTTATCCCTAAAGTTGATCCTAGATTATAGGGGATCAAGCTTAAGGAGATCTCGGTTGTAGGAATAAGGCATCTACACAATGATTGTTTCAGTTTTGTTTGGTGGAAGCAGAAAACAGAGCTATGTAAAATATTTAAAAGGAAATAAAAGACAGGTACAGTATAACATCTCAATATATGAATAGAAGCAGAAGAAATACTGTGATCTTAAGGATATCAATATAAAAGCTCAAATATATTTCATGATGGGGGCATAGTTATATACTGTTTGGAAGAATCAGAACATGGAATTTAGACCACATATGGACAGAATACCAAAAGCATACACTTCATAAATTGAAAAAGAAATGGCTCAAAGATCATATTTTTAATTCATAACAGTCATCTTCTGCAAAAATTAACATAAGAAATACATACATATCTGCATGAAACAACTCCTTAAAATCAAACTTCTATGATGTTCCTCTAGTTCCAACCCTTATTACCTCTGTCTATGTCCTATTTATACAAAATTTGTTCAAAATAGAAAACAATTACTAGATCCTATTACATTGGATCTGATCGCTCCAAAAATAAAATAGAGTTTTAGAATAAAGTCTAAGTCTATCGAATTGTTACAACAAGCAAACCTAATCATAACAACTTGCCACCTAAGACATCTTATCTCTTAATTGTAGAAGACAGACTAAAGACTTCTTAATGACTCAGCTAAATCAACCATTTCATTTAAAACTTGTCATCTTTGTTGTAACCTGGCAAATTCTGGATCTTCATTGCGCTCTCACCCATTCAACTGGTCTAGTTGGTCCTTCATCTACTTGCATTCCTCATTCATAACTTTCTTTTTCTGCAAAGTGTCCTTGGCAATCACTGCTAGCTTCTCATAATCAATATCCCTCTGCTCCAGGTCCTCTCATAGTCTTTTGTTCGATATCATCAAACTTTCATTAATACTGTGCAAGTAATGACACTACTCTTTATAGGATTGCAAGGATCTCCTTACCAAATCCAATTCCGAGACTTTTTTAATTTCCTCTGCATCCATTACAATATTATCCTTTTGTATGCCAGAGCTTGAAGCTTGATTTTTTATATGCTTTTGTTTATTTTCCACAAATATTTCAGGTATTTTCCCTACATGTATCTGTATATCAATGGAACCCTCACCTTCAGTTAGAAGAGTATCTTTCTCCTATATATTCATCTCATCATCAGACTCATTCACCGGCACAATTTGATGTTCTCCTACAGGTTGTTTTAACAATCTAATCTCTGCGGCTACTTTAGCTCTGGATCTAGTCCTCGGCCCCAAATCCATATTTTCTACACCTATGTTGTTTATTGGTTTATCTTCATCAATGTTCAGTAGGGTTTGAATAGTATCTTGCTTTTTTCCAGAATTTTCAAACTGTGCTTTCCCATCTGACGATCTACTTTCTTGACTTTTCTTCTTAGTGGATTTCTTCTTCTCTTTAGTCTCAAACCCTTGTTCACGAATAAACTGGTACCAATCTTTGCCTATTTGCTTCAAATTGTGTAAAATCAACAATTTTATAAGCCCTTGGTGAAAGATAGAATGTTCAGTGTGCTTTGGCCGTTTTTGAATTGATAAAACCATTTTTTGCAGACTCCTCCACAAGTAATAAGGAAGATTTAACTTCTTTCTTCCCTCTAAATGCATTAATAACCTAACATGGCATCTCAAAACATTATCAAACCGACCATCACAGGTAATGTAATTTTGGATTACCTCGAGTGGAATTTGCTAATTAGGTTTTATTTTTCTTATGTGCATGCCACTGCTCCAGTTTAAACTTTAAAACCCTAGTAACATGACCTTGCCATAATATCCTTCAAAGTCTTGTTGTTTGAACCATTGTTCGCCTTCAGCAATGACACCTGTGACTTCTGCAACAACCTGCTCATTTACCACAATTTTGAAATCCTTGAAATCGACCACTCCTTCTTTGTAATTTTTTATGAATGCCTTCATCGCCTGAAGGTATAACCCTGTAACCTTTCACAAAATATAAACCATCCAGCATTTTTCATTAACCTTGTTGTCAGAGGAAATTGGGAAATCCATTCAATGTTGTTGGGCTCAATTCTGCATATGAGTCCTCCAGGCTTTTTCTTCGGGCTCTGCGTCGAAATTTCATCCATTGGATCCTGTTACAATACTTAAACTCTCAATACTGATAACCTCTTTTCAGTTTTGAAACCCTTCTCTGCACCTACATGGAAATTTAGCTGGATTAACCATGAACCGGTGTTCAATAGACCCTAATTTGCATGATACCTTCCCGATATTTCATTCTATGTCCATAGAATTCACCAATTTCGATGTTGGACAGACCTACTCATGACCCTGACCGGTGTATTGGCTTGATTGCCAAATGTCGAGTGGAGAAGGTAGTCATGCTGTCGACCATATGTTAAATTCATCCATATATGACTTATAGGTCCCCCAAACATTTCGAATCATGATTGCGACGAATTAAAATTACAAGCATTTACAACCCTATTAAATCATAATTTGAAATTCGAAACTGACATCATTTTTCAGAAAACTGCCAGCATTCTCAAATTTGAAATTATAGCAGAAGCTGTCAGTTCACCATTTTAAATCAAAATTATGATATTTAGAGCTTCACAAGCATTTGTAATGTTTGTTAATGCAAGAAAATGAAATTTATTTTGAAATAAAAAGTATGAACTAGAGCCAAATCCTAATTTAATTATGACAAGATAACTAATGGCAAAAAATGTTTAAGGAATGGGAAAAGCATAGGCTAAACTGATAGAAAAGATATACAGAGAATAAGTAAAGGCTAAGTAAATCTTAGAAACAATCCTAGAGATAACATCTGGCTCCGTCTGGGGATAAGGTCTTCTCTGTAAGATCTTAAGAACATTATGACCTGTGCCTTCTGAAACTTGTCTTATTGGGATGGATGTTAAATTTTCAGAATTTACTTCAATCTGATCTAAGATCTTAACTGAGAGAACAACATGTACAGCAAATCTACAGCATATGAATCATGGAAACAATAATGCAAGCACACAAGAGACACAGAGTCTACTTGGGGAAAACCATAAAGGTGAAAAACCCCAATAACTTCCTCAAAGATAGATAGAGCAATGATACAACCAGAATACAAGAGATAGTCTTCTCCTAGCAGTAGAGCCTCCTCCTCCACAAGTGTGCCACTCTCCAAAGTGTGAGTGCAAGAATAGAATGTGTAAAATGAGAGAGACACACTCTCTATTTATACACTAACTTGACTTGACCTTTACTCAACTAGCTCAGCCTCAACTTAACCACTTAACATAATGCTGACTGGGTCGCCCCCACTAGGGTGGTCTAATAACCCTTTGACCCACATGGACGACCCCCAATAGGGTGGTCTAATAACCCTTTGACCCACATGACTTATACAGGGTCGACCCCAACAAGGTTGGCTAATAACCCATCAAGTATAAGTTACGACACTTACAATATAAATGATGACACTTCCATATAGAGGAATAATAACATCTCTATAGGAATACAACCACTTCTGTATAGAGGAATAATAACATCTCTATAGGAATACAATATACATATATGTGAAATACATTCCGAAGTTACATATACATCAACACTCCCTCTTAACTAGGAATGTATTTCTCGACACAGGTCTTCTAGCATAGGTCATCTTCTCTGGATCATCATCACTAGATAATCATCATCGAGTCATCATCATTGTCACTGCTGCTACTATCTCAATCAATCTCTGAATCTACTTGTCATATGAAGTTCTACAGAGCCAGTCTTTTTTCATACTAGATGTAGGCCCACCATCTACAGGTCTTCATCATCACTGGCCATACTGTGGAATTCTCAGGACTTATTACGTGCATTACAAAACCTGGTTGCAGCATCCCAGGCTATTACGAGCACACAGCTCTACCTGTAGGATCTCCCAGGAGCACATTACATGTGACCCATCACAAAACCTAGCTGAAGCATCCCAGGCTGTTACGAGCACACGGCTCTACCTATCGGATCTCCCAGGAGCACATTACATGTGATCTCACCACAAAACCTAGCTGAAGCATCCCAGCTCTACCTGTCGGATCTCCCAGGATCACATTACATGTGGTCCACCACAAAACCTGGCTAAAGCATCTGAGGCCTTTTTCATCCTGTCCAGATCTCCCAGGAGAAAATTACATGTGGTCATGGAAAAACCTGGCTAAAGCATCTGAGGCCTTTTTCATCCTGTCCAGATCTCCCAGGAGCAAATTACATGCCATAGGACAAAACCTCGAAAGAGCATCTGCCAGATATCCCATGGCACAAATTACATGCCATAGGCAAAACCTCGAAAGACTATCTGCAGATCTCCCAAGGAACAAATTATATGTCCTCCCAAGCAAAACCTCGAAAGAGCATTTGCCAGATATCCCAGGGTACAAATTACATGCCATAGGCAAAAACCTCGAAAGACTATCTGCAAATCTCCCAGGGCACAAATTACATGCTTATCTGCACAACCTGTTCCACGGCCATAGAGTATCAACCTAATACTCACCATACATCATCCTGATGTACACATGATCATCATGATCATCATCACTACAACATCCTGCTGCATGTCATCTTAAGAAACTCGTCATCCACGATCACCCTGATCATGCAATGCATCCATCTGATGCACACCAAGTATCTACCTGATACATGTCATCATACACAGTGTATCCATCTGATACATAGATACATGATCCACACAATGTATCCATCAACATACATGATCTACCTGATCATACAATGTATCCACCTGATACATATACAGATACATGGTCCAAGCATCCAACATGATGCATATACAAAATACATACACATGATCCAACCGATCATTTCCAGCATCCAACATGATGCGTACATACATATAAATGATCCAACTGATCATACAAAGAAGAAACTAGAACATCATCCTGATGCTCATCATCCAGTGCTTACATCCACAGCCATGTGAAGGATCCTCCTTCCAAAATGCTTGGAATGGCTTCAGCAAATGTGTCCATCACTTCTTCCTCGAAGTGTCATCAATTTGAAGAACACCAAGCCTCTCCTTGAAGTACTCGAACTTCACCCTGGCTAGTGGCTTCGTCATCACATCTGCAATCTGCTCGTCCATCACAATGTACAGGAGCTTCACAGCTCCTCTATGCACCATATCCCTGATATAGTGATATTTGATCTCTATGTGTTTCGACCTGTCGTGAAACACTGGGTTCTCGAACAGCTTCACACAACTCTGGTTATCACAAAAGATACCAGTAGCATCCAATAGGAGATCAAATAACTTAGACAGTAGCTTCCGTAGCCATACTGCCTCACAACTAGCTGAACAGGCTGCAACATACTCTGCCTTAGCTGTGTTCAGTGCTACGCAGGACTGCTTCCTGCTGAACCAAGAGATCACACCTGATCCCATATTGAAGCAGCACCCAGATGTGCTCTTCCTATCTACAGCACTGCCTACCCAATCTGAATCAACATAACCCTGTAGGTTAAACTTTTGATTCGCTTCATACTTGAGCCCATAATCCATTGTACCCTTCAGGTACCTCAGAACATGCTTTACAGCAACCAGGTGAACACTCCTCGGATCCGTCAAGAACTGGCTCAATGTGTTCATTGCAAAGCAAATATCTGGTCTTGTGTTCGTCAGGTACATCAAGGACCCAATCATCTGATGATGCATAGAGACATCAACTGGCTCAGATGAAGCATCACAAAGAAGCTTCAGATTCGATGTCATAGGTGTGGCCATGGCCTTGCAATCCATCATCCCGAACCTCTTCACGATATCTACTGCATACTTCCCTTGTCCAAGGAAGATTCCATCTGCACTCTGCCACACCTCTATTCCAAAAACAAATAGTGCATCATCCCCAAGTTCTTCATCTCGAACTCAGCAGCAAGCGTCCGTTGCGTGTTGGCAATCAATCTATCTTCACCTGTAACAAACAGGTTATCCGCATACAAAAGTAGTATCACTGGATTGCCTTCCTCAACCTTGTAGAAAAGGTTGGAATCCGCTTTATTCTTGGTAAAGCCCAAAATGGATAGAAAGTTGTCTATCCTACCATACCAAGTTCTGCACACATGTATGACTACACCATGCTGTCTTGAAATCCATCTGGTTCCTCTTCTATTTCATCACTTTTATATTTCTCAATGCTACCATCTGCAACATGCTTGATCTGATAGTTCCATTTGGAACTCACAATAGACTTCCCTTCAGCTCTTGGGACCGCATCCCAAACATCGTTCTTCATGATCGACGGATCATGGCATTCTTCCCATATCCTGGGAACTTCAATATCTTCAATAGATAATTTTGTTGCTGAACAAATGTTGTAGTTCTTCTTTTGTAGGTGATGGCATACGATCTTTCCTACACAACAAGTTAAATTGCATGATTAGAAAACATCTCATACTTTTTAGAACAAATTCTTACACATAAAGAAATATGTCATACATTCATGCAATTATCTTAGCCAATGCTTCAATACAACATTTATCCATATTCCGTAACTTTCTAGATGCCTTCCAATCTCTACTAGAACATTGTTAAGAGTGTGCACAACTCCCAACATGTCAGCAAAGAGGTTTCATTCTAGATAAGTAGCAATGGAATGTTGTACAGTGCCATAGGCCACTTACCCATGCATATTAGTAGTATACTGTTCATCAATGCAACTATTCTAATATGCATAATACACAACCTAATTCTAGGAACATCATTATATACATTATTGAACAGTATTATTTAAACAATAAAATATGCAAGTAATGACAATTCAAATACTTATATTTGTGTGTTTGTTGGGTTGACTCCCTTTCAGTCTTTGCTTCTTTTATGCAACTCCATTCTTATGTGGATTGTGAGAAGTGGTCAACTCCCTCTGAATATCTGCATCCTTGTAGAAACTGCTGAAGTGTGCTCCTTTGCTTTCTTGCAGGAACAACTAGAGTGTGCTCCCTCTTGATCTTTGCTTCCTAGACTACCTGTCCTTGAACTTACATCCATCCTTAATCACTATGCATGCTTATTAGTATCATCCTTGTGTTATCCTTGAGGTCTCATACATAATCACACATTTATTAGTATAATCTTAGTACTATCAAAACACAATAATCTTAAACATGTATATTCATGATCATTCACAGATAATAAACATTAGTATTCAAGGTTTCAGGGAAGTCTTCTTTTACTCATCCATATTCTTATTTGATCATAGGACTCTTCTGGTTAGTTGAATCATCAATCAAGATAAGAGATATAATATGCATACAACCATGATTATTCAAACCTATGACTTCATGAATAATCATTATCAACAACACAACAGTATAAGATCCTAACACAAGGTAGGATTCTAGCTTGATATTGGAAAAACATACCTGGATTAGCATGCTATCTAGTTATGTCTAACATACCCGCATAATGTCTTCTTGTTCTCTTCAGTGACTTGTGCTAGTAACCTGCATGTATCACAAGTTAACCATTGTAGAACCAAGTTATACATACCTCGAAAGTAGATCTTCTATGTGATCCATGACAATGGATGAATCTTTGTCTTCATGTCACCATGAGCATATGTTCTTGAAGTATAACATGATTTGACTTTCATGGTGTACCTTTTGTGTTAGCAAACAACATAAACCTCATACAACATCACAATGCATTAGTACAATCATAAGTGTCAAAACCTTAATCAATGAATATCTTCTATAAGGTAATACGACAAGTCTAGTAATTAATCAAGATTGTATTGTAATGATATGAAGACAAACATATCATAAACTTAATCAGAATTCGAAACATACCTGTAAGCCATACCTGTCAAGATTGCTTGTAATCTTCTTATGGAAGGCCTTAGCCTCATCTCCCTCTAAGACAGGAACTTCTTCACTTATGCAGGTGACCAATCCATCCTCGTCTAGGATTAACCCAATCCGTCCTCTTCTTGGATTAACCCAATCCACTTGATTTGTAGGAACTGGATCTTGAGCTATAATAGGGTTTGTCAGAGAAACCCCAAAAATTCAAACTTTGAATTTCAAACTTTTGAAAGGATAGAAATATGCGCCTTGATGAGTTGATCAAGCTGGTTTATTCAGAATTTGAAAACTGCAAAGTTTGACTGCTCAGTTTTGCCTTTGAAACTTTCAGATTCGCTGGACATGACCTCGAACTAGGGTTTGATGAATCCCACTCTTCTTCCCAATCAAAAGGTCTGATCCAAATCTCTAAGATTCTAATTTTATCAGGAGCTTCCAGCCATGGTCACAGTTTTCAAAAATTCCCATTTTTTGCAGAAGCCCTAATTTTCCACATTTCTAATCAAAGTCCCGAAATAGGGTCTGATCAAGCCCAGCCTTCTGCCCAACCAAAAATTCTGA
Organism: Larix kaempferi; assembly: GCA_027924585.1. Taxonomy (NCBI): domain Eukaryota; kingdom Viridiplantae; phylum Streptophyta; class Pinopsida; order Pinales; family Pinaceae; genus Larix; species Larix kaempferi. The sequence continues at coordinate 8,497,655 of BSBM01000893.1, forward strand.
TCTTGGTCTCTAAATTTTGATTTTGATGAGTAGCATCCAGCCGTGGTCTCTGATTACAAAAATTCCAACTTTCTCCGAAGCCCTAAATTCTGGAAGCCATAAATGAAGGTACTCAAAAATAATTTTGTTTTGACATAAATATGTACCTGATTGTTTCTAGTGTAACTTCAAAAATCCATAAGGTCTGAAAATGCTTCCTGAGATAGCCCGACCTATTATCTTTCCATCCCGACAGGTCTGACCTCAATTGCATTCTCTGAGAGAAAGTTATGCAAAGTGTTGCAACGTGACATGTTTATGGGATAATACAGGAAAGTGAACTTGTACGGTGTGCCACGTGTCACTATTTCAACTTCGGCCTTTGAAATTTTTTTTTCAGATAGCCCGACCTATTATCCTTCCATCCTAATAGGTCTGACCTCAATTGGATTCCCTGAGAGAGAGTTATGCCAAGTGTCGTAACGTGACCTGTTTATGAGATAATACAGGAGAGTGAACTTGTACGGCGTGCCGCGTGTCACTGGTTCAACTTCGGCCTCTGAAATTTTTTTTGAGATAGTACAGTCTGTGTACTACCTGTCACATTTTACGAAATTTCATTTGGAGCTTCCTAGCCCATGTTATGACCTTTCTCCCAAGGTCACCTGATTTTGGCTCAGATCTGGAAGAGGCAGAAACCCTATATTGTACAGATTATAAATCACAAATTACAATGAATTAGATGTTTTCCTTTGGAGACAAGGTACATGGGGATTTAATATTCTACCTGTAAATGTTTTAGATTAGAAAACTTCTCCAAAATGGATTTATAGAGAAAGTGCTACGATGACTGGTTTTTGCTATATCAAGCCCTAGCATCGTAAGTGCAACAAGTGTCATACATGCCATATCATGCCTTCTTTCAGGCTAGCTCTGATACCATTTTAAATTTTCAGAATTTACTTCAATCTAATCTAGGATATTAACTGAGAGAACAACATGTACAGCAAATCTACAGCATATGAATCATGGACACAATAATGCAAGCACACAAGAGACACAGAGTTTACTTGGGGAAAACCATAAAGGTGAAAAACCCCAATAACTTCCTCAGAGATAGATAGAGCAATGATACAACCAGAATACAAGAGATATTCTTCTCCTAGTAGTAGAGCCTCCTCCTCCACAAGTGCGCCACTCTCCAAAGTGTGAGTGCAAGAATAGAATGTGTAAAATGAGAGAGACACACTCTCTATTTATACACTAACTTGACTTGACCTTTAATCAACTAGGTCGGCCTCAACTTAACCAATTAACATAATGTTTACTGGGCCGACTCCCACTAGGGTGGTCTAATAACCCTTTGACGCACATGGCCGACCCCCAATAGGGTGGTCTAATAACCCTTTGACCCACATGACTTATATAGGGCCGACCCCAACAAGGTTGTCTAATAACCCATCAAGTATAAGTTATGACACTTACAATATAAATGACGACACTTCCGTATAGAGGAATAATAACATCTCTATAGGAATACAACCACTTCCGTATAGAGGAATAATAACATCTCTATAAGAATACAATGTACATATATGTGAAATACATTCTGAAGTTACATATACATCAACAATGGAGTCTACTAAATTTATTTGAACTGATATGTACAATGAATATATACAAAAACCTATTACCTCTATCAAGTATGAAACAACTTTAAAAAGCGTCCATTAACATCCATTAACTGGACCTGGAATCTCATTACCTCCCAAAGTTTGTAGAACAAAGGTACTGTTTCCCAAACTTTTCATCACTATGAATGGTCCAAACCACAGGGCATCAAACTTACCATGTTTTCCTTTATCCTCATATCTGGCATCCCATCTCAACACTTGATCACCCACTCCAAACATATTATTTTTTACCTTTTTATCAAATCTTTCTTTCATCCTATTTCTGTGTATTTCAGCTTTGTCCATGAGAGCCTCCCTTTCTTGCTGTAACTGAATTATCTAAAATGTTCTCCTTTTCTTTATTTCTGGTTCATCTTCAGCCTCCTGCACAAACTTAATTACTGGAGTCATCAATTGAATTGGGAATACTAGTTCAGTTCCATGCAATATTTGAAATGGAGTGGTTCCGATAGCTTTCTTTAAATAACTCTGTCTGCCCATAATGCAAATTTTAATTTAGTATCCCAATTTTTCTTATTCTCTGATAACATTTTCTTGATAGTGTTTATAATTCTTTTATTGCTGGACTCTGCTAGTCCATTTCCCTGGGGATAATAAGGTGTAGATTGTCTCAAGTAAATGTTATGGTCTTCAGCAAATTTTATCATCTTTTTGGATTTGAACACAGGGGCATTATCAGTAAGGAGTTTTCTAGGGCACCCAAATCTACTGAGAATATTTTCTTACACGAAATTAATGCTAATTTGTTCTATGGCTCTTCTGGTTGGGATTGCTTCTACCCATTTCATGAAAAAATTTGTTGCAGTTAATATCCACCTATGTTGGCCACTAGATGGAGGATGAATTTCACCTATAAAATCCAGACCCCACTGTTGGAAAGGAGCATCTATTGAAATAAGTTTCAAGGCTAATGACTGTAACTGATGTTTATCTGCAAACTTCTGACATTTTTCACAAGCCCTAATCTGTTGGTACACATCTGAGAAAAGAGTGGGCCAGTAATACCCTGCTCTTAATATTTTGAAGGCTGTGGCCTTCCAGTATTTGTGTCCACCACACACACCAGCATGCATCTCCTCAATGACATTATTTGCTTCTGATTTATCCAAACATCTCAGAAGTATCCCTCTAGGATCCTTCCAGTACAATACTTGATCAATCAACACATATTTGAGAGCTTTCAATTTTATTGATCGGTATTCATTTTTACTTAACTCCCGGGGACACTGTAAATGTAACAGGAAATATACAATTTCAGCATACCAAGGGCTGTCATCATACTTGCTGCTGTAGAATTGTTCTTCCACCTCTTCTGCACCTTCTGCCATCATATGCAAATCCGGTATTTGACTATTTGATTCGGAGAGAAGCTTTGCTAGGCCCTGCCCTTTCACCAATTTAGTGGGCTTGATCTCCACATCATATTCCATCAATTTTGCAATCCATCTACCCCTTTTTCCTTCACTGTCCGATTGTACTAGGATTTCCTTAACAACAAAATTAGGAACATAGGCTAAAACTTTAGAATGGAGTACATAGATTCTAAAAAAATAAAGTGCCTTTACCAAAGCATAGGCATGTTTCTCCATACTAGTATATTTCAACTCTGAATCCCTTAATGTTTTACTAAAGAAGGATATGGGCTGTTCTAATCCCTCATAATTTTTTTGCAACAACACAACAACAATTGTTTCTTCTGATGCTAATGAAAATATTGCAAAATCTTTGGTGTAATCAGGGGCTGCCAACACAGGTGCTTCTACTAGTGCCTGCTTAATTTTCTCAAATGATTGTTTGGCTTGCTGAGACCATCTTACCTCCCTGTCCTTCTTAAGCATATCAGTAATACACTTAATAGTTTCAGCAAAGTTAGGAATAAACCACCTCAAAAAATTGATTTTTCCTATGAAAGACTGGATTTCTTTTTTATTTCTGGGAATAGCAATCTTTAAAATAGCTTTCACTCTCTCAGGGTCTATTTTAATCCCATCTGCAGAAACTATGTGACCCAATAACTTACCTTCTGTCATAGCAAAGTGAGACTTTTTTGGGTTCAATGACAACCCAAATCATCTACATTTCATAAAATTTTCCTTCAAATATTTCAAATGCTCTTCATAAGATTTAGAAAAGACCATGACATCATCTTGATAAATGACCACAAACTTTTCATTCTCACCTACGAATGTTATGTCCATTTCCCTTTGAAATATGGCACTTGCATTCATTAGCCCAAAAGGCATTTTGTCATACATGAATGTACCCCAGGGGGTTGTAAAAGTTGTTTTCTCTCTATCCTCTGGCTGAACTGCAATCTGGTTATAACCAGAGAAACCATCAATCATTGAAATTCTTTCTGCACCAACCACTCTCTGCAAAATCTTATCTATCTTAGGCAATGAATAATTATCTTTAAGGTATGATCTGTTTAAATTTTGAAAATCTACACATAACCTTATTTCCCCATTTTTCTTTCATACTGGAACAAGGTTGGCTACCCAAGAGGAGTACCTAAGTGGAACAATAATCTTGGCATCCAGTAGTTTCTTCGCCTCTATTTCAATGACTGGTAAAAGTGCTGGATTAAGCCTTGTTAATTTTTGTTTAAAAGGCTTAGTATTAGGATTTAATGGGATCTTATGCTGAATAACATTAGTGTCATAGGTTTTAAGATCCTCATATGACCATGCAAAAATATCTATACATGCCTTCAACAAAATGATGTATTTGTTTCTCTCCTTTTCAGATAATTGTTTAGATATCTTAACCATCCTCGGTTCTGCCACAGACCCAAAATTACAGTTGATTACACTCTCTTCAGTGGTCTGAAAATTATTTTTCAACAATGTATCATTTTTTGAAAACAACCTCTCTAATGGAACAAGTCCCTTAGGGATAAAATTGCTCTTTAAATCCAGAATTTTTTGATCAGCAATTGACTATTTTGCATGAGTAGACATTTCAGCCAGATCTAGGTCTTCATTCAGGTCAACCTGGTCATCTGAAAACTCTTCAGTTAATTCTAAAAACTCTTTTATTTCCTGCTCATCTTGGAAAACCCTCCAATGTTTAATATCATCTGGGACTGCTGGCTTATACCTCACATCAATGGGATACTTTAGGTTTGTCAATTTAGGAATTCTGAAATATGCTGCTGCTAATGCCAATGAATCTGTAGTCTGATTACAATCTCTTGGAATATATGTTATATTAAAAGCATAGAAAAAATTATCTATCATATCCCACACTTCATTTCTGTAAACTTTTAATAATTACTGCTTTACCTAATAAATACTTTTCACTTGCTGAATTATCAATTCGGAGTCGCCAAACACTACAAGACTTTGAATACTCATGTCTTTTGCAGCCTTCAATCCAAGGATTAGTGCCTCATACTCAACAGTATTATTTATGGTTTGGAATTCCAATTTATACATTAATGAAATCATCTCACCTCCATGAGAAATTAACAACACACAAGCCCCTGCTCCATCTTTGTTTGATGACCCATCAAAGTACATTTGCCAAATCCCTTCCTTTTCTTCTATGTCATATTGAACTGAACTATATTTCCGAACTTGCAAAACCCTAGCATCATCATCATTTACCTGTAACATGCATGAACCCATATCCTCTTGTACTGTATAAATAGGATGATTCATAGGATTTATGTCATCACTTACTAGAAATGCCAACTGCACCTCTCTGTATAACCTTCTATATTCACCTCCAAATATAGGAATTGAAGCATATGATAGATCCATTTGGAGAGTGCCTCCTATCTTTTTAGCCCATGATCTTGACAACAATATGCCAAACTTAAGAGAGATATCAGCCACTACAACATCCATGAGAACACTTTTCATAGGCAACTGAGTAAGGTTGACTACAAGGTCTTTTATGACTCCTAAACATTTGACAGCTCGGGAATCAAAAGCATATAAGTCATGATAGGGTTTTGTGACAGATAGTCCTAAGGCTTCCATAACTTCTTTTGGCATAAGATTGTGCAAAGCACCTAAATCCAAAAGACAATTATGCAACATCTAGTCATGTATGGTAAGTGTAATATAAAAAGGTGGGGGATAACAGGATTTTATTTCTGACTGGTCAGAAGCTTTCGAACCAGTGATAATGGTGGGATCTTTCTCCTGCAAATTTATCACATCTTCTAAGGCATGAACATGTGATGAATTCAAGATTATCATGGTAGGTTCTCTATAAGATCTGCTCCTTATCAATTCAGTTAAAGGGATGGGAACCTTGATTCTATTTATCTCATGCTCCAAATCAAAACCAAGCATATTTCCTCCTTCTGCTAATTTAACAGGGGTGTTTTTATCTTTTTGTGGTTCCTACTATTCTGTAGAAGGCAATGTTGCTTTAGTGGGCATGAATTTCACCTTCTTTTGGAATGGTGCAGCTTGTTTTACCCCAGACCTAAGTCCATATGATTTATGTTGCTAATGTTGCTGACAAATTCCAGATTGGTGGTCATTAACACTTCCTTCTTCATAATTAATCTATGTTGCAGCATAGTAATCATCCCTAGTTATAAATTTAGAAGCATATACATCATATAGCTGATTAATATCATGGTTTGAATCTTCATTCTCTTCTAATGTTGTTTCATAAGGATCATCCTCCCTTATTAAATTGTTCTGAAAAGGTGGTTGTACCTTTTGATCTTCATTCTCTCTCTTCTCCCTTTCAATGTCATTGTTCCTTCTCTCTTTGGACATGAATCTAGGGCACCTAAATTTATTTGGGTTTCTATTGTCATTATCATTGGCAGGCCTGTTCTGATTTTTCTTCTCCATTTCCAATCTATTAAGCTTTGCAAACAATTCTTTTGTAGTCTTATGCATTTCATCATATTTATTATCTGCATCTTTTGTAACAGAAGAAGAGGGCATCATCTCCTTTTTAGCCTTTTGATCTGTCTTTTGATACTCATCCTCTTCTTTGAGCTTATTTGATGCCAAAATGTTAGACTCAACTTCTAAAGCTACATCCCGCATGTTCATCAATGACAGTGCTTTTCTCTCTCTTAACCACAAGGAAAACTGATGATCAAAGGCATTGGCATAAGTTAACTTGGCTGCAGTTTCAGTAGGTTTAATTTCTATGGGAATTTTGTTATACATTTTATTAAACCTTTTGGAAAAGTCCGCAACAGCTTCATTGGGCTTTCTTTTTAAAGCTGTAAATTTTGTATAATAGTAGAGATAATCTTTTGTGTCTCCCCATTGCCTGATAAAAACATGGTGTAATTCCTCCATAGTGTCTATAGAATTTGTTGGTAGTTCCCTGAACCACTTTCTCACCTCTCCATCCAAACTATGTACAAACATTCTCATCCACACATCCCTAGCTTCAATGTTGTAATTATTAGCATAACTACAAAACTTGTCCCAGTGTTCTTCTGTAGTCCTACCACCTTGGCCATCAAATATGGGCAAGTATTTCTGGTAATCCCCACCAAGCAAAGGATTTGAGGGTCTGGGAATAACTAATGGGCCATATCTTGCTATTACCATGCGATCAAACATATCAGGAGGTTGACCAGCCATATCTGGTGAATGAGATGTCTGAATAAGAATTGGCTGATGCTGTAGAGATGAAGGTTGCACTACATGAGTAAAATGGGCTACCTGTGAAGGAGATGGGGGTTCAGTTTGTGGGGGAGAAGGTACTTCTATCTTCAACTGGCCAATGAAGATTCTGCTCGTGAGAGGAATCTCAGCAATTTTCAAATACTTCAGGGTAAAGACTTCTTCAGGGACATGTTTATGTTTTAAAGATAGGGGGTTTGAATAAACATTGAATTCACCAACCTATGTTGGATTTAGATCATCCACCACTAGGATGTTCAGAGATAGATCTGGCTTATTTTCTTCTTGAATATCCACAGGATTTGAAGAGGAAGGTCCTAATTCTGCATCATTAGTGGAAAATTGGAGGTTACTGGATGATGGAAAATTTAACTTCCTTCTAGTCTCCCTGATAATCTTTTCTGGATCAAAAACTCCTTCATGTAAAGGAGATGTAGGATTCCCTCTTGTACCAATCGGATTTGAAGCCACTGTAACTTTCTGACTGTCAGGTGAATGTAGTCTATAAACAAATGTACTGATTCTGTCACCTCTCAAAACTAGCTATAAAAATGTCAACACCCAGGGAAAATATACTTTCGTTTCTCTATCCCTGGCAACGACGCCAAAAGATGTTATCCCTAAAGTTGATCCTAGACTACAAGGGATCAAGCTTAAGGAGATCTTGGTTGTAGGAATAAGGCATCTACACAATGATTGTTTCAGTTTTGTTTGGTGGAAGCAGAAAACAGAGCTATGTAAAATATTTAAAAGGAAATAAAAGACAGGTATAGTATAACATCTCAATATATGAATAGAAGCAGAAGAAAGACTGTGATCTTAAGGCTATAAATATAAAAGCTCAAATATATTTCATGATGGGGGCATAGTTATATACTGTTTGGAAGAATCATAACATGGAATTTAGACCACATATGGATAGAATACCAAAATCATACACTTCATAAATTGAAAAAGAAATGGCTCAAAGATCATAATTTTAATTCATAACAGTCATCTTTTGCAAAAATTAACATAAGAAATACATACAGATCTGCATGAAACAACTCCTTAAAATCAAACTTCTATCATGTTCCTCTAGTTCCAACCCTTATTACCTCTGTCTATGTCCTATTTATACAAAATTTGTTCAAAATAGAAAACAGTTACTAGATCCTATTACATTGGATCTAATCACTCCAAAAATAAAATAGAGTTTTAGAATAAAGTCTAAGTCTATCGAATTGTTACAGCAAGCAAACCTAATCATAACAACTTGCCACCTAAGACATCTGATCTCTTAATTGTAGAAGACAGACTAAGACATCTTATCTTCGTTGTAACCTGGCAAATTCTACATCTTCATTGCGCTCTCGCCCCTTCAACTGGTCTAGCTGGGCCTTCATATGCTTGCATTCCTCATTCGTAACTTTCTTTTTCTACAAAGTGTCCTTGGCAATCATTGCTAGATTCTCATAATCAATATCCCTATGCTCCAGGTCCTCTCGTAGTCTTTTGTTTGATATAATCAAACTTTCATTAATACTGTGCAAGTAACGACACTGCTCTTTATAGGATTGCAAGGATCTCCTTACCAAATCCAATTCCGGGACTCTTTTAATTTTCTCTGCATCCATTACAATATTATCCTTTTGTATGCCAGAGCTTGAAGCTTGATTTTTTATATGCCTTTGTTTATTTTCCACAAATATTTCAGGTATTTGCCCTACATGTATCTGTATATCAATGGAACCCTCACCTTCAGTTACAAGATTATCTTTCTCCTGTATATTCATCTCATCATCAGACTCATTCACGGGCACAATTTGATGTTCTCCTACAGGTTGTTTTAACAATCTAATCTCTGCGGCCACTTTAGCTCTGGATTTGGTCCTTGGCCCCAAATCCATATTTTCTGCACTTACACTGTTTATTGGTTTATCTTCATCAATGTTCAGCAGGGTTTGAACAGTATCTGCTTTTTTCTAGAATTTTCAAACTGTGCTTGCCCATCTGACGATTTGCTTTCTTGACTTTTCTTCTTAGTGGATTTCTTCTTCTCTTTATTCTCAAACCCTTGTTCATGAATAAAATGGTCCCAATCTTTGCCTATTTGCTTCAAATGGTGTAAAATCAACAATTTGATAAGCCCTTGGTGAAAGATAGAATGGTCGGTGTGCTTTGGTCGTTTTTTAATTGATAAAACCATTTTTTGCAGACTCCTCCACAAGTAATATGGAAGATTTAACTTCTTTCTTCCCTATAAATGCATTAATAACCTAACATGGCATCTCAAAACTTTATCAAACCGACCATCGTAGGTAATGTAATTTTGGATTACCTCGAGTGGAATTTGCCAATTAGGTTTTATTTTGCTTATGTGCACACCACTGCTCTAGTTTAAACTTTCAAACCCTGGTAACATGAACTCGCCATAATCTCCTTCAAAGTCTTGCTGTTTGAACCATTGTTCGCCTTCAGCATTGACAACCATGACTTCTGCAACAACGTGCTCATTTACCACAATTTTGAAATCCTTGAAATGGACCACTCCTTCTTTGTAATTTTTTATAAATACCTTCATCTCCTGAAGGTTATAACCCTGTAACCTTTCACAAAATATAAACCATCCAGCATTTTTCATTAACCTTGTTGTAAGAGGAAATTGGGAAATCCATTCAATGTTGTTGAGCTCAATTCTGCATATGAGTCCTCCAGGCTTTTTCTTCGGGCTCTGCGTGGAAATTTCATCCATTGGATCCTATTACAATACTTAAACTCTCAATACTGATAACCTCTTTTCAATTTCGAAACCCTTCTCTGCACCTGCATGGAAATTTAGCTGGATTAACCATGAACCGATGTTCAATAGACCCTAATTTGTAGGATGCATTCCCGATATTTCATTCTCTGTCCATAGCATTCACCAATTTCGATGCTAGACAAACCTACTCGTGAACTTGACCAGTGTACTGGCCTGATTACCTAATGTTGAGTGGAGAAGGTAGTCATGCTGTCGACCATATGTTAAATTCATGCATATATGACTTATAGGTCCCCCAAACATTTCGAATCATGATTGCAACGAATTAAAATTACAAGCATTTACAACCCTATTAAATCATAATTTGAAATTCGAAACTGACATCATTTTTCAGAAACTGACAGCATTCTCAAATTTGAAATTACAGCAGAAGTTGTCAATTCGCCATTTTAAATCAAAATTATGATATTTAGAGCTTCACAAGAATTTGTAATGTTTGTTAATGCAAGAAAATGAAATTTATTTTGAAATAAAAAGTATGAACTAGAGCCAAATCCTAATTTAATTATGAAAAGATAACTAATGGCAAAAAATGTTTAAGGAATGGGAAAAGCATAGGCTAAACTGATAGAAAAGATATACAAAGAATACGTAAAGGCTAAGTAAATCTTAGGAACAATCCTAGAGATAACACATAGTATGAATATTGTTGGTTGTCCTCTTGTTGCATGGGCAATTTGCTCTCTTATGTGGTTCGCCACATTTATAGCACTTCATGGGTCCTTTATGTTCAGCATACCTGTTGTTTTTATTATTGTTATTGCTGTGATTATTATTATTAGGTATGTTTCTTGCATCAGTAAAGTTCTGAGATGCATTATTCCGATAATTATTAGGAGAATTTCTGTTATTAAAATTTTTCTTAAAACCTCCAGCATTATGATTAAAATTCTTCTTTTTATAGTCAAACTAATTAGCCTTACTTCTTTTCCAGCCAGTTGTTTCTTCTCTTTCTCTGTTTTGATCAAAATAAAAATTTTCCTTCCTCATGGCCTCTTCCAAAGTGGAAGGATTATCATACTCAGTATGGTATTTTATATTAAAAGGTAGACAACTAAAAAACCTTTGTACTTTAGGCTTTTCCTCAACCATACAGGGCACATACCTCAGCAAGCTAAGGAACTTGCTGCACAGTTCTTTCATATTCATTGTACCCAACTTTAAATCATAAAACTCCTTTGACTTATATTCAAAGTATTGTTCCGACAAAAACTTCTTTTTTAACAAACTTTTAAACATATTCCAAGTTACTTCTTTTTCTTTTATACTCTTAATTCTTTTAAGATCCTACCACCAAATATCAGCCTTCCTAGTCAGATTGTAAATAGCCATCTTGGCTTTTAGTTGAGAAGAGTAGTCATAAATATTAGAGTACTTCTTCATTCCAGACAGCCAAGCTTCTGTTGTCTCACCCTTTTCACTTTCTCCATTAAAGGTGGGTGGATTAATCTTTTTAAATTCACCAGTGATATGTTCATGATATTTATGTTTTCTCTTTTTAGAGCAGCATTCGCTGTTATTGCTGTCATAATTAAATTCATTATTACTTGAATCAGATTTAGAGGATGAGTAACTATTCCTTTTATCATTTCTTGTTTTCTTATGCTTATGTTGGTGGAACATTGTTTCAGAATCAGCCTTCAATTCTGATTTTCTGCCTCTTTCATCATTATGACAATCTCTTTTTAAATTCTGTTGTAATTCTTCCTGCACCTTAAGGATCCGTTCATTTTCTTCTTTAACAGCTTTTAACTCAGATTTTAAATCCTGTACAGTGCGTAAAATTTCAGAAGACTAGTTATTTAATTCAACATAGATTCCTTTAGAATTATTATGATTAATACGTTCATTACGAGGAGATCTATCCTCCGCTAACTCTTATGGTATTTCCATTGCTGCAATTTAAAGGTCAATTTGTTCTGTGCAAAAAAAAAAAAAAAAATATTACAAAAGTTAGTAACATAAACTTTCTGATGAGTTTTCTCTTTGCGTGCGTGAGCCTAAATCAGGCCTAGAGTTTGAACTTGCACTCTGATAGCACATGTAACATCCCAAAATCGCTAAAATTTAAAAAAATTTGATATATCCAAAATCATAAAAGAAATGCTTATCTACGGAATAAAAGTTATTTAACTAATAGATAATGGCAGCTTCGTAATTCTATAATTGTGATTCTTAAACATGAAAGACAATAGATTAAAAACTGAAATGCGATAAACAATGTTTTATTCTTTTATGTGTAAAGGTATAATAGCAATATTGATTATTTGTTTGCATTTTTCTGAAAGGGTTCCTACTGGGTGCCTTTGGGTTTATTTAGCTTGATAGCTAAAGTACTGGATTCTTTCTTTCGCAGATCTGCAGGTAAGATAAATAAATAATTCCTGTACTTCGAGAGGTGTTTTACTTTCCAGCTAGCCATCTTTGTTTTTAGGATAGGTGTATAAGTACTACCTGTGCATGAAGATAGTGATGGTATGAAATTCTTAGCTTTCTTAATCAACCTGTATCTTTTTTTGTAATAACACTTGTAAGTGTCGCTAACGATGTTTTACACTACACTTCCATTGTAACTATTGGTAGAATCAGTGGTATTACAGCTTATATTAATAGTCTGAAAATGCGACAAGGTTGACCAATGAATGACCTTAGTAGATAATGAAAATTGACCATTTATATCTATATGGCGTATCGCAATTATTCAAGTTTCTAGATGTGTTGTTAAATGTTCTTTTATGTCACTTTATAGGCAAGCTGCTGCTTAGTTAAACGAATGCGACACATTTTATTTTGTTGTCGAACCCTAGCTTTCTAAATAGTGTGAGGGTTAAAGTGATAATGCATTATCCTTATGCAAGGTGTCTTAAATTTTGAAATCAAGATGCATGTCTACTATATGCATGAACTAAATATTAAGTTATAGTGCCTACAAACTAAGGCTTGTGTTGAAATTCTAATATGTGCTTGATATATAAATATCTTGTAGCTTTTGATTTTGCAATGTATAATTGCTATGCAAATTTATTTTGGCAATGGAAACATGCTATGCATATAACCTATGGTTTGAAACTATACAATGGGGTTGTGCTACAGTCGTGATATAGTGGTGATATAATCCTGAGATCGTGTTGTAAACCATAACTTCGATCCTGACATGAAATTAATGTCGTTGCATGCAAGGGTCTGGCAGACGATACATGAGATCCTGCATTAAATGCAAACCCTGTGATATGGTAGTGGATTGTCTCGATGGCTCCAACGTGTAACTGGCTCCACATGATGTAGTGGTAGAAAATTGTGGTAACTTGTCGAGCTATAAGCTCTACCTTGGTGAGTTGTCACTCCAACTGAGCTTGATATTTAATGAAGTTATTAATGGTAGGTGTTTGTATTCCCTGTCTTCTTACTGGCGTGGCTTGGCTGGCCATATCTTGTCCGTTGATCTAACCGCCTCGATCGTTGAGATCTAAACCCTAAGGAAATCTCGCATTACTGTTTGTTGTTTGCCTTAACGTATTCATTTGGAGTTCTGGGTTTGGGGGAGAGGCCAACAGGCCGCTGAAATAGAAGGGCTCTACCCTGGGTGGTTTGTTGATGGCTCTGTAACTCCAAACTCTATAATTTAATGGTGTAAACTTACTTATAAGTTGCTCAGGTTCGAAAAAGTGTAAGGCATTGAAGCCCTGTGGCTTTCCTTGTATGACAAACTAGGTTTTCAGTGAGTTATCCTCCGATTTCAATAATTGTTCAGCTGCATGATGCTCCTGTTGCGTCAATTGGAAGAACTGGAAGCATGAAGCATTCCATCTGTCTGAAATGTGAAGGTAAATTTGACTCGTAAAACTGTTGTTTAATATTACAGTTTGGGTTTATATGGTATTCGATTGGAATTCGTTATAACTTCTTTGTAGTTCGTGTGGTAGGTACTGCCTTCATTGAGGATTTTACAGTGCAGGGGTTGATTGAAAATGGATGGCACGCTACACTTTGGTAAGTCCTGGTGGCATAACCCTCCATAGGTTCTCCTGGCAGGTTTGGCCATCGTTTAAAGTTGTAACAACTTTGTGTCTTGGAAATCATTGTTCAAAAATAGTGTTGTTTTGTTTTATGCTTGTGTTATGAATGCCTCTCGGATTACATGGTCGATGTAATAATTTTTAGGGTTACTGTATAGTGTTTTGGATTTTGAGTTTGAACTGGGCAATGTACTTCTACCAACAAGGGTTTCAAGCTCTGTTGAGTTTCTAATAAAAGAATATTTACAAGTCTATGTTGCTGTAGTTGTTTTGCTTCGTTGTTTTGGGCCTTGGCCCATGAACATAACATGTGACTTGTTGATTTAAAATATGGAAATGAAACTTGTGTTTTAGCAAACCTTTGCATTTGAGTTTGATGTAATACGAAATATGGTTTGTGAAACTAGGTTTAATACACCTGCTGCTATCGTTTTCTTTCATGGACTGTGAAATTATGAAATATAAACAATGGGAAAGGATATCGTAAGATATAAGTGAATAATGAGAAAACTGTTGCTTTCACTAAACAATGGTTAGATGTTTGCAATCTATGGTAGGATTCGGCATGTGTGTAGCTTCGTCGATTTGTAAATGATGTTGTATTTTCATTCTATAATCTTTTTAAGGGTTAGGGTTTGACGCTGTTTAAAATGTATGGATATGATTTTTCTCGTCGTCAAGCCCTTAGCAATCCAAACTTGTTTCTACTTTTGTTGTTTTAGAGTCGTTCTACTATTAATGAAAGAATGGAACTTTGAAACGATAGTGGGTTTGTTTAACTAGCTCGTACTGTAGAAAAGAATGTAGTTATGTGTTTTTGTTTTAGGGCATTAGAAACATGTGATTATCATATCATTATCCGTCGTTATTTCCTTAGATATATGGAAGTCAGGTGGCCATCAGCTCTGGGGCAAGTACAACAATTTCTGAAATGTATTTTAACATTTTATAGCCAGTAGGAGGACAATAAAATGTTTTCAAGCCAGTAGTAGGAAAGGAAAAACAAAAAACCATTGGACAATTTCTACATATAACAGTTTAGTCCCACTGGTGGGATAGAAAAAAAAACATTGCATGGATTATGCAGATACTAATAGAAAGAACATTGAGTGATGGGACTGATAGTCAGCTTCAAATGGCAAGGAGAACGTTGGCCCGCCTGTCTCAACTGTTAAAAGGGATATTTGCCAGCTACCTAGTTTTGATCTTTTTTTGTTAGCTTGGGGTCCTTACCTTATGAATACAGAGTCCGGTTGGCTTTCTGGCCACAACAGTGCTGCCCAATTCCGTCGTCCTGTTCATTAAACAACTTGTCCAAAGTTTTTGAATGTGTATTTTGTAAATTGCAGCCAAGCTTTCCATCCATGCTTTCTTTGTTTCCCCATCGCTTCTGGCAGTTATCGAGTACTGGACGCTACCACTTTGCTATTGTCAGGTCATGGACGTTGCATCAATGTTTCTCTTGTTATTCTACATGTAATATCACTAATAAAAACTTTACACCCACTCTCTAAACTAAATTAATTATGTTTTTTTAATGAATTGCACAATATAATTTATGGGCGAACAATATTCATCCTGCTGCACGCCATTTAATGTAGCTATTGCACAATATAATTTAATGGCTGAACAATATGCTGCCTGTTGCACGCCATTTAATGCAGCTGTGGCAGGTCTGTTGATCATTGGATCTCAAGCTGCTTGAGATCTAACAACCAACAAGGCCTGTTGCAGCTGCATTAAATGGCAGCAAATTGAATATTGTTTGCATGCGATAATTTACACCATAAAAAAAATGTCCTTAAAAATTAAACACTTCATACATTCTTGTATAGGCTATCATAATAGTAATGATGAAACATTAAATGGCTTTCAAGAGAAAACTGCAATATGAATGCTGTAACAATCCCATTCTTTAAAACGGCGAATACTGGCCAACAGTTACTGGTCCACTCCACTATTCCTTTTAAGTCAATACATGTACAAATAAGATATATAAAAATGTTTTGCATTGTTCAACATTGTTCAACCATATAATTTTTTATTTCCAGGAAACATGATTAGTCTTTGGATCTCGTAGGAATCGAACACATGTGGGTTATCTATGAAATATCTTGAGTCAAATGGAGAGAACAATAATTCCCCATCACTATTACTTAATATTACTACATGTACTTGTCCTTGCCTTCAAACCTTTTACAAAATTCTCAATATTATTATGGGAAGATCCTCCCTCCAGTATTGCAGTGCTCACACTATCTCTTAACGCCTTCACATTTTTCTTCATCTCCTTTCCTTCGGCAGTGAACAATTTTCTTACAGCCTTAGATATGTCTTCCCTGACGATCAGATTGTTACTGTCTCCAACCTGACTGCCTCCGCTCAAGCTTAATCCAATCTTCCACACATCATCCATGAGAACGCAGTTAGTGTATTGTTTGGACCAAACTAGAAATCCCAGCATGGGAACTCCAAGAGCTATGCTTTCAAGCATTGAGTTCAATCCACAGTGTGCAAGAAATCCACCAATGGAGCGATGGGCCAACACTTGCAGCTGATTACACCATGGAACAACTAGACCCTGCAGCCCAATTCCCATCTCGTGGAGGAACCCATCCGTTAAGGCCGCGTAGTCTGAAGAAGCTACTATGTCGGGATGAAGAACCCGTAGGAAGGGTTGTCCGCTCTCGTTGAGGCCTATCGCTATTTCTTCCAGCTCAGCTTTAGATAAATGAATTATGCTCCCAAAAGAAAAATATACTAGCAACAACCACATTAATAATATTGTTAATGTGTTCGAATACGCCGATAGGCATAAATTGGGACACATACTATAAGAAAAAAACATTAATATGAAAGGTATGTGCCCAATTTATGCCTATCGACATATTCGAACACATTAATAATATTATTAATGTGGTTGTTGTTAGTAACAGGTGTGCGCATACAGATATCTCCTAAATATTAATAGAATAATATTAATGAAATACATAATTTAATTGTTTGATTAATAACATTGTTTAATTAAGCAATATTATTATTTATAATAATTAATTAAACATAATAATTATAAAATAATTTAATTCATATTATAGTTATTTAGTTAATAATAATATTAGTTAATTAATTATTATTTAATTAATAATATTAATAGATTAATATTATTTAATGATTTTAATGAAATCCATATTTTAATTGTTTGATTAATAATATTTTTTAATTAAACACTACTATTATTTTATAATAAGTAATTAAAATAAATAATTATACAATAATTTAGTGAATGATAATATTATTTAACTAATTAATTAATTAATATTGTTATTTATTTAATAATAATATTAATTAATTAAATAATTAATAATATATTATATAATTATTTGTTATTTAAATAATTAATTATTATATTATAATTAATTAACATTATCAATTTATTAATATTGGGGATATGTGTAATATTATGATATATTTTGGAGATATTTATTAACATTATGATATATTTGACACGTTAATAATTTTTTTTTAATAATTTTTAATAGAATAAAATAATTTAATTATTTATGATATAATAATATATTATAAAAGCTATTATTTAATTATATTTTAATAAATATTATTAATAAATGATAATTCATAAAAAATATAATAATTACTTAATTAATTATAATTCAATAATTAATTAAATAATAATATCATTTTTAAGTATAATGATAATACTTTGATGAATGTCACAATATGATATTGCGCAACATAACCATAATGAAACATGACCATGAAGGAATGTTGCAATCCAACACGGGCCTTGATGAACGTCAAATTTCACATTGTGAATATGTCGCATCTAACCCTTGATGAATGCCATAATGCAACGTAAGCCTTGATAAACATAACAATGTGACATAAACCATGATGAACGTCAAATTTCACATCTTGGGAATTGTCGCAATGCAACATAACTCTTGATGAACGTCAGAATGCAAACCTTAATGAACGTCAAATTTCACATTGGGAATATGTTGCATCTTGGGTTATGTCGGCATATGTGTCACATATTGGGCATTGTCGCAATGCGACATAACACTTGATGAATGCCATAATGCAACATAACCCTTGATAAACACTACAATAAGACATAAACCTTGATGAACATCAAATTTCACATCTTGGGCATTGTCGCAATGTGACATAACCCTTGATGAACGCCACAATGGAACATAAGCAGTGATAAGCATCACAATGCGACACAAACATTAATGAACACCAAATTTCACATTGTGAATATGTCGCATCTTGGGTTGTGTCGCCATATGTGTCACATATTGAGCATTGTCGTAATGCAACATAACCCTTGATGAACGCCACAATGCAATGCAACCCTTAATAAACCGCACAATGCGACATAAACCTTAATGAACGTCAAATTTCACATCTTGGGCATTGTCGCAATGCGACATAACCCTTGATGAATGCCACAATGCAACATGAGCCTTGATAAGCATCACAATGCGACACAAACCTTAATGAACGTCAAATTGCACATTGTGAATATGTCACATATTGGGTTGTGCCGCCATATGTGTCACATATTGGGCATTGTCGCAATGTGACATAACCCTTGATGAATGCCACAATGAAACGTTACCCTTGATAAACATCACAATGCGACATAAACCTTGATGAACACCAAATTTCACATTGTGAATATGTCGCATCTTGGGTTGTGTTGCCATATGTGTTACATATTGAGCATTTTGTCGCAATGTGACATAACCCTTGATGAACGCCACAATGCAACGTAACCCTTGATAAACATCACAATATGGCATAAAACTTGATGAACACCAAATTTCACATTGTGAATATGTCGCATCTAACCCATGTTCAATGTCACAATGTGACATAACCCTTGTTGAACGCCGCAATGCAACATAACACTTGATCTACATCACAATGTGAGATAGCGCTCGACGAATTTTGAACATGTCACATTATTAATGTGTCACATCTTGGGCATTGTTGGCATCAAATTTCACATCATGGGCATTGTCGCAATGCGACATAACCCTTGATAAAGGCCACAATGCAACGTAACCCTTGATAAACATCACAATGCGACATAAACCTTAATGAACATCAAATTTCACATTGTATCTATAATAATATTTAGATTAATTATAAAATTGGATTTTTTTATTATTAGTTTATATATTACTAACTAATTAAACTTTTATTTTGATCAATGCATTAGAACTTTCATTTTTTCAACGATCATGCGATGCAACACATAATTGAAATTGGTAAAAGTGTATACATATAAAAGTGTATAAACATATTATGAACATCAATATTATGCGACAGCACGTAATTGAATTGGTAAAAGTGTATAAACATATTATGAAAATCAATATTATGCGACAACACATAATTGAATTGGTAAAAGTGTATAAATATATTATGAATATCAATATTATGCGACACAACACATAATTGAATTGGTAAAAGTGTATAAACATATTATGAATATCAATATCATGCGACGCAACACATAATTGAATTGGTAAAAGTGTATACATATTATGAATATCAATATCATGCGACGCAACACATAATTGAATTGGTAAAAGTGTATACATATTATGAATATCAATATCATGTGATGCAACACATAATTGAATTGGTAAAAGTGTATACATATTATGAATATCAATATTATGCGACGCAACACATAATCGAATTGGTAAAAGTGTATACATATAAAAATGTTTAAACATATTATGAATATCAATATTATGTGACGCAACACAATTGAATTGGTAAAAGTGTACACATATTATGAATATCAATATTATGCGATGCAACACATAATATCACAATTTGTAAATCACTGCTTTGATGAATTATTAGTTTTAATCCTAAAAGGGTTCTTATTAAAAACATAAATACAAACCATTTTATTTTCAAAGTTCAAACAACCCAAAAACTACCATGCTTGCTTGTTTCATTTAAGTCATAGTTATATCATAAACCAAAATAACAATTAACAATAATGTATGATTTAATCTTGCATTTCTCTCTCTTTTTTTATAAGGTGTAAAATATAATTTGAACGATACCCATTTGATAAAAAGGATGAAAATTATAAAATTATAATTTTTTTTTTTTAATTATTTTGAAAATGATAAATTTAATAAGTTATCTTATTTCTTATATGTTATTAACTATTGTATCTATTCAAACTTACTCAAACTATACTATGTTAATTGACTCATATTGTAATTAATATATATAATTGACTCATATTGTAATTAATATATATATTTTTCATCGTATATATATAAAAAAATATTATATACCAAGTCAAAACCCTTAAATAATGTACCAAGTTAACATATAAATAATTAGCTATATGACATTTCTTTGTGATATTCATTAAGTATTATGTAATACAATATAGTTTTACAATTATTTAAATACTTAATTATAGTAATTAGTAATGTATGTTATCTTTTTTAATATTTCCTTATAACAAAATATTTTTTTTTATAACAAAATGTATTCATTTTAAATAATAATAATTTTAAATAATAATAATTTGTGAAATTATTTATTTCTTAAATAATATATGCAAAATTGTAATATTAATTTTTCTTACTATTTATATTTTAAGAATTTTGATGCATTATGGTATTGTAAATATGTCACAAGATAACATCTATATATATATAAATCATATTTAAAAAATGAAATTATGGTTAGATTATTTTTTTTTTAATTTATAATTTATATAATTTTTTGTTTTAATATTTTTTTAAGAAACCATTCAATTTGTAAACATAAAAATTATTTTATTTTTAAATAAATTATGAAACCTATTATAATTTATTTAATATTTATAAAATAATTTCTTTAACATTTATAAAATTTAAATAAATGACATAGTAATTCATATAAATTAAATATATCTTTATTTATAAAACAAAAACTTAAATACATTTTTATTTTTATTTTGTATTTATTTATAAAATAAAAATGTTTATAATTTCTATATTATTTATTCAATATTTATAAGATTAAAATGAATAGCATATTTTCGGGATATTATGCTACCAAATATATATATAAAGTAATGAGAAAGATGTATTTAAAAATTACTTAATTATAAAATATAAAAAATGAACTCTTTTACCAACCAACTTTGTACCATACTTTCAGTAAAATATTATGATAAAAAAAAAATGTCTTTTTTTTCTTATTTGTTTACAAATTTCTCATGTATAGGTAACTAAATCTAAGACATTACTTCCTATTTACTACTCCAACCAAAATCATATATAAATTATAAAATACTTCCAATATATATAATAACTTCAACACCAACTATAAGGCTTCATATATATGATAACCTCAACCGAATCTTAATTGAAAAGTTTGTATACAATTAATAAATATCATCTACACTAACACTTAATCTATGATGACATAATATCAACTGAATTATAAAATATGTCAATTATAAAGTATCTTTTATACTAAGACTTTAAACTATATATATGATAACATAACATCAACAGCACTATAAAATATACAAATTATAAAATATCCTTATACTAACACTTAAAGTACATGTGATAACATAACATCAACCGCATTTATAAAATATCATTTAAGTACTCGAAACTGTAAGTAATATACTTTTTCATATAGCGTTTAGGGGATCGACTTTGACCAAAACGTCTGGGTTTAAGTAAGGCAAGCGTCACTGCTATACTAACGTCAACATGCATACAGCCGGAGTGCAGGACCATTCCAACCAAAACGACGGCGAATTCAACTGAATTAACTTCGCGGATGAGTTTGCCAAGCTAGCAACCTGAGGAGGAAATGACAGCCTGTCAGATAAAATGGGGACGCCGAGCTAACTCCGGGAGGTTGGTAGGTTTAAACATAGAACCATAACATAATCAACGTGGGCAGAACTCGGTATTGACATGTTTTACACAGTCTTATCTTCGGCTTCGTCATGCCGAGCATCACTATATGACAAATAGCATATGAAACTGGAACTCAAACCAAGAGATTTAAGGTTTAATCTAAAAGAACAACTTGGCTGTCTCAAACGCAGGGAGAGGAATAGAACCACCCAGATCAACATACTGAAGGCGTTTATTTTTATTTTCTTCGGGCGCATTTGACCTCATTGGTGCAGAGATCTCATAAATCGAGAGGCTGCGTTCTGGCCGGGTTTGAGGCATTTAAAAGGGACAATTTTTATATCTCAACCCCATTATTAAACACTCAGTTAAATATCTTATTGCAAACTAACAAAACTCATATATTATATAATTTTTAACCATTATATATATATTAAACAATGCACCCATACCTTGACTAAATACAGATTTTATATTAATATATAAGACTAAATACAGACTTTATATTAATATATAAGACTAAATACAGACTTTATATTAATATATAAATTCTTAACACAACTTAATCCGTAACTAAACAAAAGTGCTGGCATAAATTAAATAAGCATTTGTCTTTACAGTAATGAAACCACGGTGGACCGCCTGTAGAACACAAAGCTCAGCCCACGCCGAGCCAGTAGCCACCGTTTGACAGGTCTACGCATGCACAACAGTGAGCGTTGGCAGCGACCCACGTTTTCTGTCAATTAAGTTTTAATATTATATGTAAATGTGAATAAAATATTTCGTAAAAATTTAACTCTAAAGATACAACAACCACAACAAACAAATTCTAAAATCATAAGGAAAAAAACTTCGGGAAAATCAGAAGGCCAACTGAGAACTAATAAAGCACAAAATCTAAATAAATACATTAAATACATGACACCTAAAGTAAAAGAAACACAAAAATTCATGACATTTCAAACTATTTCACAAACTATTTTCAAAACAATATTTATAGAAGTGTCTATATATATATTTCAGATTGTCCTTTTAATTTACATATTTAATTTATTTATTTTTAATCTAGATTTAATGGTTTGATCCATTTATGCTGAAAAGTGAGAAAAAATTTAAAACATCCAAACTTGAACGATTTGATCGGCTTATGCTGAAAAATGAGATAAAAATAAATTGCATCGAGCCTTGGAAATGGAAAAGGAGACAAATAAAATTCAGAAAAAAAAAAAGACCAAGAGCAAGTTAAAGATAAGAGGCAATGGACCTGTAACTTAATATCCATCATTTTCCATGAGAATGCTCCTGTAACCCTCACTGAACGATAAAAATGCACGCTGAATCACCTTTGGAACCCAAGCAAAAACACAAACGACACCGCTAATCAGCACCTCTCGCGCTAGAGACGGTGATATTTTGAGGGGAATATCTGTTCAAGACTTCTCAAAATGTCCACTTTACAATCCCTCGAACAAGTAAATATATTAAGCGAGCTATCCAGTACTTGAGCTTTGCCCCCGAATCCTTGGTCTAGAACAGCGAAATGGTTGCCACCATGAAGTCAATTGCAAGAAAGCAAAGACTGATGTTTTTAATGGATTGTTTTTTCTTTAACTGCGGCAAAGCTTTACTGATTTTGTTCAGAAAATAGCACCACACAAGACCTCTTAAGCTTTGACGGAAGGGAATTTGACTGTTTTTGTCCAGAAATTCAGTTCGTCTGTCATCGTGTACTGGACAAGGAAATGCTATTACTACAATCCGAATTCAGGGGGTCACAGCGAGAGAGCGATCCAAAAAACTTAAATCCAGCTAAATATCATACTGTCACACTATATATGAAAGATTATTCACTATTTGTTTTGTTGCAACTTGCCTCGCAACCAAGCCCTAAACCGAAGGTAGCAGAAGTTAGAGGTCTGGAGAACCAGAACGGCTATTCATGAGGGTATCCCACTGGGGGGTTAGTATTCCCCATTTATTGACAAGACGGGGCGTGCATGGAAAGAAATTGGCATTGGACATTAGGCGGGAAGCTGACAAGTATTAAGTATACAAAATAGAAACTAAATATTTTGAACGACTCACGACTCACGAGCAATGATCAAATTTGAAGGGTGGGTCTTAATTTTTATTGGAAGGGTATTTGTTCTTGGAGCCCTTCAAAGATGAAGGGCAATTTAAATAATTGTACTTCAATTGAAAAGTATAAATTAACTAAACCCTTCCCCCCAAAAAGGTAAAAAAAAAATATTGACCATCCAAATTTTAACAATCTTAAACAATTGAGCACTCTTTAATATCTACATGATAAAATGGTATCTTTTCAATAAAACCAAATTTGAACACATTAACTTGACATATATGTAACATTAATTTTACAGTGCATTAAAATAACAACTATTTTGTTGTATTTTTCTAGGTTAGGCGTGGTCACACTTCACTATACAGAAAAACTACTTAGACTATGCAATAACCATATTGGGGCATCTGCATGATCTTATGCATAGTGCAAGACATTGTAACTAGATATAGTCTTAAAATAAAACTAGAACCATGAGAAAATTACGTACTGTTAACTATGTACAAAAAGAAGCCACTAAGCAAAACGAGGCTATAATAAACCTACAACCAAAATATACATATAAAACCAACCAAAACCTTAATTCAAACCGGAGAGAGGGAAACCATCCAAGCTTGAGAGATGTAAGAATGATGGACATTAGGTGCCTAAGAAAAAATAATACATAGCTAAAAAAAACATTAAAAAAATCCTCCATACCAAGCAAATTAGCAACGCTAGCATCATAGGGGCCCGAGCATCATATTTTGTTGTTCAAAACTTGTCACGACAACATATAGGTATGGAGGGGAAATAGAATAAATCCTAATTCAACTGGAGCCTTGCAACTCGCTGCATGTTTGAGTCTCAACAATCTACCTTTAATTTGAACTAGAACAACAAAAGAAGTTTGTTAATGGCTCGATTTGCGAAAATTCTAGATACATGAGTAATTAAGAGCTCGAGGCTCTAAAATTTTATTTGTTTTTTACCAATCCACGATTCGGTGAATTCATAGTCTCTGGCATGAAATTTAAGTTATTTAATGAAAGAATGAATGTATCTACCTCTATGTCGAAACCGTTTTCCATGTTGATGTGGGCCACTGCCCTCCTTATTGTCTTAGCAAAAGGCATGAGAATGACGAAGAAGACTTAAAATTATGGACTTCACCATCAAAGAAGCCTTACAATCACATTGGTAAGGAGTGATAAGAAGATCACAACAATCGAACGTGTCAATTCTCAGATGATAGTGCCCACTGCCAATTAAAGACTTATATGGTAAATTTAATATAAGACTTACTTATAGTTGTCTTTTACCCTTTGTGTCTTGATACATTTGATAATTTATGGTTGTCTATGCGCCTTGAACCAATTGATATTATAAGGTCAGGATGTGCATGCATAATCATCCTTAGTTATGACTATGCGATGAGGATTTAAATGGAAGAGGATGTAAAGATATGTAATTTTTATACGTATTTTGGTGGCGAGTGTCAAAGACAAACATGGTGAGAAACCTCATATGTTTCGAAGCACATAGGGAGATTACATGATCACGATCATGCCACCCATCAAATTGAAGACAATTGCTGAGCCAAAAATTGTTTTTTAAAATTTTATTAATAACCATTGTGGTACTTTGGTCCAAATGTTTTTCTAACTCATTGTTTCTCCATATTGTGTGCCTAGTGCCACCTCTCTATATCAATGCATAAATCAACCTCTGCTTGGTTTGTGGTTCTAGTTGCATGACATTATTTGTAGTTGCATGCCATTGAGTGTTGTTTAGAGTTGTCATGAGTCTGTGACATTCATGGAAAAAATGAAGTCTTGTAGAGGAGGACTCATCAACTCGGCAATTTGAATTTCATTTTGACAAAAAACGAGTGGACATTGGTAGCCAGGTTCACACAGGTCACACCTTAGATCTCATCCCGAAGTGACTCGGGATTCAGAGTCAAATCCCATTGGCTAGTACCTCATAGGTGAGTACATGAGTGAGTGAATGATTATAATTTATGATATTTCTAATATTTTGAATGACGAGTCGAATTTTATAGCATAGGAATTTCAACATAGAAATTGAAATTTATATGGATGGGTAATTTCAAATGTTGCCCTTCTTTTGAAATGTTGATATAAATTATGTCCTTTCCTATTGGAAGGGTAAATTTCAGATTTTAAATTTTTTGAAGGGCAATTTTAACTTTACACTTCTAAGAAGGGCTAGAACTCTTTGGAAGGGCAAAGAAGGGTTCAAATTTGAACGCTGCTCACTAGCAACATAGAGTAGTGCTGGAGCAGGTACAACACAATGGCCAAGGTATAACAACTATTAAAATTTATGACGGGAATTCTAAATTCATAGACGTCAAATATACGTTTTAAATATTTTCTTACCTGTCATGGTTGACGTGTTCATTTCAAACTTACATGTCAAATACGTGCTGGAATGAAAAAAACGTTCTGTGGGCCGTCAAATTCCAGGCCTGGTCTGAAGCCACGCCGAGCAGTCATACTCTATCCAAATGCTTGTTCCGATTATCCTGTTGTAATCGGGATTTTCATCTTTGAAACAACCCAATGGAAGCAGCGGACCGACTTGCAAAACTGGCGGTTCTAAATTTATCTCCGCGCTTTCAAGATGGTCAAAAGTATTAGAGAAAATCTAGTCTGCTCGACGATTTGACTGAAGTGACTTGAGCACCATATGAAGGGCGTACTCTCAATCAAAATCTTTCTCCCGGAACAAACAAGGAAGATCTCTCGGGTGTAGCGTCGGAACGCCCGGAATATGGCAAGTAATAAGCACCCCGCAGCAGACTGATTAATGCTACTGTAGGGGCGCTGACATACTGAACTCTCCGTGCGTATCCTTTTCTCCGGCGAAAAATTTTTGACATAAAATCGCTACTCCCACCATCGCATCATCTATTCACATGTGAATGACATGCTACTCCATCATCTTGTTAAACTCATGATCCGTGAACGTCAGTGAACCCATGCCCCATGCCATATCCATGACAAATATGGTGTGCATTTATGTCATCTTGGTTTAATTTGAATTCAAATTCAAATTTGGAATTTGTAAACCCGCCCAACTCATCCCATATTTTTATGTTTTGTTGGTGCGCATTGCACAACTCGTCCCATATTTTTCTGTTTTGTTGGTGCACATTGCAGACAGAGAAGAAATCAAGGATAATGGCAGGCAGCATTGGGCGTGACATGGTCGCTGCAATTCGTCTGCAGCTCTACTAGCTGACCATCTTAACTTCAAGCTGCAATCATATCATATGCACTTGTCCTTTCTCCCTAGTAAGTCGTTCTCTTCTCCATGCCTAATATTAATCTTGGTTTGCAGGAGTGCGGGGGATAATTCACTTTTGCTCGACTCTTCTGGCAAGTCGGTGGTATTGAATCAATGGGGATTCACCGTGGAATGCCTGGAGTGAATGTATATATATTTTTTCCATTTATAAATATATAGAATCAACATGAGTTCAATTCATTCTTAGAACGTTAAATGAAATGTTGAAGTATACTGTTCGAATCTCAGAGGCTTTGTGTCTGAATTTTCCTTCTACCTTTTTGTAGATGTGGAGGGTATTTTATCTATGGTGGATCTGTTTTCTTTGTTCAAATTCTTATTAAACACTACTGCTTATACTTATGCAGCCAAATTCTATATTACCAGCAAGTCTACAACTTGAGATTTGATATATCGTGGCTATATATTTTATTTATCTATTGTTTGGCATGTTATATTCCATATTAGCAGATAAGAGGTGCGTTGCAGTGTACAACAACCTTTTAAATGAGTTTTGTTTCTCTAAATTCTTCAACATCATGGGGTTGGGGACTCGGTGGGTCGCAAATGAACAATCCAATTCCATGAAGTTTAATTGTAAGATACTTTTGTTACAGTCGTATCCGCGTTGTGATGGATCCATGGTGCATGGCATACAGATCCATCAGCCATGGATTGTGATTACTCCATTACCATGGATGCAACCGCAGTCACTCATATCCATGAGCCCATCGAGTAATGCATGAATGCAACCGCATACATACCACCACGAATTTTTGAATTTAGTAAAGGCGGTACAAAATTTAAATTTTTGTCCCCGCTCGAAATTTAAATTTGAATTTGAGTACGTCTCGCTCTAAATTCCATAGCCAAGCTCATTTGCTCAGTTCTTTGAGCTTGTCAATGAGTATTACTGGCCAGGACTGGCCTTTGTCAGGCGTGCATTCTCAACAATCCAGCTGCGCCCTCAACAATTGAGCCCTGCATCACCGGAATGGCACCAAAATCTGGACTCCAAGTGCCTCAAAACCTTCCAAAACGGTAAGAGCTTTTCTTGATCGCAAGAACTCATTTTGAGCCATAAATTTTACTCAAAGGATACATCCACCACAGTTCAAATCCCCGAGGACAATCAGGCAGTCTTGGTGGAGGACGAAAACCCTGGATCACAAGCTCTAAATAGTGAAGAAGAGGAAAACACTTTGCCTCAATTGAACAAAATTCACCAAACCCTAGAAACAAATAAATGGAAAATTCACCAAACCCCAAAAAAAAGGAAATGGAAGCTGGTGGATTCTATTAAGAAAATATGGGAAGCATATATGGAAGAAACCCTAACACAGCTCGGTGTTTAGATAACTCCACGACTGGTAAAGAAGGTATTGGATACAACAAGTTCTCCAAGGTCGTCTATGAGGTTTTTGAAACGCTGCAAAGGGTTTTGTCAGAGAGGTTCGCCAAAAGTTGCGGTTATTCTCACAAAACATTCTCATTTGCTACTGTATGGCATGGAGAGCAATAGCATAACCTCAGCGGAGATTAAAGATTGTTGAATCCATTCACCTGTGGGAAATGATGTCTCATGGACGAGTAATAATGTTGCCCATGTAGTATCTATGGAGAGCGAGGTTGATTACCTCTTATTGAAGGGACGTGAGAAAGTAATAGGACATATGCAGCAGCTCCGCACTGGAGAGGGGCACTTGGCTCAACAAATCCTTGGTCTTCGGAGGGACTTGAGTGCAATAGCTGCTATTGATCTTGAAGTTTTGGTTGCACGTGATTAGATTCGTGATGCAATGTTGCAAAATATTGCAGCAGTTGTGGAATAATGTGATAAGGTATTAGTTTCATGGCCTTCAACATAAGCAATTGTGCTTTAAGTTCAAAGATTCAGATGGAAGTATCATCACCATTTTTCGAATTTGGCTCATGCCTTTTGTCAAATTTGACGTTTGTCACTCACAAAAGTTAGTTTATTTCGTGTCTGATTGATTTAGGTAGTGTTTTTCATGGAGAAGTTTTTATTGTGAGGCTTTAACCTAAGAAGGCCAAAGGACCTTTGTGGTCGACCTAGGAAATCTCATAGAGAAAAATCCTTGATATGTAAAGATTATCAAAAGTGTCTCAATCTTTTGAGAGTGGACAAGGAGCCCACAACCTGAGGTTAGCAATTGATCAATGAAAGGCGTCAGGGAGGTCAGATTTAAGAAGTGAATCAAAGTGATCATCCACTAGATAGCATGAGAGAGATATCGACTCCTCTTGCATGTCCACTCAAGCATGTTTTATCCACTCTTTCATATATCCTCGTAGTTTTTATTGTTTACATAGATTGTGAATAGTGTCGATAGTTTTTTAAATCAATTTTGTGTGGAAGTTTTGGGCGTGTGCATAGGAGTAACATCTTTTAGGTCAAAGTCAATTGTTTACTCAATAAAAAAAATCTGCTTATAGAGAATTTGGAACTTTTATTCTACAGTGTGCTTGCTTGAAATATCTATGATGAACATTTGTTATTAGGCTCAATCTAAAGCATTTTTAAAATTATTCATTCTTTGTCATTGAAAATTTCAGTTGCATCCTCTAAAACATGACAAACAAAGATTGTAAATTATTGTAGAGCTATTGCTATACAATGCTCTAAAGCATGACAAACAAAGATTGTAAATTATTGTAGAGCTATTGCTATACAATGCTCTAAAGCATGACAAACAAAGATTGTAAATTATTGTAGAGCTATTGCTATACAATGCTCTAAAGCATGACAAACAAAGATTGTAAATTATTGTAGAGCTATTGCTATACAATGCTCTAAAGCATGACAAACAAGGATTGTAAATTATTGTAGAGCTATTGCTATACAATGCTCTAAAGCATGACAAACAAAGATTGTAAATTATTGTAGAGCTATTGCATTACATTGTATAGCAAAGATGGAGTTGAGTTCATTATAGTGTAGTTTGCTAATTTTTGCAAAATGTCCTAGAGATTACCACTATCACTGTTGTATGAGAAAGCAATAAACTATTTGCAATCATCGTAGACCTGCACTTTGTGTTTCTTAATGGAGACTACATTGTGTTGAGATATTAACATAACTTGTTGTTTCAAAGTATCTATTACAGATATTGTGCTTTTCATTGCAAAAGCTTGTATTGTCAAAGATGCAATCTTTAGATAACCATATAAATTCCTCACTCCAACCTAAAAAGGGAAGATTTGCACCTACACTAACATATCCCACCCTCCTAAAAACACAATTGGTTGTATATGCTTGGTATCCAGTGCTAAATTAATAAAATGACCATGCCACAAATAAACATCCCACTCCATTCACTACCTAGCATTCTATATAGAACCTTCATGAAGGAAATTAGATAATATTTTGTACACAAAAGGTAAAAAATAACACAACCAATGTGTAAAGAGGACTTAAAGCTATCATTTATTCAATTGACTCAAGAAAAGAAATTAGGACTTTTTGTCCACAAAATGTTTAAGCAAATTGTTCTAGAAGAAATTAGCGTTTTTTTTCACAAAATTCCTATATTTATATAGCTTCCTTCTTGAAACAATAGCTATGGCTTCTCTTGAAGCAATAGCTATTAACATAACAATTGTCGGGACATTGCCACCTCATGACTCTTGTTTTTTACATAATATGAAAATGTATAATATCAACTTACCAAAGAATACAAATTACTTTTATATTTCTTCCAAGTTCCACTTCTCCTATTTATTTTGAACTTCTCCATCATGTTTCATAAAATCAATATTTATAAAATGTACATTATGTTAGGTTAATTTTGATTTGGTCATAGAGTAGTTAGCCCAAATATTGGATAATCCATGGTATTACAAATGATGAAGCCCATTTAATAGTTCGATATACTCCATTGTGACTAAGCATCGTGGATTGAGCATATTGGTCAAGGTTTAAGTTGGTCAAGAGAGGAGCTCACTTTTGAAAACTCATGTTGAGAGCACATAAATTCTATAATCTTTTGTAACCATTTGTTAGTTGTGAATAATACATTAAGTGTACTTTCTAGTGTGGAGTTTTTCTCCCTCAAGGGTTTTTCCATAAAATCATCTTGTCTATTTTTTGAATTTAATTGCAATTGTTCGAGTTAATGCTTTCTACATTCTTCTCTCATGGATTTTTGTAAAAAACATATTCCATACCTATATTTTCTTACAGATTCTTATAATTTACTTGTGATTAATTTTAACTCCTACAAGAAATAATAACTAGTATAGATCCATATTAAAGCTGGATCTATAGCACCATAAGGGATCAAACTTGTTAAAGTGTAATTTTTTTTATATGTAAGAAAAATTACACCTCAACAAATTTGATCCACAGATATAGGTTCAATATGCATATATGTTGATTTTATTTTTTAAAATGTTTACATGAAATTTAAACTTAAATGACATATAATGCCTAATACCTTTATTTAATTTATTTTTTGTTATCATGTATGTTACCTAAGTGACAAAATCTCCCCTTACTAAACTATAGAGCACCTTGGTGTTCTTGGTGCAATAATTAAAACATTATAAAAATATTAATCATTAAAATAATGCAACCAATGAATACACATCAAGATACATACATGTGTTTGTGTGTGTGTTTAAATTCATGCTCTACTTACCTAATCATTCAAACAATGTAGAAAAGCATAATCATTAAAATTAAACAACAAAACCCTACAACTATACTCTCAACCAAACTTGTCTAGGTTCATTGCCTACATCAGTTTTTGCACTATTTGTTTTTCCTTATATTCCACAATAACCAAGCCAACTAGGACTATCATATTGGATTCAATTGATGTCCCCAAGTTCTAGGATTATCATATTGGATGCAATTGATGTAGTCTTTATATACATTTTAAACCATGTTTTCAAGTTGATGCATTCTTCTTCTAGAGCTTCCACTTGTATATTCTACTTAATGAGAGTGTAAATTAGAAAAAAAAATTGGAATACTTGTCGATTTTCCAAATCAATAACTTTAGAGGTGAAAAAGAAGATAGAGGTTCTATTCCCATTCATGATGTCGTCACGGTGTTAAATAATTCTATAATATTTTTGAATATTTTCTTGATGGGAGATACATTGACCATGGACATCCATAACTTCGACTAACATGTTATTTAGACCCCAATCCAAACAAGGAGAATAGTCCTTCGACCACAAGACACCACTATTATAGAGGAGCTCGTACTTGTGCCTACCGGGAGTTGAAGGTTCTCATATTGACCGGGGAAACACACTCCCCAAATTGCATTCATAGATACCAAGGAAAGCACCAAGTTGTCTTCAATCCAAGAACACACATAGCTATCAAACATTAACCTTACAAGATCCAACAAACATTACCTTATATATATATATATATACTTGTAAAATATTTAAAAGTTTATTTGATAAAACAATCTACATGCCACATACCTATAAAGTCACCAATTAGCACTAAGTTCATAAGTTCTTAGTATTTCTATCATAGATGTATTATAATATTCCATGTTGGTTTTCAAAGTACAAAATTTCATTTTTAACTTTATGTCATTTTGGTTTAGATGATTAAATTTTTTAAAAATAAAATACTAAGTAAACTGTTTTAAAATTTAAAAATAATTTTAACAATTATAAAAAATAAAAATAAATTTTATTTTAATTTGGTTTTGTTGATTAAATTTTTAAAAGTTTTTAAAAATAAAATATTAAGTAAAATGTTTTAAAATTTAAAAATAATTTTAACCATTATCAAATTTTAATATTTTTTATTGATATATATTTTTAAATTTTATTTTAGTTTTCAATAATCTCTACATAGTATACTATTTTATTATTCAAAGTGCTTTTGGAAAATAGAATATTAAATAAAAACAATCAAAAATAATTTTAACAATTATCAAATTTTATTAAGATAATGCTCATACAAATTAAATCCATTATAGAGGTGTCTCAATGTAAGAGTATAAAATCAAAATAAAAATATAAACCAATTATCTCAAACAACCACATAGTAGATAATATTTAATGCATGTGTATAATAACCTGCATGTTATGTCAAGTAGTATCATGGTTATCTAACCACTTGAATTATAATTTAAGAGATCACACAATAAATTTGGATACCAATAATGTAGTCAATAAACCATGAAATTACAACAATGGACAAGCATGCAGGGAAACAAGATGAGAAGAAAAGTAATTATAGATCCAACAACAAGTAGTCATTTATTATATGATATTTCAACCAACAATAACCCTTACATGTCATATTCATGTCTATTTATACAATTCAGAATATGGAGGTAGCTATAACTATCTTGGTTAGTGGACCTGACCAATTTGACCACCCACTCTATTACAATCCTAATCAACTCATTCGAATACAATATGTAGTTGATTGCTTAGCCTAGTCAATTAGTCGACTAAGCTCCTCCAACATCTCTTCCAACCTCAAAATCTTGTTTGTCTCGAAGAAGGGACAAGATGGAATTACAAAAAATTACAGAAAGTATATTGCAACCCAATCATGGGTTTTCAAGTTGAATGTTGTTAGTCTATGTTGCATCTATTGGGGTCGGATGTTGGTTCACTAAAATGCTAGGATTGAAAAATGCAAATCTTGGTCAAGAGGGAAATAGGGGTGATTCTAATGGAATCTATAGAGGGGTTGTTGTGGTTGCATTAATGCATATTTTATACATATCAAGAGAAATCTATCTTTGTCATCCTTTAAAGTCTCTCCATTCCTCCAAGGTATTCTTTGTTTTGATTTTAACTCATTTCATTTATGCTAAGTAAGTCATATACTCTTGTATTGAGGTATTCTTATTTTTAGATAGACTATGATTTAATTCTACTTATGTACATGCCAACCTTATATGTGAACATCTAGTATGTGTGTGATTACTTTGTTTTCTTCCACATTAGAGTCATTTTGAGGTCTAGAATGGGTATCCTAAGGAAAATAATAAAATAAGAGTTATGAATTTTGGAGGAAAAGAGAAAAACAATTTTTTTCTTCTTCATACTTTCAACTTATCTCCCTATGGTTTTACTCAAATTTTGAGTGGGAGCACATGTAGCAATTGCAATTCACAAATCAAAAGGAATTACTCACCATTCATATACTACCTTGCCTTGTCTTGAAGGTAGTATTGCTAATGTATTTTTCTTTAAATTGCACATGATGTTGTCCCAATTTGAGATCCAACTTGGTGAAGTACTTGGAATGCTACAATCGATATAGTAATTCAGCAATCCTAGGCAAATGTTGGAAATAATGCAACTTTGGAAGCTATGCTTATTGTATTTTATGATATTATTGTTGTACCTCCCGCAGGAGAAGATATTGATGTTGTAAAACCCTTGAAAGAATCAATGTAAACCTTGGGGTGAAAATACACAAAGAAAGTAATTTTTAAATATTATTTTATCTTCCCCTAAGACAAGTCGACCTAGCAGGAACTTTGCCTCGTTATGGACTCTACATGATCTCTTCCCAACAGGAACTTTGCCTGACGATAAATTTGCTCCATAGGAACTCAGCCCCAATATAGAGTTTGATAGGAACTCTACCTCAATGGGAACTCTTCCCCGGCGGGAACTCTGCCCCATAGGAACTCTGCCCGGTGGGAACTCTGCTTGGCAAAAAATATGTTTGATAGGAACTTTGCCTTGTTATGGACTCTACAGGAACTCTTCCCACCAGGAACTCTGCGTCAGCAGGAACTAGGATAAGACCGTATATGCTAAGTGATTACACCAGCACTTGCTGATCTTATTCCACTTGTAGGTACCCAGTATATACACCATTGTATATACTAGTATATACACTGTGTATATACTAGTATATACACTGGTGTATATACTGTTATATACACTACTATATATACACTGGTGTATACTAGTGTATATAACAATATATATACACCAGTGTGTATACTAGTGTATATACGAGTGTATACACCGGTGTATATATACTAGTGTATATAACAATATATACACCAATGTATATATCGACCAGTATATACACTGGTGTATACACCAGTATATACACTGGTATATACACTGGTGTATACACTGGTGTATACACCAGTATATACATTGGTGTATATACTGATATATAAACTAGTGTATATACCAATGTATATATATACTGGTGTATATACGAGTGTATACATCGGTGTATACATACTAATGTATATAACAATATATACACCAGTGTTTATACTAGTGTATATACCAGTGTATATACTTGTATATACACTGGTATATACACTGGTATATACACTGGTGTATATACTGTTATATACACTAGTATGTATACATCGATGTATATATTGGTAGATACACCAGTATATATACTAGTGTATATACCAATATACACACTGTTGTCGAACATTTTCCAAGGCATGTTACATAAATGGCAATAAAATTTATCTTAATATGACTTGTCAATTGAACATATTGTTGGCATAAAAAAATCTCTTCATGACTCTCTGACAAGAGAAGTTTCAAATTTTTATATGTATCATGAAGAAGCAAGTACTAGCACTTTCCCTTCTCTTGTTGATTGGAAAAGATTGGACTAATACACGAATTGGGTGTTATTTATGGTTAGAATAATTACCATTTAAAATAAATTCATATTCTTCTACAACTTAGGTCCCTCTCAACACAATTTCAAATAATTTATGGTTTTGTTTATCACTTATGGAAATTCACCATCCACAAGCTAACTCATTTCACTAGTTATAAAAAAACATGATAATCATTGCACATTTAATAATTAAAATGTCACTAGATAATACTTATCTTCAATTTATCATCTAAATTATCTCATAGTTCTTTCACCTTAGATAAGTAATCATTCATAGATCCAATCTTATTCATCTTTCACTTTTGATAAGTATTCATTGAAATATTAAATCTTATTAATCTTAATCATAATAATGTGTTTCTCAAAAATAAAATCTTATATTACACTCTAATTGTTGAACAAAGTTTTCAATGCCTTCCATATTTTTCTATCATTAAGCATTTAAACTTTCTATCAACTTCAACTCCAATTCACAAAGTTTTCAATATATTCCTTGATTTTTACCATTAAACATTTAAACCTTCTATCAGGTTCAACTCCAATCCACATAGTGAAGATCCACTCTTCGTCACCAATATATATTTCTACAAATTCAACATAAAAATATATAATTGACAGGAAATATTACAACACATCTTCTGCCAAAGTGTATACAGAGTGAATACCTATATCTGGATCACATCAACCATCTCAAATCACAAAGGAGTGAATGACACTGAAAATTTGTTGCAATACATATATGTTTATTATTATTTGTTCTCACATGGAAGGGTTCGTTTAATAATAAAACTATATTTATTTACATTACAACTAATCAACCATTTCATTATATTAAAAAGGAGGCACTACTACTAATTTGTAAAAATTCTTAATAACATAAAGATCATAATCTAATAAAATAGATATATTATTTTGAGATTTATGATTTTCTCAATCAACTTAAATTTTAAAACTAAATGTATAATCAATAATTAGAAAGAGAAAAAAGTTAAGGGATTAGCATGGTAAAAGAAACTTAATGAGCTTAATCTAAAACAAAATGTGTAAACATAAAGAATTGAACCCTAAGAAGTTATCATAGTAATGAAAAATATAATGAGCATGCTCCAACTTGCTCACACAAATATGGTGGGGATTTTCTAACAAAGTTATGTAGGTACCTACTCTCCCCGTGTACCTAGATCACTAATATATTTTATGGCATAGTTTGTTATGTTTGATAATTAGTTAAATGAAGTTGCTTTATGTGATAGGACATTTTATTAAGGAAAATGTTTTGAGACATAAAAAAATTTAAAATTTAAAGAGATAAATTTAAATAATAAAGTTAATCATATTTGATTTTGAAGAGTTATTGTTAATTTAATATTTTCTATTGAAAAATTATTTGAAAAAAAAGGATCAATAAAATGTTCATCAAATGAAACACAATCTTATAGAAAGTTCCAATGAATAATGCATGTCCATAATAGTAAGTATCAAAAGTTACACTTTGTTATTCCTTTTAAAAATTTATGTATTGTGATTTTTAATCAAATTTTGACAACCTTTTAACATATGACAACCTTTAACATATGAAAAGTATATGGTTGATTTTTATTAATTTTAAACATTAATAGATGCACAGAAACACATCCTAAAATATAAGTGTAAAAAATAAATTGAATATATGATATACTATTTGAACTAGTAAATTTTATAATTAATATAATATTTATTAAAAAACATTTAACAAATTTTACAATTAACATAATATTTATATTTTTTTAAAGTAAAGTAGTATCTATAGAGTTTAAAACTGGTAAATAGAGTTTAAGGTATATTTTTTTAAAGTAAAGTAATATCTATAGAGTTTAAAATTGGTAAATAGAGTTTAAGGTATTATCTCTAAATTGCACAATTCAATAAAAGACAGAAAGACCAAAATAAAAAGTTTTAACCAATTGTATAATGGTGGTTGCGGAGGTTACTTTGGAGTAGATAAGAAGAGATTTAGTGGAAAATAAATACTATTGGCCTAGAGTTTCTAGCAATATAAATATTATCAAAGTTTTCAATAATTTAAGGGAAAACGAGATTGATGGGTGGCGCATGAAAAGTGAGGGGAGCATGTGAGGTCGTAGCTAGGTTTTCCACA
The DNA here is from genome assembly GCA_027924585.1 of Larix kaempferi. Lineage (NCBI taxonomy): Eukaryota > Viridiplantae > Streptophyta > Pinopsida > Pinales > Pinaceae > Larix > Larix kaempferi. Next base: position 8,535,836 of record BSBM01000893.1, read on the forward strand.
AGAGAAAAATTCTCCGCTCGCATTAGGGATCAGCCCGGCTGCGGGCTAAGGAGGCAGTGTATCGGCCTTTAAGGGGAGCTATGACATAGTGGGCAGCATACGTATCTGTAAGCTTCCGTATATGCGCATATACGGAAGCTTCTGCAACTTCCGTATATGCGCTGCGCATATACGGAAGCTACGCATATATGGAAGCTTATGTATTTGTGCAGCTTCCGTATATGCGCATATACAGAAGCTTACGAATACATACGTTGTGCATATACAGAAGCTTCCGTATATGCGGAATGAATATATGGAAGCTGCGCATATACAAAAGCTTCCGTATATGCACAGCTTCCGTACCCGTAAGCGTCCGTACATGGGCATATACAAAAGATTTCGTATATGCACATGTTTTCGTATATGTGCATATATAGAAGCTTCCGTATATGTGCAGCGTATACAAAGCTTCCATATATGCGCATATACGGAAGCTGCGCATATACGGAAGCTTCTGTATATGCGCATATACAGAAGCTTTCGTAAGCTTCCTTATATGTGCATATACGGAAGCTTCTGTATATGTGCATATACGGAAGCTTTTGTATATGCACATATACGGAAGCTTCCGTATATGCTTCTGTATATTGGCATATAAGGAAGCTTACGAAAGCTTCTGTATATGCGCATATACGGAAGCTTCCGTATATGCGCATATGCAGAAGCTTCCGTATATGCGCATATAAGGAAGCTTACGAAAGCTTCTGTATATGCGCATATAAGGAAGCTTCTGTATATGCGCATATACGGAAGCTTCTGTATATGTGCATATATGCGCAGCTTCCATATATGCGCAGCTTCCATATAGCCGCATATATGGACGCTTACGGATACAGAAGATGCGCATACGTTGCGCATATATGAAAGCTGTGCATATACGGAAGCTTCTGTATATGGGCATATATAGAACGCTTTTGTAAGCTTCCATATATGCGCATATACGGAATGCCTACTTAAGCTTCCATATATACCCTGTGCAGATACTACGGAAGTGTTCCGTATCTGCACATATACGGAAGCTGTGCATATAGGGAAGCTTCCGTATATGCACATATACTACAGAAGCATTCCATATATGTGCATATACGGAAAGCTTTCGTATATGTGCAGCTCCGTATATGTGCAGTTTCCGTACATGCGCTGCACATATATGGAAGCTTCCATATATGCGCAGCTTCCATAGATGCGCATATACAGAACGCATCTTTTGTATATGTGCTACGCATATACGGAACGAAGCTTCTATATATGCACATATACAGAAGCTTCCGTAAGCTTCTTTATTTGTGCATATACGGAAGCTTCCGTATATGCACATATACGGAAGCTTCTGTATATGCGCATATAGAGAAGCTGCGCATACGTTGTTGTGCATATACAAAAGTTGCGCATATACGGAAGCTGCACATATAGGGAAGCTTCCGTATATGCGCAGCTTCCATATATGCGCAGGGCATATATGGAAGCTTCTGTAAGCATTCTGCATATGCGCGTATACGGAAGCCACACATATACGGAACCTATGCATATACGGAAGCTTCCGTATATGCGCAGCGGATAGATGGAAGATTTCGTATATGCGCATGTGTGGAACGCTTATGGAAGCTTCCATATATGTGCATATAAAGAAGCTTCCATAAGCGTTCCGTATATGCGCATATACGGAATGCTTCCGTAATCGTTTCGCATATACAGAATGCTTCCGTAAGCATTCTGCATATATAGAATGCTTCCATAAGCGTTATGCATATGTGTATATGTTGTTGATCGAGAGATCCTATATACTAGAATATACACCAGTCTATATACCGAAATATACACCAGTGTATATGCCAGTATATACACCAGTCTATATATGGAATATACATTGGTGTATATATCGGTATATACACTGGTGTATATTCTGGTATATACACCAGTCTAAATATGGAATATACATTGGTGTATATACCGGTATATACACTGGTGTATATACCAAAATATACACCAGTGTATATACTGGTACATACACCGGTGTATATGTCCGTATATACCCTCATACAGCAGTATCATTACCTCAATACCGGTATATGACCCTTCGATCGAGAAAATATCACCTTCACACTCCTTAAGTCCCTTCCCCATGTCAAAGATTAGTGGGGTTGTTCTAGGAGATACATACCAGAGATTACTCTAAATTATACATGACATAACCCACTTGGGTGGCTTTTGTCGATGCTCTCAAGAAGGAAGTTCTACCATGTTGGAAACTATGAGGACTGATAGACTAGATGGACAACTTTACGCCATGAGAGAGACCAAATAATGCAGGAGTTCACCAAAATATTGCATACCTTGTGTTTAATGCTTTCTATCGGAGACTCCAATGACACTTGGTAGTAAAGTGCCATAATATCCTACATAGGTACATCCAAACATATATGCATTTTTTGGACATATCCTCATTAGGAGACACTTATCAATGTGATGTTAAAATTGAGAAAAATATTTAAGCAAGAGTTTAGGTATGCAAATCAACTACAACAAAAGAACGATAAAGGTGGACCTAATGCATGAAACATAGAAAGAGCAAGCATAACCAACTTTAGGACAACTAGTCTAAGCCACATGCAAATAAGGGTAATGGAAAGTTGAAGGAGGTACAAGATTCTGCCATCAAATATGTTCATGGTTTCATCAACATTGATTTTGTTCAAGGTTCCATATGCATTGATTATGATTCCACCACCTCATGACCATGGTTTATTTGTGCCCCATATAAGAGGGATAGAAATATTTCTAGAGTTAACATATCTCCTAATCATTATATCACTCATTTATTATTTTTTGATGATGTATTGTTTTTTGGAAATGGCACTTATGCATAATGGATGGCTTATTTGAGTATTATCAAATTATTTAGTGAAGCCTTAAGGATGTAAGTTAGTGCCCATAAATCTATGTTCTTATAAAGTAATGTTAAATAGTAATGTTTCCACTAGGTACATAATATTTTCCCTTTCAATATGGATAGCATTGATGTAGGTTTCAAATATCTTGGTTATTTCTTGAAGCCTAATTGTTACAAAAAGGATGATTGGATATGGTTACTTAGAAAAGTGGAAAAAAGAATAAGTATTGGGGATTTTAGATGGATTTCACTTGGTGGTAGAATAAGGTCAACAATTTCTTATTCATTCAAACCATCTATTGTCTAGGAGTAGATATTCTTGGTATTATAAGCTTCCTGGTAATGGTAGCCTTCTTGATATAGGTCAGGAGGAACAAATTTCGTTGTCTTATTGTAATTCCATGTATGTAAGGATACTGGATAACTGGACTCTGCAACAAGAAATGTGATTTCTTTTCCTTCTTGAGAGGTGTCTAGAGGGCCAATTTTTGGTCCAATTTCTATAGGAGAGTTGATTAGTGGGTATGAAGATACTATGAAGACACTCCCTACATAAGGTCACCGTTTCTAAACTTCATTGGTTTGAGCCTTATATATATATATATATATATATATATATATATATATATATATGAATGAGCAAATAAATCTTATAATATTAAACTCCATAACTTAATATTTTAATTCAATATAATATTTTATGAATCTAAAAATAAAATAAAATAATAGTATTTAAAAGTATTATAAGATAAACTATTTCATTTTTTTGTTTGTTATTTTTTGGTTGTTTGTAATCAATAAATTTGATATGATCCATAAATAAAAAAGATAAATGTAATGTCTATGAAAATGAGAAATTAAAAGATAATATAATATTTTAAGCAATTTTTAAGCAATATATGTAGAAAGAGGTAGAACAAGGTAATCGTATTTGAATAATATTTTGTGCCTTTCTAGACAAAGAAGGGCCCTCTCATTCTCATCCATTTTGTTCAAGCATTTAAACAAATGTATGCTAGCGTATTATATTCTAACAGGACGATATGTATATACAATAGGCATATGTGCACATACAGAATACATAAGTGCTTTTGTATGTGCACATATACAGATGGTTCATATATAGAAGCACTTTCATATATGTTCCTTCCCTATATGCAAATATAAAAAGCGCTCTTCATTATATACGCATATATGGAAGCGCTTCCATATAAGCACATATACATAAGCGCTTCTGTATGCACCTTATGTATATGTGTCTTCTGTGTATGCTCATAAATGTAAGGCTCTTAGAGTCATATGTACCCTTTACATCATTGAGTCTTGGATCCATATGTACCCTTTACATCATGCAAAAACACTTCATAGTTACTCCAAACATGAAGTTACATAAGGACACAAAATATATGCCATCTTAGGTTTTCATGGTTGAATTTTTTCTTAAGGAAAGCTCCATGCGGATTACTTTCTAAAACATGAAACATCTAATGAATTTTTCATATGCATCCTTGCACATCCTTCTCTTTGCCATTACACAATTTATTTCTTGTAATATTTCCTTGACATATTTATCTTTTTCCACATTGTAAGACTTTCTTACTTGATAATCATGAACTTTGTCTCTCCATTGCTTATTAGACCACACTACTAGACCTTTGAGTCATATATGACAATCATGCAACCATCTTATCATATCTACAAGCAAACACGATCTATTCAACAAGGAAACTAATACCACTTACTATCATGGAGTTACTCCGAACATGCTTCTCCATAAGCCATGTTTAACTATTGCAACCATGACCCCTACTTAGTGCTCTCCTTGCAACTTGCAAACAAGCACCATGCACCATGTATTGTGCTATGGCCTTCTCTACAACAAATTTCAACTACCTTCTCAACAACTACCCAGATGCATTCCATGCAACTTTGATATTTCCATGCACCGTGAAGTTATTTGTATTGAGCTTTCTCATAGGAGGTTGCCCCCTTGAAGTGGCATGTGATCAATATAAAAGTGATTATGAGTTCTGTCATTTATGCTATTTCGCATATTCTTATTAATTAATTGTTGCAGGTGCATCACATGCTCCATGTAATGATAATTGGTGATGTTTAAATAAATACAAAATCTTCACTTGAATTTTCCCAGTGAAACCCCCCCACTCACCAAAATTGTATCATGCTCTTGTTAGAAACAACACAAAATCTTACTAAATCATTACATGCAAATTCACATGCACATGATGACAACCCAATCACAACTTATTTGGCAATTTCATAATAAGCAAGAGCTCTTTCTAACATAACATTCAGTGACACATGAGATTGTATGGAATCATATGCATAAAAATCGATTGATCATTGTGAGTTACTAAGTGGGCAACATGGTACAAAAAATGATAGAATTGAGTTCATATGTGAAGGATAAGGCTATAAAATGATGAGCAAATCAATGAATTTCTAGAGCACATCAATTACTGACCTCAAAGATAGGGTAAACACTGCTTTCACGGATAGTTATGTCTAAAAAGTTTAAGAACTATTTTTTTAATTTTGAAAATATGAGATTCAATAAGCCATTTAATATAGTGTTATATAAATATTACATTGTATCAACAAAATGGTAATCTACAAAGATAGAAATGATTTCTATAAAAAAAAAATTAATATAAATATTTCAACAATTTAAATTTTAAACTACTTAAATAAAAAGATTTATTTTTTTTAAGACCGAAACACACTATAACTCTAAATTAAATATGTTGATATCCAAACTTTTTCAAAACAATACTATACACAATTATGAAATAAACCAATTTTACAACGAAATAGTAAATTTAAACTTATAAAAATGCAATATTTGACATGATACAACCCTATGTTAGACTTCTTAGCACAAACCAATTTCCACCTAGTGGTTAGTGGCTTGCAAATCTTCGTCAACATGTTTATGATTAAGTGTACAATATGTCATGATGCAAATGTGGATGTATCTAACTTATTTTAATTTAGCTATCAACATTATTTTCAATTATTATTCAAATTCTTCTTTATATCATGAGGTATACGTGGATGTATGGTTATATTTATTTGATACATATTCTAATGCACATCAAAAAGTTTGTATACCGTATATTAGCTTGCTCCAACTAAGTCACTTTTGCTTTCTAATTCATTTCGTAGTGTCTAAGAGGCCCAATATCCATGTAGTAGCTTCTCGTCATCAATGATAAGTTGGGTCGAGGGGTAACTCTCTCAAACCTTTAGGGAAACTGGTATTTATAATTATTGTGCTTGGTTAGAGTTAACATACAAATAAAGATTTATAGTCTTTTTAAAGTGTAAAAGCTTTGGCAAATTTTATTAAATTTTAAATTTTCAACCATAAAATGTTTGGCGTTATTTTTATAAAAATATTGAAATTTATTAGGAATTTATATAGTTTCCAGATGATGTTTAGAGTAAAAACAATTATCCTATGGAATTTGGGTAAATCATTTTTAAAAAATGGAAAATGACAAAAAAAAAAGATTCAAAAATTAGCCCATGGAGTGAATTTGCTCCCTAAAAGTTTTCTTGCTCCATGTTAATATTCCATCTTTGTGTGCTCACCTCAATTTTTCATATCCATATTGTGTGCACTCTCTAAGTCCACATGTTAGCCATGAATGTTAATTGTCACCAATGTACCGAGAAGAACACACAACATACTAAGAAGATGGACAATCATTTTAACTATAATTATACATACATTTTAACTATAATTATACATACAACATACTAAGAAAATCAACAATCAAATAAGACAAAACATACTAAGAAGATGGACAATCACTTTATTTATAGATGAAAATTTGGACCACCTTCTTTAATGGATTTCTTTTTACCTAAAACATGCTCCTAATTCTACATAAAAAAAGATTTCATAGGATTTAACCTCATTTTGATGCTTGATATTCCTCATCTTAATATTCCTTATATCGCAAATAACTAGAAAAGAATAAGGGGAAATGACTAAAACAAATTAAGAAAATCATGTCCTAAAATATTTATAGATTCATAAAAGAGGAAAGAAAAATTTAGTTTAATATACAAAGAGCAAATTAGACAAAAATAAATAAATAAATAAAGGAGTAGTACACTAATGCATATATGTGTTAAAGGGAGTATATTTCATTATGTTATGAAGATGGGTGGTTGGGAGGAATGAGTGTTACCCTCCCCACCCAAGTTAAATTCTTGTAAGTGACATGATGCTCTTGTTGAGCCCCTATATATTGACTATGTAAATTCAGCCATACCTTGACTCTTCGGTTGTCACATAAAATATAGAAACCATGTTGCCATTAATGTAATCTTCATGCATTCCCAGGGCCCTATGAATATCATGTATTTCCTTGAGGCAATTCCCATGATTCCCAAGGCCCATGGCCCAGAAACCCAAATGTGTGTCAAAATACTCTCAATACAACCATATATACAAGGCCCAAAATAGATCAAGGATTGGTAGTTATAGCCAATCCACAAAAGCGACTAAAACTTACTTGTATTGGGAAGGAAATGGGGCTCATTCTCTCTATTGCATGTCCCAAAATTGAATGAATAAAAAATACACAAGCTAGACCATTTGAAGCCTAAAAATATATAGGTCGAGAGTATCTTATAATAACCAACATAACATAAAGAATGACACAGTGCCCCAAAACAAACAAACTTAAAAAGCGAAGAATGGAACCAAAGCATAGAAAGGTGATAGACATCAAAATGACATCTCTACATTAAAAAGTTAAATAGTAAAATTAAAATAATAAATAGTAAATACTTAATATTTTGATTTCAAAATAACATCTATACATTAAAAAGATAAACTAAAAAAAAGGCGTATATAATATATAAAAAATTAAAACTTAAAACTTAAAAAATTAAACGCCGATTTACTTCAATGCAATAATTTAAAAAATAATTAAAATTTTCTAAATAATTTATTAATTAATAAAATAAACCTAAACCAATATGACTACATAGCGACCAACCACTCCATATCAATCACATTTTTGTGGCAAATCGTTTACACCTAGGTTTCCTCTTATTAAACGGCTTATGAGGACTTCCACCGGGTGCCCTGTTTTTTAGGAAAATTGCTTCAATTACTAAAAGCTTTTTATCTTTTTGACAGTCTAAAAGAAATTTTTAAGAAAAACCAGAAAAATTCAAACAAAAAAAAACCTGTGAAGGGTTTAACCAACATTAAACCAATATTTTTCATTCGCTACAACTTGTTTTTTCCATCACCATCGCTATTTCGTGGACAGGCTCGCCTTGGATACTCTCTCTGAAATCATAAAGTGATGTGCAAAATAGACAATTGTTACTGAAACTTTTAGAGTTCTAGATCAAGCAAACAACACAGATAGCGTCGTCGTTTTTAAGCTCGTCTCCCAATCCCTCGTTTCTGATAGAAGTACAAGGCAGTTATTCTCCTCAATAATAAGAAGAGGGCTTGAAATTGTATCAAGGATATTTTTAGGGGTGAAATTTAGCCCATGGGCTCTTTTTCAATGTTTTTTTCCAAAAAAAGATTCACCAATTTGCATTTTTTGAAGCCCCATTTCGCCCAATTTGGATGGGGTAAACGTGTTTTACTCTAAAAATCGCCAAATTATTATATAAACTATATAAAATCCTTAGAAATTGAAATGATATTATAAAAATATCGCCAAATGTTTTATAGTTGACATTTTAAGAATTGGTAAGATTCGCCAAGGTTTATACACTTTTAAATAAGTATGGATCCTTAAAATTATCCCTGAATTGTATCATGAGCTGCCCACACAACTTCACCAAGTTCCTGGAAAACCCAAAAACGCAGTTGATCGAATGTCTCATATATCCCATCAAGAAAACAACATGGGGACTCTTACATGATACAAAGGAACTGCCATGATAGAAATCACAATTCGATACCGATCTTACCAAGCCTACAGATACAGAGATTGAGTTATAAAACATCCACTTGCATGACTACCTATTATCTCAAATTCAATAACTAGGGCGCGCTTGATGTTTCCCGGTATTCCAAACCAAATCTGTGGGCAAAAAGTTCTGCCGCCAACCTTTTTCACAATAAGATAGTTGTATGGAACCATGAATTGATAATAAGATAGTGTTTAAGTAAAAATACGATCTTTTGAAGCCACCAAAACCTGTAACTTTCCTTCCTGAAAGGTTATTTTCTGCATTGGTAGAGTAGAGAGGGGCCAAATGAAAAGAGCGATAAAAAAGGGGGGTCATTGAGCGCGGGTTGTATCAAAATTCAAAATTCAAATTCGAGTGACAATGAGTGGATGAGATAGGTGATGGCATGCACATGCATAGCATGTATGATATGCTTGGAGATGGTACAACTGGCGGATGAGACAGGTGATGGAATGTTCATGCATAGCATGTATGATACGCATGGAGATGGTGGTCGGGGCTCGGGTGGATTGCCGTTTGTCGATATCCCTAGCTGGAATTTTCTCGCTGCACACGTAGGGTTGAGGGTACGTCAGAGCCCCTGCAGCAGACTTAATTAGTCTGCTGTGGGGTGCATATGGCTTGCCACGGAATATAATCAATCAAATTATTCCCTGCAGGGGAATGTTAACTAGTAAAAAGATAGTAAAAGAAACAAAACTACTATTGCATTTGTTTTCGTCATTTTTTCACAATCTTGGTTAACTATGAACTATTTGCGCCCAAAATCTAGTTCGTATATATAAGACAATCTTGAAGGGAACTAGAAACAAAGTTTTTGAGGAAAAATTATGATCCAGATGTCTGAAACAATCAGAATCCTATGATCTTCAGACAACTCCCAAAAAATTTATATTTGTATTAATATGCAGAGAGCTTACCAGTAAAAGCTCCTTCATAGTTGTGAGCCTCCAGCAAATGAGCATGATGATAGATTGAATAAATAGTAGTGGATTGTGTCCAAAATGAGATCCAAGGAATGCCGAATTTCTTGGTCACATCAAGTGACCAGTAGAGTATGGTATCGGCTATGACGAAAGAGATGGGGGCCCCTGCCTTTTTGAGACTGTGAATAAGCTGTTCGAACTCCTCTCCCATGTTTTCCACAGCGCACATATGATCCAAGAACCTGCCTGATCGATCGAAATCGAAAGGAAATCCATCAGAGATTCGAGCAGAGCGAATATCAAGACCCATATTGCAGGCTCCCATATGAATGGGATCGATTCTAGACTTGCTGAAATGAGCTTTGGTGATTTGAGAATGGGTGTGATGCATTGTGATGAAGGCGACTGTAAGACCTGCAGAAGCAAGCTTTTCTGTCAAGTGCATAATGGGATTTATATGACCCTGTAATGGCAACGGAAAAACTAGAGCATGCAGCAAGTTGGGTGAAGGTTCAGGGTTGGAACCCATGGCTCAAAACAATGTGATGAAATGCGAGGAAAGGTATATTTGTTAGGGCAAGCCCATAGTGGGCAAGCGGATTCCATCTGGCCACTCGATTTGGGCATCATTTCAAAAACTGGCATGTTGGATAAGATTCTAACAAAGACTTAGAGCCTACGAAGGGCAGTAGGTCATCCTTAACACATTAACTACCACTTCTTTTTAATTTGTGGTTCGTGAATACTAATAGGCGATAACTTAAGTTTGTGGCTTGTGAATATTGATATACCACAAGTTAAGTGCTGTCATGAACAAATTAAATATCTTATTCGTTTTTCATGTGTAGTTCTAATTACTGGTTGTTTATGCCCTTAACTATGAGTTATCCATGCATCAATGCATCAACTACTAGTTATTTTTTATATCCTTTTATTTTATAATTGTTTATTTCAAATTTGGAATATCTTCCTCAACTTTATCACCATATCAATGTTAAATTGCTTATCAAATAAGAATGCTACATAAATTATGTTTTTTTGTAGATTGCATAACGATAAGACAAGTGTATGTGACATCAATTATGTTTTTTTAGATTGCACAAGGATAAGACAAGTGTACTATCTCCCTAGTAATGATTACTACTAAATAACTTGTTGATCTTTTGTTTATAACACTTAATTTGTGAGTTCTCAATATTCATCCACCAACGTTAAATGACTATACTCATTAATAAATTAAACCTTTATAATCTTTAAATATAAAAAGATATTTACGCCAAAGGCGTTCTTTCTCCAAAAGACAATCCATGCTCCTATAGCAGGATTCCTCGTCTATAAAACGAATGACAACACGACACGTGCCTTCACGCCAAATTCACTCATCTTTTGTTCACAGACTCTTTTCTGCCAAATTCATCAAAGTTCCTCCTTTGCCGGCTCACCAGTCACCAGTCACAGTTCTCGTAGGATTTTGTCAGCGCTACAATCCCCGTTCACCTTCAGTCATCTTTTCCACAGGATTTTGTCAGCGCAGCAAGATATCCTGGAGATTAACCCCTAGGTTATCGATGCAAATACAAGGATACGACACTCCAGATCGACACTTGTAGCTCCCTCCTCTCTCATCGACGTCAACTTTGGCAAGGTTCACCAAGCCCTCGGTCTCATTGATCCTCGATGAGCCGAGGACTACATCCAGGTTTTCATAGCCTCCCAGCCATGACGAGGAGGGCAGGGAGCTTCTTTCAACATAAGAGTGGAAAATTGTCACGAACCCAATTTTCAAGTCTTGTCAAATTTGTGAATTTTTGAAATCTTTCAAAAAGAACTTTTCACAATAAGATGTAAGATACCATAATTCCTTGTAAACATGATGTCCTTGTTTATCCTTTAACAAAATTTTTATATGTCTAAAGACTATTATCTATGCAACTTCTTTGAAGACTTATAATTAAAAGAAAAATCTGCATGATAAATAGAAGGTTTGCTTAACAAATGTATATCTATGTAGACCCAACAACCTTTTGGTAGTAACGAAGCACATAATTAACACACCAAAAATCATTTCATGATCAACTAGGAAAAATTACCATTCATTCACCCTTTCTAGTTCAATTAGATGGATAAGGTTGCATACTAGAGTATTTCAAAATTAACATAGAATCTTCAGTTGTCAACACTATGCATACACAAGGAAATAATCATCATGGTTAATAATAAATAAATGCCTAATAAATAATGCATAAGATACACTTATTCAAGCTTGACACATTTGAATTTATACTGAAACATAAGCAAGGAAGTATCGCATACGAAATCATCATAATTATCAACCATATAATGCAAAAATAACACAACCAGGGACACATAAGAAACACAAAGCTAGTACACCATTTTACCGTGATTCACCCGCAACTTGGGCTACGTCCACAAAGCATTATCGCTTTATTATTCTTAAGAAAATCAAAGATTACATCCAACAAAACTTCTTATTTACATAGTTACCTTTTCAAGACCTCTCTCATAGGAAGCATATTAAAATAAACAAAAAAATCTTCTATCCTTCTCCTACCCAGAGATAATGTACCTTTCAACACCAATATAGACATATGAATTCTTTCTTCAAAATATGGTAAAAGATAGTACTATCACTTTCCTTAGCTCATAAATAGATATTTATAATTCCCTTATCAGGGAATGATGAACCCAAAACTATACCTTTTAAGTTTTATAAGATTACCTCTAATGGTTCTTTAAGCTTGGTCGTATACCAAAAATGTATTAGGTGTGGTTATGCCTTAATCGGTGGAACTCCTTCCTAGTTAGAGCACACATGGAGCACACATGGGTTTAACTATTTCCAAGGAATGTAATAATTCCTCATAACTATACTTCATACTTAACATCCTTGATCGAGTGGACTAAATCAAGACACAACTTTTTCTATACACTTATATATAATTACTTCAAATTTTCTAACCCAAGTGTATTGGATTGTAATCTTCCTTATTCTTACTGGAACATATAATAAATAAATTACTATGGAGATTAAGTTCAAGTTATAAAGATAGCCCACGCTAAGAAATCTGCAGAGTATTCATTTCTGCGACCACGCAACTTCTTGGAGTATAAGGATAATCGGTAAGCGGAAGTCGAACCTTGTCAGCTTAGTATACAATATCACCAGGACGGTTCAACTCTATCATTTTGAATGTGCAAAGACTGTCTCTAAGCTAGGCTAGGCAGTTTTTAACATAAACTGCTGTTTGGATGACAGGATGCAAAAACAAAAACATTTAAACTGTACTACACAGGGTTTAATCAATATAAAAGAAAAATCGCAGAGATGAAGATCTCTTATAGGAAGGATCCTCATACCACAACCACAGCTATTTAAATAACGCATAGACCCCGTCTACGTGGGGTTCACATACAATCCTAACTTGTCAACACATAGAAATACTTAACAACATCTTGTTAATGGGAGCATGCGGGTTACATACCTTGAGTGTGGCAGGTGGTCTTACCTATCTAGCGTATGGTCATTACTTTCGTTTACATCACTAAGGGCTCGGCTTCCTTCAAAAGATAAATACCAGCCAACAATCCAAGAATTCAAGTCAATGTCTTCTCCTTACTTGATTCCGTTTAGGTGGTTTTTACCCACAACTCACACCTAAAAATATGAAATCTTCTTTCTTAATATAATTTACCATTTAAGAAAATACCTATTAATATTTATGATGTTCTACATTGTAATGCGATGTAGTGTAGTGTAAGGCATTATGTAAAGGAAAGTACCTTTTTCTCTCTAAATACATATCCCAATACCTTTTAAATAACCTCTTATTCGAAGAGTTTGTAATACAGGAAAATGTCTTTATACAATTATATATTATATATATACGTATGTCAATATATTTTTAAAATACCTCTTATTTAGGATATAGTAATTAATATGCATTTGAACAAATTATAATATTTATCAAATGCTTGATAAATATTATAAAAACTTGATATGTCTTTGATATAAGTTTTCAATCCAAAAAGTATTATAATATATCTAAAATGTATATAATTATCCATTAATAGTTATCAGTATTTATTTATAAATCCTTCCTATATATGTAAGACACACACACACACATATATATCCATTAAAATAGTTTAACATAACTATTGACTATATAATATTCACCTAGTCCCTTAGTTTATGTTTGTCTTTACTTAGGTAGCATTCTTAGAAATTCTAATGAGTGATCGTCACTAGTTCATTTTATCCCTAGTACCTTTGGGTACCAAGGTGGCATGGTCATCGTTGATAACTCTCTCCTAGTGTAATTCAACTGACTAGCATTGTTGCATTGCCATCTTTTAGTCTCCTACAACTTAGGGATTTAAACTTAAATAACACCTAGGAATCATAATAGTAATCTCATGGTCCGCTGGTGGGGCCTTGGCCTTGAGCTCCTCACCAGGGCCATATTCATATTTAAAATATACATTTATAAAGTTAGGTAAAAAAATGAGGGGTGTTAGAAAAATTGATGTCTCGGGGCTTGTGTTGCTCATCCTCGTGGGCAGTCGAATCCATCGAAAGCAGCGTTGAGGGTGCACGGTAATCAAAACTTACAGGGGACTTCAATTGATGTCTCAATGAGTTGATGGACAAGCTCAGCCTCACCTTCACCATAGTAAGAAAGCTCATGGTTGTTCAGATCTGTTGGTTTGTTGGTTTACATTAAAAGCTGTGTTATCCAGCATCTTGCCGATTTAGGGTTTTCTACATATACGGGTTTCTATCGAGCTCCGAGATGGGCTGCCTTCCCTTTTAAGATTTTGTTTATTCGAGATTCTCTTTTTATATTTCGTTTATTCCAAATTCATTCGAGGTACTAAGCTTTTTTTAATATAAGGAAGCTTGACTGGAATTAAAAACACTGCAAAGTCTCTGCCAATGGAATTCGGTGGACAAAGAAAAATAATGGGAAGATGATGCACAGTTGCTGGAAATTGGATGAGACTTCCAAAATAAATGCATGGCTTCTGAAGTTCATTACACATTTAGTGAGTGTTTATTTTCAATAGAATCACCAAATCACTTCAACAGGGGACTTCTGAAGTATGCACTAAGAATTGAACCTTAGCGAGTTGCATATTATGGTTATTGTTACTTCCAGTGTGGCTGAAAGATTTGGGTTTTTCTGTAATATCTCAAATTTTGGACTAACTAGTTTTGTTGTTATATTGGGCCACGGCCCCAGCACATATGTTTTATTTTGAGTATTGGGAATGATCCCTAGCACCTATGATTTGTTCTTTTATATATTGACATATTAGACATGGACCGTGACTCATTTCCTTATTTGAGTGTATACTAGGCGAGAAGGCCCCGATGTTTTAATGATGTTCTTCAGCTTTGATATGGGTACAAACCCTAATATACTAAGATGATCTTTTGTTACTTACTGTGCAGATCTATGATTTTACATGATTTCACTTATGAGTGTATTGAGCATGGAATCAGAAACACACATATAACCTACGTACTGAGCGTAAGCCCCGAGGTACCTAGAAGAATGTTTATGTACTCGGAGTAAGCCCTGAGGTACATTGAGTGTTGGGCCAAAGCCGTGGAGCACTCCAAGCTTGATAAATGAATACCGGATCCGAGGCCACTTGAATATTCTAGATATGCCTTACAACCACATTCTAGCACTGATGTTGAGCAGGAAGCTCTGGAATTGCACTAGCATAACGCCCATGTGAGAGTGTTGAGTTAAAAGGATGTGAAGAGCACTCAGGGTTACTAAATATCAAAGTGTTGAGTCGGAAAGACTCTGAATAGCACTTTTATTTTCATCACATTTATTTAATTTGATTAAATGATTCATCTTTTATCTATCATCACATACTGCGGGAACTACCATGTTAAACAAGGGACTCCGACATGCAAAAAGAGAGACTAGAGGTGCCTATCCAAGCTTATCGAAAGACCATCCAAAGAAGTGGACCATACCATTAAAATTTTTAAACAAAGTATAATGTGAAGATACAAGATTAAATATTATTATTATTAATTAATGATGTGATTATTTATTTTTAAAAGACATTTATTGCATATAGTGTATGCATAGTGGGTTGCTACACTATTTAAATAGTATTAATAAAGAATTAATAACTAGGTTAGAAATATTATTATTGTAATTATTGTTGTTATAATTATTATGAAGACCTTAAATCAGAAATCACTTATAGTTAAAACAATTGAAAAAGTCCTAGTGCAAAAAGACTAGATATTTATTATCAAATAATATCTTTTAAATATTATTTATTTAATTTAAAGAAACTAATTATTCCAACAGTCATAATTCAAAACTCCCCTACATAAAGAGGGCAGATCCTAATTTTTGGGGATCATCTATTCTTTTTCATTATCATTCTCTTATGGTAATCAAAGAGGAGTCTTTTCTGCTCCAAGAAACTGAAGCAGTCTTACCGAATAATACCATATCTGAATCAGCAGTGAACCTAGGGCCTCTATCTCTCATTGCATGTTGGCACCAGCTCAGGGGGGTCCAATTAGAACTAGGAATAGTCTAAGGGTCATGGTTGGGAGGAATGTGGTAGCCCCAAAGCTATCCAGTTAAGAAAAATCATTCTCACAGGTCAGGTAAGCATAAAAATGTACTGCAATAATTATTTTTTGAGTGTGCAAGCTCCTACAGGAAAGGATCAAGTGCCAAAGCAACCAGGTATGTAATATTAATTGCTTTGATTTCAGTTAGAGTAGACATAGGATTTTGGATTAGAATTGTTATTGTAGCATTGTTTAATTCCTAATATATATATTATCAACTTAGAGGTTTGGCCCAGAAACCAGTGGAGGGTCTAGCAGGTCTAGCTAAGCTAGCCTGTGCTAGACATCGCACCATCAGAAAACATAGAAATGCTTTCATTGCTGATTACAGATTTGTATAATGTGCTTTCCTCGTATTATTTACCTAGACTAGGGTTATTATTGTGATTATTATCTCCTTAATAAAAATTACATTCCTGTTTGTATGATTTTAATAATTGGTAGAGAAGGGCTTACTTCTACATTCCATTCCTTATTATTATCATTTTTCTTTCTAGGCTTGAAATTTATTAATTGAAAACCACAGAAGAACATCAAAACAGCCATCGAAACTCTCATCCACCCCATACATAAAAACGCAGGCTATTCATTGAAATCATAATTATTATTCTCTGCTTTCCCAAACCAGGGTATCCTACACCCCACATTATTAACATCTATACGATTTCTACCAACAGTCAACCCATTACAAAGAGACAATGCATCAGGTATTACAAGGAAATATGAATGCAAACATAGACTTGGACATTTCTTTTTACAATCTACTTCATAATCTTTTAAAACCCCAATGATTACCATTTCAAGGAGCAAAGGCCCACAGTACATGTAGCTTTTCACCTATCAAGTTCTTTAAACATAACGACCTACAAATCAAGAGAACAAACCCCACCCATGACTTTACCATTTGATACTGCCATCATAATAAACGCCGACAGCATAGTATTAATATATCAACCCATGTTCCCTTGAAGGAAAAATGAACAATAGCTAGGGTTACAGCTTCCACTAAAATGCAGGAGGTTCTACATAGTTACATTTCAACCAAACAATACACATAACATACAGACAAGCGTTATTTAGAAACGTAGGAACTGGAATCGAATCCCTCTACTCTTTCATTCATTTAAAACCCTTCCTGTTTCTATCTCTTGCAAAAACCTGAAACACAGTAGTAAGAACAAAATCTTAGAACGTTTCAGGCTTGTAAATTTAACTTCAGGGTTACGATTCATCTTGTCAAACATTCACGGTTAGAAAGCCAAAATATTTCGAAGACCTTAGATGCAGACATCATTCCTTTTTCAATAGACAGAGTACCTCACCCTTTCACATTTTAAATATGAAGACATCAAATCGAGAACCCACAGGGTAGAGCAACCATGAAAGAAAATGCAGAAGTCAAACATTATCTTTACATCATTTGAAATACATGTTAAAAATCCAAATAGAAAACACAAGCTATGGTATGACTGTCCAAACCCCCAAATCCATACAACAGAAGTTTATCATTCCCTTAAATAAGTTTAGAGCTCCCACAGGGTCCAATGTCCCAAGCCACAACATCGTATTCCCATTAAAAATGATAGATACATCTAAACTCATGGTCCATCTAAATGGCGACCTCCAGACCTCAATCAAACCAGTGAGTCAAGGGACTCAATGAAGTCTTTGAAAAACAATATATAGTACTCCTACAATGAATACCAGAGTAAAAGAGCAACGATGGTAGAAGTTTGGACTTACCCATGAAGGAGAATGTCCTGACCACCTAGAGAAGACCATGCAGAAGTGCTCGCCACCCTTCACCTGTCATTCATAAACATGGTCTGGTTAAATCCTAAGGAGCATAGACAACTAGCGACTAAATACTAAAGTACTGAAAGAGGAATAACATTACTAGAGAGACATCACCTGAGCATTGGTATCGTGTTACTATTCTCCATTGTTTCAGCAGCTACCAGGTTCCTTGACCATGAGCATAGCTCAGGCCAGGCACGAAAACCCTCACCCAAAAACGCAACGCAGGAAGGGACCAAGTTAAATGAAAATGCAGAGTGATAATCACTAGTACTAAACCCCAACACATCAAAATTCTCCATGCTAGTTGGTCTTACCATAAGTATGTCATAAGGGACAGTTAATGTCCACCAACTCTTAATTAATTATATTTGAAAGACCACATAAGCGCCATAGTATAAATTCATAGAGATATATCGACGAGATTAGTAGTTTGCAAGCAGGTTACCATAGTATTACACCATCAAAACATAGTGTTACACCAAAGTATTTACCTATAGCCATGTACACTTAGGACATTCACATTTGAGTGCTCTACACTTCAAACACATAACCTGCTATTACATGGTGGTAGGCTGACAAAGGATGATTTTTCCCCATAGTAGTATCTGCACAGAAACAAAGAATAATACATTAGCAAATCGCTAAGTAAGAACAGAATCTTCCAAGGCTACCCTTACCTCTCAGCAGCTCTACTGGGGGTACTCCTTCCCCTTGTTACCAACCATCAGTGCCCCATCATGGGCCTTAACTTTCATCAACAAGAGACCATATCACCTGAGGTAACAATGAGACTTTATAATATGCACATGGATCTTTAAAATAATAAGCAATAAGTTTCTTGAATTAATACTTTAGTATTGATATACTGACAATAGTTTTACCTTACCTATACTACATATTGCTTCCGCAAAGCCAAAGAGACTTACAACCAAGTGAGATTATGTTATTCAGGAAAACTTAGACTTTTTAAGATACCGCAGACAAGTACCGATGCATATCTGATCAATGCTGAAGTTAATTTATGAATCATAATCCTTAAAATAGCTTTTATTAAATTAGCAAAAAAATTTAAACTTTTACTATTTTTAGGGACATTACAAATGGTATAAGAGCCCAACTACAAAACTAAGTGACCTATTGGGCTCATTACAAACAAAACATCCGCTGCAGATACACAGTAAACATAAACGTACATTCAGAAATTTTATTTTGTTTATGTGAAAAAGAACTAACAGATTTGATGTTCTTAACACTTATATAACATTGCAGTTACAGTCATTTTCTGAAAATGAATGCAGAAGGGGGCAACAACATACATGAGAATCTGAACTCTCCACCATAATAGCAAGAAATTGTGGTGGAACTCAACTCGGATTTAATGAAATACATTCAAAAACGACAGGCAGAATTCCAAAGTTTTAGAGATGACAACATGCGAGAAAGATGAGAACAACAAGCTATAAATGAAGCTCTGCTTTAGACTTTAACAAGGGAAAAACCCCATAGACAACCCACACTCTCAATCAAGACCATTAAAAGGGAAACAGTCACACAAAAATGACATCCATCCCTAAGGGAGAAGAGCAGGGAGAACACATACCTGAATCAATGGAAGAGGACTGTAAGAGTTCTTCCAACGATAAAGGTTCACCACCTCCTTGCAAGAAAAGGAGGAAAAGTGACGACAACTTACAAGGAGAATTCAGAAAGATAAAAGCCCCAATGTACGGCGGAGAGATTAAATCCGGGGAGAAGGATGAAGAGTGGCTACTAGGAATGAATAAGTAATTCAAAGTTCATAATTACTCCAGTGAAATGCAAGCCTGAATAGCCATTTACAACCTGAATGGTAAAGTAGCCAGATGGTGGTGGGACTTGAAACACACTGAAGGACAAGAATTGAGAGACATAACATGGGATACTTTCAGCAGAATATTTCAGGACCAATATATGTCTGAAAGATTCTCTGACAAGAAAATTAAGGAATTTCATGAGTTGAAAATGGACTCCCTCACCATGGAGGCATTCATAAACAGATTTTTAGACTTGCTGCACTATGTTCCATACATCAAAGATGAAAAGGTCAAAATACAATAGTTCTTGGGAGGGATGCCACCAAACTTTAGAGAAAAGATAGAGTTTGATATCCTAAAACCCTTGATGTGACCTTACATAAAGCAAGATTGTGTTATGAACACGGATAGCGATGGAATGACAACATCAACAAAAACAGAGATAGGTTTAGAACCTTCTCGGACAACCGCAAATCGGGTTTTAGACCTCCACCTTACCGGAAACATAACAACAATTTTCTATCCAATAGAGGCTTCAACCGACCTCAAGCACAACCAAGTGCACCCCCACCACCTATCAACAGGCCAACTTTCAACAAAGGGACAAAAGCTGTCCCACCAACTGTTTCTTGTTGGAAATGCCAAGGGCCCCACTACTACAGAGACTACCCCAGCAAAATGGATGGAGTTTTACACAACGTCCAAGAAGAACCTACCGTAGGAGACATGGAAAAGACACCCATGATTTATGCCACTCTTGATGGCCGACAGGTGGATCACCAGGCCACCATGGTTGAAATTGATGATAAGATCTCAAACACAACCATTTCAGTTTTAATAGACCCCAGCGCATGCCGAAGTTACATCTCCCTTAAGATAGTGGACACTTGTAAGTTGAACCGAGAGCATCATGAGAGACCGTAGCTGGTACAACTAGCCACCGGTACCAAACGAAAGGTCTCCAAGTTAGTTAAAACTTGTGAGATAGACTTAAACGATTTCCCAACTAGGTTAGAATTAAACATTCTACCCCTAGGGTCGTACGACGTACTTATCGGCAGGGATTGGTTAGAATAACACCATGTCCTACTGAACTTCTTAAACAAATCCTTACTCTGCAGGGATGACTAAGGGAATCATAAGATGATTCAGGGTATCCCTAAGAAAGTGTTGGTATGATAGATCTCTGCCTTACAAGCAAAGAAATGCATCAGAAAATGTTGTAAACTCTTTTCCATCAATATCCAAATCATAGAAACTGATAAGGAACAAAATATCGAAGACTTCCCAGTCCTCATGGTGTTTAGAGACATATTTCTCGAGGAGATACTAGGGTTACCATCCAAATGAGACTTAGACTTTTCCATTGAACTAGCACCTGGGTCAATACCAGCTTCCAAAGCCCTGTACTACATGAGAACACTAGAATTGGTGGAGCTCAAGCTTCAGTTACAAGAGTTAATAGACAAAGGGTACATTCGACCGAGTGTGTCCCCTTGGGGTGCATCGATACTCTTAATCAAGAAGAAGGACAGAACGATGTGAATGTGCATCGATTACTGCAAACTCAACAAGATGACCATTAAGAACCGTTACCTATTCCCTAGGATCGACGACTTGTTTGACCAAGTCGGAGGAGTGAAGATCTTCTCAAAGATTGAATTACGATCTGGATACCATTAGGTGAGGATCCATGATGAGGATATCAACAAGACCGCATTTTGGACCCGTTATGGCCACTACGAGTTCATAGTGATGCCCTTTGGGTTGATGAATGCACCGGCCAACTTTATGTGTATGATGAACAACATCTTTAGCAAATACCTCGATAAGTTTGTTCTAGTATCTATTGATGACATTTTGATCTACTCCAAGAACGAAGTAGAACATGAGGAGCAACTTCGAATTGTTTCACGAATACTAAGGGGACACCAACTTTACGCCAAGTTTAGTAAGTGCGATTTCTACAAACCCTAGATTCAATACTTAGGACATATCATTTCCAAGAAGGGAATAGCCGTCGACACTGATAAGGTCAAAGCTATCGAGGGATGGCCCACACCTATGTGTGTATTCGAGATAAGATCATTTTTAGGTTTAGCCAACTACTACCAAAAGTTCATTGAGAACTTTTCATGGATTGCATGTCCCATGACCGCCTTGCAGAAAAAGGAAAACAAGTTTATCTGTACAGATAAGTGCGAAGAAAGATTTCAAAAGCTAAAATAACTATTGATTAGCGCACCAATCTTAAGAATTGCAAACCCCAATGGAGACTTCATTGTTTGCATGGATGCAAGCAAGGAAGCACTTGGGGGAGTCCTTATGCAAGACAATTTTTTCATATGCTACGAATCAAGGAAATTAAAAGAATATGAGCAGAACTACACTATGCATGACTTCGAGCTAGCTTCCATCATCCATGCTCTGAAGATGTGGCAACATTATCTCATGGGAAATAAATTCCTATTGATGACTGATAACATGAGTTTGAAATACCTTTTCGACCGACCTGACCTAAATGCCAGGTAGGCTAGGTGGTTAGCCTTCCTTAGTGAATACCATTTTGAACTAAAGCATATAAAAGGTAAGGAGAACAAGATTGTGGATGCCTTGAGCCATCGAGCACATATGCTTTACGAAGTCATGGTGAGTCAAACCGACTCAAACTTACACCACAATATTCGAACGGCATGTAAGAGTGACCGTTACTACACAGAAATCCTTGCAAAGATCCAAGAAGACATATTATTCTAGCAACAAAAGGAATATAAGATAGACGAGTCAAGACTACTATGGTTGAAAGAAAGACTCTACATCCTAGAGAGTGGAGACATTAGATCAAACATTCTCATCAATTTTCACCAGAAATCCTATTCAGGGCATCACGGATATCAGAAGATGATATTGGTAGTAAAGAAACATTACTTTTGGCCTAAGTTGAAAGTTGACATCACCATGTTCATCACGAAATATCAGGAGTGCCAACTAGTCAAAGCTGAACACCAACACCCCTCCGGATTACTTCAACCTTTACCCATTCTGGAATGGAAGTGGGAGGTAATTAGTATGGACTTCATTACAGGCTTACCCAAGAGTAAGATAAAGAACGATTCCATCTTCGTAGTGGTGGACAAGCTGTCTAAACCAGCTCATTTCATAGCATTAAAATCTACCTACAAAGCATTCCACATTGCAAACATCTTCTTGAAGGAGATCTTTCGATTTCATGGGATACCCAAGGAAATCATTTCCAATCGAGACATGAATTTCACTAGAAACTTCTAGAGAGCATTGTTCTCTGGTTTGGAGACCCAGTTACAGTTCAGTACTGCGTACCATCGCCAGACCGACGGACAAACAGAACGAGTAAACCAAATTCTTGAGGACATGCTGAGAATGTATGTCATGAACAACCTCACTAATTGGGAAGAATATTTGCACCTCGTGGAGTTTGCGTGCAACAACAGTTATCAAACCTCAGCCAAAATGAGCCCTTTCGAGGTACTCCACGGCCGGAAATGTCGGACACGTGTGACTTGAAAGAGTCTAGTGGATAAACTTATGTTAGGACCCAACCTACTAAAGGATTTGGAACAACTAGTCTCCAAGGTACAACTGCACTTGAAATAAGTACGAGACCACCAAAAGAGTTATGCGGACAAGAAAAGAAAAGACAAAGACTATCAAGTCGGCGAACATGTGTTTCTAAAAATAAAGGCAAAATGAAGCTCATTGAGCTTAGGACGTTGCAGGAAACTAGCCCCAAGATTTTGTGGACCTTTTGAAATATTGGCCAAGAAGGGCCCAGTGGCTTATGAGTTAGCCTTAGCAGCTCGTATAAAAGTTCATAATGTTTTTCATGCTTCATTATTAAAGAAATACGTATACAATACTAAACATGTTATTGATTGGTCCTTATTACAGGTGGATCCCGAAGGGGAGTTCACGCCAGAACCACTCCACATTCTGGACAAGAGAGAGGTGCAGCTTAGGAGGAGGACCATTACTCAGCTGAAAGTGCAGTGAAGGCACTTTGGACTATATTAGGCTACTTGGGAGAATCAGGCCACCATGAAAGAGGCATACGCCACCTTGTTTCATGACCTCATTCGTAGTCCCTAGAAACACTGAGACGGTGTTGTTTCTAAGCAGTGAGGGATGTAATATCCCAAATTTTGGACTAACTAGTTTTGTTGTTATATTGGGCCATGGCCCCAGCACATATGTTTTATTTTGAGTATTGGCCATGAGCCCTAGCACCTATGATTTATTCTTTTATATATTGACATATCGGGCATGGACCCTAACTGAATTCTTTATTTGAGTGTATATTGGGCGAGAAGGCCCCAATGTTTTAATGATGTTCTTTAGCTTTAATATGGGTACAAACCCTAATATACTGAGATAATCTTTTGTTACTTACTGTGCAGAGCTATGATTTTATATGATTTGACTTATGAGTGTGTTAAGTGTGGACTTAGAAACACACATATAACCTACGTACTAGGCATAATCCCCGAGGTACCTAGAAGAATGTTTATGTACTGGGAGTAATCCCTGAAGTAGAGTGAGTGTTGGGCCAAATCCCTGGAGCACTCCAAGCTTGATAAATGAATACCGGATCCGAGGCCACTTGAATATTCTCAATGTGCCTCACAACCACATTCTAGCACTGGTGTTGAGCAAGAAGCTCTAGAATTGCACTAGCATAACACCCATGTGAGAGTGTTGAGATAAAAGGCTCAGAAGAGCACTCGAGGTTACTAAATATTAAAGTGTTGAGTCAGAAAGACTCTGAATATCACTTTTGTTTTCATCACATTTATTTAATTTGATTAAATGATTCATCTTTTATATATCATCACATACTGTGGGAACTACCATGTTAAACGAGGGAATCCGACATGCAAAAAGAGAGACTAGAGGTACATATCCAAGCTTACCAAAAGACTGTCTAAAGAAGTGGACTGTACCCTTAAAATTGTTAAACAAAGTATCATGTGAAGATACAGGGTTAAATATTATTATTAATAATTAATGATGTGATTATTTATTTATAAAAGACATTTATTGCATATAATGTATGCATAGTGGGTTGCCACACTATTTAAATAGTATTAATATTTAGTGGGCTACCACATTTGTAAATAGTATTAATAAACAATTAATATCTAGGTTAGAAATATTATTATTGTAATTATTGTTATTATAATTATTATGAAGACCTTAAATCAGAAATCACTTATAGTTAAAACAATTGAAAAAGTTCTAGTGCAAAAAGACTAGATATTTATTATCAAATAATATCTTTTAAATATTATTTATTTAATTTAAAGAAACTAATTATTCCAACAATCATAATTCAAGACTCCCCTACATAAAGAGGGCATATCCCAAGTTTTGGGGATCATCTATTCCTTTTCATTATCATAATTTCTCTTATGGTAATCAGAGAGGAGTATTTTCTGCTCCAATAAACTGAAGCAGTCTTACCTAATAATTCCATATCTGAATCAGCAGTGAACTTAGGGACTCTATCTCTCATTGCATGTTGGAACCAGCTTGGGGGGATCCAGTTAGAACCAGGAACAGTCTAAGGGTCATCGTTGCGAGGAACGTGGTAGCCCCAAAGTTATCCAATTAAGAAAAATCATTCTCATAGGTCAGCTAAGCATAAAAATTTACTGCAATAATTATCGTTTGAGTGTGCAAGCTCCTACAGGAAAGGATCAAGTGCCAAAGCAGCTAGGTATGTAATCTTAATTGCTTTGATTTCAGTTAGAGTAGACATAGGATTTTGGATTAGAATTGTTATTGTAGCATTGTTTGATTCCTAATATATATATTATCAACTTAGAGGTTTGGCCCAGAAACCAGTGGAGGGTCTAGTAGGTCTAGCTAAGCTAGCCTGTGCTAGACATCGCACCATCAGAAAACATAGAAATGCTTTCATTGTTGATCACAGATTTGTATAACTGTGCTTTCCTCCTATTATTTACCTTGACTATGGTTATTATTGTGATTATTATCTACTTAAGAATAATTATGTTCCTGTTTGTATCGTTTTAATAATTGGTAGATCAGGGCTTACTTCTACTTTCAGTTCCTTATTACTATCATTTATCTTTCTAGGCTTGAAATTGACCAATTGAAAACCACAGAAGAACATCAAAGCAGCCATCAAAACTATCAGCCATACCATACATAAAAACGCATTCTATTCATTGAAATCATAATTATTATTCTCTGTTTTCCCAAAACAAGGTATCCTACACCCCACATTATTAACATCTATACGATTTCTACCAACTGTCAACCCATTACAAAGAGACAATGCATCAGGTATTACAAGGAAATATGAATGCAAACATAGACTCACACATTTCTTTTTACAACCTACTTGATAATCTTTTAAAACCCCAATGATTACCATTTCAAGGAGCAAAGGCCCACAGTACATGTAGCTTTCCACCTATCAGGCTCTTTAAACATATTGACCTACCAGTCAAGAGATCAAAACCCACCCATGACTTTACCATTTGACCCTACTATCATAATAAACGCCCACAGCGTAGTATTAACATATCAACCCATGTTCTCTCGAAGGCAAAACGAATAGCATCTAGGGTTACAGCTTCCACTAAAACGCAGGAGGTTCTACATAGTTACATTTCAACCAAAAAATACACATAACATATAGACAAGCATTATTTATAAATGCAAGAACTGGGATCGAATCCCTCTACCCTTTCATTCATTTAAAACCCTTCCTGTTTCTATCTATTGCAAACACCAGAAACACAGTAGTAAGAACCAAATCTTAGAATGTTTCAGGCTTATAAATTTAACTTCAGGGTTACGATTCATCTTGTCAAACATTCACGGTTAGCAAGCTTAAATATTTTGAAGACCTTAGATGCAGACATCATTCCTTTTTCAACAGACATAGTACCTCACCCTTTCACATTTTAAACATGAAGACATCAAATCGAGAACCCACGGGGTAGAGAAACCATGAAAGAAAATGCAGAAGTCAAACATTATCTTTACATCATTTTAAATACATGTTCAAAATCCAAATAGAAAACGTCGGCTATGGTATGACTGTCCAAAACCCCAAATCCATACAACAAAAGTTTATCATTCCCTTAAATAAGTTTAGAGCTCCCACAGAGTCATATGGCCCAAGCCACAACATCGTATTCCCATTAAAAACGATAGATACATCTAAACTCATGTTCCAGCCAAACGACGACATCCAGACCTCAATCAAACCAGTGAGTCAAGGGACTCAATGAAGTCTCCCAAAAACAGTATATAGTACCCCTGCCATGACTGAGAGAGGAAAAGAGCAGTGATGGGATAATTCTAGACTTACCCATGAAGTCGAATTTCCTGACTACCTATAGCAGACCATGCAGAAGTGCTCGCCACCCTTCACCTGTCAGTCATAAACACGCTCTGGTTAAACTGTGAGGAGCATAGACAACCAGGGACTAAATACTGAAGTACTGAAAGAGGAATAACGTTAGAAAAGAGACATCACTTGAGCATTGGTATAATGTTACTATTCTCCATTGTTTTAGTAACTACCAAGTTCCTTGACCATGAGCATAGCTCAGGTCAGGCACGAAAACCCTCACCCAAAAACGCAACACAGGAAGCGACTAAGCCAAATGAAAATGCAGAGTGATAATCACTAGTGCTAAACCCCAAAACATCGAAATTCTCCACGCTAGTTGGTCTTACCATACGTATGTCATAGGGGACAGTTAATGTCCATCAACTCTTCATTAATGATATTTGAAAGACCACCCAAGTGCCAGAGTATAAAGTCATAGCAATATATCAACGAGATTAGTAGTTTGCAAGCAGGTTACCATAGTATTACACCATCGAAACATAGTGTTACACCAAAGTATTTACCCATAGCCATGTACACTTACGACATTCACATTTTAGTGCTCTACACTTCAAACACATAACCTGCTATTACATGGTCATAGGCCGACAAAGGAAGAGTTTTCCCCATAGTAGTATCTGCACATAAACAAAGAATAATACATTAGCACATCACTAAGTAAGACCAGAATCTTCCAAGGCTACCTTTACCTCTTGGCAGCTCTGCCGGGGGTACTCGTTCCCCTTGTTACCAACCATCAATGCCCCATCATGGGCCTTAATTTTCATCAACAAGAGACCATATCACCTGAGGTAAGAATGAGACTTTTATAATATGCACATGGATCTTTAAAATAGTAAGCAGGAAGTTTCTTTTATTAATACTCTAGTATTGACATACCGACAATAGTTTTACCTTACCTATACTACATACCACTTCCGCAAAGCCAAAGAGACTTACAACCAAGTGAGATTATGTTATTCAAGAAAACTTAGACTTTTTAAGATACCGCAAACAAGTATCAATGCATATCTTATCAGTGTTGAAGTTAATTTACGAATCATAATCCTTAAAATAGATTTTATTACATTAGCAGAAAATTTTAAATTTTTACTATTTTTAGGGACATTACATTTTCTCTCCAGACTCACCAAGCTATAAGCTTTGTAGACATGGGGACATATTGTACATCACAAATATTCCCTATGATAAATACATGGATATTCAGTTGGTGGGCACCAAAGAAGGAAACCAAATAGTTTCCATGTATTTGTGCCATCCATATGCTCGTTTCATGTTGCTTTATTCCCATGGCAATGCCGCCGATTTGGGTCAGATGCACGACCACTTTCTAATACTCAGAGCACACCTGCGGGTCAATGTGATGAGGTGGGTTTATTAAAATCTTTGTATTTGTTGTTTTGCATTTGAAATTATCTGTTTTGATAAAATGATGTGAATTTATCTGTTTGTCTGTTATTTATGTTTTTTGTTTTGTTATTGTCATTGCTTTTGAGGACATTTAACTATACAGTGTAATGGTGAGAGTTAGGAAATTTTGAAGTAGTTCAACATAGAAAGTATAACTAATTTATGCAATATTAAATAAGATAAGCAGTTTGGTATAATGAAGCTATAAAGCAATTCATAGATGCTTCAATCATGAAAGTACTGTTGAGAAACCAAGAATGAATCCTCCAGTAAGGGAGGGAGGAGATGAATATGTTTCACCTAAGGGGCATTGATCAGCCACCCCCCCCCTTTGCTGCTCTCACTCTTAGCATCAGAGGCCGAACAAAATAAACTTGTAATGACAGATTGTTTGAGGATCTAGAAAATATGGTTTGACAAATGTCTTACAGTCCTGATCAGATAGGCCTATGCCAAGATATGGAGGAAGTCCTCAGTGTTCCTGTGCTGCACAAACTATTTTGAGATATGATGTGGCACCCTCGTAAAGGTATCACTAGTTGTGACCGGATGGAATTCTTGGTCCTTGCAAGGCCTCTATAAATCAAGTGAAAAAACATTAAAAGTGGAAATGAAAATGATAGGTGTTTTATTTTAATAGAATGCATTACTTCTTATGTCTAGAATTGGTATTTTTGCATTAGTGGCCATTTGAAGGAGTTGTAGTAAAGATGATCTTAGAAATACAACTTCATATTTAGTGTAGTTGTTATTCCTGCTATTGCTTAATCTTCATCGATGGGCAGCCTAACAATTTGACCATCCGTAATCTGATTTGCAACGACTAATATGATCATAGGTTTATAGCATGTT
This sequence comes from Larix kaempferi, assembly GCA_027924585.1. Classification (NCBI taxonomy): domain Eukaryota; kingdom Viridiplantae; phylum Streptophyta; class Pinopsida; order Pinales; family Pinaceae; genus Larix; species Larix kaempferi. The sequence goes on from BSBM01000893.1 coordinate 8,565,594, forward strand.
ATTTTCATTGTACCAAGTGCATTTATGCACACAATGCATTGATACAATATATTAAATATTGGATTTCAAAATATACATCCTGACTGGCTGGAGGTACATCTCTCATTTAGATGAGGTCAAGATATTTACTCTTCATCATCACATTAGTAATATTTAGTTGCATAACATATGTACCATTATAATATCTATTTAAATGTTCACTTTATGCTGGTTAGATAATACAATGTGGGTGTTTATATTCTATATTGAGGAATTTACTAATATTCTGGTCTTTATTGGTACAAGTGTAAAAGAAGAGCATCACATTTGCGTTGTGGCGAGAGAGTCATACTAAATCCTTTTGTAAATGATTGTTTTGGAAAAGGAACTAAACCTGAAGAAGAGTAAACCCAATATAATTGTGAGTATTACACAGTTTTGCATGATCTCGTGAGACTGTCTTTTCATATTTCTTTATTTTTTATTGTAGTAAAAGAACCAAAATCCAAGACCGCTTAAAAATAGGAAGACGAGATCAATGATGCACTTTATCCTACTAAACTACTTTGAAAAGGAAATGCTATTGAAATTGTACATCTCATCAAGGACATGTTTTGAAAGTTCATTCCATACATAGGAAACACAATCATTAGTTGTTCTTAAGTGATCCAAAAAATATCTTGTGATGGATAATAAATCTAAATTTATAATCGCGATCAATAATTGACTTGGTCACACCTACACTTCAAATCCATCTTCAGAATTGACAGACTTTTGGTGTGTACAATACTTCCAAACCATCCTAAGGAAGACATATTAATTATCTAATGATAGAGCAACTCCTCAATTCATAGTTTTTCCATGAACTTTTTCCTTTTGAATGCATGTAGTCACCTAGCAAAAGAGAAAGAACTACAATTAGATGCACATAATATGAGAAGCAAGGTGTATGTTTGATGAATACAGAAAAACTATTTGAAAAATTTGAACACTGTAGACAAATATTATATGTACTTCATTTTCATTTGAGCTTGCATTGCTTGGGGCTCAAATATGACTATGTACTTATTAGGTACCCACGCTTTCACTATGTCTTGAGTGGTCCACTCTGCCCACTTACACATTAACAATGATCATCACATTTATATATACATACTATTAAGAACATTGATTTATAAAAGCGTCATTATTTCGGAAAGGGAAATAAACATGAACTACAGAAAACCAAGTATTGCACAGTTTTGCATAAGCTCATAAGACTGTCTTTTCATATTTATTTTTTCCAAATTTATTTGAGGTAGTGGGGTTTTTCATAAATACATTGTTATAGATGGCATAATGCTCTATGTGGAATTTAATTCATTTTTTAAACATCTATCCATACTTTTTTTACAAATAACTTAAATTTAAAATTCTTTATTTAGAAACATAATTTTGTATTTTAACCATAAGAAATGGATTATTATTATTATTATTATATTGTTTATCAATTGCAATAAGAAATGGGTTATTATCATTATCTAGAATCTTGAGCCATCCTAGATCTCAAAAAGTTACATGAATGGAGTGGTTTGTGATATTTCGCCCATTTTATGCCTATTTTATGAGAAACCTCAAATGTTTCTCATGTGAATGAGATATTAGTAATAGTTTGTTTTTGTGTGTGAAAGAATGAGACTGTGAAGTTTTGTTTTATAATAGTATATCTATATGTGGAAACTAATTTTAGGGAATCCATTTCATAAATGAGAATTTATGTTCAGAGGTGTTATGTATTTTAAATAAATTTTATGTTAATTTATGGTCATTCTTCAATTTAGTTTATGCATTGATGGTACTTGTAAATGCTAATAAAACCTAAGAATGAGAGATGAAAAATCCAGATTGTGGTTTGTTTGTTGGAATTTTTTATGGATCACTTTGAAATATTTTGTTTCATGTAGAGAATCTTTGGATGATTTTTTGTTGTAGTATTGAATCATATTCCCAACATCAAGTTCATGCATAGGAGCATCAACTTTGTCTTCCTAGTGTTATCATTGGGATTTTGTAAAGTTGGTGTTATCATTGAGATTTTGTAAAGTTGGGAGATTCTATTCTCGTTGGTTGTTATTTCAGAGAAATGAAGATCTAGTGTTTTTCAGTGGGTAACACAGACTCTTCGAATATCTTCCCATATGATCTATAGACTATTATGTCCTAAATAATGCTTTGAAATTTGAAGTCTATCATATATCAACTTATTTATAAGAACCATATGAACAAATTATATGTTGTGATGTAGCATCCTACAAAGACTCCTGAAAGTTGCAAACTTGTCAATATTGCCATCAATAAGAATATAGATTGTTAATTTTTCAAAATGGTTGAAGCTAACAACTCTTCAGATTCATTTATGCAGGATGTTCCTCACAAGATTCTTATTGGTAGAAGAGTTTTAATTTGCCCACATTGGAACATACAAATGGACTCTCAGGCTTTAAAAAATGTTCAAAGAGTGAATATGATTGTTTTGGTGCCAACCATAGTTCTATTAGTATATTTGTTGGGCTAGGTTTGGTTTTGGGCATCCTTCAGCTATTTGAATGTAATGAATTTGCTTGCAGAAACTGGTATAGAATGGGACTTTAACTATGACCAATTGACTATGTGCAAGCATGGTCGTTGGTCGTGACTTGAAAGGGTAAAACAATCATGTTGTTAGTGTCATAGGAGACAGAGCCATGATAGTTGGGAATGCCTTCGAAACCATGAATAATGTTGGATATTTGGATTCCAACATGATAGTTATCTTGAATGACAACATGCAAGTTTATTTACCAACAACAAATCTTGATGGGTCTATACCACTAGTGAGTGCCCTTAGTAGTGCACTGAGTAAGCTACAATCAAGAAGACCTTTGCATGAACTAAGAGAGGTTTCCAAGGTAAATCACAAGGTCAAAAATATTATTCTAATATGTTCGTGTTAATAAAGAGATAAAAATGAAAAATGAAACATGTTGAAGTGTTCATGTTTCTCTAAAAACTAATGTTGTTGTAGGCACGTTATGAATATCGTTTTTGTATGCCATGTTATTTGAAATTTTAGGTTTCTTTTGAAGTTAGTCATCCATAGTCACATAGGAAGTGAACGAAAGGCTAGGCCTTTGGGCAGAGGAGTAATTTTCTTGACTAAACAATGCAGCCATATATTATTTTTTGGTTCATTGGAATGTCAACAATTTCATTAATCAATTGAACTAAATAACTACATTTCTATTTTATGGTTTGTGATGCTCGATGTGGTTTATTGTAGGGTGTTACCAAACAACTAGGTGCTGCATGCATCAACTGGTAGCAAAAGTGGATGAATATGCACAAGGTATGATCAGTGCTTCCCATTCCACACTCTTTGAGGAGATGGGACTCTATTACATAGGTCCAGTTGAAAGCCACAATATTGATGATCTGGCAGAGCACATTTAGTCTAATCTGGGAATCTGTCCTTCTTCCATCACCTGGCGAGCTTGGTTTCCTCACAAGTGAACTTGGTGAGTACCATGTAGTCATTGCTTTCATTCATATGAAAGAAAGCAATGATTCACAGATGCATATGAATTTCTTGTACAACCTTATCGCAGTAGCTCTAAGTTCTAAAGGAACCTCTAGCTCATCTAATCTATTCCACAAGTTATTTCTAGGCAATGTATCAAAATATTTCCTAAAGTCCACAAAGTAGAAAAAGAGATTAGATTTAGTATACGACACTCCTCTGCAACTATCATAAAAGTAATGAGGTCGTGTGTGGTAGAGTGATGCCTTTGAAACCCTACCTAACCTTCACTTTCAAGCCATTCGTTGATTTTCTTTTCTAAAATGATACTATAAATATTAGCTAAGAGGGCCTGGGATAATCATAATAGTTCGATAATTAGAGGGGTTATTTTTATCACCACTTTTAAATATAGGAATAATGAGAATCCCATTCCAAGGAATAGGGAAACCTTGAATGACCGCTAGATTGAAGAGAATGTGGATGTGAGGGATGAGGAAAGTTCCTCCAATTTTCAAGATTTTTGCTTGATAAGCTTCAATGTCTTTATCTTTCTCATTACCTAGGCATTTGACCCCAAATTCAATGTCTTTTAATGAGAAAAATTCTTTCATTGCAACAAGGTTTTGAGTATTATTAATGGCATTCAGGGATTCATAGATCCCTTTAGGGTATGAATCCAAATCCTTCAAAGAAATGTTGTTATTCTCTTTAGTTGTAATAGTTAGGATTTGTCTCCAGAAATTCTTAGTGGCCACCTTAGAGAGGTGTAAAAAGGTGTTCCTATTTTTTATTTATATAAAGCCTCTTTTTTCTTTTGATTAGGGCATTGTAATTATTTAACCTATCAAGTTTTAGAGATTCACCCGTCACCTTCTTGACAGCTCTTCTAGAATTTCTGCATTCATTATCATACTAGGGGTTGGTTTTCTTATTATTCTTTTTACTCAAAATTTCAATGGAAAACTTGTCAATGGAAGAGGTGATGGTCGTGGTAAAATTATATAAAGTTCTTCTATATTTCCCAAACTAGAAAGAGGAAACAAATTATTTTTTAGATTGTTGATGAAAAGATTGTCTTTACTTCTATCTAATATCAAATGCTTTTGACTATGAGGATTGTCTTTTGTGGGATCTCTATTCATCGAAAAATTGAGGGTTACAACTAGAGGTCTATGATTTGAGTGAGGCTCATGGTCAAGCAAAATGTCGAGGCTCATCATACTATTATATAAAGGGATATTAACAATGACATAATCTACCACACTACTACTGAGCCCACGAATGCAAATCATCTTGCTAGAATTTGACCACTTCTTTATCCCATTATAAATTATTAGGTCTTGAGCACTACAAATCTTGACTAACTCAAAGCCAAACAAGTTTTGTCCTAGATCTACAAAGCTTATTTTGTATTGATTAGTCTGCAGAGCTTATTCGTCTAACCACAAAGCCACAAAGGATTAGAGTTGGTATAATTGCTTAAAAGAATAGACTGGTTACTCGAAGTACAAGCATTGAAGTCTCCCATTAATAGAATAACTCCATCATTTTTTAGGGTATCAATATCATTTTCTAAACCATTGAAAGGGTAGTTTTTATCTACGTTTTTTATTATAAAAGTTGGAATTACTAGGGGCAAAATAACATATTGCATTGTAATTTTTATTATTATTAATGTCAACTAATTCTTTCCACATTTATTGGTTGTGTGGGTCTTTCTTATAGAGCCTAGAATTGTGGAAGATGTTTTCTTTAATGTAACAAGCTATACCTCTGATGCCTCTATGGGAGGATCTCTTGTTCCAAACAACCAAAGAGAAATTCCCTCCATTCTAGGGACCTTAGATTGTTCATGTTCCTAGGTTTCAACCATAAGAATAATATCAATTTCATTCAGGATCCAACTTATCTTGGTCCCTTTGTTCCGAGGGAAACCTTGATAGTTCTAGGAGAGGATCTAGAGCATGTCTAATTGCTATTTAGTGTTTTATTTTTGGTTTATGTCCTGGATAACAACTTTTCTTTTTCTAATTATTGCCCACTCTCCTTTTTTCTTGGCTTCTTTTACCTTTTGGACCTATTTTCTTAATTTAACTTGGTCTTCTGGAATGAGATCTTCATTTATAAATATTCCTGATCCTTTTAGATTTGAGGTTTTGTTGAGAATGATATATTTGATCTGAATTAGCATTTCTTTATTCCCAATCAGTTTCCCTAATCTCTTTGCTTCTGCTAGGCAAGTTGTTTCGATGTGTAGCCTATTGTGGAATTCTTCCTTGACTATGGCTGATGTACATCCTCATCTTCATTTTCTTTTAAACCAAAAATCACAAGGTTCAAAGCTCATTTGTTGCACTCATAGTCTAATTGCAAGAGATTATCCATTTCCTTCTTGATGGGCTTGATATCAATTTTACCTTCAAGATAATTTAGTGTCATATTTTTATTTACTTTTTCTTCTAACTCCTTAAACATGTCCATCCATTTAAAATTTTCTTATGTCTCAACATCTCCTTGTTCGATTGACTATTTGAGACCTTGGCTTTGTTTTTGATCTTTTCTTCAAGGCATGTAAATTTATTTTTGATCATGGTAGCAAGAGTATTTTCAAGCATAGCTACAAATTTTGTATTGAGCATGTCCACAAATTTATTTCCAAGCATGGCCTCTAACTCTTTGTGAAACTTAGAATCTCTTTCTTCTCTATTTTTTTCAAACAAGTCTCCCTTTCTTCTCTATTTTTTCAAATGAGTCTAGTTGATCACCAAGGTTTTGTAGGGTTGTTGTTCTAGGTCTCCCTTTAACAGTTTTTTGTAAATGGGAGAAATGTTCATACTTGTTTATATATATATATATAATAGTTTAATTCAATATTAAAAATTATTTATATAAAATCACGTTTAATAAAGTTATCTTTTAAAAATATTTAAAAAACATATTTAATATTAAATACAAAGGTTATATTAATTTTATTATTATTATTAAAAAATTAAATCTCTTACCATTACCTTAATATCAAACCAACTTTTATAATCATTATAATACAAACTCTATTAAGTTTTTACCTTAATATTAAAATAACTTTTACAATCATTATAATACAAACTCCATATGATAAAATATTTAAATCATAGGTTTTTACCTAAATATTAAATTAACTTTTACAATCATAATAATACAAAGTCCATAGGATAACATAATAAAAACTTAACTTAGCTTTTACCATCATTATAATACAAACTCCATATGATAAAATATTTAAATCAGTATATTGATCTATCCTAAACTAGGATCTATGAAGTAGCAAGAGACATCCAATTGATTGAGGTGTTATTTTTTAATCACTTTTTATTCGGTTTTAAATTTTTATTTTATAAGTGGATATGAACATCCACCCATACTGGGGTGGGGTGGGGGTAGAGCACCTAGCTCCTCTCAGTTAAGTTACATATCTCCCCCATAGTGGGTTGTAAGCACGTGGCTACTCTAGGTGCAAACTAGAAATTCGTGTATCCAATTGAATTGTTTTCCTAATTGCAATTCAGACGCTTTGGACTTATTATGAAATCTTGAAAAACCATTAATTGTCATTTCAGAGTTGTAACAAGAGATTTAGGTCAAAATAAAGAAAAATATCTAAAGATGGATCTTAAACTTGGATCTATTAAGCAACTAGAGGGATCCAATTTCTTGAATTGTAATTTTTTTTATCTAAAATTTTTTTATACATCAAGAAAAAATTTACCTTTCAAGAAATTGGATATCTTTGGGTGCTTAATAGATCTTGGTTTAAGATGGATCTATGCTGTTTGTTTTAAATAACACTTATTGTATTATCTGCAATTGGATGTAGTTTGGTTGATTGGGAGAAATGATTTTGACCTTTCCCACCAAGGTTCATTTCTTGTAAGTGACATGATGTTCTTGTCAAGCCCCTATTAAGTAGATTATGCAATCTTGCCATACATTAATATAGGTAATTTTTGCGAGTGCCCCAATAATGACAACAGTACAGTCACAAATATAGATAGTATTATGAAAGTAGTACAGTCACAGATATAGATAATGTTATGGCAGTACATACACAGTGAGATGTATATTATAAAATGTAGGGTAGTTGGCTTGTATGGTGTTTAGTTTCCATAAGGAGGGGTGTTGCCACTTTTTCATGGGTAATTTGACGGAGGAATTCCTGAATTTAAAAATGAAAAAGAAAAGAATAGAACCATCACTCTGACGGTGCTCCATTGCGGTGTTGATGTTACAGCTTCGCAGGAACCAGTCTGTCCGGGCAGCAGCGTTTGATGCAGTTGTGCAAGTCGGACGGTTCGCAGGAACTACTTTTTCAGGGCAGCAAGGTTGGTCTTGGTCTCATCGATAATACCAAGTAACACGCTTTTTTCTGGAACCAACGCCGATGTAGGGCGGCGATAGCAAACCATTAGATCCACTACACATCACACATATAACCTATAAATTTTATTTTATTTTTATAAGTTATTTGTAAAAATAAATAAATTTAATCATTCCATACATTTTCACTAATTATAATTTTAAAAAGGTAAATATATAAAATTATATAAATTAGATCAATTAAAATTGTTTCTCACTTTAAAAAAGATTTTACTGATTTCGCTTTCTGAGATATTCTTGTTAGATTTCTTTTTAAAATGAATCTATATTAATATTTAATTTAACATATGCAAAATTAATTATTAAATATAAAAAAACTTTAATCACTAAAAGATTTCATTTTTACCAGAAAAAAATCAAAATTTGAATCTGATTAAATTGTTGTCCAAATTGCAATTAAGAACTTTTGGACTTATCAAAAATCTTGGAAATAGAGTTTATAAACGATTTCATTATTACGAAACAGGCAAAATTTCTGAATCTTATTAAATTGTTCAAATAGCAATTAAGAAATTTTGGACTTATTGGAAAATCTAGAAAAGCTTGAAAATCGAGTTGATAAACTTACAGAGTTGCAACAGACAGATTTAGGTCAAAATAGTGTTGAGAAAAATGCAAAAAAATAAATGTTGTAAATAACATTTGTACTTTATATGAACATTCAGTCACAGTTAACACTTATACTTTACATGAACATTTAGTCACAGTAGTATTGGGCTTTTTAGTTGTCTTTATCCTAAGCCATATAGATCCAATAAAGATGAGCACAAAGTAATTTTTACACTTATTTCAATAATGCCAATATATACATAAATATAATATAAACGGTATAATGACAATACACATACAGATAGAGGCAGTGTAATGGAAGTACATAGACAGTGTGATGTGAGTACATACACAGTGAGATGTATATCTACAAATATTCTACCATCAACGTGTATATACCCTCTCCGTGATGGTGCTTATCCAATGCCGTGTAGATGTTACAGCTTCGCAGAAACCAGTCTGTCCGGGCAGCAGCGTTTGATGCAGTTGTGCAAGTCTGACGGCTTCGCAGGAACTACTTTTTCAGGGTAGCAAGGTTGGTCTTGGTCTCATCGATAATACCAAGTAATTTCTTTTCTGGAACCAACGCTGATGTAGGGCAGCAATTTAGGTTTTATATATTTTTTGAATTAGTCCTTGCGTTGCGTTGATGTTCAGATGCCTGCTGTCACCATGCTTTGAATCTACGGCATGTGATTAGAATTAGCCATTGTCAGAAATACTCATCCCTTGCTGCATCGTTAATCCTTTTCAACAGGGAAACCCATATACATGTCGAAGAACAAAACATATAAATTTATATAATTAGAAGACGTTCCAATTACTGTCTGAGCTTTTACATATTGATATTATTATATAAAAATTATAATTAATAATAGTTATGATGGTGTGGAAAGATACTTTCGCAATTTAATATGAGATTAGTTTTTTTTACCATTTTGTTTTGAAGTTTTGTTAGAATTATAAATATAAATTGTTAAAATTGTATTATAAGATAAAAATGAAATTTGAATAATGAAAAAATAAAATTTGATCAGAAATTAAATTAATGATAATATTTTTAAAGTTTAGACAATTTTATTTTAATGACAACTTTGTTTGGGTAGTCAATTTTTTAGCATAAAATATATTTAAATGGATGTTAAACATAACATCATCAAAACTAAAACCCTCAAAATCTCTACTTTATACAACCTCACCAAATAAATTAACCATTATAAAAAGAAAAGCGGTGTTCAATAAAGGGATGAAACATTGTAAGTTATCTCACTCCACTCAATATAGTTGTAAAAGATAATGAGTTCGGCTTTTTAAATTGTCTATCTATGTACAAATGACTAAAGTACCCCTTCTGTGTACAAATTGCTAAAAGCCCATCCGTGAAGAAATTTATAGCCTCATTTCTCCTTTTTGTATGTAGTGAGAGTGGACACCTTGCCAGTCGCCTTTCAAAAGTCAGGATTGCTGCAGGGGATTCGTGTGTCAAGCCACCCAGTGGAGAAGCATGCAAAAATAGGAACTTGGTTCGATAGTTCACAGAGGAAAAAATAGAGACCAAGCAGAGGAAGACTTGGAAATAATCCAGAGCAGTAGTTAGTCAGTTAGATAAACTCCAGTTCTTTATTGTAGATCCTATTTCGTCGCTATTTGTTGTAACTATTTACTTGTTTTCATTTAATATAAACAGATTGAGAGAATAGTCTCTAAAGTGTGGTTTTCCCCAAACTCCCTGTGCCCTGTTTTTTTGCATACTCTGTTTTCCTAATTTTAACTTGGTATCAGAGCTACGAGAGAGCCGTGAGTTGCTTGGTCTACCCCGTGGAGGACTACAAAGACGCAGTGGTGTTGAGAGAGCCGTGAGATGCCTCGTCTTCCCTATGGAGGACTGTAAAGAAGCCGTGGTGCTGAGGGAGCCGAGGAGTTGCCGGAAAACCCTTGAGCAAGGGGAGCCACTGCGTGCTGTTGAAGAAATCAGAGGAATTTCACGATTTCGTTGCAACCTTCGAGGGTTTTATTGAACCGATTGCTGCAAGGGAAGCTCTTAGCAGTTGTAGAAGAGAGAGACATGAGCCCGAGGGGTAGCTTATTAATTCTTGAGAGAATCATTTTCTAAGGAGGCGGTGAGTCTGCCCTGGAGATAACAGTTGTAGTGTGCGGGAAGGAGAGAGAGTTGTTTACAGTGGTGGAAACCCCGAAGTGAAGATGCTTTCAGTGAAGAGCTGAGCCGAGAGGCAAAAATTTGTACGCCGTGAAGTGAAGGAAAGAGGAACCGTGAACTGTGCAGAGACTAGCTCTGTGAAGGAAAGCACACCTCACCCTAGCAGAGATGTCAAATCCGCTGGCAGAGACCTACCTCAACGAATCCAATAAACTAGATGGCTCGAATTTCATCAATTGGAAATTCAAAATGCAATCCTTGATGGAAGGTTATGGTATTTGGACAATTGCGAAGGGAGATGAAGCAAAACCCAATGTGGCTGCAGGTGCAACAATAGCATAGATCCAATATTGGGATAAGTACGAGAACAAGGCCAAGGTATTGATGCGTATGTCTGTTAAAGATAGCATAATTCCACATGTTAGAGAAGCTAAAACTTCTGTTGAAACGTGGACAATGCTTAAAGATTTGTATGAAACTAGTAATACAAATCATATTATTTTCCTGAAAACTAAATTGCTAGGCATTCAAATGGATGGAAATGAATCTGTTAGTTCATTCTTGGGTCGTATTAAATAAGTGAAAGAAAAGCTAGGAAATATAGGGGAAATAGTTTCCAGCAGTGATCTTGTCACAATTACCTTAAATGGTATGCTAGAAGATTATCAAATGTTTATAACAGGTCTCGCAGCAAGGGAGAAACCTCCTACATTTGAAGAATTGACAGGTATTTTGCTGCAAGAAGAAGAAAGGCACGCAAATTTGAAGACTCAGAATTTAGACTTGGCACTGTGGTCAAATAAGAGATTTTCGAGAGGGAGATAAGGAGAAAGAGGCAGAGGAGGGAGTTCTTTGCAAAGGAAATCTCCAAGGTCGAATCAAGGTATGCCATCTAACATGAATGAGTCAAAGAGTTGTTTTTATTGTGGTCGACCTAGACATCTTATTAGAGACTGTCAGAAGAAGAAGAGTAATGAGGATAGGAATAAACCTAGAAAACATACAGGTCATTTTGCAGAAGATTCTTGAGAACATGTTATCAGATTGTTTATTGCTAGTGATGATATTGATGAACCCCCTAATTTTGATTCACGGGATCTTAGACTGTTTGTGTCTAATGCTGCTTTGTCTGCTAAAATTGATGATTTTGATGCCTGGTTTGTGGATTCCAGAGCATCAGTACATATGACATGTAATAAGAAATAGTATACTAATTTTAAAGAAAAACAGAATGGTGCCAGCATATACCTTGGAGATGACTGTGCTCATTAGATCAAGGGATACAGAGATATTCCAGTAACATTTCCGAATGGTACTGTTCGTCATATTCACAATGTTGTGTATGTGCCAGGGATAAAGAAAAAATTGATCTCTGTGTCCACCATTATAGATCGGAACTTGAAGGTTGAATTCTTCAAGAATTATTGCATAGTGAAGGATGTACTAGACCAATTCACAACTATTGCAATGGCAGTCAGAGTAGGAGGTCTATACAAGCTTGATGTTAACAGCAAAGAACATCACGCACTGACTTCTGCAACTATGCCAACAGAGACTCGTTGGCATCAAAGGTATGGCCACATCAATCATCATGACTTATTGTTATTACAAAAACAAAATATGGTTGAAGGACTTCTCATGTTAAAAAATGTGAATGTTGCTTGTGAAGGATGTGCAATAGGAAAGATGCACAGAGATGAATTTCCATCTAATCCTGATAGGAAAAAGAGAGATGTGTTAGATCTTGTGCATACTGATGTTTGTGTACCTATTCAGACTAGGTCTTTGGGAGGTGCATTTTACTTTCTGCTAATTATTGATGATTGCATGAGATACACATGGGTTTATTTCCTTAGAAGAAAAAGTGATGTTTTCGAGTACTTTAAGGAATTCAGAAACATGGTGGAAAAGCAGACAGAAAAATCCATCAAAATCCTTCATTTATATCAAGGGGGAGAGTATAAATCAGGGGACTTCAACAAATATTGCAAAGATCAAGGAATAGTACAACAGTTTACAGTACCCAACACTCCACAGCAGAACGGGAGTTGCTAAAAGGAAAAACAAAACTCTGGTAGAGTGTGTACGCAGTATGATGAAAGGTATGAATCTCTCAAATGCATTATGGGGTGAAGCCATAAATACTGTTGTTTATTTAAAGACTAGAAGTCCAACAAGGTGTCTTGATAATATTACTCCTTTTGAAGCTTTGTATGGTTCCAAACCAGCAGTTCATAATTTGAAAGTATTTGGGTGTAAGGCTTTTGCACATATTCCAAAGGAGAATAGGAAGAAATTGGATGCTAAAGCCATTAAATGTATTTTCATAGGGTACTGTTCTGAATTTAAAGCATACAAACTGTTTGATATTTCTACTCACAAAGTATTTGCAAGTAGAGATGTACTTTTCCATGAGCAACAAACAGGAAATCATGACAACAACAGTCATGCGGAATGGCATAGACTTCTTAATGAAGGAGTTAAAGAAGAGCAACAACAGCAGCAACCATCACAGCTGCAACATCAGACACCATAGCAGTAGCCACAACCGCAGAAGCAAGAAGGACTCAGTGATATGGACACTTCAAGCAGTTCGAGGTCATCTAGTGGTGAAGACAAATCTTCACAAAGTGAGGAGGAAGATAATCAGTTGAGAATATCTTCACGACAGGTTCAGCTTCCTGAGAGGTATAGAGACTATGCCCTAATGAGTAGCATTTCAAATGTCATAGAACCCGTGAGTTTTAATGAAGCAAATGAACATGATGAATGGCGAAATGCAATGGAGGAAGAATATGAATCTATAATGGAAAATAATACTTGGGAATTGACTAAATTGCCTAAACATAAAAATCCTATTCAATGTAAAATGATATACAAACCCAAGTTTAAATCAGATGGTAGTTTAGACAAATATAAGGCTAGATTGGTGGCAAAGGGGTATTCACAAACATAAGGTATTGACTATGTTGAAACATTTGAACCCGTAGCTAAATTGAATACTATCAGATTGTTAATTGCTTTAGCTACAAAGTACAATTGGAAGCTAAACCAATTAGATGTTAAATCTGCACTTTTGAGTGGTGAGTTAAAAGAGGAGGTTTATCTTACTCAACTTGAAGGGTTTGTGGAACATGGGCAAGAACACTTAGTGTGTAAGTTAAAGAAAGCATTGTATGGACTAAAACAGACACCTAGGTCATGGTATGAGAAGATAGACTCCTTCTTTCTTCAACAGGGGTTTATGAGGAGCAAGAGTGATCCAAATATGTATATCAAATTTGATGAGAAGGGGTATATAGTATTGATTTCCTTATATGTTGATGATTTAATAATTACAGGAAATGCAGAGAAATTGATTGATGAAATCAAGGAGCAACTGTCACAAGTTTTTGAAATGAAAGATCTTGGTGAGTTACATTACTGCTTAGGTCTTGAAGTTTGGAGAAATCCAAGCCAAAATTTTGTTTATCAGAGTAAGTATGCCAGAGATGTACTTAAGAGATTTAAAATGGATTAGTGTAAATTTTCTACTTTCCCATGCAGCAGAATGTGAAACTTTCTTTTGATGATGGTTTGAAGGAGGTGAATGGAACTATGTATAGACAGATGGTGTGTAGCTTGAATTATCTCACCACAACTAGACCCGACATTGCATATTCTGTGAGTGTGTTAAGTCAGTTTATGGCGAAACCCCGAGAAAGCCATTGGAATGCAGCAAAGGCGGTACTCAAGTGTCTAAAATGAATACTTGATTATGGTATTAAATATATTGATGCATCTGATGTTGAGTTGACAGGTTACACAGATTCTGATTGGGCTAGAAATCCGGATGATCGAAGATAAACCACTGGATATGCATTTGGAATTGGATCCATAATTGTTTCATGGAGCAGTAAAAAGCAGCCTACTATATCTCTGTCTTCTACTAAATCAGAATATAAAGCCCTCTGTACAGCAACTTGTGAAGCTGTTTGGTTGAGAAGACTTCTTCAAGATGCTGGAGAAGAACAAAAGGATCCTACAAAGATTTACATAAATTTGAATGGAAAATGAGATGAGTGGAGAATGATGAAGCGCACTGCAAAGAATGGTTGGGAACGTGGATGAACCATTGAAACATGGGGGCTAGCGGTGCAAGTTGAGATGAACTTTGAACCTTACACATAAGCACCCGCATTTAACAAAGCATTAATTCACTGCTCCACTTCCCAAAAAATCTTTCATTGGTCTGAAAATAATGCTTCAAAGTACTATCCAATAATATTGCAAGAAAATAATATGTAGTGGGATAATTTATGGATAAATTTACAAACTGTGCTAGAATTAATAAGAGATATGAATAAATATACAAAGTCAAAGGCCAATTAATACACACACACACACACACACACACATATATATATATCCTAGCATAAATCTATCTTAAGTCTAGATCTATCAAGGGTTGAGAGTGATCAAATCCCTTTATGTGTAAACCCCTTTTAGAATGTTAACTTTGAGGAAAGGTTTGCACCTCAAAAGTATTGATGCCTCTAAAGACTTGATAAAATCAAACTTAATACAAATCTATGTTGATCATAATGCAAGATTAATAATTACATATTACAAAAGATATAACATATCTAAATAGTAACATAGGTGATATCATAAGTAGGTATGTCCTTCCAGCATGTTCCATATTCAAATGTAAGAGCAAGCAGGTACACCTTTTATATCCACAAAAACTTTATCAAATTTGTAGCATCAACAATGCAAATAATTTTTCTTACATCTCCTTTGTCAATTTGTCTTACATCTCCTTTGTTCTACTTAGTGTATAATTAAATTTATTATATATTTAATCAAGTTCATTTATATCACATCTAGATTAAGTAACTTTTTCTTAAGGTAATTTATTGTGTCGAAGAGACGTAGAATTTGTACAGCAGAGTAGTAACTCCTTCCATGATGACAGTGTCTTTTTTTTAAATAATAAAATATTATAAAAAATAACATGTCCACACAAATTAGATTTAAAACATTTATATTTACAATGGCATATATATAAAACTACACAAATTAAATAAATTAAACTATTTCTCAACATTTGCACTCTAAAAAGGGGTTTGTGCCTTGAGAGATTTGATCCCTTTTAGTAGATCATCTTTTAAGATGGATCTATACTAGTTTTTACCATAGCTCTACAGTGGAGTTGTTTATATGTTAGTTAAAACTTTTCAATTTTACTTGAAATTGAAATGGGTCATGGGTTTTGGTAGTTATAAATTAATGGTATTTATGTTGATAGACATTTTTATTTTAGAATTTGGGGTAGACTACAGCCTATGTTTTTCTAGGATTGTACAATGATGAGACAAGTGTACTTTCGAGATTGATTTTATGGTAGTCGTTCAAAATTCAAAATAAACAATTATTTACAAAAAAATTAAAAATTCTTGTGGTAGTGGATGCATGTATAACTGGTAGATGATGAATGGATAACCAACTGTTCATGGCAAATAACTAGAAGAATGTGAGAGATAGAAAAAAACATATAAAAAATAATAATGGTTGATGCTTGAATGCATCAATAACTTGTAATTAATTACTTATGGTAGCACTTAACTTGGCCTATCTATGTTCAGCCACAAATTAAGGGTGTAGTCTAAATATGGTAGCACTTAACTTGGGGCGTCTCGATGTTCCAGCCACAAATTAAGGGTGTAGTCTAAATATCTTTTGTCGACCATATTTTAGTCTAAGTATTAGGATTGGAAATCCTTAAAAAATATTAGAATCACATAAATTAGCTATGGAAATTGCATAATTTGGGTGCCATGAGGGTATTTAAGGGTGTTGAATCTATTTATAAATTCAAAAGTACAATTTAAACACATAAAAATTTAGATTTTACTAATCAATCAAATGTTTCTTTTTTTACATTACATCTAAGATTTATAAATTAATTTTAATATTAATTTTAATGTTTAAATACATTATGTATTTAAATTATTTTATTAACTATTTTAAATATAAAATATTTTAGACAAAAAAAATATAAATAAACAAAACATTTCAATGAACGTTTAACTTTAATTTAAATATAATAATGTACTAATTATTTTAATGAGTAGTCTAAAAAGTTACCAAGATTTGGAATTTTGATTAAAGAATTTTTTAGATTCCCACAAAATTAGTGTTAAAATTGTTTAATAAAGATACTCTTCGAGTGTTTAAGGTTGTTAAATGAATTTATATATTCATAAGGGTTTATGGATTTTTGAGAAAGGTTCAACTAAATATTTCGAATAGCTAGCTTATTATGTCCATGATATAATGTTTTCATTTTTTACATATTAGTGTACTTTGGCTAAATTCAAAAAATATATTTTTCACAGATTAAATGTTGATGAATTTTTATATTTTAATTATTTAAATTATGATAGGTTGAAATTTTCCTCCACATTGGGAGTGGGAATTTCAATTTACAGGTCTCCAAATTTCCAATAAGATCAGTATCAATAAATGCCTTGCCAGCTTTTTTTTAGGGGAAATGTTTCCCTATTTAATATCGCTTCAGCTTTGTTTGGGAAATGTTTCCCTGTTTCATATTCATATTGCTTAGTATAAGAGACAACCAAAACTCTCTGTCAGATTGTCAGCTTTTTTGGGGAAAATGTTTCCCTGTTTAATATCGCTTCAGCTTTTTTGGGGGGAAATGTTTCCCTGTTTAATATTGCTTCAGCTTTTTTTTGGAAATGTTTCCCTGTTTAAGAGACAGCTAAAACTCCCGGCTTTTTCGGGAATTTTGTGTCCAAAACCGATCCCCGGACGAAGACGAATATAGTTCGGCCAACTAACCTACAATTTAACATATTATTATTAGAGATTTGCCCATACACCATCCCCTGAATTCCAATGTTGAGCTGCAGCAGGGAGATTTTCCCATGTTGTATATTCTTCTTCTGTAAGTCGAGAGTTTATGATCTCCTTTGCTGGGAACAGACAGATACCGTAATGGCTTCATCGCTTCTCTTTCGCAGTACCGTTGACGATATACAAAAACCACATGAATTAGTTTCTCTGTTCAAAAAAGATTGTTGCAGTAAAGCTTTCGCTACAGATCACACAGCATGGTATGCAACGTGGATAAAGGGGTGACCATTCTGCCCTACAATTTTATTACAAATTGGTAATTCCTGAAATCATCCTAAGCAAGAATCTCATCTATCACAAATTTTAATTCTAAATTAAAACCTAATCTCAGATATTTATCACAAACTGTTGAACAAAAAAAATGTAATATTTCAAACAATTAAAAGGGTATCTCCTATTCATTAAACAACTTGTCCAAAGTTTTTGAATGTGTATTTTCTAAATTGCAGCCGAGCTTTCGATCCATGCTTTCTTTGTTTCCCATCTCGTCGGGCAGTTATCGAGTACGGGAAGCTATCACTTTGCTATTGTCATGATGTCATGGACGTTGCAGCTATGCTGCTCTTGTTACTTGTTATTATATATGTAACATCAACAATAAAAATTGTAAATCCATACCCTAAACTAAATTAATTATTCTGATTTAATAAATTGCACAGTATAATTTAATTAATGAATTGTACAGTATAATTTAAGGGGAACAATATTCAGCCTACAAGCCATTTAATGCAGTTGAAACAAACATGTTGATAATTGGATCTCTCAACTGCCTTCACTATAATTTACATCATAAAAAAATAGTGTCCTTAAAAATTAAACACATTATTGAAAGCTCTCATAACAGCAATGATGAAACATTAAATGACTTTCAAGAGCAAACTGCAATATGAATGCTGTAACAGTCCCATTCTTTAAAACGGCAAATACTTGCCAACAGTGACTGGTAACATTTTGCATTGTTCAGCATAAAAAACGTTTTGTTCGGTAACATTTTGCATTGTTCAGCATTGTTCAGTACGAATAACATATATAAAAACGTTTTGCATTGTTCAGCATTGTTCAACCATATAATTTTTTATTTTCGGGAAAAATGATTAGTCTCTCGATCTTGTAGGAATCGAACACATGTGGGTTATCTATGAAACATCTCCACTCAAATGGAGAGAACAATAATTCTCCGTCACTATTACTTACCGTTACTACATGTACTTGTCCTTGCCTTCAAACCTTTTACAAAATTCTCAATATTCTTATGGGAAGATCCTCCTTCCAGTATTGCAGTGCTCGCACTGTCGCTTAGCGCCTTCACATTTTTCTTCATCTCCTTTCCTTCGGCAGTGAACAATTTTCTTACGGCCTTAGATATGTCTCCCCTGACGATCAGATTGTTACTGTCTCCAGCCTGACTGCCTCCCCTCAAGCTTAATCCAATCTTCCACACATCAGCCATGAGAACGCAGTTAGTGTATTGTTCGGACCAAACAGGAAATCCCAGCATGGGAACTCCAAGAGCTATGCTTTCAAGCATTGAGTTCCATCCACAGTGTGTAAGAAATCCACCCACGGAGCGATGGGCCAACACTTGCAGCTGATTACACCACGGAACAACTAGACCCTGCAGCCCAATTCCCATGTCGTGGAGAAACCCATCCGTTAAGGCCGCGCAGTCTGAAGAAGCTACTATGTCGGGACGAAGAACCCATAGGAAGGGCTGTCCGCTCTCGTTGAGGCCCATCGCTATTTCTTCCAGCTCAGCTTTAGATAAATGAATCATGCTCCCAAACGAAACATATATAACGGAATCTTTGGGCTTTGTCTCAAGCCACGCCGAGCATTCATATTCTGTCCAAATGCTTGTTCCGATTCTCCTGTCGTAATCGGGATTTTCATCTTTGAAACAAGCCAATGGAAGCAGCGGACCGACTTGCAAAACTGGCGGTTCTAAATTTATCTCCGCGCTTTCAAGATAGTCAAACGTATTAGAGAAAATCCAGTCTGCCCGGCGACTTGACTCAAGCGACTTGAGCACCATATGAAGGGCGTACTCTGAATCGAAATCTTTCTCCCGAAACACACAAGGAAGATCTCTCGGGTGTAGCGTCGGAACGCCCGGAATATAATCAATCAAATTTTTCCCTGCAGGGGAATGTTAACTAGTAAAAAGATAGAAAAAGAAACAAAACTACTATTGCATTTGTTTTCCTCATTTTTCACAATCTTGGTTAACTATGAACTATTTACGCCCAAATCTAGTTCGTACATATAAGACAATCTTGAAACGAACTAGAAACGAAGTTTTTGAGGAAAAATTATGATCCAGATGTCTGAAACAATCAGAATCCTATGATCTTCAGACAACTCCCAAAAAATATATTTGTATTAATATGCAGAGAGCTTACCGGTACAAGCTCCTTCATAGTTGTGAGCCTCCAGCAGATGAGCATGATGATAGATTGAATAAACAGTAGTGGATTGTGTCCAAAATGAGATCCAAGGAATGCCGAATTTCTTGGTCACATCAAGTGACCAGTAGAGTATGGTATCGGCTATGACGCACGAGATGGGGGGCCCTGCCTTGTTGAGACTGTGAATAAGCTGTTCCAACTCATCTCCCATGTTTTCCACAGCGCGCATATGATCCAAGAACCTGCCTGATCGATCGAAATTGAAAGGCAATCCATCGGATATTCGAGCAGAGCGAATATCAAGACCCAGATTGCAGGCTCCCAGATGAATGGGATCGATCCTAGACTTGCTGAAATGAGCTTTGGTGATTTGAGAATGGGTGTGATGCGTTGTGACGAAGGTGACTGTAAGACCTGCAGAAGCAAGCTTTTCTGTCAAGTGCATCATGGGATTTATATGACCCTGTAATGGCAACGGAAAAACTAGAGCATGCAGCAAGTTGGGTGAAGGTTCAGGGTTGGAACCCATGGCTCAAAACAATGTGATGAAATGCGAGCAAAGGTATATTTGTTAGGGCAAGCCCGTAGTGGGCAGGCGGATTATCTGGCCACTCGATTTGGGCATCGTTTCAAAAACTGGCATGTTGGATAAGATTCTAACAGAGACTTAGAGCCTACGAAGGGCGGTAGGTCATCATCCTTCACACATTAATTAAGCTATGAACTCATGTTAAGTGTGGTTATGAACTCATCTTTAACACATTAACTACCACTGTCATTTAACTTGTGGCTAGTGAATAGGCCACAAGTTAAGTGCTGCCATGAACAAATTAAATGTTACATGTTTTCATGTGTAGTTATTATCATTGGTTGTCTATGCCCTTAGCTACCAGTTATCCATGCATCAATACATTGGCTACCATGTATTTTTTATATTATTTTCTTTTATAATTGTTTATTTCCAAATACCAGTTATCCATTCATCAATGCATCACCTACCATGTATTTTTTATATTATTTTCTTTTATAATTATTTATTTCGAATTTGAAGTCTTTCTCAACTTTATCACCATATCAATATCAATGTCAATGTCAGGAATGGAACATCAATTGTGGTTTTTTAGATTGCCGAGGATAAGACAATCAATTGTGTATTTTTGTTGATTGCTCAAGGATAAAACAATACTATTAAATAACTTGTTGATGACATTTAAGTTTTTGTTCATAACACTTAATTTCTGAGTTCTCAATATTCGGTCACCAAAGTTAAATAGTTATACTCGTTAATAAATTAAACTTTTATAATCTTTAAATATAAAAACATATTTTTAATCATATAATATCATAAATCAACTTTATTATTCAAAATATTATTAAAAAAGTCAGCCATTTAACTTTAAACTTTAAGTTATTATCCTTGCCAAGGTTTTCGATGACAAGTCAAATCTTTTTTGAAATCAATTAAAAAAAGTCACTCATTTAACTTTAAACTTAAGGTTATTATCCTTGCCCATGTTTTCGATGACAAGTCAAATATTTTTGAAATCAAAATTTTTCTCATCTTTTAGAATGTTGTGTATAATTTTAGTATTTAATATAATATTCTCAAAAATAAAAATTAATTTTATAATTTTTAAAATTCAAAATTTGGATTTTTTTATTGATTGAAGGCAACTTTGATTAGACATATATCCTTCCATGAATGATTTTTTTTTCTTAAATTAAAAATAAAAAAGATTTTATAAAACACAAATTCCTAAAAAAAGATGTTACCTCATTTTAGTATTACTTGTACTAACCACCATGCTGCCATGCTCTTCGCCAATGATGATAGTGGTCACCCGCTTTGTGCGGCGAAGGAAGTGTGGAGGCTGTTGGCAGTGAAGGAGGGGTAGGATTTTCAAGCCGACATTGGTGGGGATCCTAGTTAGATTTCAGTAGAAGGACGCCCGCTTTTCTGGAAAAAGCATGGAATGCATGTTGAAACGCATGTTCACTGCCAAGGACACGCAGAGCTTGACCCCGAAGGACACGCTAAAGCCTCTCATGATTCCTTGCTACCTGTGTAGAAATTTGGTAAAAAACCCACCTATCAAAAATGACGGTTTCAACGCTAAATACAATCATTTTCCCATTTTCTTCGTTTTTTCTAACCGTTAGTATGAAACATAGGCAGTATTTGACGGGAAAAATGGCCCATGATGGGCATTTTTCCCGTCAAATTCCATCCCTGTTGCTACTACCTGTCCAACATAGCCTTGTTCCTCTTCTCTTGTGTCGATGCACTCGAGACCAACAACTTGACTTGTGAAGCAGAAGGAGATGGCCGAGAGCGTGGAATCCATGACACGGAGAGCTCTGTTGTCACATACCCAAAATCTGAACATTTTATGTTATGAGGAAAACATTATGCTATATGTTATTTTAAAGTTTTTATGATTATTTACCAAGTGGGGTCAAGGATGACTGTAATTAATTACTCTAATATTTTTATTATTAATAAATAAAAGAGGAGACATATCCAAAGGAGACTATTGAAAAGAGTGTTCACTAACCCACTAAGAGGAATGGACAAGGGTGGAGAGCAAACTGACCCTTGGCAACATCATCATTCACTTCTAGCTGTTGCAGAGGGAAACTTCCCTATTTTTATGGTCATGTTCCTATAGAAAGTGGAACTGAGTAGGTGGCTCAATAACTAAGAAACTGACAAACAACCTAGGCATGCTATATCACCCATCAAATTGAGTAGGAGGCTCATCAAAGTTTTCCTTGTGACTATTTCTGAAAGAGAAAAATAAGAGTGCATATGAGATTCGAGGAGGGGAAGGATAGGAAGTGAATGATAGAACTAAGTCTGCATTTCTGAACTAGTACTGCTTAATGCAGAGTTCAATACTGCCAAAGGCTGAAGTGATACTATTGAGTAAATTAAGTTTTACTGCTGAGTTGCACAGGAATTTATTCCATTCTCCACACAACATCTTCGTCCTGGTGGTTCAGTGAACAGGCTCAGGGGTCATAAGGAAAGTGACTTGGCTATCTTCAGGAGAAGGTTGGGTGGAACGAGCTCCTTTGGGTGTTTTTTTCCCTCTTCAGTTATCAAGTTCTTATTGTCTCATTGTTTTGTTTATACTATATACCTTTTTTTGAAAATGTTTAAATATATCCTGAATTCCAGATTTGTTTTAGTTAGCATAGAGGATAATTATCTAATCTGCTTCTATATTGTGAATGAAAGAATAGATTAGAAATGTAGTATGATTGAATGAAATATTTCTCTCTATTTTTCCACACACAGTTAAGTGTCGTACTCTAGTACATAGAAGTTAAATTATAAGTAGATCAAAATGATTCGAATATCATACGTAGAAGCTGTTTATAAAGATCTCTATCAGTGAATCTAATATATTTTAAATGTAGTAAAATACTACTTATTTATAAGACAAAACCTTTATTGAAATCCGTAGAAGTGGCTCTCCTAATCAAAGATAGGAAATAATTATTATATATAAGTAATAACCATTTCCATAAACCTGTTGTTACTATATAAACAAATAGTTAAGTAATCATCATCTCTAGGTCATTTATAAACAGGATAATTACTGTAGAAGCAAATAGGTAAACATGTACATATCTAACAAATAAATTACAATCTCTAATATATAAACCAAAACAGAGTTATTATCTCCTATATCGAAACATTTAGAAGTATAGAATTTAAACATATCTCTCCACATCTTTATAAAAAACAAATGCATAAATAATATTCTCTTAAGGTTCTTCTCAGGAAAACCTTTCATGAAATTTGCATAGCTAAAGTTAATTTACAATATCAAATAAAATACAGAGTATCGAAGTTTAGACATGCTACACATTATTCTTTAAAAACATAACATTTTATAAATAAAATAATTAGGTCTCAAATATATTCTGGAAACCTTAATAGGATACTTAATATCCAAACTCTGTTGAAAACATTGTAGTCATGCATGTATAGATTCAAATTCAATTTTGGTATATCTATTTTACCTATCAAACAAAAGTATAATACTCAACATACTATAAATTTTTTTATGTCTCTTTATAAACAACATATTGAGACCAAGAATTTTAGCTAGGGTTTAACCCGATAACAATTCACAACTTCAACAAAGTGTTCAATCTACACAGTATCCTTTAAACATTATTAATATATATCAAGGCTCCTTTGTAATACAACACACCTTAAAATAGAAGCCGAAGAAGTTTCATAAAAGGTATTATGGACTTGTATATTTACTGTTTCAAACAATTTACTTGGTTAAGGGTTTGAGCCTCATAGAGGAACTTTCCCAACCATATTATATGTATAAAATAATTCAAAAGCCAAACTCATATTTCAGAGCCCCGTGATAATTTAAATCAACATCAAACAAAAACAAAACGTCCTAATATGAGTTTGCGAGTAGCAAAGTACTCCTTATTTCTTTAAAATGCCAAATACATAAGCTCATAAATATATATATTGTAATCACTCGAATAACACAATAAGATGCAAAGATACGGTAGAACTGGGTAATTCCCTAAACTCATTTCATATAATTTTTAATGCTTACAGTCAAGAATCAAAGTACAGAATTTCCAAGCTCGGGCATAAGCCTTTCATTCAGCACATTTCCAATTCAAAATAAAAACCAAATCGTATTTGAGTTAGATAGTACACGGTTCTCGTGAGGACCAACATTATGCCAAGAACCCCAAAATTATACACATTAAGGTTGCAGGATTCAACCCTGAAGGATCAATATTTGTACGTAAACAGTTTAATAACAAACCACAAATTGTTTTCCATTTTCTAAAGTAATTTTCCAAACAGGAAATTAGAAGAGCCATAGCTCGAGGGTTTGATACCCTATGGTCACCTTACATAACTGCCAAAAGGCGCACTTTTTTCTCAAGAAAAACAAAAAACCAAAACTAAACCATCTCTCGGCAAAGTTTACATTCACTGGTAATGCCATATTATCATCATCTTTCCACCTGACAGGATACGACATAGGATGTCCAAGATAACCACCAAAGCTTACCAGGGATTTTGTGTAGTATTACTATAGCAAGAAGCTCCTACATCCCTCGGAGGAAAGCTTCTTTAAGAATAAAACCTGTCACTCAACACCCACAAACCCTGCAACGAGAAGTGTGGTTAGATAATGATGTGTGAAAGCGTTAAAAAATGAAGGACTAACACTGGAAAATTTTTGAATAGGTTACCTCTTGTTGTAACAGCTTTTCCAAGCCTCAAAACCACCTTCTAAAACTCTGAAAATGCTCGAAAGATTCAAACCCTAAACAGTCGGGCTCCTGTCGGCCTCCCCTACCACTACAATTCCAAATGAATTAAGTTACAACAGTATGGTGGTCTTTCGAATGCACGGTTAGGGTTTAACCCAAAAACCAAGACCATCACGTGGTCCATGCCACAGGGGTTTCCACTGTGCAATCCACCATGGTCTCATTAATTCACATTAAAGTCTAACGTGTCAAGTTTTCCAACGAAGAGTTCCATTAAGTATTCATTCTTTGGACCTTTTTACATGGTATAGTTATAATGTAAGGTTCCTCTATATCCATTACCATTCCTATGCATTTAAAAAGTTATAATCGTGGTCATAGTATCATAACCCTACCACGTATAATTAATAGGAGAAATGTATAAAAATTGAGATGGATTATATGGTATTAACCATGATCATATTATATAGCCACCTAAAAAATAATATATGGATAACATCGAAGTATGGAGTTGCTAACTCTTTTTTAGTCATATAAAGTGAATACTTAGGACAAGCTTAAGCTAAAATATAATATATATATATACTTTTAGAATATATATGTCATTAAAATGAATAAACTCCTTTAAATGACGAATACAGCTAGGGTAGGTCTTACTCTAGGTTTCAAGTAAATCTTCTACATGTATGTCTTTAATGTCGAAGTATAAGGTATTTACAACAAGCCAAATGATGTACAATAAATTAATATTCAACTGGAGATATCATTCTCACCTGTGATCTGTACAAAAGTAGTAAGAGCGTTAGCTATGCAATAGCTAAGTAAGCCCTGGGGTATCCATAGGACCCCTTCATCATAAAAAATAAAAGGGTTAATAAGCATAAATTTTTTATAAATAAAATTGTAAAATCATGAATAAATGACAATCCATAATTACGACAAAAAGAACGATGATATATGTAATTTAAACAAAGGAAATTGTAATGTCCCTTAAATAGTGAGAATTTTTTTTTTTTCTTCTACTTGCTAAATTGCCTAACGTAGATTATATAATTATGAGATTTTCTTGCAGTAATATGAAAAGTATTGATACTTTCATTTTCCATTTCAATGTGTTTAATAAAACTTCTAGCAAGGTAACTTTTATTGGTCAATCTCTTCTGCGGAAGTAATTAGGATGAACATGTGGGTGTGAATTTTTGCCATGCACTAATACTAGCAGTCTTTATCCTTCTTACTTGATCTAAATGTATGTTTGAAATGTCATTTGTCTAATGTCAAATCTTAGGCATGATGAACCTGATGAGGGAAGTTGAAAACACCTTGACTCTTTGGGGTTTGGTTAAACACTTCTGGTAGAATCGCCGAGAGGTAAGGTGTTAATAGGGGAAAGCCTATGGACTTACTTAGCGATTATGCTAACGCCTATTTAATTGTTGTCTTCTATGCAAGTGTCCCTCGGTGGCCATAAGGTTGGAAACTACCCTATGTGAAAACTCTAAAAGTGGAACTACCCTTATGTTATCATGAAGGAGTTGAGAACCTTGTTGATGTATTAATAAGATAAGGGTATTGCATCCACATGACTTGTACCACATAGTTTGATAAATTCGAATTGTAGTCCTATCGTGGTGGTTGCAAGTGTTAATGCCACACGTGATAGTCACGTGGCTTTGGCCAACTAGATTAAGGCTTTGAGCGAGGGTTACTCCAAAGTTTTCCCAAATCATGACTTCACTTTGTATTTTGGCTGCGAGGGTTTTAGCTCTGACTGTGATGTAGTTGCGCCTAGCCTGATCTAAGCTCAGGGCCAGAGCGAGGTTTTGGAAGATACAAAGGCGATGAAGAAGTGATCCTACAGGTAAGACCATGTCCATATTTTAAATGTCGAGGTTCCTCGTTTGCTTTATTATAGTTTTAAGAACTGCCACGCCCTAACTTCTTCTTGTTTTCGTTCTCTTACAGGTATGGTGGCTCTCTGCATGGACCAGAGTGAGAATCAATACAACTTTACCACTTATTTTGGACTGGTAAGTCTTGGGTGCTTTCAACCTTTCACCCTATCTGTCTCAGTGGTTTGGAGAAGGGTTTGATAAGTTGAATATGGAGAGGTTCGTGATGCCTTTGGCTCACTCAGACTTGGAATCTCTAGGGAGGTCGCCTTTTGGCTTGACTCGGTATTTGATACATTGTTGTAATAATATTTTCACACTTTCCATGTATTCGTGCATATGTAAATGTTGATTTTGGAAGAATATTCTCCCCTGTATGTAGTCGTGGAGCTTCACTTTGGGGTTTGAAAATGGGAGAAGTACCTCTGCGATTTCTGTCTCTATTCAATTTCTATGGCCGTGTAAAGAACTATGGCCACTGTATTCTCTTTTAAACTATGCTCTGTTAGTCTATGAGTTTTGATGGAAAATCGTTTATCTCTTTCCCCATGCAAAAGGTACATGTATTATATTTTCTCTGTTTTTGCGTTCTTTTCTTTCCTAGGGAGTGTGAGAAGTTTATAAAAATGTAAAAGTTGTTTGTGCTTCATTCCTGTAGCTAGTTGATTTGTTTTGCTAAATGGAAACTCTATAATGGTTGATGTCTCGTATATTTCTATCTGTTGATTAGCTTGTAATGATCGTTTTGGGCTAAGTGAGCTGCTCCAGGGTTGATACCCCCAACCCGTGGTTAAAATCCTCTATAAAGGATGAATCCTAAATGTTTGGACTATGAGACTCGATCAATGGATGGGGAAATCATGACCTATAGGGTTTTCAAATCTTTGAGATGTATTCTAAAAGATATGTGTTTATCTATGTATGACGTCGTAGCTGTTGTGTTTATTTTTCTTCTTTGGTTATGAGAAGCATCTGACGAGTACTGACTTTACCTATGAACCTAGAGGGATTCGATCCCTGACTTTGGCATTTTTATGTTGGGAGATAAATAGACTATAGGTGTTTTGTTAAATGATAATGGGAAGCATTTGTTTGGACAGGTAACTAAATCTGTGTAATCGATACGTTTATCTGATTGTTGTAGGATCAATGAATTGGCTCTGTTTATGATGAGCTTTTTGATTGGGGATGGGGTTCGATCCATGAAACTTGGGATTGGAACCCATATTAAAATGCAGAATATTATTTGAGTTATATGTGGTTCTATGTTTTGAATATGAATCTCTTTGCAATGCTTGATGCGTTTAGATGTACAGTTTGACTAATGGTTGAATTCATAGAGGCGTTTGAACTGTGTAGTGTAGATGAAATTTTTGATGTCTGGTTTGCAATCTTCGTTGTATTTCTACTTGGTGTTTTTCCAACATAGACAGAATAATAATTAAAAGCAACTAGAAGGCATAGATAAGACAATGCACTACGAATAAGGAAATATGATTTAAATAGAAAACCTATACCTATAAACAAGAAATTATAATATCCCTAACCTAGAAGACAATATAGGTTGTCTAGCAAAGGCTAGCTTGGCTAGACCTGCTACACCCTCCACCGCATTCTGGGAAGAACCTCGAATTTGATAGTATTGGTAATGAAAATAGTGTTGTAGTATCTACTCTAATTTTAAAATCCTAACTTTAGTATAACTGAAATTTGAAACACTAAATACTCCATACCTGGCTGCTTGAGTACTTGGTCCCTTCGTGTGGAAACCTAGCTGCTTGGCACTTGATTCCTTCCTGTAGAAACCTTCACACTCAACAATTGTTAATGTAGAGCTTGTTGTACCTAGCTAACCTGTTCGGGCGATTTTCCTTTAGCTGGATGACTTTGGGGTTACCGTGTTCCTCCCAACCATGATCCTACAACCGTTCCTGGTTTTGTATGGATCCCCTCGAGCTAGGTTCCAACATGCAAAAGAGATATAGGACCTATAGTTACTGCTAGTTCAGTTTCTTGGAGCAAAAGTTTCTCCTTTAGTTACCATCATAGAATAATAATCAAAAGATCGATGATCCCCAACTTGGGATCTGCCCTCTTTAAGTAGGGAAGTCTTTTAATTAGGACTGTTGAACTAATTAGTTTCTTTAAATTAAAAGATATTATTTAATTAGATATCTAGTCCTTTTGAACTAGGACTTTTCCAACTGTTTAACTATAAGTGATTTTGATTTCGGCTGTTAATAATAATTGTATTAACAATAATTATAATAATAAAAATTAATAATAACACTAATTATAATAACAATAATTATATTTCACTTTAACTATTAATACATTATTTATAATATTAAATAATGGATACATCATATATCCTACTTATATTCCATAATTAAATATGACACCATTATTATTAAAGCTCTTAATAATAATATTAGCCTTGAGGCTTTTATACATGTTAGTCATAAAAGACTACTGGTAGTTATCTTTTATTTAGTTATGTATCCTCACATGATACTTCTTTTTTTTAACTTTTAAGGACAAGGTCCAATTCTTTGGATGGTCTCGGTAAGGTTGGATATGCACCTCTAGTCTCTCTCTTTGCATGTTGGATTCCCTCGTTTAACGCGGTACTTCTCGGAGTACTTGATGATAGATAAAAGATGAATCATTTAATCAAATAAAATAAGTCTGATGAAAGTAAAAGTTCTATTCTGAGTCCTTCCGACTCAAAAATTTGAGATCCAGTAACCCCGAGTGCTCTTCAGATCATTTTAACTCAACACTCTCACATGGGCGTTACGCTAGTGCAATTCCAGAGCCTCCGCTCAACACTAGTGGCAGAATGTGGTTGTGAGGCACATCTAGAGTATTTGATTTGCCTCGTATCCGGTATTCGTTTATCAAGCTTGAAGTGCTCCAGGGATTAGGCCCAACACTCAATGTACCTTAAGGCTTACTCCCAGTACATAAACACTCTTCTAGGTACATCGGGGCTTATGCCCAGTACGTAGGTTTTATGTGTGTTTCTGAGTCCATGCTCAACACACTCATAAGTGAAATCATGTAAAATCATAGCTCTACATAGTAAGTAACAAAATATCATCTTAGTATATTAGGGTTTGTACCCTTATCAAAGCTGAAGAACATCATTAAAACATTGGGGCCTTCTCTCCCAGTATATAATCAAATAAAGAAGTCAGTCAGGGTCCATGCTTGATATGTCGATATATATATAAAAGAATAAATGATAGGTGCTAGGGCTCATGCCCAATACTCAAAATAAAACATAGGTGCTAGGGCCGTGGCCCAATATAACAACAAAATAGTTAGACCAAAATTCAAGATATTACAATTTCTTCCCACTTAGAACAACACTATCCCGGTGTTTTTAGGGACTAGGAATGAAGTCATGAAACAAGGTGGGGTATGCTTCTTTCATGGTGGCCTCATTCTCCCAAGTAGCCTCATCTGGTCCAAAGTGCCTCCATTGCACTTTCAATTGAGTAATGGTTCTCCTCCTAAGCTGGACCTCTCTCTTGTATAGAATGTGGAGTGGTTCTGGCGTGAACTCCCCTTCGGGCTCCACCTGTAATAAGGACCAATCAATAACATGTTTAGTATCGTATACATATTTCTTTAATAGTGAAGCATGAAAAACATTATGAGATTTTATATGAGCCGGTAAGGCTAACTCATAAGCTACTGGGCCCTTCTTGGCCAATATTTCAAAAGGCCCACAAATCCTTGGGGCTAGTTTCCCGCAACGTCCCAAGCTCAATGAGCTTCATTTCGCCTTTATTTTTAGAAACACATGTTCACCGACTTGGTAGTCTTTGTCTTTTCTTTTCTTGTAAGCACAATGCTTTTGGCGGTCTTGTGCTTCTTTAAAGTTCAGTTGTACCTTGGAGACTAGCTGTTCCAAGTCCTTTAATAGGTTGGGTCCTGACATAAGTCTGTCTACTGGACTATCCCAAGTCACGGGGGTTCGACATTTCTTGCCATAGAGTACTTCGAAAGGACTCATTTTGGCCTAGGTTTGATAAACCTTGTTGTATGAAAACTCCGGGAGGTGCAAATAATCTTCCCACTTGGTGGGGTTGTTCATGACATACATCCTCAACATGTCCTCGAGAATCTGGTTTACTCTTTCTGCTTGTTCGTCGGTCTGGGAATGGTCGCAATACTGAATTGTAACTGGGTCTCCAAACCAGAGAACAATGCTCTCCAGAAGTTACTAGTGAAATTCGTGTCTCGATCAGAAATGATTGCTTTGGGTGTCCCGTGCAATCGAAAGATCTCTTTTAAGAATATTTCCACGATGTGAACTGCTTTGTAGGTAGATTTCACCGGTATAAAGTGGGCTGCTTTAGACAGTTTTTCTACCACTACAAAGATGGATTTGTTCAGTTTCCTACTCTTGGGTAAGCCTGTAATGAAGTCCATGCTTATTACCTCCCATTTCCATTCCGGAATGGGTAAAGGTTGAAGTAATTCGGAGGGGTGTTGGTGTTCTGCTTTGACCAATTGTCACTCCTGAAATTTCACAATGAACATTGCGATGTCAGCTTTCAGCTTAGGCCAAAAGTAATGTTTCTTTACGGCCGACATCATCTTTTGATATCTGGGGTGCCCTGAATAGGTTTTCTGGTGAAATTCTATGAGAATGTTTGATCTAATGTCTCCACTCTCTGGGACGTAAAGTCGATCTTTCAACCACAGTAGTCCCAATTCGTCCATCTTATATTCTTTCTACTGTTGGAAAAGTCCGTCTTCCTGGATCTTTGTGAGGATTTCCGTATAATAATGGTCACTCTTAGATGCCATTAGAATTCTGTGGTGTAAGTCTGAGTCGGTTTGGCTCACCGTGACCTCGTATAGCATATGTGCTCAATGGCTCAAGGCATCTACAATCTTGTTTTCCTTGCCTTTTATATGCTTTAGTTCGAAATGGTATTCACTAAGGAAGGATAACCACCTGGCCTGCCTGGCATTTAGGTTGGGTTGGTCGAAAAGGTATTTCAAGCTCATGTTATCAGTCATCAATAGGAATTTATTTCCCATGAGATATTGTCGCCACATCTTCAGAGCATGGATGATGGCAGCTACTTCGAGGTCATGCGTAGGGTAGTTCTTCTCATGTTCTTTTAGATTCCTCGATTCGTAGCATATGGAAAAATTGTCTTGCATGAGGACTCCCCCGAGTCCTTCCTTGCTTGCATCTGTGCAAACGACGAAGTCCCCATTGGGATCTGCATACGCAGAATTGGTGCACTAATCAATAGTTGCTTCAACTTTTGAAAGCTTTCTTCGCACTTATCTGTTCAGATAAACTTGTTTTCCTTTTTCTGTAAGGTGGTTATGGGAAATGCAATCCGTGAAAAGTTCTCAATGAACTTTTGGTAGTAGCCGACTAGTACTAAGTGTTAAATTTTCTGAATTTACTTCAATATGATCTAGGATCTTAACTGAGAGAACAACATGTACAGCATATCTACAGCATATCAATCATGAAGACAATAATGCAAGCACACAAGAGACACAAAGATTTACTTGGGGAAAACCATAAAGGTGAAAAACCCCAATAACTTCCTCAGAGATAGATAGAGCAATGATACAACCAACCAATAGAGATATCCATAACCTAGCAGCAAACCTCCTCCTCCATAAGTGCGCCTCTCCTCCTTGAGAGCATGTGTGAGAAGTGAGTGACCAAATAGAGTGCCTCCCGCACTCTATTTATACTTGACTTGACTTGCCTTTTTACCTAACTCATGTCGGCTCGAACTTAACCACATAACATAATGCTGAGTGGGCCGACCCCCAATAGGGTGGTCTAATAACCCTTTGACCCACATGGCCAACCCCCAATAGGGTGGTCTAATAACCCTTTGACCTACATGACTTATACAGGGCCGACCCCAGACAAGGTGGTCTAATAACCCATCAAGTATAAGTTACGACACTTACAATATACATATACATGTGAAATACATTCCGAAGTTACATAAACATCAACGCTCCCTCTTAACTAGGAAGGTATTTCTCAGCACAGTTCTTCTAGCACAAGTCATCTTCTCTGGATCATCGTCACTGGATAATCATCATTGAGTCATCATCATCATCTTCACTACTGCTGCTATCTCAATCAATCTCTGAATCTACTCGTCATAGGAAGTTCTACAGAGCCAGTCCTTTTTCATACTGGATGTAGGCCCACCACCTGCAGGTCTTCGTCATCACTGGCCATACTGTGGAATCCTCAGTACTTTTACGTGCGTCACAAAACCTCGCAAGAGCATCCCAGGCTGTTACGAGCACACAGCTCTACCTATAGGATCTCCCAGGGCAACGAATTACATGTGACCTCACCACAAAACCTCGCAAGAGCATCCCAGGCTGTTACGAGCACACAGCTCTACCTATAGGATCTCCCAGGGCAACGAATTACATGTGGTCATGGCAAAACCTCGCAAGAGCATCTGCCAGATATCCCAGGGAACCGAATTACATGCCATAGGCAAAACCTCGAAAGACTATCTGCAGATCTCCCAGGGAACCGAATTACATGCCATAGGACAAAACCTCGAAAGAGCACCTGCTAGATATCCCAGGGAACCGAATTACATGCCATAGGAAAAACCTCGAAAGACTATCTGCAGATCTCCCAGGGCACCGAATTACATGTCCTCCCAGAGCAAAACCTCGAAAGAGCATTTGCCAGATGTCCCAGGGAACCGAATTACATGCCATAGGTAAAACCTCGAAAGACCATCTGCAAATCTCCCAGGGCACCGAATTACATGCTCATCTGCACAACCTGATCCACGGCCACAGAGTATCAACCTGATACTCACCATACATCATCCTGATGTATCCATGATCATCCTGATCATCATCACTGCAACGTCCTGCTGCATGTCATCTGGAGCAACATCCTGAAGCTCGTCATCTATGATCATCCTGATCATCACTGCAACATCCTGCTGCATGTCATCTGGAGCAACATCCTGAAGCTCGTCATCTATGATCATCCTGATCATCACTGCAACATCCTGCTGCATGATCCACCTGATCATCAATGCATCTTCCTGATGCATACCAAGTATCATACATGATCCTCTTGATCATCAATGTATCCACCTGATACAAATATATGATACATATCATCATACATGATCCTCCTGATCATCAATGCATCTACCTGATGCATACCAAGTATCTACCTGATACATATCATCATACATGATCCTCCTGATCATCAATGTATCCACCTGATACAAATACAAATACATGATACATATCACCATACATGATCCACCTGATCATACAATGTATCCACCTGATACATATACAGATACATGGTCCAAGCATCCAACATGATGCATAAACAATACATACACATGATCCAACTGATCATATGCAGCATCCAACATGATGCGTACATACATACATAAAATGATCCAACTGATCATATCAAGTAGAAACTAGAACATCATCCTGATGCTCATCATCCAGCACTTACATCCACAGCGATGTGAAGGATCCTCCTCCCAACATGCTTGGAATGGCTTCAGCAAATGTGTCCATCACTTCTTCCTCGAAGTGTCCTCGATCTGAAGAATGCCAAGCCTCTCTCTGAAGTACTCGAACTTCACCCTGGCTAGTGGCTTCGTCAGCACATCTGCAATCTGCTCGTCTGTCGCAACATACAGGAGCTTCACAGCTCCTCTCTGCACCATATCCCTGATATAGTGATATTTGATCCCTATGTGTTTCGACCTGTCATGAAACATTGGGTTCTCGGACAGCTTCAAACAACTCTGGTTATCACAGAAGATACCAGTAGCCTCCAACGGGAGATCAAATAACTCAGACAGTAGCTTCCGTAGCCATACTGCCTCACAACTAGCTGAACAGGCTGCAACATACTCTGCCTCAGCTGTACTCAATGCTACACAGGACTGCTTCCTGCTAAACCAAGAGATCACACCTGATCCCATACTGAAGCAACACCCAGATGTGCTCTTCCTGTCTGCAGCACTACCAGCCCAATCTGAATCAACATAACCCTGTAGGTTAAACTTTTGATTCGCCTCATATCTGAGCCCATAATCCACTGTACCCTTCAGGTACCTAAGAACATGCTTTACAGCAACCAGGTGAACACTCCTCGGATCCGTCAGGAACTGGCTCAATGTGTTCACAGCAAAGCAAATTTCTGGTCTCGTGTTCGTCAGGTACATCAAGGACCCAATCATCTGATGATACATAGAGACATCAATCGGCTCAAATGAAGCATCACATAGAAGCTTCAGATTTGATGCCATAGGTGTGGTCATGGCCTTGCAATCCATCATCCCGAACCTCTTTGGGATCTCTACTGCATACTTCCCTTGTCCAAGGAAGATTCCTTCTGCATTCTGCCACACCTCCATGTCAAAAACAAATAGTGCATCATCCCCAAGTTCTTCATCTCGAACTTGGTAGTAAGCTTCCGCTGCGTGTCGGCAATCAATCTATTTTCACCTGTAACAAACATGTTATCTGTGTACAAAAGTAGTATCACTGAATTGCCTTCCTCAACCTTGTAGTAAAGGTTGGAATCCACATTATTCTTGGTAAGGCCCAAACTGGATAGAAAGCTATCTATCCTACCATACCAAGTTCTTCACACATATATGACTACACCATGCTGTCTTGAAATCCATCTGGTGTATCTTCTATTTCATCACTTTTATATTTCTCAATGCTGCCATCTGCAACATGCTTGATCTGATAGTTCCATTTGGAAGTCATAACGAACTTCCCTTCACGTCTTGGGACTACATCCCAAACATCATTCTTCATGATCGACGGATCATGGCATTCCATCCCAGATCCTGGGAACTTCAATATCTTCAATATCTTCAATAGATATCTTTGTTGCTGGAACAAATGTTGTAGTTCTTCTTTTGTAGGAGATGGCATATGATCTTTCCTACACAACAAGTTAAATTGCATGATTAGAAAACATCTCATAGTTTTCAGAACAAATTTTTACACATAAAGAAATATGTCATACAGTCATGCAATTATCTTAGCCAATGCTTCAATACAACATTTATCCATATCCAGTAACTTTCTAGATGCCTTCCAATCTCTACCAGAACATTGTTAAGAGTGTGCACAACTCTCAACATGTCAGCAAAGAGGTTTCATTCTAGATAAGTAGCAATGGAATGTTGTACAGTGCCATAGGCCACTTACCCATGTATATTAGGAGTATACTGTTCATCAATGCAATTATTCTAATATGCATAATACACAACCTAATTCTAGGAACATCAGTATATACATTATTGAACAATATTATTTAAGAAATGACAATTCAAATACTTATCTTTGTTTGTTCATTGGGTGGACTCCCTCTGAGTCTTCGCTTCCTTGCAGGAGCTGCTGGAGTCCTAATTTGAAGTAGCTTCTTCTACACCTTTCTGTTGTGGGATGTAGAGAGATGGTCAACTCCCTCTGAATATCTGCATCCTTGTATAAACCACTGGAGTGTACTCCCTCTTGATCTTTGCTTCCTGGATTACCTGTTCTTGAACTCATATTCATCCTTGGTTCCTATGCATGCTTATTAGTATCATGATTGAGTTATCCTTGTGATCTTATATAAAATCATACATTCATTAGTATACTATTAAAACACAATAATCTCAAGCATGTATAATCAGGATCATTTCAAACAGAAAAATAATAAGCATTAGCATTCAAGGATTCTTATGGTTAGTCAAATCATAAGAAACATAACATGTCTAAACCTGTAATTACTCAAGCCTATGACTCTTCAGGTTAGTTGAATCATCAAACAAGATAAGAGATATAAAATGCATAAAACCTGTGATTATTCAAACCTATACCATCATGATTCTTTTGGTTAGTCAAATCAATCAATATAAGAGACATATTATTTTACTTATATTCCTATTTGACCATAGGACTTTTCTGGTTAGTCATATCATTAAAGTAAAAAGCATAATATGCCTAAACCCATGATTACTAACTTCAATGAATAATCATAATCAATCATGCCAAGTATACTTATATAAAGGATCTTATCACAAGATGAGATTGTAACTTGATATAGGAAAAACATACCTGGATTAGCATGCTAGCTAGTTATGTCTAACATACTCACATGATGTCTTCTTGTTCTTCTTCAATGACTTGTGCTAGTAACCTGTATATCTCATAGGTTAGCCATTATAAAACCAAGTTATACATACCTCGTAAATGGATCTTCTATGAGATCCATGACAATGGATGAGTCTTTATCCTCATGATCATATGTTCTTGAACTGGAACATGCTTTGTCTTTCTTGGTGTACCTTTCATGTTAGTAGACAACATAAACCTCATACAACACCATAATGCATTAGTACAATCATAAGTGTCAACACCCTAACCAATGAATATCTTCTATCATGCATTCATAATTTTGTTAAGGTGAAACGACAAATCTAAAATCAAAATTGTACTAACCGTGATAACATGAAGACAAACATACCATAAACTTAATCATGGACAAATATCGAAACATACCTCGATGAGTCATACCTGTCGAGATCGCTTGTAATCTTCTTATGTAAGACCTTAGCCTCATCTCCCTCTGGAGCAGAAACTTCTTCACTCATTCAGATGATCAATCTATCTTCTTCTAGGATTAACCCAATCCACTTGATTTGCAAGAACTGGACCTGGAGCTGGATATGGGTTTGTCAGAGAAAACCCAAAAATTCAAACTTTGAATTTCAAACTTCCGAAAGAATAGGAATATGCGCCTTGATGAGCTGATCAAACTGGTATATTCAGAATTTGAAAACTGCAAAGTTTCACTCCTCAATTTTGCCTTTGAAACTTCCGGATTCACTAGACGTGACCCTGAACTGGGGTTTGATGAAGCCCACTCTTTTGCCCCATCAAAATGTTTGATCCAAAGCTCTAAGCTTCTATTTTTCTGAGGAGCTTCCAGCCGTGGTCACAGATTTCAAAAATTCCCATTTTTACAGAAGCCCTAATTTTCCACTTTTCTGATCAAAGTCCCGAACTAGGGTCTAATCAAGCCCGGCCTTCTGCCCAACCAAAAATTCTGATCTTGTTCTCTAAATTTCTATTTTGATGAGTAGCATCCAGCCGTGGTCTCCGATTACAAAAATTCTAACTTTCTCCAAAGCCCTAAATTCCGGAAGCCATGAATGAAGGTACCAAAAAAATAATTCTGTTTTGACAGAAATATGTACCTGATTGTTTCTGGTGTAACTCCGAAATTTTTGATCCACAGGGTCTGAAAGTTTTTTCTGAGATAGACTGACCTGTTATCTTTCCATCCTGACAGTTCTGACCTCAATTGGATTCTCTGAGAGAGAGTTATGCCAAGTGTCGCAACGTGACCTGTTTATGGGATAATACAGGAGAGCGAACTTGTACGGCGTGCCACGTGTCACTGGTTCAACTTCGGCCTCTGAAAAATTTTTCTGGGATAGTGCAGACTGTGTACTACCTTTCACTTTTTACGAAATTTCATTTGGAGCTTCCTATCCCAAGATATGACCTTTTTCCCAAGGTCACCTGATTTTGACTCAGATCTGGAAGAGGCAGAAACCCTATATTGTACAGATCATAAATCACAAAGTACAACGAATTAGAGGTTGTCCTTTGGACACAAGATACCTGGAGATCTTAGCTTCGGCCTGTAACAATTTCAGATCCGAAAACTTCGCCAAAACGGATTTATAGCGAAAGTGCTACGATGACTGGTTTTTGCTATATCAAGCCCTAGCATCGTAAGTGCAACAAGTGTCATACATGCCATATCATGCCTTCTTTCAGGCTAGCTCTGATACCATGTTAAATTTTCTGAATTTACTTCAATATGATCTAGGATCTTAACTGAGAGAACAACATGTACAGCATATCTACAGCATATCAATCATGAAGACAATAATGCAAGCACACAAGAGACACAAAGATTTACTTGGGGAAAACCATAAAGGTGAAAAACCCCAATAACTTCCTCAGAGATAGATAGAGCAATGATACAACCAACCAATAGAGATATCCATAACCTAGCAGCAAACCTCCTCCTCCATAAGTGCGCCTCTCCTCCTTGAGAGCATGTGTGAGAAGTGAGTGACCAAATAGAGTGCCTCCCGCACTCTATTTATACTTGACTTGACTTGCCTTTTTACCTAACTCATGTCGGCTCGAACTTAACCACATAACATAATGCTGAGTGGGCCGACCCCCAATAGGGTGGTCTAATAACCCTTTGACCCACATGGCCGACCCCCAATAGGGTGGTCTAATAACCCTTTGACCCACATGACTTATACAGGGCCGACCCCAGACAAGGTGGTCTAATAACCCATCAAGTATAAGTTACGACACTTACAATATACATATACATGTGAAATACATTCCGAAGTTACATAAACATCAACACTAAGAACGATCTTATATCTAATACGCAAGTAGGTGTGGGCCATTCTTCGATAGCTTTGACCTTTTCGTGGTCGACGACTATTCCCTTCTCAGAAATGATATGTCCTAAGTATTGAATCTGGGGTTTGTAGAAATCGCACTTACTAAACTTGGCATAAAGCTGGTGTTCCCTTAGTATCCATAAAACAATTCAGAGGTGCTCCTCATGTTCTACTTCGTTCTTGGAGTAGATCAAAATGCCATCAATAAAGAATAGAACAAATTTATCGAGGTATTTACTAAAGATACTGTTCATCATGCACATAAAGTTGGCCGGTGTGTTCGTCAACCCAAAGGGCATCACTACGAACTTGTAGTGGTTGTAACGGGTTCGGATTGCAGTTTTATTGATATCCTCGTCACGGATCCTCACCTGATGGTATCTGGATCGTAAGTTGATCTTCGAGAAGATCTTTTCCCCTTCAACTTGGTCAAACAAGTCGTCGATCCTAGGAAGTGGGTAGAGGTTCTTAATGGTCATCTTGTTAAGTTGGCGGTAATGGATGCACATCCGCATCATTCCGTCTTTCTTCTGGACAAAGAGTATCAGTGTGCCCCAAGGGGACACACTTGGTCGAATGTACCCTTTGTTTATTAATTCTTGTAACTGAAGCTTGAGCTCCACCAATTTTGGTGTGTTCATGCGGTATGGGGCAGGTTATGTTTCTCAGTTCTTGCCGTTTGGTGTGTTTCAAATCCTGCCACCATCTGGCAGCTTTACCATTCAGGTTGTATATGGCTAGTCGAGCTTGCATTTCACTAGAGTAATTGTGAACTTTGAAGTATTTATTCATCCCTAGCAGACACTCCTCAACCTTTTCCCTAGATTTAATCTCTCCGTCATAGGTTGGGGCTTTTATCTTTCTGAATTCCCCTTGCAGACTGTCGTCACTTTTCCTCCTTTTCTTGCAAGGATGTGGTGATCCTTTATTGTTGGAAGAGCTCTTACAGTCTTCTTCCATTGATTCAGGCATGTGTTCTCCCTGCTCTTCTCCCTTAGGGCTGGCAGTCATTTTGTGTGACTGTTTCCCTTTTTAAAAGTGTTGACTGAGAGTGTGGGCTTCCCGTGAGGTTTTGCCTTTGTAAAGTCTGAAGCATTGCCTCATTTATGGCTTGCTGCTCTCTTCTTTCTTGCATGTTTTCATCTTGGAAACTTTGGAATTTGGCCTGTAGATTACGCATGGATTTCTTTAAATCTGAGTTGACTTCCACCACAATTTCTTGCTCTCATGGTGGGGATTTCAGATTTTCATGTATGCTACTGCCCCCTTTTGCATTCATTTTCAGACACTGACTGTAGCTGCAGTGTTTATACAAGCGTCAAAAATAGAAATTATGTTAGTTCATTTTTACATAAATAAAATAAAATTCCTGAAGGTATGTTTCTATTTACTGTGTATCTGTAGTGGATGTTTGTAATGAGCCCAATAGGTCACTTAGTTTTGTAGCTAGGATCTGATACCACTTGTAATGTCCCTTAAATAGTGAGAGCAAAAAAAGTTTCGTCTTCTTGCTAAATTGCCTAACGTAGATTATATAATTATGAGATTTTCCTGCAGTAATATGAAAAGTATTGATACTTGCATTTGCCATTTCATTGTGTTTAAGAAAACTTCTAGCAAGGTAACTTTTATCGGTCAATCTCTTGTGAGGAAGTAATTAGGATGAACATGTGGGTGGGAAGTTTTTCCATGCGCTAATACTAGCAGTTTTTATTCTTCTTACTTGATCTAAATGTATGTTTGAAATGTCATTTTTCTAATGTGAAATCTTACGCATGATGAACCTGATGAGGGAAGTTGAAAACACCTTGAATCTTTAGGTTTTGGTTAGTCACTTCTGGCGGAATCGCCGAGAAGTAAGGTGTGAATAGGGGAAAGCATATGGAATTACTTAGCGATTATGCTAATGCCTATTTAATTGTTGTCTTCTATGCAGGTGTCCCTTGGTTTCCATAAGGTTGAAAACTACCCTATGTAAAAACTCTAAAAGTGGAACTACCCTTATGTTATCATGAAGGAGTTGAGAAACTTGTTGATGTATTAATAAGATAAGGGTATTGCACCCACATGACTTATACCACATAGTTTGATAAATTCGAATGGTAGTCCTATCGTGGTGGTTGCAAGTGTTAATGCCACACGTGATAGTCATGTGGCTTTGGCTAGCTAGATTAAGGCTTTGAGTGAGGGTTACTCCAAAGTTTTCCCAAATCGTGACTTCACTTTGTCTTTTGGCTGCGAGGGTTTTAGCTCTGACTGTGATGTAGTTGCGCCTAGCTTGATCTAAGCTCATGGCTAGGGTGAGGTTTTGGAAGATACAAAGGCGATGAAGAAGTGATCCTACAGGTAAGAACATGTCCATATTTTAAATGTTGAGGTTCCTCGTTTGCTTTATTATAGTTTCAAGAACTGCCAGGCCCTAGCTTCTTCTTGTTTTCGTTCTCTTACAGGTATGGTGGATCTCTGCATGGACCAGAGTGAAAAGCAATACAACTCTACCACTTATTTTGGACTGGTAAGTCTTGGGTGCTTTCAACCTTTCACCCTATCTGTCTCAGTGGTTTGGAGAAGGGTTTGATAAGTTGAATATGGGGAGATTCATGATGCCTTTGGCTCACTCAGACTTGGAATCTCCAGGGAGGTCGCCTTTGGCTTGACTCGGTATCTGATACATTGTTGTAATAATATTTTCATACTTTCCATGTATTCGTGCTTATGTAAATGTTGATTTTGGAAGAATATTCTCCCCTGTATGTAGTCGTGGATCTTGACTTTGGGGTTTGAAAATGGGAAAAGGACCTCTGCGTTTTCTTTCTCTATTCAATTTCAATGGCCGTGTAAATAACTATGGCCACTGTATTTTCTTTTCAATTATGCTCTGTTAGTCTATGAGTTTTGATGGAAAATCATTTATCTCTTTCCCCATGCAAAAGGTACATGTATTATATTTTCTCTGTTTTTGCATTTTTTTCTTTCCTAGGGAGTGTGAGAAGTTTATAAAAATGTAAAAGTTGTTTGTGCTTCATTCCTATAGCTAGTCGATTTGTTTTGCTAAATGGAAACTCTATAATGGTTGATTTCTGGTATATTTCTGTCTGTTGATTAGCTTGTAATGATCGTTTTGGGCTAAGTGAGCTGCTCTAGGGGTTGATACCCCCAACCCATGGTTAAAATCCTCTGTAAAGGATGACTCCTAAATGTTTGGACTATGAGACTCGATCAATGGATGGGGAAATCGTGACCTATAAGGTTTTCAAATCTTTGAGATCTATTCTAAAAGATATGCATTTCTCTATGTATGATGTCGTAGCTGTTGTGTTTATTTTTCTTCTTTGATTATGAGAAGCATCTGACCAGTACTGACTTTACCTGTGAACCTAGAGGGATTCGATCCCTGCCTTTGGCATTTTTATGTTAGCAGATAAATATACTATAGGTGTTTTGTTAAATGATAATGGGAAGCATTTGTTTGGACAGGTAACTAAATCCATGTAATCGATACGTTTATCTGATTGTTTTAGGTTCAATGAATTGGCTCTGTTTATGATGAGCTTTTTGATTGGGGATGGGGTTTGATCCATGAAACTTTGGATTGGAACCCATATTAAAATGCAGAATATTATTTGAGTTATATGTGGTTCTATTTTTTGAATACGAATCTCTTTGCAATGCTTGATGCGTTTAGATGTACAGTTTGACTAATGGTTGAATTCATAGAGGCGTTTGAATTGTGTAGTGTAGATGAAAGTTTTGATGTCTGGTTTGCAATCTTCGTTGTATTTATACTTGGTGTTTTTCCAACATAGACAGAATAATAATTAAAAGCAACTAGTAGGCATAGATAAGACAATGCACTATGAATAAGGAAATATGATTTAAATAGAAAACCTACACCTATAAACAAGAAATTATAATAACCCTAACCTAGAAGACAATATAAGTTGTATAGCAAAGGCTAGCTTGGCTAGACCTGCTAGACCCTCCACTGGGTTCTGGGAAGAACCTCGAATTTGATACTATTGGTAATGAAAACAGTATTGCAGTATCTACTCTAATTTTAAAAGCCTAACTTTAGTATAACTGAAATTTGAAACATTAAATACTCCATACCTGGTTGCTTGAGTACTTGGTCCCTTCCTATGGAAACCTAGATGCTTGGCACTTGAGTCCTTCTTGTAGAAACCTACACACTCAACAATAGTTAATGCAGAGCCTGATGTACCTAGCTAACTTGTTAGGGCGATTTTCCTTTAGCTGGATGAATTTGGGGTTACCATGTTCCTCCCAACCATGATCCTACAACCATTCTTGTTTC
Organism: Larix kaempferi; assembly: GCA_027924585.1. Taxonomy (NCBI): domain Eukaryota; kingdom Viridiplantae; phylum Streptophyta; class Pinopsida; order Pinales; family Pinaceae; genus Larix; species Larix kaempferi. The sequence continues at coordinate 8,609,559 of BSBM01000893.1, forward strand.
TGTATGGATCCCCCCAAGTTGGATTCCAACATGCAAAAGAGATAGAGGAAATAGGGTTACCGCTAGTTCAGTTTCTTGGAGCATAATTTTTTCCTTTAGTTACCATCAGAGAAAGATAATCAAAAGATAGATGACCCCCAAATTGGGATCTTCCCTCTTTAAGTAGGGAAGTCTTTTAATTAGGACTGTTGAACTAATTAGTTTCTTTAAATTAAAAGATATTATTTAATTAGATATCTAGTCCTTTTGAACTAGGACTTTTCCAACTGTTTAACTATAAGTGATTTTGATTTCAGCTCTTATTAATAATTGTACTAACAATAATTATAAGAATAAAAAATTATAATAACACTAATTATAATCACAATAATTATATTTCACCTTAACTATTAATACATTATTTATAATATTAAATAATGCATACATCATATATACTACTTATATTCCATAATTAAATATGACACTATTATTATTAAAGGTCTTAATAATAATATTATCCTTGAGGCCTTTATACATGTTAGTCATAAAAGACTACTTGTAGTTATCTTTTATTTAGTTATATATCCTCACATGATACTTTTTTTTTTAACTTTTAAGGACAAGGTCCAATTATTTGGATGGTCTCGGTAAGCTTGGATAGGCACCTCTAGTGTCTCTCTTTGTATGTTGGATTCCCTCGTTTAACACGGTAGTTCCCGCAGTACTTGATTATAGATAAAAGATGAATCATTTAATCAAATAAAATAAGTGTGATGAAAGTAAAAGTGCTATTCAGAGTCCTTCCGACTCAACACTTTGAGATCTAGTAACCCCGAGTGCTCTTCAGAGCCTTTTAACTAACACTCTCACATTGGCATTACGTTATTGCAATTCTAGAGCCTCTGCTCAACACTAGTGCTAGAATGTGGTTGTGAGGCACATCTAGAGTATTTGAGTTGCCTCGGATTTGGTATTCGTTTATCAAGCTTGGAGTGCTCCAGGGCTTAGGCCCAACACTCAATGTACCTCAAGGCTTAGTCCCAGTACATAAACACTCTTCTAGGTACATAGGGACTTATGCCTAGTACATAGGTTACATGTGTGTTTCTGAGTCCACGCTCAACACACTCATAAGTCAAATCATGTAAAATCATAGCTTTGCAGAGTAAGTAACAAAAGATCATCTTAGTATATTAGGGTTTGTAACCTTATCAAAGCTGAAGAACATCATTAAAACATTGGGGCCTTCTCGCCCAGTATATACTCAAATAAAGAAGTCAGTCAAGGTCCATGCTCGATAGGTCGATATATATATAAAATAATAAATCATAGGTGCTAGGGCTCATTCCCAATACTCAAAATAAAACATAGGTGCTAGGGTTGTGGTCCAATATAACAACAAAATAGTTAGTCCAAAATTCGGGATATTACAACAATAGGCATTCATTTATAAGTTAAAAACCATGTGAGAAGTCAACACATAATTTCCGACATTATAGACGTTTATGTCACTACAACATTTACAATAAATTACGACGATGCAGAAATAAGTACAAGTAGACATGATAGATATGAATAAATAGCTTTTAATGAGACATCTGTCATGAATTATATATTCCGCATAATAAATAAATAACACTTGTGCTGTTCATTTTTTTTTTGTGAAATTTGGGGATGTTACATGTGGTATAAGAGTGCAAGTTAAAACTCTAGGCCTGAAAGTGGCTCAACTCACGCAACTGAAATTTAGAACAGAAAATACAACTACTAATTTTTGTTTGATTTTGTTTTCTGGTCAACAAGTTTTATATTTAGTTTGCAGGTATGGAAGGACCAGAAGAGTCAGCTGAGGATAGGTCCCATCCTAATGATCAAGATAATAATGAGCATGAAGATATTAATGCAGGAAATATATTTGTTGAATTAATCGATAATTCATTTGAATTACTAAGAACAGTTAGAGATTTAAAAATAAAAATAAAAAAATGTTAAAGATGAGAATGAATGGATTCTAAAAGCTCAAGAGGAGCTGAATCAAATCTTGTTGGATAAATTTCATAATAACGAAAAGGATAAAAGAATAGAAAATCATTATGAATTTGAAACTATGTCCCACCAACGTAAAGGTAAAAAACTAAAACTTATTAATTATGAAACTAGCTCTTCTTCTGAAATTAATGTTAAATTGCACAGGAAGAAGAAAAAGTATTCTAGCAATAGTAGTGAAAGTGAATGCTACACTAAAAAGAGGAAGTACAAACCATACGAAGAAATTTCTGTAGAATTTGAAAATATTAAACCACCAACTTTTAATGGAGAAACAGAAAAAGGAGAGGAGGTCGAGGCATGGGTGTCCGATATGAATAAGTATTTTTAGATTTATAACTACTCAAGTCAGTTAAAAACTAAAATGGCAATCTATAATATGACTGGGAAAGCCGATATCTGGTTGCAAGATCTAAAGCAAGTAAAATGCTTAAAAGAGAAACATGTAAATTGGAGTAGTTTTAAAAGGTATTTTCAAAAGAAATTTCTGTCAGAACAACATTTTGAAGAACGAGCTAAAGAATTCTATGATTTAAAATTGGGTTCCATGAATATGAAAGAATTAAGCAGCAAGTTTCTAAGTTTATTAAGATACGTGCCTTACATTACTAATGAAAAAACTAAGGTACATATATTTCTACGCTGCTTACCCTCTCATATAAATGATAGAGTTGAGTATGACGACCCTAAGACCCTTGAAGAGGCCACGAGAAAGGAAAATATCTGTTTTGAACAGAATAGGAAAAGGGAAGGTATACCAAGCTGGAAAGTAAAAAGGCCTAATAATTTTGAACAAAGAAAGAAGCATTTTACTTTTAATCAAAATTTTGGAAACAATAATTCTAGTAATTTTTCTAATAGAAAATTTCAAGGAAATAATCCAAGAAGTAATGTACAACCAAATTTTATAGCTGCAAGTAACAGAGATCCACCTAAAAATTATGTTAAAAATAATGAACACAAGGAACCTATTAAATGTTGAGACTGTCAGGGACCTCACTATGCATCAAACTGTCCACTCAGGAAGAGAACTGTCAACAACATACATACAGTGCAGGAGGAGGTTACTGTTGGTGACTTAACTAGGGAAATGCCCAGGATCAATGTAGCCTTGGAAAACAGACAGGTTGCATCAAACTTCAATGGTTGAAGTAGAAGGTATGCTGAAAGATAAATCTATTTCTATTTTAATTGATCCAGGAGCTAACCTTAGTTATGTGTCTTCCGATTTAGTAAAATGTTGCAATCTAAAAGTAGAAAAGTTTGAAAAATCATGGCTGGTTCAATTAGCTACTGGAACTAAAAAGAAAGTAGCTAATTATGTAAAATATTGTGAATTATTGATGAATCAATTTAGGACTCATGTTAAGATGAATGTATTACCATTAGGTTCTTACGATGTTCTAATTGGAATGGATTGGCTGGAAAAGCATAGGGTAGTGTTAAATTGTTTTGAAAAGACCTTAACTTGTTTGAATGATAAATGTGAAACTGTAACAGTAAAAGGAATTCCTAGAAAAAATTCAGCTAAATAGATTTATGCTTTACAAGTTAAATGGGCTATTCGTAAAGGATGTAAAATGTTTGTTGTAAACGTAATTAATGACGAACATTAAACAAAGGAAGATAAGTTAAAGTTGGAAGACATACCCATTCTAAAAGATTTTTTGATGTATTCCCGGAAGAAATTCCAGGACTACCTCCGAAAAGGGAATTAGATTTCACCATTGAGCTAGTACCAGGAGTGGTACCAAACTGTAATATCCATAGTTGGATATTCTCAATAAGTTAGGGTTGAACCCATGATTTCTGAAATAACCCACATATCCGTAAATATAAAAATGATATATAAATTGATAAGATAAGATGATAAATATACAATTGTTGGCCCGCTTTTATAGTAGCTTGGGCATTGCCTATTTGATGGGATGTGTCCTCTCATTTAACTATTACTCCTACTTATTATTAATATTAATGTATTATTAATTATTTTTTACATTGCCCTCCCCTTAAGGGAAGCTTTGTCCTCAAAGCTTTATTGAAGACAAAGTTTATGTTTGGTTTTTTTTTTTTTTAACTATCATCTCTTGATATTTTGTGTTTAGTCTTTGCGACATTTGATGAAATGAGGTGATATGAGTTACGAATTCCCCAGAAAAATCGCCGCATCGTCTTTGATGTGTTCCATCCCAAATCTAATTTTATCGAAGCTATTTGATCGCTTTGTGGGATGGGTCTTCTTGTTTGTTGTTTTGTATTTTGATTTGATGTTCTTGCTCATCTGACATCATCTCTCCTCCATGTGTGTTCATTTTGACCCTTTCGTTGGTCAAAATGACCTTTATAATTGGGGTGTCGATAAGGAGTTTTTGTTGTTTGTTCTTCTGCTGGATTGACTTCTTTTTTATCTGTATTGATGACTGGATTTGTATTTGCTTCTTTTTCCTCAACTTGTTTTTTTGAGCCCAAAGGTTTTGATGTCATCTTCTGAATGTTCGCCAACTTGTTTTCGAGTAAATATTTATTTTTCTTAAGATTCCTGATCATTTCTTCTTGAGATTTTGCATCGTCTTTAAGCTCTAATAGTTTCTTATGGAGATCTCGATTTTCCTCCTCTATATTTTGATGGTCCTGTGCCCTATCTTTTTCCTTCTTGACTTGAAAGAGCAACTTCTGATTATGAACTCTTAAATGTGATATCTCTTCTTCTTTGTCCCTGATGACTTTGTCTAATTCTTTCTGCATCTTTTGTCTTGATTTTTGATCTTCTTGTGAAATCATCTTCAAAATGTCTTTGAAATCTTTAGATGACACATCCTTTGAATCTGATTTAATTGAAACATCCTGCAGTGTGATTTGCTCTTTCTTGTATGAAAATGTTAAAAACTTTTTCTTCATATTTAAAATAAATGATCCCAATGTTTCCATCCAGGGTAAACCTAGAATGATGTCGACTTCGTTTAAATATATAGTCGAAACATTGAATTGGGATGTGAACTTGTACTCATTAATTGTTAGTTGTAAGTTTGTAATTTCATATTGCTTCTCATCGTAGTTATCTCTCTTTTCGATTATACTTGATTCTGGGATTAATAATTGATTTGCCAAACTATTGCTAATGCAATTTTCCTGTATGGTAGGACAAATAGCCATACTAATATCTTTTCCTTGAATAGTTTCCTCAAGTTTTAGTATGTTATTGGCTACTTTTGAGTAGGTCTTAGGGAATCTTTCTTGATTTTCACTATAAGACTCCATTTTTTTCCAAATAATAATAATTATTATTAAAAGTTAATAATTATAATATGATTAATAAATATAATACAATAATTATTATTAATGATAATAATAATTATTAATTATTATAATAATTGTTTTTGGAGTTGAAGGATAATAAAAATGGTGTGGATTGAGTGGTTGGGAGGAATGATTATTACCTTCACCATCTATGTTCAAATCTCACTTTTTGTTGTTGGAGATTAAAACCAAAACCACTTATGAAGAAACCACATGTGGTTTCACTTATTTTTTTTACTTTACTCTTTTTTTTTTGTAGATATAAAAATGATATATAAATTGATAAGATAAGATGATAAATATACAATTGTTGTCCCGCTTTTATAGTAGCTTGGGAATTGCCTATTTTAGGGGACGCATCCTCTCATTTAACTATTACTCCTACTTATTATTAATATTAATGTATTATTAATTATTTGTTACACAAACTCAAAGGCTCCTTAAATAATGAACATTCTGCAATTTAATGAACTTAAATCACAATTAAAGGAACTAATTGATAAAGATTACATAAGACCAAGTGTCTCTTTGTGGGGAGCACCTGTTATTTTTGTTAAAAAGAAGGACGGTGCCTTGTGTTTATGCGTAGACTACTATCAGTTAAATAAAATGACCATTAAGAACATATATCATTTACCCTGCATTGAAGATCTGTTTGATCAATTACGCGGTGCAACAATATTCTCTAAAATAGACTTGAGATCTGGGTATCATCATGTCAAGATTAAAAATGAGGACATCTTTAATATTGCTTTCAGAACCCACTACGAGAATTATGAGTTTGTGGGTATGCCTTTTGGGCTAACCAACGCTCCAATAGTTTTCATGTGTCTAATGAATAATGTTTTGCATAATTACCTGGATAAATTTGTAGTGGTATTCATTGATGACATTTTAATTTATTCAAAAAACTAAAGAAGAACATGATGAACATTTAAAGATAATTTTACAAGTGTTAAGAGAACACCAACTTTACGCTAAATTTAGCAAATGTGTTTCTTCAAAGATAAAACACAGTATCCAGGGAATGTGATATCTAAGGATGGAATCGTAGTAGACCCGGACAAGATAAAAGCAATTAATGAATGGCCTGCCCCTAAAGATGTAACTGGTGTACGATCTTTCATGGGAATTACAGGTTATTGCTGGAAGTTTATAGAAGGATTCTCACGAATCGCGAATCCTATAACCTCTTTGCCAAAGAAGGGTAAGAAATTTGTTTAGGATCAAAAGTGTGAAAAAAGTTTGAAGAAATTAAAAGAGTTGTTAACAACTGCGCCTATTTTAAAAATTGCAGATCCGAACAAGGATTTTGTTGAATGCACTGATGCATGCAACAACGGCCTTGGCAGAGTCTTAACACAAGAGGGTCATGATGTAATAGCGTATGAGTCTACAAAGCTAAAAATTCACGAAAAGAACTACGCTACTTATGACGTAGAGTTGGCTGTCATGATACATGCTTTAAAGATGTGGTGCCATCACTTAATCAGAAGGAAGTTTTCATTAATGACAGATAATAAAGGTTTAAAATATTTGTTGGAACAACCAAATCTGAATGCAAGGCAAGCTAGGTGGTTAGCTTTCCTTAGCGAATATGATTTCAATATCCAACACATTAAAGGGAAATAAAATAAAGTTGCTGATGCCTTGAGTAGAAATGCAAGAATTAACTTTGTGGAAACAATCAGTACTTATAAAATAGATTTGGAAAATCAGATTAAAGAAGGAATAAAACTGGATGAAAAATATCAGAAGTTACAAGAAAAAGTTGCTGAAGATAATTCTGAAAATTTAATAACAGATTTCAGAATTGATGAAAGAGGATTAATGCTGTATAAAAATAGACTTTATGTGCCTAATGTTTTTGAAATTAAGTTTCCGATTTTAAATGAAATACATAAAATGCCTTATTCACGACATTATGGTTACCAAAAGATGATAACAATGCTAAGGAAAGATTACTTTTGGCCGAATATGAAAAATGAGGTAGCTAAGTACATCGCTGGGTGTATTAAGGCTGAGCATCAACACCCAGCTAGGTTATTGCAGCCTTTTCCAATTCCAGATTGGAAGTGGGAAATAATCAACATTGATTTTATAAGTGGTTTACCTAAAAATTAGAAACATAATGATTCTATAATGGTAGTTGTGGACAACCTTAGTAAAGCAGCCCATTTCATACCTGTTAAAACAACTTACAAGGCTGCTAACATTGCTGAAATTTTTATGAAACAAAATTTTTGTTTGCATGGAATTCCTAAAGTCATAATTTTTGTTTAAAGGTTTGGATACTACTTTAAATTTCTGTACATCATTTCATCCACAAACGAATGGGCATACTGAAAGAGTAAATCAGATTCTTGAAGATATGTTAAGAATGTATGTTAGAGATCGTCCAGGTAGATGGGAGGATTATCTGTACTTAGATGAATTCGCTTATAATAATCATTATCAAGCTTCAACAAAACTCAGTCCATTTGAAATTTTGTACTGTAGAAAGTGTAATACACCTATTTCATGGAGTAATCCAGTTGACAGGTTGGTGTTAGGACCTGAGTTATTGAAAGAAATGGAACTATTAGTGAAATAGGTACAAGGAAATTTAAAAATTGCACAAGATAGACAGAAAAGTCATGCAGATCTCAAAAGAAATCAGAAAGAGTTTCAGGTTGGTGAGCATGTTTTCATCAAGGTAAGACCCAAAAAGAGCTCCTTAAAGTTAGGAAGCTGTGCTAAGTTAGCACCAAGGTATTGTGGACCTTTTGAAATACTGTCCAGGGTTGGACCAGTGGCATATTAGTTGGACTTGCCACCAAATCTTAAAGTACATAATGTATTCCATATTTCTATTTTGAAAACATACGTGCATGATGCTACTCATGTGATTAATTGGAATGATGTATAGGTGGAACCAAAAGGAGATTTTCTGGTGGAACCAAATTGTATCCTTGACAAGAGGGAAATTTTGCTTCGAAATCGCACCATTGGACAGGTAAAGGTGCAATGGAAGCACCTTAGTCTAGATGAAGCAACCTGGGAATTGGAAAGCAATATGCAGGTGGCATATCCAATTTTGTTCCAGGAAGACTCAGAAGATACTGAGTAAAGCAATATCGAGGACGATGTTGAACTTAAGAGGGGGTGTTTGTCACATACCCAAAATCTGTACATTTTATGTTACGAGGAAAATATTATGTTATATGTTATTTTAAAGTTTTTATGATTATTGAGCAAGTGGGGTCAAGGATGACTATAATTAATTACTCTAATATTTTTATTATTAATAAATAAAAGAGGAGACAAATATCCAAAGGAGACTGTTGAAAAGATTGTTCATTGACCCACTAAGACGAATGGACTAGGGTGGAGAGCAAATTTATACTTGGAAGCATCATCATTCACTTCTAGTTGTTGCAAGGGGCAACTTCCCTATTTTTATGGTCATGTTCCCCAAGAAAGTGGAACTTAGCAGGTGGCTCAATAACTAAGAAACTGACCAAATACCTAGGCATGCTATATCACCCATCGAATTGAGAAGGAGGCTCATCAAAGTTTTCCTTGTGACTATTTCTGAAAGAGAAAAACAAGAGTGCATAAGAGATTCGATGAGGGGAAGGCTAGGAAGTGAATGATAGAACTAAGTTTGCATTTTTGAACTAGTATTGCTTAATGGAGAGTTCAATACTGCTAAAGGACGAAGTGATACTGTTGATTAAATTAAGTATTACTGCTGAGTTGCAGAGGAATTTATTCCATTCTCCACACAACATCTTCATCCTGGTGGTTCAGTGAACATGATCGGGGGTCCTAAGGAAAGTGACTTAGCTTTCTTCAGGAGAAGGTTGGGTGGAATTGGCTCCTTCGGGTGTTTGTTTCCCTCTTTAGTTATCAGGTTCTTATTGTCTCATTGTTTTGTTTATACTGTATATCTTTTTTTGAAAATGTTTAAATATATCATGAACTCCATATTTGTTTTAGTTAGCATAGAGGATAATTATCTAATCTGATTCTGTACTGTGAATGAAAGAATACATTAGAAATGTCGTATGATTGAATGAAGTACTTCTCTGTATTTTTCCACACACAGTTAAGTGTCGTACTCTAGTACAAAGAAGTTAAATTGTAAGTAGATCAAAATGATTCAAATATCATAGATAGAATCTATTTATACAGATCTGTATTAGTGAATCTAATCTATTTTAAATGCAGTAAAATACTACCCATTTATAATACAAAACCTTTATTGAAAACCCTAGAAGTTTCTCTCCTAAACAAACATAGGAAATAGTTATTATATATAAGTAATAATCATTTGCATAAACAAGATGTTACTATATAAGCAAATAGTTCAGTAATCATCATCTCTAGGTCATTTATAAAAAGGATAATTACTATACAAGCAAATAGGTAAACATGTACATATCTAACAAATAAATTACAATCTCTAATATATAAACCAAAACAGATTTCTTATCTCGTCTCATCGAAACATTTAGAAGTATAGAATTTAAACATTTCTCTCAACATCTTTATAAAAAACAAATGCATAAATATATTCTCTTAATGTTGTTCTCGGGAAAACCTTTCATGAAATTTACATAGCTAAGGTTAATTTATAGTATCAAATAAAATACAGAGTATTGAAGTTTAGACATGCTACACATTATTCTTTAAAAACAGAACATTTTATAAATAAAATAATTAGGTCTTAAATATATTCTGGAAACCTTAATAAGATACTTAATATCCAAACTCTGTTGAACAAATTGTAATCATGCATGTATAGAATCAAATTCATTTTTGGTATATCTATTTTACCTATCAAACAAAAGTATAATACTCAACATACTATACATAACTTTTATGTGCCATTATAAACAACATATGCAGACGAAGAAATTTAGCTAGGGTTTAACCCGATATCAATTAACAACTTCAATGAAGTGTTCAATCTACACAATATCCTTTAAACATTATTAATATATATCAAAGCTCCTTTGTAATATGACAAACCTTAAAATAGAAGTCGAAGAAGTTTCATCAAAGGCATTATGGCCTTGTATATTTACCGTTTCAAACAATTTACTTAGTTAAGGGTTCGGGCCTCATAGAGAAACTTGCCCAACCATATTGTATGTATAAAATAATTAAAAAATTGAACTCATATTTCAGAACCTTATACGAATTTAAATAAAAAACAAAAAAAAAAAAATGTCCTAATATGAGTCTGTGAGTAGCAGAGTACTGCTTCTTATTTCTTTAAAATGCTAAATACATATGCTTGGGAATATATATACTGTAATCACTCAAATAACACAATAAGATGCAAAGATATGGTGGAACTGGGTAATTCCCTAAACTCATTTCATTTAATTTTTAATGCTTACAGTCGAGAATCAAAGTACAAAATTTCCAAGCTCCCGCGTAAGCCTTTCATTCAACACATTTCCAATTCAAAATAAAAAGAAAATCATATTTGAGTTAGATAGTACAGGGTTTTCGTGAGGACCAACATTATGCCAAGAACCCAAAACTTATACACATTATGGTTGAAGGATTCAACCGTGAAGGATCAAGATTTGTACGTAAACAATTTAATAACAAACCACAAATTGATTTCCATTTTCTAAAGTAATTTTCCAAACAGGAAATTACAAGAGCCGTAGCTCAACGGTTTGATACCCTACGGTCATGTTACAGAACTGCCAAAAGGTGTACTTTTTGCTCAAGAAAAAAATTAAACCAAAACTAAACCATCTCTCGGCAAATTTTACACTGACTGGAAGCTTTTCCATATTATCATAATCTTTCCACATGACGGGCTACGGCATAGGATGTCCAAGCGAACCACTGAATATTTCCAGGGATTTTGTGCAGTATTACTATAGCAACAATCTCCTACATCCCTCAGAGGCAAGATTCGTTAAGAATAAAACCTGTCACTCAACATCGACAAACCCAACAATGAGAAGTGTGGTTAGATAATGATGTGTGAAAGCATTAAAAACTGAAGGACTAACACTGTAAAGTTTTTGAATAGCTTACCTTTGTGTTGTAACATCTTTTCCAAGCCTCAAGACCACCTTTCAAAACCCTCGAAATGCTCGAAAGCTTCAAACCCTAAACAGTCAGGAGCTTGTTGGCCTCCCCTACCACCACAATGCCAAATGAATTAAGTTACAAAAATATGTTGGTCTTTTGAATGCACGGTTAGGGTTTAACCCAAAACCCAATACCATCACGTGGTCCATGCCACGGGGGTTTCCACTGTGCAATCCACCATGGTCGCATTAATTCACATTAAAGTCTAACCTATCAAGTTTTCCAACAAAGAGTTCCATTAAGTATTCATTCTTTGGACCTTTTTACATGGTATAGTTATAATGTAAGGTCGCGCTATATCCATTACCATTCCTATGCATCTACAAAGTTATAATCGTGGTCATAGGATTATATGGTATTAACCATGATCATTTTATATAATTTCTGACATTAGTTCCATAGGCGTTTATGTCACTACAACATTTACAATAAATTACGACGATGGATAAATAAGTACAAGTCGACATTATAAATATGAATAAATAACTTTTAATGAGACATATGTCATGAATTATATATTTCGGGGTGGGCGCACAAAGATGGTCCCCATTTTCATTGCAATGGGGGCACACTAGCGGAAAAAAAATGGTGCGTAAGGACCTAAGGAAGCGCGCACGCGCCGCTAGGTTCGGTACCAAACCAAGGCGCGTCCGCGTATGTGGCGCATGTGCGCAACAGTGGCACACACGCGCCTCTGTTAAAAAAAAAAAAAAAAAACTGCCCAATTTCTGCATTGTTCCATTGGGCCGGCGGAGCACGAATTGCACCTCCGCGTACGCATGAATTCAACCACCAAAGTTTTCCAAATCAACTTCAAAACCACCCCACAACACCCACTAACTCATCGATAGGGTGATTGATAGGTAAATATCAAGTTTTGTTTTCATTTTATTCATTCTTTGTATCAATTTTTTGATTTCTTTTGTTTATTTAATTGTAAATAATTCTCAAATTTTGAAAACAATGAACCAATTTTCTATTGCAGATTGTAAACTAAGACAATGAGTGAATAAGATGTTAACCTCAAGTCCAGTGGAACACAAGAAAACCCAAACCTTGGACTGAATGCCGAAGAAAACCATGAACACAATCCAAATGCCGAACAAAACCAAAACCCACAACCTAATTTTGAACAAGATGACATTAACCACTATGTAAATGAAATTTGAGTGCACACTCGCAAACTTAGAAACTCGGGTGAACCATCTCGATTTTCTCTTGCCACATCAATTGAGAACTCAATCGACTCCCTCATACATGCACACTAGCAATTGACAAACATGACTCAATTTAGAGCTAAGATGCAGGAGTACTACTCCACGGGCATCTCCAAGGAAGCAATAAAAGATTTGAACATTTAAAAGCCCAGTTATATAGTATGTTCTCCGAGCCGAAAACAGGCCAACCACCGAACATTACAAAGCCACGTGTCTGCATGAATTGGTGTCATTAACAACCGTGGAGGGACAATTGGATGCAAAGGTGGTTCATGGTGTATGATAAACCTCCCTGCAATAATAGGGAGGTTCCACATTACTTCCTTCTCCAACTGTGGGTTGAGTTTTGCCTCGGTTTACATGTCAACTATTTTGACATAACCGAGTTCCAGGGTGTTGGGTGTGGCTCTGCTCAAGATCGACCAGTTTCCAGGAGGAACCCACTGAGAGGGCCCCTAGCTCCGAGGCACGACCCCAACCCCTCTTCCCAACCACCTCAGTTTCCCCATAAGCTTGATCAGATCGAGGTGGCAATGAGGAATGTTGCACGTGGTCTCCTTAGACACACCTCCTTTGTAGCAGCGACTACAGTGGACAGGTCGGGTGACCTTGATAGAGATCCAAGTGCAGGCCCTTCACGACAGGGCTAGGATAGACCCATGACCGATGGTAGCCATGCTGGGCATTCCAGTTCAACGGGGACAATGCCACATATTTTCCCCCATTGCGGGCACACTTTCCTTGGCCCGATCGAGGGTTGTTATATGGATCAAGTCAGCAATTTTTTTAATGTGTTTTCAATCATCACTTTATAACTTGTAAAGTATTTTGAAAGTATTTTTGTTTGACTTAAACTATTATTTCAATGTACAGTTATTCAGAGCTGATACACCGAGATGGGAGAACATAGAATCTCCCAACCTGGATGCAACAATGGTAGCTGCAACTGAAATTGCGGCACCCCACACAGAGGTATTTTCAATACCTGACACAATTTTGTTATTACTTATGTCATTTATATTACTCAAGTATTTATATTTATGGCATACACGTTGATAGTTCGTATAATGTTTTTGAATATCTTGATTTCCTAGATAATGACTTGTTTAACATGTTCATAACATGCATGCATTTTGTTTTCCACATGTGTTTCATGACTACGGTGATCAACCACCCCCGCCAGGGATTGGCACATCACCATATACACAGGTACAATGTGTAGTTATAAGCATGCTTTTAATTTGATTTTTACGACTTACTATGGTTTAATTTATTGTTTGTTAACTAAATTGTGATATTACAAATGTATATGTAGGTTCCACCAGCAGCTGTGTCTCCTCATTTTAGTCCTGTGTATCCACCCTCTCCCATGAGTCCCGTCCCTCGCTTTCATCTAGACCCCTCCCTACGTCCACCCCCTCCTTTCCATCCATCCCCCCCCTCTCCGGCCATACTCCCCCCTCCATCCATCCTCCCCCACTCACCCACCCGCCTATGTCCATACATCCCCCCCAATTTATCCACGCCCCCATGTCTATCCATCCTCCCCCATTCGTCCATGCCCCCCCTTCCTTCAACCTTCCCCTCTTCGTCCACAACCTCCCATTTTTCCATCCTCCTCCCTCCATGCAGGACTTCCCTCCCATGCACCATCCCTATCCCTTTCCGTTCGATACCCTCTATCCTACAGCTGGCAGGGGTTCATAGTTCACATGGTCCTCCTCCACCCCATACCACCATGTCTTCTCCCACCATATCATCCCCACTTCCCGCCACTATTGTGGCATCTACTCTTCCAATATCCTCATCAGTATCTCTAGTGGTTGCACCTGTAGTGGCTGCCACTACATCTGCGCCCCCCCCATCACTGCATCGGAGTTGGTTGTCCGGCCATCTATTCCACCTGCTAGCCCAGAAGGCCAGCCATTTCCATCGTTGGAGGTGTTCATAGTGAGAATCAAGTTAATTTATGAAAATATTTTGATGGATTAACAAAAATTAATTTAAGCAATTATGACTTTTCAATGAAATGATTGTTTTAAATGTTGTAGGCTGAAATTGCTGAGAGGCTCCGCAGATCCAGGACACCTACCCAACATTTCCCACTCATGTCAGACGTGATTTATTTAAGATTCGAATTCTACATTTGTTTTATAAATGTGGTAAATGTTGCAAATGCTTGAAAATGACGGTATCTTATATCATTTGTTCCAGAGCCCAGAGAGACGGTATACTCCTAGACGGACCAAGACCTGAGGCACCGGTAGCTCGAAGAGTAGGAAGATCGACTTTGGATCTCCACCTGGGAGTGACGACGGTGGTCACAATGCTTGATATGCCACGTGTTATGTACATTAGCCACGATGTGGCACTTTTGTGCACCAATTTTGATGTACGTTGTATCTACGGCACAAGTTTCCATGTATTTTGTATCTACGGCATGAGTTGTCGCATTTTGTGTAGGGCACGAGTTGCCATTGTATGTACATTGGGAACCATGTTCCACTCTTCTCCAGAAATTGTATATGTTTGGATGAGTTTTGTAGCCTCGATGTACATGGTTTTTCAGTTATGTGATTTATATATCTCGTTTTCTAATGTGGTTGTCTCATGTTGTGTGTATCATGATGTGATGTGTAAATTTGGGTTTTACCTAGATCTTAGAAGAGAAGTTGGATATCGTAGTTCAGCTTGGTTTATCTTTCCACATGTAAAAGCTTCTAATGGTATCTATGTTAAGAGAACATTGTAAACATAGGCTAACTCAAACAAAATCATGTGTGAGAATTAATCTAAAAACAAACGGAATAAATGGATAGACAAATCACACCTCATGGCACATAAGATATATATTCAGAACTTGAGTACTAGGAAAAGAACACTTAAAAATAGAAAATGTCCATTGTCGTCAAAAGGTTAAAATGAGAACCAACATGATTTTTAATAGCTCTACATAATGAGATCCAAAAAGGCCATACTCTACATAATAAAATGTTGTCACTAGTATTTATTTTGACCATTTTGTCCACTTAAGATCCTGCAACAAATTACTAACCAAGTTATGGAATCATTTCTTAATCAATTGTCACCCTACAAATAGGACAACCTTGAGCACGATGTATAGCTAGCTCATTAATTCTCACTCACAGATATAGCCACCTTTGATTTGATGACCATCACATCCACTACCATTTACAATTAGGACTTCCTTAATTTATCATTATGTGATAACGATCTAATTTTATGTATGCATATACGTGTATAGTGGTTTGGATTCAAATGTATGCAGATGAATATATATGTACAATGAAAATGATTTAATCTTTACATGTATTATAATTTAGGGCTAGATCTTAGGATACACAATAGGGTTTCATTGTGATTAGAATACAAACTAGGGTTTATGCTACCAACTAGGGTTTTTGGGCTAGGCTCTCGTGTTTCTAGGCTAGGATCCAAGCTCCAGGATCACCACATTAATGTTTAATTCCACTATCATGTCATCATTATCACCAATACCATGCTCACTACTACAATCACCATCAAGCCTCTCAATCCCACTTTGAACATTTCCCATACTTCCAAGTTAAAATTGATAGGTCTTGTTGCTAAAATCTTTTCACTTATCTATTCACATAGACAAATCCACTGCTATGAAAGATTTGTTGTAGCTTGGTACATGCAAGTTCACATGTAATAATACATGAGAGATCATTTTACCCCATGATCCATGGAAGATTCATTGGAGTCATATGAACCTCATTGTCATCACCCCAACCATGGTCAAGATGCCAAGATCCATCCTTAGTAGACAAAACCTCATGTTGGCACCCATACCACACTCAAAGATAAAAAATTCTTTGAAAGGGCATGTTTGGGAGTTGAGGGAATCTTGATTTTTTTATAATCACACATGAGAGGTTCTTAGAGTCAAATACATTGGATATAAATAAATTCCCCAACGCCTTCACCATCTTCATCATCATCTTCATCACCATCGCCATCATCATCAACGCCTTCATCATCATCACCATCTTCATCATCATAACCATCACCATGACCATCAACTTCACCACCATCACCATCATCATCAACTTCACCATCTTCATCATCATCAACATCTTCGTCATCATCACCATCTCCATATTTTGGATGCGAGATGGAACCATCACCATCTTCATCATCACCATCACCATCACCATCAACCTCACCACCATCACCATCATCATCAATGTCACCATCTTCATCATCATCACCATCTTCATCACCATCACCATCTGCATATTTTGGATGCGAGACGGAACCATCACCATCTTCATCCTCACCATCACCATCAACCTCACCACCATCACCATCATCATCACCATCCTCGTCACCATCACCATCTCCATCTTTTGGATGCGAGACAAAACCATCACCATCAACCTCACCACCATCACCATCATCATCAACGTCACCATATTCATCATCATCACCATCCTCATCATCATCACCATCTCCATCTTTTGGATGCGAGACGGAACCATCACCATCTTCATCATCACCATCACCATCACCATCAACCTCACCACCATCACCATCATCACCACCATCACCATCTTCATTATCATCACCAGCTTTGTCATCATCACCATCTCCATATTTTGGATTCGAGACGGAACCATCACCATCTCCATCATAACCATCACCATCACCATCAACCTCACCACCATCACCATCACCATCACCATCACCATCAACCTCACCCAAACCCTAGCCCTAACCCTCACCCAAACCCTAGCACTAAGCCATCTTCTCCATCCTCACCATCACCATCACCATCACCATGAACTTCTTCATCATCACCACCATCTCCATCATCATCATTGACTCTAACTCTAGCCCTAATTCAATTTCCTTCTATAACCCTAGCCCTAACCCTCACCCAAACCCTAGCACTAAGCCATCTTCTCCATCCTCACCATCAACGTCTTCATCATAACCACCATCTCCATCATCATCATTGACTCTAACTCTAAACCTAATTCAATTTCCTTCTATAACTCAAGCCCTAACCCTCACCCAAACCCTAACACTAAGCCATCTTCTCCATCCCCACCATCACCATCACCATCACCATCAACGTCTTCATCATCACCACCATCTCCATCATCATCATTGACTCTACCTCTAACCCTATCTCTAACTCCAACTCTAACTCTAAATCCAGGTTCGTCATCAAATCCTCCATCATCATCATCTTCATGACCGTCGCCATCGCCATCACCATCACCATCAACCTCTTCATCATCATCACCATCATCATCATCATACATGCCTGGTGGAATATTTTCCAGAGTTGACCCCCGTGTGCAAAAATTGCACACTCCCTCACTGAGCAAAACCCTAGTTTCCAAGATGGACGTACAAGATGAGGGCGGGGCCACCGGGCTAGAGGGTAGGGGCATCCCTAGCACTATCCCGATGTGTTGAATCCAATGGAGTTGACGGCTCGTCGATCTGAGCCACGATCTTCATTCTATGCCTTGTCCCGTCTTGCATCCAAAAGGCCTTCAGGGACACCTGCTGGATATCTGTCAGGGTCGTAGAACTCCAACTGTGAAACAAAATTGGGTTCCAGGGATTCTTGCAGGTGTGTCTAGGCAGGGTCCAACCGGGAACGCTAGCCACAAGTGCCCGGTGGAAGATTTTCCAAAGTTGACCCCCGTGTGCAAAAATTTCACTCCCTCACTGAGCAAAACCCTAGTTTCAAAGATGGACGTACAAGATGAGGGTGGGGCCACTGGGCCTGAGGGGAGGGGCACCCCTAGATCTATCCCGCCGTGCTGAATCCAACGAATTTGACGGTTCATCGATCCGTGCCACGGTCTTCATTCTATGGCTCGTCCCGTCTCGCTACCAGAAGGCCTTCAGGGACACCTACTAGATACCTGCTGGGGGCGTTGAACTCCAACCGTGCAACAAAACCGGGTTCTGGGGAATCCTGTAGGTGTGTCTAGGAAGGTTCCGACCGGGAACGCTAGCCACAAGTTCCCGGTGGAATATTTTCCAGAGTTGACCCCCATATGCAAAAATTACACACTCCCTCACTGAGCAAAACCCTAGTTTCCAAGATGGACGTACAACATGAGGGCGGGGCCACTGGGATGGAGGGGAGGGGCACACTTAGCACTATCCTGACATGCTAAATCAGACGGATTCGATGGTTCGTCGATCCGAGCCACGGTATCCATTCTGTGGTTCGTCCCATCTCGCATCGAGAAGGCCTTCAGGGACACCTCCTGGATACCTGCCGAGGGCGTAGAACTCCAACCGTGCAACAAAATCGGGTTCCAGGGAGTCCTGCAGGTGTGTGTAGGCATGTTCAAGCTGGGAACACTAGCCACAAGTTCCCAGTGGAAGATTTTCCAGATTTGACCCTCGTGTGCAAAAATTGCACACTCCCTCACTAAGCAAAAACCTAGTTTCCAAGATGGACGTACAAGATGAGGGCGGGGCCACCGGTCTGGAGGGGATGTTCGGGTACACAGGGTACTACCAAAGGATCGAACACCAAGAGCAACCACTTCACACAAACAGATCACAGATCAACACATCGATGTTTTGACGTGGTTTAAACCCTCTTGAGGGAAACACTCCACGGCCCCCGGCCAAATAGCTTCTACGGGACAATTTATTATGCAAAGAAAGAAAGTTACAAATGAGCTTCTCATAATCGATCAACTAAACAATGACCCTCCATGCTCTTTAAATAGAGATCATGGACCAATCGGGTGTTAAGCCACAGATCAAGGTTAGGTTTGATCTAAGAGAAGTTGAGCCGTCGGATCACTCTATGTCGGAAACATATCGTGACCGTCGGATTAAGTATTTACAAATGCATACTAATGCATACTAAAGAAACACACTATCCCTAACGGATATATTACACAAGTTGATCTTAACTAACTCCTAAGTGTCTAAATATCCTAACATCCCCCCTTAAGAACAACTTGGGATAGGATTGAAGGATTTACAAAAGTGACACTATTAGGAGAAGGAAGGAGGCATTAGAGCCTATCCCCCCTTAATGACAAGTTCCTGAACTCCTAACATAGATCGAAGTTTAGAAAACTTCGCTTCTGTAAGAGACTTGGTGAAGATGTCTGCAACTTGATCATCTGTAGGGCAAAAGAGCACTTCAAGAACACGATCATGAACAAGATTTCTGATGAAGTGCATATGTAGCTCAATTTGTTTGCTGCGTTGATGTAGAACTGGATCTTTGGCAAGCTTGATGGCACTTTGATTGTCGCACCAAAGTGGAGTAGGATGCTGCTGCTCGAATCCAAACTCTGAAAGGATCTGTCGAAGCCATAAAGCTTCCTGACTGACATTAACTGCTGCTCGATATTCTGCCTCTGCTGAAGAAAGAGCAAGAGCTTGTTGTTTCTTACAAGCCCAAGTAATAGGTCTAGATCCCATACTGAAAACATAACCTGCAGTAGACTTTCGATCATCAGGATCGCCGGCCCAATCTGAATCAGTGAAACCAACCAACAAAGGTTTCCCCCCTGTACTGTAATGAATCCCAAACTGAACTGTACCTCGAATATATCGAAGTATTCTTTTAGCTGCTTTCCAGTGACTTTCATGAGGTGTCTGCATATAACGGGCAACTCGACCAACGGCAAAGGAAAGGTCAGGACGGGAATGAGTCAAGTATAAAAGACTACCAACAAGCTGACGATACAAGGTGGCATCTACTTCCGGTGAAGTACAAGTGGCAGAAAGTTTGACTCCAGAATGGAAGGGAGAAGGGGCTGGTGTACAATCTTCCATGTGAAAGCGACGAAGAAGGTCACAAGCATACTTAGACTGAGAAAGAAAGATTCCTTCTTTGGTTTGCAGAACTTGGAGACCAAGAAAATAATGCAAATGTCCTAAGTCTGATATTTCAAAAGTTTGTTTAAGACTGGATTTTACATGGGTTATAAGCTTAGGGTCACTACCAGTAAGAATAAGGTCATCAACATATAGAACAAGTACGATGAGATGGTTTCCTACTTTCTTGGTATAGACATTGGGGTCAGAATGGCATCTAGAAAAACCAGTGTCAAGGAGAAAGTTATCCATTTTGGCATACCAAGCTCTAGGAGCTTGCTTAAGGCCATATAAGGATTTCTTAAGGCGACAGACAAGGCTAGAGTTATTCTGAACATAGCCAGGAGGTTGTTCCATATAAATTTCCTCCTGTAAATCACCATGTAAGAAGGCAGACTTGACATCCATTTGATGGAATTCCCAGTTGTGTAAGGCTGCAAGGGAAAGAACAAGGCAGATGGAGTTCATTTTGGCGACGGGAGCAAAGGTTTCATTGTAGTCAATCCCTTCAACTTGAGAAAAACCTTTGGCAACTAACCTTGCCTTAAGTCTTTCAACACTTTCGTCTGATGCATACTTAGTTCTGTAGACCCATTTACATCTGACAAGTTTTCCTCCTTTTGGAAGAGGTACAAGATCCCAAGTATCGTTCGCCATTAAGGAACGATATTCTTCATCCATGGCTGCATCCCAATCTGGATTCCCTGAAGCTTCTGCAAAAGTTTCTGGATCATGATTCTCGGAAACTTGAGCCAAAAGAGAAGAGGCTCGCTGAAACTGAGAACGTGTTCGACGTTGATCTCTAGGATCACCGGCAAGATCACCAGTTGCTTCACATGTTGAACGGACCCATCGAGGAAGCACTTGTGCTGGTGCAACTGGAGGAACATGAGCAGGCGGAGGTGGATTTTCATCCTCACTGTCATCATCAGAAACTGAAGTTGGAAACCTGTCAAGGAAGTTGGAAGAAGAAGAAGAAGGCACAAATGCCGAATCAGGCTCACAGGCCAAAGATGGCACACTCGCCGAGTTAGGCTCGCAGGCCAAGATATTTTCATCAAATTTAACATCTCTTCTAATGATTATAGCATGAGAATGTGGTTGAAGAAGTCTATAACCTTTTACATCTTCAGAATATCCAACAAATATGCACTTTTCACTTTTAGGCTGCAATGCTTTCCGTTTTTCATCCGGAATGTGAGCCCATGCTTCACTACCAAACACACGAAAGTGACTTACATCAGGTTTAATTTTACTCCATGCTTCTTCCGGTGTTATACCTTGTAATGCTTTTGTGGGGGTGCGATTAACTATGTAATTTGCACAATTAATGGCTTCAGCCCGAAATTGAAGACTTAGTCCCTTAGATTGGATCATACAATTAGCCATTTCTTTTAAAGTGCGGTTCTTCCGCTCAGCTACACCATTTTGTTGTGGTGTATATGGAACAATGTGCTGTTGTTGGATGCCTTGTTCAGTGCAGAAAGTAGTGAACTGTTTGTTAACATATTCTCCTCCATTGTCAGATCTTAACTTAATAATTTGATGACCAGATTGTTTTTCAACAAGGGCCTTGTAGGCCAAGAACATGTTAAATACTTCGCTCTTAAGTTTTAGGAAATAAACCCAAGTGCATCTGGTGTAATCATCAATGAAAGTTAAGAAATACTTGAAACCAGAAAAGGAAGCAGATGGAAGAGGACCACACAAGTCACTATGCACAAGCTCCAAGGGAACCGAGGCGTGCCAAGAGGCACGTTTGTCAAAACTGTCCCGATGATGTTTTCCGAGTACACAACCCGGGCAAACACCATCTCTCCAAGATACCATCGCAAGACCTGTCACCATATTTTCTTTACATAGTTGTTGCAATGAGCGATAATTTAAGTGACCAAATCGCTCATGCCAAAGTTTGCTCAAGTTATCACTATGAGCAACAAAAACTGAAGGGAAAGGTGATGACCCAAAGTTGTTAAACTTGTACAACCTGGTAATATCATCAACAATTCCGGTAGCTAGGACCTGTTGAGGATCTTTAAAATCCTTGATTACAACTTGGTAAGGTGTAAAGGTCACAGTTTTACCTTCACCAGAATGAGTGATCTGATAGACTAATAACAAATTGCAGGAAATTCTTGGAACACATAGTACATCACTAAAATGACCATTATCTACTGGAACTGTGCCAGCTCCTACAACACTTAGAGATCTATCATCACCAACAAATATTTGTTTGGTGTTACATTCATGCATAGTAGAAAAGATGGCTTGATCCTTAGCCATATGATAAGATGCTCCAGAATCAATGAGCCATTCATTTGAAGTAGAAGAAGAAGATGCATTATAAGAATAACCAGAAGCACAAAGTGCATGTCCATGAGAGGCAGATTCTGAAGGCGAATCTAGGCTGATATGGTGCTTCTTCATTGCTGCTTCCAAGGCTGCCATCTTCTTGAAACACTTAGATCCATCATGATTATCTTTCCCGCAATAGTTGCAATGACGCTCAGTCTTCTTGCCTTTTGGCTTGGATCCTTTGTCATTTTTTAAAGAAGGAGCTGACTGAGAGGGTTTGGGACCCTTGTTTGACTTATTATTGCGAAAATTTTGTTTCTTGGGAGGCTTGGACTTTTCTTTCTGTTGGGACAATAAGGCTTTCCCAGATGTATCTGCATTGTTGATTATTCCAAGATGAATGAGTTTATCTTGTTCTCTAATCAGGGAATCACAAAAAGATTCAAGACTAGGCTCTTGATAGCTAGCTACATTCAAGGATGCTTTCATGGAGTAAAATGTAGATACAAAAACAGAATATGCAGGTCCAAGTTTGGAAAGAATATGATAAATGCACTGTTTGTCTTCCCTCTCAATCTTACATTCTGCACATAAGAGTTTAAGAGTTTTGTACTTAGATAAATAATCTTGAATGCATGAAAAGTCACTTGGATTTAAAGAAATCAACTCATTTTCGAGTTGATGACCTCGAATTTCATTGTGTTTACCAAACACAGTTTCCAACTTGTCCCAAGCAGTATTAGGTTCATCAATTCTAGATATGTGGAATCGCAAATCAGTAGAGATTGACATCCCAATCAATCCACGAGCTTCATCACATCTATTTGCCCATTTTATTTTCTTATCATCATCAGTGGGTTCTTTTTCTTTCCCTGTGGTAATTCTGAAAAGTCCCTTACTTCGTAGAACATCCTCCATACGAGATTTCCATGAGAAATAGTTGGAACTGTTAAGTAGAATATCACAATGGGAGGCCATATTTGTAAATTAATGGCTGTAAAAGCAGAAACCAATAGTCTGGATGTGAAGATCTCGAAAAAATAGGCGGTTTCAAAAAAAACGGCACTGGAAACTAACTCTGTATGATGAAGTTATGCTTGAACAAAGAAACTGTTGAAGATGTCCCCAATAGTGAAATGGCAGCTAGAGAATGTCCAGCAAAAAAGGAACCCCCTCTTCCCAAGATGAACCTTTTGACAATCACTTTACGAAAAAGTTGCTTTTAAGTGAATCACTTTTGTAAAATAAGTGATTTTACTTTTACAATGATATTACTTTTTAAATAGTGCAACAATAAATAAAAAGCTTAAGTGACTCACTTGTATTTTTATTTTTTATTATTTAAGTGAGATGCACTTTTACAATAAAGTAACTTAAAAAATAGAAATTGCATGCACTTTTCTTTTTAAAAGTAACTTCGTAAGACTTGAACTCAAGACCTATTAAGGAATAAAGCAACTTTGAACCAAGTGAGCTAGATTAAAAGGTATGTAAAATATGGGAATGAGGAAGAGAGTTTTTTTTTTTTTACTCTTCTTGCTTGGTTTGCGTGCTTGCCCTTTTTCCTACAAAACAGACCACAAACGAAACAAAAAAAACTTTTCCACACTTGTGGAGTTAGATCTTGTTAGCTTGCCCGGAAAGTCTACGTTTTCTCTCTGTTTCTGATTTGCCGAGATCGCGCAAGGTGCACGGAAAAGAGCATACGCAGCCGAGAAAAACCCTTTCCCTTTCTGTTTCTGATTTGCCGAGATCGCTCAAGGTGCACGGAAAAGAGCATACGCAGATGGGAAAGCAACAATCCGAACCCAAAAAATCTAACAGTAAAAAAAAATGAAATATGAGATTTTTTTTTCTTATTAAAAACGAAATAAAAAAATGCGTCACTGTAACATTATACCTTCAGATCTGATGAAATACGCGTTTCTGGAGCAACCGGGAACCGTTTTCGATCAAACGAAAACCATTTCCCAATAGAAACGACACTCCGGATGCAATGGAACACCTCCCACAGCCCAGAAATGCACAGAAATACTAGAACTAGAAACCCTTTCGAGTTTCGGCAACAACAGTTCAAGATCTAGATCATAACCGGAAGCGGCACTTCATAAAAGCTCTGATACCATGTTCGGGTACACAGGGTACTACCAAAGGATCGAACACCAAGAGCAACCACTTCACACAAACAGATCATAGATCAACACACCGATGTTTTGACGTGGTTTAAACCCTCTTGAGGGAAACACTCCACGGCCCCGGCCAAATAGCTTCTACGGGACAATTTATTATGCAAAGAAAGAAAGTTACAAATGAGCTTCTCATAATCGATCAACTAAACAATGACCCTCCATGCTCTTTAAATAGAGATCATGGACCAATCGGGTGTTAAGCCACGGATCAAGGTTAGGTTTGATCTAAGAGAAGTTGAGCCGTCGGATCACTCTATGTCGGAAACATATCGTGACCATCGGATTAAGTATTTACAAATGCATACTAATGCATACTAAAGAAACACACTATCCCTAACGGATATATTACACAAGTTGATCTTAACTAACTCCTAAGTGTCTAAATATCCTAACAGGGGATGGGCACCCCTAGCACTATCCCGATGTGCTGAATCTAATGGAGCTGATGGTTCATCGATCCGAGCCATGGTCTTCATTCTATGGCTCGTCCTGTCTCGCATCCAGAAGGCCTTCAGGGACACCTGCTGGATACCTGTCGGGGACGTAGAACTCCAACCGTGCAACAAAATCGGGTTCCAGGGAGTCTTGCAGGTGTGTCTTGGCAGGTTCCGACTAAGAACGCTAGCCACAAATGCCCGGTGGATGATTTTCCAGATTTGACCCCCATGTGCAAAAATTGCACACTCCCTCATTAAGCAAAACCCTAGTTTCCAAGATGGACATACAAGATGAGGGCGGGGCCATCATTCTTGAGGGGAGGGTCACCCCTAGCACTATCCCAGTGTGCTGAATCCAACGGATTCAATGGTTCGTCGATCCGAGCCATGGTCTTCCTTCTATCGCTCGTCGCATCTTGCATCCAAAAGGCCTTCAGGGATACCAGCTAGATACCTGTCGGGGGTGTAGAACTCCAACCGTGCAACAAAACTGGGTTTCGGGGAGTCATGCAGGTGTGTCTAGGCAAGATTTGGCTAGGAATGCTAGCCACAAGTGCCCGTTGAATGATTTTCCATAGGTGACCCCCATGTGCAAAAATTGCACACTCCCTCACCGAGCAAAACACTAGTTTCCAAGATGGACGTACAAGATGAGGGTGGGGCCACCGGGATGGAGGGGAGGGGAACCCCTAGCACTATCCTGGCATGCTGAATCCAATGGAGTCAATGTTTCATCAATCCGAGCCACGGTCTTCATTCTATGGTTCGTCCTGTCTCGCATCCAGAAGGCCTTCAAGCACACCTGCTAAATACCTGCCGGGGGTGTAGAACTCCAACCGTGCAACAAAACCGGGTTCTGGGGAGTCTTGCAGGTGTGTCTAGGCAGGTTTCGGCTAGGAACGCTAGCCACAAGTGCGCGGTGGATGATTTTCCAGAGTTGACCCCCGTGTGCAAAAATTGCACACTCCCTCACTGAGCAAAACCCTAGCTTCCAAGATGGACGTACAAGATGAGGGTGGGGCCACTGGTCCAGAGGGGAGGGGCACCCCTAGCACTATCCTGGCGTGCTAAATAAAATGGAGTCAACGGTTCGTTGATGCGAGCCACGGTTTTCATTCTATGGCTTGTCTCGTCTCGCATCCAGAAGGCCTTCAGGGACACCTGTTGGATACCTGCCGGGGACATAGAACTCCAACCGTGAAACAAAAATGGGTTCTCGGGAGTCATGCAGGTGTGTTTAGGTATGTTCCAGCTGGGAACGCTAGCCACAAGTGCCCGGTGGATGATTTTCCATAGGTGACCCCCGTGTGCAAAAATTGCACACTCCCTCACTGAGCAAAACCCTAGTTTCCAAGATGGACGTACAAGATGAGGGCGGGGCCACTGGGCTAGAGGGGAGGGGCACCCCTAGCACTATCCCAGGAGGCTGAATCCAATGGAGTCGACGGTTCGTCGATCCAAGTCATGGTCTTCATTCTATGGCTCGTCCCCTCTCGCATCTAGAAGGCCTTCAGGGACACCTGCTGGATACCTGCCGGGGGCGTAGAACTCCAACTGTGCAACAAAACAAGGTTTAGGGGAGTCCTACAGGTGTGTCTAGGTAGGTTCCAGCTAGGAACACTAGCCCCAAGTTCCCAGTGGAAGATTTTCCAGAGTTGACCCCAGTGCGAAGGCCATGGAAAATTTGCTAAAGGCGGCCATTTCTCGACCGGAGGCCCCCGGGCGTGCGTGGACACCATGGACAGGTCCGCAATGGCCAGATGGACTTGAGGGAGGTGATGTAATCCAAGTCCTCTCACCGGTTTGGGTTCTGTGGCCCTGGGTCAAATCCTCCAAGTGTCCCTGAACGACCCTGGGGTGCCCGACTATAATGCCCGTAGCACTCGAACCGTGGCTCGGTTCGTGAATCCATCGATTCTAGTGGGTCTGGGACGGTGGGTTTCAGGTAGGGGACCCCCCACAGTGTCCCCCGAAGACACATAAGCAGTGCGAACGGGCCATCTCTTGAGCTAGGATTTTGCTCAGTGAAGGCCATGCCAAATTCACTAAAGGGGGGCATTTCTCGACCGGAGGCCCCTGGGCATACGTGGCCACCGTGGATAGGTCCACAATGGCCACGTGGACCTATGGGAGGTGACGAAATCCAAGTCCTCTCACCGGTTTGGGTTTCATGGCCCCGGGTCAAATCTTCCAAGTGTCCCTGAATGAACGGCCCCGAGGTGCCCGACTATAATGCCCATAGCACCCGAACCATGGCTTGGTTGCCGAATCCATCGACTCTGGTGGGTCCAGGACGTCAACTTTCAGATAGGGGACCCCCCACAGCGTGCCTCGAAGACCCGAAAGTGGTGCCAATGGGCCATCCCCGGAGCTAGGGTTTTGCTCAGTGAAGGCCATTCCAAATTCACTCAAAGGGGCCATTTCTTGTCTAGAGGCCCCTGGGCATGCGTGGCCACCATGGATAGGTCCACTCTGGTTACGTGGACCTGTGGGAGCCGACGGAATCCAAGTCCGCTCGTCCGTTTTTGTTCTGTGGCCGTGGAGTAAATGCCCAAAGTGTCCCTGAATGGCCCCGGGGTGCCCGACTAGGATGCCCGTAGCGCCTGAACCATGGCTTGGTTTGTGAATCCGTTGACTCTGGTGGGTCCGGGATGCCAGGTTTCAGCTAGGGGACACCCCACAGCATGCCTCGAAGACCCGTAAGCGGTGCCAATGGGCCATCCCCGGAGCTAGGGTTTTGCTCAGTGAAGGCCATTCCAAATTCGCTCAAGGGGGTCATTTCTTGTCCAGAGGCCATCGGGTGTGCATGGACACTGTGGACAAGTCCACTATGGCCACGTGGACCTGTGGAAGATGACGGAATCCGAGTCTGATTTCCAGGTTGAGTTCCGTGGCCCCGGGGCAAATCCTCCAGGTGTCCCTGAACGGCCCAGGGGTGCCCGACTAGAATGCCCATGGCACCTGAACCGTGGCTCAGTTCGTGAATCCATAGATTCTGGTGGGTCTGGGATGACAAGTTTTAGCTAGGGGACTACCCATAGCGTCCCCCCAAGTCCCGAAGCGGTGCAAATGAGCCATCTCCGGAGCTAGGGTTTTGCTCAGTGATGGCCATTCCAAATTAGCTCAAGGGGGTCATTTCTCATCCAGATGCCCCCAGGCATGCATGGCCACTGTGCACAGGTCCATAATGGCCATTTGGACTTGTGGGAGGTGACGAAATCCAAGTCCTCTCGCCGGGTGGGGTTCCGTGGCCCCAGGGCAAATCCTCCAGGTGTCCCTGAACAGCCCCGGGGTGCCCGACTAGAATTCCCATGGAACCTGAACCGTGGCTTAGTTCATGAATCCATTGACTTTGGTGGGTCCAGGATAGCGGGTTTCAGCTAGGGGACCCCCCACAGTGTCCCCTGAAGACCTGGAAGTGGTGCCAACGAGCCATCTCTGGAGCTAGGTTTTTGCTCAGTGATGGCCATTCCAAAGTCTCTCAAGGGGTACATTTCTTGTCCGGAGGCCCCCGGGTGTGCCTGGAAACCGTGGTGCTTGACTAGAATGCCCGTAGCACCTGAAGGCCATTCCAGATTCACTCAAGGGGGCCATTTCTGGTCCGGAGGCAGAAGAAGATCAATTTTGGACAAAACAATGTAGTTAGCAGAAGAAGATCAATTTTCAACAAAACAATGTAGTTATTACATGTGCAGGCAGCGGTTTCCTATGGAAAATGATTGTAGGGTTGAGCAGAGGAAAGATGTTGGGAAATGGGCTATTACATTAGCTTTTCTGATGGGCGGCTGTAGGTATCTACGCTTTGGTAGCTGTAGGTATCTACGCTTTTCTTCCGAGCAAAATCCTATTTCCGTCGGAAGAAAAGCATAGATACCTATAGCCGCCATATTTCCTTCTGTAAACCACTTTCCCATCTGAAAATCTAATGTAATAGCCCATTTCCCAACATCTTTCCTCTGCTCAACCCTATAGTCGTTTTCCATGGGAAATCGCTGCCTCCACATGTAATAACTACATTGTTTTGTTGAAAATTAATCTTCTTCTACTAACTACATTTTTTTGTTGAAAATTGATCTTCTTCTGCCTCCGGACGAGAAATGGCCCCCTTGAGCGAATATGGAATGGCCCTCACTGAGCAAAACCCTAACTTCGGGGATGGCCCATTGGCACCACTTTCGGGGCTTCAAGGCATGCTGTGGGGGGTCCCCTAGCTGAAACCCAACGTCCCAAACCCACCGGAGTCAACGAATTCACGAACAGAGCCACGATTTCGGTGCCACGGGCATTCTAGTTGAGCAACCTGGGGCCGTTAAGGGACACCTGGAGGATTTTCCATGGAACCCAACCCAACAAGATGACTTGGATTTCGTCGCCTCCCATAGGTCCACATGGCCATTGTGGACCTGTCCACAGTGGCCACGCACGCCCGGGGGCATCTGGACGAGAAATGCCCCCCTTGAGCAAATTTGGAATGGCCATCTCTGAGCAAAACCTTAGCTCCGGAGATGGCTCATTGGCACCGCTTTCGGGTCTTCGGGGGACGTTGTGGGGGGTCCCTTAACTGAAAACTGACGTCCCGAACCTACCAAAATTGACGGATTTGCAAACCGAGACACGGTTCGGGTGCCACGGGCATTCTAGTCGGGCACCCCGGGGTCGTTCACGGACACTTTGGTCATTTGCTCCGCGGCCACGGAACCCAAACCGGCGAGCGGACTTGGATTCCGTCGGCTCCCACAGGTCCACATGGCCATAGTGGACCTGTCCATGGTGGCCACACACGCCTGGGGGCCTCCGGACAAGAAATGGCCCCATTGAGCATATTTCGAATGGCCTTCACTGAGCAAAACCCTAGCTCTGTGGATGGCCCATTGGCACCGCTTCCGGGTCGTCGAGGCACGCTGTGGGGGGTACCCTAGCTGAAACACGGCATCCCGGACCCATCGGAGTCGACGGATTCGCGAACCGAGCCACGGTTTGGGCGCTACGGGCATTCTAGTCGGGTACCCTGGGGCCATTCTAGTGGTGATAACAAGTTTACTGTTTGTTGAGTCTGATACTACATCCAGGAGCCGCTCAGCAAACTTTGAGATAGAAAGATCTCTAACTTTAGGATACTGATTCAACCAATCATACAGTTTCTTACCTTCTCGAGGATCTAAATTTATAATTTCCTTCAGGTTAGATTCAGGCATTCTGGAGGATCTAAATTTATAATTGCCTTCTGGGTAGATTCAGGCATGGAATAATATTTTCCAACACTTCCAACCTCCCGAGACCATTTCGTTAGCCATAATATGTGCAACTCCTTTGATGAAAGATAAATTCTGGTGTGGATGACAACATTTGATACACTAGCCAAATCTATGTTGTTGGAAGAACTTAGATATTTCAACAAAGGACTGTTTTGCAGGTGACTTGAAAATCCCTTCCATTTTTGAGCAATAAAACAAAGAAGTTCAACATACAGATTTTCATGAAAGCTTGTCAACCAATCAGACAACCGAATACAGCAAGATAACCATGCCCAAAACATTCAAGCTATTATAAAACTATTGTTTATCAAGATAAGGATGGACTATGTGTACATTACGAGAATATAGATGAATGAAGTCGCTTTGATGAACTTGTCCTCTAGCTCTCTCCAGAATGCGTTTAAAAGAAGGGTGTATTGTCCAAGGTTCTATGAACAATGAAGGATTTGTTGTCATTTCTAAGAGAATTTCTAAGGTCAGTTTCTCGTAAAACAGAGATTGTATAAATCTAGCGGGTGTCCCTGAAGGCCTTTTTGATGCGAGACGGAATGAGCCATAGAATGAAGACCATGGCTCCGATCGACAAACCATCAGCTTTGTTGGATTCAGGACATAGGGATAGTGCTAGGGGTGCCCCTCCCCTCTGATCCCGTGGCCCGGGTGTCACCATGTAGGTCCATATTGGAAACTAGGGTTTTGCTCAGTAAGGGAGTGCAATTTTTGCACACGGGGGTCAAGTTTGCAAAATCCTCCCCCGGGCACTTTGTGGTTAGCATTCCCAGCCAGAACCTCTCTAGACACACTTGCAGGACTCCCCAAAACCAGGTTTTGCTGCACGGTTGGAGCTCTATGCCCCGGCAAGTATCCAGCGGGTGTCCGTGAAGGCCTTTTTGATGCGAGACGGAACGAGCCATAGAATGAATACCGTGGCTCCGATCAACAAACCGTCAGCTCCGTTGGATTCAAGACATCGGGATAGTGGTAGACCCCTCCCCCCTCCCGGTCCCGTGGCCCGGGTGTCACCTTGTAGGTCCATCTTGGAAACTAGGGTTTTGCTCAGTGAGGGAGTGTGCAATTTTTTCCCACGAGGGTCAACTTTGCAAAATCGTCCACCAGGTACTTGTGGCTAGAGTTACCAGCTGGAAGTATCCTAGACACACCTACATGTCTCCCCGAAACCCGATTTTGTTGGACAATTGGAGTTCTATGGCCCTGGCAGGTATCGAGTAGGTGTCCCTGAAGTCCTTTTGGATGCGAGACGGAACGAGCCATAGATTGAAGACCGTGGCTTGGATCGACAAACCGTTGATGCTGTTGGATTCAGGACATCAGGACAGTGCTAGGGGTGCCCCTCCCCTCCAGTCCCATGGCCTGTGTGTCACCATGTAGGTCCATCTTGGAAACTAGGGTTTTGCTTAGTGAGGGAGTGTGCAATTTTTGCACACGGGGGTCAACTTTGAAAAATCCTCCCTTGGGCACTTTGTGGTTAGCATTGCTAGCCGGAACCTCTCTAGACACACTTGCAGGACTCCCTAGAACCAGGTTTTGCATAACGGTTGGAGCTCTATGCCCTGGTAAGTACCCAGCGGGTGTCCCGGAAGGCCTTTTGGATGCGAGACGGAACGAGCCATAGAATGAAGACCGTGGCTCCGATTGACAAACCATCATCTTTGTTGGATTTAGGACATCAGGATAGTACTATCCCCCACCCCCCCCGGGTCCTGTGGCCCAGGTGTCACCTTGTAGGTCCATATTGGAAACTAGGATTTTGCTCAGTGAGGGAGTGTGCAATTTTTTCCCACGGGGGTCAACTTTGCAAAATCGTCCCGGTGTCACCTTGTTGTTGTTGGTTTCAAGATTTTATTTCTATACCTATCTATCCTAAAAGTATAAAGCATAATATACTCTCCTAGCGAAATTACTACTTCTCAAATCATTAAACATAATCTTGAAACTACTGGGAATCAAGCGCACTGTGGGATTCCCGATTATTACCAGACCTAGTTCACTAAATGATAAAGGATTGTTTCATTTCTTGGGTTGTTTGTTGTTGCTCCGTGACATCCTTGTTGACATCAAGAGTAATACGAAACATAGATGGAGGGAAGCGCAGTGGGATAAGGTAACACAAAGTGATATTTTAAAGGAACTCAAGCAAACAAAACAACCTCTTTGAAAATGTGTTGAATATTGCAAGAAAAATGTTTCTCAATATTTTAGGGAAAAGGAAATTCAATAGAGGTCCGAATGATTTATCCAAGTGAGGAAATAAGGTTAAAGGACTAGAGGGATCATTGGCATCATTTTATGAATGTTCTTACGGCATATTCACTTATGTTCCTTAACTAAGTATTCTAGCTACATCATATTTTAAAGATTAATAGTGTTATATCGTAAATGCCATAATTTTCCTTTTTCCCTATACATTTGTAATTATGTTGAACACAACATAATGGGGAATTTGACATAGGGAAAGGCTATGTGAAGTGATATTTTCAAGGAACCTAGGAGATGTGAATAAATAATTTGAAAATGTGTAAAATGATACAAGTCGAAAAATGCACAATGTTTATGAAAAAGAGAGGGTAAAAATAATAAGAGAAAGGGAAAAAAGATCGGAACTATTGGTAGTTAGTCATTGTAGATAGAACCAAAATCTTGAGCAAAAAAATCATTGTACTACCAAAACAAAATCGTAGGTTGACTTGGTAATGTTGGAATTTATTGAATATACTTTTTCCTATAAAAATGGAGGGTAAATTCATGGATGGAATTTCATCAAATTTCATCATTGTACTACCATCAAATTTGCTCAAGGAGATGATGAAGTAGCTCAAGACAATATGGAGGTTGTTGCATCACATGAACCACATACATATTCACATAAATCATAACTCATGTACATCAAATAAACGATATAAGATAACGATATCAAATTCCTATCTAACATGAATAACATTGATCATGCATGAATAAACAATGACATGGATATAAATCATAACTTAATCATAACTCAAACATCAAATAAACAATATAAGATAGCGATATCAAATAAACTATCTAACATGAATAACTTTGGAAATGCATGAATAAACAATCACATCATTACTATACTATGTACCTCAATCAATTAGGCCTTCTGGATCCTCTCGGTTTTTTATTGTCTCAAACAACCTTTCGTGCTCTGCATGATGTAGTAAGTAGCGTACCTTCTTTGATGACTTCATTGACATTGTCTGTAGTTGGTAGATTTCCTTCATGAAATTGAAAATTTGTACTTGGTGCCATAGAACCCAGGGCATTAATACAACGTGACATTTTCAATGTGAATATATGTGTACAAATTCAACATGTACAGTCTGAAAGTATGCAAACTTAGATTACCCGTGACTTCACTAATGCAATTTTTTTTCTTTCCTTCGAACTATCTACTTGATATGTTATGTACTGGAAGTTCTGCATTTCTATTGACATCCTCCAAAATGCGTGCTCCACGGTTGCGTGGATGCAAGGGCTCAATAATGCAAATCCACTGCAACTGGAACACGTCCCATATAAACATGATCTTTTATAATACTTTTGTCCTTCAAGTCTTGGATACATTATGCTATGTGTAAATTCTCTGGATGCATTCGGTGGTTGTAAAGATGGGAAATCCTGCACAATGTTAGTATGCAAATCACAAAATATATGTCTATATGTATCATAAAAGTACTCAAATTCTACATGGTATCTATAGCAACATGTATTGTGATCATTGCAAATTTTAACATACCAGGGTTTGCATTTTTCAAAGGACCTTTGGCCCAAGTTCAATTGTGTGTGCTCATTCTTGAACCTATCGTAGAGTTCTGTTTGTGTCATGTCAAGGAAGTGCTTGACATGGGGTTCACCCCCCCTAACATATTTTCTCAACTTTAAAACATCTCTTTGATTCGATGACGGTCTAGTGTTATCATGGCAAAAATTCTGCACTAGTTCTTTAACAACATCAATGAGCTTCATGTCTGAATGAGGTAACCTACCAACAAAGGCCCAACAGTCCTTTTGGCCTGGGGTCTCAAGTTTTTCTCTAATGGCAGAATACTTTTGAAGAGTCTTTCTATCTACTTTAAAGATTTTACATGTGTGTGATAGTAGGCGACGTTGCCTTGTGGATTTGTCTACAATCGATTCCGACAGTACACGACGGGCCGCATTAAAATATTTTGTACGAGAATTTTTTCCAATCAAATTAAATGCAGATTGTAGATTTCTAACAACATGATTGTTGAAATCTGAACTTCTAACTACCTTTATTCTCAAAATTCTCCTAACATCCGCTAGACAATGTGATTTTAACAAAGAAAGAAACAATTGACATTTTGCTACATCGGTTTTGGATTCAAAAAATTCTTTCGTTATCTTGCTACAATGGAAATCAATAGTGCATTTGATCATCTTACCTTCAAGTCCTGAAAATGAACTTTCATCGACACGAATACGTCTGGGAGTTCTTCGTCATCCGCTTGATAGTCGAGGCAAGGGAGTCGGCAAGGAAGTATGAGTCCCGTCAACGGCTTGTTGTGGCCCCTCATTCACAACATGATCCTGGAAGGGAGTGTGTTCTGCAAGTGTGTGCTCTTCTTGGGGAGGTTTCCAATTAAGAGCTCGTTCATCGTACATCCCTTCATAATCGACATCAGGAAAGATTTGATTGGTTTCAACCACTTCATCATTGCTTGTTGATGGATCTAAGGCACTAACATTTTGCTTTCTACGGTTTTGCATGTACAACCTGGATTTTTCTCTTATCTCATGGGCCGTTTCAGGGGGCAGTTGGTTCCTTCTAGACTTTCTTTTATTATTACGTTTGTTTGCCCATATTCAATGCGTTTTAAAAAAAATCAAAAATATCACCCCTGCAAGAATGAACAACAAATAAGATATTAAAACTCGATGTGCACATGATTATTAAAGCTCGATGTAGCAATTGATTATGTACAACAACATCTAGTGAGAATGTTTTCGTATAATCTTAAAAGCTATTGGGAATTCCCTACATATAACTGCAACGACACCTCTAGGAACTCAGTAGGATGGTATTGGATGGTATTGAATGGTGGTATGGTATGTTAGTAGGAGCAACTTCCCTATGAGGGAAAATAGCCCCAAAAGACTAATAGTTTTCAATTCTCTAGGTGTTTGTGTGAGTTGCTGGAGTGAAACCATGAGGAATTCAACAAATTTTTGTCTACTAGATGGAAGAATGTGATTATGAAATGTTATTGGTGGTGATGCAAGTAATTTTTTCTATTATCTTCATGAAAGGTTGAAAGCATTGCTTGGTGGATTTTGTAGTTTTTTTTTGGTAAGAATTTTTTATTGTCTATGTTGAAGATTAAGAAAACTAAAATAGATCTATCATACAGTTCATGAGGAAAAACCCAAAATAGATGCCATTCAAACAAGTGAATGAAGACTAAACTACATTTAACAAGATAAAATTATCACCATGCCTCAAGGATTATGATTGCTCTTTGCCTCAAATGTCAAATGGTCTTTTGATGTGTCCACTATATGTAAGAAGGCTTCATGCATGTCCAAGTAGCATGAGAATTCAATCCAAGGTGCCAAATAGAGTCCAACTATTGTGTATTCACTCAATTGATCCAAATAGATCCCAAGAGGTGTGTATTCAATCCAAGGAGCCAAAATAGAGCCCAAAATGTTGTGTATTCTATCCAAATGGTCAAGGAAGCAGCAAATGGTGTATGAATTCAATCTACCATTTAAATGCTTGTTGGACTGTGCGTGAAACCAGCGAAGAGAACGCGAAAATGAGGAAAAAATTGCGGGAGAAAGAATGAGGGTGATTTTTTAAATTTTATCTTCAACAAGGACATGTACACGCATCTAGCACGCACGCACATCTAGCGCATTCGCGTCCATTCTGAACGTTGTATTGTTTGGTGGGTAATGTTCAGTGCATTTATTACCCAAGAGATATAAATGTGTCGGTTTATTCCTAGAGCCCCTCCCCATAAAGAGGCCCTCCCCCATAAAAGCCTTTAGGACCTCTTCTAACCCATAATCCCTATGTGCATTTAAGTGTTTCTAAGTGTTTAGGGGTATATTTACAAATATGTATTTTAATTTCAAAACATTAATTTAATTTTGAATTATAAACATATGTATTACATCAAGAATAATTCTATTACATCATCTTCATCATCATCCACAACATGGTCATCATCACCATCTTCATAGTCATCATCATCACCATCATTGTGAGGACGAGGATGATGATGGTGATGATGGTGATGATGACTATGATGGTGAATGATGATGAATATGAGTATGATGATGATGATGATGGATATGATCATCATCAAAATCATCATGTTCGTCATCATCATCTTCACTAGTCATCATCATCACCATCATCACCATCGTCATCATATGATCATGGTCACGATCATCACTGTCTTCGTCATCATTGTCTTTAGTCATATTCATCTTAGTCATCGGCATCTTCCTCCTAATCATCATCATCATTGACATCTTCGTCATCATCTTCGTATCATCATCATCATCATCATTGACATCTTCATATCACCATCATCGACGAAATTGATGATGATGATGGTGGTGATGATGAATACGAGTACGATGATGATGATGACTAATTTGGAGATGATGATGATGATGATGACGATGATGATGATGGTGAAGATGATGAGGAATATGCAGCACATCATCATTATCTTCCTCATCATCAACACCATGATCGTCATCATCAACTTCCTCGCCATCATCATCATTATCATCATTGTGAGGATGCGGATGATGATGAGGATGACGAAGATGATGATGATATGATGATGATGATGATGATGATGATGATGATGATGATGGATGATGATGAATACGAGTACGATGACGAAGATGATGATGTTGATGACGAATATGATCATCATCATCATCAACAAAAACATCATATTCATCGTCATACTCATCTTCATTAGTCATCATCATCACCATCTTTAGCATCATCATCATTGTGGGGACGGGGATGATGATGATGATGGCAATGACGATGAAGATGGTGATGATGACTAATGGATATGATGATGATGTTGATGATGAAGATGATGGTGATGATGGTGATGATGACGATGATGGTTGATGATGATGAGTATGAGTACGATGATGAAGAAGATGATGATGATGATGACGAATATGATCATCATCAAAATCATCATATTCGTCATCATCATCTTCACTAGTCGTCATCATCATATGATCATGGTCACGATCATCACTGTCTTTGTCATCACTGTCTTTAGTCATCTTCATCTTTGTCATTGCCATCTTCCCCCTAATCATCATCATCATTGACATCTTCGTCATCATCTTCATATCATCATCTTCATATCATCATCATCATCATCATTGACATCTTTGTATCATAATCATCATCATCATTGACATCTTCGTATCATCATCATCAACGAAGATGATGATGATGAAGATGATGACGAATATGCATCACATCATCATCATCAACAACATGATCATAATCATCAACAATATGATCATCATCAAAATCATCATACTCATCATCATCATCGTTACTAGTCATCATCATCACCAGCATCATCATATGATCATGGTCATGATCATCACTGTCTTTAGTCATATTCATCTTCGTCATCATACTCGTCATCGGCATCTTCCTCCTAATCATCATCATCATTGACATCTTCGTCATCATCATCATTGACATCTTCGTATCATAATCATCATCATTGACATCTTCGTATCACCATCATCGACGAAGATGATGATGGTGATGATGATGGGGAATATGCAGCACATCATCATCATCTTCCTCATCATCAACACCATGATCGTCATCATCAACTTCCTCATCATCATCATCGTCATCATCATTGTGAGGACGCGGATGATGATGCGGATGATGAAGATGATGATGATGATGATGATGATGATGACGATAACGATGGATGATGATGAATACGAGTACGATGATGAATATGATGATGTTGATGACAAAGATGATCATCATCATCATCAGAAAAAACATCATATTCGTCATCATACTCATCTTCATTAGTCATCATCATCACCATCTTCATCATCATCATCATTGTGGGGATGAGGATGATGATGATGATGATGATGATGACAATGATGATGAAGATGGTGATGATGACTAATGGAGATGATGATGATGTTGATGATGAAGATGATGACAAATATGCAACACATCATCCTCATCATCATGATCATCTTCATCACCATCTTCATCATCATCAACACTATGATCATCATCATCAACTTCCTCATCATCATCATCGTCATCATCATCATTGTGAGGACACGGATGATGATGAGGATGATGGTGATGATGATGATGCTGAGGGTGATGATGGTGATGATGACGATAATGGTGGATGATGATGAGTATGAGTACGATGATGAAGAATATGATGATGATGATGACGAATATGATCATCATCAAAATCATCATATTCGTCATCATCATATTCACTAGTCATCATCATCACCATCGTAATCATATGATCATGGTCACGATCATCACTATCTTCATCATCACTGTCTTTAGTCATCTTCATCTTCGTCATCGCCATCTTCCCCCTAATCATCATCATCATTGACATCTTTGTCATCATCTTCGCATCATCATCATCATCATTGACATCTTCATATCATCATCATCATCATCATTGACATATTCGTATCATAATCATCATCATCATTGACATCTTCGTATCATCTTTGTCGACGAAGATGATGATGATGATGATGATGGTGGATGATGATGAATATGAGTACGATGATGATGATGACTAATTTCGAGATGATGATGATGATGATGAATATGATGAGGAATATGCAGCACATCATCATCATCTTCATCATCATCAACAACATGATCATCATCATCAACGATATGATCATCATCAAAATCATCATACTCATCATCATCGTCTTCAGTAGTCATCATCATCACCATCGTCATCATATGATCATGGTCACGATCATCAGTGTCTTCGTCATCACTGTCTTTAGTCATCTTCATCTTCGCCATCATACTCGTCATTGGCATCTTCCTCCTAATCATCATCATCATTGAAATCTTCATCATCATCTTCGTATCATCATCATCATTATTGACATCTTCGTATCATAATCATCATCATCATTGACATCTTCGTATCATCATCATCGACGAAGATGATGATGATGGTGATGATGAATATGAGTACGATGATGATGATTACTAATTTGGAGATGATGATGATGATGATGACGATGATGATGATGGTGAAGATGATGAGGAATATGCAGCACATCATCATCATCTTCCTCATCATCATCCCCATGATCATGATCATCAACTTCCTCATCATCATCATCATCGTGAGGACGCGGATGATGATGAAGATGATGATGATGATGATGAAGATGATGATGATGATGATGATGATGATGATGACGATGGATGATGATGAATACGAGTACGATGATGAAGATGATGATGTTGATGACGAATATGATCATCATCATCATCATCAAAAACATCATATTCGTTGTCATACTCATCTTCATTAGTCATCATCATCACCATCTTCATCATCATCATCATTGTGGGGACAGGGATGATGATGATGATGGCAATGACGATGAAGATGATGATGATGACTAATGGATATGATGATGATGTTGATGATGAAGGTGATGACGAATATGCAGTACATCATCCTCATCATCATGATCATCTTCATCATCATCTTCATCGTCATCAACACCATGATCATGATCATCAACTTCATCATCACCATCATCATCATCATTTTGAGGACAAGGATGATGATGATGATGATGATGATGACGACGATGATGATGGTGATGGTGATGATGATGACGATGGTGGATGATGATGAATATGAGTACGATGATGGAGATGATGATGATGATGACGAATATGATCATCATCAAAATCATCAAATTCGTCATCATCATCTTCATTAGTCATCATCATCACCAACATCATCATCATCATCGTCCTCATCATCATCATCGTCCTCATATGATCGTGGTCACGATCATCAATGTCTTCGTCATCATAATTTAGTCATCTTCATCTTCGTCATCATACTCGTCATCGCCATCTTCCTCATAATCATCATCATCATCGACATCTTCGTCATTATCATCATCATCATTGACATATTCATATCATCATCATCATCATTGACATCTTCATATCATAATCATCATCATCATTGACATCTTCGTATCATCATCATCGACGAAGATGATGATGAATATGAGTACGATGATGATGATGACTAATTTGGAGATGATGATGATGATGATGAAGATGATGAGGAATATGCAGCACATCATCATAATCTTCATCATCATCAACAACATGATCATCATTGTCAACTTCCTCATCATCATCATCATCATCAACAACATGATCATCATTGTCAACTTCCTCATCATGATCATCATCATCGTCATTGTGAGGACGTAGATGATGATGAGGACAATGAAGATGATGATAATATGATGATGATGGTGGTGGTGGTGGATGATGATGAATATGAGTATGATGATGATGAATATGAGTACAACGAACATGATCAACATCATCATCATCATCATCATCATCATGACCATCAAAATCATCATATTTGTTATCATCATCTTCATTAGTCATCATCATCGCCATCTTCGTCATCCTCACCATCATCATCATCATCATCCTATGATCATGGTCATGATCATCATTGTATTCATCATCATAATCGTCATCTTCATCATCCTCATCATACTCATCATCGCCACCTTCATCATCATCTTTGTCATTGACATCTTCGTCATCATCTTCCTATCGTGATGATGATGATGATGATGATGATGATGATGATGAAGATGTTGTTGATGAGGAAGAGGGTGATGACAAAGATGATGATGATGATGATGATGATGGGTGGATGATGATGAATATGAGTACGATGATGAAGATGATGATGATGTTGATGGTCATCGTACTCATCATCAACATCATCATCATCATCTTCATCATCATCAACATCAATGGTGATGATGAGGATGATAATGATGATGTTGATATGACATTGACGATCAAGATGATGACCTAGATGTTGATGATGATGAGGAAGAAGAGGGTGGTGACGATGATGATGATGGTGTTGATGATGACGACGATGATGATGATGATGAAGATGATGATGATGGTGATGGTGATGAGGATGAAGAAGATGATGATGATGGAGATGAAGATGTTGATGATGATGACGATGGTGATGAAGATGATGATGATGTTGATGAAGAAGATGGTGATGATGAAGAAGATGACGATGATGGAGATGTTCATCATCATCAGCACCATCATCATCAACATCTTAATCATCATTTTCATCTCCCCCTTCCTCATCAACATCTCCATCATCGTCATCTTCTTCATCATCACATCTTCATCAACTTTATGTATCCCTGTGACAAAGGAAACTACATGAACGCATACGTGCACCTACGCGTACGCGCATCTACGCGTGCATGCTTCTATGGACGCATGTGGGCCTATTTGCGTGCATGCGTGTATGAATTCAAATTGTTTTTGGCGCCCTTGCAGGCTTGGAATTAGCTTCGGACTGCACCTTTAGGCTCGGTCTGATTTATCTATGATCTATGGCAGAACACATCAAATGTTGCAACTTCCTGTTTTTCGTAGCTAGTTCTGCTTAAGCTCCACGAGTGCACTGCAGCTGAAATTGCACACACTTGTCGAGCTCTGTGTGTAGATTCCAAATATATAATTTTTTAATAGATCTGTTGTTGTTCTCTATTTTTAGTTCATTTTAAACTGCACTCATGTCAAATTCGTAAAAAACATAGGTCGTTTATTTGGCCTATAACTTTTGATTGGCTTCCCTATTTCGAAAACGAAAAAGAACCCACATAAGAGCATGAAAATACCTACAACCTAAAAAAAAACATTTTGATTATTTTTAGACCATGATATGGTGGATTAAAACTTGACCATGTCGTTTTAGGGATTCACTAACTTCGGTAATTTAAAAAAAATATAAAATTAACTTTTAAAATTTTGGAAAAATAGCTCCGCAAAAGACTTGTCTCCACCTCTACATATTTTTTTTCTCATAAATTGAAAATTTACATAGCAAATAGGTAGGTCAACAAAAACATGTGCATTATGTTTTGGAAAAAAATACCAATCTTCGAATAATGACATTTTGGGGTGGTTATACCACTTTTCCATATATAAAAGTTATATATTCCGGAAGGTCATCCGTTTTTCTACGTTTCATCTTTTTACACCTAATCGGAAAAAGTTTTGTAGGTACCTCTAATAATTGATTTTAATTATAATATTTCTCTTTTTCCAAAAAGTCATTGCAACTAACGTGTCATAATTGGGTATCATTACCTTGCACAAGCGCTTCGCATAATAAATAAATAACACTTATGTTGTTCAGAAAAATTTTAAATTTTTGTGAAATTTGGGGATGTTGCATCTCTAGTATTTCTCCATCAGATCGTGATGGGCTTCCGGCTTCATATCGCACCCCTTCTCCACATCCTCGCACATCACGCGCATCCATTTGAGGGAGAGTACGTGCTCTTCCATCTGCATCGACAACCCCTTCGACTTGTTGCTAGAGATGGAGAGGTAGTTCCTCATTTCTTTGAGATACGTTGACAATCAGATACATCGTACATCCACATTGATGGTCTCTATAAAGAAGATAAAAAGAAGGTAAGGTGCAGAAAGTCATTGCACTTTTTGATGAATTGGCTGCCAAAGAAATTACTCCCAATAGCATGACTCATACAATTGTCCTTCATGGTCTTTGCCATGCAAGGAAAATAGATGAGGCCAAACAAGCTTCTAGGTTCGATGAGAGAAAATAATTGTTCTCTAGACATTGTTTCATACAATGCTATGATCGATGGTTTGTTCAAATTCAAAGAAGTGGATCAAGCTTTTGAGCTTTCTCATTCACTCGGGGAAATAAATATTTTTCCAGATGCATATACTTGTATCATTCTCTGGACGATCGTGATACCTCAGATTCGCATGATTTTTTTGGCACGGGTTGTTGTTCTCCTTTACACAAACGGAGGCATACCATCAATGAAGACTTATAGGATGAAGGCAATACTTCTTGTATCTTGTTTCTCATAACAAATGCAGAAGCAAGTCATGTAATAGGAAAGAGTGGTGCCATGATCATGGAACAAATGATCGTATAGTTTCATTAAATGGAACTATCAGCCAAGTAGCGACAGCATTTGATCTCATTCTCATCAAATTACTTGACGACCGTAAAGGATGACATTAGTTTGGATATCAAAACAATTGAAGATATATTTATTGTTCCAAACAATGTGTGTGGGTCCTTGACTGGGAGGAGGTCGAGTTCTTGATTTCCTTCTAAATAATCAACTGTTCCAATCTGTGCATATAATAGTTCATAAATAAAGAATTGGCGGCAAATTATCTCTTCGAGCATGGTGGTGAATATGAATTTTTTATCCATCGTATCTTTTGTGACGTGTCTCAAGTCTTATTATATTGACAAAGTTGAAAACTGTATGGAAGATGAAAGATGCTGCTGTAAATGTACAATTGTACAATTCTGTGATTGCGATCCATATCAAAACTATATATTGTTAGAGGATTTACCAATCTTATGCTGAGAGCAGTATATATTCAGACAGGGTTGAACAAATGGCATCGCCTCTCTTAGAGGATTTATGTGATGAACTTAAGAAAACAATACCCACTGTTACTAAGCTCTTCAACTGTGAATCTCAAGAAATAGTGAGCCCTGTCTCTTTACAGAAAATATGCAGCGGCCTGCAGGGAATTCCATTGCCATGCCAGCCAGTTTGTTTCGCATGGCCCAAAACTGAGGTTTTCCAGGAAGGCACATACAACCACTCGCCAGTTTACGGTTACATCATCGAACAAATTTAGTTCCATCTGATAAGTCCTGTAAAATATATTTTAATCTCAATGCCAAAATAAAGCTTTCAAGCTTACATCAAAGAGCTAAGATCAGAATAATTGTTTTTAGCTA
Organism: Larix kaempferi; assembly: GCA_027924585.1. Classification (NCBI taxonomy): domain Eukaryota; kingdom Viridiplantae; phylum Streptophyta; class Pinopsida; order Pinales; family Pinaceae; genus Larix; species Larix kaempferi. Next base: position 8,654,413 of record BSBM01000893.1, read on the forward strand.
TCAACATTAAAGCACTACAACTGATAACCCAAATTACTTTCTTTTCTAAAATAAGAAACAACTGGAGTCAATTTAATCCATCGAGTTAGCTCGTATTGTTACACGAAGCACACTGGCAAGAATTACAACACATGCCCAGCAACGCTCCGAATTGAAGCAGTTAACTCTACTCCACACATGTAGAGGAAAATGGATGAAAACAAACTTTGCAGAATCAAGAGAATCAATATTACAGCAACTTTGCATCAATATGCATATTTATTTCTCAGAACCCTTGTGTTCTTTGAGAGCCACGCGGGTTGTGCTACTTGAAAGCATGGGAAATCATGCATGAATGAATGCAAAAATAAAATAAAATCAGTTACTATGTTAACCGTGAACATATCATATGAACAACACATTAGAGGAACCCTCAAGCCTCTAATTTGAAAACCAGAGATGAAAATACCATCTAACAAATATAATTTAGTCATTAGAGTTAGACCTCCCAACTATAAACCAATATGAATTCATGTGGGAAAATTAAATGCTAAAAGGAAAAATAAACATATAGTTTTTTTTTTTTTTTTGTGACTAGGGGAATCGGCAACTCGAGACCCAGGTGCCCCCACACACCATGCAAGCATGGGAAGCCGGGTGTGATTTGAACTCGTGACCTCCATTTACAACTGTGACTTCATAACAACTGAACCGCCAATGATCCACACCCGTGCGAGCAAAAATAAGCATATAGTTAAAGTCTTATAAATGTCTCTAAAGGAACCCAGTAAGGCCCTAGTTAACCCAATCATTCAACCGACAAGTAAATATTCTTTTGGTATGGTAAGTACTAGGTTAATTTGGTCTTGCTAACCAAATGGTAAGTGCTACGTTAATTTGATCTTCCTAATCAAACATTTTCTTGGTCTTGGGTCTAAGTTTAATTGGAAGAGTTGGTGTAACCTAAATGAACTCCTTTTAAAGTATGGTATGAAAAGGATTTGTTGGGTCTAATGGTGATAACTAAAGGAGTGGAAATCGACTAATTACATCATTGATAATTGATGGATTGGATTGATGAGAGGTTCATTAAGAATTTTTTAGAGAAACATGTGGGTTTGGTTGTTTTATTTGATATGCATGTTATCATAGAGGCATCAGTGCTATATGCACATTGTAGTGGTTGATATTCATCACAGATTAAATAACAAGCACACTAATATTCTTTGTCACACACCTATGGCGTTGTGACCTTGTCACATGGGCACTACATCGCACAACATAGTGCAATGATTCTTATTGCAGACATGGAACTACACAACATGACATATTGATGTAGTTTAAGAGAGTCAACGATTTTCCATGGAAGACCAATAATTAAGCCAAATCGTCTTCCTTGTTTGTCTGTTCTTTGGAAATTTTTGTACTTTGTTCAATATAGAGAATATAAATAGAGTAGAAGACAAAACATTTGTATCCCTTGGCTAGAAGATAAGTGTCATATCATGATATTATGAATACCTTCAACAATGGGTTACTTGGATATTTTGCTCAAATTCAAGTTATTCATACCTTGTTGTACATTTTTATAAACTTAATGGGAATTTGGAGTTGATTCATTGCCCAATATAGACATGCCATTGCTTGTGTGAATGAATATATTAATTTTTGTTTAGATACTCTAAGTTCACTAATTAATTTGAATAAGGTAGTGAAGAAGAAAAATCTATCTCTAGGTGTGCATCATGAACCCTATGCATTGGTTGTCTCAACAAGAACCTAAATGTTTGTGGAGTTATTTTCACTTATACATACATGTGAGGAATTAAACACCCTAATGGTTGATGTCACAAAATTTTATTTTAATTCAATCTATATGAGCAAAACAACATGTTAAAGAATTTTAGACGAAAATAATCGCCATGTGATGAAGTGCAGTAAAATAGATGTCACAAAAAGAAAATTTCTTAAAAATTTAAGATCACTAAAGAAATCATTTGAAACCAATTAATTATTCCTTGGTGTAAGGTGTTATGTTACCAACAAGAGTATATGTAAGATTCATGTGTAGATGTTATGATATTAAACTATGTCTTGTATGGCATTGTATTTTTCTCAAACGATTTCAAATTTTCTCGAACCATATATATATATATATATATAAACTTAAAAATCATAAACATAAATGTAAAACTTAAAGAATATTGAAAACCATGTATATATATTATGTATTAAATGTTGAAATTGAAATTGGCATATTGTGTAACTTAAATTTGACATAGTAAGTTCCTTTAGGGAGTGAACGTAAATCCCTATTTACAATCATTAGCATCATAAAGTGATGTAGCCAATACACTTTAATTCATTCACTAGATCTAAAAACTATGCAAACACATGAAAGTGGAAAAATAACAATCTTTTATTCCTTCTCCATCCTAACTATTACAATGAAGGTTCAACCTCTTATAACTGATATTTGAGATTTTTGAAAATTGCTAATTTTCGAAAATTCTTGCCTGACTCTAACATTGACCACTAACTTAACGCTAACTAGAGAGACACTATTCGTCTACTCTCTTTCTTGATTAGGTGCATAAAATAATATATAGCTGATAATTACAGCTTAAAAAAATCAGGCAAAAACAGTAAAATCCCAATTTGAGGCACTATATGAAATAATTAAGCACTAGAAAAGTGTCAAAAAAAGGTCCAACTAGATGGATCTTATCGGTCACAGCATTGAACTCTTCGAAACACAATTTCTTGTTAAATTTGAGCCCAAACGAATAAATGAGTCAAAAGTAATGACCCTCGGAAATCCATGCATTATTATTTATTTTTTTCAATTCTTTTTTAAATAATTTTAGCCCACGGAAATCCCTGCATCATAAAGACTAAAACAAAGAAGAAGGTCATACTTCCAAGTGGAGAATAGAAACATTGTTTACAATGTACAAAACTATTTTAGATATAAAAAATAAAGAATATATCTTATGTGTGAAGAATATAAAGCGTGTGAGCCATTGGTATTTTTGTGGCTATGTTGTCTTCTTCTAGGAATCTTTTCCAATACTAGTGTTCCTTCAAAAAAATTCCCATCTCCTCAATCAGCGCAATTTTGGACTCAGGGAGCATCCAATAAATGAAAATGGTCATCACCATCACTTTGCCTTCAAACAAGAGAGACAACCCGTTCTTCATGTGGGAGAGCATGGCGACGAATCCATGGGAAATAATGAACATGAAGAGAAAGTTTACAATCATGGTGATGCTCTACTAAACTATTTTCTCTCTCTTTTGAAAGTGCTTCCTTTCAGATTCAGAAGCACCACAAGGAGCTTTCTTTTCACGGGAGATGGTTCGGAAAACTACTAATTAACCTTTGTTCTCTAAGCTTTCTATGATAGGGGTTACTCTTTTGTCAAAATCACCTAGAACTTGCACCTGGTCCCAATTTATTCATATTTGAAAGGGAAAACCTTGGTAGGTGGTTGTCCCTCGAGTCTCAGCCACTTGCTTTCTCAAAGGCCTTTTTAGCAGGCATATGCTGCAATGCACCTTTCTCTTGTTTAATCAAATTTATATTATGATTTTTGTAAAACAAATCATTCAACACATTTTAATTGAATACTTTACTGACTAAATTTTATACAAGAACATTTCAATTATTTAAACTTTCACTCACCGCCCTGTAGATTGATAAAGACATTTCACGCCACAAATATGATTTAATTATATTTCTGTAATGGCGCCATATTCCCTTAACTACAAATCGGGAAATGGGAAGCTTGTAGCCTCTGTTCAACTCCGAAAAAGCAACGCATTCTGTAAGGAGGTAAGCGGATTCAATACTTGATCTGTCCCTCAGCCGAGTAAGTCTCGTGCTTTTGATTTATTGATTGATTCTTGTGAGAGACAAAGTATCAGAGCTTCCCAAAATTTCATTGACTCGAACCTTCATTCACTAATAGTCAATTTCGTTGTGTTCTCTAGCCACAAATATTTTTTTTATTTTAGGTTTTTGCAGTAAAATTATTGTTTGGTAGATATGATCTTTGAAATGCAATGGAGCAATGGATCGCTGCTTTCCGTATTTTGATTTAATAGTGAAATGTATTTTCTTGTAACCTAATTGTAGCTTTTACATATGAATTTTGACCTGTGTTACCAGAAACGTGATGGTGGTCTACGTTTCTGAGAAAAGACGCCCTAGAAACGGGGACAAAGTAGAAACCACCGTTCTACGGTCGTTCTCATTCTACACCCAGAAAAACCGTTTCTTACGAAATAAAACGTTTCTCCGAACGATTTATGCAGAAACGAATGGGTCGAATTTAATTTTTAGACGGTTGGTGGGAGGGAAGGCGAGTGGGGTGATTACATAAATGGTCCACTTTCCAAAATTGAATGACCGTTAAATACTATGCAACTACGGAAGCTTGGAAATGAAGTTTTCCCTTCCCACTTGTTTGTGCATATGCTTACAAGAATGTTTTGCATGTATGCTACCTTGTAATGTATACGAGTTTATTTTGAACTTTGACATCTTTTCCTATTTCCTGCATTGAAGTGAAGAGAATTGGGTGGAGCTACTAGCCTGGATATTGAGACTGGAAGCGGGAATATTACTAGGTTTTTATACACATGCCATGATTTCTCTGTTTTTTTTAATTCATGTTTCCGCAATATTCAGGCGCATGCTCAACACATCCCTATTGTTTTTCATGATTATTTTTGGATGGGTGCGGTACGTGAGCACCTCCGCCTTATAGAACCAAATCTATTAGCTTTAAGTGTGCATGTGAATATGCATATTTCTTTTTTATAATCCTTCATCAGGTCATTGTCTGTGTGTCCGTGTGAACTTTAATCTTAGCGAAAAATAAATGGATCAATCCACACTCCTTTGAATTCATGTAGATAGAGATTTAGAGATTCCCATGTACTCTTAGCAAAACTCAGATTTGGCATCATTCTAAGTTTTCCTAGGCCTCTGTTTCCTCTATTTTTAGAATACATCAGGTCTTTAGCCCCTGTATCTGTAATATGGATTCCTGTTGTGAATTCTATTCATTTTTTAAAATATTTTTTTTTTCTGAGACCTCCAGGTTATTGGTTGAAGCATAAAAACACTTCTAGCTAGCAATGCATGCTCCTAGTTGTTGTTTTAAAAAAGAAGGGTAAAGATTTGATGTTGTTTTAACAATTAAGGGTAAATATTTGAAAAATCGACAAAGTTTTTCTTGTTCCACCTTTTTTATTTTTTATTTTTCAGTCAGCGTGGTTTTTTTGTTTCTAGTGGAGTTTTCCTTACATTGAGAATCATTTTTGTATTAGAAATGTTTGGATTTTGTCATAATTTACACATCTTAGTTCAATGAATCAACGAAAATTATATGTAATGTGAAAAAACAAACAGATCAATTACCACGGGATTTTTTTTTTGGCTATATTTATACAATAAAAAAAAATTGCAATGCATCTTGCATGTATAGTTGATTCCATTTCATCAAGAATTGTCTGTTATATAAATTGAGAGTGTTCCTTCTTATATGAGTCAACCTTCATTTCGATTGTGTGTTGTCCAATCTCTTCTTTAAGAAGAGTCATGAAAAAAATTGCATAGCAACCTTCATTCTAATTGTGTGTGCCCAATCTCTTCTTCAAGAAGAGTTATGACAAAAACAAAAAATGTGTAGTTGTATATGTATGAATGTGTAAGGCATAAGCTACCCACCTAGCATAGTTGATGCACAAGCATGTTTATGTATATTATGTGTCAAATGTTGTGGATGAGGTATATGCTCCTTCACTTAATTGAACTTTGAAAACCATGAAATTGTAGTAGTTTATACATTTGAGTTCAAATCATAGTCAAAGGACAACATAAAGTGACAAATCAAACATATAAGTGACATTGGATCTTTCTTGTGGCTTTATTTGGAAAATAAAAAATATTGCACTGCTTCTTGCGTTGGAAGCTTCTTAGAGATTCCATTTTATTAACTATTTAGGACAAAGTTACTATTGTATAAACTCAGAATGCTCCCACTTATATGAGTCAACCTTGATTTCTATTATGTATTTTCCTTGTTTCTTCTTCAAAAAGATTCATCACAAAAATTGTGTAGCTTGGTATATGTATGAACGTCTTATGCATAAGCTACTTGCCAAGCATAGTTGATGCACAAGTCATTCTTGTGTAACTTATATTGGAAATGTTGTGCATGAGGTAGAATCCCCTTCACTTTTTGAACTTTTAAAACTTGTGATGAAATTGGAGGACATGCTTTCCCACATTGGATCTAGGATTGTTGGATGCTCTTATGATCCACCATGTTAAATGATTGTGGTTTGAGCAATCTAGTTGATAATTTTGTATGCAACAATAAATTATTGTATAGATTCTATATGAATTTGCATGAGATTATTGTTATTTCTCGTCGTCTTCAATCTGTTTTTTTCTCTCTTCTAGTTTCTTATATGCGAAACTTGGAAACTTTGTTTCTCATACCATTCTTGTTTCTTCTTCCATTCCAGTTTCTCGTTTATGGTAACATAGGTTTTAACCTATTACCACCTTTCAACTGCATGCTAGTCAGGGTTAACTATATGTAGTTTAATCTGATTCATGAATCTAGATTTCCTGGGGCTAGTCTTACACACTTTTCACCAGTTACAAATTATTTTAAGACTTCCTCAATCTGCGAGTTACAAACCTATCATCACTTAGAAATTATTTTAATATTTCCTCAATAAATCGAAAAGAAGAGCACTAAACGAAAAAAAAAGAACTCAGTGCAAACGTAGAAATAATAGCAAGCAAAGGGAGAAAATCCTGAATCAATGGGACCTTGAGCGACATTCAAAACCTAATGTTAGACCTAGGATAGCTTATCGAAAAAGGTGTTAGTTTTTCATCATTTAATTCAATATGAGCTAGGATATTAACTAAGAGAACAACATGTACAACATATCAAACATAAGAGACAAGAGACATAAATCATTTCACTAGGGAAAACCAAGAAGATGAAAAACCCCGCAAATTCCTTAGAGATAGAATGAGCACCAATACACAGATCACAAAGATCAAACCCCAAAACAAGAGATGGTCTCCAAGCAGCTCCTCCTCCTCCATTTGAGTGCACTCCTCCTCTCTCTCACTAATGCGAAGTGAGAGAGAGGAGGAGTGCATGAATGAATGAATGAGAGAAACACACTCTCTATTTATACAATGACTCGACTTTCCTTTTACTCTAACTGGGCGACCTTCCTTACGAGAGTCTAATAACCCATTACCACTTGTCACTGGGCTGACCACACTAGGGTGGTCTAATAACCCTTTAACCCACACTGGGCCGACCCCTCTAAGGTGGTCTAATAACTCATCAAATATAAGTTGCGACACTTGCAAATACAAATGGCGACACTTCCAACTAGAGGAATAATACATCTCTGTTGGGGATACAATAAAGTAAAAATGTAATATAAAAATGAATATCTTCCACAGTTACAAATACATCAACACTCCCTCTTAACTAGGAAGGTATTCTCTTGACACAAGTCATCAATACATATAGTCACAAGTCTTCAATTCTGGAGTTGGATCATCGTCACTGGATCACAGAACATCCTCGTCACTACTGTTGTACTCGTCATCTCAATCACTAGGCTACCTCTCAATTATTCTCGTCATTGGAAGTTCTACAGAGCCATCCCTTTTTCATGCTGGATGTAGGCCTAGCCTCCTATAGGTCTTCATCATCTCTGCGAGTGTGCCATCCTGTGGAATTCTTAGGGATGATTACGTGCGTCAACAAAACCTCGAAAAAGCATCCCAGGAATTTTACGAGCTTACTGATCAACCTATCGCATCTCCCAGGATATTTTACATGTGACCACCAAAAAACCTCGAAAGAGAATCCCAATACTTTTACGAGCACACAGCTCAACATGTAGGCCTAGCCTCCTATAGGTCTTCATCATCTCTACGAGTGTGCCATCCTGTGGAATTCTTAGGGATGATTACGTGCGTCAACAAAACCTCGAAAAAGCATCCCAGGAATTTTACGAGCTTACTGATCAACCTATTGCATCTCCCAGGATATTTTACATGTGACCACCAAAAAACCTTGAAAGAGAATCCCAATACTTTTACGAGCACACAGCTCAACCTATCGGATCTCCAGGACTGATTACATTCCTTCTGTAACAAAACCTTGAAAGAGAATCCCAGGACTTTTATGAACACACAACTCAACCTATCAAATCTCCCAGGATCTTTTCTATGCTACTTGCATAACTTGTCCATGGCCACGGAGTATCGACCTAATACTCATGATCCAACTGATCATCCTCACATGGAGCATCCTCCTGATGCTCATGATTGTACCGATCATCATCATACAATACATCATCCTGATGTACAACATCTGGAGCATCGACCTGATGCTCACCACATGATTGTCCCAATCATTATCATAGCATCGTCCTGATACATATCATCACATCATCATCCTGATCATCATCACAGCATCGTCCTGATGCTCATCACACATGATCGTCCTTATCATCATCATTTCATGATCATCCTCTTCAAATCATCTCATCGTCCACAGAGCACAGCCCAGATGCACATCATACAACACTTACACCACTGACATTGGAGAACACATCTACCACCATTCGGGGAAGGCTCCAGCCCTTACTTTTCACCATGGGACAACACATCTACCACCATGTGAAAAATGGCTTCAGACCTTACATCTACACCATGGGATAACACATCTACCACCATGTGAGAATGGCTCAGCAATTACATCATGACCATGGGAGAACACATCTACAACCATGTCGAAAAATCTCGGTAGTTACATCACGATCATGGGAGAACACATCTACAACCATGTCAGAAAATCGCAAGTGCATTTGCATCTTATGGACTCATCACTTCCCCTTGGAAGGCACCTCGACCTGAAGTACACCAAGCCTCTTTCTGAAGTACTTGAACTTCACTCTGGCTAGTGGTTTGGTCAACACATCTGCAATCTGCTCATATGTCACAACATACAGGAGCTTCATTGCTCCTCTCTGCACCATATCCCTGATATAGTGATATTTAATCTCGATATGCTTCGACTTGTCACGGAACACCGAGTTCTCTGACAACTTCACACAAACCTTGTTGTCACAATAGATACAACTAGCATCCAACTGGAGATCAAATAAATCAAACAGTAGCTTCCTTATCCATACTGCCTCACAACTAGTCGAACAAGCTGCAACATACTTTGCTTCGGCTGTACTCAGTGCTATGCAGGATTGCTTCCTGCAAAACCAATAAATCACACCCGATCCCATACTGAAGCAACAATCCGAAGTGCTCTTCCTATTGTAACATCCCAAATTTTCATAAAAATTTAAAATTTTTGAAAACAACATTAATTACGATAATTTATGATTGCGGAATAATAAATGTGGATTGTAATAGCAATTAATTAAACAGATGTTAGTACTAAACATAATTTAAATATGTCTAGTAACAATGTAATAGGGACAACTTAAACATATTAACAACTGTTGTAATTATGGTAACAAAAGTACTAATAGAGCAGAAATTAGATGCGACACTGTTTTATTTTTGCAATGATACTTACAGTTTGACTTTGCTGCATAAGGGTGTCCTACGAGGTACCCTGGAGCTTACTTAGCTACAATGCTAAAGCTTATTGAATGTCCTATGTGCAGACGACAGGTAAGAAGTTTCATGGCTACGTGTAAAGTTCAAATTCAACGTCGTAAATAATAGAATGTTAGAAATTCTGTTGCGTTTCAACACAAGTAAGCATGTATGGATTTCATTGCTATTATTATAGATCTTCAGATGCTGTCTTACTACTCGGCAATGTTTAAAACAGAGTCATCTATGTACGTCATTCTGCTGATGGTTTTGTTGTTGTAATTCTTATCGTTGTTATAGATGGTTTCGTCGTCGTCTTAAGATAATAAGTACTTGTGAAATTTAGCGTCGTGTTTGTAATGCTAAACATCATATGCTTTGGGATAAGAGTCAAGTAAAGGATTCATGACAATAGCATGGTTTTCGTACTAATTAAAAATCAATGGTCTTTGTTGAAAGTCAAAGTATACACTCCTATATTAATATAATTTATATGGGTGAGAAAACTTTAGAGGTGATGGTTATTATGCTGGCCATATAAGTCACATAGGATTCTTACCTATATAGTAGGTTTATATAACAATCTATTTCATAATATATTTTTATATAGGAAAGTTTGCAATAATCAAATTTTATGAAATTGCCATAATACAATTGTTACAAATAAAATTTCACCCCAATGATATCATAATTGATTTTATTATAAGGATGAACTTAAGCCTTGACTTAAACCTTAATACACTAAATTGAGATTATTGAGTGAGAATCTATATCTACTATACAAACATAACTATAATGTTATTAATATTGTGAATATCCATTGGAACTATAATGTAAATCATGATAGCACTGCCATGTAATAAATGATGACAGCGTGACTAAATGTTGGTCCATTAATGGCACAAGGCTCAAGCTATCAAGGGGATCGAGTCTCGATCTTGTAATAAAGGCTTGAAAAGAAATCTCCAGGTGACAAGGATCGCCACCACTCCACGTATTGTAAGAATGTTGTATGGTGAAATTTTGAAACTACTTTGTAATGGTTACGAGTTAGTATTCCTCCGAGATGGATGTGAAAACGTTAGTTAATGCCTTGCATGTGAAATGATTTAGCATTAATTGCAACGGTTGTTAGACCCAATGCAATCTCGTTGGCAAGATCATGAACGTTGATTGTGATGAGATTGAACCATTAGATCTTAACCCTAACATCTAATGTTGATGTGGTATATGAGTTTGGAATGCTTTTTAACACTTCTATTGTTTCCGGTCCTGTATGGCCGACAGGCTGCTGAAAATTTGGTAGGAGGTTTGTTAAGAGGTTCGACCTCGAGATCTATGGTTCAGGGTTGGAGTTGCAGGTTTTAATCCATAGTCATGGCATTGTAATGAGAGTCTGGTTCTCTAGTTCACATATTCGTCGAGTTGATAGTTTTTAAAATTCTTTGTTTTAGAAGGAGTGGATGATACACCCAGGTGACAATAGTCAAAGGGTTTTCCTATCTCGTCTACCAGCGTGGAAAACAATCATTTATGTGGTGAAAGTGGAATGCTTTGGTAGCTTTTAGCATGGTAAGTTTTCTTGTAGAGAACAAAGATTCTTTTAATGTATTTCATCTTTCAATTTGAAAGGGTGTTGGTCATCTAAATTTTGAGCCATCATTTTTGTGTCAGTTTGCAGATTATGAGGAAGAAAATCGAGCAAGGGTTTTGCACAGTCAGTGAGCTTTCATCTGATAAGCTCCAGATCTTCCAAACCCTCGTAGGTGCTCCATGACTATGGTTGAATGAGGTTCAAGAGTTGTGTAGCTGGTCCTGCCGTGACTTGTCATAGTTGTTATTGAAAAAATTTGAAGCACTGTTTAAAATTCAAATGTTGTTTGTTGCTACGAATCTTGTTTGAATATGTGGAACTTGGTTTTACACCTTGATGCATGTCTTCGTCGATTCTGGGGAACATAAAACTCGTTACATAGAGGGTTTAAGAACTTGTTTCAAATGTTTGATCTTGGGAGTCTCCCTGTTATGATTTTGTTTTGAAAATCATGTTGTAATTTCTTTTGTTTTGGGCATGGTGACTTCATTTCTTTGAAGTTGGAATTCTATAATAGGGAAAGCGTTGATCATCCCTCTTGTTGAAATGTGTCAATGTGAAAGAGTAAAGGAGTCGTGGCTCGTCTGAATTATGAATAAAAAATATGCTTTCTCGAAATTTTGAACTGTTGTTTGTATCCAATGCTACTTGGTTGACTTCTGTATAATAATGGGTATCTATCGCAATTGTTACTGAATGTGAAAACTGTAGTGGAAGTCTGGGTAAATGTCGCGACAATAGAGTCAGTTTTGTTTTTTCTATGTAAGAAAATATCGGGCTATACCCCAACTGGGTACTTTCGTTGTTTACATGCAATGCGTCTTATTGAAACTAAGATCAAGAATTAAAAATCAGGTCTGTGTTAATGTTGGAAGTTGATATCGTGATTTTCGTCTCACACTAGGGTCTGTAAAACTTTGCCTTAAATGATAGTTTTGTGATATGTGCTGTTGGAAAAGGATTTTCAAAAGAACTTTGTCTTAATCCAAAGCCTGTGTAGAATGTAATGGTTTCTATTTGTAAAACGATAAAATGGAACTTGAAAATCTAGCTTAGGGTTTGATAGAAACCAGGTTTTATTTTGAAATAATAAAAAAAATTTATAATATGTATAAAGGTTATAATATAGATGAATAAGATAGAAGGAAAATAAATATGATTTAAAATGTTTTCAATATTGCTAGAAATTAATTTTTTAAACGTTTTAAAGAGGATAATGAAAACAATATGTATGTGAACTATGAAGGTATAAAATAAAATATGAAGACTGTGTAAGATGACTCGAAATTGTGAGTTATGATCATAATTTGCATTTCTAGTTGTTACCACAATAACATTTGTTTTTCTAAGTATACTGTATAGAACTTTTAGTTATATTGAATTCCTATGTAAAAGATAGAGGTAATAAAACACAATGTACTTGTACAGTCTATAAGCTAGATTTGTTTTTCATGAAATCAATAAAGTCTCCTCTGTGCTATAATAAGTACTGTAAATTAATTACTATTGTTAGTTATAGGGCATAAATGAAAACATAAATCAATCATTGCACTTGTCTATTCGAATCAATAGCATTTGTCTATCCTCTAATCTATTCTTAATTTACGTATCTATACTAGCGTACGATGCACAAACAACATGTGAAAAAATATAGATATTGGTTTATCGATTTCAATTCATCATTAAACATTATCAATCATAATTTAACTAATCTAGAATTAAATTTTTTTTCGAAAAAAGGAAGCCAGAAATTACTAACTATACAGAAACATAATTACTAACTGAGAATGAATAGAAAATTTTAAGAACCTTGATAAATATGTAGGGCAACAAACAACCCAAGAAGACTATTCCACCCAACCAATTCCTGAAAATAGTCAAGTACTGCCTTAGGACCCTTGAGCCTGTTCACTGAACCACTAGGAGGAAGAAACTCTAGGAATTAGGATCTCCACTTGCAGTAGCACTAACTGTCAAATCTTCAAGAACTAGCAGTCTAATAGAACTGCACCAGCATCTCTGGTTCTTCTCAACAATATGTAGACTTAAGATTTCACTCACAACTAGCCTCCCTATTTGAATCTCTCAGTGATCACCTGATGCACATGAGGAAAATATTTTGCAGAAATATTGATTAAGAGATGCCTGCTCAATTCGAATTTGCCTTTTGTAGGATGCCTAGTCCTTTTCAGATGTTACTGGGTCATTAAATGAGCTTCCTGCTCACTCCCTCCACCTGGGGGATAATTCCCTATTTTAAGGGGTAGTTGTCCCATAACCAACAGCTAGTGGTGTGATGTAATTGCTGCCATCTATCCCATACCTTCCAACAGCTTCCATTCCTCCTAGCAAGTTAGTGAACACTCATTTAATAGTCCTCTTGGGTGTTTGTCTCCTAATTAATTTATTTAAATAATAATATTCAGTAATTACATTCATCCTTGATCCAAAACTAATCATAATTACAAAACTTTGTAATTAAATTTAACATAAAGTATTTTGCAAATAAAATAATAATTTTCAGAAATTTGGGTAGGTGACATACACCCCCCCTTAAGTCTCAACATCGTCCTCAATGTTGGTTAATCACTCCTTGAGTGTTCCTGAAATAGAGTTGGGTATGCTTCCCGCATACTACTCTCCAACTCCTAGTTTGCCTCTTTTGGGCTAAGGTGCTTCCATTGCACCCTCACTTGCCTAATGCTGCGATTCCGTAGAATAGTTTCCCTCCTTCCGAGTATACAATCCAATTCCACCGGAAAATCTCCGTCTTGTCCTACCTGTACATCATTCCAGTTTACAACATGAGTAGTATCGTGCACATATTTCTTTAAAAATGATATATGAAAAATATTATGTATTTTTAAGTTTGGTGGCAAATCTAGTTGGTATGCCACTGCTCCAACCTTAGACAATATTTCAAAAGGACCGCAATACCTGGGTTCCAACTTGGCACAACTCCCCAATTTCAATGAACTCTTTTTCTGTCTTACCTTGAGGAATACATGTTCACCAACCTGGAACTCTTTATGAGTTCTTTTTGAATCTGCTTGACTCTTTTGCCTATCTTGGGTGGCTTTAAATGTCCTTGCACTTGTTTCACAATTAGTTCTAACTCCTGCAATAATGCAGGTCCTAAAACAACTCTATTTACTGGATCATTCCAAAAAACAGGTGTATTACATTTCCTACCATAAAGAATTTCAAAAGAACTAAGTCTCGCCGATGCATGATAGTGATTATTATAAGCAAATTATGCTAAGTGCAAGTAGTCTTCCCACTTACCAGGCTGATCCTTAACATACATTCTTAATAAATCTTCTAAAACTTGGTTTACTCTTTCTGTCTGACCATCCGTCTATGGATGAAATGCTGTACTGAAATTTAAAGTTGTGTTCAACCCTTTACATAGTGACCTCCAAAAGTTTTCTATAAACATCGAGTCACGATCTGAAATTATTACTTTCGGTATTCCATGTAGTTTAAAAATCTGTTTCATAAAGATCTCTGCAATATCTGGAGCTTTATGAGTAGTTTTTACGGGTATGAAATGTGCTGCCTTGCTAAGTTTGTCCACTACCACCATGATAGAATCATGTTGTTTCTGATTTTAAGGTGATCCAGTAATAAAATCTATGCTGATCACTACCCATTTCCAACTTGGTATCGGTAACGATTGCAACAATCTAGCAGGATGTTGGTGTTCAACCTTCACTTTTTGACAATCCAAACATTTAGCTATGTACTCAGCTACTTCATCCTTCATTCTGGGCCAATAATATTCTTTTCTTAGCATAGTAATGGTCTTTTGATAACCTGGATGACCCGAATAGTGACTTTTATGCATCTCATTTAATATCAGAAATTTTATTTCTGGTATGTCTGGTACATACAATCTGTTTTTGAACAGTAATAAACTGTTTTCCTTCATGTTGAAATCTACCATACAATTTTCAGAACTGTTGTTTGCTATCTTTTCCTTCATTTTTCTGTATTCTTCATCTGTTTCACTCTTTTCCAGAATCTGATTTTCCAAATTAGTTGAATAAGTACTGATTGCTGAAATGAAATTTAATTTTTCCTTACAACTCAAGGCATATGCAACCTTGTTCTCCTTCCCTTTAATATGCTGAATTTTGAAATCATACTCACTTAAGAACGTCTCCCATCTAGCTTGTCTAGCGTTCAGGTTTGTCTGATCTAATAAATATTTCAGACCCATGTTATTTGTTAATAATGTAAATTTCCCACCAATAAGGTTGTAACGACACATTTTTAAGGCATGGATAACTGCCAATAACTCTAAATCATAAGTAGAGTAGTTCTTTTCATGTACTTATGTTTTCTAGATTCATATGCCACTGCATGCCCTTCCTGTGTTTGGACTCCGCCGAGTCCGTCATTGCATGCATCTGTACAAACTACAAAATCCTTGTTCGGGTCAGCGATCCTCAAGATAGGTGCTATCGTCAATAGTTCCTTTAATTTATTAAAACTGTCAAGACATTTCTGATCCCAAACAAATTTCTTCCCTTTCTTCTGCAAGGAAGTTATGGGGTTGGCAATTTTTGAAAAATTCTCTATAAACTTTCTGTAATACCCCGTAATGCCCATAAATGATCTTATATCCGACACATCTTTAGGAACCAGCCAGTCATTAATGGCCCTTATCTTGTCAGGGTCAACGGAGATTCCTTCTGTCGAAATTATGTGTCCTAGATACTAAATTTTGTCTTTTTGGAAGTCACACTTACTAAACTTGGCGTATAGTTGATGATCTCTTAGTACTTGTAAGATAATCCGTAAATGTTCATCATGCTCTTCTTTACTTTTTGAGTACACTAAAATGTCGTCTATAAACACAACAACAAACTTGTCTAAGTATTTATGCAGAATATTATTCATCAGACACATAAACACAGATGGGGCATTAGTCAAGCCAAATGGCATGACCACGAACTCATAATGTCCATACCGAGTTCGGAAATCTATCTTGAAAATATCTTCATCCTTAACCCGTACTTGATGATATCCTGATCTGAGATCAATCTTCGAAAATACTATTGCTCCACGCAGCTGATCAAATAGTTCATCTATGTGGGGCAATGGATACCTATTCTTGATCGTCATCTTATTAAGATGGTGATAATCTATGCACAGTCTTAAGGTTCCGTCTTTCTTCTTAACAAAGATGACAGGTGCCCCCCAAGGAGACACACTGGGTCTAATATACTTCTTGTCAATAAGCTCCTTCAACTGTGATTTTAATTCGTTTAACTCCAATATGTTCATTCTGTACGGGGCTTTCGAATTTAGTACTGCTCCTGGTATTAACTCTATGGTAAAATCTAAATCTCTTTTGGGAGGTAATCTTGGAATCTCCTCAGGAAATACATCCTTAAAATCCTTTAGGACAGGTATGTCTTCTAATTTTAATTTCTCCTCTTTATCCATAAACTCATCATTTACCACGTTTACCGCAAACATTTGGCATCCTTTCCTAACTACCCTTTTAAATTGCATGGCTGAAATCTTTCTAAGGGTTACCTTCCTTGGGATGCCTTTTATTTCTATAGTTTTCCCTTCATCATTTAAGCATGTAAAACTTTTTCCATAACAGTCCAGGATGACGTGATGGGCTTCTAAACAGTCCATCCCAACTATAATATCATAAGAACCTAAAGGTAGAATATTCAACTTGATTTGTGTTTGTAAATGATTCATGGACAAAACACAATTTTCTATAAAAGCTGATACTTTCCTCTTTGTTCCAATTGCTAGCCTAACTAGCCATGATTTATTGAACTTTTCAGTTTTCAGTTTAAGACTTTCCACAATGTTTGGTGATATATAAATTAAGCTAGCACCTGGATCTATTAAAATAGTAACAGGATGGTCATGTATCATACCTTCAATCTCTACCATGGAGATTTGATGATCTGCTTGCCTATTGTTGAGTGCTGCATTGATTCTGGGCATTTCCCTTGCCACATCTCCCACCGTAGGTTTAGCCTGTATACAGTTGATGTTGTCTACTTTCCGCTTCCTCAAGGGACATTCTGATGTGTAGTGAGGACCTTGGCATTAAAAACATTTGATCGGTGCCTTTGGCTCATTGGTTCTAGCATTATTAGGTGCATTTCTGGTTGTTGTAGAATTCTGCTGTGAATTGTTTCTGGAATTGTTCCCTTGATGATTCCAATTCTGAAAATTTTTCCTTTGAAATCCAGAATTTCCACTGAACCTGAAATTTTTCTTTTTTCTATTCAAAATTGTTGGGCTTATGATTTTTCCAGTTTGACATTCCCTCTCTTTTCCGATTTGTGTCATAATAGAAAAATGACTTTCTCATTGCCTCTTCCAAGGTCTTAGGATTGTCATACTCGATTCTCTCCTTAATATTGAAAGGTAAACATCTCAAATACCTTTGAATTTTTGGTTTCTCTTCTATGAGGTATGGTACATATCTTAGTAAGTTTAGAAACTTACTGTTCACTTCCTTCATGTTCATACCTCCTAGCTTCAAATCGTAGAACTCTTTGGATTTTTCTTCATAGTATTGTTCTGACAAGTACTTCTTTTTAAAGTATCGTTTAAAGACAATCCAGCTTACATCTTTATCCTTGATGCCTTTTGCTCGTTTGATGTCTTGCCACCAAATATCTGCCTTTCCGGTCAAGTTATATATAGCCATTTTTTCCTTCAAAGACTCTTAATAGTTATAAATCTCGAAGTATTTCTTCATACCAGACAGCCAAGCTTCAGCTGTCTCTCCCTTCTTAGTTTATCCATTGAAAGTTGGAGATCTAATATTTTTGAACTCCCCAGAAATCTGCTCATATTCCTTTTGATTTTTCCTTCTGGGTTTGAAATCTCCTTCACTGCTATCACTGTTGTAGTTACGTTTCCTTTTGCGTGTTTCAATAGCATCTCCTGATGAGGTTGAACTGTCGTTCACCTTGCTGATTTTCATTTTCTTGTTTTTATCAGCATGAGGCAGATCCTCAACTTTGGAAATATCTTCATTATCTTTCTCTTGTTCCTCAGTTTGGCTCTGTTCAAATAGCACTTGGTTTAATTGTTCTTGTGCTTGCAGAATCCTTTCATTGTCTTGTTATACCAATCTGATTTCTTCTTTTAATTCATGAAAGGCACATAACAATTCTATCGAATCGTTATTTAGTTCACCATGACCTTCTGCTACATAGTGTTGTCCTGAGCTGTGACTGTTTGGCTGGAATCTGTCGTCTAATTGTTCAGCTGAGTTCTCCATACCTGTAACTGAAAATGATTTCTGGATAACATAATAATTAAAATTTCCAATTAGTACAATTTTCTGCTGCATGTGTTTGGACCTCTTTTAGGCCTAGTGGTTCGAATCTGAGCTCTGATACCACATGTAACATCTCAAATTTTCATAAAAAATTAAAATTTTTGAAAACAACATTATTTACGATAATTTATGATTGCGGAATAATAAATGTTGATTGTAACAACAATTAATTAAACATATGTTAGTACTAAACATAATTTAAATCTGTCTAGTAACAATGTAACAGTGACAACTTAAACATATTAACAGCTGTTGTAATTATGGCAACAAAATTACTAATAGCGCGGAAATTAGATGCGACACTGTTTTCTTTTTGTAATGATACTGACAGTTTGACTTTGCTGCATAAGGGTGTCCTACGAGGTACCCTGGAGCTTACTTAGCTACAACGCTAAAGCTTATTGAATTTCCTATGTGCAGACGACAGGTAAGAAGTTTCGTGGCTATGTGTAAAGTTCAAATTCAACATCGTAAATAATAGAATGTTAGAAATTCTGTTGCATTTCAACACAAGTAAGCAAGTATGGATTTCATTGCTATAATTATAGATCTTCAGATGCTGTCTTATGACTCAGCAATGTTTAAAACAGAGTCATCTATGTACGTCATTCTGCTGATGGTTTTGTTGTTGTAATTCTTGTCGTTGTTATAGATGGTTTTGTCGTCATCTTAATATAATAAATAGTTGTGAAATTTAGCGTCATGTTTGTAATGCTAAACGTCATATGCTTTGGGATAAGAGTCAAGTAAAGGGTTCATGACCATAGCATGGTTTTCGTACTATTTAAAAATCAATGGTGTTTGTTGTAAATCAAAGTGTACACTCCTATATTAATATAATTTATATGGGTGAGAAAACATTAGAGGTCATGGTTATTATGCTGCCATATAAGTCACATAGGATTCTTACCTATATAGTAGGTTTATATAACAATCTATTTCATAATATATTTTTATATAGGAAAGTTTGCAATAATCAAATTTTATGAAGTTGCCATAATAGAATTGTTACAAATAAAATTTCACCCCAACGATATCATAATTGATTTTATTATAAGGCTGAACTTAAGCCTTAACTTAAGCCTTGACTTAAGCCTTAATACACCAAATCGAGATTATAGAGTGAGAATCTGTATCTACTATACAAACATAACTATAATGTTATTAATATTATGAATATTCATTGGAACTATTATGTAAATCATGATAGCACTAACATGTAATAAATGATGACAGGGTGACTAAATGCTCGTTCATTAATGGCACAAGGCTCGAGCTATCAAGGGGATCGAGTCTCGATCTTGCAATAAAGGCTTGAAAATAAATCTCCAGGTGACAAGAATCGCCACCACTCCACGTATTGTAAGAACGTTGTATGGTGAAATTTCAAGACTACTTTGTAATGGTTACGAGTTAGTATTTTTCCGAGCTGGATGTGAAACCGTTCCACCATGATCCATTGTGGAAAATGCTTTGCATGTGAAATGATTTAGCATTAATTGCAAGGGTTGTTCGACCCAATGCAATCTTGTTGGCAAGATCATGAACGTTGATTGCGATGAGACTGAACCGTTAGATCTTAACCCTAACATCTAACGTTGATGTGGTATATGAGTTTGGAATGCTATTTAACACTTCTATTGTTTTCGGTCCTGTATGGACGACAGGCTGCTGAAAATTTGGTAGGAGGTTTGTTAAGAGGTTCGACCTTGAGATCTATGGTTCAGGGTTGGAGTTGCAGGCTTTAATCCATAGTCATGGCATTGTAATGAGAGTCTAGTTCTCTAGTTGACGTATTCGTCGATTTGATAGTTTTTAGAAATTCTTCGTTTTAGAAGGAGTGGAAGATACACCCAGGTGACAATAGTCAAAGGGTTTTCCTGTCTCATCTACCAACGTGGAAAACCATCGTTTATGTGGTGAAAGTGGAATGCTTTGGTAGATTTTGGCATGGTAAGTTTTCCTGTAGCGAACAAAGATTCTTTTAATGTATTTCATCTTTCAGTTTGAAAGGGTGTCAGTCATATAAATTTTGAGCCATCATTTTTGTGTCAGTTTGTAGATTATGAGGACGAAAATCGAGCAAGGGTTTTGCAAAGTCAGCGAGATTTCATCTGGTAAGCTTCGGGTCTTCCAAACCCTCGTAGGTGATCTATGACTGTGGTTGAATGAGGTTCAAGAGTTGTGTAGCTGCTCCTGTTGTGACTCGTCATAGTTGTTATTGAAGAACTTCGAAGCACTGTTTAAAATTCAAATGTTGTTTGTTGCTGCGACTCTTGTTTGAATATGTGGAACATGGTTTTACACCTTGATACATGTCTTCGTCGATTCTGGGCAATGTAAAACTCGTTACATAGAGGGTTTAAGAACTTGTTTCAAATGTTTGATCTTGGGAGGCTCCCTATTATGATTTTGTTTTGAAAATCATGTTGTAATTTCTTTTGTTCTGGGCATGGTGACTTCATTTCTTTGAAGTTGGAATTCTATAATAGTGAAAGCGTTGATCATCCCTCCTGTTGAAATGTGTCAATGTGAAAGAGTAAAGCAGTCGTGGCTCGTCTGAATTATGAATAAAAACTCTTCTTTCTCGAAATGATGAACTGTTGTTTGTATCCAATGCTACTTGGTTGATTTCTGTATAATAATGGGTATCTGTCGCGATTGTTACTAAATGTGAAAATTGTAGTGGAACTCTAGGTAAATATGGCGATGATAGAGTCAGTCTTTTTTTCGCTATGTAAGAAAATATTGGGCTATACCCCTACTGGGTACTTTCATTGTTTGCATGCAATGTGTCTTATTGAAACTAAGATCAAGAATTAAAAATTAGGTCTGTGTTAATGTTGAAAGTTGATATCGTGATTTTCGTCTCACACTAGGGTTTGTAAAACTTTGTCTTAAATGATAGTTTTGTGATATGTGCTGTTGGAAAAGGATTTTCAAAAGAACTTTGGATTAATCCAAAGCCTGTGTAGAATGTAATGGTTTCTATTTGTAAAACGATAAAATGGGACTTGAAAATCTAACTTAGGGTTTGATAGAAACCAGGTTTTATTTTGAAATAATAATAAAAAAATTATAATATGTATAAAGCTTATAATATAGATGAATAATATGGAAGGAAAAGAAATACGGTTTAACATGTTTTCAGTATTGCTAGAAAATAATTTTTGAAATGTTTTAAAGAGGATAATGAAAACAATATGTATGTGAACTATGAAGGTATAAAAGAAAATATGAAGACTATATAAGATGAGTGGAAATTGTGACTTATGATCATAATTTGCATTTATAGGATTTACCACAATAACATTTGTTTTTCTAAGTATACTGTACAGAACTTTTAGTTATATTGAATTCCTATGTAAAAGATAGAGGTAATAAAACACAATGTACTTGTACAGTCTATAAGCTAGATTTGCTTTTCATGAAATCAATAGAGTCTCCTCTATACTGTAACAAGTACTGTAAATCAATTACTACTGTTAGGTATAGGGCAGAAATGAAAACATAAATCAATCATTGCACTTGTCTATTCGAATCAATAGCATTTGTCTATCCTCTAATCTATTCTTAATTTATGTATCTATACTAGAGTACGATGCACAAACAACAGGTGGAAAAATATAGATATTGGTTTATCAATTTCAATTCATCATTAAAATTTATCATTCAGAATTTAACCAATCTAGAATTAAATTCTTTTTCAAAAACCGGAAACCAGAAATTACTAACTGTACAGAAACATAATTACTAACTGAGAATGAATAGAAAATTTGTAGAACCTTGGTAAATCTGTAGGGCAACAAACAATCCAAGAAGACTGTTCCACGCAACCAATTCCTGAAAATAGTCAAGTACTGCCGTAGGACCCTGGAGCCTATTCACTGAACCACCAAGAGGAAGAAACTCTAGGAATTAGGATCTCCACTTGCAGTAGCACTAACTGTCAAATCTTCAAGAACTAGCAGTCTAATAGAACTACACCAACATCTCTAGTTCTTCTTAACAATATGCAAACTTAAGATTTCACTCACAGCTAGCCTCCCTATTCGAATCTCTCAGCGATCACCTGATGCACATGAGGAAAATATTGTGCAAAAATATTGATTAAGAGCTGCCTACTCAATTCGAATTTTCCTTTTGCCTTAGGCCTTTTCAGATGTTACTAGGTCATTAAATGAGCTGCCTGCTCACTCCCTCCACCTGGGGGATAATGCCCTATTTTTAGGGATAGTTGTCCCATAACCAACAACTAGTGGTGTGATGCAATTGCTACTATCTGTCCCATACCTTCCAACAGCTTCCATTCCTCCTAGTGGTTCATTGAACACTCATTTAACAGTCCTCTCGGGTGTTTGTCTCCTAATTAATTAATTTAAATAATAATATTCAGTAATTATATTCATCCTTGATCCAAAACTGATCATAATTACAAAACTTTGTAATTAAATTTAACATAAAGTATTTTGCAAATAAAATAATAATTTTCAGAAATTTGGGTAGGTGACACCTATCTAGAGGACTTCCTACTAAATCTGAATCAACATAACCCTCCAGGTTAAAATTTTGATTCATATCATACTTGAACCCATAATCAACCGTACCCTTCAGGTACCTCAGAATATGCTTTACAACAATTAGGTTAACATGTCTAGGATCTGTTAGGAACTGGCTCAAGGTGTTCACCGCAAAACAAATATATGGTCTCGTGTTCATTAGGTACATCAAGGAACCAATCTTCTGACGATGCATCGTGGCATCAATCGACTCTGATGAAGCATCGCTCAATAGCTTCAGGTTCGATTCCATAGGTGTGGCCATGGCCTTGTAGTCCATCATCCTGAATCGCTTCAGGATATCTATTGCATACTTCCCTTGTCCAAGGAGGATTTGATCTGCACTCTGCCACACCTCCATACCTAGAAATTAATGCATCATACCCAAGTCCTTCATCTCAAACTCGTCAGCAAGCTTCCTCTTCATGTCGGCAATCAATCCATCCTCACTTGTCACAAACAGGTCATTCACATACACTAGGTGTATCACTGGATTTCCTTCCTCAACCTTGTAGTAAAGGTTGGAATCCACTTTACTCTAGGTAAATCCCAAACTGGTCAAGAAGCTGTCTATCCTACCTTACCATGTCCTAGGTGCTTATTTCAAACCGTACAAGGCTTTCTTCAATTTGCACACATGTGACTCCTTGTCATGTCTCTCAAATCCGAGTGGCTTATCCACATACATTTCCTCGTCGACTACACCATTCAAGAAAGATGTCTTGAGATCCATTTGGTGTATCTTCCATGTCATCACTGCAACTAGAGCAAGTACTATTCTGATGGAAGTGTATCTAGCTACAAGTGCAAAGGTTTATTCATAATTTATCCCTTCTTTCTAGGAGAAGCCACGATCCACAAACCTTGCGTTGTATTTCTCTATGATGCCATCTGTAGCATGCTTGATCTTGTAGATCCACTTGGAAGTCACAACAAACTTCCCTTCTGGTCTCGGGACCACATCCCAGACATCATTCTTCATGATCGACTAGTACTCCTTGATCATGCAGGCATCCTTCCATTACTGCATCCTGGATCCTAGGACCTTCAAATTCTTCAATATCTTCAATAGGTAGTTTTCTGGATTTGTTGAGTCTTTGTCGCTTGTTCTTCGAAACAAGTCTCTCTTGTAGGTGATGGTACATGGTCTTTCCTACAAGACAAGTTCAATTGCATGATTAGAAACATCTCATAGATTTCAGAACAAATTATTACACATAAAGACATATGTCATACAGTCATGCAACTATCTTAGCCAATGCTTCAATACAACATTTATCCATATCCCGTAACTTTCTAGATGCCTTCCATCTCTACCAGAACATTGTTAAGAGTGTGCAAAACTCCCAATATGTCAGCAAATAGGTTTCGTTCTAGATAAGTAGCAATGGAATGTTGTACAATACCATAGGCCACTTACCCATTACTATATTAGTAGTATCTTGTTCATTAATGAAACTTTTCTAAAATGCATAATATACATCCTAAATTTAGGAACATAAGTATATACATGACTGAACAACATCATTTAAGTAATCATATACAAGAAATGACAATTCAAATACTGATCTTTGTTTGCTTGCTGGGTAGACTACCTCTCAATCTTTGCTTTCTTGCAGGAACTACTGGAGTGTGCTCCCTCTTGATATTTGCTTCCTTGCAAGAACTACTGAAGTGTGCTCCCTCTTGATCTTTGCTTCCTGGATTATCTATCTTTGAACTTATATCCATCCTGGACCATTATGCATGCTTAAGTGTGCACTAGTGTCATCATTGTGTCATCCTCATGATCTCATACATAATCATACATGCATTAGTATAATATCAATACTATCAAAACATTATGATTCTAAATATGTATGGTCATGATCATTTCATACACACGTAATAAGCGTTAGTATTCAAGGTTTAAAGGAGTACTTCTTTTACTCATGCATATTCTTATTTGACCATAGGACTCTTCTAGTTTGTCATATCATTAATCAAACTGAGAAACATAATATGCATAAACCCATGATTACTCAAACTTATAACGTCATGAATAATCATGATCAATCATACAAAAGTATACTTATATAAGATCCTAACACAAAGTAGGGTTCTAAAAACATACCTGGATTATCATGCTTGTCTAACATACCCAAACAATGTCTTCTTGTTCTCTTCAATGACTTGTGCTATTAACCTACATATATCATAAGTTAACCATTGTAGAACCAAAATATACATACCTTGTAAGTAGAGATTCTATGTGATCCATTACTATGGATGAGTCTTTGTCTTCATGTCACCATGGTCATATGTTCTTGATCTAGTACTTGATTTGTCTTTCTTGATGTACCTTTTATGTTAGCGGCCAACATCATCCTCATACAACACCACAGTGCATTAGTACAATCATAAGTGTCATAACCCTAATCAATAAATGTCTTTTATCAATCCCATGCATTCATACTTTTACTAGGGTGCTAAGACAAGTCTAGAATTAATCAAGATCGTTACTAACATCAATAATATGAAGACAAACATATTATAAACTTAATGATGAATAGATTTCAAAACATACCTGTATCTCCTCAAGTCATACCTGTCGATATTGCTTGTAATCTTCTTATGTAAGGCCTTAGCCTCATCTCCCTCTTGAACTGGAACTTCTTCACTTATGTAGGTGTCAATTCATTCTCTTATAGAATTAACTTGTTAGAATAACAGGATCGCAGAGCAATAACAATTAACATAAATGCAAATATAATCACACATACACATTACAAGAGAGACACAGATATATCATGGTTCACCCAACTTGGGCTACGTCCACACTGAAGTTTCCAGTCCTTATTATTATTCCGTCCAGCAAAGTGAAGGGATACAACCTGCAGCACAACCACTGCACTTCCTCTTCACTATCTCACAGTCGCTCTTCTAATCTTAGAGATCTTTACAATGCATAAAACCTAATACATCAACCCTAGCCATATTAAAATGTCTTTCTTTTATAAGTGAAATACAATGGGAAAATACCACAGGTTACCCAAAACCATGGGCCTGAAAACTATTGGAGAAAACAACCCCAAAAAAATTTCGCGGGGGATACACCCCCGTAACTTGGCTGAATAATAATATCTCTGAATCTAGAGATCAGGCTCCACAACCAACAATCTCCCACTTGGATACTGATCACAACAACTCCATCGCTACTGCACTTGCTAGACCTTGGACTTGGAAAATTTATCATCTTCACCTTCACACTATAAGGACAACTGAAACCGAGTAGGAACTCTGTTTCTCTCTGGTCACTACCTTTGTAAACATGTCTGCAGGATTCTCGCTAGATTGTATCTTTTCGAGCTTCAACAGTTCATCTTCCAGAACAGAGCGTATGAAATGGTACTTGAGATGTATATGTTTAGTCCTGGAATGGAATGTTGAGTTCTTTGCAAGATGAATGGCACTCTGGCTATCACTATACAACCTGCTATCCTTCTGCTTCTTACCCAGTTCCTCCATAAACCTTTGTAACCAAATCATTTCTTTACTAGCCTCTGTAACAACAACATACTCTGCTTCCGTTGTTGAAAGTGCAACAACCTTATGCAGTTTCGAAATCCAACTTACTGTTGTTCCACCTACAGTAAAGACATACCCTGTGGTGCTCCTCCTTCTATCCTTATCACTTGCCATATTTGCATCAACATATCCCTGTATAACAGTGTTTGAACCTGCAAAACATAATGCCTAAGTGGTTGTACCTCTCAAATACTTGAGAATCCATTGTATTGCCTTCCAATGTTCTTTACCTAGATTGTTCATATATCTGCTCACAACTCCCACTGCTTATGCAATATCTAGTCTTGTGCACACCATGGCATACATCAAGCTGCCAACTGTTGATTGATAGGGAATCTTGGACATGTAATCTATCTATTCCTGTGTCTTGGGACACATTTCATTACTTAGATGAAATGGCTGGCCAAAGGTTTACTAACTAGTTTTGCATTATGCATTCTGAACCTCTCCAACAACTTTTGTATGTACTCACTCTGAGACAATGTCAATTTGCGATTTTTCTTGTCTCTTATTATTCTCATACCAAGGATTTCCTTTGCAACACCCAAATCTTTCATCGCAAATGAATTAGCTAGCTTCCTTTTGAGTACATTTATATCCTGCATGTTAGACCCTACAACAAGCATGTCATCCACATACAATAACAAGATAATATATCTTTCATTGTCTATCTTCTTGAAATAAACACAGTGGTCAGAATGACATCTACTATAACCTTGTTCTGTCATAAACCTGTCAAATTTTAAATACGACTGCCTTGGAGCTTGCTTCAATCCATACAAGCTCTTTTTCAACCTGCAAACCAAATTCTCCTTACCTTTGACCTCACACCCTTGTTGCTGCTGCATATATATCTCTTCCTCCAAATCCCCATGGAGAAAGGCTATTTTTACATCTAACTATTTGAGATGCAAATCTTCTATCACCACTAGACTTAAGATAGTCCTAATTGAATTCATCTTAACAACAGGATAAAATATTTCATCAAAATCTATACCTTTCTTCTGCGCAAACCCCTTTACAACAAGTCTCTCCTTGTACTGCTTGTTACCTCCTTCTTCTTCCTTCAACCTATAAATCCATTTGTTCTGGAATGCTCTTTTACCAGCAAACAACTAAACCAAATTCCAAGTCTGGTTTCCTACCAATGAGTCCATCTCCTCATTCATGCCTTGCTCCCACTTCTTTCTAGTTTCCACTTGCATTGCTTCTTCATAACATTCTGGTTCACCAGCATCAATCATCAATACATAATACATTGAAGGAGAGTATCATTCAGGGAGTCTACTTAACCTGGTAGATCTTCTTGCAGTTGCAGGAGTTTCAGGTACTTGCCGTTGTTCTTGATTTTCTGACACCTTTGGAACTTCATTTTCTTAAATTTCATCAAGTACTATGTACTCTGTGTTTTTCGTTTCCTGTTTCTTTCCCTGCAATTAATCTTTATACATGACCTTTTCATTGAATATGACATGTCTACTTCTAATTATTTTGTGATTCTCATAATCCCATAAACGATAGCCAAAATCATTAACCCCATATCCAATAAAGGTACATTTCTTGGATTTAGCTACAAGCTTTGTTCTATTTTCATTATCAATATGGACAAATGCTTCACAACCAAATGTTCTCAGAAATGAGTAGTTTACCTTTTTATCTGTCCATGCCTCCTCTGGAATATCACCATCCAAAGCATTTGAAGGTCCTCTGTTTATTAAATAAACAACAGTATTTACAACATCTGCCCAAAACTGTAAGGGAAACCCTGCATGCAGTCTCATACACCTTGCACGCTCCATGATCCTTATGTTCATCCTTTCTGACACACAATTTTCTTGTGGTGTTCCTGGGACTGTCTTCTCTCTATGAATCCCATGGTATGAACAGTAACTATCAAACTCCTTGCTACAGTACTCACATCCATTATAAGATTTGAGACACTTCAACCTTTTTCCTGTCTCATTCTCAACCAAAGCTTTCCACTTCTTAAAAGTAGCAAACACATCATATTTCTGTCTAATGCAATAAACCCAAGTTTTCTTAGTTGCATCATCAATAAATGTAACATAATAATGAGAGACACCAAGAGATTGTACCTGAGTCGGTCCCCATACATCTGTATGCACTAGCTCTAACTTTTCATTCTTCTTCTGTTTCCCAACCTTGAGAAATCTGATTCTCTTTTGTTTTCCATAAACACAGTTCTCACATAATTCCAAACTTACCTGCTTCAAATCTGGAAGCAACTTCCTTGAGTGGAGAATCTGCATCCCCATCTCACTCATGTGGCCAAGCCTATGATGCCACAATGCTATATCTGTTCCTGTGGAAGCTAAAGAGATAGAATGGTTAGTATTATGAGGACATAAATACAACGCACCTACCCTGTTTCCTTTTGCTATCACCATTGATCCTTTAGTGATCTTCCACCAGTTTTCTCCAAATGTAGATAGACAGCTGCCATCTCCCAACTGCCCTGTTGAGATTAGATTTCTTTTCATAGTAGGAATATACTTTACATCTTTCAACAGCCAATCAGTTCCATTCTTAACTTTTATCCATACCTTAGCCATTCCAACAATTTTACAAGGCTCATCATCACTCAATAAAACATGTCCAAAATCTCCTGGAACATAATCATGAAAGTATTTCCTATGGGGTGTAGCATGACATGAAGCCCCTGAATCTACTACCTAATAATCACTAGTATTATCTAATGCAAGAATAAAAGCATCTTGTAACACATCACCAACTACATTTGCTTCCTAGGTAGTTTCCTTATGTCCATCTCCTTTCTTCTATAGAGATCTGCAGTCTTTCTTCAGATGTCCTTTCTTTCCACAGTTCCAGCACTCTATTTTTCCTAGTCTGGACTTGGATCTTCCCTTTTTAGAGTTGCTACGATTACCTTGGCTCTTTCCTCTCTCCTTTTGTCTTCCCCTGCTCTCCATGGTCAACGTATTACCTGATGTATCACCTGTGCTTTTTCTTCGCATTTCCTTGCTAAGAATAACACCAATAACATCATCAAATTTCAAGGTGTTTGAACTAGAGACAGAGTTACTTACAGCCATGACCAAGCTATTCCAGTGTTTTGGCAATGAACACAAGATTAGAAGAGCACTAACCTCATCATCAAAGTTCACACTTAGAGAACTTAGTTGATTTGTAATTATATTAAAATCATTTAAATGATCAGTAACAGATCCACCTTCAGACATCTTCATATTAAATAAACACTTCATTAGAAATACTTTGTTGGACAATGAGGGTTGTTCATACAACTTACCCAACGCGCTCATCAAACCCTCCGTTGTTGTTTCTTTTGAGAGATTGAAAGTCACCGATGAAGCCAGGCTCAGCCGTATTGTTCGCAGAGCCTTTCTGTCAAGAACCTCCCATTCTTCGTCCTTCATAGCCACTGACTATTTTGATTTTCCTCCGAATGGTAGGAATAGATCGTACTGGTACATATAGTTCTCCATTTGCATCTTCCATAACTGGAAGTTTTGGCCATTAAACTTCTCGACCTTAAACTTTCCTTCTTTCGCCATTTCTCCCACTCGAACCAGAAACCCTAGCTTCCTACGGGTTTATCTGCCAAATAGACCTTTCGCTTTGATACCAATTGTTAGAATAACAGGACCGCAGAGCAATAACAATAAATAGAAATGAAAATATAATCACACATACACATTACAATAGAGACACAGATATATCGTGGTTCACCCAACTTGGGCTATGTCCACACTGAAGTTTCCAGTCCTTATTATTATTCCGTCAAGCAAAGTGAAGGGATACAACCTGCAGCACAACTGTTGTACTTCCTCTTCATTGTCTCATAGTCTCGCTTCTAATCTTAGATATCTTTACAATGCATAAAACCTAATACATCAACCTTAGCCGTATTACAATGTCTTTCTCTTATAAGGGAATTACAATACCACGGGTTACCCAAAACCATGGGCCCAAAAACTGTTGGCGAAAACAACCCCAAAATTTTTTCGTGGGGGCGTTTCCCCTGAACCCCCATTCGCGGGGGCTATGCTCCTGCAACCTTGTAACTCGGATGAATAATAATATATTTGAATTTGGAGATCAGGCTCCACAACCAACATAACCCAATCCACTTTGATTTCTTGAAGCTGGATTAGGGTTTGTCACAGAAACTCTAAAAATTCAGACTTTGAATTTCAAACTTCTAATTGGATAAAAAAATGCACCTTGCTGAGATGATCAAGCTGGTATACTTCAATTTTGAAATATCCAAAATTTGACCCCTCAAAATTGACTTTGAAAGTTTCGGATATGCAGCTTTTGTCAAATTCTGGTTTTTTGGTCAAAATCCCAAACTAGGGTTTGATAGAGCTCGGGGTTCTACCCAAGCAAAAACTTCGATCTTGGTCTCTAAATTTTGATTTGGATGAGGAAAATCCAGCCGTGGTCTCGGATTCCAAAAATTCCAACTTTTTCAAAAACCATAATTTCCCGCAGCACTGACAAACCAAAAATGAAAGTGCCCAGAATTCAATTTTGTTTGGACATAAATATATGCCAGATTGTTTCTGATGTATCTTTAAAATTTCAGATTGTCAGGATCTGAAAATTCGGCTTGTGGTAGACTAACCTGTCATCTTTCCAACCCCATAGATCCGAGCTTCAATGGATTATCTGAGAGAGAGATATTCCAAGTGTCGTAACATGACCTATTTATGGGATGAAACAGTATATTTCGAACTTGTACAGAGTACCACGTTCCACTATTTCGACTTCGGCCTCTAAAACCCAAACCTGTGAAACTACAGTTCATTCCCTAACTGTCACTTTTTACATAATTCCATTTGGATATTCCTATCCCAAGATATGTCCTTTTTTCCTAGGTCACCTATTTAGGACTGCATTCTAGAAGAGGCAAAAACCCTAACTTGTACGAATCATATCTCACAAAGTACAATGAATCTTAGGCTTTCCTTCGGACAGAAGGTACATGGACATTTCATATTCGACCTGTAAAAGTTTCAGATCGTGAACCTTCTGCAAAACTGAGTTATAGAAAAAGTTCCACGATGACTGGGTTTTACTATACCAAGCCCTAGCTTCCAATTTGTCGCAAGTGCAACAAGTGTCATAAATGCCATACCATGCCTTCCTTCAGGATAGATCTGATACCATGTTAGTTTTCCATCATTTAATTCAATATGATCTAGGATATTAACTGAGAGAACAACATGTACAACATATCAAACATAAGAGACAAGAGACACAAAGCATTTCACCGAGGAAAACCAAGAAGGTGAAAAACCCTGCAACTTCCTCAGAGATAGAATGAGCACCAATACAAAGATCACAAAGATCAAACCCCAAAACAAGAGATAGTCTCCTAGCAGTTGCTCCTCCTCCACTTGTGCGCACTCCTCCTCTCTCACACTAATTTGAAGTGAGTGAGTCAGTGAGTGAATGAATGAGAGAGACACAATCTCTATTTATACAATGACTTGAATTTCCTTTTACTCTAACTGGGCTGAACTCCCTTAGGAGAGTCTAATAACCCATTACCACTTGTCACTGGGCCGACTCCACTAGGGTGGTCTAATAACCCTTTAACCCACACCGGACTGACCTCTCTAAGGTGGTCTAATAACCCATCAAATATAAGTTGCGACACTTACAATATAACTTGCAACACTTGCGAATACAAATGACGACACTTCCAACGAGAGGAATAATACATCTTCGTTGGGAATACAATAAAGTACAAATGTAATATACAAATGAATATCTTCCGAAGTTACAAATACATCAACAAAAGGAAACAAAAAAAATAACTTAGTGCAAACGAAAAATAACAGCAGGACAAGAGAGAAAATCCTGAGTACATACAATCAAAATTCAAGCACATAGCTTCTTCATCAAAATATTTTTCAGTGTCCCTTTCATCCGTACTGAACAAATGTCCCCTGGGCTTCATATTGAGCAATATTTTCATTCGAATAATAGGATAAAAGAACTTCAACATGTACGTTGTGGAAAATAGATTTCAAGTAGATTACCCTGGTATTGAAAAAATATTCCCTAGGCTTCATATTGAGCAATATTTGCATTCAAATAGCAGGCTAAAAGAACTGCATCGTGGAAAAAATATTTCAAGTCAATTACCCTCCTGCATTTATCGAATTAAGATATCAGAAAAAGGTGCAAAATGAACTCCTAATCACAATGCAGGAGGATTCAAAAGCATCACAACATAAATGAATTCTTCAGATCTGCTCCACTTATGACCATTTCCCTCCTTCGAAGAAAATGTTCATGAGAACCCTATGTCAAATGGAATTTGTATAACCCTTGGGAAGTTATCTCACTACACTCACCACTAGTTACCTACCTGCAAAGAACAATCTAAAATCTAAACATTCTCAAATGCTTATATAGAAACCATAGCTTAGATGAATCTTCATTGTTGATATTAAAACCATCTAGTGGCAAGCCACAATCAACAAACCGTGCACTTTGTCGAGTTTCAAACACTCAGTCGAGCTTCAAACATTGAAGGGAGTTTATTTTAGATGTGCAGTCACTTGTGGATCAAATTCTAATTGACATATGGGAACACAAATTCTTGGTGGAATGAAAACCCTCATCGAATGGAATCTTGATTTTCACCCCCTTCTTATTCAGAGATGGCATTAAACCCACTACCTCCAGAGCATAGAATTACTGTAGATTGGCTCAACTCATTGTTGGCCATGCTTTTCCCAACATGGATTCACTACAGATTAGCTTGCCCACACTGCAAGATGATGAGTTTATTAGGAGCTCCACTAAACCTCATTCTAACAGTTTTTTAAGTTAAAACAATTATGTGCTTTACTTGATTTACTATTATATAACTAAGATTTCTCAAACTACCACTAACTGTAGTTAACCAATATTTCTCCAACTACCACCAAATGTAGTTATCAAATGTAAATTGATTTATTTTTTATAGTTTTATAATTATTTATTTTGAATTTTGAATAACCCCATAAAATCAATTTGGACACTACACTTGTCCCATCTTCATGCAATCTAGGAAAAGTATAGATGGTAGTGCACCCCCAAATTTTAAGCCATAAACACCTCTCAACTTAATTTTATAGCTTAGCCACTTGGTAATTTCCAATGAAAAAATTGACCTATTCACAGGTGTGCGAATCTCCCCACATGTAAAACGTGTTTGGGAATTTCAATGTCCATTCTATCATTTAGCATAGTTGAAAATGGATTTTACTTGAAATATCATACCAACATATTCCAAGTAAACCAAGATTCATGACATGAGAAGGGCATATTATAGAAAAACTTGTGGAGTCATAGACTCACATAGCCTGCGCACATGAAGTGAAAAGTGGGTTCAAATCAAACTAAATAATAAGAACAACAATTCATGGGTTCACTTTGTTTTATTGCATATATTTAGACTCCAATGTCCTCAAGCAATCTTGAGGATGAGCTATATTGTAATGAGCATTGCTCTCTTTGATTCTATAAAGAATATCAAGAAGCAGGTTTTTTTTCCACTTGAAAAAAAAGTTTTCTTTCAAACCTAATTATTTTAATTTATTTAAACTAACACCATCACATTATGGAATTACTCATTTGTAAATAGCCTAATTTAATTAAAAAATATTTCTTATAATTTATCAACGATATATCAACTTTGAAAATAAAATAAGATTTAATCTTTTACGATAGAGCCTAAATACTTAAAAAGTATTAATTGTTTGAATTGTATATATGAAGGTCAATTTAATTCACTCATATTATAAGGTTTATTGATTTTTATGATGATGATGATTGTAGTGCCCCGGTTTTTCAGCAGAGCACAGGGTAGAATTTCAGAGTTAATTCTCTATGTATTGAACTTATTCAGGTATAAGGGAGTAATTTCAAACCCAATTTCTAATCCTGTTAATGAGATTTAGTTTACTGTTTTGTCCTTAAGATTCATACAGTAGTATTTAAAAAAAAAAAAAAAACTAGTCATATCAATGTTTTCTTGCCACAATTGTTTTCAGCATAAGAATATGTTTCACCATAAATAAGCAGTAAATAACAAAGTAATTGTAGGTTTCAGAGTAAGTCTCAGCATAATAATCAAATTAAACAAATAACAAGGAAATTACCTGATGCTGATGCTAGCCGACCGTAGGTTGTAGCAGGTTATGATTTTGTCCTCATAGACAGCCAAAACGATGTGTCCACCCTACCGACCAGCTATTATCTTGCTGGCCCTTGGAAATTCAAGGATTTCCAAGCCCCCGAGCCCACAAACTCATAATCCTGAGAGAAACCATCCTTCGTTTCTTTCCATAACTCCATGGTAATAATCTACTGAGTTAACCCCCTCCTCAGACTTTCTTTGAGTTTCCCACCTCCTCAAAGCTTCGAGTTAACCCCCTCCTCGGCATTCCTCCTTTTTCACAAAAAAAAAATACTCCCCGTTCCTCTCCTCCAAAAACCCCCTATATACATTTTTCCCTTACTCAAGAAGGCCTTGGGCTTACTCCACCGCACCCCCCCCCAATTTCCCTTCTCGAGCCCCTCAATCATTAACTTCTTTCCCTTGTGTATTGAATGTTATTAATGTCATAAATAAAATATTATATACATAGTTGACCCTATTATGTCTAACTTAGAAATGGTAATAACCACACTTTAATAATTTATTAATCAATATTTAAATTTTACCTATTTTGCAATCATTGTGACATAGATAGTAATAGTATTAAAATAACATTAATTAAGTAATAATTTTAATTAAATCTCCACAAAGTAATAATAAATGGTGAATTGAATAAAATGTCTTTTAAATCATTTGTTTATCACATGAGTACCCTAACATCTACATATTATTGTCATTCTTCTAAACAAAGCACCCTTAAGGGTCTAAACAATCTTATTAATTAATCAGACAGTACCGTTACCTTATTTACAATAATTCTCGGATGACGATGTGAACTGATGACACTTGTCTCAATTGTTTATCATGATGTTTACCAACAAGTAATACATAGCTTAATTGATTTGTTTTACACCTCTTAAATAACTTGATATTCATTATCTGAGTTCGATCAATGCATGATTTACATATTTACTTATGACGGCTTATACATTTATTTAATAGGTTAAGTGTTCGTAATATCGATACTAGTGTACATGTGCAAGGTGTGCATGCGTGGCCAACGTATGCACAGATCATAAATGTACTATAGACAAACCCCATCCCGCCTATGCATATTTGCTAACTAATAGTAGTATTTACCCCCATGTTGGAAAACAAGCATAACATGCATAGTACAAGTACCTTAACATCCTTAGTTATTTATCAGTTAACTCTGTACGATTTCACATCATTGTCTTTATCTTTACATTAGTTTAATTAATCATGTACAAGGAAGGGTACCTACTATCACTAACTCAGAATCAAGGAATACCCAACCCTCAACAATACTAACTAACTCATCCTCCCGTCAGAACCTATGTCCAGCATCCTCCCTATCCTTCCTCTGCTAGTACAAAAGTGGATGTCGGACTCACCGATCTGACCACATAGAACTTGAGAGCGACAGCGTCGGCTGAACAGAGGACCTATCCTCCCCTAGCAGGCATCCGACCATCGTCATCACAACTACATGGGGAGTTGGTCTCAGCATGGCCCTCCCACGACCTCGGGTATCATAGGAACATAGGGTGGGGAACACATCCATCCCTCTCAACATACTGGGCCTACACCCTTATCAACTCATACTTTGCTGCTATCGGGATTATCAGTTTGTGTTATCGTATCATCATTCTTGGCTGCTAAGGTTTACTGTACGAACATATTCTCTTTGTGTCCCATATATCATATCAAGTAACTGGCTATCTGGTAGCCCCTGTGTCCTGTAGGTTAGTATTTCGCATAGTACAATTTATAGAAAGCATTTCCCATTGATCGCCAATTGATCCATGTTATCAAAATCACTTTGTTTCATGTAACCCTTTTAGTTCATCATAAATATGTATGACATATAATACTTCAATACTTCATACAAGAAGATGGTATCCACGTACCGATTCCTATACTTCACATTTCATTAATGAAAACATATAAACATATACTGTAATCGTAAGATAAAGAAATCACACGATAATCATGACATCGTAACCGCATGACATAATAACATCATAATCATAGTGAAATCATAAAACAAGGTAACATTATATAATGAGGTCCGTCATGTCGTGATATAGTTTACTCAGTCGAGTTGAGTTCAATAGATAATGAGGAAGTATAGTGTGTCTTAATTGATAAATGCATGTAATAAAATATGGGGCATTACATACACCCACCCTTCAGGAAACTTCGTCCCGAAGTTATGGTCAAAATAGTGCAGGAAAATCTTGACTCATAGTCTATGCAATTCCGCAAATGGCGGGTCCTGGCCATACATGTCCTACTTAGCTTTGACTTGACCAAATATTCTGATATTATCTTTTAATTTTACTTCTCTTATCTCACGATATGTGTTCTAACAATTAAAGAACATTTAGATTAATCCTTTTGTTGGATCTCAATATTATGCCTAGAATGCCTAAATGTTATAATCATGTTCTATCCACCTTAGTATCCTATTTCATACCTTTTACAATATTCTTTAAGTTACATCTTCCAGATAAGCTTATCCATCACACAAGGGAGGTTACCGAAACTTTTATTGATCCAACTTGGCATGGAATAGTCAATGATTTAAATGGAGGTCTTTAGAACTCATAATTTGCATTCACTCCATCCGCAACTATCGAGGACCCTTATGGTTGGTATACTTTTTAGGGGAAGAAGGTTCATGCCCTCTCAATCCTAGGTTCTTACCTTATTATTTCATTATTGTTGGTAAGATGCAATAATATTTAAGTATCATAACATTCATTAAGCTAGGAGAACTATTTTTACAAAGTTTTCACGACTACTTCTTATCAAAACATAATTGCTATCATGTTTATTTATTATTCTCTCCTTTTAAACTAATATAATCTTTGGGAAAACCATTCCTGTTTTAATTTCTTAAGAATTTCACAGCTAATTTTGTTCCCATCCTTTATCTTATCTAAATGATATATAATGTATTTTCTAAGGCTCTCGATCTCTGAGCTGCATAACATTTCATATCTTAACGTTTCCCAACTAAAATACTTGTATATATCCTTTATTTACATTTTTAAATGACAATTTTATTTGTAAATATGATTATGAGGTGTCCATGAATTTTTTTACTTTAATTTGTATCTCGTACCAAGTTATCTATATACACACATCGATGTTTGCGTAATTTGGTGTGGAGACCTAGGAACTCAAAACTCAAACACCACTCCATATCCTCTTTTGTTTCTACTATAAATGTTTTTCAACTTAAGTATTTTCTGCAAAATAATATGGTGTAATAAAATATACTAAGAGCTATACTAAGAGCTATGATAAACAAAATATAATTGTTCGATCATGTTAAACTCCTCTACTTTGAACTAACAAAAGGCGTTGTCATTTCAATGATATAGCAATTTCATAATATATATATATATATATTTACATGCAATTTTATATTAAATTTCAATGATATAGCAATTATATATATATATATATTAAATTCAAATATTTTAAATTTCTCCCCTAAATATAAATTATAATTTAAATTTTATATATTAAAAATTAAATTATAACCTCACCAAACCACTTCAATCTTACTATAACTAACCTTAAAATTTTAAATCTATGACGAACTTTTAAATTTCAAGTTTGTGAGTAGCTTTATATATTTTGAAATATTAACTTTTAATTCTTTACAATTAACTTTTATTTCTTAACAACATTTAAATTAAATTAAATTAAATAAATAATAAAAAAAAAATTAAAAAATATGAATTAAATTTAAATTAAATTAAATAAATAATAATAAAAAATATATATAATTTAAATTAAATTAAATTAAATAAATAATAATAAAAAATAATAATTTAAATTAAATTAAATTAATGAAATTAAATTAATCAATTAAAAGACATTAAATTGAATTAAATAAATTATATTAAATTAAAAGACATTAAATTGAATTAATAAATTCTTTTTTTTTTTGAAATAGCATGTCTTAGGGTTTTCACGTGAGCGGGTTGCTGGCATTATTATGGTAACAAAATAATGTTCGCCGATGATCTTAGTGCTTGGATGATGCGTGCTTCCCTTCAGGTTTGGCCGATTGGAAATCCGATGCAGCAAATCGCGGAGATTGCCATTATGACGACGGGGTAAGGTTCGTTTTTGTTGGAGGTTTGCAAGGACCATAGATGAAGATCAACGGCTCCCCTCCATTCCGCGTCGGCAACATGCTCAAACGATAACGGTGGTTGGTGGTCGCGGAAAGAAAACTGCCATGACACGTGTCTAACCCCTACTCATCCGCATACGAAAAGGCGGTTTGGTAAACCACTCATGGGCGGCGCGAAAACCGCCTGATGTGGCATCGACTCCACTCTCTATTTAAGGAGGAAATGAGGTTTTAATTTGGCATGGTAGGGCTGCTTCTCGCGTGGAGAGCTCATGGTGCTGAGCGCTAGGGTTTGGCCCTACTCCTGTTCACGGTCTGCCAATTCTCGGGCTGGTAGATGATATGAGCACTATCGTATCTCTCGTGGGGTCTTTCACCATATGACCTTATACTTAATACTTAGGCGCTAGGCTTGTGTGCAGTGAGCTTGGATGTGCAGAGATGGAAAGTTGTAGGGGATACTGCTGGTTGACGTTCAACGTTATGCATAGAGAAATCAGGTAAGATTTTCGTCCCTTCCTAGCTTTGATTGTTTAGGCTTTCCGCCGGCTTCTCTCGTTGGTGCTGGCTATGAGGCGATCCCGGTGGTCTCTGTGTTCAAATAGAGGGTGGCTTTTGCGCATGGTGCTCGGGTGTAAGGGGGTGCGTGATGTGTTGAATACATAGACCCAAGAAGGTAATGAGATTTCCATATGTTATCGTTCTGCTATTATCTGCATTGCGTTGTTTCCAACTAATTCGAATTTTCACTCTGGTAGCCCAGCTCTGCCCATCCTTCCCTGCCTCGGTGGCCCCATGTGGCCACGACCTCAGCGGATAACAGGGAGAGCGAACATCTTTCTCTTGTTGTTGTTGCAGCCAAGAATGGATGGAGCGCATTCTCGTCGCCCTCGCCGTCGACTGTTTTGAGGGCTGGAGGATCTATGAAGGGAAGAGGCCGTTAAGATGGTGATGATATGAGATAAATTAGGGGCAGGGAGATGGCTTCGATGTCGATTGACTGGGAGGAGAAAAAAAAAATGGATGTGCGGATAATGTCTAAAGATAGTGCCAAGAAAGAAGCAAAATGGGTGTTGAGCGCATTACTCAAAAGGCAAGGTCTAAGCTTGAATCATCTCGTGGTATGTGGAATAGTGGAAGGATTGAAGCATCAGTTGCTTATGAGAATGATAGACATAGCTCTGCAGATTCAACACACTTTGGAAGTGCCCCAGTGAACCCAAATTATACAACCTTGAATTCTTCATACGGTATGTCTAGTGCAGGTCTGGACAGTGGCGTTGGTTCAGAATATGAAAGAGAATACGATGGGACTCTTGATTGGCAAAGCAGTTTTGATTTTCCTTGTCTGGCCGTTACAACCTTTTTGAAAGAAGCGAGACAGAAATTGTGGAATCCGAAGCAAATTTCACCGAGGCGACGAGCAGTGGAAAATATAGATCATAATTCAAAAGAAATTACAATAAAGGAGGATATTTACTTATGGAAGATGCTATATTTAGATTAGAATATGGTAGTAAAACCACTACTTCAAACATAGAATCAGCAGGGAAGGATAACATTGACTATTTGGAAGACACAACTTATCATAAAAAGGAGAAATTTACTTTGGTTAAAGCTTTGGTGCAAGAGCAGGTGCTAGGAATCATTGGGTCGAAGCATCAACCAGGAACTATTGGAAGGATGAAGATATCGGATGCTCCAGAACTAGGTGACCCTCGGGATTTCTCTTCATAGGGTTTTGATGAATAAAATTTGTGTGTTACAATTGGAACCATCAATGAGTTATAAGAACAAAATTTGTGTTTTAAAATCAGGTTCAACAACACGACTGTGTTGTTTCGCCACTATGTATGCTTTCGGCATTTTCTATGAAGTTCTGTTTGTGAAGTAAAGATATATGTTTATATGGGAGGGCCCTAACCACGGTTCTGTTATTTGTATGAATGCAATGTTTAATAGTATTTGGGAAAAGCCACACTTGCGACTACCCTTTTATTACACAGCAAGTTAATTGATTACTTCCAGCACCATGGCTGTGCCGATGTTGTAACTTGTTTTATATGTATTAATTTATTTGTTTTTTTTTTTTTTTTTTTTTAACATTGTTTATCTAAATGCTTTAGCGTTGGATTAATATTAGGGTTTGAATATTAAAATATTTTATACAGAAATGTTACTGTTTATTAAAAGGATTTGTTTAATGAATTCTAGGCTGAACCCTGATTATAATTATTGTTTTATTTCTTTTGTTTTATAATGAAATCCTTAAGCCACAAGGCTCTGCCAAATTGAGGTCTCGGCATTCGCCTATGAATGTGGCTTTATTTAAAATATTTAACCAGTTATATATTCACGAGTTTCATAAGCAGTTATATATATCTATCGTTCAAATTTTGTTTCTGTCATGCTCCGTAAATAAATAGGAAGAAGGCTCTTCAAGTTATCTACCCCTTTGTTGCAGACATCATGTTGTTTGTTATTTTCTAGTAATTTCGCTATAATTCGAGGTGCAGTTAGGCCCTAAGGTCTCGGTGTTTGACCCTCGGCTCTGATACCATCTATAGTGCCCCGGTTTTTTAGCAGATCACAGGGTAGAATTTCAGAGTTAATTCTCTATGTATTGAACTTATTCAGGTATGAGGGAGTAATTTCCAACCCAATTTCTAATCCTGTTAATGAGATTTAGTTTACTGTTTTGTCCTTAAGATTCATACAGTAGTATTTAAAAAAAAAAAAAAACTAGTCATATCAATGTTTTCTTGCCACAATTGTTTTCAGCATAAGAATATGTTTCACCATAAATAAGCAGTAAATAACAAAGTAATTGCAGGTTTCAGAGTAAGTCTCAGCATAATAATCAAATTAAAAAAATAACAAGGAAATTACCTGATGCTGATGCTAGCCGACCATAGGTTGTAGCAGGTTATGATTTTGTC
The DNA here is from genome assembly GCA_027924585.1 of Larix kaempferi. Lineage (NCBI taxonomy): Eukaryota > Viridiplantae > Streptophyta > Pinopsida > Pinales > Pinaceae > Larix > Larix kaempferi. Next base: position 8,696,401 of record BSBM01000893.1, read on the forward strand.
CTCATAGACAGCCAAAACGATGTGTCCACCCTACCGACCAGCTATTATCTTGCTGGCCCTTGGAAATTCAAGGATTTCCAAGCCCCCGAGCCCACAAACTGTTAATCCTGAGAGCAACCATCCTTCGTTTCTTTCCATAACTCCATGGTAATAATCTGTTGAGTTAACCCCCTCCTCAGACTTTCTTTGAGTTTCCCACCTCCTCAAAGCTTCGAGTTAACCCCCTCCTCGGCATTCCTCCTTTTTCACAAAAAAAAAATACTCCCCGTTCCTCTCCTCCAAAAACCCCCTATATACATTTTTCCCTTACTCGAGAAGGCCTTGGTCTTACTCCACTGCCCCCCCCCCCAATTTCCCTTCTCGAGCCCCTCAATCATTAACTTCTTTCCCTTGTGTATTGAATGTTATTAATGTCATATATAAAATATTATATACATAGTTGACCCTATTATGTCTAACTTAGAAATGGTAATAACCACACTTTAATAATTTATTAATCAATATTTAAATTTTACCTATTTTGCAATCGTTGTGACATAGATAGTAATATTATTAAAATAACATTAATTAAGTAATAATTTTAATTAAATCTCCACAAAGTAATAATAAATGGTGAATTGAATAAAATGTCTTTTAAATCATTTGTTTATCACATGAGTACCCTAACATCTACATAGTATTGTCATTCTTCTAAACAAAGCACCCTTAAGGTTCTAAACAATCTTACTAATTAATTAGATAGTACCATTACCTTATTTACAACAATTCTTGGATGACGATGTGAACTGACGACACTTGTCTCAATTGTTTATCATGATGTTTACCAACAAGTAATACATAGCTTAAATGATTTGTTTTAAACCTCTTAAATAACTTGATATTCATTATCTGAGTTCGATCAATGCATGATTTACATATTTACTTATGACGGCTTATACATTTATTTAATAGGTTAAGTGTTCGTAATATCGATACTAGTGTACATGTGCAAGGTGTGCATGCATGGCCAGCGTATGCACAGATCAGAAATGTACTATAGACAAACCCCATCCCGCCTATGCATATTTGCTAACTAATAGTAGTATTTACCCCCATGTAGGAAAACAAGCATAACATGCATAGTACAAGTACCTTAACATCCTCAGTTATTTATCAGTTAACTCTATACGATTTCACATCATTGTCTTTATCTTTACATTAGTTTAATTAATCATGTACAAGGAAGGGTACCTACTATCACTAACTGAGAATCAAGGAATACCCAACCCTCAACAATACTAACTAACTCATCCTCCCTTCATAACCTACATCCAGCATCCTCCCTATCCTTCCTCTGCTAGTACAAAAGTGGATGTCAGACTCACCGATCTGACCACATAGAACTTGAGAGCAATAGCGTCGGCTGAACAGCGGACCTATCCTCCCCTAGCAGGCATCCGACCATTGTCATCACAACTACATGGGGAGCGTGTCTCAGCACGGCCCTCCCACGACCTCGGGTATCATAGGAACATAGGGTGGGGAACACATCCATCCCTCTCAACATACTGGGCCTACGCCCTTATCAACTCATACTTTGCTGCTATCGGGATTATCAGTTTGTGTTATCGTATCATCATTCTTGGATGCTAAGGTTTACAGTACGAACATATTCTCTTTGTGTCCCATATATCAGATCAAGTAACTAGCTATCTGGTAGCCCCTGTGTCCTGTAGATTAGTATTTCGCATAGTACAATTTATAGAAAGCATTTCCCATTGATCGCCAATTGATCCATGTTATCAAAATCACTTTGTTTCATGTAACCCTTTTAGTTCATCATAAATACGTATGACATATAATACTTCAATACTTCATACAAGAAGATGGTATCCACGTATCGATTCCTATATTTCACATTTCGTTAATGAAAACATATAAACATATACTGTAATCGTAAGATAAAGAAATCACACGATAATCATGACATCGTAACCGCATGACATAATAACATCATAATCATAGTGAAATCATAAAACAAGGTAACATTATATAATGAGGTCTGTCATGTCGTGATATAGTTTACTTAGTCGAGTTGAGTTCAATAGATAATGAGGAAGTATAGTGTGTCTTAATTGATAAATGCATGTAATAAAATATGGGGCGTTACAATGATGATAGTTAACATTCACTTAGATAATTTTGGTCTATGGAACCTTAAGAAATAAAAATAAGAAATTACTTGGTTTGCTCTAGAGTTTTATTTCTATGCTCAAAAAGCTTGGAGAGGAATGTTCCTAAATTACACTCATTTTGATGTGATAGAAGGTTAGGAAGGTTCCTATTGTTACAAAAAAATTGAAAGTGAGATCTTATGTGGGCATACAAATTTAAGAGGAAGTGATGTTCATCCTCACACTAGTCTCACAAAGATAAAAAATATATCATAAGTAAATTTATAAATAGTTTAGAGTAATGAAAATATATTAAATTTATATTTACTATAAAAAATATCCATAATAGATTTAAAATTATTTTTCTATACAAATTTACTTACACTTTCAATTTATTAAAAAAATTAATTATTATTATTTTTTTTAATTTTTTGTATTTTTTTAACATATTAACTTTGAAGTATATATATTTTTTTTGATAAAATTCACACAAGGTTGAAAAATATTTTTAAAACATAGATTGTTTTATAATTATTATAATTAAAAATATAATATTTAATAATGTTTTTAAAAAATATTTTTTTAGAAAAGAACACATATTTTAAAGTAATAATAACATTGTTAGTTTAGTGTAACTTGGGTTGTTGGGAGGAATGATTGTTAACTTCCTCAATGTAATTTGCCTGGTCTATCAAACTTTAAGAAATAAAAATCAGGAACTACTTGATTTGCTTTAAAATTTTATTTTAAATACTATGATGATGATGATGATGATTACTGTCCACTGAGACCCTTTGGTCTATTGGACCTTAAATAAACAAAGGTATTATTTGGATTTCTGTAGAATTTGATTCCTAAGATTAAAAAGTTGAGAAAGAAGTGTTCCTACGTCTCCATAGTTTTGACAAGTCAGGAGATCCTACAGATTAGAATTGTAGCAAAGATTAGGAAACTATAATTGAATGTGGGTGTACGCATGGCACTCTAAAATAAAGAGAGATTCGTCGTCAACCTCTCATAGACTCACAAAGTCAGAAAATCCTTTCCTTCCATTGCATTTTAGGAATTGTCCATCGCCCTGTTTCAGTATGAAGCTCATGAGAGTTCATTCTTATCTTGGCAATATTAATCTTCTATGAAAATCCTCAGAGCATATCTAAGAGCTGATGTATACCTCACAATGAAAGAATTTAGGAATAAGATTAAGAGTGGTCAATGCAGTAAGATGAGAAACATAATAATAATACAGTAGAACTCGGATAGAAGCAAAAATACTTCACACACACTAATTCATTAATCACAAATGGACAAATAAATAATACAATGCATGAGGAATTTGAATGCCAAGGTGGCAATTCGAATTGGCCTCCATGGAGTGAGCAAAAGATCACTGGAGTGTCATCATAGCACAACTAGTAGTCTATCTCTTCATCAGTGGGAGTCATAAATGCTCAAGTAACTATCAACCATCAATCAAACTGAGTCTAACTGAGTGTGGTAGGTGTAACTGAGTGTAACCGGCACATGGAGACACTAATTGAATCAAGGAGGCTCAGTGGAGGGCGCATGAGGAGCTAAATGAAGTCAAAATTAGCAGTCTAGTCACACTGGAGGTCCATCAGAGTGGTAAGGTCAGATAAGAGTGAGTGAAGCCTAAAATCAAGGAGAGAACTCAATTAACTGAAGACAACTGGATTGGTAGGTGAAGAAGGGCACCTTTGTCAAGTGGATGGTGAGATGTGGGAAAATCACTGGCTAGGAGGGCTCAATCTGAGTGGAAACAAGCTCCCGAGTGCTGGAAGACTAGGGACTAGGGGCTGGAGGTATCAACCTGATTACTGGGAAGCATGCGGATGCATGCTGCATCCAGGAATGCATGCAAGATTGAAAATGCAAAGGATAAAAATGTTGGTAGGACTAGAATGGAGTATAGGAATATCCTAACACCCCCCCTTAATCCGTCCTGGGCCCTAGTAACTGAGACCAAAGTTCACCCAATACAATGAATAATAACAATCAATAAATCGAGGAAATGGGGAAAACCCTCATGGGAAAAATACTCCCCCTCAAAATAGACTGTAAGGCACACACAAAAATAAATGCTCCAAACTCAAGCAGGTGTGATGCTTGGTCATATGTCTGGAGGTATCTTCTTCTTGGGAAGAAGTGGATCATGCTCAGAAAGCATGTTCTTGCTCTTTAGAGTCGAATGTGAAGAGAACAAATCCAAAAGTATGAGGATGATCCTTGAACTTGTGATTCGAATCAGTTGGGGTAGGATCAAATCTATGAATGTGCAGATAGTCTTTTGTCTTCTCCTTCGAACCATCATGGGTGAGATTATGCCAAAAAGAACCATCAAATGATTGCTTGAAATCCGAATCAGATTTAAGACTTGAAGAATAGTTTCTTGAGATCTCCTTTGAACCAATAGGGGTGAGATCAAAACCATCATATGCATGAGAAATTATCCCAAGTAGTGATTGCTTAGAATCCAAATTAGATCCAAGACTTGAATCATGGTTTCTTGAGATCACCTTTCAACCATTAGAGGTGATATCAAAACCAGTAAGTGCACGAGAAATTATCCCAAGCGAATGGCAATGGCCATAATCTTCAATAACCTTCTGAAAGCATGAAATAATGATCATATAGTAGTAAATAAGAGGTGATTGATCAGGGAGAGAGATTGCTTTACCTCCAATGGCTGATTTTACCTCCAAAACATTCATGTGATCATGATGCAAACCAACAAACTTTGGTGCAAGAGAGGATTTAGGACCTTCTACAATTTCTAGAGTGTGAGCTGGCACCGAATTCGAAATAGAAGAAATTTGGAGCATGAGTGAAGAATCTGCAAGTTCTTCTTCTTTGTGGCTAACTTCAATATGTAATATGTTTGATACTGATTCATGATCAATGAGGTCATTAAGGAGGGTGAATTCATCACTTTGCTTGCTCTCGAAAGGGTTTGAACCAATCCCTTCATTCTGCTTGCCAAATCTTTCATCTAGGTGGGCCCATAGCTCTTTTGGAGATTCAACATCATCAAGGGAGTAGAATGACAAGCTTCGAGACATAGCAAACATTATGGCTGAAATGGCTCTGCCACCTTTATTTAAAATTCCATCTCTTTTTCAGAGGATTCGAACTCTCTTTCAAAACATTAATCAAAGAGATCATGTCTCTTCAAATATGCTATCATTTTTGGTTTCCATTCAACATAGTTGAATAGATAAAGAGGAGGATCTTTTGAAAACATGGAAGCTGTAGAAGACCTGCAAAAACAATAGAAATGTTTGTAAGTACTACTACTACAAAAGTACAGAAACTGTTGCAATTGCTGCACTAGAAATCTTGATAATAACCTGCAAAAAACTCTCCGGAATGGAGATAAACAATACTCTCAACATGCTTTGATACCATGTGAAAATCCTCACAGCATATCTAAGAGCTTATGTATACCTCACAATGAAAGAATTTACGAATAAGATTAAGAGTGGTCAATGCAGTAAGATGAGCAACATAATAATAATACAGTAGAACTCGGATAGAAGCAAAAATACTTCACACACACTAATTCATTAATCATAAATGGACAAAGAAATAATACAATTCATGAGGAATTCGAATGCCAAGGTGGCGATTCGAATTGGACTTCATGGAGTGATCAAAAGATCACTGGAGTGTCATCGGAGCAAAAATAGTAGTCTATCTCATCATCAGTGGAGTCATCAATGCTCAAGTAACTGTCAACCGTTAGTCAAACTGAGTCTAACTGAGTGTGGTAGGTGTAATTGAGTTTAACTGGCACATGGAGACACTAGCTGAATGAAGGAGGCTCAGTCGAGGGAACACGAGGAGCTAACTAAAGTTAGAATGAGCAATCTAGTCACACTAGAGGTCCATCAAAGTGGTAAGGTCAGTTAAGAGTGAGTCAAGCCTAAAATCAAGGAGAGAACTCAGTTAAATGAAGACAACTGGACTGGTAGGTGAATAAGGGTGCTTTTGTCAAGTGGATAGTGAGATGTGGGAGCATCACTGGATAGGGGGGCTCAATTTGAGTGGAAATAAGCTCCCGAGTGTTGGAAGACTAGGGACTAGGTGCTGGAGGTATCAACCTGATGACTGGGTAGCATGCGGATGCATGCAGAATGCATGCTGCATGCAAGGCTGAAAATGAAAAGGATAAAAATGCTGGTAGGACTAGTATGGAGTATAGGAATATCCTAACATCGTCTTCTAGGAACTGGTTAATGCAGAGAGGTACTCTTGATCTTCCAGATTAGGATTAATGACTTCCTTGTAATATCTTAAATTTATCTTACCCTCTAAGTTTTTATCGTTCCACATCCTCTCTTTGAACTTAGATGTGATAGTATTTTTGAGGTTGTTGATATCTTGCAGAGTGGTATTTTCATCAATTCCCCAAATATTTAACCAAGCCATGGCATATTTATACCATTCTCTCTTGAGTTGATGATGTCCTTGACTAGAATTTAAAAACAAATTAGGGAGTCTATGGTTTTACATGTTATTTATCTTATTCTTGTACATCAGGTATCTAGACATAGTGATGATTTCGATGGGGAGAAGAACCACTTATAAAAGAAGAATATGATAGGGCATATTGCTCTTAATTTTGAGGTATATGTGATGAAATGCTTTTGAGTTTGCTCGATCTTTCTCCAAGATTATCGAGATATGCTGCAACCCAAAACTTCATAACTGTACAAGTGTTGTATTCAAGCAGAGAGTAAGTACATACACAGAGATATAATCAAGACAAGAGAGATGAGTCGAATGCATCCAACGGGTTATATTCATATTGATAGGTATATTTATACATCTTACATGTGGTTGGAGCGGTTGCACCCGATCCAACGACTTCTTTAACTATACTATTACATAAGTAAGTAATGACAATTAAGGATCCCGAAGGGTCCCCTCCAATATCTCCCCCACGTCAAAATCTTTCTTCGTCTAGAAGAAAACATTAACAACCATGAACTACAACTCCTTTAGTCTCTGTCAGCAGACTGGTAGTGGCCAATCAAACCTTCTCACCTTTCCTGTCGATTCTCTTCCACGGTTGTAACATCTCCAGTGAAATAGATTAGTATTTAATGAATAAATTACCTCGAACAGATTCTTCGTTATATAAAAGAATTTCATAATAACTAGTATTGATGAGGACCAATAATTAAAACAGCATAATAATGCATTACGCGTCTTATACCATTATGTAACATCTGCCAAATATTGATGTGAGGATTTAGTGAAATTAAAAACTTTCTTTTATAGCACATAATAAAGATAAATAAACCCCATGGAGTGCTTTGTAACATCCCACTAAGTAACATTTTCTATTGATTTCTTTTCTTTCACTACATACATTAAACTGGACAAGATTTTATCACATACATCTAAATACAACACTTATAATTTGTCAGATACATTTAGATGCAACATTTATAAATTTATCACATACCTCTAGAAGAGGACATAGAAGTAAATGACACAACATCCCAATCGACAAAACCATAAGCCAAATTTAAACACACATGATCGAGACAAGGATATAGGTGGTTCACCCCGGTTGGGCTACGTCCACAAAGGCAGGTCAATTCTTGTAATATTCAAAGTCAAGGGATACATTATGCAACTCAATGTTGCTATTCTTCCAGCTTCTCCTCTAGAGGGAGATCAATCTCAACAATAATCAAATTATTTCTTCTCGAAAGAGATTACATCTTACGACACCGTTGTCGCCATAATTAATTGCCACTCTCATCAAGAGTATAGTTTATAGATAAAATGAATCATTTAAAATATATATATATATATATATATATATATATATATATATATAACATGTCGAAGGCGTCGAGTCAGTATTTAAGTGATATCTCAAAAATTTACACAGTGACTTCCTAGTTCATCAACTAGATTCACAAAGACTTGCATGAGATAAGCTATTTCAACTTTCATTAAAATAAAACGTAGGATTCCATACCTTCTTCTGGTTTTATCCTAGCATTAACATACCTTCGAAAAATCCACATCGTCTTTATTGACGTACAAGTACATACTTTTCACTTTACCTCAAATTTTATAACCATTTTGCATCTCATAAGAATCCTGAGAACCTTTATATCCTAATCGTATTATTATTGAAAGTATACAAATATTAATATTTCAATACTCCTACATTAGCTAATTGGCTTGACGTAAGCTCTTTATACGTTTATAAACCCATGATTAGTTATTATACCCTCTCACTTTTCCATAGCATAAGTAAATCATACATCACATGTATGATCTATAATTATAACTCCACATCGATGCAATTAAGATTTATATTATTGAATATAGAGAGTGTCGAATATGAAATAAGCAAAGATTCGACCTCTTTAAATATGCGAAATCGATCCTCTTGCTATAAGGCACTTTAGCTCTCCTATAGTTACGGCTACCATCGGTTAGCATATTTTTAAACCGAAACTTAACAATTGAACTGAAGTCATTGAGCACAGAATACTGTCAAGTTATAAAAAAATAAAAAAGGGGACTACCGAAACTAAAAGCAGAGTTTATGCTCAGGTCAACATGAAATTCACGTCTTAGTAGCGATTCAACTCAGATCCGAACTATTTTGATGTCTAGCGGAGGCAAGAACTCAGATCGATTAGATCCAAGCTGTTGCAGATGGTCAAAACAATATAAGAAGTATATTTCCTACACATTGCATACCTATCTCAGGTGAGGATTTGGAAGAGCAGAGACTTAATCTCGTCATACAGAAAGCAACAGGGCACTTGACCGCAATGACAACTAGGGTGAAAGGGAAGATGCTAAGACCAAATTCAGTTATTCTGTGATACTAGAATATTGGGTATTGCAGAAATTAAATGTGAATTTACTACATCTCAACAGCTGCCGATAATGTTCAATTTCCCGGAAAACCAGACTCGCCTATAGTTTAAAGCAGTAAACATGGAAATAACATGCAATACACACTCTACATAAATATTTCTTTGAGATCCTGAACAATGCAGATTGAGTAAAACGGGTGGGCTTATGTGGGTGCTGTTTTAACACCAACCCAAAAACACCCAAATGCGAAAATGAAAAAAAATTAAAACGCCAATAAGAGAACCTAAATACCTTACTGGGTCTTTACAAATACCGAAATTTGGTGCAGGGAAACAGAACTTCTCAGATACTATTGAAGGTTCGCTGGATTTGTTCCCGTTATGTTCTTGATGGCGAGATCAGACCCACCAATTTTCTTCCAGCAGACCTCTATCTTAATTCCTCGAATCATTGTTTTCCCGCTGCCAAGCTATCGCCCAGCTGGTAACAGGCAATAACACCATTACCACTCCTCGCCCAGCTTCCACAATCTCCATCCACTACTTGGATCTCGATCCAAAGTTGAAACGCCATTTCCCAAACTCCTTCCTCCAGGCAGAACCGCCTAGCCAGAGAGATTCCCCCCGGCTCTCTCCCTGTGCCATTATAAATAAGTAAAAGTAATGGAGGTTAATGGGCTCGGCTCTCTCCCTCCCTCGAGAGAGGCCTCCCAAATAATTTATTCCCCAAATCAAAGGGATTCGATCCCCTTTCTCCGGTCCTATCTCCACCATCGGTCGAACCACAAACTAGAAAGATACCACGTCTTTACTTCAAGGTGAGTTTATTAATTGTCCACTATTACACTCCTTTTTCTACAAGGAACAAGTGGTAGATCAATGGATCTTCGAAATCCACACTCTAAACTTAAAAAATCGTGTCTCCTCTAAAATAACCATAAACAATTAGTAGACTTGAAAAGGGATCCCGAGATGGAGGCTGCTCCAATAACCATAATCTCCTTTTAAATGTTTTTCTAATCCTCTTTATAAATACAAGTATTTCTATTGTTATCTTTTATTAGTGCATCTTTCGTTCTTTAGGAAGGCACCAAGCATATATGTTTAATATATGTAACTCACTCCCCAAAATTAAAATGCATCCTTTCTTTTATGTCTATATGTATGATATATATACTTTTGTACCTTTTTCCTCTTTGACATCTTTTAATGTCTAGGACAATTTAAGTATTTGTAGAGTATACTTTCACCATTATACTTGAGTAGAGATATCTAAGGTATCTCTCTCCTATGTGTATGTGTACGAGTGTTCCCTTAACTCGAGTCCGAGTCTCTCTTTTGGCGATAAAACTTAACACCAATTTTTTATTAAACATACCCTTCACCAAGATATTATTATTATCGACCCTCATAATACTTCTATGGTCTATATATATATATATAGAGGTTTTATTGTCCCTTGCAATAAGTGAATGGCCCAACTTGTTATTGTATACATATTAAGTTAATACTATCCTTAGCTTCTCTCTTAAGTTTGTATTAGATTATAGGTTATTTTATTTGTCGGCCAAATGACATATCTAAGACCAATCGTTTACTAAGGATTAATTATAGCTTCAAATACTAATTAATTTAATCAAGTAAGTTTCCGGTGTTCATCTTCCTTCCGGTTCCCAAGGCACCAAAATTCCCCGCTACTTAACTCGAGGATCCTTAGTCATTTTCCCTCTCCCCTTAGCGGATTCAGTTGCCGTAGTTTAATTGCGTCACTGTCCTTAGTCTCCTAGGTTTACAATTACAACTTTGGATATTAACCACATAACTTGCAAGGTTTTCACTAGTGGGGCCTTGGCCTTGAGCTCCTCATGAGAAACCATTAATCGATTATATTTACAACATGACAGCATAAAGGAGGGATATTACAACGGTCTAGGAACTTCTGGGCTTCGTCGCTCTGCCGTTGCATCAACTTACCATTTGCCCGAAAAACTTCTAAAATGACATTTGAATAGATGTTTATGTGTGTCAGCATCGGGGGGCTTGATCAATTTAAGTGTTCTTTTGTCATTATTAATGTGAAGCACTTTCTCTGTGTGGTATAGATGTCTTCTGCTTGAAATACATGGTTTTCGTAGACTTTGCTGTCGTGAGGCTTCCTGCAAGTTCTGAATGTGTCGCTGCTTCTTGTGGTCAATACCAACTGATATTGGTCGAGTTGACTCTACTCGAATCGACATGACTTACTTGACTCGACATGACTTACTTGACTCAACATGACTTACTTGACACGACATGACTGACACTGGTCGGTAAGAAACCGACTCAATTTACAATTCTTATGAAAATACATGGTTCAATAAGCTTTGAACATCCCTTTTTCGACTTATTTTCAATGACTCAACACTTTTTACAATATCATGGACACTTTTAATACCAACCAAACTTATTATAAATAAAAAATTGACCATAAGGATTTCCAACTATATTTTTACACCAACTATTTTTGAGTTTCCACTAAAGACCATATGTTAATATGGGCCACACTTCAATGAACTATTTGACATACCGACTAATACCAATACCATCGACCAAATATAATATGACCTATAGGACTAACTCATCGACCAATATTTTATATCGACCATAATTATTTCGACTAACAATTTTTCAAAACTTCCACCATACTTCATAAAAGTTATATCAACCGAAGAAAGTAGTATCGACCTATTATTTGGTATCGACCATTGTTTGCTTTTGAGCCACTTTATACATAATACTGAAAAAGTTATTATATGGACCATTGTATAACATGACTGAACTTACAGAGCAAATGTGTCAATGAACATTTTAAACTCGAACTTATCGACCAAACGTTTATTCCTCGACCATTGGTGCAATTGACAGCCATGTCGATAGAGGCTGCAAGCTGACAGTTGTTTGGTTGTCGCATATATACAGTCTAAATTGTCGATACTTCCTTTTAGCATCCATTGGACGAGAAGTACATTTTCTCCAGTCGGTCGGGCATAGCATCCAAACGATGAAGATATGGCCAGCTGATTTTCCAACTTGTGCGTTCATCCATGAGCATGCAAGCAATCTTTAAATTTTTCCTAGCAGAGTCGAACAGTCCACCTTTTGGAATTATTCCACGAGCAGTCTGGTGATTTAGTCAGTGATAGTAGGGAGACCATTAGATAAGTAAAAACAACATACATGTCTCCGCAAGTGATAGTGGACCCTTCTTCTTCAGTAATCAATGAGATAACTTGATCAATGCCGTCGTCCCGTCTTTCCACGCGATATAAATAATCATTTTACCGTTTCATTTCCTTCTCTTCCGAATTGTAAAACCCACGAACTGTAAAACCCATGATGGTGGTGAACTGACGGCAGCAGTCAGCACTCTATTGCAAAACCCATGACAATAGTGAATCGACGACAACATTCAACACTCCACGACTGTACGTTTCAACTAGGGTTGCCAGTCTTCCATCAACCGAGCACATTCGACTTCTTCCTTACTTCAACTATACATCAACTAGAAACAAAGGACAGATCTTTGGCAGTCGTTCTACTGCTTCTCTATCCTGTCAAGTCACATCCATCTTTGGCATTGGCAGCCTTTCCCAATTAAGTGCCACCGGCAGGTTAAGAACACACAAGAAAAATATCTCATGCATAAGCAGTCTTCAATACTTATCGTAGGTTTCTTGCATCTTCATGCCATTTTGTATGGGCAGTCTTTCTTGCAGGTTTCTTCAATGAATCATTGTACAATTTCCTTCAGATTCAGTCATGCAGCATCATCATTTCTGAGCGTTTCTTGTAGGGTTCTTTCTTCTCACGATCTCCTATAGGTTCGAACCGCTCCTCCTTTGTTGATGCTGTCACCCAGCCAAAAAAGAATGACAGCGGCGCCATATGTTGTATTCAAGCAAAGAGTAAGTACATACACAAAGATATAATCAAGACAAGAGAGATGAGTCGAATGCATCCAATTGGTTATATTCATCTTGATAGGTATATTTATACATCTTACATGTGGTTGGAGCGGTTGCACCCACTCCAACAGCTTCTTTAATTATACTATTACATAAGTAAGTAATGACAATTAAGGATCCTGAAGGGTCCCCTCCAACAACAAGATAACGAGAGTGAAAATAATTTCAAGTAGGAACTTCTTTTACCCCACATCACCAAAATTGCTAATTTACAATTGTTTTATAGGCCAAAGTAAGCTTTCCACCCTCCGTTTATCCTCTTCTTAATGCTATAGTCCCAATTGAGCTGGTGATGGATATAAATTCCGAGATATTTGTAGGAGGAAACTTCCTCCAAGTTGTTATTGTCATAAACAAAATTAACAACCATGTATTTATTAGACTTGATAATCATAATATTAGTTTTGTTGGTGTTAACAATCATACCCATGTTAGAGCAAGAGTCCTTGAGGATCTCTAATTGATTATCAAGGTTAGAGGGGCTTCTTTCCAAAAGAACAATATCATCGGCATAAAGAAGGAGGATGATGACTATTCGAGCTAAGGTCATTCCAACACAACCTACTTCTTCTAAACAACTTTCTAGCTTATCAATCCAGATGTTGAAGAGGGTAGTGGATAGGGAGCATCCTTGTTTGACTCCAATACTACAATTGTGACCACCCCTCAATTCTCTTAAATTTTGCAATGAATTTCTTGTAAAACCTTATCGCAAAAGCTCTAAGTTCTAAAGGAAACTTTAGCTCATCTAATGTATTCCACAAGCTATTTCTAGGCACTATATCAAAATCTTTCCTAAAGTCCACAAAGTAGAAAAAGAGATTATATTTAGTATTACAACACTCCTCTGCAACTATCATAAAAGTAATATCTTGTGGATGTTAGGTATGAGAACTTGGTTCGTCCAATTTTCAAGATTTCTACTTGAAAACCTTCAATGTCTTTAGCTTTCCCATTAGCTAGGTATTGGACCTGGCCCAAGTAAGGAAATTTTGGTGGAAGATAGTTTTGGAGCTGTTAAGTTACAACCAAAATCTGATGAAGGAAGTTTTGGAAAGACATTTTTTTAGGTGTTGCGAAGTTGAGCGCAGCACAGTACTGACAAGGTAGGAACCGCGTAACTGAGCACTAGTTTCGCTAAGTGGTAGCACCGCGAAGTGCCAACAGGGAACCTATTTTGGGTAAAGAATGTAAGGGAAGGTCGAGCTGCAAAAGAGACCTATTTGGTTGAAGTACCCCATGATTCCCAACAGGAGGGTAAGGAGTCGTGCAGAAGGAAAGTGATTGGTCACATGAGCAGAGGCAGCACGACGTGAACTAGCCCCACAAAGCCGTTAGAGAAGGAACGACAGGGTGAAAGTGACCCATCTGTATGCACTCGACAGGGGGCGCTGAAAGCGACGTGACCACATGCAAAAGGATGGCCACGACGGAGAAGTCGATATTCGAGCCTAGAAGTCCTAGTTAGTGAAGTAACCATGAGAGTTTTGGGTAACCTTAGGGTTTTGGATCACTTGATTGTAAAGACGTGACCTAAGGGAATGACCTATAAAAGGGCACATTTTATAAGGGAAAGGGTTAATCTTTGTTAAATAATCTTCATTGTAAAATCTCCTAAGTGTTGAGAAGTGAATGCTATTGTAAAAGGGTTTGCAAGCTGTGTCCACAGAGACCTACGGAGAGAGAAGAGAGTCTACAGCTGAGTGCGCAGACTGGAACTATTGTACCCTTACCAAAGGTAATATAAAAATAGTTCCTATGGATGTAGCTCCCATACTGGGAGTGAACCATGTTAAATTATGTGTTATGTGATCGCTTATGTGCTTGAATATGTGTATGCGCTTATGTTGAATGGTTAATATCGGATTTATGACCTTATGTATTCTTCCTTTTCTATGTATTCACCGTAAGGATGATGAATGGGAGTAATATGTTAAGTATCAACACATGTGAATGAATGTTAGATGCATAACTCAATCGGGTAAACACTTAGTCCGCAAAGTTGGTATAGTGCAATTCCGTGAGCGCAGCACTGGAAGAGAGCAGTTAGATTATTTTTTGTTATAGTGTATAAGTTTTCAAGGGTTGCAGGCTAGTTGGCTGTTGAATGCGTCTTTTTGCACTAAGTAAGATCTATCAAGTTGCATAAGTGTTGGAAGGAAGCGCAGACTACCATTGCACTTTCCTATCGTTGAAAACACCCCTCATCCCACAGTCCTTAGATGCACAATAGGCTAAGTGTTAGCTGCAAAGAAGATGAACTTCACGCAGTCCGAAGTCCGCAACGCGAGTCCTATAGCGCACTACTCGCCAGCTCTGTTTAAGCTCTCATCACCTGGTTGTGGAAACCTGATTCTACAGCGCCCCCATTACTTCACTGTAACAAACATAAATAGGATAATGAAAAAATAATAATTGTTCATTATTATAATAGTTAGCTATTAATGTGAAGGGGCATAAACCTTCATTATTAATTCTCAAGCCATATAAAAAGCGAGCTATGTTGTAATATTCAATCATCCTTTATCTATTCAATTATCAATACATATTTTGGCCCATTAATGGATTATCTTATTTACCAAGTCTTTTGGTGAGTTATTTATGTCTGAACGAACTATTGTTTGCTTCATTTGGTATCAGAGCCTCATGCTTGGTTCTCGCCTTTGGATGCACTTTGGCTTTTAGCCTGTATTATAGGGTTTCCCTAAATTTATGGTCATTGACCACACATATCCTGCCACCACCAACAATCATTTGCTACTCTCCACACCTCCATTCCCCCACTCCGTTACACTCCTCTCGCCCTCTATACCATGCCTACGCTTGCTTTGCACAACATTCCCCCACACCCTTCACTTCTGCTCCACGCCATACTTCCACCTCCACTCTCAATCCTCCTGTCCACACATTGCTCTACCACTACCTTCTCAATCCCCTCATGCATTCATTCCCTCACTGTCACATGTCCACTACCATGATCCATGCCACACTCCACGAGCGTTGAATCCCCATCCCTGCACTCTGCATGCTCACCACCTTCCATTCGCTACCCTAATCATCTCTTAGATGCACACTCTGCACTCCACAGTTCCCACGCTTCCCATGTCGCTCTTCCCACACTATTTCATGAGCCACCTGGCCACACTTTCCCAACCATCCTTACACCCACGGTTCCCCTGTGCTTGCATATAACGCCCTCCTCCACCTTCAACTCCCTCCCGCAACGTCTCTGTTGTGTCCCACCTCCACATCACATCCACCTTTTCCCACGGGCCATTTGCTCCCTTCACACACAACGTCCCCATTCCTTCATCAAGCCTCGCTCCCTCCTTTTAGGACACTCTTTCCATTGTTTCCCCCTTATCATTGCTACTCCGTCACCTAGCTCGCACTGCCTTCCACCATAGTTCCATCATCCTCCCGTCATTCCTTTCGTCAAGCCTCCCCTCCCTTACTCCTACTCCCTCGTCCCACACTCCTCCGCTTGCACGCCCCCTTTGTAGCCATAAAATTCCACATCAACTTGTCTCCCATGCCCTCGCCAACTCTTCTTCCTGGTCCATGTCTCCATCCAACCGTGGCCTGCGTAGTCCTCCTGTGCATTCTCCCAGCGCTCACCATTCCACACAACCTCCCTCCCTTCTGTTCACACCTCCACTTCACCATTCCACTCACTCCCACTGCTCCACCTCTACTTCTCCCACTTCTGCACCCCTTTACCTCCCTCCTGCTGCATTTCTTCCTCCACCTGCCCTCCTCTCCTGCTCCAACCTCTTGCACCCATAGCTGTCGCCCTAGCTGCCACCTCTGTCGGCTCTCCACTCCCATGCCCAGCTCCTACATCCATAGCCGTCGCCCTAGCCGCCACCTCCACCTGCCCTCCACTCCTATGCCAAACTACTCTCACCCCTAACCCTCCCTACTGCTTCGCGCCTGTTCCACACTCCAATCCATCTTCCACCTCCATTCTCCTCTCGCTTCAAACCCTAATTTTTTAAAAAATTAATCATATTGGAACATTATAATAATATTTTTATATTAGTTCTAATATTCTAATTTTGAAAAAAACTATATATATTAATTTATAATAATAACATTTATTATTATAAAATTATTCAATTCCAATTTTTTTAAATATTATTATTATTTATAATAACATATAGTATTGTTATGAGAGATATAGTTATTATAATAACTTTAAAAAAAAAAGAGGAGCACAAATAAAAGTGAAAAGAGAGTCAAAGTAAAAAAAATATAATAATAAAATAATAATTATTTTTAGAAAAAAAAGGGAAAAAAGGGTTATTTAACCTAATACAAAGAGAAAAAATCAAAGAAAAAAAAGTCAAAATCAAAGGAAGACTCCTTGTCAAAAGAAGTCAAAGACAAAATCAAAGAAGTCAAAGAAGATTCCCTCGTAAAAAATAAGTCTAGGATATCTATCATCAGAGAATTTAAATTCAAGGAAGACTCGTAAAAAATTCAAAGACCCTTGATCGTCGAAAAAGTCAAACACTATCTATCTCTGAAGAAATCAAAGAAACACCATCCATCACCAAAAAGTCGAGGACCATGGAAGCCAGTTTAAGAGTACAAATAGAGAAATTCGAAGCCAAGTTAAAGTGTTATCAAAGAGACAATGAAGAATTACAAGACATGAATACGAACTCGGAAGTAATGATTACAATACATGAGATGCAAAAAGAGCTCAGGGAACAAAAAATTTATGAACAAAAAAAGCATATAGAAAAATTGTCTACACAAATTGAGGAATTAAAAGACAAAAGTGATTTCAATCAGAGACTAAAAATCAAGATATAAAGAAAGAAATAAATGATTACGAAGCAGAAATAATACGCTTGAACAAATCCTTAGCAACAAGGATGAAGGGGTTTTGTTCGTTCCTCGAACCGCACAGACCCTTGGTCTTTATAAAAAACCTCAAGAATAGTGTAAGCATCCAACAAATGGTTATGTTGCCGCGCTTGAACTGGTGATGAGTACCATAACTAAAAATT
This sequence comes from Larix kaempferi, assembly GCA_027924585.1. Lineage (NCBI taxonomy): Eukaryota > Viridiplantae > Streptophyta > Pinopsida > Pinales > Pinaceae > Larix > Larix kaempferi. The sequence continues at coordinate 8,714,451 of BSBM01000893.1, forward strand.
GGCATCCAGACAAGAACGAGATTTGGAGCTGGTGCGACAAGATAGAAATAGATTTTGCCAAAAAAGAGAATAGACATCCGCATCTTTCTAACGTAGATTGACTAAATAAATACCTGTGGAAGGATATCGATGAAATTTTCTGGCCATATTTTGGAAACGAGTTACATGAGTCGATATCAAGACTCGCAGAATGAAAGAACTGTTTCCAACTAGAATTAGCTATCGAGTGGACCCCATAGCTTATTCAGAGGCTCAAAGATGTAGATAGTCCACTATCGCGAGGAGTCGACTTTTGGGTTGATAGTATACTAGAAGGCTTCGTGACAGAGTTCGTTGTGGACACTCTGAAGTCCTACAGCGCAGCCAAGGCAGAGTTTTTCAAAGGTTTCAGAGGTAAGTACCTCAACAATCTGAGTTTATATATTAAAATGCTTTTAGCTGAGAAAGGCATTTTAAGAATGCAATAAAATTCCTAGAAGTTTTTGAATCTGTAATGGTCAATAGCATATATAGTTATTCCAATGAAGATACACACAATTTGAGAAGTGGGAAAAGATATAAGTTTAATACTGAGAAGATTGGACTCTATGTAGACACTGAACTAGAAGTTGATCCTGATAGCTAGACCACACCTCCATCAGCCACCTATCATCCTATTACTCTGTAGAACCCACCGGTTGTGAATACCGCGCCTCCCATTTCACAGAGTCCTCCATTTGTTAATATTCCTATTCCGCAGAGCGTCAATACCAGTAACACCGCGTGAGTGAGTTCTTAGACCATCCCGACTTAGACCATTCCAACTTAGAATATCCTAATTCAGAACATTCTGAACAGTAACATCCCTAACACCACTCAAACCACTACGCAGAATATTGTACCACTTGGAAGGAGAATGCGGGATGATATCAAGCTGCTGATATTTAAAGGATCGAGTCTAGAAGACCCTGAACAAAATTGGTTTCTATGTGAATCCGTGTTGAGTGTCAAGCAAGTTCAAGATGATGTTGTGAAGCAAGCGCAACTCATCGCTACATTTAGAGATAGAGCCTTGAACTGGTTCATGAAGTATTCTCAGGGACAAAATAGAACCTTAGTGGAGATTAAGGCTGCACTATTAAGAGAGTTCAAGAAGCCAAAGTCTGAATCCCAATGTATAAAAGAATTAAAAGATATTAAGCAAAAACCCAATGAGACAATATGGGAATTTGACCAGAAGTTTAAAACATTGTTAGACCAGGTCAGTTTTGTCATAGCACCGCAACAACACCAGGAGTGGTTCATAGCCCTGATGTTGCTTCATATCATACTGCCATTGATGTAGCAGAAAGTGGCTTCACAAGTAGAATCCCTAGATATTGTGATGAAGTTAGAAGCTTCACCGGAATGTCTCGGATCCAGACCTAGCTGGCTACCTTGACATTACAGTTGCAGGACATAAAGAAGGGGAAAGAAGAAAGAGAAGAAATCTGGTGTACAGGATGCAAGGGAGAAGGGCACACTAGGGAGAATTGTCTTTTGTTTCAAGAATACCTTAACAGTGGAGCAAAAATCCACTGAACCAGAACCAAGCACCATGGTGTGAGATCTATAGAACTAGAGGACACTGGCCAGAAGATTGCAACTTAGTTCAGAAGTATGTGTGAACACCTAAGAATTTATATTGCACATTCTGTAAATCTGTTGGACATGATGATTCCAACTGTAGAGCATATGAGCTCATGATGGAAAGAAAACAAGACTTAGAGCATATGCGCAGTGGAGTGTATAGAGTCCAAGAATAAACATCGCAGAACAAGGATAACGTGCAGTATGATCAAGGTGCATACAGAGGCTGTGGAGGATTTCACGGAAGAGGAAGAAATACTGGCCCAGGACAAGGAAGAGGAAGAGGCCAGATGATATGTTATAACTATGGCCAACCAGGTCACTTATCTAGATATTGCACTAGTGCATGCACTGACTATAATTATTGTAAATCCTTTGATCATGTTATTGAGACATGCTTAGTGTTAGCAGCATAAATGCATAAAAGAAAGCAAGAAGTACCTAACCCGAATATTCCGTTGATCGCAACAGAGAAAAGGATTGCAGATCCAAGTATTAACATCATGACGCGAAGTGGCACTGCAACAAGAAGAGATAGTCAAGCAGAATCTTTGACTTCTAGAAATTTTGAAACTAAGCAAACCCCTACTGAAGCAGTCTGGATCAGAAAAGCTACTGGGACAACAACTATTTTCAACCTAGAGAAAAGAAAATAAATATTTGAAGAAGCAAGGGACATCTTCAAAGAGCCAACACCTATATAACCAAGAATCTAGTTGAGAAGTGACACAATGCACATACAAGATATGCCAACATCGTATGACAAAACGTGCACCACAACAGAGACAGACACCTATGTTGCATAGTTCCTATGGAGGTGCTGAAATTATTGAAGAGCGCAGACACTGTAGTGGAATTAGAAAAATTGTTAAACCAATATGAATCATGCAGTGAGATGAATGCTGCCTAGAGCACAGTTCATCACATCAAGAGCCATAAAATAACAGGAAGAGAAATGAGGCTCAGTGCGCAGATAGGAGATTATGAGATGGATGAGATCATCTTTGACTTAGGATTAGAGGTAAATGTATTGACGTGGTATTGACTAAGCATGCATGGCAGCAGATGGGGAGACCAAAGTTGTCATGGTCACCGATACAATTGAGATTGGCCAACCAATAGATAGTCATACCTTTTGGGAGATTAGCAAATATTATCGTTGACATTGATGGAGTGCGAAGTCATGCAGACTTCGAGGTTATTGAAATTGTGGATGATAGTCAGCCTTATCCAACACTATTGGGGATAAATTGGGCGATGGATAACCTCGCAATCATAAACCTGAAGACCAATAAGACGATCTTTGAAGGGAAGGATATTAGGGTCATAGTACCATTGGACCCTTCACAAGGAGAGAGATACAGTGAGCCGATTTAGGAAGGATCCAGAGCACAGGATCTTGATTGCATCTATAAGATGACTGTGAATCAAGATGACTACATCAATCCTACAACGGATGGAGCACTTAGTTGGCAATGTGACAGTTCTTGCATCTCAGACTCCGATGCAGGACTGGAGAATTGACAAAGCTGTATGCATGAAGTATCTACAAGATGATGCGCGTAGATCACAGTCACTATGCTAGATTGGAACAAAGGTAATTCCAATCCCCACTTATGATGGTTCAACTAATGTTTATTCATTTATTCAAGACTATACTGTATTAGTTGCAACTGAACATCGCATACCAACATTAGATATAGAACTACGTGCTACACCTTCCAGATGGTGGGATGTGCATAAGCAGACTTTAACCATATGGGATCAGTGCAGACATATGATGCAAATCATATTCATAGAGAAAGTTGCACTAACATTTGGAAAGTATAAATGACAGACGGATCTGAGGGATCACATTGAACATTTTCACAAGCATGGGAAAAGAGACCATAGACAAAATGGATTCATTTGTTTGTGCACACACTAGAGAAAATTCCAGAGGATTGGTATACAGACACAGAGCTTTGTAGAGAAACCGCAGATTGGTCTATGTTGACTGTGAAATTCCAGAGAACTTTTAGTTTTGAAGACGAAAGTCCAAGCATAAATGAAGCTCTGCAAGTTATCAAAGAAAGGATATTCACAGAGGAATGCCCAAGTATAAATGAGGCATTAGAAGAAATCAAAGAGAATATATTTGAAGATGTCAAAGTACCTGTGAACCTACAAGCAGAATGGGAAAGAATGATAGAACACGCCCTTGAGTGTTATAATCTTGCTGAAAATTAAGAAGAACAAGAACAAAGCGATGAGGAGGATCCACGCAGCATCAATATACCAGAGTCCGAAGGAGCGTGCAATGTAGAGGGACCTCCATTAGAAATTACAGATATGAGTGGACCTATTAAGACAAGAAAAGTGAACATTGGCACAACTGAAGAGCCGAAGTTCGCATCCATTGGAGATTATTGGGATGATGCAATGGTCGCGTAGATCACCGATATCCTACATGAATATCAGGATTTATTTTTGATGAATTTTTCGAAAATGAAAGGAATTTTAGGAAACTTGGGAGTTATGAAAAATACCTCTCAAGCCAGGCACAAAGCCCGTTCAGTAGAGGCCTTATAGACTGAACCCTAAATATAAAGAAAGAGTGAAGGCAGAGATTGACAAGATGCTTGATGTAGGGATTATTGAGCTAGTTGAAGAGTGAGAGTGGATAAGCCCGATGGTTATCCAAGATAAAAAGACTAATGGTGAGATCAAAATCTATGTAGATCTAAGGAAGTTGAATGATGCTTCGCTACATGACCCATTTCCTACTCCATTTACACATGAAGTATTAGCTAATGTTGGAGGAAATGAGGTCTATTCATTTATTGATTGATTTTCTGGATATCATCAGATTAGGATTGATATAGCAGACATACATAAAACAATATTTGCCACTGAATGGGGATCATACCAGTATACAGTTATGCCCTTTGGGTTGAAGAATGCGCCTGCCATATTTTCCATAGTTGTTGTGGCTGCATTCAAAGACTTTATCCATACGTTCTTAGAAGTCTATTTTGATGATTGGACTATCTTTGGTTTGCTGAAAAACCATTTTGAGAACCTGAGAATGATGTTAGCTAAGTGCAGAAAACATCAAATCTCTTTGAATTTGAAGAAATGTATTTTTTGTGTGCCTTATGGTATTCTTCCAGGACACATTATGTGCAGACAAGGTCTGATGGTTGATCTTGCGAAGGTCGTAGTGATTGTGAATTTACCTGCACCAAACTTAGTGAAGCAGTTTCGCACGACACTAGGGCATATAGGATACTATCGAAAATTCATCAAGGGTTATGTGCAGATAACTGCATAGATGGAGAAATTGCTGAAGAGAGAAGCGCAGTTCATATGGAACACAGAATGTGAGCAAGGTATGGACACGCTAAAGGAGAAAATGGTAACTACGTCGATCCTTGTTTTTCCAGATTGGGATAAGCTGTTCCTTGTACATGTTGATGCTTCATCTATAGCATTAGGCATTGTGCTCATTGAACCAAGTGAAGGGAGTATTGATCACCCCATTGCATTCTTGAGGAGGAATCTATCTTCAGTTGGAAAGAACTATAAGATCATTGAAAGAGAGGGTCTAGATATGGTATACGCACTGCATAAATTCAGGCACTATTTCCCGTGTGTGAACTTCTCCATATACACTGACCATTCAGCTCTGAAATACTTGGTCAATAAGCCAATGTTAGGGGGGAGAATATGCAGATGGCTATTACTCTTCCAAGGGTATGATTTTGAAATTGTGGTTAAACCAGGAAGATTGAACCTAGGACCTAACCATCTCTCAAGGATTGAGTCAGGTGAGGAACCCATCAATATTGAAGACAATCTTCTTGACACGCAGTGATTTTTCATACAAATCGTTGATGTCTATTATAAAGATATTGTAGACTTCTTGACTACAGGATTGGAACCTACTGATTTCACTACGCAGCAGAAGAAGTAGCTGGTATTCAAAGCAGTGGACTTCACTATAATTGCAGGTTAATTATATAAGTTGGGACGAGATGAAGTACTGCGTAGATGTGTATTGGAGTATGAAAAGCCATTCATATTGGCTGATGCACATTTAGGTGTATCCAGAGGTCACTATGCCGGAAGAGCTACTGCGCAAAAGATATTGCAAGCAGGGATATGGTGGTCTACAAGTCAAAAAATTCAAAGGAACATTGCCAGAGATGCAATGTCTATCAGAGGATAGGAAGGCCATCCCGAAGAGATGAAATGCCATTGAGTCCGCATTTGACACTTCAAGCATTTGAGAAATGGGCTATTAATTTCATGGGACCTATTAACCCAGCAGGAAAAAAGACTGGTGTGAGATACATTATCATCGCGACTGATTATCTCACTAGATGGGCAAAAGCTAAACCAGTGAAGGACTATAGCGCAGTTACTGCCACGCAGTTCATTTTTAGAACATCCTTACTAGATTTGGATGCCCGAAGATTTTAATGAGTGATCAAGGGACTCACTTTTTTAATAGAACTATTGAAGCCCTTACTAAAGAATTCCAAATTTATCATCAGAGGAGTACACCATATCATCCTCAAGCCAATGGAACTATTGAAGCTTTCAACAAGGTATTGGAGAATGCGCTAACAAAGGTATGCAATTTAAACATAGATGATTGGGATCTGTGCATTCCAATTGTGTTATGGGCATACAGGACCACTTGCAAGAAATTGATAGGCCATACACCTTTTAGATTGGCCTATGGACAAGAAGTTGTCATGCCTATGGAGTACATTGTACCCAGCTTGAGAATAATTGCATTCACGGGCATGGAATATCAAGAGACAATAGAATAAAGGCTTCTACACTTTGTTGAAGATCACTTCATCGCAGGCTTTCACCAACAAGTCCAAAAATACAGAGAAAAAGCATGGCATGATCGCCACATCAAAAACAAGTCCTTTCAGGTAGGTGACCTTGTCCTCCTGTATGATAGCAAGTTTATGAAATTCCCTGGAAAATTTAAAATGCATTGGCTTGGCCCATATACTGTTATGCATTTTACTAATGGTGGCGTAGTTTAGTTAGCCACATTAGCTGGAGATAACTTACCAGGTTTAGTGAATGGAAGTAGACTAAAACCCTATCGGGATAGTCCTACTTCGCAGATCCCTCAGTGATTTAGAAGAGAAGGGATTTTCTAGGTGTCAAGTACAGTTGAAATTGGGCACTAGAAATGCAAAAGAGTCTGTACACAGTTTTGGTCCGACACGTGAAGATGGATGGAAAGGATATATGTACCGCGCAACACCAGTCAAGAAGAGAAGCTGCGCAGATTAAAAAAAAAAATTATATATATATAAGAGAAAAATAAAACAAAAGAAAATAAGAGAGTAAAGGCTTCTACACTTGGTTGAAGATTGCTTCATCGCAGGCTTTCACCAGCAAGTGCAGAAATACAGATAAAAAGCATGGCATGATCGCCACATCAAGAACAAGTCCTTTTAGGTAGGTGACCTTGTCCTCCTGTATGATAGCAAGTTTATGAAATTCCCTGGAAAATTTAAAATGCATTGGCTTGGCCCATATACTGTTATGCATTTTACTAATGGTGGCATAGTTTAGGTAGCCACATTAGCTAGAGATAACTTACAAGGTTTAGTGAATGGAAGTAGACTAAAACCCTATCGGGATAGTCCTACTTTGCAGATCCCTCAGTGATTTAGAAGAGAAGGGATTTTCTAAGTGTCAAGTACAGTTGAAAATGGGCACTAGAAATGCAAAAGTGTCTGTACATAGTTTTGGTCTGACACGCGAAGATGGATGGAAAGGATATATGTACCGCTCAGCACCAGTCAAGAAGAGAAGTTGTGCGGATTAAAAAAAAAATTATATATATATAAAAGAAAAATAAAACAAAAGAAAATAAGAGAGTAAAGGCTTCTACACTTGGTTGAAGATCGCTTCATCGCAGGCTTTCACCAGCAAGTGCAGAAATACAGAGAAAAGGCATGGCATGATTGCCACATCAAGAACAAGTCCTTTCAGGTAGGTGACCTTGTCCTCCTGTATGATAGCAAGTTTATGAAATTCCCTGGAAAATTTAAAATGCATTGGCTTGGCCCATATACTATTATGCATTTTACTAATGGTGGCGTAGTTCAGTTAGCCACATTAGCTAGAGATAACTTACCAGTTTTAGTGAATGGAAGTAGACTAAAACCCTATTGGGATAGTCCTACTTCACAGATCCCTCAGTGATTTAGAATATAAGGGATTTTCTAAGTGTCAAGTACAGTTGAAATTGGGCACTAGAAATGCAAAAGAGTCTGTACATAGTTTTGGTCCAACATGTGAAGATGGATGGAAAGGATATATGTACCGTGTAGCACCAGTCAAGAAGAGAAGCTGCGCGGATTGAAAAAAAAATATATATATATATATGAGAAAAATAAAACAAAAGAAAAGAAGAGAGCATGCAGTTCGAAGCTCAAAAGGTAGCTGCGCTGATCAAATAGAACAAGAAGGAAGAAGAATGACACCATGAAGTAACCATGGTGGGAGTAGTGACAATTGGTCGTGCAATTCGACACGATGCTCTAAGAAAACTAGTCGTTGAAATGTCGGTTGAAAAACTAGCCGTTATACAGTGATTTTGCCGACGACTGCTTGAGCATTTAACGCAAAAATAGTCGTTTCGAAGCAGTTAATAAAGGAAAGGACCCGAATCCTCAACAGATTTGGCCAACGGATATGCCATTTAATGATTTTATAACCATTGATGGGCGCGTCTATGGTTCAAACTATGCCTATAAATACTGCTAAGTCTGGACTTGCAGGCATTACCGAAACTCTGAATTTTTTTTCTCCATGAGCCATAGTTTCCATCTATTAACAGTTTGTGTTGGGTATTCCCATAAGTTTGTAGAAGAATAGTCCAGTGAATGTCCGACGACTCCACCATTGATCGAGAGTTCACAGTCACACAGGTTGTGAGAGTGTTTAAGCATGGAGGGATTGAAGGGTTGATGAGAACCCCTACTAAGAAGGTTGTTATATAACAAGGTCAAGGTTCATGTCGTTCCCCACGACATTCCACCATTTTGCAAGCCAAGGGAAAGGAACTAGTGGTCGAGAAGACAAAGCCAAAGATGATGAGCTCCAAGCTGCCAGAAGTTCTGCTCTGCGATAGAGAAATCACGTTACCTTTGACCCCAGAGAACATCTCTCCACGTGCAGAGGATGCATCGGCCCTGAAGCTCACCGGGAATGCTAAGTATGAAATCTCGCTTCCACCAATATCCAAGCATTGTAAACCATAATCCAATCTGTTGGGCAAGATCGCATACTGCAAGTTCAAATATTACGACTTGTTGCAACATAAGAAGGATCCAGATGAGCCGAAGTACTCGCAATTTCAACCAAATAGATATATGTGCTGGAAGAATGATGTGAGGGGAAATTATGTGCTGGTTGGGCAAAGTTGGCTATCTGAAGTAGTGGAATCAAGGTTGTTAAACCTATTGCTGCTCCCGCACTTCGATCAGAGGCTAGAACGTAACGTGGTGGTGCACACACTCATATCGCGCACACACCAAGACTACCTTTTGTTGGATAGGAATGTCGACCTAAACATAGACCTGATCCATCAGATCACAGGTCTAAGCAAGCGAGGCGAGGATGCTAAGACATTCTTTGTCGAAAAATCCATGGATAAGGAAGTCACCGCACAGATGAAGCATGCACATCATATTCTGAAAGGAAAAAGAGGATTCGTCACGGACGATATAGCTGATGCTGTTACGTGGTTTATAAGACAACTGCTAACAGGAAAAATATTGAGAAAGGATAGACCTACAGAAGTACCAACTGACGCAGTGCTCCTTGGTGCGAAGGAAACGCAGGGTGGAAGACTCAACTGGTGTTGGTACTTACTTAACGAGTTTCTGGAGGACGTCCCTGAAACTTAGGTCCATGGCGCTATCTTCCATTACAACTGGTTGATGGTATTAATTGCATTTGTAGGATGGAAGGACATAAGGCACTATGTTGGCCTTAACAGTGCCAGCAATGACTATAGAGGACCGAGGTACGCGAATCTCTAGGAAAATTTGATGCCAGAAAGACAACACGCGTCGAAGGAAGTATTCCACACATACTATGAGCAGTTGCACGATATCATTATTCACACACCGTGCATATCCAAGTAGGTAACATCCAAATATATTCACAATTTAAATTTTTACGCTAACATGCATTCCATTTACATTTCAGTGAAGGCACAGAAAAAAGAACCCGGAATGGTTCCAAGGGGGCTATCACATGGATGAACCAGATATCGACCTCGTGATGAAGGAATGGACAGATGAATGGAAGGTCAAAGGACCTATGATCATCGGCAATGAATCTGAAGAAATTAATCCAATTCCAATACCAATTGTTGAACAGTCACCACCAAGAAAAAGGAAGGATCCTAGAAGCTCAGTACCAGAAAAGGTCCAAAAAAAGAAGCAGAAGTCTTCAAAGGGCGAGTCAGAAGGGAAGCTGCATGAGGACGATTATGAGATGATTGCATCCTCGATCACCGTGCATCTAGAAGATGTGTTGAACCTCAAAGACAGTAAGGATGAGGCGATCCAGGCAAGTTTACAGAAGAATCTCACCACGTTGCAAGGCATAACAAAGAAGTTTGAGCAAGTCCAGCGCAACTTGGCTTTGCCGTGAGAATCATAATTGGAAGGAAGCTCAGGAAACACTTCGCAACCAAAGACAACACTTCTATACCTGAACTTTCCACCAAAATCGCGCATAGTTAAAATTGACCCGCTAAGTGTAATGTTATCGCGCGAATAGTTAGCTTCGGGCACGCAGAGCATAGAGCATGTCGACATCGAATCGCGATGTTTCCACTAGAGGGCCTACATAATATGCACTTGTAGGTTGTCGAAGAGATCCATGATAGAAGTGTGGTCTCTCTGAACAAACACGATCAATTGCAAGAAAATTATAAGCAGTTGTAGGAAGCAAGCTTGAAGAGAACTAAGGCACTTGAAGCTGAACAGGACCACCAAAGAAGAATAGAGTAGATTGTGGCTTCAGTTTGGGTAGAGATACCAGAATGTCACGAGCAATCAGAGCTCGTGGATATTATCCTTAATATTGGCTCGGTGGTCAATGATATTAAGACTAAATGAAAGACATGGAGACTTCTTATCAAGCAAAGATCATCGACTTGGAAGCACAGAATCAGCCAAAGGCACCACCAGACCAGGAAGAGATCAGAGCAGCAGAAGCAAAAGCAGCTACGAAAACAATAGCTAGCAAAGTAGAAAAGTGTTAATACTTTCTGGACGAAGCTACAAGAGTGTTCACTACACTACAAGAGGACCCCGAGCTGCTGCAGGTCCAGACAAGTTTGAAGGAAAAGGAGGCATCATTGGACACACTAAATGCGGAGATAAAGACCCTGCTACCAAAAGACAGACTCCGCAGATATCCAAAAGTAAGAGAATCAAAAAGACAACTTGTAGTGTTCAAAGAACAGGAGGCTGAAGTCAGAGACAAATCACAGCCACTATATGAGGAAGCCCATGAAGTAACGCAGAAGATAGAAGGAAAACTATAGGAACTCCATGATGTGTAGGCATCAGTACAAGAGCAAACTCAGGATGACTTAACATCGAATGTGTTAGAAACCATCAAAGCAAATGAAGAAGATTCCAAGGATACGGTTGCTAAGCTGAGCGCAACCTATCAAGATTTTGCTACTAAAATAGCTCCGTAGGAGGAAGAGCAGCTCATGGAACCAGAAGTAGAAAGTGGCTCGGGGACGAGCCACATGTAACTGTTAGGGGCTTGTTGGGCTTGGCCCAAGTAAGGCATTTTTCGTGCAAGATGGTTTTGGAGCTGCTAAGTTACAATGTCGCTCAGATGAAGGAAGTTTTGACAAGATGATTTTTGAGGAGTTGCAAAGTTGAGTGCAACACAGTATGGGCAAGGTAAGAACTGCGTAGCTGAGCACCAATTCCGCGAAGGGGTAGCACCACAAAGTGCCAGCAGGGTGCTTATTCTGTGTAAAGAATGTAAGGGAAGGTCGAGTTGTGAAAGCGATTTGTTTGGTCGAAGTACCCCATGATTCCTACCAGGTGGGTAAGGAATGGTGCGGAAGGAAAGCGACCGATCACATGAGCAGAGGAAACACGATGTGAACCGGTTGCACTAAGCAGTTAGAGAAGGAACATCAGGGTGAAAGCGACCCGTCAGCATGCGCTCGATAGGGGGGACTGAAAGCAACGTGACCACGCACAGAAGGATGGACACAATGGAGAAGTCACTATCAGAGCCTAGCAGTCCCAGTTAGCGAAGTAACCATGACAATTTTTGGTAACCTTAGGGTTTTGTCCCACTTGATTGTAAAGACGTGACCTAAGGGAACAATCTATAAAAGGGCACATTTTGTAAGGGAAAGGGTTAATCTTCGTTGAATGATCTTCATTGTAAAATCTCCTAAGTGTTAAGAAGTGAATGCTATTGTAAAAGGATCTGCAAGCTGCATGCCTAGAGACCTACTTAGCGTGAAGAGAGTCTACATCTGAGTGCGCAGACTAGAACTATTGTATCCTTCCCAAAGATAATATAACAATAGTTCCTGTGGATGTAGCTCCCATCCTAGGGGTGAACCACATTAAACTATGTGTTATGTGATTTCTTATGTGCTTGAATCTTTGTATTTGCTTATGTTGAATGGTTAATATCAGGTTTATGAGCTTATGTGTTCTTGCTTTTATATGTATTCACCATAAGGAGATGAATGGGAGTAATATGTTAAGTATCAACACATGTGAATGAATGCTAGATGCAAAAGTATTTCTAAGTCTGTCAAATGCATAAATCAATCGAGTAAACAATTAGTATGCAAAGTCGGTATAGTGCGATTCCCTGAGCGCAGCACCAGAAGAGCACAGTTAGATTGTTATTTGTTATAGTGTATAAGTTTGCAAGGGTTGTAGGCTATTTGGATGTTGAATGCGTCTTTTTGCACTAAGTCAGATCTATAAAGTTGCATAAGTGTTGGAAGGAAGCGCAAACTACCATTGCGCCATCCTATCGTCGAAACCACCCCTCATTGCACAATCCTTGGATGCGCGATAGGCTAAGTGTTAGCCGCAAAGAATCTGAACTTCACACAGTTCAAAGTCTATAGCGCGAGTCCTGTAACGCACTGCTCACTAGCTCTGTTTAAGCGCTCATCACTTGGTTGTTCGCAGATTGTTGCTGAAAGGGCCGGTGAAAAGGGGTTTTGTTGGTTCCTCGAACTACGCAGAACCTGGGTCTTTATAGAAAACCTCAAGAATAATGTAAGCATCCAACACTAGACGTTTGACCCCAAATTCAATGTCTTCTAATGGAAAAATTCTTTCATTGGAATAAGGTTTTGAGTATTATTAATGGCATTCGGGGATTCATAGAGCCCTTTAGGATAGGAATCCCAATCCTTCAAAGAAATGTTGTTATTCTCTTTAGTTTTACTAGTTAGGATTTGTCTCCAGAACTTCTTATGGGCTACCTTAGAGAGGTGTAAAAAGGTGTTCCTATTTTTTTACTTATGTAAATCATCTTTTTTCTTTTGATTAGGGCTTTGTAATTATTTAACTTGTCAAGTTTTAAATATTCACTAGTCACCTCCTTCATAGCTCTTCTGGAATTTTTGCATTCATTATCATACCAGGGGTTGGTTTTTTTAATATTCTTTTTACTCGAAATTTCAATGGAGAAATTTTGACAATCGAAGAGGTGAGGGTTGTGGTGAAATTATATAAAGGTCTTCTATATTTCCCAAACTAGAAAGAGGAAACAAATTATTTTTTAGATTGTTTATGAAAAGATCGTCTTTATTTCTATCTAAGATCAAATGATTTTGACTATGATGATTTTCTTTTGTGGGATCTCCATTCATGGAAAAATTGAGGGTTAGGACTATAGGTCTATGATTTGAGTCAGGATCATGGCCAAACAAAATGTCGAGGCTCATCATACTATTATATAAAGGAATATTATCAATGATATAATATACCACACTACTACCGAGCCCATGAATGCAAGTCACATGGCTAGAATTTGGCCACTTCTTTATCCCATTACATATTATAAGCTCTTGATCACTACAAAGCTTGATGAACTCGAAGCCGAAGAAGTCTTCTCCCAGATCTACAGAGCTACTTTTGTACCTACTATCTAGAGCAGGGTATTCGTCTCACCACAAAGTATTAGGGTAACTAGGATAATTGCTTAAAAGAATTGCTTGGTTACTCAAAGTACATGCATTAAAGTCACCCATTAATAGAATATCTCCATCATTTCTTAGGGTATCAATATCATTTTATAAACCATTGAAAGGGTAGTTTTTATTTGTTTTTTCTTATAAAAGTTTGAATTATTAGGGGCAAAATAACATATCGCATTGTAAGTTTTATTATTATTAATGTCAACTAATTATGTCCACATATATTGGTTGTGGGGGTCTTTCTTATATAGCCTAGCATTGTGGAAGATGTTTTCTTTAATGTAACAGGATATACCTTCGATGCCTCTACGAGAGGATCTCTTGTTCCAAATCGACCAAAGAGAAAATCCCTCCATGCTATGGAACTTAGATTCTTCATGTTCCTAGGTTTCAACCATAAGAATAATATCAATTTCATTTGGGATCTAACTTATCTTGGGCCATTTGTTCCAAGGGAAACCTTGACAGTTCCAAGAGAGGATCCAAAGCGTTTCTAATTTCTATTTAGTGTTATGTTTTTGGTTTCTATCCTAGATAACAGCTTTTCTATTTCTAATTAGAGCCCACTTTCCTTCTTTCTTGGCTTCTTTTACCTTTTGGACCTCCTTTCTTAATTCAACTTGGTCTTCTGGAATGAGGTCTTCATTTATAAATGTTCTTGATCCTTTTAGATTTGAGGTTTTGTTGAGAATGTTATATACTTATGGTCAGTAGAACAAACTTTGATCCAAATTAGCCTTTCTTTATTCCCAATCAATTTCCCTAATCTCTTTGCTTATGTTACGCATGTTGTTTCGATGTGTAGCCTATTGTGGAGTTCTTCCTTGACTATGCCTGATGTACATCCTCATCTTCCTTTTCTTTTAAACCAAAAATTACGAGGTTCAAAGCTTGTTTATTGCACTCATGGTCTAGTTCCCACGATCTTATTCATTTCCTCCTTGATGGGAATGATATCAATTTTACCTTCAAGATTAGTTAGTGTCATATTTTTATTTACTTTTTCTTCTAACTCCTTAAACATGTCCGTCCATTTAAAATTTTCTGATGTCTCAACATCTCTTTGTTGGGTTGACTGTTTGAGACCTTGGCTTTGCTTTACCATTACCTATAATTTATCCTCTATTAGCTGGATCTTATTCTCCATCACTTTAAACTTATTGTTTATTTGTTTTTGGATCTTGTCTTCAAGGGATGTAAATTTATTATCGATCGTGGTAGCAAGAGTATTTTCAAGCATAGCTACAAATTTAGTATTGAGCATGTCCACAAATTTATTTTCAAACATTGCCTCTAACTCTTTGTGAAACTTAGCATCCGTTCTTCTCTATTTTTTTCAAACGAGTCTAGTTGATCACCAAGGTTTTGTAGGGTTGATGTGCTAAGCCTCCCTCCCTTTAACAATTTTTGGTAAATGGGGGGAACCGTTAATACTTGAAAATATATATATATATTAGTTTAATTCAATATTAAAAAATATTTATATAAACTCAATTTTAATAAAATTGTCTTTTAAAAACATTTAAAAAATATATAATAATATATTTAATATTAAATATAAAAATTTATATTAAAAACTTATTATTATTATTTTGTAATTAATTAAATTAAATCCTTTTTTTTTTCTTTTTTTAGCAGAAAAATCACCTTTCCAAACCACAAGATGTCTCAACGAAATTGAACCCGGATAGATTGAATGAAATCCATCTAACCCCACCAACAAACTAGTGTATCTTTGACTAATTAAATTAAATCCCTTACCATTACCTTAATATCAAATTAACTTTTACAATCATTATAATACAAACTCCATATGATAAAATATTTAAATGATAAGTTTTTACCTAAATATTAAATGAACTTTTACAATCATAATAATACAAAGTCGATAATACAAACTCCATATGATAAAATATTTAAATCATAGGTTCTTACCTAAATATTAAATAAACTTTTACAATCATAATAATACAAAGTCGATAAAATATTTAAATCATAATTTTTTACCTAAATATTAAATAAAGTTTTACAATGATAATAATACAAAATCTATAGGATAACATAATAAAAACTTAGCTTAACTTTTACCATCATAAAATTAGGTTTTTTCCTTATTGTCAAATTAACTTTTTCCATCATTATAATACAAACTTTACATGATAAAATATTTAAACTAGTACAGATCCATCCCAAATTGGGATTTATCATGGAGAGACATTTAATTTAGTGAGGTGTTATTTTTTAATCACTTTTTAATTAATTTTAAATTTGTATTTTATAAGCAGATATAAACATCTCATCTCCTCATAATAGGTTGTAAGCACCTAGCTACTCTAGATGCAATTATAATTTTTTAAAATAAAAAATGAGTGTATAAGTTTATAGTAAAATTATTTTCAATAAACAAAAAATTTTGCAATTGTTAAATTAACATTTAATTCTTTCCAATTTTGATCAATGTAAATCTCCACAAATTCTAAATTCATAAAAACTGTTCAGGATTTAGCTTGGGTGGAATGTTTGTTATGCTCCCCACTTAGGTTCAATTTTTGTAAGTGACATGATGCTCTTGTTGAGCCCCTATGTATTGGCTATATAATGGTTTGACTAGACATGTAATTCTGACCATACCTCGATTCTCTCACATAGAAGGTATTGACATATTTCCATGTGAATGTAGCTATTCTTTCAAAAACAGTAAACGACCATTTAAGAAAAAAATTTATAATTTTTTTTTATTTATTTCTGAAGAAGCTTTGACGAGTAAAGGATTTCAATATTACTAAACAAGGAGGCAAACTGGAAATTCGTGTAGCGGATTAAATTGTTTTCCGAATTGCAATTCAGACGCTTTGGACTTATTATGAAATTTTGAAAAATCATTAAATTGTCGTTTTTATTGGATAAACTTTCAGAGAGTTGTATTACAGATTAGGTCAAAATAATGTTGAGAAAAATATGTAAAGATCTAATTTATGAAATTGTAATTTTGTTTAATGTTTTATCTAAATTTTTTTACATATTATGAAAAAAATTTATCTCTTAAGAAATTGAATCCTTTTAAATGCTTAATAAATCTTGATTTAAAATAAATTTATATTATTTTTTTAAATTATGAATCGACATAAAAATGTTACATTAAATAACATGACAACAACTCCCATCCATATACATGTTACCGCTTGGCAGGAACCAGTCTGTCCAGGCAGCAGCGTTTGATGCAGTCGCAAGTCTGACGGCTTCGCAGCAAGTGCCGGGAAACTACTTTTTCAGGACAGCAAGCTTGGTCTTATCGATAATACCAAGTAACACGTTATTTTTCTGGAACGAACGCTGATGTAGGGCAGCGATAGCAAACAAAGGCTTTTAGGTTTTATATATTTTTTGAATTAGTCCTTGCGTTGCGTTGATGTTCAGATGCCTGCTGTCACCATGCTTTGAATCTATGACAACCAAAACGCCTGGCTTTTTTCCGGTTATTTTGGGTTTAAAGACAGTTGAAAAAATTTGTTGGAAATTGCTATTTTCGTATTTTGTAATTTCAGCAATTAGATTGTCTATTTTACACTAATTGCTTAATTTTAAAACTACTCAGATCCTTCGAATTTCGATCTAAACACTTTGACAAAAAATGCTTTCTCGGATTCTTGCTAATCGAAAGTAGTTTGGTTAACCCTTAGACAGCTCCCCATATACATGTCGAAAAACAAAACATATAAATTGATATAATTAGAAGACGTTCCAATTACTGTCTGAACTTTTATATATTAATATTATTTATATATAAATTATAATTAATATAATTAATAATAGTTATGATCGTGTGAAAAGATACTTTTGCAATTTAATATTATGATGGTGTGAAAAGATACTTTTGCAATTTGATATGAGATTAGTTTTTTTAGAAGTTTTGTTGGAATTATAAATATAAATTGATAACATTGCACAATCTTTATTATAAGATAAAAATGAAATTTAAATAATAATAAAAAAATTTTGATCAAAAATTAAATTCATGATAATATTTATAGAAATTTGAAATTTAGAAGTTTAGACAATTTTATTTTAATATTAATGTTATTTGAAATACTTTTAATGAAATTATTATTTAATATCAACTTATTTAAAATACCTTTAATGAAAAAATAATTTGATTGAATATTTTGTAAAATTATTAATAAAATCTATATATTTTGATATCAAATATAAATGAAACATGACTTGGAATAAAATATTTCAACGTCCACTTTATTTAAAATACCTCGGAAAATAATTTGTTCCCCTACTTTTTCTTTAATGATATTGTGTTTTGATTTGAAAGATATTACATTTCAATGAACAAGTTATTTGAGTATATTAAAGGTGAAGGTAACTTGCAAATTAATTCTATTACATATTGAAATTAAATAATAATGATTAAAATAGAAATAGAAATATGAGAAACACAATATCAAAAACTTATTTATTGAACAAAAATGTGATTAGAATAGAGAAAATGCTTATAAACATTAAAAAAATATCAAAAACTTATTTCTTGAACAAAACTGTGATTAGAATACTAATAAAATTTAGGGAAAATGCTTATAAATATTAAAAAAATGTTAGAAAAAATGAATCCTAATAAAATAAATATTTATTTAGTAGATTAGTTTTGGTAGTTCCAACTTCCATCCCTTTTTATATAAATAAATGTTTTTATTATAAAAATAAATATTTATTATTAGAGGTAAATATATAATGAAATCATATTATCAAAAAATATAAAATGAGAATTATTATCAAATTCAAATTTTATAAGAACGGAATGAAATTAACATAAATCCATTTTAATTTTTTATATATATCATCTAGAAACCTAATTCATCTAGGTGTAAAAATTCTTCAAATTGTAAAAATTCTTCAAATTTGTACATTCTAAAAAGTGTTTGCATAGTTTTCACATGATATTTATCACATATAATACATCTAAAGTTAAGATGAATTTAGAGCAATATATAACTAAATTTATCATTTATCACATGAAACTTATAAAAAAAATTAGCAAAAGATATATATATTCATGATGATATTGAAAATGTGAGTTCGTGTTTAAATACTAGTTATAGTGTTTTATTTTTGTTGAAATTGGGCTATGTAGAAATGGAAAATTTAGAGAGAGATATATGATTTTAATAGAAATGAAAATTTTAGAAAGATATATGATTTTAATAGAAATGAACATTTTAGAGAGATATAAATTTGAATTGCATTTTTAATGATGTGATTAGGTTGAAGTCTTTTAAAAAATTTAAAATTGTAATTATGAATTGATAAAATTGTGATTTATATATTTATATTAATTGTAATGTCTCTAAAAATAGTTAGAATTAAAAAAAAATTCTCTCGTAGCTGAAAGCCTAAATAGATGATGTGTCATAAATTAACTTCAGTATTGAGACGTTGTATTGGAACTTGGTTTTGAAATAATGGAAACTTGTGATCTCTAAGCGAAATAGTTTCACTATATGTGTTTTTTTCCGGCGGAAGAGATAATATAAGTTAGTTGATGCGTATGTAATCTTGTGGCATGTTTATAAATGCACCTATGCTCCTTCCTTTATTTTCAAGATTTATATGTATGTTTGAGTTTGTAAAAGCTTAACTGATATCTCCAGGCATGATGGACTTGTTGAGGGGAGATTGAATTTACTTGGGAAACTTTGATGTTTAAAAGAAGATCCCCGTCAGAGTTACCGAGAGGTAACGAATAAGTGATTGGGACAACCTGACTTACTTAGCAGTTTTGCTAATATAGGTGATGTTGGTGTGTTTTGTACAGGTATACAATAAGAGAACTACTCCCTAGCTAGACCATGACAAGATCCTAGAAAGGTTTGTAGTGTTCTAACCAAAAGAAGGGGAAAGGAAATAACCCTTGGCATAAAGTATAAACATTACCATACAAATCAGGTACCAAGGCATTCGTGACTCATACTATGGAGTATGGGTAAACATTTGATTTAAAGTGGAAGTTTGGTGGGAAATTAATGTTACATGTGACAACCACGTGGATAGTGGATAGCTGGGCAAAACGAGGGTTTCGATGTGGGATTTTACACCTGCTTTCATTGTTCATTGTATCTCCTTGGTTTTGGATAGTCCTCGCTCGTCTGGGTGGTGTGTGCCTTGACCTGAGCTATGCTCATGGTCAGTGCACAAGGTGGTTGCATAGTATGGATGCTGGAGGGTTATTTCGACAGTGCTCAGGTGATTGCATCCCACACATATTATATTTTCCTTTCTGCGTTTATCTAGCCTTCTAGTATTTTAACTCAGGGTTTTAGTCTCGTGTAAATGTTTACATTGGCAGGTATTTGGTGGTGGCCCTCCCTTGTGTGGCTTACTATTTGATGACCAGTACTCTGGCTATGTTGGCAACGAGTGGGGTAAGTCTAGGTCTTACCAATCCTTGTCCCTTCCTCTTGCAACTGTGGAGGGTGTATTGTTTGTCATTGCTATGAGGAAATTCGTGAAGCCCTTCTTTGGCTCACTGTATCTTGGTTGGGAGTTCTTGAGGGGTCGCCTTTGGCTGGACTGATTAATGGCTATCTCTATAAATATATTCCTTTCTTTTATGTGAAAAATAACCCTGGAGGGTTTCTGGTTTTAATGTATAAGCTTTTGGCCTTTCGGCTCTATGAATAATCTTAAGGTTTTGTGATGGAATATGATGCCCAGATTGTAAGATTGGGTTTTGAAAAGAAGTATAGGACTGCGTTTTCTATTGAACAATGAACATGTAACTACTAATGTGGAAAATTATTGGACCTCTGCATTGTTTTCGTTGTATGGTTTGTATTCTTGTGTAACCTCTGTGTTTTCCTATGGGGTATGTACAATACTCTCTATTTGATCTCTGCACTATTACTATTCTATCTAGAAGGTAATCAATTTGGTGTTTTAGCTCTGCGATATAATGTGTTTGTTTATGTTGGTGGTGTCTCTATCTAAAATCTAGATAGCTTAATTGCTAGACATTTGGGTAACTTCCTATCAATTTATTTGTATGGCCAATGCCTATCGTTTACTGGGCACTAAATAGGTTTGTGATTTTAAAATGTCTGTAGTGTAACCGTAGATGTTGTGTACTCATTTTGTTTGAGAAATAAGCCTGTGTCTAAATAGTTAGCAGGGGTTGTGAATCGATAATGGGTATCGATCTCTTGACCTACACCCTGCTGTGGTAGATAGACTAGAATGCGTTTTAAATTCTAATGAAATGTTTTCGTTTGAGGTGAATTCGACTCTTGATTTCGAAATGGTGCATGTCAAGGTTCCAATGGAAATGTGTAAAAGTTTGATGAGATGTCTAAACTTCTGAAATCTGGGTTTAAAGAAATCGGATTGTATTCATACTTTTTGTAATTTCGCTTGGTAGCCAAGGGTTCATTTAAATGGTACTGTACAACTATATTCGTAGGTGTTTGTTTTAAATGTGAAAACGCTAGTGATAAAAATATTAACTCTATATGGTAAAATTTCGCTACTGTTTGATAAGGCTTTGAAAGCCGCAACTAGATCTCCTTTTCAAGGTTGGGTTTCGATATTGTAGAGTGTATTCAACAATATCTGGGGTTTACAGTAATATGTTTTATGTAGAAGAAAGTCTCTTTCCATGTCTGTGATTTTTCTTCTATGTTTTAATAAATTTGTAAAGAAAACTGTAAAAGGAAATTATCCCAATCTACAATTTAAACCTGGAGCCTACAGTATAACTTTTCAGAAATAAAAATGCAATTTAAATATATAACAGTCCTTCAAAAACACAGGCATCCATGTCAGTATCGATTTAGGGTTCCTAAGTTTATCTGTTGACATGGGTGTCTAGCACAGGCTAGATAGGCTAGCCCTGCTAGACCTCGAGTTGGTGTTTGGTTTAAACTCATGGATAAGTGAAGCTAAACATTTTTTTTAAGGGAACTAAAAGTACTCCTATTGTGTAACCCTGTGAGCCTATGCCCTAAGGCCCTTGCTCTATGGAAGAGGTAACATTATAAATATTTGGGGAAAATACCATACTGTAAGATAAATCCTAATCTATTAATCCTATCTTCTATTGTAAATTGAAATGGAGAAATGTAGTTCATATTGTAACATCCTGAAAATTTCACTAAAATTAAATTTTTTTTAAAGTAGGATTAATTACTAAGAATGCTAATTGCGGAAATACAATGTTTATTAACTACTTAACTAAAAGCAGTTTAACACAAGTGACAAATCGTAATTCTTACACATAATAAGACAACAGTTCACTTGAAATAAAATGTAATTCTATAAAAAATATTTAATTTCTCATGCGATGTAGTTTTTACAATAAATACTGACAGCTATGTTTGAATGTTGATGAAGGGGTTCGTACGGGGTGCCCTGGGGTTTACTTAGATTTGATGGCTAAAGCATTGAACCTGTTTCTTTTTGCAGATCCACAGGTAAGGTATTATGACAATTCAAGTACTTCAAGTAATACGATGTATGCTTCAGCTAACCGTCAATGCATTAAGATAAATATGAATACTTCTGTGCATGAAAGGTATCGATGGTATGGATCTTCAGTTTTTATTTCAACAAATGTTAACCTAGCTATTTGTACAAACTGCGGAAGTCACTATTATCACTATTTGCTTAAATGCATGGACACTCCAACTCTTATATTGATTTACGTCATGGAATATAAGTTACTTTTTATTCTAATACCTGCAAGGGTTAGATAGTTTTTATATTCCAAAGTACATGTATATGGTGATTTAACTACTATCATGTCAGAGTTCGATGTAATGTATCCATCATATTATGAGGTTACTAATGCAGAAATCATAGAGACTAAAATTTATCCTTTGATTTATATCCATATCATTTATGGTTTTTATGTAACAAGGTAGTAAGGTAATAGTGTAATAATGTGACATTACTATGTGCAAACGTATTGATCTTTAACCCATATGTTAAGATCCATGCCATATGAATGTGACTTATTGTTAATTAGAATAGTGTGCATCATATAAATTGACTAGTATGCACTAAGTGTTCCCTTATTTAATAGCCCCACTAATTATTATTAATAGTGTATTGATATAGTTTGAGTTATAGATATCAAAATGATGCGATGCTCTTTATAAGGAGTTCTAATCTAAAGGCAATACTATAGGTTACCTATAGTGCGACGACCAAATATTACACATGAATTATGACCTATGCATTATATGGAACAATGAAATGCTTGCGCACTATGCAAATGGTGGTGATATGAAATTAAACATTGATATTATAGAAATCCTAGCTACGAAACCATACAACCTTAAAAGCATTAAATATAACACTATAAAAAAAAATCGCTCCATTAAAAGTCTTTATGGTTGTTGATAGGTCTTAACTGCTTTTCAGTCCTGTGATGGTTTCCATTAACGCATATGAGTTGTGTTTTTAATGCTCCCTATCGCTCCTTCAGTGGAATGTCTCACTGGCAGTCTAGGTGGCAGGTTCCACATGAACTTATGTACCAAATGCTGATGATAAAGCCGAGTTATGCTGTAGTAACTGGATGAATCCCCTCCAAGCTAGAATTTGTGTTAAGAAGTTATTAAATATGCTTTGTAGGTACCAGTGCTTAGAACTTCGTGATCCCCAACTGGATTAATCTCCTCCGTTGATCTGGTTCTATCCTCGGGCTTGGGTTTTGACCTAACTTCTCCCACTATACTTTCGCTTGTGGTTCTTCTTGGCATTCATTTGGAGAGACTGGGCTAGGGGAGAGGCTGACAGGCTACATAGTAATAGGGTTTGATACCAGATTGTGAGCGAACTTCATTGCTCGGGTTCGATGGTGGGATATCGAGTTATAATGGTGATAGTTTTAGGTTTCTCCTCATGGAGTTCGAGTGCTGCATGATCAGTAGCTTTCGCTGTGCACTTTGTTAGAGGGTTCGCAAGGTTCTCTGCTGTGGTTTAGGGTTTTTATTTAGAACCTGTGGTCTTTTAATGAGATCGATGGTGAAATTTGTGACGTCTGAGACTTTCCCTACGGCTGTTAGGTGGATTTAAATATTGGTGCTAGCGGCATTCCAGCTTCGTGCTCTTGCAAAGGAGGTAATGTTTTTCGACTCTACGGTTACTATTTGCAATGATTTAGGTTTGAACTTCATGCATCTTTTTATTTTTAAATGGGTTTTAACCTCATGATGGTTTCTATGGCAGGTATTAACATCGTCTTGGAGGATCGCAATGATAAAATCTTTGTGGAAGGATCCAAGCTCACTCCACCCGGTAAGCCTCGGTGGCATAACTCCTTGTAGGTTCTTCTGGCGTAGCTTGTTGATGACGTTGCTCGTCAGACTCGATGCTGGTTCCTGGCATCGTTTTGGCCATAAACGTAAAATTTTTAATGTAATGTTTTAATGGACAAAGGGTGACCCCTTGTCATATTTTGATAACCGGCCTAGCCATGTGTTGTTTTGACATTTGCATAGATGTGTCGAAGTAGGGGATGAAACCCTCTTGTATATAAATAGAAATTACAGTTACAATTTGGAAGCAAAAATGGTGTAGCTTTGTGTTTGAGAATAATGTGATGCTCAACTCAATACTTACGAAATTTAAATGTGCAGAGATGCTGAAAGCCAATAGGCTGTAGTGATGTACTGATCTGTGGTTCTAACTTAAATGGAAGAGTTTAGTTTATGCATAAATTTTAATTGAATGCGTGCGAATGGTTTTTTCTGAGAGGGTATTAACCTTAGGTCAATTTTGACAATAAAACTATATGTGATATCAATCTTTGATATTGTTTTAAAAGTAAAAACTAACTCTGTCGTATAAAAATGTTTGTGAAAAGTAGTATGAATGTGTTAGGGTTTTCAGTCGAGGGTTTGGAATGTCGGACGAAATTGATATTTTTTATGTTTGTGGAAGACTTATGATATGTTAAGAGTTTGACCGAGTCTTGTTTTCCTAATCTACAAATGCTAAATACTATTGATATTTTTGCACAAAATATTAAATAGGAAATGAAATAGAAACTACTGCAAAAGTTAGAAAGATGACATGAAAATATCATAAACCCTAGACTAATCTATTTCTGTCGAAATAGATAGGAGATCAAATGTTTTATGATTCTATTTAATTTACAGCTGTTATATTTTCCTAAATATTGTATAACAGAAAGATAATTTTATGTAATTAGATATGAAAAATGTTTATTTTCATGATAAATATACTTGCTAATAGTAAGGGGTAACAGTACTGTAAACTTAGAAAATAAATGTTTTTGCATCTTGTTAAATTCAATACATCCTAATGAAAGAAATACAATGAACCTGAAAACATTCAACTAATAAAAGAATGATAAGAGAAAGACATAGAATTGTGTTATTTGATACAGAATATTAATGGTAGGAAAAACTAATGAAATATAACAGGGTCGATCTTCTCATTCACCTGGCAATCTGCCTATCAATTTCTCTACATTAATTTCTTCTCTGTACTAGAGTACGATGTAGATCCATTAGCATGGGGGAAAATGCAGAGAATATTTTATTCAACTCATCATTCATAATCAGTACTATACAGAATCCTAACTGACTCAGAAACTAAAATAAATGCATCTGTTCAATAATATCTTTGCAAACAGTAAATCAATAGTTTTAGGTAGAACTTTAACTTCTTAGAACTAGAAAAAGATAGTAGAACCTGTAAATGAATATAGGGCTAACAAACACCCAAGGAGGCCTATTCCTCCCAACCTTCTCCAGAAGAAGCAGCCAATCTACTTACTTCCTTTGGACCCCTGAGCCTGTTCACTAAACCACTAGGTAGAAGCAAGGCATTCAACTTCAACACTCGGTAGAATATCTTTAGCACTCAATACTATAGCTTCAACACTCGATAGTATAACTTTGCACTCAGCAGTATAATAGGCAAACTTACTCCATGATCAAAACTCAGCATATCCCCTCATTGAATCTCTTGGGTGCAAGTACAGCAAAACCCCAAAGTAAATTTCCTCGTCAGGAAAAGTGATGAACCTCAGTTCACAATTCAATGGCTCTTTTATAGATTGCCTAGGTCTTGAGTGTCAGTTTCAGAATAAATGAGCCTCAAGCTCCAGTCCCACCTTCCAGGCACTATGACCACATTTCAAGGGATTTGTCCCATACCAACAACTAGTTAGTTGAATCATGATGCTTCCATTTGTCCATTACCTTCTACCCTAGATTCCATTCCACCTAGTGGGTCAGTAAACACTCTTTCAACAGTCTCCTTAGGTGTTTGTCTCCTATTTAATCTATTAAATAATAAAATATTGTGCAAATTACAGTCATCCTTGGACACTTGTCCAACATAAAAACTTTACAATAAAAGTTAACATAATGTTTCCAACATAAAATGCCTTTCAGCAAAAAGGGAATGTTACAAATACCTAGTTATATTGCAGCTTGATCCTCCTCTGCAAGACCTGTACACTCAAGCAATAATTAATGCAGAAAGATTATGGACTTGGCTAACCTGTAGAGTGATCTTTCAATTGGATAACTTTGGGACTACCATGTTCCTCCCAACCATGACCCTTTAGACTGTTCCTGGCCTTTGACTAGATCCCCCCGAGCTAGTTCCAACATGCAATGAGAGAAGTAGAGGCCCTAGGTTCAACTACCAGATTAGATCTGGATATTAATGTTGGACTGCTTAAGTTCTTGCAGCAAAATTATCCTCTATTCTTCTGAGAGAATGATAATGAAAAGATGATGATGATCCCCAATCTTGGGATCTGCCCTCTTTAAATAGGGGAGTCTTGAATTATAGCTATTTGAATAATCATTTAATTTCTTTAATTAAATTAATGTTTTCAAAATATATTTGTTAAAATATCTAGTCCTTGTTAAACTATGAATTTTTTAATTGTTTTTACTAGAAGTGACTCTTAAATTAGTTCTTATATAAAAATGATAATAATATATCATACTAATATTAATAACACATATTAATAGCATTTAATAATGTGGCAGCCAACTATGCATAAACTATTTGCAATAAATATATTTTATAAATAAATAATAACATTCTTATTATTAAAGCTTTTAATAATAATATTTAACCTTGAGATCTTTTGTGCATGTTATTCATAATAGACTACTCTTAGTCAACCCATACTTTAAGTTATTATAATTTCGTTTTATTAAATTATGTATCTCTCATGATACTTTCTTTAAACATTAGGGCTAGGGTCCAATTCTTTGGACGGTCTTTTGGGTAAGCTTGGATAGGCACCTCTAGTCTCTCTCTTGCATGTTGGATTCCCTCGTTTAACATAGTAGTTCCCGCAGTACTTGATGATGGATAAAAAAAATGATTCAGTTAGACAATTTAAATAAATGTGATGAAATAGAAGTGCTATTCAGAGTCTTCCCGACTCAACACTTAAGAGCTAGTAACCCTAATTGCTATTCAGAGCTTTTAACTCAATGCTCTCACATGGGCATTACGCTAGTGAAATTCCAGAGCCTTTAGCTCAACACTAGTGCTAGAATGTGGTTGTGAGGAACATCTAGAATATTTTAGTGGCCTCAAATCCAGTATTCATTTATCAAACTTGGAGTGCTCTAGGGCTTATACCCAACACTCAATGTACATCATGGCTTACTCCCAGTACATCATCATTCTTCTAGGTACATTGGGGCTTATGCCCAGTACGTAGGTCATCTGTGTGTTTCCGAGTCCATGGTCAACACACAACATAAGTCAATCATGTAGATCATAACTTTGCACGGTAAGTAACAAAAATATCATCTCAGTATATTAGGGCTTGTAACCACATCATATCCTAAGGAACATAATCACAACATTAGGTCCTCCTCTCCCAGTACATACTCAATAAAGAATTCAGTCATGGTCCATGCCCAGTATATCAATATATATATATATAAAAGAATAAATCATGTGTGCTAGGGCTTAGGCCCAATACTCAAAATAAATCATATGTGCTGGGGCCGTGGCCCAATATAACATCAAAATAGTCAGTCCAAAATTCAGGATATTACATCCCTCCCCACTTAGAAACAACACCGTCCTGGTGTTTCTAGGGACTAGGTATGAGGTCATGAAACAAGGCAGGTTATGCCTCTCTCATGGCTATATTATTCTCCTAAGTAGCCTCCTTTTGTCCGAAGTGCCTCCATTGCACTTTTAGTTGAGTGATGGTCCTCCTCCTAAGTTGCACTTCTCTTTTATCTAGGATGTGGAGTGGTTCCAACACGAACTCCCCTTCAGGCTCCACCTATAATAAGGACCAATCAATTACATGTTTAGTATCGTATACATATTTCTTTAATAATGATGCATGGAAAACATTATGAACTTTTATATGAGCTAGTAAAACTCATACGCCAATGGGTCCTTCTTGGATAGTATCTCAAAAGGTCCACAAAACCTGGGGGCTAGTTTCCCACAACGTCCTAATCTCAATGAGCTTCATTTTGCCTTGATCTTTAGAAACACATGTTCGTCGACTTGGTAGTCTTTGTCTTTTCTTTTCTTGTCCACATAACTCTTTTGATGGTCCTATGCTTCTTTCAAGTTTAGTTGAACCTTGGAGACTAGTTGTTCCATGTCTTTTAGTAAGTCGGGTCCTAACATAAGTCAATCTACTAGACTATCCCAAGTCACGGGTTTTTGACATTTCCTGCCATAGAGAACCTTGAAAGGGCTCCTTTTGGCTGAGGTTTGATAATTGTTGTTGTAAGCAAACTCTGCGAGGTGCAGATAATCTTCCCACTTTATGGGGTTGTTCATGACATACATCATCAGCATGTCCTCAAGGATTTGGTTTACTTGTTCCATTTGTCCGTCGGTTTGGGGATGGTACTGTTAGGATATTCCTATACTCCATCCTAGTCCCACCAGTATTTTGATCATTTACATTTTCAGTCATGCATGCACCTTTTAGGGTTTGCATGCATTCTTGGGTTTGCATGCATCCCAGTCATTAGTCCAGCACCTAGCCCTCAGTTAGCCAGCCCCCAGGAGCTTCTCACTATTCAGTTTTAGCCCTCCAGTTGCTTAATGCGCCCTTCTTCCTTGATTTTAGGGAGCAACTCGCCCTCCTTCACCTACCAGTCCAGTTGTCACTCAGTTACACTTAGTTACACTCAGTTACACTTAGTTACACTAAGTTACATTCAGTTACATTTAGTTACACTCAGTTACATTGAGTTACACTCAGTTACACCTACCAGAGTTAGTTTGACTGATGGTTGACAGTTACTTGAGCATTGATGACTCCGCTGATGATGATGAAGACTTCCAGTTGCGCTCTGATGATCATGAGGACACCTAGTTGTGCTCCGACGACACTCCACTGATCGTTTGATCACTCCATGAAGGCTAATTCGAATTTCCACCTTAGGCATTCGAATTCCTCATGCATTGTATTATTTATATGTCCATTTGTGATTAATAATCTAGTATGACTGAAGTATTATTGCTTCTATCTGAGTTCTACTGTACCATATTATTCTGTTGCTCATTATACTCCATGTATCACTCTTCTTCTATTTTCTTGCTTAATCATAATTATTCTCTTGTGAGATACATCATCTCTTCGATCTGCTGTGAGGATTTTCACATGGTATCAGAGCATGTTGAGAGTATTGTTTATCTCCATTCTTGAGAGTTTTTTGTAGGTTATTACCAAGATTTCGAGTTCAGAAGTTGCAGTAGTTTCTGCATTTTTGCAGCAGTAGCAGTTGCAGTTATTCTATATTGTTTTTGCAGGTCTTCTGCAACTTCAATGAATTTAGAAGAAATTACTCCTCTTTCTCCATTCAACTATGATGAATGGAAACCAAGAATGATAGCATATTTAAAGAGCCATGATCTCTTTGATTGCTATTTTGAAAGAGAGTTCGAATCCTCTACAAAGAAGATTAAATGGTTGAATAAAGGTGACATGCACATTGGAAGAATGAAGCTTACTATGACTGATTACATATTGTACGTGACCATCTTTGATATTGAAACGCCAAAAGAGTTATGGGCTCATCTGGATGAAAGATTCGGCAAAAAGAATGATGGATTTGGTCCAAATCCCTTCAAAAGCAAGCAAGTTGATGCATTCGCTCCACTTGATGGTCTCTCAGATCATGATGCATTCGCTCCTCCTGATGGTCTCTCAGATCATGTTGCATTCGCTCCCCTTGATGATCTCTCAAATCATGAACCAGTATCATCTCATATTGAAGTTGTTGACAAAGAACTTGCAGATTCTCCACTCATGCTCAAACTTTCTTCTCTTTCTGTGCCAGTTCACACTCTAGATATTGCAAAAGGTCCTAAATCATCTCTTGCACCAGAGTTTGTTGGTTTGCATCATGATCACATGATTATTTCGGAGGTAACATCAGCTATTGGAGGTAATGCATTCGCTCCTCTTCAGCAAACATCTCTTATTTACTACTATATGATCATTAGCACATGCTTTCATAAGGTTATTGAAGAATATGGCCATTGCCACCCGCTTGAGATAATTTCTCATGCATATGATAGTTTTGATCTCACCCTTGCTGGTTCAAAGGAGATCTCAAGAAACTATTTTGAAAGTCTTAAATCTGATTTTGATTTCAAGCAAACATGTAATAGTTCTTTTTGGCATAATCTCACCCATGGTGGTTCGAAGGAGAAGACAAAGGACTGTATGCACATTCAAAAATTTGATCCTACCTCAGCTGATTCGAATCACACGTTCAAGGATCATTCTAATACTGTTGGATTTGTCCTCATCACATTCGATCTGAAGAGCAAGTACAAGCACATGCTTTTTGAGCATTATCCACTTCTTCCCAAGAAGAAGATACCTCCAGACATATGACCAAGCATCACACATGCTTGAGTTTGGAGCCTTTTTTTTTTTATGTGTGCCTTACAGTCTATTTTTTGAGGAGGGGGTATGTTTCCCATGAAATTTTCCCACTTCCTTGGTTTATTGATTGTTATTATTCATTGTATTGGGTGACCTTTGGTCCTAGTTACCAGGGCCCAGGATGGATTAAGGGGGGGTGTTAGGATATTCCTATACTCCATCCTAGTCCCACCAGTATTTTGATCATTTACATTTTCAGTTATGCATGCACCTTTTAGGGTTTGCATGCATTCTAGGGTTTGCATGCATTTTGCATGCATCCCATTCATCAGTCCAGCACCTAGCCCTCAGTTAGCCAGCCCCCAGGAGCTTCTCACTATTCAGTTTTAGCCCTCCAGTTGCTTAATGCACCCTTCTTCCTTGATTTTAGGGAGCAACTTGCCCTCCTTCACCTACCAGTCCAGTTGTCACTCAGTTACACTCAGTTACAGTTAGTTACACTCAGTTACACTTAGTTACACTCAGTTACAGTCAGTTACACTCAGTTACATTCAGTTACATTCAGTTACACTCAGTTACACTCAGTTACATTGAGTTACACTCAGTTACACTCAGTTACATTGAGTTACACTCAGTTACACCTACTAGAGTTAGTTTGACTGATGGTTGACAGTTACTTGAGCATTGATGACTCCACTGATGATGATGAAGACTTCCAGTTGCACTCCGATGATCATGAGGACACCTAGTTGTGCTCCGATGACACTCCAGTGATCCTTTGATCACTCCATGAAGGCTAATTCGAATTGCCACCTTAGGCATTCGAATTCCTCATGCATTGTATTATTTATATGTCCATTTGTGATTAATAATCTAGTATGACCGAAGTATTATTGCTTCTATCTGAGTTCTACTGTACCATATTATTATGTTGCTCATTATACTGCATGTATCACTCTTCTTCTATTTTCTTGCTTAATCATAATTATTCTCTTGTGAGATACATCATATCTTAGATCTGCTGTGAGGATTTTCACAGGTACATGGTACGAAATTGTAATTGTGTCTCCAAATTGGAGAACAATGCTCTCCAGAAGTTGCTAGTGAACTTCGTGTCTCGATCGAAAATGATTGCCTTGGGTATCCCATGCAATTGAAAGATATACTTCAATAAGATGTCTTCGATGTGTACTACTTTGTAGGTAGATTTGACTGGTATGAAATGGGCTGCTTTAGACAGCTTGTCTACCACTACAAAGATGGAATCATTCTGTCTCTTACTCTTGGGTAAGCCTGTAATGAAATCCATACTTATTACCTTCCACTTCCATTCTAGGATGCGTAAAGGTTGTAGTAAACCAGAGGGGTGTTGGTGTTCTGCTTTGACCATTTGGCACTCCTAACATTTTGCGATGAGCAAGGCGATGTCAGTGTTAGCACCTATATAATTTTTCTCTTTTACAGCATAAAGACATGTACATGAAATATGGGAGGTCAGAAAACTACCTAAGAAAAAAGCTTGAACTGAGCTCCATCGGTAATGACCAGGTGCTAAGGTAGGAGACATAATGGTCTAGAAGGGGTCTGATGTAATAGAGGGCTATGGTCAAGGACTAACTATTAATAGGAAAAGGAATGACTTAAGATAAACAAAGAAATACCCTAAAACCTATAGTCCTTGGGAAAATTTATGAAAGATTAAATGGCACATAGATTGGCGCCGTTGATCAAGGGCGGGAGCAAGATCTACAGTTTTAAAAGGACCGTCACATGGCCAAGTCACGAGGAAGAAAGGGAATATGAGTATGCAATGGGTCAGATCCCGCCGGATAGGTGTCAACTTAGGAGTGCATCGCAAAGAGGAAAGAGTAGTGAACGATGTCCGGTTAGGTGCATGCGATGGTGGGGACATATGCAAGATCTACGGCGGAGATGGTCTTTTTGAGATCCAAGGGTTCGGGTCTATTTACTGGAAAAAGAGCCCGAGTTTTCGACAGATCTACGATTCGGGTGGAAAGAAGAGCCAGATCAACAGTTGGTGGGGGCCAGAAACACACAGAGTATAACAAGGGGGACCCCACTAGCAGACGAAGGACCTAAAAGCTAAGTCGAGTATGGAGACTCACCATGGATATACATCTGAGAAGAAGCGGACGGTTATTATACACCGTCGCACCAAGAAGTAGCATGGGGGATAGCGGTAGGCTAGATGCGATGGTCTAGGTCCCACCGGACAGGTGACAGCTCCACAATTTGTCACATGAAGAAAGGGTGATATAGGAGAAGCTTTTAGGGTGCATGTGATGCTACCCTATAGTTGCATGCAAATGAGATCAATGGCCCAGATAAGGATTAGCGGTGAGGATCCGACGATGGAGATGGGTAGGTTGTCAAATCAGCAGGTAAAGGGACAGTCAGATCTGATGATGGAAATTAAACACGTGAGAGTTCAGATGGCTAAGATCAAAGGAAAACAGGCCAAAGAGGGTGAAAGTTATGGAAACTCGGTTATATATATAAGAAGTGCCGACGGAGGTTGACATTTGTTTCAAAAGCTTGTCGAAGTCAAGGAGCCTCTTGGTGGGTTGTAGATGACGAAGGTGACAAAACCTTCAATAGGGTGCATTCAGGGCTTCCAAAGATGACAGGTAAGGTCTGTAGCCACCATTCTCTAAAAAATCTAGGTCTTTTACAGTCATAAGATGATGGAAGAAGAAGATTCTACTAGTTCTAGGGTTAAGATATCCCTGGAAGATAGAGATGCAGATGTATTTGACACATGCCTTCGGCTCCCAGTTCCAGAAATTAAGAAGAGACAGGAAACCTTGCATGAATAGGGACTGATATCCATGGAGTCTTTAGGTTGTCGTTCAATTTCTTTTGCCTTGACCAGGTGTTCTCTTTTCATGAGTTTGTAGAATGGTATTCCTCTAATTACGTAGAACCTCAAAGAGTAATTATGGATGCTCGTAGGTCCAAAGTTATCTGTAATATAAATGCGTCAGTCATTAGGGATTCCTTTTTCATTCTAGAATCTCAGTACCAAGATTCAGAATCTTTTTCTGAAGAGTCAGTGGTTTCCTTGTACCACCAAATCAACCCCGAAAGCCGTCAAGCCTTCTTAACCACATGCCTGAAACTCGAATCCAAAATCTCTAAGGAACCCTACCCCCTAAATGTCATCCTTTTTTATGACAATTCCCAATTGGTTCTTTGTTTGTTAGCTCAGTTTCTGGGGTTGGATATGGATTTGTGGGTGACTGAAGTCCAATTAGGTTTACGCTTTAGGATTAGCATCAGTTTGGCTAGGTCCGAAAGCGGGCTTATCTCACCCTTGAAGTTTGATAAATGTTTGGTGGAAAATATACATGTACAGTTAAGCAATTTCCCGAGTACTAGGTTTTTTAGATATCAAACGCAGTTGATGAAAGTAATTATGTTCAACAGCGCTGAAAGCCCACGTTTCTCCTCACTGCTTGAGACCGATGTTCTGGTAGACAATGTTTTCTATTTGAAATATGTTTTGCCGCCTATTTATAAAATCATTTTTGGGGAAGAATTGCCCAGAGTGCAACTCGAAATGAAAACAATGATGCATTTGAAGGACGAACTGGTATTCGATGGCTGGTTTTTGTTAAAAGAGGCTACAGTTATTAGGTTGTACGGTTTTGTACAAGAGCCTTATGTTCTACCCTCTTTTCTGACATTACGGATCTTTGCTCTTGAATTTATCAGACAAAAATTGGCCCTAGAAGAGTTGCAATTCCTAAAACATAAGAACAACACAGATGTGAAATGTCCTTGGAAGGTAGGGCCTTTCATTGTGAATAATAAAGAAGCTTTGTCAGAGGTGGAAGAGTTATTGAAGTCGCTAGGGTTCAGGAAGGATTTAGCCATCAAATATGACCCCTTGCATATAATTTCCAAGAGAAAGAAGGGATGTAACATCAGTGCTTTTGAGCATGCAGAACCAGAAGGGGTGCTGAAGGGGCAAAATTTGTTGTGTTGGGAACTTGAGGCGGAGGAAACAGTGGAGACATAGGGAGGAGAGCCCATGATTTCCAATTTAGTAATGGATTTAGGTCAAGTGCCAGAAACCATGGAGGTGGGTCGAAAAAGAGACTTAGAAGAAGTCATGGATATGGATACTGAAGAAGGTGATATATACAAGCGACCTAAATTAGAAGTATAGGATGAGTTAGTTGTTGCAGCTATTCAACCCGAGTCAATTGATTCCCCAATGAAAGAGGAGCTGGTTGTTGGAGCATCTCAAGAAGAATTGACTGTTCAAATGGATATTGGAGCGGCAGATGATGAGAAGTCTTCGGCTCCTTAGATCCAGGTTGTAGAATACAAGTTTCAAGATGTTTAAGAAGGAGATGTTAGTAATACGTTTCAATCCAAGGCCGACCTCTGTGAACAATATGACCAAAACAAGCAAGCCTCGACCCAAAGGTTATTTGATTCAATGTATATCGCCAGAGGATTGTCTAAGACTTCCTTAATGACTAGAAGAAGTATAAATGATAACATCTTAAACTTAGCAGTATTGACGGAAGATGGAGTGATCGAAACAAGGATCAATTGGCAAAAGATACTAGTACCAGACAAAATCCAGTTTCACAAACAAGTTACTGACCTTGTGTATGATGATTTTGTGAAAGTTGCCTTGAAAGGTGATAACTTGTTGGTTACTGTGAAAAAACTGGAAAAAAAATTAAAGCAGGAGAAAAGTGAAAACCGAGCTCTTCAAAATCAGGTCAAAAATGTACAATATGACCTAGTTATAAGTGATGGTGGAGGAAAAAGCATGAGAAAGATGTTAGTGGAAAACAACAAGCTGATTCAGAAGCTACAGAAGAAGGAAAAAGTTCCAAATATCCAGCTGATCGAAGCTCCCGAACAGATAGACTTCGAAACACGAAAAGAAGACTTGTCTAAGGAAATAAGTGAATGTAAGGTAGAATTGCTGAAGTGTGCAAAGAAGGAAGGTAGCTGGAAAAAAGAGAGAATAAGCTTAGAAAATCAGCTTGATGATTTGAAAACTAACTTGTCCAATTTGGACATGCGGGCTACCAATTCGAACCAAACTGGGGAAAGCAATGGTATCGACAATCTGGTGCAAGCTATGTCTTACATCATCCTGAAAGACATGGAAATCAAGGAGCTGAAAGAAAAATCTCACAGATTGGAAGAAGAGAATAGTAAAAAGGAAGAAAATCTGAAGGTCCTCCAAAAGAATCACAAGGAATTGATTGAGATGAATAAAAATATGACTCATCAGGTTATAGGGCAGGCGTGTTTGCAAGGATGTAAACACTTGGGATGGGACGGGATCGTTAAGGAAGCTGAGAACTTTAGACCTTACCTTGAGTTCATAAGGATAAAAGAGAAGACCATTAGTGACGTTCTAGAAGGTTGTGAAGTTGCAAAGCAAACCTTAATCCAAAGGCCTAAAGAGATGGCACTAAGTGCCATCACTTTCTTGAATAATCTATCTGAAGAAGAAAGGATTAAGCTAAATATTGGGAACCAGATCGCAACACTTGCATCGGCATGAAGGGTCTTGTGGAAATATGCACAGATCGAAACTATGGAAGCTAAAGCAGAAGAAATGAAGGGACAAGTGGTAGAGTTCAAAGGACTGTTTACTAAGATGGTCAAAATGGGGTTAACTTCATTCTTGAAAGATGACCAAGAGCTAATCTCCCCTAAGGCTTATAAAAACCTACTGTGGACGATAAGAATGTATCATACAAAGTTCAAACATCCGAACCAGCTGCTTATAGGAAAGGCTGAACCAGCTGCTTATAGGAAAGGCTCTGATGGAGTTGGTCGAAGAGGACATTGAAATCTTGAATAGGTTGATCACCAATGGCAAAAGGCTTCCCCCATTTTCGTACGTAGAGCATATCGAGATACGAGTGATGGTAAAGGAAATGGTGGACTATGACCTCCCACCTACAGACCAATGGACTAATGTAGAAAAGTATAACAGATCGTTGTACTTTCTCCGTCTTCCACAGTGATGCTTGTCTTTTTATAGTTGTTCATGTTTGCTTGGAATCAGAGACTTCTTACAAGACTTTCCTATTTTTGATAATTTGTAATATTCTTTGAGGTAGCTATATAAATAGCCAGCTGGAACTATTATTTTACTATCTTTATTTTTTTACTTGAAGTAAATGTTACTTAGTAAGAATACCGATGGATTGTAAGAAAGCAGTTAGGCCTGTTTCTACATGTTTTCTATTCTATTGTGATAGTGGCAAAACAACCTGAATGAGGTGTCACTCCGATATAACTATTTTTAGTTTAGATGAGTCGAGCAAGAGGACTCCCGGTATATATATATGCGATGTAATAGAATGATAAAGGGTTGAAAAATATTGTTGAAAACTCTTATGAGAAATTTGGTGTATTGTTCGTTAAGAAGCTTTTGAGCTATTTTGAATAAAGTTTGTAGAGCTGAGCCAATGTTTTCTCAGGGATTCTTGTGTAACTGGTCTTGTAGTTTGTTCCTTTTTTTTCCATGTTAATTGTGTATCTCTCATTATTAATTCCAGTCTGTAACATTCTTTCATACTTGGTGCAGTGTGATAGCTAAGTAGAATTCATAGAAATTATGCTCTACTTATCTTTTTCCAAGTATTCCTCCATTACTTTTCTGCTAAAATATATATAGGATTCATCGTTGTATGCCTTATGTCAATGGATTGTTTCTTTCTCTTCTATTTCACCAATTAAAATCACTTTGACTATGAGCTATTTACTACCTCGCCCCTGTGTTAATCCATTTGTGAAGCATTTGTAAATGAATTTTCAGAGTTTGTTTGAATGTGACTCCATTGCCCAAATAAAGATTCATATGTTTCAGCCAAGCTACATTTAAACCATTTTGTTTCCCACAGAAATCAGATCTTCTGTATTGTTGTAATTGAATATCTTGAATGATGGATGCTGGTGCATGTTTTCATTGTTGACAAATTTGATTATTCCAGTCTTTCATAGAGATATAGAGAGAGCCCTCTCAGACTAAGTTGGGTCAGTAGCTTAAGTCTAAATATTGGTTAGTGGTTATCCTAGTTTTCCCTCTCCCACAACCTATGGTGTCATTTTGGGTGTTAACAAATTGGCGCAGTTGCCGGGGAATGTGATTGTTTTATTATCCCTGGAAGAACGACAAAGAATTCTGAAGATTCAACAAAAAGAGAGATCCCTGCGAGCAAACAAAGATTTCCAAATTTATAGAGGGTTATGCAATTTTTCCCTAGCAACTCCACTCGTAAAGATCCACATTCAAGAAAGACTCCACTGGGGAAGATCGACGTGCCAAATTCATTTTTGAATAGATCTCGAGACAGGTATCCTGGCCTCAAGAAGGAGCCATACGAGAGGTAATCCTGTTTCCAAAATTTTGTTAAGTGTGGAAAATCCAGAAATAATACTTAGACATAAGACTGGAAAGGACAAGGCTAATACTTCCAACCTTAAAAGAATTGGGTCTAAAGAAGACTTACCTATTTTACAAGAATTGGATATAGAGATAGATATCGGGAAACCTTTGGCAAGATCAAGATTTGAATCTTATCTAAGTCTAGGTGAAGAAGGTCTGAATGCCCCTGAATCCTATTTGTTAGATCCTGTCTGGCTTCAGTTACAAAATATTATCAAAGCAGAAAGAGCTATAGCCGTTTCTCAGATCCCTCAATCCCATACCACAATTCCTATAGGTAATTCTGCCCTAAATATCCATCCCCAAGATCAGAACCCACCTAGACCCATGGCTTCTAGATTCGCACCATTGGCCCTGCAAGCCACTTTGCATGACCTCCCTCAGAACTATGCCCAGAGAATTATCTCTTATGATGGAGAAGGGGGGTTTTCTGCCAAGAAGCATGTAGATAGATTTGAAGATTTCATTGATTTGGAGAACCCAAGAAATGGTTCAGATAGTTGCCAAATGCTTTTATAAATTATTTTGCAGCCTTTAAGACCTTGTTCTTAGAGAGATGGGAAACAATAGGGAGCCCCGCCCTAGTCTTGTCCCAGTATAACCACCTAAATAAAGGAGGTTTTGAATCTGTTCATGAGTTTTATGCTAGGTTTATGAAAGCAGATAATTATATTCCAGATGAACTAAGACCCTCAGTGGGCGCTGCAAAGATCCACTACGCAGATGCTTTTGATGGAGACTTCTCATGCACGTTAAGGGAGAGGAAATATGCCACCCTTCCTGCTATGCTAAAATATGCAGTAGAGGTGGAAGCCAGCATGATGGCTTCAGGGAAAATGAAGGGGAGAATAGAAGCAGATAAAAGGAAGCAAGAAAACCAAACCCCTACCTCCTCCTCCTCTAGTGATGCCAAGTTTGATACTATGATGAAAACCATGGAAAAGCTGATGGATAGGTTAGCCATGGAAAATAAACCTCCTTCGAGAGAACAACCTGAAAATCAAATAAGGAATCCTAACTTTAGAAGGCCACCCCCTCCAAGAAATACAAGAAATCAGGAAGACCACCAGATGAGGCCTCCTTTCCCTGAGAATTTGGTGGATGGGGAAGGATCTGAAGAGCCTGCTGGGGACCAAATCCATATCTTTGACACTCTTGACCATGAAATACATTTAGCCCAAAGGGAGGATGACTTTTTCAGCATGGGGAATGCTGGTAAGGTTGTTGAATTTGATTCTGAGCAGTACCAAATGGGTTACATGAATGCTGTGGATGATATTCAAAGGAAGATGAAGTTAAGGAGTAGGGAGATACCGATTAGTGAAGGGAAGGCCAGCCATGTTTAGTCTTCCAAGACTCAACAAAGTATGGAGAAACTAAAAGAAAAATGGCCAGAGGTTGCTACACAGAAAACCTCGGAAGATAAGGGACAACATTCTAAAGAAGGTAGGCAGCCAAAAGTCACTAAAGTATGGAAGCCAGCTTCAACATTCAGCTTGAAGGCTGAACTGTCTAAGGTAAAGCTCTTTATCCATTTAAATGGGTTGTTAAGAAATAATGAATATAGGGAAGAGATAAATAGCCTGGTAATGGGGCGGGCAGAAAGTACACAAGACATGTTGGAAGTGATAGATGATGCCCCCACTATAATCTTTGGTTCCAAGCTAGAAGAGCCAGATGATGAAGAAGTCCCTCCCTTTTATTTGAGTTTGAATATCCATGATAAGTTATTACACAACGCCCTGATAGATTCTGGGGCTTCACACAACTTGATGCCAAAGTCAGTGGTGGACCAGTTGGGGTTAGAAGTCACCAGACCCTACAAAGACCTATATTCTTTTGATTCCAAAAAGGTACCATGTTTGGGTCTAATTAAAGATGTGGTAGTAACCCTTGCCCAGATCCGAGCGAAGAGCGTCATGATGGACATAGTAGTGGCTGATTTGCCTGCTAAGTTCGGGATGCTGTTATCAAGATTCTGGGTAAAAAAGTTGAAAGGGTCCATGCAAATGGACTTATATTACGCCACTATACCACTTTTTGGAAGCAATAGGAAGCTATATAGAGAGAAAAGGATGGCTTATGTGGTCAGCAGTGACAAAAAACCTGAAAATCACCCTATATTTGTTGTAGATACAGACATAGGTTCCTCTATCCTTTTCAATGATGGTACACATACTGATCCTGCGCCCCCATTTTTCAAGGAAGTCGGGGAAGACAAGGAATTTGCAGCAAGGCATGAGGCTTCAGAGAGGCAGAAAAATGAAGAAGGACTGTGGAAGATGTACTTTGATGGATCACTAAGCAAGAATGGTGCTGGTGCTGAAGTCTGGATTATAGCTCCTGATCAAGAGTCCATAGTTTTGTCATACAAGCTAACTTTTGAGTGTACTAATAATGTGGCTGAGTATGAAGCTTTACTCTTAGGACTAAGAGATTTGAAAGACTTGGGGGCAAAAAGGATAAACATTTTTGGAGATTCAGAATTGGTGGTTAATCAACTAAATGATAGTTATCAGGCAAAACACCCCAGGATGAGGGCCTATGTAATATCTCGATTTTGACCTTATTGCATTAAAATTGTAGATGATGTAAATATCGTTATTTAATCATGGTGAGGAGCTCAAGGCCAAGGCCCCGCCATCAATTTAGCTTTGTATGTATCGGCAATTAAAAATAGACGCCTATGGTTCTTATGCTGGACATGCACAATGTAAATTAATAGATCATGTAAATACGAATTTTAATGAAAACACCCACAACTAGCTATGCAATGCAACAAAGAGATGGGGCATGATTCTACAAGGAATAGGGAGGGAAATTATTCAAACCCTTGAGTCCAGGTGTTAATCCATTTCACTGAGAAAACCCATAAATCTCAACTACCTATTTTGGGTTGTGCACCCAATCATTTAATTCTTCCAAGAGTTGGTTGAGGCAGTTAATGCCTTGGGGATGGAGAGGCATGGCAACCAATTTTCGTGTATGGGAAAGCCATAAATCTGGAAAATCGTATTTTTGCTTCTTGTGCAAGAAAACACCCACAAAATGGTGCCCAAAGCCAATCTTCACCCATGGATTTTGACCTCTCACGTAGTTTGAGCTAGCTGGGCTTTCGCCATCATGTTTTTCACCATTTTTCCTGCATTTTCCATGCCTGGGAGCTCATTTTTGCATTGTACAGCAGCTGGGAGAGAAGGGCCACAATTTGGGACTGTGATGGAGGTTGTTTTTGCCCCAAAATGCCCATGGACATTTTTCTGAAAACGATTTCTTCTCTCAAGGGTTGTTCCCCGATTGCCATTTCATTTTTGGGCTTTCCCATGTTTTTCTGAACTGGTAGAAACCCCCTCTTTGGGAATCCCACTGAAGAAACGTTTTCCTTCATGCCCAACAATTGTGGTTTTGTTGTTATGTGAATCCCTATTTTGGTTTGAACCTGTGAGCAAGAGATTTGGAGTGGTAGTGGACATAATTGGCTTGCTAAACCTAGTGGGGAGAATAACCTCTCAAGAATATCAAGAGGGCTGGCTACTCTTCTATGCACACCTGGGACACTCTAGAATTGGAAGGTATGGCCTGAGGGACTGTGAATTGGTGAAGGGAATACTTCCTTGAGTGGGGTGTGTAGGCATTGTGGGTGCCAAGCTAGATAGATCTTGTAGAGGTATCCATAGCTCTGTGGTTGAGCTCACTAGCTTAGCAATTCTTCCTTTCCATTTCCTAGCAGCCTGATAAACCCAATTGTAGATTGGCTTGGCTCATTTTGGTGTATGTTTGGCTATGTGTGAGTCTGCTGTTCTCTGGTTCCTTGTAGAAATCATGCCCAGCTCGGGGGTGGTAGTTGTATCAAGAGGTTGATAAACACAACTGGCCTATCGTTGGGCGGAACGTTGCAGTTGCATAGCTGGTTCCTCAGGGACTACTTTGTTTCAAGATAAGTACTCTCGTGTGCTAATTCTGTATTGTTTTAATTGATGAATGACATGAACATCTTGAATGAATGATGGATGTGTAATATAATTTAATTCTATCGTGTTTCAAATATTCATGTATCTGCATATGTCCATCTTCAGTTTATATGAATCTTTGTTTACTATGATTTGGGACTAGATGTCTAGTATTATCATTAGTGTTCTCTCCATAGCCTTGATAGGATGGGAGGGACACTACAACCTATAGGAATGAAGTTTGGAATATATTTGGGAACATTTTCATTGAACATAAGATCTAGGTGATCTTGAGATTTGAAAATCGGGTGGCAGACACTTTGGCTTCCACTACCAGTGGTTTTAAA
The DNA here is from genome assembly GCA_027924585.1 of Larix kaempferi. NCBI lineage: Eukaryota > Viridiplantae > Streptophyta > Pinopsida > Pinales > Pinaceae > Larix > Larix kaempferi. The sequence goes on from BSBM01000893.1 coordinate 8,756,944, forward strand.
AATCCTATTTTCTCTCAAGAAAAATATGAGGTAGAAGTGGTGAATAGGCCATCTATCCCAGACAATGCTAAATATTGGCAACTATTTGAAGATGATTTACAAATCAAAAGATTTTTGGAATTGTCTGACAAGTTTGCTAATGTTCAGATTGATGCTAAAAATGGGAACATAGAAGGATTGATAGACCAAGAGCCATCAAAGGGAGAAGACAGAGAAAGCAAACAATGGAAAAACATGATGGGTGGGAAAGCTATCGTTCATTTGAAAACTAATTATATCCCCAAAGGATTGATACCCCTGGAGAGGTTGTTTGACCATAATGATGGGGCAAAAAACCTGAAGTTTGAACCACACAAAGAGGCGGTAGAAGACCAAAACTTGGGCACTAAACAAGAGCCTCGGATGGTAAACTTATCTAAGAAATTACCTACTGAAAAGAAGGAGCGGTATGTAGAGTTGATGAAGAAATATGCCACTGCATTTGCATGGAGTTATGAAGAACTAAAGGAATATGATACCTCAATAATACAACATTCTATTCCAATCAGACCAGGAGAGAAACCCTTCAAGCAAAAGTTGAGGAGGATAAACCCTAAGCTGCTGCTTGTGATAGAAAAAGAGATTAGAAGATTATTTAATGCAAAAATTATTGTCACTTTTGTTGATGTATATGTAACTTCGGAATGTATTTCATATATCTATGTTGTATGTACTCCTATAGAGATGGTATTATTTCTCTATACGGAAGTGTTGTCATTTATATTGTAAATGTCGTAACTTATACTTGATGGGTTATTAGACCACCTTGTTGGGATTGGCCCTGTATAAGTCATGTGGATCGAAGGGTTATTAGACCACCCTATTGGGGGTCGGCCATGTGGGTCAAAGGGTTATTAGACCACCCTATTGGGGGTCAGCCCAGTTAGCATTATGTAATGTGGTTAAGTTCGATCCTACATGATTTATGTAAAAGGAAAGTCAAGTCAAGTATAAATAGAGTGTGGGAGGCACTCTATTTACTCACTCACTTCTCACTTATGCACTCAAGGAGGAGTGGCGCACTTATGGAGGAGGAGGATCTGCTGCTAGGATATGTCTATCTCTTATGGTTGGGTTGTATCATTGCTCTATCTATCTCTGAGGAAGTTATTGGGGTTTTTCACCTTTATGGTTTCCCCATGTAAATCTTTGTGTCTCTTGTGTGCTTGCATTATTGTCTCCATGATTGATATGGTGTAGATATGGTGTACATGTTGTTCTCTCAATTAATATCCTAGATCAGATTGAAGTAAATTTTGAAAATTTAACATGGTATCAGAGCTAGCCTGAAAGAAGGCATGATATGGCATGTATGACACTTGTTGCAGTTATGATGCTAGGGCTTGATGTAGCAAAAACCAGTTATCGTAGCACTTTCGCTATAAATCCGTTTTGGAAAAGTTTTCGGATCTGAAACTTTTACAGATCGAATATCAGATCCCCACGTACCTTGTGTCCAAAGGAAAACCTCTAATTCATTGTACTTTGTGATTTATGATCTGTACAATATAGGGTTTCTGCCTCTTCCAGATCTGAGTCAAAATCAGGTGACCTTGGGAAAAAAGTCATAACTTGGGCTAGGAAGCTCCAAATGAAATTTTGTAAAAAGTGACAGGTATTACACGGATTGTAATATCACAAAAAAAAAATTTAGAGGTCGAAGTTGAACCAGTGACACATGGCACGCCATACAAGTTCGCTCTCCTGTATTATCCCATAAATAGGTCACGTTGTGACACTTGGCATAACTCTCTCTCAGAGAGTCCAATTGAGGTCAGACCTATCATTATGGAAAGATAATAGGGCAAGATATCTCAGGAAAAATTTTCAGAGGCTGAAGTTCAAACAGTGACATGTGGCACGCCGTACAAGTTCGCTATCTTGTATTATCCCAAAACAGGTCACGTTGCGACACTTGGCATAACTCTCTCTCAGAGAATCCAATTGAGGTCAAAACTGTCAGGATGGAAAGATAACAAGTCAGGATATCTTAGGAAACTTTTTCAGATCCTGTGGATCAAAAATTTCATAGTTACACCAAAAACAATCAGGTACATATTTCTGTCAAAACATAATTATTTTTGAGTACCTTCATTCATGGCTTCCGGAATTTAGGGCTTCGGAGAAAGTTGGAATTTTTGTAATCGGAGACCACAGCTGGATGCTACTCATCAAAATTGAAATTTAGAGACCAATATCAGAATTTTTGGTCAGGCAGAAGGCCGGGCTTGATAAGACCCTAGTTCGGGACTTTGATTAGAAAAGTGGAAAATTAGGGCTTCTACAAAAATGGGAATTTTTGAAATCTGTGACCACGGCTAAAAGCTCCTCATAAAAATAGAAGCTTAGATATTTGGATCAAACCTTTTGATGGGGCAGAAGAGTGGGCTTCATCAAACCCCAGTTCGGGGTCACGTCTAGTGAATCCGGAAGTTTCAAAGAAAAAATTGAGGAGTGAAACTTTGCAGTTTTCAAATTCTGAGCATACCAGCGTAATCAGCTCATCAAGGCGCATATTTTTATCCTTTCAGAAGTTTGAAATTCAAAGTTTGAATTTTTGGGGGTTTCTCTGACAACCCCATATCTAGCTCTAGGTCCAGTTCTTGCAAATCAAGTGGATTGGGTTAATCCTAGAAGAAGATGGATTGGTCACCTACATAAGTAAAGAAGTTCCTGTTTCAGAGGGAGATGAAGCTAAGGCCTTACATAAGAATATTACAAGCAATCTCGACAGGTATGACTCATCAAGGTATCGTTCAATATTTGTTCATGATTAAGTTTATGGTATGATTGTCTTCATGTTATTATGGTTAGTACAATCTTGATTTTAGATTTGTCGTATCACCTTAACAAATTTATGAATGCATGATAGAAAATATTCATTGATTAGGGTGTTGACACTTATGATTGTACTAGTGCATTATGGTGTTGTATGAGGTTTATGTTGTCTACTAACATGAAAGGTACACCAAGAAAGACAAATAATGTTCTGGTTTAAGAACATATGATCATGATGACATGAGGACAAAGATTCATCCATTGTCATGGATCTCATAGAAGATCCATTTACAAGGTATGTATAACTTGGTTTTATAATGGTTAACCTATGAGATATACAGGTTACTAGCTCAAGTCATTGAAGAAGAACAAGAAGACATCATGTGAGTATGTTAGACATAACTAGCTAGCATGCTAATCCAGGTATGTTTTTCCTATATCAAGATAGAATCCTACCTTGTGTTAGGATCTTATACTATTGTGTTGTTGATAATGATTATTCATGAAGTCATAGGTTTGAATAATCATGGGTTTTATGCATATTATATCTCTTCTCTTGATTGATGATTTAACTAACCAAAAGAGTCCTATGATTAAATAAGAATATGTATGAATAAAAGAAGACTTCCTTGAAACCTTGAATACTAATGTTTATTATCTGTGTTTGAATTGATCCTGACTATACATGCTTGAGATTATTTTGTCTTGATAATATTAAGATTATACTAATGAATTATGTATGAGAGCTAGAGGATAACACAATGATGATACTAACAAGCATGCATAGGGATCGAGAATGTATATAAGTTCAAGGACAGGTAATCCAGGAAGCAAAGATCAATAGGGAGCACACTGCAGTAGTTTCTACAAGGATGCATATATTCAGAGGGAGTTGAACACTTCTCACAATCCACATCAGAATGGAGTTGCAAAGATTCAGAGGGAGTCCACCCAACAAACAAACAAAGATAAGTATTTGAATTGTCATTACTTGCATATTTTATTGTTTAAAAAATACTGTTCAATAATGTATATACTGATGTTCCTAGAATTAGGTTGTGTATTATGCATATTAGAATAGTTGCATTGATGAACAGTATACTACTAATATGCATGGGTAAGTAGCCTATGGCACTATACAACATTCCATTGCTACTTATCTAGAATGAAACCTCTTTGCTGACATGTTGGGAGTTGTGCACACTCTTAACAATGTTCTAGTAGAGATTGGAAGGCATCTAGAAAGTTACGGGATATGGATAAATGTTGTATTGAAGCATTGGCTAAGTTAATTGCATGACTGTATGACATATTTCTTTATGTGTAAGAATTTGTTTTGAAAACTATGAGATGTTTTCTAATCATGCAATTTAACTTGTTGTGTAGGAAAGATCGTATGCCATCTCCTACAAAAGAAGAACTACAACATTTGTTCAGCAACAAAATTATCTATTGAAGATATTGAAGTCCCCAGGATATGGGAAGAATGCCATAATCGGTCAATCATGAAGAATGATGTTTGGGATGTACTCCCAAGACCTGAAGGGAAGTTTGTTATGACTTCCATATGGATATATCAAGATCAAGCATGCTACAAACGGCAGCATAGAGAAATATAAAAGTGATGAAATAGAAGATACACCAGATGGATTTCAAGACAACTTTCTTGAATGGTGTAGTTAAAGAAGAAGTGTATGTGGAGTAGCCACTTGGTTTTGAGACACATGAAAAGAAATCATATATGTGCAGAACTTGGTATGGTAGGATAGGCAGCTTTCTATCCAGTTTGGTCCTTACCAAGAGTAAAGCGGATTCCAACCTTTACTACAAGGTTGAGGAAGGCAATCCAGTGATACTACTATGTGGATGACCTGTTTGTATCAGGAGAGGATAGATTGATTGCTGACACACAGCGGAAGCTTGCTGCCAAGTTCGAGTTGAGGAACTTGGGGATAATGCACTATTTGTTTTTGGCATGGAGGTGTGGCAGAGTGATGGAATCTTCCTTGGACAAGGGAAGTATGCAGTAGAGATCCTGAAGAGGTTTGGGATGATGGATTGCAAGGCCATGGCCACACCTATGGAATCGAATATGAAGCTTCTATGCGATGCTTCATCTGAGCCGATTGATGTCTCTATGTATCATCAGATGATTGGGTCCTTGATGTACTTGACGAACACGAGACTAGATATTTGCTTTGTTGTGAACACATTGAGCCAGTTCCTGACGGATCCGAGGAGTGTTCACCTGGTTGTTGTAAAGCATGTTCTAAGGTACCTAAAGGGTACAGTGGATTTTGGGCTCAAGTATGAAGTGAATCAAAAGATTAACCTGCAGGGTTATGTTGATTCAGATTGGGCTGGTAGTGCTGCAGATAGGAAGATCACATCTGGATGTTGCTTCAGTATGGGATCAAGTGTGATCTCATGGTTTAGCAGGAAGCAGTCCTGCGTGGAACTGAGTAAAGCTAAGGTAGAGCATGTTGCATCCTGTTCTAGTTGTGAGGCAGTATGGCTACGGAAGCTACTGTTCGAGTTATTTGATCTCCCGTTGGATGCTACTGGTATCTTCTGTGATAACCAGAGTTGTGTGAAGTTGTCCGAGAATCCGGTGTTTCATGACAGGTTGAAACACATAGAGATCAAATATCACTATATCAGGGATATGGTGCAGAGAGGAGCTATGAAGCTCCTGTATGTTGCAACGGATGAGCATATTGCAGATGTGCTGACGAAGCCACTAGCCAGGGTGAAGTTCGAGTACTTCAGAGAGAGGCTTGGCATTCTTCAGATCGAGGACACTTCGAGGAAGAAGTGATGGACACATTTGCTGAAGCCATTCCAAGCATGTTGGAAGAAGGATCCTTCACATGGATGTGGATGTAAGCACTAGATGATGAGCATCAGAATGATGTTCTAGTTTCTGCTAGATATGATCAGTTGGATCATTTTTATGTATGTATGTATGCATCATGTTGGATGCTGGATATGATCAGTTGGATCATTTATATGTATGTATGCATCATGTTGGATGCTTGATATGATCGGTTGTATCATGTGTATGTATTTTTTGTATATGCATCATGTTGGATGCTTGGACCATGTATCTGTATATCTGTCAGGTGGATACATTGTATGATCAGGTGGATCATGTATGGTGATATGTATCATGTATTTGTATTTGTATCAGGTGGATACATTGTATGATCAGGTGGATCATGTATGATGATATGTATCAGGTAGATACTTGGTATGCATTAGGTAGATGCATTGTATGATCAGGTGGATCATGTATGGTGATATGTATCATGTATCAGGTGGATACATTGTATGATCAGGTGGATCATGTATGATGATATGTATTAGGTAGATACCTGGTGTGCATCAGATGGATGCATTATATGATCAAGATGATCATGGATGACAAGCTTCAGGATGTTGCTCCAAATGACATGCAGCAGGATGTTGCAGTGATGATGATCAGGATGATCATGGATGACGAGCTTTAGGATGTTGATCCAAATGACATGCAGCAGGATGTTGCAGTGATGATGATTAGGATGATCATGAGTACATCAGGATGATGTATGGTGAGTATCAGGTTGATACTCTATGGTCGTGGATCAGGTTGTGTAGATGAGCATGTAATTCGGTGCCCTGGGATATTTGTAGATATTCTTTCGAGGTTTTGCCTATGGCATGTAATTCGGTGCCCTGGGATATCTGGCAAATGCTCTTTCGAGGTTTTGCTCTGGGAGGACATATAATTCGGTGCCCTGGGAGATATGTAGATAGTCTTTTGAGGTTTTTCCTATGGCATGTAATTCGGTGCCCTGGGATATCTGGCAGATGCTCTTTCGAGGTTTTTTCCTATGGCATATAATTCAGTTCCCTGGGAGATCCGATAGGTTGGGCTGTGTGCCCATAATCAGTCCTAGGATGCTCTTGCGAGGTTTTTCCATGACCACATGTAATTCGTGCCCTGGGAGATCCTATAAGTAGAGTTGCATGCTCGTAACAGCCTGGGATGCTCTTGCGAGGTTTTGTGGTGGGGTCACATGTAATAAGTCCTGGAGATCTGGATAAGATGAAAAAGGTCTCAGATGCTCTTTAGAGTTCTTGCTAGTCAACAGACTCTTTTAAGGTTTTGTGATGCACGTAATAAGTCCTGAGGATTCCACAGTATGGCCAGTGATGACAAAGACCTGTAGGTGGTCGGCCTACATCCAGTATGAAAAAGGATTGGCTCTGTAGAACTTCCTATGACGAGTAGATTCAGAGATTGATTGAGATAGCAGCAACAGTGACGATGATCTAGAGAGGAAGACTTGTTCTAAAAGACATGTGCTAAGAAATACCTTCCTAGTTAAGAGGGAGTGTTGATGTATATGTAACTTCGGAATGTATTTCATATATGTATGTTGTATGTACTCCTATAGATATGGTATTATTCCTCTATACGGAAGTGTCATCATTTATATTGTAAATGTCGTAACTTATACTTGATAGGTTATTAGACCACCTTGTTGGGGTCGGCCCTGTATAAGTCATGTGGGTCGAAGGGTTATTAGACCACCCTATTTGGGGTCGGCCATGTGGGTCGAAGGGTTATTAGACCAACCTATTGGGGATCGTGCCAGTCAGCATTATGTTATGTGGTTAAGTTCGAGCTTACATGATTTATGTAAAAGGAAAGTCAAGTCAAGTATAAATAAAGTGCGGGAGGCACTCTATTTACTCACTCACTTCTCACTTATGCACTCAAGGAGGAGTGGCGTACTTATGGAGGAGGAGGATCTGCTGCTAGGATATGTCTATCTCTTATGGCTGGGTTGTATCATTGCTCTATCTATCTCTGAGGAAGTTATTGGGGTTTTTCACCTTTATGGTTTTCCCCAAGTAAATCTTTGTGTCTCTTATGTGCTTGCATTATTGTCTCCATGATTGATATGCTGTAGATATGCTGTACATGTTGTTCTCTCAGTTAAGATCCTATATCAGATTGAAGTAAATTCTAAAACTTTAACAACTTTGAGATTCTCTCAATGGATAGAAAACCTGGTTCCCGTAAGGAAGAAGAATGGTGAAATTAGAATCTGTATAGATTTCAGGAACCTGAATAGAGCTTCATTAAAGGATAATTACCCCCTACCCAAAATGGATCATATCTTACAAAAGGTAGTAGGGGCAGAGAGGATCTCTACTATGGATGGTTTCTCCAGGTACAATCAGATCAAGGTCTGTCACAAAGATCAAGAGAAGACTGCATTCACCACCCCTTGGGGTACTTTCATGTATGCTAATATGCCTTTTGGGCTGATGAATGCAGGAGCTACTTTCCAGTGGGAAATCGACATAGCATTCGTTGAAGAAAAAGATAAGTTTGTGGTTGTATGCATGGATGACATAACGGTGTACTCAAAGTCTGATGAAGAGCACTTAAAGCACTTGGAACAAGTTTTTAAGAAATGTATAAAATATGGTATATCTCTTAATCCTAAGAAATCACACTTTGCATTAGAAGAAGCTAAACTCTTGGGTCATATCATTTCCAAGGAAGGTATCAAGATCAATCCTGAAAGGATTAGTGCTATCCAGAAAGTTGGAGAGCCAAGGATCAAAAAGGAGGTGCAGTCTTTCATTGGGCAAGCGGGATTTCTGAGAAGATTCATTCCCAGTTTTGCCAAAATCATGATGAGTGTCACAAATATGTTGAGAAAGGAAAATCAAGTTAAGTGGCCTACGGAAGCAAGAGATTCATTTAAGGGAATTAAGAATGCTATCACCGAACACACTGAACAACCAATTGCCTTTTTCAGCAGAGTACTAAGAGATGCAGAATTAAAATATGATATCATGGAAAAGCAGGACTACGCCCTAGTTAAGTCACTGAAATATTTTAGGGTTTATATCCTACATTCACACATCATTGCTCATGTCCCAAATAGTGCTGTGAAGGGTATCCTTAACCAAGCAGACCCAGAAGGAAGAAGAGCTAAATGGATTGTTGTATTGCTGGAGTATGATCTGGACATAAAACCCACCAAACTAATAAATGGACAAGGGTTAGCAAAGTTAATGACCAAGGCCAACTGTGATTCTCTGCAACTGAACTTCTTACAAGGGTATTCAAACCAGTTGGATGTGGGAGTGCAAGTGAGACCAGAATTCTCTGCATCCTCTTGGTATGTTGACATTGTGTATGTATTACAAAACTTGCAAGCTCCTCCGGGATTGAGAAAAAGTAGGGCTAGAGCTGTGAAACTAAAGGCTGCAAAATACTTTATTATGAATCAATTCCTATATTGGAAGGACCCTAGAGGTGTGTCGCTAAATTGCTTACTTGAGGAAGAAGATAAACACACAAAGGATGAATTTCACAAGGGTGACTATGGCAGCCACCATTCATAAAAAGTGAGTCAACAAAATCCTGAGAGCCGGTTTCTACTGGCCTACCATGTTTTCAAATGTATACAAAGAAACGGTTGTTTGTCACCAATTCCAGATTTTGGAAGGAAAAAGAAAGGTCGTTTCACTATCCCTTCACCCTGTCACAGTAGAATCACCCTTCCAGCAGTGGGGTTTAGACTTCATTGGATAAATAAACCCTCACTCCTCATGGCAGCAAAGATGGATATTGACAGCCACTGACTATTTCATTAGGTGGATAGAAGCCATACCAACTAGGAGAGCAACCGAACGCGTTATCATGGATTTCCTAGAAGACAATATCCTGTCAAGATTTGGGTGTCCCAAAAGAATAGTGACATATAACGCACCATCATTTTGTTCTAAGAAAATGATAAATTTTTTCCATAAATAACATATCAGTATGAATCATTCAACGACATACTACCCTTAGGGAAATGGACTAGCAGAATCATCCAACAAAAGTCTAGTAAGAATCATAAAGAAGCTATTGGAGGATAATAAGAGAGCTTGGCACACAAAGCTGAAATATGCCCTTATGGGCTGACAGAATAAGTACAAAGAGGGCCATTGGGATGTCCCCTTTCTAGCGGGTATATGGAGCCAAGGTAGTTTTTCTAGTTTATCTGGGATTGTCGGTTATGAGGTTGCTACAAGGGATAGAAGAAGACCCAAACCACATGTAGAGAAGGGTAAACCAGATAGTCGAATTGAATGAGTTAAGAAGTAGCGCCTACGACAAAGTACAAGGGCACCAAGAAAAGATAAAGAATGCCTTTGATAGAAAATCCAAAGAAGATCAATTTAAGGTAAATGACCTGGTCCTGAAGTGGGACGCTCCGAGGGAAGATAAACATGGTAAATTTGACCATATGTGGATAGGTTCCTATATTATTACAGCAAACCAAGGAGAAAATTCTTTTATCCTGGAGCACCAAGATGGGTTTGCCTGGTCAAGGGGTCCAGTCAATGGAAGGTTTTTGAAGCACTACCTATCCTATGAGAAAGTAGGTAACCCATGTACCATAGCCCGTATATATGTATATATATATTTTCAATTTTTCACATTTTGTTTTAGGGTTTTTAATGGCGAAAACCAGAAGGAATTGAAGCCCGAAGTGAAGGCCCTAAGGTATGGAAGGGGAAGCCATGTTTCATGTTTAAATTTTCAGCCGAGCTAAGAAAATAGATGCAATCTCACTTTCTAGAGAAATTTTTCAATCTAGGGTTTGTAGAACCTGCCCAATGGATCAGGCACTTAATCTACGGAGTTCTTTGCTAGCATCCCCGGTTGGTGCTATGAATATTTAATTAATATTACTAATTATAAATTAATAGTTTATTGGGTTACTAAGTGAAAGGGTTTAAACCTTCACTATGCTTCCTCAAGCCCTATAAAAGGCGATCTTATTGTAATTTATCAACATCATGAAATATATTATTCTTATCTATTATTCAATATGAGAGTCGGATTCGACTATTAACCCTTAACCGGACACGGTTAACTTAGTGAACGGATACGTTCATTGCATTTGGTATCAGAGCTCGGATTTGGCTCCTTCGACCTGAGCTCGGATTCAGCTCCTGCACTCTGAGCTAGGACTCGGTTGATCAATTCCTACATAAGCTCGGATTCGGCTTATCACTTACCATCACCCATCACTTACCTTCACTTGTTTCTCACTCACCACACCATCTTCCACCATTCCGCCCAACCTTCTGCACCACCCACGCCCCTCCTTCCACCGCTGCCCAACCTTCTTCCCGCACAGCAACTCAGCCTCAACGCTGCACACTCCCCCATCCCTCTGCTCACATCTCCCATCCGCAATTCACATATCCCTCCACCACTGTGGTTCCACCACTCCCCTACTGCATGCATTTCCTTCCACCCTTGTGCTCCAGCTCATTTTCCTTCCCCACAAGCTACACCTTCTCCCTCTACTCCTATTCCCCACGTGCATCCCTCACACAAAGAACCAGCTTACCCCCCATCACCTGCGTTCTGCTCGCTCCTTCAGCTCCCACCTTCCCTATTGTTCCTCCTCTCACACCAGTACTCCCATCCACCACTGGCCCCCCCTCATCCTTCCATCTCCTGCGCCTAGTACCTCATGCCCTCCCCTCTATGTGCCCGCACTACCCCACCTCGCCGCGCTCCACCTCACAGTCCTGCATCCTTCCATCCCTCTGCCCTGCTACACGATCCCCCCTCCCCCCCACACATCTTCCTCCACTACCTCTTCTCACTCCCTCCACCTAGATTTTCCATAGCCACCTCCATCTACGCTTCATATGCGTAAAACCCTACATCAACAAAAATTCAAAAAAAATATATATATAAGTTAAATAAATATTATATAATAAACTTATTATTAATAATATTTATTCTAAACTTTATAATATATATAATATTATTATTCCCAAATAATAATAATAATTATTTTTATTTGTCCTTAACCACATAAGCCAAAATTGATTCCAATTATTCACCACTGCACTTAAGAAGCATGACGACGGAGTTAACAACTCAAATTGCGAAAATAGAGAAGGATTTCCAAACTTTCAAGGAAATGACCATCAAGAGCCAAGAAGCACTTAAGAAAGAAATTAAAGAGGAAGTCATTCAAGTAATGGAGCAGAAAATGGACGACAAGTTCGACATTATGAGTAAGGAACAAAAAATGTTAGACCAAAAAATGATGCAAAACCATAATGCATTAATGGAGGTGTTACAAAGACTAATGCAAAAAAAGGACCAAGTCGGCAATCCAGATGTGCTAGATGCCTCATCTCATATTTTCACACAGGAAGCACTTGCCAAGAATCAAGAAGAATTGCAAAAAGAAATAAAGATTAACAATGCGACGCTTAAGCAAGAGATAGAAACAAAAGTACTGCCAAAGATGGAGACACGATTAAACAGCCAAATAGAAGCTATCAGTAAGATAGTAGAGAATAAAAAACATAAAAATCACCGCCAACAACGAAGCAGTTCAAATATGTCACTTACGTCATCCAGTAGTTCCGATCCACCATCAAACCATAAAGCAAAAGGGAATCAATATCACCCTTACATAGTGTACCCACCTAAGGAAAAAATAGAGTTGTCGAAATACAATGCAAGTGAAGACCAATGCGTTGCTTGGCTAAACAAAGCAGAAAAATACTTCGACATTTACAATATTCAATCTGATGAGGAGAAGGTGAAATATGCGTCAAAGCATATGGAAGGGTACACCTATAATTGGTACTTATGGTGGAAGAGAGACAATTTTGCCTACACCTGGAACTTGTTCAAAAATGATTTTTTTAATAGGTTTCAAGGTATTAGAGAAGATGAATTTTTCAGTAAACTTACCAGATTACAATAGGTTGGAAGCGTTGAGGAATTCACACATCAGTGGAAATCCTTATTGACACGAGTATTTGGGTTGTCCGACAAACAAAGGCTCGAAACCTATTTAGGAGGTCTAAAACCGTACCTCCAAAAAGAGTTAAAGTTACATGACATATCTAACATAGAGGTAGCAAGACATAAAGCAAAAGCCGCAGAACGCAAATTGGAAGGAATAAAAACAAGAGGTGATAACCATTATTGACAAGAAAAGAGACACAATGTAGGTACTGTGTAGATATTTGGTCACCTGGCCATCAATGCCACAAACCTCAATCCAATGCCTATGAAATAGAAAATAGATCAAAGTCGTCTAATAGTTACTCTCATGATAGAAAAAAGATGAAAAACATATGTCGTCGATGCGGTGATGATTGGATCCTAGGCCATAAATGTAGGAACAATCAGACAATACAGTGCAAAATCATCAATGGAAAGGAAGTGCAAGTTTCTACACAAGAAATCACGTTTGATTCTAATACGGACACTGAATCTGAATGACGAAAAACATTAGGAAAATACTCAAGCTTTGAGGACAAATCTTTCCTAAGGGGAAGGCAATGCTATGAATATTTAATTAATATTATTAATTATAAATTAATAGTTGATTAGGTTACTAAGTGAAAGGGCATAACCCTTCACTATGCTTCCTCAAGCCCTATAAAAGGCGATCTTATTGTAATTTATCAACATCATGAAATATATTATTCTTATCTATTATTCAATATGAGAGTCGGATTCGACTATTAACCCTTAACCGGACATGGTTAACTTAGTGAATGGATACGTTCACTAAGTTAACCGCAGTGGTGGAGGGAGATGTGAATTGTGGATGGGAGATGTGAGCAAAGGGGGCGAGGAGGAGAGACGAGGCGGAGGGAGATGGAGGAGGGAACGGTAGCGGGTGCGCGTGGAGGGGAAGGTGAGCATAGGGAGGGATGGGGGAGTGTGCAGCGTTGAGGCTGAGCTGCTGCGCGGGAAGAAGGTTGGGCGGCGGTGGAAGGAGGGGCGTGGGTGGTGCAAAAGGTTCGACGGAATGGTGGAAGATGGTGTGGTGAGTGAGCAACGAGTGAAGGTAAGTGATGGGTGATGGTAATTGATAAGCTGAATCCGAACTTAAGTAGGAATTGATGAGCCGAGTCCTAGCTCAGAGTGCAGGAGCTGAATCCTAGCTCAGGTCAAAGGAGCCGAATCCGAGCTCTGATACCAAATGCAGTGAACATATCCGTTCACTAAGTTAACCGTGTCCAGTTAAGGGTTAATAGTCGAATCCGACTCTCATATTGAATAATAGATAAGAATAATATATTTCATGATGTTGATAAATTACAATAAGATCGCCTTTTATAGGGCTTGAGGAAGCATAGTGAAGGGTTACGCCCTTTCACTTAGTAACCTAATAAACTATTAATTTATAATTAATAATATTAATTAAATATTCATAGCAGTTGGAGCCAGTTGTTAGCACCTATATATTTTTACTCTTTTACAGCATAAAGACCTGTACATGAAAGATGGGAGATCAAACAGCTACCTGAGAAAAAAGCTTGAAGTGAGCTCCATCGACAATGACCAGGTGCTAAGGTAGGAGACAGAATGGTCTAGAAGGGGTCCAATGTAATAAAGGGCTAATGTCAAGGACTAAGTATTAATAGGGGAAATGAATGACTTAAGATCAACAGAGAAACACCTTAAAGCCTATAGTCCTTGGGAAAATTTATGAAAGATTAAATGTCGCACAGATCGGCACCGTTGATCAAGGTTGGGAGCAAGATCTACAGTTTTAAAAGGATCTTCGCATTGCCAAGTCATGAGGAAGAAAGGGAATATGAGTATGCGATGGTCCGGAGCACGTTGGATAGGCGTCGGCTTAGGAGCGCGTTGCAAAGAGGAAAGAGCAATGAACGATGCCCAGTTAGGTGCATGCAATGGTGGGGACATATGCAAGATCTACGATGGAGATGATCTTTTTAAGATCCAAGGTTTCGAGTCTATTTACCTAAAAAAGAGCCTGAGTCTCTGACAGATCTACGGTTCAGGTGGAAAGAAGAACCAGATCAACGGCTGGTAGGGGTCAGAAACGCACAGAGTATAACAAGGGGGACCCCACTAGCAGACGAAGGACCTAAATGCTAAGTCAGGTCTGGAGACTCACCATGGATATACATCTGAGAAGAAGCGGATGGTTTTTATACACCATCACATCAAGAAGTAGCATGGGGGATAGCGGTAGGCTAGATGCGATGGTCTGGGTCCTGCCGGATAGGTGTCAGCTCCACAGCTTGTCGCGTGAAGAAAGGGTGATATAGGAGAAGCTTTTAGGGTGCATGCGATGCTACCCTATAGATGCATGCAAATGAGATTAACGGCTCAGATAAGGATTAGCGGTGAGGATCCGACGGTGGAGATGGTTAGGTTGTCAAATTAGCAGGTAAAGGGACAGTCAGATCTGACGATGGAAATTAAAAACGTGAGAGTTCAGACAGTTGAGATCAAAGGACAGTAGGCCAAAGAGGGCAGAAGTTATGGAAACCTGGTTATATATATAAGAAGTGCCCACGGAGGTTGACATTTGTTTCGGAAGCTTGTTGAAGTCAAGGAGCCTCTCGACAGGTGGCAAACGACGAAGGTGACAGAACAATCAACAGGGTGCATGCAGGGCTTCCAAAGGTGATAGGTAAGGTCTATAGCCACCATTCTCTGAAAAATCTAGGTCTTTTACAGTCATAATATGATGGAAGAAGAAGCTTCTACTAGTTCTAGGGTTAAGATATCCCTGGAAGATAGAGACGCAGATGTATTTTACACATGCCTTCGGCTCCCAGTTCTAGAAATTAAGAAGAGACTAGAAACCTTGCATGAATAGGGACTAGATATCCATGGAGTCTTTAGGTTGTCGTTCATTTTCTTTTGCCTTGACAAAGTATTCTCTTTTCCGGAGTTTGTAGCGTGGTGTTCCTCTAATTACTCAGAACCTCAAAGAGTAATTATGGATGCCCGTAGGTCCAAAGTTATCTGTAATATAGATGCGTCAGCTGTTAGGGATTCCTTTTTCATTCCAGACTCTCAATAGCAAGAGTCGGAAGCTTTTTATGAAGAGTTGGTAGTTTCCTTGTATCACCAAATCATCCTCGAAAGCCATCAAGCCTTCTTAACCACATGCGTGCAACCCAACACCAAAATTTCTGAGGAACCCTACCCCCTAAATATCAGCCTTTTTGATGACAATTCCCAATTGGTTCTTTCTTTGTTAGCTTAATTTCTAGGGTTGGATACTGATTTGTGGGTGACTGAAGTCTAATTAGGTTTACTATTTAGGATTAGCATCAATTTGGCCATGTCTGAAAGAGGGCCTATATCACCCCTGAAGTTTGATGAATTTTTGGCGGAAAAGATACATGTACAGTTAAGCAATTTCCCGAGTTCTAGGTCTTTTACATATCAAATGCAGTTGATGAAAGTGTTTATGTATAGCAACACCGAAAGCCCACATTTCTCCTCACTGCTTGAGACCAATGTTCTGATAGACAATGTTTTCAATTATTTGAACTATGTTTTGCTCCCTGTTTATAAAATCATTTTTGGAGAAGAATTGCATAAAGTGCAACCTGAAATGAAAACAATAATGCAGTTGAAGGAGGAACTGGCAGTCGGTGACTGGTTTTCGTTAAAAGAGGCTACAGTTATTAGGTTGTACAGTTTTGTGCAGGAGCCTTCTATTCTACTCGCTTTTCTGACATTGCTGATCTTTGCTCTTGAATTTATAAAACAGAAATTGGCCCTGGAAGAGTTGCAATTCCTGAAACATAAGAAGAGCATAGATGTGAAATGTCCTTGGAGGGTAGGGCCTTTCATTGTGAAGAATAAAGAAGCTTTGTCAGAGGTGGAAGAGTTATTGAAGTCGCTAGGGTTCAAGAAGGATGTAGCCATCAAATATGACCCCTTGCATATAATTTCCAAGAGAAGGAAGGAATGTAACCTCGGCATTTTTTAGCATGTAGAACCAGAAGGGGTGCTGAAGGGGCGAAATTTGTTTTGTTGGGACCTGAGGCGGAGGAAGCAGTGGAGACACAGGGAGGAGAGCTCATGATTTCCGATTTAATAATGGATTTAGATCAAGTGCCAGACACCATGGAGGTGGGTCGAAAAAGAGACTTAGAAGAAGTTGTGGATATGGATACTAAAGAAGGTGATATATACAAGCAGCCTAAATTAGAATTACAGGATGAGTTAGTTTTTGCAGCTATTCAAGCCAAGTCAATTGCTTCCCCAACTAAAAAGGAGCTGGTTGTTGCAGCATCTCAAGAAGAATTGACTATTCAAATGGATATTGGAGGGGCAGATGATGAGCAGTCTTCGGCTCCTGAGATCCAGGATGTAGAATACAAGTTTCAAGATGTTCAAGAAGGAGATGTCGGTAACAAGTTTCGGTCCAAGGCCGACCTCTATGAACAATAGGACAAAAAGTATAAGACTTCAATGCCTATTTCCAGAGGATTGTCTAAGACTTCCTTGATGACTAGCAGAAGTATAAATGATAACATATTAAACTTAGCAGTATTGACGGAAGATGGAGTGACCGAAACATGGATCAATTGGAAAAAGATACCAGTACCAGACAAAATCCAATTTCAAAAACAGGTTACTGACCTTGTGTATGATGATTTTGTGAAAGCTTCCTTGAAAAGTGATAACTTGTTGGTTATTGTGAAAAAAGTGGAAAACCAATTAAAGAAGGAGAAAAGTGAAAATCGAGCTCTTCAAAATCAGGTCAAAAATGTACAATCTGACCTAGTTATAAGTGACGGCAGAGGAAAAAGCATGAGCATGATGTTAGCAAAAAAAGACAAGCTGATTCAGAAGCTACAAAAGAAGGAAAAAGTTCCAAATATCCGGTTGATCGAAGCTCCCGAAGAGACAGACTTCGAAACATGAAAACAAGACTTGTCTAAGGAAATAAGTGAATGCAAGGCAAAATTGCTGAAGTTTGCAGAGAAGGAAGGTAGCTCGAAAAAAGAGAGAATAAGCTTAGAAAAGTAACTTGATGATTTGGAAACTAACTTGTCCAATTTGGACATGCATCCTACCAATTCGAACCAAACTAGGGAAAGCAATGGTACCGACAGTCTGGTGCAGGCTATGTCTCACATCAGCCTGAAAGACATGGAAATCAAGGAGCTGAAAGAAAATGCTCGCAGGTTGGAAGAAGAGAATAGTAAAAAGGAAGAAGATCTGAAGGTCCTCCAAAAGAAGCACAAGGAATTGATTGAGATGAATAAAAATCTCACTCATCAGGTTACCAGGAAGGCTTCTATGCAAGGATGTAAACACCTCTTATGGGACAGGATCATTAAGGAAGCTGAGAACTTTAGACCTTACCTTGAGTTTATAAGGATAAAACAGAAGACCATTAGTGACGTTCTAGAAGGTTTTGAAGTTGCAAAGCAGACCTTAATCCAAAGGCCTAAAGAGATGGCACTAAGTGCCATCACTTTCTTGAATGATCTATCTAAAGAAGAAAGGATTAAGCTGAATATTAGGAACTGGATCACAACACTTGTAGTGGCACAAAGGGTCCTAGGGAAATATTCATAGATAGAGAGTGTGGAAGGTAAAGCTGAAGAAATGAAGGGACAAGTGGTAGAGTTCAAAGGACTGTTTAATAAGCTGGTTGAAATGGGGTTACCTTCATTCTGGAAAGATGACCAAGAGATATTCTCCCCTAAGGCTTATAAAAACCTACTGTGGACGATAAGAATGGATCATACAAAGTTCAAACATCTGAACCAGCTGCTCATAGGTAAGGCTCTAATGGATTTGGTTGAAGAGGACTTTGAAACGTTGAATAGATTGATCGCCATTGGAGAAAGGCTTCCCCCATTTTCCTACGTAGAGCGTATCGAGATACGCGTGATGGTAAAGGAAATGGTGGACTATGACCTCCCACCTGTAGACCAATGGGCTAATGTAAAAAAGTATAGCAGATCACTATACTTTCTCCGTCTTCCACAGTGATACTTGTCTTTTTATAGTTGTTGGTGTTTGCTTGGAATCAGAGACTTCTTACAAGACTTTCCTATTTTTGATAATTTGTAATATTCTTTGAGGTGGCTATATAAATAGCCAGCTGGAACTATTATTTTACTATTTTTATTTTTTTACTTGAAGTAAATGTTACTTAGTAAGAATACCGATGGATTGTAAGAAAGCAGTTAGGCCAGTTTCTACCTGTTTTCTGTTCTGTTGTGATAGTGGCAAAACAACCTGAACGAGGTGTCACTCCAATATAACTGTTTTTGGTTTAGATGAGTCAAGCAAGAGGACTCCCGACATATATATATGTGATGTAATAGAATGATAAAGGGTTGAAAAATATTGTTGAAAACTCTTATGAGAAATTTGGTGTATTGTTCTTTAAGAAGCTTTTGAGCTATTTTGAATAAAATTTACAGAGCTGAGCCAATGTTTTCTTAGGGATTCTTGTGTAACTGGTCTTGTAGTCTGTTCCTTCCTTTTCGATGTCAATTGTGTATCTCTCATTGTTAATTCTAGTTTGTAACATTGTTTCATACTTGGTGCAGTGTGATAACTAAGTAGAATTCATAGAAATTATGCTCTACTTATCTTTTTCCAAGCATTCCACCATTACTTTTTTGCTAAAATTGATATAGGATTCATCATTGTATGCCTTATGTCAATGGATTATTTTTTTCTCTTCTATTTCACCAATTAAAATCACTTTGACTACGAGCTGTTTACTACCTCGCTCCTGTGTTAATGCATTGGTGAAGCATTTGTAAATGAATTTTCAGAGTTTGTTTGAATGTGACTTCATTGCCCAAAAAAAGATTCATATGTTTCAGCCAAGCTACATTTAAACCATTTTGTTTCCCACATAAATCTGATCTTCTGTATTGTTGTAATTGAATATCTTGAATGATGAATGCTGGTGCATGTTTTCATTGTTGACAACTTTGATTATTCCAATCTTTCATAGAGCTATAGAGAGAGCCCTCTCAGAATAAGCTGGGTCAGTAGCTTAAGTCTAAAGATTGGTTAGTGGCTACCCCAGTTTGCCCTCTCCCACAACCTAGGGGGTCATTTTGGGTTTTAACAGTCAGCTTTCAGTTTAGGCCAAAAGAAATGTTTCTTTACTGCTGATGTCATCTTTTGATATCTAGGATTCCCTGAATTTGGTTTTTGATGAAATTCAGTGAGGATGTTTGATCTAATGTCTCCTCTCTTTGGGGCGTAAAGTCTATCTTTCGACCACAGTAGTCCCAACTCGTCTATCTTATATTCCTTTTGTTGTTGGAATAATTTGTCTTCCTGGATCTTTGCAAGGATTTCAGTGTAGAAACGGTCACTCTTATTTTCCGTTTGAATCTTGTTGTGCAAGTCTAAGTTGGTTTGACTCACCGCAGCCTCATAAATCATATGTGCTCATCATCTCAAGGCGTCTGCAATCTTGTTTTCCTTGCATTTAGTGTGCTTTAGTTCGAAATGCTACTCACTAAGGAAGGCTAGCCACCTGGCCTGCGTAGTGTTTAGGTCAGGTTGGTCAAAAAGGTACTTCAAACTCATATTGTCCGTCATTAATAGGAATTTCTTTCCCATAAGGTAATGTCGCCACATCTTCAAGGCTTGGATGATGGTGACTAGTTCGAGGTCATGCATAGGATAGTTTTGGTCATGTTCTTTCAATTTCCTCGATCCATAGCATATGGAA
This sequence comes from Larix kaempferi, assembly GCA_027924585.1. Lineage (NCBI taxonomy): Eukaryota > Viridiplantae > Streptophyta > Pinopsida > Pinales > Pinaceae > Larix > Larix kaempferi. The sequence continues at coordinate 8,777,316 of BSBM01000893.1, forward strand.
AAATTGTCTTGCATAAGGACTCCCCCAAGTCCTTCCTTGCTTGCATCCGTGCAAACAATGAAGTCCCCATTGGGGTAGGCAATTCGTAAGATCAGTGCACTAATCAATAGTTGCTTCAACTTTTGAAAGATTTCTTCGCACTTAGCTGTCCAGATGAACTTGTTTTCCTTCATCTGTAAGGTAGTCATGGGGCATGCAATTCATGAGAAGTTCTCAATGAACTTTCGGTCGTAGCCGGTTAAACCTAAAAATGATGTTATGTCAAATACACACCTGGGCGTGGGCCATTCTTTGACAGCTTTGACCTTTTCGGGGTCACCTGCTATTCCCTTCTTGGAAATGATATGTCCTAAGTATTGAATTTGGGGCTTGTAGAAATCGCATTTACTAAACTTGGCTTACAGTTGGTGTGCCCATAGTATTCGTAAAACAATTCGAAGGTGTTCCTCATATTCTTTTTTGTTCTTGGAGTAGATCAAAATGTCGTTAATAAAGACTAGAATGAACTTATCGAGGCATTTACTAAAGATGTTGTTCATCATACACATAAAGTTGGCTGATGCATTTGTCAACCCAAACGGCATCACTACGAACTCGTAGTGTTCGTAACGTGTCCAAAATGCAGTTTTGCTTATATCCTCATCACGGATTCTTACCTGATGGTATCCGGATCGTAAGTTGATCTTCGAGAAGAACTTCGCTCCTCTGACTTCTTCAAACAGGTTGTCGATTCTAGGGAGTGGGTAATGGTTCTTAATGGTCAATTTGTTGAGTTGGCGATATTCGATGCACATCCACATCGTCCCGTCCTTCTTCTTGACCAAGCGTATCGGTGCTCCCCAAGGGGACACACTCGGTTGAATGTACCCTTTGTTGAGCAGTTCTTATAACTGAAGCTTGAGCTCCACCAATTCTGGTGTGCTCATGCAGTAAGTAGATTTGGAAACTGGTACTAACCCAGGTGTTAATTCAGTGGAAAACTCTAAGTCTCGATTGGGTGGTAATCTTGGAGTTTCCTCGGGAAATTGTAATGTCCCCAGTTTGACCCCATGGCATTAAATTGTAAATGATGTAATATTGTTATAAAATCATGGTGAGGAGCTCAAGGCCAAGGCCCTGCCATCGATTTATTGATGCATATGGTTCATGTGCTATCCAGGCACATTGGAATTGTAAATATCATGTAAATATGCATTTTAATAAAATACCCACAACTAGCTATGCAATGCAACACGAAATGGGAGCATGATTTTACAAGGAATTGGGAGGGAAATATTCAAACCCTTGGAACCAATCAAGTCAATCCAAGTGTCAATGAGAGAACCCATCAAACCCTCAACTACCCATGTTAACTTTTGTACCCAATCATTGATTTCTCCAAAGAGTTGGTTGAGGTAGTTAATGACTTGGGGAATGAGAGGTATGGCTGCCCAAATTCAAGTATGGGCAAGCCACCCTACATGGGAAATTGCATTTTGCATCTTGGGAAAGAAAAGAGACATGAATTTCTCCCCCAAGCCATTATCCATGATCATTCTTGCTCCCTCACAAGTTTAGAGCTACCTGAGCATTTTCCAGGCATGTTTGCTGTGTTTTCCTTCGTTCTCCCAGTAGAGAAGGGCATTTTTGTGTTGTATACCAGTGGGGAAGAAGGGGAATGGAACAGGGGTTCCATAGAGACCGTTTATGTTGTTAAATGCTTAGAGAGTTGTGGAGAAAACATTTCTCCTCCCTGTGGATGCATTTCCCTTCCCATTGTTCATTTTGGGTGAGCCATGATTTGGGGTAAATCTATGGCCATCTTGTTTGTGAATTCCATTGCTGAAAATGTGTATCTATGCCCAATGTTTGTGCTTGCTATGTGAGAAATGAATATGTTGGAGTATGGGTATGGGTATCCATTACTTTGGCTTGAGCTTGAGAGTAAGCATCACGGGTTCAGATGTAGCCTGATAAACCCAGCTGTGGACTAGCTTGGCTGAGATGAAATGAGTAATTGGCTGTGAATGAGCTGGAATGTCCCCTTTTCCTTGTAGAAATCATGCCCAACTCGGGGGTGGTCTCTGAGTGCTGAAAGAATATAGGCTGGGTAGAGACCTATGGTTGGGTGGAACGTTGCAGCAACATAGCTAGTTGTTTGGGACAATTTCACAACGTAGATAACTGTTCTTTGTCTATGTATTTTACTTCTGCAATGTTTAATTGATGGTTATAATGATATGCTGTATGCATATAAAATGTTTGTGGATGAGTTGTTTATTTCCGATGTACATATTCAATGGAGTTGCATCTGCACATAATGGTTTTTTAATTGTATGAAAAAAATGAGTTGGATGAGTTTTATGAAAAGCCCCATATATTGGCAATGTGTTCCCTTCCTTGCATTGGGTCCAAGGGTGGGTACATTACAAAAATACGTCTTTGAATTCTACAAGGACTAGGAAGTCTTCAATATTCTATTCTCTATCAGTTTCTATGGTTTGGATGTTGACGGAAAAAATCTTACAGCCCTTTATGATACATTTCTTTGCTTGTAAGGCGGATATCTATCTTACGGACACTTTCTTAGGGATACCCTAAATCGTCTTCTGTTTCCCTTGGTCATCCTTGCAAAGTAAGGATTTGTTCAAGCAGTCAAGTAGGACATGGTGTTCTTCCAACCAATCCATCCATATAAGTACATCATATGATTCTAGGGGTAGAATATTTAATTCTATCCTAGTTGGGAAACTGTTTAAGTCTATCTCACAAGTTTTAACCAACTCGGAGACCTTTCCTTTAGTACCGGTGGCTAGCTGTACCAACCATGGTTTCTTGTGGTGCTATCGGTTTAATTTACAAGTGTCCACTATCTTAGGGGAGATATAACTTCGGCATACGCTAAGATATATCAAAATTGAAACTATTGTGTTTGCGATCTTACCCTCAATTTCAACCATGTTGTCCTAGTGATATTCCTGTCATCTGTCAAGAGTGGCATAAATGCTAGGTGTTCTTGCCACATCTCCTATGGTAGGTTCTGCTTGGACGTTGTGTAAAACTCCGTCTGTTTTGTTGGGGCAGTCTCTCTAGTAGTGGGGACCTTGGCATTTCCAACAAGAAACGGCTAGTGGGACAACTTTTGCCCCTTTGTTGAAAGCTGGCCTATTGACTTGCGGTGGGGGTGCATTGGGACATGCTTGAGATCGGTTGAAGCCTCTATTGGGTGGAAAACAATTATTTTGTTTTTGGTAAGTTGGGGGTCTGAAACCCAATCTTCAGTTGTTCGAGAAGGTTCTGAACCTATCTCTGTTTCTGTTGATGTTATCATTCCTTGGCTACCCATGTTCATAACAAAGTATTACCTTATGTAAAGCCACATATAGGGTCTTGGGCATGTCAAACTCTACTTTTCTCTAAAGTTTGGTGGTAGACATCCTAAGAATTATTGTATCTTGACTTTTTCATCTTTGATGTATGGGACATAATGCAGCAGATCTAAAAAACTGTTTATGAATGCTTCCATGGTTAGGGAGCCCATTTTCAATTCATGAAATTCCTTGATCTTCTTTTCAAAGAATCTTTTAGACATAAATTTGTCTTGGAAAACTTTGCTAAAAGCTTCCCATGTTATGTCCCTCATTTTTTGTCCTTTGGTGTGTTTCAAGTCCCACCACCATCTGGATGCTTTACCATTTAGGTTGTAAATGGCTAATCGGGCTTGCATTTCATTGAAATAGTTATGAACTTTAAAATACTTATTCATTCCTAGCAGCCACTCTTTATCCTTCTCCCTAGAGTTAATCTCTCCATCATATGTTGGAGATTTTATCTTTTTGAATTCTCCTTGGAAACTGTCATCACTTTTCCTCGTTTTCTTGCAAGGAGGTGGTGAACCGTCATCGTTGGAAGAGCTCTTACAGTCCTCTTCCATTGATTAAGGTATGTGTTCTTCATGTTCTTCTCCTTTAGGGTTGGTAGATTTATTTGTGTGATAGTTTCCCATTTTAAAGGTGTTGGCTAAGAGTGTGGGCTGTTCGTGGGGTTTTGCACCTGTTAAAGTCTGAAGCAGAGCTTCATTTATAGCTTGTTGTTCTCGTCTTTCTTGCATGTTATCATCTCTGAAACTTTGGAATTCTGCCTATATATTTTGCATGGATTTCATTAAATTGGAATTTAATTCCACCACGATTTCTTACTCTCATGATGGAGAGTTCATATTTCCATGTATGTTGCTGCCTTTTTCTGCGCTCATTTTTCAGACAGTGATTGTACCCTGGTTGTCATAACAATGTTAAGAACATAAAACTTGTTAGTTCATATGCGCATAAATTATAAACATATATTTCTAATTTCTATGTATCTGTAGCGGGTGTTTGTAATGAGCCCAATAGGTCACTTAGCATTTGAAACTGGGCTCTGATACCACTTGTAATGTCCCTATAAATAGTAAGAATTTAAAAAAAAATTCTCTCATAGCTGAAAGCCTAAATAGATGAGGTGTCATATATTAACTTCAGTAATGAGACATTGTATTGGAACCTGGTTTTGAAATAATGGAAACTTGTGATCTCTAAGTGAGATAGTTTCACTATACATGTTTTTTTCCTGCGGAAGCGATACTATAAGTTAGTTGATGCGTATGTAATCTTGTGGCATGTTTATAATTGCACCTATGCTCCTTCCTTTATTTTCAAGATTTATATGTATGTTTGAGTTTGTAAAAGCTTAACTGATATCTCCAAGCATGATGGACTTATTGAGGGGAGATTGAATTTACTTGGGAAACTTTGATGTTGAAAAGCAGATCCCCATCAGAGTTACTAAGAGGTAAGGAATAAGTGGTTGGGACAACCTGACTTACTTAGCAGTTTTTCTAATATAGGTGATGTTGGTGTGTTTTGTACAGGTATACAATAGGAAAGCTACTCCCTAGCTAGACCATGATAGGATCCTAGAAAGGTTTGTAGTGTTCTAACCAAAAGAAGGGGAAAGGAATTAACCCTTGGCATAAAGTATAAACATTACCATACAAATCATGTACCAAGGCATTCACGACTCATACTATGGATTATGGGTAAACATTTGATTTAAAGTGGAAGTTTGGAGGGATATTAGTGTTGCATGTGACAACCATGTGGGTATAGTGGCTAGTTGGGAAAAACAAGGGTTTCGACTTGGGGTTTTACACCTGTTTTCATTGTTCATTGTATCTCCTTGGTTTTGGATAGTCCCTTGCTCGTTTGGGTGGTGTGTGCCCTGACCTGAGCTACGCTCATGGTTATTACACCAAGCGGTTGCGTAGTATGGATGTTGGAGGGTGATTTCGACAGTGCTCAGGTGATTGCATCCCACACATATTATATTTTCCTTTTTGCATTTATCTAGCCTTCTAGTATTTTAACTCAGGGTTTTAATCTCGTGTAAATGTTTGTGTTGTAAGGTAGTTGGTGGTGGCTCCCCATTGCATGGCTTACTATCTAATGAGAAACATTCCTGGCTATGTTGGCAATGAGTGGGGTAAGTCCAGGTCTTACCAACCCTTGTCCCTTCCTCGCAACTATGGAGAGTGTATTGTTTGTCGTTTCTATGAGGAACTTCATGAAGCCCTTCTTTGGCTCATTGTATATTGGTTGGGAGTTCCTGAGGGATCTCCTTTGGTTGGATCGATTAATGGATGTGTCTATAAATATATTCTTTTTTCTTTTATGGGAAAAATAACCTTGGAGGGTTTTCTGGTTTTAATGTAAAATCTTTTGTCCATTCGGCTCTGTGAAGACTCTTAAGGTTTTGTGACGGAATATGATGCCCACATTGTAAGTTCGGGTTTTGAAAAGAAGTACAGGCCCGCGTTTTCTATTGAACAATGAACATGTAACTACTAATGTGGAAAATTATTGGACCTCTATGTTGTTTTACATGTATGGTTCGTATTCTTGTGTAACCTCTGCATTTTCCTATGGAGTATGTACAGTACTATCTATTTGATCTCTGTACTTGCTATTACTATTCTATCTGGAAGGTAATCAATTTGGTATTTTAGCTCTGCGATATACTGTGTTTATTTATGCCGGTGGCGTCTTTGTCTAAAATCTAGATAGCTTAATTGCCTGGCGATTTGGGTTGCTTCCTAAGTTTATTTGTATGGCCAATGCCTAACATTTACTGGGCAATAGATAGGCCTATGATTTTAAAATTTCTACAGTGTAGCCTTAGATGTTGTGTACTCATTTTTTTTGAGCAATAAGCCTGTGTCTAAAAAGTTAGCAGGGGTTGTGAATCGATAATGGGTATTGATCTCTTGACCTATGCCCTACTGTGGTAGATAGAATAGAATGCATTTTAAATGATAATGAAATGTTTTCATTTGAGGTGAATTCGACTCTTGATTTGGAAATGGTGCCCGTCAGGGTTCCAATGGCAATGTGGAAAAGTTTGATGAGATGTCTAAACTTCTGAAATCTGGGTTTAAAGAAATCGTATTGTATTCATACTTTTGTAATTTCACTTGATAACCAAGGGTTCGTTCTGTACAGCTATATTCGTAGGTGTTTGTTTTAAATGTGAAAATGCTAGTGATGAGAAATATTAATTCTGTATGGTACAATCTCACTATTGTTTGATAAGGCTTTGAAAGCAACAACTAGATCTCCTCTTTAAGGCTGAGTTTCGATATTGTAGAGTGTCTTCGACAATATCTGGGGTTTAAAGTAATATGTTTTCTGTAGAAGAAAGTCTCTTTCCATGTCTGTGATTTTTCTTCTATGTTTTAATAAATTTGTAAAGAAAACTATAAAAGGAAATTATCCCAATCTACAATTTAAACCTGGAGCCTACAGTATAACTTTTCAGAAATAACAATCCTTCAAAAACATAGGCATCCATGTAAGTATTGATTTAGGGTTCCTAAGTTTATCTACTGACCTGGGTGTCTAACATAGGCTATCTAGGCTAGCCCTACTAGACCTCGAGTTGGTGTTTGGTTTAAACTCATGGATAAGTGAAGCTAAACGTTTTGTTTAAGGGAACTAAAAGTACTCCTATCGTGTAACCCTGTGAGCATATGCCCTAAGTGTTAGAAAAACAGGATCACAGAGCAATAACAGTAAACAGAAATGCAAATATAATCACACATCCACATTACAAGAGAGACACAGATATATCGTGGTTCACCCAACTTGGGCTACGTCCACACTGAATTTGCCAGTCCTTATTATTATTACCATCCAGCAAGGTGAAGGGATACAACCTGCAGCACAACCGCTGCACTTCCTCTTCTCTATTTCACAGTCTCTCTCCTGATCTCATAGATCTTTACAATGCATAAAACCTAATACATCATCATCATCATGCTTAGCCGTATTACAATGTCTTTATTTTATAAGGGAAATACAATGGGAAAACACCACGGGATACCCAAAACCATGGGCCCACAAAACAGCTGGCGAAAACAGCCCCAAAAATTTTCTTCGGGGGCGTTGCCCTCGAACCCCCATTTCTCGGGGGTGTTTCCCCCGAACCCCCCAACTAGGGGGGATGGTCCCCCTTGGAACCCCATGGGGCGGCGATGCCCCCCAACACCCCCCTGCTGGGGTGAGTGTACAGTCCACCTACATATCATATAAAACTAGGGTACAAACACGGCTGGTACAATATCATCTATGAGACTAGAAGATTTGGCTCCACAACCAACAATCTCCCACTTGGAGACTGATCACAGCAACTCCACCACTGCTGCACTTGCTGGACTTGGACTTGGCAAATTTCTCCTCTTCACCTTCATGCTAGAAGGCCAACTGAAACCGAGCAAAAACTCAGTTTCTCTCTGGTCACTACCTTTGTGAACATGTCTGCAGGATTCTGGCTAGTATGTATCTTTTCCAGCTTCAATAGTTCATCTTCCAGAACAGAGCGTATGAAATGGTACTTGAGCTATATATGTTTAGTCCTGTAATGGAATGCTGAGTTCTTTGCAAGATGAATGGCACTCTGGCTGTCACTATACAATCTGCTATCCTTCTGCTTCTTACCCACTTCCTCCATAAACCTCTACAACCAAATCATCTCTTTACTAGTCTCTGTAATGGCAACATACTCTGCTTCTGTTGTTGAAAGTGCAACAACCTTCTGTAGTTTCGAAATCCAGCTTACTGTTGTTCCACCTACACACATACCCTGTGGTGCTCCTCCTGCTATCCTTGTCACCTACCATATCTGCATCAACATATCCCTGTAGAACAGTGTCTGAACCTCCAAAACATAATGTCTCAGTGGTAGTACCTCTCAAATACCTGAGAATCCACTGTACTACCTTCCAATGTTCTTTACCTGGATTGTTCATATATCTGCTCACAACTCCCACTGCATGTGCAATATCTGGTCTTGTGCACACCATGGCATACATCAAGCTGCCAACTGCTGATTGATAGGGAATCTTGGACATGTAATCTGTCTTTTCTTGTGTCTTGGGACACATTTCCTTACTTAGACCGAAATGGCTAGCCAAAGGTGTACTTACAGGTTTTTCATTCTGCATTCTGAACCTCTCCAGCACCTTTTGTATATACTCACTTTGAGACAATGTCAATTTGCGATTTTTCCTGTCTCTCGTTATTCTCATACCAAGGATTTGCTTTGCAGCACCCAAATCCTTCATCGCAAATGAATTAGCTAGCTTCCTTTTGAGTACATTTATATCCTGCATGTTAGACCCTGCAACAAGCATGCCATCCACATACAATAACAAGATAATATATCTTCCATTGTCTAGCTTCTTGAAATAAACACAGTGGTCAGAATGACATCTACTATAACCTTGTTCTATCATAAATCTGTCAAACTTTAGATACCACTGCCTTAGAGCTTGCTTCAAGCCATACAGGCTCTTTTTCAACCTGCATACCAAATCCTCCTTACCTTTGACCTCATACCCTTGTGGTTGCTGCATATATATTTCTTCCTCCAAATCCCCATGGAGGAAGGCAGTTTTTACATCTAACTGTTCAAGATGCAAATCTTCTACCACCACTAGACTTAAGATAGTCCTAATTGAAGTCATCTTAACAACAGGGGAGAATATTTCATCAAAATATATACCTTTCTTCTGTGCAAACCCCTTTACAACAAGTCTGGCCTTGTACCGCTTCTTACCTCCTTCTTCTTCCTTCAACCTGTAAATCCATTTGTTTTGCAATGCTCTTTTACTAGCAGGAAACTGAACCAAATCCCAAGTTTGGTTTCCTACCAATGAGTCCATCTCCTCATTCATGCCTTGCTCCCACTTCTTTCTAGTTTCCACCTGTATTGCTTCTTCATAACATTCTGGTTCACCAGAATCAGTCATCAATAAATAATACATTGAAGGAGAGTATCGTTTAGGGAGTCTACTTAACCTGGTAGATCTTCTTACAGTTGTAGGAGTTTCAGGTACTTGCTACTGCTCTTGATTTTCTGGCACCTTCGGAACTTCATTTTCTTTAATTTCATCAAGCACTATGTACTCTGTGTTTTCCTTTTCCTATTTCTTTCTCTGCAACTTATCTTTATACATAACCTTTTCATTGAATATCACATCTCTACTCCTAATGATTTTGTTATTTTCATAATCCCATAAACGATAACCAAATTCATCAACCCCATATCCAATAAAGGTACATTTCCTGGATTTAGCTCTAAGCTTTGTTCTATTTTCTTTATCAATATGGACAAATGCTTCACAACCAAACGTTCTCAGAAATGAGTAGTTTACCTTTTTATCTATCCATGCTTCCTCTAGAATACCACCATCCAAAGCACTTGAAGGTCCTCTGTTTATTAAATAAATAGCAGGATTTACAGCATCCGCCCAAAACTATAAGGGCAACCCTGCATGCAATCTCATACACCTTGCACGCTCCATGATCGTTCTATTAATCCTTTCTGACACACCATTTTCCTATGGTGTTCCTGGGACTGTCTTCTCTCTATGAATCCCATGGTATGAACAGTAACTATCAAACTCCTTGCCGCAGTAGTCACCTCCATTATCAGATCTGAGACACTTCAATCTTTTTCCTGTCTCATTCTCAACCAAAGCTTTCCACTTCTTAAACATAGCAAACACATCAGATTTCTGTCTAATGCAATAAAACCAAGTTTTTCTAGTTGCATTATCAATAAATGTAACATAATAATGAGAGCGACCAAGAGATTGTACCTGAGCCGATCCCCATACATCTGTATGCACAAGCTCTAATTTTTCATTCTTCTTCTGTTTCCCAACCCTGAGAAATATGACTCTCTTTTGTTTTCCATAAACACAATTTTCACAGAATTCCAAACTTACCTGCTTCAAATCCGGCAACAACTTCCTTGAGTGGAGAATCTGCATCCCCTTCTCACTCGTGTCGCCAAGCCTATGATGCCACAATGCTGTATCTGTTCCTATGGAAGCTAAAGATATAGAATGGTCAGTATTATGAGGACATAAATACAACGTACCTACTCTGTCTCCTTTTGCTATCACCATTGATCCTTTAGTGATCTTCCACCACTTTTCTCCGAACGTAGATAGATAGCCGCCATCTCCCAACTTCCCTGTTGAGATCATATTTCTTTTCATAGAAGGAATACGCCTAACTTCTTTCAATAACAAATTAGTTCCATTCTTAACTTTTATCCATACCTTTCCCATTCCAACAATTTTACATGGCTCATCATCACCCAATAAAACATGTCCAAAGTCATCAGGAACATACTCATGAAAGTATTTCCTATGGGGTGTAGCATGACATGAAGCTCTTGAATCTACTACCCAATAATCACTAGTATTATCTAATGCAAGAATCAAAGCATCTTGTAACACATCACCTGCTACATTTGCTTCCTGGGTAGTTTCCTTCTGTGCATCTCCTTTCTTCTTTAGAGATTTGCAGTCTTTCTTTAGATGTCATTTCTTTCCACAGTTTCAGCACTCTATCTTTCCCAGTCTGGACTTGGATCTACCCATTTTAGACTTTCCACGATTACCTTGGCTCTTTCCTCTCTCCTTTTGTCTTCCCCTGCTCTCCATGGTCAACGCATTACCTGATGTCTCACCTGTGCTTTTTCTTCGCATTTCCTCGCTAAGAATAACACCAATAGCATCATCAAATTTCAAGGTGTTTGAACCAGAGACAGAGTTACTTACAGCCATGACCAAGCTATTCCATCTTTCTAGCAATGAACACAAGATTAGAAGAGCCCTAACCTCATCATCAAAGTTCACACTTACAGAACTTAGCTGATTTGTAACCGTATTAAACTCATTTAAATGATCAGTAACAGATCCACCTTTAGACATCTTCATATTAAACAAACACTTCATTAGAAATACCTTGCTGGAGGCCGAGGGTTTTTCATACAGCTTACCCAATGCACTCATCAAACTCTGTGTTGTCGTTTCTTTTGAGATATTGAAAGCCACCGACGAAGCCAGGCTCAACCGTATTGTTCCCAGAGCCTTTCTGTCAAGAACCTCCCATTCTTCGTCCTTCATAACCATCGGCTGCTTTGCTTTTCCTCCCAACGGTAGGAATAGATCCCTCTGGTACAAATAGTCCTCCATTTGCATCTTCCATAACCCGAAGTTTTGGCCATTAAACTTCTCGACCTTCAACTTTCCTTCTTTTGCCATTGCTCCCACTCGAACCAGAATCCCTAGCTTCCTACGGGTTTAACTGCCAAATAGACCTTTGGCTCTGATACCAATTGTTAGAAAAACAGGATCATAGAGCAATAAAAATAAACAGAAATGCAAATATAATCACACATCCACATTACAAGAGAGACACAGATATATCAAGGTTCACCCAACTTGGGCTACGTCCACACTGAATTTGCTAGTCATTATTATTATCGTCCAGCAAGGTTAAGGGATACAACCTGCAGCACAACCGCTACACTTCCTCTTCTCTGTTTCACAGTCTCTCTCGTGATCTCAGAGATCTTTACAATGCATAAAACCTAATACATCATCATCATCATGCCTATCCATATTACAATGTCTTTATTTTATAAGGGAAATACAATGGGAAAATACCACAGGATACCCAAAACCATGGGCCCGCAAAACAGTTGACGAAAACAGCCCCAAAAATTTTCTTCGGGGTCATTGCCTCCGAACCCCCATTTCTCGGGGGCGCTGCCCCCGAACCCCCACCAGGGGGCCACTAGCACCCGGACTCCCCAGCCAGGGGGGATGGTCCCCCTTGGAACCCCGTGGGGGGGCGATGCCCCCCCACACCCCCTCGCTGGGGTGAGTGTACAATCCACCTACATATCATATAAAACTGGTGTACAAACATGGCTGATACAATATCATCTATGATACTAGAAGATCTGGCTCCACAACCAACACTAAGGCCCTTGCTCTATGGAAGATGTAACATTATAAATATTTGGGGAAAATACCATACTGTAAGATAAATCCTAATCTATTAATTTTAGCTTCTATTGTAAACTGAAATGGAGAAATGTAGTTCATACCTCGTTATATTGCAGCTTGATCCTCCTATGCAAGACCTACACTCAAGCAATAATTAATGCAAAAAGATTATGGACTTGGCTGACCTATAGAGTGATCTTTCAACTGGATAACTTTGGGACTAGCATGTTCCTCCCAACCATGACCCTTTAGACTGTTCCTACTCTTTGACTAGATCCCCCCGAGCTGGTTCCAACATGCAATGAGAGAACTAGAGGCCATAGGTTGAACTGCTAGATTAGATCTGGATATTAATGTGGGACTGCTTCAGTTCTTGCAATAGAATTCTCCTCTATTCTCCTAAGAGAATGATAATGAAAAGATGATGATGATCCCCAATCTTGGGATCCACCCTCTTTAAATAGGGGAGTCTTGAATTATAGCGGTTTGAATAATCATTTAATTTCTTTCATTAAATTAATGTTTTTAAAAGATATTTGTTAAAATATCTAGTCCTTGTTAAACTAGGAGGTTTTTAATTGTTTTTACTAGAAGTGACTCTTAAATTAATTCTTATATAAAAATGATAATAATATATCATACTAATATTAATAACACATATTAATAGCATTTAGTAATGTGGAAGCCAACTATGCATAAACTATTTGCAATACATATATTTTATAAATAAATAATAACATCCTTATTATTAAAGCTTTTAATAATAATATTTAACCTTGAGATCTTTTGTGCATGTAATTCATAATAGACTACTCTTATCGAACCCATACTTTAAGTTATGGTAATTTCCTTTTATTTAATTATGTATCTCTCATGATACTTCCTTTAAACATTAGGGCTAGGGTCCAATTCTTTGGACAGTCTTTTGGGTAAGCTTGGATAGGCACCTCTAGTCTCTCTCTTGCATGTTGGATTCCCTCGTTTAACATGGTAGTTCTCGCAATACTTGATGATAGATAAAATAGATGATTCAGTTAACCAATTTAAATAAATGTGATGAAATAGAAGTGCTATTCAGAGTCTTCCTGACTCAACACTTAAGATCTAGTAACCCCGAGTGCTCTTCAGAGCTTTTAACTCAACACTCTCACATGGGAGTTACGCTAGTTCAATTCCAGAGCCTTCAACTCAACACTAGTGCTAGAATGTGGTTTTGAGGCACATCTAGAATATTTAAGTGGCCTCGTATCCGGTATTCATTTATCAAGCTTGGAGTGCTCCAGGGCTTATACCCAACACTCAATGTACATAAGGGCTTACTCCCAGTACATCATCATTCTTCTAGGTACATCGGGGCTTATGCCCAGTACGTAGGTCATCTGTGTGTTTCTGATTCTATGCTCAACACACCACATAAGTCAATCATGTAGATCATAACTCTGCACAATAAGTAACGAAAACATCATCTCAGTATATTAGGGCTTGTACCCACATCATATGCTGAGGAACATAATCACAACATTAGGGCCTCCTCGCCCAGTACATACTCAATAAAGAAGTCAGTCAGGGTCCATGCCCAATATGTCAATATATATAGAAAAGAATAAATCATGTGTGCTAGGGCTTATGCCTAATACTCAAAATAACTCATATGTGTTGGGGTCATGGCCCAATATAACATCAGAATAGTCAGTCCAAAATTCAGGATATTACATTAATTCTATATTATATTGATTAAATGCCTCCTTGGAATGGGTGTATTTCTTAGTAATCACATCCAAGATCACTCCAGTCGTTGGCACAAAAGGAACCAAGTGGCGTTCACGTACACCAAGTCGTGCATGCAGATTTAATGGGTGATAATGTTGCAAGTAGGGGTGATTAAGGCAGGCACTAGGAGAGGTATGATGCTTCCCTATTCTGATATACTTGTTGATGATCATGGATTTTGTAGTTTTGTACAAAGCCTTTCATAGATAACATGCCTCAATTTTATTGCTTTATATTTAGTTCTTTTGGTATTTTGGGAATTATTCTCTCCTAGGTTTCCTCTGTATACTCTAACAGCCCCTTTGGATTAATTATGTTTTTTCAACTACTTATCCTATTGTTCAACCCGAATCTCTTTTAGTTCCTCTGTTTTGTCAAGCTATCATACATGGGTCTAGTCCACCCCTCATGGTATTATACCCTTGAATTCACCTGCTCCATATAGTCCCTGTTTCATTTCCCTATCGTGGCTCTTTTTTCCACCTTTTTATACATGTACCATGGTTGGAGGTAGACGAGACAAAAAAGAATCACATAATTAGTAGAATCTCTTATGCCAAGGCAAAAAGGGAAGCCAAGGAAGTGGTCACGACATTTTAGAAAGAAATTCTAGTAAATATTCAGTTTTAAATTTCTACAATAAAGATGAAGTAAAGGTGGAAAGATACTTCTTGCAAGAAGATAAGGTGGAGACTGCCATGGGTAATTGGATTCCTAACATAGGGGCCTCCACTACTTGTGAAACTAAATACTACAAAACACTAACTCTCTATTGGTGCATGAAAACTTTGATGGGAAAATCTATAATGGAGAAGAAAGCCATCAACAATGAATCTATTCTTCATATTGATGATATTCAAGCCTATCTAAAGAAACAAGATGCCAAGCTGTACACAATTGCTTACATTGCTTGTTGAGTGTGCTTTGTAGAATACCCCCCAACTGACCTCCGGGGTTCCGAGGTGAAGTCCAATTGCATTTACGTTTATGATTAGACAACAACATGCATTATGTTAGTTTTTGTAAATCTCTTTTTGGTAGCTACACAACCAATTATGTCATGTTATTTAGGTTTTTTTAAATCACACTAGAACTAGAAAGAACAAGAATTCCATAGTAGATTTAAATTTATTAAGACTTCCAAACTCTTTTACTCACATAATCAATAGTTTGGCTACTAAAATCTTATACTTGTCTAGTTTCTATAATGGCAAACCAACACTTTGATCTCATGTTATTCCTTGTGTTTAAATACAAAATTTAACTACCTTATAAATAAGAAATTATTGATGAAATTACAATTTTAATATATTTAAATAACAACATTTTCTTTAGTAAAAATAACAAAAAATACTTTATAAATTGTAAATTTATAAAACAAAAATGAAAATAAACTAAATATAACAATTACATTAGCTCGTGACTAACATTAATTGATATTTTTAACATGCCAATGAGACATCTTATTATCCTTTAGTTGCCACCTGAATTTGATATTTTTATCATTGATTAGAAGCAAACTTTAACAATCTCATTCCTTACAACCATAAATAGTTTCCTACAATCATTGGTTGACCATTCAAATCCTTTTATGTATATATCTACAAATTTATTGCATTGTTCAACCTTCTAACTTTATAAAACTCCGGAAACATGGTTACACTTTGGATTTTGTGAACTGAACACATATGGGTATTCTATCAAGCATTTACATTCATCTCCTCGAATCACATAAAACAATAACGACCATATTCCTTGCTCATGACTATTCAATACCATTGATAAATGTTTGACCTTTCCTTCAAACCTTCTACCAAATACTTGATATTCTTATGAGAAGATCCCCCTTCTAGTATTGCACTCTTTGCACTATCTCTTAACACCTCCACATTTTTTTTCAACTCCTTCCTTTCATCACTGAACAATTTTCTTATATCCTTAGATATATGTTCCCTCACTATCCTTAGATTGTTAGTGTCTCTAGTGGGACTGCTTCCCGTCAATATTAATCCAATCTTCCATACATCAGTTGTTGATGATGGTAGTGTCGTGAGGTTCCTCATGACAAAGTTGGCTCCATCATTTGAGTTAAATTGAACCTACGATGAAGACAAAGAAACCAAAGAAACCCCCGAAAAATTCTAGAAATCCCCAAAAAGCAGTAAAATCAAATAAGACCCCAGAAAGTTCTAGAAATCCTTGGAAAATAGTGAAACCAAAGAAACCACCAGAAAGGTATAGAAAGCCACGAAAAACATGGAAATAGAAAATATACAAGTCGGACCAGCTGGAGAAAAATTCAACACATCAAGGTATAAATAAGAAGGATTCCAATCTCATTTGCACATCAAGCAAGCTTGCTCAAGCATAGATCTGATCCAACGCACAAGGAGAGAGAAGACAAAGATAGAAGAAGATGTATTTTATGGGGTTCAATACCTTTGGAGAGACTCAATCCTGATCTCCTATTGATGATATTTCTCTTGTTATCTGGTTTGAGTATACTCTTCATATCTAGGTTACACATATCTGATGTACTTTGTATCTTGAACTATATTCTGAGCAAGAAAGGTTGATGGGTTTTTTTCCCATGTGCAGAAGGGTTTCCTAGGATAAATATATGTGTCTCTTTGTTTCAATGCATGGTTATTATTTTAGTGAACTTGATTTGTTTATGCTACAAATAATTGAAATATATTGTTGCAATTATCATAGTATCAGAGTAGTGCTAAAAGAGGCCATTACCAGGAACTAGGGCTTCCAGTTTCAGAAGTTTCTAACCACAAATTTGATCCAAAAATCTATTTCTTGGAACTCACCTTAGGAGGTTGCACCTATCTGGGGAAGCATATTTCAAATCTAATAATTTTCAATTTTGACCTATTCTGTACCAGAACCGAGAAACTAGGGCTTCTATTTTTTAGTTGTTCAATCTTGACCTGGCTCCTGCTAGGGTTTCAGGATCAAATTTTAGATTTCAGCATTTGACAAGTTTGTGTCCAGTTTTAGAAAAGAAGACAAGTTGGATGGTGTATAGAAGGAGAAATATCTTTCAAAAGATGAAATAAGTATGATACACTTTCCCACCTTGCTTGTCAATGCCCTTAAAAGGAAAGGAAGAGTCAAGAAAGAAAAGATAAAGTTGGAAGATCAAGTCCAATTCTTTCACATATTGAGTGCTTCAAATGTGAGAAGTACATCACTATGCCCAACATTATCCTTTTTTGAAGAAGATAAAGGAACATGCATCAACAATCAGTGTTGATGAGCCTCCATCGAAGAAAACAAAAAAAAATGATATTGAGGAAGGTGCAGAAGATCGTTGAAAGGAGTACTTCTTCTAGTACACCCTATGTGTGCACCAATGATTGGATTAACTCTAGATGATGTGATTGACATTGGTATTGTATGATTATATAAGTTGTAGTTTTCAATTAACTTCCGACGGGAAAGAAGATAGAGATCTAAGGACTACTGTGATTCCTTCAAGGAGGATGAGATCAAGAGGGATCCAACAAAACACATGAAAGATAAGTATTTGTACTATCATTTGATTTATTCCTTAAATATTTGAATGTTTGATTTAAAGGATAGTCTTCATGATAGTTATATGTAGATCCATGATACAATTTTATTTTATGCATTTATGTATGATGGAGATTGAGGAGAAGTAGGATCATGTAGTGCATATATATATATATATATTGATTAAATAGCCTACAATTCCGCACAACATCCCATGAACCCTTGATGGAGCTATTCTAGGATAAAACCTCTTTGCTAACATGCTGAGAGAAGTGTACTCTCTTGATAGTGTGTTCTGGTGGAGATGGGATGCATCTAGATAGTTATAGAGCATGTTGGTATATGGATGGGTGTTTTGTTGAAGCACTGGCTAAGATATTAAACCTTCATGATTGATTACATGACTGTGTGCACTATGTCATTATGATTGTCATTACATTGAATTGTGTGAAGAACTTGCAACAATTAATTGATGAAAATACACGAGATAACAGAAATAACAAAACTTAGAATCGCTTTTATTGATCTCAGGCCACTTCGAGGGGGCAACCTCCTTTGAGCAAGCTCAATACAAATAACTTCACGGTACCTTCATTGGACTCAACACCCACTTATATACTAAGTCTATGCCTAATACTATGGGTCAATACCATGGGACATACAATACTACGAGACGACTTACAAAGCATATGCATCCAATACTATGGGTCAATACCATGGGATAATACAAACTATGGATCAACAAATACTACAGGACAACTTACAAAGCATATGCGTCCAACAACAATATACTGATAAAGTAAAGAGAAGGGTTTACATGGGTTCCTAACATCCCATCTCCCTTAGGAAAAGATTTGTCCTCCAAGCTTTGGATGTGGAAATTGATGCAGAATCTAAGGGAGTGGTTCCCCTGTAGCATCCTCGGGTTGCATTCTATTCCACTGAATTAATGCCTCTGTGAGAGAGTGAGAGAGAAGCTAACGCCTTTTGAGTGTCAGTGAGGATTGCTTGGAAGGCTGTAGACGAAGAATAACCATATCAATTACGTGAAAATGGTGCTCAATACGATGCTGATTGGAGTGTTGTTTCAGTCGAATTCTTTCCATGTGAAGATTGTCCTGCAGAATGCGAAGAATCTAATCGCGGTTTCAAAGAACCCAGTCAATTGCCTAAACTGGGGAACTGCTGAGGGTGTATGGAAGAAGAACTAGCAGTGCTTGTCCATAGACTACTTCATATGGTGTCATTTTATATGTGGTATTGTACCACCAGAGCACTTCAAGGAAATCCATAGAAGTAGTTGTCAAAATCTGTGTAGGGATGAGAAAAGGTTCGAGCAGTCCCGAAAGGAGTGTCATTTCACCCTAGTTGACTTAGAAAGTATCACAGTCATCCACCATCTGTTGAATTGTCATTTTTAGTCCCTTCCAAAAGAAGTTATATTGTTCCTAGTCATATGTTTTGAGAACCCAGAGTTCCTTGCCAATGGAGAAGCATGGAGTTCATAGAAGGGATAGCTCGGTTGATAAGATTGCAACCAATGTGGAACAAGCAGAGAAATAACTGTAAGAGAAACTGGGTCATCAAGTGTGCGAGAAGGAGAATCTGCCACCAGATTCTCCTTACCCTTCTTGTAAGTGATCGCATAGGCAGAAGCCATGAGTTGGATAACCCATTTTAGGTGTGCTGGGGAGGAGACCCATTGTTCTAGGAAAATTTCCAGACTCTGGAGATCAGTCTTGATGCAGAAATAATTCCCTAATAGGGATGGCTGCCATTTCTGTACTGCATGCAAAATAGCTATCAGTTCCTTCTGAGATGTAGATGCGGCTAAATTCTTACCAGAAAGGTCTCTTGAAGGTGGCAAGCCCACTAGTTTAGCAAAGACACCTGCATATCTATCCAAGGAAGTAGTGGAGACCGTTGATGGGTGCATCTGAATGGAATGGAGCTGAGCAATGACACCATGTGAATTCTTCTTAAGGATCTTTTCCAGGCGATGTGAACTGATGATGCGAAGAGACCCTGGTTGTAAGCCTGTAAATTTGTGTTGTTTCCCATTGACTGAAAACTGCATCCAAAGTTCAACAAAATCCTATAAAATGGGGGCAAGGGTGTAACCATTGAACTCCCAAAACAACATCACATTCTCCTAAGGACAAGGAAAACATTTCAAAGTGCAGGTTATAATATTCCAAAGAGATACACACATTGTGACACTTGTGACACTTCCCCTTGCAAGGTAAGGCGCCCCCATTGGCAACCATGACTTCAAAGTTGGAGCAATGATGGACAAAACAATCAGCCTTCTTGGTAATCCGAGGGTCAATGAAGTTATGAGTGCTACCAGAATCAATGAGTATGGTAAGAGGGAGATTCTTGAAGTAACCCCTAACCCGCATTGTTTGTGGGGTGGTGACATTGGTTAGAGCATGGAGAGAGATCTCTGGTGGGTCGTCATGAGATGGGGGGTCAACAGGCGAGTGCTGAATGTCGACCTGATCATCTATTTTATTTGGAGCTTCTTCACCAAGTTCAGAGGCAGGTGGAGAATCCACATCCAAGAGATAGAGATTTTGTTGAACACATCTATCTCCCCGAGTGAATTTCTTATCACAATTATAACAAAGCCCTTTTTCTCTGTGTGCCTGCATCTTTTTTTCAGAAAAATGCTTGATAGGAGTTGGTCGAGGAGCTGGCGTGATGGGAGGGAAACCATATTTCCGAAGAGAACAAAGGTGGGTTTGGAGCATTGTTGGGAAGCGATCTTGTCCTCTGCCAACTTATCCAACCCTAGGACATCCATCATTGTGTTGGGACAAAACATTTTGACCTCTGAGTGGATTTCATCCTTGATACCACTAATAAAACAAATCCTGTAGAATTTATCGGACAATCCTTCTGTGTGATTGGCCAGTTTCTCAAATTCTGTCTGATACTCTCTCACTGTGCCAATTTGGTGAAGTTTAGTGAGTGATCTTGTGAGGTCATCAAAAGCACTAGGACCAGATCGTTGCAAAAGGAGTTGGCAAAAATCTATCCAGTTTGGCTTGTGATGAGCTTTGATGTACTAATGGTACCATTGAAGGGCTTCTTGTTCCAAATTATTATGCAAACTGAAATATTGTTCTACCAACAATATCCATCCAGTCGGATCAGCACCATTGAAGCGAGGAAAATCAAGCTTCGCCCTACGAAAATTGTTGGAAGAAGAGAACCCAATGTCTGCAAAACATTCTGGCTGTAGGTTATTGTTCATGGTTGAATGTTGAAGATGGAGGCTAAGAATTTTTTCATCCATATCCTGGAGTTTGGTTTGGATGGCTGCAAGTGCTTCCTCCATGGTTTTTGCTCCTACGCGGGTGACAACCATAACCAAGAGTTTTTTTTTGAGTGGGTAGATAAGCAAAAACAAAAACTGTTTTAGTAAAGCAAAATCTGGATTTGGGAAAAAAATTGATGGGTAATTTTGGATTGACTAGGTTTTGGACACTTTCAAAGGGACAGGGAAGCAGAAAAAGGGGGATTTTAGAAGCGGGGTGAAATAATGAGAAAATTTGGCAGAGAGGGACAAAGAAGTAGAAATATGAAATGAAGACTGTGGTAAAATTTGAAGGCGATTTAGTGAAAATTGAAGAAGTTATGGCAAACCCTAAAAATAGACAAATGTGGAATTTATGGCATTAGGAAGTGGAAATTGGGATAGGGTCCTCAGGAATGAAATATGCAGAATGGGATTGCAGGGGTGTCAGGGAAGTTTCAATGGAAACAAAGTTAAAACAATGGAGATATGGTGGAATTTTTTTATTTTTTTTTAGAAATGGATCTGCAACAGCACGGAAAGGATTGGAAACATATGGATCTACAACAACATGGAAGGGATCGGCAATAGATGGATCTACAATGACGTAGAAGTGATTGGAAATAGATGGATCTGAAATGGCGCGGAAGTGACCGGCAATAGTTCTGGGCAGAGGAAATCTGCAATTTATTAGATGGAAATAGATATGGACCCCAGGTATGCTCGACTTTCTAACAGTTCAGGGGATTCACTCAGCCACCAATGTTGTCTAACGGCTTGCATATTGGGGTAGTACCCCTCACTCCATGGCTCAAGTAAAACTAATAACCGCTTTTCCACAAACAACAGCTCTTGGTTTACCTCACGGGTGGGAACTAGTCAATCAGGTAGGGGTTGTTTCCCTTTTCAATGGCAGGTCCTCTCAATGGGCCAACTAATTCGGGGTTCCCATGGTACTCCTCACAATGCGTTTTAGGGCTTATACCCAAGTACTTCCCACAGTTAAGCTGATAGGGATTATTCCCAGATCCAAACTTACAACAGACGCAAAACAAATTTGGTAGAAATTTTGGCCAGTGAGCCCAAGAAAGTGCTCTGATACCAAATGTGAAGAACTTGCAACAATTAATTAATGAAAATACACAAGATAATATAAATAACAGAGCTCAGAATCACTTTTATTGATCTCAGGCCACTTCGAGAGGGAAACCTCCTTTGGGCAAGCTCAATACATATAACTTCACAGTACCTTCATTGGCCTCAACACCCACTTATATACGAAGTCTATGCCCAATACTATGGGTCAATACCATGGGACATGTAATACTACGAGACGACTTACAAAGCATATGCGTCCAATACTATGGGTCAATACCATGGGCTAATACAAACTATGGATCAAAAAATACCATGGGACAACTTACAAAGCACATGCATCCAACAACAATATACTAACAAAGTAAAGAGAAGGGTTGACACGGGTTCCTAACAAATTGATTGATTAGTATGCAATGTTGCTGACTATTTTACTAAACCTGACTTGTAGGAAAAGACAATATGCTATGGACTACAAGAGAAGGATGATGAGACTTATTCAAAAGGATAAGAGATGGATGAGAAGTTATCCAAATTACAAATCATGTTGATATTCCATGTTCGAGAGGGAGCAGGATGCTTAGAAGCGGGACACTTCTAGGAGCATGGCCCTCGGCTCAAGTTCTAGATCAGATAGTAGGATGGCTTTTAGTAATATGTTGACCCATAACCCACAGTTCCATAGGATCTCATATGGAGATTGATGGTTGGAAGTCGGAGACTCCAATGAATGTTGGTCTCTCTCTACTACAGATGTTCATCCTTCCGATGATCATGAGTAATTGTAGTTAGTGGTATATAATGAGCTTTATGAAGTTTACATTGAGCATCTTGAGGGATACATTGTGTAGACTAAATAAGTACTTGTACAGACTCAAGTAATCACCACGTGCTTGGTATGATAGGATTTGTGCATACTTGATGAGTTTGGGATTCATCAAGATTGAAGCAGATTCCAACCTTTACTACAAGGTTGTGGATGGTAAGCCCCTAATCCTAGTACTTTATGCTGATGATATGTTTCTCACTAGAGCTGAGAAAATCATTGAGTAGTGTAAGTTGAAGTTAGTATCCGAGTTCGAGATGAAGGACCTTGGGTTTGATGCATTACTTCTTGGATTAGAAGTGTGGAAAAAACATGATGAGATCTTCCTGATTCAAGGAAAGTATACTATTGATATGCTAATTATATTTGGGATGATGGATTGTAAGTCCATGGCCACACCGATGGATACGAATCTGAATAAGTTGAGTGACTCAGCTTCCAATTTAGATTTGGTAGATCCCACCATGTATAGACAACTGATTAGTTCATTGATGTATTTGGTTAATACCAAACTAGATGTTTGTTTCGCAGTGAGTTCCCTCAGTCAGTTCATGAGTGAGCCGAGACAGATACATTGGGTTGCTGCAAAACATATATTGAGTTACTTTCATGGCACATTGGGATATGGCTTGAGATATGATTCCAGTGGCGACATGATATTACAGGGATTTTTTTATGTTGATTGGGTCGGGAGTGCTATAGATAGGAAGAGCACCTTTGGATGTTTCTTCAATTTGGGATCTGCCATAATTTCTTGGTGTAGCAGGAAGTAGACCTTATTGGAAATTAGTACATCAAAGGTTGAGTACATTGTAGTGAGTGTTGCATCTCAGGAAGGAGTATGGATTTGGAAGCTCCTTGCTTGATTGTTTGGTCAGATGCTAGAGGTAACCTTTATTCACTGTGACAACACAAGTTGTGTGAAGCTTTCAGTGAATGTAGTATCTCATGACAGATAGAAGCATGTGGAGATCAAGTATCACTACATCATAGATATGGTACATAAGGGAGAATTCCAGCTCCAGTATATTTTGACAGATGATCAAATTGCAAACATCCTCACCAAGCCTCTTTCTAGAGTGAAGTTTGTGTACTTCCGTGATAGGCTTGGACTGGTGGATAATTCCTCCATCATTGAGAGGGAGTGTTGATGATTGCATCATTGATGAGACTGTCTACCTGATATGTGGAGAATGGTGTGAGTCTCCCTTGAGAGGGAGATAAAGGGATCTAACTTTTCTTTATAATCCTCCTCGACATACTGAATTGAGTTGATCTATTGTGCTTCTTGACGGATTGATTTGAGCATGATAGCTTCTCTACGGACTGAGTTGTGTAGTTCCATGATATCCTTGAAAGACTGAGATGAGTTGATCTATTTCGATCCTCAATGGAATGAGTTGAGCATGACACTTCTCAATGGATTGAGTTGTGTAGTTCCATGATCCTCCTTGGCGGATTGATTTGAGTTGATCCATCATGATCCTCGACAGAATGAGTTGAGCATGACACTTCTTAACGAACTGAGTTGTGTTGAATACCTTTCTGATGACAAGATGTTTAAAAAAATCCATGATTCTCAAATGCTATCCAAATGTGTCCCAACATGATGATACCTCCCTATCTAAGAGGGAGTTCTTATGATAGTAGTGTTGTGAAGTTCCTCATGACAAAGTCGGCTCCACCAATTGAGTTAAATTAACCCTACGATTAAGAAAAAGAAACCAAATAAACCCTTGGAAAGTTCTAGAAATCCTTGGAAATCAATGAAACCAAAGGAACCCCCGAAAAGTTCTAGAAAGCCCCGAAAAGCAGTGAAATCAAAGAAATCCTCGAAAAGTTCTAGAAAGCTTCGGAAAGCATGGAAATAGAAAATGTACAAGGTGGCCCAGGTCGAGAAAAACTCAACACGTGAAGGTATGAATAAGAAGGACACCAATCTCATTTGCACATTAAGAAAGCTCGCTCAAGCATGATAGATCTGATCCAGTGCACAAGGAGAGAGAAGATGAAGACGTATTTTCTGGGGTTTGTTACCTTTGGAGAGACTCGATCTTGATCTCCTCTTGATGATATTGCTCTTTTTATATATTCTTAGCATACTCTTTATATATGTGTTACACATATCTAATGTACTTTGTATATTGAACTATATTCTTAGTACAAAAGGTTGCTAGGTTTTCTTCCCTTGTGCAGAAGGGTTTCCTAGGATAAATATTTGTGTCTCTTTGTTTCTATGCATGGTTATTAATTTAGTGATCTTGATTTTTTTCTACTGCAAATAATTGAAATATACTTATGCTATTATAAAATCTAACATAATCCATAAAAACACAGTTAGTGTATTTTTCGGACCAAACAAGAAATCCCAACATGAGAACCCCATGAACTATGCTTTCTAGCATTGAGTCCCATCTACAGTGTGTAATAAACCCACCAATATATGGATGGGATATCACTTGCATCTGATTACACCATGGGACAATGAGACCCTGCAACCCGATAATTCAAATCTCATGTAGAAAACCATCTGGAAAGGGCATGTAGTTTGAAGCAGTTATTATGTCAGGATGAAGAACCCAAAGGAAGAGTTGTTTGCTTTCCTTGAGACCTATCGCTATTTCCTCCATCTGAGCTTGAGACAAATGAACCCTAGTAAAGGAATATTCCATGGTATAATTATTATTTTTCCTCTTTGCTTGTTTCAACAACCAAAGATGCCTCTTGTGTAATGTAGTCGCAACACAGAGTCAAGAAACAAACACCACATATAAAATAGCATAGGGGATCACATATAGGTAACAAACACATTCCCCGCAACCAAATATCCATCTTCAGTGCATCAATTCCCATCCCTCTCTACCAAGGTTTTCCCTAGTTTTTGTTTGGGAATTCTACCATATAGCGAGGAGAGGGACACTACCAACTTCTGGGGTGACAGGTAAATACATTGATCATATCACATAGGCTTCTACAAAAGGAAAGGGATCAAGGTTATTGAAGGCATACCTTATTAACGAAGTTTGATCCTAGCTTTCATGCTATATCCGTGTCCGGATATACTCAGTGATTATTCAAGCGAATAATCCTCCAATGGAAAATAACTCCATTTGATAAAATAATAATATATAATAGATGAAGATTCTATTACAAAGGACATGGTTGCCTTAAATATGGCTTGGCCATCATATATTGAAGAGACACTTCTCTTCATAAACTATATTTTAATATTATTAACTACTATTAGGAATAGTTACCTATTTATTACTTTTTATTGTTGTAGCATTGCCACTCTCTTAGAGAGGCTTTGTCCTCAAAGCCTTATAATTTTGTCTCACTATTCTTTGCGATGTCGTGGCCGCCGAAACATGTCGATACGAACTGCTAAGTGTAGAGCATAACTTCCGATATGTGGACGGATCAATCCATCCCAAATTGATTTGTTGTGGACTGATGGGATTCCCTACTGATGTGTCGTCAGGAGATTTGATCACATTAGCACCATTATCTTTCGACATTTCCCACTTTTTCAAATATCGGTTTTTATGGTTGGGGTGTCGATAGGGAACTTTCATAACGTCACTTTTGTTTACGAATGTTGCCTTTAGAGCATTGATCTGAGTTGGAAGTTGTATTTTCATCTCTTGAGGATTTAAGTTTTTGTTCTGTATCTTTTCCAACTTGTTTTCTAACTGCATATTATCATTCTGAAACTTCTTAATCAATTCGACTTGCGATTTTCGGTCATCTTCAGATGTCTTAAGTTGTTCCTTAAGGTCTTTATTATGACTTCTGATACAACTATTTTCTTCCTATTTGTCTAGAAGTTTCCCTTCAATGTTGTCCATAGATTGTTCTATCTTCCGACTATTTTTCAACTTCTTAATTTTTGTGACTAGTATCTTGTTATGATTTCTTAGTCTAAAAATTTCTTCAGCATTGTTAGATAATGCTTTATTACTTTTCGTGATCTCTGACTTATGTGTCTTTTTAGAATCGTCATTTTGTTGTTGAAGAGCTTTTATCTGTTGTCGACACTGGCCAACCTCTAATTCTTGACTTTCTAATTTATGTCGTAACTGCATTAGCTCTTCATCTTTGTCGCTAACGATTTTGTTCAAGCGTATTATTTCTGCTTCGTAATTATTTATTTCCTTCTTTATATCTTGATTTTTCAATCTCTGATTGAAATCACTTTCATCTTTTAATTCCTTGATTTGCGCACATAATTTTTCTATATGATTTTTCTGGATGGACATTGTTTGTTCATTGAACCGTTCTTCTATCTTATGTAGTTCAATCTTTATTTCTGATCGTGTGTTAATGTCTCGTAATTCTTCATTGTCTTTTCGATAGCACTTTAACTTGGCTTCTAATTTCTCTCGCAAATCGGCTTCCATGGTTTCTGTCTTCTTCGATGGTGGAATGATCTTCTTTGATTTCTTTGATGAGTCTTTCTTAAACTTGGTCGTCCTTGTCGTTAATGTGTCTCGACTTCTTGATGAGCCTTCCTTTACTTTGACTTCTTCAACGATAAATGATTGTCCTTGTCTTGATTTCCTCGATGATAAGTGTTCTTCGATTTCTTTGATAATAAGGAGTCTTGCTTGGACTTTGTCTTTAATGTCTTCTTTGACTTAAATTTGCTTTGTTTCTTCAAACAATTCTTATTTCAAAAGAATTGACCCCTTTTTTTTTCTTTGATAATAATAATTATTATTAAAATTTAATAATATTATTATTATTTATATATATATATATATATATTTATAATAATAAAACTATTATAATGTTTTTTTGAAAAAACAAATTAAGGGTTTATGTGGAGGATGGCATGGCAGATGGAGCGGGAAAGATGATGAGGCTGTGGGGGTGATGGTGGAGAGTTGTGCGATGGCTACAAAGGAGGGTGGACACACAGGTGGAAGGCATGGTGAGGAAGCACGCAAGAGGGAATGGCGATGGAAGCTTGAAGGGAATGCGTGGAGGGAGATGGCAGATAGGAGAAGGAGCTGTGAATTGGGAGGTGGGGGAATGTGCAGCAGGGAGGCCGCGTGAATAGAATGACGGGCAAGGAGAAGGGGGCATGGAGTGAAGAGAAGGGGGAGCGTGAAGGATGTTAGAGAAAGATCGAAAGGAGGTCGCAGATGGACGGTGGTGATGGATAGAAGGAGGACGCGAATATGAAGTGGTGCTGGTGGACTTGGACAGGCTGCGCAGAGCGCTGTGGAAGAGTGCAGGTGAAGATGTATGAGTAGGTGTGCACTACAGATGGAGAGAGGATGGATGAGCAGGTCTGCGAGAGAGTTGGTCGTGGGAGGTTTGGGGCTGCGCAAGAGGAGGGTGGGGAAGGAAGGGAGGCATGATGGAGCAGGAAAAATGGCAGAAGGGAGTTGAATGGGTGGAGGTGGAGGAGAATGGAGTAGCAGTGGGAATTCAGGGAAACCCTAAAGTTGTTGGCTATAAGCCAAAGTGAGGTTAAAAACCTGATTCAGAGAAACTCTGACAATTATGGCTAAAAGCCAAATTTGGAGAAGCTCCAAGATGGATGGCTAAAAGCCAGAATCAATAAGGCCCGAGAATGGCTGGCTCTGATACCAATGCTATATCCGTGTCCGGATATACTCAGTGATTATTCAAGCAAATAATCCTCCAATGGAAAATAACTCCATTTGATAAAATAATAATATATAATCGATGATTATTCTATTACAAAGGATATGGTTGCCTTAAATATGGCTTGGCCATCATATATTGAAGAGACACTTCTCTTCATAAACTATATTTTAATATTATTAACTACTATTAGGAATAGTTACTTATTTATTACTTTTTATTGTTGTAGCATTTCACTTGCTCCTTCGATCGATCCTCCACTTGATTTTCCATTTGACAAACCTGTAATACAAAGATACCTTCCTCAACGTATCTTGACTGATATAACAATGATGAAATTGAAAACAATTTAGACATCAAACACAATCAAACATTTAATCCAAACAAACATGCAATCCATTAGACATTTGATTGGGACGGGAAGGGTATTTCAACCTTTATTGTCAAAAGCAAATAATCAGTACAATTTATACCTGATCATTCAGAGTGCTTGTGAAACCGGATCTTGGGCTCCTTCTCTTCACACTAACTTGGAATTCCTTTAGCGTAACAATCCTTAATGCATAGTTTCTCCTCCATTTGTGAGTAACCCCTCTCATGGATCCTCCTTGTATTTATGGGACAAGGTAGGCAGTTTGGATCGAGAGGTAGTTTGATTGGGAGGTTGGGGAAGTTGCAAAATCAACTTCAACTAATCCCAATTCGTCAAATTAATATATTTTTTATTACTTTTTAAGGTGTATGCTAGTTTTCTTAAGTGGAGTAGCATTCAATATGCAACTCTCTTGCTTTACAACCAGCATTTGCAAGATTTGTTGAGCTGTACGCTACTCTATTGAAGCAAAGTAGAGTATTTCAGAAGGAAAACGCTACTTTATTGAAGTGGACTAGAGTATTTTAGAAGGCAAATGCTACTATTGTGCTCATAGGGTAGAGTTTTTCCCAAAAAGTAGGTAAAATGAGAGTTTTATCAGCTGCAGAGGGGTAAGTCTAGTCCATTCATCATCTAAGGAAATCATGCTCTTCAATCCAACTTGTCCTTTTGTGTGATCGACATCTAAAGGTGGTCACGGATAGAGAAGTGTAGATTTGACCTATAAAAGATGCCCCCTAATGTGTGAGATCAGAGGGAAGTGATGGCCGAAATACATTATAATTCCAAGTCAACGGAGGAGCAGGAAACCACAGAACCAAGTCACAAAATTACCTGAAACAACAATCAAGGTGAGCGAGCAATTACAATCTTGACATCATATAGATGTGTAGCATGATACAACATGATCTCCGATACATAAATAGGATATGTATATATAGCATGGCCACTGAAATACAAGCGTGGATCCATGTCAGAAAGGGAGATCATAGCCATAACAACAAACTAGATCTATGTCTCGTGGAGAGCCAAAAAAGAGTGAGGCTCAGTCTTGCTCAGCTTGGGTGATAACATAATGAGGTAATGCTATCAAAATCCCAAGGTATTCATCCAAACAACCCAAGGTACAAACCCTAACCATGTGAATAAATGAGCTGAAAGTCGAACATGGGGAGTATCGTTTGATTGCCAGTCATTGATGTATACCATTAACAAACATGAGGGCTTCCACCGATAATGATAATGGGGCCTAAGGTACCTAGTATGATCCAACAAGTGTGAATAAATGGACTTGATGTCGAACACTTGAGGAACCTTTCAAATAAGAGACATTGATGTATTCTCATAATTCAGCAGCGAGGGAAATTGCCACTGGACTGCAATCCCCAAGGTACTAACTGAAACTTTGAACTTCATTCCCAGAGCAAAATGAGTTGATGTCGATGGGAAGAAGTCTGTTGGAAGGGAGGCCTTAAGGCATCCTCCATTATCCAACACGAGGAGCTGATGTGGAGTAGGACATGTAACAAGGTGAAACAAACTGACACCAGGATGGCCGACACATGAAGTCAAAGTAAACTGTAGAATGGCTGACATAGGCTGTATCCTTGAACAGTGAGCATGACACAAAGTGACTTAGGCAGTTTTCAACATGACGAGGAAATGATATAAGCCTACAATGTAGGAGACATTAGCAGACCCTCCATATGGTTTGAAGAATAACCAACTGGGGGAGTAAACAACTCTAAGATCAGGTTCACCCTAAGGTCAAAAACTAAACCCAACTGAAATGATAGACTCAAATAGGTGTTGTGTTCAAGGATAGGGCTGACTGAAGTGCCTTTGAAACTGCAAGATGTGATATAGACTTCTTATCCCTTATTATTTTTAGATAAAAGAATACCTTTCTTGTTGTTTTAATGAGTCCAAGAAAGAATGAAAACTCAATAGATCCAACCATGTAAAGAGTTTAACGAGCCCATGGGAGGAAGACTCATGACCTTCTTCATTGTTTATCGAGTTCGAAGAAGAGATAGAAGAATACTCTATAGTACGGATCTCTAGATTTTAATATCAAGCCGAGATCTGTTCTTGCTCGTCGGTGTTTTCAATTTTAAGGAGTCTGAAAAATTTAAACAATAACTCCATTCGCCTACTCGTGGATTTTAATATCAATCCCAAGTAGGTTAATGCTCACCGATGTTTTCTTGTTTATAGATTCTGAAAAACTTAAACAATTATCTATTTACCCTCTCATGGATTTCACATCGAGCCCGAGTAGGTGAGTGCTCGCTTGGTGTTTTCATATTTCGAGAGCTTGAAAACCCTAAAGAAAGCTCCAAAAGGTCATTTTTCATAAAGTTAGTCTCCTCCCCCGAAAAAGTGTAAAACAATGGAAGGAGAAATCTTCTAGCCATAGATGACTAGAGTATTCCTTTTTCGTAAGTAATCCACAAAAGTCTAGAAAAGGGTTAAACTTATACTTAAGCAGATGGGCCTTCAATTCCTTTCACGAGCTTGAAGAGAACAAGTTTGCTCCGAAATCTTGTCATATTAAAGAGTCTAACAAGAGCTTAGAGAGAACTCCGAAAAAATATTTTTCGTAAAGTTTTAACAAGCCTGAAAAAGTAAACTTAGTACCTCCTTACTATTTTTAATGAGCTCAAAGGAGAGATGGAAGAATGCTCGTAGTGTCCTTACTATTTTTAATGAGCTCGAAGTGAGGGCAGAAGAATGCTCATAGCCTCCTTACCGTTTTTAACGAGGTCGAAGTGAAGGCAGAAGAATGCTCGTAGGTGGATCATGTTAATTTTTGAGCATTAAATCAATATACTCTAGGATCTTTACTGAGAGAATAACCTGCATAGTATATCAATGCATATCAATCATATCAAGCATGTCAATCATCACAAGAAGCAAAACATAAGAGACAATAGACACACCAAGTTTTTGTGGGGAAAACCCTAAGGTGAAAAACCCCACAACTTCCTCAGAGATAGATAGAGAAATAGTGCAACCCAAGTACAAGAGATAGACTTCTCCTAGAAGCTGATCCTCATGCTCACATGAGCGCCACTTTCCAAGTGATGTAGAGTGAGATAATGAGATGATCAAAATAGAGATCAGGAGATCTCTATTTATACTTGTCCTAACTACCCAATAAACTTATGGGGCTGACTTTTCTAGCTTAGCATAGTAACCTCATGTTACATTAATCCAGGCCGACCCCTTACAAGGTGGTCTAATAACCCATCGACAAGTTAACACACTTGTGACACTTGTCAATACAAATGACGACACTTTCGTATAGAGGAATAATACATCTCTATAAGAGTACAATAAATATATATATGAAATACATTCCGAAGTTACATATACATCAACAATCCCTCTAAACTAGGAAGCTATTTGTCGACACAGATCATCTAGCACAAGTCTTCTTCTCTGCATCATCGACATCGATGCATCATCCTCGAATCATCGTCATCGTCACTGCTACTGCTATCTCAATTAATCTCTGAATCTACTCATCATAGGAAGTTCTACAGAGTTAATCCTTTTTCATATTTGATGTAGGCCCACTACCTGTAGGTCTTCATCATCACTGGCCATACTTTGGAAATATCAGGACTTATTACGTGCATCACAAAACCTCACAAGAGCATCTAGGCTGTTACGAGCACAGAGCTCTACCTGTCGGATCTCCCAGGGACATATTATATGTGACTATCACAAAACCTTAAAAGAGTCTCTTGACTATCAAGAACCCTAAAGAGCATCTGAGGCCTTTTTCATCTTATCCAGATCTCCAGGACTTATTACAAGTGACCTACACCATAAAACCTTAAAAGAGTGTCTTGCCAAGCAAGAACCCTAAAGAGCATTTGAGGCCTTTTTCATCATGTCCAGATCTCCAGGACTTATTACATGTGGTCATGGCAAAACCTCGAAAGAGCATCCCAGGACTGATTACGAGCACACAGCTCAACCTATCGGATCTCCTAAGACCGAATAATATGCCATAGGACAAAACTTTGAAAGAGCATCTGCCAGATATCCCAGGGCCAAATTATATGCCATAGGAAAAACCTCTAAAGACTATCTACAGATCTCCCAGGCCAAATTATATGTCCTCCCAAAGCAAAACCTCGAAAGAGCATTTGCCAGATATCCCAGGGCCAGATTACATGCCATAGGAAAAACCTCGAAAGACTATCTGCAAACCTTCCAGGGCACAAATTATATGCTTATCTGCACAACCTGTTCCACGGCCACAAAGTATTAACCTGATACTCACCATAAATCATCCTGATGTACACATGATCATCCTCATCATCATCACTGCATCATCCTGATGCATGTCATCTAGAGAAACATCTTGAAGCTCATCATCCATGATCATCCTGATCATACAATGTATCCACCTGATACATATACAAATACATGATCCACCTGATCATACCTGATACATATCAACATACATGATCTACCTGATCATACAATGTATCCACCTGATACATCTACAGATACATACACATGATCCAATTGATCATATCCAGCATCCAACATGATTCGTACGTACATATACATATAAATGATCCAACTGATCATATCCAGCATCCAACATGATGCGTACATGCATATACATATAAATGATCCAACTAATCATATCCAGCATCCAACATGATGCATGCATAGATATACATATAAATGATCCAATTGATCATATCCAACATCCAACATGATGCGTACATACATATACATATAAATGATCCAATTGATCATATTCAGCATCCAACATGATGTGTTCATACATATACATATAAATGATCCAACCGATCATATCAAGCACCCAACATGATGCATATATATACATATAGAGCAGTAACTGGAGCATCATACTGATGCTCATCATCCAACACTTATATCCACATCCATGGAAGGATCCTCCTCTCACCAAGCTCATAATGGATTCAGCAAATGTCTCCATCACTTCTTCCTCGAAGTGCCATTGATTTGAAGGACACCAAGGCTCTCTTTGAAGTACTCGAACATCACTCTGGCTAGTGGCTTCGTCAGCACATTTGCAATCTGCTAATCTGTCACAACATACAAGAGCTTCACTACTCCTCTCAGCACCATATCCCTGATATAGTGATATTTGATCTCTATGTGTTTCGACCTGTCATGGAACACTGGGTTCTCAGACAGCTTCACACAAATCTGGTTGTCACAAAAGATACTAGTAGTCTCCAGCAGGAGATCAAATAACTCAGACAGTAGCTTCCGATGCCATACTACATCACAACTAACTGAACAAGCTGCAACATACTTTGCTTCAGCTGTACTTAATGCTACGTAGGACTGCTTCCTGCTAAACCAAGAGATCACACTTGATCCCATACTAAAGAAACACCCAGAACTGCTCTTCGTGTCTGCAACACTGCCTATCCAATCCAAATCAATATAACCCTACAGGTAAAACTTTTCACTCACATCATACTTTATCCCATAGTCAACTGTACCCTTCACGCACCTCAAAATATGCTTTACAGTAACCATGTGAACACTCCTCTGATCCGTCAGGAACTGGCTCAATGTGTTCACTGCAAAGCAAATATCTAGTCTCGTGTTCATCAAGTACATCAAGGACATAATCATCTGACGATACATCGTGACATCAACCGGATCAGATGAAGCATCACATAGAACTTCAGGTTTGATGCCAGAGGTGTGGCCATGGCCTTATAGTCCATCATCCCGAACATCTTCAGGAACTCTACTGCATACCTCCCTTGTCCAAGGAAGATTTCATCTGTACTGTGCCACACCTCCATGCGTAGAAAACAGTGCATCATCCCCACGTCCTTCATCTCAAACTTGACAGCAAGCTTCCTCTTGCTATCAACAATCAAACTATCATTACCTGTAACAAACAAGTCATCCACATATTGGAGTAGTATCATAGGATTTCCTTCCTCAACCTTGTAGTAAAGGTTGAAATCGACTTTACTCTTGGTAAAGCCCAAACTAGATAGGAAACTTTCCATCCTACCATACCAAGTCCTAGGAGATTTCTTTAAACCATACAAGGCTTTCTTCAACCTGCACACATATGACTTCCTGTCATGTGTCTCAAAACAGAGTGGCTGCTCCACATACACTTCCTCCTCAACTACACCATTCAAGAAAGTAGTCTTGACATCCATCTGGTGTATCTTCCATTTCATCATTGTAGGTAGAGCACGTACTATTCTGATGGAAGTGTACCTGGCTATAGGAGAAAAAGTTTCTTCATAATCTACTC
The DNA here is from genome assembly GCA_027924585.1 of Larix kaempferi. Lineage (NCBI taxonomy): Eukaryota > Viridiplantae > Streptophyta > Pinopsida > Pinales > Pinaceae > Larix > Larix kaempferi. The sequence continues at coordinate 8,812,511 of BSBM01000893.1, forward strand.
CCTCTTTCTGAGAGAAGCTATGAGCTACAAATCTTGTCTTGTATTTGTCTATGCTGCCATTTGCAGCATGCTTGATCTTGTAGATCCATTTGGAAGTCACAACAGACTTCCCTTTAGGTCTTGGGACAACATCCCAAACATCATTCTTCATTATTGATTGGTATTCTTTGACCATGGCATCCTTCCATTCTTTCTTTTCCACTGCTTCTTCATAATTGGAAGGTTCTTTGTTCATGATATCACAGAGTAAAGCAACATAGCTGGTATGAGATCTAGTTCTCTTCTTTGATCTGTGTTCTTCTTCTAGAATGCCATATCTTTCTGCATCTTGAATGAGCTCTCTAGCTCATGTAGGTTTCCTCTTGTGAGAGTTATTCTCACAGGGTGGATCTACAGGTTCTTTCGGATCTTCAATTGCACGATCTACATATGGAATTGCTTCAGTCATAGTAGTGTCTTGAAATCTAGTTTCCTTAGGTTCTTCATAATCTTCAACAAGTGTATTCCTTGATTTGATGAATGTTGAGTTTTTATCAAATGTCACATCCATGATGACATCAATCTTCTTGAACCCTGGAAAGTATATTCTGTAAGCCTTCGAGCTTTCACTGTAACCCACAAAGATACCCTTCTTTCCTGAAGGATCTAGCTTGGTCCTCTTTTCCTTTGGGACATGAGTATACTGGACAGCCAAATATTCTGAGATGGATGACTTCAGGTTTCTTAACAGAGAAGACCTCTTCTAGTGTCTTGTTTTCTAATATCTTGTGGGGTGTTCTGTTCTGCACATATACAACTATCCTAGCTGCTTCTGCCCATAGATGCATAGGTAGATCCTGGTCATGTAGCATTTCCCTTGTCGCTTCCATGATTGTTCGATTCTTTCTTTCTGCAACTCCATTCTATTGTGGATTGTAAGGAGCAGTCAACTCCCTCTTAATCCTTGAATCACTGCATAACTTCTTGAAGTCACCTGAAGTGAATTCTCCACTATTGTCAGATCTGAATGTTTTGATCTTCTTATCACTTTGGTTCTCCATCATGGTTTTGAATTCATTGAACTGATCAAACACTTCATCTTTGTTCTTCAAGAAGTAAACCCAAGTCTTCCTAGAGAATTCATCAATGAAAGAGACATAGTAAACATACCCACTCAGAGAACTAGATGACATCGGACCACATACATCGGAGTAGATAATTTCCAAGATACTTTTTTCCTTGCTTTCACTACTTGGAAATTCCTTCTTTATGTTATTTCCTTTTGCACATCCTTTGAAAACACCTTCATGCTTGGTCTTGATTTTAGGAAGACCTTCTACAACCTTACTTGCAATTGGTAATGCTCTATAGTGCATATGTGCAAGTCTTCTATGCCAAAGTTCACTTGGCTCCATGGAATCATGCACCATGGCATGTTCAGGTTGTCCCTTCAATTTATACAATCCTCCCTCTTGCTCTCCAATCACTACTGCATTATCAATAATTTTACCTTTTGCATCCAATGTAGATATCAAGAGTAGGTTCTGCTTGAGCCCAGGTGCATAAAGAACTTCTTTCATCTTCAAAGACTTTCCAGAATCTAGGTTGTAGGAGGCTTCACCACTTCCTTTGATAGGGTATTGATAGTCATACCCAAGTTTCATTTTATGGGGTGATTAATGTTCAGATAGATTTACAAAAGATTCTTTAAACCCCATCTTGTGTTTGGAAGCTCCACTATCAATAAGCCAATCATTGCAACCATGAGAAATAGTACCTGTGAGAGCAGAGATTAGAACATAGTCATCTTCGCTTGATGAGTCATCATCATCACTTTATGCTCTAGCCTTCTTCTTTGGAGGTTCATCATCCTCAGTAGCATGAGCATGATATCTCTTCTTGTTGTTTTTCTTCTTGTTGTTGTCTTTCTTCTTCTTGGGACAATCTGCAGCAAAGTGTCCTTTCTCATTGCATGTGAAGCATCTTAGATTCTTCTTATTCTTTTGTTGATTGTGAAAGGATCTCTTGTAATTAGAGTGCTCCTTCTTGGGATTGCTTCTTTTGGTGTGAGCAACGAGAGCTTGGTCTTCACTTCCCATATTTTCTTCTTGGGCTACAAGCTTGGCCTCTTCTTGTGAACATTCCTCCCACAGTCTACTGAAAGAGATCAATTTCTTTCTAGCACAAATTCCTTGAATAAATGAATCCCATGACCTAGGTAGGCCATTTAGAGTAGTCATCATAATTTATCCATTCTCCACCACTTCATCTACAGCTTCAAGTTGTTCTTTGATTTGAGAGACTTTGGAGAAATAAGATTGAATGGTCTCTCCATTCAGCAGCTTGACCCCTTTCAATTGATTCCACATAGTCATCTTCTAATTTATGTTCTTCCCTTCAAATAGTTTGGTCAAAGAGTCAAACATCTCCTTGGGTGTCTTCAGAGATGACACATGTGGTATGAGCTGGTCTTTGATAGAATCAACAATGATTCTCTTCTCCTTCACCAAGTTCTTCTTATGCAATGCTTTAGCTTCTTCATCCTCCGGGACGGGGACTTCAGAATTGATATATGTATCCAATTCATTTTCTTCCAGGATTAACCCAATCCTATACTTCAACGCTCGGAATTTATCATCCCCTTCAAGCTTATCCTCAAGCTTGGTGTTGTGAGACATCTTTAAAGAGTACTTCAAATGGAAATAGAAAAGATTTAGGTCTTACCACTTGATTTGCTGAAAAATGGATCTCGTCCCGGATTAGGGTTTGCCAAAGAAACCCTAAAAATTCAAAATGTGAATTTCAACTTTCTGAAAGGATAGAAAGATGCGCCTTGATGAGCTGATCATCCTGGTATACTCAAAATTTGAGTTCTGCAAAGTTTCCCCTTTAGAAATGCCTTTTAGTCTTTCGGATTCACTAAGGAGGACCCTGAATTAGGGTTTGAATTTCCTGGAGTTTTACCTAGCCAAAAATCTCGATCCAAATCTCTAAACTTCGATTTTTCCAAGGATCTTGCAGCTGTGTCTTCAGAGTTCAGAAATCCCTATTTTTTAGGAAACCCTAATTTTTAGGTCCAAAACTAAAAGTACTCAAAATTGATTTATGATTGGATAGATAGATTCACCTTGCTGAGGAGATTCAATCTATCATATTACTTTTCCAAAATCTGTGGAGAGAAACCAAATAAACAAGAAACCCTGGTTTCTGTCACTGCACAATGTCTTCTTCTCAGGTTAGCTCTAATACCATGTTAAGTTTTGACCATTAATTCAATATACTCTAGGATCTTTACTGAGAGAATAACATGTATAGTATATCAATGCATATCAATCATATCAAGCATGTCAATCATCACAAGAAGCAAAACATAAGAGATAATAGACACACAAAGTTTCCGTGGGGAAAACCCTAAGGTGAAAAACCCCACAACTTCCTCAGAGATAGATAGAGCAATATTACAACCCAAGTACAAGAGATAGAATTATCCTAGTAGTTGATCCTCCTCCTCACATGAGTGCCAATTTCCGAGTGATGTAGAGTGAGATAATGAAATGATCAAAATAGAGATCCGGAGATCTCTATTTATACTTGTCCTGACTGCCCAATAAACTTATGGTGCCGACTTGTCTAGCTTAGCACAATAACCTCATGTTACATTAATTCGGGCCGACCCCTTACAAGGTGGTCTAATAACCCATTGGCAAGTTAACACACTTGTGACACTTGTCAATACAAATGACAACACTTCCGTATAGAGGAATAATACATCTCTATAGGAGTACAATAAATATATATATGAAATACATTCCAAAGTTACATATACATCAACAGATCACTATCCAAATGAATGGAAGACTACATTATAGACTCTAAGAAAAATTCTTCAGAGGGAAGTAAATTATCCCAGATAGAATGCATGTCTAAACATTCAAATGGAGTCATCACCTGGTCAATTGTGGGGACACAGCCCTGAGAAGGTAAGCATGAATTCAGAGGCTTCTTCTTAGTAGCAATTGGACTCAAGGAACAATATGCCACATAATTTGATTGTGACATAGTAGTTCCTACTAGCGGGGGACATACCTATAGTTGGGTAATAAGCGGGATCAACAAATGTAAGCTGATCGATAGTGACAATGCTTATGTTGTGAGGAAAATGCATCACACGAAAGAGCGTAGACACTATAGCCTGCATAACATATAAGTAATCATGCCCGAGGATCATATCAAAATCCATAGGGTCCTTGAAAACCATGAAATCAACTAAGACTATTTTTCCACCGAAAGTAACGGGTGCCTGAGGGAGGAATCCCAACGATTCACTAGGTCTTCTGTTGAAGGTCAACAACTAATTAACAGCTGGAACAAGGTTAGGAAAACCTAAATATCTCCAAGCATAAAGGGATAAGATACTAATAAAGGCTCCTTTATCTACAACGCATCGGTGAGCCGCATGGTTGCCGATATCAACCTTTATCTAGAAAGGTGTAGCAGAAGGAAGGCGAGGCCCAGTTAGACTATTCCAATCAAAGGAAATGATCCCAGAGATTGGTAGGGGTTCACTCGGCACAGATGCAATGCCCCCATTTTCAGAGGCATCTGAATTGGTAATGCAGAAGACTTCAGGGACAGGTGCATCAATCTCCAAAGGACTGATGGGATCTATCAAATATTCCATCGATTCTATCACTTCACTCTCCAAAGGAAGAGTGGGGTTGACCAAAGATTGCATTGGTTCAATCACTTTATCAACCAAAGGTTAATCAGGCTGTTGGAAATCTATAGACAGTTTAGGAATAGAGGATCCTTCAGACATGGACCACACTCTCTGCACCTCTAGAATAGCAGGGCACTGGTGAGTAAGGTGATCTCCCTTACAAAGTTTACAAGGGAACTTTGGCTTGTGTCCTATAAGCTTAGACTCTGTAACAACAATAGTACTCTCAGCATGACTAGCATTAGCTGACAGCTTGCCCCCAGCGTGACTTGCATTGGCTAGTTGCTCAGAAGCAGAAACATTTTGAACTATGGACCACACTCTTTGCACCTTTGGAATAGTAGGGCATCGGTGAGTAAGATGGTCTCCCTCACAAAACTTACAAGGGAACTTAAGCTTCTGTTTATTAGGTTTGTCAACAATGTCAACTTTCTCTGCATGACTTGCAGTGTCTAATTCAGTGTCTCCAGTATGACTCACAGGAACTGGTGACTTCTCATTAATATGACCAGTAGTGATCAATGACATGTCCTCAACATGAGCAATAGTGGTTGAAGACATGATTTCAGTATGATTTATAGTGACTGAAAGTTTTCTCCCAGCATGAACTCCAGAGGCTGGGTAGGTGCCCCTAGCATGACTTCTAAAGGCTGGGTGGTGAGGTTTAGTATGATTTCCAGTGAATGAACAAGTTCTCCCAACATGACCACCAAAGGTTGGGTGGGTTCCCCCAGCATGACTTCCAGAGGCTGGGTGGCTGCCCCCTTGCTTTGGCATCTTCTTCCTATTCTTCCTCCGTCTATTCCTTTTAGACTGCTGGTTACTAGTATTACTACTTTCACCACATGAGGTATAAGGAGGAGGAGAAGATGTTACTGTCGAAGCAAGCATAGGTTTCAGATGCTCTTGATGTGAGGTGCTTACTTAAGAAGCATCAGGAGCATGTAAGGCATTCCGTGTGGAAAACAACCAAACCAGTAGCCCTATAGTGAATCCCGGAAGATTCAAGGTAGCCATCAAGGGAGTACATATGTTCCCAATGAATGTAAAAGCACAAGGATCCCCTTGAACAGGGGTCTTTTGATTGGTGCTCACCGGGATGCTATCCATAGTTTCGACTCAATGGGCCATAAAATATCTAAGGCCAACTAAGGGTGAGAGGCACCAAGAGAACACCAGTACAAAAATCCTAAGTATCCAAAACCAGGCAAATAAAGATGGTGAATACTCTCAATAGAAAGTATGGGCTGATCAGGGCCCAAAACAAGCTAGTAGAGCATCGAAGAACAGTTATACAGTGTCCAGTTCAGGTCCTCTGGGTGAAAGCATTTGAAACACCAAACCACCCTCCTGGGATTATTGATAAGGGTTACCTTCCGTATCTATCCTAGGTACAATGAAAATAGCCTTTCACTGCCACCCATGTAAGAAGCCCAAAGGTCAAGATACTAAGGCTACCACTAACATCAAAGAAGCTCTGGGGGACAGTCGTAGGTCCGAATAGAATGCATGGTCAGGGTAGCTAAGCCCGAAATCCAAAAAGGATCCCTGTACGTGAACCAACCTTGGTGTATGCTCCGAATGAAAAGTGAAGGGGTATCCTCACTATTTCACCTTCACAGGACCTCGTGCTTAACTCCGATTTCAGTGGAGCTTCCCGAACAACTTTGATGTTAATGGGTTTACCTAGAAACAGTCTCACTACGATTATTGAGTAATGAAAATGGTTTCGGATTGTTAAAGTGTGTTCTAATCCGAAACCCTAGCCTAGGCTAGTTGGTGTAGTGACATCCCTAGAAAGAAAAGTGGCTAATAAATTTTATTAATTATTCTTTTTAAAGGGTTGTTCTTTACTCAAAGGTTGCAGTGCCTTGTGTGATGTGGTTGTGACTGAAAGTAAAAGTGCATAAAGAAATAACTTTCAAAGCAACAAAAGAATCTTTTTCTTTTTCTGTTTATGCTCTTTCCAGAATGAAAACTAAGCAAACCTAAAACAAATCTCTGTTTTCTTTTCTTTTCAAATTCAAAACAAAGGTAAACCATGCTACTTTGAAATGATCATAAGCCTTACTACTTTAAACTACCAAACTCATTTTTTGCTTTTTCTGATACACGTAAAAAAAAAAGAATTCGAAAATGGAAGCAAATAAGACCTAAAAGAGCAATGTAAGCAAGGAAAAGCAACTCTAAAGTTCACAACAATCAACTTGATTACTTGACAAAGACTTTTCCTACCAAGTTTTTAAAGGGAAAAAACCTTGGGCTTGGAAGACAAAGTGGAAAGAAAAGAAGGATAAGAGATGCTTTAAAATGGAAACGAAAACTTCAAAGGTTGCTCGAAAGCATCAAGAACCCTAAGAAATCACTAATCCAAGAAAACGGTAGGCAAGTGAACCAAAGATGGCCTTACAACCAAAAAGACTCGAATGGAAGAAAACTAAAAGACTTCAACTCACTTGAAATGAAACTGACAAAGCAATCAGGAAGTGTCTGGACTCAATTTTTTTTTTGAAAAGACCCTAAGGTTTCCAACTTGGGGTCAAACCCTAAATCAAAGGCCAAGACATAATCAAAGTGTGCTTAGTGTTGCCACAAACAAACAAGACACCTCAAAAGTATTCAAGCAAGCAAAAGATGACCTAAGGGACTTAGGAGAGGTAAACCAGACTCAACAAGGGCATAAAGACTTCAAGGATAAGTTAAGAAGATAAGGTAAGAGGCTGGAAATCAAACCAAACAAGTGGAAATCCAATCCGAAAAGCAAACAGAGACTTACAGGAAAAAACTCTACTGTGTAGTATACAAACCTACATACACTAGAGGTGTACCCTACTATGCAGTAGGGAAAGCAATATTTTTCAGCATGTGTATTCTACTGTGCAATAGGTAAAGTAGCGTGTTTCAGCAAGTGTATGCTACTTTGTGCAAGGGATACCAGCATTTATGCCAGAGAAGGCTTAAAACAAGCTTTAAAACTTCAAACTGAGATGAGTCAAGGAATGGAAACATGCTACAGTAACCTACCAAGCCTCTCAGAGGATCAAAAAGATCAAAAGTGCTCGAAGGAATGTTAAATGAGTCTCCTAGAACAAAAAGAAACCGGTCCCCAGTGGATTTGCCAGTCTGTTGTTCAGGAATTCTACCCTATAGCGAGGAGAGGGACACTACAAAATTCTGGAGCGACAGGTAAATACATTGATCATATCACATAGGCTTCCAAAAAAGGAAAGAGATCAAGGTTCTTGAAGGCATACCTTATTAACAAAGTTCGATCCTAGCTTTCGCTTGCTCCTTCGATCGATCCTCCACTTCATCTTCCTTTTGATGAACCTGCAATACAAAGATACCTTCCTCAGCATATCTTGACTGATATAACAATGATGAAATTGAAATACAATTTAGACATCAAATACAATCAAGCATTTAATCCAAACAAACATGCAATCCATTAGACATTTGACTGGGACGGGAAGGGTATTTGAACCTTTATTGTCAAAAGCAAATAATTAGTACAACGTATGCCTGATCATTCAGAGTGCTTGTGCAAACGGATCCTGGGCTCCTGCTCTTCACACTAACTTGGAATTCCTCCAGCGTAACAACCCTTAATGCATAGTTTCTCCTCCATTTGTGAGTAACCCCTCTCATGGATCCTCCTTGTATTTATGGGACAAGGTAGGCAGTTTGGATTGAGACGTAGTTTGATTGGGAGGTTGTGGAAGTTGCAAAACCAACTTCAACTAATCTCAATTCATCAAATTAATATATTTTTGATTACTTTTTAAGGTGTATGCTAGTTTTCTTAAGTGGAATAGCATTCAATATGCAACTCTCTTGCTTTACAACCAACATTTGCAAGATTTGTTGAGTTGTATGCTACTCTATTGAATCAAAGTAGAGTACTTCAGAAGGAAAACGCTCCTTTATTGAAGTGGAGTAGAGTATTTCAAAAGGAAAACGCTACTATCATGTTTATAGGGTAGCATTTTCCCCAAAAAGTAGGTAAAATGAGATTTTTATCAGCTATAGAGGGGTAAGTCTAGTCCATTCATCATCTAAGGCAATCATGCTCTTCAATCCAAGTTTTCCTTTGTGTCATCGAAGGCTAAAGGTGATCACAGATGGAGAAGTGCAGATTTGACCTATAACACTAGTTTTTCGAGAATAACAAAATTCATAGCTTTCATTACAAGACGCCACCATGTCAATAAACATTTTGTACACTCTTTTGGATCCTTTCAAAGAAAATGATCAAATTTGAAACATCTATACGAAATTTTCATTAATAGGGTTTGTAGATAGCTTCACTTATTTCTTAGACATAATAGATTAAAACAATAGTTTAAGCATTCTAATTATCCTACCCGTGAAACCAAAATGACACAAAACTAATATGACTCTCTCTTATTAGATTATTGATGTTGATTTACATCCTTCTTTATCGATGCAGCTAACTAAGGGCCTTTATTACTATGACTTGGATCTGAAACTTACACGTTGATGCTTATGATTTTGATAGTCATACCGATGATTTGGAAGATATTTATCACAAAGTATTTCGCACACATTCTAGTAAACAAGCTATCATTTTATTTGGCTAAGCAAGGGCATAAAATGCGGAATGAAAAAGTTGCAGCACTGCATAAGCTATAGTACTGGGAGACCCTACTAACGGATTAATGGAGTAGAGGGTAAACTACATAGGGCCAAACCATATTTGTTGAAGGAAACAAATATGTAACCAAGGAATTCCTTATGGACCAATATTCTATCACCTGGTTAGAGCTCCATATGAAATAATATGTCTTCAATATCCCTTAATAGTGACAAATTCCTAATTTCTCACTATGGCCTCACACCACTTTCAAAAATATTATGCCACCAAACATCTAGTCTAGTACTTCCTATAAATCATATGAGGTACATCATCCCACTACTAACTACAAGTAACTAACCATATGTAGCATATTATAATATTATATAGTTCTACTAGTCTTACAAAATAGATTTCTCTCACCTTTTGTACAATAGACACTCAGTATCCAAATAGATATTACTAGTTCCAACATTTGCAAGCAACTTTTCATTTGGTGCCATTCACAAATCAAGAGGCATAGTGGGTAAATATGACCTCATTTCTTCCAAAACCCACATAATCACTACTCATCATAGTAGTAGTAGCTCTCATCATTTTAAATGACTATTATCGATTCAAGATATCATCACTTTAGATTATTTTGTATAGTCAACCAAGGTCACCACTATAATCTACTTCATCTTCTATTTTGCGACCATTCCTTGCTAAGGCCAAAAATGAAAACACTTTCAAACTAAAATGGGTAGAAATGATTTACTAAAGCATCGGAAGTCTCCTTAAGAAGGTCACCTATTCCCAATGCAACATTGAGAGACCTCTTCAGCTATGCATCCTATGTAGTGAGGACACTTTCGATTGGCCAATGATTTCAAAATTGGAAGTTAGTCATCGAAGAAAGTTTTCTTATTTCATGCTTTCTATTTTGACTTGATAATTATGTGATTCAGGTAGATGCATTTTATAGCCTCTTCGATAAGTGAATTAGTTTTTCATTAATTTATTCATTTGTGCATGAACCTTTTGTCATCCTATACAAAGGCTATTTTACCTTATAATAATATTATGCCATTTTGCTTCAATAGAGAAATATTTTGGCCTCTATTTTTATTTTTTATTTTTTTCTTTATATTAAATATTATGTGACATATTCCATTACAATAAGACTATTTAGTGTATCTCATCGAGATAAGAGGTTTTACCTAACCCAAGAGCTAATTCACTTTCTTGCTTTCCTTCTTTTTGCTTGATAAATAAAGCCAATGAACATATTTAACCTTAATGCTAGTTGTGTATTGGATTGATTTGTTTTAAGGATAGAATGGATTTTTATTTTAGTGTATTTAATAAATCATGTTTAAAATTAATTTATAATGTAATTATGATAGTAGACAATAAATGAAAGAGGATCAATAAACCTATTTTATGTTTAAGACTACTATCGTATTTGTATAAGCTTTGTTTTTGTTCAATTTTTTTGTATTATAGACCTCACAAAAAAAAATACAATCAATATTTTAATAAACATATGAATGCTAATAAGGTTACTCCTAAATCATCCTAGTAAACCTTCTCCTCATTCTCCACTTAGTTTTGTAGAAGAGCACATTAATGGACTTATGGGTGTCACTTGTGAACATCAAGTTTTCATCTTAATATATCACCATTATTACCTTTATTTTGAAATCCTCATCATCATCGTCACTGTTCTCATCATTGTCATTGTATAAGTATATCATAATCATCATCACCGTCTTCTTCTTCTTCATCGTCTTCTTCTTCTTCTTCTTCTTCTTCTTCTTTATCCCCATCAACATCATTTCCATACTGATGATCATCATTATTATCACCTTCATAATCATCCTCGCCATTTTCATGATCATCGACATCATAGTCATCAGCATGCTCATCCTCATCCTCATCATCTTCATGAGCATCCGCATCCTCATCATCATCATCATCATCATCATCATCATAATTGTAATCAACATTCTCACATGTGATCAAGATCATCTTCATCCTCATGAAAAAATTGTCATATATTGAAACCATCATAATTCTTTACATCATCATCCTCATCCTCCTCATCAACATCATCGTCATCGTCATCATCGTCATCATCATTGTTAGCATCAGAATCATGCTAAGCATTTTGGAGGGTTTCAGACCCATAGAGATGGAAAAAGAAAGCTCTGCTCTTAGCACCCATGGCCCAAACATCTAAAATTCAAAGCTCTATGCAAAAAGCTGGGTCGAGGGTAGGACTACTGGAGAAAATCTAAGGTTCAAAAGGTGCCAAGAAGGTTGAATACAAAAGAAGGCACATACAATGAGAAATGACACCTTTGGACAGCAGGGATTGAAAGTAATGAAAGCCAACGGTCGAGGGCATCTTTCGTGAAAAGAATTGACAGTCGTTTAAGTGCAGGATAAGGGTTAAACCGTAGAAACGTTGAAGTTCATTCGACGACAGAAAGTGCAGATCAACAGTCAGGGTGTTGTTCATGTATTGGACATGCATGAAAAAGGTTATGATTCAAATCCGTGAACTTTGGTTAAACCCCCACATTTTTCGACGGCCTTGATCTAGCAGGGCAGAGATCTACTACTCAAAATTAGTTCGCGGATCCTACATGCATGTGAAAGCTATAGGTAAGAAATCTGCAAACATAGTTTGGTCTGCGCTACTCGATGGTCTAGATGAAAATATGGTTAATATCTACGGTGCCCATTGGATCATGGGAATGGGAGTTGGAGGGAATCTCCACTGCCAACAAATGATTTCCCACAGGACGGTTGCCACCTCGGCACTGTCATATATCTCTCCCACCTATCCTAAAATCATGGTCAGGCGTGTTTCACCTCAGCTTAATCCTCAGGAATCATTCCCACTCGATTGGAAGATCCGGTCAGACCATCATGGTGAAGGTAATCACACGTGGCTACTGTCATATTCAAGGTTGTTCTAGGCAGGGGTCCCTGTAGTTGCTGTTCACAATCATTGCATGAGAAAGGTGAAAAACATCAACAACTCAGGTATCTTTCGGTTACAGCTCGATCATGGAGAAGGATCAGGGAGCCGAAGTGGTCTTCATGCTAGAGCAGGTGTGGTTTGAGGTGGAGGAGGAGCAAGCTCCTTTGCCTCCCATAGTTTTCGACCACATGGAGGAGAGATCATCCAGTGAGCCCAAGGAGCAAGAAATACAACATGCATGTTGGAAGGATCGACGTCGAAAGGAGAGGAAAGGGACCCAAGAAGATGAGCAAGATGCCCACCAAGATGTGGATATTCTCAAGGATTACATAGTCCCCACTAAAGAGGTGACACCTCCTCCCAAAGCATATGTGGTGCAGGAGGAAGGTTCCTTGAAAATAGAAGACTTCTTCGATCATCAGGGCCAATTAAAGGTTCGAGAGTAAGATGGAAGCCCTATTAACAAGGTTTTTGTGGCCTACCATGTCAATAAATTTTGAACCCGGCCTATATGTAATAGTTCTCAATTTTGAGACCATTTAGGGTAAGTTAGCCATTTTGGGTTGTGGTAGTCTTCAACCCTACAAAGGACACATTGACGAAGTTAGTTATGGCTTGTCTGTTAGCAGTCCTTTTCATTTTATAATTTGTTGTGAAAGATGGCAGAGTAGGCCATGCAGGTGTCAACATAGCTGTGGTTGTTTCTGTTAGACAATTTTGAGGCTAAGAACCTATAAATATCTGTGTAATAGAAGTAGAGGGTGATTCCACGAAGGTGGTTCACCATTTTTGGTAGATGGAAGCTAAAAAAATTGTTTTCGAACTCTCGATTGAGGTCTTTTCAAGCCCTCAATCGAGGTTTTAAAAGCTCGATCGAGGGTTTTAAAATACCTCGATCAAGGGTTTTAAAAGACCCCGATCGAGGGTTGAAAGAAGACCTCAATCTAGCTTTTCAAAAGCTCGATCTAGCTTTTCAAAATCTAGATCAAGCTTTTGAAAAACATAAAAAGGCTCGTTTTAGGCCCTCGATCGAGCAAATACCTCGATCGAGGATCTTAAAATACCTTGATCGAGGTCTAGGTAAAACCCTCAATCGAGGCATTTTAAATACCTCAGTCGAGGGCTTAAAAAACAGGTCGAGAGGCCTTTTCACTGCAGAATGAAAGTTTTTTATGCCTTCCACAGAGTTAAACCATGTCATTAAATGCTCATTAATGAGTGGACTTGATACCATTGGATTCGTCAACTAATCCTCTATCCACATACATAAAATTTACAAATTTTTATCTTCATATGTCTTTTGTTTTTAAATTTCTACTAAAACTTACCCTAAAAAACCTTGCCGACAACTTTGATTGAGCTCAAAGATAAATCCACAACATTCAAAATACATATCCAAAAAATTTGAAAAAACACACAAGCCCTAGATAAACGCGTCCTCTTTAAATTTTTATTTTTAGTTTTGCAAATTATGTAAAAAATCAAAAGATTTCGTGCACACACACATGTGTGTGCAAAATGCGACTTAAATATTCATTGGTCAGTTTCGAAAAATAATAATAAATATAATTTTTCGAGAAAAATTAAAAGAAAAATATGTAAGCCCTAGTGCATTCTGTCTAGATCATGTTCACATCTTTCATTTTTTAAAATTATCACTTTAACATTAAATTATTGTGCACACACACAAACTACTTGTTAATTGCTCTTCAAATTTTTAAGTACACATGTTTCATTAAATGGAAATTCAACACGATATATGACATTGGTATATTTCGAAAAAAATATCATTGGAAAGCCAACATAATTTTCTACATTTCGTTTTTCAACCACATGTCAAAATTCATGTGGCAAGTGTGAGTTTCGAGGGCTTCAATTTAATACATGGGTAAAATTTCTATTTTTCACCGTCATATTTGGCCGAAAAGAGTTACCCATCTTCATGGAATCACCCTAGAATGGGTTGGAAAATCAATGGGTTGAGGCCTAGGAGGACTAAGTTTTGTTTTTGAAACATTATCCTTAACAAAGTTGCAGTGTTTGAAGCTAGTGTCTAACAGAGATTCATGTGTCATTTAGCTTACAGCCTGTTTTCTTCTTCTCCTCATGTGAATGTGCTTCCTGTTATTTACTTACATTATGTTTTCTTTTTCATATCTGGAATTAGTGTATAATAGTGCAGAATTCTTGTTCACAAGCTCTTCCTATTGTTTTAGATATTTGGTGATTTTTTTCTCTAAAGTTGACATCGAATTCAACCTCGCCAGATGCTCATGTCAATGGACTATTCATTTCCTCTCCTTTTATCACTAGACAATAGCATTTCGATGGGAAGCAAGTGGCTATATTTCCTCGGTTTTGATATCCCATGCAGCATCATTGTTATTTGATTTATGCGTTATGTTTTGACTCCATTTCCCAATGTTTCTCTCGTGATTGTCTTACGAAACCCTCAAAAACAATTGTCCCATGAGAAATATGACCTTCTAAGTAGGTTTTGATTCAATAACTTGAGTAAGAAGATTGTGTGTTTCTCATTGATTATTTTCAGTCTTTTATAGATTTAAGAGAGATCCCTCTCTCATTGCATTGGGTCGGAAGTGCATTCTAAAGTGGTTTTGTGGTTACCCTGAATTGGCCCTTTCCCACAACCTTGAGGGTTGATTTGGATGCTAACAATCATCATTTTCATTCTTATCATTGTCATCATCTTAATCATCTACATCATCATCATTGAGATATACTTAGGCAAAAAGAGTTAGTTTCATATTCAAAGGATGGCATTATATTCAAAGGATGGAAACTAATTTATCTTCATTGTTTCATGCAGATTGTTCTTTGGGGAGGGGTTCTTTCCACTACCAACCACATAGTTATGGACAATCTGGTGTTGCAGCACAAACCCAACATCACAAGAGGACTCGTATGTGTTATTTTATGTATAATTTTCCTTTTATTGAGTTAGATATAAAAGTAAGTTAATGTATGCGCATGTAATTATTATTGTTTGTTTCTACTTTCATAGGCACGCAGAATTCCAAGCACATTAGTACACCACCTTCCACTTATCATTGATCACGCAGTAGTATGGCTAGTGGCTTTCTCAATGGAAAGGATACCCAAAAATATTTAGAGCATAGTGAGGAGGTGTCTCACTATCTGGGTACATTAAATGCATATTTATTTCTTTTTCAATTTGTATCCGTATCGGTATCTTTAATTTCATACACACATAATTTGACTGATATATTTTTTATATGGCTGTCAGGTGTACACATTAGAATTAATCCCACAACTCCACCTCCTAATCCTTGGGAGGATGATATCACACACATTATTATTGATGATATCACAACTTGGCATGATTGGATGCACATCTAGATAGGGGCTATTCCACATGATTGACCCACTAGATGATCCATGTGCATGATGTTGGACATTGTTGATGAGTTGTTGGCCCTCCACTAGAGGGTGGGACCATCAGTGACATGTTGTTCCACATATTATTTATGTACTTAAGTTTTATCATTATACATCGATAAATGGTCATATTTAATACATGTATATCTAAATCATTATTATTATTACTCTATGCAAGGTGGCACATTTATGGATGAGCTCAATGCCACTAAGCCATCGGTTCAGCATCCAGGGATTGCACCCATTGAGAACTTTGTGGTACATATTTTTAACCTTAATCCTAACTTTGTATGTGTATCACACCCAAAATACTCATTAGTATTTTGGGGAAATGGGGTGTGACTATTTTCCCTTTGTATCATTCAACAAACAAACATGTTAGGTGCACAACACTTTACTTCTTACAACACATTTGTTTTTCCTTTTTTTTGTCATGCAACAGATATGTTAGTCTCATAATACAAAACAACATCATTAAAAACACTTCTTAATTATTTATAAACCCATTTAACTTGGGACTCATCATTACCTTTAAACATACTCAATGTCCTAGATTAAGCGTGCATCCCAATTATTTGATCTCTTAGTATTTTTTTACAAGAATGAACCATTTTTTACCCAAGGGTCCTTACATTGCTACCACTCACCTATAAGAGTAATCATTTCTAGGTACTCATCTGCACACATCACTTCTATGAGGATCTTCTAATCATTAAGTTAGCATAACAACTTATCCCATTAAGTTTTCATACTACACATGTTTTACCATCTAAGATTCTAATGAAATCAAGTAGATATTCGTATGTACCTCCTATTCATGGTTCATAATCATGGGACTATAATAAAATTCCTCGTCACACTAAAAATATTATGTATTGATACAATTCTTTTAAAGATGACGTACCCAAGGATTATCATTTTCAAATTCCCTTAACATAGATTTCCATTTAATTACAATACATGTACGCCGCATATACTATCCTCACATGGGCATAAATCCAACTATTAAATACAACCACATGACGACCCATAATATCATCCTATCAATGGCACCTATTAACTAGATATACTTGTTCATCTTTTATAAAGTAAGTCACACACATTAATGTTATGCGACTCTCATAACCCAACTAAGTACATATATCCTTCCATTATAAGCCATGTGGGACTGGATAACATACCATGGTGAACACTAACATGTAGTCTTTTTCCTTTTTGGTTACTCAATTATCTTTCCATGTGCATAGTAAGGCTAAACTAATACTTCAAGTGTTCAAAATAAAAAAATATTGTTTCCCTCAACATGTATTTCAAGATTAACGCACCTTGTAAAGCATTTATTTATACCACAAGGTAGAATTATACTTTACCATATGCTTTCATTATACCAATATTTCTAAACTATCTTAAATCCTAAGAATACTATCAATGCCTCACTAGTCAACTATGTAACTTATAATATCCTCTTTACATTTCATTTCTATGAATTACAAATAAACTCATCATTCCTAGAATATGATCTTTAACTTGTAATACCTTTATCACAAGATTCCAACATCACTCGTAACACTTGTTGTGTGGCTATAACATAATGTCAATTTCTTAATCATAATATCCATTGCTACTAACTATACGAGTGTAACAATAAATGTAGCACATATATTCACTTAAAGAGACTTCAATAAATTGACACAAGGAAATTAGATCTTTTGTAGTACCTTTGACCACAAGTCATTTTATACTCATCATCCACTAAATATAAAAGACCACTTCAACAACTATCTATAAGGTACAATAAAATATAAACACAAGAAGGAGTATCCATTTGCGTGGGATGAATTAGTTAACAATAGCAACCCATGATGAATATAATTTATAAACCTTGACATCTTCAATTAACAGTACAATAAGGAGAATTCTTATCTAGTCGATTAGACTCAGGCGACTGAAGGTTTGAATATAAATTTCCTCCCAATCATTTGGCTCTCTGTCCGGTGTATATTTCTACCACCGAGAGGCCACCCTTGAGCTGACAATGAATCCACTAAGGTATATATTTATCTTATCAACACTCTGTTGCTTAGGTATCTCTTAAGATATTAAGTCTATTCTTCCATCATGAGTTTAAAACCTCATTGCAGTTGATGAGAGGCAGTAGGGCTATGCCCTTCCTCCCTGAATATATTATATATTAAGTGTATATATATTCTGAACTAAGGGTTATATCCCTTTTCGACATATATATATATATATATATAAATATGACTCTTTTCAATCAAAGACATACGAAAAGATTGTTACAGGCTTTAATAACTAGACAAGAGTCGGTGGAGGTGGGATCGGGTCCCTTCCCAAACTTAATACACTAATATATTTATTTCCTTTATATAATATAGGTAATGCCAGTCATGGGGAAATGGGATCAGGTTATCACCAAGACAGCTCTTCCCCTTCAATGACGAGAAAATAACACAATCTATACACATTGTGCACATAGATCTTGTTCAACAAAGTACTCTTATCAGATTATCAAGTCACCCGCACAGATATCGCGTTGACTGCAGTTCTCTTAGGTAAATTTATATCATCAACTCCTACAGAAATACTATCATATAAACATAATACATAGACATCAGTCAAGAATAGTGTTAAAATAACGATTTAAAGCAACCATAACAAGATCGCAAAGATCAAGCACGAAGGCATTGAAAAAATAATAAGGTAGCGACACAGAGATCGCTCCAAAAGGGTGTTGAACTAATTAGGATAGCGATGTAGAGATCGCTCCACCAATGCATCGAACTTACTAAGACAACGATGAAAATATTGTCCACCAGGGTGTTGAACCTATTAATATTACGATGCAGATATCGCTCCACTACTGCATTGATCTTATTAAGACAGCAATGTAGAGATCGCTCTCTAGGGAGTTGAAACAACGATGCAAGGATTGACTGAAATCTCTCGAGCATAACTCTATTAATAACTTAATACAAAAATTGACTTTCAAAATACTTTTTCAAGGCAAGACTAAAATGCATCTTTCGCAAATCAGAAATATTAATCCAGTCACATGCATATAATACAAATAGTTATGCTTAGAACACTTACCAACCATTTTTGGGTATTGTTTCTCAAGGTATTGTTGGGTATTGTTTCTCAAATTGAAATATGAAGTGTTCCATACTTTCAAATTTTTCAAATCTTTTGTTGAGAACTTTAGTGGGAGGAAGATGAAGGTCCTAAGGAATGATAATGGAAGAGAATATGCCAATAATAATTTGTAGAAACTATGTGAAGAGGAAGGCATTGACATGTAGCATTATGTGCCTTACACACCCCAGCAAAATGGTGTGGCGAAGTGCAAGAATAGATCATTGAAGGACATGGCTACTTGTATGTTGGAGGCTAAATCTTTGTCTCCTAAGATATGGGATGAAGCCCTTAATTGTGCTGCATATGTTCAGAATTAATTTCCACACAAATCCTTGGAATACATGACTCCAATCGAGTCTTGGATGGGACATAAGCCCGATGTGTCTCATTTCAGGGTGTTTGTGTCAAAAGCATGGGCTAGAATACCTCCTCATAAAATAAATGCCTTAGAGCCTCAAAGAAAGGAGTCCATTATATTTGGATATGTTGAATATTCCAAGGGATAAAATCTCTTTGATCCCTCATCTCAAAATACTTTCATTGAGAGGAGTGTTCAGTTCGAAGAAGAGCCCATGCAAGCAGCTAACGAAAAAGAAGGGGAACGCTCAAATCCCCCACTTGTAGATGGTGTAAGTGATGTTTCTCGTTCTTATTTTTCTGATTCTAATATTGAATATGAATATTATGACATACATGCAGATAGTGAACCTCCTACAAGGCCTAAATGGGCTGAGAAAACCATACAAGCTATTGTTGAACTTGTAGTAGATCCACGAGACACTAGGAAGACTAGATCTTAGTTTCACAATACATTCTCTACTTGTGATTCAAATATTCCTAGGAGGTGTTTCTTGATGGTTGGATCTGATACAAAATTAAATGAAGAAGCATCACATGACCCAATATGGAAAGTTTCCATGCAAGAAGATTTGAATTCTCTTCATGACAATGAGACTTGGTAGTTGGTTCCTCTTCCTCCCAAGAGGAAGTTGGTGCAACACAAGTGGGTGTATAGTAACAAAATGGTTGTTGATGGTTCTAAAGTGAAGTATAATTCCATATTGGTTGCTAAGGGATTCTCTCAATTCCATGGAGTGGACTACACAAAGACATTTGTACCTGTAGCAAAGATGGACTCAACCAGGATAGTTTTGGCCATTGTTGCATCCAAACTATGGTAGGTGCACCAAATGGATATGAATAGTGCATTTCTTCATGGTGAACTTCATAAGGAGATATATATGCAACATCCTAAAGGATTCATACAATATCCTTCACTTGTTTGCAGGTTGAAGAAGTCCCTATATGGCCTCAATCAATCTCCTATAGATTAGGATGCCAAGATGGCCAGCTTTCTTCTATCTCAAGGATTTGAAATATGGCAAACATATCCTAATGTCTATATGCAACATTTTGGTGACTCTATTTTGATCATTGTCTTGTATGTTGATGATTTTTTTATTACTGGAAGTTTTCTTGATAACATAGGTTCAATAAAATCTTATTTGCATCATGCTTTTTCTATGTCTGATCTTGGATTGTTGAGACAATTTCTTGGCTTGGATATTGAGCAATCTAATGAAGGTATCAAGGTATCAAAATCAAAATATTTTTAATATATGCTACCAAATTTCAGAATGGATGATTGTAAGGCTTCTAATTTTCCTTTCCTTTCAGGAGTAAAACTACATGATTGGGGTTCATCACCATAGTTGGACAGTTCATTGTATATGAAGCTAGTTGGGAGCTTGTTGTATCTCACACACTCTCGAACTGATTTGGCTTATGCAGTGGGTGTTATTTCTAGACATTTGCAAGAGCCTCATGATATTCATTGGGAGGATGCCAAGATGATCTTTCATTATGTGCAAGGAACCAAGCAGTTTAGTGGATTCTTCACTTGAACTAGTTGGATTTATTGATTTAGATTGGGAGGGCGATATTAGTGACCATAAGTCCACTTCTGGTTATGTATTTATTCTTGCACATGGTACTATTTACTGGTCTATAAAGAAGTAGCACACGATTTCCTTATCATCAATTGAGGCTGAATATAGAGGAGTAGTGAATACAGCTACACAATGTGTATGGATGCAAGGTATTCTTGGGGAGTTTGGCTTTGCATTTGATTCATCCATGGTCATTTGGTGTGATAACCAAAGTGCAATCAAGATCTCCACTAATCTAGTATGGAGACAAAGGACCAAGCACATAGATATACACATGCACTACATCAGGAGCTGCGCATGACTAGATCATATCATTGCAGTACTACCCAGCTTCTGAGAAAATTGCTGACATATTCACCAAGATTTTTGTAGAAAATACCTTTATCTACCTTAGATAACTTGATGGGGTGGGTGGTACATTGTTAATACTAATATATGTTTCATATTTTTCTTCATGTCCATTTTTTAGGGGAGGTTTTGTTACCATGTGGTTTCCTCCTTACCTCGGTTGCATGGATCAATACAAATTGTAAGAGGTGACTTGCACCTTTCTTTCCAAGGAGTATTTTTAATTTTTGGATACATAATTCTAGCTTAAGGGGGGGTGTTAGAACATTATTACTCCTAGGACCGTAGTCTCATCATGATTTTATTATTGACTACTGGTTCAAGCAAGGTTAATGATGTTGCCTAAGGTTGTTATGCTCATTATGACTAATTCCACACACATTAGAAGCCACAATTGGTCAACTAGAGCATAAGGAACCTCATTTATTTCCACTAATCCTCATTGATGGCCACTTATCCACCAGGGAATTCCCTCATCCCTTATGTTTTGGATCTGGGTTGGACTAAGGGGCGCAAAATGCATTGTACATGGTCATTTTGCCTCCTTTTGGCGGTTTTGGCCTATGTTAGGCCACCTCCACTCCACCACTTTCTCCACCACTCATGGGACACCATTATTATTGACCAATCATGCCATACCAATATTCATATCTACAATTCATAACCGATTTGGGTGATTTGGGAGCCTATTGGTCAAACTAGGGGGATTGAGGCCCAATGTAATCCAACCACTTGTAGGCCATTCGAATGCCTCCAAAGGCTCACGATTTTTTCCAAATGTAATATAATAATGATTCCAACATGATTTTGGGTTGGATAGTAATAGAAACATCAATTATTTGCACCATTCGTTGTGTCTATTTTGCTTCTTTTATGTTGTTTTCATGCATACTTAGCCAAATTCTTGTCTGGTGAGGAAATTCTTAACTAGTATATCCTACTGTGATTTGAATTTCACATGGTATCAGATATCTTGGAGCTTCTATTTTAACCAATACTACATCATAGGTGCACCAGAAGCAGTGGAGTAACCACAAAATTCTTGGGGAAATTTCCTTGAAGCCATTAGAGAAATCCTTTGGAGTCTACCCAGGTGTGACGCACTCTTGAATGTGCCCTCTATCAATGCAAGGTTTGAGTTAGCTATCTATGATTTCCTTCTAAGATATTGATTGTTTTCATTTGCATGCTTTTAGTGGTTCTTGTCACCAAGTGCACAACATCAAAATGGAGCAGTCTCATGTCACCTTGGTCACTCCATTAAACTAATTTGAGTTAATCACAAGATGCTAATCCATTTGATATCTAAGGGTCTATTCAGAGTTACTATGGGGATAGAAAATGAGTCAAACTATGTTGTTTAGAAGTCCAATTTTTTCAATAGGATGGATGAAGTGTATGGCATGCTTTGTCTCGATATCTCAAGAGACCTCTTGTTTCATGTAGACAGTCTCACTACTCCAATTGAAGTGTGCTCAAGCTTGAGTCACTATTTGGGAACATTGACGAGTTGAAGGGCCACCAGCTTGAGAACAAGATGATCTCTCTGAGACCAAGCAATTTTGATACCATTCAAGACTTCTTCACCAAGTTAAAATCATTGGTTCTTCAACTCAAGCAATGTGGCATTGAAAAAAAGGAGGAGTAGCTGATTTTTTTCATACTTTTGAAGTTGGGGCGTGAGTACTCTGTGTTTGTTTTGAATTTCCATTCCACCAAACTCACAGTTTGAAACTGGAGGATGCCATCTTTAGCAGAATTCATGGAGTCTCTTACTCAAGAGAAAGACAAGTTGGTCCAAATGGGAACCATCAAGACATCAAATTATTAGAATTCTATGGTTCTAATACCATGTAATAAATTCTACAAATGAAGAATATTGAAATAGAGAAGTCCTCACAAAAATATTGCTAAGAGATTAGCATAATTGAGAAGAAACACTGAAACAAAAACATGTGAGACTGAACACAATTAATGTCAATTCCATAATGATCATATGCATTAATGAGAATACAATTAATAATAAATATCAGGAGAGAAAATTGAATGCACTAAATAAAATTCGAATGACTCACAAAAGGTAGGCTTACTAAAATCATAAAACCCCCCGTAGGTGGAAAAAAACTCTTTCCAAATCAGTCTAAAGGCTCACGAATTGGAAAAAGCAGTATTGGAATCTCATGAGGGAAGAAAAAGGAAAGAGATCATGGCTTTTGGAGAGAAAATCATGGAAGGTGTGTTGGCCTAATAATAGACAGCTTTCCAAGTCAACTAGATTTATCCTTATCCACTTAAAAGTAGAAAAAGCATAACAAAAATAGTCTAAGGAAGGAAGGCGCACTTACTATTTCAGGATATGCATAAAATCATATATAATCTTATTCAAAATATATCCAATCACGATTTGATGTATAATGATGGAAAGTGGTGGAAAAAGAAGCCAAAATGAGGTCAACTACCTAGTCTAAACCTAGAAAATTAATAACAAATTATTAATATATTATATCCTATGTCTAAAGTGGGTTTTTAATGTTCCAACAACCCCCTTTAATCCTGACTTAGAGTGAGTGAAATATGATTAGGGACCAAGCAACAAGGATTTTGGTTACCCCATTACAATTATTATCTGTCCATGTAAACTGAGGAAACATGGAAAACCTCATGGGAACAAAAACCTCCCTAAAAAATGGACATGTGAACACCAAGACTTAATGTTTCTCCAAACTCAAGTAGGTGTGATTCTGGATCATATGTTTGGAGGTATCTTCCTCTTTGGAAGAAGAGAATCATGCTCCCAAAACATGTGCTTAATTTATCCATTAATGGATGCAAGCGAATATAGAATCTCTCTGAACTTGCTCTTTGAACCAAACTTGATCAAAAGAAATCCATGAATATTCAGACAATTCTGGAACTTTAAATTTGAACCAACTAAGGTAGGATCAGCTCCAAGAATGTGTAGATTGTTCCTTGAGATATACTTTGAACCAACGGGGGTGAGATCATAACCAAAATCACCAAAATATGCCTAATACTTGAACCCAAGAGAATGGTAGTGTCCTCTATCTTTAGTGAAACTATGAGAACATGTGCTAATGATCAAATAGAGGTACATATGAAGCATGTGATCAAGGAGGGCGAATGCATCACCTCCAAACTATGATCTAACCTCCAAAACATTTTGTAGATCATCATTCTACACACCACCAGACTCATGTGATAGAGATGATTCAAAAAATTATTCATATTCTAGAGCATAAACTGGCTTATCTTTATTAGAATTTAGAATAAAAGACTTATGAGAATGGATGGACATCTCTTCAACAAAATCAGAATAGAGAACGGGTTGAGGCCAAGACTTCAAGAGGGATAACACATGAGAAGGTGTCAAATTTACTCTCCATATTGCTGATATGAACGTCATTTTTCTTTCCAAATACTTTATCCAAATTGGTCCATATATCCTTTGGGTATTCAACATAATCAATAAGGTAGCGCATGCTTGGAGAAAAATCTAGGAAAATGGCTCCATATGCTTTGTCACAATCATTCAACCAACCATCTTTCTCTTTTGAGGATTCGGGATCTGCAAAATATCCCATTGACACATCAAAGAGATCATGGATCTTAAGATATGCACTCATATTTGGATTTCATCCAACATAATTGAATGGTGTAAGAGAAGGAACTGAATTCGAATCCATGAAGTGGTACTTGCAAAACAAACTCTGAAACTTATACTGGAAGACTCATCTAATGTAAGCTATGAGCTCTATTAGATCTAATAGTATATTATAATTCTATGTTTCTGACACAATGGAAGAAATTCTACAAGCAAGGGATTTTGAAACAGATAAGTCCTCACCAAAAGATTGCTCAGAAAGTAACATAATTGAGAAGAAACACTGAAGCATAAATATGTGACACTGAACACAATTAATGTCAATTCCATAATGATCATATTCATTAATGAGAATAAAATTAATAATACATATTAGGAGATAAAATCGAATTCAATAAAGGCAATTCGAATGCCTCACAAAAGGAAGGCTTACTGAAAGCATAAAACTAGGTGGAAAAAACTCTTTCCAAATCAGTTGAAAGGCTCACGAAATGGAAAAATCAGTATTGGAAGCTCATGAATGAAAAAAAGGAAATACATCATGTAGTTTGGAGAGAAAATCATGAATGGTGTGTTGTCCTAATAATAGACAACTTGCTAAGTCAACTAGCTTTATCCTTATCCACTAAAAAGCATAAAAAGCAGGACACAAATAGTCTAATCCAAGAAGGCACACTTACTATTATAGGATAGTCATAAAATTAGATAGAATAAGATATAATCTTATTCAGAATATATCCAAGCACGATCCTATGTATAATGACGGAAAGTGGTGGAAAAGGAAGTCAAAATGAGGTCAACTACCTAGTCTAAACCTAGGAAATTAATAAAAAATGATTAATATATTATACCCTAAGTCTAAACTGGGGTTTTAATGATCCAACACAAAGGAACAAGTTCTTGCAACTGGTTATTCGAAGCATTCAAGTGGGAAGAAGAAGGCCAAGTATCTGAAGCAGCAAGAGAAGATGAAAGATAAAGAGAAGCCCAAATCTTATGGAGGGGTTTCGAATCCTAGCAAGGAGAAAGGGAAGAAGAAGGAGAAATAAAAATGCACTTATTGTCATAAGGGCTGGAACTGTAATGCCCCATATTTCAGCTAGATAGGTTTATCTGTGGGACATATTGCACTTTATTTTCTTATTATCTATTGGACTCAGCTAGACTAAGTAAACTATACTTATGACACGATAGACCCGATTATATGTTTCTACCATGTTTATGTTGTTACTATGGTATGTTGTCACTATGACTATGATGTTATGATATTATGATGTTACTATGTTCATGCGGTTAATAGGTTATTACTATCATGAGATCCATTTCTTTAATGATGACAATATATTTTTTAACATTTTCATTGATGGATTGTGAAATATATGATGTTGTACATGGATGCTATCCTCTGATGAATTTGAATGAATTGTTATATGTCATGCATACCTCTGATGAGCTAAAATTGACACGTGAAATAAAATGGCATTGATGATATGGATCAATTGCTGATCGAATGGAAATGCTTGTTATAAATGTGTATTTTGTGAAATACTAACCTACAGGACACAAGGGCGATGGGATAGCCGGATACTTGATATGATATATGGGATGAGAACATGTCCATGCAGTAAACCTTAGAAACTGAAATTGATGATACGATGACACGGTCTAATAATATCGATAGCTACAAAGTATGATTTGATAAGGTTGTAGACCCAATATGTTGAGAGGGATGGATGTATTTCCCACCCTATGTTTCTATGATACCCGGGGTTGTGGGAGGGCCATGCTGAGACATGCTCCCCAAGTTGTTTTGATGACGATGACTAGATGTGTGCTAGGAGAGGCTAGGTCCGCTAGTTAGCCGACACTGCCACTCTCAGGATCTATGTGGTTAGGTCAGTATAGCTGGCACCCACTTTTGTACTAGCAGAGGAAGGATAGGGAGGATACAGACGTAGGTTAGGATGGGAAGATATGTTAGTTAGTACTATTTAGGGTTGGGTATCCCTTGATCCTAATGTAGTGGTAGTAAGTGTCTCTTCCTTAAAAATAATTGATTGATTAATTATGGTGAATCTCGAAAACATTAATGTTACAACTTAATTGGTTAATTATTAATGACTAATGATGTTGAAATGATTATGATGTATGTATGTTGAAAGGGTTAAGTACTTGTGCTTGTTTGTATGTGTGATTTTTCTGTCATACGAATCATTGTTTTATCAGTTAATATATATGCATAGGAGAAATGATGTTTTCTTCAAGTACGAGTACAATCTATGCATACACTCGCCATGCATGCACACCTTGCACATGTACACTAGTATTAATGTGATAACTATTACTTGTGATAATTGCATTCTAGATAAGAGTCAGTCATGAAATAGTGAAGTCCGAATGATGATTGTTAATCATGTAAATATGAATAAATGGATCAGTCTGTTACTTGTTAATTACATGCATTAGTAACTAATTGTTGGAAATAGTTTTGTGCTTAACATCATTTATGTTTCGCTTGGGATAGTGTTGTATTTAACATAGTTTCTATTTAGTTTACACAATTAGCGTTGTTTGGTCTAGCCTAACTGTCCTCCTCTTTGAATAGTAAAATTATGTTGGTTAGAAGTAATTAATGTTATGTTTATAATCTTTAAGGTCATCATGTTATAAAATAATAATTATTAATATTATTATTATTAAACAAATAATAAAGTCCATTATATGTTATTATATGATTTGTAGATTACTAAATTATGTACATTGCTTTGTGTGTAGGATGGAATAATGTTATTATGATTGCATGTTAAATATTTGGAAGGGAGTGTATACTTAAATAATATTATGTTTAACAGGTTATGATTATTAAACTTAAATTCTTAACCTAATACATCTCTCTCAAATCTGATTGTAATTTAAAATAGTTAAGACATATCCTCCTCGTTATTTGAACCAAGCTAATTTATTGTTTTGATATATTAAAAACATTTAAAGAACAACAATTAAATAAATGTTATGTTATCGAAACATGACTGGGGAGTTAAAATAGATAAGTCATGATTTCTTACATAAGGACATTCAACCAAGTGACTGCCCGAGGGACATGGACAATTTAATAAACATATTTTATTAATATATTTTCTTGAAAAATGTAATAGCATTAATGAGTGGAAGGCGGTGGAGTAGGAATGAAGAAAGGAGGATGAAATGGTATTTAGGGAGGTCTCATGATTGAGGAGGGGGTGGTTCTTTTTGAGTGAACATGGAGAACTATGATTTCTTGGAGGCGAAGGAGGAGGTGGGAAACTCCACAGGAAAGACTGCATTGTTTAATAAAGGGAAGTTCCTATCGATATTATCGGTTGTGGGCTCGGTGTCTAGGAAACCCGTTGGTTTCCTAGGGCCAACATGATAAGAGCCATTTGGCAGGGTGGTTCATCTATTTTGGCTATTAAGGCTTGGCCCAAAGGAGCTACGGGATCTACATGATCTAGAGGAGCAATCTACAACCTACTGGATCCAGGTATTTTACTATTAGTTAATTATTTAAATCATGAATCTATACATGCTTCGATTTCTAAATTGATTAGCTCATATGAGAATTTGTAATTTTTTTATGGTAGATACATGTACACATGAGAATTCAGATTTATATGCTAGCTTGTTTACGAAAAGGAAAAATAACAGGTTTAAGCTTAAACATGGAAATTAATTGAACAACAATTATTTTATTCAAAATTCACTAGAAGAGCTCGTAATGAGCTCACTATAGAAACTATCTTGGAAATCTTTAACTTACTGCTTTGCCGAAAAACAGAGCACCACACATGGTGTTAGAGTGAAGGCTCAAAAACTCGGACCTCAAGGGGCCTTCCCACACCTAAAATACCCTGAAATTTCATTATGGTTCTGTCACTACTCTTGGTAAATTGAACAATACCACCAAACATTTTGGCCTATGTCTCTACAACATCCATATTACCTGCAAAAAATAAACAAACACTTTGTTATAAATTTTGAATAAGTATTGAAGAACATAAACAATCAATATATATGTAAAACCTGAAACAAAACAAAAAGAAAAGTGCTTGTATATATATAATGATGTGTAGTTTCAAAATCCTTAATTGATAAAATCCTGGATTAGTTTCTAGTAGTCTTCAAGAATGTGAATAGTGCTAATTACTTTGTCCAGCGATATTTTTTTTCTTAAGCTAGAAGGAACAGAAAAAGCAGAACCATTTTGAAGAATTAGTAGTTAATATAGTCGTGGTAGGCTTGAAGATCTAATAATAGAGGTATATGATAGGTTGAAATATCTAACTACATAGATACATTCAAATAAAAATGACCATTCTTTTTTTTCCAGCAGAAAAAAATCGTACTATTGCTATTCCATAGATTCAAATAGTACAAAGATAGTATGAATATCCTATATCATGATATCCATCCCATAAATTGTTTTCAAGAGATCATCCAACAGTAACTACAAAAATATAACCACCCATCCCAAAGTATTGCATCCAAATATAGAGTTCCATCCCAAAATATAGTTACAAAATAACTTAAAAGAAGTATAAATGTCCCCTGTCATTCAGACAGGAATCCCACCATTCCTCCCAAAAGAGAACACCAACAGGACCATCAAAAGCATCTTTCGATAACTGATTAGCTTGATTGTTGTATTCCCTATATATATGTTCAAAAGAAATCTGACTCATCCTTGAAATTTCCTGCCGAGCTCGCTCACACCAATAATTTAGATCAATAACATTTATACTGTATTCCTGTAACGCCCACTTAATAGTCACCCGAGAGTCTCCAAAGACTCAGAGATTCTCCAATCCAAAGGAATTTTCCACCTTAAGCCCCATCCATAGCGCCATCACCTCAGCTTTCATATTAGTTCCCCTTCCTCCATTGAGACAAAGAGAATAGTAATGGTTCTCATTAATATGGATAACCCCACCTACCGCACACAATCCATCTTGAGCAGCCCCATCAAAGAACAAAATTGGCTGAGAGACCACATATGAAAATGTAATATCCCTAATAACTTACTTACAAGAATCCTCATCAGGATAATTCTGTAACATCATGCAAACAGTATTTACACAATGCACAGGATCAGCTTTCTTGTTTTGAAAAATAACTTCATTCCTTGCATACCAAATGACCCAAGAAATAAATATAGGGAGAAATATAGGCTTCATATTTCCCCTTATCCAATTGTGCATTCTAGCTCCAAAATCCTTATCATCCCAAACAATCTGCAAATTAAACTCTTTACAGCATAAATTCCATAAAGATTGCATAAAGGAGCAACTCATAAAAAGATGTTCAGCAGATTCCGGACGTAATTGACATAAACAGCACCAGCCAGGCCCTGTCCACCCGCACTTGATTAAATTATCCCATGTTTTAAGGCTACCATTTAAAACATGCGAGAGAAAACATTTTACTTTCAATGGGATTGACCACTTCCATATCTTCGAATACCACCATTGACACGGATAAATACATTGAGATTGAATAATCCTTTTATAAGTTGAACTAGCAGTAACAATCCCTTCTTTAGAATTACCAACCCAGATTAACTTGTCACAGGATCCCGTAATCGAGATGCCAGCTGCTCTAATAGCCTGAATATAGTGATCCCACTCCAATTCCTGATCCGGATTCATCCACGGTAATGTTTCCAACCATCCATTACCAGATACAATAAAATGATTATCATCAAAAATGTCATTTAAAGTATTAAATCCCAACCTGTTCAACTTTGAAACCAGATTATCAGATAGTTTGAATCTTTCCTCTAAACCAAGCACAGGATCCACCTCGATAAGAATGCTACATCCATTACCTACCCTCCAGCAAATATCACTCGCAATCCAATCATATACTTTAAGAAAACCTCTCCATATTGGAGACATCAAACCGGAGATCCCCTTTGGTTTTCTCAGCCAACTGATAAAATCAGGTTTTATATATTTGAAATGAAGCACTTGCGACCAAAGTGAATTACAAAATAAACCTCTCCACATACTCTTTAGTCTCAGGGCTTTGCTGAATGCAAAGATATCAATAATACCCCATCCACCAAATTTCACCGGTCTAGCCAGAATATTCCACTTCACCATCACCGATTTAGAGCCAAATCAAGTACCAGACCAGAGAAAGTTGAACATAAGCCTCCTAACCTTATTGATAATAGAAACCGGAATATCTAGAAGAGATAAACAGAATACCGGGATACTAGATAAAACAGCTTTGACCAAAACAAGTCTGCCACCAGATGAAAGTAACCAAAATGACCAATGATCAATTCTCTGCTCAAACTTCCTAATTAACCAATGCCAATCTTCCCCCTTATATGAATTAGGCTTTAAAATAAAGCCTAAATACTTCAAACCATTAATCATTTCCATACAATTAAAAGGAAAAATAGCTTCAATTTCACTTCTTCTTCCAGGATCCACCAAGTGATAATAAAAACATGACTTAGATATGTTGATTTTCATACCTGATACCTTACAGAAAAAATTGATGATGTTTGAGAAAACCTTCCATTCATTAACCGAATCAATACCTACAAGTAAAACATCATCAACAAAGAGGAGATGTGACAAGAAACAATCAGTCCCCACCTTTATTCCTCTTATCAATCCCATCTCTTTAGCTTGATTTATAAGACGACTGAAACCATCGATGATAAGGATAAATAGCAATGGTGACAATGGACAACCCTACCGAATACCTCTACTACATTGAAAGAAGGAGGTGGGACTACCATTAACCAGAACAGCAATACTGGGCGGAGTAACACAGGCCATAATCCAATTCATCACAAGAGGAGGAGTGCCAATTTGGATCAAAACCAATCTGAGAAATGACCAATTGACACGATCATATGATTTTTCTAAATCCATCTTTAAAATCAATGCCTTCATCTTCTTGGACTTGATGGTATGAAGCAATTCCTGGGTAAGCCCAATAGAGTCATGAATTTGCCTGCCCTTAATAAAAGCAAATTGCTCAGGAGTTATAACAGCCGACAGAATAACCTTTAGTCTCTGCGCTATAATTTTGGATACAAGTTTATAGATAAGATTGCACAGCGCAACAGGCCTGTATTCACCAAATGAAACATGTTTATTACTCTTAGGAATCAAAGTGAGAAAAGTAGCGTTTAGGACACCAGAAATGAAACCATTTACCCTAGTGAATTCCACAAGCCGCAGAATATCCTTCCCCAATAGATCAAAGAAGTGCAAATAAAATTCCACCGGCCACCCATCAGGGCCCGGGCTTTTGTCCCTGGCAAATAGCTTCAATGTATTCTCAATCTCTTCTAACGAAACCTCCATGCCCAACCCCTCGGCATCATTACCATCAATGCATCTCGGATAAAGCTATGCCAGTCTGATTTGATCCAACAGATCACAACCCCCATCCTCTTTGAAGTTATTACTGAAAAACCTGTGAGCTTCAGTACTCAATGACTCCAATCCTTTCAAAGCATTTCCATTAACATCATTTATATCCCAAATAAAATTGAAATTCCTCCTTGCAGATGCATAAGCATGAAAGAACTTCGTGTTCCTATCCCCCTGCCCGATCCACACCGCTCTGCTTTTTAACCTCCACTCCCTTTCCTCCATTAATAGAATATCCTCCTTTTTTTTCTCATAATCCTTTAAAATGTCAAAATCATCCATATTCAGAGTACCATCAAAAATTTTTATACAAGCATTCTGTATACAAGATTCCAACCTTTTCAGCTCAGCAGCATCAACCTTCTTTCTATCCTTAATCCAGTTAATAACTACCTCTTTAAGCTTCTTCATTTTCAGGTAGAAATAATCAACCGGGTTCAGATTCTCCACCTCCGAATTTGTCCAAAAAGCTCTCACCAATTCACAAAAATCCTTATCCAATAGCCAAGAACTATTAAACTTAAACGAATAAACAATATTTTGACCATAATCATCAAACTGTAAAACAATAGGCCAGTGATCAGAGAATTTAACCTCATGCACCCAGGATCTGGATTTTTGGAAGGCATCAAAAAAAGATGATTTAACCAAAAACCGGTCTAGTCTTTTGTGAACACCAGCATCCCCCTGTCTCCCATTAGTCCATGTAGGAATTAACTTCACAGGAACCACATCCACCAGGTCAAACCGGCTAAGAAAATCCTGAAAATACTCCGCCAATGGATCCAGTCTTGCCCCCAAGCCCCATATCTCAGATGCCGAAGAGGAAAAATTCAAATCTCCACCAATCACCAGATTGGGTAGGCTAAGAATCCCAGAAACAGCCAAAGCATCCCAGAAAATCCGACGCCCATCATAAGGCGCATAACAATTGGGAATATGTATCTGAGTGTCCAACCCAATACAGAAACCATTCAACAATAATCCCTAAGGAGTGGCAAAAACCTTGAATGTATACAAAGAAGGATTCCACGCAACAGCCAAGCCACCAGAGAGACCATTCGAACAAACAGCTGCAACCTCCCAGCTAGGCAAACGATCACTTAACCACTTGACAGCCACCGAACTAATACACATAGTCTCTTGCAATAATAGAATACCAGGACAAATAGCAGTGAATAATTTGGAGAAGGCCTTTGCCCTGGAAACCTTCCCCAAACCACGAATGTTCAAGGATAAAACAAACATTAAGAACCTGTGTCACAGGGCATCTTCGCTCTAAGACCCTTATCACCAGAAGATAAATTAACCCCAGACAACATCAAACCCACCTCACACTGAAAACAAGAATCACCATCCACAGAACCACAGGTCCCCTCCTTCTTCTTCTTACCCCTATGAATAGTTACATTTTGAAACTTAACATCATGCAAAGGACGTGCATCCGAACCAGTAGAAGGGTTTTTTGAGTAGGAAGGTAACGGAGTTAATGATTTTAGAACCCCATTAACCATAAGGGCACAGTTACCAACATCCCCAGACTCAAATGGAAGGCTCATATTAGGAACCGAAACCCCAGAAAGCTCAGGGCCCAAACCCCTATCAGAAGAAGGAATAACAGTATCCCGATGCGCATCACTTATAACCAGCCCATCAACAATAACCAAATCCACTTCATCCCTATCCCCAACAGATGCTAGCTTAGATGACAAATTGCGCACAAAAGATGGTTTACTCTTATCATCAGACTGCTTATAACCCTCAACAACAGACTTATGTAAACCATGTCTTAGAACAACATCCCCCGAAGCAATACGTTCGTCTAATGCCTTTTCTGAAACCTCAATCAAAGCAATGTCATCCTTAGACACCTCAGAATACACAGAATCAGGAACGGGAATGTACTTACCAGGAGCAACCGGAGGAGAATGCAGGTCCAGATAATCCTTCAAAGACGACCCATCCTTCATAACATTACGGCAATTTGCCCGCGTATGGCCAATTTCCCTGCACTCAAAACAACGGAAAGGGATTCTGAAAAAATCCAATCTTTGTTTCCAACAACGACTTCCCCATACTACCTCCACTTCAGCCGATAAACCAACTTCCATATCTATCTCCACCATCACCTTGGCATATTTCCTAACCATACCAAAAAGAGAATTCCTATCAATGCGGATGAATCGACCAACCGCGTTTTCCAACCCACAAACAATCTCCTCAGTCCACAGTTCAATTGGCAACCCAGGAATCAACATCCACAGATGTATGAATCTCTGCTTTTCAGTCAGCGGATCAAATGCCAAATGCCACCTTTTCAAAATCAAAGAACCATCTTTGAAGAGCCAGATACCTTCCAACACCTTCAGCATCAACTCAGCATCAGGAAAAACGAAAAGAATCCAGCAGTTCATCAGCAAATTTACCCGCGGGACCAACCCAGATGCCGACCCCCAATTTACCCTAACCCACTCTAAGATCTCTTCCTTAGAGCCAGAGATAAATTCCAAGCGACCAACCAAAGCCCGTTCCGCGAGCATAGCCACCCTGTCAAGATTGGCTCCTTCAGCAATCACAAATCTGGATAATGAAACCCTAGCATTGTAGGCTTTCAACCTGCACCTAACTCTCACCCTAGCTCCAACAAGATTAGGGTTTGAAGGAACCGACGATCGCAACGCCACAGACTCCGGTAGAACAGACTGAAAACCCTCAATCGATACGGGATCAGTCTTACGAGAACCATCCATGCTGGGAGAGCACCGAATCAAAAGGTAAGACCTACACCTATCCAGTGACACCACAACACCACGACACCTGGCCCCCACTACAGTCACATCACTCCAAACGCTAACCCTAGCAGCACTAATGGCCAAATAGTTGGAAAAAAAACCTTAGGAAACAAAATAACTTAGGCATAAGCCCAAAAAATCGATCCCCTCAGTCCCATCACGGCCATAAACCTGCAAAAACCTGAAAATCCCCGAACCCTCCATCACAAGGTAGCCCCCCATGTATTCTCCATGAACCCAAGCCAAACTTGCATCCACATATCCCCAAACCTTATTCTTTAATGTTCAATCCAAAAATCACCATTCTTATTAAGATGGTATGTAATATCACACATGAATATTTATTTTTACTACTTTTTTTTAAAGGGCGTTCTTGGGGATTCGGCTAGACGTTGGAGAACACTCAAAACCTCTCAAACATGATATTCTAAAGTTATGTCTCTGTCATTTTAAACCACCATACTAAGACTGAAATTCAATTTTTTTTTAAACTGAAATTTTACTTCTTCCGGTAAACAAAAGAAAAGCGGGCACTGAATCTGCTCGATTTACATATATGCTTCTGCGGGGTCTTAAACTATATATTTTTCATAACGACTAATTGCTTTACCTTTACTTGGTCAATGGCTGAAATATATCATTTGAGACTAGAACACGCTACAGAACAAAGTTTTCTTCACCATATTTTTGATCTTTTGATTGTACCGGGACACCAGACATACGTCTTACCTGCCTATGAACGATTTTAATCTTCCTAGGGTTGATCGAACCAAAGAGAGCCCCAGCTACCCATTATTTATTGCTTTTAGGACATGGATGGTTGTATTACTCATTGCTTGAAAAAAAAGTTATAAGAATAATTAATAATAAAAATAAAAATTTGCAAAAGCCATACTATGATGCTATGATGCCATTCGGTATCAGAAATATAGTATGATGTCGTTAAGTATCAAAAACCATGGCTGTAAAGTCTAATGCAAAAGCCAGAAAATCAATACCACTAAGCTGCAAAACAAGGGCAACAAAACCCTAAGATTTTCCTACCAATTTTTTTTTTATCATGACCAAAATTCAGAGTTAATATGGTGGATCTGTAGTATCATTAGGAGTTAAGGTAGATCTATAGTAATTTAGCTCATGACATAGGGAACGACCGAACGAATTACAAATATTAGTTTATGGATTCAATGTGTAGCAGATATCCTGTAGCTGATAGGTTTAAATACAGAAAAAAAGGCCCAACGATTTCATACAACGGTGTGTTGGCCACTTGATTTATGCTCAAAATACACTAAACCCTAGTCACATTTTGAGAAGAGAGGATAGGTCTTAACATTAATATTTTAAGTTACCACAGACATTAAACTAGATATCCTCCCTTAACAAATCCTAGGTTAACTTGGAGCTATGCGATTAAATATTAATTTCTTTCCAAGGAACTACACGAGAAAAAGCTTCCAATTCGCTTTCCCATTATTTATCCTCTAGAAACTAACCTGAGAGGCTGAGAGGAGATAGAACTTACTCTATTTATTTAAAGGTGTATAACTGAGCAGAGCCAAAGGGAACTTTGTTTCTAAGACCATCCAGCTGGTATGTGTCGCGCATGTCGGTTCGGTTCGCTCATGGGATTTTGAATATTTAAGGAAAAATGCGGACATCAGTATATCCTATCTTGGCAATGGGAACAAGCCACTCTACTCTGAGCAGCTAAGGGATGTAGAGAAAATATTTATTAATTAATATTAGAGACAAATGAAGGATAGAGGCAGAGGAGGAAACAAACAACAGAGCAAAATATTAACACAAAAGAACACAGAGATATGCTGCTGCAAACATGTTTAGATTTACTTCATTCATATTAAACATTAAGAAACAGAGCTACTGCTCTTCCAAGCTTCAAAAATACATATCCCCTGTTCCAACAAACGGATTTATATAACTTGCTTCTACAACAGCTACATGCATATATGAAAGTTGCTGCTACAACAACTACAACAAAAACATAAGATTGGAGAGAGATAACACTATGTCTTTTACATTCACAGCACTCTGTTTTTTATTCACCCACAGACGTTTTGTCAAAACATAACATATGCGTATATTTAAAAATTGTTTTCGAGACCTGTTCTATATACCACAATGCAAAGTCAAAAGGATAAGACACAAAATAAATATTTTACGGCTCTAAAGTACTAATCTGTCAATGTTTTAGCTGCAGAAGAAGGACGAGGTGTGGGTGAGAGTAATGGAGGTATGGAGGAGTAAATATAGGTTGGTAGAAGTAGCTGGATCAATTCCAACACTCCCCCTTAATCACAACTACTAAATTTTTTTATGCCCAATCGATCTCTTTGATAGACAAAATTTTCTCTCGCTAATGCCTTGGTGAAAATGTCTGCACATTGATCTTGAGTCTTGCAAAAAACCAAAGAGATTTCTCCATTGTTGATTAGTTACCTTATGAAATGATATCTTTTGTCTATATGTGTGCTTCTCTTGTGAAATACTGGATTCTTTGACAATGCTTCAGCTGAGTTATTGTCACAATATATCTTTGTTGCCTCCTTTTTTTCTTGCTTGAGATCCTTCAAAACTCTTCTCATCCAAATTGCTTGACATGATGCACCTATGGCTGCTACATACTCTACTTCAGTAGATGAAAGAGTAACAATTGGTTGTTTCTTTGAATCCAAAGATACTACACCTGTTCCAAAATGAAAAACATAACCTGAAGTGCTCTTTCTATCATCAATGCTTCCTGCACAATCACTATCTATATACCCTGTGAGTTTGAACTCATTTAACCTTGAATAATGGATAGCATGGTTTCTTGTTCCACTCACATATCTGAGAATTATTTTCACTACTTGCCATTGAGAGTCTTTTGGAGACTCTATGAACCTTGAGATAAGACTAACTGCATACATAATATCCGGCCTTGTGGCTGTTAAATACATGAGGCTACAAACAATCCTTTTATACAAAGTTGGATCAATGTTGGCTGTCATCCTTTCTTAATTTCAATCCCGTGACAATTGGAGTTGGAGCTGATTTGCAATTTGTCATATTAAACCTTTTCAAAATGTCACTTGCATACTTAGATTGAGAGATGAATATACCATTATTATTTTGATTCACCTCCATGCCAAGAAAATACTTCATGAGACCTAAATCAGTCATTTCAAATTCTTTTTCCATGTCTCCTTTAAACAAATCAATTGTTAGATCACCGGTGAATATCAAGTCATAAACATACAAAAAATCAATTAAGATCTCACCTTTCTCATTCATCTTGGTATATAATGTGGGCTCACTGTTGCACCTATTGAAGCCATTTTGCAAAAGATGATTGTCAATTATGCTATACCAAGCCCTTGGGGCTTGTTTAAGTCCATAGAGTTCCCTTTTCAGTTTGTAGACTTTGTCTTCATGACCCAAAATCTCCTACCCAGGTGGTTTCTCCACATAAACCTCTTCTTCTAAGAAACCATTTAAGAATGTTGATTTCACATCCATTTGATATACTGCTGTAAGATCCCGAAAAAATTACTAAAAATAAAATTTTTTAAAGTAGCATTAATTACTAAAAATGCTGACTGTGGAAATAAAATGTATGTTAACCATTCAATTAATCGCAGTTTAACAAAGTGACTTCGTAATTCTTAAACATGATAAGGCAATAGTCCAAAAATATAAATCTACAATAGTATTTAAATTCTTATGCAATACAGTTTTTGCGATAAATACTGACAGTTATGTTTGAATGTTGATGAAGGGGTTCCTACAGGGTGCCCTAAGGTTTAGTTAGCTTTGATAGCTAAAGCATTGAACCTGATTTCTTTTCACAGAATCGCAGGTAAGGTATTACAACAATTCAAGTACTTCAAGAAAGTAAATATGTTTCATCTAGCTGTCAATGCATTAAGATAATTATAATTACTTCTGTGCATGAAGGTTAGTGATGGTATGGATCTTCAGTTTTGTTCTTTCAATATAACAAGTATTAATCTAGTTATTTATACAACTCACGGAAGTCACTAATATCACTATCTGCATTAATATATGGGCACTCCAACTTTTATATTGATGGAAACATGAGTTACCTTCTAATCTAGCACCTGCAAGGGTTAGATAAGTTTTACATTTCAAGGTACAAGTATATAGTAATTTTCTTACTATCGCAAACAAAGTTTGACATATTGTATCTATTATTCAATGAGGTTACTAATACATAATTCTTAGAAACTAGAATTATCCTTTGATTTACATTCATATTATTTACGGTTTTTGTGTAGCAAGGTAATAATATAATAATGTAATGATGTAACATTACTATTTGGAAACTAATGATCTTTAACCTATAGGTTGAAACTCATGCTATACAAGTGTGACCTATTGTAAAATAGAATCATATTCATCATATATATATTGACTATGCATTTGTGAATTAAATGTTTCTTTACTTAATATCTCTACTAGTCATTATATTAATGTATTGCTAGAGTGCAGGTTTAGATATGTCAAAATAATATGATGCTTATTGCATTTGGTTCTATTTCTAACGCACTTACCATATAATGCAAATACTATATGTTTCGCATAACGCAATTACCATATGTTATTTATATTATAAATACCATATGTTACGTGTGATTTGCGACCTATGCATCATAGAAAAACTAACTATATGATTTGTAAACATTACAATGGGTATAATATTGAATGTTGATATCATACAAAACGCTAGCTACGAATCTATTGAAACCTTGAAGTATGAAATATAATACTGTGTAAATTGCGCCATTGAAAATTTAGTGATTGTTGACAGGTCTTTATGGTTCTTAAGTCCTTCGATGGTTGATATTAATATGACTGAGCTGAGCTTTTAATGCTCCCATCCACTCCTTCGGTGGAATGTCCCGTTGGATTTCCAGGTATTGGATTCCACATGACTTCTTGTGTAAAGCGCTAATGATATTCTGAGCTGTGTGATAGTAATTTGTTTGAACTCCTTCGAGCTAGACTATGTGTTAGTTGGGTTATTAATGAAGTTTGTATGTATCGCTGCTTTGAACCTTGTGCTAACACAGCTAGCTCAATCGCCTCCGTTGATCCGGTTCTGTCCTCGGATTTGGGTTTTGACCTAACTATTGCTACTATACCTTCGCTTGTAATACTTCTTGGCATTCATTTGGAGAGATTGGACTTGGGGAGAGGCCGACAGGCCGCGTAGTTGTAGGGTTTGAAGGCCGAACACCTAAGGACACCTTCCTCAGGTTCGATGGTGAGACCTTCAGTTAAAATGATGATAGTTTTAGGTTGTTAATGGAGCTTTGAGTGTTGATTTCCCTGTGGCTTTCGTCGTGTACTTTGATAGAGGGTAACCAGGGTTTAGTTTTGGAACCAGTGATCTTGACTAAGAGTGAATGGTGAAGTCGTGGTGTTTGAAAGCTTTCTCTGTTGCGGCTGATAGATGAATCTGAACTTGTTACTAATGGCATTCCCACTTCGTGTTTCTGAATGAAAAGGTAATGTGTTCGACTCTATGGAGAGTTACTTTGTAATGTCTAAAGTTGAGCTTGTGAATTTTGTTATTTATTTGAATGAGTTTTAACCTCTTGACGTTGCTATGGCAGGTATTGACAGGGTTAAGGACTTGTAGAGCCGAATGTTTGGTGGGAATAAAATAGCTCGCTCCATGTGGTAAGCCCCGATGGTATAACTCCTCATAGGCTCTCCTGGCATAGCTTGTTCATGACGCTGCTCGTCCAATACTTGATGCATCGTCTTAGCCATAAGCGTAATGATTTGAATGTAATGTTTTAAGAACAGAGGTTGAACCCTCATCATGTTCTGTTAACCAACCCAGCCGTGTGTGGTTTTAGCATTTTACTTAAGTGTAACGGATTTATGAGACGAACCCTCAGATGTATTTATAAAAATACAGTGTTACTATTTTGCAAACGTTAATAATGCAGTCTGTGTTTAAATTATAATATGGCTTGATTTTGTTGTCTACGGCATTAACAGTAAAGCCGAGAGCCTTAGGCTATTTATTTTTACATATGAAGAAATAAAATAAACTTAATAAATGCTAAGTCTGCAAATCTAAATCTCTGCTTTATTTGATTGAAGTTTTTAAATAGTAATTGAATAAACTAAGTGGCTTGACCACTCTCTATGATAGATGTTCAAATTACAAACGTTTTGAGTGAAGAAACCCTATGAGGGATGTTTTCATTTCTTCAACTGTGTGATAATTAATTGTTTATAATCGATGGCTCCATTCTACTGATGGGTTTAATATCTGCATCGATTTTATTTGATTAAGTGCGAAGGGTTTTCCGCCGAGAGGGTATTAACCCTTGGTCGATTGACCAAAAGAATATATGTGATTTTCAAATCTTTGATACTGTTTTTGTAAAAGTATTTAATAGTCTTGTTGATGGAATGATTGTTTAAATTATTAGGGTTTCAGCCGAATATTCAGAATGTTTATCAAAACTATTATAAATTAATTTTATAAAGTTCAGATAATTGAAATGCTAGGATACTTGCGGATATTTGCATAAAATATTATATAGGAAATAAAATAGAAAATTGCTGCAAGGTTGGAAGATAATATGAAAATAACATAAACCTCAACCAAACTATGACTGTCAGAAAATAATGAAATCAAATACTTGAGGATGCTACTTACTTTGCAACTGTTAAATTCTCTTTATAGTCTGGTGAAAGAACTACAATGGATTTTTAAAAACTTTAGACAAATAAAAGAATGATAAAAGAAGGATATAAAATTACATAATTTAATACAGAATATTAATGGAAGGAAAAACTTAATGAAATACAAAAGTATTGATCTTCTCATTCATCTGGCAATATGTTGTTAATTTTTCAGAATTTACTTCAATCTGATCTAGGATCTTAAATGAGAGAACAACATGTACATCATATCTACAACATATCAATCATGGACACAATAATGCAAGCACACAAGAGACACAGAGTTTACTTGGGGAAAACCATAAAGGTGAAAAACCCCAATAACTTCCTCAGAGATAGATAGAGCAATGATACAACCCAAGCATAAGAGATAGACATCTCCTAGCAGCAGCTTCTCCTCCTCCACAAGTGTGCCACTCTCCAAAGAGTGTGTGAGAGAATAGAATGATCAAATAGAGTGCCTCCCGCACTCTATTTATACTTGACTTGACTTGCCTAATAACCTTTACTAGGTCGGCCTCAACTTAACCAAATAGCACAAAGCTGACTAGGCCGACACACAATAGGGTTGTCTAATAACCCTTTGACCCACATGGCCGACCCCAAATAGGGTGGTCTAATAACCCTTCGACCCACATGACTTATACAGGGCCGACCCGAACAACGTGGTCTAATAACCCATCAAGTATAAGTTACGACACTTACAATATAAATGATGACACTTCCGTATAGAGGAATAATAACATCTCTATAGGAATACAAACACTTCCGTATAGAGGAATAATACCATCTCTATAGGAGTATAATATACATATATGAAATACATTCTAAAGTTACATATACATCAACACTCCCTCTTAACTAGGAAGTTATTTCTCGACATAGGTCTTCTAGCACAAGTCTTCTTCTCTAAATCATCGTCACTAGATAATTGTCATCGAGTCATTGTCATTGTCACTGCTACTGCTATCTCAATCAATTTCTGAATCTACTCGTCATAGGAAGTTCTACAGAGCCAGTTCTTTTTCATATTGGATGTAGGCCTACCACCTGTAGGTCTTCATCATCACTGGCCATACTGTGTAAATCTCAGGACTTATTATGTGTGTCACAAAACCTCGAAAGAGCATCCCAGGATGTTACGGGTACACAACTCTGACCTGTAGGATCTCCCAGGGCGCTATTACATGTGACCCCACCACAAAACCTCGAAAGGGCATCCCAGGATGTTACGGGTACACAACTCTAACCTCTAGGATCTCCTAGGGCACTATTACATGTGGTCACAACAAAACCTCGCAAGAGCATCCCAGGATGATATGGGTACACAACTCCAACCTGTAGGATCTTCCAGGGCATTACTATATGTGGTCATGGAAAAACCTCGAAAGAGCATCCCAGGCTGTTATGGGTACACAACTCCGACCTATAGGATCTCCTAGGGTGTTATTATATGCCATAGGATAAAACCTTGAAAGAGCATCCCAGGATGTTACGGGTACACAACTCCGACCTATAGGATCTCCCAGGGCGCTATTATATATCCTCCCAGAGCAATGTCTCGAAAGAGCATCCCAAGCTGTTACGAGTACACAACTCCGACCTATGGGATCTCCCAGACATGCTGATCTACACAACTTGTTCCACGACCACATAGTATCAACCTGATACTCACCATACATCATCCTGATGTACACATGATCATCCTGATCATCATCACTTCATCATCCTGATGCATGTCATCTGGAGCAACATCCTGAAGCTCGTCATCCATGATCATCCTGATCATACAATGCATCTACTTGATGCATACCAAGTACCTACCTGATACATATCATCATACATGATCGACCTGATCATACAATGTATCCACCTAATACATACACAGATACATGATCCACTTGATCACACAATGTATCTACCTGATACATATCAACATACATGATCTACCTGATCATACAATGTATCCACTTGATACATATACATATACACGGTCCAAGAATCCAACATGATGCATATACAAAATACATACAAATGATCCAACTGATCATATCCAACATCCAACATGATGCATACATACATAAATGATCCAACTGATCATATCCAGCATCCAACATGATGCATACATACATAAATGATCCAATTGATCATACAGAGTAGAAACTAGAACATCATCCTAATGCTCATCATCCAGTGCTTACATCCATATCCATGTGAAGGATCCTCCTTCCACATTGCTTGGAATGGCTTCAGCAAAATTTCTCCAT
Organism: Larix kaempferi; assembly: GCA_027924585.1. Lineage (NCBI taxonomy): Eukaryota > Viridiplantae > Streptophyta > Pinopsida > Pinales > Pinaceae > Larix > Larix kaempferi. The sequence continues at coordinate 8,856,494 of BSBM01000893.1, forward strand.
CACTTCTTCCTCAAAGTGTTGTCGATCTAAAGAACACCAAGCCTCTCTCTGAAGTACTCGAACTTCACTCTAGCTAGTGGCTTCGTCAACACATATGCAATCTACTCATCTGTCACAACATACAAGAGCTTCACTGCTCCTCTCTGCACCATATCCCTGACATAGTGATATTTAATCTCTATGTGTTTTGACCTGTCATGGAACACTGGGTTCTCAGAAAGCTTCACACAACTTTGGTTGTCACAAAAGATACCAGTAGCCTCTAGTGGTAGATCAAATAACTCAGACAGTAACTTCCGAATCCATACTTCCTCACAACTAGCCGAACAAGCTGCAACATACTCTGCCTCGGCTGTACTCAGTGCTACGCAGGACTACTTCCTGCTAAACCAAGAGATCACACCTGATCCCATACTGAAGCAGCACCCAGAAGTGCTCTTCCTATCTACAGCACTGCCTGCCCAATCTGAATCAACAAAACCATGTAGGTTAAAATTTTGATGCACATCATACTTGAGTCCATAATCAACTGTACCCTTTAGGTACCTCATAATATGCTTTACAACAACCAGGTGAACACCTCCCAGATCTGTCAGGAACTGGCTCAATGTGTTCACCACAAAGCAAATATCTGGTCTCGTGTTCGTCAAGTACATCAAGGACCCAATCATTTAATGATACATAGTGACATCAACTGGATCAGATGAACCACATAGATAAGATTCAGGTTCGATGCCATAGGTATGGCCATGGCCTTGCAGTCCATCATCTCAAACCTCTTCACGATCTCTACTACATAATTCCCTCGTCCAAGGAAGATTCCATCTGCACTCTGCCACACCTCCATACCTAGAAAATAGTGCATCATCCCCAAGTCCTTCATCTCGAAATCGGCAGCAAGTTTCCTCTTTGTCTCGGCAATCAGTCTATCTTCACCTATTACAAATAAGTCATCTACATATAACAGTAGTATCACATGACTACCTTCCTCAACCTTGTAGTAAAGGTTGGAATCTGCTTTACTCTTGGTAAAGCCCAAACTAGATTGAAAGCTGTCTATCCTCCCATACCAAGTCCTAGGAGCTTGCTTCAAGCCATACAAGGCTTTCTTCAACCTGCACACATATGACTTCTTGTCATCTATCTCAAAACCAAGTGGCTGCTCCACATAAACTTCCTCCTCGACTACACCATTCAAGAAAGTTGTCTTGACATCCATCTGGTGTATCTTCCACTTCATCACTATAACCAGAGTAGGTATTGATATGATGGAAGTGTATCTGGCTACAGGGGAAAAAGTCTCTTCATAGTCTATCCCCTCTTTCTGGTAGAAGCCACGATCTACAAATCTCTCTTTGTATTTCTCCATGCTACCATCTGTAGCATGCTTGATCTTATAGATCCATTTGGAAGTCACAACAGGCTTCCCTTCAGGTCTTGGGACTGCATCCCAAACATCCTTCTTCATGATCGACTGATCATGGCATTCTTCCATTACTTCATCCTAGATCCTGGGAACTTCAATATCTTCAATATCTTCAATAGATATCTTTGTTGCTGGAACAAATGTTGTAGTCCTTCTTTTGTAGGTGAAGGTATATGATCTTTCCTACAAAACAAGCTAAATTGCATGATTAGAAACATCTCATAGTTTTCATAACAAATTTGTACTTTTAAAGAAATATGTCATACAGTCATGCAATTATTTTAGCCAATGCTTCAATACAACATTTATCCATATTCCGTAACTTTCTAGAAGCCTTCCAATATCTACCAGAACATTTGTTAAGAGTGTGCACAACTCCCAACATGTAAGTAAAGATGTTTCATTCTAGATAAGTAGCAATGGAATGTTGTACAGTGCCATAGGCCACTTACCCATTAGATGCATATTAGTAGTATACTGTTCATTAATGCAATTAAACTAATATGCATAATACACACCCTAAGTCTAAGTACATAAGGATATACATCATTGAACAACATTATTTAAACAAACAAATATGCAAGAAATGACAATTTCAAATACTTATCTTTGTTTGGTTGTTGAGTGGACTCCCTCTGAATCTTTGCAACTCCATTCTGATGTGGATTGTGAGAAGTGGTCGACTCCCTTTGAATATCTGCATCCTTATAGAAACTATTGGAGTGTGCGCCCTCTTGATCGTTGCTTCCTGGATTACCTGTCCTTGAACTTATATCCATCTTCGATCACTATGCATGCTTACAATTATCATTATTGTGATATCCTCGAGATCTCATACATAATCATACATTTATTAGTATATTCTCAATACTATCAAAACACAATAATCTTAAGCATGTATAGTCATGATCATTTCAAATAGAAATAATAAGCATTAGTATTCAAGGACTCTTATGTTTAGTCATATTAAAGTAAGAAACATAATGTGCCTAAACTTGTGATTACTCAAACCTATACTTTCATGACTCTTCTGGTTAGTCATATCATCAATTAACGTAAAAAACATAATATGCATACACCCATGATTATTCAAACCTATGAATAATCATTATCAATCATGCCATGTATACTTATATAAGAGATCCTATCACAAGGTAGGATTCTAACTTGATATAGGAAAAACATACCTGGATTAGTATGTTAGCTAGTTATGTCTAACATACCCACATGATGTCTTCTTCTTCTCTTCAATGACTTGTGCTAGTAACCTGCATATCTCATAAGTTAACATTATATAACCAAGCTATACATACCTCGTAAATAGATCTATGTGATCCATGACAATGGATGAATCTTTGTCTTCATGTCACCATGATCATATGTTCTTGAACTAGAACATGATTTGTCTTTCTCGGTGTACCATTGATGTTAGCAGACAACATAAACCTCATACAACACCATAATGCATTAGCACAATCATAAGTGTCAACACCCTAATCAATAAATATCTTCTATCATGGATTCATAACTTTATTAAGGTGATACAACAAGTCTAAATTTAATCAAGACTGTACTAACCTTAGTGAAGACAAACATACCATAAACTTAATTATGAATAGAATTCGAAACATACATGTATGAGTCATACCTATCGAGATTGCTTGTAATCTTCTTATGTAAGGCCTTAGCCTTATCTCCCTCTGAAACAGGAACTTCTTCACTTATGCAGGTGACCAATCCATTCTCTTCTAGGATTAACCAATCCACTTGATTTGTAGGAACTGGATCTGGAGCTGGATTAGGGTTTGTTAGAGAAACCCTAAAAATTCAAATTTTGAATTTTAAACTTCAGAAATGATATAAAGATGCGCCTTGATGAGCTGATCAGGCCCGTATACTCAGAATTTAAAAACTGCAAAGTTTCACCCCTCAAAATTGCCTTTGAAACTTCCAGATCTTCTGGACAGAATCCCAATGGTTCTTTGTATTTTATCTAAGTTGTTATATGTTGTGTCATTTAAAATAGAATGTCGGTTATTAGAAGTTTACGTTTAAATTTTGATAGGAAGGAAATTTGAAGGTTTGGTTTGTTTGAGATAAACCAAAACGCTAGCTCACACAAATTATATTACCAAAATATTTGGAATATCAGATAAGCCATGAGTAAAATATATGAATAAGAGACAAGATATGATATTGATGATGTTTTACAATTACAATGATAGGGATTTATATAATCCTTATCGTGCATTTTCAAGTATAAGGGCACTTCTCTTAACTTTTCTTAATTAATTAATTAATTAATTCTCTTTATTAATTATTAGTATTAATATATATTAATATTAATAATTAATATTGATATTTAATGTTTATATATATTTATATATCTTATTATGTTAAATATATTTTCTTATATTACATTGCCTTCATCTTAGAGATGCTTTGTCCTCAAAGCATAATTATAGAAGATTCTTATCCTTTGTTCTTATTCGTAACTTCTTCTCATGATCTTCTCAACTTGTAACTCTTATATTTGATGAAACAAGGCGATATGAGTTTCAAATTCCAAAGAAAAAATGTCACATCGTTTGTGAAGTAGTCCATCCGAGATCTATCTTCATCGGAGTTGTTTTTTGATCACTTCGTTTGATGGAACTTCTCATATTTTGTGACGTACCTGCAATAATTAATTAATGCAAATACATGAGATATCAGGAATAATAGAACGGAATCACTATTATATTGATCATGGGCCACTTCGAGGGGGAAACCTCCTTTGAGCAAGCTCAATACAATTAACTTCACGGTGCCTTCAATGACCTCAACACACACTTATATACTAAGTCTATGCCCAATACTATGAGTCAAAACCATGGGAGATATAATACTACGGGACGACTTACAAAGCATATGCGTCCAATACTATGGGTCAATACTATGGGCTAATATAAACTACGGATCAACAAATACTACGGGACGACTTACAAAGCATATGCGTCCAACAACAATATACTAACATAGTAACGAGAAGGGTTGACATGGGTTCCTAACATCCCCTCTCCCTTAGAAAAAGCTTTGTCCTCAAAGCTTTGGTTGGAGAAATTGCTGCAGAATCTGAAGGAGTGGTTCCCCGGTAGCATCCTCGGTTTGCATGTCGGGCCACTGACGCCTTTGGAGTGTCAAGGAGGATTGCTTGGAAGGCTATAGATGAAGAAGAACCCTGTCAACTGCGTGGAAAATGCGCTCAGAACGGTGCTGATCAGCTTGTTGTTTTAGGCGAATTCTGGCCATGTGAAGATTGTCCTGCAGAATGAGAAGAATCTGATCGCGGTTTCGAAGAACTGAGTCAATTTCCTGAACTAGAGAGCTGCTAAGGGTGTATGGAAGAAGAATAGGTGGTGTTTTTCCATAGACTGCTTCATATGGTGTCCTTTGAGATGTGGTATTGTACCACCAGAGCGCTGCTAGGAAATCCATAGAAATAGTTGGCCAAAGCTGTGTAGGGATGGGCATGGGTTTGAGCAATCCTGAAAGGAGTGTCGTTTCCCGCTTGTTGACTTGGAAAGTATCATCGTCAGCCACCATCTGTTGAATTGTCATTTTTAGTCCCGACCAGAAGAAGTTACATTGTTCCCGGTCATACATTTTGCAGAACCCAGAGTGCCTTGTTGATGAAGAAGCATGGAGTTCATAGAAGAAGTAGCCCTGTTGAACATATTGCAACCAATTTGGAACAAGCAGAGAAAGAGCTGTAAGAGAAACTGGGTCATCAATTGTGCGAGAAGGAGCATCTTCCACCATATTGTCCTTACCCTTCTTGTAAGTGATCACATAGGGACAACCCAATAGTTGGATAACCCATTGCAGGTGTGTTGGGGAGGAGACCCATTGTTCCAAAAAAAATTCCAGACTCGGGAGATCAGTCTTGATGCAGAAATAATTCCCTAATAGGTATGGCTGCCACTTCTGTATTGCATGCAAAATAGCCATCATTTCCTGCTGAGAGGTAGATGTGGCTACATTCTTACCGGAAAGGTTGCTTGAAGGCAGCAAGCGCATTGGTTCAGCAAAGATACCTCCATATCTATCCAAGGAAGTAGTGGAGACTGTTGATGGGTGCATCTGAATGGAATTGAGCTGAGCGATGACACCATGTGAATTCTTCTTAAGGATTTTTTCCAGTCGATGTGAATTGATGATGCAGAGAGACCCTGGTTGTAAGCCCATAAATTTGTGTTGTGCCCCATTGACTTTGAACTGCATCCTAAGTTCCGCAAAATCCCATAAGATGGGGCCAAGTGTGTGTAACCATTGAACGCCCAAAACCACATCACATCCGCCTAAGGACAAGGCAAACATGTCAGAGTGTAGGTTATAATCTTCCATAGAGATACGCACATTGTGACACTTCCCCTTGCAAGGTAAGGTACCCCCATTGGCAACCACTTCAAAGTTGGAGCAAGGATAGACAAAACAATCAGCCTGTTTGGCAATCCGAGGGTCAATGAAGTTATGAGTGCTACTAGAATCAATGAGGATGGTAAGAGGGAGCTTCTTGAAGTATCCCCTGACTCGCATTGTTTGTGGGGTGGTGACTCCAGTTACAGCATGGAGAGAGATCTCGGGTGGGTCGTCCTGAGATGGGGTGTCAACAGGAAGGTGTTGAATGTCGACCTGATCATCTACTGTATCTGTAGCTTCTTCACCAAGTTCTAAGGCAGGCAGAGAATCCACATCCAAGAGATAGAGCTTTTGTTGAACACATCTATGTCCCCAAGTGAGTTTCTCATCACAATTATAGCAAAACCCTTTTTCTCGACGTGGCTGCATTTCTATTTCAGACAAATGCTTGATAGGAGTTGGTTGAGGAGCAGGCGTGATGGAAGGTCGTTCGGAACCCATATTTCTGAAGGGAACAAAGGTGGGTTTGGAGCGTTGTTGAGCTGCGATCTTGTCCTCGGCCAACTTAGCCAACCCTAGGACTTCCATCATTGTGTTGGGACAAAACATTTTGACCTCTGAGCGGATTTCATCCTTGAGACCACTGATAAAACAACTCCTGTAGAATTTATCAGACAATCCTTCTATGTGATTAGCCAGTTTCTCAAATTCCATCTGATACTCTCTCACTGTTCCAGTTTGGTGAAGTTTAGTGAGTGCTCCTGTGAAGTCGTCAAAAGCACTAGGACCAAATCGTGGCAAAATGAGTTGGCAAAAATCTGTCCAGTTTGGCTCGGGATGAGCTTTGATGTACCAACGGTACCATTGAAGGGCTTCCTGTTCCAAATGAAAGGATGCAAGTGGAACTTTCTGAACATCAAAAGTATTATGCAGACTGAAATATTGTTCTGCTCGGTATATCCATCCAGTCGGATCAGTACCATTGAAGCGAGGAAAATCAAGCTTCGGCCCACGAAAATTGCTAGAAGCAGAGAACCCGGTGGTTGCAAAAGATTTTGGCTGTCTGGTATTATTCATGGCTGAATGCTGAAGATGGAGGCTGAGAAATTTTTCATCCAGATCTTGGAGTTTGGTTTGGATGGCTCCAAGTGCTTCCTCCATGGTGTGTGCTCCTACACGGGTGACAACCATAACCTGGTTTTTTTTTTTTTTTTTTTTTTTGGTGGAATGGGTAGAAAAACACAAACAGAAGCTGATTTAGTAAAGGGAAATTTGGATTGGGGAAACAATTGGATGGGTAATTGGGGTTTGACTAGATTTTGGACACTGTCGAAAGGACAAGAAGGCAAAAAGGGGGATTTCAGAAGCGGGGTGATAGAATGAGAAAATTGGGCAGAGAGGGACAAAGAAGCAGAAGTCAGAAATGAACTCTGTGGTAAAATTTGAAGGTGATTGGGTGAAATCTGAGGAAGTTATGGCAGACCCTAAAAATAGACAAATGTGGGATTTCAGGCTTTGGGAAGGGGAATTGGGGAGAGAGTCCTCAAGAATGAAACATGCTGAATGGGATGATAGGGGTTCCCTGAAAATTTCAAGGGAAACAGAGGTAAAACAAGGGAGATATGGAGAAAAAACTGAATTTTGAGGGAAACAGAGGTAAAACAAGGGAGATATGGAGAAAAAAATCAATTTTGTACTCTCTTTTTTTTTTTTTTTTCCCAGACTGGAGCGGCTACGGCTCGGTTTTTTTTTTTTTTTTTTTTTTACAGACTGGAGTGGCTACGGCTCGGAAGGAATTTGGAACAATGCCGAACGACTGGATCTGGAACGGCTTGTAAAATGGATCTGAAACGGCGCAGCAGTGATCGACAATAGTTCAGCTGAAAGTAGAAATGGACCCCAGGTATGTGCGGCTTCCTAACAGTTCAGGTTTTTCACTCGGCCACCAATGCTGTCTGATGGCTTGCGTATTGGGGCAGTACCCCTCACTCCACGGCTCAGGTAAAACTGACAACCGCTTTGCCACAAACGACATCTCTTGGTTTACCTCATGGGTGGAAACTAGTCAATCAGGTAGGGGTCGTTGGCCTTTTCGCTAGCAGGTCCTCTCAATGGGCCAGCTACTTTGGTGTTCCTATGGTACTCCTCACAATGAGTTTTAGGGCTTATGCCCAAGTACTTCCCACAGTTAAGCGGATAGGGATTATTCCCAAATCCGAACCTGCAACAGAAAAAATTTGGGCAGAAATTCCACCCAATGTTCAAAAACCGGATCTATATTGCTCAGAATCGCTATTACAGCATGTTTCCGGAACAGGAACAACCACTCTGCTTCTACCCATGAAAGCGGAATAGAAATCTGGGCACTTGGTCAAAAGATTTTCTCGCCGCAATTTTCGCGGCTGTCACCAAAATTCTGAAAAATTGTTGATTTTAAATCCGCAATATCTCCACTTTTAGAACTCCAAATGATATTTTTTTTTTTTGAAACTGCGTATTTTTGAAAGAGGAATTCAAATGTGCAATATATTTCTTCTGATTTTGTGCAGAAAGTTTCAAAAATTGATCGGAAAGTTGCCTCCCAAAAAAAGAAAAAAAATTTCCCACTTGTGCCAAGGAAAGTGCTCTGATACCAGATGTGATGTACCTGCAATAATTACTTAATGCAAATACACGAGATATCAGGAATAATAGAACAGAATCACTATTATATTGATCACGGGCCACTTCGAGGGGGCAACCTCCTTTGAGCAAGCTCAATACAATTAACTTCACGGTGCCTTCAATGACCTCAACACACACTTATATATTAAGTCTATGTGAAATACTATGAGTCAAAACCATGGGACATATAATACTACGGGACGACTTACAAAGCATATGCGTCCAATACTATGGGTCAATACTATGGGCTAATATAAACTACGGATCAACAAATACTACGGGACGACTTACAAAGCATATGCATCCAACAACAATATACTAACATAGTAAAGAGAAGGGTTGACATGGGTTCCTAACATATTCTGCTTAGTTTGTTGATTTTGAGTTCTTTATTTTCTGAATTCACAATTCTTTTGTTTATGTTCATTTTGACCCTATTGTTGGTCAAAATGATTTTTATAATTTGGGTATCAAGAGGGCATTCTTGTTGTTTGTTGTTTTACTAAATTGGATTATTTTTCCTCAACTTGAATTTGTTTTTCAGAGAGTTTGGATGCTTCCTTTTGGATTTGTTCTAATTTGTTCTCTAATAGATTGTTATTATGCTGAATCTTCTCGAACTTTGCATCTTGGAACTTTTTGTCCTCTACTAACTTCTTGATTTGTTCTTCTAGTTCTTGATTAAGATTTATTTGGCGTTGATTTTCTTCTTGTTTTTCTAGTATTTTTCCTTCGAAGTCTTCATTAGAATGATCTATCTTCTAACTATTTTTCAATATTTTGATATGTGTAACTAATGTTTTGTTATGATTATTTAGTCGAAATATTTCTTCTGTATTGCTTGATAAGGTGTTATTGATTTTTGAGATTTCCAACTTGTGTGTCTTCTTAGTGTCGTCATATTTCTACTGGATTTCCTTCTTTTGTTGCTGATGTCGACATGTCTTTGATTCTTGACTTTCTAACTTTCTCTAGACTTGCACCAATTTATTATCTTTGTCCATGACAAGCTGGTTTAAACACTTTATTTCCAATTCGATATAGTCATCATTTCTATAAGGTGATTCTTCGTTATTTTTGGTCTTTTTGATTTTGTCTTCAAGATCTTGATTTGATTTTTTAATCGATATATTTCTTCATTGTTAGATGATGACATTTTCTTGATACATTCATTAACTTTTTCCAACTTTTGATTTTGATCTTTTAAGCAGCAACTCTCTTGTTCTATCAACTGATCTAGAATGCTCTGCTTACTTATCTCAAATTGTAGATTTTTATTGCTTTCCTTGTAGTATCATAATTCAGCTTCCAATTTCTGTATTTACGATTGCAATTGTGATTGACCTTGATTGTCCTTCATAAAAAAATATTTACCACATATTCTAGAGGAGCAATTGCAATTCTTAAAAACTGTGGCAGATTGGAATTCCATTTCGCAATAAGGACACTTAGTCCAAAATTTGGACTTATATATGGAATCCATAATTCACCACTCACTTCTTCAATAATATATGACATTTTTCAACATATATTTTTTAATAATAATTGTGATAGATACAATTATTAAATAATAATAATTATTATTACTATTATTAAAATTTAATAATATTATTATTAATAATAAATATAATATAATAATAATTATTAATGATAATAATAATTATTAATAATTATAATAATTGTTTTTGGAGTGGAAGGATAATAAAAATGGTGAGGATTGACTGGTTGGGAGGAATGATTGTTATCTTCCCCACCCAAGTTCAATTCTCGCTTGTCTGATAACAAATGAAACAAAAAGTTAGCATAAGAGATTGATGATCTTTTACAATTACAATGATAGATTTCCATAGATAATATATGTGATTTTAATATTTTTTAAAGATTTCCAACCGAAATATGAACAAAATTAGACAGAAAATATGTTGGAAAAAGATTGAAAACGTAGTAATTAATTATTTATTTCTCTTTATTAATTATTAATTAATAATATTAATATATATTAATATTAATAATTAATATTGCCATTTAATGTTTAGACATATTTATATATATATATATCTTATTATGTTATATGTTTTTTTATATAACATTGTTATAGTAAGGAAAGAGTCTCACTAGTAGGAGGTCATTGTTGATGAAGTGGAATATAGACATTTGTAAAACTTTTGTGAAATGTTAATATAATCTTACTTAGTTACAAAAAAATTATTAACTATATTAGAAATACCCTAATGGAAAAATAATTTGATTGATTATATATATATATATATATATATTTCAATGTGAAATATAAATGAAATATTTTTTGTGTCAACTTGGAATAAAATATTTCAACATCAACTTTATTTGAAAAACCTTTTTATTTAAAATAATTTGTTTTGCTACTTTGGATTTGAGAGATATTATGCTTTAATAATGAATAAGTTTCATGAGTATAGGTTACAGGTCGTTAATACCTATATCCTATATATATGTGTGTGTGTGTTATTATTACTAATTAGTTCTTGTATATTAGTAATAATTACTAATTAATAATAAGATTTAATTTAATTACATCTAATTAAATGTAATAATACATTTAATTACTAATAACTAATTAGAAATAGTAATATATAACATATACATATATATACATGGAAATTTTGACTTTTGTTAGGGTCTAGTTGTCTCCATGTAAACTTGAGTGACTTTTTTGGGCCCATGGTATTTGGTGGCCCCTGGTAATAGGAAACAAGATATGAGAATTTAATGTTTCATATAGTTATTATAAATGTTATTTAAAAAAATCAACTATTATTATGACCGGTAAAATTAAGATTTAAACGTCAAATGAAAAACAATGTTAAAATTAAAACATCATATAAAAATTCCTTGACGTCAAATTTCAAACTTGTGAGTATGTTAAAGGCAAGGGTAAATGATACATTTAACATTAAATAACCACGAATAAAATACAGATAGAAATATGAAAAACACAATATAAAAAAACCTAATTCAAAGAAAAATGTGATCCAAAATCAATAAAATATAGGGAAAATGTCCATAAAAAATGTTAATAGAAGATGAAGCGAGGGTGGAAAGAGACTTCTTCCAAGAAGATGAGGTGGAGATAGCCATGAGTAATTGGATTCCCCACACAAGGGTCTCTACTATAGTAAAACTAAATACTACAAAGGAGTCACTCTCTATTTCCACATGAAAATTTTAATAGAAAAAACTATTATTGAAAAGCAAGATATCAATAATGAATATCTCCTTTAGATGGATGATATTCAAGTAGAGTTGAGGAAATAGGACACCTAATTTCTGAAATTTCTTTCGAGTGAGTTTGGGTTCCAAGATCAAAGTGGGACCTCTGGGTTCCAAGGTTAATCTCAATTTCATTTATGATTAGATATAACAATATGTATGATGTATTATGGTAGTTTTTGTAAAGCTCTTTTTGATAGTTACAAGATCATTTTATTTTTATTTGTTTTATTAGAGGAATGGTTCTCATATTTACCACTTAAACTACCCCACGAACATATCTACAAAAACAATTATTTCAAATTAATTTATTTTTAAAAAAATTATAAGCATAATTAGAAAGAGCACATACTTCCTAACATATTTAAATTTATTTAATTAGTCTCTTTTGATGTCATGTTACTAGTATTTTAATACAAAATTTAACTAGCTTAAAAAAATATTGATGAAGATTTTGCAATTTTAATATATTCTCACAAAAATAAGAAAAATTACTTTTTAATATATAAATTAAAAGTACAGTAAAAAAAATTACTTTATAATATATAAATTAAAAGTACACATATATCAAATATTTTAATTATTTTAAATTGAAAATACAAATATGGAAAATATTTTAATTACATTTAGAATGGGTCTAATATTAATTGAATATTAATTGAAGTTTTGAACATGTAAATGAGACATTTATTTTTTTCTTTGCCTTACACCTTAATTTGATATTTTTATTATAAGCAAATTTTAACAATCCCATTTCTTAAAACCATAAATAGTTGTTTGTAATCAATGGTCGGCCATTCAAATCCTTTTATAAGACCATAAATAGTTGTCTGCAATCAATGGTCTGTGATAATCTGAAGGGATCTAGCAATTGTAACAAACTCACAATCAACACTCAAGATTATTTGCAAAGAAGAAGAGAAGCATGCACTCAATAATCACTTATAAACACAGAATAATGGACAATGTCAATATCATACACTGAATAATGAATGTAAAGAATGCGATACAATAGTCTATGATGAGGCATCATATAGGATTCGAATTAGCCAAGTAAGGCATTCGAATCTGAGCTGAAAGTCTAGCATGAATAACTATGGAGACATCATCCAGTCGGTAGTATCAGTCATAAATGGTAAGAGTCAGTCAAGTGTGTCCAATTGCGTCTAACATGACCATCTAGCCATAAATCAGGGAATCGAGACTCCAAGAGGGGTGCATGAGGTTGTCTAACTCAAAGTTTAGCTTGGATAACAATGGACACATCATCCAGTCAATAGTATGAGTAAAAAATGGTAATATTCAGTCAAGTGTGTCTAACTGAGTCTAACAGAACCATCTAGGCATAAATCAAGGAATGGAGACTCTAAGGGGGGTGCATGAGGCTGTCAAATAGTCAAGTGGAAATCCAGAACTAGCTAACTAGAAGCTACAGACAGTCAGCATGAGCAATCAGTGGAAGAACTTCTCAATCAATGCACTAACTGAATGATAACTCCCGGTAGGTGAGATAAGGCACCCTAATTGAGTGATAACTCGTTGTAGGTGAGAAAAGGCGCCCAAACTGGCCATGGTAGGTGGGAAAGGTGCACTTTCCATGTAGAGAAGTCAAGGAGGGTGCATTAGGTACGTAGGATGCCAAATGGGGGCTGTAGACAGACTCTGGAGAGCTAGAAGCAAGCTCTAGGTGCTGGGAGAACACCATGATGATGACTGGATGCATGCAGTGGCATGCAAAGCATTCAAGCATGAAAAATATAAAAATGATGGTGTGAATATTTCAACACCCCCCGCAAGCTATACTGTGATGTAAGAACTGAAATCTGAAAAATAGGGCCCTGGTGACTAAGACCAAAAGTCACCGCGTACAATCAATCTAAATAAACTAAGTGAGGAAAGAGGGAAAACCCAGTGGGAAGAAAACCCTCCCTCAAAATAGACTGAAGGATGCAGATGTAGCATATCATCTCTCACCCCTAAAGGAGGTAAGTGTCCTTTTTTTCAAAAGAAGGGTTGATCGATATGAAATGGATCAATAATGTGAGAAGGATGAAACCTTCCATTCTGAAAATTTGATCCTGTTCTTCTATGATCATGTGGATCATCAATCGAATCACTAGTAGATCGGAGTGTAGTGTCTTCCCATCGAGAAAGAGGAGGAATATCAAGTGAGAGATTTGCAGGTTCTTGTGGATATGGATCTCCCATTCGCTCATCTTCATCAGTAGTTGCTAGACCTTCAGGTTCTTGTGGATTTGGATCTAGCATTCCATCATTATCATCTCCAAATTTAGATTCTGAATTTTGAAGTATCATGTGAAGATGTATCTACAACTAGCTCATCATCACATCCAAACTATGAATCTAAAATCTCATGAGAAGAAGCAAGTAGAACTAGCTCATCATCACATACAAACTCTGAATTTGAAATCTCATGAGGTGGAGGTTTGCTCTCTTGGAGCTCATAAACACTTCCAAGCTTTAAATCTGAAATCTCATGTGAAGTTGATGTCTCATACTCCAAATCTTAACTATCATGTGATGGAAATTCGCTCTCTTGAAACTCATCATCACTCTCAAACTCTGAATCTGAAAACTCATGTGAAAAAGCAAGTGAAACTGGCTCATCATCACTTCCAAAATCTGAATCTGATGAAGTGGGAACATCATGAAACCGCTTCTGAAGGTGCATGTAGATCTCTGATATCTCCCGTGATCCATCATAGGTGAGATCTTTACCAAAAGAACTAGAATCTGATGATGATGGATCTTCAACAAGATTACTAGTGGATGTAGTAGTGATGGCCCTTTTGGCCATAGGATTCAAACCAATAGGTGCCAAATCTTTAGGTTCTTATGGATCTAGATCTAGCATTTGCACTTCTTGAAGAGTCCTCTTTTTCTCAATCTTCTTAGATCGATCCTTGCCTTTCAAAAAACCTTTGCAGGTGCCATGAGCAATCTTGTCTCTTAGAAGACCATCAACCACATTTTGAGCTAGCTTGTAGTTGAGATGAGATAGTCTACTCTTTTCATGTGCATGAGAGCGAAGAGCAGAGTCCTTTGAGAGAGGTAAGAAGTGTCAAAACTCATATAGTTTTTTCTTATGATTTTCAACTCCTTTTGCAATGATTTCCCCTAAAATCATGTGTTGTACCTCAACTTCATTTGGAGAAAAGATCACTCTTTTGGGCTCTCCAATGTGAGTCATTTGATACACTGAAATAACATTAGCTGCAAGAGAAGGAACATAAAGCACATCAGAAAAATAACCATGGTCAAGATAGATTCTTCCAATCACCTGAGAGGAGACTTCTGAATCATTGCCCAATTTGATGGAAGGGCTAACTGAGCTTTCGAAACTGGAGAAGAGATCTTTGGAGGAAGACATGTGTCTTGATGCTCCTAAATCTATGATGAAGGAAGAATTTGTTGATGCTCTTGCCATGAGGGCATGACATCTTTCTTTGTCTTCGGATCTAGAAGGTTCAATATCGGGATCTTTCTTCCTTGTACATGCAAGTATAGGAAGATTGTTCTTCTCAAGTAACTAAGACATCAAATCTATAGTATTCTTCATGCAAGTGTTCTCAGGATGGAATCCTCTATGACAATATGTGCACTTGGATCTTTCCTTCTAAGAATGTTTGGTCTTCCTTGATTTGGAAGCCCTATCTCACTGTTATGGACTATCTTTAGGCTTTGTATCACTCAATCTCTTATGAGAAATATTTTGCTTGTCTTTACCATTTTCCCTTTTGGCCTCAGAAGCTGTAATGGTCGAATCCAACTTGGGTTTGATCATTCCCATAGAGATTAACTTCTCTTCCTCTTGAGTAAGAGATTGGATGAAGTCATCAAGTGAGGAAAACCTCAATTTTGGAATGAACATCTTAGCTGACTGGAAAGTAGAGACAAAAACAGAGAAGTTTTCCCCCAACTTTGAGAGAATGGAAAGAATAAGCTGCTTGTCTTCTTTCACTATCTCATATCTTTTCAATTGTGATATAAATCTTTTGAACTTGGTGAGGAAGGCATTGATAGATTCAAAGCTGTGAGGACTCAAACATATGAGCTCGTTCTCCAATTTGTGTCCTTTCATATCATCTTTCTGTCCAAAAAGGGATTCGAGATTGTCCCAAACCTCTTTAGGAGATGTAAGATCGATGAAATGGAAGTGAAGATCTTCAAAAATTGAGAGAAGGAGGAGACCAACTACTTCATCAAGCCTATCCAAGTACTTGGACTTTTCAACTGCACTGAGAGGTTCTACCATCTTTCCGTTGAGTATTCGGGTGAAGTTTTTGGATCTCATGAAGAGAGCCATCTTGGATTTCCACTCAACATAAGTGGAAGATGTGAGCTTTAGATCCATCTTAACAGAGAAAGTGGAATAGTTGAAGAAGATTCTGAATAGGTAAATAAACCTGCAAAACAAGAGAAGTTTTTGCTGATGGAGAATGCTACACTTCGACTGAACACTACCTTAAGGACACTTGGCACATAGACTAAGTCCTTCACACCTGGCTAGACCTCACTATATTTCTCCAATGAATTCAAGTAATAGCACTAGGATTTGCTGTGGAAACTTAGAGGCTTTTGCTGAACAAGTGAAAGATAGCTCCTCAAAGAAATATTGCAACTGATGCAATGGCTGCAATTCGAATAGCTGCTGACTACTTTGATACCATGTGATAATCTGCAAGGATCTAGCAATTGTAACAAACTCACAATCAACTCTCA
Source organism: Larix kaempferi (assembly GCA_027924585.1). Taxonomy (NCBI): domain Eukaryota; kingdom Viridiplantae; phylum Streptophyta; class Pinopsida; order Pinales; family Pinaceae; genus Larix; species Larix kaempferi. The sequence continues at coordinate 8,872,977 of BSBM01000893.1, forward strand.
AGATTATTTCAAAAGAAGAAGAGAAGCATGCACTCAATAATCACTCATAAACACAGAATAATGGATAATGTCAATATCATACAATGAATAATGAATGAAAAAATGTGATACAATACTCTATGATGAGGCATCATATAAGATTTGAATTAGCCAAGTAGGCAATTGAAATCTAAGCTCAATATCTAGCATGAATAACTATGGAGACATCATCCAGTCGGCAGTATCAGTCATAAATGGTAAGAGTCAGTCAAGTGTGTTCAACTGAGTCTAAGAAGACCCTCTAGCCATAAATCAGGGAATGGAGACTCCAAGAGGGGTGCATGAGGCTGTTTAACTCAAAGTCTAGCTTGGATAACAATGGAGACATCATCCAATCAATAGTATGAGCCATAAATGGTAAGAGTTAGTCAAGTGTGTCTAACTGAGTCTAACAGAACCATCTAGGCATAAATCAAGGAATGAAGACTCAAAGGGGGGCGCATGAGACTGTCAAATAGTAAAATGGAACTCCAGAACTAGCTAACTAGAAGCTAGAAGTAGTCTACATGAACAATCACTGGAAGAACTACTCAATCAATGCACTAACTGAATGATAACTCCTTGTAGGTGAGATAAGGCACCATAACTGAGTGATAACTGGTGGCAGGTGAGCAAAGGCACCCAAACTCGTTGTGGTAGGTGGGAAAGGAACACTTGCCATGCAGAGAAGTCAAGGAGAACGCATTAGGTAGGTAGGAGGCCAAATGGGGGTTGTAGACAGGCTCTGGAGAGCTAGATGCAAGCTCTAGGTGCTGGGAGACCACCATGATGATGACTGGATGCATGCAATGGCATGCAAAGCATGCAGATTTGCATGTAGGCATGCAAAATATAAAAATGATGGTGTGAATATTCCAACATGGTCGACCATTCAAATCCTTTTATGTATATATCTCAATCATTGTTCAACATTTTCACTTAAAATAATAATAATAATAATAATAATAATCCTTTTATGTATATATCTCAAGCATTCAAATCCTTTTATGTATATATCTCAAGCATTGTTCAACCTTTTCACTTAAAAATAATAATAATAATAACAATAATCATTTTATTGCACCGAGTATGGGGGAGATGTTGTAACGTTTATTCCTAACAAAATAATAAAAAAAATTCATGTCGCTCATAAAATAAAAAATTATGGAAAGTATTTAAAAAAATCACTGTTGGCTCATAAAATAAAATATTATGAAAAGTAATTAAAAATTGATATTAGCTCTTTATAAAATAAAAACTTAAAACTTAAACCGAGATCTATCAATAATTAAAAAATCATGTTAGTTTATAAAATAAAACCTAACACTTAAACCCGGATTTATCAATCAATCAAGAGATATCAAATTTCTTGAGTTTAAATTTAAAAAAGAAATACACTTCAAGAAATTGAATCCCTCCACTAGTTTAAGATAGATCTATGCTGATGTATATATCTCAAATATGGTTCAACCTTCTAACTTAAAACTAATAATAATAACAATAACAAAAATAATAATAATAACAATAACTTCATAAACATGATTAGACTCTGGATTTTGTGAATAAACATGATTAGACTCTGGATTTTGTGAACCGACTACATATGCCTAATCTATCAAGCATTTACATTCTTCTCCTCGAATCAAAGAAAACAGTAACGACCATATACTTAGCCTCTATCCCTGCTCTTGACTGTTTAATACTGTTGTCCTTGCCTTCAAACCTTCTTCAAAATACTCGATATTCTTACGAGAGGATCCCCCTTCTAGTATTGCACTCCTCGTACTCGCTCTTAACTCCACATTTTTTTTCATTTCCTTCCTTTCGTCATTGAACAATTTTCTTATAGCCTTAGATATATCTTCCCTTACTATCATCAGATTCTTAATGGCTCGAGTGTGACTGCTGCCCCTCAATCTTAATCCAATCTTCCATACATCGGCCATGAGAACGCAGTTAGTGTGTTGTTTGGACCAAACAGGAAATCCCAACATGGGAACCTCATAAACAATGCTTTCAAGCATTGAGTTCCATCCACAGTGTGTAATAAACCCACCAACAGAGGGATGGGAGAGCACTTGCATCTGATTACACCACGGGACAACGAGACCCTGCAACCCGCTAATTCCCATCTCGTCATGGAGAAAGCGATCCGGTAAGGCAGCGCAGTTTGAGGCAGCTACTATGTCGGGACGAAGAAGCGAAAGGAAGGGCTGTCCGCTTTCCTTGAGACCCATAGCTATTTCCTCCAGCTGAGCTTGAGACAAACGAACCATGCTGCCAAACGAGACATATAAAACTGAATCTTTGGGCTTTGTATCCAGCCACGCTGAACAGTCATGCTCTGTCCAAATGCTCGTTTTAAATCTTGTGTCATTACTGGAATTCTCGCCCTTCAAACAACCCGATGGAAGCAGGGGACCGACATGCAAAACCGGAGGTTGTAAATTCATGGCCTTGACTGCCGCGCTTTCAAGATCATCAAAGGAATTACAGAGAATCCAGTCTGCCTCGCGACATGATTGAAGCGCTTTAAGCACCAAACCAAGAGCGTACTCTGAATCGGCGTCTCGATCATGGAAAGAAGACGGAAGATCTCTCAGTTGTAAGGTTGGAACGTTCTCAATGTAATTAATCAGAATTTTTTCTGTAGTTAAATTCAGGCATAATTTTAAGGATCTATATTTATTTAAAAGTATAGAGTGAAAAAAGTTTATCCGGTCAATATTTGAGTCAATCTTTTTTTTGGAAAAAAAACATGAAAAAATAGTTCATGACCTAAATTTGGCTCCTAAATAATGAGAATTAAACGAAAAACAAACAACCCTTAGTTATTAACAATATACGAAGCTTACAAGTTTGTTTATTGTTAGTGTGCAACAAATGATTTTTTTAGAAAAAAAAACATGGAAAAATAACCATGAACTAAATTCCGCCCCTAAATAAGGAGAATTAAAAGAAAAACAAACAACTATTAGTTGTTAACAATGTCGAAGCTTACCAGTTCGTTTATTGTGAGCGTCCAGCAGATGAGCGTGGTAATAGATTGAGTAAAGAATGGTGGACTGTGTCCAAAACGCGATCCAGGGAATGCCGAATTTCTTGGTGACACGAAGTGACCAGTAGAGTATGGGATAGGCTATGACACAAGATACGGGAGGTCTAGTGTTGTTGAGCCTCTGAATAAGTTCTTCAAACTCCTCTCCCATGTTTTCCACAGAACGCATATGATCCAAGAACCTGCCTGACCTATCGAAATTGAGAGGCAGTCCATCGGAAATTTGAGCAGAGCGAATATTAAGAACCAGATTTCGGGCACCCAGATGGATAAGATCGGCTTCATTAGACTGAGCTTTAGGATCGAATCCACTAGACTGGCTGGAATTGGAATGAGCGTTAGTTATTTGAGAGTGGGTTTGATTAGTTGTGACAATGGTGACTATAAGGCCTGAAGAAGCAAGCTTTTCTGCTAAGTGCTTCATGGGAATTATGTGACTCTGCAATGGCAACGGCATAACCAGAGCATGCATGATTGTAGCTAAAGGTTCGGAATTGGAACCCATGGCTGAAAATGATTTGGTGAAATCCATAAAACACATATCTATATCTGAACAACTGCTGCAGTGAAAGGAATCGATCAAAAACGTGTCGAACTGAGGGAATTTCAAATTTATTTTCGTCATTTAGCAGTACAGAATTACTTTTAATTCTCCAAGGAACAGATTCCGTATAATAAACCAGCAGAAAAAGCCATGAAATCACAACCTGCTGGCTCATCGTCGTATCTTTTAAAAAGGAGATGTGATGCATTCACATCAAAGAAGAAGACGACGTGGACACTAACCAGTGAAATCTTTTTAACGTTCACGTCGAAGATCGAAAGCATGGCAGCCAAATCTCGTTGGCAGATTTGTTTAGGGATTCTTTGCATGTGTGCTTGAATCTAAAATCAGACAATGATCAGGTTATTAGTGTTAAAAGAAAAATAGTTGTAAATCAACCAGTTTTTACTTGAAAAAGTAATAAAATTAAATTAACGTAATTAATAACTATTGTTAATTGTTTTACTATTTTATATGAAATATGTTATAAAATTAATTTTTTTATTTTTATTTTTTGTTAGTATGAGTCCTTATATATCATTCATCAAAATGTACACCTAATTAAGAGTTAATACTCTCAAGATGAGTTTTGAGACTAATCCTTGAGTATAAAATGTACACCTAATTAAGAGTTAATACTCTCAAGATGAGTTTTGAGACTAATCCTTGAGTATAACTGAAATCCTAAAAACCAAGAAAAGTTTGAGAGATTAACTAGAAACTTAAAGAAAAACAGAGTGTGAAACCTGGTTAATGGTCTAACAGGTGTTGCGGACATGGCAACCATCGAGCTTGATTCTGGGCCGCTTAGCAATTTGTTTATGGTTACGAATGATTTGATGGAGGAGTAGGACCATCTCATCCTGCTGAAGGAGGATCTTAGCGTGGGATTCCCCTCTTTCTGCTAGCACCTTCCCCAGAACACTTTTTGCTGCCAGTGATAATCCAATGTTTTCTGATACAACGTCGTTCTACCTCTCATGTTACCGAGGTCCGGGATTAAGGCCTCACATTCATTCTTGATCTCAGGATTTGTCATACATCCTCTGGTAACCCGCGCGTCCTCCTCGGCCTCATGGATCTCCGCTTGGGCCTTCTCAGGAATCTCCTGCTTGTATCTACGAGCTTTCTCGACTACCCCTCTCATAACTCTAACCAGTACTCCAGACGAGTGGCTCGTCACCGTATCCTTCCGGCCATACTATCTCCTCTCAGGTGACATAAGAACGAGGGCCAAATGTAGGCTGAAGGAGTTTCCCCCAATGCAAGTTATGCTGCAGAGGGTGATACACACGGCATGCTCCCTGTTACAATTACCTGACCAACTTTGCAGACCTGGTAACCTTCTCTTGTTGTGGTGGTTATGAATAACTCTACAGGAATCCAAGTGCATAAAAACATTAACTCAGACATCCAATTGCATCCTGATATTGACACTCGCATCCATCTGCATAATGACATTAACTCGAACTGAAGGCGAAGTACTGCAGCTAGTGTTCACGCACGTGGTATCCATCAACTTGATTGACACCCTGTCCTGAGGTTGATGATGGCCATGAGCACGGCCCAGAGAGTGGAGAGAGCCTCAGGGGCTGGGAAATAACATAGCACCCTTAGGAGGGTGTATTGGACGCGTGGTGTGCATGGGTAGAGGGCGGGAGGGAATGGCGCGCGCACAGGCTAGGTGGGAGGACGCCGGGGTTGGGAGTACGTGTGGTTGCATGGGACAGCAGAGTGGGAATGAGCCGGGCTTTATGGATGGCAACAATGGAAGCCATCTCGGGGCTGACGCCTATAATTACCCACACTGGGGAAGCCAAATCCTCAGGGCTATGTCTGTAAGCTGCTTTCTGAGTGGTTGCTCCCTGAAGTTGGGCCAGGGGGAGTCTTTTCTGCTTTTAGTGCGGATAGCTCCATGATTGGTGTTAGTTTTTCAAAATTTCCAATCTGATCTAAGATCTTAACTGAGAGAATAACATGTACAACATATCTAGAGCATATCAATCATGGACACAATAATGCAAGCGCACAAGAGACACAAAGTTTCATCGGGGAAAACCAAGAAGGTGAAAAACCTTGCAACTTCCTCAAAGATAGATAGAGCAATGATACAACCCAAGTACAAGAGATAGTCGTCCTAGCAGAAGCTTCTCCTCCTCTAATAGTGCGCCACTCTCCAATGAGTGTGTGAGTGGGAAAATGAATGATCAAATAGATTGCCTCTCGCACTCTATTTATACTTGACCTGACTTGCCTAATAACCTTTACTAGGTCGGCCTTAACTTAACCACATAACATAATGCTGACTGGGCCGACCCCCAATAGCATGGTCTTATAACCCCTTGACCCAGATGACTTATACAGGGCCAAACCCAACAAGGTGGTCTAATAACCCGTCAAGTATAAGTTACGGTCCACTTACAATATAAATGACGACACTTCTGTATAGAGGAATAATAACATCTCTATAGGAATACAAACACTTCAGTATAGAGGAATAATAACATCTCTATGGGAATACAATATACATATATGTGAAATACATTCCGAAGTTACATATACATCAACACTCCCTCTTAACTACAAAGGTATTTCTCGACATAGGTCTTCTAGCACAAGTATTCTTCTCTAGATCATCGTCATCGAATCATCGTCCTTGAATCATCGTCATCATCACTACTACCGCTATCTCAATCAATCTCTGAATCTCCTCGTCATAGGAAGTTCTACAGAGCCAGTCCTTTTTCATACTGGATGTAGGCCCACCACCTGCAGGTCTTCATCATCACTGGCCATACTGTGGAATCCCTAGGACTTATTACATGTGTCACAAAACCTCGCAAGAGCATCCATGGCTGTTACGAGCACACAGCTCTACCTGTATGATCTCCCAGTATCTTTTACATGTGACTGTCACAAAACCTTAAAAGAGTGTCTTTCCAAGCAAGATCTCTAAAGAGCATCTGAGGCCTTTCATATCCTGTCTAGATCTCCAGGACTTATTACATTGACCCACACCACAAAACCTTAAAAGAGCGTCTTGCCAAGCAAGATCTCTAAAAAGCATCCGAGGCCTTTTACGTGACTAGCACAACCTGTCCGGATCTCCAGGACGTATTACATGTGGTCATGGCAATGCTTCGAAAGAGAATCCTAGGACTTATTACAAGCACACAACCCAACCTATCAGATCTCCCAGGTCGACTTACATGCCATAGGACAATGCCTCGAAAGAGCATCCCAGGCTGTTACGAGCACATAGCTCTACCTGTCGGATCTCCCAAGTCTACTTATATGTCCTCGAAAGAACACCTGAGGCCTTTTTCATCCTGTCCAGATTTCCCAAGTCTACTTATATGCTCATCTGCACAACCTGTCCATGGCCATAGAGTATCAACCTGATACTCACCATACATCAACCTGATGTACATCATCACATGATCAACCTGATCATCATCACTACATCGTCCTGATGCATGTCATCTGGAGCAACATCTTGAAGCTCATCATCCATGATCATCCTGATAATATAATGCATCCACCTAATGGATACACAGTATCTGCCTGATACATATCATCATACATGATCTACCTGATCATACAATGTATCCACGTGATACATATACAAATACATGATCCACCTGATCATACCTGATACATATCAAGATACACGATCTACCTGATCATACAATGTATCCACCTGATACATATACAAATACATGATCCACCTGATCATACCTGATACATATCAACATACATGATCCACCTGATCATACCTGATACATATCAACATACATGATCTACTTGATCATATCCAGCATCCAACATGATGCGTACATACATATAAATGTTGCAACTGATCATATCCAAGCATCCAACATGATCCATATATAGAGCAGTAACTCGAGCATCGTCCTGATGCTCATCACACATGATCCTCCTGATCATCATAGCATCGTCCTCTTCAGATCATCTCATCTTCCATGATCCCAAATGCACATTATCTAGCACTTCCACCACCGACATGGGAGAACACATCTACCACCATTCGGGGAAATCTCTAGCCCTTACTTTTTCACCATGGGAGAATACATCTACCACCATGTGAAAAATAGCTTCAGCCCTTACATCTACACCATGGGAGAACACATCTACCACCATGTGAGAATGGCTCAGCAATTACATCACGACCATGGGAGAACACATCAACCATGTCAGAAAAGCTCATGTGCATCTGCATCTTTCGGACTCATCATTCCCTTTGGAAGGAACCTCGATCTGAAGTGCACCAAGCCTCTCTCTAAAGTACTCAAGCTCCAATCTGGCCAACAGCTTGGTTAATACATATGCAATTTGCACGTCTGTCGCAACATACAGGAGCTTCACTGCTCCTCTCTGCACCATATCCCTGATATATTGATATTTGACCTCGATATGCTTCGACCTGTCATGGAACACTGGGTTCTCAGACAGCTTCACAAAACTCTGGTTATCATAAAAGATACCAGTAGCATCCAACGGGAGATTAAATAACTCAGACAATAGCTTCCTTAGCCATACTGCCTCACAACTAGCCGAACAAGTTGCAACATACTCTACTTTGGCTATACTCAGTTCTACGCAGGACTGCTTCCTACTAAACCAAGAGATCACACCTGATCCCATACTGAAGCAACACCCAGATGTGCTCTTCCTATCTGTAGCGTTGCTTGCCCAATCTGAATCAACATAACCCTGTAGGTTAAACTTTTGATTCACATCATACTTGAGCCCATAATCAATTTGTACCCTTCAGGTACCTCAGAATATGCTTTTATAGCAACCAGGTGAACACCTATGGGATCTGTCAGGAACTGGCTCAATGTATTCACCGCAAAGCAAATATCTGGTCTCGTGTTCATCGGGTACATTAAGGACCCAATCATTTGACGATACACAGTGACATCAGCCATATCAGATGAAGCATCACATATAAGCTTCAGATTCGATGCCATAGGTGTGGCCATGGCTTTGCAGTCCTATTTCAAACCATACAGGGCTTTCTTCAGTTTGCACACATGTGACTCTCGGTCATGTGTCTCAAAACCGAGTGGCTGCTCCACATACACTTCTTCTTCGACTACACCATTCAAGAACGCTATCTTGACATCCATCTAGTGTATCTTCCACTTCATCACTTGTTTTGTATTTTTCTATGTTGCCATCTGTAGCATGCTTGATCTTCTAGATCCACTTGGAAGTCATTACAAACTTCCCTTCAGGTCTTGGGACTGCATCCCAAACATCTTCATGATCGACTGGTACTCCTCGATCATGGCATTCTTCCGAGATCCTGGGAACTTCAATATCTTCAATAGATAACTTTGTTTCTAAACAAATGTTGTAGTCCTTCTTTTGTAGGTGATGGTATACGATCCTACAAAACATGTTAAGTTGCATGATTAGAAAACATCTCATAGTTTTTAGAACAAGTTCTTACGCATAAAAAAATATGTCACACAGTCATGCAATTATTTTAGCCAATGCTTCAATACAACATTTATCCATATCTCGTAGCTTTGTAGATTCCTTCCAATCTCTACCAGAACATTGTTAAGAGTTTGCACTACTCCCAACATGTCAGCAAAGAGGTTTCATTCTAGATAAGTAGCAATGAAATGTTGTACAGTGCCATAGGCCACTTACCCATCATATGCATATTAGTAGTATACTATTCATTAATGCAATTTATTTCTAATATGCATAATACACGCCCTAAGTCTAGGAACATAAGCATATACATCATTGAGCAATATTATTTAAACAAACAAGTATGCAAAAATGTCAATTCAAATACTTATCTTTGTTTGGTTGTAGGGTGGACTCCCTCTCAATATTTGTTTCCTTGCAGGAACTACTGGAGTGTGCTCCCTCTTGATCTTTGCTTCCTAGATTACCTATCCTTGAACTTTTATCCATCCTCTATCACTATGCATGCTTACAAGTATGATTATTGTGACATCCTCGAGATCTCATACATAATCATACATTTATTAGTATAATCTCAATACTATCAGAAACACACTAGTTTTAAACATGTATAGTAATGATCATTTTAAACACAGATAATAAACATTAGTATTCAAGGTTTATATAGGACTCTTCTGGTTAGTCATATCATCAATTAAAGTAAGAAACATAATATGGCTAAACCCATGATTACTCAAATCTATAACTTCATGAATAATCATAATCAATCATGCCAAGTATAGTTATATAAGACATCCTAACACAAGGTAGTATTTTAACTTGATATAGGAAAAACATACCTGGATTAACATGTTAGCTAGCTATGTCTAACATACCCACATAATGTCTTCTTTTTCTCTTCAATGACTTGTGCTAGTAACCTGCATATCTCATAGGTTAACCATTATAGAACCAAGTTATACATACCTCATAAGTAGAGCTTCTATGTGATCCATGGCAATGGATGAATCTTTGTCTTCATGTCACCATGGTCATATCTTCTTGAACTGTAACATGATTTGTCTTTATTGATGTACCTTTCATTGTTAGTGGACATCATCAATCTCATACAACACCACAAAGCATTAGTACAATCATAAGTGTCAAAACCCTAATCAATGAATATCTGCATTCATAATTTTATTAAGTTGATGCGACAAGTCTAAAGTTAATCAAGATTGTACGTTAATGAAGACAAACATACCATAAACTTAATCATGAATAGATCTCGAAACATACCTGTCAAGATTGCTTGTAATCTTCTTATGTAAGGTCTTAGCCTCATCTCCCTCTGAAACAGGAACTTCTTCACTTATGCAGGTGACCAATCCATCCTCTTCTAAGATTAGCCCAATCCACTTGATTTGCAGAAATTGGATTTGGAGCCCGATTGGGGTTTGTGAGGGAAACCCTAAAAATTCAAACTTTGAATTTATAACTTCTGAAAGGAGAGAAATATGCACGTTGATGAGATGATCAAGCTGGTATACTCAGAATTTGAAAATGCAAAGTTTCACCCCTCAAAATTGCCTTTGAAACTTCCAGATCTTCTCGACAGGATCTCGAACTAGGGTTTGATAAAGCCCACCCTTCTGCCCAACCAAAAAAATTTATCTTGGTCTCAAAATTTTGATTTTGATGAGTAGCATTCAGCCGTGGTCTCCGATTACAAAAATACCAACTTTCTCCGAAACCCTAATTCCCGAAGCCATGAATGAAGGTGCTCAAAATCGAATTCTGTTTTGATAGAAATATGCACCTGATTGTTTCTGGTGTAACTCCAAAATTACAAATCCACAGGATCTGGAACTTATACCTGTGGTATCTTGACCTGTCATCTTTCCAAGCCCATAGCTTTGACCTCAATTGGATTCTCTGATAGAGAGTTATGCGAGGTATCATAACGTGACCTATTTATGGGATAAAACAGGAGAGCACACTTGTACGGAGTGCCACGTGTCACTAGTTCACTTTCAGCCTCTGAACCTTTGGCCTGTGAAAGTACAGTCCGTGCCCTACCTTCTACATTTTACAAAATTTTATTTGGATATTCATAGCCCAAGTTGTGACCTTTTTTCCTAGGTCACCTGTTTATGACTGAGATCTGGAAGAGGCAGAAACCCTATATTGTACAAATCATAAATCTGCAAGTACAACGAATTAGAGGCTCTACTTTGGACACAAGGTACATGGGGATCTTATCTTCAACCTGTAAGATTTTCGATCGTGAAACCTCACGAAAATGAATTTATAGCGAAAGTGCTATGATGACTGGTTTTTGCTATATCAAGCCCTAGCTTCGCAAGTGCAACAAGTGTCATAAATGCCTCACCATGCCTTCTTTCAGGCTAGCTCTGATACCATGTTAGTTTTTCAGAATTTCTAATCTGATCTAAGATCTTAACTAAGAGAATAAAATGTACAGAATATCTACAGCATATCAATCATGGACACAATAATGCAATCACACAAGAGAGACAGAGTTTCACCGGGGAAAACCAAGAAGGTGAAAAACCCCGCAACTTCCTCAGAGATATATAGAACAATGATACAACCCAATTATAAGAGATAGTCCTCCTAGCAGAAGCTTCTCCTCCTCTACTAGTGCGCCACTCTCCAATGAGTGTGTGAGTGAGAAAGTGAATGATCAAATAGAGTGCCTCCCGCACTCTATTTATACTTGACTTGACTTGCCTAATAACCTTTACTAGGTCGGCCTTAACTTAACCACATAACATAATGTTGACTGGGCCGACCCCCAATAGGGTGGTCTAATAACCCTTTAACCCACATGACTTATACAGCGCCGACCCCAACAAGGTGGTCTAATAACCCGTCAAGTATAAGTTACAACACTTACAATATAAATGACGACACTTCCGTATGGAGGAATAATAACATATCTATAGGAATACAAACACTTCCGTATAGAGGAATAATAACATCTCTATAGGATAACAATATACATATATGTGAAATACATTTGGAAGTTACATATACATCAACAATTGGCTAAATGATCAGCAAGCTTGTTGGCCGTGCGATGAACATGGTTGACGTTGAGAACTTGAAAGTGGAAAATATTATCCCGCAGTTGTTCCTTTAGCCAGTCCAGCCGCCAATGTTTGGTTAGCTTCACTAAGTTTGTGTCACATTGAAGTCTACGAACCATGTTGATTATGATTTGCGAATCACCTTCAATGGTAAGGGTGGTCCAACCTTCTCTACAAGCAATTTTCAAGCCAATGTTTAAAGCTCTGCCACATTGTTGGTGTTGTGCCCAATGTACTCGGTGTAGATATGAATGATCATCCCAGTGCTATTTCTAAAGACTCCTATGATCTTTGCAGGTCATAGATTACCCTTGGAGGCTCCATCAAAATTTAGCTTGATGCTGGGATCTAAAGGTGGGGTCCAAGAGGATGGGATGTAGGTGAAAGCAGGGGGGTGGGAGGTACAGGGATATCTAGCAGTAAGATTGAAGTTCCAAGAAGTCCTGATAATGATTTCTTGAGGCGAAAATGCAAGATCAGAGTCTAACCAAGCTTCAAGCAAAAGAGTTTCATGTAGGTTGGTGTGTATTCGAGTTTGGATGAGAGTGAGGGGAAGAGAGGATCTAAGGAAAACTCTTCTATTGCACTCTTTCCAGATGTTCCAAAGAACGAAGCCAGGGAAGAGTATCCAGACTTTGTTCAAGATCGGATTGGAGAAGGGAGCCGGGTGTGAGTCACGAAGGGTGGAAGAGACATCTTCTTTGAATTTGTTTGAGCATCGAAATATGGAGGCCCCCCAATCCCAGAGGGTGGAAGTAAAGATGCAACTATTGATTAGATGTTCTTGGTTTTCACCATTCTACTTGCATAAGACACAGATTGATGGTCCCTCAAAACCTCGATGAAGAAGTTGGTCCCAGGTAAGGATCCACTTCCTCGTTACAAGCCAGAGGAAGGTTCTGACATTCGGTCATATGTGGGGTCCCAATTTTTTGTCCATATCAAGTCTTTTGGCTGAGCTGGAGTTGAAATAGAAAGGTTGTAGGCTTCTTTGATGGCAAAAATACCTTTCTGCTGGTGTCCCCATCTGAGATTGTCCGGTCTATCCGAGATCAAGATCCTTCTGGAGTTTAGAGTTTCCCAAAAGGATTTTCCTTTTTCATTGTCGAAATTCCAATTCCAATGATCTTCCGTTGTCCACGGTCTCCAGGTGTCATTGTTGTTGGAAGGTTCCCAGTACTAAGTTACCAGGATCTTTCCATGGTGTTGAGTGTGTATATGCAGATCCTCCAATCCATTGAACTGCTGCAATGGTGCCATCTAATTCCAAGCATCCTCCTAGAAGAGTGCTTTGCTTCCATCCCTAACTTCCCATAAGCTATGTTTGCGAATAAACTCCCTTTGTGCCCAGGTTGAGTTCCAGATGAGGGATCCAATTGGCAGGGAGTCTTTCTTGATGAGCTCATGGTCTTGTATGTTGTTAGCATATTTGTACATCCAATTATTTGTCCAAAGCATGGTCTCCTCCATGGAGCATCTTCAAAGTAATTTAGCACAAAACGCTTCATTCAGGGTGACTAGGACTCTGAGTCCCATAACAATATCCATTTTAGAAGTGCAGAGAGTCTCCCATGCCACCAACGCCCATTTTTTATGATGTGTGGCACCTCCCCAAAGAAAATTATGCTGAAGGTTGCGGATGGCTTTGAGGATATACTTAGGAGCCACCATGACCTAGAAAAGGTAGAGAGGCATAGCTTGTAGCACAGTCTTAAAAAGGATCAGATGGCTAGGGAAGTTCGGGGCAAGGAAAATACAGGAGGAAAGCTTCTTCTCCAAGAAAGACAATAAGTCCTTCCAGGAGGAATTTTTGATGGCTGAGTCAACAAGAGGGGCGCCAAATAATTTTGAAGGAAGGGAGCTCTTTTGAAAACCCGAAATTCTGGTAATCGTAGTTTGCGTGGGAAGATGGTTGTTGAAGAAAAATATGTGCGACTCGAGGCTATTAATGGTCTTTCCAAAGGCTGCACCAAAGGTGTGGATAACATCCTTGAAGGATTTTGCTTCCATGACAGTAGCCTTTCCCATCAGCATCGTGTCATCCACAAATTGTAGGTGGGACTGGGGGTTGTCTTGCTTGCCATTTTTGATACCCTGAATGAGATTTTGTGAGACTGCTTCCTTTATATATCTTCCCAAGCTCTCTACTAGGAGGATGACGAGGTAAGGGGATAGAGGGTCAACCTTCCTTCTACCTCTAGAGGGGGAGAAGGTGGGAGAAGGGGAGCGATTGACCAGGATGGAGAAGAAGGCATAGGAGACGAGTGAAATGATCTAACTCACCCAAGATGGGGAAAATCCAAAGGCCAAAAGAGTGTTTCTAAGGAAGTTCCAAGTTTTTTTGTGAAAGGATTTGGCTAGGTCCAGTTTAATGAGCATTCCATCCAAGCAGGAGGTTTTGAGGGTTTGAATCACCTCATGTGCCGTAATGATTCCATTCAAAATTTGTCTTCCCTTGACGTATCCTGATTGCTCCGAAGAAATGAGGGAGGGTAGCAAGAGTTTATGTCATAAGGCTATGATCTTGGTAATGATCTTGTAGATGACATTGCAAAGGGAGATGGGATGGAATTTTAGCAAGATCCCCCGGCTTGGTAGTTTTCGGGATGAGAGTGAGGAAGGTGGCATTGAAGGTGGGGATAATGGAGCATGAAACTCTAGAATCTTCAACTACCTACCAGACATCCTCTTTGATAATAACCTAACAAGATTGAAAGAAGTCAATGGTGAAGCTACCTGGACCAGGCTCTTTTCCAAGCTTCATATCCATAACTGTTGATTCAACTTCTTCCAGTGAAATGGGTTGGAGAGGTTAGCATTTTTCCCCTCTGTTACCATATGGGGGATGTGCTCTAAGATCTGCTGAGAATCCCACGATCTATCAGGAGTGGGGTCTGTCATGAGAGACTTGTAAAAGAGTACTAGCTCCTATTCGATATCCTTGCTATTGAGTAAAGTATCTCTTGTTATGTTCTTTAGTATGGTGATCCTATTAGTTTGTCTGCGCTTGAGCATAGCCTTGTGGAAAAAAGGTGTGTTTTTTCTCCTTCCTTAAGCCAATGGATTCTGGATTTCAGGCACCAAAGAATTTCCTCCTGCTGCCCTCTTATGTCTATTTGATTCTGAAGGTATTTTTCGTGCTCCTTTAGATCCTCCGTGGAACCCAAGTAGATAGCCTATGATTGAATTCCTTCCAACTGACCTTCTAGCCTTCTCTTTTCCTCCTGAGTGTGGCCAAATTCTGATTTGTTCCATTACTTTAGTTGGTTCTTGATGAACTTTAATTTCTGTTGGAAGCGATACATGGTGGTGCCATCTACCTAGTCAAAAATATGCCACCAATCTTTGATTTTGTCCTTGAAATCTCGGTGCATAAGCTAGAATTGCTCAAGTCTGAAGGGCCTTTTGGAATTAGGAGTGTCCCATTCAATGTGGAGACCAACGGGCCAATGATCAGAGCCTACCATTGGTAGGATGGTGCAGGAGAGGTTGAGCTGATTCTGCAGGAGGGAGTTAGAGATGAGAAACCGATCCAGGTGAGAAGCCACTTGCTTATCCCCTCCTCTTCTGTTGTTCCATGTAAAGATGCCATTGCTCGTCTCGAGGTCGATAAGAGATAGGTCTCGAATCAGGGTTTGAAGGGTAGTACTGTCCCTGTCCAATCCGCAGATACCTCCTTTTTTTTTCCTCTAGGGAGGTGATGATATTGAAATATCCCCCTATTATCCAATGTGAGCTATGAATCTACCTGGTAACCGAGTAGAGGTCCTTGAGAAAATGGATTTTTTTCTCTATTAATTGAGGTCCATAAACATTTGTGATCACTCCCTTGTGCGTGGTGCCTAGGATATCGAACCGCCCAGAAAGTGTGTTGTGGTTGGAGAAGAAACCTTCCATGTTGATAATAGTGGGATCCCATGCCATTGCAATGCCCCCTGTAGCCCCTCTGGCATCTACCACAGCCATTTATGCTTTTTTTCCAATAGTCTTTTATGAAGGTATGGAGCCTTTGCTCCGAAGCTTTTGTTTCTTGCAACATTAAGATAGCAAGCTTTTCAGTAAGTATTTTGTTTCTCAACATTCTTCTTTTGGAGTCACTATCGATTCCCCTTATGTTCCAGCTAATGAATTTCAGCTCCCTTAATTCACTATTTGAAAATGAGCATCGAGTCTGGAACTCTTGCCTGAGTCTATTAGGTGCTCCCCTAGTTCCCGAATCAACTGTTTAGTAGGTTTCCTCCCTTTTTTTGGAGTATCAATATGTCTTTTTTAGATTTCTTTGCACTTTAAAACCTTCAGACCTAATTGGTTGTTGGCCATGGGGGTTAAGGTGGTCTCCGAAAGGGTTGGGAAATTTTGTTGCAAAGTGATTGAGTGGTAGGATTCTTTAAAGAGTTCCATTTGTCGTTGAGGAATATTGTGTATGGCGTCTTTCTTCAAGGCTTCTTGAATGGCTTCTAGATCTAGTTCACCTAAATCCATATCTTTCGGTTTTGTAGTGCCTCCTTCAGGGAGGAGCTGGGATGAAGAATGCAAGATCTCATTGAAGATGGGGTCCATGATAGTGGAAGGGGGAGGGGGGGTGATAGATGGGATGGGAGGTCCATAATCTTCAGGAGTGTGTTCGGAGAAAACTGAGAAACTATTGTGTTGTTTGAGGTTGGAGTAGGTGCTTGGGATAGAGGCCTTCTTCCCTTGCCTTCTTTTGTTGGTTTCTCTACTAAAACCTAAATTGTTGGTTTTCTTTTGAGCAGGAGGAGAAGGGGTTTTGACATTTAAGGGGAATTCCCTAAAGATATGTCCATGTTCATGTCATTTTCTGCATCTGAAAGGTATGTTCTCATAATCTATGGTCTGGATCCATTATGAATCTTGGTAAGTTAGGAAGATTGCCTCAGGGAGAGCTGTTGAAATATCCATGAAGATGTAGATTCAAGCGTACAAGGTATAACGGGTAGCTAGAGCGGCATCTGAAACTTGAACAAAGGTGCCTAGGGTACTGCCTATTCCTACTAGGGTTTCCATATTCTAGTATTCATGAGGCAAATAATAGATCCTTATCCACACCGGGATCACCTTCCAGTCTTCTTTTTCCAGGCTGAAGTTCTCTTTCCAGTTTCGCATGTACAATCCAACTGAGTGCAGAAAATATGACCCTCCTTGGAATATTCTATGCTTATCCTACACGTTTTGGAAGATTATGATGAAGAAGCCCTTGGAGCCTAATTTGAGCTCACACTATCCTTCCGGTTTACAAGTGCTCATGAGCCACCCTATGAGTTTCTTCTCAGTGGGCCATAACCCTATGAATTTGCAGATTATCGCATGGTCTTGAATAAATTGGATTTGTTGGCTAACTAAATTTGAAGTGACTTCACGCCTAGTTATTTGCATTGATTTGGGCTTACATTTGCTGGTGTCCTTCTATTGCACATTGTTTGGGGGTGGTACATCGTTCTTTTTGTCTGCAGGATCCAAAGGAGATTGAAGAGTGTTAATTTTTTGATAATTTCATTCAATATTATCTAGGATCACTAAGAGAATAACATGTGTAGCATAACAATCATAAACACAAGAGATAATAGACACAGAGTTTCCTCATGGAAAACCAAGAAGGTGTAAAACCCCACAACTTCCTCAGAGATAGAATAAGCCACAAACCAAGATCACAATGATCAAACCCAAAGAGATGTCTCTAGAAAATACTCCTCCTCCTCCACTTGTGTGCCACTTTCTCTCTTAGCTATGCGAGCTTGAGAAGTGAGTGAATGAATAGAATGAGAGAGGTACACCCTCTACTTATACATTGACTTGACCTGCCAATAAACCAACAGGGTCGACTTCCTAAGGAAGCCTAATAACCCATCAATACAAATGACGACACTTACAAGGTAACTTGCGACACTTGCAAATACAAAAGATGACACTTCCAATCAGAGGAATAATACATCCCTATTGGATATACAATAAAGTACAAATGTAATATACAAGTGAATATCTTCCGGAGTTACAAATACATCAACCTCCCTCTTAACTAAGAAGGTATTCCTTCGACACAAGACATTAATACATATTGGCACAAGTCTTCAATTTTGGAGCTGGATCATCATCACTAGATCACAGAGCATCATCATCATCACTGCTGCTGTACTCGACATCTCAATCACTAGGCTATCTCTCAATTCTTCTCGTCATAGGAAGTTCTACAGAGCCAACCCTTTTTCATGCTGGATGTAGGCCTAGCCTCCTATAGGTATTCATCATCTCTGCGAGTGGTCTGATAGAGGTGGAACCTCAGGACTAATTACGTGCACATGCAAAGCCTGACAAGAGCATCCCAAGAACATTTTATGTTCCTTAGCATCCCAAGACTTATTACGAGCACATAGATCAACCTATCGGATCTCCAGGACTGATTACATGTAAATAGGAAAAACCTTAAAAGAGTAACCCTAGGAACATTTTACATGCCTAAGCACGAATGGAAAGATCTATAAAGAGAATCCCAAGACTTATTACGAGCACACAGCTCAACCTATCGGATCTTCAGGACTGATTACATGCCTCCCTAGCAAAACCTCGAAAGAGCATCCCAGGGATGATTACAAGCACACAGCTCAACCTATCAAATCTCCCAGGATATTTTACATGCTACTGCACAACCTGCCACATATCATCAATATCTGAGTATCATCCTGAAACTCATGATCCAGCTGATCATCCTCACACGGAGCATCATCCTAATGCTAATGATCAACTTGATCATCATCATACCATACATCATCCTAATGTACATCATCATCACATGATTATCCTGATCATTGTCACATCGTCGTCTTGATGCATATCATTACATAAGATCATCCTAATCATCACTGCATAGTCCTGATGCATATCATCTAGAGCATTGTATTGATACTCATCACACATGATCATCCTGATCATCGTCATAACATCATCCTAATGTATGTCATCTGAAGCATCGTCCTGATGCTCATCACACAGCGCTTACATCCACGGCCATGGGAGGATCCTCCTACCACCATGCTTGGAATGGCTTCTGCAAATGTGTCCCATCACTTCTTCCTCGAAGTATCTTCTATCTGAAGAATGCCAAGCCTCTCTCTGAAGTACTCAAACTTCACTCTAGCTAGTGGTTTGGTCAACAAATATACAATCTGCTCATCCGTCACAACATACAGGAGATTCACTACTCCTCTATGCACCATATCCCTGATATAGTGATATTTGATCTCGATGTGCTTCGACCTATCATGGAACACCGGGTTCTCTGACAACTTCACACAACTCTGGCTGTCACAATAGATACAAGCAACATCGAATGGGAGATCAAATAACTCAAACAACAGCTTCCTAAGCCATACTACCTCACAACTAGTCGAACAAGCTGCGGCATACTCTACTTCGGTTGTACTCAGTGCTACACAGGATTTCTTCTTGCTAAACCAAGAGATCAGACCCGATCCTATACTGAAGCAGCATCCTAAAGTGCTCTTCCTATCTGCAGCACTTCTTGCCCAATTTGAATCAACATAACCTTCCAGTTTAAACTTTTGATTCACATCATACTTGAGCCCATAATCAAGCATACCTTTCAGGTACCTCAGAATATGCTTCACAGCAATTAGGTGAACATGTCTAGGATCCGTTAGGAACTGGATGAATGTGTTCATCGCAAAGCAAATATCCGGTCTTGTGTTCGTCAGGTACATCACGGACCCAATCCTCTTACGATACACTGTGACATCAACTGACTCAGATGAAGCATCACTCAAGAGCTTCAGGTTCGATGCCATAGCTGTGGCCATGGCCTTGCAATCCATCATCCCAAACCTCTTCAGGATCTCTACTGCATACTTCCCTTATCCAAGGGATATTCCCTCTACACTCTGCCACACCTCGATACCTAGAAAGTAATGCATCATACCCAATTCCTTCATCTCGAACTCGGCAGCAAGATTCCTCTTTGTGTCGGCAATCAACCCATCGTCAACCTTGTATAAATGTTGGAATCCACTTTACTCTTGGTAAATCCCAAACTGGATAGGAAACTATCTATCCTACCATAGCAAGTCCTAGGAGCTTGCTTCAAGCCATACAAGGTTTTCTTCAATCTGCACACATATGACTCCCTGTCATGTGTTTCAAAACCGAGTGGATGCTCCACATATACTTCCTCTTTAACTACACCATTCAAGAAAGCTATCTTTGCATCCATTTAGTGTATCTTCCATTTCATCACTACAGCCAGGGCAAGTACTGTTCTGATGGAAGTGTATCTGGCTACATGGGAAAAAGTCTCTTCATAATCTATTCCTTCTTTCTGAGAGAAGCCACAAGTTACAAACCTCACCTTGTATTTCTCTATGCTACCATATGCAGCATGCCTGATCTTATAGATCCACTTGGAAGTCACAACAGACTTCCCTCTAGGTCTTGGGACCACATCCCAAACATCATTCTTCATGATCGACTGGTATTCCTCGACCATGGCATCCTTCCATTCTTTCTTTTCCACTGCTTCTTCATAACTGGAAGGTTCTTTGTTCATAATATCATAGAGCAGGGAAACATAGCTGGTGTGTGACCTTATCCTTTTCCTTTCTTTGTGTTTCTCTTATGGAATACCATACCTTTCTACATATTGCATAAGTTCTCTAGCCCATGCAGGTTTCCTCTTGTGAGAGTTCTTCTCACGGGGTGGATCTATAGGTTCTTGTGGATCTTCAATTTCACGATCTTCTTCTGGAATTACTTCATTCATAGTGGTGTCTTGAATTCTGATTACCCTTGGTTCTTCATTGTCTTCAATAGGTGTCTTCCTTGATTTGATGTATGGTGAGTCTTCATCAAATGTTACATCCATGCTGATGTCAATCTTCTTGAACCCTAGAAAGTAGATTCTGTAAGCCTTTGTGTTGATGTATATGTAACTTCGGAATGTATTTCACATATATGTATATTGTATTCCTATAGAGATGTTATTATTCCTCTATACGGAAGTGTTTGTATTCCTATAGAGATGTTATTATTCCTCTATACGGAAGTGTCGTCATTTATATTGTAAGTGTCGTAACTTATACTTGATGGGTTATTAGACCACCTTGTTGGGGTTGGCCCTGTATAAGTCATGTGGGTCGAATGGTTATTAGACCACCCTATTGGGGGTCGGCCATGTGGTTCAAAGGGTTATTAGACCACCCTATTGGGTGTCAGCCCATTCAGCATTGTGTTATGTGGTTAAGTTGAGGCCGACCTAGTAAAGGTTATTAGGCAAGTCAAGTCAAGTATAAATAGAGTGCGGGAGGCACTCTATTTGATCATTCTATTCTTCTATTCTCACACACACTCTTTGGAGAGTGGTGCACTTGTGGAGGAGGAGAAGCTACTGCTAGGAGATGTTTATCTCTTATGCTTGGGTTGTATCATTGCTTTATTTATCTCTGAGGAAGTTATTGGGGTTTTTCACCTTTATGGTTTTCCCCAAGTAAACTCCATGTCTCTTGTGTGCTTGCATTATTATGTCCATGATTGATTTGCTGTAGATATGTTGTACATTTTGTTCTCTCAGTTAAGATCCTAGATCATATTGAAGTAAACTTTGAAAAATTAACATGGTATCAAAGCTAGCCTGAAAGAAGGCATGGTATGGCATGTATGACACTTGTTGCACTTGCGATGCTAGGGCTTGATATAGCAAACACCAGTCATCGTAGAACTTTCGTTATAAATGCATTTTGGAAAAAATTTCTTATCTAAACCTTTTACACGTCGTAGATCAGATCCTCATGCACCTTGTGTCCAAATTACAACTTCTAATTCGTTGTACTTTGTGTTTTATTATCTGTGCAATCTAAGGTTTCTGCCTCTTCCAGATCTGAGTCATAAATAGGTGACCTAGGAAAAAAGGTCATAACTTGGGCTAGGAAGGTCCAAATGAAATTTCATAAAAATTGACAGGTAGTGCATAGAATGTACTTGCTTAGGTAACGTTTGCAGAGGCCGAAACTAAACCAGTGACACATGGCATGCCGTACAAGTTCTCTCTCCTGTTTTATCCCATAAATAGGTCACGTTGCGACACTCGGAATAACTCTCTCTCAGATAATCCAATTGAGGTCATACTTGTGGGGTTGGAAATATGATAGGTTGGGATACCATAGGTAGAAGTTTCAGACCCTGTGGATTCATAATTTTGGAGTTACATCAGAAACAATCAGGTGCATATTTTTGTCAAAACATAATTGGATTTTGAGCACCTTCATTCATGGCTCCAGGAATTAGGGTTTCGGAGAAAGTTGGAAATTTTGTAATCAGAGACCACGGATGAATGCTACTCATCAAAATAGAAATTTAGAGACCAATATCATATTTTTTTGTTTACAGAAGGCTGGGCTTGATCAGACCCTAGTTCGGGACTTTGATCAGAAAAGTGAAAAATTAGGGCTTCTACAAAAAAGGGAATTTTTGAAATCTATGACCACGGTTGGAAGCTCTTATGAAAAATATAAGCTTCGAGATTTGGATCGAACCTTTTGATTGGCCAGAAGGGTGGGATTTACCAAACCCTATTTCAGGGTCATTTCTAATGAATCCGTAAGTTTCAAAGGCAAATTTGAGGGGTGAAACTTTGGAGTTTTCAAATTTTGAGTATACCAGGTTGATCAGCTCATCAAGGCACATCTTTCTATCCTTTCAAAAGTTTGAAGTTCAAAGTGTGAATGTTTAGGGTTTCCCTGACAAATCCTAATCCCGCTCCATATCCAGTTTCTGCAAATCAAGTGGATTGGGTTAATCCTAGAAGAAAATGGATTGGTCACCTGCATAAGTGAAGAAGTTCCAGTTTCAGAGGGAGCTAAGGCTAAGTCCTTACATAAGAAGATTACAAGCAATCTCGATAGGTATGACTTATCCAGGTATGTTTCGAGATTTGTTCATGATTATGTTTATCGTATGTTTTTCTTCATATTATTACGGTTAATACAATCTTGATTAAATTTAGACTTGCTATATCACCTTAATAAAATTATGAATTCATGATAGAAGATATTCATTGATTAGGGTGTTGACACTTATGATTGTACTAATGCATTATGGTGTTGTATGAGGTTTATGTTGTCTGCTAACATGAAAGGTACACAAAGAAAGACAAATCATGTTCTAGTTCAAGAACATATGATCATGGTGACATGAAGACAAAGATTCATCCATTGTCATGGATCACATAGAAGATATATTTACAAGGTATGTATTACTTGGTTCTATAATGGTTAACTTATGAGATATGAAAGTTACTAGCACAAGCCATTGAAGAGAACAAGAAGACATCATGTGGGTATGTTAGATATAACTAGCTAACATTCTAATCCAGGTATGTTTTTCCTATATCAAGTTAGAATCTTACCTTGTGTTAGGATCCCTCATATAAGTATACTTGGCATGATTGGTTCTGATTATTCATAAAGTTAGAAATGTAAGTAATCAAGGGTTTATGCATATTATGTCTCTTATCTTGATTGATGATTTGACTAACCAGAAGAATCCTATGATCAAATAAGAATATGCATGAGTAAAAGAGAAGTCTTTCGTAAAACATTGAATGCTAATGCTTATTATCTATGTTTGAAATGATCATGACTATACATGTTTAAGATTATTGTAGTATTGAGATTATACTAATGAATGTATGATTATGTATGAGATCTCGAGGATATCACAATAATGATACTTGTAAGCATGCATAGTGATCGAGGATGGATATAAGTCCAAGGATAGGTAATACATGAAGCAAAGATCAAGAGGGAGCACACTCTAGTAGTTTCTGCAAGGATGCAGATATTCAGAGGGAGTCAACCACTTCTCACAATCCACATCATAATGGAGTTGCAAAGATTCAGAGGGAATCAACCCATCAAACAAACAAAGATAAGTATTTGAATTATCATTTCTTGCATATTTGATTGTTTAAATAATACTATTCAATCATGTATATACTGATGTTCCTAGAATTAGGTGGTGTATTTTGGCATATTAGAATAATTGCATTAATGAACATCATACTACTATATGCATATAATGGGTAAGTGGCCTATGGCACTGTACAACATTCCATTACTACTTATCTAGAATGAAACCTCTTTGCTGACATGTTGAGAGTAGTGCAAAACTCTTAACGATGTTCTGGTAGAGATTGGAAGGAATCTAGAAAGTTATGGGATATGGATGAATGTTGTATTGAAGCATTGGCTAAAATAATTGCATGACTATATGACATATTTCTTTATGTGTAATAATTTGTTCTGAAAACTATGAGAAGTTTCTAATCATGCAATTTAACTTGTTTTGTAGGAAAGATCGTATACGAGCACCTACAAAAGAAGGACTACAACATTTGTTTCAGCAACAAAATTATCTATTGAAGATATTGAATATATTGAAGTTCCCAACATTCGGGAAGAATGCCATGATCGAG
The DNA here is from genome assembly GCA_027924585.1 of Larix kaempferi. Lineage (NCBI taxonomy): Eukaryota > Viridiplantae > Streptophyta > Pinopsida > Pinales > Pinaceae > Larix > Larix kaempferi. The sequence continues at coordinate 8,897,651 of BSBM01000893.1, forward strand.
GAGTTCCAGTCGATCATGAAGAATGATGTTTCGGATGTAGTCCCAAGACCAGATGGGAAGTCTTTTGTTACATCCAAGTGGATCTACAAGATCAAGCATGCTACAGATGGTAGGATGGAGAAATACAAAGCAAGGTTTGTGGCTCGTGGATTCTCCCAGAAAGAGGGATTGAGTATGAAGAGACTTCTACACCTATAGCCATATACACTTCCATCAGATCAATACTTGCTCTGGCTGCAGTGATGAAATGGAAGATACACCGGATGGATGTCAAGATAGCTTTCTTGAATGGTGTAGTCGAAGAAGAAGTGTATGTGGAGCAGCCACTTGTTTTTTGAGACACATGATGGGAAGTCACATGTGTACAGATTGAAGAAAGCCTTGTATGGGTTGAAGCAAGCTCCGAGAGCTTGGTATGGTAGGATAGACAGCTTTCTATCTAGTTTGGGCTTTACCAATAGTAAAGCGGATTCCAACCTTTAATACAAGGTTGAGGAAGGAAATCCAGTGATACTACTTTTGTATGTGGATGACCTATTTGTTACAGGTGATGATAGTTTGATTGCCGACACACAGCGGAAGCTTGCTGCCGAGTTCGAGTTGAATAACTTGGGGATGATGCACTATTTTCTAGGCATGGAGGTGTGGCAGACTACAGATGGGATCTTCCTTGGACAAGGGAAGTATGCAATAGATATCCTGAAAAGGTTCGGGATGATGGACAGCAAGGCCATGGCCACACCTATGGCATCAAAGCTGAAGCTTCTATGTGATGCTTCATCTGATCCGGTTGATGTCACTATGTATCGTCAGATGATTGGGTCCTTGATGTACCTGATGAACACAAGACCAAACATTTGCTCTGTGGTGAACACATTGAGCAAGTTCCTGACGGATCCGAGAGGTGTTCACCTGGTTGTTGTAAAGCATATTCTGAGGTACTTGAAGGGTACGGTTGATTATGGGCTCAAGTATGATGCAAATCAAAAGTTTAACCTGTAGGGTTATGTTTATTCTGACTGGGCAGGCAGTGCTACAGATAGGAAGAGCACATATGGGTGCTACTTCAGTATGGAATCAGGTGTGATCTCTTGGTTTAGCAAGAAACACTCCTGCATAGCACTGAGTACAACCGAAGCAAAGTATGTTGTAGCTTGTTCGGCTAGTTGCGAGGAAGTATGGCTTCAGAAGCTACTGTCTGAGTTATTTGATCTCCCACTGGAGGCTACTGGTATCCTTTGTGACAACCAGAGTTGTGTGAAGCTATCAGAGAATCCAGTGTTCCACGACAAGTCGAAACACATTGACATCAAATATCACTATATCAGGGATATGGTGTAGAGAGGAGCAGTGAAGCTCCTATATGTTGCGAAGGATGAGCAGGTTGCAGATGTACTGACGAAACCACTAGCCAGAGTGAAATTTGAGTAGTTCAGAGAGAGCCTTGGTGTTCTTCAAATTGATGACACTTCGAGGAAGAAGTGATGGAGACATTTGCTGGAGCCATTCTAAGCATGATGAGAGGAGGATCCTTCCCATGGCTATGGATGTAAGCGTTGGATGATGAGCATCAAGATGATGCTCCAGTTACTGCTCTATGTATGTATGCATCATGTTGGATGCTAGATATGATCAGTGGATCATTTATATGTATGTATGCATCATGTTCGATGCTGGATATGATCAGTGGATCATTTATATGTATGTATGCATCATGTTGGATGCTCGATATGATCAGTGGATCATTTATATGTATGTATGCATCATGTTGGATGCTGGATATGATCAGTTGGATTATTTATATGTATATGTATGTACACATCATGTTGGATGCTGGATATGATCAGTTGGATCATTTATATGTATATGTATGTACGCATCATGTTGGATGATGGATATGATCAGTTGGATCATGTGTATGTATCTGCAGATGTATCAGATGGATACATGGTATGATCAGGTAGATCATGTATGTTGATATGTATTAGGTATGATCAGGTTGACCATGTATTTGTATGTGTATCAAGTGGATACATTGTATGATCAGGTAGATCATGTATGATGATATGTATCAGGAAGATACTGTGTATGCATCAGGTGGATGCATTCTATGATCAGGATGATCATGGATGACGAGCTTCAAGATGTTGCTCCAGATGACATGCATCAAGATGATGCAGTGTTGATGATCAGGATGATCATATGTACATCAAGATGATGTATGGTGAGTATCAGGTTGATACTCTATGGCCATGGAACAGATTTTGCAGATAAGCATATAATTTGTGCCCTGGGAGATTTGTAGATACTCTTTCGAGGTTTTTCCTATGGCATGTAATTTGTTCCCTGGGATATCTGGAAAATTCTCTTTCGAGGTTTTGCTTAGGAGAACATATAATTTGTTCCCTAGGAGATTTGCAGGTACTCTTTCGAGATTTTTCCCATGGCATGTAATTTGTTCCCTGGGATATCTAGCAAATACTCTTTTGATGTTTTGCACTATGGCATGTAATTTGTGTCCTGGTAGATCTAATAGGTTGAGCCCTGTGCTCGTAATTAGTCTTGGGATGCTCTTTCGAGGTTTTTCCATGACCACATGTAATTTGTGCCTTGGGAGATACGATAGGTTGAGCCCTGTGCTCGTAATCAGTCCTGGGATGCTCTTTCGAGGTTTTGTGGTGACCACATGTAATTTGTACCCTAAGAGATCTGATAGGTTGAGCCATGTGCTCGTAATTAGTCCTCGGATTCTCTTTTGAGGTTTTGTGGTGGGGTCACATATAATAGCACCCTGGGAATCCGACAGGTAGATCCGTGCACTCGTAATAGCCTGGATGCTCTTGCGAGGTTTTGTGATGCATGTAATAAGTGCTAAGATTTCCACAGTATGGCCAGTGATGATGAAGACCTGTAGGTGGTGGCCCTACATCCAGTATGAAAAAGGATTGGTTCTGTAGAACTTCCTATGATGAGTAGATTCAGAGATTGATTGAGATAGCAGCAGCAGTGATGATGACGATGACTCGATGATGATTATCCAGTGATGATGATCCAGAGAAGAAGACTTGTGCTAGAAGACCTGTGTCGAGAAATACCTTCCTAGTTAAGAGGGAGTGTTGATGTATATGTAACTTCAGAATGTATTTCACATATATGTGTGTTGTATTCCTATAGAGATGTTATTATTCCTCTATATGAAAGTGTTTGTATTCCTATAGATATGTTATTATTCCTCTATATATGGAAGTGTCATCATTTATATTGTAAGTGTCGTAACTTATACTTGATGGGTTATTAGACCACCTTGTTGGGGTCTGCCCTATATAAGTCATGTGGGTCAAAGAGTTATTAGACCACCCTATTGGGGGTCGGCCATGTGGGTCAAAGGGTTATTGGACCACCCTATTGGGTGTCGGCCGAGTCAGCATTGTGTTATGTGGTTAAGTTGAGGACGACCTAGTAAAGGTTATTAGGAAAGTCAAGTCAAGTATAAATAGAGTGTGCGAGGCACTCTATTTGATCATTCTATTCTCACACACACTCTTTGGAGAGTAGCGCACTTGTGGAGGAGGAGAAGCTGTTGCTAGGAGATGTCTATCTCTTATGCTTGGGTTGTATCATTGCTCTATCTATCTATGAGGAATTTATTGGGGTTTTCCACCTTTATGGTTTTCCCCAAATAAACTATGTGTCTCTTGTTTGCTTGCATTATTGTGTCCATGATTGATATGCTATACATGTTGTTCTCTTAGTTAAGATCCTAGATAAGATTGAAGTAAATTCTGAAAAATTAACACTTCGAGCTTTCACTGTAAACCACAAAGATACCCTTCTTTCCAGAAGGATTTAGTTTTGTCCTCTTTTCCTTTGGAATGTGTGTGTATACAGGACAGCCAAATATTCTGAGATGGTTAAATTCTGGTTTCTTACCAAAGAAAACTTCTTCGGGTGTCTTGTTTTCCAGTATCTTGTGAGGTGTTCTGTTTTGCACATACACAGCTATCCTAGCTGCTTCTTCCCATAGATGCTTAGGTAGATCCTCGTCATGAAGCATTACTAGTGATGCTTCCATGATAGTTCTATTCATCCTTTCTATAACTCCATTTTGTTGTGGATTGTAAGGAGTAGTCAACTCCCTCTTAATCCTTGAATCACTACATAACTTCTTGAAGTCACTTGAAGTGAATTCTCTTCCATTGTCGGATCTGAAGGTCTTGATCTTCTTATTAGTTTGATTTTCTATCAAGGCTTTGAATTCCTTGAACTTATCAAACACTTCATCTTTAGTCTTCAAGAAATAAACCCAAGTCTTCCTAGATAAATCATCAATGAAGGAAACATAGTATACATACCCACTCAAAGAATTGGATGACATTGGACCGCATACATCGGAGTGGATAATCTCCAAGATTCCTTTTGCTTTACTTTCACTACTCGTAAATGCCTTCTTTATGTTCTTTCCTTTTGCACATCCTTTGCAAATACCTTCATGCTTTGACTGGATTTCAGGAAGACCCTTTACTACTTTGCTTGCAATTGGAAGGGCTCTATAGTGCATGTGTGCAATCCTTCTATGCCAAAGTTCACTTGGACCCATGGACTCATGTAACATGGCATGTTCAGGTTGTCCCTTCAACTTGTACAATCCTCCTTCTTGCTCTCCAATCACCACTTCATCATCTAGTGTCTTACCCTTTGGCCACATGAGTACTTGGCCATCTATAAATGCAACTCTCATTCCCTTTGCATACAAAGATGATATGGAGAGGATATTATTCTTGAGTCCAGGTACATATAGTGTCACCTACCCAATTTTTTAGAATAATTATTTTCTACTATTATCCTTTTTGCAAAATACTTTGTGTTAAATTATAATTACAAGTTTTGTAAATAGGACCAATTAGGTCAAAGATGAATGTAATGAATCATTATTATTATTTAATAAATGAAAATGGGAGACAAACACTCAAGAAAGCTATTACAAGAGTGTTCACTGACCCACTAGGAGGAATGGAAGCTGCTGGAAGGATTGGGACAGATGGCAGCATTTGCACTCTACCATTAGCTGTTGGTATGGGACAACTCCACCTAATTTTGTGGCATTTCCCCCTCCAGGTGGAGGGAGGTGAGCAGGTAGCTCACTAATGACCAGTTAATTACAAAAAGACCTAGGCAGCCTATAAAAGGCAATTCAAATTGAGCAGGGAGCTCTCACAATGTTTTCTGCAGAAACATTTACTCATGTGCATCAGGTGATGACTGAGAGATTCGAATAGGGAGGTTGTGGAGAGTGCAAGTATAAGTCTGCAAATGTTATGAGAAGGACATACCAGAGGTGCTGGTGCAGGTCCCATTGACTACTAAGCTTGTAAGGCTGGATAAATTTCTTGTTGCTGCAAGTGGATACCCTAAGAACTTCCTTCCTCCTGGTGGATCAGTGGATAGGCTCGGGGGTCCTAAGGCAGACATCTTGGCTTCTTAGGAGCAGGTTGGGTGGAACAGGCTTCTTGAGTGATTTGTTCCTCCTATCACACTCAAGTTCTATTCTTTTTTTTGGGTTTCCAATCACATGAACTCTCTCAGAAAGTGGCTTAGAAATTTTATTAATGACCAGTAGCAGTAAAATGTTAGATCCTGATTGATTTTAAGTTGCTGAACTGATAAAATGACTCCTCTGCATTTTTCCCCATGCGTGAAGCTGCATCGTACTCCAGTATAGAGAGGTAGCATTAAATCTCTTCATTTAAAAGTGAAACCTAACATGCATCTAAATTCATAATCCCAAAGAGACACCCATGCACAGACTTATCTTCCCCATGCATCTTATATTTTAGCAGCTACAGATTAGATCTCTGCATGCATCGAATATACTGTTCAACTCTGTATGCTGAAACAACCTACCAGAAACTAGTTATAACAGTAATTTCCTTTCTGACTTCTGAAGGTAGACATGGTGTTAGCATATAGAGTTTATTGATCATCAGTTATTTCTTCAAAAAAAAGGGAAACCAATATCATGCATTTTGTTTAACCACTTTCCCATTCTTCTATTTTAATTGTTATTTGAATCTGACCGATTTTATAGAAATTATTGTCTTCACTGTGTTATATTTGTGCAAAAAGAAAGGTACTGTATTATTCTATCATTTCTTCAGAAGTCCAAACTGGACGAATACAGGGAGATAGAGTTAAGTAGACAAAATGTTAAACTAATAGGCAAATTAAACTAATTGACGAATACACTGTAATTTTCTTTGATTCCGTATTATCAACTGTATGTGGTAGAATTTAAATCATAGCATAGCATGTTCTTAAATGAAAAGAAAAGGGTAGTAATTATTTTATCAACTGAGAGAGTAAAATATTGCATCTCTACACCCAAACCAGGGTTTGATCTGTTCTTGCCATACTAATATTTACAAACATTTAACAGCTGCAAAATCAAATGTTTCATCTCATAAAATTATCATAGATAATCTAACTCTAGAATTAGAACTGTTGTTCTTACATGTAAATGTCATTACAGCCCAACACTTTCATTTTAGAACTCCATTCTTGCATTCTCATTGATAGGATAGGGTTTAGCACAACACACAGTGGTATTCAAACTGAACCAACACCCTTTTATTAACAGCTTAACTCAAGTATGCACTGACGTTTTGTAAGCTAGCTATTCCATTATCATCTTACAACCATCCATTGGATAAACACTTAAAGACATGCTTTTCATTCTTTTGAAAGCAAATTCGAAAATTAGAGTTCAAAACACCATACGTAAATATTAAACCTCAGCACTGAAAGTTCCATTTAAAAATACAATCGTAGTAGTCTTACAGAAAACCTTTTTGTTTGCTGATTTCTTCATTCAAAACCCATTTCACACTATACAGCTGTTGCCAAGACAAACCATAGACAACATTTCCTTTCCTTACAGTTCAACATTCGTTTCCGACGTCGATTTAGAGGTGCAAACTATAAACATTAAACATTTAAATGCTGTAGAGATCATTGCAACAACAAAGATTCAAAACCCTATCGAGTTCGCCGAGCCAAGACATGGCTGGCCTTACATCTATGCTAACAAAAAAAAACATAACAGTAATGTTTCCCCAAAGTTGCAGGTGAGGGAAAACCCATTGCCGAGAAAACACATTCCAAAACCCTGCCGACACTCACAACTGTCGACCAAGTCCGAATCCAGGAGAACCATGAGGTAGGGTACCACCGACGCTTACCGGTGGGTTTGATGTATTTCCCTGTCAATGTTCCAAGCACACTATTGTTCACTAAGAGGTAACTTGTCAAGCAATCATGCTCAGGGTTAAACAATATTCATGAGATGTCGATGCATGCAACAAAGATAACTCTAAACTTTTGCAACAACACTGTACTTGCATTATTGATAGAAGAGTGACGAATCCATCCATCTACTTTGAAGGAGAAAGACCCTACTCGTAGGGCACACTGTGTCAATGCTTGCGAAACTTGCAACCCAATTTTGAAACCCCAGACCTTCAAGTTGCTATAATGCCACTAAACGGACGCACTCGTCCAACCCTGTGGATTGCTACACTATTCTTTTCTAGACTCGGCCTCCATTGATCATATTCATTCACAGATTGAAGGCTGCTACAAATCTCAGGTTCGAGGCTGAGGGAGGCTAAACACATCAAAACCTAAGTGCCTCCCGGCTGGTTGGCCTCACCTAAAACCCTACCACCGAAACAAATGACCAAGAAAACGTTACAATATCCCATAAGTTACATTTAGGGTTCACTACAATCCCAACGCACAACAATCAATGATGGAGATCTACTTTCTATAAGCCACGTTGGAGGGTGGTAGATACGGTGTTAAATCACCCATCCACCTCCTAAGCCATGACGATGCCAACTCTATTGACACTGAGGCAGGAGGCCCATTACAACTAAGCACTGGTGAACCTTCTCACATGCTGGACATCCATTAAAACGTGCACGTAATATTACCATTAACGCTATGTCCAGACAACTTGATTACAAACCCAATCATTTACGATACCTTTAAATTCGTATGCAGACATTTTACAACGCCATCATATCCACCTGCTAACCATAAGATCGATGTCATTGCATTAACTTTATAAATCATACTAAGATTAAAACATATATATTGGTAGCATGTATAAAAGATCTTTTATGTTCCATGTAAGACGATACAAGGGCACTCATAGCATAACACAATAACCTAGGTCGCATTCGATCCTAAGGTATGGGTAGTTTCCGCCCCACTTATCATAAAATTCATTATAGAATTCATTGAGCTTTGCCCATGTCATAACTTTATATGGACACACCCTTTAGGGTATAGTCACCACCTAAGAACCATTGTATAAATTGCAATGGTAACATATTAATGTAAATCATATCACCATTACAATTGCTTAGGTAATAAAGAACTTAGAATCACCTTGTCGCCTTCACTATGGTTTGCATAGGACCATGTTCCTTGTCTTAGATTTGTCACAAGTCGAAACTTATAAATAGGATGTTTTAAAAAGCCGCAAGTCATTCATGGAATAATAACAAGTGGATTCATAAACTCCTAATGAAGAAAATTAATAACAACCACACTTTGAAATTCACGACTTCTGCAGTTTTTGAGCTAGTCAAGATACTCCTTACAAAATTAAAAAAGAACCCATACCTGTGGCGTCAAAGTACTAGCAGTTATCATTTTTGGAAATGGTTATTAAACACTCTTAATTTATCGCTATCTCTTACCTGTGAATCTGCACATGAAGGACAGGTACAATGCTTTAGCTGAGTAGCTAAGTAAGCCTTGGGGCACCTCGTGGGACCCCTTTCATCATCATCCAGAAATTTTGAACTGTCAGTACTTGTCGAAGAGAATTCTGTTTTCCAAATGTGCCAAAATTTTCAATCATTCAAGCATATAAATAAATGTCATGATCATTAATTGGATTCATGACATGTCACCGACACGAAACACCATCAGAAAACAAAGAAAACAAAGCAGTAAGTTGTCCCTACAAAATGATGTAATTATTAATTATTGCTTTACTAAACATTTATTATTTCCACATTTTACAATTATTAGCATTAAATGATGATTTAGAAATTTTTAAATTTTTATGAAAATATCGGGATGTTACATATAGAACATGTTTCATCTTCAAAGACTTCCCAGAGTCTAACTTGTAGGAGGCTTCACCACTTTCTTTTATAGAATATTGGTAGTCATCCCCAAGTTTCACCTTGTGAGGTGACTCATGTTTAGATAGGTCTATAAAGGATTCTCTAAATCCCATCCATGTGAGATAGTACCTGTGAGAGAAGAGATCAGCACATATTCTTCCTCACTTGAGGAGTCTTCACTTTCTACCCTCTTCTTCTTCTTGGGAGGTTCATCATCCTCAGCAGCATGAGCATGATACCTCTTCTTGTTGGTCTTCTTCTTATTGTTGAATAATTCTTTTCTTTTCTTTGGACATTCAGAAGCAAAATGCCCTTTCTCATTTCATGAGAAGCATCTTATATCTTTCTTATCTTTTGGATGGTGGCGGTGTTGGTGGTATGAAGATCTTCTGCTTTGAGGTTTATCCTTCTTGAACTTGCTTTTCTTTGTATGTGCTGTGAAAGCTTGATCTTCACTTCCCATATTTTCTTCTCTAGCCACAAGCCTAGCTTCTTCTTGGGAACATTCCTCCCATAGTCTACTGAAAGAGATCAATTTCTTTCTTGCATAGATTCGTTGGATGAAGGAGTCCCATGACCTTGGTAGGCCATTCAATGTGGTCATTACAATTTCTCCATTCTCCACCACTTCTTCCACAGCTTCAATTTGTTCCTTGATTTGAGAGATCTTAGAAAAGTAGGATTGGATGGTCTCTCCATTCTGGATCTTTACCCCTTTCAATTGGTTCCGCAGAGTCATCTTCTGATTTATGTTCTTTCCTTCAAACAACTTGTTCAAGGAGTCAAACATCTCTTTAGGTGTCATTAGGGAAGACACATGGGGTATGAGATGGCCCTTGATAGAATCAGCAATGATTCTCTTGGCTTTGACCAAGTTCTTGTTGTGTAAGGCCTTAGCCTCTTCTCCCTCTGGGACTGGAACCTCTTCACTTATGTAAGTGTCTGATTCATTCTCTTCTAGGATTAATCCAATCCTATACTTCGAGGCTGGGAAGTTATCATCTCCTTCAAGCTTATCCTCAAGCTTGGTGTGGTGAGACATCTTAAGGAGTACTTCAAATGGAAATAAAAAGTTTTAGGTCTTACCACTTGATTTGCTGAAAACTGGATCAGGAAGATACTGTGTATGCATTAGGTGGATGCATTCTATGATCAGGATGATCATGGATGACGAGCTTCAAGATGTTGCTCCAGATGACATGCATCAAGATGATGCAGTGTTGATGATCAGGATGATCATATGTACATCAAGATGATGTATGGTGAGTATCAGGTTGATACTCTATGGCCATGGAACAGATTTTGCAGATAAGCATATAATTTGTGCCCTGGGAGATTTGTAGATACTCTTTCGAGGTTTTTCCTATGGCATGTAATTTGTTCCCTAGGATATCTGGAAAATTCTCTTTCGAGGTTTTGCTTAGGAGAACATATAATTTGTTCCCTAGGCGATTTGCAGGTACTCTTTCGAGATTTTTCCCATGGCATGTAATTTGTTCCCTGGGATATCTAGCAAATACTCTTTTGAGGTTTTGCACTATGGCATGTAATTTGTGTCCTGGTAGATCTAATAGGTTGAGCCCTGTGCTCGTAATTAGTCCTGGGATGCTCTTTCGAGGTTTTTCCATGACCGCATGTAATTTGTGCCTTGGTAGATACGATAGGTTGAGCCCTGTGGTCGTAATCAGTCCTGGGATGCTCTTTCGAGGTTTTGTGGTGACCACATGTAATTTGTACCCTAAGAGATCCGATAGGTTGAGCCATGTGCTCGTAATTAGTCCTCGGATTCTCTTTTGAGGTTTTATGGTGGGGTCACATATAATAGCACCCTGGGAATCCGACAGGTAGATCCGTGCACTCGTAATAGCCTGGATGCTCTTGCGAGGTTTTGTGATGCATGTAATAAGTCCTAAGATTTCCACAGTATGGCCAGTGATGATGAAGACCTGTAGGTGGTGGCCCTACATCCAGTATGAAAAAGGATTGGTTCTGTAGAACTTCCTATGATGAGTAGATTCAGAGATTGATTGAGATAGCAGCAGCAGTGATGATGACGATGACTCGATGATGATTATCCAGTGATGATGATCCAGAGAAGAAGACTTGTGCTAGAAGACCTGTGTCGAGAAATACCTTCCTAGTTAAGAGGGAGTGTTGATGTATATGTAACTTCAGAATGTATTTCACATATATGTGTGTTGTATTCCTATAGAGATGTTATTATTCCTCTATATGAAAGTGTTTGTATTCCTATAGATATGTTATTATTCCTCTATATATGGAAGTGTCATCATTTATATTGTAAGTGTCGTAACTTATACTTGATGGGTTATTAGACCACCTTGTTGGGGTCTGCCCTGTATAAGTCATGTGGGTCAAAGAGTTATTAGACCACCCTATTGGGGGTCGGCCATGTGGGTCAAAGGGTTATTGGACCACCCTATTGGGTGTCGGCCGAGTCAGCATTGTGTTATGTGGTTAAGTTGAGGACGACCTAGTAAAGGTTATTAGGAAAGTCAAGTCAAGTATAAATAGAGTGTGCGAGGCACTCTATTTGATCATTCTATTCTCACACACACTCTTTGGAGAGTAGCGCACTTGTGGAGGAGGAGAAGCTGTTGCTAGGAGATGTCTATCTCTTATGCTTGGGTTGTATCATTGCTCTATCTATCTCTGAGGAATTTATTGGGGTTTTTCACCTTTATGGTTTTCCCCAAATAAACTATGTGTCTCTTGTTTGCTTGCATTATTGTGTCCATGATTGATATGCTATACATGTTGTTCTCTTAGTTAAGATCCTAGATAAGATTGAAGTAAATTGTGAAAAATTAACACTTCGAGCTTTCACTGTAAACCACAAAGATACCCTTCTTTCCAGAAGGATTTATTTTTGTCCTCTTTTCCTTTGGAATGTGTGTGTATACAGGACAGCCAAATATTCTGAGATGGTTAAATTCTGGTTTCTTACCAAAGAAAACTTCTTCGGGTGTCTTGTTTTCCAGTATCTTGTGAGGTGTTCTGTTTTGCACATACACAGCTATCCTAGCTGCTTCTTCCCATAGATGCTTAGGTAGATCCTCGTCATGAAGCATTACTAGTGATGCTTCCATGATAGTTCTATTCATCCTTTCTATAACTCCATTTTGTTGTGGATTGTAAGGAGTAGTCAACTCCCTCTTAATCCTTGAATCACTACATAACTTCTTGAAGTCACTTGAAGTGAATTCTCTTCCATTGTCGGATCTGAAGGTCTTGATCTTCTTATTAGTTTGATTTTCTATCAAGGCTTTGAATTCCTTGAACTTATCAAACACTTCATCTTTAGTCTTCAAGAAATAAACCCAAGTCTTCCTAGATAAATCATCAATGAAGGAAACATAGTATACATACCCACTCAAAGAATTGGATGACATTGGACCGCATACATCGGAGTGGATAATCTCCAAGATTCCTTTTGCTTTACTTTCACTACTCGTAAATGCCTTCTTTATGTTCTTTCCTTTTGCACATCCTTTGCAAATACCTTCATGCTTTGACTGGATTTCAGGAAGACCCTTTACTACTTTGCTTGCAATTGGAAGGGCTCTATAGTGCATGTGTGCAATCCTTCTATGCCAAAGTTCACTTGGACCCATGGACTCATGTAACATGGCATGTTCAGGTTGTCCCTTCAACTTGTACAATCCTCCTTCTTGCTCTCCAATCACCACTTCATCATCTAGTGTCTTACCCTTTGGCCACATGAGTACTTGGCCATCTATAAATGCAACTCTCATTCCCTTTGCATACAAAGATGATATGGAGAGGATATTATTCTTGAGTCCAGGTACATATAGTGTCACCGACCCAATTTTTTAGAATAATTATTTTCTACTATTATCCTTTTTGCAAAATACTTTGTGTTAAATTATAATTACAAGTTTTGTAAATAGGACCAATTAGGTCAAAGATGAATGTAATGAATCATTATTATTATTTAATAAATGAAAATGGGAGACAAACACTCAAGAAAGCTATTACAAGAGTGTTCACTGACCCACTAGGAGGAATGGAAGCTGCTGGAAGGATTGGGACAGATGGCAGCATTTGCACTCTACCATTAGCTGTTGGTATGGGACAACTCCACCTAATTTTGTGGCATTTCCCCCTCCAGGTGGAGGGAGGTGAGCAGGTAGCTCACTAATGACCAGTTAATTACAAAAAGACCTAGGCAGCCTATAAAAGGCAATTCAAATTGAGCAGGGAGCTCTCACAATGTTTTCTGCAGAAACATTTACTCATGTGCATCAGGTGATGACTGAGAGATTCGAATAGTGAGGTTGTGGAGAGTGCAAGTATAAGTCTGCAAATGTTATGAGAAGGACATACCAGAGGTGCTGGTGCAGGTCCCATTGACTACTAAGCTTGTAAGGCTGGATAAATTTCTTGTTGCTGCAAGTGGATACCCTAAGAACTTCCTTCCTCCTGGTGGATCAGTGGATAGGCTCGGGGGTCCTAAGGCAGACATCTTGGCTTCTTAGGAGCAGGTTGGGTGGAACAGGCTTCTTGAGTGATTTGTTCCTCCTATCACACTCAAGTTCTATTCTTTTTTTTGGGTTTCCAATCACATGAACTCTCTCAGAAAGTGGCTTAGAAATTTTATTAATGACCAGTAGCAGTAAAATGTTAGATCCTGATTGATTTTAAGTTGCTGAACTGATAAAATGACTCCTCTGCATTTTTCCCCATGCGTGAAGCTGCATCGTACTCCAGTATAGAGAGGTAGCATTAAATCTCTTCATTTAAAAGTGAAACCTAACATGCATCTAAATTCATAATCCCAAAGAGACACCCATGCACAGACTTATCTTCCCCATGCATCTTATATTTTAGCAGCTACAGATTAGATCTCTGCATGCATCGAATATACTGTTCAACTCTGTATGCTGAAACAACCTACCAGAAACTAGTTATAACAGTAATTTCCTTTCTGACTTCTGAAGGTAGACATGGTGTTAGCATATAGAGTTTATTGATCATCAGTTATTTCTTCAAAAAAAAGGGAAACCAATATCATGCATTTTGTTTAACCACTTTCCCATTCTTCTATTTTAATTGTTATTTGAATCTGACCGATTTTATAGAAATTATTGTCTTCACTGTGTTATATTTGTGCAAAAAGAAAGGTACTGTATTATTCTATCATTTCTTCAGAAGTCCAAACTGGACGAATACAGGGAGATAGAGTTAAGTAGACAAAATGTTAAACTAATAGGCAAATTAAACTAATTGACGAATACACTGTAATTTTCTTTGATTCCGTATTATCAACTGTATGTGGTAGAATTTAAATCATAGCATAGCATGTTCTTAAATGAAAAGAAAAGGGTAGTAATTATTTTATCAACTGAGAGAGTAAAATATTGCATCTCTACACCCAAACCAGGGTTTGATCTGTTCTTGCCATACTAATATTTACAAACATTTAACAGCTGCAAAATCAAATGTTTCATCTCATAAAATTATCATAGATAATCTAACTCTAGAATTAGAACTGTTGTTCTTACATGTAAATGTCATTACAGCCCAACACTTTCATTTTAGAACTCCATTCTTGCATTCTCATTGATAGGATAGGGTTTAGCACAACACACAGTGGTATTCAAACTGAACCAACACCCTTTTATTAACAGCTTAACTCAAGTATGCACTGACGTTTTGTAAGCTAGGTATTCCATTATCATCTTACAACCATCCATTGGATAAACACTTAAAGACATGCTTTTCATTCTTTTGAAAGCAAATTCGAAAATTAGAGTTCAAAACACCATACGTAAATATTAAACCTCAGCACTGAAAGTTCCATTTAAAAATACAATCGTAGTAGTCTTACAGAAAACCTTTTTGTTTGCTGATTTCTTCATTCAAAACCCATTTCACACTATACAGCTGGTTCCAAGACAAACCATAGACAACATTTCCTTTCCTTACAGTTCAACATTCGTTTCCGACGTCGATTTAGAGGTGCAAACTATAAACATTAAACATTTAAATGCTGTAGAGATCATTGCAACAACAAAGATTCAAAACCCTATCGAGTTCGCCGAGCCAAGACATGGCTGGCCTTACATCTATGCTAACAAAAAAAAACATAACAGTAATGTTTCCCCAAAGTTGCAGGTGAGGGAAAACCCATTGCCGAGAAAACACATTCCAAAACCCTGCCGACACTCACAACTGTCGACCAAGTCCGAATCCAGGAGAACCATGAGGTAGGGTACCACCGACGCTTACCGGTGGGTTTGATGTATTTCCCTGTCAATGTTCCAAGCACACTATTGTTCACTAAGAGGTAACTTGTCAAGCAATCATGCTCAGGGTTAAACAATATTCATGAGATGTCGATGCATGCAACAAAGATAACTCTAAACTTTTGCAACAACACTGTACTTGCATTATTGATAGAAGAGTGACGAATCCATCCATCTACTTTGAAGGAGAAAGACCCTACTCGTAGGGCACACTGTGTCAATGCTTGCGAAACTTGCAACCCAATTTTGAAACCCCGGACCTTCAAGTTGCTATAATGCCACTAAACGGACGCACTCGTCCAACCCTGTGGATTGCTACACTATTCTTTTCTAGACTCGTCCTCCATTGATAATATTCATTCACAGATTGAAGGCTGCTACAAATCTCAGGTTCGAGGCTGAGGGAGGCTAAACACATCAAAACCTAAGTGCCTCCCGGCTGGTTGGCCTCACCTAAAACCCTACCACCGAAACAAATGACCAAGAAAACGTTACAATATCCCATAAGTTACATTTAGGGTTCACTACAATCCCAACGCACAACAATCAATGATGGAGATCTACTTTCTATAAGCCACGTTGGAGGGTGGTAGATACGGTGTTAAATCACCCATCCACCTCCTAAGCCATGACGATGCCAACTCTATTGACACTGAGGCAGGAGGCCCATTACAACTAAGCACTGGTGAACCTTCTCACATGCTGGACATCCATTACAACGTGCACGTAATATTACCATTAACGCTATGTCCAGACAACTTGATTACAAACCCAATCATTTACGATACCTTTAAATTCGTATGCAAACATTTTACAACGCCATCATATCCACCTGCTAACCATAAGATCGATGTCATTGCATTAACTTTATAAATCATACTAAGATTAAAACATATATATTGGTAGCATGTATAAAAGATCTTTTATGTTCCATGTAAGACGATACAAGGGCACTCATAGCATAACACAATAACCTAGGTCGCATTCGATCCTAAGGTATGGGTAGTTTCCGCCCCACTTATCATAAAATTCATTATAGAATTCATTGAGCTTTGCCCATGTCATAACTTTATATGGACACACCCTTTAGGGTATAGTCACCACCTAAGAACCATTGTATAAATTGCAATGGTAACGTATTAATGTAAATCATATCACCATTACAATTGCTTAGGTAATAAAGAACTTAGAATCACCTTGTCGCCTTCACTATGGTTTGCATAGGACCATGTTCCTTGTCTTAGATTTGTCACAAGTCGAAACTTATAAATAGGATGTTTTAAAAAGCCGCAAGTCATTCATGGAATAATAACAAGTGGATTCATAAACTCCTAATGCAGAAAATTAATAACAACCACACTTTGAAATTCACGACTTCTGCAGTTTTTGAGCTAGTCAAGATACTCCTTACAAAATTAAAAAAGAACCCATACCTGTGGCGTCAAAGTACTAGCAGTTATCATTTTTGGAAATGGTTATTAAACACTCTTAATTTATCGCTATCTCTTACCTGTGAATCTGCACATGAAGGACAGGTACAATGCTTTAGCTGAGTAGCTAAGTAAGCCTTGGGGCACCTCGTGGGACCCCTTGTTAAATTTTCAGAATTTACTTCAATATGATCTAGGATCTTAACTGAGAGAACAACATGTACAGCATATCTACAGCATATCAATCATGGAGACAATAATGCAAGCACACAAGAGACACAAAGATTTACTTGGGGAAAACCATAAAGGTGAAAAACCCCAATAACTTCCTCAGAGATAGATAGAGCAATGATACAACCAACCAATAGAGATAGCCATAACCTAGCAGCAATCCTCCATAAGTGCGCCTCTCCTCCTTGAGAGCATGTGTGAGAAGTGAGTGAGTAAATAGAGTGCCTCCCGCACTCTATTTATACTTGACTTGACTTGCCTTTTTACCTAACTCATGTAGGCTCGAACTTAACCACATAATATAATGCTGACTGGGCCGACCCCCAATAGGGTGGTCTAATAACCCTTTGACCCACATGGCCGACCCCCAATAGGGTGGTCTAATAACCCTTCGACCCACATGACTTATACAGGGCCAACCCCAACAAGGTGGTCTAATAACCCATCAAGTATAAGTTACGACACTTACAATATAAATGACGACACTTCCTTATAGAGGAATAATACCATCTCTATAGGAATACAATATACATATATGTGAAATACATTTCGAAGTTACATATACATCAACACTCCCTCTTAACTAGGAAGGTATTTCTCAGCACAGTTCTTCTAGCACAAGTCATCTTCTCTGGATAATCGTCATCGAGTCATCATCATCGTCACTGCTGCTGCTATCTCAATCAATCTCTGAATCTACTCGTCATAGGAAGTTCTACAGAGCCAGTCCTTTTTCATACTGGATGTAGGCCCACCACCTGCAGGTCTTCGTCATCACTGGCCATACTGTGGAATCCTCAGGACTTATTACGTGCGTCACAAAACCTCGAAAGAGCATCCCAGGATGTTACGGGTACACAACTCCGACATGTAGGATCTCCCAGGGCGCTATTACATGTGACCCCACCACAAAACCTCGCAAGAGCATCTCAGGATGTTACGGGTACACAACTCCAACCTGAAATCTCCCAGGGCACAAATTACATGTGGTCCACCACAAAACCTCGCAAGAGCATCTCAGGATGTTACGGGTACACAACTCCGACCTGAAATCTCCCAGGGCAACGAATTACATGTGGTCATGGCAAAACCTCGCAAGAGCATCCCAGGACTGATTACGGGCACACAGCCCAACCTATCGGATCTCCCAGGGAAACGAATTACATGCCATAGGACAAAACCTCGCAAGAGCATCTGCCAGATATCCCAGGGCGCTATTATATGCCATAGGCAAAACCTCGAAAGACTATCTGCAGATCTCCCAGGGCAACGAATTACATGTCCTCCCAGAGCAAAACCTCGAAAGAGCATTTGCCAGATGTCCCAGGGCACCGAATTACATGCCATAGGCAAAACCTCGAAAGACCATCTGCAAATCTCCCAGGGCAACGAATTACATGCTCATCTGCACAACCTGATCCACGACCATAGAGTATCAACCTGATACTCACCATACATCATCCTGATGTATCCATGATCATCCTGATCATCATCACTGCAACGTCCTGCTGCATGTCATCTGGAGCAACATCCTGAAGCTCATCATCTATGATCATCCTAATCATCACTGCAACATCCTGCTGCATGATCCACCTGATCATCAATGCATCTACCTGATGCATACCAAGTATCATACATGATCCTCCTGATCATCAATGTATCCACCTGATACAAATACATGATACATATCATCATACATGATCCTCCTGATCATCAATGCATCTACCTGATGCATACCAAGTATCATACATGATCCTCCTGATCATCAATGTATCCACCTGATACAAATACATGATACATATCATCATACATGATCCTCCTGATCATCAATGCATCTACCTGATGCATACCAAGTATCTACCTGATACATATCATCATACATGATCCTCCTGATCATCAATGTATCCACCTGATACAAATACAAATACATGATACATATCACCATACATGATCCACCTGATCATACAATGTATCCACCTGATACATATACAGATACATTGTCCAAGCATCCAACATGATGCATACATACATACATAAAATGATCCAACTGATCATATCCAAGCAGAAACCAGAACATCATCCTGATGCTCATCATCCAGCGCTTACATCCACAGCCATGTGAAGGATCCTCCTTCCAACATGCTTGGAATGGCTTCAGCAAATGTGTCCATCACTTCTTCCTCAAAGTATCCTTGATCTGAAGCACGCCAAGCCTCTCTCTGAAGTACTCGAACTTCACCCTGGCTAGTGGCTTCATCAGCACATCTGCAATCTGCTCGTCCGTCGCAACATACAGGAGCTTCACAGCTCCTCTCAGCACCATATCCCTGATATAGTGATATTTGATCTCTATGTGTTTCGACCTGTCATGAAACACTGGGTTCTCGGACAGCTTCACACAACTCTGGTTATCACAGAAGATACCAGTAGCCTCCAACGGGAGATCAAATAACTCAGACAGTAGCTTCCGTAGCCATACTACCTCACAACTAGCTGAACATGCTGCAACATACTCTGCCTCAGCTGTACTCAGTGCTACGCAGGACTGCTTCCTGCTAAACCAAGAGATCACACCTGATCCCATACTGAAGCAGCACCCAGATGTGCTCTTCCTGTCTGCAGCACTGCCAGCCCAATCTGAATCAACATAACCTTCCAGGTTAAACTTTTGATTCGCCTCATACCTGAGCCCATAATCCACTGTACCCTTCAGGTACCTCAGAACATGCTTTACAGTAACCAGGTGAACACTTCTCGGATCCGTCAGGAACTGGCTCAATGTGTTCACAGCAAAGCAAATGTCTGGTCTCGTGTTCGTCAGGTACATCAAGGACCCAATCATCTGACGACACATAGAGACATCAACTGACTCAGATGAAGCATCACATAGAAGCTTCAGATTCGATGCCATAGGTGTGGCCATGGCCTTGCAATCCATCATCCCGAACCTCTTTGGGATCTCTACTGCATACTTCCCTTGTCCAAGGAAGATTCTATCTGCACTTTGCCACACCTCCATGCCAAAAACAAATAGTGCATCATCCCCAAGTTCTTCATCTCGAACTCGGTAGTAAGCTTCCGCTGCGTGTCGGCAATCAATCTATCTTCACCATACCAAGTTCTGGGAGCTTGCTTCAAGCCATACAAGGCTTTCTTCAATCTGCATACATATGACTCCCTGTCAGGTCTTGGGACTGCATCCCAAACATCTTCTTCATGATCTACGGATCATGGCATTCCATTTCTTCATCCCAGATCCTGGGAACTTCAATATCTTCAATAGATATCTTTCTTGCTGGAACAAATGTTGTAGTCCTTTTGTAGGAGATGGCATATGATCTTTCCTACACAACAAGTTAAATTGCATGATTAGAAAACATCTTATAGTTTTCAGAACAAATTCTTACACATAAAGAAATATGCCATACAGTCATGCAATTATCTTAGCCAATGCTTCAATACAACATTTATCCATATCCCGTAACTTTCTAGATGCCTTCCAATCTCTACCAGAACATTGTTAAGAGTGTGCACAACTCCCAATATGTCAGCAAAGAGGTTTCATTCTAGATAAGTAGCAATGGAATGTTGTACAGTGCCATAGGCTACTTACCCATGCATATTAGTAGTATACTGTTCATCAATGCAATTATTCTAATATGCATAATACACAACCTAATTTTAGGAACATCAGTATATACATTATTGAACAGTATTATTTAAGAAATGACAATTCAAATACTTATCTTTGTTTGTTCGTTGGGTGGACTCCCTCTAAGTCTTTGCTTCCTTGCAGGAGCTGCTGGAGTCCTAATCTGAGGTAGCTTCTTCTACACCTTTCCGTTGTGAAATGTAGAGAGATGATCAACTCCCTCTGAATATCTGCATCCTTGCAGAAACTACTGAAGTGTGCTCCTTTGCTTTCTTGTAGGAACAACTAGAGTGTGCTCCTTTGCTTTCTGGCAGGAGCAACTGGAGTGTGCTCCCTCTTGATCTTTGCTTCCTGAATTACCTGTTCTTGAACTCATATTCATCCTTGGTCCCTATGCATGCTTATTAGTATCATGAATGTGTTATCCTTGTGATCTCATATAAAATCATACATTCATTAGTATACTATTAAAACACAATAATCTCAAGCATGTATAGTCATGATCATTTCAAACAGAAATAATAAGCATGAGCATTCAAGGATTCTTATGGTTAGTCAAATCATAAGAAACATAACATGTCTAAACCTGTAATTACTCAAGCCTATGACTCTTCAGGTTAGTTGAATCATCAATCAAGATAAGAGATATAAAATGCATAAAACCTGTGATTATTCAAGCCTATACTTTCATGATTCTTCTGGTTAGTCATATCATCAATTATAATAATATACATCCAACCATGATTATTCAAACCTATGACTTCATGAATAATTATTATCAACAACAGTATAAGATCCTAACACAAGGTAGGATTTTAGCTTGATATAGGAAAAACATACCTGGATTAGCATGCTAGCTATTTATGTCTAACATACCCGCATAATGTTTTCTGGTTCTCTTTAGTGACTTGTGCTAGTAACCTGCATGTCTCATAAGTTAACCATTATAAAACTAAGTTATACATACCTCGAGAATGGATCTTCTATGAGATCCATGGCAATGGATGAATCTTTGTCCTCATGATCATATGTTCTTGAACTAGAACATGATTTGTCTTCTTGGTGTACCTTTCATGTTAGTAGACAACATAAAACTCATACAACATCACAATGTGTTAGTACAATCATAAGTGTCAACACCCTAACCAATGAATATCTTCTATCATGCATTCATAATTTTGTTAAGGTGATACGACAAATCTAAAAACAAAATTGTACTTTAACCATAATAACATGAAGACAAACATACCATAAACTTAATCATGAACAAATATCGAAACATACCTCGATGAGTCATACCTGTCGAGATCGCTTGTAATCTTGTTATGTAAGGCCTTAGCCTCATCTCCCTCTGAAACAGGAACTTCTTCACCTATGTAGGTGACCAATCCATCCTCTTCTAGGATTAACCCAATCCACTTGATGTGCAAGAACTGGACCTGGAGCTGGATATGGGTTTGTCAGAGAAACCCCAAAAATTCAAACTTTGAATTTCAAACTTCCGAAAGGATAGAAATATGTGCCTTGATGAGCTGATCAAATTGGTATATTCATAATTTGAAAACTGCAAAGTTTCACTCCTCAATTTTGCCTTTGAAACTTCCGGATTCACTGGATGTGACCCAGAACTGGGGTTTGATGAATCCCACTCTTTTTCCCAATCAAAAGGTTTGATCCAAATCTCTAAGCTTCTATTTTTCTGAGGAGCTTCCAGCCGTGGTCTCAGATTTCAAAAATTCCCATTTTTACAGAAGCCCTAATTTTCCACTTTCCTGATCAAAGTCCCGAACTAGGGTCTGATCAAGCCCGGCCTTCTGCCCAACCAAAAATTCTGATTTTGGTCTCTAAATTTTTATTTTTATGAGTAGCATTCAGCCGTGGTCTCCGATTACAAAAATTCCGACTTTCTTCAAAGCCCTAAATTCCGGAAGCCATGAATGAAGGTACCAAAAATAATTCTGTTTTGACAGAAATATGTACCTGATTGTTTCTGGTGTAACTCCGAAATTTTTGATCCACAGGGTTTGAAAAAGTTTTCTGAGATAGCCTGACCTGTTAGCTTTCCATCCTGACAGGTCTGACCTCATTTGGATTCTCTGAGAGAGAGTTATGCCAAATGTCGCAACGTGACCTGTTTTGGGATAAAACAGGAGAGCGAACTTGTACGGCGTTCCACGTGTCACTGTTTTAACTTCGGCCTCTGAAAAAGTTTCTTGAGATATATCGGCCTGTTACCTTTCCATCCTGACAGGTCTGACCTCAATTGGACTCTCTGAGAGAGAGTTATGCCAAATGTCGCAACATGACCTGTTTATGGGATAATACAGTATAGCGCACTAGTACGGAGTGCCACGTGTCACTGGTTCAACTTCGGCCTCTGAAAAAGTTTTGGGAGATAGTACAGTCTGTGTACTACCTGTCACTTTTCATGAAATTTCATTTGGAGCTTCCTAGCCCAAGTTATGACCTTTTTCCCAAGGTCACCTGATTTTGACTCAGATCTGGAAGAGGCAGAAACCCTAAATTGTACAGATCATAAATCACAAAGTACAACGAATTAGAGGTTGTCCTTTGGACACAAGATACCTGGAGATCTTAGCTTCAGCCTGTAACAATTTCAGATCCGAAAACTTCGCCAAAACGGATTTATAGCGAAAGTGCTACGATGACTGGTTTTTGCTATATCAAGCCCTAGCATCGTAAGTGCAACAAGTGTCATACATGCCATATCATGCCTTCTTTCGGGCTAGCTCTGATACCATGTTAAATTTTCAGAATTTACTTCAATATGATCTAGGATCTTAACTGAGAGAACAACATGTACAGCATATCTACAGCATATCAATCATGGAGACAATAATGCAAGCACACAAGAGACACAAAGATTTACTTGGGGAAAACCATAAAGGTGAAAAACCCCAATAACTTCCTCAGAGATAGATAGAGCAATGATACAACCAACCAATAGAGATAGCCATAACCTAGCAGCAATCCTCCATAAGTGCGCCTCTCCTCCTTGAGAGCATGTGTGAGAAGTGAGTGAGTAAATAGAGTGCCTCCCGCACTCTATTTATACTTGACTTGACTTGCCTTTTTACCTAACTCATGTAGGCTCGAACTTAACCACATAATATAATGCTGACTGGGCCGACCCCCAATAGGGTGGTCTAATAACCCTTTGACCCACATGGCCGACCCCCAATAGGGTGGTCTAATAACCCTTCGACCCACATGACTTATACAGGGCCGACCCCAACAAGGTGGTCTAATAACCCATCAAGTATAAGTTACGACACTTACAATATAAATGACGACACTTCCTTATAGAGGAATAATACCATCTCTATAGGAATACAATATACATATATGTGAAATACATTTCGAAGTTACATATACATCAACACCCCTTTCATCATCATCCAGAAATTTTGAACTGTCAGTACTTGTCGAAGAGAATTCTGTTTTCCAAATGTGTCAAAATTTTCAATCATTCAAGCATATAAATAAATGTCATGATCATTAATTGGATTCATGACATGTCACCGACACGAAACACCATCAGAAAACAAAGAAAACAAAGCAGTAAGTTGTCCCTACAAAATGATGTAATTATTAATTATTGCTTTACTAAACATTTATTATTTCCACATTTTACAATTATTAGCATTAAATGATGATTTAGAAATTTTTAAATTTTTATGAAAATATCGGGATGTTACATATAGAACATGTTTCATCTTCAAAGACTTCCCAGATTCTAACTTGTAGGAGGCTTCACCACTTTCTTTTATAGAATATTGGTAGTCATCCCCAAGTTTCACCTTGTGAGGTGACTCATGTTTAGATAGGTCTATAAAGGATTCTCTAAATCCCATCCATGTGAGATAGTACCTGTGAGAGAAGAGATCAGCACATATTCTTCCTCACTTGAGGAGTCTTCACTTTCTACCCTCTTCTTCTTCTTGGGAGGTTCATCATCCTCAGCAGCATGAGCATGATACCTCTTCTTGTTGGTCTTCTTCTTATTGTTTAATAATTCTTTTCTTTTCTTTGGACATTCAGAAGCAAAATTCCCTTTCTCATTTCATGAGAAGCATCTTATATCTTTCTTATCTTTTGGATGGTGGCGGTGTTGGTGGTATGAAGATCTTCTGCTTTGAGGTTTATCCTTCTTCAACTTGCTTTTCTTTGTATGTGCTGTGAAAGCTTGATCTTCACTTCCCATATTTTCTTCTCTAGCCACAAGCCTAGCTTCTTCTTGGGAACATTCCTCCCATAGTCTACTGAAAGAGATCAATTTCTTTCTTGCATAGATTCGTTGGATGAATGAGTCCCATGACCTTGGTAGGCCATTCAATGTGGTCATTACAATTTCTCCATTCTCCACCACTTCTTCCACAGCTTTAATTTGTTCCTTGATTTGAGAGATCTTAGAAAAGTAGGATTGGATGGTCTCTCCATTCTGGATCTTTACCCCTTTCAATTGGTTCCGCAGAGTCATCTTCTGATTTATGTTCTTTCCTTCAAACAACTTGTTCAAGGAGTCAAACATCTCTTTAGGTGTCATTAGGGAAGACACATGGGGTATGAGATGGCCCTTGATAGAATCAGCAATGATTCTCTTGGCTTTGACCAAGTTCTTGTTGTGTAAGGCCTTAGCCTCTTCTCCCTCTGGGACTGGAACCTCTTCACTTATGTAAGTGTCTGATTCATTCTCTTCTAGGATTAATCCAATCCTATACTTAGAGGCTGGGAAGTTATCATCTCCTTCAAGCTTATCCTCAAGCTTGGTGTGGTGAGACATCTTAAGGATTACTTCAAATGGAAATAAAAAGTTTTAGGTCTTACCACTTGATTTGCTGAAAACTGGATCTCGAGCTGGATTAGGGTTTGTTAGAGAAACCCTGAAAATTCAAACTTTGAATTTCAAACTTCTGAAAGGATAGAAAGATGTGCCTTGCTGAGTTGGTCAAAATGGTATACTTTGATTTTGAGATTTGCAAAATTTGACCCCTCAAAATTGCCTTCGAAACTTCTAGATTCACTAGACAAGACCCCGAACTCGGGTTTGATTTTCCCATAGCTTCACCTAACCAAAAAGTTTGATCTTGTGCTCTAAAATTTGATTTTTCTGAGGAGCTTCCAGTCGTGGTCTTAGATTCCCAAAATTCCAACTTTTTTTCAAAACCCTAATTTCCTACGAGTAGAGAGAGGCCAAAAAGTGAAAATGATCAGAATTGAATTCTGTCTCGACAAAAAGATGCGCCCTTCCATGGAGAGTCAATATAGCCTCCTACCTTTGATGATCTGTGGAGAGAAACCCAAAAATTAAGAAGCCCTAGCTTCTGGAGTTGCATAGTGCCTTCTTCTTAGGTGAGCTCTGATACCATGTTAATTTTTCGATAATTTCATTCAATATTATCTAGGATCACTAAGAGAATAACATGTGCAGCATAACAATCATAAACACAAGACACAATAGACATAGAGTTTCCTTGGGGAAAACCAAGAAGGTGAAAAACCCCGCATCTTCCTCATAGATAGAATAAGCCACAAACAAAGATCACAATGATCAAACCCAAAGAGATGTCTCTAGCAGATACTCCTCCTCCTCCACTTGTGCACCAATTTCTCTCTTAGCTATGTGATCTTGAGAAGTGAGTGAATGAATAGAATGAGAGAGACACACCGTCTATTTATACATTGAATTGACCTTCCAATAAACCAAGAGGGCTGACTTCCTAAGGAAGCCTAATAACCCATCAATACAAATGATGACACTTACAATGTAACTTGCAACACTTGCAAATATAAAAGATGACACTTCCAATTAGAGGAATAATACATCTTTGTTGGATATATAATAAAGTACAAATGTAATATACAAGTGAATATCTTCCGAAGTTACAAATACATCAACAAAGAGGCGTAGTGCTTCCCTCTCCTCCTTTTCCTTTATTCGCCCATGTGTTCGCTACTTTCTTTGCCAACCCCAATAAGAGGAGGGGAGTGGAGATTTGAGATCGCCTGGAAATGATCTGGCTAAAGGACAGGTTAAGGCATCCTCCACTGGAGGCTTCTATGGAAGCTACGACCAAGAGTAGGGGCTGCTACTGGTTCAGAGTTCGCCTAGGGTTCTGTCAAATTCCTAATGCTTGGCACTTAGGGATATCCGATTCGTTATAAAATTAAGTTAATAGGCATAGTTAATTGTTTTACTATTTTATATGAAATATGTTATAAAATTAACTTAATTAATAACTATGGTTAATTGTTTTACTACTTTATATGAAATATGTTATTTTGAATTCTTACTTTTGAGTCTTTAGTGCAACATTTCAATAATTTTACTAGAAAAACGTTTCATAGTAAAATATGTCTTAACATTAATTCAAAGAATTCATTTACTTTATGGTCATAGAACTCTTAATACATATACATCCTACTTTATAGCCATAGAACTCTTAAAACATATACTTCTTTTTTTTTAATTATTTTCATTCAACCTTCTTTGAGTGATGTATTTAACTGTTTTTAGATCTTTCCACCAAATAGATGCCTTATCACTCAAGTTGTAAATGACCATCTTTGCCTTTAAATTATTGGGATAATTGTATAATACATTTAGAGCTTGGCTTAGTGGTTTATTCTTCTTCCTATGTGATAATTCCTGTAACACCGAAGCATTTAGTTGTTCTTGATATTCTTGCATTCTAATCAACCTTTTATTATTTGTTTTATAATTTTGAAGTTTAGCTTTTAAACTTTTAATTGTTTCTAGCATTTTTGAGTTTTGTTCATTTAATTCCATCCAAACCTCCCTTATTGCTCCTTTTACATCTTTTCATTCTTGTTGTTCTGGAATTTCTTCTATTTTCCTCTATTTATCTATTTTGATTTCGTTGAACTCTAGCTGGTCGGTTTCTATCGTCTTCTTCACTAAAAAATTGCCACATTCTTTTTAATTCTTCTCTAGTATCAATATTTCTAAGGGCCAAAGAGTATATTTTTTTTATAACTAATCGTTGATCATCAAAGTTGTTTGGTAGATGAGGTTGGGATTGACTTGGTAAGGTCATCTCCTTCTTGCTTTATCATTCCAAAGCATGAAATCTGTTTATACATTTTAACTATCAGTTATCTGTGATAAATTTTATGGTCTTTTAAAGGTCTAATTTTTTTAACTTGGTTTTGATACCATTTTTGTAACACCTCTAAATCCTAACAAAAGTCACATAAATTTACAATTATTTTATATATGTTCTTTCTCATATTTAACCCAGTGGGATAGCTCAAGTGGCTGAGTGTTGTAAGTTGTGAGAAGAAGGTTTTGGGGTCAAATCCGCATGTGGCTATACATTGCTATATAAGGGCCTCACTTGATGTCCCCACTGGGTTAGCTTTGTAATCAGAGCAAAGGAGGTGTGGCCCCTTCGGGTGAGCCCCCTATGATTTATTATTGTGGATGTAGCAACCCCGATGAGGGGGTTGTGAACCACAGGTGAAAAAATATTCACTCTCATATTTACATGCTATTAAAATAATCATTGTACATGCAAATTGTATTTTATTAATGATGACTATGCATAATTTAATAATTCATCTGAGTAGTCATTCATCTTATGAGTGGTCTTGGTGCTTGATAATTTCACATTGTTTACAGGCTATCTTCGTCTTTACTTGGTTCACATCCTTATTAAGTGTAAACTTAGTTATATTAATACTCTTCAAAGTAGCAAGACCAAAAGGATATACTAGAGCGTCATTAAACTCTAAGAATTAACATTGTTATACTTCTTACAATCCTACAATAATATGTATATAATACAAGGCTATGTATTTTAATTGCATTATAGTATATAATTTACATCTAGATATGTTTACATATCTTATGCAGATCTTATGGGCACTTCCTAGAAAACCAAACCACCCTTCTTGTTGGCCCATGGTTACAAAGAATTGTCAATGCTTCCATATGCTTCAGATTCACACTATACATGGTACCATTTAATGCTAAGTACTAGATCATTATGGCTAAGTGCTCAATCAGTGTAATGCCCCATATTTTGATTAGACATATATACAATTTGGACATGCTATATTTTATTTCTTAATATTTGTTGGACTCACCATGATTGAGAAAAATATATATGTGAAATGATGGACGTGATTATATGTTATTACCATGTGTTATGGTTATCATTTATTTTATTTAGTGATGATGGTTCTATGTTTATATTGCTTTCCATAAAAAAAAATGATAAAGATATGATGTGGTACGTGGATATCGTTTACATGATATGGTCGATTGATTTACTGAATATCATATACACATGTGAAAGATTAAATTGTATATGAATGAATGATTATGATGATCGATTGATGGTCGAATGGAAAAAATTGCTATGAATGTGTGATTGAGAAATACTAACCCACAGGAAACAAGGGCCAAGTGATAGTGAGATACTTGATATGATGTGTGGAGTAGTACTTATTATATAGAAAAACCTTATTACCCAAACTGATGATAGGATGACACAAACCAATAATCTCGATAGCAACACAACATGATTTTGATAGGGTATAGATCCAATATTTTGAGAGGGATGGAGGTATTTCCCACCCTATGTTTTATGATGCTCGAGGTTGTGGAAGGGTTGTGCTGAGACACGCTTCCCCATACGTGTGATGACGATGGTCGGATGCCTCCTAGGAGAGGTTAGGTTCAATGTTTAGTCGACGCTACTGCTTTCAGGTCCTATATGTAGCCGGGTTGGTGAGCTGACACCACATCATTACTAGCAGAGGAAGGATAGGGAGGATGTGGAAGTATGATAGGATGGGATGATATGTTAGCCAGTAGGGGTTGATGGTTTATGGAACCAAGCTAGTGGTAGTAAGTACCTTTCCCTTGAGAATAATTGATTGATTATCTATTGTGAATCTAAAGTATAATTATGTTATAACTTGATTGATTAATTATTAATGATTGATGACGCTGAAACAATTATGTTGGATGTATGTTTATTTGGTTATATCTATGTGATCGTCATGTCTTGTATGTATGATTGTTCTGTCTCCATGAATGCTTATTATTTTTCCATTTAGTGTATATTCATAGGCGAGGTGATGTTTTCTTATTGTACATATATGATATATGCGTATGCTGGCCACGCCCACACACCTTGTACATGTACGCTAGTATTGATGTGATAAATACTTAACATGCTAAATGATTGTAATGTTATTCTGGATAAGAGTAATTCATGCATTAATCGAGTTCGAATAATGATTGTTTGATCATTTGGATATGAATAGATAGGTCAATTAGTTTAGTTAATAGTTACATATACGTGATGCATTAGGAATTGTCATGAGATAGTTATTGTAAATAACATAGATATTGTTCAGTGTACACCAATAGTATAGTTATTATTAACATGTTTATCTTATTGTTTAAACCATTGAATATGTTTTGTTTAAAATTAATTAGTGTTATGCTTGTATTATGTTTTTTCTTTCCTTTAAACCAATTATTATTATGGTGGTTGTTGTTATTATTATTATTATTATTAATGTTGTTGTTATTAATATGCATAATCTTATTATTATTATAATTGTTGTCAAATAAACATAGCTTAATGGTTTTTGCATAAATGGATGAATTTATCTAGACTGTTTTATGTGAATAGTAAAAGAATAATATTATTATTTTAAAAACAATTGAAAGTGATTCTTTATTTGATATTATTATATTCCATATTATATTTTTATTTAATCTTTAATTATAAATCAAACAACATTGTGGAATTGATATTTGGTTGAATAATAAAGACATGAGCATCCTCAACATGTAAAGTCAAGTTTGTATTTATTATGTAAAGTCAAGTTTGTATTTATTATATTATCCTATCGGCATTTCAAGATCAAGCGGTGGAATAAATTCTATACTATTTAACTTGTCTCATAAGTTTAAATAAGACAAGTCATACATATTCTTGAATGAAAGAAAACGATAAGAAATCTATACAAAGGGACAACCTTAGTTGTAATTGAATTATTTCACTTCCCTAGACAAACAAGGAATCTGACAAACATATTTAAACATTATTTTATCCTTGATTAGTGTGATGGCATTAATGGTTTAGAATCCCGAAAACATGGAGGCTAAGGCCGTGGAGTAAGAATGAAGTTTGGAGGAGGAAAATGGCATATAAAGGAAAGGTTTCATGGAGAAGGGCAGGGGGGTTCTTTTAGGAATCTTTGACGAGGTGGGAAACTCAAAGATTGAGGAGGGGGTTAACTCAAATGAAAATTTTGGTTTTGTGAAACTGCACTATTGAACTATGGAAGGTTTCTCTCGGTGTTATCAGTTTGTGGGATCGGGAGATAGGAAACCTCTTGGTTTCCTAGGGCCAACATGATACGAGCTGGTCGAGAGGGTCGTTTATTAGTTTGGTCACTAAGGCTTGGTAAAAAAGGAAGTACGGAAGCTACAGGAACTACCTACATAGCTATATTTGCTACATTACCCAGGTAGTCTACATGTACGAATTTGATTATTCATTTACATTTATGAATATTAATGCATAAATAAACCATCGATGAAAAATTGTATATAAAATACAATTTCTAATTTTGTATGGAAAATTTTAGAAAACAAAAATAAAAACAAAATTTTGATTCAAAACAAACTCAAATTATTATTAAACCAAGATTTAGATGATATGTTGTACATCGAATTTGACCTAGAAACTAATTTAGTGCCCTTCGAGAAGGTAGAGCACTACAGAATGGTACACTGGTTTGAACTCTTGAACCTAAGGGCCTACACGAAACAAAACTCAAACATAAATTTAAACTCTTCTACATAAAACTTAAAGATACTTTAATTCAACTACACAATCTAGCCCACCTTAAGCCATAAACCAAGCATACCGAGGGATTTTATTGATTTTATAATATTTCCCACCTCGTTGGGCGCAGGCACCAAGGTGAGAGGAAGTGGGGGGCATCCAGCAGCCACCATTCCAAACTAAGAGAGAAAAAGGAAACCATAGACAAATGAACGAAGCCTTGCAAGCTCGTCAAGTTGCAGAGCTAAACTCAGGAAAGAAGGGCGGAAATGGATGGCAACCTTGGGTTCGACCGTTTAGGTTTTTTTTTTTAAATATTTTTAATTGGTGCATGGTGGTGGGAGGACCTGGTGAGGCCGGGTAGCCTTCATGTTTCTGGTTAGAGGGTAAAGTAAGGCGGATAGGTGTCCTTCACATAATTGCCTTCCCTTTGAATTCTCATTGTAGTTTTTGGTATTCTGCCCATAGAACGGGAGGGATTTTGAATTGGTGTTTCATTTATCAAAGGTGGCAAACTCTTACATTTTATTTCGCTTGAGCGGACGAGTCAAACTATCTCTTTCCGGGTGAGCGTGAGAATTTCCTATAGCGTTCAATGCTTCAAGAATTCAGAAAACAAATGCATTTTAGTTATTATAAATTGAGTAACATAAACCAACAACAAGGGGTGAAGGATTATCAATTTGTTTTTTAAATATTTACAAATATTATTGACTTTTCCTTTAAAAATTTGTGAAGGAAAAAAAAATCCGTTGATACATTTTTTTGGATGCAAGGGAATAACAAATTTAATTTTCCACAACACACCATGCGCCATACAGTATGCAAAATAGTCGATCTGCCCTGCTTTGAAATGACTAAAAAAATACCACATACCTGAGTTGATAAGCATTCGCAAAGATCCAGAGCCAAGAACATCATATACTACTCATGAGACAATTGTAGTAACTAAAAATCCAAATCAAGAAAATTTATGGCCTTTTTGGGCGCATAAGAGTTCTACCCAACTCTTAAAAGGACAAGTTATTTACAGTGTCACCACCTGTAGTGGTTTAAATTTAGAACAAACATTTGAATCTCCGAAAGTCTACTCATTCTATGTATTAGAAAATTAATGCCTTATTCCTAAGGAGTGTTTTTTTACATTCATTGTTATTCAAAACAGTAATATGTTACAAAGTGATATTTGAAGTAATATAAATAAATTAAAATTAAATAAATATTTAAATATCTTTATAATTTTGTAAATATATTTAAATATTGGAGATCATTATATTATATGTTAAGTCATTTGACATGTAACTTGGAGGACGAGGGAATACAAGTTCTCATAGACATAGCAATCTTGGAATCAAGACATGGAGGACATATTATTATATATATATAGACATATAAACAATTTTTTTTAAAAACTAGAATATTTACAAATATTCAATAGAAATATTTAAAAAATTAAAAATTAAAAAAAAATCACATATTGCAAACCACCTGTATTTTCGTACATTGATAACCAGAAACACCTATATAAAAAAAATCTGAAGCATTCTGTAGTTGTATCAGCGGATCCAATTTAGTCATTTCTGTATCACTGGAAACCATAAAATAAAAATAAAAAAAATCCGAATTCAGTGAAACTCAGAGATCAATTCCCGTGGCCATTACAATCTGGAATTGATCTGCAGTGAAGTATATTGAATAGCTGGCTCTCGTTCCCTCAAATAAATAGAGGGACACGCTTGTCTTGAAACTATAAAAGACAATGGTGCGACATAGTTCTCTTTTACAATTTTACAATTGCTTCTCTCTATATTCCATGTTAGTATCTCCTCCAACTCATACTATATGGAACCACAATAGCTGTGTCCTTTTCATCGTACTAGGTTTTTGATAGCTAAAATTAGAATTAGGTTTACGATTTAAAAAAAAATCCTTGGAATCTTAATTTTTCTAAATTTTATGCTAATTTTTCTAATTTTTGTGTTAGAGTGAGGAGAAGCCAAGTGACCTAGAAGCTAGGTTGAAATATCTAATTATAAAATTTGGATAATTTAAAATTAAAATTTTAATATATAAATATGCAATATTAAAGTTTATATATATAAATTTTAACGTATTTTAAATTGTTCCATAAGGTTTTAAATGTTGATATATATATATTATCAACTAGTTATTATATATGTTAAAATTTATAATAAGTTAATGGCATAAGAGGTGAATGTGTTGTCACACATTACAATTATATTTGATGGATTAGTTAAAGGTTAGTCTCCTATGTTGCACCTATTTTAGTACGAGAAAGTAGAAGCATGAACATCTTGGCATTTGTAAAGATAAATCGGCAATTATTATTGAGAGTGTAGAAATACAACTTGTGAGCTATTATGGGATATCTTTGTGAGAATGATGATATGTTCTCAAGACCTCCTATTGTTGATATTAGGAACAAATCTAGTGATGGGTTGTATACATTGTCATTGAGAAGTATTGAGTTCGTAAGTTGCTACTGATTATCATAAGAGAAGGATTGGTCCATGATGAAGCATTATTCTCTAGTAACACACAACCAAGTGTATGGAATCTTGGTGTGATGTGTTGTTTACTTTGAGTTCATTGGGAAGAGTAGCTAAGCGGTTGAGCTACCTTATACTTAGGCATGGGCATAGGTATGAGCCTCGATCATGATGGTTTGTAAGGAAGCATATCAAGATGAGATTCCACTACAACGGGAAATGGTGGAGCCTAATGAACTGAGAGAAAGCTAAGACTTAGAAGATAAATTATATATTCTTTAGATGAGATGTTGTACATCGAATTTCACCCATGGAAAATTTTAAGGACCCATGCTTATTTAAAAGTGTATAAACCTTGGCAAATCTTACCAATTCTAAAATGTCAACTATAAAATATTTGGAGATATTTTTCTAAATTATTTCAATTTCTATGGATTTTATATAGTTTATATAATAATTTGGCGATTTTTAGAGTGAAAAATTTTTACCCCATCAAAATTGGGTGAAACATGGCTTCAAAAAATGCAAATTGGCGAATATTTTTTTGGAAAAAAACATGGAAAAATAGCATATGGGATTAATTTTGACCCTAAAATTATCCTTGACTTGACCTAGTGACTAATTTAGTGCCCTTCCATAAGGTAGAGCACTTCTTTAGATGAGTTAATGGATAGAAGTTAATTTACTTGATAGAAGGACGGGGTATTCTTTTGAATCACATTATAAAGGACACAAACAAGGAGATTGTATGTAGAGCTTATTAAAAGGCTATTTTACTTAGGGAAACTTGGATTTAATGAACTAGATAAATGATGTGATACGAATTTTGAGAAAATTTCTGTTAATTATACCTAATGTAGTGTTGACCATGGGTAATAATAAGAGTCATAAGAAGCTTAACACAATCATCATCCTAACTCGATTAACGTGATTGTTATTAATTGATATATATATATATATATATATATATATATATATATATATATATATATATATATATCGTTAGGATATAACAATGATTCAATAATAAACAATGAACAAGCGATAAAATGAAAAAAGTGAGATCATTGAGGAAATAAGGAGTTAGCATGAGTGATATTATATGAAATTTTGATGAGGTTAAGTGAAATAAGAATACAAAATAAATGGAAAAATAATGAATGCAAAACGAGAACCAATGTGTGTTGCAAAGAATAAAGTTACGATGTTCAAACTCCTAAAATGTGATGGAAGAAACCAATCCTCACATCAGAGATAAAATTGTTGTTACTTTTGAGAGAATAAACAAAATAAGAAATGTAGTACTAGGAAGATAGAATGATGTGTCTATAATCACATCAACATCTCATAGAGCAAGAAAAATGCTAGATGCCATGAGAATGTATTGAGTTCATATTAGTACATTGGGAGGGAATAATAATATGTAAAGTCTAAACTATCTATAAGGTTCTTGTAGAATAATGAAATAAGTATATGAAGGGTGATGGTATACAAATTCAATGGTATACTATGTGTTAGGAACCCATATCAACCCTTCTCTTTACCTTGTTGGTATATTGTTGTTGGACGCATATGCTTTGTAAGTCGACCCGTAGTATTTGTTGATACATAGTTGTTATTAGCACATGGTATTGGCCCATAGTATTAGACACATATGCTTTGTAAGTCGTCTCGTAGTATTATATGACCCATGGTATTGAACCATAGTATTGGGCATAGACTTAATATATAAGTGTGTGCTAAGGCCAATGAAGGTACCGTGAAGTTATTTGTATTGAGTTTGCTCAAAGGAGGTTTTCCCCTCGAAGTGGTCTGCGATCAACAAAAGTGATTATGAGTTCTGTTATTACTGTTATCTCGTGTATTTTCATTAATTAATTATTGCAGGTTCGTCTCATCTGGTATCAGAGCACTTTCTTGGGCTTATTGGGTGGAATTTCTGTCAAAAAAAAATTTCTACATTTGTTGCAGGTTCGGATCTGGGAATAATCCCTATCTGCTTAAATGTGGAAAGTACTTGGGAATAAGCCCTAAAACTCAATGTGAGGAGTACCAAAGGAACCCCAAAGTAGCTGGCCCATTGAGAGGACCTGCCAGCGAAAAGGTAAACCACCCCTACTCAATTGACTAGTTCCCACCCGTGAGGTAAACCAAGAGTTGTCTTTTGTGGAAAAGCAGTTATCAGTTTTACCTGAGCCATGGAGTGAGGGGTAATACCCCAATATGCAAGCCCTCAGACAACATTGGTGGCCGAGTGAAACCCCTGAACTGTTAGGTAGACAAGCACACCTGGGGTCCATATCTATTTTCAGATGAACTATTGCTGATCACTTCCACGCAGTTGCAGATCCATCTGTTACCGATCACTTCCACGCCATTGCAGATTCATCTATTGCCGATCCATTCCGCGCCATTTCAGATCTAGCCATTTCAGATTTATTCTGACAACCATTTCAAATCCAACCATTTTCGATCCATTGCAAGCCTTTTCAGATCCATTCTGAAAGTTGTTTCAGATCCATTCTAAAAAGACTTCCGTGATCCCTTGAAACTTCCCTGATCATTTATATTTCCCTTGAAACATCCTTAACACTGCTGTAATCCCATTCTGTATATTTCATTCCTGAGGACCCTATCTCAAATTCCACTTCTCAAAGCTAGAAATCCCACATTTGTCTATTTTTAGGGTTTTCCATAACTTCTTCGATTTTCACCCAATCATCTTCAAATTTTACCATAGTGTTCATTTCATATTTATGCTTCTTTTTCCATCTCTGCTAAATTTTCTCATTCTTTCACTCCGCTTCTGAAATCCCCCTTTTATGCTTCCCTATCCCTTTGAAAGTGTCAAAAACCTAGTCAAACCCAAATTACCCATCAAATTTTTTCCCAATTCCATGGTTTTCTTTGCTAAAACAGTTTCTATTTTTGTTTATCTACCCACTCAAAAAAAAAATTCCTGGTTATGGTTGTCATCCGCACAGGAGCAAAAACCATGGAGGAATCACTTGCACCCATCCAAACCAAACTTCAGGATATGGATGAAAAATTTCTCAACCTCCATCTTCAACATTTAGCCATGAACAATAACCGACAACCATAATCTTTTGCAGCCACTGGGTTCTCTTCTTCCAACAAATTTCATGGGCCGAAGCTTGATTTTCCTTGGTTCAATTGTACTAGTCCAACTAGATGGCTATACTGGACCGAACAATATTTCAGTCTGCATAATACTTTTGATGTCTAGAAAGTTCCACTTGCATCATTTTATTTGGAACAAGAAGCCCTTCAATGGTATCGTTGGTACATCAAAGCTCATCACGAGCCAAACTGGACAGATTTTTGCCAACTCCTTTTGCAATGATTTGGTCCTAGTGTTTTTTATGACTTCAGAGGAGCACTCACTAAACTTCGCCAAATTGGCACAGTGAGAGAGTATCAAATAGAATTTTAGAAACTGGCCAATCACACAAAAGGATTGTCTGATGAATTCTACAAGATTTGTTTTATTAGTGGTCTCAAGGATGAAATCCGCTCAAAGGTCAAATTTTTTTTTCCAACACAATGATGAAATTCCTAGGGTTGGCTAAGTTGGAAGAGGACAAGATCGCATCCCAACAATGCTCCAAACTCACCCTTGTTCCCTTCCAAAAATATGGGTTCCCAACGACCTCCCATCACGCGAGCTCCTCCACCAACTCCTATTAAGCATTTGTCTAAACTAGAGATGCGGGAACGCTGAGAAAAAGGACTTTGTTATAATTGTGATGAGAAATTCACTAGGGGACATAGATGTGTTGAGCAAAAGCTCTATCTCTTGGATGTGGATTCTCCTCCTGCCTTTGAACTTGGTGAAGAAGCTCCAGATACAATAGATGACCAGGTCGACATTCAGTGCCTGCTTGTTGACCCCCCATATCATGACGACCCACCAGAGATCTCTCTCCATGCTATAGCCGACATCACCACCCCACAAACAATGTGAGTCAAGGGATAATTCAAGAAGATCCCTCTTACCATACTCATTGATTTTGGTAGCACTCACAACTTCATGGACCCTCATATTTCCAAACAGGTTGATTGTTTTTTCGATCCTTGCTCCAACTTTGAAGTCATGGTTGCCAATGGGGGCACCTTACCTTGCAAGGGGAAGTGTCACAATGTGCGTATCTCTCTGGAAGATTATAACCTACGCTCTAACATGTTTTTCTTGTCCTTAGGTGGATGTGATGTGGTTTTGGGCATTCAATGGTTACGCACCCTTGGCCCCATTTTATGGGATTTTGCTGAACTTTGGATGCAATTTTCAGTCAATGGGTGTAAAGAACTTGCAACAATTAATTAACAAAAATACACAATATATTAGATCACATAATACTTTTATTGATCTCATGCCACTTCAAGGGGGAAACCTCCTTTGAGCAAGCTCAATACAAAATAACTTCACCGTGCCTTCATTGGTTTCAACACAAACTTATATACTAAGTCTAGGAGCCAATACCATGGGTAAATACCATGTGTCAATACAAACCATGGGAAAATACAAAATATGGACCCACAATTACTACGGGACGACTTACAAAGCATATGCATCCAACAACAGTAATACAAACTATGGATCAACAAATACTATGGGACGACTTACAAAGCATATGCGTCCAACAACAATATACTAACAAAGTAAATAGAAAGGTTGACATGGGTTCCTAACATCCCCTCTCCCTTAGAAAAAGCTTTGTCCTCAAAGCTTTTGATGTGGAAATTGATGCAAAAGCTGAAGGAGTGGTTCCCCTGTAGCATCCTCGGGTTTCATTCCAACCCATTGATGCCTTCTGAGTTTTAGGGAGAATTGCTTGGAAGGCTGTAGATGAAGAAGGACCATATCAGCAACGTGAAAAGTGTGCTCAGAGTGGTGTTGATCGGCTTGTTGTTTCAGTCGAATTCTTGCCATGTGAAGATTGTCCTATAGAATGAGAAGAATCTGATCGCGGTTTCGAAGAACTGAGTCAATTGCCTGAACTGGGGAGCTGTTGAGCATGTATGGAAGAAGAAATGGCAGTGCATTTCCATAAACTACTTCATATGGTGTCCTTTTAGATATGGTATTCTACCACTGGAGTGCTTCTAGGAAATCCATAGAAATAGTTGTCCACATCTGTGTAGGGATGGGCAAGTGTTCGAGCAGTCCCAAAAGGAGTGTCGTTTCACCCTTGCTGACCTGGAAAGTATCACACTCAACCACCATCTGGTGAATTTTCATTTTCAGTCCTGACCAAAAGAAGGTACATTGTTCCCGGTCATAGGTTTTGAGGAACCCAGAGTGCCCTGTTGATGAAGAAGCATGGAGTTCATAGAAGAGATAGCCTTCTTGAACAGATTGCAACCAATTTGGAACAAGCAGAGAAATATTTGTAAGATAAACTAAGTCATCAAATTGGCGAGAAGGAGCATCTGTCACCATATTGTCCTTACCCTTCTTGTAAGTAATCACATAGGAATAACCCATGAGTTGGATAACCCATTTCAGGTGTGCTGGGGAGGAGACCCATTGTTCCAGGAAATTTTCCAGACTCTCGAGATCAGTCTTGATGCAGAAATAATTTCCTAATAGGTACGGCTACCACCTATGTACTACATGCAAAATAGCCATCATTTCTTGTTGAGATGTAAATGCGGCTAAATTTGTACCAGAAAGGTCTCTTGAAGGTGACAAGCCCACTGGTTCAGCAAGGACACCTACATATATATCCAAGGAAGTAGGGGAGACTATTGATGGATGCATTTGAATGCAATGGAGTTGAGAGATGACACCATGTGAATTCTTCTTAACAATCTTTTCCAGGGGATGTGAACTGATGATGCAGAGAGACCCTTCTTGTAAGCCCTTAAATTTGTGTTGTTTCCCATTGACTGAAAACTGCATCCAAAGTTTAGCAAAATCCCATAAGATGGCGCCAAGTGTGCGTAACCATTGAACACCCAAAACCACATCACATCTGCTTAGGGACAAGGAAAACATGTCAGAACGTAGGTTATAATCTTCTAGAGAGATACGCACATTGTTACACTTCTCCTTGCAAGGTAAGGTGCCCCCATTGGCAACCATGACTTCAAAGTTGGAGCAAAGATGGACAGAACAATCAGCATGTTTGACGATCTGAGGGTCAATGAAATTATGAGTGCTACTAGAATCAATGACTATTGTAAGACGAAGCTTCTTGAAGTAACCCCTGACTCGCATTGTTTGTGGGGTGGTGATGCCGGATAAAGCATAGAGAGATATCTCTGGATATTCATCCTGAGATGGGGAGTCAATAGGCAGCTCCTGAATGTCGACCTGATCATCCATTGTATCTAGATTTTCTTGACCAATTGTAGACGCAGGCGAAGAATCCATATCCAAGAGATAGAGCTTTTCTTGAACACATCTATGTCCCCGAGTGAATTTCTCATCACAATTATAACAGATCCCTTTTTCTCTGCGTGCCTGCATCTCTGTTTCTGACAAATGCTTGATAGGAGTTGGTCGAGGAGCTGGCGGGATGGGAGGTCGTTGAGAACCCATATTTCGGAATGGAACAAAAGTGGGTTTGGAGTGCTGTTGGGATGCAATCTTGTTTTCTGCCAACTTAGCCAACCCTAGGACTTCCATCATGGTGTTGGGACAGAACATTTTAACCTCTCACCAGATTTCATCCTTAAGACCATTGATAAAACAACTCTTGTAGAATTCATCAGACAATATGTCAATTTTGGCTCATCATGAGCCTTGATGTACCAACAATACCATTGAAGGGCTTCCTATTCCAAATGAAAGGATGCAAGTGAAAAATTTTGGACATCAGAAGTATTATGCAGATTGAAATATTGTTCTGCACGATAGATCCATCCAGTTGGATCAGTACCATTAAAGCATGGAAATTCAAGCTTTGGACCACAGAATTGCTAGAAGAAGAGAACCCATTGGTTGCTGAAGATTCGTGCTGTCGGTTATTGTTCATGGTTGAATGTTGAAGATGGAGGCTGATAAATTTTTCACCCAGATCTTGGAGTTTGGTTTGGATGGCTACAAGTGCTTCCTCCATGGTTGTTGCTCCTGCGCAGGTGACAACCATAACCAGGAGATTTTTTTTGGGGGGGTGGAATGGATAGAAAAACACAAACAAAAGCTTATTTAATAAAAAAGAAATTTGGATTTCGGAAAAACTCGGAGGGTTAGTTAGGGTTTGAGTAGGTTTTGGACACTTTCTGATGGACGGGGAAGCAAAAAATGGGGATTTCAGAAGCTAGATGAAAGAATGAGAAAATTTGGCAGAGAGGGACAAAGAAGTAGCGTTCAGAAATGAAATCGACGGTAAAATTTGAAGGCATTTGGGTGAAATCCAAAGAATTTATGGAAAACCCTAAAAATACACAAATGTGGGATTTCAGGCTTTGGGAAGTGAAATTTGGGATAGGGTCCTCAGGAATGAAATATGCAGAAAGGGATTACTGAGGTGTTAGGGAAGTTTCAAGGGAAACCGAGTGAAAACAAGGGAGATATGGGCAAAAAACATTTTTTTTCATTCAGGAATGGACCTGCAATGACGTGGAAGGGATCTGAAATAGATAGATCTACAATGACACGGAAGTGATTGAAAATAGAGGGACCTAAAACGGCACTGACTGGATCGAAAATGGCTGGATCTGAAATAGATCTGAAACGGTTGGATTTGGAACAACTTCCGGAATTGATCTGAAATGGCGTGGCAGTGATCGACAACAGTTCAACGGAAAATAGATTTGGATCCCAGTTATGTGCAGCTTCCTAACAGTTCAGGGGTTTCACTTGGCCACCAATGCTGTCTGACGGCTTGTGTATTGGGGCAGTACCCCTCACTCCATGTCTCAGGTAAAACTGTTAACTGCTTTACGACAAACAACAGCTCTTGGTTTACCTCACGAATGGGAACTAGTCAATCAGGTAGGGGTCATTGCCCTTTTCGCTGGTAGGTCCTCTCAATGGGCCAGCTACTTTTGGGTTTCCATGGTACTCCTCACAATAGGTTTTTGGGATTATTCCCAAGTACTTCCCACAGTTAAGCGGATAGGGATTATTCCTAGATCTGAAGCTGCAACAGATGCGAAAAAAACAAAAATTGGTAAAAATTTCACCCAACGAGCCTAAGAAAGTGCTCTAATGCTAGATGTCAGGAACCTGCAACAATTAATTGACGAAAATAAACAATATATCATATCATAGAATACTTTTATTGATCACAGGACACTTTGAGGGGGAAACCTCATTTGAGCAAACTCAATACAAAATAACTTCACCGTTCCTTCATTGGTCTCAAAACAAAATTATATATTAAGTCTAGACATCAATACCATGGGTCAATACCATGTTTCAATACAAACCATGGGCCAATACAAAATATGGATCAACAATTACTATGGGACGACTTACAAAGCATATGCGTCCAACAACAATAATACAAGCTATGGATCAACAAATACTACGGGATGACTTACAAAGCATATGCGTCCAACAACATATACTAACAAAGTAAATAGAAGGGTTGACATGGGTTCCTAACAATGGGAAACAACACAAATTTACGAGCTTACAACTAGAGTCTTTACACATCATCAGTTCACATCTCCTGGAAAAGATCCTTAAGAAGAATTCACATGGTGTCATCGCTCAGCTCCATTCCATTCAAAAGCACCCATCAATGGTCTCCACTACTTCCTTAGATAGATGTGCAGGTGTCTTTGCTGAACCAGTGGGATTGTTTCCTTCAAGAGACCTTTCCGGTAAAAATTTAGCCGCATCTACATCTTAGAAGGAACTAATGGCTATTTTGCATGTAGTACAGAAGTGGAAGCCATCCCTATTAGGGAATTATTTCTGCATCAAGACTGATCTCTAGAGTCTATAAAATTTCCTAGAACAATGGGTCACTTCCACAACACACTTGAAATGGGTTATCCAACTCATGGGTTCTACCTATGTGATAACTTACAAGAAGGGTAAGGACAATCTAGTGGCAGATGCTTCTTCTCGCACACTTGATGACCCAGTTTCTCTTACAACTATTTCTCTACTTGTTCCACATTGGTTGTAATCTGATCAACATGGCTATCCCTTCTATGAACTCCATGCTTCTCCATCGGCAGGGCACTCTGGGTTCCTCAAACATATGACTGGGAACAATGTAACTTCTTTTGGCAGGAACTAAAAATGACAATTACTACGGGACGACTTATAAAGCATATGCATCCAACAACAGTAATACAAACTATGGATCAACAAATACTATGGGACGACTTACAAAGCATATGCGTCCAACAACAATATACTAACAAAGTAAATAGAAGGGTTGAAGTGGGTTCCTAACATCCCCTCTCGCTTAGAAAAAGCTTTGTCCTCAAAGATTTAGATGTCGAAATTGATGCAAAAGCTGAAGGAGTGGTTCCCTTATAGCATCCTCAGGTTGCATTCCGACCCACTGACGCCTTTTGAGTTTCAGAGAGAATTGCTTGGAAGGCTGTAGACGAAGAAGGACCATATCAGCTGCGTGAAAAGTGTGCTCAGAATGGTGTTGATCGGCTTGTTGTTTCTGTCAAATTATTGCCATGTGAAGATTGTCCTGTAGAATGAGAAGAATTTGATCATGGTTTCGACGAACCGTGTCAATTTCCTGAACTGGGGAGTTGTTGAGCATGTATGGAAGAAGAAATGGCAGTGCATTTTCATAAACTGCTTCATATGGTGTCTTTTTAGATATGGTATTGTACCACTGGAGAGCTTCTAGGAAATCCATAGAAATAGCTGTCCACATCTGTGTAGGGATGGGAAAGGGTTCGAGCAGTCGCAAAAGGAGTATCGTTTCACCCTTGTTGAACTGGAAAGTATCACACTCAACCACCATCTGGTGAATTTTCATTTTCATTCCCGACCAAAAGAAGGTACATTGTTCTCGGTCATAGGTTTTGAGGAACCCACAGTGCCCTGTTGATGAAGAAGCATGGAGTTCATAGAAGAGATAGCCCTCTTGTACAAATTGCAACCAATTTGGAACAAGCAAACAAATAGTTGTAAGATAAACTGAGTCATCAAATTGGCGAGAAGGAGCATCTGTCACCATATTGTCCTTACCCTTCTTGTAAGTAATCACATAGGAATAATCCATGAGTTGGATAACCCATTTCAGATGTGCTGGGGAGCAGACCCATTGTTCCAGGAAATTTTCCAGACTCTCGAGATCAGTATTGATGCAGAAATAATTCCCTAATAGCTACTGCTAC
This sequence comes from Larix kaempferi, assembly GCA_027924585.1. Classification (NCBI taxonomy): domain Eukaryota; kingdom Viridiplantae; phylum Streptophyta; class Pinopsida; order Pinales; family Pinaceae; genus Larix; species Larix kaempferi. The sequence goes on from BSBM01000893.1 coordinate 8,942,110, forward strand.
CACTTATGTACTGCATGCAAAATAGCCATCATTTCCTGTTGAGATGTAGATGCGGCTAAATTCGTACCAGAAAGGTCTCTTGAAGGTGACAAGCCCACTTGTTCAGCAAGGACACCTACATATATATCCAAGGAAGTAGGGGAGACTATTGATGGGTGCATCTGAATGGAATGGAGTTGAGAGATGACACCATGTGAATTTTTCTTAAGAATCTTTTCCAGGTGATGTGAACTGATGATGGAGAGAGACCCTTCTTGTAAGCCCTTAAATTTGTGTTGTTTCCCATTGACTGAAAATTGCATCCAAATTTTAGCAAAATCCCATAAGATGGGGCCAAGTGTGCGTAACCATTGAACACCCAAAACCACATCACATCCACTTAGGGACAAGGAAAACATGTCATAGCACAGGTTATAATATTCCAGAGAGATATTCACATTGTGACACTTCACCTTGCAAGGTAAGGTGCCCCCATTGGCAACCATGACTTCAAAGTTGGAGCAAGGATGGACAAAACAATCAGCCTGTTTGACGATCTGAGGGTTAATGAAGTTATGAGTGCTACTAGAATCAATGAGTATTGTAAGAGGAAGCTTCTTGAAGTAACCCCTGACTCGCATTGTTTGGGGGGTGGCGACGCCGGATAAAGCACAGAGAGATATCTCTGGCTGTTAATCTTGAGATGCGGCGTCAATAGGCGTCTCCTCAATGTCGACCTGATCATCCATTGTATGTAGAGTTTCTTGACCAATTTGTAGAGGCAGGCGAAGAATCCATATCCAAGAGATAGAGCTTTTATTGAACACATCTATGTCCCCGAGTGAATTTCTCATCACAATTATAACAGAGCCCATTTTCTCTGCGTGCCTACAACTTTGTTTCAGACAAATACTTGATAGGAGTTGGTCGAGGAGCTGGCGAGATGGGAGGTCGTTCAAAACACCTATTGCATAAGGTATCAAAAGTGGGTTTGGAGCGTTGTTGGGATGCAATCTTTTTTTCTGCCAACTTAGCCAACCCTAGGACTTCCATCGTGGTGTCGGGACAGAACATTTTAACCTCTCACCGGATTTCATCCTTAAGACCATTGATAAAACAACTCTTGTAGAATTCATCAGACAATATGTCTATTTTGGCTCGTCATGAGCCTTGATGTACCAACACTACCATTGAAGGGCTTCCTATTCCAAATGAAAGGATGCAAGTGAAACTTTTTGGACATCAAAAGTATTATGCAGATTGAAATATTGTTCTGCACGATAGATCCATCTAGTTGGATTAGTACCATTAAAGCGTGGAAATTCAAGGATTGGACCACAGAATTGCTAGAAGAAGAGAACCCATTGGTTGCTGAAGATTCGTGCTGTTGGTTATTGTTCATGGCTGAATGCTGAAGATGAAGGATGAGAAATTTTTCACCCAGATCCTGGAGTTTGGTTTGGATGGCTGCAAGTGCTTCCTCCATGGTTGTTCCTCCTGCGCGGGTGACAACCATAACTAGGATTTTTTTTTGGGGGGGGGCAGAATGGATGGAAAAACACAAACAAAAGCTTATTTAATAAAAAGGAAATTTGGATTTCGGAAAAAACTCAGAGGGTTAATTAGGGTTTGAGTAGGTTTTGGACACTTTCTGATGGATGGGGAAGCAAAAAATGGGGATTTCAGAAGCGGGATGAAAGAATGACAAAATTTGGCAGAGAGGGACAAAGAAGCAGAGTTCGGAAAGGAAATCGATGGTAAAATTTGAAGGCAATTGGGTGAAATCTGAAGAATTTATGGAAAACCCTAAAAATAGATAAATGTGGGATTTCAGGCTTTGGGAAGTGGAATTTGTGATAGGGTCCTCAGGAATGAAATATGCAGAATGGGATTACCAAGGTGTCAGGGAAGTTTGAAGGGAAACCGAGTGAAAACAAGGGAGATATGGGCAAAAACATTTTTTTTTCATTCAGGAATGGACCTGCAACGACGTGGAAGGGATCTGAAATAGATAGATCTGCAATGATGCGGAAGTGATCAGAAACAGAGGGATCTAAAGCAGCACCGACTAGATCGAAAATGGCTGGATCTGAAATAGATCTGAAATAGCTGGATCTAGAAAAACTTTCAGAATTTATTTGAAATGGCACGATAGTCATCGACAATAGTTCAGCTAAAAATAGATTTGGACCCCAGGTATGTGTGGCTTCCTAATAGTTCAGGGGTTTCACTTGGCCACCAATACTTTCTAACGGCTTGTGTATTGGGGCAGTAGCCCTCACTCCATGGTTCAGGTAAAACTGATAACTGCTTTTCCACAAACAACAGCTCTTAGTTTACCTCACGAATGGGAACTAGTCAATCAGGTAGGGGTCATTGCCCTTTTCGCTGACAGGTCCTCTCAATGGGCTAGCTACTTTTGGGTTCCCGTGGTACTACTCACAATAGGTTTTAGGGCTTATTCAAAAGTACTTCCCACAGTTAAGCGGATAGGGATTATTCCCAGATCTGAAGCTGCAACAGATGTGAAAAAAATGAAAATTTGCAAAAATTTCACCCAGCGAGCCTAAGAAAGTGCTCTGATACCAGATGTGAAGAACCTGCAACAATTAATTGACGAAAATAAACAATATATCATATTACAGAAAACTTTTATTAATCGCAGGACACTTTGAGGGGGCAACCTCCTTTGAGCAAGCTCAATACAAAATAACTTCACCGTTCCTTCATTGGTCTCAACACAAACTTATATACTAAGTCTAGGCGCCAATACCATGTGTCAATACAAACCATGGGCCAATATAAAATACGGATCAACAATTACTACGGGACAACTTACAAAGCATATGCATCCAACAACAATAATACAAACTATGGATCAACAAATACTACGGGATGACTTACAAAGCATATGCGTCCAACAACAATATACTAACAACGTAAATGGAAGGGATGACATGGGTTCCTAACAATTGGAAACAACACAAATTTACGAGCTTACAACCAGGGTCTTTACGCATCATCAGTTCACATCTCCTGGAAAAGATCCTTAAGAAGAATTCACATGGTGTCATCGCTCAACTCCATTCCATTCAGAAACACCCATCAATGGTCCCCACTACTTCCTTGGATAGATATGCAGGTGTATTTGCTGAACCAGTGGGATTGTTTCCTTCAAGAGACCTTTCCGGTAAAAATTTAGCCACATCTACATCTCAAAATGAACTAATGGTTATTTTGCATGCAGTACAGAAGTGGAAGCCATCCCTATTAGGGAATTATTTCTGCATCAAGACTGATCTCCAGAGTCTTGAAAATTTCATAGAACAATGGGTCTCCTCCACAACACAATTGAAATGGGTTATCCAACTCATGGGTTCTACCTATGTGATCACTTACAAGAAGGGTAAGGACAATCTGGTGGCATATGCTTCTTCTCGCACACTTGATGACCCAGTTTCTCTTACAACTATTTCTCTACTTGTTCCACATTGATTGTAATCTAATCAACATGGCCATCCCTTCTATGAACTCCATGCTTCTCCATCGGTAGGGCACTCTGGGTTCCTCAAAACATATGACTGGGAACAATGTAACTTCTTTTGGCAGGAACTAAAAATGATAATTACTACGGGATGACTTACAAAGCATATGCATCCAACAACAGTAATACAAACTATGGATCAACAAATTCTATGGGATGACTTACAAAGCATATGCGTCCAACAACAATATATTAACAAAGTAAATAGAAGGGTTGACATGGGTTCCTAACATCCCCTCTCCCTTAGAGAAATATTTGTCCTCAAAGCTTTAGATGCGGAAATTGATGCAAAAGCTGAAGGAGTGGTTCCCCTATAGCATGCTTGGGTTGCATTCCGACCCACTGACGCCTTTTGAGTTTCAGGGAGAATTGCTTGGAAGGCTATAGACAAAGAAGGACCATATCAGCTGCATGAAAAGTGTGCACAGAATGGTGTTGATCGGCTTGTTGTTTCAGTCAAATTCTTGCCATGTCAAGATTGTCCTATAGAATGAAAAGAATATGATCGCGGTTTCGAAGAACCGAGTCAATTGCCTAAACTAGGGAGCTATTGAGCATGTATGGAAGAAAAAATGGAAGTGCATTTCCATAAACTGCTTCATATGGTGTCCTTTTAGATATGGTATTGTACCACTGGATCCCTTCTAGGAAATCCATAGAAATAGTTGTCCACATCTATGTAGGGATGGGCAAGGGTTCGAGCAGTCCCAAAAGGAGTGTCGTTTCACCCTTATTGACCTGGAAAGTATCACACTCAACCACCATCTGGTGAATTTTCATTTTCAGTCCCGACAAAAAGAAGGTACATTGTTCCCGGTCATAGGTTTTGAGGAACCTAGAGTGCCCTGTCGATGAAGAAGCATGGAGTTCATAGAAGAGATAGCCCTCTTGAACAGATTGCAACCAATTTTGAACAAGCAGAGAAATAACTGTAAGATAAACTGAGTCATCAAATTGGCGAGAAGGAGCATCTGTCACCATATTGTCCTTACCCTTCTTGTAAGTAATCGCATAGGAATAACCCATGAGTTGGATAACTCATTTTAGGTGTGCTGGGGAGGAGACCCATTGTTCCAAGCAATTTTCCAGACTCTCGAGATCAGTCTTGATGCAGAAATAATTCCCTAATAGGTACGGCTACCACTTATGTACTGCATGAAAAATAGCCATCATTTCCTGTTGAGATGTAGATGTGGCTAAATTCGTACCAGAAAGGTCTCCTGAAGGCGACAAGCCCACTGGTTCAGCAAGGACACCTACATATATATCCAAGGAAGTAGGGGAGACTATTGATGGGTGCATCTGAATGGAATGGAGTTGAGAGATGACACCATGTGAATTCTTCTTAAGAATCTTTTCCAGGCGATGTGAACTGATGATGCAGAGACACCCTTCTTGTAAGCCCTTAAATTTGTGTTGTTTCCCATTGACTGAAAAATGCATCCAAATTTTAGCAAAATCCCATAAGATGGGGCCAAGTGTGCATAACCATTGAACACCCAAAATCACATCACATCCACTCAGGGACAAGGAAAACATGTCAGAGCGTAGGTTATAATCTTCCAGAGAGATATGCACATTGTGACACTTCTCCTTGCAAGGTAAGGTGCCCCCATTAGCAACCATGACTTCAAAGTTGGAGCAAGGATGGACAAAAAATTTAGCATGTTTGGCGATATGAGGGTCAATGAAGTTATGAGTGCTACCAGAATCAATGAGTATTGTAAGAGGAAGCTTCTTGAAGTAACCCCTGACTCGCATTGTGTGGGGGGTGGTGACAACGGATAAAGCACAGAGAGATATCTATGGCTGTTCATCCTGAGATGGGGGGTCAGTAGGCGGCTCCTGAATGTCGGCCTGATCATCCATTATATCTAGAGTTTCTTGACCAATTGTAGAGGTAGGCGAAGAATCCATATCCAAGAGATAGAGCTTTTGTTGAACACATCTATGTCCCCAAGTGAATTTCTCATCACAATTATAATAGAGCCCTTTTTCTCTGCATGCCTGCATCTCTATTTCAGACAAATGCTTGATAGGAGTTGGGCGAGGAGCTGGCGGGATGGGAGATTGTTGAGAACCCATATTTCGGAAGGGAACAAAACTTGGTTTGGAGCGCTATTGGGATGCAATCTTGTTTTCTACGAACTTAGCCAACCTTAGGACTTCCATCATGGTGTTGGGATAGAACATTTTAACCTTTCACCATATTTCATAATTAAGACCATTGATAAAACAACTCTTCTAGAATTCATCAGACAATATGTCCATTTTGGCTCATCATGAGCCTTCATGTACCAACAGTACCATTGAAGGGCTTCCTATTCCAAATGAAAGGATGCAAGTGAAACTTTTTGGACATCAAAAGTATTATGCAGATTGAAATATTGTTCTACATGATAGATCCATCCAGTTGGATCAATACCATTAAAGCAAGGAAATTCAAGCTTCAGACCATAGAATTGCTAGAAGAAGAGAACCCATTGGTTTCCTATTGGGATGCAATCTTGTTTTCTGCGAACTTAGCCAACCCTGGGACTTCCATCATGGTGTTGGGATAGAACATTTTAACCTTTCACCGTATTTCATCCTTAGGACCATTGATAAAACAACTCTTCTAGAATTCATCAGACAATATGTCCATTTTGGCTCATCATGAGCCTTCATGTACCAACAGTACCATTGAAGGGCTTCCTATTCCAAATGAAAGGATGCAAGTGAAAAATTTTGGACATCGAAACTATTATGCAGATTGAAATATTGTTCTACGCGATAGATCCATTCAATTGGATCCATACCATTAAAGCAAGGAAATTCAAGCTTTGGACCACAGAATTGCTAGAAGAAGAGAACCCATTGGTTGCCTATTGGGATCCAATCTTGTTTTCTGCGAACTTAGCCAACTCTAGGACTTCCATCATGGTGTTTGGATAGAACATTTGAACCATTCACTGTATTTCATCCTATTCCAAATGAAAGGATGCAAGTGAAACTTTCTGGACATCAAAAGTATTATGCAGATTGAAATATTGTTCTGTGCAATAGATCCATCCAGTTGGATCAATACCATTAAAGCAAGGAAATTCAAGCTTCGGACCACAGAATTGCTAGAAGAAGAGAACCCATTGGTTGCTGAATATTCGTGCTATCGGTTATTGTTCATGGCTGAATGCTGAAGATGGAGGCTGAGAAATTTTTCACCCAGATATTGGAGGTTGGTTTGGATGGCTGCAAGTGCTTCCTCCATGGTTGTTGCTCCTATGCGGGTGACAACCATAACCAGGAGATTTTTGGGGGGGGCTGGAATGGATAGAAAAACACAAACAAAAGCTTATTTAATAAAAGGGAAATTTAGATTTCGGAAAAACTCGGAGGGTTAATTAGGGTTTGAGTAGGTTTTGGACACTTTCTGATGGACGGGGAAGCAAAAAATGCGGATTTCAAAAGAGGGATGAAAGAATGAGAAAATTTGGTAGAGAGGGGCAAAGAAGCAGAGTTCAGAAAGGAAATGGGTGGTAAAATTTGAAGGCAATTGGGTGAAATCCAAAGAATTTATGGAAAACCCTAAAAGTAGACAAATGTGGTATTTCAGGCTTTGGGAAGTGGAATTTGGGATAGGGTCCTCATGAATGAAATATGCAGAATGGGATTATCGAGGTGTCAGGGAAGTTTCAGGGGAAACCGAGTGAAAACGAGGGAGATATGGGCAAGAAACATTTTTTTTCGTTCAGGAATAGACCTGCAATGACGTGGAAGGGATCTGAAACAGATAGATCTGCAATGACGCGGAAGTGATCGGAAACAGAGGGATCTAAAGCGGCATCAACTGGATCGAAAATGGATGGATCTGAAATAGATCTTAAATGGCTAGATCTGGAACAACTTCTGGAATTGATCTAAAATGGCATAGCAGTGATCGACAACAGTTCAGCTCAAAATAGATTTGGACCCCAGGTATGTGCGGCTTCCTAACAGTTCAGAGGTTTCACTTGGCCACCAATACTGTCTGATGGCTTGTGTATTGGGGCAGTACCCCTCACTCCATGTCTCAGGTAAAATTGATAACTGCTTTGCCACAAACAACATCTCTTGGTTTACCTCACGAGTGGGAACTAGTCAATCAGGTAGGGGTCATTTCCTTTTTCACTGGTAGGTCCTCTCAATGGGCCAGCTACTTTTGGGTTCCCGTGGTAGTCATCACAATAGGTTTTAGTGCTTATTCCCAAGTACTTCCCATAGTTAAGCAGATAGGGATTGTTCCCATATCTGAAGCTGCAACAGATGCGAAAAAAACAAAAATTGGCAAAAATTTCACCCAGCGAGCCTAAGAAAGTGCTCTGATACCAGATGTGAAGAACTTGCAACAATTAATTGACGAAAATAAATAATATATCATATCACAGAATACTTTTATTGATTGCAGGACACTTCGAGGGGGCAACCTCCTTTGTGCAAGCTCAATACAAAATAACTTCATCGTTCGTTCATTGGTCTCAACACAAACTTATATACTAAGTCTAGGTGCCAATACCATGTGTCAATACAAACCATGGGCCAATACAAAATATGGATCAACAATTACTATGGGACGACTTACAAAGCATATGCGTCCAACAACAATAATACAAACTATGGATCAACAAATACTACGGGACGACTTACAAAGCATATGTGTCCAACAACAATATACTAACATAGTAAATAGAAGGGTTGACATGGGTTCCTAACAATTGGAAACAACACAAATTTACGAGTTTACAACCAGGGTCTTTACGCATCATCAGTTCACATCTCCTGGAAAAGATCCTTAAGAAGAATTCACATGGTGTCATCGCTCAGCTCCATTCCATTCAGAAGCACCCATCGATGGTCTCCACTACTTCCTTGGATAGATATGCAGGTGTCTTCGTTGAACCAGTGGGATTGTTGCCTTCAAGAGACCTTTTTGGTAAAAATTTAGCCACATCTACATCTCAGAAGGAACTAATGGCTATTTTGCATGCAGTACAGAAGTGAAATCCATCCCTATTAGGGAATTATTTCTGCATCAAGACTGATCTCCAGAGTCTAGAAAACTTCCTAGAACAACGGGTCTCCTCCCCAACACACTTGAAATGGGATATCCAACTCATGGGTTCTACCTATGTGATCACTTACATGAAGGGTAAGGGAAATCTGGCGGCAGATGCTTCTTCTCGCACACTTGAAGACCCAGTTTCTCTTACAACTATTTCTCTACTTGTTCCACATTAGTTGCAATCTGATCAACATGGCTATCCCTTCTATGAACTCCATGCTTCTCCATCAGCAGGGCACTCTGGGTTCCTCAAAACATATGACTGGGAACAATGTGACTTCTTTTGGCAGGAACTAAAAATGACAATTCAATAGATGGTGGCTAACTATGATACTTCCCGAGTCAACAAGGGTGAAACAACACTCCTTTCAGGACTACTTGAACCCTTGCTCATCCCTACACAGATTTGGACATCTATTTCTATGGATTTCCTTGAAGCGCTCCGGTGGTACAATACAACATCTAAAATTATACCATATGAAGCAATCCATGGATAGGCATCGCCAGTTCTTCTTCCATACACCCTCATCAGCTCCCCAGTTCAGGCAGTTGACTCGGTTCTTCGAAACTGCAATCAAATTCTTGTCATTCTATAGGACAATCTCCACATGGCAAGAATTCGACTGAAACAACACGCCGATCAACACTGTTCTGAGTGCCATTTTCATGCAACTGATATGGTTCTTTTTCATCTACATCCTTCCAAGCAATCCTCCCTGAAACTCAATAGGCGTTAGCTTCTCTCTCACTCTATCACAGAGGGATTAATTCAGTGGCACAGAATGCAACCCAAGGATGCAACAGGGGAACCACTCCTTCAGATTCTGCATCAATTTCCACATCTAAAGCTTTGATGACAGATCTTTTTCTAAGGGAGAGGGGATGTTAGGAAACCCGTGTCAACCCTTCTCTTTACTTTGTTAGTTTATTGTTGTTGTACGCATATGATTTGTAAGTCGTCCCGTCCAATTTGTTAATCCATAGTTTGTATTAGCCCATGGTATTGACCCATAGTATTGGACGCATATGCTTTGTAAGTCGTCCCGTAGTACTATATGTCCCATGGTATTGGCCCATAGTATTGGGCAGAGACTTAGTATATAAGTGTGTGTTCAGGCCAATGAAGGTACCGTGAAGTTATTTGTATTCAGTTTGCTCATACGAGGTTGACCCCTCGAAGTGTCCTGCGATCAACAAAAGTGATTCTGAGTTCTGTTATTACTGTTAGCTCATGTATTTTCATTAATTAATTATTGCAGGTTCCTCACACTATGATTAATACTAGTAAATAAGTTTACGATTTTGGGTAGGAAGTACCTTTCCCTTGAGAATAATTGATTGATTATCTATTATGAATCTAAAGTATAATGATGTTATAACTTGATTCGTTAATTATTAATGATTGATGATGCTGAAACAATTATGTTGGATGTATGTTTATTTGGTTATATCTATGTGATCATCATGTCTTATATGTATGAGTGTTATGTTTGCATGAATGACTATTATTTTGTCAGTTAGTGTATATTCATAGGCGAGGTGATGTTTTCTTAAAGTACATATATGATCTATGCATACTCTGGCCATGCATGCACACCTTGTACATGTATGCGAATATTGATGTGATAAATACTTAACATGCTAAATGATTGAAATGTTATTCTGGATAAGAGTCATTCGTGCATTAATAGAGTTCAAATAATGATTGTTTGATCATTTGTATATGAATATATAGGTCAATTAGTTTAGTTAATAGTTACATATAAGTGACACATGAGGAATTTTCATGAGATAGTTATTATAAATAACATAGATATTGTTCAGTTGACACCAATAGTATAGTTCTGATTAACGTGTTTATCATATTGTTTAAACCATTGAAGGTGTTCTGTTTAAAATTAATTAATGTTATGCCTGTATTATCTTTTTCTTTCGTTTAAAACAATTATTATTAAGTATTATTATTATTCTTATTCTTATTATTATTATTATTATTAATGTTGTTATTTTTTTAACATGCATAATCTTATTGTTGTTATTATTGTTGTCAAATAAACATAGCTTAATGGTTTTTGCATAAATGGATGAATTTATCTCGATTTTTTTATATGAATAGTAAAAAGGAATAATATTATTATTTAAAAAAAAATTGAAAGTAATTCTTTATTTGATAGTATTATATTCCATATTATATTGTTATTTAAACTTTAATTGTAAATCAAAGTCGAATCGAGATTTTGTTGAATAATAAAGACATGAGCATCCTCCATATGTAAAGTCAAGTTTGTATTTATTATATTACCCTATCCACATTTAAAGATCAAGCAGTGGAATAAATTCTATACTATTTAACTTGTCTTATAAGTTTAAATAAGAAAAGTCATGCTTATTCTTGAATGAAAGAAAACGATAGGAAATCTATACAAATGTACAACCTTAATTGGAATTGAATTATTTCACTGCCCGAGAGAAAGAGGGAAACTATCAAACATATTTAAACATTAATTTATCCTTCATTAGTGTGATTGTATTAATGGTTTAGAATCCCAAAAACATGGAGGGATAAGGTGGTGGAGTAAGAATGAAGTTTGGAGGAGGAAAATGGAATATAAAGGAAATGTTTCACGGAGAAGTGGGGGGGGGGTAGTTTTCTTTTGGAGAATTATTCCTAGTATTGTTATGAAAAGGAGGAATGCCGAGGAGGGGAAGAACTCGAAGCTTTGAGGAGGTGGGAAACTCAAATATTGAGGAGTGGGTCAACTCAAAAGAAAATTTTGGTTTTGTGAAAATGCACTATTGAACTATGGAAGGTTTCTCTCGGGGTTATTGGTTTGTGGGCTCGGGAGCTAGGAAACCTGTTGGTTTCCTAGGTCCAACATGATAAGAACTAGTCGACATGATGGTTTATCAGTTTGGTCACTAAGGCTTGGTCAAAAAGGAACTATGGGAGCTACATGAACTACCTACATCGCTACATTTGCTACATTACCGAAGTATTCTACTTGTACGAATTTGATTATTCATTTACCTTTATGAATATTAATGCAGAAATAAACCATTGATGAAAAATTGCATATGAAACACAATATCTAGTTCTGCTGTAAATCTTTTGTTATGGAAAATTTTAGAATGCTATGATATGAATGCAAATACAAAATAGACATAAATAACAACAAAATTTTGATGGAAAACAAACTCGAATTATTATTAAATCAAGATTTAGATGAGATGTTGTACATCGAATTTTACCTAATGACTAATTTAGTGCCCTTCCAGAAGGTAGAGCACTACAATCAGTATAGCCCCTTGAGTGATAGGATACCTATAATATACCACGTTGATATCGAAGTGGTTGATACTAGCACATCTGCATTAATACCGAGTGGATGAGTATGCCGAAGGTCATTCACTTGGTATTAATGAGATATGTTAGTTGATAAACAATCAAAAACTGATGGCATGTCTTATTAAAACATAAAGTTATATATTATTTGCAGACCATGCCATTTGACACATGTATAACATATATAACAATAACATGTCTCCATATCATATTATGTTATTAATAATTTTCAATTAAAAGGGTTGGAGGTATAGTTGTCTCCACACTTGAAACTCTCAGAAGCACCACACCCACTCTCTCTGGAGCAACAATAGTGGGACCTATAAAATGCTTGTCAATTAAAAAGAAATTTCGGTCAAAAAATATTTGAATCCATCAAATACTAGGCATAAATGGACATAAAAATATAGCATCATTTGTATGATTCTCCACAAGAATCACTTACCCCATGTCAGAAGTAGTCGTTGCAAACAATGGTGCCTCCACAGTCTTCTCACTAAAAGAAAGATCAAGGGTTCTTTTACATTTGCATAAACACAGATTAACTATTAAAATATAGAGGAAAATCTTGGCAAAACAACTCATGCACAAAAACTTAAAAATATTCAATGGCCTCGTATGCTCATACCATCAAATTCAAGTTTTTTTCTCTAAAAGGAAAAAGGAATCATTGATAAGGATAACAAATAAATTGAATAAGATCGAATGCTCAACCTTATAACCACTTAACCATGCAACAAGACATTTATTATCATAGAAGAAAATATCGTAGGCCAAAATAGAGCATAGTGAAACTCAAAACCATGTCGATATTGATAGCTAAGAAAATGTGACAATTATTAATACACGGAAAAATTATCTCAAACAGAATATAAAATCCATATCTCAATTAGTAACTCTTGATTTGCTGATATCAGTATTTTCACCTACGCATTGAAATTCCCACAACTAAATTAGTAGAATATTAGAAACAAAAGGATCGATTTATGTGTATAAATTAAGCAAATAAATGGTCCATCGAAGGAAGAAACATTATATTTATAAAACCTAGTTAGATGTGATCTCAGCAAAGAATCCACCCATAATAACCCAATAGAAATTTGTTTCAAAAGTCCAAGGATATAGAGTTCTCTGCAATAACATGCCATGCTTGTTGCTCACATAGTTTTCAAGCTCGCTTTCTGCATTTCTGCCCCGCAATGAAACAGAGAGACAAAATTTGGAAACATGTTAGCACTTAGAGCATCCTAGTGAAGGAGAGTCACATCTTTGGAAACCATCCTCTCAATCCATATTTATAACACCACTTCTTAGCAATTACTGAACCTAGCATGAAGGATTATGAGACGTAGTTGAAAGAGAAATTTCCCTTCAAATAAGGCTTGGAAAATGAGAGGTTTCATAACTTTCCCTTTAAATATTAAATATATCAAATAACTATAATATCCCAAGACAAAACTATTTTTTTTATTTTAATTTGTTTAAATTGGTGTTGAGCATGAGCTCTGGATCACCTAGACTATTTTCAATTGGCATTGAGCATAAGATCTGGTGCACCTAGACTATGTTTGACCTTGTTTCACTAGGTGTTGCTTTGGGGACACCTAGACTATTTTCAATTGGTTTTGAGCATAAGATTTGGATTTCCTAGACTATGTTTGATATTGTTTCATTGGGTGTTTATTTGAGAGAACCTAGACAATTTCTAATTTTTTGTTGAGCATAAGCTCTAGAGCACCGAGACTATTTATTAAGTAGTGTTCAGTAGTAAGATCTGGAGCACTGGAACTATTGTTGAGTCAGTGTTGAGTAGTAAATATCTGGAGCAATTAGACTCATTGTGGTTAAGTGATGTTGAGCGAGAAGCTCAAGAGCATTAATGATCCGTTAAATATTGTTAAACCAAATTATTATTTCTCTCCTTTTATACTTTCTGAACTGACTGGGACTTCCACTCAAATAGGGATTGAGCATGCAAGAGATTAGAATGGTTGAGTAGTTGATAGCAAAAGATCAACTAGATGTTAGGATGAGTAAAAGAAATCCTATATTATTTAATTAAAGATAAAATAAACTGTGAGAGTTTAAAAATAAATCAAATTGTTAATTAAAGATAAAATAAACTCTAAGGGTTTAAAAATAAATCAAAGTGTTAATTAAAGATAAAAACAAACAACCAGTATGAATAGTAACTAAATTGATGGATTTAAACCTAAATCCTAGAAGCCTTCTCCTCGAGAAAACTTATAAATAAGAAGAGAGAGGATATTGCAAGGGGCAATGATTCTAAGATTACGGGAGGGTCCATTCATAAATATTTGGGCACTCAGATTTCTACACTAGTACATTTGGACCAAATTCCAACAGTAGTTTCATCTCACTTTCGACTTCAAACTATCAGGATAATGGCAAACCATGGTTGGCCCAAACGTTGTTTCCCACGATGTCACAATTCTGATGTTTTCTACATCGTCGCAAGTCCGATGTCTCATCTTCTCTCACGTTTTCTCACTTCCTACATTTTCTCACGTTGATCATGTACTTAAACATAAGCCATGCTTTCACTCAAAAATTCATTTGCTATTGTCGCAATAGGGATGGATATGAGTCCTTATTATGAGAACAGTGAGATACATTTCTGGAAAAAGTCAATCGCAATCACAATGGATCTTATTCATAGTTGAGATGAAAGGCAATTGCAATTCCTATTATTATGAGTCACAAGTGTGACGGCTATGAGTTGCAATAGGGATGGGATTTTTCGCAGTTGCGATATCCATGAAGTTGCAATTGCGACGCTCGTGTGTCGCACTTGCAATGGTAGAGAAACTCAATTGTGACGAAAGGAACACCCATACCATCAATTAAGGACAACAAGACTGAAACTACATCTATATCATCGACAGTTCGCGTCATCGCATATGCGACAGAAGCAACACCCAAAGTGTCAATTGAGCACAACAAGTCTGACACTTTGGCTATAAAAGTGACGGTTATTATTAAATTCTTTATAGTGTGAAGAATAAATATTATACCAGGGTGAGTTCCATGCTGCAACTAGCCATGGTGTAACTTCATGATCTACATTCCCAAGTTCTTGCTTCAGCCAAGCATATTGCATGCCTAGATGACAACAACAAAGAAATTAATGGGTAATTTTAGACGTATAGATTTACACATGGTTTCATACATTCATCACTTAAACAAAGTTTCAAAATTGCCTAAATTATTGTTTTCCACAGTACAATCTTCTACCTTTATAGAGTACATAATGATACCATTATAATATCCATATGAACCTCACAAACACCAATTTTTACATGAAAAGTACTATTTTACAACTTAGAGGAAAATGCTTACCAATTTTGTTGTAGTCCACATATTCTCTCAGCATGATAAAATGTATTCCACTGGAATCAAAAGAGTAGTATAAACTACTCTTTAAGCTACATTTATGATATGAGACTACAAAACGAGCCTGGTAAGAATCAAATGTTACCCCTTTTTCCTGAGACTCTATTTCATGATATCCTTCAATCACCATCATAGGACCTATAGAGACCAAAGGATCCATAAATATGATCAAGATAGAAATATTGGTTATGTGAAATTCTAAATCACAACAGATCATGGAGCTAAGTATACCTCACAAGGAAAGAATGAGCAGAGAAATTGATTTATAGTGAAAATTGCAATAAAAAAGAGTAGACAATTAATCATGGATGAGAAATCACATAGGAATAGAATAATGTCACATGATCCAATAATCATTATACTCAACAATGATGTTACAATGGAGAGAATTTGAATCACCTAGGAGAATTTGAGTCTTAGTTTGTCTAGCATAGGAATTGTCACCACTGGAGTGCTCTGGAAGACCCAAACTCAACTCAACTGAACCCAAACTCGGTTAATTGAATAAACAATTAGTTAACTGACCAAGGAGGGTGCATTAGTGATTTTGTCATGCAAATCACTCAGAAAAGGGTGCATGAGGCCATAATTAGTGGCATTCAGAGCATAAACCCCCCACAAGAGTTAGTTAACTCAGGTGAACGTAAATGGAACACTGAGTAGGATCCTAAAATATAGGGAATTGACTTAAGTGGTCATAAACTGATGGATTCAGGGCACATTAGGTGGTAGATGGATCCCAGATGACATCTGCACACCACTAGGAGAATATCACATCATCAACCACTAGGAAAAAAGAAATAATTCTAGGTAGGACAAGGATCAGGTATTAAGTATCCTAACAAACCCCCTTAATCCAAACTTGTGCATCCTAGACCCTAGTTACTAATACCAAATGTCACCCATACAATCAAATAAATGATGAAAAATAAAAGAAATGTCCATGAACCAATGAAATGGGGAAACCTCATCGGAAAAGCCCACCTCAAAAAATAACAATAGGAAACTCAAATATCCTTCACATGTGCAAAAAATTTGTGAGTGAAAGATGACATAAAAATATTGGCAATATGATCCTATGTAGGATAGTAATGCAAGTTCTAGATATGGATCTGCTCCTTTGATGTACCTCCCACTTTCTTAGGTGAACCTATGTGAGTCATCTAATAGAAAGACAAAAAAAATCCTGACAAAGAAGGCACAAATAGAAAAAAATTATCTTTCCATGCTTCAGATGTATTGTACCCTTCCCTTCAACAAATATCTAAGAATTATCTCCCATGTGAATAATCGAACCATCATTGTGATCTATAGAAGAAAATAATTCTTTGGAGGAAACCATGTGGTTCGAGGCTCCTGAATCTATGAGGAAGGCTTGTGATTGTGAAATTCTATCCTTTAGTGCATGGAATCTCTCATGACCATTAGAATCACTTCCATAATTAGTCCCTCTTACACCTTATGGGAGGGAAATGTTGTGTTGTTCAAGAAGTTTGGCATCTATCTTCTTCTTCATGCAAGATCTCTCTGGTGGTTTCCTTTCTTGCAATAGGAACAGTTGGATTTCTCAAATCCCTTTTGCTTATCCTTCTTGGAGCTGTAGGCTCCTTCCGATGGATTAGACTTTGGATTCTTCTTGGTCTCAAATTGGTTCTTCTCTTACCATTTTGATTCCCTTTGGCATTCGCACTTTTTGACTCCCTCTCCATAAGAGCCTGATTTTTGGAGGCTTGCAAAGCACCCATCTGAATCAGTTTGTTTTGTTCTTGGATGAGAGATTCGGTGAATGCATTTGGAGATGGCATTTTCCAACCAGGGATTGACAATCACCCTGAATGGAAGGTAGAAAAAAATATGGAGAACTCAGCACCAAGCTTGCTCATAATGGATAGCACCAACTGCTCATCCTTCTTCTCAATGCCACATTACTTGCATTACATGACCAAGGATTTGAATTTGGAAAATAATTTTTGGATGGTCTCGAAACTGCTTGGTTGAAGAGCATTCAGTTCATTCACCATAATATGGCCTATTAGGTCATATTGTTTGTCGAAAAGGATCTCCAACTTCAACCATT
Source organism: Larix kaempferi (assembly GCA_027924585.1). Lineage (NCBI taxonomy): Eukaryota > Viridiplantae > Streptophyta > Pinopsida > Pinales > Pinaceae > Larix > Larix kaempferi. The sequence continues at coordinate 8,959,544 of BSBM01000893.1, forward strand.
CCTCTCTTCGAGTCTTCAATCCATCAAGGTGGAAGAGTAGATATTTGGAAATATGAATACACATGAAACCGAATGCTTCATCTAATCTATTCAGATACTTTTCCTTCTCAACAGCTTCTTGAGGTTCGAACTCCTTTCCCATTGTTACCCTATATAGTGACTTGTTGCATAAGACCATCTGCATATCAGCCCTCCAATCAAGTTAATTGAAGGGTTTCAGGATCCTAGGAGAGAGAGGAGAGTTCGAATTCTCCATTAGAACTGCTGGAGCGAATACAATGTGGTACTGCTGCTACTGCTTCACTGCAAAAATTTCAATAACCTACAAAACAATCTCAATTTTTGAGATAGACTACCACTAAGCACTGCTTTAGGACAATGGGAACATTTTTATGGATCCTTCACACCTAGCTAGACCTCAAAGGATTTCTTCAATGAATTGAATGCAATGGAAAAATAATTTGCTATGGAAATCTAGAGGATTTTGATGCACTACAGAAAGAAGATGCCAAAGCTATGCTCATTGAGATATGACACCATGTGAAATTATAAATCATAGTAGATCATGGAGCTGAGTATAATTCATAGGGAAAGAATGAGAAGGGAAATTTAGTTAGCATGAAAATTGCAGTAAAAAAGAGCGGACAATTAATCATGCATGAGAAATCAAATAGGAACAAAATAATGTCAAATGATCCAATAGTCAATATAATCAACAATGATGTTACAATGGGGATAATTCAAATGACCTAGGAGAATTAGAGTCTTAGTTTTTCTAGCATAGGAATTGTCACCACTAGAGTGCTCCATAAGAGCCAAACTAAACTCAACTGAACCTAAACTCAGTTAACTGAAGACATAATCAGTTAACTGGCCAAGGAGGGTGCATTTGTGATTTTGTCATGCAAATCACTCAAAAAAGGGTGCATGAGGCCACAATCAATGGCATTCAGAGCATAAACCCCCCACAAGAGTCAACTAACTTAGGTGAATTGAACGGGAGCACTGAGTAGGCTCCTAAAATATAGGGAACTGACTTAAGTGGTCCTAAAATGATGCATGCAAGGTGCATTAGGTTGTATATGGATCATAGATGACATATTCACACCACTAGGGGGGAAATGACATCATCAACTACTAGGAAAAAAGGAAATAATGCTAGGTAGGACAAGGATGGGGTATTAATTCTCTTAATAGGTTAGTTTATAAAATGCAAGTGCCTAACTCTTAGCAATATGAAAAATAATTGTCAAGCTAGAAACACATCATGAACAAAGATAAAAAGTAGCTAATTGATGTCATCAATCATTCTTCAACATTTGAAGGGTCCAAATAGTTACTCAAGTCTCACAAATGTATTTTCATTGGTTATTGAAATTCTCACAAAAGTGGAAATTGACCACCTTGAAAGAAGAGTACAAACAAATGACTTAGAATCCTAATAATTCTACTTTCCTCTTATCGTGTGTTACTGCTGTAATATTTGAAATGATTCCAGCAACAAAATTTGAAATTCAATGTCTCAACAGCAATTCAGGCTTGGAATTGTTTTCGATAAGATGTATTATAATACATCTCAGATTTTGTTTCACATTAAAAAAATTTATACTCTACTTCCCTTAAATCTCTAACCAAATCCAATCCTATAGCTTGGTTCCATCATAATTACATTTGAAAAGAATTGAGATCATGGTGACATTGTGATTAAAATTTTCATCACAACGACATCTATACTATGAAATCATGGCCTACAACACGAGGAAGCATTGAATTCTATCTTTTGAAAATCAAGAATCCAGTTGCACCCGAAAAAAAAATATTGTGTTGAGTTTTTGTATCCTCACTTTTCTCTCCATCAAAGAATTGATCTATATACCTTTAGATTGCGAAGGCGGCCTTGATGATAGAGGAGTTGCAACATCTCCTATTTCAGTTTCCTCTAGGTGATGAATTTCTCCATGCTTCTTCTGTGCTTCTCGGAAGATGATGATAATTCATCCTGTTTACTATATTGGGTCTCCTATTCAAGTGTAAATTGTGCAAGATTTGGAGCTTTATGATCATCATCAAACTCCATTTCTTGCATAACATGGAGATTATCAGCTACTACAAGTTGATAGTGGGATAGAGACATTTTATTATCTGTAGTGGATCTGTGAAGTTATGTGATTGCAATATCTATGGTGGAGTTGTCAGATAGATCAATGACCCAAGCTATGTAACAAATATAATAATAATAACAACAACAACAGTAATAATGTAGTTAGGTTAATAAAAAGTCAAAGGACATGTGCCCCTTCGCCTCATGACCAGTCAATGTGTATAAGTAAACCATCACAAGGTTGATTGTAAATCATCATCATTCATTCAATAAATATTTTATACCTTTTAATTCAATTGCATAATAATTATGTTATTACAAATTTTTCTACTACACCATTGTTATGTTACCCCAACTAAATGTGCATTATCCCTTTAATCCCAAGTTGCACAAGCAAATTTATTTTGTTCTAGGTGAATGATGGAGTGTAGACGTTGAAGTTGCTATCAAATTAGGATATGTAGATAGAAGGGGCACCCAACATCTCTTGTGTTCATACTATCAATAGGAAATCTACAAACAAAATACCAGAGATAGATTTGGTTCAAGTTCAACATAAATGTTTCAGGGTTTGTATTTGAGATCACGAGTATCCAAAAAAAGTCAAATCTTAATAATGGAAATAGATGGATTATTGACGAAGTCCTTACATTGCACAGTGCACATTTTGGTGACCATTTTTAGCTCCAAGTAAGGAGAGAGAGTTTGAGAATCCACTCTCTGCATCAAAAGCATGCAATGTAGAGTATTTATAGACATCACATGGAAGAAGAGCACTACATCTCAAATGAGAATCACAAAAAAAACATTTTTGGAAAGTTCAATGGGCATTTGAAAGAAACACTGCATTTGACATAGGAAGGACATATTGAGAGAAGTTGATGGCAATAGGAAAGGGCTCTTGTATGATAAGGAATTACATAATTCTTCTCATATGATATAAAATAAAATTATCTCTCACAACTTCATTGCGGCCCACCAAGGTGCTTGTTATTTAACTTTGTTTTTTCATCCCACAATGGAAAGTTTATTTTACATGTGGCTCATTTAGGTGCATTAAAGGTTGGAGGATATTTTTTGAAAACCACCCTTTCATCAACCCATTACTGCTTAAATTTATCAAGTGGTACAAGGTGATATCACAAGTGAAGGGTTGAATAAGATCATGGAACAATTGTGAGAGAGCACACATCTTCTTGCTAAGTCAAAGTTTCATTCAAAAGAACCAACTTCACAAAATTCCAAGGGTATTTTATTAAGAGTAAAAAAGGTTTTTACGAAAAGGAAAAGCAGAGTAGGATAAGTCGATTGAACTATCAATGGTTTCATTGGTACACCATTTGGTGAACCGTGTATGGTTCTTTCATTTTACATCATAGCATTTTTCATTATTTTCACTCCTCCTAGTTTTTAATATGCCTTCTCAAAAGAAACATGTAGCCCCTTCCCAACTTGTTCTACCTGACCAAGCTGACAATGAACATTTCTTAAATAAATATATTGTAGTGCTCTGGTTTTTACAGCAGAGCACTGAGTAAAATTTCAGAGTTAATTTTCTAAGTATTAAACTTTATCAGGTGTATGGGAGTAAATTTCTAACAATTACTATGCGTCTAAATGATATTTAGTGTTCTATCGTGTTTTTATCAACCTTACATGCGTAATTTAAAATAAACAAAACATATCAATATTTCCCTTTTCAACAATCAAGTTCCAGCATAAGAATATGTTTCACAACTCAGTAAATCAGTAAATAGCAAGTTATGCATGTTTACAGTAAGTTTTAGCATAATAGTCAAATAACGGAAATTACCCGATGCTGATGCTAACCGTAAGTTGTAGCAGGTTGTATAACCTCTTAGGCAGCCAAACTGAAGTGTCCACCCTACCGACCAGCTATTATCTTGCTGGCCCTTGGAAATCAAAGGATTTCCAAGCCCCCGAGCCCACAATCTGATAATCCCGAGAGCAATCCTCTCTTCGGTTCTCCCAACTTTCTGTTCTCCAAACTTTCTATTCTCAAAACTCTCTGTTCTCCCAAACTTCTTTTCTTCCCAAAAAAAAACCTCCCCAACCTTCAACCTTCTCCCCCTCTATATACATGTCCATCCTCGAGAAGACCTTGGGCTTATTCCACCGCCCCAAACTCCCCCTCTCGATCCCCTCAAACCTTTACTCCTTTCCCTAGTTCATTCATCCACGTCTCATTATAAAAATGTATAATTAATTACTCTCATGGAAAATTTATTTGGTTTTGGATTGACGGTCGTAATTATTTATTACGGTGGGAATTATCACCCAAAGGTTATCCATTCGGGACAAGCTTCATTAATTACAAGTCTATTCGCCATCCTTGGTATTTAATGTTATTAATGTAATTAATAAAATATTATATAATTAGTTGACCCTTTTCAACTTGGACATGATGTGTCTTAATGGTCTACCTTATCCGTCGAGATCACTTATCTTGAGGTTTAAATTCCAAGATTAACATTGAATAATTAAATAACCATTTTCCATCACATCACGTTCATTACAAAAATTGTTATCCTATTATGTCTAATTTTAGAAATGTAAAATAATCACATTCTAATCATTAATTAATCATTATTTACATTTTATCTATTTTGCAATTGTTATGACATGGGTAGTAATATTTAAAAATAAATTTTAAGTAATAATATTAATTAAATCCCCATAAGGTAACAATAATGGTGAATTTTAATAAAGAGGTCTTTTTCATCATTTGTTTATCACATGAGTACCCTAACATCTATATAGTATCGCCGTTCTTCTAAACGAAGCACCCTTAAGTGCTTAAATAACCTTACTAATTAATTAGACAACATCATTACCTTATTACAACAATTCTCAGACGACAATGTTAACTGATGACACTTGTCTCAATTGTATATCACAACGTTTACCAATGAGTAATGCATAGCTTAATTGACTTGTTTTACACATCTTAGATAACTTTATATCCATTATCTGAATTCAGTCAATACATGATTAACCTAATTACTTATGACAACTTATACATTTATTCAATATGTTAAGTGTTTGTATATCGATACTAGTGTACATGTGCAAGGTGTGCATGCGTGGCCAGCGTATGCACAGATCATAAATGTACTATAGACAAACCCCATCCCGCCTATGCATACCTGCTAACTAATAGTAGTATTTACCCCCATGTAGAAGAACAAACATAATATATATATAGTAGAATTACTTCAACATTCTCAGTTATTTAACAATTAGTTCTTTACGATTTCACATCATTATCTTTATCTTTACATTAGTTTAATCAATCATGTACAAGGAAGGGTACCTACTACCACTAACTCGGAATCAAGGAATACTAAACCCTCAACAGTACTAACTAACACATCCTCCCGTCATAACCTACGTCCAGCATCCTCCCTATCCTTCCTCTGCTAGTACAACAGTGGATGTCGGACTCACCGATCTGACCATATAGAACTTGAGAGCGATAGCGTCGGCTGAACAGCGGACCTATCCTCCCCTAGCAGGCATCCTACCATCGTCATCACAACAACATGGGGAGCGTGTCTCAGCACGGCCCTCCCACGACCTCGGGTCTCATGGAAACATAGGGTGGGAAACACATCCATCCCTCTCAACATACTGGGCCTACGCCCTTATCAACTCATACTTTGCTGCTATCGGGATTATCAGTTTGTGTTATCGTATCCTCATTTTGGCTGCTAAGGTTTGCTGTATGAACATGTTTTTCCTTTCCAATATATATCAGATCAAGTAACTGGCTATCCCATAGCCCTTGGGTCCTGTAGGTTAGTGTTTTGCAAAATACAATTTATAGAAAGCATTTTCCATTGATCGCCAATTGATCCATGTTATCATTTTATTTCATGTAACCTTTTAGCTCATCATAGATGCGTATGACATATAACATTTCAACAATTCATATAAGAAGATGGTATCCACGTACCGAATCATATATTTCACATTTCATTAATGAAAACATATAAATATATACTGCAATCGTAAAATAAGGAAATCATATGATAATCATGACATCATAATCGCATAACATAGTAACATCATAATCATGGTGAAATCATAAAACAGAGTAACATCATATAACGAGGTCCAATATAGTTTACTCAGTCGAGCTGAGTTCAACAGAATATATAAGAAATAAAGTATGGTGTATCTAACTAATAAATATGCCGAATCAAAAATATGGGCGTTACATATATTTATATATTTGAGACCGTATTGTATAAAACCACCCCATATAAACTTAGACAAGCCACATGTGAATTCTTTAGATACTCTCATAATATAATTCCATCATGGGATTCAGTCAAAGCCAAATCCATTATACTTGCAACATATCATTTTCCTAATTTTGTTGTCCTCTATGTGGAATGTTATGATCTTGATAAACATGCAATTATGTCCATTAATGGTTCTATTTCTCTTTTCTGCATAACCTCTACTACCATTTTTTAAATGATGATGTTTCCTAAGAATGCTAATCTTCTCTAGGAACAAATGCTTGCTTCATAATATCGAGACTTGGACCTAACTCATAAGAGAAATCATTTATCCAAACATCTAGCTAAAGATGCCCCTATACTTGATACTTCCCCACCTTATAAGTCATATATACTTGCACGAACTTCAAGGGAATTAATTTCTATGATGTGTTTGATTTGAGAGTATGTTAGTGATTCTACTATTGATGATGTGATTCTTGGTTTCATGTACGCTATATTTCCTCCAAAATAGATTTCTCTGGTAAAATTTAATTATCCTCAATATCTATTTGATGCCATACATTCACAATTAGTCTTATCTCCTACCATATTTCTAGATACCAATCTTACCTTTCATCAATCTCAATATTCATTACCCCAACATATTTGATGGTCCATTGATATGATCTACGATCATCATTTTATGGTGGGTTGTAGGTCACCTCCTAAATCCTTTCATGGACACTTCATGATTTTGTCACTAGGGCATAAAAACTGAATGGGGCATTGGAATTGATTTCCTTAAGATCTTGCATTTGTGTTTGGGCATGTTCAACATGGGCACACTACCCATGGTGTAATGCCCACCTCGGTACCTTAACTGTTTAGACTAATGAGGACACTAGTTTTGAAGTTACCCGATTTTATAAAACTTAGATCACGGAAAATTGCTTTGAAAATTATCATGAGAAAATGATAAATGATGAAAATAATTTAGAATGAAGAAATGATGAATGTTGAAAATGCTTGAAATGAAAATGATGATTAGTTTTATACTCGACTGACTGAGATAAAATAGTGAATGATGAACATGCTCGACTGGTTGAAGCATGATGTTAAAATGTTGAATATTTAGTAGACTCAACTCACTGAGATACTGAAAAGAATGATGAAAATGTGTATAGTGCAATGCTACTAATGTGTGCTTGAGTGTGTGCAGTGGCAGGTAAGACAATTTACCGACTGAACCACAATGGAATTTTAGGGTTCGTAAGAACAGCAGTAAGAACACTTAGGGGTACGACGACTGACTGTCGACCTTGAATTAGCAATTCACGCATGGGTGAAGCCGTTTCAGCTCACCCGGGGAAGCGTATGCCGTACGGGAAAGGCCATAATGATTTGGTCGCATGCGATGAGTTGAGGGGTGTGCAATAAGAAGAGCCTTATCCCTCAACATCCCTTAGTCTCCAAGAAGCATAGCTGAGAGATCACGGTAATGATTCCCGGTCGCTATGCAGTAATCCCCATAAGAAGGAAGAAATGAAACTATCAGAAGGGCTCACCGAAGAGGCACCTCGACAAGAAAAAGATAATGTTATATAACACATGAATAAATTGAAAACTTGTCAAAGATAAACTCAAGTGACTTTAAATTAAACAGACAATTAAAATAAAATAATATTCCTTATTTTAGTTTTAAGAGAAAGGAAGAAATATTAGAAATGGAAAAAAAAACAAAACAAAAACAATTTGTTTAGTTTAAAGTACTTTACTTACCTACTTTATGAAAAGAAGAAAAACTAAAACTAAACTAGAGTATTATAGTAAAGTCCCATTAGAAGCTTAAACTTCAAAGTTTGCAAATATTATTTTATAAAGGATGTAAATTAAAAGAAATATATACATAAATAAATATATTATAATCTTTTAAACTTGCTATAGAATTAGATTTTAATAAATAAGAGAAACAAATTCTTTTATAATTTTTTATGATTTAAAAGAAATTAAATAAATAAAAACAAGTAGTTTGCTAAAAAGATATTAAGTAAACTAAAAGAGAACCAATTTAGAAGTAGGACTCTTCTACACCTAAATCCCATTGATTTAGGGAATTAGGTGCACACTAAAGATAATGAGGCACTTGTAATTGAGAATAATGGAAATTAATTTATTAAATTAAATTAAATATGTGCATGGACAGACACATGGCACATAGACTTTTGCTATATAATGAGGGAGGAGAAGGAGAGAAAGACATCTCTTGCTCCTTAATGCTGGATGGGCATGATAATCTCATATTATGTTATGATTCTTAGGAGTTGGGATTAGCTGGAACGGGGATTGGGAGATCCTTTCAGGAAGCTCGTTAATGTGTTCTTACGACGCCATTATCTCGGGGGTTCGGGGTGAAGGAGAGTAACCCTGATATGGTAGGGTGGTCAATCAAGGGGTCTCTTGGTAAAATCGGCAAGGCTTGAAGCAACTCAGGGAAGATCGACGACTGTACACATAAGGACTTCGCCAACGGAGTGCTCAACTACTGTCGAAAGGTATAATGTTCCATATTTATGTGCAAGTCGAGTTTATGAAATTTTCTTTATGGCTCTATATTTGATTTCCAAGTTTTATTTAATTTTCATATGATGTTAGATCTATTCTGGAAGTCATTTTGGGGGACCCAAAATGAAGGTCCTTACACATGGTCCCAAGGTTTAGGAGTTTTAGTACTTGACCTAATCATGCAAAAAGTGCATAGTCTCTTATTGAGCAAAACCCTAGTTCCTCAGATCACTACACAAGATGAGAACCAAGCAATGGAACCATGGGAGAGAGGTTCCCCTATATGTAATTAATTTGCACGATCCAAATAGGTTCATCAATCTAAGCCATCGTAATCACGTTATGGTGGGTTTTAGGTCACCTCCTAAAGCCTATTAGGGACACTTATTGATTATGTCATTAGGGCATAAAAACTGAACCAGGCATCATAATTGAGTTCCATAAGCTCTCGCATGTGTGTTTTGGCATGTTCGATATGGAAAAAATTCCCACGGTACCAAGATTGAGGAGTTTTTAGTAATTGACCTAATCATGAACAAAGTGCATACTCACTTACAGAGAAAAACCCTAGTTACGGGGATCAATGAACAAAGGCGATGGACCCATGGGATATAGGTTCCCCTTAGATGGAATGAAATTTCACAAGCCCAATGGACTCAACAGTTGGTCGATCTAAGCCACAACCATAATTTTATGTGATTTGTTGGTCACCTCCTAAAGCCTTTCAGGGACACTTGGTGATTTTGTCATTAGAGAATAAAATTCAAACCGGGCATTAAAATTCAGTTTTGTAGGTACTTGCTTGTGTGTTTGGGGATGTTAGACATGGGTACACTACCCACAGTCCCAAGGTTGAGGATTTTCAGTAGTTGACCTAATCATGCAAAAAGTGCATAGTCTCTTACTAAGAAAAACCATTGTTCCTAATATCGCTACACAAGGCATGCACCATGCAATGCAAACATGGGAGAGAGGTTCCCCTAGCTAGAATGCATTATCAAAATCCCAACAGATTCAATGGTTTTATTTATCTGAGCGAGATTCATAATTTTATGGTGAGTTATAGGTCTCCTCCTAAATCCTTTCAAGGACCTTAGTGATTATGTTATTAGGGCATAGAAAACAAACCATGCATTAGAATTGAGTTCTGTAAGATCCTGCATGTGTGGTTTTGCATGTTTGACATGGAAACCTTAGCCACAGTCTTATGTTCAAGGAATTTTAGTACTTGACCCAATAATGGAAAAATGTGCATAGTCTCCGAGGGAGTTGTCAATAGATTTCAAGGATGGGATGCCATAAATCATGCTCCAAAAAGCCATTGTTTACATATGATAATTTGTTTTACGTTGATTATATGGTTTTTCTAATATCGTTTTCCAATATTACTAGTACAACTACTTACATGATCAAATATGAGAATAAATTGGAAATCCCATGAGAATAAATTAGGGTAAGGACATGAGAAAGATTGAGTTCTTGAATTTTTGGAAGATTGCTCACTATGACTTAAATGTAGTGACAATTCATAGCTATAAATGGTGTTCCTATCGGTCTAGGTTTAGGAAAAAGTGACAAGTACATAATCTGAGTGAACTCAACAAATAATGTGTTGTTCTTGCAATTGATGCATCAAAATTAGCAAAAGCATGGATGTCATTTGACCACCTTGACCACTCAAATTACCTATTAGTCCAATATGGGTGGGAGTTATAATTACATGTCAGTGAACATTTATATTCCTCCATATGAATATAAATGTACACCCTTACACTAGTTTTGGGCATAATAATCTAGTTTTCAACTATGGTTTAAGTCTAATATGTTATAGTATAATATTCTTGCACTATGGTGTCTCAATGGTATTCCATGATTGCACGAAAAGATAAAACATGAAATTTGTGTTTCAAAATCCTTTATATTTCCATGCATGCATTATCATTTCAAGCTCTCATTGCAAATCTCAACATGTTCTTATTTGGACCTAAGTGTTATGAACAAGGGTTTTCACTATTGGATTTAGTCAATCTCTTTAGGGATAATGCCTATCATACAATAACTATATAGGTAAATTTCAAACTACTAGTAGATACTAACAAGGAAAATCAATAATATTCTTATAGGGTGGCTATATGAATGTGGAGTAAAATCAATATATGAATTTGGGCCATCCATAATTGACAATCAAAATGTTGGGAAAGTATTGTCAAAGAGGACTTAGCACTGATATAGTAGGTAGAAATGTGAGCTAGTTGAGTGTGGATTTTTGAGAATATTTTAGAGGCTCAAAAATCCTATCACTAATAGAGAGATAGGGCATGCAAAAACCCTAAACCTAATCATGGAAAACTCTCAAGGCATGCTAAAAATTGAGCCATGAGGAATGATAGGGGTTCCATCCCATTGCAACTAAATATTGTTCCATTGATGAGAAAAGAAAAGGAATGGTATATTGAAGGAAGAAGAAGACATTGTAGTTAGTAATCACATACCTCATGGTATTTTTAATATCATAACCTCATGGTATTTTCAATATCATTTCAGATAAGGTGTGAAAAATTGTTCAATGGACTATCCATGACAATTTACAGATCAATAACACAAAGAGGGGCCATGGATTGGAACAAGGAAAAGAAACAAGGATTATATAAGGAAGGAAACACTTTTCCTCAATGAAACTAAACATAAACCAATCCTCGGAATTATTCTTTAATGATTTGAAATAATGCCTTTATGTGAAAAAACATTAATTTAGCTTATTTAATTTTGACCTGATACCTACATGAAAATGATACCTAATATCTACATGAAAAAGAACAATTACTACCTACATGAAAAATATAACTAACACCTGGATGAAAAAGACACCTAATGATGACAAGCCGCATAATGTTTTCTCTAGGATGGACAAATTTGCTTCACATCCAATATGAAGGGAGAATTTGAATTTGGACTAAACCATGTTACGATTACTTAAGTGAGTTTCCAGACTTGTTCTCGTACTGCTACTATACTTTTTTTTAATTATATTTTTGTTAATTAGTCTTACTACTGCATATTTTATACTAATCATATATATGCACTTGAAACCTTAAATTTAACACATGAGTGATCATTAGGGAGTGTTAAAGTTGAGAGAGATGAAAATTATGTTTAAAATTGTCTTGATAGATTTACTACTACTGTTCTACTATTTTCTCCTTAAAACCCTAACCTAACCATAATTTTAATATTATATACCACTATGCATTGATGAGTCATTTAAATCATATCTAGCCTACTTACATAAGTGCATTCAACATCTTGGAGGTTTTCAAGTAGTAAGAATTGGTTCAGTTTGGATGAATACACTTATAGATTGGTTTGAAATAGTATATGCTTGCTACATATTTGATTTTGGGGCAAAACACTTCTACTTTAATGGGCATGGAACTATACTTGAGTTTTGAAATTCAGAGTAACATGAACATAATCTGGAATGAAATTGGAAACAACATACCTACCCTCATCATAGCTCATCCATCGTTATGTTTGTCTAGTACCTGCAGTTCCAAATCATTTAACCTCCATAAATATGTACAAAATCAATACAAGTCATATTTGTTCCATTATTTACTAGTCTAAGATTCATTTTTATGAGAATGTCAACATACCTTTACAATGCTTCCCATCACCTTCTAAGCCTTCTTTTTGAACTAGCACCTCATCATCCTGGATTGAAACATGGATTTACTCGATGAAAAAAAACTACAAACCCGATACATAAATAACTAACTGACACTATTGAATAATCTCATCTTGGTTTCGAGAATAATTTATTGGATCTGTCTAATATTGGAGCAAACCTCTCTCAATCCGAAGTAGCAATGAAGTCAACATTGACTTTGTTGCTGCTCTTTTTGATAGAGGGAGGTCTTATCCAAGATTAAATAGATCCAATAAATTATTTTGTAATGAGTAAGGCCATCGACATGAAGGCGGAATCTCTTATGGCCCCTTCCTGTAACATCCCGTAAAATACCAAAAATTTAAAATTTTTAAATAGCAATGATTAATGAATTTGTTAATGCGGAACATTTAAAATAGTTATATCTCTTAACTAGGATAATTAATAACGATGACACATCGAAATTCTCAAAATAAAATATGATGTTAGTTGTAATTGCTATTGCGGATTAAATGGATGATAATCTCTTTAACAAAAGGCATTTTATGATCGTAACACAAGAATACAGTCTTCAGATCTGTTTAAGTTCTAAAAGTAATTATATGTTGTACACAGGTTTGTATTATTATGATGTTCTTGATGATGTGCTGACAGTTTGTTTTTCATGATGACGAAGGGGTCCTACGAGGTACCCTGGGGTTTACTTAGCTACAGTTAGCTAAGGCATTTGAATCCTATTTCCATGTGCAGAATGCAGGTAAGAAATTCTACGACAAGCATGAGTTAAGAATAGATATGTCTTTCAATTCATCGTCAATGTAATATGAAAATACTAAGTACTTCCGTGCGAAACAAGTTACTGGAGGTATGGATATTTTGGTTCAAATTCTAGTTTACGTGCTAGCTTACAAACCTTATAGTGTTATTACAATCACATCGTCATTTTGTGTTTACATTGCTATAATTATTATCTATGAAAAATCAACTTAATGTGACTATTGTCATTATAATTAAGTAGTGATACCAATGTCCATTTGTAATTCTATTTGAAATATTATGGAAATAGTGTTTATACTATTTCAATTGAAACTATCATTATATTTTGTATCAATAGAACTTTAGATTATCCTAACTCCCGAATTTATCATTTGATTAACATTACATAGTTAATATATGAAATGTATAGTGATTATAGTACTAATGCTATGTATTAAGATTATATTGTGCATGTAAACTATACCTATAGTCTTACTCTTATCAATTGATTACAATACATAGCTAATATATGAAATATATTGTGAATATAGTGCTTATGCTATGAACTAGCATTATAATGTGTATCAACACAACTTTAACTATTCCTAAATGAATATTCATAAATTATAGAAATGAAATGACTATCTAGGTGCCTTTGGCATGGTTTAGTTGGTGATTAAAGTCCGAAGAGAGTTGGGAAAAATACGACCCTGTGGGAGTAATGGTCGAGTTTAGTGTTTTAATTTGATACAATACTGTAAAGAGGATAAACCTTCTGCATTTAGTTGTTATTCGGCTATGTAATGTCTTGCCGTGTTGATTAGAAATGACCTTGAACTTATTTTAGTGTTGTCGGTCGTTAAGGGAAAGACCCTGTGTAAATTTGGAACCTCGAAGGGTCTGTAATGTAAACTTTGTTGAATTTTGGTTATTCCGTTGAATGTGAAACCAAGAACCGAGGGTTCACTTGCACTTGTAAGATAATGGCTCATTTTGAATTTAAATGTTTTGTTTAAAATAATGGTTGAGAATTGTTTGTATAACTGTTGGTTTGGTTTTGAACAATAATAGTTGTCTTTCGCCGAAACTAGTGGGTTGCATAATTATTGATAGATACACCTGTACTTCATTATCGTTTTCAGAATTCAAGTTTTAAAATAATGATTTGGTAAGGTCTTCATATGTTTTGAAATGGCAATGCCATATGGTTCGCTTTTGTTTTAATTAATGAAACCCTACCATGTAGGTTTCGCTGGCAATCTTCATTGTACTTAGAGATTGAACCCGTGAACTGGGACTTAAATCGTGTCTCTAAAGGTTTCGACACTGTGTATATATCTTGTTAGGGTTTGATAGATGATCATATAAACAAAATCATGCTCTTGGCTAAGTAATCTTATTTGATGTTTAAGTGTCTTGTTCGTATTCTGAGCACGAGAATTAGATAGTAAGTTAAATGAAATGTTGTTTAGGGTTTAGATAACAGGTATGCTATTTCTTCATAAATAAATGTCTAATGTCGCCATGAATGGCTTGATGAGAAGTTATTGAACTTTGTACTAAAATAAATGTTTAGAATCTCTAGTATGTAAATTCCTAGGGTTTGATTCTATAGTGAAAGTATCTATAGTTAATGAGTGAAATCTATATTAACTATAGATGTGATATTTAGTGATAATGTTTACTTATTATTTGTAAGTAACACTTTGTATATAGAATAGTTTTGCATGTGCTATATATTTCTAGAATATAAACGCTTGAAAACATTGAATTTATAATATAGAGATGCATATTGTTACTATCTGAAATAGATAGAATTCAAATGGAAAATATAGTTCTATGCAGAAATAAAATGTGTTTTTCTTTTATTTAAGAAATAGAGGAAATGCTATACTCCTGTTCATACTATGCTATACTATTTCCTGCATTTTAACTTATGATTAAATGACAGAATTTAATAGAAATACTACTGTGTTTTATCTATCCATTCAAATGGCATTCTTTCTATCACTCATCACTATTAATTTCTTTTACTTTTTATGTACTAGAGTACTATGCAGATAACAATATGGGAAAAATACATAAAAGAATTTAATCATTCACTTAATTTACTTAATCATTCTTGAAACATATCATCTTTAAGTCAGAAATAAAATAGTTTCTTCTATATAACTGTAATTAATAATTCTACCATGCAGAAAAACATTTAACTATAAAAAAAATTTAGAACAGTAGAACCTGGTTAACTATAGGAGAAACAAACAGTCCAAGGAACTTGTTCCACCCAACCTATTCCCGAAGACAACCAAGGTACTTGCCTTAGGACCCCCGATCCTATTCACTAAACCACTAGGAAGAAGAGTCTGTAGAAGCCTTAGTTCATCAACTTGCAGTAGAATATAGATAATCCAGTCATAAAGATTCATCAATCAAAGAGACCTGCACGAGCACCTCTGGTTTTCCTTCTCAGAATGACTGGAAGACTTACAAAGCACTCTCACATAGCGTCCCTATTCGAATCTCTCAGTGATCACCTAATACACTTGAGGAATATTTTTGTAGAAAATATTGTAGGAGATGCCTACTTAATTCCAATTTCCTTATCTAGGCAACTTAGGCCTTTTAGTGGTTAACTGGTCATTAATGAGCTGCCTGCTCTCTTCCACCCACCTGGGGGATAATGCCACAAATTTATGGGTAGTTGTCTGATAACCAATAGCCAGTGTTGGAGTGCAAGTGCTGCCATCTATCCCATGCCTTCTAACAGCTTCCATTCCTCCTAGTGGGTTAGTGAACACTCATTTAACAGTTCCCTTGGGTGTTTGTCTCCTATTTTAATTTATTAAATAATAATAATCAGTAATTACAATCATCCTTGACCAAAATTGGTCATAAATACAAAACTTTGTTATTATAATTTAACATAAAGTATTTTGCAATTAAAATAAATAGTCTCAAAATTTGGGTAGGTAACATACACCCCCCGTCAAGTCTCAACATCGTCCTCGATGTTGTTCAATCATTCTCTGAGTGTTCCTGAAATGGAGTTGAGCATGCTGCCTGCATACTACTCTCCCACTCCCACGTTGCCTCTTCTAGGCTAATGTGCTTCTATTGCACCTTTACCTACCCAATGGTGCGATTCCGAAGTAGAGTTTCCCTCCTTTCAAGGATACAATCCGGTTCCACTTGAAAATCGTCATCTTGTCCAACCTATACATCATTTCAATTTACAACATGAGTAGCATCGTGTACATATTTCTTTAAAAATGATATATGAAAAACATTATGTATCTTTAGATTTGGTGGAAAATCTAGTTGGTATGCCATGGGTCCAACCCTTGACAACATTTCGAAAGGAACTCAATACATGGGTGCCAACTTGGCACAGCTTCCCAATTTCAATGAACTCTTTTTCGGTCTTACCTTAAGAAAAACATGTTCACCAACCTGGAACTCTTTATGAGTCCTTTTAAGATCTGCTTGACTCTTTTTCCTATCTTGGGCAGCTTTAAGATTTCTTTTTACCCATTTCACAATTAGTTCTAATTCCTGCAATAATTTAGGTCCTAAAATAACTCTATTTACTCGGTCATTCCAAGAAACGAGTGTATTACATTTCCTACCATAAATGATTTCAAAAGGGCTAAGCCTGGCTAATGCATGATAATGGTTATTATATGCAAATTCTGCTAAATGCCAGTAGTCCTCCAACTTACCAGGCTAATCCTTAACAAACATACTAAGCATGTCTTCCAATACATGATTCACTCTTTCTGTTTGTCCATTTGTTTGTGGATGAAATGTTGTGCTGAAGTTTAAGGTTGTATTCAACCCTTTAAACAAAGACCTCCAAAAGTTTCCTATAAACTTAGAATCACAGTTTGAAACTATCACTTTTGGCAACCCATCTAATAGAAAAATATGTTTCATGAAGATTTCTGCAATGTCTGGATCCTTATGAGTAGTTTTTATAGGTATAAAGTGTGTTGCCTTGCTATGTTTATCCACTGCCACCATGATGGAGTCATTTTGTTTCTGATTTTTGGGTAGTCCGGTAATAAAATCTACGCTTATAATATCCCATTTCTAGCTAAGTATAGGCAATGGTTGTAATAGTCCAGCCAGATGTTGATGTTCAACCTTCACTTTTTGACAGTCTAAACACTTAGCTATATATTCTTCTACTTCATCCTTCATTCTGGGCCAATAGTACTCTTTCCATAACATAGTGATGGTTTTTTGATAACTGGGATGACTAGAATAATGACTTTTGTGCATCTCATCTAAAATCAAAATTTTTACTTTTGGTGTGTTGGGTACATACAATCCATTTTTGTACAATAACAATCCATTTTTCTTTAAACTGTAATCTACCATAGAATTTTTAGAATTGCTATTTGCTGTCTTTTCTTGTAATTTTCTGTATTCTTCATCTGTTTCAATCCCTTCAAGGATCTGATTTTCTGAATTTATTGAGTATGTACTGATGGCTGAAATAAAATTCAACTTTGCTTTACGAATTAATGCATCAGTAGCCTTGTTCTCTTTCCCTTTAATATGCTGAATTTCAAAATCATATTCACTTAAAAAAGTTAGCCATCTAGCTTGTCTAGCATTCAAATTTGTCTGATCTAATAAATATTTCAGTCCCATGTTATCTATTAGCAAGGTAAATTTTCTGCCAATAAGATGGTGATGCCACAATTTTAAAGCATGAAATACTGCTAATAGTTCTAGATCATAAGTAGAGTAGTTATTCTCATCTATTGTCAGCTTTCCAGACTCGTATGCAATCGCATGTCCCTCTTGTGTTAGGACTCTTCCAAGTCCATCATTACATGCATCGGTGCATACTATAAAATCCTTATTAGGATTTGTAATCCTCAAAATATGTGGCATAGTTAGTAATTCCTTTAACTTCTTAAAACTGTCTGAACATTTATGATCCCATACAAATTTCTTCCCCTTCTTCTGTAAGGAGGTTATGGGGTTTGCAATTTTTGAAAAACCTTCTATAAATTTTCTATAATATCCAGTAATACCTATAAATGATCGTACATTTGACACATCTTTAGGAACCGACCATTCATTAATGGCCTTTATTTTATCGAGGTCAACCGAGATTCCTTCTTTAGAAATTATGTGTCCTAAATACTGAATCTTATCCTTCTGAAAGTCACACTTACTAAACTTAGCATATAATTAATGATCTCTTAGAACTTGTAAGATAATACGCAGATGTTCGTCATGTTCTTCTTTGCTTTTAGAATACACTAGAATGTCATCTATGAACACAATAGAAAACTTATGCAAGTATTTGTGCAAAATATTGTTCATTAAACACATAAATACATCTCGGGCATCAGTCAATCCAAATGGCATGACTACGAACTCATAATGTCCATATCGAGTTCTAAAGGCTATTTTAAAAATATCCTTGTCCTTCACAGGAACTTGATGATATCCTGACCGTAAATCAATCTTTGAAAATATCATTGCTCCACACAGCTAATCAAATAGATCATCTATGCGGGGCAATGTATATCAATTCTTGATTGTCATCTTATTCAGTTGGCGATAATCTATACAAAGCCTTAGAGTGCCATCTTTCTTCTGAACAAATATAATAGGTGCTCCCCAAGGAGACACGCTACGTCTTATATAGTTTTTATCAATCAGTTTCTTCAACTATGATTTCAACTCATTCAATTCCAGTTTATTCATCCTATATGGAGCTTTAGAATTTGGTACCGCTCCCGGTATTAACTCGATGGTAAAATCTAGATCTCTCTTAGGGGGTAATCCTGTAATCTCTTTAGGAAAAACATCTTTGAAATATTTTAGGACAGGTATATCTTCTAGTTTCAGTTTGTCCTCTTTATTAATTAACTCATCATTCACTACATTCACTACAAACATTTGACATCCTTTTCTAACTGCTCTCTTTACTTGCATAGCTGAAATCTATCTAAGTGATATCTTTCTTGGAATACCTTTTACTTCTATTGTTTCTCCTTCATTGTTTAAACATGTAATGCTTTTCTCATAACAATTCAGAATGACACGATGGGCTTCTAACCAGTCCATTCCAATTAAGATATCCTAGGATCCTAAAGGTAAAACATTCAACTTGGTTTGTGTCTTTAACTGATTCATAGATAAAACACAATTTTCAATAAAATCATATACCTTTCTTTTTGGTCTTGTTTCTAGTCTAACTAACCAGGATTTATTGAATTTTTCTATTTTCAAATTAAAACTTTCTACAACATCTGGTGATATATAACTCAGGCTAGCACTTGGATCAATCAAAATAGTAACAGGGTGGTTTTGTAGCATACCTTCAATCTCTACCATAGAGACTTGATGCTTAGTTTTCCTATTGTCTAGTGTTGCATTAATTCTGGGCATCTTTCTTGCCAAGTCTTCCACAGTAGATTCTGTTATCCCTAAAGTTGAACCTAGACTACAAGGGTTCAAGCTTAAGGTAATCTTAAATAGTAGGAATGGGACATCTACAGAATAAATTCTTATGTTTTGTTTTTGGTATTTTTTGTGGTAACATAAAACATGAGTTATGTAGGATATCAAAACAAAAGACAGGTACAATTTTTGAATTTCAATACATGAATAGAAACCGAAAAATGACCGTGATCTTAAAACAACAAATATAAGAGCTCAGATAGTGTTTCATGATGGGGGCATAGTTGTGTATTGTTTGGAAGAATCATAACATGAAATTTAGACCATGCATGGACAAAATACCAAAAGCATACACTTCATAAATTGAATAGGATTGCCTCAAAGATCATATTTTAATTCATAAACAGTCATCTTCTACAAAAATTAACATAAGAAATGCATACATGCCTGTACAAGACAACTTCTCAAAATCAAACGTCCATCATGGTATTCCAGTTCCAACCCTTCTATTCAGAAGAAGAGCCCCTTACTCCCCATTCCCAAATATTACAATCATGCCTCATATAAATATTGAGATCGAAATCCTCCCCATGAAGTTGAATTTATAAAGCTAGCAGAGATTACAATAAATTTTAGAACTGTCTGCCATGAAAAATGGACTAAACTGCTGAAAACTTGGGCTAGAATTATGACTTTGTATCTCTTGAATCATGATAGCTGTGTACAATCCGATAGAGTTTTTTGTGTATCATTTTATTATGAGAAAAAACCTCTCTCAACTTCCTGAAATTCATTTCCATTTGCTTGAAATTTGCATTCTAAAAACAAGTGTCAAAACAGAAAAAGTCTGAAATCCAAACAAGTAGGACCCAGTAATGGATTTGATTCTATCACTCTATGACACCTGTAAGAAAAATAAAAGAGGTTATTATATATAAATAGGTTACTAAGATAAACCTCCTTCAATGTTTCAAAATTCCCCTCCAGCTATCCATAATCAGCTCTGCAAAAATATGACTCGGACTGGAATTTCCAAACTCAGAAAAATAGGATGAAATGACGAGCTCGAATCTTTCAATCCTTGATAGTTGTGTAAAAAGTGAGATAGGTTTTTGTAGTTCTATATCTTAGGAATAAAAAAATCCTTTAGGTTTCCAAAATTCATCTTCTATTGGCCACAATCTGTACTGAAAAAATATGACAAAACAAGGCATTTCTATAAAAATATATTTTCATAAATTCTCTAAGTGATATTGTTTTGGACACATTATTCCTCAAATCTTCTCCTGTACCTGCGAGGTTCCCTCCATGTTTTTATACCTCTTCAAAATGAAATTGTAACAAATGCTGTAAAAACCCTACCCTGCGGGGTTTTTTTCTTTGAAATTACATTTTCCTCTCCATCAACTCTGTTGATTTCGATACCTGGAGGAAGTACTCATTTACCATCATATTGCCAAGTGTTGAGTGCAGCCAGTTGCCACGCCTCATGAAGTACCAAATTCATGTATGTGGATAATTCATATCGAATTATAATTAATATAAATCATAATTATGAACATTTAAACCCTTGTTAAATCATAATTCGATATTTTTGCAGAACTGACAGCATTTTTTGTAACATTTTCGAAATCAAAATATTGGCACATGCTGTCAGTTTGATATTCAAATCAAATTTGATGAATTTTAAATTTTCCAAACATTTGAAATTTTTTTTGAAGCAAGAAATTAAACTTTATTTAGAACATAAATATGAAAATGAGCCTGATCCTATTTAATCATGAAAATATGACAAATGGTAAAATAAAACCTTTAAGAAAATGGAGGGAATGCATAGGCTAGGAAAATGGAAAAACTGAATGGGAATTAAGTAAAGGCTGTGTAAATCTAAAGAACAATCCTAGAGATAACATCTAGCTCCACCTGGGGATAAGGTCCTCCTTGTGAGATCTTAAGAACATGAAGATTAAGTGCCTTTCCATTAACCTGAAAACCCTGATACCTTTATCTCTGCAAACATTCACATTCTTCTATGCTGTGCCTAGTCCATTGGGTTTATGGAGTCAGTCAATATCATTTCAAATCTGGCCCAAACTTCTACAACTTATTCAAAAACTGTAACAAAAAGCTGAAAAACATTCTTCTGCTGCAAACTAACAATCCGAAAAGAATCTTTGTGCTCGATGGCGAGCTTATTTATGTGCACTATAGACACTAGTCAGTTGATACAAACTGATCAAGTATATTCATAGTTCCAATAAATCCATGAAAGCATCTTACTACAAAAATGATCCTCTGGTAAGCAGATGAAGACAAAAGAAAAATATGACATGAATAGTATAAAACTAATAAGTATCTTGAACTCACATTCATAAGAAAGTGTCATACCAAAATCTGCCAAATTCAGAGACTGTGCAAATATTGACTCGATGTAAAAGGCTGCTGGATCATGAAATTGCAGCTGATGTGAAGAAACAAACTGTTCATTTACAATTTCAGTCCTGTTACCATAATTTACATGTTCTTCTTGACCAACACCGGTTTCAACCATAGATCCTTGTAAAATAAGCTTATTGATTTGCTCAAAATTTGACAAAGTAGGTACAAACAATTTATCATGTATTTCATCCCAGTCTCCTTTAATATATCCCTGGAACTCAGATCCATAACTTTCTTCTACTGATGTATACAATTCCTCTTTAATTAGCTCCTCCTGACATTGTTCTAGTTGGAGATCAAATTGTCTCAGCATATTACCTTCTTCATGATCGCTGGTAATTTGATTTGTCTGTAGATATGAAAGTTGCTACAGGGTATCTTTACTAATTTCAAGTACCATTTGATTAGAAGATAGCTGACCCTTACAAATTTCTAAATTTTGAAGCTCAAATATATTCATAACACGATGCTCCTCTAACTCCTTTATAATAAAATTTTGATTATGTTCAATGTTTATGCTTTCAAAAGACGAATCTTCATTCTCTTCTAATTTCATGGCAGACTATCCTATGTTTTCTTTTGTGAGATCTAAAATCAAAAACAATTTATTAGTACTTAAACCATAAGACTTCTTAGTCTCATCTAGGACTCCTTCTTCCTAGTCTTCCTACTGGTCAGATTCCAACAAACAGTTTCTGATACCTTCAGTAGATCCCATATCAGTATCTTCTTCCCACTCTTCATCTTCAAGTTGTTGATTTCTCCCTTGCGTTTTTGCCATTCTCTCAGCCTCTTTGAAGACATCATCTTTATCAATATTCCTCTGTTGTCCCTGAATCTCAAATTCATTATCGAATAACGAATCATTCTCTAACCTTTCAATCACAACAACATATTCATCCACATCCTTCTCTGTACCTATAGAATATTCATTGTTTTGAAAACAAAAATCTTCCTTTGCTCCTTCAATCAATTGAAACATGTCATTGTCAGGCATTTCCAAACATTCCTCTTTTTTTACTGCAATTTTCGGTTTATATTCAAGTTCTTTCAGCAGTCATTCCAACAACTCAATTTTCCTTTGGCACTTCTCAAGCATGTCATCATAATGCTCTCCTTCACTTCTACTCTCTTCTATCAAAAAAGAAGTATCATACTTACCTTTTCTCATATCATAATTTATGTGCTCAGCCTTATTTCTTTGTTCCACATGTTGAACTCGTCCTCTATCAAGCAATACATCGATGCCATTCTTCTGTTTTAATAGTTCAAAACTGTCTTCTTCTGAGAAGTATTCTTCATCATATATGGGCTTACAATTTGCACCAATCTCTGTGATTCCTTTAGAAAATTGTCCATCCTTATTTACTTCAAACTCTGCATGCTTACACCAATCATTAGAAACATGATATCCTTTCATAAAATTTTCTTTACAAGACAACTTCTCTTTATCACAATCTGCATTCACAAAAATATCATCAGATTGAAAAACATGGGACTCCATGCACTCATTTGATGTTTTGGACATCAATCCTTCAACCTTCTTGGTAAGTAATATATCCAAATGTCTCTTCCCACTATTCTTTCTTTCAACAAAAATCTACATCTACCTTTCTGTCATTGCATTCACTTCTTCATGTTTATTATCATTTGAATACACAAAAGAAGAAACTTGTTTCTCATGACCATTTAGAATAGCAGATACATTTGATACAATGTCAAAAGTATCTGCAAACTAAGTATCACTTGGAAGATCATGAACCTCTTGATCATCATGAAATTTATCATCTACAGCTATGCAACCATCAGTACTGTCATCAATTATATTTTGAAAACTTTCTTTTTGGGAATTAGAAAGAGTAGGAATTTCATCCATATTTTTATTGAAAGACTCACTCCCATTCTTAATTTCTTTTTCATCAAGATCTTCACAAAGCTCATCATTCGAGTAACCAAATACTGTCTGCTGAATATAAGATTTGAAATTTTCACAACATTGCTCAAGCAGATGTTCCTGAGAAAAATACCCTTTGTAATGATGATGGAATACTGTGTGGAAATCCTTCAAGGATGAAATGCTGGAAGGAGGCAATGAGAAATACCATTTACGTGCATCACCCTCCAACGAATACATAAACATTTTCATACGAACATCTTCATGTTGTAGATCTAGCAGATCCATGAATTCATGAAACTTAAGGAGATGTTCTGTTGGGTTGTCTTCTTTCTTTTCTTGGAAGATAGGAAGAAAATCTCCCCACTCTGACATAGTCGGTACTAGATGCGAGAAACCAGTAACTTCAGAAAAGTCAAGAGGTGCAAACCTCCTAGCCACCATGGCAACCATTAGATCATTTGATGGTATTTTGGATCCTTGAATAAATGGAGTCACCTCTGGAATGTGTTTACAATGGATTTAGATCATCAACCTCATGAATGCACACAGACAAATCCAATTTGTTTTCTTCTTGGCTGTTCACAAGATCTGAAGAGGAAGATCCTAGATCTGTATCAGTAGTGGAAAGCTGAGGGTTACTGGATGATGGATAATCCCTTATAATCTTTTCTAGATCAAAAACTCCTGCATGTCGAAGAGATGAAGGATTTCCTCTTGTACCAGTCGGCTTTGAAGCCACTGTAACTTTCTAACTGTTAGGTGAATGTAGTCTATAAACAAATGTACTGATTCTGTCACCTCTCAAAACCAGCTATAAAAATGTTAACACCTAGGGAAGATATACTTTCGTTTCTCCATCCCCGGCAACAGCACCAAAAGATGTTATCCCTAAAGTTGAACCTAGACTACAAGGGTTCAAGCTTAAGGTAATCTTAAATAGTAGGAATGGGACATCTAAAAAATAAATTCTTATGTTTTGTTTTTGGTATTTTTGGTGGTAACAGAAAACATGAGTTATGTAGGATATCAAAACAAAAGACAGGTACAATATTTGAATTTCAATACATGAATAGAAACAGAAAAATGACTGTGATCTTAAAACTATGAATATAAGAGCTCAGATAGTGTTTCATGATGGGGGCATAGTTGTACACTGTTTGGAAGAATCATAACATGAAATTTAGACCATGCATGGACAAAATACCAAAAGCATACACTTCATAAATTGAATAGGATTGGCTCAAATATCATATTTTAATTCATAAACAGTCATCTTCTACAAAAATTAACATAAGAAATACATACATGCCTGTATGAGACAACTTCTCAAAATCAAACGTCCATCATGCTATTCCAGTTTCAACCCTTCTATTCAGAAGAAGAGCCCCTTGTTCCCCATCCCCAAATATTACAATAATGCCTCATATAAATATTGAGATCGAAATCCTCCCTAGGAAGTGGAATTTCTAAAGATAATAGAGATTACAATCAATTTTAGAACTATCTGCCATGAAAAATGGACTAAATTGCTGAAAACTTGGGCTACAATTATGACTTTGTATCTCTTGAATCATGAAAGCTGTGTACAATCTAGGAGAGTTTTTTGTGTATCAGTTTAGTATTAGAAAAAAACTCTCTCAACTTCCCGAAATTCGTTTCCATTTGCTTGAAATTTGCATTCTAAAAACAAGTGTCAAAACAGAAAAAGTCTTAAATCGAAACAAATAGGACCTAGTAATGGATTCGATTCTCTCACTCTATGACACCTGTAAGAAAAATAAAAGAGGTTATTATAGATAAATAGTTTACTAAGATAAACCTCCTTCAATTTTTCAAAATTCCCCTCCAGCTGTCCATAATCAGCTCTGCAAAAATATGACTCAGACAAGAATTTTCGCACTCGGAAAAATAGGCTGAAATGACGAGCTCGAATCTTTCAATCCTTGATAGTTGTGTAAAAAGTGAGATAGGATTTTGTATTTCTATATAATAGGAATAAAATACTTCTTCATTTTTCAAAAATTCATCTTCTATTGTCCACAATCTATGCTGAAAAAAGATGACAAAACAGGGCATTTCTAGAAAAATCTTTTTTCATAAATTCTCCAAGTGATATTGTTTTGGACACATTATTCCTCAAAACTTCTCCTCTACCTACGAGGTTCCCTCCATGTTTTTATCCCTCTTCAAAATGAACCTGTAAGAAATACTATAAAAACCCTACCCTGCGGGATTTATTTCTTTGAAATTACATTTTCCTGTCCGTCAACTCTATTGATTTCGATACCTAGAGGAAGTACTCATTTACCATCATATTGCCAATTGTTGAGTGCAGCCAGTTGCCACGCCTCATGAAGTACCAAATTCATGTATGTGGATAATTCATATCGAAATTATAATTAATATAAATCATAATTATGAACATTTAAACCCTTGTTAAATCATAATTCGATATTTTTGCAGAAGTGACAGCATTTTCTGTAGCATTTTCGAATTCAGAATTTTGGCACATGCTGCCAGTTTGATATTCAAATAAAATTTGATGAATTTTAAATTTTCCAAACATTTGAAATGTTTTTTGAAGCAAGAAATTAAACTTTATTTAGAACATAAATATGAAAATGAGCCTGATCCTATTTAATCATGAAAATATGACAAATGGTAAAATAAAACCTTCAAGAAAATGGAGGGAATGCATAGGCTAGGAAAATGGAAAAACTGAATGAGAATTAAGTAAAGGCTGTGTAAATCTAAAGAACAATCCTAGAGATAACAGGTTCAGTCTGTATGGAATGAAGATTGTTAGTTTTCTGCTTCATCTTGGGGCATTATGATGCATAATGAGGACCTTGAAATTCAAAACATTTGATAGGTGCCTTTTGGTCATTAGTTCTGGTAGCATTGGAAGTATTTCTAGGAGCTGTAAAATTCTGCTGCTCATTATTTCTGGCATTGTTTCCTTGAAAAGTTCGATTCTGAAATTTTTTCTTTTGGAAACCAGAATTTCCACTAAACCTGAAATTTTTCTTTTTCAACTCAAAGTTGCTAGGTTTATGATTTTTCCAGTTAGATACCCCTTCTCTTTTCCGATTAGTGTCGTAATAGAAAGTTGCTTTCCTCATCGCCTCTTCTCAAGTATTCATACTCTATTATGTCCTTGATGTTGAAAGGTAGACAACTCAGGTATCTTTGAATCTTCGGTTTTTATTCCACGAGGTATGGCACATACCTTAGCAAATTTAGAAATTTACTGTTCATCTCTTTCATGTTCATAGTTCCTAACTTTAAATCATATAACTCCTTTGATTTTTCTTCATAATATTGTTCAGATAAGAACATTTTCTTGAAGTATCTTTTAAAAGTGCTCCAATTCACATCCTTGTCTTTGATGCCCTTCACTCTTTTGATGTCCTACCACCAAATATCTGCCTTCCCAATCAAGTTGTATATTGCCATCTTTGCCTTCAATGATTCTGAATAATCATAAATTTGGAAGTCCTTCTTCATGCCGAACAACCATGCTTCTACTGTCTCTCCTTTCTCAGTTTCACCATTGAAGTTTGGGGGTTTGATTTTCTTGAACTCCCCAGAAATCTGTTCATACTGTTTGTGACTTTTTCTTTCGGGTTTGTAGTCTCCTTCGCTACTATAACTTGAATAATTACGTTTCTTTTTGCGTTTTTCATGGGAAGCTTCTAATGATGTTGAAATGTTGTTTGCATCATCAGTTTTCATTTTCTTACCCCTGTCTCGATGAGGTAAGTCTTCAATCTTGGAGGTATTTTCAATTTCTTTATCATGTTCATCAGTTGGGCATTGTTCGAACACTACTTAATTGAATTCCTCTTGTGCTTTCAGAATTTTCTAATTGTCTTGTTTTACAGATCTGATTTATGCTTTTAATTCTTGAAATACACATAACAATTATGATGAATTGTCATTTAATTCACCATGGACTTCTTCTTCATAATGCTATCTCGTGCTATGACTGTTGGGTCGAAATTTGTCCTCTATATGTTCAGCTGATCCTTCCATACCTATAGCTTAAAAACAATTTCTGTATAACATAATAGTTTAAAATTTAATTAGTAAGATTTCTGCTGTAATAAAATTTTCTGTTGTGTTTTCTTTGGACCTTTTCAGGCCTAGAGTACGAACATGAGCTCTGATACCACATGTAACATCCAATAAAATACCAAAAATTTAAAATTTTTAAATAGCAATGATTAATGAATTTGTTAATGCGGAACATATAAAATAGTTAAATCTCTTAACTAGGATAATTAATAATGATGACACGTCGAAATTCTCAAAATAAAATATGATGTTAGTTTTAATTGCGATTGCGGATTAAATGGATGCTAATCTCTTTAACGAAAGGCATTTTATGATCGTAACACAAGAATATAGTCTTTAGATCTGTTTAAATTTTAAAAGTAATTATATGCTGTACACAGGTTTGTATTATTATGATGTTCTTGATGATGTGCTGACAGTTTGTTTTGTATGATGACAAAGGGGTCCTACGAGGTACCCTGGGGTTTACTTAGCTATGGTTAGCTAAAACATTTGAATCATGTTTCCATGTGCAGAATGCAGGTAAGAAATTCTACAAAAAACATGAGTTAAGAATACATGTGTCTTTTAATTCAGCGTCAATGTAATATGAAAATACTAAGTACTTCCTTGCGAAACAAGTTACTAGAGGTATGGATATTTTGGTTCCAATTCTAGTTTACGTGCTGGCTTACAAACCTTTTAGTGTTATTACAATCACGTCGTCATTTTGTGTTTACATTGCTATAATTATTATCTATGAAAAATCAACCTAATATGACTATTGTCATTAATATCAAGCAGTGATACCAA
Organism: Larix kaempferi; assembly: GCA_027924585.1. Lineage (NCBI taxonomy): Eukaryota > Viridiplantae > Streptophyta > Pinopsida > Pinales > Pinaceae > Larix > Larix kaempferi. The sequence goes on from BSBM01000893.1 coordinate 8,988,511, forward strand.
TGTCCATTTGTAATTCTATTTGAAATCTTATGGAAATAGTGTTTATACTATTTCAAATAAAACTATCATTATATTTTGTATCAATAGAACTTTAGACTATCCTAAGTCCCAAATTTATCATTTGATTAACATTACATAGTTAATATATGAAATGTATAGTGATTATAGTACTAATGCTATGTATTAACATTATATTGTGCAGAAGTAGGAGAGGAAGACTGCATTAGTTGATATTTCTTCTGGACATTTCGAGCCACAAAGTAGGGCTCATCATCAGGAGAGAGTGTCTCAAGGTTTCAATTAGGTATTGAAGATAGCATTTAATAAGTGTGAGATTCATTTAAAATTTTTTTAGGGGTTTAGCAGACATCCTAATTGTTTAGGTTTCAATTATATTGTGCATGTAAACTATACCTATAGTCTTACTCTTATCAATGGATTACAATACATAGCTAATATAGGAAATATATTGTGAATATAGTTCTTATGCTATGAACTAGCATTATAATGTGTATCAACACAACTTTAAATATTCCTAAATGAATATTCATAAACTACAGAAATGAAATAAATTCACTTGATAGTGAACTATGGATTTGCACACCTACATTGGCATGTATTACTATTGTTACGAAGCCTAGCAATAAACCATAGAAACTACTATAAAATGTGATCTACAAATCTAACATTGCAATGATTTTGATCGTGACAGGGTATACAGTTGGTACTTGGTATTGCTTCCAACTGTGGATATCAAGCCCTAGCATTTATGATGCTTAACTGTGAAGTGAAGTGGAAGCTTGGTTGGATGGTATCCATGTGATTGATTTTGTAATAAGCACCTTATATTGCTGAGCTATGCCATGCACTAGCCCTCTGTCTGCTGATTTCGCAACATGGTAGATGTAGCAATCAATGCAATATTGATTGCAATGGTCGCTCAAATATCAACGTGCCCAACTAGCTGTTAATCCATCGTTGATCTTCATAATATCTAGGGATGAGAAAGAAACCCTAGTATTGCGTTGGTAAGTAATGAGAATTGGTTTTCCTGTCTTCATTTTGTGTTTATTGGTAAGGTAGAAGGGTCGACCATGTTGCTGCAATGTAGGGTTTAAAGTTTGCTGTAAGGAGGACTCCTTCTTCAATTTTGAACCTTAGACCTGTGAGATAGAGTTTAAAATGTTACAGGCTTATGCTCTTGTGCAATAGAGCCATGATACAGCCATGGAAGTTGTGTGTGGTTCTTCTGTCAGTTGTTGAAGGTAATTTAAACTGGGGTTCGATTCTCCAATTTATGAAATTGTCTTTTAAGTTTTGAACTTGTGTTTGCTGCAAATGCCATCAGGCTTCATTGTTTTGGTGTGGTGTGTCTATGTTTAGAAGCTTCATTTCTAAGGGTAAGTTTTCATGATAATGACTGTAATACTATGATAGTTACTTTATATCTGCATTTTTCTTGTTTTCAACCCTTCAATCAGTGACTTGGAAGGTACCACTTCGTTGGTAGCTTCCTATGCATAAGATTTGGAATGGGGATGATGCATCTACTTCCTAGTAAGCCTCGGTGGTTCTTGAAACCTCGTAGGTTCCTTTGGCATGGTTTAGTTAGCGATTACAGTCTGACAAGAGTTGGAAAAAATATGACCCTGTGGGAGTAATGGTCGAGTTTAGTGTTTTAGTTTGATACAATACTATAAAGAGGATAAACCTTCTACATTTAGTTGTTATTTGGCTCTGTAATGTCTTGTTGCATCGATTAGAAATGACATTGAACTTATTTTAGTGTTGTCGGTTGTTAAGGGAAAGACCCTATGTAAATTTGGAACCTCGAAGGGTCTGTAATGTAAACTCTGTTGAATTTTGGTTATTCTGTTGAATGTGAAACCAAGAACCGAGGGTTCACTTGCACTTGTAAGACAATGGGTCATTTTGTATTTAAATGTTTTGTTTAAAATAATGGTTGAGAATCATTTGTATAACTGTTGGTTTGGTTTCGAACAACAATAGTTGTATCTCGCCGAAAGTAGTGGGTTGCATAACTATTGATAGATAGACCTGTACTTCGTTATCATTTTTGGAATTCAAGTTTTAAAATAATGGTTTGGTAAGGTCTTGTTCGGGTACACAGGGTACTACCAAAGGACCGAACACCAAGAGCAACCACTTCACACAAACAGATCACAGATCAACACACCGATGTTTTGACGTGGTTTAAACCCTCTTGAGGGAAACACTCCACGGCCCCGGCCAAATAGCTTCTACGGGACAATTTATTATGCAAAGAAAGAAAGTTACAAATGAGCTTCTCATAATCGATCAACTAAACAATGACCCTCCATGCTCTTTAAATAGAGATCATGGACCAATCGGGTGTTAAGCCACGGATCAAGGTTAGGTTTGATCTAAGAGAAGTTGAGCCATCGGATCACTCTATGTTGGAAACATATCATGACCGTCGAATTAAGTATTTACAAATGCATACTAATGCATACTAAAGAAACACACTATCCCTAACGGATATATTACACAAGTTGATCTTAACTAACTCCTAAGTGTCTAAATATCCTAACATCCCCCCTTAAGAACAACTTGGGATAGGATTGAAGGATTTACAAAAGTGACACTATTAGGAGAAGGAAGGAGGCATTAGAGCCTATCCCCCCTTAATGACAAGTTCCTGAACTCCTAACATAGATCGAAGTTTAGAAAACTTCGCTTCTGTAAGAGACTTGGTGAAGATGTCTGCAACTTGATCATATGTAGGGCAAATGAGCACTTCAAGAAACCGATCATGAACAAGATTTCTGATGAAGTGCATATGTAGCTCAATGTGTTTGCTGCGTTGGTGTAGAACTGGATATTTGGCAAGCTTGATGGCACTTTGATTGTCGCACCAAAGTGGAGTAGGCTGCTGCTGCTTGAATCCAAACTCTGAAAGGATCTGTCGAAGCCATAAAGCTTCCTGACTGGCATTGACGGCTGCTCGATATTCTGCCTCTGCTGAAGAAAGAGTAAGAGCTTGTTGTTTCTTACAAGCCCAAGTAATAGGTCCAGATCCGAGACTGAAAACATAACCCACAGTAGACTTTGGATCATTAGGATCGCTGGCCCAATCTGAATCAGTGAAACCAACCAACAAAGGTTTCCCTCCTGTATTGTAATGAATCCCAAACTGAACTGTACCTTGAATATATCAAAGTATTCTTTTAGCTGCTTTCCAGTGACTTTCATGAGGTGTCTGCATATAACGGGCAACTTGACCAACAGCAAAGGAAAGGTCAGGATGGGAATGAGTCAAGTATAAGAGAATACCAACAAGCTGACGATACAAGGTGGCATCGACTTCAGGTGAAGTACAAGTGGCAGAAAGTTTGACTCCAGATTGGAAGGGAGAAGGGGCTGGTGTACAATCTTCCATGTGACAGCGACGAAGAAGGTCACAAGCATACTTAGACTGAGAAAGAAAGATTCCTTCTTTGGTTTGCAAGACTTGGAGACCAAGAAAATAATGCAAATGTCCTAAGTCTGACATTTCAAAATTTTGTTTAAGACTGGATTTCACATGGGTTATAAGCTTAGGGTCACTACCAGTAAGAATAAGGTCATCAACATATAGAACAAGTATGATGAGATGGTTTCCTACTTTCTTGGTATAGACACTGGGGTCAGAATGGCATCTAGAAAAACCAGTGTCAAGGAGAAAGTTATCCATTTTGGCATACCAAGCTCTAGGAGCTTGCTTAAGGCCATATAAGGATTTCTTAAGGCGGCAGACAAGGCAAGAGTTATTCTGAACATAGCCAAGAGGTTGTTCCATGTAAATTTCCTCCTATAAATCACCATGTAAGAAGGCAGACTTGACATCCATTTGATGGACTCCCTAGTTGTGTAAGGCTGCAAGGGAAAGAACAAGGCGGATGGAGTTCATTTTTGTGACAGGAGCAAAGGTTTCATAGTAGTCAATCCCTTCAACTTGGGAAAAACCTTTGGCAACTAACCTTGCCTTAAGTCTTTCAACACTTCCATCTGATGCATACTTAGTTCTGTAGACCCATTTACATCTGACAAGTTTTCTTCCTTTTGGAAGAGGTACAAGATCCCAAGTATCGTTCACCATTAAGGAACGATATTCTTCATCCATGGCTGCATCCCAATCTGGATTCCCTGAAGCTTCTGCAAAAGTTTTTGGATCATGATTCTCGAAAACTTGAGCCAAAAGAGAAGAGGCTCCCTGAAACTGAGAACGTGTTCGACGTTGATCTCTAGGATCACCAGCAAGATCACTAACTACTTCACATGTTGAACGGACCCATCGAGGAAGCACTTGTGCTGGTCCAACTGGAGGAACATGAGCAGGCGGAGGTGGATGTTCATCCTCACTATCATCGTCAGAAAATGGAGTTGGAAACCTATCAAGGAAGTTGGAAGAAGAAGAAGAAGGCACAAACGCCAAATCAGGCTCACATGCCAAAGATGGCACAATCGCCGAGTTAGGCTCATAGGCCAAGATATTTTCATCAAATTTAACATCTCTTCTAATGATTATATCATGAGAATGTGGTTGAAGAAGTCTATAACCTTTTACATCTTCAGAATATCCAACAAATATGCACTTTTCACTTTTAGGCTACAATGCTTTCCATTTTTCATCCGGAATGTGAGCCCATGCTTCACTACCAAACACATGGAAGTGACTTACATCAGGTTTAGTTTTACTCCATGCTTCTTCTGGTGTTATACCTTGTAATGCTTTAGTGGGGGTGCGATTAACTATGTAATTTGCACAATTAATGGCTTCAGCCCAAAATTGAAGACTTAGTCCCTTAGATTGGATCATACAATTAACCATTTCTTTTAAAGTGTGGTTCTTCTACTCAGCTACACCATTTTGTTGTGGTGTATATGGAATAGTGTGCTGTTGTTGGATGCCTTGTTCAGTGCAAAAAGTAGTGAACTGTTTGTTAACATATTCTCCTCCATTGTCAGATCTTAACTTAATAATTTGATGACCAGATTGCTTTTCAACAAGGGCCTTGTAGGCCAAGAACATATTAAATACTTCGCTCTTAAGTTTTAGGAAATAAACCCAAGTGCGTCTGGTGTAATCATCAATGAAAGTTAAGAAATATTTGAAACTAGAAAAGGAAGCAGATGGAAGAGGACCACACAAGTCACTATGCACAAGCTTCAAGGGAACCGAGGTGTGCCAAGAGGCACGTTTATCAAAACTGTCCCGATGATATTTTTCGAGTACACAACCGGAGCAAACACCATCTCTGCAAGATACCATCGGAAGACCTGTCACCATATTTTCTTTACATAGTTGTTGCAATGAGCGATAATTTAAGTGACCAAAGCGCTCATGCCAAAGTTTTCTCAAGGTATCACTATGAGCAACAAAAACTGAAGGGAAAGGTGATGACCCAAAGTTGTTAAACTTGTACAACCTGGTAATATCATCAACAATTCCGGTAGCTAGGACCTGTTGAGGATCTTTAAAATCCTTGATTACAACTTGGTGAGGTGTAAAGGTCACAGTTTTACCTTCACCAGAATGAGTGATCTGATAGACTGATAACAAATTGCAGGAAATTCTTGGAACACATAGTACATCACTAAAGTGACCATTATCTACTGGAACTGTTCCAGCTCCTACAACACTTAGAGATCTATCATCACAAACAAATATTTGTTTGGTGTTACATTCATGCATAGTAGAAAAGATGGCTTGATCCTTAGCCATATGATAAGATGCTCCAGAATCAATGAGCCATTCATTTGAAGTAGAAGAAGAAAATGCATTATAAGAATAACGAGAAGCACAAAGTGCATGTCCATGAGAGGAAGATTCTGAAGGCGAATCTAGGCTGATGTGGTGCTTCTTCATTGCTGCTTCCAAGGCTACCATCTTCTTGAAACACTTAGATTCATCATGATTATCTTTCCCGCAATAGTTGCAATGACGCTCAGTCTTCTTTCCTTTTGGCTTGGATCCTTTGTCATTTTTTAAAGAAGGAGTTGACTGAGAGGATTTTGGACCCTTGTTTGACTTATTATTGCAAAAATTTTGTTTCTTAGGAGGCTTAGACTTTTCTTTCTGTTGGAACAATAAGGCTTTCCCAGATGTATCTGCATTGTTGATTATTTCAAGATGAATGAGTTTATCTTGTTCCCTAATCAAGGAATCACAAAAGGATTCAAGACTAGGCTCTTGATAGCTAGCTGCATTCAAGGATGCTTTCATGGAGTAAAATGTAGATACAAAAATAGAATATGCAGGTCCAAGTTTGGAAAGAATATGATAAATGCATTGTTTGTCTTCCATCTCAATCTTACATTCTGCACATAAGAGCTTAAGAGTTTTGTACTTAGATAAATAATCTTGAATGCATGAAAAGTCACTTGGATTTAAAGAAATCAACTCATTTTCGAGTTGGTGACCTCGAATTTCATTGTGTTTACCAAACATAGATTCCAACTTGTCCCAAGCAGCATTAGGTTCATCAATTCCAGATATGTGGAATCGCAAATTAGTAGAGATTGACATCCCAATCAATCCACAAGCTTCATCACATCTATTTTCCCATTTTATTTTCTTATCATCATTAGTGGGTTCTTTTTCTTTCCCTGCGGTAATTCTGAAAAGTCTCCTACTTCGTAGAATATCCTCCATACGAGATTTCCATAAGAAATAGTTGGAACTGTTAAGTAGAATATCACAATGGGCGGCCATATTTGTAAATTAATGGCTGTAAAAGCAGAAACCAATAGTCTGGATGTGAAGGGCTCAAAAAAATAGGCGGTTTCAAAAAAAACGTCAATGAAAACTGACTCTGTATGATGAAGTTATGCTTGAACAAATAAACTGTTGAAGATGTCCCCAATAGTGATGTGGCAGCTAGAGAATGTCCAGCAAAAAAAGAACCCCCCTCTTCCCAAGATGAACCTTTTGACAATCACTTTACAAAAAAGTTGCTTTAAGTGAATCACTTTTGTAAAATAAGTGATTTCACTTTTACAATGATATTACTTTTAAATAGTGCAACAATAAAAAAACTTAAGTGACTCACATGTGTTTTTATTTTTTATTATTTAAGTGAGATGCACTTTTACAATAAAGTAACTTGAAATTAGAAATTGCATACACTTTTTCTTTTAAAAGTAACTTCCTAAGACTTGAACTCAAGACCTATTAAGGAATAAAGCAACTTTGAACTAAGTGAGCTAGATTAAAAGGTATGTAAAATATGGGAATGAGAAAGATTTTTTATTTTTTTTTACTCTTTTTGCTCGGTTTGCGTGCTTGCCCTTTTTCCTGCAAAACAAACAACAAATCAAAACAAAAAACTTTTCCACTTGTGGAGTTAGATCTTGTTAGCTTGCTCGGAAAGTCTACGTTTTCTCTCTGTTTCTGATTTGCCGAGATCGCGCAAGGTGCACGGCAAAGAGCATACACAGCCGAGAAAAACCCTTTCCCTTTCTGTTTCTGACTTGCCGAGATCACTCAAGGTGCACAACAAAGAGCATACGCAGACGGGAAAGCAACAATCCGAACCCAAAAAAAATCTAACCATAAAAAAATATGAAAAATGAGATTTTTTCTTTTTAAAAAACGAAATAAAAAAAATGCGTTACTATAACATTATACCTTCAGATTTGATGAAATACGCGTTTCTGGAGCAACCGGGAACCGTTTTCGATCAAACGAAAACTATTTCCCAATGGAAACGATGCTCCAGACGCAAAAGAACACCTCCCACAGCCCAGAAATGCATAGAAATACTAGAACTAGAAACCCTTTCGAGTTTTGGCAACAGCAGTTCAAGATCTAGATCATAACCGGAAGCGGCACTTCATAAAAGCTCTGATACCATGTTCGGGTACACATGGTACTACCAAAGGACCAAACACCAAGAGCAACCAATTCACACAAACAGATCACAGATCAACACACCGATGTTTTGACGTGGTTTAAACCCTCTTGAGGGAAACACTCCACGGCCTCAGCCAAATAGCTTCTACGGGACAATTTATTATGCAAAGAAAGAAAGTTACAAATGAGCTTCTCATAATCGATCAACTAAACAATGACCCTCCATGCTCTTTAAATAGAGATCATGGACCAATCAGGTGTTAAGCCACGGATCAAGGTTAGGTTTGATCTAAGAGAAGTTGAGCCGTCGGATCACTCTATGTTGGAAATATATCGTGACCATCGGATTAAGTATTTACAAATGCATACTAATACATACTAAAGAAACACACTATCCCTAACGGATATGTTACACAAGCTGATCTTAACTAACTCCTAAGTCTCTAAATATCCTAACAGGTCTACGTATGTTTTGAAATGGCAATGCCATAGGGTTCGATTTTGTTTTAGTTAATGAAACCCTACCCTGCAGGTTTCGTTGGCAATCTTGATTGTACTTAGAGAATGAACACGTGAACTGGGCCTTAACTCGTGTCTCTAAAGGTTTTGACACTGTGTATAAATCTTGTTAGGGTTTGATAGATGATGATTTAAACAAAATCATGCTCTCGTCTAAGTAATGTTATTTGATGTTTAAGTGTCTTGTTTGTATTCTTAGCATGAGGATTAGATAGTAAGTTGAATTAAATGTTGTTTAGGGTTTAGATAATAGGTCTTTTATTTCTTCATAAATAAATGTCTAATGTTGCCATGAAGGGCTTAATGAGAAGTTATTGAACTGTGTACTAAAATAAATGTTTAGAATATCTAGTATGTAAATTCCTAGGGTTTGATTCTATAGTGAAAGTATCTTATAATTAATGAGGGAAATCTATATTAAATATAGATGTGATATTTAGTGATAATGTTTACTTATTATTTGTAAGTAACACTCTGTATAGAGAATAGTTTTGTAGCTGCTATATATTTCTAGAAAATAAACGCTTGAAAACATTGAATTTATAATATTGAGATGCATATTGCTACTATCTGAAATAGTTAGAATTGAAATGGAAAATATAGATCTGTGTAGAAATAAAATGTGTTTTTCTTTTATTTAAGAAATAGAGGAAATGCTATACTTATGTTCATACTATGCTGTACTATTTCCTGTATTTTAACTTATGATTGAATGACATAATTTAATAGAAATACTACTGTGTTTTATCTATCCATTCAAATGGCATTCTGCCTATCACTCATCACTATTAATTTTTTTTACTTTTCTGTACTAGAGTACTATATAGATAACAGTATGGGAAAAATATAGAAAATAATTTAATCATTCATTTAATTTACTTAATCATTCTTGAAACATGTCATCTTTAAGTTAGAAAAAAAATAGTTTCTTTTGTATAACTGTAATTGATAATTCTACCATGCAGAAAAACATTTAACTATAACAAAAAGTTAGAACAGTAGAACCAGGGTAACTGTAGGAGAAACAAACATCCCAAGGAACCTATTCCTAAATACAGCCAAGTTACTTGGCGTAGGACCCCCGAGCCTATTCACTGAACCACTAGGAAGAAGAGTCTGTACAAGCCTTAGTTCATCAACTTGTAGTAGAATATAGATAATCCAGTCATAAAGACTCAGCTCTCAAAGAGACCTGCCCCAGCACCTTTGGTTTTCCTTCTCAAAATAACTAGCAGACTTATAAAGCATTCTCACATAGCCTCCCTATTTGAATCTCTCAGTGATCACCCGATACACTTGAGGAATATTTCTGCAAAAAATATTCTAGGAGCTTCCTGCTCAATTCCAATTTCTTGATCTAGGCATCCTAAGCCTTTTAGTGGTTAACTGGTCATTAATGAGATTCCTGCTCTCTTCCAACCACCTGGGGGATAATGCCACAAATTTAGGGGTAGTTGTCCAATAACCAATAGCTAGTGGTGTAGTGCAAATGCTGCCATTTGTCCCATGCCTTCTAACAGCTTTCATTCCTCCTAGTGGGTCAGTGAACACTCATTTAACAGTTCCCTTGGGCTCCTATTTTAATTTATTAAATAATAATAATCAGTAATTACAATCATCCTTGACCAAACTTGGTCATAATTACAAAACTTTGTAATTATAATTTAACATAAAGTATTTTGCAATTAAAATAAATATTCTCAAAATTTGAGTAGGTGACACTCCCCCCCTCACATCTCTCTCAATTCCCCAATACCCAATCTATATTCTACAAGAAAATATGCATTAAACATATACAAAATTGATAAAATGTGATTGTAAAGCTAAGCAAGAATGTTGAGATAAAATAAAGTACAAAGTTGTGTGATTTCCTTTTGCTTTGAACATAATTAAGTACTAACCATGTAAATCTCTTATTTTACCTTAATCAATACAAAAAAGTATGAAATAACTCATTCAAAGGAAATGCAACAAAAAATATGCAAGAATTCATTCAAAGGAAAATGTAAAAAATAGTTTTTATAAATGAGGTATATCATCCAAAATATGTTCCAAGTATAGTACATCTGTCTATCTTATAATAAAATCATACACCATCTAACATTTTTATCCCTCTTCCTATACTTCTTAAGTAGTTCATCATCTTCAATGCCGTCTTCATTTTATGGGTGCTCTTCAGAAGTTGTTTCTTCTGGTGGCCTCTCACGTAATGCATGCCTATTATGATACTTGTGGCATGGAAGATGCTGTGATAGGGCATCACCTAGAAAAACAAAAAATGTTAAATTTATAATGCTAGTTTTTAAATATCAATGTAGTTCAGTAATGTTAAAAAACCCTCTACGATGTAATTATTTACCGGGTGCACTGGTCGACATCATTGCAATCTCTTCCTTATGCTCCTCTTCTATTGTATGACCCTCGATCACAACATTCTCTGCCATTGGAACCACATAATTTTTAAGGACACTATCCTAGATGTAAAAGTTAAAAATAAAGTACAAAATTTATAACTAAAAAATTATTAAGTATCTGATTAAGTTCCAACCATATTACCGTCATGGAGCTCAGTCGTATCACCATCGTGGGGCTGCACGGGAGCACCATCTTTTGGCGCCACTCCACTATTAACGCATTTCTCTACACTACTTATGGGCTCATTCACAGTGTTGCTCCCTTGATTAAAAAAAATATGTAACACATTAAATTTTATATGGACAATATCAAACACAATGTATTTTTACAAGTGATGGAAGGTTAATGTGGATTGATTTTTATTTACCTCATCTTGCACACTGGATCTTGGGATCCACCCCAAGCTTTTATGTTGTTCAACGACAACTTGATAGCTGAAACTAAAACCAGGCTTGAGGTCTTCCTCCGTGGTTTCAGTTCTAAAGTCGTCGCCTTGAAATATTGCATAAGAGTACATATTTTTGATGTTATTGGCTGCAATTACTCGAAAGTTGGAAGATGATACAAATAATGTTGTTAAGGTATTCTCATAATTACAATTCGTGATTGTAAATTGAGGTAGCCACCCTGGCCTAGCTTGTGTTGTCCATGTTTGTAAATCCTTGCTTTTGTTGCCTTTGAAGTGTCAGGAAACCTATCATCAAAAATTTCAAGTATGTTATGCACCACACTTTAATTTAGATGAAAATAAAATTAAAGGTATTGAATTCAAGATGTAATTTACCTTGCGGGACCAGGTAGTGTTTTTCCTTATGCTCTTAATTTCTTCTCTTTTGAATCCTCAATGAGTGCCCTCCACTCCCTCTCTGGAATCATGAGAGGATGCTTGTACATAGGGTTCTTCTCCAAGTGAACCTTATAAGTGTCACGCATATATTTTAAATGTTGGCCAACTGTAGAGCTAACCATGATTCTATTAAATGTGTCCACCCCAAGAGGCCTTCAAGATAATCCAAAAGTTCTTTTTTGAGTTTGAAATTCTGTGAATTCCACCTCGTGTGTATCGTGGGCCCAAAAATCAACAATGCCTTCGTCTCCAAGTGCCTATAAAAATCATTTTTTCCTACACAACAAAAAAATATCATCATTAATTTAAAAATAATAATCAAGATGAATTATGTTTGAGATGGACAGCATGAAACATTTAAATATTAAAAACTACATGTCAGTTTTACTTTATTTAATGGAAGTCCTTCATCATTAACCATAAATGTCCCTAAAAGAGTCCTCTTGGAGGTAACACATCTCGCTCTAGGAAATGAAACCATATAATCGGCCAAATAATCATCCTCATCTCTGTCAGCACCTTCAGAGCTTGGTTGGGTGGCTTTGTGTGGGTGCGTGTCATGGCTCCCAAATACAAGTGTGCAAGGTGGAGAGGTAAATATCTTGGTAGGTATAGGAGTACCTATCTCTGGAATATGTGGCATTTGTGTAGTCCCACTACTATATATACCATGCATGTTCGGATCCACAGGCTGCAAAAATATCTATATAGGAAAGGAAGATGTTTCCTCATTTATATAACATAAAATTTTAAAAAAACTATCATAATTGTTTTACAAAATAAAAATATCACTTTAAATTATGGTTATTACCTTATATGTGTTAAGTTGAATCATAAGTTTAAAGATCCTTTCTTCGGTGTCTGGATTTTACTCTATAATGTCCAACAAGCGATCATGTTCCTTATTTGCTTTAGTGATATTTTTATTTATTAGTACGATTGGGTATGGGGATGAGAACAATTCTTCTTGGCCAAGTGAATCATGGGAATCATGGCTCATAGACTACATATTTCAACAAAGTAGATGTTATTTTAGTATTCTAAAAAAAAAATTAACTGATTGGCACAGAAATAAGATTTTAAAACCAAATAATATAATTCACTGTAAATGTAAGTCGAAATTGTCATGGGTTTACATATTCTACAGCTGGCCCTTTTCCACAATCATCCTGCGACATTATAATATAATTAGAACAACAAAATATTTAAAAAAATTGTTGAAGGTAAAAAAAATTATCGCGAGACAACTAAAATTATATAAACAAATAATAAATTTCATAGTAAATGGAAATCAAAATTGTTAATTGTTTACCGGTTCCGATGTTATTTCTTTTCCTCGATCATCCTACCACATTATAACATAATTACAACCATGAAATATATAAAAAATTGATGAAGATAACAAAAAAAATGATCACTGCAAATATAAAATTATATAAACAAATACTAAAATCCATGTTAAATGAAAAACAAAATTGTTAATTGTTTACTTGTTTTGAGGCAATTCATTTCCCACAATCAGCCTGGCCCAATACAATCAAATTAGAACCATGAAATGTTTAGTACGTTATTAAAAATAAAAAAATATAATGCGATACGTACAGGTTTCTTAAATAGGTGTTGCATAAGTACCCGCACAGTATTATTCAATGTATCTAAGTACTCGATTCAAATGGTAATCCACTAAGAACTCTTCCCTGGGAGCTATCTTTCTTACTGCACACACAACTAACCAATTTACTTCACCTACCTCATATATGCAATTTGGTTTATTGTTTGTTGTCCCTAGTCGTATGTTGTTTATAAACCTTGCAGTATTGCCGGAAGCTTTACGCCTTCCATCAATATAGATAGTCTCCCCGTTATTTTTATTGTTTTCTTTTACATGTATATAATTTGTGGCGAGTGCATATCTCCGCATACTTCGCATGTACTAGACCAACACAATCCAATAGTTGTAATCGTAACATGGTCCAACATAGTCTGTCAATTCAGTTACTGTATTGTATTTACAGTTATTCTATCCATGGAAAATAGTCCCAGACCATGCAGGGAGGATGGTGCAATGCGATATGTCCTATTGTCTACACTGAAGTCTATGTCGAACGGAGGCAATTCATTAGGTACCCATTGTTTCACCCATTTTCACCAAATATTGATACATGAGTGGCACCTCGATGTCTCTTATGCTCTCATCATCGTAGGAGCATGATCCCCCTTCGATAAGAAAAAATTCCATATGTCTACGGAATTTTATTTTGACCTTTTCACCTTTGGTGGTTCTTCACCTATCAGATATACGAGATGCAGTCTCATTTCCCTCTATTTGTGCTGAGCTTCCCTCACTCAACGAAGAAATATCTAACATGTACCTATTTGGTTCTACCTTCATTCAATCAAATCAGATATATAGTTATCTAAAATTCAAATAAGGGCATATCAATGACATATAATTCAACACTAAGAATTAGAATATTGTCTGTATCCTTTGACTTTTCAACTTTACTACTCAAGGTCTTATTAAAACCATGCACCTTTAACAAATGCAATTCATCTTGGATGCTAATTTAATTAGTCTTTGAAATTGATGAATAATTGGATCCATGCCCTCTAAAATACATATATCCTCTAATAAATATATAATATTATCAATTTTGGAAAATTTCATTTGTACAATTGGGGGATGCCATCTATTAGTATTTCTGGTTTTGAGGGGAAAAATGCCCAATGCAAACAATAGGGGTTTAACCTAGAAAAGAGGCCTCGTTAGAGTATTTCATGTTTGGAATAGAAAAACCCTCTAGAGCAGCAGCGAACCCTAGAGCAAGTATTGGATCAGATCTGTAATATTCCCTTCTCAAGAGACATACACAAATAAAGTTTATGACTTTAATTTATAAACTTGAAAGGTATTCTAGAAGGATCATCCTTCTAGTCTTATGTTTTAGGAGAGTTACCAGAATAAACATAAAATAATGTTAGGTTTACTTAGGGTAGGGTACCAAGAGCAAGACATCATAAAAATAAGGTAAGTCATCATAACAAAAGGATAAAGGTACCACACTAGGAAGGGGTGCTAGAATAAGGACCAATCAAGGGATTAACACAAAACCAAAAGTCAACAAGAGGGGTCAAAAAAAGGTGGGAAGACAACCCTTTCACCCAAAAGACCAAGGTGTACCATCAAGGTGGGAAAAAAAACCTTTTACCCACAACACCAAGGCGGGGAAACAACCAAACTTTTATCTCTCTCTCAAGGTATATATTCCACATGTGTTCTATATAATAACTGTGAGTTTTTATCATCACCATATAAGGAAGGTCTGTTAGAATATTCTCACCATCATTTTTATATTTTCATGCTTTTCATGCATTCTGCATGCATGCACGCATACTACATGCATCCAATCATCTGTATGGTAGTCTCCCCAACACCTAGAGCTTATTTTCATCCCCTTGGAGCTTGTTTTTATCCCTAAGTATCTCTCCCACCTTCCTAGTGCGCTTTGTTTTCCTCACCGTGATGACAAATGCACCCTACTACACACTCTTGGATTCCAACAGTCAGTTCTTGCATTGATTGCACAGTTTATGCATTGATTGCTCAGTTTCATTTCCTGTAGCTTCCATTTGTCTATATCGGAATGCCACTTGACTACTAACAGTCTCTCATGCACCCACCTTGGAGTCTCCTTCCCTAGATTAGTGCCACATGCATCAACTAGACTGAGTTAGACTCATTTCACTAACATTTGACTAGTTGTGACTACTACCACTGATTGGGTGATGCATCTAATGTTGTCCAAGCCACACATTGAGGAAAATTCGAATGACCTTAGGTGTATTCGAATTCATTTGATTGTATTGAGTTTGTACTTAGTTTTATAGTGCCATCTTACAACTGATGTATGATTACATTACATAATTTACCATTTATGAGTTTATGAGTGAATATTGATTCAATTCTTCTTCTTCTTCTTTGCAATTCTTGAGTGGAATTAGTGAGGTTTGCTATAGCTATGAGATCTATCATGTAAAATTTCACATAGTATCAGAGATGGATTCAACTATTCCAATTGCAGCAGTAGCAACAATTCATTGAGCAATTGTATGTCATTGAGCACCAGAAGCCTCTATATTTCCATAGCAATTCCTAGTGCAATTGTCTTGAATTCACTGGAGCAATCCAGTGAGGTCTAGCCAGGTGTGAAGGATCTGGTCACATGTGCTCATTGTCCTAAGTCAGTGTTCTCTCGATTTGCAACAAATATCCATCAACAACTTCATTTGTTTTGCAGGTTATCTCCATCTTCAAGTCAACTTCAACAACTATCATGGATCTAAAATGGAAATCCTTCAATTATTTCGAATGGAAAGCCAAGATGGACATACTCATGAAGTCGAAAAGTCTTTCTAGAGTATTGAATGGGACTGCAGTCGAACCCACTAGTGTAGTTGAGAAATCTAAGTACCTGGATAAACTTGATGAAGCAGTAGGAATACTACTCCTCAACATTTCCGAAGACCTCCATTTTCATGTCATTGATCTTAAAAATCCTAAAGAAGTTTGGGACAAGCTCAAATCTCTTCTTGGACAGAAAGATGACTTGAAAAGTCACAAGTTGGAAAATGAGCTCATCTCACTGAGCCGTTGCAGTTTTGACTCAATCACTGAGTTTCTTACCAAGTTTAAAAGTCTGATTTCATAATTGAAGAGATATGGAATAGAGAAATAAGAGAACCAGCTAATCCTAGCCGTTCTATCAAAATTGGGCCTTGATTACTCTGTATTTTTCTCTACCTTCTAGTCAGCGAAGCTATCCATCCCAAAATGGAAGTTTCCCACTCTTGAAGACTTCATCCAGTCTCTAACACAGGAGGAGGAGAAGTTGGTTCATATGGGAATGATAAAACCCAAGATGGATTTAGCACTTGCAGGTGCTAAAGTGAAGAGAGAGAATGGCAAAGGAAAGAAAAAAATTCCATCCATAAATTCGACTGAGCAGAAGCAGAAGGAGGCTCCAAATTCGTCAGAAGGAGCTTCAAATTCCAAGAAAGACAAGCAATCTCAAAAGGGGAAATCCAAATGTACCTATTGCAATAGAGGACTTCATCCTGAGAGTGCATGTATGAATAAGACGATAGAGCTGATGGCTCATCTACTTGAAAAGAATAACCTTCTAGTACTTGCATGTGCTAAAAAGAAAGAAGCTGAATCTTCAAAATATGAGGACAAGGAGAGATGTCATGCTCTCATGGAAGGTGCATCAAGAGAGTCTTCCCTTCATCATAGATTCAGGAGCATCAAGACACATGTCTTCCTCCAAAGATCTCTTTATTGGTTTGGAATCCACTTTTGACCCTTCAATCATGTTGGGGAATGATTCCGAGGTCTCCTTTAAGGGGATTGTAAGGATCAAGATTGATCATGGGTACTTCTAAGATGTTCTCTATGCTCCTACACTTCCTTCCAATCTAATTTCAGTCTACTAGATTACCCATACTGGAGATCCCAAGAGGGTGATCTTCTCTCCAAATGAGTTCGAAATACAAGACATGGTATCAAGATCTACCATTTCAAAGGTGTTCCAAACCATAAGTCAAAACTCTATGAGTTCTCTCACTTTATACCTCTCTCCAAATAGTCTGCTCTTCACACACATGCAAATGAAGAGAGTAGGCTATGGAATGAAAGATTTGGGCATCTCAACTACAAGTACCTACAAGATATGCACACTCAAGATATGGTTGAAGGACTAATCAAAGTCAAGTTTGCCAAGGGAAACTGTAAGGGTTTCTTGATGGGAAAGCATCCATAAAATAAGTTTGAGAAAGGGAAGGCAAGGACAGCCTCTCAACCTCTAGATTTGATTCATTGTGATGTTTCAGGGCCATTTCTAGATCTGTCTTTGAACAAGGCAAGGTATATTCTCACTTTTATTGATGATTATTCAAGATTTATATGGTTACACTTTCTCAGATTAAAATCAAAAGTGTTTGGATACTTTAAGTTTTCCAAGTCTTCTGCAAAAATGTTTTTAGATAGAAATATCAAGGCCCTCCGCACTGATAATGGAGGAGAGTATGTCAAGCATGACTTCCAATCCTTTTGTGCTAATGAGGGCATAGAGATGCAACATATTGTTCCGTACACACCACATCAGAATGGTGTCACAGAGTGAAAGAACAAGACATTAAAAGAGATGGAAACATGCATGCTAAAGTTGAAAGGGTTGCATCCTAGTCTTTGGGAAAAAGCCATCAACTATACTGCCTACCTTCGAAACGGATTTCCCCACAAAGGACTCAAAGATATGACTCCTTTTGAAGCATGGATGGGGTACAAACCTAATGTATCTCATCTCAGAGTGTTTGGATCCAAAGCATCGGAAAAGATTCCAATTGATAAAAGGAGAGCGCTAGATCTACAGAGTAGAGAGTGTATTATGGTGGGTTATGCATTGAGTGCAAAGGCCTACAAGCTTCTTGACACTTCTACTATGACAAAATTCCCTGATTGGAGTGCATAGTTTGAGGAATGGACACTACATGATGCTCATCCTCTTTAGCAAGAGATATTTACTACCACACCACCATTTCTTGATGAGCAAGAGAGTGAAGCTTCATCTCATGAGAGTTCAGATTCTGAATATGAAAGTGAAGAGGATGAAGAGTGAATGCTAGATCCAGATCCACAAGAACCTGAAGATCTAGCACCTGACAGTGAAGATGAGCAAATGGAAGATCCAACTCCACAAAAACCTAATGATCTTGCAAATGATGATCCTCCTCTTCCTAGATGGGAATCCACTACTCTTCCATCTGCCGGAGATCTTGTTGAAGACCTCTTGATCCAAGGAAAACCAAATCATATTTTTAGAATGGAAGGTTTCATCCTTCTCACATTAATCCATTTCTTGCCAATAGATCTTTCTTCGGTGGAGAAGTCCACTTACCTTTCGTTGTGAGTAATGTACATGATTGATTGTCCTACCATAGTCTATCTTGAGGGGGGTCTTTCTTCCCACTGGGTTTTCCCTCTTTCCTCACTCTACTTATTTAGATTGTTGTACGGGGTGACCTTTGGTCTGAGTTACCAGGTGTTAGAAAAACAGAATCGCGGAGCAATAACAATAAACAGAAATGCAAATATAATCACACACATTACAAGAGACATAGATATATCGTGGTTCACCCCACGATGGGCTATGTCCACACTAAAGTTTCCAGTCCTTATTATTATACCATCCAGCAAAGTGAAGGGATACAACTTGCAGCACAACCACTGCACTTCCTCTTCACTGTCTCACAGTCTCTCTTCCGATCTCATAGATCTTTACAATGCATAAAACCTAATACATCAAACCCTAGTCATGTTAAAATGTCTTTCTTTTATAAGGAAAGTACAATGGGAAAATACCACGAGTTACCCAAAACCATGGGCCCAAAAACTGTTGGTGAAAATAGCCCAAAAATGTTTCTCCGGGTCAAAATGACATCTACTCTAACCTTGTTCTGTCTTAAACTTGTCAAATTTTAAATACCACTGCCTTGGAGCTTGCTTCAATCCATACAAACTCTTTTTCAACCTGCATACCAAGTTCTTCTTGCCTTTGACCTCATACCCTTGTGGTTGCTGCATATATATCTCTTCCTCCAGATCCCCATAGAGAAAGGTTGTTTTTACATCTAACTGTTCAAGATGCAAATATTCTACCGCCAGTAGACTTGCAATAGTCCTAATTGAAGTCATCTTAACAACAGGAGAAAATATTTCATCAAAATCTATACCTTTTTTTTGTGCAAACCCCTTTACAACAAGTCTCTCCTTGTACTGCTTCTTACCTCCTTCTTCTTCCTTCAACCTGCAAATACATTTGTTCTGCAATGCTCTTTTACCAGCAAGCAAGTGAACCAAATCCCAAGTCTAGTTTCCTACCAATGAGTCCATCTCCTCATTCATGCCTTGCTCCCACTTCTTTCTAGTTTCCACCTGCATTACTTCTTCATAACATTCTAGTTCACCAGCAGCAATCATCAATAAATAATACATTGACGGAGAGTATCATTTAGGGAGTCTACTTAACCTAGTAGATCTTCTTGCAGCTGCAGGAGTTTCAGGTACTTGCTGTTGTTCTTGATTTTCTGGCACCTTTGGAACTTCATTTTCTGTAATTTCATCAAGTACTGTGTACTCGGTGTTTTCGTTTTCCTGTTTCTTTCCCTGCAACTGATCTTTATACAAGACCTTTTCATTGAATATCACATCTCTACTCCTGATGATTTCATTATTTTCATAATCCCATAAGCAATAACCAAATTCATCAACCCCATATCCAATAAAGCTACATTTTTTGGATTTAGCTTCAAGCTTCGTTCTATTTTCTTTATCAATATGGACAAATGATTCACAACCAAATGTTCTCAGAAATGAGTAGTCTACCTTTTTATCTGTCCATGCCTCCTCTGGAATACCACCATCCAAAGCACTTGAAGGTCCTTTGTTTATTAAATAAACAACAATATTTACAGCATTTGCCCAAAACTGTAAGGGCAACCCTACATGCAGTCTCATACACCTTCCACACTCCATGATCTCTCTCTTCATCCTTTCTGACACACCATTTTCTTGTGGTGTTCTTGGGACTGTCTTCTCTCTATGAATCCCATGGTATGAACAGTAACTATCAAACTCCTTGCCGCAATACTCACCTCCATTATCAGATCTAAGACACTTCAACCTTTTCCCTGTCTCAATCTCAACCAAATATTTCCACTTCTTAAAAGTAGCAAACACATGAGATTTCTGTCTAATGCAATAAACCCAAGTTTTCCTAGTTGCACCATCAATAAATGTAACATAATAATGAGAGACACCAAGAGATTGTACCTGAGTCGGTCCCCATACATCTATATGCACAAGCTCTAACTTTTCATTCTTCTTTGGTTTCCCAACCCTAATAAATCTGATTCTCTTATGTTTTCCATAAACACAGTTCTAACAAAATTCCAAACTTACCTGCTTCAAATATGGAAGCAACTTCCTTGAGTGGAGAATCTGCATCCCCTTCTCACTCATGTGGCCAAGCCTATGATGCCACAATGCTGTATATGTTCCTCTGGAAGCCAAAGAGATAGAATGGTCAATATTATGAGGACATAAATACAACGTACCTACCCTATCTCCTTTTTCTATCACCATTGATCCTTTAGTGATCTTCGACCACTTTTTTCCAAATGTAGATAGACAACCGCCATCTCCCAACTGCCATGTTGAGATCAGATTTCTTTTCATAGTAAGAATATGCCTAACATATTTTAATAGCCAGTCAGTTCCATTCTTAACTTTTATCCATACCTTACCTATTCCAACAATTTTACACGGATCATCATCACCCAATAAAACATGTCCAAAATCGCCTGGAACATAATCATGAAAATATTTCCTATGGGGTGTAGCATGACATGAAGCCCCTGAATCAATCACCCAATAATCACTACTATTATCTAATGCAAGAATAAAAACCTCTTGTAACACATCACCTACTACATTTGCTTCCTGGGTAGTTTTCTGCTGTGCATCTCCTTTCTTCTTTAGAGAACTGCAATCTTTCTTCAGGTGTCCTTTCTTTCCATAGTTCCAGCACTCTATCTTTCCCAGTCTAGACTTGTATCTGCCCATTTAAGACTTGCCACGATTACCTTAGCTCTTTCCTCTCTCCTTTTGTCTTCCCCTGCTCTCCATGGTCAACGCATTACCTAATGTCTCACCTGTGCTTTTTCTTTGCATTTCCTCGCTATGAATAACACCAATAACATCATGAAATTTGAAGGTGTTTGAACCAAAGACAGAGTTACTTACAGCCATGACCAAGATATTCCAACTTTCTGGCAATGAACAAAATATTAGAAGAGCCCTAACCTCATCATCAAAGTTCACACTTACAGAACTTAGTTGATTTGTAACCGTATTAAACTCATTTAAATGATCAGTACCAGATCCACCTTCAGACATCTTCATATTAAATAAACGCTTCATTAGAAATACCTTGTTGGAGGCTGAGGGTTTTTCATATAGCTTACCCAGTTTTCTCATCAAACCCTCAATTGTCATTTCTTTTGAGAAATTGAAAGCCTCCGACGAATCCAGGGACAACCGTATTGTTCTTAGTGCCTTTCTGTAAAGAACCTCCCATTCATTGTCCTTCATAACCACTGGCTGTTTTTCTCTTCCTCCCAAGACGTAGTAGGAATAGATCCTTCTGGTACAGATAGTCCTCCATTTGCATTTTCCATAGCTGGAATTTTTGGCCATTAAACTTCTCGACCTTAAACTTTCCTTCTTCTGCCATTGCTCCCACTCGAACTAGAAACCCTAGCTTCTTGCGGGTTTATCTGCCAAATAGACCTTCGGCTCTCATACCAATTGTTACAAAAATAGGATCGCAGAGCAATAACAATAAACAATAATGCAAATATAGTCACACACATTACAAGAGAGACACACATATATCGTGTTTCACCCCAAGATGAGCTACGTCCACACTAAAGTTTTCAGTCCTTATTATTATACCGTCCAGCAAAGTGAAGGGATACAACCTGCAGCACAACCACTGCACTTCCTCTTCATTGTCTCACAGTCTCTCTTTCGATCTCAGAGATCTTTACAATGCATAAAAATTAATACATCAAGCCCTAGCCATGATAGAATGTCTTTCTTTTATAAGGGAAATACAATGGGAAAATACCACGGGTTACCCAAAACCATGAGCCCGAAAACTGTTGGCGAAAACAGCCCCAAAATTTTTTCTCGGGGGTATACCCCTGAACCCCTGTAAATTGGGGTCGTTGCCTCCAAACCCTCTTTCTCGGGGCACTGGCCCCCGCACCCCCCAGCTGGGGGAGTGAAACCACTCCCCTGGAGCCCTTGGGGATCGTGCCGGGATCATAACCAAACCTAGGGTATGTACACGGCTAAATAGTAATATATCTGAATCTAGAGATCAAGCTCCATAACCAACACCAGGGCCCGACTAGTTTTCAGTTATGTGTTTCCTCATAGTCCGGATTGCGGGAGGGTGTTGGAATATTCTCACCATCATTTTTATATTTGCATGCTTTTCATGCATGCATGCATTCGTATGGTAGTCTCCCCAACACCTAGGGCTTATTTTTAGCCCCTTGGAGCCTATTTTTAGCCCTCAGTAGACCTCCTACCTACCTAATGCACCTGGTTTTCCTCACCTAGATGACAAATGCGCCCTACTACACACTCTTGGATTCCAACAGTCAGTTCTTGCATTGGCTGTGCACTTTATGCATTGATTGCTTAGTTTAACTGCATGTAGCTTCCAGTTGTCTATATCGGAGTACCACTTGACTATTGACAGTCTCTCATGCGCCCAACTTGGAGTCTCCTTTGCTATATTAGTGCTCCATGCATCAGTTAGACTTGTTTGACTGAAATTTGAGTATTTGTGACTACTACCACTGATTGAGTGATGTCTCCAACGTTGTCCAAGCCACACGTTGAGGAGAATTCGAATGAACTTAGGTTTAATGGAATTCATTTGATTGTATTTAGTTTGTATTCAGTTTTACAGTGCCAACTTACAACTGATGTATGATTATACTGTAGATTTTACCATTTCTGAGTTTATGAGTGAATATTGATTCAATTCTTCTTCTTTTTCTCTGCAATTCTTGAGTGGAATTAGTGATGTTTTCTCTAGCAATGAGATCTATCCTATAGAATTTCACAAGGTCCAAAATTCTTCTATAAACCTTGGTCATAACAAATCTTTATTTTCCTTACTTGAATCCATGCAAGAATCTCACCAAATAAATTGTTAACTAAGCATCAATCTGAGTACAAACCGTAGCTTATGTGAGTTTACATTGGACTGTAGCAACAGCTTGAAAATTGCAATGTCATCTCAGCTTATTAGGTAATTTCTTCTCTATTTTCAAGTTGAATTTATCAGAAGTCTTATAAGCATATGTTGAGATGTCATCTAGATGCTAAAATTGTAATTTAACTTTAATGTTATGAGCTCAATTTGTGGGTGACTCCTTAACTCTGTTTTGTGAATTCTTATGACTCTTATGCATCGATCCTATACTGCTATACTTAAGAAATATATCTAGCACCACTTTACCACCTTTTGAGTGGAA
Source organism: Larix kaempferi (assembly GCA_027924585.1). NCBI lineage: Eukaryota > Viridiplantae > Streptophyta > Pinopsida > Pinales > Pinaceae > Larix > Larix kaempferi. The sequence goes on from BSBM01000893.1 coordinate 9,012,342, forward strand.
GGGGAAAATTCATCAAGTTAAGGAGAACTGTATGCTTTTTACCCACTCGGATAATCGTTATGTTCATCCTCCTATAAAATTGTGATAGCGATTATCATTACTTCTAAGAGAGGTCTATGTTGTTTTTCTCCAACAAGTTGAGGATATGTGGAATTTGAGGTCAAAATTTTTGTTTTCAAATCAATGAGTTACAAGAATACTTTATCTTTGTATTTTTATGTTAGTTTACTACTTTTATTTTGATTTGATAGCATCTTATTTCCCTCTGAAAATAAGATCAATTTTTTGTGGACCCTCTTTGACTTGAGGCATTTACAATCTAATTACGATAGTTGCATATCTTATGTTGAAATTTCATTCTACATGAATACTCTCCTTATTTGTCTAGATGCATAACCAAAACCAAATCCTAGAATATAAGTGGTTTTAAGTAGTCTTCATTTCTATTTGTTAGAGCAATATTGTACCTTAGGTCTTTAATCATTAATTAAGTTATGATTATTTGGTGCTAAACTGGTTAATAATGCCTCCCTAGGTGTGAAACTGGTTATTATGAAGTGTTTAGGACTTGTATGGGCTAGTATGAACTGGATCACAAGGTTTGGGCCAAAAGTATGGGCCAATGGAGGTCAAACTAGCTATTAGGCTCCCTTATCCAAGCATTTATTTCCTCCAACATGCGTAAGGCTCCCTAATGCCCTGTTTTGTGGATCTAGTTTGACGATAGGTTCCCATACACTAAACTTGCTCGTTTATCCCATTTTTGGATATTTTTGGCCTATCCTAGCCCACCTAAATTCCACCCAACCATCTCCTTTTCGCCTATAAATTCTATATCGATGGCCCTTTGGAAAGTTGCCTAGCATTCATAAGGCCAAAAGGCATTTTGTCGTACATAAAAGTTCCCCATGGTGTAGTGAAAGCTGTCTATTTCCTGCCATCTAGGTGCATTGCAACCTGGTTATAGCCTGAGAACCCATCCATCATAGATACTCGGGTTGATCCTACCACTTTTTGCAAAATTTGATCCATTTTGGGAAAGGGATAGTTATCTTTCAGTGAGCATTTATTTAGATTTCTAAAATCGACAAACAGCCGGATCTCGCTATTCTTTTTCCTAACTGGAACCAGGTTGGCCACCCATTCTGAATACCTCAGAGGGATAATGATTTTTGCGTCAAGGACCTTTCTCACTTCCGCTTCAATTACTGGCAATAAGATGGGGTTTACCTGCCTCAAATTCTGTTTTACTATCTTAGCATCAGGTTTTAAGGGGATCCTATGTTGTATTATGGTGGTATCATAGATTCTGAGGTCCTCATACTTCCATGCAAATACATCTGCATAACCTTTAAACAATTCCTCATACCGTTTCCTTTCCTTGTTTGTGAGGGACTGAGAGAGCTTGATGAACTTGGGGTCTTCCACAGTACCAAGATTTATCTCATGTGTGTCTTCCGTAGTTGGCTATATTGCTGGTTTGACCGGGACATCATTTTTTTTGAATAGTTGTTCTAATAGAACAAGTCCCTTTGGAATGAAATTATTTTTTAACTGCAAGACATTATAACCCGCGATCTTCTGTGTAAATTTAGAGCCTTCCGTATCATTTATCTGTGTATTACTTTCTTCCATTTATTTGGAGTCGTCATCCACTTCAAAATTTGAGAATTCGTCGACCAACTGCAAAAAGCGCTTAATTTGTTGGTCATCCTAAAAAACCAGCCAACTCTTAACATTGTTGGGAATGGAGGGACGGTATCTCATTTCAACTTCATAGTTTAGCTTTGGCTTTTTGGGAGGGTGGAAAGAGCTGGCTATCATGGCCAAAGCATTGGCCTGTTGATTTTCTTATCGAGGGACAAAAGTAATGTCAAAGGCGTCAAAGAAGTTCTCAATAAGATCCCAAGCCAAATTGCAGTATGCTCTGAGCCTGGGATGCTTAGTCTGATAAACATTTTTAATCTGATTTACCACGAGCTCAGAGTCTCCAAAAATCGCCAGATTAGTAATTCTCAATTCATTTGCTGCTGGGAGACTAAGGATGAATGCTTCATACTCAGCGACATTATTGGTGGTATCGAAATATAGCTTGTATTACAGGCTAATTTCATCCCCCAATGGTAATTTCAAAACTGCGCCTTCTTCAGATTCTTCTTTGGCAAATGCTCCATCGAAAAAGAGTTTCCATACTTGGTTCTGAATATGTTCAACGGCTAGTTCATTCACTTGAACATGTACGATCTCTTCTTCAACCGGGTCTCCTATTGACAGTCATGGGACTATCATGGTCGCTTATAACATAGGAAAACATGGCTTCCCTGTATAATCTCCTAGTTTCTCCAGCAAAAACAGGTATCGTAGCATACTTCATGTCCATATACATGGTTCCTCCTACCTTTTCAGCCCAGCTTCTTAACAGGAGCATACCATATTTAGCTGGAACATCTAATATCACCATGTCCATCATTACACTTTTAGCTGGTATCTGAGCAAGAGTGACCACCATGTATTTTATCATCCTGATGCACTTTACCTTTCTAGAATCAAAACTGTAAAGGTCATGGTAAGGCCTAGTAATTTCCAACCCCAACTGTTCCATTATGACTTTGGGCATTAAATTGTGAGATGCCCCAGAATCCAGCATACAATTGTATAGAAGCTTTTCATGTACGTTCAGCATGACATAAAACGGGGCAGTGGGTTCTTCTTTACTATCAATGCGTGGACCGCATTGAAAGGAGGGTGCTTCATCATTAAGATTTATGGAATCTTGTTGGTCAATGCTTTCGTCTTGTTGCAATATTTTGTCAATCTGGACCTGGTACATAGGATTTCTTATCAACTCAATCAAAGGAACATCTATCTTCAGTTTGTTCAGCTCTTGTTCCAAATTGAAAGGACTGTGCCCTTCTTTTGGGATTGGTTCTATGCTTCTATGGGGGCTTATGCTTGGCTGATTTAGGATGCTTGGGATCATGGATTTGGCTTCTTTCTATTTTTGGAGGTCTTGTTCTTTGGGCACAAAGGCGACTTGAGTGGGTTTTGTTTCGATAACTTCTATGGAGGTTTTTTAGGAATAGGTCCACTCTGCTTGTGCGTCGCTTCTAGCCTTGGTCTTAAGTTGTACTTCCTTTGCATTTTTTCAGGTTGAGTGCTACAAGAAGCAAGATGATCCTCAGGGAGCTCGACACTTTCTTGGGAATACAGAATATCTGAGACATATTCTTCATATAATAGTGAACTCTCATAGTCTTCTCTGGTAAGGTGCATGAGGTGGAATCCTCTTCCACCCAATTCAGCTTTTCTTCAAAATCTTCATAACCTTCTTTTGTAGCGATAATGACCAGATTATTCCCTTTTTCGTGAACAGGAGGCCTGAGTGGGTGTTCATCATTTCTTTTCTCTCTATATGCCATCTTTGGATTGAAAGGTCTCCTGAACTGATTTATAGGATGGGGAGGGGACTGTTGATTAGGACTGCTACCTTCCAATTCCATTCTAGTGACCTTGTTTAATAGGTTCTTGATGATATGAGTCATCTCATCAATCTTTGCGTCATGGTAATCTCTGATCTCTGAGTATACCCCTTCCTTATTGGCCATCCCTTTGTCTTTGGGTTCAACATCAGTAGTCATCTTAATCTTGCCTCTGGCTCTTAGATTTCCTTCAACGTTGATGGCATCATCCTGCATATCGCTGAGCGAGACTGGTCTTGTTTCCCTCAACGTTATGGAGAAATATGCAGGGAAGGTGGCTACATAAGTGACCCGAGTTGCAGCTTCAATAGGATGAATGTCCTCGGGGATTCTAAAATACTTTTTGTTAAATCTTGCTGTGAAATCGACCACGTTTTTAGAGATGCTTTTCTTCAGGGTAGATAACTCTGTTAGATAATATAAACTATCCCGTTTAACTCCCCACTTCTTGACAAAGGTAGATTCCAATATTTCCATAGTGCTAATGGAGGCATTAGGTAAATATCTGAACCACTTTCTAGCCTCTCCTTCCAGGGACAGAACAAAAATTCTCATGAATACATCATCGTGCTAGATCGGGATGTTATCCGTGAAATCTTGAAATTGATCCACATGGTTTTCAACGGATGTCCCTTTGCTGTCATCATACTTTGGTAGTAGCTTCATGTAATGGGTAGGCATATCATTCAGGGGTGTGGGTAACTGCAAGGGCCAATGATGGCTTTCTACCCATCTTGGTTTTCTAGGAGGTGGTGGAGGTCGTCCTCCGCCTCCTCCTAACATGAGCTGGCTAGCGTCTGGGGTTACTACCTGTGTTGTGGTGAAGGATTTGGGCGGAGTAGCATGGGATGCGAGGTCCTTGTTTACAACAGGGATATTTCAGAAGCCCGGAAATTCCAAAGGAGTATGAGGATCTTGGTGAAAAGGTTCTTTATGAGCGGTTCAGACAGTAAATTTAGACTGGGGAAACTAAGGGCCAAATAGAGGGGAGGAGAAGCTTCACTGATAACTTGGTGAAGTAGACTAGTATCTTCCACATCTATGTCTCAAAGAAAATGAATCTTTTAGGGCCACAAATTCTTCGTGGCTTGGGTTTTGGCGAGTGTATCTTCGTCCAGATGCCAGGTTTACTACTGTGGAGTCTCCAAGTGGATCACAGCCTACATAAAAATTTCATCCCCTAGGAAATTGAGAGCGTATAATCTTGTTGTTATACCAAGGGAAGATCTATCTTCTTGATTGCAATCCCCGACAATAGCGCCAAAAAGATGTTAATCCCAGAGACGTTCTAAAGCTGTCTTTTAGAACTGTTCCTGGGCATTGATAATCACTTCTAAAAACTTTTCTGTATCAAAATATAATTGGCAGAAAACCATGTAGAATTCCAATCATGAAATATGAATGGGCAGTATTTCAATGTGCAAATAAATCAGGATTTGGGTGGCGAATGGAAAATGAAATGGTGCAAGAAAAAGGCACTGTAAAAGTAAATCTTTATCCTACATTTATAGCATGACATATTGAGCCTATAAGAGGAATTCAATAGCCTTAAAAAAATGAACACAGAACGCCACTGAGTGATACGAGAATATCACTTCAAGATAAATCAACATGAATACTTCAATTACCAATCACCATAGAAGAAATATATTTAAGCATAAGCACTCATATAACATTCAGAATAGCTTTGCAGATCATACATAAATGGAAGAGATGAAAAAATATAGAAGATACTAACTGTGCACATCAAAACTTTGAATCCATCAAGCTCCAAGGTAGGGAAAAAATGTTTTTCTTTATATTGATCAAATTATCCAATATAGAAGTAATACTTCTGACAAAAGAAAGCCGACCTCTTGGGTACTGACTACTTGGCTATATATAGCCTTCCTACTCTCTAAACAGAATTTGTTACAATTGGTTACAACTCAACAACTTAAATATTTCAGTTTATACTCCTTAACAGAGTTTGTTACAATATCAGTCATAGGGGAATTAGTGGTTATCCTTACGACTGTGACCCATGACGACTTCATTAACAAAGTAGTATGTCTGGCTAGACGAAGTTCGCACCACCTTAAAATACAAGGTGTCAACGACACAACGTCTTTCAAAGCTGCGAAGAACCTTTCACACACCAACTAGACCACTTATGGCCTGATGAAGACGTAACTGTGACCATACTGCTAAAAAATAATGCGTTGTGAACTTCTGCTACTTCATTCTTTCATCCCATCCAAGCCCTTTTCTCTCAAATCTTCCTTTCGATGGGACGAAAGCTTAACTATGATGCCGAGTTGTGGAATAGGACCTGATGTAGATACTGCTTCGTCAGAACAGCTTAGTACCACTACTCCACTATTTGATCATCCTTTGCTGGGACTGACATGTCCCCTTCTTCCGTTCTCCTGCATATGGAAGACCCATCTTCATTTGAATTGACGAAATAGTTGAACCTTCTTTAGACATCTCGGGTGAGACCTCAGGCCTTTCCTATTTGACTACCAGTGGGTGAACATTTGCAGGCTGCTCATGAATGGTACTTCTTCGAACTCTCAGTGTTCCTGGTGAGCCTCCTGTCGAAATGAAATGAGCCATGGAGAAACCCCTGCTAATTGGTTAGGAACAATATGCACCTATTCGGCTTCAAGTTCCGGACTAGTGAAGTGCAAGAGATTTGAAATGCCAGAGAAGCCAACTTGGGGTACTTATAGAGCCATCTGGACTATCCTTGGTGGATGAGCCTGTACTGTAGCAATAATTTCCTGAACACCTTTTTGGGATTCGCACACTGAGAATCAACTGTAGCTCATACGGTATCAGCAACATCAATGATCATAGGAGAGGGTCACTTCAAAGTGACAGGCAAATATGAAAGACAAAAAAACATTGACGGTATTCAAGTTCCTCGAAAAGTGGTCTTGGAAACCCACTCCAAGACCCATGAATGATCCTGGGAATGCCACATGGAGATAGTGGTTTTGAATTGGGGGCGAACTGAGCGTGGTAAAATTCTCGTGGCTTTAACCCCCTGACACATTTTTGACCATTGATTTGCTAGTAGGAAAACTTGAGGTCCGAGCCAAGAAGACACAAGTCCTCTAAGATGGGTCCTTCCTGGCATGAGGCCTCCCTACCAGCTACCTTTATAACTTTAAACCACCGTGGTGGCTAGGTGGTTTTAGGGCCCTTGAAAGCTGGTCTTGTGATACCGCTCTTGGGCCCCTAAATATCTCTGAAGCAGACACATGTCATCAGTGGTTATCAATCAGGGACCATCTGGGCTAAAAAATGACAAAGCTTGTAGAGAGCCTTGACTGCGCCTGTTTCAAGCTGGCTCATGCCGAACCTTTCCGATCCTTGGCCACATATCCTCCGGCTGATAAGGTGTGGGTCATTTAGCTTTATGTGTGCCTTTTTCTGCTCTAACTCCCTTTTTCTAACGTCTTCCTTTGATCTAGTGACAAACCTCCTCTCGACTGATAATATCACTAACACCTTGCATATTTTAAATTGCATTTTACAACAAATCCAAAGTTTTTTGTCTAGTGGCATTTCCTTAAACGTTCTAGAACTAGGATTTTCATATCTATTTTTTTTTTTTAGCATCATATTCATAATATTTTGTTTTCTATTGGCATATCGTTAAGGGTGATAGAAGTAAGGTTCCCATATCTAATTTTTCAGTAGCTGATTTGGATATTTTTGGTTTGTGGAATTATCCCGAGGGCTATAGAACTAGTGTTTCAAGGTTATTTTTGCATACTTATTTGTGCCATCCTTTAACATAATTGACTCGAAGTGGATTTTTTCCCAATTACATTACTAGTTATACTATTTAGGTTGATTAAATAAGGAAGAAACCCACATGTGTTTTTTGTCATAAGAAAGAGCATGCCTCCAAGTCTTGGATGGCTTGCCTTTATATAATTTAATTGTAGGAGGAATTGTTTGTGACATTGATATTTTAGATGACACCACATTTATTTAGAGAAAAGGTTTATGGATGCATATGGAGAAACCCCATGCACCCAATATTCAAGATATGATTTCATCAATATTGTATTCCAAGTTTCTTAGATCAAGTACATAGGCTCATATTTTGGTGCATTGTCTATATGATCCTTCCTATACAAATGATATCTTTGATAGAGTTTTTATTCATAGGTACACATTCTCTATCCCTCTATTTTTTATATATGATTCTCCAATGATTGAGTCTTAACATATTACATGGGATATATTCATTCAATCATGATGTCAGCTTTTCTTAGATGTACTACATTTGGCTTCTTCAAAATTAGGGACAACTAGTGCCAATCTTTGTACCTTTTGATGACCAAATTGTTTCAGTGAATCTTTTTCTATGCTTTTGTTAAAGGCCATCTTTTCTATCTTGTGAATGCATGTTACTATGGGATATATGGCATCTAGGGGATGCTATATCTATTCATAGGACCACATTAAACATTAAAGGGGAAGGGTGTGATGTAATACATTATCTCATAGGAATCATATTCAGATTAAGGGGGATGTTGTGAATACAGATAGCCTTATTTTTCCTTGGATATCTATAAAATCATTCATGTTTGTATCTTGGTCAAGGCCAACTTATATTCAAGTTATTTCTCCATACATCCACTCTCAACAATATTTGGGTGAGCTATATTTGGTATGGGTATCCATAAACCCACTCTTTGTTGTATACAAGCTGGGTATCCATAAATATACTCTCATCATTTCAGCTCTTTTGGTTGTGAAATATGTAACATAGCCATGCACGCTTATCTCAAATTCAAATGTCTTGTAATATTAAGATAATGGACATGGATGTGAGCAAGTATTCTACCATTTTATGGTATGATTGATAAATTTTAATTGATGGTTATTTTAGCCTTGATGGTATCCATCTAATCATCCATAAAATTTGAAAAACATTATTATTCAAAATGAAGAGATAATAATCTTTTACATTGCATGTATCCCACAACCTAAAATGAATATTGTTGAGACTAATTTTGTACTTCATCTTTAGAAGAAGAGGACATCAACAATGTCGAACCCACATCTTATTTCAATTATTAGGTTTTCCAAATGCACTTTGATGATGTTTATTCATGTGAAGGATGTAGTGTAGACATATTATTGTACTCACCCTTAGGCAAGTTGCATCATTTTCTTATTGGTTGAATTTCCCTTGCACAAATATCCAAAATAGATTACCTCATTCTCCATACTGTTGGTTTCTCTGTGCATTTTTTAATTTGTTGTATAAGCTATAATAAATTGTGTTTATGATGTATGCCCTGCTAAGCATTCTTTCCTGCCATTTACATAGTTGCAATATGTCACGTCCAAATTCTTCAGGCTTATTTCAACTCTCAAGCACACTGCCTACTACAATCCCCTATTATCCTAGTGTTTGGTTCTATTCCCACCATAACTATGGACCATCCAACATTTTTTGCATTTGAATTAAATTTTGAGTGGGATTTTTTTTCTTCTATTATTGTCTTTTGTGCTAATGCATCTTTATCCAATTATCCCTAGGATATCTCTAGCATTGTAACAACATCTTCCTTTCTCTGAAATCAACCCTATATAGAAAAATCAGTCCCCCCTCACAACATTGAAAATGCCTCATTCAACATGCCAATGTCAGCCCTAAACACCCCATTTCATGTCCAGCAAGTTAGCAACCATGGGAAGAAAATACCTATCTCTGCTAGATAAAAATGCTTCCTCATGACCTACAACATCACTATTTCAGACTCCATAGGTTTGTAACCCACTCCTTCCTCTAGTTATTTCTTGCAAGTGGAACCACTGCTAAATCTTAAAACAAACTGGCATAAGGTGGTGAAGAAAAATTGATTCAACATCCACAGGAATGAATGTTGGCAATTGAAGAACTTGAACATCATTCAAAAATAGAAACTAAGGTGCATTGAAGAACTTGAACAACATTCATAAATAGCAACCTCCTCAGTTTGCCCCTGATATTTGTATTATTGAGTCAACTTATAATGTGTAACTTCATAATCCCAAAGTTGTTTGACAAAAAATATTTACTGATGTTGTACAGAGAGTTGTGTCTCAGGGTGGAAGAGTTCTAATTCCTGCATTTGCACTGGGCCATGCATAGGAACTTCTATTGATTCTTGATGAATATTGGGAAGCAAATCTAGAGCTTCATGATGTTCCTATCTACTACACATCTCCTTTGGAAAATAGATGCATGGTTTTTTATCAGACATACATCAATGGAATGAATGAGAAAATTTGCACGCAATTCGAATGTTCAAATCCATTTGATTTTAAGCACATATTTCCTCTCAAAAGCATAGAGAAATTTAAGGATGAAACTTGGAAAAATTTTAACATTGTATGTATGAATCTCCAAAATTTGGATATGCCAGTACCAGGGTGTTTTTTAAGGATTCTAATATGATACTTAGGTATAGTATTATAGACGATTATTTTGGATTCAAAAAATCATATATATAGATATGTAGGAAAATATTAAATATGAAACATACAATTTACTACTGAAACTTGTAAATTTTGGTGAATATTATGCTAAAAAAACATATTTTTATGTAAATATAGGCGATATTAGAGACTAAAAATAACCAAATAACGAATTTATGTTTTGAAAAAAAACCAAAAAGATATCCAATTGGCAAAATTTTGCCCCTAAAAATTGCCCTGGCTAGTACAAGAGTACATCTAGTACACACACACATATTCATACATAATTATTAATTTATTTTCCCTAGAAAAAAATCTCACCTTTTATATTAGATAATAGAAAAGTACAAATAGAGGCAATTTGTCACAGACATATGATTCTCCAGGAGTATAGATAGAAAGATGATCTGTCAGATATGGATCTGCCACACCAGTACTTAAGTCAGGGATCCATTGGGGTCTTTAATTAAGCATGAAATGTCTTGTGATTCCTCACTAATAGGTTTACATGTTAGAAAGTATGAAACTATTCATTAATTGATGTTATATAAGGATTTTGCCTCATGGTTGTCTAATAAAAGCCATGGCATTGATATGCCCATTTTTCCTTTAATAAAACCTTTCATAACCAAACACTAAATTGGAGATCTAAATCAAATGCAAAAAAATGTGGCGAAAACCTACTTGCGCAATTGCTCAATTTTTTTGTATTAAGAGGAGGAAACATCCTTTTGACTATGACTCTACCTCATAACCTCTACAATGGACAAACCATACCCATTGCACATATGGCTAATCAATCTGCTTGTTTGTTGTTACACAGATACACATATATAATCTAGAAACATGGAAAATACTAAAAGCAAAGATAGTCATTCTTTCTAATCTCTTGAGTCCTAAATATAATTTGTATCTTTGTGAACCTAGTTGGCATTATCATATCAAATACACCTGGATTTACGGGCATGACAAAAGTTGTATGAAACATGATGGATACACAATAATTTAGATGCAATGTATGCATCGGATCATTGTCCAAAACAAACTCTCATGTAGTCTGAAACTATATCAGATGATTGTCCAATTATACTACATCTTTCTAACTATCTTGCTCTTCAACAGATATCCATTCTAGGTGAAACTTTACCTGTCAAAGCTCACTGTACATTGGTATTCACATATGAATATCACATGAAATCAACTCATAAAATTAGAAGGAGATAAGATGAAATTTCATTGATGAAAAAAAATCTCAAAAAATCTCTGCCCAGTGATAAACAAAAAAATGAGAAAATTATTGAAAAATGTAATTATATCCACAATCAGTGAAAGTCAGTAGTAAAGAATTTGGTTGTTGGCTTATTTCCTAATCACGATTAAATTATAGAGAGTTATCATAGTTCAATGTTGGAGAACTACAATAAAGACACATATTAAATCAATAGTAAAAGTCAATAGAAATATCAAAGTCTATAGAGTTCCACTAGAATTACTTCCATTGATTAGCCAAATGAAAATTGTATAAGTTGTAACCTTAAAATGAATGCAACAACTTCATCTTACATCCAGGAAGTAAATAGAGATTCCAAACAAAACTTAAACATCAAATGGTCTCTATTCCCATGACATTTTTATTTGGTCAGGTGTGGACATTAATAAAAATGTCTCATCTAATCTTTCATATCTTGTAATAAATTCTAGCAACATAATCCCATGCTCGAATATATTTGTTTTCTGAAGACATTCCAATACAATGGTATTCGGGTGCAAACTTTATCATCTATATTTTACAGTTGAAGACTGGAATTGCTTTTATTTTCCAAGAAAATTGTTTTATATAAATTTTTTATGGGTTATGTTTGTCCATTCTCCATGGATATGTGCCTCAATCTAGACACTGAAGCTATGGTCAGGATGTACTTGGGGCATGTTGTCCCTGCTTGGGCATACATTGAACAGGGATGTCCTTGTTTCTTCCATCGTCCGAACTCCCATTAGTGAAGCTTCACTCTTATGGCATCCCCCTCTCCCCCTTGAAATAACAAGAATCCTTTCTCACTCACAAGTCAAATATATTTCAAGAAAAGGCTTAATTTGCAGATTTAAAAAGTTTTGGCCAATGGCTAATAGTTGCATCAATTGAATGGAGGAAATTTGATGCAATATAGTTACAGAATGTAAAATGAAAAATTTTCACTATAGGCTTCATTTGTATCACTTTTGTAAAAGAATATGCAGGTATGCCATCCTCCAAGAAGGACCCTAGTAGCAGGGACACATAAATCTATGCATGGCTCCCATATTTCAATCCCATAATTGAAGAATTAAAAGTAATTCTAATTCAAGTGAGGTTAGTATATTTCCCAGTCTCTCTCAGGAAAAGAATCCCTCCAAATTATATCTAATCACCTGGAGAATTTTGTCTCATGGATCAATTCAAGATTATGGTGCGTTTACTTGTGGTAGTTTTTGTGTGGAAATGCACATCAGAATGAATGCAATGAAGGAAAAGCTTGGTTAGTCTTCAGGAATGAAAAAATTATTCTTCTTGGTATATTTTTTATAGATGTACAAGTACCAATTCAATGGGCATGACATAATGTGATATTAGAAACAAAACCCATGAATGCAAAGGATTGCAACCAAAACTTCTCGTGACATATCTGGTAGAGAGGAACTTCCCAACTGGCATGTAAAAACCACTATGCAAGTCACAATCAGATACAGCAAGTCCAATAATAGACTAGACTTATAATTCCTATTCTTCTAGTCCAATAATTTTGTCTGGATTCGCGAGTTTTGGCTTAGTCCCTTCACTCTACCCAAATATTTGTATGCATCAAGTGTGTAAGTGAATTTTAACCTCCCATTATGAAATTTGTGGTTGTTAATAGAGAATGAGGTACTATGTGAGGTACTCTATTTGGGATATATCAGGTCCAATTTATGGCTTCTACCCATAACCCCGAAGTAAGAAATTTGGATTATAGTATTCAATTTTCTATTTCCTTCAACTATTTGTTCTTGCACTTTGCCACACCATTCTACTAAGGAGTATATGGTATATTCTACTACAACTCAATGCTTTCAAAGGCATAAAACTACCCATCTTTTTTGTTCACAGATTATCCCTCGTTTTCTATACACAGAATTTTAATGATCTTTTCAAATTGATTCTCTGCAAGACATTTAAAGTCCTAAAAGTGCTCGAAAACCTATGATTTTTTGTTGAGAAAAATCACCCAAGTATTCCTATTCATCAATGAAATTCCAAACATATTTGGCTCTATTCAAGAATGGATGAGGAAACGGACCCATCATATTGTTGTGAACAAGCTCTAGCACTTAAATTGCTCTCCACACTTCACATTTGTTAAAATTTTCCTTTGGATGTTTTCCATGTATGAAACCTTGATAGACACTATAAAGTCCTCTCCCGTGGACCCAATTCGAGGAAGGGAACATGATACCAAATTCTAGGGCTTTTACAAAACTTAGCCCCATTCATCATGAATAAAATAAAATGGCATTACAATATAATGCATATGTGTGCAGATGCAATTCAAGCAAATATGCACAGTGGAATAAAACATTGTCCACACACCTTTCACAAGCATCTATCATATCAAGAACAATCATCCATTAATTAAAACAGTGCAGAAGTAAATACAAATAAGAGAATATACTTATCTCACTGTAATACTGTCCCAAGCAACTAGCTATGTCATTGCAATGTTCCACCCAACCATAGGTCTTTTCCCAACCTATATTATCTCAGCACTCAGAGACCACCCCTCAGCTGGCCATTATATCTACAAGGAAAATGGGACTTTCAAGCTCATTTCAGCCAAAGCAATGAATACCCATCTCAACCCCAGCATTCTTTTACACACAAAACTCAGATATGGGATCGGAAACACATTTTGAGCAATGGGACTTAGAAACTAGATGAACATGGGTTTTCCCCAAACGTGGGCACACCAAAAACGGATTTGTGAGAGGAAAATTTGACCATAGGGAAGAAAATTATTTTTTCCACAGATATACAAGCAATCAGTGGCACAAAACAACCTCTATGGTTCCCAAATCGATTTCCCCTTCCTTCCCCACAGGTCTTCAACATAAAAACGCCCTTCTCCCAGCTAGAAGAAAACAAGAAATCGGAAAAATGTGGAGGAGAACGCCCAGGAAGCTCCAAAAATCCTGTGAGAGAAAGACTGTTTGGTGAATAATGGCTCGGGGAGCAATTTCGTGGCTCCTTTCTTCCTCAAGAATCCAAACATGGATTTCTATGAAGGGTGGCTTTCCCATACCCGAATTTGGACAGCCATACCTCTCCATTCCCCAAGGCATTAACTACATCAACCAACTCTTGGGAGAAATGAATGATTGGCACAAAAGTCAACATGGGTAGTTCAGGGTTTATGGTTCTCTCATAGATACTTGGTTTGACTTGATTGGATCAAGGGTTTGAATATTTCCCTCCCAATTCCTTGTAAACATCATGCCCCCATCTCTTGTTGCATTGCATAGCTAGTTGTGGGCATTTATATATATATTCAAATGCATATTTACAATTTCCATGGCTCACTAGCACATGGGTAGCAAAATTCCAAATACTTGCCTCTTCAAGTTCAAGCGTTCACTAGCGGGTCCTTGGCCTTGAGCTCCATGCTAGGAATCATACATAATATGCATACAATATTTACATTATAGCCCAAAATATTATAAGGGTCAAAATGGGGACATTAAAGACACCATCATAAAATTTGTCATTCGATGAGCCTATAAATGTTTTCTTCATGTTGAGATACTACGAATACTAGTAGTTGAGATGGTCAAACCATTCATTCAACAATCTATTCACTTCATCTAAATGAGTGAGAATGATAGCAGAAGGAACTTTGGAAACAATTTTTGACAACAAGTACAACATTGACTAGTAATAAATTTTACCAACAACAATTGTAGCATTTTTTCTCATCTCACTAATGAAAATTGTAGGTGATATCCGTTTGGAACTAATTTTTATTTTTTTTAATTCTCCAATGCCGTCGCATATCCGATGAAACCCCCAGTAAATTTGACGATAGTGTCATACCTCTAATGAAAAATGTCGTCGAACTTTTTCTTGTGTTTGTGGTTACTTATGTCGGAATTTCGACGCCTCTTCGTCGGATATCCAACCCTTCCCTACGTAAGTTCGGTCAGATGTGTGATAGAAATTTCGACATCTTCTTGGTTGGATATCTGACCCTTCCCTAAATAAGTTGGGTCGGATATGTGATGGAAATTCGAACATCTACTTAGTCGGATATCTAACCCTTCCCTACATAAGTTAAGTCGGATATGCGATGGAAAGTCCGACATCTACTTGGTCGGATATCCAACCCTCCCTATGTAAGGTATGTTGGATATGCGACAGAAATTTCGACATCTTCTAGTGTCGGTTAATCAACATTTTAGGTTCAGATATGCAACAAGATCTTTTTTCTATCGGATATCCACTGAAGTTGAACTGACGTTTAAAAAAAGAGAGGTTTTTCAAATTGTTGATAGCGTGATGTCGAAAATCAGACATATCTGTCGTCCTATTTTGGGTTCATATTTTCACGCGTCATGGGATTCCTTCATTTATGTTCAATCACATACGTGGTTTCACTTGAGGGTATATAGTTTTCCAATCATTTAATTTAAAATTTATTTACTAATTTGTTATCTAAAATTTAAGTATATTCTCACATTGTGTTCCAACATCCATCTCAAGGAAGTAATACAATACCTCATGATTTGTCATTTAAGGTTTGAAATTTCAGGTTCATTACTGTGAAATTCGAAATCACAACACATCATGGAGATGCATATATCTCACAGAGAAAGAATGAGCAGAAAAGATGAATTACAGTGAAAATTGCAGTAAAAATGAGCAGGCAATTAATCATGCATGAGAACTCAGATAGGAATAAAATAATGTCACATGATCCAATAAATCACTATAATGAGAACTGATTTTACAATGGAGAGAATTTGAATCACCTAGGAGAATTCGAGTCTCAGTCTATATAGCATAGGAATTTTCACCTCTATCAGTGCTCTAGATCTCCCAAACTCAGTTAAACTCAACAAAATATTAGTTAACTGAAGCTACTGTCAGTTAACTAACCAAGGGGGGGTGCTATCATGAGTTTTTCATGCAAATCACTTAGAAAAGGGCGCATGATGCCACAATCAGTGGAAATCGAAGCATAAACCCCCCACAAGAGTCAGCTAACTCAAGGGGAATGAAATAGAACATTGATTTGGCCCCTAAAATGTAGGGAACTGCCTCTAGTGGTCCTAAAATCATGTATGCAGGGCACATTAGATGCATAATGGGTCCTAGGTGACATTTGCAAACCACTAAGGGGAAAATAACATCACTAAGTGCTAACAAATCGTAAATAATGAGGTAAGAATTAGGAAAGAATTACCAATATCACCCTCATTTGCACCTAGATACACTGAAGGTTGACCTGCATATTATTCTTGTTTTTCTCTCAATGCTGCTCATCATTGCCTCATCATTTCTTTGGTCCTTTCTCATATTTCATCTTCATTAGTTTGATCATGGTCATGTTTCCTTCTTTGATGTTGTTTCAAATGTTGATTGGTGAATAGAAAACAAAAATATCCAATTTATTTTGAAACAATATATATCTCTATTGGGAAATTGAACAATTAAGAGGATTGTAATGGTATTAAAATGAATTGTAACTAATGTTTTTTTGTTTTATATAATTGGTTTGGTTGTTCAATTTAATAAATGTGTTGTTGATGGTAGGTAATTTGTGATATTTCAAATAGGTATGAAAATGAAAAAAATGCATGTAAAACATAGTTCAATCTAGATTTCAAATAGCTCAATCGATGTTTTTAAAAGTTGGATTGAGCTACTAGCTCAATTTATCTATTATATTAATAATAGCTAAACCCTCGACCGAGGAATTTAAAAATCTTCTTAAAACCTTGATCAAGGGTTTTTAATACCTCAACCAAGCTAATAACTCAATTGAGGGTTTTTAAGACCTTGAACGAGCTAACAACTTTATCAAGGCCTTCAAAAATAGGCCATTAGCCCCATTTTCCACATATTTAATTTTACCAACTTTTTTGTTTTGCATATTCCCTATCATTAATTGCACCGTAGGTTGCAGACTTCATGCTAGTGGATTCATCAATGAATTGTCCATCCACTGGCATATAATTTATGTGTTTCTAGGTTCGTATGATATTTTTTATTTTATTTTAAAACTTACACTTGGAAACCATGTTCACAACTTCAAAATAGCTCAAATAAAAATCAACAACATAAAAAGTACACAACCAAAAAATATATATATATATATATATATGCCCCAAATTGACACATCCTCTTTAAAGGGTATTTTGGTTTTTCAATTTTTGTAAGCAATTAAAAAAACATTTACGCACACACAAATATGTACAAAATGTGATTCAAATTTTCAATAGTTAGTTTCAAACATTAATAAGAAAAATATAATTTTCCAAAATAAATTTTAAAAAAATGTATGCCCAAGTGCATTCTGTGTAGATTGTGTTCATATATTGTTTGTCAAAACATAAAAATTTATCATTAAATTATTTTATGTGCACACAAAACACTTGTTAACTTATCCTAAATATTACAAAAACAAACATTTCATTAAATGCAATTTTGATGTATTAAATGATATTAGTATTTTTTTTAAATATAATTTGAAAGACAACAAAAATTCCCTACAATATTTTTGTTTCTTGCATGCCAAAATTTACAAGGCATAGATGAGTTTCAAGGGTTTTTATTTAATAAATGTGTAAAATATCGAATTTTCACCATCACTTTTGGCTAAAAAGTGTTACCCATCTTCATGGATTCACCCTCTTGATAAAATGAGAGAGAAAGAGAGAAAAGGTATATGATGTTAACTAAATACCAAATATGGGTCAATGGGGCTTAAGTGTACAACAAATATTAGTATCCAAATAAGGAGTGCTTATGAGCATCTCTTCCTTAAAAAATAACATAAACAAATGCAAAAAATTATGTAAATGTGAGAGTGAACCATCAATCATAAAGTAAAGAACACTCCGGAGAGAAAAGATAGAGAGAGCAAACACGATCGCAATGAAAAGGCATTGTTATCTAGACAGCCTCTAGTCAAAGAGTTTCATGTAGGATTTTCAGTATACGTCAAGTTGCAACCTTACAAGCCATCATCCTTAAGAGTACAATTCAAAATTAAAATATTGCATCATTTTTTTGTCCTAGAAGGTTCTAGGTTGTCTGTTAAACTAAATATTATCAATAAATGAAGTGATAACTAGTTTCCAACTAACTTATTTGAAAAGCAAGAAACAAACTTACTTGTGGGTTTAATATCTCCTTTTACTTATCGGAATTCTTGTATGATACCCTCCTAAAATTTTCCACTAAAGAAAATAACCTTGAGAAGGCAATATTGGTGATATTTAGGATTCAGGGGAGAAAAAATTAGAGCAATTGCACACAAATAAAGAACCCATGAGTCACATATGTGAGAAAAGAAAGGACCATGTAGCGAAGTATGAAGGGGATAATGACAAAAAAAAATACTCCTAGGATAATGGGGGAGAGGTAAGAGAAATGGTAATGTTCTATGTAATAGCTTAGAGGGTTAATATCCATAGGACTTTCACATGGCTAACACAGAGACACAAAAGTGAAGGTAGTTTCCTTGAGCTATTAAATAGTAAGGCATATTATTAAATGGAAAAATTACACACTTTGAAATTGTCTAAAAAAGGGGAAGATAACCTCACACAGTGGTTGAGTGATAAGAAATGAAATTATAAAAATTGGCAATTTATGATTGAGAAAATAAAAATGAAGGGTGAAAAAATGATGAGCTCAGAGAGAATCAAAATGGTTGTGAGAGATCCCTTCACCCCTAACACCAAATAAATTTTGGAGATATTTTTAACTTATGGACATGAAGTAATAGAGACTTAAACGAGTACACTTGCAAAAGAAACAACACAAATGTCAAATGATCAAACACTATATTCTAAGTAAATATACAAATCATGCAGGAAAACCAAGAAGTAATGTGTAGATTGGAGGTGACAATCACATAAATGTGTTGGTATGTAGGATAGGAGTAATTAGAAACTTATGCTTGGACAAGTGATAATTTAACATGTTACATACTAACCTCTATGCAGAGTACGGGCCCCTACAAGAAATGTTGAAAAAATGCAAATTAACCCTGAAAATCGATTTTCTACCCCAACACTATCAAATTGCAATCGAAATAAAGTTGCTTCATACAAATATCTTAACGATTCTTCATGTGTGTCATGTACCCAATATGCTTACATTTTTTTTTTTTTCTTAGTAATTATCCATGATACACAATAACTGATAAATGAATAAGCAGACGAGCACTTACCTTCGCTTCTGAGAACACTTCGATTGTTGCAAATGAATATGCAATCTAGCGAGTTACATAACTCTTCACTAACTCTCCACTATCCAAACTAGTTGCAACTAGACACTAAACTTATAGTTCTTATATATACTCATTCTTTGATTTAATTTCCACCATTTTAGGTCTGGATGCAAGCTAGACCCTCTTAACTTATGTCAACCCTGCTTCGAGTTCATTTCATCCTTCAAACAAGGAAAGGTGGACTTGTTATAAATTTACCATCCACATTCCATTATAGTTATATTATGCATCCTTATTTATATATTTATAGATGGATAAATGTATGTAGTTGTATAGAGTGACTGCACTCATTACATATTCCTCATCAACTTCTTCTAGCAGCTTGTCATCCACACACACACACGCACACACATATTAGTACATAAATATTATATATATATATATATATATATATATATATATATATATATGAAACTACACCTTATAACATAGACTAACCTAGCGCATAGGCTAACCTAACACTTAGCAAGGATACGCTACTAGCCATCAATGGCTCCCCCACCACAAAAACACATACAATCCAATGTGGATAGGGTTAGCATCATGGAACTAATGAGTGTGTGGGTTTATCCCAATAAAAAACCAACTTAGAAACTTTCATATTTGGACTCAAAACAAGAGGTGTTGTCCTCCCTATATTATGGTAGTTACTACTTTTAGTGAGAATGTAGTAGGGTTCCTTCCATTCCATGTTGTTCTTGGAAGAGTTGTGTCCTCACTCAATCAAGTGATCAAATCATACATTAAGGGAAATAGATCCCACACTTTGATTTTTCCCTTTGCCTTATTCTAGCCATCATTTACAACTAGAGGCATGGAGAGAGGTTCTTCCACTAAATATCAATGATAGAAACGATGGGTTTGAACTCCCATTGCCTCTATGCTCAACACATAATCCACAAGTGGATATTTAAGTCCCATGTTGGTTTCAATATATTGATTTCACTTAGTTTGTAGGATCGATTTGTTTATAGTCAAGGGCTTCACTTAGTTTGTAGTTAACAATTGTCAAATTTAAATCAATAATTTATATATGTGTTCCATTCCCAATCAATACTAATTACGGTTTGTTAATTAGACAAGTGGTTTAGGGCCAAGAGGCCATGACCTCCCTCTTGTGGCCCTGGGTTAGCTTAGTCAATGATCATGTGATCCCTACTAACTAATTTGTGTTGATTTTCTGTCACACATGTAGACATATGATCTTATTCCAAGGGTAACATCTATTTCCACATGTGGATCTATCCCTTTTGGTATGTGTTTTATGCATACGTTAAATTTGATGTGCATATAAATATATATATATATATATATATATATATATATATATAGAGAGAGAGAGAGAGAGAGAGAGAGAGAGAGAGAGAGAGCATAGGTTAAATTTGATGTGCATATATATATATATGCACATCTCTCTCTCTCTCTCTCTCTATCTCTCTCTCTCTCTCTCTCTATGTATATATATATATATATACATAGAGAGAGAGAGAGAGAGAGAGAGACCAACTCATTTTTAACTTGGAAAAATCTCTTACATGGTAGTTATATAGTTTTAGATACAAGCTAGATCGTCAAGGTTTCACTCATTTTGTTTTGTAATTATGGTGAGACAGCTTGTCAAGAACAAGTACCTACTCAACATATGCCTGAGTATTCATTCCCTTAGCATCTAGATATGCAACAAGCATTGCTAGACCCATCATAGTCTAACCAACTTGATTAAATCTCATATGTTATTTAAGTATCAACTAGAGTATCACTTTGATGATTATTTTGTTGCAACTAATGTTCTTTTAAAGAATTGTCTTATATTTAATATTTGATGCTTATTCAATTCTACATGTTGTTTGCAGGTAATTTCACAGCCCCTCGACTATTGGGTAACTGATGTATTTTATCATCCATGAGTATTTTATATATTGTGTCTTATATGATTTTGTCCTCCAAACTTATGATAAGGCTTTATGCAGGTTACAACTATTCTAATGGGAGTTATTCACAACCTCTAGGCTCCTCTAATGCTTCTTTTACACTCATGTAAGTCAAGGACTGGGCTTGTGGAATCCTTTTGTTATTCTAATTGAACATTTAGCTTATAGGGATTCTCATTATTATTATTAGTTGTTATGTAATGAATATGTACATAAAATTTTAGAGGATTGTTTACCATACTATAATTATTATTTATAATAGACCATGTTTCCCACTAGGGGATTCTTAGATCTAGGACTATTATTTTGTTTAATAATGTTATATCATCAAAATAACATAGTTAGTTGCATCTCATTCTAGTTACATCTGGGTAGATATCACATGTTAGGAAATTTTATTCATTTTAACAAGTCCTCCTAGGGTTCTCTATTGGGTCTCGATCCTCTTGTGATTTTTGAGTTCATGGGGTGACAAAACCCAGGACTATATTTTTTGGTTTAACACGAGTCGAGGAGGCCCGATGATTTACCCACATTGAGGTAGTAGAGTGGGTTGGGAACTTAGGCATGCATATTAGGATTGTTTAGTTGTAGTTAGCATACTTGTAGTTCTATTCAATATTTCTATTTTTTCATATTGTTGTATTGCTCATCTATCTCATCATAGATATACTAGATAAGTGTTTATTGTTATAATCAATAAGTTCCTTCTTTAGTAGAATAGATATACATATAAGCATCTATATATCTCAGTTATGTTTTTCCATTCTATTTTCAATTTTGTTTTAGTTTTGTTTGCAGTAGAGTTTATGGCCCAACGCCATAGTTAGTCACTACAACTCTTTTACAATCCAAATATAGATCTTATTCCCAATGAAGTTGTTGGGCATTAACAAAATAATTTAGTTGTACTAGACTTTGTTTCCTCATGTAGAATTCGGGGTAACCAAATAAATCTAATACAGTTGTACTAGACTCTATTTCCCAATGTAGCAGTTAGGTTAACCATGTAATCACAACAATTTAATTTAACATTACAGTCCATAACAATAATCAAATGATAACATAGGTCAATCACTTATTTCCAGTTCTACATAACATCACATGTTTACTGGTATTGATATCATGGATTAGTATTATTGTATTTTCATCAAAACTATACATAGGATCATATCACATTTACCATATATTTCATATAACCAAACATTACTTTAGAAAACAATTACCACATAACATTCAAGAAAATAGGATATACATTTGAAGTTGACAATCCATCAGATTAAACATAGATTGATGCACAAACCATAATAGCATTAGCATAAACATGGATTCAGAATTCATAACATAAAACAAAAACATGTAAGGAAAGGAACTTGTCTCTTCCAAGTCCTACTGATCAATATGTAACTATTATGGGGATTTCCCTGATCCACCTGACCATATATATGTAGGAAACTCCAACCTTATTTTCCCCACAGTCACCCTCTAGCTGAGTCCTAGTGTCTCTAGGGTTGTATTTTTAGGAATTTTTGCAGTTCAAATTCCTTTTAGTTTAGCAAGTATGCATTCTATCTTAGGGTCCCATCTTAGCCAAATCACTTTGCAAGTGTCTTTAGTTTAATCCAGGCAGTACTCATTCTAACCAAAGCTAATATTCTATCCTATATAGACAATATTGTTTCCTACTAGCACCCAGTACTCCATACTATATAGAAAATATCGTTGTTACCAATGCACAAGTGGTCCTCCTACTAGCTGGTACACATCACCCTTCACAAAAACTAGGAACTTTGCACACACTTGCTACAAGAGCAATCATAATTTATGATAAGGAACACCTTGACGACAAACTAAACTACCTAGAAAAAACCCTCCAAAACAATGGTTACAAAAGAAAATATATTAATAGAGTATTTAAGAGAGCAAAAGGCATAGGGAATAGAAATAGGAACAATGAACAAGAAAACCTAGGAAGAACGTTTCTCCCATATATCCAAGGAACAACAGAAAAAATTGCCAAAGTGTTAAATAAAAATAAAATCAAAACAATATTTTTCCCTCCTAACTCCCTAAGAAATTTGTTAGACAGAGCAAAAGACCCCATCAACCCAAAATAGAGAAAATGTATTTATTCGATTCCTTGCTCATGCAAATATGTGGACACAGACGAAACAAGCCACTTAATTCAGATAAGGTTGAAATAGCATTGTGCAGACGTTATTCATGAAAGAATTAAGAATTCATTCATGGCTGAGCACTCATCAATGACAAACCACCATGTATGCATTGAAGAAGCAAAATTCATAGCACTTGAAGAAAACTATAATAGAAGACGCATACATGAAGCAATCGAAATTGAGAAACACCCAAGAAACTTCAACATAGATGACAGCCTTACCCTGTGTGAATTCTGGAAACCAATCATTCATTCGCTAAAAAATAAATAATAATAATAATAATAATAATAAAATAATAAATAAATATAAAATAAAAATAAAAATAAAATTAGAATTAACTAATATAGGAATTAACTAGAATACGAATTAACTAAAATATAATATTAATAATAACGTAATAATGTAATAAAATGATAACATAAAAATAAAATAGAAGTTAAATTAAAACAAATAGGAATTAATTCAAAATATGTATAACAGTGTAGTAATGATAATAGATAAAGCTAAGAGAAATATATATATATATATACATAATAGACAAAAATGGATTAATAGGTTGGCTCTTAGAACATTGATGAAACAATCAAACAATATTTATGAAGTGCAGACTCGTGGAGTTCATTCAAGATAACACTCTCCTGAAGATGGTGTTAACACCCAAAATGACCCCCTAGGTTGTGGGAGAGGGCAAGCTGGGTTATCAACAAAACCACTTTAGACTTGTGTTACTAACCCAGCATAGTCTGAGAGGGATCTCTCTCAAATTTCATAAAAGATTGAAAACAACCAATAGAATTGTAGCCATGAGGAACACATAGAGAAGACTGAAAAATAATCAAAGATGAACATGTAGCCTTCTTACTTAAGATATTCAATCAAAGCGCTTTTTCAGAAGGTCAGATTTTTGGTGGGGCAAATTCTTTAACAGTTCAGCGAGATAATCATAGTGGATGTAGGACCCCTCCTTTAGGGTCACCTCGAAATGAACCTGAAACTTTAACAACTTCATACAAACAAATTAGCCATCATAGTTATTGGAAAAATAAAATAAAAAGCATGAATAACTTAACAAAATAAGCAAAACCTTAACCTGTCAACCCGATCCGGCTGGTCCATTGTCGCCTTCATCTTCCGTAGGATCCCTCCAGCAAAGCTCGTTTAACCATAGGCGAAGCAACCGTTAGCTTCGCCACCCAACCATAGGCTCATGCTTTCAGTCGCATGGCCTCCCCCGAGCTTTGGGTCGTAGAGCTCACACAAGTATTTCAGAAATTCAGCTTGGGCTTCCCTTCCCACCAGGATTTCTAAGCCAAACCCTTAGATAGCAGCAAGTCTTTGAGGCATTCGAAAATTACGACAATCGTCCAAATTATGGGCCCTTTACCCATTCCCTGAGCCTTCCTTATAAAGGAAAATCTCGTGCGACACGTGTCGCTTCATGCATAATTAAATATTTTTAATTAACTATTTAATTAAAACACTCACCCATCCAAGTGTCAGTTTCTCTAGGAAGTGCACCTACACCCCTGAGTTTGCTCTAGTTTGTCCCCCAGATATTTTAATCAACTCCTAGCTTTTAGTTGACTAGGTGTCTAATCTATTTTGCTCTTAAATAATAATTTCTATTATTTTAAATGCTCAACAAAATAACTATTCATGTGCAAATGTCTAAGCTATTGTTATGCATTTGCTAAGTAATAATCTAGAGTTATTCTCCTAAGTTTTTATGCATTTTAACAATCAAACTCACTAGGATCACGGTGCCGCGTCGTTGGGCTCCTGGTAACTTAATTTTTTTATCCCCTGACATGGCACCACTCCGTCGGGTCCAATCATCCATGGTTTCCATTCCTTGGCATGGTACCACCTCGTTGGGTCCTTGCGTCCATTTTTTCCATTCTTGACAAGGTACCGCATCGTTGGGCCCTTCTGCCACCATCTTTCTGTTTTGACTTGCGGGAACTCTTGTAGGGATTTAGGAATCGTTACCATCCATCCTCCGTCTACATGCTATCTAGGGACTAATGGCGCTGAGGAGTGAGTCCGTTCTCACTGTGCGCCCCTCAACTCGTATGTGACCAGCTCCGTCGTGGCCCACCTCGTACGCCCTCACGCATTCCTCTTGAGCAAGCGGATCAATGCTTATCTGCTCATGCGTGGTATTCTTGTCGGAAGTCGACATCGTCGTCGCTTCCCTTGTGTGTGATTTACCCGTACTCTACGACCCTCCATGTTCCTTTGTGTGTCCGTTGGTGAACCGTCTCACTTGTTTCTACACACACTTCTCACCACAATTTATTAGTAGCACTGTTCTCAACAATCATCATCTAGTTTCTAACTCTAGCATTTGTTAAACATTTATGATTTATTCAAACTGCTCATTCATCTTATCAAATATACATTTCGTCGCCAAATACATAATCACCATACAGCTAGTCATTAAGCATTATCCATCAACATAATTTTCCATAGTCATAGCTAATCGTTTAACATATGCAATTATTCATTTACCTCAACAGTTCAGATACACATACTAAAAAATAAGGTCAAAAGGTTATTTACTTAATGTTTCAATCAGCCGGGTCACTCAGCAAGTGCCCTCAATGTCTACACAAGTCTAGGGGCACTACATACACCCCTACTTATTTAGAACTTCGTCCCGAAGTTCAGAATAAAAATGGAAAACTACGACGCATCTCAGTTGCGTCCTCCCAAGTCGCAGAGCTAGGACTGTAACTGTCCTACTGCACTTTGACTTGATCAATCAGGGCTAATCATTAAGCATGATGTAATCAATCAATTATACCACTCCACACATATAAAACAAGGCTCAAGAGACCACTATATCGAAGTTGTTCAGTCGGGTTCCTTGACAGGTTCCCTTAAGGTCCACAGTCATTCTAGGGCATTACACATTCTCTAATCGTTAAGCAAACATCATAATCACCCTCATAATTTCATTTCCATAATTCAGCCTAAATACGATATTCATCATAAGATTTCCCATGTGTTAATCGATTAGCCAAATCACAATTATCCAAAATCATCATTAAATCCATCATTAGAAACATATAAGTTTATCACATACATCGCTAGTCAGTCGCCAATTTTATTCTTAATCATCATGTACACAGTCATTTATCTCTGTTTCTTTAACTGGGTCACTTACCCATAATTGTTATCAACATCGATAGTCGTCGATGAGTTTGAGGGGCATTACATACATCCCCTCTTATTAAAACTTCGTCCCGAAGTTAAGTTTTGTTCTTGTAATTTCGATGTTACGCTTTCTTTTAGTTTCCCATTTTCATCTTCCTGTCATTCTCTTCTATTTTTCTCCAACAGTCATTGTCATAAGCACAAGTGGTTCTAATCATTAGTTTTCTATTTCATCAGCATGGTTCCAATACCTCCTTAGGGACTCAATCATAATTTCAACAATCAGGAGCGGTCACCCAAAATTCTAAAAGTCAATCCGCCCTAAATGTTTCACTTCTAACTACCATGTCGTTTCACTAGTGTCGTAATGTCCAGGTCAAGGAACTCATCATGTCCTTACCTCATTTCCGCATCCTCGTTGTCATGTGACTCCTTCAGCATAATTTCCCTATCTCGTCACGTGTGGGTTGTCGTATTCACATCGAGTCGTGTTGGCAGAAAACAACAACCTCTTCATTTCTTGACAAAGTGAAGAGAGATCAGCTTTTTATGTGATAAATCAATTAAAAATTATACAGAGCTCCTTCAGAATCTTTGATTCTGAAAGTGCTCTTAATCAAAGAAAAGTAATTAATGATTCTAGAGCTGATAGGGACTTGATTATCAAACTTGGCTTTTTGAATGAAGGATTGATAAGTTTCGTAAATTCTCATTGAAATTATTTAAAATATTTAAAACGAGTTTATGTGACTTAAGGGTTTTTGTGTCAAAGAAATATCATAAAACACATTGTTTAGGGTATTATTAGTCTCAAGACTAAGAGAATTTGGGAAATTAATATCATAAGGAATATCCTATCATAAACTTTGTCAATATCATAGTTAATCAACAAACGAGGTTTGTATAGGAAACATTTCACACATGATAAATACCCTATATAATGATATATACTATAGTGTGTTAATACCATGTATAAAGGTTTCGACTTAGTGTTGTATATATATAGTTTGTACATATACATAAAATAAACACCAAGCTGGCCATTTGATTAATACCTACTCAACCTTAAAACGCAATCTATTATTCTTCATATCACGACGTAACATCATAGAACAATGATGATCGTTTGATGAACTGGCCATGCGCTAAATCAACGGTTAAATCGATAAACCTTTGGATCGGTGAGCTGGTATGGAAACGTGGCCTTCACCACTTGACAGACTCGACAATTGTATGCATTTGGCAAAACCATGTTGACAGTGTTAATTGCTAACACTCATTTCGAACTACGCCATCGTACCTATTAATTATGAGCCACTGTCAATAATCAATGATCGTAATAATGGTTCTATCAGTCGTCATATCGCCGGTTCGCCAAGTTAAGTGGTGATCACTACTGGGCATGGCTAAACGCAGATAAGTTGGCATAAGCCATGGTGTAGCATGAAAGTTGTAATACTTATCACTATCCCGCTAAAATGGTAGGTTCAGAGATTTGATTTGTCATCAGGTTTGAAGCATGTGAAGATTTTCTAGCATGTCGTGTGTGTGGATACCTATTCCCTCTGTTTTCACTTTCCCTTTCATTCCACGACTAAGCCCAGACAGTGCTGAAGAAACCATGTCTCCTCTGAATCGTTTTGAAATCTCAGGGTATGAAATTATTGAAGCCAATCAGGAGGTTGCCCAGAAATTCGAGAAAATGGGATGGACGCATTTATTTCAAAGCTTTGATGGGCATCATGTGGAGATTACCAAAATGTTTGCAATGAATTTTAAAAATGACAGGGTGCGAATTGGGGGTTTCGAATTTGTGGTCAATGAAGACAAAATTGCTGAAGCCACGAAACTTCCTCAGGTGGGAGAACGCTGGTTTAAAGGCCTTATGGTTGATAAGAAGAAGTGTTTGGCTTTGTTTACGCCTTTACCAGATAAAACGAAATTGAGGGTAGGCGTACCCGTAAAATTCCTAAAGCCCGAGTGGAGAGCTTACTATGAAATCTTGGTAAGGTACGTAACCTGTTGTGGACGTTTTTCCCATTTGCATTTGTATCATTTACGGTTGTTGTTAGCAGTAAAGGGTTATAACTTAATTTTCCCTTCTATCTGTGGCAAAGCTTGAAGAAAATGTCACAGTCTGTAAGGAATTTCAATAACCCTGATAATAGTCTGTGTCACCATGGATTGATTAAAATTTTACTGCAATTTCAATTATTCGCAAAAGGTCGGTCTTGGGATGAATTTCTAGTCGCTTGTAAATTGGGGCCAACACAGTATTGGCCTAATCCATCTCCTCGAGCTCGTAGAAAACGAAAAATCATAAATCCTGAGGTTAGTAGCTCAGAAGATAGTGAGCCAGAGGCCGTAACCATGTCCATAGATGATGAGGTAGATAAAGATGCTGATAGGGTTTCAGTTCCTTGTAATTCTAGGGAAATTTTAAATGAACCAGAACCCGATAAGGATGATGGCAACCCTGTAAAATTAAAAGAGGGATCAGCCCAAGACGAAATCGTTAAACCTGCTGAATGTGATAAAAATTCTATGCGTAAGTTGAATCACTTAGCTCAGGTTTGTTGTGACAAGGAAGGGTCGAAGGTTGGAAACTTATCGTTTTCACGTAGAATCACCAGAAGCATGCATAGTTTTCATTCTACTCCAAGGTATAGGTCTAATCCACAGACTTCCAAATCTACTGCTGCCGAACCTGCAGTTGTAGATATTGAGGATGATATTCCGATACCTGTCCCTAACGCAATGGATGTAGGGAATTCCACCACTGTCCACGGGAATGATGTGCCATCAGGTGAGGTCGAGGGCGATCAACCAGAAATAAATATTGACACTGTAGAACTTGAATCATTGCACAATCAGCATTGTGACAGTCCTCGTTCTCCTCATATAGCTAGCGAAGACGACACCCTACAACAGGTAATAGGAAATATCTATCAGGATAAAAAAGTAGAGTCTAAAGGAAAGCGCAAACAGTATACGGTCTTGTTGGAAGAAGAAAATAAAACGTTCAAGAAAGAATTGCTAGAATGGATTGACAGGTGGAAAAGGGCCAACGTGAAAAAGAATCAATTCAAGAAATCCAAGAAATCGATATTAAAAACAAATCAGCTGCTATTGGAACGAATTGAAAAACAAAATGTTAAAATTATCAGGTTGAAGGCTAAATTTGCCGAAGCTAGAAGAGTAGTCGCTCTTCATAATGAAGCCTAATAGTTCTTTTTCTTGTTGACAGGTAACGATTATTTTGATTTAGCATGTCTGTAAAATCGGAGATTTTACAGGCATGCATTTATAATTTTGTTTTAATATTTTGGTTAACTGTGTTAAATCGATTTTGATATAATGTATTTATTGAATTTAATGCAGGGGGGTTTTATCACCACTTTCTTCCAGGAATACAGGACATGGTGGATGCGTTGGCATGAAAGTATAGCTGATCTGTTACAAGTTGGAGTATTCTGAATGGCCAAGAATGTTCTGAGATGTCTCGACTCAGGCTAGTCGATTCTATTTTTAGTATTTGGTGTAATTAGATGCTTTTATGGTTAAGTAATTTCCTATAATGTTGCATGCAACATTTATAGCAAAAACCGACTCTCACTAGTATATGAATGAAGATTTTTGATGAATTGAGGAGGATGGAGTGTAGAGGAAAACTTCTTGAAATATATTCTATTTGCTAGTATTACTTCAAACTTCAAGCTGAAGCTTTGTTGTGGATGGTACTGGATATCTACGAATGATGCTGTGAATGGTATTCATTTTTGGGTTTTTTATATATACATATATTTCGTTTTGTCATCTTCTGTTTATATGCAAACTCTGTATGCTGTGTCATACTGATGTTTAAACAATTTTCTCACTTTGTCATCTCAAGATTAGTTATTGAATGAATATGTCATTGTGGTTTGTTCATTAGTATTTTCACTATAAACATTAACTTGAATGATATAACTTCTTGTTTATTTAAAATTTCATTTGTATGTTAACGGTGAATTTCAAATAAGCATTATCTCAAATTTGAATGACTGTCTTGAACAATAATTATTAATCAGTTCTGGAAGTGAAATTTGACTGTGTGTTTTAGGTTGAATCTCATCTCTATTTCTATATAGCAGAGTTATTGTTGTTATAATTTAAACATGTTTTGTTTATATCATACTTCAATTTTCTGTTATCAGATTAATGATTAATCTTAGTTTCAAATCTGCTCTCAGCTGAGATAGGGTAAATAGGGTAGATAGATTAATTAGTTTATTTTATTAAGCATTGTTGACTCGTTCTGTGTATTGTAAATAAGCTTTCTTACTTAGAAAATTTTCCAAAAAATTGAAGTCTTTCTTTCCGAAAGCAGCCTTAGGACATTTGTAAATACATAGATAGGATAAACA
This sequence comes from Larix kaempferi, assembly GCA_027924585.1. NCBI lineage: Eukaryota > Viridiplantae > Streptophyta > Pinopsida > Pinales > Pinaceae > Larix > Larix kaempferi. The sequence continues at coordinate 9,043,492 of BSBM01000893.1, forward strand.
TTAGAATAGGTTAGATTTTGCTAGTTTTGAGGTTTCCTTAAGAGACAAACTAGCTGGTAGCAGGACCATAACCTGCGAGGTCTTGTTAATTCAAACACACCGGATACTGCTTTAAGTTGATTGTGTGGATAAAACCTCTTTATTGGCCCTGATTCATAAAATCAGGCCAACAAATGGCGCTAGAAGGAGGGCCTGAATTAAGTAATGGCAGGTGAAACTAATAAAACATTTCCAACCAGCCAACAATCTTCGGAAATTAGTAGATCACCTCTTAGTGAAACTGTAAGGAATATCCTTGAACGTGATCCTATTACTTCTCCATTTACTCCTGCACAAAGTGCTCAAACTCTAGAAGAATCCAGACATATTCTTACTAGAGCTTACGCTAACCAGTTAGGTATTACTCCAATAGATTATGGTCTTCCTAGACAACAGCGACATAACCCACAATTGACCATAGTTACAGAAGATTTGGAAATAACTGATAATACTCCTCAACATCAAGCTAAAAGTTATCAAAGACAGATTACACAAACCAATACCACAAGGAGGTTAATTTCGGGAAGTGGTTCTGATCAGCCACCTTCTCCTCCTGAGTCACCACCCAACAGTCCAAGATCTTCTCATTCTGAGAGTTCTTCTAGTTCTCAAGGAAGTCCAATGGCAGGAAATGCAGGAGGAGGAGGTAATCCTCCACCCCCTCCACCTAATCCACAGCTCCCTTGGTTAAGGGCAGCTGCTATAGCAATTCCTGGGGTACAACACCCGTTACCAAAACATTCAGATAAAATTCTTCCTAAGTTTAACCCAGATGACAGAGAACCTGCAGAGGTACATATTGATAAATTCATGTTAGCTGTTCAGACTTTAAATGTTCAGCATGAAGATGTTGTTTGTCGACTGTTTCCTCTCACTTTTGAGGGAAGAGCCTCTACCTGGTACTTTTCATTAGTACAAGGATCTATTACAAATTGGGAAGAATTTAATAAAGTTTTTTTAGATAAATTCGGGGAAGATAAAACACCTGCTCTTTTAGCCCTAGAATTATCTAGAATTAAAATGGAACCCAAAGAAAGGATTAAAGACTTTAATCAAAGGTTTCTAAACATTAAAAAATAAAATTCCAATTGCTTCTCAACCACCGGAAGATATAATCATCGAAAATTATACATCAGCCCTACCTAGGAATTCCGGAATGTTTGTTAAGAGAGCTGGAAAAACAACACTAATAGAAACATTTGATGAGGCAATTAAAGTAGAAAAAGATTTCATGTCTTATGAACCAGAAAGGAGTGGTAAAACTGATTCTTTTCCTTGAAAGAAAGTAGAAAGATCTAGTTCAGATAAAGATAAAGCTTTCGATGTGGAACAGCTACAGAATGCTATTCGAACGTTAACTAATGAAGTTATTGGGTTAAAAAAGACTGGTTCTGAAGCTTCCCCTTCTAGGGATTACTTCAGAAATCAATTTAGACAAAACCCAAACGCAAACAATAGGAATGCACCCGCAGATATAGCTGCTAATGAAGAGATCTTTAACACAATTCGAGATGTCCTTTCTTTATCTGAAACAACTAGTCAAGAGATAAATCAGAATAAAGAAGATGAAGAATCTGAAAATGAAGATGAATCAGAAGAACCTCAACAAATCAATGGGCACTTCTGGGATAATTTTGTGAAAAAACATGAGAACAGAAGTCCACCCCCAGGACAACACGCATATAATACACGTAGTAAAGCAATTGCAAATACTCCTGGTGCTTCAAGCTCTACTTCAAACACTGATAATAATAACTCACAACCAAACAAACAAACTCAAATCGGCAAACAAACTCAGTCAAATAAGGGTGCCCAAACCATTCAAAACGCTCCGAAGTTGGATTTACAATATGACATAATTGAAGATTTGAAGAAGACACGTGCAAACATTAGTATGTACGATCTCCTTCAGATCTATCCAATGCCTGATACTCCTATCATTAATCCTGCAGTAAGCACGATCGTTCCTAATACAAAACAAAATGTTGCTGCAAACAGTTCAGGCAATGATCCAACAACAACTGATAAAGGGAAAACATCAGCTGATAAAGCTTCTTTGATAGGTAAAAACTCTAAGTCAACTACACCTCCATTTTTACTTACCTTTGAAGTTTTTAATAGAAATGTTCACAACTGCATGGTAGATTCAGGAGCATCTTCTAATGTTATGCCTTTATCTATGTGCAAGAAATTAAACGGCAAATTTGTTCCATCCAATGCACAAATAACTCAATTAGATAGAACAAACGTTAAGGTAGTCGGAGAGATGAAAGATGTCTTAATTAGGATTGCTTGTAATCCTTAAGTTTATCAAATCATAGACATCGTAATTGCTGATATACCTGATGCATATGGACTATTCTTAAGTAGAGATTGGTCTCAACAGCTAAATGGTTTCTTTGCCACTGATTGGTCAACCTTATGGTTACCAAAAAATGGAAAAGCAAATCAGATAAAGATACAAAGAGAGAGGTACATGAAACATACTGTTACAGAACTACATGATCCTAGTGAACCTGTGTTATTCTCTGATTCCATTATGGGAAACTACATGTATGAGTTAGGTTTTGGTGATTTCAAAGCTGAAAACTCTCTCCTTTCTGAAAGCAGCCAGCAATCTGAGATTTGTAATGTAACAGTCATTTCTCCTAACTCTTCCCTTAAGGAGACCATTGGTGATGAAAATAATGTAAATATTGTAAATATCATAGAAAGTAAAGTAATTGCACATAATTCGATTTGGACTCTTTATTTTGATGGTGCAAAATCTAAGGAAGGAGCGGGCGCCGGTTGTCTGCTAATAGATCCTCAAGGTAATAAGACTTGTATAGCCTGTAGACTAGAATTTAGTTGTACAAATAATATGGTTGAATATGAAGCTTTGATTCAAGGATTGAAAAAAGCAATCGATTTGGGCATCAAAGAGATTGTGGTCTTTGGCGATTCAGAGATCATCGTTAGACAGGTGCGTAATTCCATTCATTGTTTATCTGAACATTTGCAAAGTTATCAGAAAGAGGTATGGAATCTTATCACATATTTTGATGCATTTAACATAAATTTTGTTCCTAGAAGTCAAAATCAAGAAGCAGACTTATTGGCAAATGTAGCTTCCAAATTGATTCCTTCAGAAAATTTTTCACCAGAATTCTTCTCTGTTGAATTAATTTTTAGACCTTCTATACCTGATAACATTTTTAATTGGCGTGTGTTTGATAATGATACAAAGGTACTGCATTTTCTGACAAATGATGGAATCTTTAAAGATTCAGCGATAGATGAAATCACTCATGACGACAATTTAAGAGATTTTTCGGTAATTAATGATTTTTGTTCAGTTGAGAAAGCTTTCGAACAGGTAAAACCCGTTCCCAACTCAGTATTGAGATTAGAAAAGTTTTTCGATCTGCAGGATAAGTTTAAGTCAGTTCCTAATTGTAAAACAAATAGCTCCTGCATGAAATATGAAACTATCAATCTGGGAACGGAATCTAATCCCCAAACTATAAACCTAGGAATAGATTGTGATCCTGTAGAAAGAACAACTTTCATAAAATTATTCAAAGAGTTTAAAGATATATTCGCGTGGACATATGATGACTTAAAAACGTTCAATACTCAAGTCATGCAACATATAATTCCAATTAAACAAGAATCAAAACCTTTTCAGCAGAAATTAAGAAAATATCACCCATCATTAGAACCGACAATTAAAAAAGAACTGAATAAACTGCTAACTGCCAGGATCATTTTCCCTGTCAGACACACTCAGTGGGTAGCAAACTTAGTTCCAGTTAGAAAGAAAAATGGGGATATTCGATTATGTGTCAATTTTAGAAATTTAAATAAAGCTTCTGAAAAAGATAATTACCCAGTTCCACCCATGGAACAAATTCTTCAGAAAGTATCTGGGGCTGAGATACTGTCTCTCCTTGATGGTTTCTCAGGGTACAACCAAATATTAGTCTCCCCGGATGATCAATTAAAAACAGCTTTTAGAACTCCATGGGGAACGTATGCATACCGTAAGATGCCCTTTGGGTTAATCAATGCTGGAGCAACATTTCAACGAGCAATGGATATTGCCTTTAGAGGCTTGATCAATCATTCAGTCGTTGTCTATTTGGATGACGTTACTGTCTACTCTAAACATCGCCGTGATCATCTTAACCATTTGAGAAAAGTGTTTGAACGATGTAGAAAATTTGGAATATCTTTAAATCCTAAGAAAACAATATTTGCTGTTTCAGAATGTATCTTGTTAGGATGTGTCGTATCAAAACATGGAATCATGATTGATCTGGAAAGAACACAGGCTATTTCAAAGATTACTTTCCCTTCCAGCAAGAAAGGAATGCAGTCATTCTTAGGGAAAATTAATTTTGTCAGGAGATTCATCCCTAGTTTTTCAGAGACTGTTCGTCCTTTACAGAAAATGATTAAAAAAGATGCTGTGTTTAATTGGGGACAAACTGAAAAGGAATCTTTTCAGAAAATTTTAGAAGCTATTTCAGAAGCTCCTAGTCTTCTAAGTCTAGATTTTAACAAGGATTTTATATTATATACCTTCGCTTCTGATATTGCCTATGCAGCAGTGTTAACTCAATTAAACCAACAAAATAATGAGGTTCCAATTTCGTTCATGAGTTCGAATTTCAAAGGTGCTGAACTAAACTATCATGAAGTGGATAAACAAGCTTATGCTGTTTTTAAAGCGGTAAAACATTTTCGTCCTTACTTGTTAAAATCCAAAACAAAAGTAATTGTACCTTATTCTTCAGTAAGAAATTTGTTGGTACAAAAAGATTTAGGAGAAAAAAGGGCACCGTGGATGACGGATCTTCAAGAATATGACCTTGAAATCAAACCATCAACGATAGTTAAAGGACAAGGGTTGTGTAAACTAGCTGCTGAAGCTGCTCATATGCCTGATGATAAAACTGAAATTGTCATTGATGAAGATTTACTTACCAGAGAAATTTATTTTTATCCACCACCTCAAGATTCCTGGTACACAGACATACGAGTACTTCTGGAAACAGGGACTGCCCCTGATTACTTAGATCCGAGGAAGAAAAGAGCACTCAGATTGAAATCTTCCCCGTACTTATTAATAGATAATGTCCTCTTTCGAAGAAATTCAAATGGGGTATACCTGCGGTGTTTAGATAAGGATGAAACAGAAACAATTCTGAAAGAATTGCATTCTGGACCAGCGGGAGGTCATTTCGGTGGAGAAACCACAGCCCATAAAATTCTTAGGGCTGGTTATTATTGGCCTACCTTGTTTCGATATTCTTATACTTTCGTCAGAAGGTGTCAAGAGTGTCAACTTGCCGCAGGAAAAGTTAAAAAATCTGCTTTCCCTTTACAACATGTTTCAGCTGAAAGACCTTTTCAGCAGTGGGGTATCGATATAATAGGTCCAATAAACCCTCCCTCGTCAATGCGACACAAGTATATAATAACAGCAACTGATTATTTCACTCGTTGGGCTGAGGCTGCACCATTGAAAGTTGTGAATACTAATCAAGTTATATTATTTTTGGATTTCTTTATCATAACAAGATTTGGTGTTCCTGATTCCTTGGTCTTTGATAATGCGTCATATTTTTCATCCATTGAGTTGAGTCAGTTTGCTTTAGAAAAAGGAATAAGAATCAGATATTCAGCTAATTACCATCCTCATGGGAATGGTCTAGCTGAGTCAACAAATAAAAATTTATTGAAAATTCTTAAAAGAACTGTTTCAGTTCACCATCGGAATTGGCATACAGAATTGGTTAATGCTCTCTGGGCAGACATAGTAACTCCAAAAGTTGCAATAGGTAATTCACCATTTTTCTTAGTGTATGGAACTGAAGCTATTCTTCCGCCAAACTTATTTTTACCTTCATTACAGTTAGCTCAGTCTGTACAAGAAGAAGAATGCCCAGCAATGGAGAAAAGAATTAATGCATTGTTAAAATTAGAAGAAGATAGAGAACAGTCAAAACAGCACTTTAACAAACATCAACAGATTGTTAAGTCATGGTTTGACCAATCATTTAGTTCTGATCGCGAATTCTAGGTGGGAGACTTGGTCTTAAAATGGGATAAAGCTCATGAAGTTAAGGGTAATCATACTAAGTTTCAAAAGCTATGGTTAGGTCCCTTTGTTATTTCTGAAAAAATTGGTCCAAGTACCTTTCGATTGCAAACACTTGAAGGACAGTCCGAGACATTCCCTGTGAATGGACTGATTCTTAAGAAATATTTCTGTTAATAATTGCTGTCTAAAATGTATATACTTATTTACTGTTTGTAAATAGTTCATATTTTTTGTATATACACTAACAAACTGTATATGAGTCAAATTTTTGTCAATATCAGATATTTCAGGTTGTTAAAATTCATGTATATAACTTGTCCTCAAAACAGAAATATGTAATTAACAACTGTAATTAATATATATCAATAAGATCAGTTACTCATTAGTCTTGAAAATTTTGATTTAAACTGAAATCTTTTAAAGTTGTTCGGGTTGATCAAAATTTCTTGAGTTTGTAAAAATCTTCGTTAGTTCTATTTATAAGTGTTTCCCGGATTTTTCTTTCATCTGGTTATTTTCTTTTAAAAAAAAAAGGGGGATAGCTTATTATATATCTTTTCCGAAGCTCGTGCTTTTCAAAAATCTTTATAGATTTCTATCATCGGTTTAGAAAAATTTTGTCATTTGAAGACTGTCTAGCATCTGTTCCAGCTAATAAAAGCTAAAGTGAGAGACGGAAGGTCTCAGTAATGAGCCGGTCTGATCAGAATCATAAATATCACTGGTATGACATTATTAGGAAACTAGTAATGGCTTTTGGTCTTAAAACCAGGAGATAAGGGGTCTCATCACGAGCCAGCTGATTCATTTCTAGTGGTATTTATGACTGACGTTACCATTTGGTTACCACGCTGGGTAATGATCTCTCATTTTAGTTAAAACAAAATTAATGAAAAGCCCAATAAAACATAACTTTTGCCTGAAGAATAGGAGGTCTCAGTAATGAGCCGACCTAATCATGATCATCAGTGTTGCCTGGAATAACTTCATTTCTGATCACCAGGGTGATGGCTTTTGATTTTAAATTAAAAGACAGGAGATATCATCACGAGTCGGCCTGCTTATTTCAGACAACTCTCGTGAATGATACTATCACATTGGGACACCAAACCCAGATAGTAGTTTTCAGACAGAATTATTATTTTAAAAGAACAGCAAAGCAAGAAACAAGAAAATTACTAAACCTCGGAACAGGTTCTAGATAGTTTTCAGAGGACAGGTATTCGATGCTGATGATAAGATCATCCTTACTAAGAAGCACTGGTTTCGATAAGAATATTTGTAAGCTCATCTCTAATCATATATTTGTTTCAAAAAATGAAGAATTTCTGGGTTATACTTATGAATCTGAATAAATAAAGGTTTGATATGAATAAAGGATTTTGATTATCTTTAACAGGTTTCTAAGATTTCGTTTTGATCATCTTGTTTTAAGCAGAGATAACTGGTTCTCCCAGGTCGTCGCCATTTGTTGGCAGCAAACAACAACCTCTTCATTTCTTGACAAAGTGAAGAGAGATCAGCTTTTTATGTGATAAATCAATTAAAAATTATACAGAGCTCCTTCAGAATCTTTGATTCTGAAAGTGCTCTTAATCAAAGAAAAGTAATTAATGATTCTAGAGATGATAGGGACTTGATTATCAAACTTGGCTTTTTGAATGAAGGATTGATAAGTTTCGTAAATTCTCATTGAAATTATTTAAAATATTTAAAACGAGTTTATGTGACTTAAGGGTTTTTGTGTCAAAGAAATATCATAAAACACATTGTTTAGGGTATTATTAGTCTCAAGACTAAGAGAATTTGGAAAATTAATATCATAAGGAATATCCTATCATAAACTTTGTCAATATCATAGTTAATCAACAAACGAGGTTTGTATAGGAAACATTTCACACATGATAAATACCCTATATAATGATATATACTATAGTGTGTTAATACCATGTATAAAGGTTTCGACTTAGTGTTGTATATATATAGTTTGTACATATACATAAAATAAACACCAAGCTCGCCATTTGATTAATACCTACTCAACCTTAAAACGCAATCTATTATTCTTCATATCACGACGTAACATCATAGAACAATGATGATCGTTTGATGAACTGGCCATGCGCTAAATCAACGGTTAAATCGATAAACCTTTGGATCGGTGAGCTGGTATGGAAACGTGGCCTTCACCACTTGACAGACTCGACAATTGTATGCATTTGGCAAAACCATGTTGACAGTGTTAATTGCTAACACTCATTTCGAACTACGCCATCGTACCTATTAATTATGAGCCACTATCAATAATCAATGATCGTAATAATGGTTCTATCAGTCGTCATATCGTCGGTTCGCCAAGTTAAGTGGTGATCACTACTGGGCATGGCTAAACGCAGATAAGTTGGCATAAGCCATGGTGTAGCATGAAAGTTGTAATACTTATCACTATCCCGCTAAAATGGTAGGTTCAGAGATTTGATTTGTCATCAGGTTTGAAGCATGTGAAGATTTTCTAGCATGTCGTGTGTGTGGATACCTATTCCCTCTGTTTTCACTTTCCCTTTCATTCCACGACTAAGCCCAGATAGTGCTGAAGAAACCATGTCTCCTCTGAATCGTTTTGAAATCTCAGGGTATGAAATTATTGAAGCCAATCAGGAGGTTGCCCAGAAATTCGAGAAAATGGGATGGACGCATTTCTTTCAAAGCTTTGATGGGCATCATGTGGAGATTACCAAAATGTTTGGAATGAATTTTAAAAATGACAGGGTGCGAATTGGGGGTTTCGAATTTGTGGTCAATGAAGACAAAATTGCTGAAGCCATGAAACTTCCTCAGGTGGGAGAATGCTTGTTTAAAGGCCTTATGGTTGATAAGAAGAAGTGTTTGGCTTTGTTTACGCCTTTACCAGATAAAACGAAATTGAGGGTAGGCGTACCCGTAAAATTCCTAAAGCCCGAGTGGAGAGCTTACTATGAAATCTTGGTAAGGTACGTAACCTGTTGTGGACATTTTTCCCATTTGCATTTGTATCATTTACGGTTGTTGTTAGCAGTAAAGGGTTATAAACTTAATTTTCCCTTCTATCTGTGGCAAAGCTTGAAGAAAATGTCACAGTCTGTAAGGAATTTCAATAACCCTGATAATAGTCTGTGTCACCATGGATTGATTAAAATTTTACTGCAATTTCAATTATCCGCAAAAGGTCGGTCTTGGGATGAATTTCTAGTCGCTTGTAAATTGGGGCCAACACAGTATTGGCCTAATCCATCTCCTCGAGCTCCTAGAAAATGAAAAATCATAAATCCTGAGGTTAGTAGCTCAGAAGATAGTGAGCCAGAGGCCGTAACCATGTCCATAGACGATGAGGTAGATAAAGATGCTGATAGGGTTTCAGTTCCTTGTAATTCTAGGGAAATTTTAAATGAACCAGAACCCGATAAGGATGATGGCAACCCTGCAAAATTAAAAGAGGGATCAGCCCAAGACGAAATTGTTAAACCTGCTGAATGTGATAAAAATTCTATGCGTAAGTTGAATCACTTAGCTCAGGTTTGTTGTGACAAGGAAGGGTCGAAGGTTGGAAACTTATCGTTTTCACGTAGAATCACCAGAAGCATGCATAGTTTTCATTCTACTCCAAGGTATAGGTCTGATCCACAGACTTCCAAATCTACTGCTGCCGAACCTGCAGTTGTAGATATTGAGGATGATATTCCGATACCTGTCCCTAACGCAATGGATGTAGGGAATTCCACCACTGTCCAGGGGAATGATGTGCCATCAGGTGAGGTCGAGGGCGATCAACCAGAAATAAATATTGACACTGTAGAACTTGAATCATTGCACAATCAGCATTGTGACAGTCCTCGTTCTCCTCATATATCTAGCGAAGACGAAACCCTACAACAGGTAATAGGAAATATCTATCAGGATAAAAAACCAGAGTCTAAAGGAAAGCGCAAACAGTATACGGTCTTGTTGGAAGAAGAAAATAAAACGTTCAAGAAAGAATTGCTAGAATGGATTGACAGGTGGAAAAGGGCCAACGTGAAAAAGAATCAATTCAAGAAATCCAAGAAATCGATATTAAAAACAAATCAGCTGCTATTGGAACGAATTGAAAAACAAAATGTTAAAATTATCAGGTTGAAGGCTAAATTGGCCGAAGCTAGAAGAGTAGTCGCTCTTCATAATGAAGCCTAATAGTTCTTTTTCTTGTTGACAGGTAACGATTATTTTGATTTAGCATGTCTGTAAAATCGGAGATTTTACAGGCATGCATTTATAATTTTGTTTTAATATTTCGGTTAACTGTGTTAAATCGATTTTGATATAATGTATTTATTGAATTTAATGCAGGGGGGTTTTATCACCGCTTTCTTCCAGGAATGCAGGACATGGTGGATGCGTTGGCATGAAAGTATAGCTGATCTGTTACAAGTTGGAGTATTCTCAATGGCCAAGAATGTTCTGAGATGTCTCGACTCAGGCTAGTCGATTCTATTTTTAGTATTTGGTGTAATTAGATGCTTTTATGGTTAAGTAATTTCCTATAATGTTGCATGCAACATTTATAGCAAAAACCGACTCTCACTAGTATATGAATGAAGATTTTTGATGAATTGAGGAGGATGGAGTGTAGAGGAAAACTTCTTGAAATATATTCTATTTGCTAGTATTACTTCAAACTTCAAGCTGAAGCTTTGTTGTGGATGGTACTGGATATCTACGAATGATGCTGTGAATGGTATTCATTTTTGGGTTTTTTATATATACATATATTTCGGTTTGTCATCTTCTGTTTATATGCAAACTCTGTATGCTGTGTCATACTGATGTTTAAACAATTTTCTCACTTTGTCGTCTCAAGATTAGTTATTGAATGAATATGTCATTGTGGTTTGTTCATTAGTATTTTCACTATAAACATTAACTTGAATGATATAACTTCTTGTTTATTTAAAATTTCATTTGTATGTTAACGGTGAATTTCAAATAAGCATTATCTCAAATTTGAATGACTGTCTTGAACAATAATTATTAATCAGTTCTGGAAGTGAAATTTGACTGTGTGTTTTAGGTTGAATCTCATCTCTATTTCTATATAGCAGAGTTATTGTTGTTATAATTTAAACATGTTTTGTTTATATCATACTTCAATTTTCTGTTATCAGATTAATGATTAATCTTAGTTTCAAATCTGCTCTCAGCTGAGATAGGGTAAATAGGGTAGATAGATTAATTAGTTTATTTTATTAAGCATTGTTGACTCGTTCTGTGTATTGTAAATAAGCTTTCTTACTTAGAAAATTTTCCAAAAAATTGAAGTCTTTCTTTCCGAAAGCAGCCTTAGGACATTTGTAAATGCATAGATAGGATAAACATTAGAATAGGTTAGATTTTGCTAGTTTTGAGGTTTCCTTAAGAGACAAACTAGCTGGTAGCAGGACCATAACCTGCGAGGTCTTGTTAATTCAAACACACCGGATACTGCTTTAAGTTGATTGTGTGGATAAAACCTCTTTATTGGCCCTGATTCATAAAATCAGGCCAACAAGTCGTATCATGGGAATTAGTTGTAATTCTATTTAGACTTCATCATTTCATATGATTAGCATCACTGCGTTTAGTTCGTCATGTTTATCATCTACATACTTCATTTGACAAGATCATCTTCAATTGACCCCTCGACAGGTTCTCTAAGTTCTAAGTTTCCAATTATCATATAAGGAAGTAACTATCATTAAATTAACTATCCATTGGCATGTATAAAAGTCCACCCCAGCAAATTAAGCTATTATAAGCGCATCTATGCCTTAACACACATGATGTATAACTCCACCCTTCAAAATTTTATTCACTTATCTCCACATATTAAAACTCTCTCATTTTAAACCTTGATAGCATATCTATTCATCATATAAAAACTCTCTCATTTTAAACCTTCATAACATATCTATTCATCAACATGGACTATATATTTGCTCGTCATTAATTTCCTTGGGTTAACATAATCATTTTAACTATCTATCACTAACTCTGATATATATTAACACCTTCAAAATATTCATCACTTAACTGACCTTGATATAATGATGCATTTATGAACTTCACTAAGGATATATATATATATATATATATATATATATATTCTTTTACTCCTTATTCGATTGGGATAATATATATATACATTCATAACTTTCATTTCTTAAGGTACTATGTATCAATTATCACTAACTTGATATAATAACCTTTACATAATTTTCATTTATATATTTCCGCTTCTTTATTCCATACTACATTCACACGTTCTTTTTCATTTCTTAACTACAACAAAAACATGACACCTACTAACTTTCACCTTCTGACTAACTTTAATGTAATAACACATATATCTAATACCACTTCTCACTTCTTGAGTCACTTGGCCATAATAACTCATGTATATTAATTTCAATATAAAAAAATGAATTTCTTCTAGTAATTTCATTTTTATGAGTCTCCTTTTGTTATAACTATAGTGGTCCTCAAATGGTTCAATATAATAATAGTGCATAGTAAAAAAAAAAAAGTTCCTTCTATCTTTTTTTTGAAAGCTTATCCATTGAAAGTAGTCACAAGGCATGTAATCCCACATATGTAATTAGATAGGATATAAAAGATTAAAGTTCACACTATTTCCACGTAACATATTAATAAGAGGAACTATTCTAAATCAAGACTTGTTATAAAGAATTATATTACTGACTTCTCTCCACTGGGTTATATCCAAGTGGAAGATATGGTGCCAACTGAGTTCTTAACTGGTTTAAATCAGTTCTCAGGTGTTAAGACGTTTGTTCAACAAATTACTTCACAAGGGAATCATTCAAAACTTACTCAATCGACAAGGATCAGATCTGGCATCATTCTACTTACGGGAGTTCTTGATTTCAATTAGCACATGTAGAGTTGAGGTGTATAATCACTTGGCGATTTGACTTAGACGAATCCACACTGTTGATGCGAGTAGCCATTAAAGATATTGGATTTCAACCCTTCATGCTAAGTGTAATTTCATAATACTTTCGACACTAGTTTTAAGCATACAAATCATTAAGAAAAAGAAAATCAAACATTTTAAACTTTTAACATCCATTTCTAATGTACACAGTATATAATTTTAATAACACACTTTCTTCTTACTTTATTGAAGACAACATATAAATAATAATCAAAGGGTATTATTCAAGATTTACTCCTTTCTAAAAAAAATAAAAAAAAAATATTAAGTGAGCATGCAAGGGATGGTAAGATCGAGCGACAGGTATCGGACAAGTTTCAACTGTCTCCATTAAATTTTCGGGCATAAAATAATTGACAACAGGAACATGTATCAAAAATACAGGGAAAACATAAGTTTGCTAACCGTGAAGAATAGGTGGCAACGAATTCTGGAAAAGCTAAACAATTTTCGAAATACTCTATCCGACGAGTTCTACTTTGAGAAGGGCAACAATTAAGTCTGCTAAGAATGTATATAATAAAAAGGAACCAAAGGACATTTAGACCCTTTCTAAATGCTTACAATTTCATACAATGCATATATATATATATCAACAATACATTTAATAACACTGTGATGCACTTAATGAGCATTTAACTCAAATTTCCTAATTTAAATCTTTATAAAAATAATTTCTTAATTATCCATAACCTATAATTGTTGTTAATACATAAATATATACCAAGAAGCTTACATTTTTCACATATACTTAATCATACATCATCTCATTATAAAATCAAACTGCAAACTGCCATAGTGGCGCATAAGTAAGAGCATTGACACACCGAGATTTAAGAGTTTAAAAATTTACGAATTGTATTAAAATTATGGATGCGCCAATAATCCCCGAAATAGATATATATGGATATTTTAAAGGTTAATACTACAATTTATATCAAAAATCTGGGATACCAAAGAATTTTCAAATAGATACTCCGAAATTTAAGGATTTGATTTACAATCTGCATCAGGAGATTGGGAGATGCCATAAACATGCAATTAGATACACAGAAGAATTTTAAAACTAAAATTTCAATTCATTTTATAATCCTGGAAATGCCTTATTAAATGCTCAATAAGTACGCAGAGGATTATAATTTCTGGAAACGTCAATAGACAATCGGAGAGATACACGTAGAAATGTAATTCCGGAAAACGCCCATCTAAATTTGAATTCGTATTGGGACCGGTTCTTTAAAAGAAATGCGCCCTTGATTTTAGTATTCTCCTATCTCCCTTTACCACCAATCGGAATTCGTATTTTCCCAGGTCTCTAAAGAATAACATTCCAGATTTATGAAATCGTATAGACCTCTGTTCTCTCTATGAAGTAGAAATAAACATGCATACAACCTGTAAGGAAAATATAGTTCTGGTGTGAACGCTGGTATAGATCTATACTCTGTCTTCAATTTCCAGAAACATATGTTGAAGCTATTCTCTTAAATTCTGAGCTATCGTCGACCTCCAAAAACGCTTGATCAACTGGGATTCATAATTCAATCCAAAATTTAAACGCAGAGACTATAATATGATACGTTTTTGAGTATGCTAAGCTAATCCCTGAAGGAAAAAAAAATAGAAATGCAGAGACTGAAGTAATCGAAACATACAGACTACAAGGTAATGAGGTGTCCCGGGTATAGAGGTTACATTCCAAAAGAAAGCAAACACAGAGGAAATCCAGATCAGCACGTCCTGCTAATTTTTTTAGCTTATCACAGAGTTCCTTAGCTATGATGAAATTAAAGAATTTGGGATTATAGCAGACTGACGTCGATCCAGGGGAAATGGATTGATTATAGTCCATTCAATCTAAAAAGAAACACCGATCTACTAATTCAACAGAGTAGATAAAACAAATGGGTTGGATCTCCGAAAGGGTTTTAACCGCACAGTTCAAAAGGAGAATTTCAGAAGGAGATTGCCGGGGAAAAGGAATGACACAGGTTTAAAAATCATCAGATCTGACAATCAACTCCCAACAAACTAGGGATCAGATCTGAGATAGAGCGTCCTCACGCAGAGATAAAAGATCACAGGTCTAGATCTACATCCTTTCCAGAACTCGACTCAAGGTGAGGTCGTCTTCGGTTCCATATTTTAGCTTAGATCTAACTTGTAAATCTTGCTTATGAAGTAGTTCGACTTCAATCCAGCTCCATTCGCATTCATGAAGAGAGATCGGAGTCTAGATCTCGTCCCCCTCCACAGATACGAGAGCATAAGCATTAAATAAATGGAACAGGTTTAAAACTCAACATAGAAATTTAAGTTTAAAATCTAGTGTTTGCCAGAATCAAAATGATACAACTAAGAAGAAAGAGTACATAAAACTCAGATCGAGTTATAATGGTATTCACTCAGACCTCCTCGTATTCCAGAAATTCAAATGTGTAAGTGCTGGAATCGGAGAGAAAATATTGAAGAGCTCAAAATAAATACATGTGATCGGATCGCCCATCCTAAAGGCATTAACGCCGAAAGATAGTAAAACCTGGAATCTATCGCCTAATTGGGATCGCCAGCCCTATTGGCAGCAGACGCAGAAAAAGAGACCGAAGACCGGGATCGATCTTTAAATGGGATCGTTTCTCTATATGGACAGATAGATCTGAGTATAAAACTCGGTATTGAAAATAAATACTAAGCTGTTCTGCGATATGGATCTAAGATCTTTAAATTAATTCAGAAATTCAACGAAATAGCACACAGTAATCTTCTAGATCGGATCCATTCCTTCGAATATTCAAACACATGCAAAATAATCTTTTTCATAAAATATTACTTGACACCAAGGTCTCGGATCCACATGGGATGCGAGATCTGTAATTTTTAATAGAAACAGAAAATAGACATGAAATATAAAAACTAATAAGAACCTGTAAAAGGATAGCTACACCAGTCAGAGATGAAATTCCTTCATTGTCGCAGCTCCGATTCCGTCGTCGTTCACCACGGTCATCAACGAACCACCAAAAAAAATACGAGTCTCGTGCCCTCAAGGCTCGACCGACTCTGATACCAAATGTAGGACCCCTCCTTTAGGGTCACCTAGAAATGAACCTGAAACTTTAACAACTTCATACAAACAAATTAGCCATCATAGTTATTGGAAAAATAAAATAAAAAGCATGAATAACTTAACAAAATAAGCAAAACCTTAACCTGTCAACCCGATCCGGCTGGTCCATTGTCGCCTTCGTCTTCCGTAGGATCCCTCCAGCAAAGCTCGTTTAACCATAGGCGAAGCAACCGTTAGCTTCGCCACCCAACCATAGGCTCATGCTTTCAGTCGCATGGACTCCCCCGAGCTTTGGGTCGTAGAGCTCACACAAGTATTTCAGAAATTCAGCTTGGGCTTCCCTTCCCACCAGGATTTCTAAGCCAAACCCTTAGATAGCAGCAAGTCTTTGAGGCATTCGAAAATTACGACAATCGTCCAAATTATGGGCCCTTTACCCATTCCCTGAGCCTTCCTTATAAAGGAAAATCTCATGCGACACATGTCGCTTCATGCATAGTTAAATATTTTTAATTAACTATTTAATTAAAACACTCACCCATCCAAGTGTCAGTTTCTCTAGGAAGTGCACCTACACCCCTAAGTTTGCTCTAGTTTGTCCCCCAGATATTTTAATCAACTCCTAGCTTTTAGTTGACTAGGTGTCTAATCTATTTTGCTCTTAAATAATAATTTCTATTATTTTAAATGCTCAACAAAATAACTATTCATGTGCAAATGTCTAAGCTATTGTTATGCATTTGCTAAGTAATAATCTAGAGTTATTCTCCTAAGTTTTTATGCATTTTAACAATCAAACTCACTAGGATCACGGTGCCGCGTCGTTGGGCTCCTGGTTCCTTAATTTTTTTATCCCCTGACATGGCACCACTCCGTCGGGTCCAATCATCCATGGTTTCCATTCCTTGGCATGGTACCACCTCGTTGGGTCCTTGCGTCCATTCTTTCCGTTCTTGACAGGGTACTGCATCGTTGGGCCCTTCTGCCACCATCTTTCCATTTTGACTTGCGGGAACTCTTGTAGGGATTTTAGGAATCGTTACCATCCATCCTCCGTCTACATGCTATCTAGGGACTAATGGCGCTGAGGAGTGAGTCCGTTCTCACTGCGCGCCCCTCAACTCGTACGTGACCAGCTCCGTCGTGACCCACCTCGTACGCCCTCACGCATTCCTCTTGAGCAAGCGGATCAATGCTTATCTGCTCATGCGTGCTATTCTTGTCGGAAGTCGACATCGTCGTCGCTTCCCCTGTGTGTGATTTACCCGTACTCTACGACCCTCCATGTTCCGTTGTGTGTCCGTTGGTGAACCGTCTCACTTGTTTCTACACACACTTCTCACCACAATTTATTAGTAGCACTGTTCTCAACAATCATCATCTAGTTTCTAACTCTAGCATTTGTTAAACATTTATGATTTATTCAAACTGCTCATTCATCTTATCAAATATACATTTCGTCGCCAAATACATAATCACCATACAGCTAGTCGTTAAGCATTATCCATCAACATAATTTTCCATAGTCATAGCTAATCGTTTAACATATGCAATTATTCATTTACCTCAACAGTTCAGATACACATACTAAAAAATAAGGTCAAAAGGTTATTTACTTAATGTTTCAATCAGCCGGGTCACTCAGCAGGTGCCCTCAATGTCTACACAAGTCTAGGGGCACTACAGGGGAAAACGTTGGGCGATGGAGTCAAGATGTTACATGCAAATCAGACAGCAGTGCCGCAGTACGGACTATTAAAACAAACCCAAGGTAGCCACTCTCTTGCCATCATAATGCTGTTTTCTGGTGGTAAAAGAAGAAAGAAAGAACAGACCATTGATACGAGCACCCAACAAAAATGAATTCGATATCAATTTTACTAGCAACATTGAGTGAATGCCTGAGATAATAACCAGAGTGTGTTTCCAAGAATTCTAAGCTAGTATACACTGATATCAGATATGAAAGAGAAAACATAATGAAAATGTGTGATAGGAAGTACGATCACATAGAGAGGAAAGAAAAAATATACTACAATTAAAGCAACACATGAATCTCTGCAAAACGTTTGCCATAGGAACTGCAAATTGTATTTATGGAAAAGGTTTCAAAACAAAGCTCGATCCCCGAGCCTTAGCCAAATGATTTTCCAACCCTTTGATCTTCTACAACACAACTATTTATAGGCATTCGAACCGGGACCAATTATCAAAAAACAGTTACAAAGTGTTGCCACCTATATGGTTCGGCGAGCCACTCACAACATCAAATCATAAGGTGAAAATGACCTCCAACTAACCATGACTACTTTATACATATGCTCTTTGTAGGCTGCAGATCATGACGATTGCAAATGGCCCATGGACCTTAATAGGCTTCAAAACTGGAGCGAACAGACAACTATGCACCTAGCCAAATGGCTTACTTGCTTGGTGGAGAAGGAAAGGAAACGACTAGGTCTCCACCTCATTCCTGAATCTTTAATTGGCCTTGCAGCTCGAAGAAATCTTCGACTTTCAGGGTGTCTTCATCCGGTGCCTTCTTGGCGTAAAGGGGAGGTGTCGCCTCCTCTATGGGTAGGATGCAATATTGGATGATTTGCATATTAGGGTGCGAGTCCTGCTCGTCTTCAGAGGTTTTATTATCACTCTCTGGTCGACATTGATTCTTCTTATGTACCTGTAGTCCTTCTTGATCCTCTGGCTCGTAGGCTGAGCTTTCCTCCAGTTGCTCGAACACTATTGGGGATGAAGGAACTAGATATTCCTCCACTTCAGACCATATTTGCTCCAACATCACAACCACTTCGGCTCTCTGCCCATTCTCCATAACTTTCTCTCAACTAAAAGATTCCCGACTGGTCAAGCTCACCACCTTCCGATATGGACGTGAGCCATGCGCCATGGGAGCCATGCTTATAACTACCATGACAATGATGACAATCCCAAGAAATCATCTCGCCATGGTTTGCTGGCTAGACCCCTGAATGAGTGGGTATGATGACTGCAGTCATTACTGGTGTCAAAGCATGCCAAACTAGGCTTTCATAGTGGGTGGGAAAACATACGATGACGCTGAGATGGCCTCCATCCACTTGGCACTCATTAGCTTGCAGAGGAGGTACTTTTATCTATTGAAACCCATGATTGGATCAGGACCATAGATCTTGGCCATGCTTTCATCTGAACCATCAAATGATGCTACCTCTACCAAATTCACAGACTTGGGGCCGTTGCACAAGTAATATCTACAAAGTTACCCACAATCATAGATCTTCACCTCGCGAGATCTGAGCCGCTAGAAATTGTGGAGTTTTAACTAGACTTCACAAATTTGAAGCCTGGCCCTTTTTCGCGCAAGTTATATTGCGAACAAAAGATGGATTCTCATTCCTTCTCCATCGTTGATTCAAACTTAGACTTGTCTGTCGATTAATCCCTTTTCTATGCTTAAACTGCCCCCAATTCATTCCACGATGTGTGCTTCCGACCTTTGATTTTTATTGCTTCTGATCTCGACCATCTATAAGTACTATCAGGTGCAGTGGGTGGGTTTTTTCTGACACCTTTAAACGCTAGAATTTTTGGCATCTGCTAAATTTGGATCGAGTCCAATGTACATAGCTTGGGTTTCTTGATTTAGGAGCTGTGTAAAATAAACGGTAGGGCTTCTAAATGTTATTTTTGTGCAGTTTGAACCTTCCCACTTTCCAAAACTCCCTTCAAAAGCTTAGCACAATCTTGGTGCTAATAGATGGAATCAAATATGGAGTCTGAAACGCGTCGAGAATAAAAACTCCACAAAGGTCTCCAACTCCCCATAAAGATGACTACAACCTGTGAAAGCCTTAACGTAAACATCACCTCATTGTTCACAGTATATGGACATAGATATTTTCAACCATGACTGGACTTGGTTCTATTCATCTACAAGCAGATACCACATTCTAGATCCTCCCCTTCACTAGTTCCTCTTTTCTGTTCATTACAAATTTCCTTTCTTTCAAATTTCAAATTTCTATTTCTTCATATTTATGTTCTTTGATATGTATTGCTCTTCTTACTTCCACTTAGAGAATTAATCTCTTGGAATTATTTCTCCCCCTCTTTTGTATAAGAGTGATTTACTATCTTTTGTTAATTCCTTAGGCCACCTATGTGGGGGTTACAATTCTAGAAGAGTATCCTCATTTCCTTCTTTTATTCTCTTCTTATTTACTTTATTCAATTTCTATTTTTATTTTTATTTCAATTTAATTCTTTTCTTTATTTATCCTTCTTACTTTTTTTTTTTAACTTAGTTCTTTCTCTAAAGAAACCAGGACCCCTCATTCATCGGTTATCCCCAATAGCACAAGTTGATGTTTAGCATAAATCAATAAAGAAACCAAATACATAGCACTATCAATTATAAAGTTCCACTTTTTACAATACTTAGGTACATACAAGGGTTGGTATTCCAAGGTTTTATAGGGAACTCGGTAAATAATTAAGGTATTATATAGGGATGAAATTGTTCCCCATTAGCCCCAATTCCATGAAATATGGACATTTTTGTATACAAATTCTTTATATAACAAATTGAGGATGAATTCTTCATCTTACAATAAATATGGAGGGTGAAATAACTATTGAAAACCTCCATTATTGAAAATCTAGGGGTGAAGGAATGTTTCAATGTTAGTTTGATGGGAAATTGAGGAGAATGCAATTGTATCCGCAATTTAAATGAAATATGGAGGGAAAATAACTCTTGGAAGCCTTAATTACTGAAAATTGGGTGCGAAGGAGGGATTGAACATGAATTCTAATGAGAATTGGGGGGTTATTTGAGGATTTGAGATAAATCTAAGAGGGTGAAATCATTTCTTTTTCTCTCCCTCGTTAATACGAGGAGGTAAATTGGTCTTATGGTTATTATTGGTTTAATAAATATTGGACAAATCTATTAAATTTAAAAAAAAAACAACTTTCCATATTAAAATTCAGCCATGGAATATTTCTAACCCCCTTAATTTCACCCCATGGGTGAAATTTTTCCCATAAAATTTTCCCTCATGCCATCTCTTTTTTTTAGTTGCATTTCTTTTTTCCTAGAAGGATGAGCGCAAACATGTGGACTAGTATCTAGTAAATGTCCTAGTAAATGACATATCTAGCACCTAAAAGTTGTGTTCTCATAATCCAAAACCTGTGTATATATAAAATCCTTCCAAGCGAGAATAATTCTAACCAAAAGACCTTTTCAAAGGTCTATCTCAACAAAAATACGTGCATATGTGAATAGGCCCACTACAACTATCTCAAGATCTGATTTTATGTAAGTGCCCAAAGCATTCACAATAGCCTAAAAAATTGATGGACACCGGAAATGTAATGGAAAATTGAGGAGATGATCCCACACTGACATTTGAGTAACTGACACTTTGTTAGGGTCAAATTTATGGAACCAAGGAGTTATAAAAAGAATTTAATTTCCCCAAAACCATATATTTTCCTCAAACACTTCTTCATAATCAACATGATCATAGAAATAAACAATGAAAAAAACTTTGGAGTTGAGAGAAATTTCAAAATTCGTGGTCCAAGTCAAATGAATCCACTTAAGCAATGTTAATGTGGTGGGGGGGATACCCATAAAATCTAGAAATAATCAAATATTTTTCATATAATTAATGTAGTTGGGTTACCTCTGGTGTTGTGATATGTATCGATGATACCTTTATTGTGCTCAACTATATAAGCACTATAAATAGGAAGGGCCTTCAAATCTTTGGGATTGGTGGAGTTGTTATTTATGGCATCCTTAAATGACATAGATTTATATATATATATATATATATATATATGATAATGTTTTAACTTACACCCTTTCTTGTTGAGACATTGAATAAGATGTTCCAACTCCCATCCAATGTTTTGCATGCACCATATGAAAACATCAAAGAGAGGGATCATGTAAAAATTATGAAGATTTATTGCACCAGCAACTCACTTCAAAACCCATTCTGGTGCTACAGCCTTCGAACTCTTCGAACTTCCTACACTTAAATCTTGAATTTGTGAGTTTATTTTGAACCCATGTAAATTATGTCCCTTAAATCCAAAAATAAAAATAAAAACTGTATGGGTTAATAAAATCATTAAGATCTAAGGTTCATTTAAAATTAACTTCAACACTGTGTAATCTTATTAAGAAAGATACTTGTATTCTTGATCTCGATTTCTTCCATTGATTAATACATGGTGGCTTGTTTTCTTATGGTGATATTTATGTCGTTTATTTATATGATGATGTTTCCTATATTTTGCACTAGTGTTTATTTTTATGTTATGTCTAATTACTTCATACTTGTTTATAATGGATGTTTGTCTTAACACATAACCTAGTCTCGTTTAAGCTAAAATGTTGTGGCTATCTTACATCTGCTTCTAAAGGGAAAAGAGTGGTTGGATTTAAATAATGTCTCAACAAAAAGGTATGAAAGACTCTTATGAACTTTGGCTTACTTAGTTCATTATGAACTAAGACATGAATAACTCTTTGTTTGTAGGTGCTAAGAATGAACCCTATGCTAAGTGTATTGTTTAAAGAAAGTAACTTGACCAAGAAATTAAATGTTTAAACTTAGAAACCAAGGTTATGTATGCATAGAGGAATACATATTCACAACAAGGAGGAAACTAATGACTATAGGGAGTGGGTATTCAATCTAAGTACTAGTGGAGGTGGTTGAAGCATTAAAGAATTCCATGTGAAGGCCTCGTGGTCACCTTCCATGCTGGCTCAGGGTATAAGGGAGATTTACCATGTTTCGAAAACCTCTTTGCATGCTAAAATGGATTAGGGGAGAGAGATCCATGTTTGGTGGTTTTTGGAAATGGAGTGAACAGTATGGTTGTGGTGTTTACATGTAACCTACCTAGTACTTGAGACATTTTATGTTTGTGGAAAAACATTACTTTAACTTTTATTGTAAAGTTTTATATTATTGACCAAGTGGTCAAGGATGACTATAAATGAATAATATTATTATTTAATAAATTAAAATCGGAGACACTCACGCAAAGAGACTATTGAAAGTGTAGTTCCCCTAGATGGTTGTAGACCTTGAGGGAACTTGTCGAGTGACCTGAGTGATTGAAACTTCCACAAGTTAACCCTTTGAATTTATATTTCTGAATAATTGAAGAACAACTGAGTATGTACATGACGACAACTGATGAATGAATATTATGATCCTTTTCGCATACACCAAAAGAAAACTCATGCTTTGTTATGAATGAGTATTATATTTTATATATATATTTAAAAAAGATAAGCTTATGCAACTACCATGAATGAGCAATTATATTACTTCTATATGCATTAAAAAGAGGAACTTATGTACTATCATGAATGGGCATGTTGGAATATTCTCCCCATCATTTTGTATTTTCCATGCTTGCATGCAAATTTGCATGCTCCATGCAATTGCATGCATCCAGTCATCATCATGTTGGTCTCCCAAGCACCTAGAGCTTGCTTCTAGCTCTTCTTTACCTGCATGCAAAACTACATGCTGCATGCATTTGCATGCCACTGCATGCATCTAGTCATCATCATGCTGGATCTTCTAGCTCCTAGAGCTTGGTTCTAGCTCTCCACGGCTTGTCTACAGCCCCCAGGGAGCCTCCCAGCTACCAAAAGAGCCCTTCTCCAGTCTTTTGCATGGCTAGTGTACCTTTCTCACCTACCACAACCAGTTAGGCGCCTTTCTCACCTACGAGTCAGTTATCTCTCAGTTCTTCCTAGATTTGCGGCTAGATTGACTCCCCCACTGACTGTTTCACTCCGATAGACCTCTAGTGAGACTAGTCTTCCCATTCTGACTCTAGTTAGCTACTCACATGCCCTAGGTTGAGCCTCCTTCATTCATTCCATGCCTACCTCACTCATTTAGAATCCTCATGTGCCCTCCACTGAGCCTCCTTCATTTAGTTAGTGCCTACTTCACTTAGTTAGACTCAGTTGACTAACTATTACCTCTGATGACTGATACATTGACAGGATGATGACTCCAGAATCATTCAAGCCACACTCTAAGTTAGGAATTCAAATTAGCTATTTGGCCTATTCGAATACTATATTATGCACCTTATTGTTCAATTTTACTCATTCACTTACATTCTTATTCATTGTATAATATTGAAATTATGTTCTATTCTACTGTGTTTATGAGTGATCATTGAGTGTCTCCTTCTCTTCTTCTTTGCAACATATTTGTGAGTTTTATTGTGAGTTGCTACAACTGTCAGATCATTGCATATTATTACATGGTATCAGAGTAGGAAGCAGCTATTCGAATTGCAACAGTTGCAGCAGCAGCAGTTGCAACATTTCTTTGAGCAGCTATCTTTCACATGTGCACCAGAAGCCTCTGAGTTTCCACAGTAACTCCTGGTGCTATTACTTGATTTCATTGGATAAATCCATCGAGGTCTATCCAGGTGTGAAGCACTTAGTCCATGTGCCAAGTGTCCTTAAGCTAGTGTTTAGTCGAAGTGTAGCATTTTGTAGGGCTCGTCATTCTAGTGGTTTTTTTTTTTTTTTTTTTTAAAGGCCGTAGATCAGCATAAATAGAATACATCTTTTGAAATATGAAAAAGTATAGATGAGACTAGTTTTCAATTCTATCTTCGAGATATAAAATGACATGATATTTTGTTTTGACATCTAAACATAAATAAAATAAATAATGACACTACCTATCAATTACATATTTTAATAATACATTATTTACTAACAATGACTTTCCCTTTTATTTATATATATATATATATATATATATATATATATATTCTCCTTAATATAACAACCATATTTAGCACAACAAAATTATTTCACCACTTTCTAATTTCTTTTATCTATATATATATATATATATATATATATATATTATCTTTAATATAACCACCATATTTAACACAACAAAATTATTTCACCATTTTCTAATTTCTTTTGACCAAGCTCTATACAAGATGCACTAGTTATCTTCGATCCTTAAACTGTATAATTAATTGAGTTAACTTTCACTTAAAGATGCTAAACCCCATGTATTTCACTTTAATCTAACAACACAATGATACCATTACATGTAATTCACTTCTACCTTTTCAAATCAAATGGTCATAAAATCATATTTGCTGACATAAAATAAAAGTAATTCGCTTCTACCTTTTTCAAATGTAATCGACATAAAGATAAGACAAATGGACATAAACAAGCATAATTCAATAAATTATATTCAATACCTTAATAACTTAAAATCAATGCAATGCTTTCGGTTCTTTATTTCAATTTAATAATTTAATAATGTATATATAACTTATTTCATATTGCATCTAGACATCATTCTAATAACATCTATTAGAATTTCAGTAACGTTCCTCAACTTATAGTCACTTCATATCAAACTGAAAATAATAGGGAATTTCTCTTTACAATGTACAAATTTATTCCTCAAATGTGAAAGTTTACGTTACCTATCATATTTTATTCGATTCTCCAAGTGCTACTATTTGTAATCATTATTCTGACTTAGTTTGCTGACTGGGACAATCGTTGGCATTCCAGCAAGAGTTAATACAATACATTTTTAGTAGAGCCAAAGAAACCCACCAACTGACTAAGATTTCTCATCCCATCAAACTATGGTTCGGCATCAAATAGAAGGTCGAAAGCTTAACAACTGCCTAGTTACAGTGTAATCAATTTAGAGTAAAGGGTATCCACATGCATAATGACTGCATATGCAGATCGGTGCCCTTTTTGTCAGTTGCAGAAGTCTATTGCACATCCCTGGCTATTTCGAAATGAACGCATACACAAAAAATATAATCCATTGGCTTATAATACAGGCTATAAGAATTTCATTCCCTTACCCCCCCTCAAGATTGGTTGATCTGGGCGTGAAGAAAACAATGCAACGACATGAATTTAGTCTATACTAAGCGAAACATCATAGAGAATTCGACTTGACCATGACTCGAACCGATCAGGCCATTGGCTGTTCCGGGGATTTGGGAAGGACATTCAAAGTAATTATCTCAAAAGGTAATGCAGAGGTCAAGAGTTTAAACAGTCAAATCATAAATGGAATTTAGAGGCATATCGTTTGGGTCAAGTCGAATCCTCAATGATCCACAGGGTATAAGTTTAAGTCATAACGCTGTTCTTTTTGAAAATTGCAGATCACAAGGTTCAGATCGGGTCAATCTCACAATGTATTACAGAGCATAAGTCTAAATCAAAAGAATACAACAAAAAGATGCATGAATATAGACCCCTAACTCCTTCACTTTATAAGTGCACAATCAGATTTAAATAATATATCTATACACAAATTTGAAGTCTAAACGAATATACAACGCTACTGCACAGTTTTGAAATGCTATCGATATAGAATGCTGGGGAAAATTAAACTCAATCACCAGATCTGCAAACGCTATCAATGGAATCGCCATCGATTTGGAATGCTGGGGAATTTAAACACGATCACCAGATCTGCAAACGCTTATCAATGAAATCGCTATCGATTTGGAATGCTGGGGAATTTAGAAACAATCACCAGATCTGCAAACACTATCAAATGAAATTGTCAAACAAAATCGGGGTGGGACCACGGAGTTTGAGTGACAGAAAGCAATCTAGATCCTAAGATAAGTTCATCAGCTTTAAACTAGAAACGCAGAGCTTTTTGTAGGTCAATTATCATATTTTATTCGATCTCAGAGAGGTATTCCAGATCTGATACAATAGATCGATTCTGGAAATACCATCTAATATAAAATAGAGCTAAATGAATTCAATTGAATCGACCTTCTTGGTTGAACTCTAGAAACGCCCAAAATGATAAAACAGAGTTAAATGAATTTAAATCGAATCGCTCTTCTTGGAGAAACTCTGGAAACGCCCAAGACGAATGGAAAACAAAAATTAAAAGACTTTAACAGAAAGGTGTTCAAGATTTGATACAATAGATTGAATCAGGAAATACTATCTAATATAAAATAGAGCTAAATGAATTCAATCAAATCGAGCTTCTTGGAGAAACTCTGGAAAAGCCCAAAATGATAAAATAGAGTTAAATGAATTTAAATCGAATCGATCTTCTTGGAGAAACTCTGGAATCGCCCAAGACGAACGACAAATAAAAATTAAAAGACTTTAACAGAAAGGTGCTCAAGATCTGATACAATAGATCGATTCAGGAAATGCTATCTAATATAAAACAGATCTAGATGAATTCAATCGAATCGACCTTCTTGGATAAACTCTGGAAATGCCCAAAATGAATGGCAAATAAAATAATTAAACTTAACCTCTAGAAACAATTCTTTTTGGAAGGCTAAGTGGGATACAACTGAATTTGCATAAAATTAGATCTCTGATCAGTTTTCTTTATTATATGCCTCTAACCCTGTATGTAATGAGCTTATGTCTCAGATCTATAAAAAAAATTCCAATTTCAAGAAATATCACATTGGGTGCGGAGCCGAGATTTTGCAAATTATTTTCATACTAAGACTGAATTTAATTTTATAGAACTATATCAGTCTTCAATCATAACTGAGTTGTGTATTCTTAGGAAAATAGAATGATTCATATATACTTAAATAAATACATTATTAATCCTGAATACTGAAAGAATTTAACAAAAGAGGAAGCAATGAACCTAATTAGCTGGTCGAATCCGAGATGAAGTAAGTTGTTGTAGCAACGGCTGATCCAGCTGCCGACAAAGTTATCGATGACCCCTGGGTTGACCTCCCTACTATATCGAGTTTAATCTTCTTCACCTCGAACTCCTCAGCTCATGCAGTCATAAGAACACACACAAATAGCCTCCCGAAAGGACCTCCCAATCCTCATTCCGACTAATTCCAACTCCAAGGATCATGACATAATCTGAGATTATGATGACCATCCAGCATTAGGGAGCAAGAGAGGCCCTTCTCTCCTTCTCCTCCCTCATTATATAGCAAATTCTTGTGTGCCATGCATCTGTCCATGCACATATTTCAATTAATTTAATATTTTAATTAATTTTATTCTCAAGTACAAGTGTCTATTTCTAACTCAAAGTGTACACCTAGTTCCCTAAATCAGTGGAAGGTAGGTGTAGTTGTCTTTAAGAGAGTCCCAATTGTGTCTCACTTCTCAAATATAGTTGTTCTATATAACCACATCTTAAATCTAGATTTCTTTCATTTTTCTTTTTATAAATAAAATATTTTATTCAAAACAAAAGTTTTCTAATTTATTTCTTTTACTTTATTTTTCTTTTAAAATAATAATAAAAAGAATATTTTAATCAATGACATTTTCTATTTTATTTAATTTCTTTCTTTTTCTTTTAAAACAAAAAAAATATATTTCAACTAAAGATAAAGAAGTGATCATTGACTTTTCAATTTTGAAATCTCCTTTCTCATAAATAATACAACCATCATGATAATAAAAATAAAATATTAATTCTTTTAATATTAAGTTTTCTAGAATCTCCATAGATATTTTATTTTTATTTTATTTTATTTTTCTAATTATGCATATATGGATAATTTTATTTTCCCATTTTTCTTTGTCTAGGTACCTCTTCGGCAAGCCCTTCCAATGTAATATCCCAACTTTTTGACTATGTTATGATGTTATATCAGGTCACGACCCCAATATATGTGATTTATTATGTTTGACATAGCATTAGTTTGTTTTGATTTATTCCTTTGTGAGTTGATATATTGGGCATGGACCCTAATTTGTTTCATTATTGATATATGCGGGTCAAGAAATCCCGAATGAATAAACTATGTTGTATTATGAGAATTTGTTACAAATTATGATATACTGAGATTATTCATTTTTTTACATTATACTATGCAGAGCATGATTTACATGGTTAATTATTTAGTGTGTTGAGCATGGACTCAGAAACACACGAATGACCTATATATTGGGCTTAAGCCCTGATGTATTTAGAGGATTCTATTTCGTACTGGGCCTAAGCCCAGATGTACGTTGAGTGTTGGGCATGAACCCTGGAGCACTCCAAGCTTGAAAGAAATGATTACTGAATCCGAGGCCACTTAAATATCCTAGATGTGCCTCACAACCACATTCTAGCTCTAGTGTTGAGCAGAGGCTCCGGAATTGCACTAGTGTAACACCCATGTGAGAGTGTTGAGTTAAAAGGCTCTGAAGAGCACTCGGGGTTACTACATCTCAAGTGTTGAGTCAAGAGGACTCTGAATAGCACTTGCATGTCTTATCACAGCTAAATCGACTTGATTAAATAAATCTTATTATCATCATCTGTTGCGGGAACTACCATGTTAAAACAAGGGGATCTGACATGCAAAAAGGGAGAGACTAGAGGTGCCTTACTAGCTTACCATAACCATCCAAAGAAGTGGACCTTTCCTTAAAAAGAATTAAAAAGAAGCATCATGTGAAACAAATGCTTAAGGACAACAAAGCTAAGTATTATTATTTAAGAGTGTCAAAATATAATATGGTTATTTATTATATGTATACTTATACATAAGTGGGCTGCCACTTACTAATTATTATTTATTAATATTTAGATAGAATTGTAATCTTTATATTATTATTATTATACAAAGATTGAATATCAAAAACACTTTAATAAAACAAAGTGAGAAGTCCTAGTTCCTAATAAACTAGCAGTTAAGTAAACAAATACTATTTTTCTACTTAAATTGTTTTAAAGAAACCAGTAAATTCCAACAGTCCTATTTTCAACATTTTCCTACTTAAGCAGGACAGACCCCAAAGTTTGGGGGATCTTTTGCTTTTGGTATTATTATGCCAAGAAGAACTCTTTGCTCAAGGAAGTGAACTCTTCCCATATATTTTTGAGATCTGAACCAGCTACACACCTAGGGCCTCTACTTCTCAGTTTGCATGTCAGAACCAGCTTGGGGGGATTCTTAGTGAACCAGGAACGGTTGTAGAATCATGGTTGGGAGGAACGTAGTAGTCCCAAAGTCACCGAATCCAAGATCAATTATCAGGTCAGCTAAGAGTTAGTAGTTTCCCTAACTAGTTGGCTGAGCGTGTAGGCCAGGATCAGCAAGAACAAGCTACATTCCAATCTGAAGGCACCAAAGGACTTTCATTATGTAGACGATTTTTGTACAACAAGTTACAAAAATACCCAGGAACCCCATAATTTTAGAACCAATAAGTTACAGCTTAAATACTTGGATTCACACTAGAAAAATAAAAGTGTACCATTTGGAATCCTTTGCAACTATACAGGAGTCTTATCCAAACAAAATCACATTTCATTTTTATAAAATGTTCGCAGAGCCGAGTAACCAGTTAGACCCAGCTACTACATAAGATATTTTACATCACAGTCCCAAATTACTTTTCAAGTATTAAAATCATAGGGAAGACCCCATTCTTTCTAAATTAGCCAGTAGGAAAACAACAAACTTCGCTAGGCGAATTAGTAAGCCAAGGGCTTACGAAAGCCTCCATTCTAAACCAAGCTAAACGCATAAATACAAACAACAGGGGTGCGAGAGGTAGGGCATGAGTGAGTATGCCAGACTTACCATTACCCTAGCCACAACACCATGAACAACCGTAGCTCCCTTACCAAAGCTTCTATCACCTGACATGATAACAAGTATTATTAATTAATAGAAACCCTATCATTGTAAACCAAATGAAGGAAAGTCAAATTCCTGCGATTCATAGTTGTTCTTACCTGTTTGAGGAATTCCATCCACGCCACAGTCGAGTTCCATAGATTCTGAGTGAGTTGACCATGACTATTGCTTGGGTCAGGGCACCATCATAGCCACCCTACAAACGAGGTGCAGAACCAACAACAACTAGCCACAAGTCGAAGACAGAGCGAGAAGACAATACCCCAGGTCAATCACCAAAACCCTCGTTGACAAGCTGTTCCCCATTAAGCATTAAAGACATGAGTAAGAAGTGCAACAACCCAATGTTTAAGTGGGGGTTCAATATTTTACACCAATACTATAGTGGAGTCGTAGATTCTCAACTACCATTTGATTTGAGCAAAAGGCCTCATGGCCATAAACCTCATTTAACAAACCTTAGGTGTATGAACCCTTGTAGTACCTAACATCTTCTACCAATGGACTACCATCCCAAAGTTTAAACATAGTGATACGAATGCCCTTAGTAGAATAAGAACTAACCCTCTAGGCTAGCACGACCTTGGTGAATCTACCTGCAACCACAAATGTAAAGTATGACGTTAGTGAAATGCTAAGTAAGTCTGGCAACAACGATCTTACCCACACCTCCCGGCAACCCTACCAAGGTATGTAATTACCTTTCCTGGAGTATTATAGTAACCACCATATGAACAACATACCGTCATAAAAGGAGCTCATCACCTGAAGGTGCAGTAGACATTTGCAATTAAAACACATGACTCTTAAATAAGTGAGGAGTGTTATTTCCTACCCTTGTACCAGCATTTCAATTACAATAAAAACATGCCATCATGTTATTTCCACATCGCTTCCGCAATTCTATACTTGACACATAGAATAGACCATGTAAAATTAAAATCTTAGGCTTATATTGTCTCATACAGGTATGGATTTTTCACAATATTAAATGTAATGAATGCATTATTCTACTGAAATCTAACAACTATTGTGAGAAGGAAAAATTTTAAATTTTTGCTATTTTTGGGACATTACAAGTGGTATGAGAGCAAGGTACAAACACTATGTGACCTATTGGGCTCACTACCAAACACAGCTGTAGATACAGGAAAGTGTTTAAAATATTGTATTATGTTTTTATGAAAAGAATTAACTAACACATTGTTTTCCATCAACATATACTTATATAAATTTCATGTATCGGTAGTAGCAGAAAAATGAATGTAGAACAAGGCAGTAGTATTCGAGGCAACCTAAATTCCCCAATATGAGAGCAAGAAATTGTGGTGGAGCTCAACTTAGATTTAGCTAAATCCATGCAGCAACTACAGGCAGAATTCCAGAGTTTCAGGGATGAAAATATGCAAGAAAGAAGAGAACAACAGGCTATAAAAGAGGCCTTACTCCAAATCCTAACAAGGGAAAAACCCCATGAATAGCCTACTCTTTCCGTCAACCCTCTTAACATAAGGAAAGCAGCCAATTGGAAGAGAGGAGAGCAAGATCATAAATTAGAACCATTTGAAGAGGACTGTAAGAGCTCTTCCAGTGACAATGGCTCCCCACCTCCTTGCAAGAGAAGGAGGAAAAGTGATGACAGCTTACAAGGAGAGTTCAGAAAGATAAGAGCCCCAACATATGATGGAGAAGTTAACTCAGGGGAAAAGGCTGAAGAATGGGTGTTAGGGATGAATAAACACTTTAAAGTTCAAAATTATTCCAGTGAGATGCATGCCCAACTAGCCATATACAACCTAAATGGAAAAGCTGCCAGATGGTGACAGGACCTAAAGCACATTAAGGGACAAGAGCTACGAGACATAAGCTGGGACACTTTCAGCTGAATATTTTAGGACAAATATATGTCTAAAAGATTCTTCCACAAGAAGATAAAAGAATTTCATGAGCTGAAAATGGGTTCCCTGACTATGGAAGCTTTAATAAATCAGTTCTTAGACTTACTGCACTATGTGCCTTATATTAAGGACGACAAGGTGAAAATACAGCAGTTCTTGGGTGGGCTGCCACCAAAATTTAGAGAGAAGATAGAATTCGACATGCCCAAAACAATTGACATAACCCTACATAAATCCAAGTTGTGCTATGAGCACGGGAAGCAAAAGAACGAAAACAACAACAGAAATAGGGACAGATTCAGGACTTTCTTAGACAACCGCAGGCTGGGTTTTAGACCCCCACCTTTTCAAAAACACAACAACAGCTTCCCACCCAGCAGAGGTTTCAGCCGACCCCAAGCTTGACCAAATGCACCCCCACCACCAGCCAATAGGCCAGCCTTCAACAAAGGGGCAAAGGCAGTCCCACCAACTGTTTCTTGATGGAAATGCTAGCGACCACATTACTATAGAGACTGCCCCAACAAAACGGATGGGACTTTACACAACATCCAAAGGGAACCTACCATGGTGGACATGGCAAAAACAAGGAGGATTTATGCCACCCTTGATGGACGATAGGTAGATCATCAAGTTACCATAGTAGAAATTGGGGGTAAGATATCTAACACTACCATTTCAGTTCTAATAGACCCCGGTGCTTGCCGAAGCTACATCTTTCCTAGGATAGTAGAGACTTGCAAACTAAACCAAGAAAGTCATAAGGTACCATGGCTGGTACAACTAGCTACGGGTACCAAGCAGAAGGTTTTCGAACTAATTAAAGGCTGTGAGATTGATTTAAACAGATTCCCAACCAGAGTAGATTTAAACCTCCTACCATTAGGGTCTTATGATGTAATAATAGGCATGGATTGGTTAGAGGGACATCATGCCTTGCTAGATTTTTTGAACAAATCCATCTTATGCACTGATAGTCAAGGAAACCAAAGAACAATTCAAATTATACTTAAAGAAGTATCGGTACGACAAATATCTATATCACAAGCAAAGAAATGCTTAAGAAAGGGTTGTAAACTATTTGCAATCCACCTTCAATCAGTAGAAGCTGATAGAGAACAAAAGATCAAGGATTTCCCGATACTAGTAGAATTCAGAGACATATTTCCCCAGGAGATACCAGGGTTACCACCCAAACGGGACTTAGACTTTTCCATAGAACTAACCCCTAGATCCGTACCCATCTATAGGACTCTGTATTGTATGACTACACCAGAGCTGGTAGAGCTTAAGATACAGTTACAAGAACTAATAGACAAGGGATACATTCGACCGAGTGTGTCCCCTTGGGGAGCACCAATTCTCTTTGTTAAAAAGAAGGACGGCACGATGTGTATGTGCATCGATTACCGCCAACTCAGCAAGTTAACCATCAAGAATCGTTACCCACTCCCTAGAATCGATGACTTGTTTGACCAAGTCGGAGGAGCAAAGATCTTCTCGAAGATCGACCTACGATTCGGATATCACCAGGTGAGAATCCGTGATGAGGACATCAGTAAGACCGCGTTTCGCACCCGATATGGCCACTACGAGTTTGTAGTAATGCCTTTCGGTCTGACAAATGCACCCACCAACTTCATGTGCATGATGAACAACGTTTTCAGTAAGTACCTCGACAAGTTTGTTCTAGTCTTCATAGACAAAGAACATGAGGAACACCTACGAATAGTCCTACGGATATTGCGAGAACATCAGCTATACGCAAAATTTAGCAAGTGTGATTTCTATAGACCTCAGATACAGTACTTAGGACATATCATTTCCAAGAAGGGAATATTAGTTGATCCGGAAAATATCAAGGCTATCTAAGAATGGCCCACACCTACTTGTGTTTTCGATATAAAATCATTCTTAGGCTTAGCCGGATATTATCGAAAGTTCATTGAGAACTTCTCACGGATCGCTTGTCCCATGACTGCATTACAAAAGAAGACCATTAAGTTCATCTGGATAGACAAGTGCGAGGAAATTTTTCAGAAGTTAAAACAACTTCTGATTAGCGCACCAATTTTACAAATTGCCGATCCCAATGGGGACTTCGTAGTTTGCACCGATGCAAGCAAGGAATGACTCGGCGTAGTCCTTATGCAGGATGACTTTTCCATCTGCTATGAGTCAAGGAAGTTAAAGGAACATGAGAAAAAATATCCTACTCATGACCTCGAATTAGTCACCATTATCCACAGTCTAAAGATGTGGAGGCATTACCTCATGGGTGAGAAATTTCTACTAAAGACGGACAACATGAGTCTAAAATATATGTTCGATCAACCAGACCTAAATGCTAGACAGGATAGGTGGTTAGCCTTCCTTAGTGAGTATCACTTTGAACTAAAACACATCAAGGGGAAAGAAAACAAGATCACCGATGCCTTAAGTTTACGAGCTCATATGTTATATGAGGTAACCGAAAGTCAGACGAACTCCGACTTACACGACAGAATTAGAACGGCATGCCAAAATGACCGGTTCTATGTCGAGATCCTTAAAAAGATCCAGGAAGATAGGATTTTCCAACAACAGAAAGAATACAAGATAGATGAATCAGGATTGTTGTGGTCGAAGGAAAGACTTTACATTCCCGAGGGAGGAGACATTAGACCTAACATACTCACTGAATTCCATCAGAGCCCCTATTCACGACACCCCGAATATAACAAGATGATTTCAGCCGTAAATAAACACTACTTTTGGCCTAAGCTGAAATCCGACATCGCATTGTTCATCACGAATTGTTAGGAATGTTAGTTTGTCAAAGCATAACACAAACACCCCTCCAGAATACTTCAACCATTACCCATTCCAGAATGGAAGTGGGAGGTAATAAGTATGGATTTCATTATAGGTATACCCAAGACTAAGAAACAAAACGACTCCATCTTCATAGTAGTAGACAAGCTGCCAAAAGCCACACATTTTATACCAGTAAAATCTACCTACAAGGCAGTTCACATTGCGAAAATCTTCCTAAAGGAGATTTTTCGGTTACATGGGATACCCAAAGCAATTATCTCGGATCAAGACACAAATTTCACTAGTTACATTTGGAGAGCACTATTCTCCAGGTTAGAAACACAAATACAGTTTAGTACCACATATCACCCCGAGCCGACGGACAGACGGAACGAATAAACCAAATCCTGGAGGATATGCTGAGAATGTATGTCATGAACAATCCCACTAATTGGGAAGACTACTTACACCACACAGAGTTTGTATACAACAACGGTTATCAAACCTCATCCAAAATGAGTCCCTTCGAAGTACTCTATGGTCGAAAGTGTCGGACCCCCATCACCTGGGATAGCCCAGTGGACAGGCTTATGCTAGGGCCAGATTTACTAAAAGACATGGAACAACTAGTCTCCAAGGTGCAACTGAATTTAAACGAGGCACAAGTCTACCAAAAGAGTTACGCATACAAGAAAAGAAAGGACAAAGACTACCAAATTGGTGAACATGTTTTCCTAAGAATAAAAGTGAAACGAAGTTCGTTAAGCTTGGGACATTGCGGTAAACTAGCCCCAAGGTTTTGTGGACCGTTTGAGATACTGGGCAAGAAGGGTCAAGTAGCAAATGAGTTAGCCCTACCAACACACATAAAAGTTCATAATGTTTTTCATGCTTCTTTATTAAATAAATATGTATACGATACTAAACATGTTATTGATTGGTCCTTATTACAGGTGGAGCCCGAAGGGGAGTTCACACCAGAACCACTCCACATTCTGGACAAGAGAGAGGTCCAGCTTAGGAGGAGGACCATTACTTAGCTGAAAGTGGAATGGAGGCACTTTGGACTAGATGAGGCCACTTGGGAAAATGAGGCTACCATGAGAGAGGCATACCCCACCTTGTTTCATGATCTCATTCCTAGTCCCTAGAAACACCAGGACGGTGTTGTTCTAAGCGGGGAGGGATGTAATATCCCAACTTTTTGACTAACTATGTTATGATGTTATATCGTGTCGTGGCCCCAGTATATGTGATTTATTATGTTTGACATAGCATTAGTTTGTTTTGATTTATTCCTTCTTGAGTTGATATATTGGGCAAGGACCCTGATTTGTTTCATTATTGATATATGCGGGGAAGGAAAGCCTGAATGAATAAACTATGTTGTATTATGAGAATTGGTTACAAATTATGATATAGTGAGATTATTCCTTTTTTTACATTATACTGTGCAGAGCATGATTTACATGGTTGATTATTTAGTGTGTTGAGCGTGGACTTAGAAACACACGAATGACCTATATACTGGGCTTAAGCCCTGTTGTATTTAGAGGATTCTATTTCGTACTGGGCCTAAGCCCCGATGTATGTTGAGTGTTAGGCATGAACCCTGGAGCCCTCCAAGCTTGAAAGAAATGATTACCATATCTGAGGCCACTTAAATGTCATAGATGTGCCTCACAACCACATTCTAGCTCTAGTGTTGAGCAGAGGCTCTAGAATTGTACTAGCGTAACGCCCATGTTAGAGTGTTGAGTTAAAAGGTTTTGAAGAGCACTCGGGGTTACTACATCTCAAGTGTTGAGTCAAGAGGACTCTAAATAGCACTTGCGTGTCTTATCACAACTAATTCAACTCGGTTAAATAAATCTTATTATCATCATCTACTGCGGGAACTACCATGTTAAAATGAGGGAATCTGACATGCAAAAAAGGAGAGACTAGAGGTGCCTTACCAGCTTACCGAAACCGTCCAAAGAAGTGGACCTTTCCTTAAAAAGAATTAAAAAGAAGCATCATGTGAAACAAATGCTTAAGGACCACAAAGCTAAGTATTATTATTTAAGAGTTTAAAATATAATATGGTTATTTATTATATGTATACTTATACATAAGTGGGATGCCACTTACTAATTATTATTTATTAATATTTAGATAGAATTGTAATCTTTATTATGTTATTATTATACAAAGATTGAATATCAAAAAAACTTTAATAAAAGAAAGTGAGAAGTCCTAGTTCCTAATAAACTAGTAGTTAAGTAAACAAATACTATTTTTCTAATTAAATTGTTTTAAAGAAAGTAGTAAATTCCAATAGTCCCATTTTCAAGATTTTCCTACTTAAGGAGGACAGACCCCAAAGTTTGGGGGATCTTTTGCTTTTGGTATTATTATGCCAAGAAGAACTCTCTGCTCAAGGAAGTGAACTCTTCCCATAGATTTTTGAGATCTGGACTAGCTACACACCTAGGGCCTCTACTTCTTAGTTTTTATGTCAGAACTAGCTCGGGGGGATTCTTATTGAACCAGGAACGGTTGTACAATCATGGTTGGGACGAACGTGGTAGTCGTAAAGTCATCCAATCCAAGATCAATTATCAGGTCAACTAAGAGTCAGTAGTTTCCCTAACTAGTTGGTTGAGTGTGCAGGCTAGGATCAGCAACAACAAGCTACAAGGATCAACAGGTCATCATCAGTAGGACAAGCTACAGAAATCAACAGGTATGAATTGTTTATAAAACCCTCCTACGTTTTATATTTCTTTATAAATGCAATGTCAAAATAGAAAGGTCCTCAGTATCAGTTTTTGTTTACCAACTTTTCTCAGACTCCAATGGCATTCCCAACAGAACTAGCCAACTAGTCTTTGCTAGTCATTTGTATTGTTTAAACTGTTATAATATGCGAATCGTTGATTTTAACTCAGCAAGATTTATAGTATTTAATTTCTCTTATCTAAAACCTTATTTTAAATTACAAACAAAATCACTTAGCTACATAAATCAAAATTTTAAACAGAAATCATTGATCCAAACATTTCAAAACCCTAGAAGTACAAATTTATAGTAACAAAAATGCACCATCAATCCTTGTATGATTTTTCCTATCTATTCTAAATCTGAAACAAGTCTGTTATATAAATTTATACATCTACCCTTTTTTTGAATCTAAGTAGTACTTGTCTTTCTTTAAAAAAAAAATGAAATCTACACATACTACATTTTAAACGAAGGCAATAGATAGAACCGAAACCATGGTATTCTTTTATACATTTCTCTTTTCCCAATGCAAAACATGCATCACACTTAGCCATCGCTATCCACCAGCACCTAGTACATTAAGGAGACATAGATTTTTTTTTTATAGATACACAGACTCATACTTTATCCAATCAAGAACTAATACTAACAAGCATACATCGTAGATCAACAACGTTTAGAAATGTCGAGAGTTACAAACACAGATGCCCAGCGAAAACAGAGATTTAGGATCAAATCCCATGGCTTCCACACCCAAAAACTGGTAGGTAATTCCTATAGGACCTATGGTCCTCAATAGCAAAAACAAAAATGCTAAGTATAGCCTTGAAACCCTCACCATGCAAATATCCATTCTATCCACGCAACCAGTAAGTAAAGCAAGATTTTCTTAGTTAAAATCTAACCACATTGCGAAAACAGAGGCGTAGAAGACTTTCCTATATTCTTTTACAGGAAACCCATTGTTTACATAGAAGCACCATAGAAATATCCAATCTAGTTATCAAGTACAAATAAAACCAGTATACGAAGCATAGCTACATTCCAATTTGAAGGCACCAAAGGCCTTTCATTATGTAGACGATTTTTGTACAATAGGTTACAAAAACACCCAGGAACCCCGTAATTTTAAAACCAATAAGTTAAAGCTTAAATACTTGGATTCACACGAGAAAAATAGAAATGTACCATTTGGAATCCTTTGCAACTATACAGGAGTCTTATCCAAACAAAATCGCATTTCATTTTTATAAAATGTTCGCAGAGCCGAGTAACCAGTAAGACCCAACTACTACATAAGATATTTTACATCACAGTCCCAAATTACTTTTCAACTATTAAAATCAAAGGGAAGACCCCATTCTTTCTGAATTAGCTAGTAAGAAAACAACAAACTTCCCCAGGCGAATCAGTAAGCCAAGGGCTTATGAAAGCCTCCATTCTAAACTAGGATAAACGCATACATACAAAATCCAGGGCTGCGAGAGGTAGGGCATGAGTGAGTACGCCAGACTTACCATTACCCTAGCCACAACACCATGAACCGTCGTAGCTCCCTTACCAAAGCTTCTATCACCTGCCATGATAACAAGTATTATTAATTAGTAGAAACCCTATCATTGTAAACCAAATGAAGGAAAGTCAAATTCCTGTGATTTAGAGTTGTTCTTACCTGTTTGAGAAATGCCATCCATGCCACAGTCGAGTTCGATAGATTTCTGAGTGCGCTGACCAAGAGCATTGCTCGGGTCAGGGTGCCATCATAGCCACCCTTCAAACGAGGTGCAGAACCAACAACAACCAGCCACAAGTCGAAGATAGAGTGAGAAGACAATACCCCAAGTCAATCACGAAAACCCTCATTGATAGGCTATTCCCGATTAAGTATTAAAGACATGAGTAAGAAGCGCAACAACCCAATGTTTAAGTGGAGGTTCAATATTATACACCAAGACTATAGTGGAGTCGTAGATTCTCAACTACCATTTGATTTGAGCAAAGGGCCTCATGGCCATAAACCTCATTTAACAAACCTTAGGTGTATTAACCCTTGTAGTACCTAACATCTTCTACCAATGGACTACCATCCCAAAGATTAAACATAGTGATACGAAGGCCCTTAGTAGAATAAGAACTAGCCCTGTAGGCTAGCGCGACCTTGGTGAATCTACCTGCAACCACAAATGTAAAGTATGATGTTAGCGAAATGCTAAGTAAGACTGGCAACCACGATCTTACCCACACCTCCCGGCAACCCTGCCGAGGTATGTAATTACCTTTCCTGGAGTATTAGAGTAACCACCTTATGAACAACATACCGTCATCAAAGGATCTCATCACTAGAAGGTGCAATAGACATTCGCAATTAAAACAAATGACTCTTAAATCAGTGAGGAGTGTTATTTCCTACCCTTGTACCAGCATTTCAATTACAATAAAAACATGCCATCATGTTATTTCCACATCGCTTCCACAATTCTATGCTTGACACATAGAATAGACCATGTAAAATTAAAATCTCAGGCTTATATTGTCTCATACAGGTATGGATGTTTTTCACGATATTAAATGTAATGAATGCATTATTCTACTGAAATCTAACAACTATTGCAGGAAGGAAAAATTTTAAATTTTTGCTATTTTTGGGACATTACAAGTGGTACCAAAGCAAGTTACAAACACTAAGTGACCTATTGGGCTCACTACCAAACACAGCTGCAGATACAGGAAAGTGTTTAAAATATTGTATTATGTTTTTACGAAAAGACTTAACTAACACATTGTTTTCCATCAACAGATACTTATATAAATTTCAAGTACCAATAGTAGCATAAAAATGAGTGCAGAACAAGGAAGCAGTATACGAGGAAACCTAAGTTCCCCACCATGAGAGAAAGAAATTGTGGTGGAGCTCAACTCAGATTTAGATAAATCCATGCAACAACTACAGGCAGAATTCCAGAGTTTTAGGGACGAAAATATGCAAGAAAGAAGAGAACAACGGGCTATAAATGAGGCCTTACTCCAAATCCTAATAGGGGCAAAACCCGATGAATAGCCTACTCTTTCCATCAACACTCTTAACACAAGGAAAGCAGCCAACTGCAAGATAGGAGAGAAAGAAGATCATAAATTAGAACCATTGGAAGAGGACTGTAAGAGTTCTTCCAATGACAATGGCTCCCCACATCCTTCCAAGAGAAGGAGGAAAAGTGATGACAGCTTACAAGGAGAGTTCAGAAATATAAGAGCCCCAACATATGATGGAGAAGTTAACTCAGGGGAAAAGGCTGAAGAATGGGTGTTAGCGATGAATAAATACTTTAAAGTTCATAATTATTCCAGTGAGATGCAAGCCCGACTAGCCATATACAACCTAAATGGAAAAGCTGCCAAATGGTGGTGGGACCTAAATCACCTTAAGGGACAAGAGCTACGAGACATAAGCTGGGACACTTTCAGCTGAATATTTCAGGACAAATATATGTCTGAAAGATTCTTCAACAAGAAGATAAAAGAATTTCATGAGCTGAAAATGGGTTCCCTGACTATGGAAGCTTTCATAAATCGGTTCTTAGACTTGTTGCACTATGTGCCTTATATTAAGGACGAGAAGGTGAAAATCCAGCAGTTCTTGGGTGGGCTACCACCAAGCTTTAGAGAGAAGATAGAATTCGACATGCCCAAAACCCTTGACATAACCCTACATAAATCCAGAATGTGCTATGAGCACGGGCAGCGAAGGAACGACAACATCAACAGAAATAGGGATAGATTCTGGACTTTCTCAGACAACCGCAGGCCAGGTTTTAGACCCCCACCTTTTCGAAAACATAACAATAGATTCCCACCCAGCAGAGGTTTCAACCGACCCCAAGCTTGACCAAATGCACCCCCACCACCAGCCAACAGGCCAGCCTTCAACAAAGGGGAAAAGGTAGTCCCACCAACTGTTTCTTGTTGGAAATGCCAGGGACCACATTACTATAGAGACTGCCCCAACAAAACAAATGGGACTTTACACAACATCCAAACGGAACCTACTGTGGGGGACATGGAAAAAACAAGGAGGATTTATGCCGCCCTTGATGGACGACAGGAAGATCATCAATCTACCATAGTAGAAATTTGGGGTAAGATATCTAACCCTGCCATTTCAGTTCTAATAGACCCCAGTGCTTGCCGAAGTTACATCTCTCCTAGGATAATAGAGACTTGCAAACTAAACCAAGAAAGTCACAAGGTACCATGGTTGGTACAACTAGCTACGGGTACCAAGCAGAAGGTTTCCGAACTAATTAAAGGCTGTGAGATTGATTTAAACGGATTCCCAACTAGACTAGATTTAAACCTCCTACCATTAGGGTCTTATGACATAATAATAGGCATGGATTTGTTAGAGGGACATCATGCCTTGCTAGATTGTTTAAACAAATCCATCTTATGCACAGATAGTCAAGGAAACCAAAGAACGATTCAAGGTATACCTAAAGAAGTATCGGTACGACAGATATCTGCATTACAAGCAAAGAAATGCTTAAGAAAGGTTGTAAACTATTTGCAATCCACCTTCAATCAGTAGAAACCGATAGAGAACAAAAGATCGAGGATTTCCCCATACTAGTAGAATTCAGAGATGTATTTCCCGAGGAGATACCAAGGTTACCACCCAAATGGGACTTAGACTTTTATATAGAACTAACCCCTGGATTCATACCCATCTCTAGGAATCCGTACCGTATGAGTACACCAGAGCTGGTAGAGATACATTCGACCAAGTGTGTCCCCCTGGGGAGCACCAATTCTCTTTGTTAAAAAGAAGGACAACACGATGTGTATGTGCATCGATTACCACCAACTCAGCAAGTTAACCATCAAGAACCATTATCCACTCCCTAGAATCGATGACTTGGTTGACCAAGTCGGAGGAGCAAAGATCTTCTCGAAGATCGACCTGTGATCCACATATCACTAGGTGAGAATCCGTGATGAGGACATCAGTAAGATCGTGTTTCATACCCGATATGGCCACTACAAGTTTGTAGTAATGCCTTTCAGTCTGACGAATGCACCCTCCAACTTCATGTGCATGATGAACAACGTTTTCAGTAAGTACCTCGACAAGTTTGTTTTAGTCTTCATAGACGATATCCTGATCTATTCAAATAATGAAGAAGAACATGAGAAACACCTCCGAATAGTCCTACGGATATTGCGAGAACATCAGCTATACACAAAATTTAGCAAGTGTGATTTCTATAGGCCTCAAATACAGTACTTAGGACATATCATTTTTGAGAAGGGAATAGGATTTGATCCTGAAAAGATCAAGGCTATCGAAGAATGGCCCACACCTACTTGTGTTTTTGATATACGATCATTCCTAGGCTTAGCCGGATATTATCAAAAGTTCATTGAGAACTTCTCGTGGATCGCTTGTCCCATGACCATATTACAGAAGAAGACCATTAAGTTCATATGGACAGACAAGTGCGAGGAAAGTTTTCAGAAGTTAAAACAACTTTTGATTAGCACACCAATTTTACGAATTGCCGACCCCAATGGGGACTTCGTAGTTTGCACCGATGCAAGCAAGGAAGGACTCGATGGACTCCCTATGCAAGATGACTTTTCCATCTGCTATGAGTCAAGGAAGTTAAAGGAACGTGAGAAAAACTATCCTACTCATGACCTCGAATTAGCCGCCATTATCCACGCTCTAAAGATGTGGAGGCATTACCTCATGGGTGAGAAATTTCTACTAAAGATGGACAACATGAGTCTAAAATATTTGTTTGATCAACCATACCTCAATGCTAGACAGGCTAGGTGGTTATCCTTCCTTAGTGAGTATCACTTTGAACTCAAACATATCAAGGGGAAAGAAAACAAGATCGCTGACACCTTAAGTTGACAACCTAATATGTTATATGAGGTAACTGAAAGTCGGATGGACTCCGAATTACATGAAAAAATTATAACGGCATGCCAAAATGACCGGTTCTATGTCGAGATCCTTAAAAAGATCCAGGAATATAGGCTTTTCCAACGACAGAAAGAATACAAGATAGATGAATCAGGATTGTTGTGGTCGAAGGAAAGACTTTACATTCCCGAGGGAGGAGACATTAGACCTAACATACTCACCGAATTCCATTAGAGCCCCTATTCACGACACCCCAGATATCACAAGATGATTTCAGCCGTAACGAAACACTACTTTTGGCCTAAGTTGAAATCCAACATCGCATTGTTCATCATGAAGTGTCAAGAATGTCAGTTGGTCAAAGCAGAACACCAACACCCCTCCGGACTACTTCAACCATTACCCATTCCGGAATGGAAGTGGGAGGTAATAAGTATGGATTTAA
Source organism: Larix kaempferi (assembly GCA_027924585.1). Taxonomy (NCBI): domain Eukaryota; kingdom Viridiplantae; phylum Streptophyta; class Pinopsida; order Pinales; family Pinaceae; genus Larix; species Larix kaempferi. The sequence continues at coordinate 9,088,205 of BSBM01000893.1, forward strand.
TTACAGGCCTACCCAAGAGTAAGAAACAAAACGACTCCATCTTCGTAGTAGTAGACAAGCTGTCGAAAGCCACACATTTTATACCAGTAAAATCTACTTACAAGGCAGTTCACATTGCGGAAATCTTCCTAAAGGAGATTTTTCGGTTACATGGGATACCCAAAGCAATTATCTCGGATCGAGACACAAAGTTCACTAGTTACTTTTGGAGAGCACTGTTCTCCAGGTTAGAAACACAACTATAGTTTAGTACCGCATATCACCGCCGAACTGACGGACAGACGGAACGAGGAAACCAAATCCTGGAGGATATGCTGAGAATGTATGTCATAAACAATCCCACTAAGTGGGAAGACTACTTACACCTCATAGAGTTTGCATACAACAATGGTTATAAAACCTCATCCAAAATGAGTCCCTTCGAAGTACTCTACGGCTGAAAGTGTCGGACCCCCGTCACCTGGGATAGCTCGGTGGACAAGCTTATGCTAGGGCCAGATTTACTAAAAGACTTGGAACAACTAGTCTCCAAGGTGCGACTGAATTTAAAAGAGGCACAAGACCACCAAAAGAGTTACGCAGACAAGAAAAGAAAGGACAAAGACTACCAAATCGGTGGACATGTTTTCCTAAGAATAAAAGTGAAACAAAGTTCGTTAAGCTTGGGACATTGCGGTAAACTAGCCCCAAGGTTTTGTGGACCGTTTGAAATACTGGGTAAGAAGGGTCGAGTAGCAAATGAGTTAGCCCTACCAGCACACATAAAAGTTCATAATGTTTTTCATGCTTCTTTATTAAATAAATATGTATACGATACTAAACTTGTTATTGATTGGTCCTTATTACAAGTGGAGCCCGAAGGGGAGTTCACACCAGAACCACTCCACATTCTGGACAAGGGAGAGGTCCAGCTTAGGAGGAGGACCATTACTCAACTGAAAGTGCAATGGAGGCAATTTGGACTAGATGAGGCCACTCAGGAGAATGAGGCTACCATGACAGAGGCATACCCCGCCTTGTTTCATGATCTCATTTCCAGTCCCTAGAAACACCGAGACGGTGTTGTTCTAAGCGGGGAGGGATGTAATATCCCAACTTCTTGACTAACTATGTTATGATGTTATATCGGGTCACGGCCCCAGTATATGTGATTTATTATGTTTGACATAGCATTAGTTTGTTTTGATTTATTACTTTGTGAGTTGATATATTGGGCATGGACCCTGATTTGTTTCATTATTGATATATGCGGGGCAGGAAAGCCCAAATGAATAAACTATGTTGTATTATGAGAATTGGTTACAAATTATGATATACTGATATTATTCCTTTTTTTACATTATACTGTGTAGAGCATGATTTACATGGTTGATTATTTAGTGTGTTGATCATGGACAACCACATATCCTAGATGTGGCTCACAACCACATTCTAGCTCTAGTGTTGAGCAAAGGCTCTGGAATTGCACTAGCGTAACACCCATGTGAGAGTGTTGAATTAAAAGGCTCTGAAGAGCACTCGGGGTTACTACATCTCAAGTGTTGAGTCAAGAGGACTCTGAATAGCACTTGCGTGTCTTATCACAGCTAATTCTACTTGATTAAATAAATTTTATTATCATCATCTACCGCGGGAACTACCATGTTAAAATGAGGGAATTTGACATGCAAAAAGGGAGAGACTAGAGGTGCCTTACCAACTTACCGAAACCGTCCAAATAAGTGGACCTTTCCTTAAAAAGAATTAAAAAGAAGCATCATGTGAAACAAATGCTTAAGGGCCACAAAGCTAAGTATTTTTATTTAAGAGTTTCAAAATATAATATGGTTATTTATTATATGTATACTTATACATAAGTGGGCTGCCACTTACTAATTATTATTTATTAATATTTAGATAGAATTGTAATCTTTATATTATTATTATTATACAAAGATTGAATATCAAAAACACTTTCATAAAACAAAGTGAGAATTCCTATTTCCTAATATAATAGCAGTTAAGTAAACAAATACTATTTTTCTAATTAAATTGTTTTAAAGAAACCAGTCAATTCCAACAGTCCTATTTTCAAGATTTTCCTACTTAAGGAGGACAAACCCCAAAGTTTGGGGGATCTTTTTCTTTTGGTATTATTATTCCAAGAAGAACTCTCTGCTCAAGGAAGTGAACTCTTCCCACAGATTTTTGAGATCTAAACCAGCTACACACCTAGGGCTTCTACTTCTTAGTTTGCATGACAAAACCATCTCGGGGGGATTCTTACTGAACCAGGAATGGTTGTAGAATCATGGTTGGGAGGAACATGATAGTCCCAAATTCATCCAATCCAAGATCAATTATCAAATCAACTAAGATTCAGTAGTTTCCCTAACTAGTTGGCTGAATGTGCAAGCCAGGATCAGCAAGAACAAGCTACAGGGATCAACAGGTCATCATCAGCAGGACAAGCTACAGAAATCAACAGGTATGAATTGTTTATAAAACCCTTCTACGTGTTATATTTCTTTATAAATGCAATGTAAAAATAGCAAGGCCCTTAGTATCATTTTTTGTTTACCAAGTTTTCTAAGACTCGAATGGCATTCCCAGCAGAACTAGCCAACTAGTCTTTGATAGTCATTTGTATTGTTCAAACTGTTAGAATATGCGAATCGTTGATTTTAACTCAGCAAGATTTATAGTATTTAATTATTCTTATCTAAACCCTTATTTTAAATTACAAACAAAATCAGTTAGCTATGTAAATCAAACTTTTAAATAGAAATCATTAATCCAAACATTTCGAAACCCTAGAAGTAAAAATTTATAGTAACAGAAATGCAGCATCAATCCTTGTATGATTTTTCCTATCTATTCTAAATCTAAAACAAGTCTGTTATATAAATTTATACATGTACCCTTTTTTTTTCGATCTAAGTAGTACTTGTCTTTCTTTAAAAAAAAAACGAAATCTACACATACTACATTTTAAACGAAGGCAATAGATAGAACCGAAACCATGGTATTCTTTTATACATTTCTCTTTTCCCAATGCAAAACACGCATCACACTTAGCCATTGCTATCCACCAACACCTAGTACATCAAGGAGACATAGTTTTTTTTTTATAGATACACAGACCCATACTTTATCCAATCAAGAACTAATACTAACAAGCATACATCGTAGATCAACAACGTTTAGAAATGTCGAGAGTTACAAACACATATGCCCAGCGAAAACAGAGATTTAGGATCAAATCTTATGGCCTCCATGCCCAAAAACTGGTAGGTAATTCCTGCAGGACCTATGGTCTTCAATAACAAAAAGAAAAAATTTGAGTGCAACTTTGAAACCCTCACCATGCAAATATCCATTCTATCCACACAACCAGTAAGCAAACCGAGATTTTCTTAGATAAAATCTAACCACATTATGAAAAAAGAGGCATAGAAGACTTTCCTATATTCTTTTAAAGGAAACCCATTGTTTACACAGAAGCACCATAGCAATATCCAATATAGTTATCAAGTACAAATAAAACCAGTATACGAACCATAGCTACATTCCAATCTGAAGGCGCCAAAGGCCTTTCATTATGTAGACGATTTTTTTACAACAGGTTACAAAAACACCTAGGAACCGCATAATTTTAGAACCAATATGTTACAGCTTAAATACTTGGATTCACACAAGAAAAATAGAAATGTACCATTTGGAATCCTTTGCAACTATACAGGAGTCTTATCCAAACAAAATCGCATTTCATTTTTATAAAATGTTCGCAAAGTAGAGTAACCAGTAAGACCCAGCTACTACATAAGATCTTTTACATCATAGTCCCAAATTACATTTCAACTATTAAAATCACAGGGAAGACCCCATTCTTTCTGAATTAGCCAGTAGGAAAACAACAAACTTCCCCAGGCAAATCAGTAAGCCAAGGGCTTACAAAAGCCTCCATTCTAAACTAGGCTAAACGCATACATACAAACACCAGGGGTGCGAGAGGTAGGGCATGAGTGAGTATGCCAAACTTACCATTACCCTAGCCACATCACCATGAATTGTCGTAGCTCCCTTACCAAAGCTTCTATTACCTGCCATGATAAAAAGTATTATTAATTAGTAGAAACCCTATCGTTGTAAACCAAATGAAGGAAAGTCAAATTCCTGCGATTCAGAGCTATTCTTACCTGTTTGAGGAATGCTATCCATGCCACAGTCGAGTTCCATAGATTCTGAGTGCAGTGACCATGAGTATTGCTCGAGTCAAGGCACCATCACAGCCACCCTACAACGAGGTGCAGAACCAATAACAACTAGCCACAAGTTGAAGATAGAGCGAGAAGACAATACCCCAAGTCAATCACAAAAACCCTCGTTGACAGGTTGTTCCCCATTAAACTTTAAAGACATGAGTAAGAAGCGCAATGTCACGAAACCAAAATTTCGTAAATTTTAAAACTTTTCTAAATGACTAAAATGCCACTAAAATATATGCAGAAATATAAAGTGTGAGTTATTTTCTTTTAAATACTACTTACGGATAATTAAAACTTTGCCACATTTATTACTGTTTATAAATGTAGTTATGATATTCAAGAAAAAGATTACTCAAATGAAATTTATGTGTATAAGTACTATCTCCCGTCATTTTGCACTAATAAGATAGATGTTCTATTTGGAACTAAAATCAATTCTTAACTTGAGATTTCAACCATTTCTTTTATCCTCCCAATAGAAGAACCTAAATGATAACAACGTAATCAAAAATCATAAGAGGAACATATTAGCATCATACATCATGTAGACATCCAACCTTCTATAGGAATCACATACATCATAATAATCATAAACATTTTTAAGAACAAAAACAAATACTCATACATAAGACACATTGAGAAACACCATAGGCCACATAAGAGACAAAGGATAACGTGGTTCACCCGTACACGGGCTAGTCCACAAAGGTGTGTGCATCTTTCATTAATTCGTCAAAAATTCAGTGTTACAATCTGCCATATAACGATGGCTTTCCACTTGCTCGAATCCCTATTTAAGAGAGAGCATATTTAAAACTTCACAAGGTCTAACTTAGACAATGTAGGGGTTTTACCTAAAGAACTATCTAACTACTATTGCAAATGAATTTAAACTTCAACCTTTCTCAAGGTCTTGTAACCAAACGTTTGTTCAATCATTATAATGTTAAACAAGTATTGCCACTTCTTTTATACCACTTAGGATACTTATACCTAAATGGAAACAATTCATAAATCATTACAATCATTGGAATACCATACTCTAGTCATTATATTCCAACCATAGAAGTTTGTCCTCAAGCTAACTAATATTGTCAAGTTAAGGGCTTCGTTTCATACATTTATATTAACTCACATTTGAACGTTCTAAGTATACCATAATAGGTCACAAATTAACCAGTAGAATAACATAAGATTCTTATAAAAATGAAGGCCCATATACCCTATTTGCAAGGGAGGAAGATCCAGATAACTCCTAATATCACAACACTAAATCCTATCCTAACCTATGTTCCTGAGCTTATTGAGAAAGTCAGGTATAGATTTAAGGGGTGTTAACAACGACATTCTTAGTTTATCTAATATATGCATCAAATCTAAAATTACTGGTAGTTATTTGAGTCAATCATACCAGTAATAGATTATTTCAGGCGTCAACCTTCCAAATTTCCTGCGCACTTTAACTTGGGACATTTTCAACATGCATGGCGTCAAACTTCCAAATTTCCTGCGCACTTTAACTTGGGACATTTTCAACATGCATGGCGTCAAACTTCCAAATTTCCTGCGCACTTTAACTTGGGACATTTTCAACATGCATATATATATATATATATAATGTAAAACATTCTGTATGTAGGAGTTTACGCATCGTGCCAAACAACAAATCGCAATAGTTTATCCAACTAAAGGTGGATAATGGTCGATTTCGGTCCCTTCTATAAATGACAAAAAAAAAAAAAAAACACACAATAAAGACCCATACTAATCCCATTCTAATTAAGAGTTAAATACTATATCTCGCCTCTTTAGAGATATTGATTATAATTAAAATGACTGGCAAAAATAGCAAAAAGTGTTCCCTCCAGCAGGTAGAGATCCGGAAGCACTTGTTTAAACACAAAGATCCTGTATTAACACAAACCTGCATTATCCTATAATCGTAGACACATATCTTCTTCTCAACACTATCCAAAACTATATCTCAATTTGCTTTTGAGCAAGGATCAATTCTCTAAACAGTAAAGATCTGCGTTCTAACCTACATGACAGAGTTCAAAATTACGGACTCAGAGTATTCTATTAAGAACGCAGAGAATCTCTAAAGAGTTTTTATGACAACACGCCTTTACCCATTTTAGAAGATTGACTGTTTAAGTTAAAGCAGTTTAAGTTCTGGAAATGCCAATAGTTGAAGTCAACCATTGAGGTTTAAGAAATCAATCCCAAGATCGAACCTCGAATGCCCTATAGGTTAATTATTTTTTTGTTATTTTCTTTTATAACTTAACTTTCACATCTTCATTCCACTTGGAAATGCTTTAAGAGAAGAAACAGTTCTACGTCTATCAGTATTTAAATTCATTAAATGTCTTCGTAACATTGATCTTACATGTGTCCTTACCCTTTTTTTCCTGCTAACTAGAAGGTTATTACGTGGACCTACCACTTACTTAGCTGTGGCTAAAACCCTCCCACCTTTTCTGGTATGCAGGTTCCTATAATTCTCTGGAAAATACCATGATGTCCATGACAAGGTATGATAAATTTCTCTTTAGCAGATCATTTTAATATAGCATACCACCATCCATGTTCATAGGTTTTGACTGAAACAAAATGTATAACAAATGGTTCTAAGGCGAACCCTTTATACCATACTATCAAGGTTGTAAAGGCATAATTCATATGTCCAAGTAGCATGTTTACAATAAGAATACCAATGTTTAAAATAAAACATGAAATGATGAAATTCGATTATCACTATGTGTATTACTTACTAGGAGATTTTAAAAGTACTACACATTAATCTATACGCCTTTCATAAATGGAATGATCTGCAAAAATACTGTCATTTAAAACAGGGTACCTTATGCTTACTACGAAGCTCAGCGAGTAAATAAAGACAAGTGACACCGCCCTATGTATGTGGTTGATAGAACACCACCTGCGTCTCGACAGGATACCTGTACTGGGATCATTTACTATTTCAGATGGTCATGTGACTACACTTCAATTGCGTGAAGGTTTTATGGTGCCACCTGCACTTGAAAGGACAGGGCTGGTGTCTTGGCGTTGGAATAAGTGACTCCTCCACAGAATTCGAAAACTCTCTGGAAAATATTGATCTTTTGGGCATTCGAAATAGGGTTTACAATTTTCGTTCACTCAAACCCTGGAGATAACGCAGGCTACCTCGACCCTTGCTATCTCCTGCGATGAGGAGGATAGACTAACATGTCAACAGACTATTTCAGAGGGAGTTCTACTCACTTTAAGGTGCAACCAATGTGCCCCTGCAATTGCCTCGGAGGTAAACTTCAAATGTAATTTCGATTTTCTTTCCACTAGTTTTGAAATGCAAATCTATCTCCATTATGTTAATAATGCACTGTTTAATAATGATGCAGATATCCCCAGTTCGAGACAATACAGGTTTGCAGAGGAAACTTGGCTGCTAATGGTAAGTGGTATCGTTCCTTTGCCTTTCTATGACGACGGGAAAACCTGGGAAGGACACATGTAAGATCAATGTTACGAAGACATTTAATGAATTTAAATACTGATAGACGTAGAACTGTTTCTTCTCTTAAAGCATTTCCAAGTGGAATGAAGATGTCAAAGTTAAGTTATAAAAGAAAAGAACAAATTTTATTTTTTATTTTTTTATTTTTTATGGAGATTCCACACGCAACAACCCAATGTTTAAGTGGAGGTTCAATATTTTACACCAAGACTATAGTTGAGTTGTAGATTCTCAACTACCATTTGATTTGAGAAAAGGGCCTCATGGCCATAAACCTCATTTAACAAACCGTAGTTGTATGAGCCCTTGTACTACCTAACATCTTCTACCAATGGACTACCATCCCAAAGTTTAAACATAGTGATACGAAGGCCCTTATTAGAATAAGAACTAACCCTCTAGAATAGCACGACCTTGGTGAATCTACCTGCAACCATAAATGTAAAGTATGACGTTAGCGAAATGCTAAGTAAGTCGAGCAACCACGATCTTACCCACACCTCTCGGCAACCCTGCTGAGGTATGTAATTACCTTTCCTGGAGTATTATAGTAAGCACCATATGAACAACATACCGTCATCAAAGGAGCTCATCACCTGAAGGTGCACTAGAAATTCGCAATTAAAACATGTGACTCTTAAATCAGTGAGGAGTGTTATTTCCTACCCTTGTACCAGCATTTCAATTACAATAAAAACATGCCGTCATGTTATTTCCACATCGCTTCGACAATTCTATACTTGACACATAGAATAGACCGTGTAAAATAAAAAGATTAGGCTTATATTGTCTCATACAAGTATGGATGTTTTTCACAATATTAAATGTAATGAATGCATTATTCTATTGAAATCTAACAACTATTGCAGACAGGAAAAATTTTAAATTTTTGTTATTTTTGGGACATTACATCCGGCAATATCTTTCTTTCTTCTTATGGGGAGTACTGCGTAGCGATCGGAGTTGTTACCGCGATCTCTCAACTACGCTCCTTGGAGACTAAGGGGTGTTGAGGGATAAGGCTCTCCTTATTGCGTGCCCCTCAACTCATCGCATGCGACCAAATCATTATGGTCTTTCCCATACGGCATACGCTTCCCCAAGTGAGCTGAAATGGCTACCCCTAAGTGTTCTCTCCATTCTTATGACCCCTGATAATTCCATTGTGGTTCAGTCGGTAAATCGTCTTACCTGCCACTACACACACTCAAACACATATTAATAGAGTTGCACTATAAAACATGTGTATCATCCTTTTGATTTTCTCTATCAGTCGAGTATAAACAAATCATCATTTTTTTCATTTCAAGTAATTTCAACATTCATCATTTTCATTTTCTCAGTCAGTCGAGTATAAACAAATCATCATTTTTCATTTCAAGTAATTTCAACATTCATCATTTTCATTTTCTCAGTCAGTCGAGTATATCCATAAATCATCATGTATCTAACCATTTTCATTTCGCATATAAAATCTAAAGCAATCATTCATGGTCCAAGTTCTTATATCCCCGGGTCACTTCAAACCAGTGCCCTCAAATAGTCAAATCAGTTGTATGTCTCAAAACTAGTATGATCAATCATAGGTCTCAAATAATATAATCAATCATAAGTCTATAAAAATCAAACATAAGTGCTGAGGCGGGCATTACACATTCTCCATTAGCACATCTTTTATTGTTTTGTTGGTTTATTCACCCATTCAGAATCTTCTTCAACTATTCACTTTCTCTGTTCAGATGGATCTAAAGCTTACATATTCCAACTATGTTGAGTGGAAATCCAAGATGGATCTCTTCGTGAGATCCAAGAGCTTCTCTAGAATACTCAATGGAATGATGGTAGAACCAACCAGTGCAGTTGAAAAGTCCAATTACTTGGATCGGCTTGATGAAGCAACTGGTCTCCTCCTGCTCTCAATTTCTGATGAACTACACTTTCATGTCATCGATCTTACGTCTCCGAAAGAAGTGTGGTACAAGCTCGGATCTCTCTTTGGGCCAAAGGATGATATGGTGGCACACAAATTGGAGAATAAGCTCATATGTCTGATTCCTAGCAACTTTGATTCTATCAATGCCTTCCTCACCAAGTTCAAAAGCTTGATATCACTATTGAAAAGATATGAGATAGTGAAGGAATATAAGTATCTTATACTTACCATTCTCTCAAAGTTGGGGGCAAATTTCTCATTTTTTGTCTCTACTTTCCAGTCAGTGCGGTTGTCCATTCCAAGATGGAAGTTTCCCTCATTTGATGATTTCACATAATCTCTTACCCAAGAGGAAGAGAAGTTGGTTTCAATGGGAATGATCATACCCAAATTAGATTTATCCCTTACAGTTGTAGAGAGAGCGAATGATATAGGAAAGCTAGAGATTCCTAGTGATACAAGGCCTACACACCAGTCAGCTAGAGTTTCATAATCTAAGAAGGTCAAACATTCTCAAAAGGGAAAGACAGAGTACACATACTGTCATAGAGGGCCTCATCTTGAAAGTGCTTGCATGCAGAAGGCCATTGATTTGATGGCTAAATTACTTGAAAAAAACAACCTTCCTGTTCCAGCATGTGCAAGGAAAAAGGATCATGATGCTGATTCTTCTAGATCCAAAGGAAAAGAAAGTTGTCATGCTCTCACAACAGTTACATCAACTGGTTCTTCTCTTGTCATATATTCAGGAGCATCCTTCCATATGGCTTTCTCAAAATATCTCTTCTCTAGTCTCAAAAGCTCTACTGGTCATTCCATTATTCTGGGCAATAATTCGGTTGTCACATCTCAGGGGATAGGAAGAATTGATGTCGATCATTGTCACTTTTGTGATGTGCTCTATGTTCCTTCTCTTGCAGCAAATGTCCTCTCAGTATTTCAACTGACTCATACTGGAGAGCCCAAAAGAGTGGTCTTTACTCCATATGAGGTCGAAGTACAACACATGATTTAAGGGGAAGTCATTGTAAAAGGAGTTGAAAATCAAAAGACAAAACTCTATGAGTTTTCACACTTCTTACCTCTATCAAAGGAGTCTGCCCTTCACTCTCCTACTCATGACAGGCCAATGTTGGATCCAGATCCACAAGAAACTAAAGATCCAGCACCTATTGGTCCATCTCCTATGGACCTCCATTACTCATCTGATCTTAATGAAGACCTCATACATGTCTTGGAAAAGTTTCATGGCATCAATGTTTTTGGATATGTTCCTCCTCCGAGTGATGATGAAGATGAGCCAGTGTTACTTACTTCTTTTCATAAGATGTCAGATTCAGATTTTGCATATGAGGATGAGCAAATCTTACTTGCTCCTCCACTTGAAATTTCAAATCCAGGGATTGGATGTGATGATACTTTTTCACATGATATTGTAGACATAGATGAGGGAATGCTAGATCCAGATCCAAAAGACCGTGAAGGTCTAGCAACTAATAAAGGAGATGAGCGAATGGGATATCCTGATCCACAAGAACCTGAAGATCTCTCACCTATTTTTCCTACTCTTCTTCAGCGGGCATTCACTACTTTCAGATCATCCAGATCAGAGTCTCACCATGGGAGGTTTCACCCTTCCTTCTTTACTAATCCTCTTCTTTGATGGGAAACCACTGCTTCCCGATCTGCCAGATCAGAATTTTCACATGTAAGGATTCATCCTTGTGAAATTCCTGATCCATTTCGGATGTATAGATCCCTCTTTGAGAAAGGAGGACACTTACCTCCTTAGGGGTGAGAGATTGTATGCTTCCCTAGCATCCTTCAGTCTATTTTTGAGGAAGGGCTTTCTTCCCACTGGGTTTTCCATCTTTCCTCACTTAGATTATTTTAGATTGATTGTACGGGGTGACCTTTGGTCTCAGTAACCAGAGCCCTATCTTGCTGTTTTATAGGGTGACCTTTGGTCTTAGTTACCAGGGCCCTATTTCTCAGTTTTTTCCTCATAGTATAGCTTGCGGGAGGGTGTTTGAATATTCTCCCCATTATTTTGTATTTTGCATGCTGCATGCATCCAGTCATCATCATGATGGTCTCCCCAGCACCTAGAGCTTGCTTCTAGCTCTTCTTTACCTGCATTCAAGACTACATGCTGTGTGCATTTGCATGCCACTGCATGCATCCAATCATCATCATGGTGGACCTCCCAGCTCCTAGCACTTGGTTCTAGCTCTCCACAGCCTATCTATAGCCCCCAGCGAGCCTCCCAGCTACCAAAGGCGCCCTTCTCCAGTCTTTTGCATGGCTAGTGCACCTTTCTCACCTACCAGTCAGTTATCTCTCAGTTCTTCCTTGATTTGAGGCTATATTGACTCCCACACTGACTATTTCACTCCGATAGACCTCCAGTGAGACTAGTCTGCCCATTCTGACTCTAGTTAGATCCTCATGCACCCTCCAATGAGCCTTTTTCTTTCAGTTCATGCCTACCTCACTCAATTAGACTCCTCATGCGACCTCCACTAAGCCTCCTTCATTTAGTTAGTGCCTACTTCACTCAGTTAGACTCAGTTGACTGACTGTTACCTCTGATGACTGATACATTGATTGGATGATGACTCCACTATCATTTAGGCCACACTCTGAGCTAGGAATTCGAATGCCCTACTTGGCCTATTCGAATCCTATATTATGCACCTTATTGTTCTATTGTACTCATTCACTTACATTCTTATTTATTGTATAATACTGAGATTATGTTCTATCCTACTGTGTTTATGAGTGATCATTGATTGTCTCCTTCTCTTCTTCTTTGCAACATATTTGTGAGTTTGATTGTGAGTTTCTACAGTTGTCAGATCATTGCATATTATTACAGGGCATTTATTTTGAATTTATATTTTCAGAAGAAAAACTAATGCTTTGGTTAAAAATAGGTATATATATTTCTCTTATATATATATCAAATTATAACCACCTTTATCATCATTGAAAAGAAGAAATCATGTATTGTTATGAGCAAGCGTCTTTATTGCTTTTATAACTACATCAAAAGAAGGACTTATGTGTTGCTATAAATAAGTAATTATGTTCTTTTAGAAATGTATCAAATTGTAATCATTTTAGTATCATGGAAAGGAAGATCTTATGTATAGATCCTTGGATAGGGATAAAGGCTGAGTCTTTATGTACACCTCTTTATAGCCCATAACACAAGAAAAAGTTAATGACACATCGTGATACAATGTATGTGAAGAGATAACTAGATATTATTTATTTATAACTCATTTGAATATATACTTATGCATTATTATGAGTGAGTGTTATGATTCCTCTATATATATCAAAAGAATAACTAATGTGTTATGAATATATTTCTTTTTATAAATAAATTAACCGAATAACATAGAAAATATAGACAAAACCATAACCTGTCGACCGTAGGTCATGACCGTTGCTGAAGGAGAAGTTGTTGTTAATCCGATCTAGCTTGTGCATTATCGTCCGCGTCTTCCGTAGGATCCCTCCAGCAAAGCTCGATTAACCGTTGGCGAAGCAACCGTTAACCTGTTATATTAAAGTTGTAATTATCGAGAAGGATCTCAAGTGGGTATTATGCTAACCTCCGCTTGCTTAAATGGTTAGATAATAGTTAAATATATGAACTTTTAAGATAGTGAAATCAATATAGTTGAAGTATTGCACTTATAAAAACTTGATAGCCTCCTTGATACACAATGTTGAGTATTTGGCTAAGGTTGATACGTCGACTATGTATTGTTGTAAATTCTAAAGTATCTATTTATTATTGTTGGAATGTTACTTCCATTATGTATATAGTTGATGATTGTATATAATATATATAAAGGTTATATATATTTAATGATTAGGAGAAAGTAAAATCGATATGCTACTTCTTATGAATGAAACTAACAATTGTTAGTAATGTCTATAATTGTTTTTAAAGAGAATGAAAAAGTACAAACTTGACGTGACCATGACAACGGTAAATGAAAAATTATTAATTGGGAAGGTCCATCAAAAAGACCAGATGAAGAGGATTTTAGTAAAACAAAGTATGGAGATGATCAACACAATGAATTGAACGCAATGTAGTTAATATCAGGACATGGTAAAACCTAGATGAAAAGATGACTAGCCCTCAATATAGAGCTCAACAAGGATAAGAAAAAAACACATTATATGACTTGATGAGTCCGTCGAAGTAACCCTATGACAACAAAAGGGATGAAATGGAGTAAGGACGTGAAAATATCATTAATTTGAACATGATGTTACTGATGAAAGGAATAAAAGATAATCTTTACCACTTTGTACTAAGTCACTAAATTTCGATGACTCAAATCCTATCTTGTTGAGAACCAGACATTATTAAAACATTTAGAGATTCGGAAGTAGTCTTATGGAATTTAGTCTTTCGACTATTTGAGGGTCTCTCCTAATTTGTTAAAACCATAACTTGTCTTGAAGGAAGGATAACCTAATAAGTTTGAAACCATACTTGGATTCGTTATGTTGATAAATTATTAGGTGGCTATTGACGCAATGCAGCTTGTTGAAATTTTGGACATAGTAGACCCTCGTGAATGAATAAGAGATATAGGAAATCTATTTGAGACTGAAGATTATAGAATTGATATTATGCAAAGTTCCTGAGGATGTATTGAAACCATGTTGTATGAAAAAGAAAACTAATGATTAGAACTACGAGTGCTTATGGCCATGATTGTTGGAGAAATATAGAATAGAATGACTTGAAGATGAGAATAGAAATTAAGATAAAGCCTAGTGTTGAAAGCATGAGAACAAAAATTAACTTTGGGATGAAGTTCTATATAAGGAGGGGTGTATGTAGTTCCCCTAGATGGTTGTAGACCTTGAGGGCACTTGTCGAATGACCCGACTAATTGAAACTTCCACAAGTTAACCCTTTGAATTTATATTTATGAATAATTGAAGAACAACTGAGTATGCATGCGACAACAATTGATGAATGAAAATAATGAATTGTATGACAGTTATGAAAGCAAATAATTATCTAATCTAAAAAGTAGCATGTTGTGTATTGACTAGATGTATAAAATGATTATGATGAATGAGGACAATATTATTAATATGTGTTTTTGAGAATGTGTGTAGCGATAGGTGAAACAGTTCACCGATGGACACACAAAGGAAATAAAGGGTTGTAGAGTACAGATAAATTACACATGGAAAAACGATGATGGTTTTGACTTCCTACGAAATCCCACGATCGAGTTCAAAAGCCCTTATATGCTTATTCGGGGTCGCGTGAATTCGTGCGATGTGGACCATTACGGAGTTGGTCACGTACAAGTTGGGGGGCGTGCAGTAAGAGTGGACTTACTCCTCAACGCCATTAGTCCTCAATAGCGTGTAGACAGAGGATTGAAGGTAACGAATCCTAAATCCATACATGAAGTTCCCGCAAGTCAAATGAAAAGATATCGACAGAAGGACCTGATGGTGTGGTACCTTGCTGAGAAACGGAAAGGATCGATGCAAGGACCCAGTGATGTGGTACCTTGCCGAGAAATGGATATGACAACTAAATCGGCCTGACAGAGTGGTACCATGTCGAAAGATGAGCATAAAGGATAGATGCACCCAATGGTGTGGCACCTAGGTCCTAGAAGGGATGGATTGGTAAAATTTATGCATAAAAACCATATAAATATGCATTTAAAACACTTTCTCATGAAAATACATTTTAGTATTAAAAATAATAGAAATAATTATTTTTATGCATTTGCACATGTAAATACTTTTTAGTATTTAAAATATTAAAAATAATTGTATTAGGAGCAAAATGGAATCCTAGGCTTGAGTTATTAGCTAGCACCACACGCACCCATAAAATAGAATTTAGAGTGAGTATCTTAGAGACAAACATGAGTAAATTTAGCAAAGTAGGTGCTTTATTCTAGAGAACTTGACACATGGATTTGTGAGATAAATTACTTTTTGATTATTAAGAAATTGGGTATTTTGCATGAAGTGACATGTGTCGCACGGGAATTTCCTATTTAAGGAAGGCTTTGGGGATGGGTAAAGGACCCATTTTTTGAATGGCTTTCGTAATCTTGAAAAAGTGAGTGACTTGCTGCTATTGGGGTTTGGCTAGAAATTCTTGTGGGGCGGAAACCCATTGAGGAGTTTCTTAAAGGGTGTGTGAGCTCTACAACCCGAAGCTCGGGGGTGGCCATGCAACTCAAAGCATGAGTATATGGTTCGGTGGTGAAGCTAACGGTTTCTCTGCCAATGGTTAATCAAGCTTTACTGGAGGGATCCTACGAAAGACGCGGATGACAATGCACAAGCTGGATCAGGTTAACGACAACTTTTCCTTCGGCAACGCTCACGACCTATGGTCGACAAGTTATGGTTTTGTCTATATTTGTTAAGTTATTTAGTTAATTTATTTTATTTCTCTAGTGATTATGCTATCTAATATGTTTTGTATTGGTCTATTATGTTTCAGGTTACACACGGAAGGACCCTATAAGAGAGGCCCTACAGAAAGAGTTTTCACAGACCCACAAGGACGAATGGAATCTGGGGTAGAAGATGGACAAGTGGCAGCATCTGAACTCAGTAAGTAGCTGTTGTTATGGGAGAACCTCCCTTGAATTGTGGTCATGTTCCCAAGGATGTGGAATTGAGCCAATGGCTCATTGAATGCAAAACTGACCACCAAAATGTAAAATTAGTCACAGCAAATCTAATGAACAAGTAAATCAATCACAACAGATGAACATAGAAAATATGGTGCAAAACTGTGCAAAACATGCAGCAGTGCTCAATATCCCAATAAGGGTGAATGATTACAATACAAACTATCACAATGACTGAGCAATTCGTATTTCCTAAGGAGGTCATTCGAATCACTGAATGGAGTCGCTTGACTCCAACTAGGAGTCCTCATCATCAATCGGTGGTGGTCATCAATGCACAAGAACCAGTCATCCAGGTGTCAATCTGAGTCTAACTGAGTGTAACAAGTGTGACTGAAGTGTGTAGCACTGATTAAGGGAAGGAGGCTCAGTGGGGGGCACATGGGAGGCTAACTGAAGTCAGAACAAGTCATCTAGTCAATCTGGATGTCCAACGGAAGTGAAACAGTCAGTCGGGAGTGAAACTAGCCTCAAATCAGGGAGAATCGGAGCTAACTGAGTGTAACTGAAATGGAACTGCAGTGGTAGGTGAAGAAGTGCGCCCTTCTCTAGCAGTAGGTGAGAAGTGGGCACCTTCCAGACTAGGAGGGATAAAAATATGGAGTAAATGGCTCCCGAGTGCTAGAATAAGGTGGCTAAGGTGCTGGAGGCATCAACCTGGTGACTGGGATGCATGCAAACCCTAGAATTTGCATGCAAACCCTAATTGCATGCAAGATCCTGAAAAAGATGATGTGGATATCCGAACACCCCCCCTCAAGATAGACTATGATGTGCAAAAAATAATGTGGGGCCCTGGTAACTAAGACCAAAGGTCACCCCAATACAATAATCCAAAAAATGCTGAAAATAAACTAAGTGAGGAAAGAGGGAAAACCCAGTGGGAAGAAAGCCCCCCCTCAAGCTAAAGCATAATAATGAATCAATCTGTCTCCACCATGATGGAACTCACCCCCAACAATGAACGAAGGTAAGAGAACTTCTTCTCAGTGAAGCTCTTGGTGAAGATGTCTGCAATTTGCTCATCAGTAGGGCAATATTGCAGAATGATAGTGCGATCATGCACCAGCTGTCAAATGTAATGCATATGAATCTCAATGTGTTTGGTCCTCTGCCGCTGAACTGGATCTGTGGAGATCTTGATAGCACTTTGATTGTCACAAAATAGGACAGTCGAAGTAGTGCCACCAAAACCAAACTCGGAAAGAATACCCTGCAACCAAACTACCTGAATACAGGCATTGACTGCCCCTCGATACTCTGCCTCCGCTGAAGAAAGTGCAATGGCTGCTTGCTTTTTGCTGGACCGGAAAATAGCACCATGACCAATCATGAAAACATAACCAGAAGTGGACTTCTGATCAATTCTATCACCTGCCCAATCTAAATTAGTAAAACCAATGAAGTCAAGCTCAGAATCTGCAGCATAATGTATGCCAAACTGTCTCATACCTTGCACATACTGCAAGATCCGCTTGGCTGCTCGCCAATGAAGCTCATGTGGCTACTGCATATATCTTGACACGGCACTCATGGCATATGAAATATCAGGCCTTGAGTGTGTCAAATAAAGTAGTGAACCAATCAACTGTCGATACATACTGCAATCTGCAAGCGGTGTAGAATCTCCCTCCTCAAGACTAATTCCTGAGAGGAATGGGAATGGGGCTGCCTTACATTCAGCCATATTAAACTTCAATAACAGGTCGGAAGCATATTTTTGCTGAGATATAGTGATCCCATCAAAATTTTGAGCTATCTCCAAGCCCAAAAAGTGACTTAGCAAGCCCAAATCACTCATGTCAAAAGCTAGATTTAAGGCAGTTTTTAGCTTGTTTATTGAAGTAAGAGTGCTACCAGTAATGAGAAGATCATCAACATAAAGTACAATAACCAACAAATTACCTTTAACTCGCTAAAGATACACATTCAGATCAGATTTGCATCTTTGGAAATTCTGGGAAAGAAGGAAGGAGTCCATCTTTGTGTACCAAGCTCTTGGGGCCTGTTTTAACCCGTACAAAGATTTCTTCAATCTGCAAACCAATGATGGATCTGATGTATAGCCCTCAGGCTTCTGCATATATACCTCTTCAGCAAGGTCAACATGTAAAAATGCACTCTTCACATCCATGTGGTGCACTTCCCAGTGCTTGGATGCAGAAATAGCCAAAACAAGGCGGATGGAATCCTTCTTTGCAATCGGTGCAAAGGTCTCAGTGTAGTCCACTCCTTGGACTTGGGAGAAACCTTTTGCCACCAAACTTGCTTTGTATTTGCTGATAGAGCCATCAGTAGCAACTTTAGTGCGGTAGACCCATTTACACTTTACTAATTTTCTTCCAGGTGGAAGAGAAACTAGCTCCCATGTGTTGTTCTTTTCAAGAAAACTGTACTCTTCATCCACGGCACTTTTCCATCTCGGATCTCGATGGGCAGAATAGTATGATGTGGGATCTGAACCAGCCATCAAATAAAAAATATCAGGAAGTAATGGATCTGAAATAGAAAGAGCCATACCTGCTCTTTGAAAGTCTGCTCTTGTTCGTCTCGGATCAGCAGGATTTCCAAGGTTCGAACCAACAGATTGAAGAGTGTTTTGGGCCCACTTTGGTAACTAAGGAGGGTCATAATGGTCGGATTCCAAACCTGATATGTCATGATCATCATATGCTGCTACAATATCAGAAATATCAGAACTCATACCTTCATTATCACTGCACAGATCTTCTTCTGGTGAAGGCGGTGAATCGGCAGTCTTTTCCTCGACTAGTTGCAATTCTTGAAGCGGTTCTTCAAATTGCACACTGCGCTCTATGAATATCTTTTTAGATCTGATATCCATGAGTTTATATGCTTTTGATTCTTCCTCGTATCATATCAGTATGCATTATGTACTTTGTGGATCCAAAGCTCGTCTCTTCTCGGAAGGAATTCTAGCCCATGTAGTAGAGCCAAAAACTCTCAAATTTGACACATCCGGTTTGTGACCAAAGAATGCTTCGAAAGGAGTCATACCTTTCACGGATGAATGTGGAACATGGTTCTGTATGTATGCAGCAACATTGATTGCTTTAGCCCAAAGATTTGCAGCCAAACCTTTTGATTCAATCATGCATGTAGCCATCTCTTTCAGTGACCGATTTTTCCTTTCCGCTACACCGTTCTGCTAGGGTGTGTAGGGAACTGTATGTTGGATCTGAATTCTGCTTTGGGAACAAAGTTGCAGCAACTTGGACTTAATATATTCTCCACCATTATCAGATCCAAGAGCTTTGATCTTGCTCTCAGTGGTGGTCTCAACAGAAGCCTTAAAATCCTTGAATTTTCCAGGCACTTCTGACTTGTTTTTGAGAAAGAATACCCATGTAAAGCGGGAAAAATCATCAATAAATGTCAAAACATACCTTGAACCATTTAATGACATATGGGGCAGTGGACCACTGATATCAGAATAGATCAATCCCAAAATTGTAGAAGCTCTGTTAGCTTTGTCGCGGTCGAATCTGTGCTCGGGGTGCTTCCCAATGATGCAACCAGTGCATATTCCCTTCGAGGAATGGAGTTGTGGAAGACCATCTACCATGGATTTGTTTGATAACAGCAGAAAATATTTATAATTAAGATGTCCAAATCTTTCATGCCAAATCCTACTAACCTCATTACCATGTGTGCGAAGAGCAGTGGACTTTGCAAGCGGAATAAAGTGTGAAAACTCATAGCATTTTGCAGTGTGGTTTGCCTTCCCGACTGCAACAAGTCTTCCACTTTTGATATCAGAAATTTGAACTATATTAGGGCTGAATGTAACTTGCTTCGGTTCACCAGTGTGTGTCATTTGATACACAGAAAGAAGATTTGAAGCCAAGGAAGGCACATAGAGAACATTCTGAAAGCTTCCATGATCTACATGAATCATACCTTTGCCCTTTGAAGAAATTTTTGAGTCATCTCCCAAATGGATGGGGATGGAGCTATTTGGATCAAATGAAGAAAAGGAATCAATATTTGCAGCCATATGATTCGATGCACCCGAATCTATCAAGAGAGTAGTGGGCTTCGAAACCGTTGCCATGAGTGCTTGTCCTCTTTCATGATCATCATTCTTATCCTTCTTCCTTGCACCATCAGGAAAAGTTATGTTGTTCTTTTCCAAAAGGAGGGCCATTTGATCTATAGTCTTCTTCATACATGAACTTTCGGGATTAAAGCCACGGTTACAATAGGTACATTTAGATTTTTGGTTACCTTCTTTGCCCTTTTGCTTGAACTTTGAACTGGATGGTACATCCGTTTGTTTGCCTTTCTCTTTTTGCTTGTGAGGCTCGAATTTGGGCTTCTCCTTCTTTTACTTTCCTTTGCCATTCGAGATCTTGGGTCCTTGAACATATAGGGATGAATCTTTGGAGCTTATGGACCCCATTTGAATCAACTTGTCATGCTCTTTTGTGACGGACTCAATGAAGGCATTCAAGGTAGGCATCTTCCAATTTGGGGTAGTTAGCTAACTGGAATTGAAAGTAGAGACAAATACCGAATAATATTTACCAAGCTTGCTGAGAATGGAGAGGATCAATTGTTTATCCTCTTTGATAACTCCACTGTTCTTCAACTGCAAGTTTAGATTCTTGAATTTTGTGAAGAATTCATTAATGGTCTCGAAATTCTCAGGACTAAGGGCAATCAATTCATTCTCTAATTGAAAATACCTAAGCTCGTCCTACTTGCCAAATAGTGTTTCAAGTTGCTCCCATATAGCTTTTGGAGTCTTCAATCCGCTGAGATGGAAGTGAAGATCTTTGGAGATGGAGAGACAAAGAAGACCATAAGCTTCATCAAGCTTGTTGTAGTGTTTGGTTCTATCTGACAGATTGTTTGGCTCCAATTCAAGACCAAGAGTGACTCAGTAGTAACCTTTTGAACGTAATATGATCTCCATATCATCTTTCCAATCAAAATAATTGAATGGGGTGAGGATAGGCTTTGAAGAAGAGTATTCCATTGCTAGGAGCGAGTGCACACTGATGTAGAGGAGCTTGCATGCATAGTGTAGCGAATGCAAAATGATGGAGACAATAACCTGCAAATCACAATAAACCAAGAACAATGAGGTCAAACAATCCACCCTTTTAGAGTTGCATCACACCTGGGATTGGAGATCAAACAATGTTGAATGGGTCCAATGTATCAGTTCCAGTAATTATGTGGAAACTCAAGCTTCTGGAGTGGTATTGGATGTATTTTCAAGCTTTGCATGCACAGGAGTGAATGCCCTTGAGATATTTCATGCCAAACTTTTTGCAATTTTTGAGCAATTCACTCAAATCTTCTTGTAAAAACACCTGTAGAAAATAGATCTTGTCCCTACAATGGCTCTGATACCATGTAAAATTAGTCATAGCAGATCTAATGAACAAGTAAATCAATCACAAAATATGAACATAGAAAATATGGTGCAAAACTGTGCAAAACATGCAGCAGTGCTCAATATCCCAATAAGGGTGAATGATTACAATACAAACTGTCACAATGACTGAGCAATTCGAATTGCCTAAGGAGGTCATTCGAATCACTGAATGGAATAGCTTGACTCCAACTAGGAGTCCTCATCATCAATCGGTGGTGGTCATCAATGCACAAGAACCAGTCATCCAGGTGTCAATCTGAGTCTAACTGAGTGTAACAAGTGTAACTGAAGTGTGTAGCATTGATTAAGGGAAGGAGGCTCAGTGGGGAGCGCATGGGAGGCTAACTGAAGTCAGAACAAGTCATCTAGTCAATCTGGAGGTCCAACGAAAGTGAAACAGTCAGTCGGGAGTGAAACTAGCCTCAAATCAGGGAGAATTGGAGCTAACTGAGTGTAACTGAAGTGGAATTGCAGTGGTAGGTGAAGAAGTGCGCCCTTCTCTGGCAGTGGGTGAGAAGTGGGTGCCTTCCAGACTAGGAGGGCTAAAACTCTGAAGTAAATGGCTCCCGGGTGCTAGAATAAGGTGGCTAAGGTGCTGGAGGCATCAACCTGGTGATTGGGATGCATGCAAACCCTAGAATTTGCATGCAAACCCTAATTGCATGCAAGATCCTGAAAAAGATGATGTGGATATCCAAACACAAAAGACCTAGGCAAGCTTTTATAGCCATCAAATTTGAGCAGAGGCTCACACATTCTCAGAGGAGATGAAATTATGCATTGTGGTGTTAGAAATGAGAACACAGGAGATTCGATGAGGGGAAGCTATGTTTTGAGTTATAGAGTAAGATTGTCTTATTCCTGCTGAGTGCAGAGGTAGTGATATGTATGCAAGTCCCCATTGATTGTTGAAGTACATATGATAGGTTTGTATGCAAGTCTCCATTGATTGCTAAACTACAACCTAAGTGCCTTGCTTCTACACAGAGACTTCATCCTAATGGTTCAGTGAATAGGCTCGGGGGTCCAAAAGAAAGTGATATTGGCTGCTTTCTGGAGAAGGTTGGGAGGAACAGTCCTCTTTGGGTGTTTGTCCACCCTATCAAGTTATCAGGTTCTACTTTGTTTATGTTAATTGTATTTAATCTATTGATCTATTTCTGCAAATGTATGCAAATATGTCATAAGTTTTTCCTTGCAGATGTATCTTATATATCAGATAGATTAGGGCTGATCGATTTCTGATTTGTTATACAATTTCTGTAAATTGAATGAATGACCAAATTTATGAATATAGATTGAATGAATATACATATCTTCTTGTATTTTTCCTTTCACCCTAAGGTGATGTACTCTACTACAGGAAGGGTTTAATTAACATAGATTAGATATGATTTCCAAACTGTGAATAGAAATAAATGTATTCTATTTTCATAGTGAGAAAATGATCTCTTATAAATTCCTTACTATAGTATGAAGAAGAGTAGTAGTTCCAGAAGTTATCTATGTTTACATTTCTAAATATAGATTTCAGTAGAAATAATTAATATCGAACAAAAGAAAGTATTGTAACAATGTCATCTTATTATTCACATATATAGTATATATGCTTGGTTATTCATAAACTGAAAACAAAGTTTATTTTCAAAACATAATACATTATTATACAGAAATATAATACAAACCCTAGAATTGTAATAATTGCAGTTTACGATTAATATTCATAGTCTAGAATAAACATTATATACTCTATAGGTAACAATTTTTCATAAACAAACCACACCATATAAGTATACTAAACAAAATCAGAGTCTTTTAAATACTATTACAGAAACTTTTGGCTCTTGCATTAAATATTGGACCCATTTTTTTCCTATAATAAAACGATAGGGATCCTACCCTTTTATAATCTACAAACTTTTATATAGTATCTCTAATAGAGACTCAGGGTCAAACCATGTAACCTAGCAACATCATAATAAGTTACGAAGTCAAGGGTCAAACCCTGTAGGCTTCACGAGTTACCCATTTTATTATAAATAAACAATAGAGAAGCAATAAGTTTGTATTCATTTAACAATTGAATAACAACGTATTGAATTACAAATGTTCCTAAATAAACCCTATGAGTATTATCTTTCCAAATTGGTATATTATATATACCAAATCATAGCATAGTTCTGAGAAACACATTACACAACTTATAACGATATTATATATACCCTATAGACTTAACTATTCAGTTATCGAGTAGTTTCTCAAACCTTAAAAACTACAATGCTCCCTGTTACTAATATTATCATCACATACGATTAAGGTCAAACCTTGTAATCATCTTTCAAGCTTAATAAAATACTGTCAAAGTACAGACTTATATAGTCTTGCTTTTCGAATAGTAAATAACAAACAACCAAGTTAGTGAAATCTCGGGTTCGAGACCCGTAAAGGGATCACCCAAAAATTCATCAAGTTATTAAGAAACAGTTGTATCCAACCTTAAGTTTTCACAAACTAAATTTTAAACATAGATATTTCCCAACTTTACTGGATATCGAATTATAATCAACAAAATCCATAACCAAACTCTAAAAACAATAGAAAACATCTGGAGTGTTCAGAACACAATCACTTGTTGCTTTATACTCACGAAGGTTAAGGCTCGAGTTCCAAGATGGAAAACTCACCCAGTTGTGGGTTAAGCTTTACAAAAATATTAATACAAAACTAGATTAAGGTTTATCCTAGTATGCATTACAAAGCTGAGGAGATGGTTTAAAAACATTACATCAAGAGTAATGAAGAAAGGGATTGGCCTCAAAATACAATATATATTAACAAGAATACAAAACAGTAATCGAATAATGGAAACCGAGAACCATTCATTGTTGACATCCAAACCAGTATCAAAATCAAGAACCATGTTGTTTATAAACACGTACGATACTGTGAGCAATGCACAGGGTTTCCTTTACATTACCCTTAAAACAAAATAGAGGTCGAAACCTTGACACTGGCATTTAGCCAGGAGTTTCTAACCAAAACCATTTAAAAGAAATGATTAAATAGTTCATGCTCACAGGCGGACATTTAACACAAATGATGTAACAAAAACCTTGTTGACAGGGTCACACTCGTGGATGAGTCCGAAGCTTACCACTGTTCGAACCACTGGTGTAGCTCACTCTTGTTTTCAAGCTATCGCCAAGACCAAATACAAGACCAGAGAGCAAGTATAACCCTACCAAACAAGAAAACCAGTGGTTAAATAATTTATAAAACATCGTATAAAGAACGATAAACTCAAGTTAATGAAATTATTTAAGTTGCAGAACCGAATGACTATAAAACCCTAAAGACTAGAAGTTACCTTGCAGAATTCAAATGTATGTTGAGAAGAAAACCAAACAACTCAATCCCTTGCTCGCCTAAAAAACCATAAAAACCCATGACCTAGCATTGAAAGGATCAAAACTACTTCTGCGATTGGTTCCTTGGTTTCCCAACAACCATAGCATCTGAGAGGATCTCATCCCTCCACAATAGAGCCAGATCAAACAACTATTGCAAAGACCAAACCCCAAAACATATCAATAGGGTTTTGCTACACTTGGAGCGAAATAACTCAACTTCACGTGGTCGCAGTCAATGCATGACTTGTCGTCCACCACCTTTCCAATACAAACCCACATTACTATAGTTCATCTTCGTTTAATGGAAAGCTCATTACTCTAGTGTCGAATGACCTCTGAAAACCCACTTTTACATAGTTTTGTTATGGTGGTCTAATTAACATGCCCTTTGAACTATTTTATATAGTTTGGGCCTTAATCTTCGCATCACTTCGAGTTTAGCCTAGGAACCATTGAAGCCATGGTAATAAGTTTTAAACAACTAAAATATCTCTTATGAAGATCAAATAAGAACCAAGACCTTAACATCAATTGAGTTTCGGTTAAGTTCTACAATTGCCTTAGCGAGTTTAGATGAAGCATCAAATAATAGTAATCCAACTTTTAGAAATTTAAGGTGCTGCTTGATATCATATTAACTTTGATATCAATGCTTACTTTTGGGTTGCGTAATTCTCACTTGTAACTAGATCAATTTTAGCATGCGTTAGCGCAATGCTACGTAAACTTTGGGGCGTCACAAGGGACCCCTTCAACCATAAAATACTTTTTCAATATTAATAGAAATAAATATAATTACAAATTCATATTATGACGTTAGGGATAGAAATCCATGTACTAAACATCGTCTTAAGACTAAAATCGTCATATCAAGAACAGTCATAATGAATTATGAATTCATAAGTTAAGACAAATCTAATTAAGTAAAAAGATATGTAACTAAGTGTCGTATTTCATAGTTAAGCTGTTAATAAGGAAATTAACATTCCATAATTATTCTTCCGCGTATTAATTTATAGTGTTTACACCATGCCGAAAATTTTAAATTTTTATGAAATTTTGGTGATGTTACATGTGGTATGAGAGTGCGAGTTCAAACTCTAGGCCTGAATATGGCTCAATGCATGCAACAGAAAATTGAAAATAGAAAAATATGCTAAGGAAAGATCTCATCATAGTGAACGTAATAATAATGAACATGAACATGTTAACAAAGAAATTTATGTAGAATCAAATGATGAATCATCTGAACTTCTACGTACAGTTAAAGATTTAAAAACTAAGATAAAAACTGTTAACGAAGAGAATGAAAGAATTTTAAGAGCATAAGAAGAGTTGAATCAGATTTTACTCGATAAATATCATAATGATGAAAAGGATAAGAGAACAGAAATAAAATCTGAGTCTGGAACCATGTCCTATCAACACAAAGGTAATAAATTAAAATACTATAAAAGTGATTATGTTGCTATTACAGAGGCTAGTAAAGATATGATTTGGTTGCAGAGGTTTATGGAGGAATTGGGTAAAAGCCAGAAGGATAGCAGGTTGTACAGTGACAGCCAGAGTGCCATTGATCTTGCAAAGAACTCAGCATTCCATTATAGGACTAAACATATACAGGTCAAGTACCATTTCATACGCTCTGTTTTGGAAGATGAACTATTGAAGTTGGAAAAGATACACTGATGCAGGAGCATCGAGACCTAGGAAGATCAGTCGAAGTTGATCGACCGAGGAGAGCCGACTAGCGGGAGTGCTGATGACCATTGGTGTGGGAAGCAGGTTGACTGGTCGAAGTCAGCAAGTCAAGCAGAAGCAGTCGAGGTGTGACCGACTGAAGGATAGACAGATGTCACCAAGTCCCTCCTTTATGCTCTCATGTTGTAAATATAATCGATTAATGGTTTCTCATGAGGAGCTCAAGGCCAAGGCCCCACTAGTGAAAACTTTGCAAGTTATGTGGTTAATATCCAAAGTCATAATTGTAAACCTAGGAGACTAAGGACAGTGACGCAATTAAACTACGGCAACTGAATCCACTAGGGAGAAAGGGAAAATGACTAAGGATCCTCGAGTTGAGTAGCGGGGAATTTTGGTGCCTTGGGAACTGGAAGGAAGATGAACACCGGAAACTCACTTGATTAAATTAATTAGTATTCGAAGCTATAATTAATCCTAAGTAAACGATTGGTCTTAGATATGTCATTTGGCCGACAAGTAAAATAACCTATAATCTAATACAAACATAAGAGAGACTCGGACTCGAGTTAAGGGAACACTCGTACACTTATACATAGGAGAGAGATACCTTAGATATCTCTACTCAAATATAATTGTGAAAATATACTCTACAAATACTTAAATTACCCTAGACATTAAAAGATGTCAAAGAGGGAAAAGGTACAAAAGTATATATATCATGCATATAGACATAAAAGAAAGGATGCATTTAATTATTGGGGAGTGAGTTACATGTATATGCGTGGTGCCTTCCTAAAGAACGAAAGATGCACTAAATAGAAATACTTGTATTCACCAAAAGGGATTAGAAAAGCTTTTAAAAGGAGATTGTGGTTATTATAAAGAGAATGGAGCAACCTCCACCTCGGGATCCCTTTTCAAGTCTACTAATTGTTTATTGTTAGTTTAGAGGAGACTCGATTTTTAAGTTAGAGTGTGGATTTCAAAGATCCATTAAATCTACCACTTATTCCTTGTATAAAAAGGAGTGTACTAGTGGGCAATTAATAAACTCAACTTGATGTTAAAGACGTGGCATCTTTTTAGTTTGTTGTTCGACTGATGGCGGAGATAGGACCGGAGAAAAGGGATTGAATCCCTTTGATTTGGGGAATAATTTATTGGGTGGCCTCTCTCGAGTGAGGAGGAGAGCCGAGCCCATTAACCTCCATTACGTTTACTTATCTATAATTGTACTGGGGAATGAGGAGAGCAGGAGTTCGACCGGATGAGAAAAAAGGAGAATGCGTTTTATTTTTATTGATATATGAGCGCCCGGGCCAGCTATGATACCTCTGTTTATTACAGAGTCACAGTATTTTGTTAATACCTCTGCGTCCAGGTGGGATCTTGGTTTGAACTAGAGGTTCCTTTCGTAAGGTTACACGTGCGGATTCTGATTTGCTTCTTGGATACACGTGGAGAATGGATCTTCCCGATCGAGTTCCAGTTGAGACGAGATCTATCTTGAGCAGCCATAAGCAGTCTCAGACATCGGCATAACAATATTTAGATAGTGCTCATGCTCATTTGCTACAGGAGTTTATTGATTGTAACGATGTGATCTTCCGTTGAAGTAGTAATTTCGACCCTGGAGCTATAGAATTCCATTTTTCCTCTGCATAAGAAGGGATCACGTCCGACCTCAGAATGCGGAAAACCATTACAGATACAGATCGCATTTTGATCTCAGGTTTGATTGTGATTACGGATCGCTACACGGCATCATGGATCTCAGCCATCGAGATGAAGGAGGCGTTCTGAACCGTAAGGGAAAGGCGACACCGATGGGGACATGATTGACGGAATGCAAGTCAGCTAAGTAATTGTGTCGAGTTTTCTTTTAATTCCTTTCGTGATGGTGTTGGGTACTCGATCTCTGTTTTATAATTTTATTGCTGCCTGGAATAGAGATTATAATGCTTCCTGGAGTAGATAGGTAAGGGCTATTTTGTATTATAGATTAAACCCTAGCGAGCTGCCTCGGTGCTATTGTTTCGGTTCAGCTATACCCTTGACTGCTGTCTTGGATGATTTGAGTTTTCATTGTTTTATTTACTGGTATTCGGTGGAAAGGTTTGATTGCTGAAAATTTTGTCTTCCATGAAAATCACTTAAAATACTACCGAAACCAGAGTTTTCTATCGAGTACTAGTTTGCATGTTGAATGCACGTTTGCTTGAAAACGTTGCAAAACCAATCTTCCAGTTATTGCATTCCTACTCTCCCTGGATCTCTGTATTTTATGATTTCCAGCATTATATCTCTATCTTTTATTGTTATACCAGCATTAATGACAGCGCATTGATCTCGTTTAGTATGCCAGCGTGGGATTGCCTTTTTGTTATTTATAAATATACCGAATAAGAGTTGGGTTCTTGTTGGTTATATATTATACGACAGGTATTTTATTGCTGCCTGGAATATTAGATGACAGCGCATTGATCTCGTTTAGTATGCCAGCGTGGGATTGCCTTTTTGTTATTTATAAATATACCGAATAGGAGTTGGGTTCTTGTTGGTTATATATTATACGACAGGTATTTTATTGCTGCCTGGAATATTAGATGACAGCGCGTTGATCTCGTTTAGTATGCCAGCATGGGATTGCCTTTTGTTGTTTGTGTCTTTCTTTAATATTGGGGTAGATACCTGCTAATTAGACCCTATAGCATTTTTCCTCATGTTAGCATGTTATGTTGTTAAATATCTCCGTTAAACCTGTCAAAAGCTGTCTAGTGTTTACATGTGAAAATAAATGTATAGTTATAGCGAAGAAGCTATAAGTTTGTTCCACATATTATAAATATTAGAAGTAAAGATGCACTTAGCGGAGTAGCAGCGAAACTGTATTATTTATGCAATATATTATCTTATTATTTCATCAAGGAGAGATATACATAAAAAGCAAAGCATAAGTGAGGTTACGTATGACAAGTATCCTTTGAGATCATTGATTTGGGTGACTCCTTTGACACCCCAATACATAAATAGTTTTAAGTGTACATTTATATATATATTTCGTATATATATAGTAAAACCGAAACAACGCACTACAGTTTATGTCAAGGTTAGCGTAACTATCATTATTTATATAAGAGTGTAAATCTCTTAAAGATAGAGTTGTCTTAATCGGATAGAAAACTGAATTGAATCAGAAAGTTTAAACAGTTTATCTTTACAGTGTTTTGTAATACAAGGTATCCTTGTTATTCTCTTCACGAAGAGGTATGACCCTTACTTCTGTTTGATTTAGAAAGGGTCCTCTAAGAATGAGGCTTGTAAGGTCAAAAGAAATAAGTGTGTTGTTGGAAAAGGAAATATGCATAGCGATTGGGTACTGTTTATTTTTCCTTGGAATAGGAAATCCTTGCGCCAAAAGAAATGTTGTTTGTCTATTTTTGATCTCTCTCTAGAGGAGAAACTGGAAGAATAGCAACATTGAGTTGCCGAATGTAACCCTTGACTTTGAATATTACAAGAAATGACCTGTCTTTGTGGACGTAGCCCAGGCGGGGTGAACCACCTATATCCTTGTCTCGATCATGTGTGTTTAAATTTGGCTTATTGTTTTGTCAATTGGAATGTTGGGTCAATTACTTGTATGTCCTCTTCTAGATGTATGTAAATTATAAATATGGCATCTAAATGTATCTTATAAATTATAAAGGTTGTATTTTGATGTATGTGATAAATTATAAATGTTACATCTAAATGTATCTTATAAATTATAAAGGTTGTATTTTGATGTATGTGATAAATTATAAATGTTGCATCTAAATGTATCTGATAAATTATAAAGGTTGTATGTAGATGTAGGATAAGTTATAAGTGTCATAATTTTCGGCATGACAATCTTGTCCAGTTAAATGTATGTAATGGAAGAACAAGAAATCAATAGAAAATGTTACTTGGTGGAATGTTGCAAAGTGTTACATAGGGTGGTCGTTATCTTTATTATGTGCTATAAAAGAAAATTTTAATTTCACTAAATCTTCACATCAATAGTTGGTAGATGTTACATAATGGTATAAGACGCGTAATGCATTAGTATGTTGTTTTAATTATCGGTCCTCATCAATACTATGTATTATGAAATTCTTTTATATAACGAAGAATCTGTTCGAATGCATTTATTCCTTAAAATACTAATCTATTTCAATGGAGATGTGACATATGGTATCAGAGCACAGGTTGCAAACACTCGGGCTTAGTTGGGCTCAGTTGAAGAAATAATATAAGCTGGTCAAGGGAACTCCATCGATAAGACGCAAAACAAAGGATTTATGTTCTAAAGAATCAGCAGAAGGTAATTGACAAGAGGTCTTTTAAATCGCAAGTAAGTATACTCCACTTGTTGAAGCATTTTAAAGGAAGGGCATTGACGATGAGTGAGCAGTTTGTATGTTTTATTTCCTATCTAAAATGATCCGTATTAATAAATACTAGAGGATGAATATCTCCTCATACAATTCCTTTGAATTTCAAGAAAGTATTCTTTGAAAATGATTATACTAATTGGACTATGTTCCTATATTTATCTTAGTGATCTTGTTAATATTTTCATGTATATTGATCAAAACGATAGCAACATAGGAGCCTTGAATGTTCATAAGTTTATGAGGGCTGTATAAGCATAATTAGGATCATTCACCCTATGAAAGATGTACACTCCTACCCGGTCGATTGATTCCACGAGTAAGGTTTTAGTACTTATATGTGACTAGGTATAGGTTAAAGGGTTGAAGCACTTAGAAAAGTTGATATAGTATATGAATTATGAAATGAGTAAGGTGCAATTAGGTCATTATATGAATGACTATAAATTGGTCATGAATTACTTGGTTATTGATTTCTCGCACTTATGCTGAAATGATTGTATTATTTATGTACATGAGATTGTAGGATTGAGACAATCCTTATTATGTTAGAAGATACATAAATTGTATTAAGGGAGTAAGCCCCGAAATTCTCTATGTAGGCTATCTGTTATATAGAAAGAAAATTTTCATTTTTATTAACGATCTCGGAATTAGAATAATAGACGTCTTACAGTGGAGGATTGATCGAAAGACGAATATAAGAATTGACAAAATGTTATTGAGGGAGCTATATTGATCTTAGCCTTGATAAGTAGAAGATATGGAAGATGTTGGTGCATTATATTGAATGTTATAGGCGATGGTTCCAATTTAAAATGTTAGTTATGTGTCCTTACTTCTATGCTTTATTTTACGTACGAAACAGATGATATGGTAGATAAGATGGTTAATATTGAATACGCACTAGATATTCAAAGTTATTGTAAGTGATGAAACTGTAGGATTCTATTTTTATATATATTCTATCTCGGCGATCCTTACTAAGAATGTTGGGATACTGGGAGTGGTTGACAGAAGGATTATACTTTTATGTGATTAAGACTTATGTTATATGCATGGATACCTTGATAATCTGTTTCGTTTTGATATATAGATTATATGATATGGAGAGGATTACTAATGTCTATTAATGTAAGTTAAAAGTGCACCTTGGCATATGAGGGCCATACGACAAAGCGATATGCGGTCTCCCCCATAAAGATGGTCAAAAAAACTCGGTTGAGCTTGGGGAAGAGCGTAATATATTATGCGGGTATATGTCGCCTTGTCAACAAGACCTCGACGCAAGTTATAAAAGTTGGGTGGTTAAATTATATTATTTCACTGATGACACTATAGGTAGAGTCACAACTTGAGTCCATACATATCTATCTTATCGCTCATGAGCATTTGTGTAAAACTCGAATGATTTTATTTCATTTTTTTTTTTTTCTTAGTAGGAGTCGATAAGGAATAGACAAGTGAAAGACGTGACAGTGCTATTAATATTCCTATAAATAAATGTGGTATAGTGGTTATGAACTAACATTGCAGGTTTTCGCTATGAATATAACAAATCAAAATGGAAGTGACTATTCCCGCGGATAAATAGCTGAGTTAACCACTCAAGAGTAAGTGATGATTCACTTAAATGCATCTTATTTACTGGTCATATTTCGAGACACTTATAACCATGGATTAACATTGGATTATGTTGTTTAGTTACTAACATTTTCAGGATGTTATCATAATTACGACCAATGTGATAGACAAAAAGGAACGTGGATTAGAAGTCCATTGGTGAAGGTGAGCAGAACAAAACCGCTCAAAGAGTAAGTGATTACCTTTTTTTTTTTTTTTTTTTATATAGCATGGATTACAGTATGGCACAAAACCTGATTTGGTGATGAATGTGTGCTACATATCATGAATGATAAGCAAATAAGTGAAACTACTTACCGTTATTACAAGACATATTGTAATTTACAAAAAATTGTAAGAATTAATAAATGATTTGGTTATCGAAATAAATTCCGGGACTCAAGCGAGAAGGCTTGAGGGGAATTGCGTAAAGAGTGTCGTAATGGCATTTGAAATACTCCCTAAAATCAGGGATTGAGCAGCCACTAGGATTCTCGGGGAATCGGCTGGCTGTAAGACCTAGGCAAGCTATAAGAAAATGTATATGTGGGAGGCAGGACGCTGCTTAGTATACATGAAAGAAATGTTTGCTGCATGAGCACTAAGGTTTTAGGCAAGACATGAAAGAAATGTTTGCTGTGTGAGCACTAAGGTGTTAGGCAAAACATGAGAGACAGTATTGCTGCGTGAGCACTATGGTGTTAGGCAAGAGTCTCCGAAAGAATCGCTGTGTGAGCACTGAGTTGTTAGGCGAGAACTTCCGAAGGGATTGCTGGGTGAGCACTAGAGTGCTAGGCAATAATTCCCTGGATTAAGTGAATGATGTGTTTTTAATTAACAATCTACATTCTTGGAGGCACTGGAATTATGTGTGCTTATGATGATAAAACACAAACTAAAGCTAAAGATATTCCATGGATTACAAACGATATGGGACGCATTGTTTATGCTTCTAAGTTGATTATGGGATTTAAGATGTGTTTTACTAAACAATATCTTTCCAGTTTTGAAGTTGAAAATGCAGGTTACTAACGTACAGAAATAATGAAAGTATGAACACCGAGGACGGTGTTAATTTTAAGGGGAGGAGGATGTAATATCCCTCCTTTATGCTCTCATGTTGTAAATATAATCGATTAATGGTTTCTCATGAGGAGCTCAAGGCCAAGGCCCCACTAGTGAAAACTTTGCAAGTTATGTGGTTAATATCCAAAGTCGTAATTGTAAACCTAGGAGACTAAGGACAGTGACGCAATTAAACTACGGCAACTGAATCCACTAGGGAGAAAGGGAAAATGACTAAGGATCCTCGAGTTGAGTAGCGGGGAATTTTGGTGCCTTGGGAACTGGAAGGAAGATGAACACCGGAAACTCACTTGATTAAATTAATTAGTATTCGAAGCTATAATTAATCCTAAGTAAACGATTGGTCTTAGATATGTCATTTGGCCGACAAGTAAAATAACCTATAATCTAATACAAACATAAGAGAGACTCGGACTCGAGTTAAGGGAACACTCGTACACTTATACATAGGAGAGAGATACCTTAGATATCTCTACTCAAATATAATTGTGAAAATATACTCTACAAATACTTAAATTACCCTAGACATTAAAAGATGTCAAAGAGGGAAAAGGTACAAAAGTATATATATCATGCATATAGACATAAAAGAAAGGATGCATTTAATTATTGGGGAGTGAGTTACATGTATATGCGTGGTGCCTTCCTAAAGAACGAAAGATGCACTAAATAGAAATACTTGTATTCACCAAAAGGGATTAGAAAAGCTTTTAAAAGGAGATTGTGGTTATTATAAAGAGAATGGAGCAACCTCCACCTCGGGATCCCTTTTCAAGTCTACTAATTGTTTATTGTTAGTTTAGAGGAGACTCGATTTTTAAGTTAGAGTGTGGATTTCAAAGATCCATTAAATCTACCACTTATTCCTTGTATAAAAAGGAGTGTACTAGTGGGCAATTAATAAACTCAACTTGATGTTAAAGATGTGGCATCTTTTTAGTTTGTTGTTCGACTGATGGCGGAGATAGGACCGGAGAAAAGGGATCGAATCCCTTTGATTTGGGGAATAATTTATTGGGCGGCCTCTCTCGAGTGAGGAGGAGAGCCGAGCCCATTAACCTCCATTACGTTTACTTATCTATAATTGTACTGGGGAATGAGGAGAGCAGGAGTTCGACCGGATGAGAAAAAAGGAGAATGCGTTTTATTTTTATTGATCTATGAGCGCCCGGGCCAGCTATGATACCTCTGTTTATTACAGAGTCACAGTATTTTGTTAATACCTCTGCATCCAGGTGGGATCTTGGTTTGAACTAGAGGTTCCTTTCGTAAGGTTACACGTGCGGATTCTGATTTGCTTCTTGGATACACGTGGAGAATGGATCTTCCCGATCGAGTTCCAGTTGAGACGAGATCTATCTTGAGCAGCCATAAGCAGTCTCAGACATCGGCATAACAATATTTAGATAGTGCTCATGCTCATTTGCTACAGGAGTTTATTGATTGTAACGATGTGATCTTCCGTTGAAGTAGTAATTTCGACCCTGGAGCTATAGAATTCCATTTTTCCTCTGCATAAGAAGGGATCACGTCCGACCTCAGAATGCGGAAAACCATTACAGATACAGATCGCATTTTGATCTCAGGTTTGATTGTGATTACGGATCGCTACACGGCATCATGGATCTCAGCCATCGAGATGAAGGAGGCGTTCTGAACCGTAAGGGAAAGGCGACACCGATGGGGACATGATTGACGGAATGCAAGTCAGCTAAGTAATTGTGTCGAGTTTTCTTTTAATTCCTTTCGTGATGGTGTTGGGTACTCGATCTCTGTTTTATAATTTTATTGCTGCCTGGAATAGAGATTATAATGCTTCCTGGAGTAGATAGGTAAGGGCTATTTTGTATTATAGATTAAACCCTAGCGAGCTGCCTCGGTGCTATTGTTTCGGTTCAGCTATACCCTTGACTGCTGTCTTGGATGATTTGAGTTTTCATTGTTTTATTTACTGGTATTCGGTGGAAAGGTTTGATTGCTGAAAATTTTGTCGTCCATGAAAATCACTTAAAATACTACCGAAACCAGAGTTTTCTATCGAGTACTAGTTTGCATGTTGAATGCACGTTTGCTTGAAAACGTTGCAAAACCAATCTTCCAGTTATTGCATTCCTACTCTCCCTGGATCTCTGTATTTTATGATTTCCAGCATTATATCTCTATCTTTTATTGTTATACCAGCATTAATGACAGCGCATTGATCTCGTTTAGTATGCCAGCGTGGGATTGCCTTTTTGTTATTTATAAATATACCGAATAAGAGTTGGGTTCTTGTTGGTTATATATTATACGACAGGTATTTTATTGCTGCCTGGAATATTAGATGACAACGCATTGATCTCGTTTAGTATGCCATTGTGGGATTGCCTTTTTGTTATTTATAAATATACCGAATAGGAGTTGGGTTCTTGTTGGTTATATATTATACGACAGGTATTTTATTGCTGCCTGGAATATTAGATGACAGCGCGTTGATCTCGTTTAGTATGCCAGCATGGGATTGCCTTTTGTTGTTTGCGTCTTTCTTTAATATTGGGGTAGATACCTGCTAATTAGACCCTATAGCATTTTTCCTCATGTTAGCATGTTATGTTGTTAAATATCTCCGTTAAACCTGTCAAAAGATGTCTAGTGTTTACATGTGAAAATAAATGTATAGTTATAGCGAAGAAGCTATAAGTTTGTTCCACATATTATAAATATTAGAAGTAAAGATGCACTTAGCGGAGTAGCAGCGAAACTGTATTATTTATGCAATATATTATCTTATTATTTCATCAAGGAGAGATATACATAAAAAGCAAAGCATAAGTGAGGTTACGTATGACAAGTATCCTTTGAGATCATTGATTTGGGTGACTCCTTTGACACCCCAATACATAAATAGTTTTAAGTGTACATTTATATATATATTTCGTATATATATAGTAAAACCGAAACAACGCACTACAGTTTATGTCAAGGTTAGCGTAACTATCATTATTTATATAAGAGTGTAAATCTCTTAAAGATAGAGTTGTCTTAATCGGATAGAAAACTGAATTGAATCAGAAAGTTTAAACAGTTTATCTTTACAGTGTTTTGGTAATACAAGGTATCCTTGTTATTCTCTTCACGAAGAGGTATGACCCTTACTTCTGTTTGATTTAGAAAGGGTCCTCTAAGAATGAGGCTTGTAAGGTCAAAAGAAATAAGTGTGTTGTTGGCAAAGGAAATATGCATAGCGATTGGGTACTGTTTATTTTTCCTTGGAATAGGAAATCCTTGCGCCAAAAGAAATGTTGTTTGTCTATTTTTGATCTCTCTCTAGAGGAGAAACTGGAAGAATAGCAACATTGAGTTGCCGAATGTAACCCTTGACTTTGAATATTACAAGAAATGACCTGTCTTTGTGGACGTAGCCCAGGCGGGGTGAACCACCTATATCCTTGTCTCGATCATGTGTGTTTAAATTTGGCTTATTGTTTTGTCAATTGGAATGTTGGGTCAATTACTTGTATGTCCTCTTCTAGATGTATGTAAATTATAAATATGGCATCTAAATGTATCTTATAAATTATAAAGGTTGTATTTTGATGTATGTGATAAATTATAAATGTTACATCTAAATGTATCTTATAAATTATAAAGGTTGTATTTTGATGTATGTGATAAATTATAAATGTTGCATCTAAATGTATCTGATAAATTATAAAGGTTGTATGTAGATGTAGGATAAGTTATAAGTGTCATAATTTTCGGCATGACAATCTTGTCCAGTTAAATGTATGTAATGGAAGAACAAGAAATCAATAGAAAATGTTACTTGGTGGAATGTTGCAAAGTGTTACATAGGGTGGTCGTTATCTTTATTATGTGCTATAAAAGAAAATTTTAATTTCACTAAATCTTCACATCAATAGTTGGTAGATGTTACATAATGGTATAAGACGCGTAATGCATTAGTATGTTGTTTTAATTATCGGTCCTCATCAATACTATGTATTATGAAATTCTTTTATATAACGAAGAATCTGTTCGAATGCATTTATTCCTTAAAATACTAATCTATTTCAATGGAGATGTGACAGACCGACTGAAGGATAGACAGATGTCACCAAGTCGAGGATTGACAGGGAATGGTCGACAGATGATGAGCGATATAAGAGGTCGGGTAGTCGACAAGTGGTCAAACTATGACACGATAGGGTTTAGCGAAGCCAAGTCAAAAAGGGGAAAGGAGTGATCCGACAAGACAGTCGAGATGTGACTGACTGTTATAGCAGGGTTGGAAGGACAGAAAGTCAATAGACTTAGTAGTAGCCGTTCGGGGTTGCTGAGGAAGTTATTACAGTTATTGTGAGTTGGTGAAGGACATGACAGTGGACGTCATGGACAAAGGCTATATAGCACGGATAGAAGCTGACAGTGCAGATTTGTAGGATTTGGACAGGATCGACGAATGGAGGGAACGCGTGTCTCAAGATTGTAATAATCTTGGAAATGGCACCCATAGAGTAGAAGAGGAGAGAAGAGATCTTCATTCTTAGGACTATGAGAAGGGGAGCCAAGAGCAGAGCAGAGCAGAGCACAAAGCTGAGAGAGTTGTGAAGAGTCACACAGGACGAGTGCAGAGTGTTGAGATCGAACCATAGCTCAAAGTTCTGGAGGTGAACCAGGAGAGGGTGAGGTCGACACATAGGGAGAACACACCATAGTTACTTTATTGTTGTAATGGCTGAGACTGATAATAGTTAGTTATTTGCTTACAGTTATTTTACATTGTAACCGATTTCAGAGAAGTAATATAAGCCAATCTAGGCATCTTGTTCTACACCTTGTTTGTGTGAGCATTATGGTTTGTGTTGTGTGTATTGTTAAGCAAGAACCTTATTTCCGTAGGGCGACTTGCACCAATTGGTATCAGAGCCCAGAGGCGAGTCCAATTGGAGAAGATAAGACCATACCAACCTGACTTGCATTAGTGTTGAAGGTGTGAGAATTTTCAGCAAAGCTTGAAGATGGCTCACAGAGGCTTTAATGTCCGAGGACGAAGAGCACGTGGCATAGCAGCCGTCATAGTGGATCATGAGATGTTCGACGAATGCATCCAAACGATGCAGAATTTGACAAATGAAGTCACAGCGATCAAAGAAGACCAAATGCATGGTTTCATTCCTGAAGCGCTAGACCACAGCGACGAGGAAGTCAAGGAAGTGGAAGCTCAGGAAGTCACAGCAGAAGAACCAGAGGAAAAACTCATCAAGCTTTTGACAGAAATGATAGGTTGGGGAAAGATAGATGTGCGTACGTACTTGGGAAGTCTGGACCCAGAAGACTTGATTGACTGGTTCAGAGAGATGGAGAAATATTTCGATATAGAGTAGATCGAGGATCCTAAATGGGTTAAGACTACATGTCTAAGGTTGAAGGGTCATGCCTCGTTGTGGTGGGACAATGTACAGGCTGACAGACTCAAGAGAGGCAAGGAGAAAATCAAATCTTGGGATAGGATGGTTTCCAAGTTGAAGGGGAAGTTCTTGCCAAATGACTATGTGATTTCCTTGTTCAGGAAAATACAAAACTTTCAACAGAAAGAGATGACCGTGAAAGAGTACATGGAGGAGTTCTACCGATTGTTGATTTGGTCAGGACAAACTGATGAAGTAGAAGAAGCTATCCCCAGATATGTAAACAGCCTGAAGTATGCTGTTCATGATGAGCTCATCATGTCGATATTTAGAGCAGTTGGAGAAGCCTATCAGCTACCTCTGAAGATGGAAGAGAAACTGTCGAGAAAGTTCGCAGCGACCAGAGGCAGGATGACTAGTCGAGGTGGAAAGACTGTCTCTGTGAAAGGTCAAGGCAGCGGCTACAAGAGAGAAGGTGTCAAAGATAGTCGATGCACAGAAGGGACATCGACGAAAGAAAGGGTGCAAGAGAACCGACACGATGATCGTGAGAATAGTGGTCAAGGCGCGTATAGTCGAAGTGGTCCATCCGACAAGAAGGGAGTTAACAGACCATCCATAATCTATTACAAATGTCGAGGGATGGGCCATAAGGCATATGAATGCCCAGAAAACCTACATGCTTTAGAAGAGTCAAAACCCAGACGTCGAAAGGATGAGCAAGTCGATGAGAGGGAAGAGTCGGCGTCAGATAGCAGTGGAGGTGAGAAAAAGAAGAACCAAAATCTGACGGTTCAGAGAGCTTTGATCCAAGAAGATCAATGCAACCCGATGGAACTAGCACAACGAAAGGAAATCTTTCGAACGAAGGTGCGGATCGGGGAATGGCATTGAAAGACCATAGTTGATGGTGGGAGTACAGAGAATCTTGTGTCAACAGAAGTTATCGACAATATCGGGTTGAAGGGTCGTGAACACCCACACCCTTACAAGATCTCATGGTTGCAGAAAGGACACAATGTTAAGATGACCAGACAGTGCCTGATCAACTTCAGAGTTGAAGGATTGGAGGACAGCGTACTGTGTGACGTGGTTCCCATGGATTCATGCCATCTGTTGTTGGGGAGACCATGGCAATATGATCAAAAAATGATCTATGATGGTCAAGATAACACAGTTACAGTGTGGAAGAATCACGTGAAAAGGACTCTTAAGCCGAGGTGAGGAGAGCTAGCTGATAGTAAGGACGGCGAGAGTAATCTTTGGGAAAAGTGAGTGTTGATGAGAACCGCTAAGGAATTCCTCACAGAGGAGGAAAATTAGTTAGGATGTTATGCAATCATTCCAAAAGGACCATATGTCAAAGGAATGACCAATCGGGAGAGCATTCCGGTCGAAGTCGAGGAGTTGCTCGAAGAGTTTCAGGACATAATGGCTGAAGAGAAACCGACGGGATTGCCATTGACAAGGAGGATATCCCATCAGATCGACTTGATTCCAGGGTCGAGTATTCCAAACAAAGCACCATATAGGATGAGTCCAGTAGAGCGACAGGAGCTCAACCGATAGGTCCAAGAGTTGTTGGACAGGGGATTGATCCGAGAAAGTTTGAGCCCATGTGCAGTACCAGTGGTACTGACACCAAAGAAGGATGGTGAGTGGAGAGTGTGTACTGATTCCAAAGCCATAAACAGGATCACAATCAAGTATCGATTTCCATTTCCAAGGATGGATGACTTGATGGATTTCCTGAGTGGAGTGACATACTTCATGAAGTTAGACCTGAAGAGTGGATATCACCAGATCAGGGTTAGAGAAGGAGATGAGTGGAAGACAGCATTCAAGATAAGAGAGCGATTATATGAGTGGTTAGTAATGCCATTCAGATTGACTAATGCACCTAGTACATTCATGAGATTGATGAATGAAGTGCTGAAACCATTCTTGGGAAAGTTTGTCATAGTCTATCTAGATGACATTCTAATTTTCAGTCAGACCAAGTCAGAATATTTGGAGCACATTCGACAAGTATTACAGAAATTGTAGGAAGAGAAGTTGATGATTAACGTACAAAAGTGTTTCTTCATGAAGAAGGAATTAGTGTACTTGGGATTTGTAATTTCAGGTAAGGGGTTGCAGATGGACCTAGAGAAGGTGAAGGAAATATTATATTGGCCGGAACCGACAAGTACGACTGCAGTGAGAAGTTTCCATGGACTTGCTAGTTTCTACCAGAAGTTCATTCGGGTATTCAGTCGTATTTGTGCACCATTGATAGAATGCATGAGAAAGGGTGAGTTCAAGTGGACGAGTAAGGCCCAGGAAGATTTCGACAAATTGAAGGAAAAGGTCACTAAGAGCCTAGTGTTGGTGCTCCCAGACTTTGACAAAGTTTTCCAGGTCGATTGTGATGCAAGTGGAACAACAATTGGGGAAGTGTTGAGCCAGGAAGGACATCCAATTGCATACTTCAGTGAAAAACTGAGTGGAGCGAAGCAGAAATAATCGGTCTATGACCAGGAATTCTATGCTATCATCCAAGCATTGAAGAAATGGAGGCATTATCTGTTGCCATAGGAATTTGTGTTATACATAGATCACCAAGCACTGAGGTATCTAAATACTCAGTCGAAGTTGGACCAGCGACACATGAAGTGGGTGGAGCTACTCCAGAGATATACGTTCATGTTACAACATAGGTTGGGCAAGTCGAACAAAGTTGCCGATGCATTGAGCAGGAGGGTTGCGCTGTTGAGCATAATGACTGTTCAGGAAATAGGAATAGAGTCGATAAATACAGAGTATGAGATCGATGAAGATTTTGCGAAAGCATGGAAGGCATGTCATGAGCCTTGGAGCATCGACAGAACTCCATATTTGAGTTATCTCATTCAAGAAGGTTACCTGTTCAGGGGAAGTCAGTTGTGTATTCCCAAAGGATCAGTGAGAGAGAACCTAATCTAAGAATTTCATAATGGAGGGTTAGCAGGGCACTTTGGGATCGACAAGACCAAAGCACTGATCGACGAAAAGTATTTTTGGACAAGGATATCGACAGATGTCAGAAAATGGGTTCGACAATGTCAAGTTTTCCAGTTGGAAAAGGGAAAGAGTCAGAACAAGGGCTTGTATACACCATTACCAGTGATTCTGGGTTAGTAATGCCATTCAGATTGAGGACTACATAAACCTTTTCAAAGAATTCCGTGATGCCTTTGCCTGGTCCTATACCGAAATGCCTGGTCTTGACCCCGCAATTATAGAGCACCACCTTGACAACTCTGAGTCAAGGGGCATAATAGATCACCTCGACCCTGGGATAGGGGGCACGATCAATCACTTTGAACATTCCCCATCACATCTATCTCAGCACGTCAATGAACCCATTGTTCAAACCCACACATATGTGATCCATAATCACAAACCCCATGCACATAGCATGGGGGCAGGTCATTAACCTTGCTCACTTTTTCACACTTGTGATCTCAACCATTTTTGAGGTCACACATCACTTGTAGATTTGATTTGATTTGATACACCTAGTATTCTCCCCCCACGGGTCATCATTTCTCCCCACCACTGCATCCTTGGCTTGGTGGGCTCACCTTTTACCATTCCGGAGTCTTTATGACCTCCGTTTTTCGCACCATTTGCACCGCCGGATTCATATTTCCGTGCCCGTGACGATGCTTGAGATCATTTCTCGCTCTCACCAGGACCAATATCAACATTGTGTCCCAACACCTTGTCGCCCCGTATTGCATGCCACATCGGCCGCAGCCCGTTTTTGATATATTTTATATCGCCGGATTCATTTTTCCGAGCTGGTGATGATGCTAGAGATCATTTCTCGCTCTCACCTCCAGATTTTCCGGGCATTTTTCAAAATGCCCCCGTCACCTCGGTTTGCGTGCCACATCGGCCGTCACCCGTTTTTGACATCCTTTATATCGCCGGATTCATTTTTCCGAGCCCGTGATGATGCTTGAGATCATTTCTCGCTCTCACTTGGTACAATTTCAACATTGTGTCCCAACACCTTGCTGCCTCGGTTTGCGTGCCACATCGGCCGCCATCGGATTGTTCCACATTTTTACATGAGCCATTCACTCCTGTCATACTGCAAATGTTTCGTTATTTTGCCACCATTTCATCTACCCCGCAAGGAGGTCCATCAGTGTTCCCACCTACCCTCATTCTTGGTCATCATTACTTAACCTTGATTGAACACTTCCTCCTTGCCTGGCCATTCCTTTTGTTCGGTATAATTTTATCCCTTTTTCGGGCCGGACAACTCCTTTACGAAAAAGGCACTTAGGGAGTTTCCGTTAAGCTCTTTTCTGACTCCTAAAAGAATGAAAAGATCGCCGAGCAATCTTGCTTCCTTTCATGCTCGTTAAAGTACCTGAAAGGGCGTCTATCTGGTATAAGTTTAACCCTTTTCCGGACCTGGTAGACTACTTACGAAAAAGGAATACTCTAGTCACACCGGCTAGAAGAGTTCTTCATTGCATCCTTTTATGCTTCTTTGGGCCTTGGAGACTAAATCTACGAAAAAGCAACCCCTTGGAGTCTTCTTACTTGCTTTCAGA
The DNA here is from genome assembly GCA_027924585.1 of Larix kaempferi. Lineage (NCBI taxonomy): Eukaryota > Viridiplantae > Streptophyta > Pinopsida > Pinales > Pinaceae > Larix > Larix kaempferi. Next base: position 9,132,254 of record BSBM01000893.1, read on the forward strand.
CTCTCTAAAATTGAAAGCAACCACGAGCATGCACTGTCCTGGGCTCGTCAAATCCACACGACAGTACCATTCCATCACTTCAGAGTCTTCTTATCGCTTTCGGACTCCTTAAAATTGAAAGCAACCACGAGCATGAACTGTCCTGGGCTCGTAAAATCCACACGACAGTACCATTTTACACACACTTCTTCTAGTTCCTTAACCCATGAAGAAGTACCCTCCTGTGCCTCCTGGCACTATGATCGATCATCTCGGCAGCACCCCCAATTAGGTCGCCTTTGTTCAGAGTATTCTGCAGTCTCCTGCCACGTTACACCAGCTTGAGTCTCCCTCAGCCAGTTATTCCCCCAGATCCATTACAGCTATGATCCCTTTCCCCTGAGTCAGTTTCATATGCTGCCGGATCATTTCCATTATCATACTCTGAACAAAGGAAGTTTGAGTCCACCCACTCTACTTGCCCAGTTGTCCCCCCACAGTTTATCAGTCCTGCCATCAGCACTATCACATTTCGGTCTTGTACCTCGCGCTCCTGTCAAGGAAACATCATTGCCTTGATAGGGGCAGGTCTCCCTCTGTCGACGACAGCTCCTCTATTCCAGAGGATAGGCCCAGAGGTCCCTACGCCTTGGACTTATCACCATCTGTGGTAGGTGCCTACGGATCATTCCGAGAGGAGACATCATTGCCTCTCCGAGTGGTTGTTCCTCACATGCTCGACTTCAGCACCTTGATCGCATCGTTGAGGATCGCGTAGGATTATATCCCATCAGTTTTTAGTCGAAGACCCCGGATTTCCCCCGACTCTAGCACATTGGTGAGTCACTTCGGAACACCCAGTTGTATGTTCCTGTGGATGTCCGGGCTGCGTTGGCGTCTGTATTCGGAAGCCATCCAGTTCCATGCTTCCTTGAGTACCCAGTTTCAGTTCCAGATCCGTTCCAGTTCAGTGTACCATGAAGAGTATGACCCCAGTCACTATGATCCAGCAGCTCATTAGTTCCTCTGGTACCACACTCAGTAGCACTGTTGACTGTTCCGGTGCACCAGTTCTGCAGTTCACACATGATCCACTCAGCAGTATGTCCCAGATTTGTGTCCCCTCTGGACTCTTATGATGTACACAGTGGTCATGTATCTTACAGGTCCCCCTTTTTCGGGCCTTACAGTTATATTTATGTATCTTGATACGAGCATGGGTATGCCCGCCTCGTCCATATATTGAGATTATTCCTCAGTCAGTATTTGAGGTCATGTATATTTCAGGTCCCCATTTTTGGACCCCATTGTTGTTATTATGTTATATCCTGATACGAGCATGGGAATGCCCGCCTCGTCCATATGATCAGATGATTCCTCATCCTTTATTGAGGTTATGTACTTTTAGCTCTTGCAGTTGTTCGGGATCGTTGTTCCGGGCTCCAGTTTGTTTCTTCTCTTCTCTCCACATCCCAGGAAAACCATTCATGACTTATGATGTCCATCGGCCATACGATGAGCTCCTGCCCTCGCACATCAGGGGGCAATCTGTTAACACCCAAAAAGTGCTCACTAGCTCATTTACCACATTACATGACTCATTTGTCCATTTTCCTACCATATTTCCATTAAAAATCCCAAAAAACCCATTAAAAAGCCTCCAAAAGGCCTAAAATGCCTCCAAAAAGCCAAAAAACCATCAAAATAGCCTAAAAAAGGCTAAAAAACCCCCTTTTCCTCCAAAAATAGCAAAAATCCCCTAAAAAGGGAATAAAAATATAAAATAATGAGGAAAAGGAGGAAAAAACCCTATACAGCTGCCCAAAACCATGTGTTTCCTAAAACCATGGGTCAGCACTCCACCACCAAAAAACTATAAATAGGTGATGGAGATCCCTTATTCCATATCCACAATCACAAGCACCCTTACTCTGCCAAAATCTCTCTCGAAACCCTAGTCCACCTTTGAACTAGTTTCACCTTGAGAGCCACCTTTGGCCCATCCCCAACATTGGAGAAGGAGAAGGAGCATTCTTGGAGCTTGGAGCATCCTCTTGGACACTGCAAAGGGCTTCACCAACCTTGACACTCAAGGTAACATCAATACAAAGACATTCTTTCATTTTGGTGTTTATGCTTCATGCTTGTATTAGAAATAATTTAATGTTTTATTTATTGCATAATTAGTTTAATATTCTGAACTGCTACTAAGGAGTCCATTCTCCTTAGTAGGTGCTCATTGGCACAAGCTAGGGGTAAAACCCTAGCTACAAACATTTCAGCAACGTTCAATGTCTCAGACCTGTATAAATTTGAAGAAGGGTCGAGCAGTAGTAAAGGAGAAGAAACAAGTATCAACTGGACGGAACAGATTCCAAACTAACATAAAGAAGGGATCGCAGAAGTAATCAATGAACGCGAAGTAGGGTGTACTCGTAGATCACGCATGAAAGAATACTTGGTGCGATGGACCAATCATGAGTTGCAGGAAGCGACGTGGATTTTCGAAGAAGAGTTCAGGAGATTGACGGAGTAGACAGATTCTTTTTCACCTAGGGAGACTGATGCAGGAGCATCGGGACCTAGGCAGATCAGTCGAAGTTGATCAACCAAGGAGAGCCGACTGGCAGGAGTGTCGATGACCACTTGTGCGAGAAGCAGGTTGACTGGTTGAAGTCAGCAAGTCGAGCAGAAGCAGTCGGGGTGCGATTGACTGAAGGATCAACAGATGTCATGAGGTTGTGGATTGACAGGGAATGGTCGATAGATGATGAGCGATATAAGAGGTCGGGTAGTCGACAAGTGGTCGAACTACAACATGATAGGGTTTAGCAAAGCCAAGTGAAAAAGGGGAAAGGAGTGAGCCGACAGGACAGTCGAGATGTGACTGACTGCTATAGCAAGGTCGGAAGGACAGAAAGTCAATAGACTGTACTAGTAGCCATTCAGGGTTGCTGAGGAAGTTATTACAGTTATTGTGAGTTGGTGAAGGACATGACAGTGGATGTCATGGACAGAGGATGTGCAACATGGATAGAAGCTGACAGTGCAGATTTGCAGGATTTGGACAGGATCAGTGAATGGAGGGAATGTGTGTCTCGGGATTGTAATAATCTTGGAAACAACACCTACAATGTAGAAGAGGAGAGAAGAGACCTTCATTCTAAGGACGACAAGAAGGGGAGCCGAGAGAAGAGCAGAGCAGAGCGCAGAGCTGAGAGAGTTGTGAAGAGTCACACAGGCTGAGTGCAGAGTGTTGAGATCGAACCATAGCTCAGAGTTCCAGAGGTGAACCAGGAGAGGGTGAGGTCGATACACAGAGAGAACACACCACAGTTACTTCATTGTTGCAATGGCTGAGGCCGATAGTAGTTAGTTATTTGCTTACAGCTATTTTACATTGTAACTGATTTCAGAGAAGTAATATAAGCCAATCCAGTCATCTTGTTCTACACATTGTTTGTGTGAGCATTGTGGTTTGTGTCATGTGTATTGTTAAGCAAGAACCTTATTTCCATAGGGCAACTTGCGTCATACACACTATCCAGAATCCTACAGACATGTTCACAAAGGTATTGACCAGAGAGAAACTGATTTCCTGCTCAGTTTTAGTTTGCCTTCTAGTCTAAAGGTGAAGAGGAGAAAGTTGCCAAGCCCAAGTCCAGCAAGTGCAATAGTGGTAAAGTTGCTGTGATCAGTCACCAAGTGGGAGATTGTTGGTTGTGGAGCTTGATCTCTAGATTTAGAGATATTATTATTCAGCTGTGTCTGTACCCCAGGTTTGGTTATGATCCTGGCATGATGCTAAAGGGGTTCGGGGGCAACGCCCCCGAGAAAATTTTTTGGGGTTGTTTTCGCCAACAGTTTTTGGGCCCATGGTTTTGGGTAACCCATGGTATTTTCCCATTGTATCTCCCTTATAAAAGAAAGACATTGTAATACGACTACGGTTGATGTATTAGGTTTTATGCATTGTAAAGATCTCTAAGATCATAAGAGATACTGTGAGACAGTGAAAAGGAAGTGCAGCGGTTGTGCTGTAGGTTGTATCCCTTCACTTTGCTGGATGGTATAATAATAAGGACTGAAAACTTCAGTGTGGACGTAGCCCAAGTTGGGTGAACCACGATATATCTGTGTCTCTCTTGAAATGTGTATGTGTGATTATATTTGCCTTCTTGTTTATTTCTATTGCTCTACGATCCTGTTTTTCTAACAATTGGTATCAAAGCCAAAGGTCTATTTGGCAGATAAACCTGCAGGAAACTAGGGTTTCTAGTTCGAGTGGGAGCAATGGTGGAAGAAGGAAAGTTTAAGGTCGAGAAGTTTCACAGCCAAAAATTCTAGTTATGGAAGATGCAAATAAAGGACTATTTGTACTAGTAGGATCTATTCCTACCATTGGGAGGAAAAGAAAAACAACCGGTGGCTTTGAAGGGAAAAGAATGGAAGGTTCTTGACAGAAAGGCTCTGGGAACAATACGGCTGAGCCTGGCTTCATCGATGGCTTTCAATATCTCAAAAGAAATGACAATGTAGTGTTTGATGAGCGCACTGGGTAAGCTATATGAAAAACCGTCGGCCTCCAACAAGGTATTTCTAATGAAGCATTTATTTAATATGAAGATGTTTGAAGGTGGATCTGTTACTAATCATTTAAATAATTTTAATATGGTTACAAATCAACTAAGTTTTGTAAGTGTGAACTTCGATGATGAGGTTAGGGCTCTTCTAATCTTGTGTTCATTGCCAGAAAGCTGGAATAGCTTGGTCATGGCTGTAAGTAACTCTGTCTCTAGTTCAAACACCTTGAAATTTGATGATGTTATTGGTGTTATTCTTAGCGAAGAAATGTGAAGAAAACGCACAGGTGAGACATCAGGTAATGCATTGACCATGGAGAGTAGGGGAAGACAAAAGGAGAGAGGAAAGAGCCAAGGTAATCACAACAACTCTAAAAAGGGAAGATCCAAGTCCAGACTGGGAAAAATAGAGTGTTGGAACTGTGGAAAGAAAGGACATATGGAGAAAGACTGCAGATGTCTAAAGAAGAAAGGAGATACAACCTGCAGCACAACTACTACACTTCCTTTTCACTGTCTCACAGTCTATCTTCTAATCTTAGATATCTTTACAATGCATAAAACCTAATACATCAACCCTAGCCGTATTACAGTGTCTTTCTTTTATAAGGAAGATAGAATGGGACCTCGTGGGGATCGTTCCAGGATCATAACCAAACCTGGGGTATGGACATGGCTGAATAATAATATCTCTGAATCTGGATATCAGGCTCCACAACCAACACAACACAACACTTCAAAACCGACAGGAAGTCCATCAAACTTCAATGGTCGAGATCGAAGGTATGCTACATAACAGACCTATCTCTATTTTAATTGATCTCGGTGTAAGTTTAAGTTATGTATCACCTGATTTAGTAAAATGTTGTAAGTTGAAAGTAGAAAAGTTTGATAAATCATGGCTAGTTCAGCTAGCTACAGGAATGAAAATAAAAGTAGTGGAGTTTGTTAAAAGTTGTGATTTGCGTATGAGTCAGTTAAAGATGCAAGTTAAATTGAATGTATTACCATTTGGGTCTTACGATGTCTTAATAGGAATGGATTGGCTAGAAAAGCATAGGGTAGTGCTGAATTGTTTTCAAAAGACTTTTACATGTTTGAATAATAAAGGAGAAATAGAAACAGTAAAATGAGTCCTTAGAAAAACTTTTGTTAGACAGATTTCTGCTTTGCAAGTGAAAAAGGCTGTAAGAAAAGGGTGTAAATTTTTTTTTGTAAATGTAATTAATGGAGAACATACAACTAAGGAAGATAAGTTAAAACTGGGATACATACCAATTCTAAAATACTTTTCTGATGTATTCCCGAAATAAATTCCATGACTACCTCCGAAAAGGAAATTAGATTTCACCGTTGAGCTAGTACCGGGTGCATTACCAAACTCAAAGGCTCCTTACCGAATGAACATTCTGGAGCTTAATGAACTAAAATCACAGTTAAAAGAACTAATTGATAAAATTAAATAAGACCAAGTGTGTCTCCTTGGGGAGCACCTGTCATCTTCGTTAAAAAGAAGGACGGTACCTTGCGTTTATGCATAGACTACCATCAGCTAAATAAAATGACTATTAAAAAATGATATCCTCTACCCCGCATAGATGATCCATTTGATTAAGTATGCGAAGCGACGATATTTTCGAAAACAGACTTGAGATCTAGATATCATCAAGTCGGGATAAAAGACGAAGACATTTTTAAAACTGCTTTGAGATGTCGTTATGGGAATTACGAGTTCGTAATTATGCCATTTAGGCTAACTAACGCTCCAGTAGTCTTCATGTGTCTAATGAACAATTTTTTACATAAGTATCTAGATAAGTTTGTAACTATTTTAATTGATGATATCTTAATTTATTCAAAGACTAAAGAAGAACATGACGAACATTTAAGAATAATTCTACAAGTTTTAAGAGAACATCAACTATACGCAAAATTCAGCAAGTGTGATTTATTCAAGGATAAAATAAAGTACTTAGGTCACATAATATCCAAAGATGGGATCTCAGTTGATCCAGATAAATAAGGGCAATTAATGAATGGCCTATCCCTAAAGATGTAACCAATGTATGGTCATTCATGGGAATCACATGTTACTACAGAAAATTTATTGAAGGATTCTCAAGAATCACAAATCCCATAACCTCCTTACAGAAAAGGGAAATAAATTCGTTTGGGATCAAACGTGCGAAGAGAGTTTTAAGAAATTGAATGAACTTTTAACAACAACTCCTATATTAAAAGTTGCAGATCGAAACAAGGATTTTGTTGTATGCACTTATGCATGCAACGATGGACTTGGAAGAGTCTTAACCCAAGAAGGTCATGTAATAGCGTATGAGTCATGAAAGCTAAAAATTCATGAAAAGAACTACACCACTTACGATCTAGATTTGGTAGCCATGATACATGCCTTAAAGATGTGGCACCATCACCTGATCAGTAGAAAGTTTTCATTAATGACAGATAATAAAGGCTTAAAATATTTGTTGGATCAACCAAATATGAACGCAAGGAAACCTAGGTGGTTAGCTTTCCTTAGTGAATACGATTTCAAGATTCAACATATAAAGGGTAAAGAAAATAAAGTGTCTGATGTCTTAAGCCAAAATACAAAATTGAATTTCATCGCAACAATCAGCACTTATAAAATAGATTTAGAAAATTAGCTTGAAGAAGGAATTAAACAAGATGGAAATTATCAGAAATTACGTAAAAACGTTGCTGAAAATATATCTAAAAATTTAATAACAGAATACAGCTTGATGAAAAGGGTCTAATGATGTATAAAGACAGACTTTATGTGCCTAATGTATCAAAAAATAAGTTGTTGATTTTAAATGAAGTACATAAAAGTCCTTATTCGGGACACCCTAGTTACCAGAGGATGATAACAATGTTGAGAAAGGATTACTTTTAGCCAAATATGAAAAATGAAGTGGCTGAATAGATAGCTTGGCGCTTTGAATGTCAGCAAGCTAAAGCTGAGCATCAACACCCAGTTGGCCTATTACATCCATTGCCAATTCGAGAATGGAAGTGGGAAATCATCAACATTGATTTTATAACTGGTTTGCCTAAAAATCAAAAGCAGAATCATTCAATAATGGTAGTAGTAGATAAGCTTAGTAAAGAAGCTCATTTTATACCTATTAAAACCACTTTTAAAGATGCTAACATTGCAGATGTATTTATGAGTCAAGTTTTTCATTTGCATGGAATACCTAAGGTAATCATTTATGATCGAGATTCTATATTCACTGGAAATTTCTGGGAGTCAATGTTTAAAGGTTTAGATACTAAGTTAAATTTCAACACATCTTTTCACCCGCAAACTGATAGACAAACTAAAAGGATAAATCAGATTTTAGAAGACATGTTAAGATTTTATGCTAAAGACCAGCCAACTAAGTGGGAGGAATATCTGCACTTAGTGGAATTTGCTTATAACAATCACTATCAAGCATCTGCTAGACTTAGTCCATTTGAGATTTTGTATGGTAGAAAATGAAATACTCCTATTTCTTGGACTAACTCGGTTGATAGATTAATGTTAGGACTAGATTTGTTAAAGCAGATGGAACTAACCGTCAAGTAGGTACAAGGCAATATAAAAATTGCACAAGATAGACAAAAGATTTATGTAGATATGAAACGAACTAAGAAAGAATTTCAGGTAGGTGAGCATGTTTTCGTTAAGGTAAAACGCAAGAAAAGCTCTTTTAAGATTAGGAGTTGTGCTAAATTAGCACCCAGGTATTGTGGACCATTCAAAATTCTATCAAGAATTGGACCAGTCGCATATCAGTTGGATTTACCATCTAATATGAAAATACATAATGTTTTTCACATTTTTGTTTTGAAAAAGTATGTCCATGATGCTACTCATGTGATAAATTGGAATGACATATGGGTGGAGCCCAAAGGATATTTTTCAGGTGGAACCGGACTATATCCTCGACAAGAGGGAAATTTTGCTCCGAAATCGCACCATAGGGCAGGTAAAGGTGCGATGGAAGCACCTTAGCCCAGAGGAAGCTACCTGGGAATTGGAAAGTAATATGCGGGCAGCATATCCAATTATGTTCCAGGGAGGCTCTGATGAAGAATAAGCAACATCGAGGATGATGTTGAACTTAAGAGGGGGTGTTTGTAACCTACCTAGTACTTGAGACATTTTATGTTTGTGGAAAAACATTACTTTAAATTTTATTGTAACATTTTATATTATTGACCAAGTTGTCAAGGATGACTGGAAATGAATAATATTATTATTTAATAACTTAAAATAGGAGACACTCACCCAAAGAGACTGTTGAAAGAGTGTTCAATGACCCACTAGGAGGAATGGAATCTGGGGTAGAAGATGGACATGTGGCAGCATTTGAACTCAGTAACTAACTGTTGTTATTGGACAACCTCTCTTAAATTGTGGTCATGTTCCCAAGAATGTGGAGCTAAGCTAATGGCTCATTGAATGCAAAACTGACCACCAAAAGACCTAGGCAATCTTTTATAGCCATCGAATTTGAGCAGAGGGTCCCACATTCTTAGAGGAGATGAAATTATTCCTTGTGGTGTTAGAAATGAGAACAAAAGAGATTTGATGAGCGGAAGCTATGTTTTGAGTTGCAGAGTAAGACTGTCTTATTCCTGCTAAGTGCAGAGGTATTCCTACTGAGTGCAGAGGTATTCCTACTGAGTGCAGAGGTAGTGATATGTATGCAAGTCCCCATTGTTTGCTGAAGTACATATGAGAGGTTTGTATGCAAGTCTCCATTGATTGCTGAAGTACAACCTAAGTGCCTTTCTTTTATAGAGAGACTTCGTCCTAGTAGTTCAATGAACAGGCTCGGGGGTCCAAAAGCAAGTGATCTTGGCTACTTTTTGGAGAAGGTTGGGAGGAACAATACTCTTTGGTTGTTTTTCCGCCCTATCAAGTTATCAGGTTCTACTTTGTTTATGTTAATTGTCTTTAATCTGTTGATATATTTCTACAACTGTATGCAAATATGTCATAATTTTTTCCTTGCAAATGTATCTTATATATCAGATAGATTAGGGTTGATAGATTTCTGATTTGTTATACTATTTTTGTAAATTGAATGAATAACCAGATTTATAAATATCGATTGAATGAATATAAATATCTTCCTGTATTTTTCATTTCACCCTAAGGTGATGTACTCTAGTATAGGAAGGGTTTAATTAACATAGATTAGATATGATTTCCAAACTGTGAATAGAAATAAATGTATTCTATTTTCATAATGAGAAAACGATGTCTTATAAATTCCTTACTGTACTATGCAGAAGAGGAGTAGTTCCAGAAGCTATCTATGTTTACATTTCTAAATAGTAGATTTCAATAGAAGATAAGTAATATAGAACAAAATAAAGTATTGTAACAATGTCATCTTAGTATTCACATATGTAGTATATATGCTTGGTTATTCATAAACTGAAAACAAAGTTTATTTTCAAAACATAATATGTTATTATACAGAAATATAATACAAACCCTAGAATTGTAAATATTGCAGTTTATGATTAATATTCATAGTCTACAATAAACATTATATACTTTGTAGGTATCAAATTTTCATAAACAAACGACACCATATAAGTATACTAAACAAAAGCAGAATCTTTTCAATACTGTTACAGAAACGTTTGGCTCTTGCATTAAATATTGGACTCATTTTATTCCTATAATAAAATGATAGGGATCCTACCCTTTTATAATCTACAAAATTTTATATAGTATCTCTAAGAGAGACTCAGGGTCAAACCCTGTAACTCAACAACATCATAATAAGATACGAAGTAAAGGGTCAAACCGTGTAGGCTTCACGAGTTACCCATTTTTTTATAATTAAACAATAGAGAAGCAGTAAGTCTGTATTCATTTAACAATTGAATAACAATGTATTCCATTATAAATGTTCCTAAATAAACCCTCTGAGTATTATCTTTCCAAAACAGTATATTATATATGCTGAACCAAAACATAGTTCTGAGAAACAAATTACACAACTTATAATGATATGATCAATACCCTGTAGACTTAACTATTCATTTATTGAGTAGTTGCTCAAACCTTAAAAATGACAATGTTCCCTGTTACTAATATGATAATCAAATACGATTAGGGTCAAACCCTGTAATCGTCTTTCTAGGTTAATAAAATGTTGTCAAAGTGTAGACTTTATAGTCTTTCTTTTCAAATAGTAACTTAACAAACAACCAAGTTAGTGCAATCTCAGGTTCAAGACTCGTAAAGGGCTCACCTAGAAATTCATCGAGTTATTAAGAAACGGTTGTATCCAACCTTCAGTTTTTACAAACTAAATTTTAAACATAGATATTTCCCAACTTTACTTTTTATCGAATTATAATCAACAAAATCCATAACCAAACTCTAAAGACAATAGAAAACATCTGAAGTGTTCAAAACATAGTCACTTGCTGCTTTATACTCACGAAGGTTAAGGCTCGAGTTCCAAGCTGGAAAGCTCTCCCAGTTGTGGGTTAAGCTTTATAGAAATATTAATACAAAACCGGATTAAGGTTTATCCTAGTATCCATTACAGAGCCAAGGAGATGGTTTAAAAAAATTACATCAAGAGTTACAAAGAAAGGGCTTGGCCGCAAAATAAAATATATATTAACCATAATACAAAACAATAAGCCAATAATGGAAACCGAGAACCGTTCATTGTTGACATCCAAACAAGTATCAAACCAAGAACCATGTTGTTTATAAACAAGTATGATACTATGAGCAATATGCAGGGTTTCCTTTATGTTACCCTTAAAACAAAACAAAGGTCGAAACCTTAACATTGGCATTTAGCCAGGAGTCTCTAATCGAAACCACCTTAAAAGAAATGATAAAATAGTTCATGCTCACACGAAGACATTTAAAACCAACGCTGTAACAAAAACCTTATTGATGGGGTCACACTCTTGGATGGGCCCAAAGCTTACCACTGGTCCAACCACTAGTGCAACTCACTCTTGTTTCCAAGCTATTGCCAAGACCAAAGACAAGACCAGAGAACAAGTATAACCCTGCCAAATGAGAAAACCAGTGGTTAAATCATTTATAAGACATTGTATGAAGAATGATAAACTCAAGTTAATGAAATTATTTAAGTTGCAGAACCAGATGACTTTAAAACCATAAAGAGGAGGAGTTACCTTGCAGGATTCAAACGTATGCCGAAAAGAAAACCAAACAACTGAATCCCTTGCTCGCCTAGAAAACCGTAAAACCCACAACCTAGCATTGAAAGCATCAAAACTACTTCTGCGAGTGGTGCCTTGGTTTCCCAACAACAATGGAGGCCAAGAGGATCTCAACCCTCCACAATAGAGCCGGATCAAACAACTTTTGCAAAGACCAAACCCCAAAATGTATCAATAGGGTTTTGTTACACTTGGAGGGAAATAACTCAACTTCACGTGGTTGGAGTTAATGCATGACCTGTCGTCCAACACCTTTCCAATACAAACCCACATTACTATAGTTCAACTTCGTTTAATGGAAATCTCATTACTTTAGTGTCGAATGATCTCTGAAAACCCACTTTTATATAGTTTTGTTATGGTGGTCTAATTAACATGCCCTTTGAACTATTTTATATAGTTTGGGCCTTAATATTCACCATGGTAATAAGTTTTAAACAACTAAAATATCTCTTATGAAAATCAAATAAGAACCAAGACCTTAACATCAATTGAGTTCCGGTTAAGTTCTACAAACTCCTTAGCAAGTTTAAACGAAGCTTCAAATAATAGTAATCCAACTTTTAGAAATTTAAGGAGTTGCTTTATATAATATTAACTTTGATATCAATGCTTACTTTGGGTTGCGTAATTCTCACTTGTAACCAGACCAATTGTAGCATGTGTTAGCGCAATGCTAAGTAAATTTTGGGGCATCACAAGGGACCCCTTCAACCATAAAATACTTTTTCAATATTAATAGATATAAATATAATTACAAATTCATATTATGACATGAGGGATAACAATCCATGTACCAAACATCGTCTTAAGCCTAAAATCATCATATCAAGAACAGTCATAATGAATTATGAATTCATAAGTTAAGACACGTCTAATTAAGAAAAAATATATGTAACTAAGTGTCGTATTTCATTGTTAAGCAGTTAACAAGGAAATTAACATTCCATAATTATTCTTCGGCATATTAATTTATAGTGTTTACACCATGCCGAAAATTTTAAATTTTATGAAATTTTGGGGATGTTACATTACAGGGTCGCCCTCATTGTTTAGGTATTTGTCTCTTCAATGTAGCTTATTTGTTCAAGGTTATGACCTTGTGAAACTTCGAGGGTTTGGAAGATTCTAACATAATTCTTGTTTTATTAAAATAAAACTAACACAGTGTTAAAGGGTTGAGATCTAGCACAAACTAGATTTGCTAGCTCTACTAGATTGAGAACTTGCAAAGGAAAAAGGTTCGATGGTTAAGTTTAAAATATGTGCATTTAATCTTTAGCAATTATTTAAATCAACCCAGGGAGCCAATGCGTGCTCATGAATTAATAATGATAACCAGTATTCTAAGAAAAAGGAAATTCACAGTTAGATAAGGGAATTTCCATGCTTATAAATTTCATCCTATAATCCTATAGAAACTTGGTATACGAATACAAATTTTTACCTAAGATATACTGATTGGATCTCCTTTATAACGTGCACACTTCAAACACTAATTAATGCAAAACAAATACTCTTAGTTGACCTGTAGAGTGGTAATCGGGTAACCTCAGAACTGCCACGTTCCTCCCAACCGTTGACCTAGAACCATTCCCAGTTCTTAAATTGGATCACCCCCGAGCTAGTTCCAACATGCAAGAAGATCTAGAGTACCTAGGGATGAGGCTGCTTGTATCTTGGAGTAAATCTCTGTTTTCTTCTGAGTACTAGGTTTGGAATTCTCTCCAATCTTCTACAGAATGATAATCAGATCCCTCCTGCTCTTGGATCTTGCTTTATATAGATTTCTTTCGAAAGGGGCAATTTGGTTATCTTGAGTTGACATCAATATTTTAATATTTTCTTGAATTCAACTACTAGTTTGAATTATATCTAATTTATTTTAGAAGATAGTATTTTTTTATAAATAGAATTTTTAATTAGTTTCTACTTTGAGTTTTAGAAAAGGATTTTAATTTCTTTATTTGGTTTATAAAATAGCATATATATATATATATATATTTAATTATATATATATATATATAGATTTCAATAAATTTATTTATCTTTTATTTCATTTCAAAATACTCCACATATATAATATTTTCATATATGTATATAGACTTTACCTATTTAATTTATTTATCATTTATTACTTATGCATCATATAGTATAATTGTTTTATTCGATGATTCTTAGTTTATGTTAAATATTTTCCAAGGATTCATGTGGGGTTGGGTCGTTCAACTAAGATAGGTGACCCTAGATTCCCTTGCATGTTGGATTACCTCATATTCATGGCGGTATCTTTCAGTCCTTGATGAGAGATAAATAGTGATTGTTCTGGAGAAAACTTCCTATGGCTTGGGGCAGACCACAACAGATAGCTGACTACCAGAAAATGACTCAATTCCCAATGCAATGCTATATAAATGACAATGCTAAGATAATGGAGAAAAGACCAACCTTTGAATAGATGTTTGATGTAGATCCCCTTTCAGCTTTCAACTTCTACACTTGGACCTACAGATTAGTCTCAACAACATGTGCAAGCAAGTGCATATAATATGTGAAAGCCATTAGCATAATCAATAGCATGTTCCATGATATCATAAGCAAATAGAACCCAATGTAGTTAAACAATATTCACAATATCAATTTGGACGAGAAAATGAGTATTTCCATTAATAAATAACAAGAAGTACAATATACGACCTCTTGCCGACAACCAATCTGAACCAAGAACTGGGTCTCTCCACTTGTGTCTTCACCACTTCAATCCTCCATGGAATGGAAAACTCAAACTATGAAAGGAGTTTGGAAGGTGAACATAAGGGGTTCACGACAACAAGGATCAATGAGTGTAGACTCAAGATACGGCAAAAATCCACTAGATTTATCTTGCTTTCTCTTTCTCCTCCCTTCCATATGCCATAAGAGCTCAATATATATCCTTCCAAAGGTAAGTGAAAGGATGCATCGAAGCGTTTCGAGGAAAATGGAGGGCCAAAGGTCACCCTAAGACCGCTTTTTGGGAGTAAAAAGTAATTTATTAGTGATTTTTACCATTTTACTTGGTACCCACGAGCTATAGTGGTACAACTCGCACATACGCTGGCTAAAGTGGAACAGCTAGCATACATTAAGAAAAAATAGGGAAATAGTGTGTTCTGAAGGACATAAAGTAAATAAGAGTTAGTGAAATGGATCCTGAAGTCCAAAGAGTGCTAATGCTCACAAGGTGGAAAATTACGTTGTAACAAATGCCCCCTAATGTGTGAGGTCCGATAATGACGTTACGATGGCCGAAATACATTATAAATCTCAGAAGTGGAGTGATAGAGACACAATTGGAGAGAGTAGCTCACTTGTCATAATACAATAGTATCCCTGAAAACATGTCAGTATAGTACAACAATCTGATACAATGGCCATGAATAGGAAGCACATCATGAATATATGTCATAAGTGGTCATAGCCATAACCATCTATAGTAAGATATGGTCTCCTACTCAAAAGGAAACAACTGGTGTAATACTGGAGGTACAAACTGCTGATGTCTGAGAGGTGATATCTTAGATGTAAAGTCACGATCATAAGTAGCATACCAAATTCCACTATCTCCTGAGGTCTTTTACACAAATCATCTACGGTGCAAGTCTCATCAAGTGAATAAAGGTGTTGAGGTCAAACCTGATGTGACATCATTTTATTACCGATCAATGATGGATACTGTTAACATACGCTAGATAACCCACCAATAATGAAAATGGGCATCAAGGCACAGAGTACAATCATCAAAGTGCAAATAGATGTGTTGAAGTCAAACACTAAGATGAATCCATTGATCAGGGGACATTGATGTATTCCCAAAACTGTCGATGGTGAGTGAACCTACCACTAATGACTGCAAGCCTCAAGGTACTCAACCAAAATATAAGTCTCAAATTACAGAATAAATAGGTTGAAGTTGATGGAACAAAACACGCTGGAAGGAGGGAATTAAGGAATCCCCCGTCAACCAGCATGAGGTACTAGCTATGCTAAAAGGTTTGGAAGAACTGAGATGAAATGGTCTGGCATAACAATGATGGCCGACATGCAATAGTCAAAATAACCGAGGAGTGGCTGACTCTGGTTTTAGGACTTCCTTTGAACAAGAGCATGAGCATATGGTTAGACTAAGGCAACATTGACTCGACATAACACTGTCCGATGTAGGAGGTATCAAGAAAGGGCTCCATAATGACTAGAAGCTTAACTAATCGGTGGAGTAAACTGAAAAACGAGTACAGCTTCTGAGGTCCAACTATAGTCCCAACTCATAATGTATGGAGTGAAATGAATACTCTCTTCAAAGGTGACACAAAAACTGCCAACTATATGAAGTAAATATTCTCCCGTCTAGCTTTTTTGAAATATTTGATTTTTTGGTATTTTTCATATTTGGAAAAGCTTAAAAAGGAATAAAATTGCTTATAGTACAACAAGTGAGGGAACGAGTGTCAAATAGCGAGCAGACTAGTCCCAAGCAGTGGAACATACCTATGATCAATGCAAGGAAGCATGTGTAGGATGTGGACACTCGGGGGGTTGTTCAAGCTCTGCAAAGCTCGACAGGGAAAGTGCTTAGGCACTAGGCTAACAATTGAGTAAGAGGGAGCCGGCACAAGGCTCAAGCGGTAAGCAGGATAATGCAATGCAATCACAACTTGACATAAAAGGGGAGTCCTTTTTTGTAAAGTTAGTCTCCTCACCCAAAAAAGTGAAACAATGAGAGAAGAACTCTTCTAGTCACATATGACTAGAGTAAACCTTTTTCATAATTAATCCACAAAGGTCCAGAAAAGGGGTAAAATTATACCTAAGTGGATGTCGCTTCAAATCTTTTAACGAGTCTGAAATGACAAGTATACTCGGTGTTAACACCAAAATTGACCCTGAAGGTTGCGAATAGGGTAATTCTGGGTAACTACTAGCCAATCTTTGGCCTGTGCTACTGACCCAACACAGACAAAGAGGGCTCTCTCTAAAATCTCATGAAAAGACTGGAATAATCAAGATTGTCAATAATGAAAAAGAAACACCAGAATTCATGGCCAAGATATTCAATTACAACAATTATACAAAAGATCAGTTTTCTGTTTGGAACTAAAATGATTCAAGCACTATTTGGTTGAAAACATATGAATTTCGTTTGGGAAATCGAGTTACATTTTAACAAACTATGAAGCATCATTCACAAAGATTCTGCAAACACATTTAGAAGGGCAAGGTAGCAAGCAACTTGTAGTCAAAGAGATTTAATTTGTGGAATAGAAGAGAAAAGAAATAGTCCATCAATGTAAGGCATACCAAGATGAATCCTACATCAACTTTAGTAGAATATGTTGTTGAAATGCTTGGAAAAAACTAAGTGGAGCATAACTTCTATGAATTCCACTTAATCATTACCCTGATCCAAGCATGAAAGAAATAACACAAAATGGGATAACAAAGAGAGAATCACAATTTCACATGGGAAGAGAGAAAATACAGACTGCTAGACCAATTACACAGGAATCCCTGTCAAAACGCAGGCTTCGGCTCTGCAAACTTTATTAAAACAACTCAAAAATGTATTATAGACTAATCCTCAAAATACCAAAAGATTTCAAATAAGATTTTCAACCCTTGTGCCTTCGATTACAAACATATTTATATATGTCTTTGAGCTCTAGGCTCGACTCCTCTAAACCAAAAATGTTTTACAATAGAATGACACCTCATCAAAATTTGTTTGTCATAACTGCTTTGAAACAAAAATAGGCAGATCTGGCCTAACTACTTCTTACAATTGCCGGTATTATCACTGAATGAGATTAACCTTATAGTAAAAACAAACATAGTAAAGATAAAAGTTCTAGTTGGCTATCCATTTATCCACCTCAAAGAATATTGCAAATTATATCAAAAATTGAAAATGTCTTATGTGTCTTCGGACCTTTCAAACAATATTTGACAACTCATAAAAAATTAGACAGTTACTGTAGCTGACGGAGAGTATATCTCATATTTGCATATCCATTTACAGTAGCATAGTGTTCAGCTGAAGGGAGGTCGTAATCTGTCATCTCTTTCACCATCACCCAGATTTCAATATGATCAGAATAGGAGGTTGGTGGAAGCCTTTCACCAATGGCAATCAATCTATTCAGGACTTCAAAGTCGTCTTCAATCTTTTCTATTAAAGTTTTTCCTATGATCATTTGTTCCATATGTTTGAATTTCGAGTGATCCATTCTTATAGCCAAGATCTTCTTTTTGTAAGTAGTTTTAGAGATTAGCTCTAGATTATTATCCCAAAAGGATAGTAGTCTCATTTCATTTAGCTTATCGAATGATCCTCTGAAGTCAACTACCTTCCTTTTCATATCTTCCGCTTTGGCATCCACGTTTTCCACCTGAGCATACTTTCCCAAAATTCTCTGAGCCACATCGATTGTCACGATCTGGTTCCCAATGTTTAACCTGATCCTTTCTTCTTCTGACAAATAATTTAAAAAGGCAACAGCACTTAACGCTTTTTCTTTGGGTTTTCACGCCAAAGTTTCTCTCGCGGCTACACATCCTGGCAAAGCATCACTAATTGTCTTCTCCTTGACTCTTCTGAACTCCAAGTAGGGCCAAAAATATTCAACCTTTTTATATATCCTATCCCACACCAAATGTCTACACCCTTGCATAGCATCCTATCCTGCAACTTGGCGAGTGAGTTTTTTATTCTGCTCAATCGATTCTCTCTGCTTTTCCCGGAGGCCGTTTATCTCCTCCTCCTGCTTCTTATTCTCTTCTTCCAGTTTGCACACTCTTTCTCTTAGCTCTCTGATCTCACTGTCTTTCAGGTTGACATGTGACATAGCCTGTGCCAAATCATTGGTACTGTCTTCATCACCACCTTGACTCACATTTGTAGGCCGCATGTCCATACTAGTCAAGTTACTTCTTAGATCTTCAAGTTGCTTTTCTAGGCTTGTTTTCTTCTTTTTCCAATTATCTTTCTCTCCAAGAAGCTTCAGTACTTATGCTTTACAATCATCCAATTCCTTAGATAAAGCCTCCCTTTGTATTTCAAATTGTGTTTCCTCGGGGGCCTGGATCAGCTGGATGTTAAGGACTTTTGCCTTTTTCTGTAGGTTTGAAATTACGTTTTCTTTATCAACTAGCAGCTGCTTCATGTCTTTTCCTCCCCCGTCAACTCCAACAAGTTCAGTTTGTAACCTTTTTACAAGTTGCTGAAGGGCTTGGTTTTCACTCTTTTCTTGTTTTAGCTGATTCTCTAATTTCCCTACAGTAACTTCCAAGCTATCACCTCTCAATGCCACTTTCACAAGATCAACATGGATAACATCACCAATCTATTGGTGAAAATGGATCTTGTCAAGTACTGGTATCGTATCCCATCTGAGCTTCATCTCTGTTACTTCGGCTTCTGTCGATACTGCTAAATTTAAAGTGTTATCCCTGTCATCTCTACTATCTACTAAGGAATTCTTAGTTTTGCACAAATTGTTGGCTCTCAGCATTATCTCAAAAATCTTCTGGGCCGAGGCCTCTCTAGTCTGTTTATATTGCTTGCACAGATTAGCTTTAGACAAAAATCTACTGTTATTCTCACCTTCTTTAACATCCTGAAACTTGTATTCTCTTATTTGAACTTCAGGGGTTGGGGACCCCTCATTATCTGCTTTTTCATTATCCAACTAGACAATCAAATCTTCTTGAGGTGTCTCACCAACCAATTCTTCTTCATTGAGGGAAATCAAAAACTCGACCTAAGTATTTCCACCAAACACCTCAACTTGTGTTATCATCCTAGGTCATTTGTCTTCACCCCCCATTTCAGTATCCATATCCTGAATTTCCTCCAGATCTCTCTTCCGGCCCACTTCTCTAGTCTCCGGCACCTGTTCGATATTCATTTCAGCATCAGACATTACAGGGTCTCTTTCCTGCAAACTTGGTACTTCTTCTACCTTGGGCTCCCATTGTAGCAGGTTCCATCCCCTGAGTGCCCTTTCTGGTTCCTTGTGTTCGAAATCCCTTAGGTTACACTCCTTCCTCCTTCTAGAAATAACATGCAAGGGGTCGCATTCAATAGCTACATATTTATTAAACCCTAGAAGTCTCATTAATTCCTCTATCTCTGGTAAAGCTTCCTTGCTCTTCACAATGAAAGGGCCTACCTTCCAAGGGTATTTTATATCAGTGGCCTTTTTGAACTGCAGGAATAATGCCTCTTCGAAGCTCAGTTTCTGCCTAATAAATTCCAGGGCAAAGATTCTTAATGTCAGAAAGGAAGGAAAAACATAGGGTTCCTTCACAAAACCATATAGCCTAATGACTGTAGCATCTTTCAAAAGGAACCAGTCTCCGACGGCCACTTCATCCTTTAATTGCATCATTGACTTCATCTCAGGTAGTACTCTTGGCAGTCCCTCCCCAAAAATGACTTTATACACAGGGGGTAAAACACAATTGAAATAATCAAACACATTGTCTAGCAAAGCATTTGCCTCAAGTAAAGGGCAAAAATGCGGGCTTTCCGCATTGCTGTACAGGATCATCTTCATAAGCTATGTCTGGTATCTGAAAAATCTAGTATTCGGGAATTTTCCCAACTGTACATGCATTCTTTCTACTAAAAATTCATCAAACTTAATAGGTCGGATGAGTTCAATGTCAGACCTTGCTAAACAAATACTAATCCTAAAAAGTAGACTCAGGTGGACCTCCATTACCCATTGGTTAGTATCTAAACCTAGGAATTGAGCTAGTAGTGAGAAGACCAATTGGGAATCATCATAGAAAAGGTTGATGTCCAAGGGGTACGGATTTTCTGTAACTTCAGACTGAGGTTTCAGGCATGTGGCTAGGAAAGTTCGACGGCTTTCCAGGGTGATTTGATGGAACAAGGAAACCACAGACTCTTCTGAAAAGATTTCCGACTCCTGGTACTGTAACTCGGGGACAAAAAATGAATTCTTTACGACCAACGCATCGAAAACATAGACAACTTTAGACCTAGAGGCATCCATGATTATCCTTGTGGATTCGAAGTAATTCACGGAGAACCATGTTACAAACTCTGGGAAAGAGGGTACTTGGTCTAGGAAAAAGAAAATAAAAGACGACCTAAAGACCCCGTGTATGTCCAGACCCTGTTCATGCAGAGCATCTAACTTTGTTTTAATTTCAGGGACAGAGAGCCGAATTCATGGGTCAAACACATCCGCGTCCCTATATTCCAGCGCCACCCTAGCTTTATGGCTCATAGAATCCTGTTCCTCTCCCTTCTTATGACTAAAGATTCAACTTTTAAGAGAAAAGGACTGTTACAAGGCCCTACCTATCGGTTTTGAAGCTCTGAGCAGGCTATAGGATGTTCTGTTGCCTTTGCCGTTTGCCACACGCCGAGGGACCACTAGACTTCAACAATCTTAGAGAACAAATGTCAACCCTCATGGTTGTTTCTTATACATATAACCATGCTAACATAAATCTCGCCCTTCTTCACATGCTGTCCTTTAATCTCCACCATCGGTTTTCTCACATGCCTATTCACTACCGTTAGATCGGCTGCTTCTTTATCCCTTGATTTGATAGCCGAATCTTCTCACCATCGGATCTGATTTAAATTTCCATCTACGCCATTCATCTTGTCCACATTTATCCATAAGGCGGCCTTGCATTTACCCAAGTGGTCCCTACTATGATTTTCTTCCTCTATGTGACGGGCTCTGAGGCTAACATCTGGCAGGTGGGAAAGGTTCATCGCATCCGTTGTTTCGCTATCCAGCATGCTACTTATTCATGCGATCAGCTACGAGAGTCATTGATGTACCCCCTTTCGTCATCCAAGCCATGGATCTTGCCACCTGCTCATACCATCGCATGCGCCTGATCTTATATATGGCCCTTTGTCATTGCTCCTTACGACATTGTCTGTTGCTGACACCTGGCTGGTAGGGAAAGATCATCGCATCTGCCCCTTTCCTATCCTCCTTGCAACTTGGCTGTGCGGTATTCCATATAGGGCCATGGATATGATCCCCATGCCTAATCTACAGCGTAGATAGGTGTGATGTTTAGTCTCCCATTATTTGACCGGTGAACTATAGGTTATAAAGTGTGATTCTCGCCTATTAATACCCACACTTCAACATTTTCCCATCTTTTGCACATTTGGTTCTTCTTAGACCCCTTAGTCTTTCCCATTAGCACATAGCTCTATAGCATGGAGGACATCTCAGGTTCTCTACCTTGTACATTTTGACCCTCCATCCCTTCCATTCAAGTGCATATTGTAGAAAAATATATGGGTGTTAACACTCGGCAATCTTGTTTGATTTCAAACAATCTAACAAGGGCTTAAAAAATACTTTATAAAATCTTTTCCATAAAGGTTTAACGAGCCCGAAAAAGTAAACTCGTGACCTCCTTAATATTTTTAACGAGCTCAAAGGAGAGATGGAAGAATGCTCATAACCTCCTTATTGTTTTTAATGAGCTCAAAGCAAAGGTGGAAGAATGCTCGTAATGGGAGCAGATGAGGGTTAGGGACATGCGAGACAAATTCCAAGCGCATGGAATAGAGCTATGCATAATGCAATGAACATGAGAAAGAAAAGCACACTCAGGGGGTGTCTGTGAACTCGGATGGAAAAAGGTTCAAATGCATCATAACAATGGGGAGGCCTAAACCTATATGCAAGGTTCAGAATATGCCTTCCATGACCAAAGCAAATGTCGAAAAGGACCAATAAACAACTATAAGTCCAACTACGAATCCTATCTCCAAGAAACATAAGTACCAAGATCATCTCTAAAACGTATGTAAATAAATATTTGATACATGTCACTGTGGTAGAAACATTTTCAACTTCACTATCGTTAACCTCAGACATACCACAGGTAGAGCTAACTAATGAAGGTGTCATCGTACGAATACCTGAGGGATCAAAATGATCATCTTTAAAATGAAGAGCAAAGATGAAGGATGCGAAGGAATCTACAAGAGCAAATTCATCATCACAGGAGTTGGAAATTCTAGAAATAGGATCAAACTCTTCAAGAGCACTAATTTGCGGATCTATAGGAGAGCTCAAAGACTCATCAGACTCAAACGTCAAGGCAGGGCTGGATGAGACTATGACTAGATCCAAATCCAAATGGGTGGGAGATTGCATTATAGGCTCATCACGTTCAATAAGACCAAAGGTGGGAAAGGAATGAGATCGATGATAGGAATCCCCCCAAGGCTCGTCATTACCATGCATGGATATGATAAAATATTCATCTGAAGGTAGAGTACCATCAAGGCATTCATGTGAACAAGATGGGTTGACTTCCTTTGTGGGCAGCATAACGGGATCTTCCTCTATTGTCCATGAAGAAGGGAGATCTGAATCTACAATGGCTGGTTGAACATGGTGAGCAAGATTGACTACAGACAAGGGCATATCCATCCCAATGTGTGAAACATCTCCAGATGGGGAACTCGTGGAAGGTAGATTCCACAGATCACTTAAATACGATGTTCGGAAAGGTACATGATTTAACAAGGAAGGAGCATCATTGGAGATGGTTGCTACAAAGGAGATTGGTGCAAGGAAGTCGAAAGATCCAATTAATGAGGGTTACAATCCTACACCAATGTTCCCAGTTGCCGACTGAGAATCTCTGACTTGGGGGACAATAGATCCCATGGATGCTGTGGAATTGGGACTAACAAAATCCAGCTGGTCGACTGTCACAATATTGACTTCGTGTGGAAAGCAAATAATTCTGAACACAGTGGAAGCGACCGCTTTCATAGTGTACATCCAATTCCTACCTAGGAGAAGGTTGTAGTCGATGGGCACATCAACCACCTCAACTTCAATAGGCATGGGTTTCCCACCCAAGTGGACAACAAGGGAAGGGATAATCCCATGTGGCTTAAATGACCAACCGTCAAATGCAATGAGCATGTTCATAGACTTGGATAAAGGAGGAGAGCCTAGAGCTTTTCAACAAGATAAAGACATCAGTGACACATAAGCACCTTCGTCAACCACCGTTCTTCTGATGAAATTCTGAAGGCACTCCACATGGATTTGAAAAGCCATGTTGTAAGGTAAGCGAGTTTGAACCTCAGTAGTATCAAACTTGATAACATTAGGACTTCCCCCATCTTGAAATCCTAAAGCACTCAAAAGGGCATGCCTTTGAGAAGGACACGCTTGTAAAACTTCAAGAGCCAACATGGCACATGGAATTTGACCCAAATCTTCTACAATAGAGTAGTTATGGGTGGCTCAAGCATTGGGATTATGCATAGAGCGCTTGGCAACACCTTTCAGTATCCACAGGATAGTAGAGGGCTTCTCAATATGTAAGGAGGTATCAGGAGCGGGGGGAGGCTCATTCCCCTTATTTGGTTGTGGTGCACCATAATCGCATTGACGAGTAGAAACACTAACCTCTGATTGGACCATATTCATGCATCCATAGCCACTAGTATTGGAGGAAGATCTTGTAGTCTCATTAGGTCCATAACCAGTAGTGGGAGCATGCAAAGCCATGTTCTGATGATGTGGAAGGGGATCCTTTAACACAAGTGGGATCTGTGCTACTTCGATGCTTCTTCAATATGAGGACACAAGTGAGTAAGGTGATCTTCCCCACAAAGCTTGCAAGGGAATTTCACTTTACGCCTAGGTTTACGTTCCCCACCAGCATTTATGCCATCCCAAGGAGGGTTGGCGTTCTCTTTCTGAGGGGTATTATGATTGCTACTATTGCTCCCATTGTTTCCACCCTTATGGTTGTTCATCCCCTTCTTATTACCACCAGGCTGCTGGTTATCTGATGGGTTTGTCAATTGCACAACATGTACATCGGACGATGGGGTGGAAGTGGACAAGGTGTGAACCTGTCAGGGAGTAGACTAGTTAATTGACAAATTTTTCATTTGATTAGCAACCAAATCTACAAGTCGAGTGCTTGACGATCCAACAATGCCATCGGCATCTAGTCCAGGAACTGACTTGGGCTCATATCGTGTTCGCGGTGCGTCAGGAATAATGCCATACAAAATGCCAGACTAAGAATATAATAAATCTAGCTATTGGAATTTTAAGATGGCTTGTTCCTCAGTCACAATGTCAGACATAGAAACATCCTTAGCAATATATGGAAGCAAAGACTTGAGAAACCATTCCAATAGAAACTTTGGAGGAATGTTGGCTTTCACTAACCTCTTCCGTTGACACCACTCTTGAACGTGGTCAGAAATGTGTGTGGCCTTATTCTAGAGGAAGGTAGACAAGAGTTCAGTACCAGTATCGTAATGAACCAGCAACTGGAAATGATCCAAGAAAACCAAAGCTATCTCATTCAAACCTCTATACGTGCCCCCAGGCAACTCGACGTAGCACTTCGCGGCTGCCCCTATGAGGGTGCTTTGAAATAGTCTCAAACGAATGCAATCGTGATTTAATGAGTTGCATGAACACCACAGGTGAAAAGTTGTAACATGATCATCTAGATCCTCACCACCCTTCCCCTGAAACTTAGGAATGTCTGAAGGGATTTTAGTAGGGACTGGAGGCCAAGATGGATCATGACACACCGGATCATTCATGAGCTTCAAAAGATCCAGAAGATTCAGTCGAGCAAGGAATGGAAGCTGTGGTTGTAAAGCTTGATTATATGCTCCCATAAAAGGTTTGTTGTACAGACCTGAAGGATAAGATTGACCATGACAATAACCATGACAATGACCATAAGGGTGATAACCTCCTCTGACCTGACCCATGTGAGGGTAAACATGCATATGTGTATTATGAGCACCGTAATGAGGTGGGTTATAATAAGGGCCATAACCGACTATATTATAGTAAGGATTACCACCATAGCTATGGGGAATATAGGTACTATTCGTAGCGGGAATTGTGTTGTAAGAACCGTAATGGTAAGGTATGTTACCACCCCCTACATAAGTACTTTGCGTAGCAGAAGCAGACGTATTGTGACCATAAGTGTAAGGTATATTCCCCCCCCCCCATGTAAGCACTACTAGTAGCAGGAGCGGTGGTGTTGTGACCATAATTTTAATATGTATTCCGACCTCCCACATTGGTGTTAT
The DNA here is from genome assembly GCA_027924585.1 of Larix kaempferi. Classification (NCBI taxonomy): domain Eukaryota; kingdom Viridiplantae; phylum Streptophyta; class Pinopsida; order Pinales; family Pinaceae; genus Larix; species Larix kaempferi. Next base: position 9,158,216 of record BSBM01000893.1, read on the forward strand.
GAGTGGCAGTGTTAGGAACCCATGTCAACCCTTCACTTTACTATGTTAGTATATTGTTGTTGGATGCATATGCTTTGTAAGTCATCTCGTAGTATTTGTTGATCCATAGTTTATATTAGCCCATAGTATTTGTTGATCCATAGTTTATATTAGCCCAAAGTATTGACCCATAGTATTGGACGCATATGCTTTGTAAGTCATTCCGTAGTATTATATGTCCCATGGTTTTTACTCATAGTATTGGGCATAAACTTAGTATATAAGTGTGTGTTGAGGTCATTGAAGGCACCGTGAAGTTATTTGTATTGAGTTTGCTCAAAGGAGGTTGCCCCCTTGAAGTGTCCTATGATCAATATAAAAGTGATTCTGAATTCTGTTATTTCTGTTATTTCGTGTGTTTTCATTAATTAATTATTGCAGGTTCTTCACATCTGGTATCAAAGCACTTTCTTGGGCTCGTTGGGTGGAAATTCTGCCAATTTTTTTTTCGCATCTATTACAAGTTTGGATCTAGGAATAACCCCTATATGCTTAACTGTGGGAAGTACTTGAGCATAGGCCCTAAAACTCATTGTGAAGAGTAGCACAGGAACCCCAAAGTAGTTGGCCCATTGAGAGGACCTGCCAGCAAAAAGGGCAACGAACCCTACTTGATTGACTAGTTCCCACTCGTGAGGTAAACCAAGAGTTGTCGTTTGTGGTAAAGCGGTTATCAGTTTTACCTCAGCTGTGGAGTGAGGGGTACTACCCCAATAGGCAAGCTGTCAGATAGCATTGATGGCCATGTGAATCCCCTGAACTGATAGGAAGCCGCACATACCTGGGGTCCATATCTATTTTCAGCTGAACTGTTGCCGATCACTTCCGCTCCAGATCCAGCCATTTAAGATCTATTATGAAAGTCGTTCCAGATCCAGTCGTCATTTCATATCTAGACGTTTTCGATCCCTTCCACGCCATTGCAGATCCATCTGTTGCGAATCCCTTCTCCACCGTTATTGCCGATCCATTTCTGAAAAGAAAAAAAAGTATAAAATTATGTTTTCGGCCATATCTCCCTTGTTTCAACTCTATTTTCCCTGAAACTTCACTAACATCTCTGCAATTCCATTTTGCATATTTTATTCCTGAAGACCCTATCCCAAATTCCACTTCCCAAGACCAGAAATCCCACATTTGTTTATTTTTAGGGTTTTCCATAACTCCTTCAATTTTCACCCAAATGCCTTCAAATTTTGCGACCATGTTCCTTTCCTAGTTCTGCTTCTTTGTCCCTCTCTACCAAATTTTCTCATTCTTTTACCCCTCTTCTGAAATCCCGATTTTTTGCTTCCTTGTCCATCAAAAAGTGTCCAAAACATAGTCAAACCCCAATTACCCATGCAAGTTTTTCGCAAATCCAAATCTTCCTTTACTAAATAAGCTTTTGTTTGTGTTTTTCTATCCATTCCCCCCCCCAAAAAAAAAACTCTTGGTTGTGGTTGTCACCCGCGCATGAGCAAAAACCATGGAGGAAGCACTTGCAGCCATCCAAACCAAACTCCAAGATCTGGATGAAAAATTTCTCAGCCTCCATCTTCAACATTCAACCATGAACAATAATCGACAACCAGAATCTTTTGCAGCCACCGGGTTCTCTTCTTCCAACAATTTTCGTGGGTCGAAAATTGATTTTCCTCGCTTCAATGGTACTGATCCGACTGGATGGATATGCTGCGTAGAACAATATTTCAGTCTACATAATACTTTTGATGTCCAGAAAGGTCCACTTGCATCATTTCATTTGGAACAGGAAGCCCTTCAATGGTACCATTGGTACATCAAAGCTCATCTTGAGCCAAATTGGACAGATTTTTGCCACGATTTGGTCCTAGTGCTTTTGACGACTTCACAGGAGCACTCACTAAACTTCACCAAACTGACACAATGAGAGAGTATCAGATAGAATTTGAGAAACTTGCCAATCGCACAGAAGGATTGTCTGATGAATTTTACAGGAGTTGTTTTATCAGTGGTCTTAAGGATGAAATCTGGTTAGAGGTTAAAATGTTCTGTCCCAACACAATGATGGAAGTCCTAGGTTTGGCTAAGTTGGCAGAAGACAAGCTTGCAGCCCAACAATGCTCCAAACCCACTTTTGTTCCCTTCTGAAATATGGGTTCTCAACGACCTCCCATCTCGCCAACTCCTCGACTAACTCCTATCAAGCATTTGTATGAAACCGAGATGCAGGCATGCCGAGAAAAAGGGCTTTGTTATAATTGTGATGAGAAATTCACTCGGGGACATCGATGTGTTTAATGAAAGCTCTATCTCTTGGATGTGGATTCTCTGCCTACCTCTGAACTTGGTGAAGAAGCTCCAGATACAGTAGATGATCAGGTCGACATTCAGCACCTGCCTATTGATACCCAATCTCAGGATGACCCAACCACGATCTCTCTCCATGCTGTAGTCGGCGTCACAACCCCACAAACAATGCAAGTCAGGGGATACTTCAAGAAGTTCCCTCTTACCATACTCATTGATTCTGGTAGCACTCATAACTTCATTGACCCTCGGATTTCCAAATAGGTTGATTGTTTTGTTCATCCTTGCTCCAACTTTGAAGTCATGGTTGCCAATGGGGGCACCTTACCTTGCAAGGGGAAGTGTCACAATGTGCGTATCTCTATTGAAGATTATAACCTGTGCTCTGACATGTTTGCCTTGTCCTTAGGAGGATTTGATGTGGTTTTGAACGTTCAATGGTTACGCACACTTCGCCCCATCTTATGGAATTTTGCTGAACTTTGGATGCAGTTTTCAGTCAATGGGGCACAACACAAATTAATGGGCTTAAAACAAGGGTCTCTCCACATCATTAGTTCACATCACCTGGAAAAAATCCTTAAGAAGAATTCACATGGTGTCATCGCTCAGCTCCATTCCATTCAGATGCACCCATCAACAGTCTCCACTACTTCCTTGGATAGATATGCAAGTGTCTTTGCTGAACCAATGAGCTTGCCGGCTTCAAGAGACCTTTCTGGTAAGAATTTAGTCACATCTACCTATCAACAAGAAATGATGTCTATTTTTCATGTAGTACAGAAGTGGCATCCATACTTATTAGGGAATTATTTCTGCATCAAGACTGATCTCCAGAGTCTGGACAATTTTCTGGAATAATGGATCTCCTCCCCAACACACCTAAAATGGGTTATCCAACTCATGGGTTATCCCTATGCGATCACTTACAAGAAGGGTAAGGACAATATGGTGGCAGATGCTCCTTCTCGCACAATTGATGACCCAGTTTCTCTTACAGCTCTTTCTCTACTTGTTCCAAATTGGTTGCAATATGTTCAACAGGGCTATCTCTTCTATGAACTCCATGCTTCTTCATCAGCAAGGCACTCTGGGTTCTTCAAAATGTATGACCGGGAACAATGTAACTTCTTTTGGCCGGGACTGAAAATGACAATTCAACAAATGGTGGCTGACTGTGATACTTTCCAAGTCAACAAGGGTGAAACGACACTCCTTTCGGGATTGCTCAAACCCTTACCCATCCCTACATAGCTTTGGCCAACTATTTCTATGGATTTCCTAGAAGCACTCTAGTGGTACAATACCACATCTCAAAGGACACCAAATGAAGTAGTCTATGGATAGACACCACCAGTTCTTCTTCCATACACCCTTAGCAGCTCCCCAGTTCAGCAAATTGACTAGGTTCTTCGAAACCGCGATCAGATTCTTCTCATTCTGCAGGAAAATCTTCACATTGCCAAAATTCGACTGAAACAACAAGATGATCAACACCATTCTGAGCGCACTTTCCACGCAGCTGATAGGCTTCTTCTTTTTCTACAACATTCCAAGAAATCCTCCCTGACACTCCAAAGGCGTCAGTGGCCCAAAATGCAACCCGAGGATGCTACCGAGGAACCACTCCTTCAGATTCTGCAGCAATTTCCCCAACCAAAGATTTGAGGACAAAGCTTTTTCTAAGGGAGAGGAGATGTTAGGAACCCATGTCAATGTAACATACCCTTTTTGCTGGAAAACATTTTGTGTTAACAAACATTATTATAACTTTTATTGTAAAGTTTTATGTTGGACAGGTGTCCAAGGATGACTGTAATTTGCACAATATATTATTATTAAATAAATAAAATAGGAGACAAACACCTAAGAGGATTGTTGAAAGAGTGGTTACTGATCCACTAGGTGGAATGGAACCTGGGGTAGAAGGCAATGGACAAGTGGCAGCATCATGATGCAACTAACTAGTTGTTGGTATGGGACAACTCCCTTGAAATGTGGTCATAGTGCCCTGAAAGATGGGACTGGAGCTTGAGGCCCATTTATTCCAAACTGACCACTAAATACCTAGGTAGTCTATATAATAGCCATCAAATATTGAACTGAGGTTCATCACTTTTCCTGATGAGGAAATTTACCTTGGGGTTTTGTTGTGTTTGCACCTAAGAGATTTGATGAGGGGATATTCTATGTTGTTGATCATATTGTGAGTCTGCCAAACTCTTATTGAGTTCAGGAGGTTGATGCTAAGTGGAGAAGGCATTTTATTTCAGGAGGTTGATGCCAAGTGGAGAAGGAATTTTTGAGTGCCTTGCTTCTACACAGATTCCACCCACTTATTGGATCAGTAATCAGGCTCGGGGGTTCACTAGAAGTCAGCAGTTGAGCTGCTTCTTCTAAAGCAGGTTGGGAGGAACAGGCCTCCTTGGGTGTTTGTCAGCCCTATCATTTTTCACAAGTTCCATTGTCTTATCTAATTTATTTTAAAGTTCTGTTATCTATTTAACTTTATTGTTTAAGAGTTATTTTCAGTTTTCCTGAATAATTTAAATATTCTGTATAAATCGAACTGGTTGAATAAATTAGTCTCTGCATTTTTCCCCATGCAAAAAGGCACAGCATCGTACTCTAGTACAGAGACAGATTAAGTAGAATAGATCAAGATAAGCAAATAGCCAAGTGAATGAGAAGATTAAATTATTATAAATTCTTCAAGTTTTCTACTTACTATTTAATTCATGTATATACATTTATAGTGCCCTCACTATCATTTATTTTTAGTTAATTGTTTTCCTAATGTATATGAAATATTTCCTTGTTTATAAATATCTCTGTTTCAAAATAAATAGATTTCTGTTCTAACAGTAAAGAATTGTTTTCTGCATTCAGTAGTTAAAATGTATATGTTATATTAGGATAAATATAGATTTACTTTCAATATACAGCAGAATGATATTTCCTCTACAGACAACAAGAAATTCCAATTATTTCATGCACACATTTATGCATTGTTTTATATCATAAACTACACAGTGGAAATCAAAACATTTATCTTTTTATGCTATAACCGTAACAGTGTTATCAACTGTCATTTTATAGTCAACATTCTCATTCAAAATAATTTAAACTTAGTATCTTAAAAACCCTCAGCACACAGCTAGTTTGACGAAAAACTTTTGAAAGGAGAAACTCAAACATTGTGCTATTTTCTTCCTAAAAATCAACACAGTTTATAATCTCGGCAACATACAAACAAGCTAGCCTTCACAACATTTAAAGAAGGATTCTAACAATAGCACAGGAAACAAGTAGGATCACAGATATTATATCGAACCCTGCTTCTACATAAAGACAAAACCCTCATACAATTTCTTATATTGATAACGCAACATTAGTTACAAACCATTAAACTATTCACATACCGAAACCTTCCACAAATACAAACATCTATTCTTTAGAAATAGACTCATCGATTATACAAACTTCATATAAATTATCCCATCGTGTTTACATTTCGACTTTCATTGATTACAAAAAGAAAAGCGATAGCAGTAGGTCATCAAAAACCCAAATCATTATATTATCTCCAGGTCTATGAGAAAGAATAACTTCACATGACAGCCATCAAACATAATAGGCTTATGCCTCTTGGGTCGAGGAATCCTCCTCCCCATTCTTTTAAAAGTTTACAAACCCTAGCTCTATCAATTTACAAAACTCTCTCAGTTAAAAACACAACATGCAGAACATCACACAGTCGTCCATCATCTTCACCTACACAGAGTTTCAAGGCAACCTTTGAGGCTTACCAGTCGGGGTAGCCGAAGCCATGACCTTTAACATTCAAACTGGAGAAGTTTTCAAACCATTGTACCTACAATCGACATTTTTAAATGTGGTTAAACAAAGTCTATCTCAAAAGAAATGATTTCAATCTGGAGTAAACTCTATCATTGTATAACATTCGAGTATGAAAGCTACAAGAGGGGATTATGAAACACATTACCTTTCTTTGATAGCTACTAGCAGGAACGCCAGCCCAGTAACATTATAACACCATGGATAGTGGTTGGATGCAAAGATTGAATTCAACAACATGGAGCTCATTACCAGAAAACCGACATGAAGTACTGAGAACTATGTCCTCTATTACAAAGGTGGTCTTCCCACTTCTAAAAATTAAATAGAATAGTATTGCATCGATAAGCTTCATAGTAACTCTAAACTTCAAGGAAAAACCCTCGATGGGTGCTGGTTTCAAAACCACCTCTAAAATCAGACTCAAACTATCAAACTCAGCTCAGTATCAATGTATCATACTCAGTATGGAAAACCTGCTAAAGGTTACAGGTTCAAAACCCAGGCTTCACACCTCCTAGATGCACAACAGAAAAACCTACAAACCCTCAGCTTGTCGGCCATGCAGAGCCTCAAATACAAACACCAAGATTAAAATAAACACGAGAATCAAAACCAAAGTAGGGTTTAACTCACACCCACCAATACACTTCTACATCAATGGTGGAGATCACCAAGATACTTACGAAGCATCAATACCATCTACCATATTAAATGTGTTATCATTACAATCGCCATGAAGGAGCCACGAAGGAGCCAGTTCATCAACTTTGACCTTTTATGTTTACACATCACCGTAAGGAGGATCAATACCACTGTTTTGGCATGTGAACAAACCAGCTACACCATCCACAATGGAATCCCACTATCCACAGTAGTTGTAAGTATTCAACGCACAAGTTATGGTTACACTTTCCAACCTGTCACATTAACATTCAAATCATATCACTTATTACATTGGAATTTGCATATGGTATAGTCATGGTATACCACCTTGTCACAACATGTTTGTACAAGGTTGGGTAGATAATATGAAGGGTTCATATAGTAACCTATGTTGTATAGCATCACAGTCGCATAGTATTAGATATTGCATAACATCAAATAGGTTAGTATAGTACCACCTCGTGTACATAGTGTCACACAACTACATATTTGCATATAATCTATATGTGTGCACATAATCCATATGGTTTGCACTTAGATAATATGGTTTGCATATAACTCATATCGTTTGCATAATAATCAATAAGGTTTATATGGTATTACATAGAGTAATACGATGCACACAAAGCACATACAATAATGTGATATATTTCACCATAGTTGTTAATATTACAACAAACATTATTTGTAATGGTTCGATAATAATTCCATAAACATTATAAATAGACCATATAGATAATCCATTATATAGTATTACACATTGTGAATGGATTCTAAACATTACACACACATACATTCTAGTGTATCGTGTAAATGAAATATTTCAGACCAACACCATCATCGTAGGATATAGACCCTAAACAAGTTAACAAAACAGTTATACATAGAATTTCCACAAATTGCCACGGAGAATGAAGATAGATAATTACATACAGTTTAACATGATTGGAATCCAAAAATAATTATGATTTCAAAACTACGATATGATCATTACAGACCTTCTCTAGAAAACTGTTCGAATACTTGTCGCAACCTTATACTCTTACCTGTATACTGTCACAAAGTACGAAATCACACGCTTTAGCACGAATGCTAAGTAAGTCTCGGGGCGTCCGTAGGACCCCTTCATCAATCAACAAAAGTACATTAGTCAAAGAAGTTAATTCATCTTCCATAAACAACAACATTAGAAGTTTGCAACAATACAACTAAATAGGAATAACATCAAGACATAATCTGAATTCTTTTAGTCGATATTTCTTTTATTATTAAACCAGCTTGGCATTTACTACACCAAGTTAAACTATCATGTATAATTTTATTTCCGCATATAGTAAATAAGCAATAAATGTCACGTAGAAAAATTTTAAATTTTTGTGATTTTTCGGGGATGTTACATGTGGTATCAGAGCGCAAGTTCAAACTCTAGGCCTGATTGAGGCTCATGCGCGCAAACAGAAAAATAAATCAGAAAGTTTATGTTACTAACTTTTGTAATTTAATTTTATTTTGCACAGAACATATTGACCTTTAATTGCAGGTATGGAAATACCAGAGGAATCAGCAGAGGACAGATCTCCTCGTAATGAACGTATTAATCATAATAACACTGAAGGAATTTATGTTGAGTTAAACAACCAGTATTCTTAAATTTTACGCACTATACAGGATTTAAAATCTGAGTTAAAAGCTGTTAAAGAGGAAAATGAATGGATCCTTAAGGTACAGGAAGAGTTACAACAGAATTTAAAAGGAAGCTATCATAGTGATGAAAGAGGCAGAAAATCAGAATTTAAGGCTGATTCTGAAATAATGTCCCACCAACATAAGCATAAGAAAACAAGAAATGATAAAAAGAACAGTTACTCATCCTCTAAATCTGATTCAAGTAATGAAGACATAAATTATGACAGTACTAACAGTGAATGCTATTCTAAAAAGAGAAAACATAAGCATCATGAAAAGATTACTGGGGAATTTAAAAAGATTAAGGCACCTACTTTTAATGGCGAAAGTGAGAAGGGTGAGACAGTTAAAGCTTGGTTGTCTAGAATGAAAAAGTACTTTGATATTTATGATTACTCATCTCAACTGAAAGCCAAGATGGCTATTTATAATCTGATCGGGAAGGTAGATATTTGGTGGCAGGATCTTAAGAGAATCAAGAGCATAACAGAAAAAGAAGTAACTTGGATTATGTTTAAAAGTTTGTTTAAAAATAAGTTTTTGTCGGAACAGTACTTTGAAGATAAGTCAAAAGAGTTTTACGATTTAAAGTTGGGTACAATGAACATGAAAAAACTGTACAACAAGTTCCTTAGCTTGTTGAGGTACGTACCCTACATGGGTGAGGAAAAGCCTAAAGTACAAAGGTTTCTCAGTTGTTTAGCTTTTAATATAAAAGATCGTATTGAATATAATAATCCTTCCACTTTGGAAGAAGCCATGAGGAAGGAAAATTTTTGTTTTGACCAAAACAAAAAAAGAGAAGGAACAACTGGCTGGAAGAATAGTAAGACTAATTAGTATGACTATAAAAAGAAGAATTTTCATTAGAATGCTCGAGGTTTTAAGAAAAATTTTAATAACAGAAATTTTCCTAATAATTACCGGAATAATGCATCTCAGAACTCTACTGCTACAAGAAATGTACCTAATAATAATAATCACAGCAATAACAATAACAATAACAACAGGTATGCTGAACAGAAAGAAACCATAAAGTGCTATGAATGTGGCGGACCACATAAGAGAGTAGATTGCCCATGTAACAAGAGGATAGCCAACAATATTCACACTATGCAAGCAGAACCTATAGTTGGAGATATCGCAAGAGAAATGCCCAGGATAAATGCAGCAATGGAGAACCATCAAGTGAACCATCAAACATCCATGGTCGAAATTGAAGGTATGATACAAAATGAATCTATTTCTATTTTAATATATCCAGGTGCAAATATAAGTTATATTTCACCTACTTTAGTAAACCATTGCAAACTAGAAACAAAGAAATTTGATAATGCATGGTTAGTTCAGCTTGCAACAGGAACTAAAAGAAAAGTTACAGATTATGTCCAGAATTGTGAAGTATTTTTAAGTTAGCTGAAAACTAAAATTAATCTGAATGTTTTACCCTTAGCGTCATATGATTTGTTGATAGGAATGGATTGGCTTGAATAGCATAGAGTTATACTGAATTGTTATGATAAATCTTTCACATGTGTAAATAATGAAGGTAATTCAGAAACAGTAAAAGAAATTCATAGGCAGATTTATGCCTTACAAGTAAAGAGAGCTACCAAAAAAGCTTGTAAATTGATTGCTATTAATGTTGTTAATGATGAATGGACATCTAAAGAATACAAGTTAAAACTAGAGGATATTCCCATCCTTAGGGACTTTTTTTTATGTATTCCCGAAAGAAATTCTAGGATTACCTCTGAAAAGAGAACTTGATTTCATGATTGAGTTAGTACCTGCTACGGTACCAAACTCGAAGGCCCCCTATAGGATGAATATTCTGGAGTTAAATGAGTTAAAATCTCAACTAAAAGAATTAATAGATAAAAACTACATAAGGCCCAGTGTGTCCCCTTGGGGAGCACTAATAGTATTTGTTAAAAAGAAGGACGATACCATGCATTTGTGCATTGACTACCGTCAGCTTAATAAAATGACAATTAAGAACTGGTATCCCTTACCCTGCATAGACGATCTATTTGATCAAGTATGCGGAGTAGAGATATTCACTAAAATTGATCTAAGGTCAGGTTATCAACAAGTCCGAATAAAATATGAGGACATATTCAAAACTGCATTCAGAACGCGTTATGGACACTACGAGTTCATAGTTATGCCTTTTGGGCTAACTAATGCACCGACAGTGTTCATGTGTTTAATGAACAATGTTATGCATAAATATTTGGATAAGTTTGTAGTGGTATTCATTGATGACATCCTGGTTTACTCAAAAACTAAAGAAGAGCATGATGAACATTTAAAAATCGTTTTACAAGTACTTAGAGAACATCAGCTTTACGCTAAGTTCAGTAAGTGTGATTTCTATAAAGGTAAAATTCAGTATTTGGGTCATATAATTTCTAAAGATGGTATTTATGTTGATCCTGATAAAATTAAAGCAATTAATGAATGGCCTGTCTCAAAAGACATAACCGATGTATGGTCATTCATGGGAATAACGGGGTATTATAGAAAGTTTATTGAAGGGTTCTCTAGAATTGCTAATCCCATCACTTCTTTGCAGAAGTAAGGGAAGAAATTCATCTTGGATCAAAAGTGTCAAGACAGTTTTAATAAGTTAAAATAATTGTTAACTACTGCACCCATCTTAAAAATTGCAGATCCTAATAAGGATTTCGTCGTATGCACAGATGCATACAATGAAGGACTTGGAGGGGTCTTAAGTCAGGAAGGTCATGAAATTGCTTTTGAGTCAAGGAAGTTAAAAATACATGAAAAGAATTATGCAACATATGATCTTGAGTTGGAAGCCATGATACATGCTTTAAAGATGTGGCGCCATCACTTGATCGGAAGAAAATTCATTTTAATGACTGATAATAAGGGCTTAAAGTATCTATTGGATCAAACAAATCTTAACGCAAGGCAAGCTAGGTGGTTATCTTTCCTTAGCAAATACAATTTTGAGATCCATCACATTAATGGAAAGGAGAATAAGGTTGCTGATGTATTGAGCAGAAATGCTAGATTGAGTTTTGTGGTAGCAATCAGTACTTTTAAAACTAATCTGGAAAATCAGATCGAAGAAGGAATTAAGCAAGACGAAAATGACCAAAAATTACATGATAAAGTGGCTGAAAATTCATCTGAAAATTTTATAACAGATTACAAAATTAATGAAAAAGGCTTCTTAACATATAAAAACAGAATTTATGTGCCCAATTTTTCAAAGGTTAAGTTGTTGATTTTAGATGAAATTCACAAGAATCCTTATTCAGGGTATCCTGGTTATCAGAAAATGATAACTATGTTAAGGAAGGAGTATTTTTGGCCCAACATGAAGATTGAAGTTGCTGAATATATAGCTAGATGCTTTGACTGTCAAACTATTAAAGCTGAACATCAACGTCTAGCTGGGCTGTTGCAGCCCTTACCAATTCCAGAATGGAAATGAAAAATTATAAGCATTGACTTTATTACAAGTTTGCCTAAAAATCAGAAGCAGAATGACTCAATTATGGTTGTTGTTGATAAACTTGGTAAAGCTGCTCATTTTATTCCGGTTAAAACTACTTTCAAGGCTTCTAACATTGCAGATATTTTCGTGAAGCAAATTTTTCGCTTGCATGGAATTCCAAAGGTAATTATTTCAAACCGAGACTCTAAGTTCACCGGTAAGTTTTGGACAGCACTATTTAAAGGATTAAATACTAAATTAAATTTCAGCACTTCTTTCCACCCACAAACTGATGGTCAAACAAAAAGAGTAAATCAGATTTTGGAAAAAATGTTAAGATTGTATGTTAAATATTATCCATCTAAGTGGGAAGATTACTTGCACTTAGCAGAATTTTCCTACAATAATAATTATCAAGCATCTGCTAAGTTAAGTCCATTTGTGTTAGAACATTTTTACACCTATGTACATTAATCATTTATTAATTGATGATTAATTAGCCCAAGTGATTAATGATTACATCCCTAAGTTGATTAGATTGGTAAATGGTCAAACTGTCCTGAACTAGTTAGCAATGTGAACAAGTGTTGAGTCAAACCAGCTGTTTGGAGCGCTCCCCAGGGCAATTAATGCATTCAGCATGCCTAGAGCACCCTCCTCAGGTCAATTAATGCACTCAGCATGCTTCTCTTCTACCTAGGGCGCATTTGCTCAGTTTGTGGACAATCTTGCCAACTTTGTCATAATTTTGGCCAATTTTAGCTACCAAACCTCTAACCAATCAGTTTCTTCACATGTGTGAGGTCACATGGGCCTGTCCAGTCATTCCTAGCATTCACACAGCTGATTTGAACCAGTTTGGGATGGTTTGGGATATTTTGGTCAACCTAGGGGGGTTTGAGCTATTTCTAAGCTAGATCAGTGTGAACACTCCAGATGGATTCGAATTCTTCCAGATTTGTATATATGAGTGTTCTTAACCTATGTTAAGGTTGGACAGTTAATAATATTGATATTATTCACCCATCTTATGTGTATTGTTCTTCATTCATTTAAATTTTTATGCTATTCTTGCAAATGTTGTGCAATCTTTCACTAGTGAGGAATCCATAGTAGCTAGGTTCTGCTGTGATTGAGATTTTACATGGTATCAGAGCTCTTGGAGCTAGAATTCGAACCAGCAAGACTGTTGTAGTGGATTGCCAGAAGCAGTGGAGAAACCACATAATTCCTGAGGCCATTGCCTTGAGCTTACTGGAGAAATCTAGTGGCTCCTCTCAGGTGTGATGCTCTCCCGAATGCACCCACTATCCATACAGGGTTTGAATCTGTTAGTGTAGATCCCTCCTGAGTTATTTGAGAGTTGTTTGCAGATATTGAAGATCAGCATTGTCAGCAAGTGCGAATTGCAGCAGAAGAGAATGGAGCCATCTCACCCAAACGTGCTCACTCCCTTCAACTATTTCGATTGGAAGGTAGAAATGGTGATTTTGCTGAGATCTAAGGGTCTCTACAGAATTACGATGGGCACTGAGGTTGAGCCAAACTCAGCTGTGGAGAAATCCAATTTTTTTAACAGAATGGATGAGGCATTTGGCCTCCTTTGTCTCAGCATTTCGAGAGACCTCCTGTTTCATGTAGAAAGTCTAGCAACTCCAAATGAAGTGTGGCTCAAGCTTGAGACACTGTTTGGAAAGACTGATGAGATGAGAGGCCACCAGCTCGAAAATGAGCTTGTCTCACTGAGCCCAGGGAATTTCGATTCCATCCAGGACTTCTTCACCAAGTTCAAGAACTTGGTCTTGCAGATCAGACAATGTGGCATAGAGAAGAAAGAAGAACAGTTGGTGTTGTCCATTCTCTCCAAATTGGGTTCTGAATACTCAGTTTTTGTGTCTTCCTTCAACTCCACAAGGCTCACAGTTAGAGGTTGGAAGATGCCATCTTTGGCTGACTTCATGGAGATGCTAACTCAAGAGCAAGACAAGCTGGTCTTGATGGGCTCCATCAAGCAAAAAGATCAAGTTCTTGCAGCTGGAGATTCGAAATGTGGAAGAGGCAAGCAAAAACCCAAGGGGTCGAAACCTCAAGAGAAGAAGAGGAAGGATGAGAGGCCCAAATCCTCTGAGGGGGTTTCGAATCCTTTCAAGAACAAGGGAAAGAAGGTTGAGAAGACAAAATGTAGCTACTGTCAAAGAGGTTTTCATCCAGAGAGCTCATGCATGAAGAAAACCATAGACACCATGACCCATCTCCTACAGAAAAATAATATTCCTCTTCCTGAAAGTTCCAAGAAGAAGGAGTGCGTTTCTGAGGACAAGGAGAGCTGCCATGCTTTGGTGGCTAGCTCATCTCATTCACCTTTGTTCATCATTGATTCAGGTGCCTCAAGGCACATGGCTTCCTCAAGAGACTCATTTTCTGAACTTGCTCCCTACAGTGGCCTCTCAATTCGAATGGGAGATGACTCAGAAATCCCTGCTCATGGCATTGGGAAAATCTCTATGGAGAATGGCTTCTTCTCCAATGTGCTGTATGTGCCAAATCTTGCAGCAAAATTGCTCTCTGTATATCAAATGACACATATTGGAGCAGCAAAGAAGGTGGTCTTCACTCAGGATGAAGTGGAGATATCAGAAGTTTCCACCGGGAAAATTGTTGCAAAGGGTGTTGCAGACCATGACATGAAGATGTACAAGTTCTCCCACTTCCTCGAATTCTCTTCACCAAGTGTGCTTCTGTCACATGGGAATGAGACCAGAAAGCTATGGCATCAAAGGTATGGTCACCTAAACTACATATATCTTCAAGTTTTAAGCAAAGGAAATATGGTAGAAGGGCTGCCACAAATCAGTTTTTCAAGTGGAACATGCAAGGGTTGCATGATTGGGAAGCATCCTGAAAAGAAGTATGACAAAGGGAAGGCAAGGAGGGTTGATCAACCACTTGGGATAGTGCATTCTGATCTCATAGGGCCACTCCCCACACCCTCCTATGGCTGCAGCAAATATGTGCTCACCTTCATCGATGACTACTCAAGGTACTGCTGGTTATTTTTCCTTAAGCAAAAATCTGAAGTCTTTGAATGTTTCAAAATTTTTAAGAGCATGGTTGAGAACTTCAGTGGGAAGGCCATGAAGGTTTTGAGGACTGATAATGGCAGAGAGTATGTCAATAACAATTTGCAGCAGCTCTGTCAAGAGCATGGCATTCAGATTCAACACTCAGTGCCCTACACACCACAGCAAAATGGTGTTGCAGAGTGCAAAAATAGAGCACTGAAAGAGATGGCAACTTGCATGTTGCAAGCAAGGGATTTGTCTCCCAAATTATGGGCTGAAGCTATGAATTGTGCAGCATATGTTCAGAATAGAGCACCACACAAAGCATTGCAAGGAATCACTCCATTTGAAGCATGGATGGGCCACAAGCCCAATGTCTCACATTTCAGAATTTTTGGCTCAAGGGCTTGGGCCAGAATTCCACCGGAGAAGAGAAAGGCCTTGCAGCCCCAAAGCAAGGAGTCAATCATGGTTGGGTATGCAGAGGATTCCAAGGGCTACAAGCTCTTTGATCCATCCACTCACAAAACTTTCATTGAAAGAAGTGTCAAATTCGAAGAGGAAGAATTCTTGCAAGCTAGTGAACAAGGTGATGGGGAATGCTCATTCCCTCGTCTTGATGATGAAGTAAGTAGTGATTCTTTCTATGATATTTCTGATTCTGATATTGCTGAAGATGATGTTGATATGGATTCTGAACATATCCCTCCCTCAAGGCCCAAGTGGGCAGAGAAAACAATTCAAAGTGCCGAAGAGCTTGTGGGAGATCCCCAAGATGCTAGGAAAACTAGATCTCAATTTCACAATTCCTTTGCATGTGATAATTCTGATCTGAGTGAGGCATGTTATTTGATGGTTGGATCTGATCCAATGTCATATTCAGAAGCATGTACAGACCCAAGGTGGCAATCATCCATGCAAGAGGAGATGAACTCACTCCATGAGAACAAAACTTGGGATTTGGTCCCTCTTCCTCCCAAAAGGAAACTAGTGCAATGCAAGTGGATTTATAGAACCAAAATTGGATCTGATTGCTCTGATCTGAAGTATAAGGACAGGTTGGTATCTAAGGGTTACTCTTAGGTCCAAGGAGTGGACTATACAGAAACATTTGCACCGGTGGCAAAGATGGACTCCATAAGACTAGTTTTGGCCATTGGGGCTTCCAAGCGCTGGGAGATTCATCACATGGATGTAAAAAGTGCCTTTCTTCATGGGGATTTGAATGAGGAGATATATATGCAGCAGCCTGAAGGTTTTATTTCTGATCGTACACTTGTTTGCGGGTTGAACAAGTCACTCTATGGGCTCAAGCAAGTTCCTAGAGCATGGTATGCAAAAATGGACAATTTTCTGCTATCTTTGGGGTTTGAGAGGTGTAAGTCTGATCCAAATGTGTATATGCAGCATGTTAGTGATCTGATATTGATTATTGTACTGTATGTTGATGATCTTTTGATCACTGGTAGCTGCACCAAAGAACTTGACTCAGTTAAGAGAGCATTGCACAGTGCATTCTCCATGACCGATCTAGGATTGCTAAAACAATTTCTGGGTTTGGAGATAGATCAATCTGTGAATGGAATTTCTGTATGTCAGTCAAGGTATGCTTCAGATTTGCTGCAGAAATTTAAGATGGCTGAATGTAAGTCTGCAAAATTTCCATTTCTTTCAGGAGTTAAGCTTACAGAATGGGGTTCTTCACCACTAGTTGACAGTTCATTGTATAGACAACTAGTTGGGAGTTTGTTGTATCTTACACACTCTCGACCAGATTTGTCTTATGCTGTTGGGGCTGTTGCAAGGCACATGCAAGAGCCTCATGAGATCCATTGGAAGGCAGCCAAGAGGATCCTTCATTATGTTCAGGGTACTAAGTCATTTGGTATCCATTATGCTGCTGGTTCATCCCTTGAACTAGTAGGATTTACAGATTCTGATTGGGCCGGTGATTGTATTGATCGGAAGTCAACTTCCGGTTATGTCTTTATGCTTGCACATGGACCTATATGCTGGTCAAGCAAGAAACAAAGCACTATTTCCTTATCTTCAGTTGAGGCCGAGTACAGGGGAGCAGTTAATGCAGCCACACAATGTGTTTGGTTGCAAGGTATTCTTACAGAGTTCGGGATTGTCTTTGATTCACCCACTATTCTTTGGTGTGATAATCAAAGTACAATCAATATTTCTACAGATCCAGTACAGAGACAGAGGACCAAGCACATAGAGATACACATGCATTACATTCGGGGTTTGGTGCATGACCGGACCATAGCATTGCAGTATTGCCCATCCAGTGAGCAAACTGCTGATATCTTCACCAAGTGTTTTACCGAGAAGACCTTCACTCACCTTAGATCTTTGCTTGGGGTGAGTGATGCATGGTGATGATTGGTATATTTTGATATATGCCACATGTCCATTTTAGAGGGGAGGTTTTATTTCCCATGTGGTTTTCCTCCTTACCTTGGTTACATGGACAAATAAATTTTATGATGTAAAAGGTGACTTGAGCCTAGTTGCCAAGGCCTTAATTTTTGATATTTCACTAAGTCTAGCTTAAGGGGGGGTGTTAGAACATTTTTACACCTATGTACATTAATCATTTATTAATTGATGATTAATTAGCCCAAGTGATTAATGATTACATCCCTAAGTTGATTAGATTGGTAAATGGTCAAACTGTCTTGAACTAGTTAGCAATGTGAACAAGTGCTGAGTCAAACCAGCTGTTTGGAGCGCTCCCCAGGGCAATTAATGCATTCAGCATGCCTAGAGCGCCCTCCTCAGGTCAATTAATGCACGCAGCATGCTTCTCTTCTACCTAGGGCGCATTTGCTCAGTTTGTGGACAATCTTGCCAACTTTGTCATAATTTTGGCCAATTTTAGCTACCAAACCTCTAACCAATCAGTTTCTTCACATGTGTGAGGTCACATGGGCCTGTCCAGTCATTCCTAGCATTCACACAGCTGATTCGAACCAGTTTGGGATGGTTTGGGATATTTTGGTCAACCTAGGGGGGTTTGAGCTATTTCTAAGCTAGATCAGTGTGAACACTCCAGATGGATTCGAATTCTTCCAGATTTGTATATATGAGTGTTCTTAACCTATGTTAAGGTTGGACAGTTAATAATATTGATATTATTCACCCATCTTATGTGTATTGTTCTTCATTCATTTAAATTTTTATGCTATTCTTGCAAATGTTGTGCAATCTTTCACTAGTGAGGAATCCATAGTAGCTAGGTTCTGCTGTGATTGAGATTTTACAATTTGAAATTTTGTATGGAAGAAAATGTTGTACTCCAATTTCTTGGGATAATCTTGTAGACAGATTGATGTTAGGACCAAATTTATTGAAAGAAATGGAGCTAACCATGAAACAGGTTCAAGGTAACTTAAAAGTTGCCCAAGATCGACAGAAAAACTATGCTGATTTGAAATGCACAGAAAGAGAATTTCAGGTAGGAGACCATGTTTTTATAAAGGTAAAGCCCAAGAAAAGTTCTTTGAAGCTTGGGAGCTATGATAAATTAGCACCGAGCTATTGTGGACCATTCGAAATCATATCAAGGATAGGAGCTATTGCATATCAATTGGCATTGCCATACAATTTAAAAATCCACAATGTTTTTCACGTTCCTATTTTAAAGAAGTATGTGCACAATGCTACTCATGTGTTGAATTGGAATGACATATAGGTGGAACCCGAAGTAGATTTTCAGGTGGAACCAAACTGTATTCTCGATCGGAGGGAAATTATGCTTCGGAATCGCACCATAGGGAAGGTAAAGGTACAATGGAAGCACCTTAGCCCCGATGAAGCTACTTGGGAGCTGGAAAGTAATATGTGGGCAGCATATCCAGTTCTGTTCCATGAGGAACTTGACGATGAATAAGCAACATTGAGGACGATGTTGAGCTTAAGTGGGGGTGTTTGTAACACACCCTTTTTGCTGGAAAACATTTTGTGTTAGCAAACATTATTATAACTTTTATTGTAAAGTTTTATGTTGGACAAGTGTCCAAGGATGATTGTAATTTGCACAATATATTATTATTAAATAAATAAAATATGAGACAAACACCTAAGAGGACTGTTGAAAGAGTGGTTACTGATCCACTAGGTGGAATGGAATCTTGGGTAGCATGCAATGGACAAGTGGCAACATCATGATGCAACTAACTAGCTGTTGGTATGGGACAACTCCCTTGAAATGTGGTCATAATGCCCTGAAAGATGGGACTGGAGCTTGAGGCTCATTTATTCCAAAATGACCACTAAAGACCTAGGCAGTCTATATAATAGCCATCGAATAATGAACTGAGGTTAATCACTTTTTCTGATGAGGAAATTTACCTTGCGGTTTTGCTGTGTTTGAACCCAAGAGATTTGATGAGGGGATATGCTATGTTGTTGATCATGTTGTGAGTCTGCCAAACTCTTATTGAGTTAAGGAGGTTGATGCTGAGTGGAGAAGGAATTTTATTTCAGGAGGTTGATGTTGAGTGGAGAAGGCATTTTAGAGTGCCTTGCTTCTACACAAATTCCACCCACTTATTGGATCAGTAATCAGGCCTCGGGGTTCACTAGAAGTCAGCAGTTGAGCTGCTTCTTCTAAAGCAGTTTGGGAGGAACAGGCCTCCTTGGGTGTTTGTCGGCCCTATCATTTTTCACAGGTTCCATTGTCTTATCTAATTTCTTTTAAAGTTCTATTGTCTATTTAACTTTACTGTTTAAGAGTTATTTTCAGTTTTCCTGAATAATTGAAATATTCTGTATAAATCAAACTGATTGAATAAATTAGTCTCTGCATTTTTCCCCATGCAAAAAGGAACAACATCGTACTCTAGTACAGAGAGAGATTAAGTAGAATAGATCAAGATAGGCAAATAGCCAAGTGAATGAGAAGATTAAATTATTATAAATTCTTCAAGTTTTCTTCTTACTGTTTAATTCCTGTATATACATTCATAGTGCCCTCACTATCATTTATTTTTAGTTAATTGTTTTCCTAATGTATATGAAATATTTCCTTCTTTATAAATATCCCTATTTCAAAATAAATAGATTTTTGTTCTAACAGTAAAGAATTGTTTTCTGCATTCAGTAGTTAAAATGTATTTGTTATATTAGGATAAATATAGATTTACTTTCAATATACAATAGAATGATATTTCCTCTATAGACAACAAGAAATTCCAATTATTTCATGCACACATTTATGCATTGTTTTATACCACAAACTACACAGTGGAAATCAAAACATTTATCATTTTATGTTATAACCATAACAGTGTTATCAACTATCAGTTTATAGTCAACATTCTCATGCAAAATAATTTAAACTTAGTATCTTAAAAACCCTCAGCACACAGCCAGTTTGACGAAAAACAATTGAAAGGAGAAACTCAAACATTGTGCTATTTTCTTCCTAAAAATCGACACAGTTTATAATCTCGGCAACATACAAACAAGCTAGCCTTCACAACATTTAAAGAATGATTCTAACAGTAGCTCAGGCAACAATTAAGATCGCAGATATTATATTGAACCCTACTTCTACATAAAGACAAAACCCTCACACAATTTCTTATATTGATAACGCAACATTAGTTACAAATCATTAAACTATTCACAGACTGAAGCCTTCCACAAAGACAAACATCTATTCTTTAGCAATAGACTCATCGATTATACAAACTTAATATAAATTATCCCATCGTGTTTACATTTCGACTTTCACTGATTACAAAAAGAAAAGCGATAACAGTAGGTCATCAAAAACCCAAATCATTATATTATCTCTAGGTCTGTGAGAAAGAATAACTTCACATGACAACCATCAAACATAACAGGCTTATGCCTCTTGGGTCGAGGAATCCTCCTCCCCATTCTTTTAAAAGTTTACAAACCCTAGCCCTGTCAATTTACAAAACTCTGTGAGTTAAAAACACAACACGCAGAACATCACACAGTCGGCCATCATCTTCACCTACACAGAGTTTCAATGCAACCTTTGAGGCCTACCGGTCGGGGTAGCCGAAGACATGACCTTTAACATTCAAATTGGAGAAGTTTTCAAACCATTGTACCTACAATCGACATTTTTAAATGTGGTTAAACAAAGTCTATCTCAAAAGAAATGATTTCAATCTTGAGTAAACTCTATCATTGTATAACATTCGAGTATGAAAGCTACAGGAGGGGCTTATGAAACACATTACCTTTCTTTGATAGTTCGTAGTAGGAATGCCAGCCCAATAACATTATAACACCATGGATAGTGGTTGGATGCAAAGATTGAAGTCAGCAACACGGAGCTCATTACCAGAAAACCGACATGAAGTACCGAGAACTATGTCAACTATTACAAAGGTGGTCTTCCCACTTCTAAAACTTAAATAGAACAGTATTGCATCGATAAGCTTCACAGTAACTTAAAGGAATACCCTCGATGGGTGCTGGTTTCAAAACCACCTCTAAAATTAGACTCAAACTATCAAACTCAGCTCAGTATCAATGTATCATACTCAGTATGGAAAACCTGCTAAAGGTTATAGGTTCAAAACCCAGGCTTCACGCCTCCCAGATGCACAACAGAAAAACCTACAAACCCCCAGCTTGTCGGCCATGCAGAGCCTCAACTACAAACACCAAGATTACAATAAATACGAGAATCAAAACCAAAGTAGGGTTTAACTGACACCCATCAATACACTGCTACATCAATGGTGGAGATCACCAGGAGACTTACGAAGCATCAATATCATCTACCATATTAAATGTGTTATCATTACAATCGCCATGAAGGAGCCAGTTCATCAACTTTGAACTTTTATGTTTACACATCACCGTAAGGGGGATCAATACCACTGTTTTGGCACATGAACAAACTAGCTACACCATCCACGATGGAATCCCACTATCCACAGTAGTTGTAAGTATTCAATGCACAAGTTACAGTTACACTTTCCAACTTGTCACATTAAAATTCAAATCATATCACTTATTACATTGGAATTTGCATATGGTATAGTCATGGTATACCACCTTGTCACAACATGTTTGTACAAGGTTGGGTAGATAATATGAAGGGTTCATATAGTAACCTATGTTGTATAGCATCACAGTCGCATAGTATTACATATTGCATAACATCAAATAGGTTAGTATAGTACCACCTCGTGTACATAGTGTCACACAACTACATATTTGCATATAATCTATATGTGTGCACATAATCCATATGGTTTTCACTTAGATAATATGGTTTGCATGTAACTCATATCATTTGCATAATAATCAATAAGGTTTATATGGTATTACATTCGATGCACCAAAAGCACATACAATAAAGTGATATATTTCACCATAGTTGTTAATATTACAACAAACTTTATTTGTAATGGTTCGATAATAATTCCATAAACATTATAAATAGATAATATAGATAATCCATTAAATAGTATTACACATTGTGAATGGATTCTAAACATTACACACACATACATTCTAGTGTATCGTGTAAATGAAATATTTCAGACCAACACCATCATCGTAGGATATAGACCCTAAACAAGTTAACAAAACAGTTATACATAAAATTTCCACAAATTGCCACGGAGAATGAAGATAGATAATTACATACAGTTTAACATGATTGGAATCCAAAAATAATTATGATTTCAAAACTGGGATATGATCATTATAGACCTTCTCTGGAAAACTATTCGAATACTTGTCACAACCTTATCCTCTTACCTGTATACTGTCACAAAGTACAAAATCACATGCTTTAGCACGAATGCTAAGTAAGGCTCGGGGCGTCCATAGGACCCCTTCATCAATCAACAAAAGTACATTAGTCAAAGCAGTTAATTCATCTTCCATAAACAACAACATTAAAAGTTTGCAACAATACAGCTAAATAGGAATAACATCAAGACATAATCTGAATTCTTTTATTCGATATTCCTTTTATTATTAAACCAGCTTGGCATTTACTACAGCAAGTTAAACTATCATGTATTATTTTATTGCTGCATACAGTAAATAAGCAATAAATGTCACGTAGAAAAATTTTAAATTTTTGTGATTTTTCCAGGATGTTACATGTGGTATCAGAGCGCAAGTTCAAACTCTAGGCCTGATTGAGGCTCATGCACGCAAAAAGAAAATAGATCAGAAAGTTTATGTTACTAACTTTTGTAATTTAATTTAATTTTGCACAGAACAGATTGACCTTTAATTGCAGGTATGGAAATACCAGAGGAATCAGCAGAGGACAGATCTCCTTGTAATGAACGTATTAATCAAAATAACACTAAAGGAATTTATGTTGAGTTAAACAACTAGTATTCTGAAATTTTACACACTGTACAGGATTTAAAATCTGGGTTAAAAGTTGTTAAAGAGGAAAATGAACGGATCCTTAATGTATAGGAAGAGTTACAACATAATTTAAAAGGAAACTATCATAGTGATGAAAGAGGCACAAAATCAAAATTTAAGGCTGATTCTGAAATATTGTCCCACCAACATAAGCATAAG
This sequence comes from Larix kaempferi, assembly GCA_027924585.1. NCBI lineage: Eukaryota > Viridiplantae > Streptophyta > Pinopsida > Pinales > Pinaceae > Larix > Larix kaempferi. The sequence continues at coordinate 9,181,826 of BSBM01000893.1, forward strand.
AAAATAGGAAATGATAAAAGGAACAGTTACTCATCCTCTAAATCTAATTCAAGTAATAAAGACATAAATTATGACAGTAGTAACAGTGAATGTTGTTCTAAAAAGAGAAAACATAAGCATCATGAAAAGATTAATGTGGAATTTAAAAAGATTAAGCCACCTACTTTTAATGGCGAAAGTGAGAAGGGTGAGATAGAAGAAGCTTGGCTGTCTAGAATGAAAAAGTACTTTAATATTTATGATTACTCTTCTCAACTAAAAGCCAAGATGGCTATTTATAATCTGACCAGGAAGGCAGATATCTGGTGGCAGGATCTTAAGAGAATCAAGAGCATAAAAGAAAAAGAAGTAACTTGGATTATGTTTAAAAGTTTCTTTTAAAAATAAGTTTTTGTTGGAACAGTACTTTGAAGATAAGTCAAAAGAGTTATACGATTTAAAGTTGGGTACAATGAACATGAAAGAACTGTACAACAAGTTCCTTAGCTTGTTGAGGTACGTACCCTACATGGTTGAGGAAAAGCCTAAAGTACAAAGGTTTCTCAGTTGTTTACCTTTTAATATAAAAGATCGTATTGAGTATGATAATCCTTCCACTTTGGAAGAAGCCATGAGGAAGGCAAATTTTTGTTTTGACCAAAACAGAAAAAGAGAAGGAACAACTGGCTGGAAGAACAGTAAGACTAATTAGTATGACTATAAAAAGAAGAATTTTCATCATAACGCTGGAGGTTTTAAGAAAAAATTTAATAACAGAAATTTTCCTAATAATTACAGGAATAATGCATCTCGGAACTCTACTGCTACAAGAAATGTACCTAATAATAATAATCACAGCAATAACAATAACAATAACAACAGGTATGCTGAATAGAAAAAACCCATAAAGTGCTATGAATGTGGCAGACCACATAAGAGAGCAGATTGCCCATGCAACAAGAGGACAGCCAACAATATTCACACTATGCAAGCAGAACCTATAGTTGGAGATATCGCAAGAGAAATGCCCAGGATAAATGTAGCAATGGAGAACCATCAAGCGAACCATCAAACATCCATGGTCGAAATTGAAGGTATGATACAAAATGAATCTATTTCTATTTTAATAGATCCAGGTGCAAATATAAGTTATATTTCACCTACTTTAGTAAACCGTTGCAAACTAGAAACAAAGAAATTTGATAATGCATGGTTAGTTCAGCTTGTAACAGGAACTAAAAGAAAGGTTACAGATTATGTCCAGAATTGTGAAGTATTTTTAAGTCAGCTGAAAATGAAAATTAATCTGAATGTTTTACCCTTAGCGTCATATGATTTGTTGATAGGAATGGATTTGCTTGAATAGCATAGAGTTATACTGAATTGTTATGATAAATCTTTCACATGTGTAAATAATGAAGGTAATTCAGAAATAGTAAAAGGAATTCATAGGCAGATTTCAATAAGGCAGATTTCTGCCTTACAAGTAAATAGAGTTGCCAAAAAAGGTTGTAAATTGTTTGCTGTTAATGTTGTTAATCATGAATGTACATATAAAGAAGACAAGTTAAAACTAGAGGATATTCCCATCCTTAGGGACTTTTCTGATGTATTCCTGGACGAAATTCTAGGATTACCTCCGAAAAGAGAACTTGATTTCACCATTGAGTTAGTACCCGGTGCAGTACCAAACTTGAAGGCCCCCTATAGGATGAATATTCTGGAGTTAAATGAGTTAAAATCTCTACTAAAAGAATTAATAGATAAAAACTACATAAGGCCTAGTGTGTCCCCTTGGGGAGCACTAATAATATTTGTTAAAAAGAAGGACAGTACCATGCGTTTGTGCAATGACTACCGTCAGCTTAATAAAATGACAATTAAGAACTGGTATCCCTTACCTCGCATGGATGATCTATTTGATCAAGTACATGTAGCAGAGATATTCACTAAAATTGATCTAAGGTTAGGATATCATCAATTCTCGATAAAATACGAGGACATATTCAAAACTGCATTCAGAACGCGTTATGGACACTACGAGTTCATAGTTATGCCTTTTGGGATAACTAATACACCGACAGTGTTCATTTGTTTAATGAACAATGTTCTGCATAAATATTTGGATAAATTCGTAGTGGTATTCATTGATGACAAACTGGTTTACTCAAAAACTAAAGAAGAGCATGATGAACATTTAAAAATCGTTTTACAAGTACTTAGAGAACATCAGCTTTATGCTAAGTTCAGTAAGTGTGATTTCTATAAAGATAAAATTCAGTATTTGGGTCATATAATTTCTAAAGATGGTATTTATGTTGATCCTGATAAAATTAAAGCGTAATGAATGGCATGTCCCAAAAGGCGTAACCGATGTATGGTCATTCATGGGAATAATGGGGTATTATAGAAAGTTTATTGAAGGGTTCTCTAGAATTGCTAATCCCGTCACTTCTTTGCAGAAGTAAGGGAAGAAATTCATTTGGAATCAAAAGTGTCAAGATAGTTTTAATAAGTTAAAATAATTGTTAACTACTGCACCCATCTTAAAAATTGCAGATCCTAATAAGGTTTTCGTCGTATGCACAGATGCATACAACGAAGGACTTGGAGGGGTCTTAAGTCAGGAAGGTCATGCAATTGCTTTTGAGTCAAGGAAGTTAAAAATACATGAAAAGAATTATGCAACATATGATCTTGAGTTGGCAGTCGTATCTATTGGATCAAACAAATATTAACGCAAGGCAAGCTAGGTGGTTATCTTTCCTTAGCGAATACAATTTTGAGATCCATCGCATTAATGGAAAGGAGAATAAGGTTGCTGATGTATTGAGCAGAAATGTTAGATTGAGTTTTGTGGCAGCAATCAGTACTTTTAAAACTAATTTGGAAAATCGGATCGAAGAAGGAATTAAGCAAGACGAAAATGACCAAAAATTACATGATAATGTGGCTAAAAATTCATCTGAAAATGTTATAACAGATTACAAAATTAATGAAAAAGGATTCTTAACATATAAAAACAGAATTTCTGTGCCTAATTTTTCGAAGGTTAAGTTGTTGATTTTAGATGAAATTCACAAGAATCCTTATTCAGGGCATCCTGGTTATCAGAAAATGATAACTATGTTAAAGAAGGAGTATTTTTGGCCCAACATGAAGAGCGAAGTTGCTGAATATATAGCTAGATGCTTTGACTGTCAAACTATTAAAGCTGAACATCAACATCCAACTGGGTTGTTGCAGCCCTTACCAATTTCAGAATGGAAATGGAAAATTATAAGCATTGACTTTATTACAGGTTTGCCTAAAAATCAGAAGGAGAATTACTCAATTATTGTTGTTGTTGATAAACTTGGTAAAACTACTCATTTTATTCCTGTTAAAACTACTTTCAAGGCTCTAACATTGCAGATATTTTCATGAAGCAAATTTTTTGCTTGCATGGTGTAGAACCCCTCCTTTAGGGTCCCCTTGAATTGAACCTGAAACTTTAATAACTTCATACAAACAAATTAGCCATTATAGTTATTGGAAAAATAAAATAAAAGAGTGAATAACTTAACAAAAATAAGCAAACCTTAACCTGTCAACCCGATCCAGCTGGTCCATTGTTGTCTGCATCTTCCGTAGGATCCCTCTAGCAAAGCTCGTTTAACCATAGGCGAAGCAACCGTTAGCTTCGCCACCCAACCATAGGCTCATGCTTTCAGTCGCATGGCCTCCCCAGAGCTTTGGGTCGTAGAGCTCACACAAGTATTTCAGAAATTCAGCTTGGACTTCCCTTCCCACCATGATTTCTAAGCCAAACCCTTAGATAGCAGCAAGTCTTTGAGGCATTCGAAAATTACGACAATCGTCCAAATTATGGGCCCCTTACCCATTCCTTAAGCCTTCCTTATAAAGGAAAATCTCCTGCGACACATGTCGCTTCATGCATAATTAAATATTTTCAATTATTTATTTAATTAAAACACTCACCCATCCAAGTGTCAGTTTCTCTGGGAAGTGCACCTACATCCCTAAGTTTGCTCTAGTTTGTCCCCCAGATATTTTAATCAAATCCTAGCTTTTAGTTGACTAGGTGTCTAATCTATTTTGCTCCTAAATAATAGTTTCTATTAATTTAAATGCTCAACAAAATAACTATTCATGTGCAAATGTCTAAGCTATTGTTATGCATTTGCTAAGTAATAATCTAGAGTTATTCTCCTAAGTTTTTATGCAGTTTAATTTAACAATCAAACTCACTAGGATCACGGTGCCGCGTCGTTGGGCTCCTAGTTCCTTAATTTTTTAATCCCCTGACATGGCACCACTCCGTCGGGTCCAATCATCCATGGTTTCCATTCCTTGGCATGGTACCACTTCGTTGGGTCCTTGCGTCCATTCTTTCCGTTCTTGACAGGGTACCGCATCGTTGGGCCCTTCTGCCACCATCTTTCCATTTTGATTTGCGGGAACTCTTGTAGGGATTTTAGGAATCGTTACCATCCATCCTCCGTCTACATGCTATCTAGGGACTAATGGCGCTGAGGAGTGAGTCCGTTCTCACTTCGCACCCCTCAACTCGTACGTGACCAGCTCCGTCGTGGCCCACCTCGTACGCCCTCACGCATTCCTCTTGAGCAAGCGGATCAATGCTTATCTGCTCATGCGTGGTATTCTTGTCGAAAGTCGACATTGTCGTCGCTTCCCCTGTGTGTGATTTACCCGTACTCTACGACCCTCCATGTTCCTTTGTGTGTCCGTTGGTGAACCGTCTCACTTGTTTCTACACACACTTCTCACAACAAATTATTAGTAGCACTGTTCTCAACAATCATCATCTGGTTTCTAACTCTAGCATTTGTTAAACATTTATGATTTATTCAAACTGCTCATTCATCTTATCAAATATACATTTCGTCACCAAATACATAATCACCATATAGCTAGTCGTTAAGTATTATCCATCAACATAATTTTCCATAGTCATAGCTAATCGTTTAACATATGCAATTATTTATTTACCTCAACAGTTTAGATACACATACTCAAAAAATAAGGTCAAAAGGTTATTTAATTAATGTTTCAATCGATCAGGTCACTCCACAAGTGCCCTCAATGTCTACAGTAGTCTAGGGGCATTACATACACCCCTACTTATTTAGAACTTCATCCCGAAGTTCAGAATAAAGGCAGAAAACTATGACGCTTCTCAGTTGCATCCTCCCAAGTCACAGAGCTAGGACTGTAACTGTCCTATTACACTTTGACTTGATCAATCAGGGCTAATCATTAAGCAAGAACTAATCAATCAATTATACCACTCCACATATATAATTTAATTCCTTAATTCATTTATCAATTATTGTCGTCATTCACATCTTCAGGTTTTCCTCAATCTTTTAAGACATATCAAGGCTCAAGAAACCACTTTATTGAAGTTGTTCGGCTGGGTCACTCGACAGGTGCCCTTAAGGTCCACAGTCATTTTAGGGGCATTACATACACCCCCTCTTATATAGAACTTCGTCCCGAAGTTAATAATTTTTTTTTTGTTCTTGTACTTTCTATGCTAGGCTTTATCTTTATTGCTATTCTCATCTTCATGTCATTGTATTCTATTTTTCTCCAATAATCATGGCTATAAGCACAAGTGGTCCTAATCACTATTTTCTATATCAATTAGAATTGTTCCAATACACCCTCGGGACTTAATCGTATCCTTATGTAATACATATCCAATAATTCCTTTATAACTGTCAGTACCAAATTAGATTTTCTATACCTTCTAGTCATCTACAAAGGTTTACAATGTCCAAGTTATCTATAAGCTGCATTGCGTCAATAGTCACCCAAAATTTTATCAAGCCTAACAAATCCAAGCAAGGATTTAAGTCTAGGGGCACTACATCCTTGTTCCACTTTACTAAAATTATCTTCTTTTTGGACTCGCCGTTGGTCTTAAATCCCAATTGAGCATACATTTTCAATGATGTTTTAGCTACTTTTTTTTTTTTTTTTTTAATAAGCAGGACATAATCATTTCAAAATGAAAATTTAGATCTACTTTTCCCTTACTTTTCCCAAAGGCAATTTTTTTTTTTCTTTTTCTTTTTTAAAGCATGGATAAATAATATGCATAAATGGTCCCCAATGCTTAATTTACCATTACTCATAAAATAAAGATCACCTCTTTTCACCGCTTTCCATTATATTCACCTCCTCTGTTTGAGGCTTCTGATAATCCTTAGCACCTGCATCTACACTTGCATATTCTTGCAAAGGGTTACTCATACCATAACTATTTCAACAAAGTAATTGAGAAGGAAAAATCAAATTTTATATTTACTACATCTAAATAGTGATATTAAGCTCAATGCATAACTTTCATGCATTACTATATTGTTTATGCATAATTCCTATGCATTAAATGTTTCGATTACATGGTATTAAGGACATCAATCATATGAATGTGCATTGTCTTGTCATACTTATGCACATATATTAAGTACTTATTCTTAAATAAATTTTTCATCAATTCGAACAATTCTTGCCTAATGCTTTCCTTTCATATAACAAGCACATATTTTGCTTGGATATATAAAATTTAACTCATAACTTTAACATTATCAATATGACTACTACGTCATATTTTCCATCCGATCATTACTTACATAATATATTCTATGACACCAACACCATATAATAATTAGTTACTTACCTCTTTGGTCGTCTCAACTTCTCCACCTAACATATCCTCAAGATAACACATTAATATCTCAAGTTATCATCTTTACAAGAATTAAATCTTACTATTTATTTGCATTCCATCATTTCTCATGATCATATTTAAGTGAAGATAGAAAAAGAACAAGTATCTTCTATCTTTTCAAAGTCTTTATAATGCTTAAGAAGATACCTAACCTTTAACAACCATAAAGGTTCTCAATTACAGATCATCAACTCTCTTTAGTGTTTTAGTAACTAAGAAATGTATTCTTAGTTTTCACAAACCATGCCACCATGTATTCGTTTATGCATGTCGAATTTAGAAAATCAATTCACATGATTTTCTTAATGACATTTTAGAAAATTAACTAAGATGCAAAACTATCATCATGGATCAATTATAACTCATTCAAATTTGTGTATCATAAATTTCATAATGGCACCTCCCTTAATTTATTAGGTATTTGACAATTATCTCCCAAGCCTCTTTTCATTTTCTAATTTACACAAATTTATAATCTTGCATGCAATCAAACATATTAAATTTTTACAAATCGATTTTACATCTTTCCTTCTCTTGACCATAGATTTTTATGTTCATTTGATCAATAAATTATGAAACTTTAATTCATAGCTTTTTCATCATGCATGTCATTAAAGTGAGAAAATATGAAAACAATTTGCATTTAACAACAATTATTCAACAAAAGGGTGCGACCCACAAATCACTAGCGCCATGTGTTGATCTGAATGCAGCCCAAGCGCGCTTAACTGCGGAGTTCTGATGGGATCCGGTGGATACAATTCAAGCTCAACATCGCGGAAGTAAAATTTATGGCAACATTCACAATTTCTTTATGGATCGTTTCATACCCGCAATAGACTCTGGGTAAGATTTGGAAATGCCATCGAAATGCGATCTAATCCTAAATAAACGTAAATCTTATTCGACTGTAATACGAATAATTCTGAAATGCTATTGAAATACTACAGAGTTTGAGTGATTCTTCTTATATACTTTGAATCAATTTTTCGATAGGGATCGGGGAAATGTCAACAAGGATGCAAACAAATCTTAAAATAAATTATAATCTCAGTTGTGTGAAATTAGAAAATTCTGGAAATGCACAAAGAATACCTCAGGGTTGAAACAGTCGATCATGCAGAGTTAGACAATTAAATGCACAGAGATTCGAATTAAAAGGAAATAGTGCCAACGAATTGGTTTTAATTACTGGATTCGATTTCCCCGACTCAGTGTTTAGTAGCCTATGGAGTAATTCAATAAATAAAACATTTCAAACAGTAATGAAGCACAAGTTAATGGTCGGTTTTTATCTAATGAATTCGACCTCTTTTCCCCAATTCAAACACTAGAATCCACAGTTATGACTTTACTGAGTTAACAAGAAAATGTATAAGCAATACAAGCTATAGGCTGAGCTATGTTTTTCCCCAGGTGCTGGATCGATCCCACAGAGTATAAAAATTATTAAGATCATTTCAACTTATGAAATCGAAAGACGCTAAGCATGGATCCATACACAAAATTTAAGTAAGCAAATTCATTTCAACCTTCGATTCTGGAAACGTTTGGAAATGAATTGGTGCACATATTTTAAGTGATAATTACACAGAGTGTTAAATTAATGCAACACCGCATTCTTCCGCCAATCGTGGGAAGCACAGATATGGACGTTTTGGACTGATGTTCAAGATTTCGAAGACAGAGTTCCATGTGACAAGGCACAGGGTATAGAATTAATGATCACACATAGTGTTTTCAAGAAATTCGGTAATAAATATTCCAGATTTGATAACTTAAGTTCATAGGTGGAGTCCCAATTCGCCGGTCCACGCGATTCTGGAGTAAGGGTTCTCGATTAGATGCCAATGGAGCTTTTAAGATCAAGGTTACCGCTCATATACTGATTTTCTGGGAACTACATTAATTGTTCAACGGATATTTTTTGGGGATCCAGGTTCAAACACCACCAATTGAAAACGCAGAGATAAGAAATAATGCAAGGTCATAATCCACACTTACGAAACCTGGAAACGCCATGGTTTGAATACACAGAGGTCATGATACATTACAAAACCCTGGAGGGTGCCATTTCAATCAAACACACAGAGATTTCTAGGTCCTATTTGAATCATAACATAAATTCAGGTAACACCGTGGATTTTGTGACTAGATCCACCGACGATCAAGTATATTCACAGGCTTTCGAGGGTCAGATACAAATCATAGCTTAAATGCCGAGAATTCCATTTCATAAGTTACAATAAGAAATCGAATTAACACACCGAGAGCTTAAAGAACAAAATGAATTAAGCAGATCTGAGATCACCAATGATTTCGAAATAAAAAGAATAGGGAATAAAAAAAAAAGTTTAAAATTACAATGTATAAATTTAGGATACAGAGTCATAAATAACCCGTACACTAAGTTATAGGATGATAACGCACAGAGTAACACTTGTTAGACCTGGACAATGTCGGCAGTCTAGATCGAAGTAAAGAATATGTTCCAAGATCGCAGGATCGGGGAGTTTGCTTAGATCTCCACAAAGAGCAGACAGAGAGTCTAAAGATAAAACATGGTCTTAAATCATCAAAAGAGATGCAAAACAGAGGTTTGATTTCTGTTGATAACACAGAATGAGCAGATGAAATAGGTCTCAGAACAATGATGATCCCGCGCTACGAATAGATCTCCTTGTTCAAATTGAGCAGAGTATTGACATCTGATTTAGCAGATACTAATATTTATAAAAGGGATAAATAGGTAGTGATTCAAGAACGATTCTAGAATTCCAAAAAGAATGTACAGGGTTGAATAAGTTATTCCCAATTGATTACTAATAAAGAAATTTGAAAATGCGAAATGGATTGTAAACCAAATCAAATGAATTTAACCCCCAATCGAAGAACAATTCTGGACTATTGAACAGAATACGACTGAGCTTACAAAGGCATAGTCACAATTCATATGCACAAAATATGAAACATCGATTTCAAATCACTCATAGTAGTTTACAGAAAAAAAGGTTTCAATCCATTCTAACACAATTTTTAAAAAGAAGAAAAGTAATATAGCATTTTGAGATCATAATTTCAAGAATCCTAACGCCGATCAAATTTAGATCACATCGCAGGATTTTGAAATTAAAAAGAATAATGTCACAGAGAATTTATAAATAATTTAAAAGAAAATATGGAGATGCATTAAATGCAAACCGAGTCTAATAAAAGGATAGAGGATCCATCCGTCTCCACTAGGTTCAACTCCGCAGATCGGATTCTGGTTTTAACATACATGTATACAATACTAAAAAGAAATGAACAATTAAAATCAATGATACTCCATAAACAGAGATCAATCCGTCTTCTCTTCTATGCATCAAACATTTATAATTAACTCGGGACATAAATAAATAATTGGGAAAAACAGATTTTTAAGGTTTTACAAACAAAACTAAATTGACAGAGTTTCTTAGATCAAGATGCAAGTCGTTTGATGAATTCTGAAGATGCCCAGCATTGGAAGTTTAACTAGTAATTCATTTCTATTTCTGGAAGACACCACAGAACTTGGGAATTAAGCTACCAATGTGAATCTGGAATCACTCACCAGTTCGAGAGTCAAACACAGAGAAATAAGTCAAAAAAGCATTCGAATTTTAAAATTCTGGAATGTTTCCTTAAAAATCAAATCGCAGCGAATAATAATAAAAAATCACACGCATTCAAAATTAAAAAATTCTTGAACGTTACTCGCAGAATCAAATTGCAAAGATTTAAAGGAAAAAGCATCACTGATTCCGGAGAACGGCCAACCATTTTCAAAAGAAGTTAAAGCATCACTAATTCCGGAGAACGACCAACCATTTTCAAAAGAAGTACTGAGATTTTAAGAGAAAATAAGATCCAACAAATCTGGAGTTGCCAATCAAGTTAAAAGAAATACACACAAAAATTAAAAAAATAATCGATCTTCAACTCGCATTGAGATTTCTAGATTACACACGAATTTCTGTTAAAGACATAATTTTAGACAGCAAGCAACACATTTAAACACAAAGATTGATCTATGCAATAGATCAGGAAGTAAAACACCTTCCACTAACATAAATTCAAGATCCAAAAGGGAAGATCGTAATAGCCATTCAAACCGAGAAGAGGTTATGCATAAAATCCAGCATACAAACTTTTTCCCCAACAGAAAATTAAGATCAAAAGCAGATCGCAATAGCCATTCGAAACCGAGATCCTCGTGTACAAGGATCAAGCACTCACTCTCGACTAGAGTGCTAACTCCTAGGAGAGAAACCGTTCTCCTAAAGAAAACAAATTCATAAAACCTGAACTTAACTCTTTATCAAACAATAAAAGGATGCAGAGAAATCACAGGATATAAATATATATATTCCCGGGCTACGCCTTTATCAAAAAGAGAAGTGATGTAGAGATCTATCGTCACGATTTATAACCATAATCTCAGAGTGAAAACAGAGTTTTAATATTCATAATAATTCAGATCTGGAATATTGCAATAATAACCAATCTAGATCTTTGTAGTTTAAGAGCTGGAACACAGACGTAGTTTAAGAGCTGGACGTGTTACGGTTTCGAATCTGGGAATAACAGAGATTTAAAATTTTAAGCATGGAAGCCGAGATCTACAACTGGAGTATAAAACAAGATCTCTACTTTTAGTGAAAAGAAAACAAAGATCGCTGCCCCAATTCAAGTGGAATACAGAGGAATTTAAGGTCAAGGTTACTGTTCCTAAAATTAAATTTCTGGAAGTATCATCAAAACATCATCAAAATTTTAAACCAAACGCCAAGATCTAAAATTCGAAATGCTGTAAGTTTGAAATAAAAAGAAAATGCCATTCGGAATGCTTATGAGATTGAAATCGAACACCAGATCTAGATTCAAATTACTTTAAGTTTGAAATCAAAACGCCAAATCTGGAGACTCCAATTCAGAAACGCAGAATTTTTAAGAACAAATTAAAAACAACTGTGAAATCTGGAATCACCACACCGAATTTGATAGACGCAGAGTTTAACACCTATAGGGACTAAATCTAAGTCTATGCACTTTCACATATATAAATATCGATACCAGAGTCGTGAATTCATAGAAATTCAGATTGAATTACAGCCATTTCTTTCTCTTTTTTTTTTTTTTTTGAAAACAAAACTATAATATAATCTCAAACACTAAAAACAAAATAATATTTTAAAACAGTTTTGAACCTGATTCAAATGTCGAATTCGAGGCGGAGTAGATTGTTGTAGTAGCAGCTGATTCCATTGTCTGATCAACCCAGTTCTTACGATACCGACAACCCGTGTATAATCTGAGTCCGATGCCCTCAAGGCTCGACCGGCTCTGATACCAAATGTAGAACCCCTCCTTTAGGGTCCCCTTGAACTGAACCTGAAACTTTAATAACTTCATACAAACAAATTAGCCATTATAGTTATTGGAAAAATAAAATAAAAGAGTGAATAACTTAACAAAAATAAGCAAACCTTAACCTGTCAACCCGATCCAGCTGGTCCATTGTTGTCTGCGTCTTCCGTAGGATCCCTCCAGCAAAGCTCATTTAACCATAGGCGAAGCAACCATTAGCTTCGCCACCCAACCATAGGCTCATGCTTTCAGTCGCATGGCCTCCCCCAAGCTTTGGGTCGTAGAGCTCACACAAGTATTTCATAAATTTAGCTTGGGCTTCCCTTCTTACCAGGATTTCTAAGCCAAACCCTTAGATAGCAGCAAGTCTTTGAGGCATTCGAAAATTACGACAATCGTCCAAATTATGGGCCCCTTACCCATTCCTTAAGCCTTCCTTATAAAGGAAAATCTCCTACGACACATGTCGCTTCATGCATAATTAAATATTTTCAATTATTTATTTAATTAAAACACTCACCCATCCAAGTGTCAGTTTCTCTGGGAAGTGTACCTACATCCCTAAGTTTGTTCTAGTTTGTCCCCCAGATATTTTAATCAACTCCTAGCTTTTAGTTGACTAGGTGTCTAATCTATTTTGCTCCTAAATAATAATTTCTATTAATTTAAATGCTCAACAAAAAAACTATTCATGTGCAAATGTCTAAGCTATTGTTATGCATTTGCTAAGTAATAATCTAGAGTTATTCTCCTAAGTTTTTATGCAGTTTAATTTAACAATCAAACTCACTAGGATCACGGTGCCGCGTCGTTGGGCTCCTGGTTCCTTAATTTTTTAATCCCTTGACATGGCACCACTCCGTCGGGTCCAATCATCCATGGTTTCCATTCCTTGGCATGGTACCACTTCGTTGGGTCCTTGCGTCCATTCTTTCCGTTCTTGACAGGGTACCGCATCGTTGGGCCCTTCTGCCACCATCTTTCCATTTTGACTTGCGGGAACTCTTGTAGGGATTTTAGGAATCGTTACCATCCATCCTCCGTCTACATGCTATCTAGGGACTAATGGCACTGAGGAGTGAGTCCGTTCTCACTGCGCGCCCCTCAACTCGTACGTGACCAGCTCCGTCGTGGCCCACCTCATACGCCCTCACGCATTCCTCTTGAGCAAGCGAATCAATGCTTATCTGCTCATGCGTGGTATTCTTGTCGGAAGTCGACATCGTTGTCGCTTCCCCTGTGTGTGATTTACCCGTACTCTACAACCCTCCATGTTCCTTTGTGTGTCCATTGGTGAACCGTCTCACTTGTTTCTACACACACTTCTCACAACAAATTATTAGTAGCACTGTTCTCAACAATCATCATCTGGTTTCTAACTCTAGCATTTGTTAAACATTTATGATTTATTCAAACTGCTCATTCATCTTATCAAATATACATTTCGTCACCAAATACATAATCACCATATAGCTAGTCGTTAAGTATTATCCATCAACATAATTTTCCATAGTCATAGCTAATCGTTTAACATATACAATTATTTATTTACCTCAACAGTTCAGATACACATACTCAAAAAATAAGGTCAAAAGGTTATTTAATTAATGTTTCAATCGGTTAGGTCACTCCACAGGTGCCCTCAATGTCTACAGTAGTCTAGGGGCACTACATACACCCCTACTTATTTAGAACTTTGTCCCGAAGTTCAGAATAAAGGCAAAAAACTATGACGCTTCTCAGTTGCATCCTCCGAAGTCACAGAGCTAGGACTGTAACTGTCCTATTACACTTTGACTTGATCAATCAGGGCTAATCATTAAGCAAGAACTAATCAATCAATTATACCACTCCACATATATAATTTAATTCCTTAATTCATTTATCAATTATTGTCGTCATTCACATCTTCAGGTTTTCCTCAATCTTTTAAGACATATCAAGGCTCAAGAAACCACTTTATTGAAGTTGTTCGGCTGGGTCACTCGACAGGTGCCCTTAAGGTCCACAGTCATTTTAGGGGCATTACACATGGAATTCCAAAGGTAATTATTTCAGACTGAGACTCTAAGTTCACCGGTAAGTTTTGAACAACACTGTTCAAAGGATTAAATACTAAATTAAATTTCAGCACTTCTTTCCACCCACAAACTGATGGTCAAATAGAAAGAGTAAATCAGATTTTGGAAAAAATGTTAAGATTGTATGTTAAAGATTATCCATCTAAGTGGGAAGATTGCTTGCACTTAGCAGAATTTGCCAACAATAATAATTATCAAGCATCTACTAAGTTAAGTCCATTTGAAATTTTGTATGGAAGAAAATGTTGTACTCCAATTTCTAGGGATAATCCTATAGACAGATTGATGTTAGGACCAAATTTATTGAACGAAATGGAGCTAACCGTGAAACAGGTTCAAGGTAACTTAAAAGTTACCCAAGATCGATGGAAAAGCTATGCTGATTTGAAATGTACAGAAAGAGAATTTCAGGTAGGAGACCATGTTTTTATAAAGGTAAAGTCCAAGAAAAGTTCTTTGAAACTTGGGAGCTATGCTAAATTAGCACCAAGCTATTGTGGACCATTCGAAATCATATCAAGGATAGGAGCTATTGCATATCAATTGGCATTGTCATACAATTTAAAAATCCACAATGTTTTTCACGTTTCTGTTTTAAAGAAGTATGTGCACAATGCTACTCATGTGCTGAATTGGAATAACATATAGGTGGAACCCGAAGGAGATTTTCAGGTGGAACAGGACTGTATTCTCGACCGGAGGGAAATTATGCTTCAGAATTTCACCATAGGGCAGGTAAAGGTGCAATGGAAGCACCTTAGCCCTGATGAAGCTACTTGGGAGCTGAAAAGTAATATGCGGGCAGCATATCCAATTCTGTTCCACGAGGAACTTGATTATGAATAAGCAACATCGAGGACAATGTTGAGCTTAAGTGGGGTTGTTTGTAACATACCCTTTTTGCTGGAAAACATTTTGTGTTAGCAAGCATTATTATAACTTTTATTGTAAAGTTTTATGTTGGACAAGTGTCCAAGGATGACTGTAATTTGCACAATATATTATTATTAAATAAATAAAATAGGAGACAAACACCTAAGAGGACTGTTGAAAGAGTGGTTACTGATCCACTAGGTGGAATGGAATCTTGGGTAGAACGCAATGGACAAGTGGCAGCATCATGATGCAACTAACTAGCTGTTGGTATGGGACAACTCCCTTGAAATGTGCTCATACTGCCCTGAAAGATGGGACTGGAGCTTGACGCTCATTTATTCCAAACTGACCACTAAATACGTAGGAAGTCTATATAATAGCCATCAAATATTGAACTGAGGTTAATCACTTTTCCTGACGAGGAAATTTACTTTGCGATTTTGTTGTGTTTGAACCCAAGAGATTTGATGAGGGGATATGCTATGTTGTTGATCATGTTGTGAGTCTGCCAAACTCTTATTGAGTTTAGGAGGTTGATGTTGAGTGGAGAAGGCATTTTATTTCAGGAGGTTGATGTTGAGTGGAGAAGGCATTTTTGTGTGCCTTGCTTCTACACAGATTCCACCCACTTATTGGATCAGTAATCAGGCCTGGGGGTTCACTAGAAGTCAGCAGTTGAGCTGCTTCTTCTGAAGCAGTTTGGGAGGAACAGGCCTCCTTGGGTGTTTGTCAGCCCTATCATTTTTCACAGGTTCCATTGTCTTATCTAATTTATTTTAAAGTTCTGTTATCTATTTAAATTTACTGTTTAAGAGTTATTTTCAGTTTTCCTATATAATTTAAATATTCTGTATAAATCAAACTGATTGAATAAATTATTCTTTGCATTTTTCCCCATGCAAAAAGGAACAGCATCGTACTCTAGTACAGAGACATATTAAGTAGAATAGATCAAGATAGGCAAATAGCCAAGTGAATGAGAAGATTAAATTATTATAAATTCTTCAAGTTTTCTACTTACTGTTTAATTCCTGTATATACATTTACAGTGCCCTCACTATCATTTATTTTTAGTTAATTGTTTTTTTAATGTATATGAAATATTTCCTTCTTTATAAATATCTCTGTTTCAAAATAAATAGATTTATGTTCTAACAGTAAAGAATTGTTTTCTGCATTCAGTAGTTAAAATGTATATGTTATACTAGGATAAATATAGATTTACTTTCAATATATAGTAGAATGATATTTCCTCTACAGACAACAAGAAATTCCAATTATTTCATGCACACATTTATGCATTGTTTTATACCACAAACTACACAATGGAAATCAAAGCATTTATCATTTTATGCTATAATCATAACAGTGTTATCAACTATTAGTTTATAGTGAACATTCTCATGCAAAATAATTTAAACTTAGTATCTTAAAAACCCTCGGCACACAGCCAGTTTGACGAAAAGCTTTTGGAAGGAGAAACTCAAACATTGTGCTATTTTCTCCTAAAAATCAATACAGTTTATAATCTCGGCAACATACAAACAGGCTAGCCTTCACAAAATTTAAAGAAGGATTCTAACAGTAGCACAGGGAACAAGTAAGATCACAGATATTATATCGAACCCTGCTTCTACATAAAGACAAAACCCTCACACAATTTCTTATATTGATAACGCAACATTAGTTACAAATCATTAAACTATTCGCAAACTGAAGCCTTCCACAAAGACAAACATCTATTCTTTAGCAATAGACTCATCGATTATACAAACTTCATATAAATTATCCCATCGTGTTTACATTTTGACTTTCACTGATTACAAAAAGAAAAACGATAGCAGCAGGTCATCAAAAACCCAAATCGTTATATTATCTCCAGGTCTGTGTGAAAGAATAACTTCACATGACATCCATCAAACATAACAAGCTTATGCCTCTTGGGTCGAGGAATCCTCCTCCCCATTCTTTTAAAAGTTTACAAACCCTAGCTCTATCAATTTACAAAACTCTCTGAGTTAAAAACACAACACGCAGAGCATCACACAGTCGGCCATCATCTTCACCTACACAAAGTTTCAAGGAAACCTCCGAGGCTCACCAGTCGGGGTAGCCAAAGCCATGACCTTTAAAATTCAAACTGGAGACGTTTTCAAACCATTGTACCTGCAATCGACATTTTTAAATGTGGTTAAACAAATTCTATTGCAAAATAAATGATTTCAATTTGGAGTAAACTCTATCATTGTATAACATTCGAGTATGAAAGCTACAGGAGGGGATTAAGAAACACATTACCTTTCTTTTATAGCTCATACCAGGAATGCCAGCCCAGTAACATTATAACACCATGGATAGTGGTTGGCTGCAAAGATTGAGGTCAATGACACAGAGCTCATTACCAGAAAACCGACGTGAAGTATCGAGAACTATGTCAACTATTACAAAGGTGGTCTTCCCACTTCTAAAACTTAAATAGAACAATACTGCATTGATAAGCTTCACAGTAACTCTAAACTTCAAGGAAAAACCCTCGACAGGTGCTGGTTTCAAAACCACCTCTAAAATCAGACTCAAACTATCAAACTCGGCTCAATATCAATGTATCATACTCAGTATGGAAAACCTGCTAAAGGTTACGGGTTCAAAACCCAGGCTTCACGCCTCCCAGATGCACAATAGAAAACCCTACAAACCCTTAGCTTGTTGGCCACGCAGAGCCTCAACTACAAACGCCAAGATTACAATAAACACAAGAATCAAAACCAAAGTAGGGTTTAACTCACACCCATCAATACACTTCTACATCAATGGTGGAGATGACCGGGATACTTACGAAGCATCAATACCATCTACCATATTAAATGTGTTATCATTACATTCGCCATGAAGGATCCACAAAGGAGCCAGTTCATCGACCTTTGAACTTTTATGTTTACACATCACCGCAAGGAGGATCAATACCACTTTTTTGGCATGTGAACAAACCAGCTACACCATCCACGATGGAATCCCATTGTCCATAGTAGTTGTAAGTATTCAATGCACAAGTTACGGTTACACTTTCCAACCTGTCACATTAACATTCAAATCATATCACTTATTACATTGGAATTTGCATATGGTATAGTTGTGGTATACCACCTTGTCACAACATGTTTGTACAAGGTTGGGTAGATAATACGAAGGGTTCATATAGTAACCTATGTTGTATAGCATCACAGTCGCATAGTATTACTTATTGCATAACATCAAATAGGTTAGTATAGTACCACCTCGTGTACATAGTGTCACACAACTACATATTTGCATATAATCTATATGTGTGCACATAATCCATATGGTTTGCACTTAGATAATATGGTTTGCATATAACTCATATCGTTTGCATAATAATCAATAAGGTTTATATGGTATTACATAGGGTAATACGATGCACACAAATCACATACAATAAAGTGATATATTTCACCATAGTTGTTAATATTACAACAAACTTTATTTGTAATGGTTCGATAATAATTCCATAAACATTATAAATAGACCATATAGATAATCCATTAAAACGTATTACACATTATGAATGGATTCTAAACATTACACACACATACATTCTAATGTATTGTGTAAATGAAATATTTCAGACCATCACCATCATCGTAGGATATAGACCCTAAACAAGTTAACAAAACAGTTATACATAGAATTTCCCCAAATTGCCACGGAGAATGAAGATAGATAATTACATACAGTTTAACATGATTGGAATACAAAAATAATTATGATTTCAAAAATGCGATATGATCATTACAGACCTTCTCTGGAAAACTGTTCGAATACTTGTCGCAACCTTATACTCTTACCTGTATACTGTCACAAAGTACGAAATCACATGCTTTAGAACAAATGCTAAGTAAGGCTCGGGGCATCCGTAGGACCCCTTCATCATTCAACAAAAACACATTAGTCAAAGCAGTTAATTCATCTTCCATAAACAACAACATTAGAAGTTTGCAACAATACAGCTAAATAAGAATAACATCAAGACATAATCTGAATTCTTTTGGTTGATATTTCTTTTATTATTAAACCAGCTTGGCATTTACTACAGCAAGTTAAACTATCATGTATTATTTTATTTCTGCATACAATAAATAAGCAATAAATGTCACGTAGAAAAATTTTAAATTTTTGTGATTTTTCTAGGATGTTACATGTGGTATCAGAGCGCAAGTTCAAACTCTAGGCCTGATTGAGGCTCATGCGCGCAAACAGAAAAATAAATCAGAAATTTTATGTTACTAACTTTTGTAATTTAATTTAATTTTGCACAGAACAGATTGACCTTTAATTGCAGGTATGGAAATACCAGAGAAATCGGCAGAGGACAGATCTCCTTGTAATGAATGTATTAATCATAATAACACTGAAGGAATTTATGTTGAGTTAAACAACCAGTATTCTGAAATGTTACGCACTATACAGGATTTAAAATATAAGTTAAAAGCTGTTAAAGAGGAAAATGAATAAGGTACAGGAAGAGTTACAACAGAATTTAAACGGAAACTATCATAGTGATGAAGGAGGCAGAAAATCAGAATTTAAGGCTAATTCTGAAATAATGTTCCACCAACATAAGCATAAGAAAACAAGAAATGATAAAAGGAATAGTTACTCATCCTCTAAATCTGATTCAAGTAATGAAGACATAAATTATGACAGTAGTAACAGTGAATGCTGTTCTAAAAAGAGAAAACATAAGCATCATGAACAGATTACTGGGAAATTTAAAAAGATTAAGCCACCTACTTTTAATGGCGAAAGTGAGAAGGGTGAGACAGCAGAAGCTTGGCTGTCTAGAATGAAAAAGTACTTTAATATTTATGATTACTCTTCTCAACTGAAAGCCAAGATGGCTATTTATAATCTGACCAGGAAGGCAGATATCTGGTGGTAGGATCTTAAGAGAATCAAGAGCATAAAAAAAAGAAGTAACTTTGATTATGTTTAAAAGTTTGTTTAAATATAAGTTTTTGTCGGAACAGTACTTTGAAGATACGTCAAAAGAGTTTTATGATTTAAAGTTGGGTACAATGAACATGAAAGAACTGTACAACAAGTTCCTTAGCTTGGTTATGTACGTACCCTACATGGTTGAGGAAAAGCCTAAAGTACAAAGCTTTCTCAGTTGTTTACCTTTTAATATAAAAGATCGTATTGAGTATGATAATCCTTCCACTTTGGAAGAAGCCATGAGGAAGGAAAAAAAAAAATTTGACCAAAACAGAAAAAGAGAAGGAACAACTGGCTGGAAGAATAGTAAGACTAATTAGTATGACTATAGAGAGAAGAATTTTCATCAAAATGCTAGAGGTTTTAAGAAAAATTTTAACAACAATAATTTTCCTAATAATTACCGGAAAAATGCATCTCAGAACTCTACTGCTACAAGAAATGTACCTAATAATAATAATCATAGCAATAACAATAACAATAACAACAAGTATGCTGAACAGAAAGGACCCATAAAGTGCTATGAATGTGGCGGACCACATATGAGAGCAGATTGCCCATGCAACAAAAGGACAGCCAACAATATTCACACTATGCAAGCAAAACCAATAGTTGGAGATATTGCAAGAAAAATGCCCAGGATAAATGCAGCAATGGAGAACCATCAAACATCCATGGTCGAAATTGAAGGTATGATAGAAAATGAATCTATTTCTATTTTAATAGATCCAGGTGCAAATCTAAGTTATATTTCACCTACTTTAGTAAACCATTGCAAAATAAAAACAGAGAAATTTGATAATGCATGGTTAGTTCAGCTTGCAACAGGAACTGAAAGAAAGGTTACAGATTATGTCCAGAATTGTGAAGTATTTTTAAGTCAGCTGAAAACGCAAATTAATCTGAATGTTTTACCCTTAGCGTCATATGATTTGTTGATAGGAATGGATTGGCTTGAATAGCATAGAGTTATACTGAATTGTTATGATAAATCTTTCACATGTGTAAATAATGAAGGTAATTTAGAAACAGTAAAAGGAATTCATAGGCAGATTTTAGTAAGGTGGATTTATGCATTACAAGTAAAGAGAGCTGCCAAAAAAGGTTGTAAATTGTCTGCTGTTAATGTTGTTAATGATTAATGTACATCTAAATAAGACAAGTTAAAACTAGAGGATATTCCCATCCTTAGGTACCTTTCTGATGTATTCCCGGAAGAAATTCTAGGATTACCTCTGAAAAGAGAACTTGAGTATTTCCCATCCTTAGGGACTAACTAGGGACTAACTATTCTAGGTATTTTAGTAATTTTGGCCCTAGCATGAGTTTGTCTACCGAGCTATCCCAAGTCACCGGTGTCCTACACTTTCTGCCATAGAGTACCTCAAAGGGACTCATCTTGGCATAGTTTTGGTACCCATTATTGTATGCAAACTCTGCGAGGTGCAAGTAGTCCTCTCACTTAGTGGAATTGTTCATTACATACATTGTAAGTATATCCTCTAATATTTGGTTTACCCGCTCTGTCTGTCCATCTGTTTGCAGGTGATAAGCTATACTGAATTTTAATTGTGTCTCCAAGAAAAAGAACAAGGATCTCCAGAAATTACTCGTGAATTTTGTGCCTCTATCCGAGATGATTTCCTTGGGTGTCCCATGCAATCTGAAGATTTCTTTTAGGAATATGTCTGCAATGTGAATGGCTTTGTATATAGACTTTACTCGTATGAAGTGTGCTGCTTTGGATAACTTGTTAACCGCCACAAAAATGGAATCATTATGTTTCTTGGTCTTTCGTAATCCTGTAATGAAATCCATACTGATAACCTCCCATTTCCATTCTGGAATGGGTAGCGGTTGCAGCAACCCTAAAGGGTGATGGTGTTCCGCTTTGACCAATTGGCATTCTTGGCATTTGGCGATGAATAAAGCTATGTCAGATTTTAACTTAGGCCAAAAGAAGTGTTTATTTACTGCCGATATCATCTTTTGATATCCCGGATGTCCCAAGTAGGGTTTCTAATGAAACTCTGTTAAAATGTTAGACCTAATGTCTCCGTCATCTGAGACATAGAGTCTCTCTTTCGAACATAACAACCGTGACTCATCGATCCTATATTCCTTTTATTGTTGGAATAACCTATCCTCCTAAATCTTTTTAAGGATTTCGATATAGACTCGGTCAGTCCTGGTTGCCATTTTAATCCTATTGTGCAAGTCTGAATTGGTTTGACTCGCAATTACCTCATATAACATATGAGCTCATCGACTTAAGGCATCAACGATCTTGTTCTCCTTCCCTTTTATGTGTTTCAACTCGAAGTGGTACTCGCTAAGGAAGGCCAACCATCTGGCCTTCCTAGCATTTAGGTCAAGTTGGTCAAATAGGTACTTCAAGCTCATATTGTCCATTTTCAATAGGAACTTCTTCCCCATAAGGTAGTGTCTCCACATCTTTAAAGCATGGATGATGGCGGCTAATTCAAGATCGTGTGTGGGGTATTTTAATACGTGTTCTTTTAACTTCCTTGACTCGTAGGAGATTGCGAAGTCATTATGCATGACAACTCCATTGATTCCTTCTTTGCTTACATCTATGCAAACAAAAAAATCCCCATCGGGATCAAAAATTCATAGTATAGGTGTGCTAGTCAAAATTTGTTTTAGTTTTTGGAAAATTTCTTCGCATTTGGTCATCCAAAGGAATTTGTTTGCCTTTTTCTGTAAGGCGGTCATAGGAAAAGCAATCTGTGAGAAGTTCTCAATGAACTTCCTGTAGTAACCTACTATTCCTAAGAATGACCTTATGATGGTGACGTAAGTAGGTGTAGGCCATTCCTCGATGGCTTTAATCTTTTTTGGGCTGACCGTTATTCCTTTCTCTGAAATGATGTGACCCAAATACTGTATTTGTGGTTTGTAGAAATCACACTTGCTAAACTTGGCATAAAGTTGGTGTTCCCGTAATACCCGCAACACAATTCAGAGATGTTCCTCGTGTTCCTCCTTACTTTTGGAGTAAATCAGTATGTCGTCAATGAAGACTCATACAAACTTATCCAGGTATTTACTAAAGATACTATTCATCATGCACATAAAATTGGCTGGTACGTTGGTTAATCTCAAAGGCATGACCACAAACTCATAATGGTCGTATCGAGTTCGAAAAGAGGTCTTACTGATGTCTTCATCACGGATCCTTACCTGGTGGTATCTGGATCACAAGTCAATCTTCAAAAATATATTTGCTCCTATGACTTGATCAAACAAGTCATCTATCCTAGGGAGTGGGTATCGGTTCTTGGTGGTCAGCTTGTTGAGTTTTTGGTAATCGATGCACATTCGCATCGTCCTATATTTCTTCTTTACGAAGAGTATAGGTGCTCACCAAGGAGACACACTAGGTCGGATATAACCTTTTTTTATCAGTTATTGTAATTGAAGTTTAAGCTCCACCAACTTTTGTGCACTCATGCAGTATGGGGCTTTCAAAGCCGGTATCGATCCAGGTTTTAATTCCATGTAAAATTCTAAGTCCCTCTTGGGTGGTAGTCTTGGTATTTTCTCGGGAAATACATCCTTGAAATCTACAAGAACTAGAAAATCCTCGATTTTTTGTTCTCCATCGACTTCTATGTTTTGAATGTTAACTGCAAAAAGTTTGCAACCTTCCTTATGCATTTATTTGCTTGTAGGGAGGATATATGTCTAACAGAAACCTTCGTGGGTATGGCTTGGATCTTCCTTTGATTTCCTTGGTTGTCCGTGCATAATATTGACTTGTTTAAGCAATCGAGCATGACATGGTATTGTTCCAACAATTCCATGCCTATAAGTATGTCATATGATCCTAACGGTAACATATTTAAATCTACCTTAGTCGGAAAACCATTCATATCTAACTCACATTCATTTACTAGTTCTGAGACATTCCTTTTGGTACTAGTGGCTAGTTGTACCAGCCATGGTTTCCTGCGTTTCTCTCAGTTTAGTTTACAAGTGTCGACAATTTTGGGGGAAACATAGCTTCGGCAAGCAGTGGGGTCAATCAAAATTGAAATAGTTTTTTTTTAAATTTACCTTCTATCTCGACCATAGTAGCCTGATGGTCCGCTTGTCGATCATCGAGTGCTGCATAGATTCTTGGTGTCCCAACCATCTCCCCTACCATTGGGTTTTCTTGTAAGTTGTGCAAAACCCCATCTGTTTTGTTTGGACAATCTCTGAAGTAGTGGTGCCCTTGGAATTTCCATCAATTAACTAGTAGCGAGGAAACCTTGGCTCCTCTATTTATTGCCAGTTGGTTGGTATTTGGTGCGGGTACATTTGGACGTGCATTAGGTTGATTGGAATTTTTGTTTGGTGACTATTGAAGCCAGAATGTTTTCCATGGAAAACAACATAGGGTGAGAGCCCAATTTGAAAGGATTCAAACAAATCTATGCAAGAGTAGTTCTATCCCCAAATTGTTTGGTGTGGTTGACTCCCATGGATATTAGGCCTCCACTGGCACTTAGGTGATTATATCTTTAGATAGATTTGTCACCCAATTAGGGGTTATCTGAAAAGTTCTAAATCTAAGATGTGAGTGATTCTAGTTAAATCTAATCTAAGTAAACTAGGTTAAGGTTAAAAGAATGTGATCTGGGTTCATAGAGCAATCAAATCTAGTTACTTGATAAGCCAAAGACCAACTGATATAAACATGAATCGAATCTGATCCTATTAGCTTTAAACAAAACCATGCAATGAAAATTGAATTGATTTTATTCAAAGAATTAAAGCATATAAGATTGTTCTGCTATAACATGTGAAGCTGAAGACCAATTGATATAAACATGAATCGAAACTGATCTTATTAGCTTTAAACAAAACCATGCAATGAAAATTGAATTGATTTTATTCAAAGAATTAAAGCATATAAGATTGTTCTGCTATAACATATGAATTGAAAAATTAGCATCAATTGCAAAGTAACTGTTTATGGGTTGCATAAATAAATAAAAAGGCTTTAAGGAACAAATTCACTTAACACATGTTAATACATGTACCATCAATAATGATAAATTTGAATGAATGGATCAATGCATCTGATTCATTTGCAACATAAAATAGAGTTTGTCCAATAGCTGGAATGGGAAAATCAAGCAAGTCATCAAAGAAATTTGATCAATTATACAAAAGAGACAACTGAGAGAAACTTACTGTATTCCATTAATCCTGCAAGAAATTACATGTCCTTAAAGAAAACTAGCCTCTCTAGTTCCCCTTCCATAGTTTTTCCCCTCTTCCCCCATGATATCTAATCCCTTTAAATAATAATTACATAAAATATTACAAGGAAATTCTCCCATGAAGATAGGGATTGGAAAATATTAATTAAGACTTTCCAAGGGCAATCTATTAATTGGCAGATACATCTAACAAGTCCTCAATATCTTGATATCTGGCATGTTCAAGTGTCAACTGAGTCTTACAATTGAATGATTCAATTTCCCTTTTCTTTAACTTATCCCACTCACGCAGGAAAATATTGACCTACACTCCTAAATTGATGGGGGACTCAATCAATTCTTTAAGCTCAGTTATGCCAATGTGTTCCAACTAATCAATTCGCACTTTGGATTCCTCTTGTCTTTCTTCAACCTGCTGGATAATAACTTGGGTGGATCATACTTTTCAATGAGTTTGAGAGTGGGTAACTCTAACATGGTCAACAACTCATCTGAAGAAAACCACCTTCTACTACAAACTGCCTGAGCTTCCTGGATTGTAGACTCTACCACTTCACATGCATTTTCCCATGAGTGTAGAGAGAGTTTAATTCTTCTAAACTTAATGCTTTCAATAATAGGTATATCTTCAGGCTTTTCTTTGATTTACTTTTCCCAATATGTCACATCTTCAATAGCTCGAAGCGCATCCTCTCTTTTATGATTGTGTGTGAAGAGGTCATCAGTCTGACGTTCAAAAGAATTACAGGTCTCCTTGATCTCATCCAGGCATTCAAACAACCGTACCAAGAGGTTATTATAATATTCATTCACCTTCAAGGAAAATTCTTTAAATTCCTCTCCAGAAAATATTGGGAAAGGAGAGACGGTTTCCATGGCTACTGCATCCTTCAGTTGTGCTTCCAACCCTGTAATATTTTTAACATGATCCACATTTAACAATTGTGCCTCACAAAGATTCTATGAAAGGTTTGCATCCTGTATCTGCAAATATTTAGTCTGGTTCTCATGCTCAGTCTTCAAATCTTGTATTTGAGACTTATGTTGTTCCTCTATTTGATTAAGCTCTGCCAGAGCTTCTGCACCTCTTGCTACTTCATCTCAATCTCTCTGTTTAACAAAGTGACTGAGTCATGATTTTCCCCTACAAAGGCCCCCATTTCTGCAGTAGTGTCAAGTGTCTCTTGTGGTACATCAGTAGATGCTTTTCTCCAGATCACCTGGTTGGGGACAGGGCCTTTAGCCATGGTGCCTTCTTTGTGACTTTTGGTACCCCTCTTTACCACTTCCTTCTTTGTCCTTCTATAGACATATTCTCCAAGTGAAACTAAAGCATCCTCTCCGAAATATGCCACTACTTTGACTATAGATGTGTACATATCAGATGTGGTGACGAGAGGAGCTGTTTGGGACTCAATAGGGGTTGGGATTGGCATAGTGATTTGAGTGGTGGAGATGGAGGGAGTCGCAATATTGGAAACTAAGGGTACAAAAATGGGGAGTGAAGTCAACGTGATAATTTCAGGGAGTGAAATAGAGACTACAGTTACTGATGGTTGTAATGATAAAGTTGGGACTTGAACTTCAGTAAACAGTGGTGGTAAGGTATAAAGTGGAGTTATCAATGATCCTTGCGAAGTGACAATAGGAAAAGAAAGTGGTTCCACTGTGGTGGATGAAGGAAGGGTGACATCAATTGATGAAATGGAAGGGAGTGTTGTATAAACAAGTGGAGGTGTAGAAGTAAATGCAGTAGTCACTATGGTTGCTTCTTGAAAATGAAGATCTGGAAGAGGATCATCCATCACTATACCTCTTAAAAGATGAGCAAAAGTTGGTGTAATAGTAACCTCTGGTAGAACAGGAACAATAGTTGGGAAATAAGATGGAAGTGTTTCATCCTCTATATCACTGTCTTCAATCATGGTCACTTCTGACACAGATCTTTTAATATTTTTCCTTTTTGCTAGAGTGGATGCAACAACAGTCTTAGTTTCCACTACTGAGGTCATCATTGCAAGTTCTCTTTTCATCTCAGTAGCTGACTAAATCAAAGCATTAAGATTAGCCAGAGGCATGGGCTATATTGTGTCCTCAACAAGTGCCTTTCCTTTGCTTCAAGTGAGAGCTCCAATTTTCTATATTGCAAGACCTTGGTCTTGAGTTCCTACTCGTACTGGAAGATGAAGCTTTGCTCTTCCTTGGAAGAGGCCCTACTCATAACTTCATAAAATAAGTCGACCCCTTGGTAAATGGAGTCATTCAGAATAGTCTCATGAGCATAAGTGTTCTTCATATGTTCCTATGCAAAGTGGTTCGTGAGGAATGACCTAGGTTCATGAATTCTCTTGGGGGCTTTCCATAGCTTGAGCATGCAGATTTTCTTTCCAAGCATTGTAGCATGTGTGGAGTTTTGAATCACCAGAGGCCCAAGGTGAAGTAGGAACTTTGGTCATCCTCTTCTCTTGGCTCCAGTTAATATCGGGAATACTCCATCTATGACTGTTTGAAAAGAAACTTCTTCCAGTAGCAATCTATCTACTACTATCCTGGGAAATAGATGAACCCCAAACTCTAACATAAGAAAAGTACTCCCCAACATACCAGTCACTTATGACTGAGATAAGAGTCTTGTCATAATCAAATAAAGCAGGTGCATCTGCTTTGATTATATTCTAGTAAATTGTCCCTATGAAATGGTCGCAAATATCATATAGAAGAGGCACAAAATTGTCCTTGTAACATACCCATATCTTCACTTTGTCTTTGTTAGGAACGAGGTGTAAAAAAAAATTTCCTCGCCATCAATAATCAAGGTATTAGCCATATTATATATAAGGTCATATATGTATTCAAGTGGCCATTAGTATTGCATATAATACTTGTTCAACCATTACCTTTACTCCATTCCATAACACTTACACATTAAGCATGATTACTCATACTCGTATGCACATCACTATTAATTGGGTCTTAACAAATTAGTACATAACAACACCAAAAAGGGAATATCTTGAACATTCCTCATGAACTTTACACCATCAAAACCTCCACAAGTAAACCATCATTTTACATGTAACTTACCCAATAGATAATTAACATTCTTCATTAAATCTCACTTACCATTTTAAATCACCATTCTTAAGTAAATTAAAACACATCAAGTGCACATAAGAAGGAGACCTCACCCAACTCTTTGGGCTACCTCCACCAAGAAAATGTCGCATCTTTATTTTTATTTATCAATTAGAGGAGTACAATATGTGACACTTATTTATCAATTAGAGGAGTACAATATGTGACACAGTGTGTGCACTTTCCTAAACCTTCAACCACCTACCTCATATGTATACAGGGATTCTCTCCCAAGATGATCACTACATATCATGATAATTTATGGATACAGGGATTGAACCATCCTCAAGGGTTCTATAGCAGAATGTCAAATATGTATACTAGAAGTTGCACCGGGATTTTCCCCATTCTCTGGGTAGTTATTCAAACAATCATTAAGTAAATATACACTGCAAGAACAAATGTGTACAGGAATAATCCCCAATATGTGTACAGGGAGTAATCCCCAATTTCCTGTGCAATGCAACAACAACATTAGGCGTATAATTTACACTAAAGAACAATAGTGTACAGGGAATAATCCCGAGTTCCCTGCAGCAGAAGCAACAACAATATTATGCATATAATTTACACTATACGAACAATAGTGTATAGGGAATAATCCCCAATTCCCTGCTCAATGCAACAACAACATTAGGCGTATAATTTACACTAAAGAATAATAGTGTACAGGGAATAATCCCCAATTCCCTGCTCAATGCAACAACAACATTAGGCGTATAATTTACACTAAAGAATAATAGTGTACAGGGAATAATCCCCAATTCCCTACTCAATGCAACAAAAATATTATACATATAATTTACACTATACAAACAATAGTGTACGGGGAATAATCCCCAATTCCCTGCTCAGTGCAACAGCAATATTATGCATATAATTTACACTATGCGAACAATAGTGTACAGGGAGTAATCTCCAATTCCCTGCGAAATGCAGACACAGATTATTACAATATATATAAGGAACATGCCCATTTTTCCCAAAGGGCTCTGTGCAACTGGAAAACACCGAGCATTACAATATAAATAACATAAGACACTGAATACCTTGCATAGACTCAAACATTAACGGGATCGGGCACCCACGACCGTCCTATTCCCCTCCTAGAACTCAAGACAAAGTTCGGAGTAATCAGAGTTTTCCTTACTGTGTATATTAGATATATAAGCCTAAGTTATACAAGCCTTCAATCCAACATAAATGGTTACGCATAGATCCTATGCAATTCTAATCCAGAGTAAATGATTAAGCAGAAAATTATGTTTGAAATCTAGCATAAATGATCAAACAAGAAATACGATTTTCAATCCTGGGTATAATAAAAGAATGACAACCGTTTCCAAAGTTGCGATTACCATACTGTACATCAGGAGAGATTATATACTCCTTCAATCCAGCATCAACTAAATGATTACGGGGTATTTACCTCTGCGTATGCATCCAGGCAGACAGGTAATATATATATATATATATATATATATATATATCATTCAGAAATTAATATCTATGGGCATGTCTCTGCGCATGTATGTATCCGATGCGAGCCTCTTAACGCAGCCATGGAGAAGCTACCCTCCACGCAGAGTAAATAAGGAAGAGCGTCCAAAACGATTGCATAAAAGCCTCCAAACGATTGCATAAAAAGCCTCCTCATAACAGTCATCAAGGGTGATGCTCAACGCAACCATTAAGGTAATGCTCAATGCAGCCTCCAGGCAACAATAACAGGCTTATGCTCTCAACGCAGTAGCATTCGGACAAACTTTAGACATTCAGGAAAAATTACATTGTAAACCACAGGAGTAAAACGTATCCCCCCCTCTAACAGAGAAAGCTCCAAGTATTTAAAGGGGTCATGCCCTTCCACCCACGAGCTGCCAACATGCTCAGAAAGGAAAAACAAGAAAATCAACGGTACCTTTACCAATAACCATTGATGATTTCAATCCCTTGCCTTATTACCACACGGGGACAATAAGTTCTACTACTCAGAAAAGGACGTGCACAGTGGAACGCCATCTCCTCTGCGACATGAAATTGGGAATTTAATTTGTAGTATCTTGATTTAAAATATAAAACTAGGACGTCGGTGTATTCAAAGGAAATACAAAAGCAGTTTTGTTTGGAAAAGGCTTGCCTGATGAGGATATTATCAGACCTATTAATGAAATTGAATATGTTTTTACAGGATTAGAGATCTTATCGACCTGATCAGGTGATAATTTTGCAGAATATTTTTGTAAAAACAACAAATTTCTTAATGATCTGTTAAATGTTGTTCATTATTTAGGATAGTTCTCTTTTAATTGATCGGGGTACTTAACTTTTGTTTTCTCATTTGAGTACCCTTGTCTCAGAAAACGTAACTTCTCTTGAAGCATGGAAAAATAAAATAAAACTGTTGTGTTCATGGATCCCTACTTGGGTGATATTACAATGAAGTATGTAACTTCTTCTACTCATGCGCCCCCAGGAATGACACCTTCCCGAGCTCTAAATTCCTATCCTCCAGCCATCTCCACGCAGCAATAAAAAAGATAATCCCCCTCCTCGACACGACCATCCAATGATTTTTGCCCAACGCAGCCTTCTCCTTCCAAAATCCATCATGCTCTCCCTCCGGAATCTTCCCCATCGTGAGGGGAGAATTCAAAACGCTGTCATCCATCTGTCGAGACCTCCAGCAGAACGTGGAGTGAAGGCAGAACGTTGGATTGTCAACTTAATGCTTCAAAATCTCAACGAATCCAATATTGTGTTGGTGAGGACGTTACTCCAAGTTTCAATGGAAAAGTAGTGCACTAAGAGTGTGCGTTTAAAGACCAAAAGTCACACAATTAAAATAGCTCGTTTACAAAATGTATTGTTTTATAATGCATTATCATAATAATGCATTATGATATAATTACAAAACATTTAATAATATTTCAATATATCTATATATAGATAATTTCAAAACATTATTATACTAAAGATATATTTGATAAATATATACATGGCTTCAAAATAATACTTCATAGCTTATGATTATAATTATGCTAATAATGTTGCATATATATATATATATATATATTGCTACAAGACATCATTATACTAATAATATTTCATAGATGCATATTTATATTTACAAAATGTTTATCTCATGGTATTTATATTCATTATTGCAAATAGTATAATTAATAAGCCATAACCATTTTACAAAACATTTAATAATATTTCAATATATCTATATATAGATAATTTCAAAACATTATTATACTAAAGATATATTTGATAAATATATACATTGCTTCAAAATAATATTTCATAGCTTATGATTATAATTATGATTATAATTATGCTAATAATGTTCCATATATATATTGCTACAAGACATCATTATACTAATAATATTTCATACATGCATATTTATATTTATAAAATATTTCTCTCATGGTATTTATATGCATTATTGCAAATAGTATAATTAATAAGCCACAACCATTTTGGTTTATACATTGTATTAATAACTTTTTATAAAAGAGATGCTAACCATATTTCTCCTTTATCTAATACTTTTATTTAAACTTTCTTTTTAATAACTTCTTCTTGCCTAAGGCCCTTGCAATATTACAAGCCACTTAAGAATAATAATAAATGCCAAAGTGTATAGGTACTTCTATACAATTATATGGCATTATCAAATCAAATACATTTACATTATATTGTATTATACATAATTAAAACATATTAGTGTAGCTAATAATATTTCATATATTTAAAACATGTATCTTTCTTTACCATAATCACACCACTATGTGAGTATAAATACATGCATTCCAATATATAATATCTCAAACATAACTATGTATAATGCTTTACTTTTGTAAACTAATTACGAATGTCAACATAAATAATAATTCATAAGCTCCTCTTCATACATACATTGTTTATTCTTTGCATCAATATTATCAATAATATTTTATCTAGGTGATATCATATATATTTATTTATTCAATCTCTAAAAGGCACTAAGTAAACATCACTTAGCCCAGTAGGTGATAAATAGTTATCTTATGCTAATAGTTAGATAGTGATCTTTGTGAAGAAAATCCTTGACGTCCTCTGTCGAGACTAGGATGCCAAGGCCATCCAAAGGATTTCCTTAGTTTTACTTAATACCTTTTAGCATAGATTAACTTAGTGTTAATTTTTAGGTTTTAGGATACTTTTACTAACTCTCGGTGGTTAAGGGTATCTTCGGGATCCATCTCAAAGACTAACCGATAACCCAAAAACAACTTAGTAACCCTCGGTGAACGTGAGTGTTCACTAAGTGCTTACGACAACAAGATAACATATGTCATCACCTATGGTTCTCAAGCCATTTCTCCTCTTCCCCCTCCAAGGATTCAATCCCTCTATGTCAGGTCGCAACATGAGCTGAGTCTCCTGCATCTACCATTCACAATTTAAATCACTTAGCTTACAACGTTTACTAGTGGGGCCTTGGCCTTGAGCTCCTCACTAGCGAACAAGTACAATAACATTTACACTTACAAAAAAATAGCAGGGGGGTAAAAGAGGGATATTACAATCCTCCCACGGTGCAGAAAAATAAATGTGACATGAGGTGCAGACGGGGTCCAATTCCACCCCATAGAAGGAAACTGAAAATTCGAGCATAATACATGAACATGACATATGCTGAATAATTAAATGTGGGTTTTCTCAAATCCAGAGTCTTCTAGTATTTGTCAATTGTTGTTCTGAGTTCGACTGATAGTATTTGGGCCCAATTAAAAGACTTCCCTATTGTAAGAACATGGTGTGCCAGAGGTGCCCATTCGGCCTTGAACAAAGAGAAGTTTGGTAACCCATACAATCTACAAAGCATAACCGCTAACATGGAAAACGATTCCTTGAACTAGGAAATAGGGTAGGATTTGTTACCCTTGGGGGTGAAGCTAGCCGGGTTATCCATCCAGGATTTGAGCATTTCTTCGAAGTTATATCGGGTCCTGGCAGAGTCAAGGAAACCCTTATTGAGGAGCTGGTTGGGTGACCTAAGGGCATATGCCCTGGCGAAGACTTCAGACCAGAAAGAAGCTAACTAAGACCCACCATTATCATTAAATGAGCAGACTTTGGGGCTTGCATGGTCGATTATCCATTTTATGGCATCAGTATAAAGCATGAGCGCTGGCTTGGCCGCAATGGCATGCAGCTGGGATTTACTGATGTTTAAGTAAAAGGCTTGGTTGCACCGTATTTCAGAAAAGTTGTCATTATCAAATATGGATTAAATCTGGGACCAGTCCAACTAACAAGTCTCGAACACTCTAACATAGGTTTCAGCAAGGATACCAGCATTGGAGTCTTTGTTGTTAAATTATTTTAAATCCGTCTTTGATCGGGTGATTCTCGACATGCTTGAAAAACTGGTAAATTCTGATGAATGCATAAATTAACTAATCAAACAGTTTTAAAACTCAACAATTTACACACATGAAAGGAAAAACAAAAGAAACACCAACCTACGTTGAAGGGGTGAAAATTTAAAATCCTTGGTAAAAACTAACAGTAAAATCCTTGGCGCAAATGAAAATCATAATTTGAAAAATAATGAAAAAATCGTAAAAATGAAAATACTTAAGCAACAATGAGGTCAATCCAGACCGTAAGATCAAAATGAAACAACGACTCAGATTAAAACATGAAGAGCGGAAAGAAATTGCGGGATCGACTTTTTGCAAAATTTTGACTGTGGCTTCCACAATCCGCAATACGCAATGCGGGTTGCGGAAGTGCAAGTTTGGGCATAAGCAATTTTAATGCTTCCACAATCCACAATCCTCAATTGGATAAGGAAGTGGTAAAAATGACAGGAAAAGTCAATCTTTCCGCAATCCACAATTTGCGGGTTGCGGGTTGTGGAAGTGCAACTTCAATTGTTTATTATGGTTTCCACAATCCGCAATCCGTAAAATGCGGGTTGCGGGTTGAAAACTTGAATGTTTATTTTCAATGACTAATTATTTTCCGCATTCCGTAATTTGCGGGTTATAGATTGCGGAAATGCAAAACGCAAATTTTATTTTCTAAGTGTTTTCCGATTTCCGCAATCCGCAATTTGTGGGTTGCGGAAACAAAATCCGATCTTATTAAAAAATTTCCCGACATCCGAAATCCACAATTGTGGGTTACGGAAATGAATGATTTAAAACCCAAAAATTT
Source organism: Larix kaempferi (assembly GCA_027924585.1). NCBI lineage: Eukaryota > Viridiplantae > Streptophyta > Pinopsida > Pinales > Pinaceae > Larix > Larix kaempferi. The sequence goes on from BSBM01000893.1 coordinate 9,216,514, forward strand.
AAACATCTGCAATCCAAATTGCGGATTGCAGATTGCGCGTTGCGGAAACTACGCTGCGGAAAGGACATAATTTCCAAAAAAAAAGAGCAAGTTTTCCGCAATTTTAAAAATGCACAAAAAAAAAAGTTTTCCTAGCAAACTTAATTAAATCCAAAGCATGGGAATGAGAAAAGATAAAAAAAAAAAATCAAAAAACACCCCACAAATAAGTAAAGGAATTGCAAGTTACCTTAAAAAAAATAGTGGGGCTCCCATTTTTATTAACAAAAATGGGATATGTTATGCCTACAATAGTGGGAAACTATTATCCTGTTTTCGGTATGGAGGTGGCCTAAACCCTGGTCTTCGGCTGTTGGAAAATGACGTGAATCTGTCATGTATTTTGTTTATGTTATCATTCCTTGGTTTCCCATGTTCGTACCAGAGTTTAGCTTTGTGCAATGTTACGTCTAGAGTCTTGCGCATGTTGAATTCAATTCTCTCTCGAAAATTGGGAGGAAGACATCCCAAAACCTATTGTATCTTGATCGTTTCAGATTTTACGTATGGCACATAGTGTATCAGATCCAAAAATCTGTTGACGAAGGAATCCATGGTTAGGGATCCCATCCTTAGTTCGTGAAATTCTTTGATCTTTTTGTCAAAAAACCGTTCTGACATATACTTGTCCTGAAACAACTTACTGAAAGTACTCCATCTAATATCTTTTACTTTGTACTTTTTAGTATGCTTTAGGTCTCTCCACCACCTTGCTTCCTTTTCATTTAAGTTATAAATGGCCAGTTATGCCTTCATCTCACTGGAATAATTGAGCACTTGAAAATATTTATTCATTCCCAACAGACACTCTTCAGCCTTTTCTCCTGTATTCATTTCTCCTTCATATGTTGGGGCTTTGATCTTTCGGAATTCCCCCTGCAGACTATCATCATTTTTCCTCCTTTTCTTGTAAGGGGAGGTTGAACCATCACTGGAAGAGATTTTATAGTCTTCCTCCATGAATTCAGGTGTGTGTTCTTCACGTCCATCCTCTTTAGGACTGCTGGTCCTTTTTGAATGATGATAGTTTTCTTTGGATCTCTTTGCTGAGTGGGTGGAATATCTATGGGGGTTTACCCCTTTCAAGATATGAAGTAGAGCTTCATTTATTTCTTGTTGTTCTCGTCTTTCATTCATGTTGTCATCTTTAAAACTCTTTATTGTTTTCATTAAGTCAGAATTCAATTCCACCATGATTTCTTCTTCTTGGGGTGGTGAATTCATGTTCCTGTGTCTACTGTTGTTCTCTTCTACATCCATGATTCAGATTTTGTTTCATACCTAGGATATTGAGTGAGTCAGTAAAACAAAATTCTGTTAGTTTTTGTAAAAATCATAAGTATACTTTTGAAATACATTTCTGCAGTGGATGTCTTTTTAGATAGCGAGCCCAAAAGGTCTCTAAGTGTTTTAACTGGGCTCTCATACCACTTGTAATGTCCCTTAAATCTGAAAATAAAAATAAAAAATTGTATGGGTTAATAAAATCATTAAGGTCTAAGGTCATTTAAAATTAACTTTAGCACTGTGCAATCTTATTAAGAAAGATACTTGTATTCTTGATCTGGATTTATTTCGTTGATTAATACACGGTGGCTTATTTTCTTACGATGATATTTATGTCATGTATTTATATGATGATGTTTCTTGTATACTGCACTAGTGTTTATTTTTCTGTTTTGTCTAATTACTTCATAGTTTTTTATAATGGATGTTTGACTTAACACATAACCTATTCTCTTGTAAGCTAAAATGTTGTGGCTATCTTATGTTTGCTTCTAAAGGGAAAAGAGTGGTTGGATTTAAATAATGTCTCAACGAAAAGGTATGAAGGACTCTTATGAACTTGGGCTTACTTAGTTCATTATGAACTAATACATGAAGAACTCTTTGTTTGCAGGTGCTAAGAACCAACCCTATGCTAAGTGTATTGTTTAAAGAAAGTAACTTGACCAAGAAATTAAATGTTTAAACTTTGAAACCAAGGTTATGTATGCATAGAGGAATACATATTCACAACAAGGAGGAAACTAACTACTATAGGGAGTTGGTATTCGATCTAAGTACTAGTGGAGGTGGTTGAAGCATTAAAGAATGCCATGTGAAGGCCTTGTGGTCACCTTCCACGCTGGCTCAGGGTATAAGGGAGACTTACCCTATTTCGGAAACCTCATTGCATGATGAAATGGATGAGGGGAGTGAGATCCCTATTCGGTGGTTTTCGAAAATGGCATGAACAATATGGTTGTGGTGTTTACAGCGTCTCTCTCATTGTTCAAGTATGTGTCTCTTCAATGTAGCTTATTTGTTCAGGGTTATGACCTTGTGAAACTTCCGGGGTTTGGAAGATTCTAACATAATTCTTGTTTTATTAAAAGAAAACTAACACGGTGTTAAAGGGATGAGATCTAGCACAAGCTAGCTTTCCTAGCTCTCCTAGATCGAAAACTTGCAAGGGAAAAATGTTCAATGGTTAAGTTTAAAATATGTGCATTTAATCTTCAGCAATTAATTAAATCAACCCACTGAGCCAATGCTTATGCCCTTTCTCATGAATTAATAATGATAGCCAGTATTTTAAGAAAGAGGAAATTTACATTTTAATAAGGTAATTGCCATGCTTATAAATTTCAACCTATAATCCTATAGAAACTTGATATACAAATACAAATTATTACTTAAGATATACTGATTTGATCTCCTTTATAACCTTCACACTTCAAACACTAATTAATGGAAAACAAATACTCTCAAATGTCCTGTAGAGTGGCAATCAAATAACCTCAGAACTGCCATGGTCCTCCCAACCTTTGACCTAGAACCACTCCTGGTTCTTAAATCGGATCACCCCCGAGCTAGTTCCAACATGCAAGAAGATCTAGAGTACCAAGGGACGAGGCTGTTGGTATCTTGGACTAAATCTTTGTCTTCTTCTGAGTACTAGGTTTGGAATTCTCTCCAATCTCCTACAGAATGATAATCAGATCCCTCCTTCTCTTGGCTCTTGCCTTTATATAGATTTCTTTGGAAAGGGGCACTTTGGTTATCTTGAGTTAACATCAATATTTTAATATTTTCTTGAATTCAACTCCTAGTTTGAATTTTATCTAATTTATTTTAGAAGATAATATTTTTTTATAACAAGAATTTTTAATTAGTTTCTACTTTGAGTTTTAGAAAAGGATTTTAATTTATTTATTTAGTTTATAAAATAACATATATATATATAGAGAGAGAGAGAGATTTTAATCAATTTGTTTATCTTTTATTTCTTTTCAAAATACTCCAAGTATATAATATTTTCATATATGTATATAGATTTTACCTATTTAATTTATTTATCATTTATTACCCATGCATCATATAGTATAATTTTTTTATTCGATGCTTCTTAGTTTATGTTAAATCTTTGCCAAGGCTTCATGTGGGGTTGGGTCGATGAACTAAGATAGGTGGCCCTAGATTCCCTTGCATGTTGGATTACCTCATATTCATGGCAGTATCTTTCAGTCCTTGATGAGAGATCAATAGTGATTCAATTAATCATTTGAACAAGTATGGAGAATGTTGGTGTTATTCAGAGTCTTTCCAACTCAACACCTTTAAGTAAGGTAACCCCTAGCGCTATTCAAAGCTTATGCTCAACACTCTCAAATGGGCGTTACACTAGAGTGCAATTCCAGAGCCTTTTGCTCAACACTAGTAATAGGATGCATTTGTACGATACACCTAGGGATACAATAGACAAAGATCCAATGCTCGAGAGCTTATGCTCAAAATCATTTTGGAGTGCTCCACGGCTTATGCCCAACACTAAATCATTTATCTGCTCGGGTTACATATGTGCTCCACATAGTCTGTAACCTATGTGCCCCAGGGCTTATGCCCAAGACATCATAAAATTCAATCATGTATACCGGAACTTCTGCATAGTACATAACAAAGGTCATCTTAGTATATTAGGGTTTGTACCCAATCACATAATAAGCATCAACCAAGTACATCAGGGCTTATGTCGAGTACATGAAAATAATTGTGTCCATGAAGGCCCATGCCCATGTAATATCCTGAATTTTGGACTAACTATTTTTGTTCTTATATTGGGCCATGGCCTCAGAATATATGTTTTATTTTGAATATTGGGCATGAGCCCTAACACCTATGATTTATTCTTTTATCTATTGACATATCGGGCATGGACCCTGACTGACTTCTTTATTTGAGTGTATACTGGGCGAGAAGGCCCCAATGTTTTAATGATGTTCTTCAGCTTTGATATGGGTACAAACCCTAATATACTAAGATGATATTTTGTTACTTACTGTGCAGAGCTATGATTTTACAAAATTTGACTTATGAGTGTGTTGAGTGTGGACTCAGAAACACACATATAAACAATGTACTGGGCATAAGCCCCAATGTACCTAGAAGAATGTTTATGTACTGGGAGTAAGCCCTGAGGTACATTGAGTGTTGGGCCTAAGACCTAGAGCACTCCAAGCTTGATAAACGAATACTGGATCCAAGGCAACCTTAATATTCTAGATGTGCATCAAAACCACATTCTAGTACTAGTGTTGAGCAAAGGCTCTGGAATTGCACTAGCGTAACGCCCATGTGAGAGTGTTGAGTTAAAAGGCTATGAAGAGCACTCAGGGTTACTGGATCTCAAAGTGTTGAGTCAGAAAGACTCTGAATAACACTTTTTCTTTCATCACATTTATTTAATTTGATTAAATGATTCATCTTTTATCTATCATCAAGTACTGCAGGAACTACCATGTTAAAGGAGGGAATCCAACATGCAAAGGGAGAGACTAGAGGTGCCTATCCAAGCTTATCAAAAGACCATCCCAAGAATTGGACCTTGACCTTAAAATTTAAAAGAAGTATCATGTGAAGATACATAATTAAATAAAAGATAATTACCACCACTTAAAGCATGGGATGACTAATAGCAGTCTTCTATGAATAACATGCATAAAGGCCACAATGCTAATATTATTATTAAATAGCTGTAATAATAGTGTTGTTTTTATGTATTTATGAAATATATTTATTATATATAGTTTATGCATCATTTAATATTATTAATGATGTATTAATAGTTAAGATGAAATATAAATATTGTTATAAAAAATTATTATGATGAGCTTAAATAAAAAATTACTTATAGTTAGAACAATTGAAAAAGTCTTAGTGCAAAAAGACTAGATATTTATTAAATAAAATATTTTAAATATTAATTATTTAAATTAAAGAAAATAATTATTCCAATAGTCATATTTCAAGACTCCCCTACTTAAAGAGGGTACACCCAAGTTTTAAGGGATCATCTATCTTTTTCATTATCATTCTCTTATGGTAATCAAAGAGAAGTCTTGTGCTCCAAGAAACTAAAGCAGCCTTATAAAATTTTATATCTGAACCAGTAGTAACCCTAGGACCTCTATCTCTTTTCCATGTTGGAATCCAGCTCGGGGGATCCATACAAAGCGAGGAACGGCTGTAGGATCATGGTTGGGAGGAACATGGTAGTCCCAAATTTATCGAGTTAAGGGGATAATTCTAACAGGTCAGCTAAGCACAACAGTTTTTCCCACTAATTATTATTTGAGTGTGCAAGTTACTACAGGAGAGGAGCAAGCCACAAGTCAATCAGGTATGAATTATTAAACCAACTATTTCCAGTTATGTTGGCAGGTAGGCATTTTAATTAGGTTTTGTTATTACAGTATTGATTTCCCTAAATATTTACAACATTTCTTCTCTCATGGAGCAAGGGTCTTTAGGGTATAGGCTCCCGGGTTAAATCCATTTTTTAAAGATAGAACTGCATGCCCAGAAATGTTATTAACCTCAGAAAATTTATATTTTAGAAACTAGCTGAATGTCTAGCAGGTCTAGTCAAACTAGCCTGTGCTAGACATCCATGTAAATCTTAAAACCTAGAATCTTTGTCCTATCAAATCTAAACATTAGAGTATTTTCCTCTTCCTCGTAGCATTGTTTAAGTAGAACGCTGCCAATATTATATTCATGTTTTTCAGTTCTTTTATTTCTTTCTTTAATCTAGGAAGATAAACGTAGAGATCTATTATTTTAAACATGAATTATATTCCATAGCATTTCCTCATAAATTGTATCATTTACATTCACCATAGTAAAAGTATCATATACAGTTTCTCAATCTTTTCAAATATCAACATTTTCCTCCTTTATTCTACAGTAACATTTTCTCTACCATGAATAACATTAGCATGACAATTCTACAAGTTAGTATAGACAGAGACATCATTAAACTAAATAACTTACTAAAGACTGTTGCAAAGTGTAGACTCAGACATTTCATGTTACATCCTGCAGTAAACTCTTAAACCCCAACATTATTATTCCAAGGATCGAATCCCACAGTAAATGTAGCTTTCACTTATCATTTCCCTTTAACATATCGACACACAATACAAGAGATCAAACCCCATAGCGACGGCGAGTCTTACACTCTGCAGAACCAAATCCAAATTCAACCAAACATTATGATATCTTATAGCGATAAGATACAGACGAGTTTAAATACAAACGCGGGACATGGGATCTAATCCCTTCACCAACTTTCTCATCAAAACCCTTTCTATCTATTGTAAACACCAGAAACGCAATAGTAAGAACCAACAAACAAACTTCTTTGGCTTATAGATAAACTAGTTCCAGGGTTATGAAATCCTCTATCAACACATTCAGTTGTAGCAAGCTAACCATACTAAGATTTTAGACTCAGACGTTATCTTTCTTTTTCCACAGATAGAGTATCACTTGCCATCATTCTTTCACACAGACATCAAATTAAAAACATACAGGGCAAAGCAACCAAGAAAGAAAACATAGAAGATACACATTATTATTACATCGCATCCATACATGTTCAAAGACCAAATAGAAAGCACAGAGCACTGTATGGTTTTCCAAAACCCCAACTCAATACATATGGGTAGTTTTCCCATTGATACAACATAGAAACCCCATAATGAGCAAGGACTTAAAACGCCACATTAAAACTATAACCCTCGAGAGTAGCCCTAGACCTTACATTAAACTCATTCATTACTGGTCTAGCCAAAGGCGACCTTCTTAGGATTTTCCAAATACATTGCAGTGAGCCAATAGGAAAACACGAAATCCCATTTTGGAAAACGATACACCCTCCAGAGATACGAGAGGCAGGAGTAAGGGTTGGGGAAGACTGAACTTACCCCCTTCCAACCCATTCAAATGCCAAGGTCGTAGAACACTGGGTAGTAACCCACGTAGAGTAGAAACGAATCCCACCTGCCACGAAAACATCACAGGAAGTTAAAACAGAGATAGATGCTGGTTAAAATCATAGTCTAAGAGTTCAAAAAATGAGACTGGGGCATTACCTGTAGCATTCGTTTCCGCCTCTACACCTTCATTCAAGCAACTGACGAGTGCCATGACCACGAGCGAAGCTCGGGTCAGAGCACGGAGCTCTCGGACACATTTAGCAATTACCATAACCAAAGTGTACTCGAAAATGAAACCTGATGGTGTAGAAACCAATCAAACCCTTCTGCATAGCTGGCATCAATCCATGTGAACTCGTATAACTGCATTTAATGTTTCAGCAACCCACAAATATTTCGATACACAACCCTGATCCATATAGTGGGAAGTCGTGGATTAAAAAGGGTAAAGTCCAACAACTATTTCAAGTACCAACAAGTATTGCAAAGTCCAACAATTACTTCAAGGTTCCAACTCTTCAAACCATACCAAACTCTAAGCTTAAGGAAATGTTAGGATTATGAGGGGACACCTTAGGTAGTTTCCTTCATAGGTACATACCTGCAAACAAAGTACAAATAGAATGCATTATCAAAACTTGCTAAGTAAGTCAGAAGATCCCTTTACTCACACCTTACCTCTCTGCAACTCTACCGGGGTACTGTTTTCTTTTGAAATATGAGTATGCCATCTCAGACCTTAAAATTTCTTCTTCCAGGGCCCATCTCACCTGAGGATAACATTTAGATGTTTACAATTCATGCAGTATGAAAGGGTTCTTTTTATAATCATCCTAGTATTTGTACACATGTGAAAATTTTACATTTTCTACCATACACATAGCTTCCGCAGGTCCAAGAAATTAACAATTAACGAGGTACATCATTAAGAAACCTTAACTTTTAAAATGTCACAAACATGTGCTGGTACATCCCTCACTTTTATTAGTGTTGAAGTTAATTTACAAATTATCATAGGTAAAATAGATTTTATTGCAGTAAAGGAAAAATATTAAATTTTTACTATTTTTAGGGACATTACAAGTGGTATCAGAGCCAAGTTAAAAAAACTAAGTGACCTATTGGGTTGATTACAAACATAACATCCACTGCCGATACTCACTAAACAGAAACATACATTTAAATTTTATTTTGTTTTATGTGAAAATAAACTAACATATTTTTCTGCTCTTTATACTTATATAACATTTTAGGTACAGACATTGTCTGAAAATGAATGTAGAACAGGGCAACAGCATACACAGAAATATGAACTCACCACAACGAGAACAAGAAGTGGTGGTGGAACTAAACTCAGATTTGATGAAATCTATGCAAAATCTGCAGGCAGAATTCCAAAGTTTCAGAGATGATAACATGCAAGAAAGAAGAGAGTAGCAAGATATAAATGAAGCCTTACTTCAAAGCTTGGCAGGGACAAAACCCCACGGACAGCCCACACTCTCAGTCAACACTTTTAAAAAGGGCAATAGTCACACAAAAAGGATTGCTAGTCCTAAGGGAGAAGAGCAGGGAGAACACATACCTGAATCAATGGGGGAGGATTGTAAGAATTCTTCCAACGATAAAGGTTCACCACCTCCTTACAAGAAAAGGAGGAAAAGTGATGACAGTTTACAAGGGGAATTTAGAAATATAAGAGCCCCAACATATGACGGAGAGATTAACTCCAGGGAGAAGGCTGAGGAGTGACTACTAGGAATGAATAAGTACTTTAAAATTCATAATTACTCCAGTGAAATGCAAGCCTGACTAGCCATATACAAACTGAATGGTAAAGCAGCCAAATGGTGGCGGTACTTGAAACATACCAAAGGACAAGAATTGAGAGACATAACATGGGATACTTTCAGCATAATATTTCAGGATAAATATATGTCTAAAAGATTCTTTAACAAGAAAATTAAGGAATTTCATGAGTTGAAAATGGGTTCCCTCACCATGGAGGCATTCATAAACAGATTTTTAGACTTGTTGCACTATGTTCCATACATCAAAGATGAAAAGATCAAAATACAACAGTTCTTGGGAGGTTTGCCACCAAACGTTAGAGAAAAGATATAGTTTGACATGCCCAAAACCCTTGATGTGACCTTGTATAAAGCAAGAATGTGTTATGAACATGGACAGCCAAGGAATGACAACATCAACAGAAACAGAGATAGGTTCAAATCCTTCTCGTACAACCGCACACCAGGTTTTAGACCTCCACCTTACTGGAAACATAACCATAGTTTTCCACCCAATAGAGGCTTCAACCGACCACAAGCACAACCAAGTGCACCCCCACCACCTATCAACATGCCAGCTTTCAACAAAGGGACAAAAGCTGTCCCACCAATTGTTTCTTGCCGGAAATGCCAAGGGTCCCACTACTATAGAGTCTACCCCAGCAAAATGGATGGATTTTTACACAACGTCCAAGAAGAACCTACCATAGGAGACATGGCAAAGACCCCCAGGATTTATGCCGCTCTTGATGGCCGATAGGCGGATCACGAGGCCACTATGGTTGAAATTAAGGGTAAGGTCTCAAACACAACCGTTTCAGTTTTAATAGACCTCGACGCATGCCGAAGTTACATCTCCCCTAAGATAGTATACACTTGTAAGTTGAACCGAGAGCATCACGAGAGACCGTGGCTGGTACAACTAGCCACCGGTACCAAACAAAAGGTCTCCGAGTTAGTTAAAACTTGTGAGATAGACTTAAATGGTTTCCCAACTAGGTTAGAATTAAACATTCTACCCCTAGGGTCGTACGATGTACTCATTGACATGGATTGGTTAGAAGAAAACCATGTCCTACTGGACTGCTTAAACAAATCCTTACTCTACAGAGATGACTAAGGGAATCAGAAGATGATTTACGGTATCCTTAAGAAAGTGTCGATACGATAGATCTCTGCCTTACAAGCAAAGAAATGTATCAGAAAAGGTTGCAAACTCTTTGCTGTCAATATCCAAAACATAGAAACTGATAGGGAACAGGAGATCGAAGACTTCCCAGTCCTCTGAGAGTTCAAAAATGTATTTTCGAAAGAAATACCAGGATTACCACCCAAACGAGACTTAGACTTTTCCATCGAAATAACACCCGGGCTAGTACCAGCTTCTAAAGCCCCGTACTACATGAGCACACCAGAATTGGTGGAGCTCAAGCTTCAATTACAAGAGTTAATAGACAAAGGGTACATTCGACCAAGTGTGTCCCCTTGGGATGCACCGATACTCTTCGTCAAGAAGAAAGATGGAACGATGCGGATGTGCATCGATTACCGCCAACTCAATAAGATGACCATTAAGAACCGCTACCCACTCCCTAGGTTTGATGTAATGTTCCCATTCAAATAAGTGCATAGTAAGACAATCCCATCAATCCTACTAGTTTCCTAGGTTGGATGGGCACATGTGGGATGGTAATAAGGAAGCTAATAAATGATATTTAGACATTAGAGGGGTTCAAGCATTTAATAAATATGGTGAATAAATAAATTCAAGATAAATTCTAAGTGGCAAGTGGTTTTGGAGACATATGGAGGTGGTGGGACCCACACTCGCTTGATTTTTCATAATACATGGTATCTCTCTTTTGCAAATTCGATTTAATGGGAATGTGAACACTCTTGGGTGAGTTGGTAAGTCATAACACATGTCATTGAGCATCTTAGGTCAAATTGGGAAGGATTGGTAACCTCCATGGAAGATAAAGAGTCAAAGTAGAAGTTTGTGGACACTTGGGTTAGATTCCCTAGCCCCTATGACACCAATGATGGAGCATCTATGACAACTATGACAAATTGCAGACCTTACCTCTGACATCTGACCACTATGACATGTCAACACCAAAAATAGGCTCAAGGAAGGCGAATTTGGGAGTTGGAGAAGCCAAAGAGACTCAAAATCGAATTTGGGAGAAGATGGAAGGTTGGAACTAGAAGACAAATGGCAAATGTGGAATATTTCCTAAATGGAAATCTATTGAATCTATTGAGAGGATTTCGACCCTTAGAAGGATAATGTTGTTTATAAAATATAGAAATGAAGAATGAGAATGGCTTTTGATGATTTGAGAAAAATTGCATTTGTGAAGAGAGAGCTAGTGGATGACTAGTTTCTTGCCTTAACCAATTTCGAGGGTGAAAGATTCCCATCCAAGTTGGTGTTTGGAGAGGCCACTCAGGTCTTTCATGGTGATTTAATGGAGTTTGTATTTGCAGGTAGCAGCTACAGGAAGTTTCATGGTTTGGTTTAGTGCAGCACTTTCTCTCCACCGTTTCCAGTTTTGAAGGCATATTCATGCTCCTTGAGGGAGGGCATTTTTGGTGAGCACTTGTGCTTCTTGAGAGAGATTCTCATTATATATTTATGATTGTAATAGCTTCATATCCTTTGTTATTAATATTCAGGAAGTCTCAGGTCGAAATACCCACTGGTTGTATGCAAAACTATTGATTAATGAGCAAACAATGTCCATTTCCCCAATGCATTGATGTATGACACTATAATGTTGATTATTTCGAATGGATGGATGATTCTCTGATATATTTGTGATCAATATACTGCCATGGATTTCTTCTACTAGTTTCATGTACTGTACTTGAGCATTTGAAGCATTTTTACTCAATTTAGTTGTATTGGAAGGTGAAATAGTGCCATTTTCCCAAGGGTCGAATTGGGGGTTTTTGTTGTTGAATGTGAGAGAGTTAGAACAGTATTAAAAATCAATTAATGGTGCATATGACACCTTAATCACATAATTAACACATTATATACCTCTGTTCATAAATTCGTGGGATTTTGGAGGCATTTGGAAGGCCATTTGCAGTGTTACCCGGGGGGGATTTGATGCACAAATTACTAGTCAAAATTACCTCTATTGATCAGAATACAAATCAAGTTTGCAGCAGTATTTGGAGGGCCATAAAATATTCATGAACCTGATATTCAAGTCTAAATACCATTCATACACTCCTACAGAATATTTGAGAGCATTTGGGTTGATTTGGAGGTCAAAACAGTTAAACTAGTCAAAGGTCGAAATTGGGGAAAAAGTGGAAAAATTGGCATTTTAATAGAATTTTGAAAAAGGGTCATTACAAGTGGTATCAGAGCATGGTCTTGGCACCTGATGGTATTAAAAAGAATCCAAACAAATAAAACACCACCCTTTGAATCAGTAGTTGAAGAAGAGATAGTAGCAGAAAAAGAGTTTTTTTCTAAAACAATGGGTAGAGAGGAGGAGGAAAAATTAAGACATGAGGAGGAATTTATTGAAGCCTTAAAACCATGTTTTGAAGGAATTACCATGGTTATTCTAGATATGAATAAACAAATGATGAAAGGTTTCGAATTGTTGGGTAGCCAACTTTCAGGCAAAGGGATGATAGGAGATAATAGTGGTTCACACTCAGGGGAAAAGATGAAAGGGAATGAGCATATTTTCTCAAGTACAGGACCTCATAATAGACCTGATGAATTTCAAAGCACACAAAGACATACTGCACCTAAATTTCTCACACCCAAAGAAGAGCCCAATCTTGAATTGGATTACAAGAAACTAGTAAATGATTGGAATGATTTGAATGAAGAGTGTAAAAGAGGTGTACCACTCAGTGACTACATTGATGCTATGCAAAAGATTAAAATGAAGGGAGACAATAGGAGTCCATTCCAAAACAAAGAATTGAATAGTGCTATTGGAAAAATGTCACTTCCTACTTTTGATGGTTCTTCTTAAAATTCTGCTAACACTTGGGTGCAAAAATTGGATGTATATTTTCAGCTGAATCCTATGTTGGAAGAGGATGCATTAAAAATGGCCATTTTGCATTTGGAAGGAGATGCCAATGAATGGTGGTTTCATGGGCTGAAAACCTTGGGTCATAATCAGGTTAAAACATATGGAGAATTTGTTGACAGGGTACTAGAAAGATTTGAACAAAAAGATCCAGAATTGCCTTTCAAAGAACTAGCTCAATTGAAGCAAACTGGGTCCCCTACCGAATATATGTTGGACTTTCAAAAATTATCAGTCAAGGTGGCTGATGTATCTATGGGAAGATTAGTATTGCTGTTCACTGAAGGTTTGGCTGAACCCTTAAGAGGTTTGGTCAAAGCCCACAAGCCAACTACATTAAAAGATGCAATGAGCTTGACTAGGGATCTCCAAAATGTGCTTCCTAGAACGAGATTTCCTCCTAAGCCTAGCTACAAATTTGAAAAGAAACCTTGGCAAAGGGATGGATATGATAAGAAACCTTGGCAAAGAGAGTCAATTGAGAGGAATAAAAAAGAGGGACCAAACAAGGATGAACTTAGAAAAAAGAAATTGTGTTTCACATGCTTCCAACCATGGACACCAGGGCACAAATGTACCAAAGGAGAGGCTCAATACATAGAAGTATTTTCTGACAATGAGGGGTATGATGGGGGCATGGATGAAGATGGACATATTTCAGATCAAGAAGAGGCATATGAGACAGTAGTAGAAGAGGAAAGACAAGAAGAAAATCAGCCTTCACCGGACAAAGCAAGAATGGTAGTGCTTTCAGCAGTACCTCGCTATCATACTATCCGATGCAAAGGTGTGGTACAAGGACAAAGAACTTCAATTTTGGTAGATGGAGGAGCCACTCATAACTTCATTGATGTAGAGATGGTAGAGAAAAGAAATATACCTATTGAACCATTTGATGGCTTCACAGTTGTCATTCCCGGTCACAACACAATGCAATGCAAAACATGGGTTCCAAAGCTGCAAGTCACCGTAGGTAACTATACTTTTGTTGATAGTTTTTATGTGGTTGATGTTGCTGATACTAATGTGGTTTTGGGAGTGAAATGTCTATATTCAATAGGAGAGCATACAGTAAATTATCAAATTCCCGAAATGAAATTCCAAGATTCAAAAGGAGTACAAAGAATTGTGAGAGGGAAACACACTTATCCAAATCAAGTAGTAACTTGGAATAGTATGAGATCTATATTGAGGCATGGAGATATAGAATGGGCTGCTGAATGTCATATTACATCTCCCAAGACAACTATAAATATTGTCAAACACCCAAAGGAGATCGAGAGACTTTTGCAAAAATATGAAAAGGTTTTTAGAGACCTTCCACATGGTAGGCCACCAGATAGGGGGGTTCAGCACAGTATTATTTTGGAGGAGGGCACTTCACCCATTCAGATACCACCTTATAGACATCCTAAAAAGTTTAGAGATGAGATTGAAAAAGCTATCCAAGAACTCCTAGAGTTTGGACTCATTAAACCAAGATCTAGCCCTTATGCTTCTTCAATAGTGCTAGTGAAGAAAAAAGATGGAACATTGAGAATGTGCATAGATTTTAGAACCTTGAACAAAAAGACTATCAAGAATAGGTATCCTATTCCTAGGATTGATGAGCTCATGGATGAGCTACATGGGGCCAAATACTTCTCAAAAATTGACCTTAGATCAGGGTATCACCAAATTCGAATGAAAGATGAAGATGTGCAAAAGACCACTTTTCGATGTCATTTTGGCCACTTTGAATTTCTTGTCATGCCTTTTGGGTTAACTAATGCTTCAGCTACCTTTCAAGCATGTATGAATAGGATATTTTGCAAGCAACTAAGAAGGTTTGTTTTGGTTTTCTTTGATGATATTCTCATTTACAGTAAAACATGGGAAGAGCATTTGCAACAGTTAGAGATTGTGTTGAAAATCTTGCAAGAAGAGTCCTTATTTGCTAAATTATCAAAATGTGAATTTGGAATGAAAGAACTACTATATCTTGGGCTCATTATTGGGCAAGAAGGAGTGAAGGTACACATGGAAAAAATCAGGGCTATCTTGGAATGGCCATCACCAAAAAATATTACCGAATTGAGAGGCTTTATTGGCATATGCACCTACTACATAAAATTTGTGAAAGGGTTCACCAAGTTGACTTCTCCACTCACTGATTTGACTAAGAAGGATGCTTTCAAGTGGGATGAAGAGGCTGAAAAGGCCTTCCAAGAAATGAAAGAGGTAATGAGTAGTTGTCCCATACTTGCACTTCCTGATTTTACTAAACCTTTTGTTGTGGAATGTGATGCTTCAGGTGGAGGAATAGGGGCTATCCTAAAGCAAGGCCAACACCCCATAGCCTTTGAGAGCAGAAAGTTGCAGCCTCATGAAAAAATTTACTCCATCTATGATAAAAAAAATGCTAACCATTATGCATGCATTGGCCAAATTCAGACAATACTTGGTGGGCAGCAAGTTTGTGGTGAAAACTGACCACAATAGTCTAAGACACTTTCTCACCCAAAAAGATCTAAATGAAAGGAAACAAAAGTGGGTAAGCAAGATTCAAGCTTATGATTTTGATATTGAATATCTCAAAGGAAAGAATAATATAGTAGCAGATGCTTTGTCAAGAAGGCCTTCTTTTTCTCTCATGGATATTGCCAAGGATTGGAAAAACAGGCTACTAGTTGAATATGCCAAAGACAAATTTGCTTGTGATGTGTTAGATGGAATCAAAGGGGATGATAATTATAGGATTTTGAATGGGCTGATATATTATAAGGGAATAATTTATTTAGTTCATAACTCCAAGCTCAAGTACCGAATTTTGCAAGAAGCACATGATTCCCCACTAGCGGGCCATCCGGGGATCTTCAAAACTTATAGACAGTTGAGGCAAAGATTTTTTTGGAAGGGGATGAAGGAAGATGTTCAAAAGTATGTGAATGAATGTAAAGCATGTCAACAAAACAAATCACAACTTACATGTCCAGCTGGCCTATTACAACCATTGCCCATTCCTAAGCAAAAATGGGACAGTATTTCCATGGATTTCATCACCGGATTGCCTAAATCCTTGGGTAAGGATTGCATCTATGTGGTAGTTGATAGGTTGACAAAATTTGCTCATTTCTTTGTTGTTACATCATCTTTTAGTGCTGCACAAGTGGCTGATATTTTCTTCAAAGAAATCTTCAGATTGCATGGGCTCCCCAAGAGCATTGTCAGTGATAGAGACAGTAGATTCATGGGTGCTTTTTGGCAAGAACTTTTTAGATTGGTAGGCACTCAATTGAATACAAGTACCAGCTATCATCCACAAACTGATGGAAAAACAGAGAGGGTAAACCAATGGTTGGAAGGATACCTAAGAAACTATGTGGGAGGGCAGCAAAAAGCATGGGCAAAATGGCTACACTTGGGTGAGTTTTGCTACAACACCACTTATCATATGTCAATAGGAATGTCTCCTTTCAAATAATTATATGGTTATGATGCACTTACATTTGCTGACATTATATTTGGTGATAGTAGAGCCCCAAAGGCTAAAGATTGGGTGGAAGAGAGCCAAGAAATTTTAAAGCTCTTGAAAGACAATTTGCAGGTTGCTCAAAATCAACAAAAACAATATGATGATAGGCATAGAGAAGAAAGAACCTTTCAAGTCAATGATTTAGTATATTTAAGGTTGCAGCCTTATAAACAAACATCTCTAAAAAAGAATGGAGCAAAAAAATTAAAACCAAGGTACTATGGGCCATACAAGGTAGTGCGGAAGGTTGGAGAAGTAGCATATGAACTAGAACTTCCGGAAGGGAGTAAAATCCATAATGTATTTCATGTTTCTTGTCTCAAGAAAGCTCTTGGTCAGCAAATCATCACTTCAGAAATACTTCCTCCTTTGGATGATGAAGGTCAGCTCACATTTGTTCCGGAAAAGATTTTGAAGACACGAGAAAGAAGGTTGAGGAGTAGAATCATCAAAGAATATTTAGTGCAATGCAAGGACTTACCAAATGAAGATGCCACATGGGAAGAGGAGAATATTTTTCAGCATCCAAATCTGAAATTGCTTGAGGACAAGCAATCTTGGGTGGGGAGGACTGTAATGTCCCCATTCAAATAAGTGCATAGTAAGACAATCCCATCAATCCTACTAGTTTCCTAGGTTGGATGGGCACATGTGGGATGGTAATAAGGAAGCTAATAAATGATATTTAGACATTAGAGGGGTTCAAGCATTTAATAAATATGGTGAATAAATAAATTCAAGATAAATTCTAAGTGGCAAGTGGTTTTGGAGACATATGGAGGTGGTGGGACCCACACTAGCTTGATTTTTCATAATACATGGTATCTCTCTTTTGCAAATTTGAATTAATGGGAATGTGAACACTCTTGGGTGAGTTGGTAAGTCATAACACATGTCATTGAGCATCTTATGTCAAATTGGGAAGGATTGGTAACCTCCATGGAAGATAAAGAGTCAAAGTAGAAGTTTGTGGACACTTGGGCTAGATTCCCTAGCCCCTATGACACCAATGATGGAGCATCTATGACAACTATGACAAATTGCAGACCTGACCTCTAACATCTGACCACTATGACATGTCAGCACCAAAAATAGGCTCAAGGAAGACTAATTTGGGAGTTGGAGAAGCCAAAGAGACTCAAAATCGAATTTGGGAGAAGATGGAAGGTTGGAACTAGGAGACAAGTGGCAAATGTGGAATATTTCCTAAATGGAAATCTATTGAATCTATTGAGAGGATTTCGACCCTTAGAAGGATAATGTTGTTTATAAAATATAGAAATGAAGAATGAGAATGGCTTTTGATGATTTGAGAAAAATTGCATTTGTGAAGAGAGAGCTAGTGGATGACTAGTTTCTTGCCTTAGCCAATTTCGAGGGTGAAAGATTCCCATCCAAGTTGGTGTTTGGAGAGGCCACTCAGGTCTTTCATGGTGATTTAATGGAGTTTGTATTTGAAAGTAGCAGCTACAGGAAGTTTCATGGTTTGGTTTAGTGCAGCACTTTCTCTCCACCGTTTCCAGTTTTGAAGGCATATTCATGCTCCTTGAGGGAGGGCATTTTTGGTGAGCACTTGTGCTTCTTGAGAGAGCTTCTCATTATATATTTCTGATTGTAATAGCTTCATATCCTCTTTTATTAATATTCAGGAAGTCTCAGGTCGAAATACCCACTAGTTGTATGCAAAACTATTGATTAATGAGCAAACAATGTCCATTTCCCCAATGCATTGATGTATGACACTATAATGTTGATTATTTCGAATGGATGGATGATTCTCTGATATATTTGTGATCAATATACTGCCATGGATGTCTTCTACTAGTTTCATGTACTGTACTTGAGCATTTGAAGCATTTTTACTCAGTTTAGTTGTATTGGGAGGTGAAATAGTGTCATTTCCCCAAGGGTCGAATTGGGGGTTTTTGCTGTTGAATGTGAGAGAGTTAGAACAATATTAAAAATCAATTAATGGTGCATATGAGACCTTAATCACATACTTAACACATTATATACCTCTGTTCATAAATTCGTGGGAGTTTGGAGGCATTTGGAAGGCCATTTGCAGTGTTACCCGGGGGGGATTTGATGCACAAATTACTAGTCAAAATTACCTCTATTGATCAGAATACAAATCAAGTTTGCAGCAGTATTTGGAGGGCCATAAAATATCCCTAAACCTGATATTCATGTCTAAATACCATTCATACACTCCTACAGAAGATTTGAGAGCATTTGGGTTGATTTGGAGGTCAAAACAGTTAAACTAGTCAAAGGTCGAAATTGGGGAAAAAGTGGAAAAATTGGCATTTTAATAGAATTTTGAAAAAGGGTCATTACAATCGACGACTTGTTTGACCAACTCGGAGGAGCGAAGATCTTCTCAAAGATCGACTTACGATCCGGATACCATCAGGTGAGGATCCATGATGAGGATATCAACAAGACCGTGTTTTGGACCCGTTACGGCCACTACGAGTTCGTAGTGATGCCCTTTGGGTTGACGAATGCACTGAGAAACTTTATGTGTATGATGAACAACATCTTTAGCAAATACATCGATAAGTTCATTCTAGTCTTTATTGATGACATTTTGATCTACTCCAAGAATGAAGTAGAACATGAGGAGGACCTCCGAATTGTTTTGCGAATACTAAGGGAACACCAACTTTACGCCAAGTTTAGTAAGTGCAATTTCTACAAACCCCAGATTCAATACTTAGGGCATATCATTTTCGAGAAGGGAATAGCCATCGACCCTGAAAAGGTCAAAGCTATCGAAGAATGGCCCACACCTACATGCGTATTCGATATAAGATCATTTTTAGGTTTATCCGGCTACTACTGAAAGTTCATTGAGAACTTTTCATGGATTGCATGTCCCATGACCACCTTGCAAAAAAAGGCAAACAAGTTTATCTGGACGGATAAGTGCGAAGAAAGCTTTCAAAAGCTAAAGCAACTATTGATTAATGCACCAATCTTACGAGTTCTAGACCCCAATGGGGACTTCGTTATTTGCATGGATGCAAGCAAGGAAGGACTTGGGGGAGTCCTTATGCAAGACAATTTTGCCATATGCTACGAATTGAGGAAATTAAAATAACATGAGCAGAACTACCCTATGCATGACCTTGAACTAGCTGCCATCATCTATGCTCTGAAGATGTGGTGACATTATCTCATGGGAAAGAAACTCCTATTGATGACTAATAACATGAGTTTGAAAGACCTTTTCGACCAACCCGACCTAAATGCCAGGCAGGACAGGTTGTTTGCCTTGCTTAGTGAATACCATTTCGAACTAAAGCATATGAAAGGAAAGGAAAAAAAGATTGTGGATGCCTTGAGCCGTCGAGCACATATGCTTTACGAAGTCACGGTGAGTCAAACTGACTCAAATTTACACCACAAGATTCGAACGGCATGTAAGAATGACCGTTACTACATGGAAATCCTTGCAAAGATCCAGGAAGACAGATTATTCCAGCAACAAAAGGAATATAAGATAGACGAGTCAAGACTACTGTGGTCGAAAGAAAGACTCTACGTCCCAGAGAGTGGAGACATTAGATCAAACATTCTCACAGAGTTTCACCAGAAACCTTATTTAGGGCATCCTGGATATCAAAAGATGATATCGGCAGTAAAGAAACATTACTTTTGGCCTAAGTTGAAAGCTGACATTGCCATGTTCATCGTGAAATGTCAGGCATGCCAACTAGTTAAAGCAGAACACCAACACCCCTCCAGATTACTTCAACCTTTACCCATTCTGGAATGGAAATGGGAGATAATAAGTATGGACTTCATTACAAGCTTACCCGAGAGTAAGAAACTCAACGACTCCATCTTTGTAGTGGTAGACAAACTGTCTAAAGTAGCTTACTTTATACCAGTAAAATCTACCTACAAGGCAGTTTGCATCGCGGAAATTTTCTTAAAAGAGATATTTCGATTGCACAGGATACCCAAGGCAATCATTTCTGATCGAGACACAAAGTTCACTAGCAACTTCTGGAGAGCATTGTTCTCTAGTTTGGAGACCCAGTTGCAATTCAGTACCACGTACCATCGTCAGATCGATGGACAAACAGAACGAGTAAACCAAATCCTCGAGGACATGTTGAGGATGTATGTCATGAACAACCCAACCAAGTGGGAAGATTATTTGCACCTCGCAGAGTTTGCATACAACAATGTTTATCAAACCTCGGCCAAAATGAGTCCTTTCAAGGTACTCTACGGTAGGAAATGTCGGACACCCGTGACTTGGGATAGTCCAATAGACAGACTTATATTAGGGCCCGACCTACTAAAAGACTTGGAACAATTAGTCTCCAAGGTACAACTGAACTTGAAAGAAGCACAAGACCGCCAAAAGAGTTATGCGGATAAGAAAAGAAAAGACAAAGACTACCAAGTCAGTGAACATGTGTTTCTAAAAATAAAGGCAAAACGAAGCTCGTTGAGCTTAGGACATTACGGGAAACTAGCCCCAAGATTTTGTGGACCTTTTGAAATATTGGCCAAGAAGGGCCCAATGGCTTATGAGTTAGCCTTAACATCTCATATAAAAGTTCATAATGTTTTCCATGCTTCATTATTAAAGAAATATGTATACGATACTAAACATGTTATTGATTGGTCCTTATTATAGGTGGAGCCCGAAGGGGAGTTCATGCAGGAACCACTCCACATTCTGGACAAGAGAGAGGTGCAGCTTAGGAGGAGGACCATTACTCAGCTGAAAGTGCAACG
The DNA here is from genome assembly GCA_027924585.1 of Larix kaempferi. Classification (NCBI taxonomy): domain Eukaryota; kingdom Viridiplantae; phylum Streptophyta; class Pinopsida; order Pinales; family Pinaceae; genus Larix; species Larix kaempferi. The sequence goes on from BSBM01000893.1 coordinate 9,237,950, forward strand.
GAGACACTTTTGACTAGATGAGGCTACTTGGGAGAATGAGACCACCATGAAAGAGGCATACCCCACCTTGTTTCATGACCTCATTCCTAGTACCTAGAAACACCGGGACGGTGTTGTTTCTAAGCAGGGAGGGATGTAATATCTCGAATTTTGGACTAATTATTTCTATTGTTATATTGGGCCATGGCCCCAACACATATGTTTTATTTTGAATATTGGGAATGAACCCTAGCACCTATGATTTATTCTTTTATATATTGACATATCGGGCATGGACCCTCACTGACTTATTTATTTGAGTGTATACTAGGCGAGAAGGCCCCAATGTTTTAATAATGTTCTTCAGCTTTGATATGGGTACAAACCCTAATATACAGAGATGATCTTTTGTTACTTATTGTGCAGAGCTATGATTTTACAGGATTTGACTTATGAGTGTGTTGAGCGTGGACTTAGAAATACACATATAACCTACGTACTGGGCATAAGCCCCGATGTACCTAGAAGAATGTTTATGTATTGGGAGTAAGCCCTGAGGTACATTGAGTGTTGGGCCTAAGCCCTGGAGCACTCCAAGCTTGATAAACGAATACTGGATCCGAGGAAACCTAAATATTCTAGATGTGCCTCACAACCACATTCTAGCACTAGTGTTGAGCAAAGGCTCTGGGATAGCACTGGATCTCAAAGTGTTGAGTCGGAAAGACTCTAAATAACACTTTTTCTTTCATCACATTTATTTAATTTGATTAAATGATTCATCTTTTATCTATCATCAAGTACTGCAGGAACTACCATGTTAAACGAGGGAATCCAACATGCAAAGGGAGAGACTAGAGGTGCCTATCCAAGCTTACCAAAAGACCATCCAAAGAATTGGACCTTGACCTTAAAAGTTAAAAGAAGTATCATGTGAATATACATAATTAAATAAAAGATAATTACCACCACTTAAAGCATGGGATAACTAATAGCAGTCTTCTATGAAGAACATGCATAAAGGCCTCAAGGCTAATATTATTATTAAATAGCTTTAATAATAGTGTTGTTATTATGTATTTATGAAATATATTTATGCATCATTTAATATTATTAATGATGTATTAATAGCTAAGCTGAAATATAAATATTGTTATAAAAAATTATTATGATGAGCTTAAATAAAAAATCACTTATAGTTAGAACAATTGAAAAAGTCTTAGTGCAAAAAGACTAGATATTTATTAAATAAAATCTTTTAAATATTAATTATTTAAATTAAAGAAACTAATTATTCCAACAGTCATAATTCAAGACTCCCCTAATTAAAGAGGGCAGACCCCAAGTTTTGGGGGATCATCTATCTTTTTCATTATCATTCTCTTATGGTAATCAGAGAGAAGTCTTCTACTCTAAGAAACTGAAGCAACCTTATATAATTTAAGATCTGAACTAGCAGTAAACCTAGGACCTCTATCTCTTTTGCATGCTGGAATCCAGCTCGGGGGGATCCATACAAAACCAAGAAAGGTTGTAGGATCATGGTTGGGAGGAACATGGTAGTCCCAAAGTTATCCAGTTAAGGAGATCATTCTAACAGGTTAGCTAAGCACAACAATTTTTCCCACTAATTATTGTTTGAGTGTGCAGGTTACTACAGGAGAGGAGCAAGCCAAAATTCAGTCAGGTATGAATTATTAAATCATCTATTTCCAGTTATGTGGGAAACTAGGCATTTTAATTAGGTTTTGTTATTACATTATTGATTTCCCTAAATATTTACAGTATTTCTTCTCTCATGGAGCAAGGGTCTTTAGGGCATAGGCTCCCGGGTTAAATCCATTTTTTAAAGATAGAACTGCATGCCCAGAAATGTTATTAACCTCTGAAAATTTATAATTTAAAAACCAACAGAATGTCTAACAGGTCTAGTCAAACTAGCGTGTGCTAGACATCCATGTAAATCTTAAAACCTAGAATCTTTGTCCTATCAAATCTAAACATCAGAGTATTTTCCTCTTCCTGGTAGCATTGTTTAAGTAGAATGTTGCGAGTATTATATTCATGTTTTTCAGTTCTGTTATTTCTTTCTTTAATCTAGGAAGATAAATGTAGAGATCTATTCTTTTAAACAGGAATTATATTCCATAGCATTTCCTCATAAATCGTATCATTTACATTCACCATAGTAAAAGTATCATATACAGTTTTCCAATCTTTTCAAATATCAACGTTTTCCTCCTTTATTCTACAGTAACGTTTTCTCTACCATGAATAACATTAGTATCACAATTCTACAAGGTAGTATAGACAGAGACATCATTAAACTAAATACCTTACTAAAGACTGTTGCAAAGCGTAGACTCAGACATTTCATGTTACATCCTGCAGTAAACTCTTAAAACCCAACATTACTATTCCAAGGATCGAATCCCACAGTAAATGTAGCTTTCACTTATCATTTCCCTTTAACATATCGACACACAAGACAAGAGATCAAACCCCACAGCAACAGCGAGTCTTACACTCCACAGAACCAAATCCACATTCAACGAAACATTATGATATCTTATAGCGATGACATACAGATGAGTTTAAATACAAACGCGGGACATGGAATCCAATCCCTTCACCAACTTCCTCATTAAAACCCTTTCTATCTATTGTAAACACTGGAAATGCAACAGTAAGAAACAGCAACCAAACTTCTCTCGCTTATAGATAAACTAGTTCTAGGGTTATGAAATCCTCTATCAACGCATTTAGTTGTAGCAAGCTAACCATACTAAGATTTTAGACTCAGACGTTATCTTTCTTTTTCCACAGACAGAGCTTCACTTGCCCTCATTCTTTCACACAGACATCAAATTAAAAACATACAAGGCAGAGCAACCAAGAAAGAAAATTCAGAACATACACATTATTATTACATCGCATCCATACATGTTCAAAGACCAAATAGAAAGCGCAGAGCACTGTATGGTTTTCCAAAACCCCAACTCAATATATATGGGCAGTTTTCCCATTTATACAACATAGAAACCCCATAAGGAGGAGGGACTTAAAATGCCACATTAAAACTAGAACCCTCCAGGGTAGCCCCAGACCTTACATTGAATTCATATACTACAGGTCCAACCAAAGGCGACCTTCTTACATTAAAACCTAAAGAATGAAATTAAAATTTATGAGAAACCTAATGAAAAGGATGATACTCAAACATGATATTATAAAATTAAAATTAAAATTTTAAAATGGTAAATATATAAAACTCATTAAAATTATTTCTCAACATTTGTACTCTAAAAAGGATTTTACTAATTTGATTCTTTGAGATATTCTTATTAGATTTCCTTTTAAAATGAATCTATATTGATATTTAATTGAATATATGCAAAATTGATTATTAAATGTAAAAAACTTTAAACACTAAACGATTTCATTTTGACTAAAAAAATCAAAATTTATGAATCGCATTGAATTGTTGTACAAATTGCAATTAAGAGTTGATAAACGATTTCATTATTACAAAACAGTCAAAATTTCTGAATTTTATTGAATTGTTGTCCAAATTGCAATTAAGACATTTTGGACTTATCATAAAATCTAGAAAATCGAGTTGATAAACTTACAGAGTTGCAACAGACAGATTTAGGTCAAAATAGTGTTGAGAAAAATGAAAAAAAAAAATATTATAAATAACATTTATATGAATATGAATATTTAGTCACAGTTTTATTCGGTTTTTTTGGTTATCTTTTACCCTAAGCCATACAAATCCAATAAAGATGAGTACAAAATAATTTTTACACTTATCTCAACAATGACAATACATACATAAATATAAACTATATAATGACATTGCATATACAGATAAAGGCAGTGTAATGGAAGTACATAGACAGTGGGATGTATATCTACAAATATTCTACCATCAACGTGTATATACCCTCTCAGTGATGGTGCTTATCCAATGCCGTGTAGATGTTACAGCTTCGCAGGAACCAGTCTGTCCGGGCAGCAGCGTTTGTTGCAGTTGCGCAAGTCTGACGGCTTCGCAGGAACTACTTTTTCAGGGCAGCAAGGTTGGTCTTGGTCTCATCGATAATACCAAGTAACACGTTTCTTTTCTGGAACCAACGCTGATGTAGGGCAGCGATAGCAAACAAAGGCTTTTAGGTTTTATATATTTTTTGAATTAGTCTTGGTCTGAACTACTTTTTCAGGTTGGTCTTGGTCTGATCGATAAAACCAAGTAACACGTGTTTTCCCTCGAACGAAAGGCTCTTGAGTTTTATATATTTTGAATTAGTCCTTGCGTTGCGTTGATGTTCATTGCGTTGAAGTTCAGATCCATGCCTACTGTTACCATGCGTTTATATAAAAGTTATAATTAATAATAATCTTTTTTACCATTTTTTAGAAAAATTGTTGGTATTGTATATATAAAGGGTTAAAATTGGATAATTTATATTTTGTTCAAAATGAAATTTGATAAAAATTAAATTGATGATAATCAATTTAGAAGTTTAGACAATTTTATTGTTTTCATATGTTATATGTTATATATATATATAAAAGAAAATTATAAAACAAAGCACATGGCTAGTTCAAGTTTACATTGGTTACATTGTTAAACATATTTATATAAATATATATCAAATTTCAATTTTAAATTCCATCTTTAAATTGTAAATAAAATGTTTCATAAATAATTAAAATACATCTAAATATTTATGGTAATCCAAATTAATTAATAATTGGACGAATTGCAATATTTTACTTCATAACTAATTAATAAATGTAACTTTTGCGTATTTGTAGGATTTATGTGTTATCATACAATGAGCTAGATATTAGTTTTGGATAAATAATTATTTTACTTCATAATTAATTAATTAATGCAACTTTATTTGTAGAATTTATGTTGTAGCATTACAACATGATTCCAAATTTGAATAGTTGGTGGTTGAACGTTTGTGATGAAAAATATATTGGATTGTGAATTTTTAAGTTAACAATAAAAGAACGACCTAGATATTAGTTTTGTAATAATTGCAAGTTAATCAATAATTGGGTAACTTGCAAATATTTTACTTTATAAGTAATCAAATAACTTTTTTACTTCATAATTAATTAATTAATGTAATTTTCATATATTTGTAGGATTTTCTCACGTTTAGGACTCCAAAAAGGGTATGCACCTAAAGGGATTTGATCCCTTTCAACTCTTGATAGAGCAAGAGTTAATATGGATCTATGTTGGTTTTGATATTAACTATATTAGAACCTCGGATGTGGGTGACAAGGTGGGAAGAACACACGAGGAGGGGCAGCAATGTGTCGTCAACCAATAGACATGTGTCGTCTAAGTGGGATGATAATGAATGGAGGTGGTGTCGATCACGGTGTTTCCAAATCCATTAATTAATTCTAGGGAGTTCCTAAGGCGTCAAAGTATGAGGTGGAAGATGGAGTTAAGTGTTAAGTTTAAACCAAATAGACTGGCAAGATCACTGAAAGAAACATAATCACAAGATAGACACAGAATTTACCTTGGGAAACCCTCATGGGGTAGAAAACCCAGCAAAGCTTTCCTCAATAAGATGATCAACCAAAATACAAGATGTGCTCCTTCCTTCTCTACCTCCTTAGTAGATCTCCCAGACAAGTGCGCTACTTTTCTGTTTTGTGCAAGTGTGTCTAATGAGGAGTTCACCTCCTCTATTTATACTAACTCCCGACTGACCAAAATACCTAATGGGGCCGACCCCCACATGGTGGGTCTAATAACCCTAGTCACCACAAACCCCCGGAGGAATAATCATCTCCGGATACAAGATAGGGTTACCTCGGAGGGATGAAACATCTCCGGAATAATAATGTACAAATTATAATATTCTTAGAAGTTACAATATTCAACACTCCCCCTTAACAAGAAGGATATTATAACAACATCTTCAGGAGCAAGGAGTCACCGACTACATCATACATGATACATCTATAAATCATCGGAAGCTTTCTTCAATTCATCATCATCAGTAACTCAACCAGTTACTGAAATATCAATGGCATCAGTATCGTCATCACACGATCATCAGCATCGTCATCACGCAATCATCAGCATCGTCATTACACGATCAACACCATCATCATCGCACGATCATCAGCATCATCGTTGCACGATTATCAGCATCGTCATCACATGATCATCAGCATCATCATCACAAGATCATCAGTATCGTCATCACACGATCATCAGCATCGTCATCGCACGATCATCAGCATTGTCATCACACTATTATCAGCATCGTCATCACGCGATCATCAGTACAACAGCAGCATATCCTACAATACACATGATCCAATTATGGGATGATCACTCCCTCTCACTTTTAGGACATAGGTCCAAGGATGATACAATCCTAATCAATTAACAGGATGATTAGTCCTTATCACTTTAAGACACCTCACCATGTCTAGGAACGATGCAATCCCAATCAATTACCAGGATGATTAGTCCTTATCACTTTAAGACACCTCACCATGTCTAGGGACGATGCAATCCCAATCAATTACCAGGATGATTAGTCCTTATCACTTTAAGACACCTCACCATGTCTAGGGACGATGCAATCCCAATCAATTACCAGGATGATTAGTCCTTATCACTTTAAGACACCTCACCATGTCTAGGGACGATGCAATCCCAATCAATTACCAGGATGATTAGTCCTTATCACTTTAGGACATGAGTCCAAGGATGATGCAATCCTAATCAATTACCAGGATGATTAGTCCTTGTCACTTTAGGACATAAGTCCAAGGATGATGCAATCCTAATCAATTACCAGGATGATTAGTCCTTATCACTTTAGGACATAAGTCCAAGGATGATGCAATCCTAATCAATTACCACGATGATTAGTCCTTATCACTTTAGGACATAATTCCAAGGATGATGCAATCCTAATCAATTACCAGGATGATTAGTCCTTATCACTTTAGGACATAAGTCCAAGGATGATGCAATCCTAATCATGTACATTTTGAACCAAACGCTCAGGGACGATGCAGTCCTATATACGTCCACTGAGGACCATATTCTCGAAGACATCTGTCTACGGCTCTCTTTAGGACTGAAGTCCAAGGATGATACAATCCTTATCGTTTGCTAGGAACCACATTCTCGAAGATGTCTGTCTACGGATCACTTTAGGAATGAAGTCCAAGGATGAGACAATCCTCATCGTTCGCTAGGAACCACATTCTCGAAGACGTCTGTCTACGGATTACTTTAGGACTGAAGTCCAAGGATGATACAATCCTCCACCAACCTCCTCGTTGGAACAAACAACCTCATCTTCAACCTTATCGTTGAAACAGGTAGGCATATCATCAATACAAGTATCCTCATCAATACAAGTATACACATCATCAATACAAGTATCCTCATCAATACAAGTATGCATATCATAAATACAAGTATCCTCATCAATACAAGTATACAAAACATCAATACAAGTATCCTCATCAATACAAGTATACATATCATCAATACAAGTATCCTCGTCAATACAAGTATACATATCGTCAATACAAGTATCCTCATCAATACAAGTATACAAAACATCAATACAAGTATCCTCATCAATACAAGTATACATATCATCAATACAAGTATCCTCATCAATACAAGTATACAAAACATAGATGCAAGGAAACAAAACATAAATGCAAGTATCCTCATCAATACAAGTAACCATATGATCTAGATAAGCAATCTCATCATCAATATAGGTATCCACATCGATACCAGTACTCAAAGATATCTTCATCTATCATATCACTCCCCCTTTCGAGGAGAGTCCTTTTTAACTACACCAAGCTTATCTTGGAAATGCTCAAACTTTACACGAGACAGTGGTTTGGTTAGTAGATCAGCAACTTGCTCGTCCATGCTCACATAGTCGAGCTTGATAGCTCCTTTTTGCACCATATCTCGTATATAGAAGTAACGGATCTCTATGTGTTTTGACTTATCATGAAATACTGGATTCTCAATCATCTTGATACAACTCTGGTTATCACATAGAATCGTAGTGGGTTCCATCTCTAAGTCAAACAGTCCTGATAATAACTTACGAAGCCATACTGCTTCACAACTGGCAGAGCAAGCAGCTATGTATTATGCTTCAGCTGTACTGAGAGCCACACTAGACTGCTTCCTGCTATACCATGAGATCATAGTAGATCCCAGACAGTAACATCCTCCCGATGTACTCTTCTTGTCTGATACACTTCCTACCCAATCAGCATCAGTGTAGCCATGCAAATTTAAACCATGATCTCCACTATAGTAAAGACCAAAATCTATCGTACCTTTTAAGTACCTCATCACATGTTTTGTAGCTATCATGTGAACTCTTCTAGGTTCCACCAGATACTGACTCAGGCTATTCACAGCAAAACATATGTCTGGTCTAGTGTTAGTCAAATACATTAATGATCCAATAATCTGTCTATACAGAGTTATGTCCTCTAACTCTGATGAGTTATCTACTAATAACTTCAAGTTGGAGTCCATGGGAGTGGCCATGGCTTTACAGTCCAACATGCCGAATCTTTTCAAAATCTCCACAGCATACATACCTTGATTTAGAAAGATTCATTTTTGGTCTTTCCATACTTCCAGGCCTAAGAAGTAATGCATTAATCCGAGATCTTTCATCTCAAATTCTGAAGAGAGCTTCTTCTTGCACTCGATAATCTATCTCTCATTTCCAGTCAGAAATAGATCATCTACATACAATAATAATATAACAGGTTCATCATTCATAACTTTGAGATAAAGGTTAGGATCAGCTTTACTCTTGGTAAAGCCCATACTTGTCAAGAAACTGTCAATCCTTCCGTACCAAGCTCTAGGAGCTTGCTTCAACCCATACAAGGCTTTCTTTAGTTTGCATACATGAGTTCTTCCATCTTCTACCTCAAATCCAAGTGGTTGTTCTATGTACACTTCCTCTTCAATTACACCATTCAGGAAGGCTATCTTAACATCCATCTGGTGTAATTTCCATTTCATCATCGATGCAAGTGCCATGATAGTTCTAATGGAAGTGTATCTAGCAACTGGAGCAAATGTTTCTTCATAGTCAATTCCCTCCTTTTGAGAGAATCCTCTGGCTACAAATCTTGCCTTATATTTTTCAATGCTACCATCTGCAACATATTTTATCTTGAATATCCATTTGGAGGATACTATACTCTTATCTTTTGGTTTAGGAACTCTATCCCACACATCATTTTTCATTATTGACTGGTATTCTTCTGTCATTGCTTCCACCCATTCTTTCTTCTGAACTGCTTCTTCATAGCTAGTAGGTTCCTGATTCACTAGATTACACATCAAAGCCATATAATTGGATACTAGCTTTGGTTTCTTCCTTTCTCTTGTGGAGCCTTCAGGAGCTCCATATTTTTCAGCTCCTTGAATAATATCTCTGGCCCATGCTGGCCTCCTTTTTCTTGATAAGTTTGTAATGGGGGGTTCTTGTGGTTCTAGCAAGTCATGGTCTTCAGGTGTAGTTTCTTCAGGAATGGTTGCAGCCTCTGTGATCCTGGAAGGTGTGTCTTCTTCATAGATTTCTTCATGTTGGCACTTTTTAGATCTCTTGAGAGCTGCTTCTTCATCAAATGTCACATCCCTACTAATTTCCATATGATGAAAACTAGGGATGTAAATTCTAAATGCTTTGGATGATTCACAATATCCAACAAATATTCCCTTCTTTCCAGAAGGATCCAACTTGGTTCTCTTTTCTTTTGGAATGTGTATGTATACAGGACATCCAAATATTTTAAGATGACTTACCTCAGGCTTCTTTCCTGTGAACACTTCTTCTGGAGTTTTGAAATCAAGAGCACTATGGGATAGTCTATTTTGTACATAGACTGTTGTTTTAGCTGCTTCAGCCCATAAATACATAGGTAGGTCCTGATCATGTATCATTGTCTTTACAGCTTCCATGATGGTTCTATTCTTTCTTTCCGCAACACCATTTTGTTGGGGATTGTAGGGAGTAGTTAGCTCTCTCTTGATTTCGGCTTCTTTACAGAAATCTTCAAAATCTTTTGAAGTATATTATCCGCCATTATCTATTCTGAGTACTTTAATTTTCTTTTCTGAATGATTCTCTATTAATGCTTTAAACTCTTTGAACTTTCCAAATACTTCATTCTTCCCTTTTAAGAAGTATATCCAAGTTTTCCTTGAATAGTCATCAATAAATGTGAGATAATATTCATATCCACTTAAAGATGTGGAGGGCATTGGTCCACATACATTTGAATGGATCAATTCCAAAATGCTTTTGGTCTTTGTTTCACTCTTTGGAAATGGGTTCTTGATGTTCTTCCCCTTTGCACATCCTTTTCATGTGCCTTCATGGTCAACCTTTAAATCTAGTAGACCTACAACTACTTTGCTTACATGAGGTAGTGCCTTGTAGTTAATGTGAGCAAGTCTCCTATGCCATAGCTCATTTGGGCTAGAGACTTCATGTATAAGGGCAGCTTCTGGATGACCCTTGAGCTTGTACAGACCTCCTTCTTCCTCACCAATAACAATTGCATCCTTGATAGTCTTGCCTTTGGACCACATTAAAACTTGTCCATCAATGAATGCAACTCTATAGCCTTTCTTGTCCAATGCTGAGATGGAAAGTAAGTTCTTCTTTAATCCTGGAACATACAAAACTTCCTTCATCTTCATGGGGGTTCCAGAATCAAGTTTGTAGTTTGCTTCACCAATTCCCTTGATGAGATATTGATAGTTATCTCCTAGAGATACCTTTTGTGTGGAGGTCTTTTCTTCAAGATTTGATAGAGTCTTCTTTTGTCCTATCATGTGCTTTGAGGAACCACTATCGATAACCCATGTACCTTCTCCAGGTGTTATAGATCCAGAGAGTGCGGAGAATAGAACATACTCTTCTGCATCTTTTTCTTCACTTCTGCTAGATCTCTTCTTGAAGAAGATCCTTTCTTCATCTTCTTCTTCTCTTCTAGGTCTTTTCTTTTAAGGCCTTTCTTCCTCTTCAATTTCTTCTTCACTATCATCTTCTGCAAGATGTGCTTGATGTCTTTTGTGGTGAGTTCTCCTTTTCTTCTTTAGAGGACAGTCCTTAGCAATGTGTCCTATTTTGTGACAAATAAAACATTGGAATGTGGAGTAATCTCTTCTTAGATTAGGTTCTCTTTTCTTTTGAAATCTTTGAGGAGGATGAGACTCCTTGTGACTATCCTTCTTAAAGTAGGATTGGTTCCTTCTTTTCTTGGTGTGGGTGGCCAAGGCTTGGTCATCTTCTTTGAGCAAGGCTTCTCGATTTGCAACCCTAGCCTCCTCTTGTACAGAGTCCTCCCAAACTGCATCAAACTTCATACTTTCTTTTCTGGCACACATAGTTTGTATGAATGACTCCCAAGGTCTAGTGAGACCATTTAGAGTTGTCATCACAAGTTCATCTTCATCCAGAGTATCACCAATGGCATCTAGTTGCTCCTTGATTTGGGAGACCCTTGAGAAGTAGTCTTGAATGGATTCTCCCTTGTGCATCTTGGTGCTCTTCAACTGAGTCCTTAGGTTCATCTTCCTATTGATGTTCTTTCCTTCATACATTCTTCCTAGGGCATCATACATTTCCTTTGGAGTCTTCTTGGAGGCCACTTGGGGAATCAAGTGGTCTTTAATAGAATCAGTTATGATTCTCTTTTCCCTAATCAAATCCTTCCTATGCTTCTCTTTGGCTTCATCTCCTTCCGGTTCTGCAACTTCATCTTTGATATAATGAGCAAGATCATTCTCTTCAAGAATGAGACCAATTGTGTATTTCCATGCTCGGAAATTCTCTATGCCTTCTAACTTGTCTTCAAGCTTAGTGTTTGGAGCCATCTTCTCTTGGGGGAGTCCAAGAGACAGAGTAGTACTTACCCGAAAATATTTACCTTTTTACCTTTCCGGATTCTGGGACAGAATTTCTGGATGATCGCACTTTTGGTAAAACTAGGGTTTGACTTTCTCGGAGTTCTACCCAACCAAAAAGTTCTTTCTAGGGCTCAAAAGATAGGTTTTGAGAAGGGCTATCCAGCCATATAATCGAAATTCAGAAATGCCAACTTTTTTCTGAAACCAATTTCTCACTTATCGCACTTTTGGTAAAACTAGGGTTTGGAATTCCCGGAGTTCTACCCAACCAAAAAGTTCGATCTAGGGCTTAAAAGATTGGTATTGAGAAGGGCTATCCAACCATGTAATCAGAATTCAATAATACCAACTTTTTGCTGAAACCCTAACTTTCACCGGAGAGAGAGAGAGAGGTATTATTACCTTGTGAAAGATGTCCTATTCAGTCTAGCTTTGATACCATGTTAAGTTTAAACCAAATAGACTAGAAAGATCACTGAAAGAAACATAATCACAAGATAGACACAGAATTTACCCTGGGAAACCCTCATGGGGTAGAAAACCCAGCAAAGCTTTCCTCAATAAGATGATCAACCAAAATACAAGATGTGCTCCTTCCTTCTCTACCTCCTTAGCAAATCTCCCAGACAAGTGCGTTACTTTTCTGTTTTGTGCAAGTGTGTCTAATGAGGAGTTCACCTCCTCTATTTATACTAACTCCCAACTGACCAAAATACCTAATGGGGCCGACCCCCACGTGGTGGGTCTAATAACCCTAGTCACCACAAACCCCCGGAGGAATAATCATCTCCGGATACAAGATAGGGTTACCTCGGAGGGATGAAACATCTCCGGAATAATAATGTACAAATTATAATATTCTTAGAAGTTACAATATTCAACATTAAGGGATGAGACAGGGAAAGAATCTACTCGCAAGTGCGAGGAGTTGTGGTTAATTATGGCAAGTTGTCTGTACGCTGAAAGGGGTATAGAGGTTCACGAGGAGGATAGATTATTGATTATGAGAAGCTCGGGGATATTTCCTGCCATCATCCTCATTCTTAAATGATTCTGGCGATGATGGGTGTGTTTTCCAAAAGGTGATAGACTCTGGCTTGTCTCTGTCTTTGGTAATCCTGGTCATTTTCCTTAATTGAATATCTTCCTAATGGAGTCAAAAGGGAAGGGTGTAGAAACTCTGAAGCTAGGGAGAAAGCAGGCCAAGAGAGAGTAGTTGTGAGCAGCTCAAGCAGTGTGGCTCTATAAGGATTCCCTTCCCACGTCAGTGAGGTTTGAAATTGAGATGGCGGAACAAAATTTATGGTATGAGTTGGAGGATTTGAAACTTGAAGAGTTTGATGCATTGGAACGATGGATACAGGACCCTGGCATTTTGCACACCCAACAACCACAGTATGAGAAGATTGTTGCCTTGTACTTGGTAAAGAAGGCATTCCTCAGGAGGTTCCTTCTTTAATTGGAATAAAAAGAGAAGGGAATGGTGTCCAATTTTCCTTCTAGAAGGACTTGATGTAGACACTAGGTTAACGCACATGAAGATTGATGTCCTAGAAAAAGAGATGGGCATTCTCTTCCTTCCGAGGATGGGTGTCGCTGAGCCTCTAGTTGGAATGATGCAGACGAGCTTCGAAGGTGGGAAAGGAGTCGGGATGCCTAAAGGAAATTTGAATGCAGCGGCAAAGCCCCAGGTTATGTAATTGTGATGTTGGTTCTTCGTATTTTGTCTAAGTTGTTATATGTTGTGTCATTTACAATAGAATGCTGGTTATTAGAAGTTTACTTTAAATTTTGATGGGAGGGAAATTTGAAGGTTTGGTATGTTTGAGCCGAACAAAAAGTTAGCTCACACAAATATTACCCAAATATTTGGAATATCAGATAATCCATGAGTAAAATATATGAATAAGAGATAAGATATGATATTGATGATGTTTTACACTTACAATGATAGGGATTTATATAATCCTTATCATGCATTTTCAATTATAAGGGAATGTCTCTTGACATTTCTTAATTAATTAATTAATTATTTCTCTTTATTAATTATTAATTATTAATATTAATATTAATAATTAATATTTTTTTATAACCAAATAACGAATGGGTTACGTGGAATGGTGTTGCTCGTGCGGCTAGGGTTCCCCTAGCCGCCATTGTTTACAGTCACCTCGGATCGCTGTAGCAGCTGCCCAGGCTTGTTTCTAGCGGCACGTTTTGCACGTCTTCATCCCTGCGTCCACCCGTTCTCTCTTTTTCAGCTCGCGGTTCTCTTTTTGTAGCTCGTGGTGGTGACTCGGCCTTATGGATGCTCCGGATGAGCTCCAGGCATTCTCTGCCCTCGTCTAGTCCTCTTCTCCCAAGGATTCCTCTATTCTTACTAGCAAATTTGCGAAGAAGTTTGAAGAGATCCCCTCCGTGACTCTTTCTCCTTCGCATCCTTGCCGGAAAGCTCTCACCCTCTCAGAAAAATCTCTCATTGGAAAGTTTTTTGGCCTTTGGCCCAATCCAAAAGCGGTGGACCTATGGATAACAGAGCATTCGGCTCCCAAGTTGCAAGGGCAGGTCTCTATCTATGCTGTCGGGAGGGGCTATTTCATTTTCCTCTTCATGAACAAAGCAGAAAGAGATCTAATCTTCCGTTCGGGGCCTTTTTTCATGGGCTCAAGAGGTCTTTTCTTAGCTCTGTGGACTTTGGATTTCAACCCAGTTTCGGAGACCATTGCTGCACTTGTTTGGGTGAGACTCCCCCACCTTCCCCTACATCTTTGGGGCCGTAGCTCTCTCACAGACATCGGAAACAAACTGGGGCATTTTCTAGATTGTGCAGAACCAAAAGGGGGTCAGTTCACCTGCGCTCGCATATGCATAGAGGTAAACTTGGAGAAAGAGAATCCCGAAGCCTTAAATATCAACTTGGGAGATTGGAGTCATCTCCAAGAACTAGACTATGAGCAGATACCGTTTAAATGAAGCTCTTGCCATGTTTGTGGTCACTTCACCAAGAACTACCCCAAAATCTCAGAAACTCTTCATCCTAAAAAATACCAAGCAAGCAAAGAAACAGAGTTCAAGGCTATTAATAATCGATGGAGAGCTCCTCAGCGTAAGGAATCTAAACCCTCATAGCATACAGTTCAGCCACAAGTTAAAGACCCTCCAGCAGGCCCTACCTCTCCTTGGACAAATAACAACAGCTTTGCAGTTTTGGAAGAAGTCGAAGTTAAAGATCCCGAAGCACAGGAAGATCCCAGATAGTTTGTGACTATTCCAACTTCTTCAGATCATATGGAAAAAGACAATCCTCCTTTGACCGCCTCATCTCGTGGTTCGATTCCCCAAGGCTCCATTAGAGAGGCTCATAATCTCAAGAAGGAGACTTCTAATCATGCAGGTTTGGCTTCTCTAGTTCCCTCCTGTGCTACTGAGGGCACTCTGAACACTAAAGAATCTTTCGCTCCTTCTCCTCCTCTCACTAGAGGTCAGAAATCCAACAAAGAGCGGAGGGACAAAGAGGCAGCTGAGAACATCTCTTTGGGATACCAGAAGCAATTGGACCCCTTCCTTAAAGGGAATTTTATCTCCTCGTCCACTTAAATGTACCGTTTTTGCATCTTGTTATGCTCTCAGTTTGTAAGGATTTATTCTTGTAAGCAAGTTTTCTCTTTTACTCTGGATATATCCAGAAGCATATGGGATTTGTCTCCCATGATATCAACAAGAAGGCTGACAGTATGGTTAGAGGTCATTAGCCTTCTTTCACCTTGTTACTCCTTGTTCTTGGTTCGCTAGGGAAACCTTTTAATACAAAATCATTAACCGTTTCTGTTAAAAAATATATATATATTAATAATTAATATTAATAATTAATATGATATTTAATGTTTATATATATCTTATTATGTTATATATATATTTTTATAGAACATTTCCTTCATCTTAGAGATGCTTTGTGCTCAAAGCATAATTATAGAAGATTCTTATCCTTTGTTCTTATTCGTAACTTCTTCTCATGATCTTCTGAAATTGTAACTCTGATATTTGACGAAACAAGGCGATATGAGTTACAAATTCCAAAGAAAAAATGTCACATCGTTTGTGAAGTGGTCTATCCGAGATCTATCTTCATCGAAGCTATTTGTTGATCGCTTTGTTGGATGGAACTTCTTGTTTTCCACTTAGTTTGTTGATTTTGAGTTCTTTCTTTTCTGAACTCACAATTCTTCTCTTTATGTTCATTTTGACCTTGTTGTTGGTCAAAATGATTTTTATAATTTGGGTGTCGATAGGGCGTTCTTGTTGTTTGTTCTTTTACTAAATTGGCTTCTTTTTCCTCAACTTGAATTTGTTTTTCAGAGAGTTTGGATGCTTCCTTCTGGATTTGTTCTAATTTTTTCTCTAATAGATTGTTATTATATGCTGAATCTTCTCGAACTTTTCATTTTGCAACTTTTTGTCCTCTGTTAACTTCTTGATTTGTTCTTCTAGTTCTTGATTAAGATTTCTTAGGCCTTGATTTTATTCTTGCTTTTCTAGTATTTTTCCTTCAAAGTATTCATTAAAATTATCTATCTTCCGACTGTTTTTTAATTTTTTGATCTGT
The DNA here is from genome assembly GCA_027924585.1 of Larix kaempferi. Lineage (NCBI taxonomy): Eukaryota > Viridiplantae > Streptophyta > Pinopsida > Pinales > Pinaceae > Larix > Larix kaempferi. Next base: position 9,254,521 of record BSBM01000893.1, read on the forward strand.
GTAAATAATGTTTTGTTATGATTCTTTAGTCGAAATATTTCTTCTATATTTGATAAGTTGTCATTGATTTTTGAGATTTTTAACTTGTGTGTCTTCTTAGTGTTGTCATATTTCTGCTGGATTTCTTTCTTCTCTTGGTGATGCCGACATGTCTTTGATTCTTGACTTTCTAACTTTCTCTAGACTTACGCCAATTTATTATCTTTGTCCATGACAAGCTGGTTTAAACGCTTTATTTCTAATTTGATATTGTCGTCGTTTCTATAAGGTGATTCTTTGTTATTTTCTGACTTTTTTATTTTGTCTTCAAGATCTTGATTGTGATTTTTAATCTAGATATTTATTCATTCTTAGATGATAACATTTTCTCGATATATTCATTAGCTTTTTCCAACTTTTGATTTTGATATTTTAAGCAATGATTCTCTTGTTCTCTCAATTGATCAAGAATGCTTCACTTACTTATATCAAATTATAGATTTTTATTGCGTTCCTTGTAGTATCCTAATTCGCCTTCCAATTTATGTATTTGTGATTGCAATTGTGATTGACCTTGATTGTCCTTCATAAAAAAATATTTACCACGTATTGGACATGAGTGATTGCAATTCTTAAAAACTGTCGCATATTGGAATTCCATTTCGCAATAAGGACACTTAGTCCAAAATTTGGACTTATATATGGAATCCATAATTCACCACTCACTTCTTCAATAATCGCTTCAATGAATTCCTTCAATATATATTTTTTAATAATAATTGTAACATACAATTATTAAATAATAATTATTATTATTATTACTATTATTAAAAGTTAATAATAATATTATATTATTAATAAATATAATATAATTATTATTATTAGTTAATGATAATAGTAATTATTAATAATTATAATAATTTTTTTTTGGAGTGAAAGTATAATGAAAATGGTGTGGATTGGTTGGTTGGGAGGAATGATTGTTACCTTCCCCACCCAAGTTCAATTCTTGCTTGCTTCTTGGTAGCCTTAAGATTTCTTATGCACTAAAAAGTTAGCTCACACAAAGATTACCAAAATATTTGGAAACTTTTTGAATCCTTCGTTTTGAAGTATAAGGGCATGTCTCTTGACTTTTCTTAATTAATTAATTAATTATTAACTATTAATATTGACATTTAATGTTTATATATATTTATATATCTTATTATGTTATATGTTCAAAAGTATAAAGGCATGTCTCTTGACTTTTCTTAATTAATTAATTATTTATTTTTCTTAATTAATTATTAGTTATTAATTATTAATTATTAATATTGACATTTAATGTTTATATATATTTATATATCTTATTATGTTATATGTTTTTTTTATGTATAGTTTGATGATGGATAAACCCTATCAATCACTAGTCATGACTAGGAGGTCATTGTTGATGATGTGGGATTCACATATTTGTAAAAACTTTTGTGAAATGTTAATATAATCTTGCTTACTTACAATTTTTTTTTTTAACTATATTAGAAATACTCTAATGGAAAAATAATTTGATTGATTGATTATATATATATATATTTCAATGTGAAATATAAATGAAATATTTTAGTGTCAATTTGGAATAAAATATTTCAACATCAACTTTAATTGAAAAACCCTTTCATGAAAAATAATTTGTTTTTCTACTTTTTCTTTAATGGTATTATGCATTGATTTGAGAAATATTACGCTTCAATAATGAATAATAGGTTACAGGTCATTAATACTTATATATATATATATATGTGTGTGTGTGTGTGTGTGACGTGTAACCTAGTATACTCATAAAACTTATAATATACATATATATATATAAGTTTTATGAGTATACTAGGTTACACGTCACATATATATATATATATATATATATATATATATCAATGTTATCTATTATTATTACTAATTAGTTATTAGTAATTAAGCACCTATATTAGTAATAATTACTAGTTACTACTAATAATAAGATTTAATAATTACATCTAATGAAATGTAATAATATTTAATTACTAATAACTAATTAGAAATAGTAATAGATAATATATATATATATGGAAATTTTGACTTTTATTATGGTTTAGTTGTCTTTATGTAAACTTGAGTGAGTTTTTTTGGGTCCATAGTATTTGGTGGCCCATGGTAATGGGCACTTGTATTGCTTGTGAAGAAGCCTATTTAAAGGTTTCCAAGATAAACCTTCTTTGTCATTGTAGGTGATTGGTTTAATTGTTATGTTTATTATGTTTTTTTTGTTTATTATACTTTTTAAACTTTTTATTTTTGTATTATACGAGGCAAGATATGAGAATTTAATGTTTCATATAGTTATTAGAAATGTTATTTAAAAAAAAGAAACTATTATTATGAATGGTAAAATTAAGATTTAAACGTCAAATGAAAAGCAATGTTAAAATTAAAACGTCACTCAAATTTCAACCATGTGAGTATGTTAAAGGTGAGGGTAAATGATACATTTGACATTAAATAACCATGAATAAAATACAAATAGAAATATAAAAAACACAATATCAAAAAACCTAATTCAAAGAAAAATGTGATCCAAATACTAATAAAATATAGGGAAAATGTCCATAAAAAATGTTAATAGAATGAATTCCAATAAAATTGGGCTTGCAATTAGAGCACTCAACCACTTGACTTAATCAACCTCGCTAATAAAATGGGCATTTATTGTTAGTAAATTATCAAATTTATATTCTATAAAATGAATCCAATATAAATCCAATGGAGAGTGACATGGTACTTAATTAAAATGGTAATTTTAGAGAGATATATGAATTGAATTGTATTCTTAATGAGTTGAGTAGATTGAAGTCTTTCAAAAAAAATTGAAAATTGTAATTATGAATTAATAAAATTGTAATTTTAGATATTTATATTAATTTTAGATTATATTGATGAACTTGCTTCTCACATGGGGTGTATGTTATGGTGATCACATTCGAGGGCACTTGCCAACTCCAGCGAATGGCATGAAGGGCACTCTCCTACAATAAGTTGCATGAGAAATTAATGGGTGATAAGGTTGCGAGTAGGGTAGATTAAGGGAGACATTGGAAGAGGTACAACGCCTTCACATCCTGGTATTTTGTCCAAAGTTTTCGAAAGGTATTATCCCGAGTTTTATTGCTTTCTGTCTAGTTCTTTTTGGCATTTTGGTAATGCCTTTCTCCAAGGTTTCCTCTGTATACCTTCTACCCTATTTGGATTATCTTGTTCTCCAACTTGAACCTCTTTCAATTCATCCCTTATGTCAAGCTCCCTTGTGTGGATCTAGTACTCCACCCCTTGCGATTTTATAGCCTTGACTTCATGTGCTCCATATAGACCCTAGTTCTTTTCCTTGTCGTGGATCTACGTTTTCTCTCCCTTTTTGTTGTCGTGGATCTATGTTTTTTCTCCCTTTTTGCTGCAGGTATCATGGCCGGAAGTAGATTAGGAAAAAAATAATGCATAAGTTGATGAATGTCTTACGTGAAGGTGAAAAGGGAAGCAGAAGTAACCACAATTTTTTGGAAACAAATTCCATTTGTTGAATCTCTTATGTGAAGGTGAAAAGGAAAGCAGAAGCACCAATAATATTATAGAAACAAATTCCATTTAACATTCAGTGTAAAATTTCTACAATAAAAGATGAAGTGAAGGCGGAAAGAGACTTTTTACAAGAAGATGAGGTCGAAACAGCCATGAATAAGAGGGTCTCTACTACACTGAAACTAAATACTACAAAGGAGTCACTCTCTATTTCCACATGAAAACCTTGATAGAAAAAACTATTATTGAAAAGCAAGACATCAACAATGAATATCTCCTTTAGATGGACGATATTCAACTAGAGTTGAAGAAATAGGACACCTAATTGCTCAAATTGCTTTCGAGTGGGATTGGGTTCCAAGATCAAAGTGGGGCCTTTGGGTTTTAGGGTTAAGTCCAATTTCATTTATGATTAGACATAACAATATGTATTATGTATTATGGTAGTTTTTGTAAAGCTTTTTTTTGATAGGTACAAGATTGATTTTTTATTTTTATTTTTTTTATTAGGGGAATTTGGCTGGTATAGGGATCTAATCTCGTTAGCACTATACCTCTGGGTGCATCCATATGGTTACAAATTCTCATTTCTACCATTGAACTGCTCCCCACAAACATAACTACAAGATCAATTATTTAAAATTAATTTATTTTTAAAAAAATTATAAACATAATTAGAAAAAAGACATACTTCATAACATATTTAAATTTATTTAATTAATCTCTTTTGATATCATGTTACTAATATTTTAATACAAAATTTAATTAGCTTAAAACAATATTAATGAAGATTTTGCAATTTTAATATATTCTGATAAAAATCAGAAAAATTACTTTATAATATATAAATTAAAATTATAGATATATCAAATATTTTAATTATTATAAATTAAAAATACAAATATAACAAATATTTTAATCACTTTTAGCATGGGTCTAATATTAAGTGAAGTTTTGAACATGTAAATGAGACATTTAATTTTTTAAGTACCTTACACCTAAATTTGATATTTTTATTATAAGCAAATTTTAACAATCCCATTCCTTAAAACCATAAATAGTTGTCTGCAATCAATGGTCGACCATTCAAATCCTTTTATGTATGTATCTCAAGCATTGTTCAACCTTCTCACTTAAAAAAAATAATAACAATAATCCTTTTATGCATATAACTTAAAAACTCATAAATAGTTATCTTCAATCAATGGTTCACCATTCAAATCGGCTATTTTCAATATTTGCGTTTTAAAAAGATGTTTGTATTTCTAGAGATTTAATTCCTCTTGGAATTTGGTAGATCTCTTTAAAATGGATCTATACTAATGTATATATCTCAAACATGATTCAACCTTCTAACTTAAAAAAAAATAACAATAACTTCTGAAACATGATTAGACTCTGGATTTTGTGAACCGAACTAAAAAAATAACAATAACTTCTGAAACATGATTAGACTCTGGATTTTGTGAACCGAACACATATGGATAATCTATCGAGCATTTACATTCTTTTTCTCGAATCAAAGAAAACAGTAACGACCATATATTTAGCCTCTATCCCTGCTCCTGACTGTTTAATACTGTTGTCCTTGCCTTCAAACCTTCTACAAAATACTGGATATTCTTACGAGAGGATCCCCCTTCTAGTATTGCAGTCCTCCCACTGTCTCTTAACTCCTCCACATTCTTTTTCATCTCTTTCCTTTCGTCACTGAACAATTTTCTTATAGCCTTAGATATATCTTCCCTTATTATCATCAGATTTTTAATGGCTCCAGTGTGACTGCTTCCCCTCAATCTTAATCCAATCTTCCATACATCGGCCATGAGAACGCAGTTAGTGTGTTGTTCGGACCAAACAGGAAATCCCAACATGGGAACCCCATAAACAATGCTTTCAAGCATTGAGTTCCATCCACAGTGTGTAATAAACCCACCAACAGAGGGATGGGAGAGCACTTGCATCTGATTACACCACGGGACAACGAGACCCTGCAACCCGATAATTCCCATCTCGTCATGGAGAAAGCGATCCGGTGAGGCAGAGCAGTTTGAGGCAGCTACTATGTCGGGACGAAGAACCCAAAGGAAGGGCTGTCCGCTTTCCTTGAGACCCATCGCTATTTCCTCCAGCTGAGCTTGAGACAAACGAACCATGCTGCCAAACGAGACATATAAAACTGAATCTTTGGGCTTTGTATCCAGCCACGCTGAACAGTCATGCTCTCTCCAAATGCTCGTTCTAACTCTTGTGTCATTACTGGAATTCTCGCCCTTCAAACAACCCGAGGGAAGCAGGGGACCGACATGCAAAACCGGAGGTTGTAAATTCATGGCCTTGACTGCCGCGCTTTCAAGATCGTCAAAGGAATTACAGAGAATCCAGTCTGCCTCGCGACATGAATGAAGCGCTTTAAGCACCAAACCAAGAGCGTACTCTGAATCGGCGTCTCGATCATGGAAGAAGGACGGAAGATCTCTCAGCTGTAACGTTGGAACGCCCGGAATGTAATCAATCAGAATTTTTTCTGCAAGGATAATTTTAAGGACCTATATTTATTTAAAAGTGTGGAGTGAAAAAAGTTTATCCAGTCAAAATTTTATCTAATCTTTTTTTGGAAAAAAATATGGCAAAATTTTATCTAATCTTTTTTTGGAAAAAAACATGGAAAAATAGCCCATGAACTAAATTTCACCCCTAAATGAGAAGAATTAAAAGAAAAACAAACAACTATTAGTTGTTAACAATGTACGAAGCTTACCAGTTCCTTTATTGTGAGCGTCCAGCAGATGAGCGTGGTAGTAGATTGAGTAAACAATGGTGGACTGTGTCCAAAACGCGATCCAGGGAATGCCGAATTTCTTGGTGACACCAAGTGACCAGTAGAGTATGGGATCGGCTATGACACAAGATACAGGAGGTCCAGTGTTGTTGAGCCTCTGAATAAGTTCTTCCAACTCCTCTCCCATGTTTTCCACAGAACGCATATGATCCAAGAACCTGCCTGACCTATCGAAATTGAGAGGCAGTCCATCGGAGATTTGAGCAGAGCGAATGTTAAGAACCAGATTTCGGGCACCCAGATGGATAAGATCGGCCTCATTAGACTGAGCTTTAGGATCGAATCCACTAGACTGGCTGGAATTGGAATGAGCGTTAGTTATTTGAGAGTGGGTTTGATTAGTTGTGACAATGGTGACTATAAGGCCTGAAGAAGCAAGCTTTTCTGCTAAGTGCTTCATGGGAATTATGTGACTCTGCAATGGCACCGGAATAACCAGAGCATGCATGATTGTAGCTAAAGGTTCGGAATTGGAACCCATGGCTTAAAATGATTTGGTGAAATCCGAGCAGCAAAAAACACATATCTATATCTGAACAACTGCTGCAGTGAAAGGAATCCATAAAAAACGTGTCGAACTGAGGGAATTCCAATTTTATTTTCGTCATTTAGCAGTACAGTATTACTTTTAATTCTCCAATGAACAGATTCCGTATAATAAACCAGTTGAAAAAGCCATGAAATCACAACCTGTAGGCTCATCGTCGTATCTTTTAAAAAGGAGATGTGATGCATTCACATCAAAGAAGAAGACTGCCTGGACACTAACCAGTGAAATCTTTTTAACGTTCACGTCGAAGATCGAAAGCAGGGCAACCAAATCTCGTTGGCAGATTTTTGTAGGGATTCTTCGCATTTTTGTTTGAATCTAAGTTTGTAATCAGACAATGATCAGGTTACTGTGGTTAAAAGAAAAATAGTTGTAAATCAATTAGTTTTTATTTGAAAAAGTAATACTAGTGTAGTAGTATAGTCACAAGTAAAGTGGTAGGTGAACAAGATAGGGTAGCCAACTACTTAGTTTTGTGGAGATAGTTGGTTTTTTTAGTGGATAATAAGGATGGTAAACCGTCGGCTAACAATAACGGTTTGGCCTAACCCCAAAGGACTCAAGGCTCGAACTCCGTGACCTCCCCCGTACCGAGAGAGTGTTCGCACGTCTTAACAATTGAGCTAACCCTTAGGGCAAAGGGCTCTAGATAGTTGGTTCTTAAACAAAAAGCTAAACATTAAACTAATTAATATAAACTTAAAACAAATATTATTTAATAAAAATACCATTTTTCTTAACCACCAATGGTGGATTCTTAAACAAAAGCTAAACATTAAACTAATTAATATAAACATAAAGAAATATTATTTAATAAACATACCCTTTTTCTTAACCACCACCTAACTTAGCTTATTTAAATCTTAATCAAGATGCATTTGAGCATATAACAAGATACGACGACTATGAAATGAATCCCCATTGTACACTTGTTACACTCACTTTAATCTTGTTGATCCACTTAAGAAAATCCAAAATCCCAAATAATATCAAAACACCTATCAATATAAAAATAAAATTAACTTAATTAATAACTATAGTTAATTGTTTTACTATTTTATATAAAATATGTTAAAAAATTAACTTAATTGCTATAAATAATTGTTTTACTATTTTATATGAAATATGTTATAAAATTAACTTAATTAATAGCTATGGTTAATTGTTTTACTATTTTATGTGCAATATGTTATTTTGAATTCTTACTTTTTAGTCTTTAGTTCAACATTTCAATAATTTTACTAGAAAAACTTTTCATAGTAATATGTCTTAACTTTAATTCAAAGAATCATTTACTTTATGGTCATAGAACTCTTAATACATATACATCCTAATTTATGGTCATAGAACTCTTAAGCCATATACTTATTTTTAAAGTGTCTTTTTTTAATTATTTTCATTCAACTTTCTTCCCGGTGATGTATTTAAGTGTTTTTAGATCTTTCCACCAAACAGATGCCTTATCAGTCAAGTTGTAAATCGCCATCTTTGCGTGGGATAATTGTAGAATACTTTTAGAGCCTTACTTAGTGGTTTATTCTTCTTCCTATCTGATAATTCCAAAGCATTTAGTTGTTCTTGATATTCTTGCATTCTAATCAACCTTTCATTATTTGTTTTATAACTTAGAAAGTGATGTATTTAAGTGTTTTTAGATCTTTCCACCAAATAGATGCCTTATCAGTCAAGTTGTAAATCATCATCTTCGCCTCGGATAATTGTATAATACTTTTAGAGCCTCGCCTAGTGGTTTATTCTTCTTCCTATCTGATAATTCCAAAGCATTTAGTTGTTCTTGATATTCTGGCATTCTAATCAACCTTTCATTATACCTTTCATTATTTGTTTATAACTTTGAATTTTAGCTTTTAGCTTTTAAACCTAGCATTTTTTAGTTTTGTTCCTTTAATTCCAGCCAAACCTCCCTTATTGTGCCTCTTACCTCTGTTCATTCTTGTTGTTCTAGAATTTCTTCAATTTTCCTCTATTTATCTATTCTGATTTAGTTGAACTCCAGATGGTCGGTTTCGATCGTCTTCTTAACTCAAAAATTGCCACATTCTTTTTAATTCTTCTCTAGTATCAATATTTCGAAGGGTCACAGAGTATAGTTGTTTTATAACTAATCGTAGATCATCAAAGTTGTTTGGTATATGAGGTTGGGCTCAACTTTGTAAGGTCATCTCCTTCTTGCTTTATCATTCCAAAGCATGCAATTTGTTTACACATTTTAACTATCAGTTATCTGTGATCAATTTTACGGGATTTTAAAGTTCTAAGTGTTTTAACTTCGCTTTGATACCATTTTTGTAACGCCTCTAAATCCTAAAAAAAGTTACATAATTTCACAATTATTTTATATATCTTCTTTCTCATATTTATCCCGTTTCGGGGTCAAATCCCCAGGTGGTTATGCATTGATATATAAGGGCCTTACTTGATGTCCCCATCGGGTTAGCTCCGTAATCATAGCGAACGGGGTGCGGCCCCTTCAGGTAGGCCCACTTTGATTTCTTACCATGGATGTAGCAACCCTGATAGGGGGTTTGTGAACCACATGTGAAAAAATCTTATTTCTCATATTTACATGATATTAAAATAATCATTGTACATGCAAATTGTATTTTATTAATAATGACTATGCATAATTTAATAAGTCATCTCACTATTCGATCATCTTATGAGTGTTCTTGGTCCTTAATAATTTCACATTATTTATAGGTTAGCTTCGTCTTTACTTGGTCCACATCCTTATTAAGTGTAAAATTAGTTATAGTACTACTCTTCAAAGTAGTAAGCCCTCAAGGATATACTAGAGCATCATTAAACTCTAAGAATTAATGTTGTTATACTTATTACGATCCTACAATAATATGCATATAATACAAGGATATGTATTTTAATTGCATTATAGTATATAATTTACATCTAGATATGTATACATATCTTATGTAGATCTTATGGGCGCTTCCTAGAAAGCCACCCTTCTTGTTGGCCCATGGTTACAACAAATTGTCAATGCTTCCATATGCTTTAGATTCACACTATGCAGGGTACCATTTAATGCTAAGTACTAGATCATTATGGCTAAGTACTTGATGAGTGTAATGCCCCATATTTTGATTATACATATCTACAATTTGGACATGCTATATTTTATTGCTTAATATCTGTTGGACTCAACATGACTGAGAAAACTATATATCTCAAATGATGGACCTGATTATATGTTATTACCATGTGTTATGATTATCATTTATTTTATTTAGTGATGACGGTTATATGTTTATATTGCTTTCCATAAATAAAAAAATGATAAAGATATGATGTGGTAGGTGGATACCGTTTACATGATATGGTTGATTGATTTACTGAATATCATATACACATGTGAAAGATTAAATTGTATATGAATGAATGATGATGATGATCGATTGATGGTCGAATGACAAAAATTGCTATGAATGAATGATTGAGAAATACTAACCCACAGGAGACAAGGGCTAAGCGATAGCTGGATAATTGATATGATGTGTGGAATAGTACTTATTATGCAAAAAAACCTTATTACCCAAACTGATGATATGATGACACAAACCAATATTATTGGTAGCAAGACAACATGATTTTGATAGGGTATAGACCCAGTATGTTGAGAGGGATGGAGGTATTTCCGACCCTATGTTTTATGATGCCTGAGGTCATGTAAGGGTTGTGTTGACACACGCTTCCCCAGACGTGTGACGACAATGGTCGAATGCCTGTTAGGAGAGGCTAGGTTTGTTGTTTAGCCGAAGCTACCGCTCTCTTGTTCTATATGTGTCCAGGTCGGTGAAGCCGACACCACATCATTACTAGCAGAGGAAGGATAGGGAGGATGTGGAAGTAGGATAGGATGGTAGGATATGTTAGCCAATAGGGGTTGAGGTTTTATGGCACCAAGCTAGTGGTAGCAAGTACCTTTCCCTTGAGAATAATTGATTGATTATCTATTGTGAATCTAAAGTATAATGATGTTATAACTTGATTTGTTAATTATTAATGATTGATGACGCTGAAACAATTATGTTGGATGTATGTTTATTTGGTTATATCTATGTGATCATCATGTCTTGTATGTATGATTGTTGTGTCTGCACGAATGTTATTATTTTTGTCAGTTAGTGTATATTCATAGGCTAGGTGATGTTTTCTTATAGTACATATATGATCTATCTGTGCGTTAGCCACGCACCCACACCTTGTACATGTATGCTATTATTGATGTGATAAATACTTAACACGTTAAATGATTGTAATGTTATTCTGGATAAGAGTGAGTCGTGCATTAATCGAGTTCGAATAATGATTATTTGATCATTTGGATATGAATATATAGGTCAATTTGCTTAGTTAATAGTTACATATAAGTGACTCATTAGGAATTGTCATGAGATAGTTATTGTAAATAACATAGATATTGTTCAGTGTACACCAATAGTATAGTTATGATTAACGTGTTTATCATACTGTTTAAACTATTCAAGGTGTTTTGTTTAAAATTAATTTATGTTATGCTTGTATTATGTTTTTATTTCCTTTAAACCAATTATTATTATGGTTGTTATTATTATTATTATTATTATTATTATTATTATTATTATTATTATTATTAATGATGGTGTTGTTGTTAACATGCATAATCTTATTGTTATTATAATTGTTGTCAAATAAACATAGCTTAATGGTTTTTGCATAAATGGATGAATTTATCTTGATTTTTTTATGTGAATAGTAAAAAGGAATAATATTATTATTTTAAAAACAATTGAAAGTGATTCATTATTTGATATTATTATATTCCATATTATATTTTTATTTAAACTTTAATTGTAAATCAAACAACATTGTCGAATTGGGATTTGGTTGAATAATAAAGATATGGGCATCCTCCATATGTAAAGTCAAGTTTGTATTTATTATATTATCCTATCCACATTTAAAGATCAAGCGGTGGAATAAATTCTATACTATTTAACTTGTCTCATAAGTTTAAATAAAACAAGTCATGCTTATTCTTGAATGAAAGAAAACGATAGGAAATCTATACAAATGGACAACCTTAATTGGAATTGAATTATTTCACTGCCTGAGAGAAACAGGGAATCTAAAAAACATATTTAAACATTATTTTATCCTTTATTAGTGTGATTGTATTAATGGTTTAGAATCTTGTAAACATGGAGGGCTAAGGCGGTGGAGTAAGAATGAATTTTGGAGGAGGAAAATGGCATATAAAGGAAAGGTTTCACGGAGAAGGGGGGGTTTGGTTTTATTTTGGATAATTATACTTAGTATTGTTATGAAAAGGAGGAATGTCGAGGAGGGGGAGAACTCGAAGCTTTGAGGAGGTGGGAAACTCAAAGATTGAGGACGGGGTTAACTCAAAAGAAAATTTTGGTTTTTTGAAACTGCACTATTGAACTATGGAAGGTTTCTTTCAGGATTATTGGTTTGTGGGCTCGGGTGCTAGAAAACCTATTGGTTTCCTAGGGATAGCATGATAAGAGCTGGTCGGCAAGGTGGTTTATCAATAAATGGTCAGTAAGGCTTGGCCAAAAAGGAACTATGGTAGCTACAGAACTACCTACATCGCTACATTCGCTACATTAGCCAAGTATTCTACGTGTACTAATTTGATTATTCATTTACATTTATGAATATTAATATAGAAATAAACCATTGATGAAAAATTGCATATGAAACACAATTTCTAGTTTTGCTACAAATCTTTCGTTATGGAAAATTTTAGAATACTATGATATGAATGCAAATACAAAACAGACAGAAATAAAAACAAAATTTTGATGCAAATCAAACTCGAATTATTATTAAACCAAGGTTTAGATGAAATGTTGTACATCGAATTTGATCTAGTGACTAATTTAGTGCCCTTCCACAAGGTAGAGCACTACAATCAATATAGCCCCTTGAGTGATCAGATACCTATAATCTAGCACGTTGATATCGAAGTGGTTGATACTAGCACATCCGCATTAATACCAAGAGGATGAGTGCGTCAAAAGGTCATTCACTTGGTATTAATGAGATATGTTAGTTGATAAACAATCAACAACTTATGGCATGAGTGATTAAAACATAAGCTTATATATTATTTGCAAACCATGCCATTTACCACGTGTATAATATATCTAACAATAACATGTCTCCATATCATATTATGTTATTAATCATTTTCAATTAAAAGGGTTGGAGGTATAGTTGTCTCCACACTTGAAACTCTCAGAAACGCCGCACCCACTCTCTCTAGAGCAACAATAGCAGGACCATGAAAATTCTTGTCGATTAAAAAGAAATTTCAATAAAAAAATCTTTGAATCCATCAAATACTAGGCATCAATGGACATAAAAATATAGCATCATTTGTATCATTCTCCACAAGACTCACTTACCCCATGTCAAAAGCGGTCGCTGCAAACAACAATTCCTCCATGGTCTTCTCACTAAAAGAAAGATCGAAGGTTCTTTTACATATGCACAAACACACATTAACTGTTAAAATACAGAGGAAAATCTCGAAAAAACAACTCTTGCACAAAAAATTAAAAATAATCAATGGCCTCCTGTGCTCATACCATCAAATTTGAGCTTTTTTTGCTAAAAGGAAAAAGGAATCATTGATAAGGATAAAAAATAAATTGATTAAGATCGAATGCTCACCCTTTATAACCAATGAACCATGCAACAAGAAATTTATTAGCACAAAATCAAAGATCGTAGGCCAAAACAAAGCATAGTGAAACCCGAAACCATGTGGATATTGATAGCTGACAAAATGTGACAATTACTAATACACGGAAAAATTTTCTCAGACCGAATATAAAGGCCATATCTCAATTAGTAACTCTTGATTTGTTGATCTTTGTATTTGCACCTACGCATTGAAATTCCCACAACTAAATTAGTAGAATATTAGAAACAAAAGGCTATATCTGTGTGTAGAAATTAAACAAAGAAATCGTCCATCGAAGGAAGAGATTTTATATTTATAACACCTAGTCAAATGTGATCTCAGCGACGAAGCCACCCACAATAACCAAATAGAAAGTTGTTTCATAAGTCCAAGGATCTAGAGTTCTCTGCAATAACATGCCATGCTTGTTGCTCACATACTTTTCAAGCTCGCTTTTGTTAGTTTTTCAGAATTTACTTCAAGCTAATCTAGGATCTTAACTGAGAGAACAACATGTACAGCATATCTACAGCATATCAATCATGGACATAATAATGCAAGCACACAAGAGACAATAGACACACAGAGTTTCACTGGGGAAAACCATAAAGGTGAAAAACCCCACAACTTCCTCAGAGATAGATAGAGCAATGATACAACCCAAGCATAAGAAATAGTCTTCTCCTAGCAACAACTTCTTGTAACGTCCCCATCTTGACCCTATTGCATTAAAATGTAAATGATGTAATATTGTTATAAAATCATGGTGAGGAGCTCAAGGCCAAGGCCCCGCCATCGATTTATTGATGCGTATGGTTTGCATGCTAGCAAGGCACATTGGAAATTCAAACATCATGTAAATATGCATTTTAATAAAATACCCACAACTAGCTATGCAATGCAACAAGAGATGGGGGCATGTTTTACAAGGAATTCGGAGGGAAATATTCAAACCCTTGGAGCCAATCACGTCAAGCCAAATTTCAATGAGGTAACCCATCAAACCCTCAACTACCCATGTTGACTTTTCTACCCAATCATTGATTTCTCCCAAGAAATGGTTGAGGTAGTTAATGCCTTGGGGAATGGGAGGTATGGCTATCCAAATTCAAGTATGGGCAAGCCACCCTTCATGGGAAATCACGTTTTGCTTCTTGGGAAAGAAAAGAGCCTTGAATTTCTCCCCCAAGCCATTATCCATCACCAATCTTCTCTCCCTCACGAATTGGGAGCTACCTGGGCATTTTCCAGCCACGATTTTATGGTTTTTCTTTGTTCTCTAGCTGGAAAGAGGGAGTTTGTGTGTTGAAGAGTGGTTGGGAGTATGGGATCTTGATTTGGGGTTTCATTAGGGCCATTTTGGCCATTTAGATGCCCAAACAAATACCCATGGAAAATTGGGTTGGTTCCCTGTGGACGATTTCCCCATCCATAATCCGTTTTTGGTGTGCCCACGTTTTGGGGATAATCTATGGCCATCTTGTTGTGAATTCCATTGCTAGACATGTGTATCCATGCCCAATGGTTGTGCTTGCTGTGTGAGAAATGAATATGTTGGGGTATGGGTTATGGGTATCCATTGCTTTTGCTTGAGCTTGAGAGTAAGCATCCAGAGTTCAAATGTAGCCTGATAAACCCAGCTGTGGACTGGCTTGGCTGAGATGAAATGAGTAATTGGCTGTGAATGAGCTGGAATGTCCCCTTTTCCTTGTAGAAGTCATGCCCACCTCAGGGGTGGTCTCTAAGTGCTGAAATAATAGAGGCTGGACAGAGACCTATGGTTGGGTGGAACGTTGCAGTGACATAGCTAGTTGTTTGGGACAATTTCACAATGAAGATAAGTGTTCTCTGTCTATGTATTTTACTTCTGTAATGTTTAATTGATGATTATATTGATATGATGTATGCCTATAAAATGTGTGTGGGTGATTTGTTTATTTCTGTTGTGCATATTCAATTGAGTTGCATCTGCACACAATGGTTTTTAATTGTATAAATCTAATAAATTGGCTAAGTTTTTATGAAAAGCCCCATAGATTGGCATCCTGTTCCCTTCCTTGCATTAGGACCACGGGTGGGTACATTACACTTCTCCTCCTCCACAAGTGCGCCACTCTCCAATGAGAGTATGAGTGAGAAAGTGAATGATAAAATAGTGTGCCTCCCGCACTCTATTTATACTTGACTTGACTTGCCTAATGGCCTTTACTAGGTCGGCCTTAACTTAACCACATAACATAATGCTGACAGGGCCGACCCCCAATAGGGTGGTCTAATAACCCTTTGACCCACATGACTTATACAAGGCCGACCCCACCAAGGTGGTCTAATAACCCATCAAGTATAAGTTACGACACTTACAATATAAATGACGACACTTCTGTATAGAGGAATAATAACATCTCTATAGGAATACAAACACTTCCGTATAGAGGAATAATAACATCTCTATAGGAATACAATATACATATATGAAATACATTCCGAAGTCACAAATACATCAACACTCCCTCTTAACTAGGAAGGTATTTCTTGACACAGGTCTTCTGGCACAAGTCTTCCTCTCTGGATCATCACTGTTGTTGCTATCTCAATCAATCTCCAATCTACTCGTCATAGGAAGTTCTATAGAGCCAGTCCTTTTTCATACTGGATGTAGGCCCACCACCTGCAAGTATTCATCATCTGCAGAGCCATCCCTTTTTCATGCTAGATGAACATCATCAACATCTCTGCGAGTAAGCCATCAAGTAGGTACAACACAGGACTGATTATACTGCCTCTGTAAAACTTGCAAGATATCCCAGGACTGATTACACTGCCTCTGCAAAACCTGCAAGAGCATCTCAGGACTGATCATATGCCTCTGCAAAACCTGTGTACCATACTGTCACATCATCGTCTTCATATCATCGTCATCGTCCATGGAGCACAACCCAGATGCACACACACATCACTTATATACACCGGCATGGGAGGACCTACCTACCACCATCTGGGAATGGATCTACGCTTATATCACGACCATGGGAGAACTCTCCTATCACCATGTCACCATGGAAGGAACTACCTGCCACCATGTCGGAAAGGCACAGCACTTACATCACGATCATGGGATGAATCTCCTATCACCATGTCACCATGGAAGGAACTACCTACCACCATGTCGGAAAGGAATAGCACTTACATCACGATCATGGGAGGACTCTCCTATCACCATGTCACCATGGAAGGAACTACCTGCCACCATGTCGGAAAGGAACGACAATTACATCAATGACCATGAGAGGACTCTCCTATCACCATGTCACCATGGAAGGAACTACCTACCATCATGTCAGAAAATCCCAACAGCCCTTATATCTCACCATGGGAGGACCATACCTACCACCATGTGGGAATGGCCCCAGCCCTTACATCTCACCATAGGAGGACCATACCTACCACTATGTGAGAATGGCTCCACCCCTTATATCTCACCATAGGAGGACCATACCTACCACTATGTGAGAATGGCTCCATCCCTTACATCTCACCATAGGAGGACCATACCTACCACTATGTGAGAATGGCTCATGTGCATCTGTGTCTCTGGACTCATCACTTCCCTTTGGAAGGAATCTCGATCTGAAGTACACCAAGTCTCCCTCTGAAGTATTCAAACTTCACTCTGGCCAGCGGCTTGGTCAACACATCGGCTATCTTCTCGTCTATCGCAACATACAGGAGCTTCACTGCTCCTCTCTGCACCATATCCCTGATATAGTGATATTTGATCTCAGTGTGCTTCAACCTGTCGTGGAACATCGGGTTCTCAAATAGCTTTACACAACTCTGGTTGTCACAATAGATACCAGTAGCATCCAACGGGAGATCAAATAACTTAGATAGCAGCTTCCTCAACCATACTGCCTCGCAACTAGCCAAATAAGCTGCAACATACTCTGCTTCGGTTGTACTCAGTGCTACGCAGGACTGCTTCCTGCAAAACCAAGAGATCATACCGGATCCCATACTGAAGCAGCACCCCGAAGTGCTCTTATGATCAATGGCACTGCCTGCCCAATCTGAATCAAAATAACCCTCCACGTTAAACTTTTTATTTGCCGCATACTTGAGCCCATAGTCAATTGTACCCTTCAGGTACCTCAGAATATGCTTTGCAACTATCAGGTGAACATGTCTCGGATCTGTCAGATACTGGCTCAAGGTGTTCACTGCAAAGCAGATATCTGGTCTCGTATTCGTCAGGTACATCAAGGACCCAATCATCTGACGATACATCATCACATGATCATCCTGATCATCATCACATCATCATCCTGATGCATATCACATACATGATCCACCTGATACATATACAAATACATGATCCACCTGATCATATCAAGCATCCAACATGATACATATACATATACATGATCCAACTGATCATACCAAGCATCCAACATGATGCATATACATATACATGATCCAACTGATCATACAAAGCATCGAATTGATGCATACACAAAGCAGTAACTGGAGCATCATCCTGATGCTCATCACACAGTGCTTACATCCACAACCATGGGAAGGATCCTCCTCTCACCATGCTCGGAATGGATCCTACAAATGTGTCCATCACTTCTTCCTCGAAGTGTCATCAATCTGAAGAACACCAAGCAAGAAAGTTGTCTTTACATCCATCTGTTGTATCTTCCATTTCATCACTTGCTTTGTATTTCTCTATGCTTCCTTCTGCAGCATGCTTGATCTTATAGATCCACTTGGAAGTCACAATAGACTTCCCTTCAGGTCTTGGGACCACATCCCAAACATCATTCTTCATGATAGACGGATCATGGCATTCTTCTCGGATCCTGGGAACTTCAATATATTCAATATCTTCAATAGATAACTTTGTTGCTGGAACAAATGTTATAGTCCTTCTTTTGTAGGTGCTCGTATACGATCTTTCCTACAAAACAAGTTAAATTGCATGATTAGAAACTTCTCATAGTTTTCAGAACAAATTCTTACATCTAAAGAAATATGTCATACAATCATGCAATTATTTTAGCCAATGCTTCAATACAACATTTATCCATATCCCGTAACTTTCTAAATGCCTTCCAATCTCTACCAGAACATTGTTAAGAGTTTTCACTACTCCCAACATGTCAGCAAAGAGGTTTCATTCTAGATAAGTAGCAATGGAATGTTGTACAGTGCCATAGGCCACTTACCCATCACATGCATATTAGTAGTATACTATTCATTAATGCAATTATTGATTTATGTAATTTCATGATTGTCGTTCATGTGATCATGAAGGCATTAATGGGCTTCCATGAGGAATGAAAAGTTATCCTAGACAATTTAGTAGGTTGACCTACTATGAGCACGTACAAATTTCTCATCTATTTGATACAATGCATATCGAAAAGAATGTGACCAAAACATTATGGCGAATATTGGATGGAAGGAGTGACAAAGAAAAAATTGTCAAAATTTGCAAAGACATTCAAGATAGCAACCATGCAATGAAAGACTTCATTCAATTTCATAGCAACAGAGAGAAAATTAATATAAACTCACTTCCATGCATGTTAACGGACCAGCAAAGTAATGTTGTAAAAGAAGTCATTCAAAAAATTAAATTTTCCACCGGATTTTGTGCGAACATGAAGAATATAATAACAAAGAAAGGTGATTTCGTGGGGGTGAAAACTCATGATTGGCATGTCTTCATGAAGGTAATTATTATGGTATATATTTAATTATTTTTGTTTTCCTATTCCAGTGAATATGGTTGGTATATTTTTTGTTCGTCTACTCTTTGTTGATAAAATGAAACGATTTGTATATTATTGTTACAGTATGTTCTACCTCTCTCTATCCCAGACAACTTCAACAACAATGTCAAGCAAATAATATATAGTCTCAAGAAATACATGATGCAAGTGGTGATTTTTTCCATGCGCTTAGTGTTTGTTTAATTCAACATAGAACTTATATTTGATTTTCGTTCTTTAATTCATGTTACGTAATATAATGTTTTTTTCCTTTAATCTCTTGATATTATTATCATGTCACTTGTAGATGGTTGTCATCTAAAGAATTCCATAAAGAAGACATAAAGTATTGGAGGAGAGAAATTCCTCGTCTCATGTGTGAAATGCAGAAGCATCTACCTTCGGCATTTTTCAATGCACAAGAACACTACCTCATACACCAAGTTGAGGAGATTGAACTGTGTGGACCTACGCACTCAAAGTCCATGTGGATGGTTGAGAGGCACTTGAAATTTATGAAGGGTTTGGTCAGACAATGAGCATATGCTGAGGGTTCTATGATGGAGGGATATATGGTATACCAAAACATGTTGTATATTAGTGAATATCTTCCTAAATTAGCAGAAAAGCTCAATTTATGTTGCATTTGTGATCCAGAATCCAATAAAAGTTTCGAAGGGGAGTACCCGAAGGGGAAAGGTAGATCGAGGAAGGTGAAAGGTAATATAACACATTTGACTGGTGATTTTTATGTATATATAATATCATACATATTCTATTTTTATATGCAGTATTTTGCATCAATTTAGAGAGTAATATACTTTGTTAAGTTACTATACATTTGTATTGAATTTTAATTTTATTTTCATCAAACAGTTGGTCGAGAGTGGGATGCAATTCATTTATACATCACAAACAATCTTGATTGGATGAAGGTATGGATCGAATGATGTGAACAATCTGGTCATGGAATATCATGGGAAGGTGTGGCTTCATTGGTTAAAGATGCACATCGCAATGGAGAAACCAATCTAACACAAAGGGAAATCGATTTAGCAAGAGGTTTAAAAGATAAGCAGGTAAGCATATTAATCATCCACACTATTTTTTTTTTGTAAAAAATAATGTCATTGTACGTCACGCTGATTTTTTTAATCCTTGTATGGCATTATAAACATGCAGTACTAGTTAATCATAAATATTTGATCATTATGTAATATTTTCCTGTATGGCTTGTTGTAGGTAAAACACCATAAGGCTATGTGGTGCAATGGATGTAGATATCGCACCAAAAAGTTGGATGAAACAAAGAAAACATATGATTGTGGGATATCTGCAGTCTTTGAGGTGACCAATGTTTCTTCTGGAAGTGACAGACATCCAGAACTCTCTGAAAATCGATACTATGGGTATCTGGAAGACATTCTTCAGTGTGACTTTAACTCCTTCAAGGTATTTCTGTTCGTTGTCAAATGGTACAGGTGTCGATTGAATCAATGTGATCCTGATAAAACAATAATTGAACATGATAATGGATTTACCATGGTAAATACAAGGTTGTTTGAGCCAGGAATGGAGCCCTATGTTCTTCCAACCCAATGTGAACAGGTATTTTACTCTGAGGTTCCAGATAGAGCGGGTTGGTCATTTGCTATGAGACACGATCCAAGGGGAAGACCGGTAAAGTATAACGTAGATGAAGGTAATGAAGACGTTCTCGAAGAAGAAGACGTTGTAGAAGATGATCATGATCAACATGAGTTAGATGATCATCTTCCAGAAGAAGACATTGAAGAACTTATTGAATCAGATGATGTATCAAACAATGTCCATGAAGATGATATCGACGATGACATGATGATCGTAACTAACATCGACAACGAGGATGATATGGCCAATCCTTACAGTGTTTAAGCTGGATCATCGGATGATAATACAGACGATGACTCGGATGAAGAAGATGGTGAAGACCACTGAAGTTTACGAGGTATGCAGTAATAATAAATTAACTGTTTCTTAGTGAGTTTTCATTTTCCTGTATGATATAATTAGAAACATTGCTTGTTATAGAGTATGTCAAAAAACACATTTAAAGTTTTTGTACATAGATATTTTTGTCAGGTTATGGGAAATTGAGAGTTATGTGAGGGGGGGGAGGGGCCATAAGAGCTTCCACCTTCACGTGGTTGGCCCTGTTTAGTAGAGAATATTAATTTATTGTTGAAACAGAGAGAATATTAGTAAGGAAATGTACAATTACCAAGACTCAAACATCATCATCATCATCATCATCGTCAGCTTCATCTTCATCATCATCTTCATCATCGTAATCTTTTTCTTCTTCATCATCATCTTCATCATCTTGATCCTTGTCATCATCGACATCATCATCAGAAGCATCATGTTCATCGTCGTCGTCACGACCACCATCATCATCATCATTGTGATCATCATCATCGTCATCATCATCATCATCATCATCATCATCTTCCTCATCATCATCAACATCTTCATCATCATCGTCATCATCATCGTCATCATCGATCATCGTCATCATCATCATCAACTTCATCATCATCAACTTCATCATCGTCATCATCATCAACTTCATCATCATCAACTTCATCATCGTCATCATAATCATCTTCATCATGGTCATCATCGTTGTATGATATCCGACATAGCTACCTATAAATACCAACGACATTTGTCGTCGGTGGTTTAATAGCGATCTCATCGGATTCTTTTGAAGTCAGAAGTCTGATATCCGACGAAAATTGTCATCAGTGGTATGGAGAGGTTATCGGATTCATCATCATCATCATCTTCATAATCATCATGATCATCATCTTCATAATCATCATCATCATCATCATCATCATCATCATGGGGCCAACATTGAATTTTTTTTAATATGTGTTGGCTTGGACTAAAATTTGGCATGGTTAGACTAGATGCATGCATTGATTGTGTGGGAGGGTTTCAAGACTCAAATGACTGACACTAACAATTGCAGCATCAAAAAACATACCTATAAATTAAATAATGTTATACATGGAGCCAACATTGAAATTTTTTAAATATGTGTTGGCTTGGACTGAAATTTGGCATGGTTAGACTAGATGCATGCATTGCCGGTGTGGGAGGGTTTCCAGACTCAAACATGACTTACACCAACCATTAATGGAGAATCAAAAACCATACCTATAGATGAATTAATGTGCTACATGGGGCCATCATCATCATCATCGTCATCATCATCATCATCATCATCATCTTCATCATCATCATCATCATCATCATCATCATCATCATCATCATCATCATCATCATCATGGACGTTGTCATCGTCGGACTCTTTTGAGGTCATAAGTCTGATATCCAATGCCTCTTGTCGTCGGTGGTATTGCGAGGTCGTCGGATCCATCATCATCATCATCATGGACGTTGTATAGCTATTTTTTATATTATTAACGGTTAAGATGAATATATGTTAATTTTGAATGATCATAAAATATCTTTATATCTTATTATAAAACATAATATAATTAGACAATCTCACTCTTGTAAGCTAATATAGTCCATATTAACTCAATGTAGCCAATAATTAGGTTGAAAAATAGCCAAAAGCCACTAAATGTGATGTTGGATGGAAATCATAAGTAATATTTTGAATTTAAGGTGAGTAATGAAAGATAAAGACACAAAATTAATAGAATTAATAAAATATAGATAGATTACATGTCTTAAGAAGCTAAGGAGAGAATATAATGTTTTCACTTATCATGTTTATATATATTAAAAGGATTTGGTCAATATTATACCTTAATTCAAATCGTGGAGTAGCATGTACCTTTCCTATCACTTTATTTTAAGGAGAGTAGGAAAAGAATAAAGTGCAATGTTGAAAACCTACTCACTTTTAGTGGTGAATTACATGATGATGACGCTTATGATGACAATGATGTTCTTGATGATGATGCTAATGATGATGACAATGATTATCATGATGATGACAATGATGATGATGATCGGGATGGTGGTGATGATGGCAAAGATGATGAAAATGGTTTTGTTTATGATGATGACACTAATTAATGACAACGACGATGTTAATGATGATGACGATGATGACGACAACGTTAATCGTGATACAACGTTAATTCTTAATGCATTTTTTTTATTTTCAATAAGGGTTTTTTTATAAAAAATATTTCATTTTCTAATTGAATTTCATGTCCCAAATTTGGCATTGGGTCACAATGGCCTAATCACATTGGCCATATTCATTAGAGTTTGTCAAATTGATGTTAAGGGTCAAATAATTGCCAAGGAGGAAAATTACTAGTTTCCTAGGTTTGGGGTGGAAGCTTTGGGATTTGGAATAAGCGGGATAATAAATGATGTTTGAACATTAGAATGGCATAAATATTTAATAAAGTAGCTCAATAAATATATACAATTGAAATTCAAAGTGGCATTTGATCATGAAGACACATGGAGGAAGTGGGACCCACATATGGCTAGATTTTCCCACTGCACTTGGCATCATTCTCTCACCAATTCGAATTCAAGGTGAATGGTAACATACTTGGGGGAGTTAAAAAGGTATTATTCATGGCATGACTCATCCAAGGTCGAAATATAGAGGAAGAGTAACTCCCATGGAAGAGGAAGAGGCAATTTGGAGCTAGTCAGACACTTGGGCTAGATTCCCTAGGTCTATGACAACAATGATGAAGATGCTATGAAACCTATGACATAAATCAGACCTGAAGGCTGACATATGACAAATATGAAATGCCAGGGCTAAAAATAGACTCCAAGAGGGTGCTCAAGGGTGTTAGGGCATCTAAGATGCTTCCACATGTGATTTGGTGGAAGTGGGAGACTAGGAATTGTTGTACAAGTGGCGTTCTTTGGAATCTCTTCCCAACTTGAGTTGGCATGAGTCTCTTGGAAGGAATTCGACCCATGGAGGGCATTATAAATTTATAAATGTCAATAACAAAGAATGAAACCGGCTTTTGATCATTTGTAGAATTTGCAATTGCATTTGTCTAGAGGGAGAGCTAGTGGATGACTAGTTTCTTGCCTTAGCAAATTTCGAGGGTGAAAGATTCCCATCCAAGTTGGTAATTGGAAAGGCCATTAAGACCTTTCATTTGGAGCTTTAATGGAGTCTTTATTTTCAGGTGTAAGCTACAAGGAAGCTCATGGTTTCTTCTATTGCAGCACATTCTCCCAACCATTTCCAGTTTTGATGGCATATTCTTGATCCTTGATGGAGGGCATTTTGGTGAGCTATTGTACTCTTTGGGGGATATTCTAATGCCCCATTTATTTTATGAATTAAATACTCTGTTATTCATATCCATAAAGTTTCAGGGCTAAATTCCAAGTAGAAATGTATAAATCTCATTTTTAATGAAAGAACAGTGCCATTTCCCCACTACCTTGTTGTGAACCAATGTATTGATGATGATTTTGAATGGAATGTTTCTCTGATATATTTATGATGTATGGACTTCCATTGATGATTATTACAAGTTTCATATTCATAACTTAATCATTTGAATCCATTTCACTCAGTTTATTTGCATTTGGAGAGGATTTGGTGCCATTTCCCCAAGGGTCGAATTTATGATTTTTGCTGTTGTTTGGGAGAGGGTTGGAATAGGTCTAATAATTGATTAATGGTGCATATGTAACCTTAATAGAATCCATGAGACACTCCCCGCCTCTTTTCATAATTTCGAGTGGGTTTGGAGGCATTTGGAAGGCCATTTTCAGAACTACCCTAGGGGGGATTTGAACCCCAAAGTACTAGTTAATTCCTATACTTGGTCCAGAACATTAAACAGGTTTGTAGAAGTATTTTGAGGGTCATAAATGATCATTTAACATCATATTAAAGTATTAATATAATTCATACACCTTCTCTAAATATTTGGGAGCAATTGGAGCAATTTGGGGACCTAGAGCTCAAAACTGGTCAAAGGTCTAACTAGGAAAAAAAGTGAAAAATTGCCATTTTAATCAAATTCCTAACAAGGGACATTACATTGAACTATGCTCATCCATTATTTATACAACAAGGTTATAAGTTCAATATTGTGACTTGAGCTTGTAAAAATGATTACATATGTTATTAATACATTACCTACTTGAGCAGAAATTAATCAATACTAGGGATTTAGATTAAGATCATGATTAGACATATAATTAGGACCAAGATCATCTTTGAGATTAAGTTCAAGATATAATAAATTAATAGGACTAGGATATTCTTTGAGCTCATCAAGGTAAGGATCTAACCTATGTTTAGGACCAATATCTTCCGGAGCTCAAGACCAAGATTTTTTTTTTGAAATAGAATGTTTAACCTATACCTCCAAATGAACTCTTGACACAATTTTTGACCTAACTAATAGAATTCATGTAATAAATTTTGAAAAAAAAACATTATATATAATAATTAAAAAAACATTATATATAACAATTAAAAAAAACATTATATATAACAAAAAAAAACATAATATATATTTTCACAATTAGAAAAACATTATATATAACAATTAAAAAAACAAACATTATATAATATATATATAACAATTAAGAAAACCCCATATGCATTTCATAAAACCAAAACATAAACCCTGCGCATGAGTTTTCAATTTGGTCGACCTACTCTCATTCTCCACCTGCTCTCAACATTCTCTCAACCAGAGGCATTGTGCCATTGTGACATGGGAGAGGGAGTGACCCGATTAGCAAGAAGTTGGAGTGACCCGACGTGCAAAAAATGGGCCGAGAGGTGGTTTGGACCAGTGGATAGTTTTCATTTTTGGGTGTGGTTTCGACTAGTGGATAGTGGGAGAGGCAGTTTGTAATTGCTGCAAGGGAGAGGGAGTGAACCAACAAGCAAGCTATGGGAGTGCCCCGACGAGCAAGCAGTGGGAGAGGAGGTTTGCAATTACAGAAGGGGATCAGAGGGAGTCCAAGCATAGAAACTATAAGAGGAGCCGAAAATGCCTCCCAAGTCTGTGAGTACCAAGCCCTAATTCAATCTACATTGGGGTTTCTATCTTCCAAGAGGGTTTCATTTCTAATTCAATCTACATTTGTAATATCGCGAATTTTGACTGATTATGTTTATGTTATATATTGGGTGTAAGCCCCGATGGATATGTTGTATCTATGACATACTTATAATTGGGCATGGAACCTAACTGATGCAGAGTTATTGATATGTATTGGACATGAAAACCCCGTTGTACTTGGTTGATGTTTATCATGAGATATGGGTATAAACCCTAAAATAATGAGATGTTCTTTGATTATACTGTGCAGAGTCTTATTATGCATGACTGACCCTTACGATGTGTTGAGCGTAAGATCTGGGGCACATGGATGACCTATGTGCTGGGCGTAAGCCCCGATGCACATAGAGGATTTTTATCATGTACTGGGCGTAAGCCCCGATGTACATAGAGTGTTGGGCATAATCCCTGAAGCACTCCAAGATTGATAATGAATACCGGATCCGAGGCCATTTGTATATTCTAGATGTGCTTCAAAACCATATTCTAGTACTAGTGTTGAGCGGGAGGCTCTGGAATTGCACTAGCGTAACGCCCATGTGAGAGTGTTGAGTTAAAAGCTCTGAAGAGCACTCGGGGTTACAGGATCTTAAAACTGTGGAGTCGAGAAGACTCTGAATAGCACTTTTATTCATCACATTTATTTAAATTGCTTAAATGAATCATCTTCTATCTGTCATCAAGCACTGCGGGAACTACCATGTTAAACGAGGGAATCCAACATGCAAGTGAGAGACCTAGAGGTACCTAACCAAGCTAGCTATCCAAGATTTCCAAAAGACCCATCCAAAGAGTTGAACCTTGTCCTTAATATTTAAAAGAAGTATCATGAGAGATACATAAATAAATCAGATTAAAGTACCATAACTTAATTATTGAATGATTAAAGAATAGTCTTATGTGAATGACATGTATAAAGAGCTATAAAGTTAATATTATTATTATGAGTATTAATAATAATGTTATTATTATTTATGTATAAATATATGTATATTGCATAAAGTTTATCCATAGAAAGGCTATCACATTAAAATTAATATTATTATTAATTGTGTTAGTATTAGTAAAAATATATTTATTATTATTTCCATTTTAAGAAATACTTTAAGTTACAACAAAGTAAAAGTACCAGTTAAACAAGGAGAAGATATTTAAGTAGATATCTTTTAAATATATTATAGTTCATTTTAAATTTAAAAAAAAAAACTAAATATATAATTATTCCAACTGCTATATTACTTTTCCCAAAACAAGATTTCACCTATAAAAGAGGGTAGACCCCAAAAAGAAAGACATCTTTTTCATTATCATTCTCTTATGGTAATAGAAGAGAATTTTGCTGCAAGAACTGAAGCAGTCCCTCATTAAAATTCCAGATCTGATTCAGCAGTTGAACCTAGGGCCTTTACTTCTCTCATTGCATGTTGGAACCAGCTTGGGGGGATCCAGTTAGAACCAGGAACGGTCTAAGGTTCATGGTTGGGAGCAACATGGTAGTCCCAAATTTATTCAGTTAAGGATTATTATATAGGTCAGCTAAGTCAATACATTTTTTATTAACTAGTGTTGGAGTGTGTAGGTTTGCAAAGGAGGATCAAACTTCGAGAACCAGGTATGAATCACAATCTCACCATATAATTCTATTTCTATGTTAGGGTAGAAAGTAAACATATAGGATTTATGTTTCTGTACTTCATGGATTAATTTTCAATCATTAATTCTGGTTACATCTCTGCTTAAAATTGTTGCATGAATCTAGCAGGGCTAGCCTAGCTAGCATGTGTTAGATTACCCTTCTCAATGAGTTGTTAGAAACACAATTTTCCTTTTTTTATATTACTGTTCTGGTACCTCTATAAAAACTAACGACAATAGTAGTTTTGAAAACCTTGTCACCACTCATTTAAAATATATTCATTTATGAGGAATTAGATTTTAAATCTTTATTTTTACAAACTAGCATTTAGACTTCTTTGAAGAACCCATAACGATCTTTGTAGTAAATACATTTGTTTCTTTCTGTTTTTCATAAATTTCAAGAAGTAAACCAAGCAAACATAGGCACAGTTTTGGTTCCATTTGTCTATCCACTTAAATGCTAGGTTCGCTAAGTTTCAACCCTCAGTTTACGAATACCTACTGTCCACATAAACTCACGAGTCAACAAACTCTATTTAAATATGATAACTCTAGGCTTAAGCTTCTCCTTATTCCTTTCCTAACTAACAGGAAATCGATTCTACATTCAGGCGAAACCATGCAAGTGTAGCCTATTATTTGAGACGATTCTTTTAGTTGAATCTCTCATTTGAAAACCACACGAATCTCTGCATACTAAAGCTACAAACGCAGATCTTGTACTCACTTAAGTTCACCAAAAGGAAACGTTACGGGACTACCTTTCTATCTGTGGTACAATGTTTCCACCTACTTTAAAGAAAAACAAATCAATGTCGGTTACAACAGTCAAACTTATCCGATAAGGATTTTCTTTGAGCATTAAACAAGATCAATAAATGTCGTGTCAGGTATCGATTTTTTCCTCTGCCAAACGTTCCAAGGAATTTTTGCGTTGCTGGTATCTTGGGTAGGAAGCATAAAAACCATTCCCTTAAACTTATAGTCAAAGCAACCATTCATTCACGATTTAGTCTCCTACCCAAGGGTTTATAGTTTCCAGCTTATTAATATTTCCTCATTAGAGAATTAAAAATCAAACCCTCGCTTAGAACAGAGCTACGCTCTCACCGTGGATTTCTTCACCCACATAATCAGTTATTACAAATTACAAAGGTAAATAAAACACAAATAGAGGACAGCGCAGATTCAGGAAAAGACGCAAGTACTTTCTCCCAGACACTTTTATTCATTCAAAACCCCAAAACATGAACACTATAGGTACACCATTTAGGCCTTAAGAA
Organism: Larix kaempferi; assembly: GCA_027924585.1. Lineage (NCBI taxonomy): Eukaryota > Viridiplantae > Streptophyta > Pinopsida > Pinales > Pinaceae > Larix > Larix kaempferi. The sequence continues at coordinate 9,284,014 of BSBM01000893.1, forward strand.
GTTTTACAGTGCCATAAAATTTACCTACAGAAGCAAATCTAAATCCTCTATGAGTCACCTCATAAGAGTAAACATTTTTCCAGCTCAATAGATGTCCAGGTCAAAACGACCCTCTTAAAACTTCAAAAGCACTTACAGTGAGCCAAGCGACACATCAATTTACATTTAAAAGCTCAGAACAACATAGAGCTTGCAACCAGAATGGAGACAGGAAGGATTGAGTATTTGAAAGGGCTGGGCTTACTAAACTAATGTCGGATTCCAAGTCGGCAACCACTGTTAACATCCAAGCAGAGCGTACCATAAGTTAGAACCGGTGAGGAAAACGAAAGGAGCCATAAGTTAAACCGGAGATAAAACAAATGACCATCGGTTGAAATTGAAGAGTTGCTTAAAGTATTGGAAGGGGTTTACCTATCATTTTAAACGCAGCATTTCTCCCATCGCCTCGCCACCATATCTACGCTAGCACTTCCCTGAGCATAGCTCAGGTCAGGGTGCACTCAAAACCAGAACTTGAAATGAAAAACGTTAATGCTAGAGGAACAAAAGCTTAAACCCTTCCTCCAAGATGGTAGTTGAACCACGTGATATTCCTTATGGAGCATTCAATGCTATAGCTAGCATCCACTAGCACTAATTTTTCACCCATGCTATATTAAGTTAGGGTAATAGTGTTAAAACCACAACCTTGTTTTTGTCATGACCAAATCCTTCTTTTCAACAAGCTATCCCTTAGGCTTTTTCTCTTCTTAGGACAAGGACTTGTTGGGTAATAAACATGGGTAGTTTAGAATTGAGTCCTTTGGTGGATTTCGTACCTGCAACATGAAATTTAAGAAATGCTTTAGCAAGAAAATTTGTTAAGTAAGACTGGAGTCGTCCAAAGACCCATTCCTTACCCATCCATGGTCCCGCAAGTAAACGGGTCTAGATCACCCAAGACATTCTTACTCTCCTCAGAAAGTCCCATCAGACCTGAGTTTAAGAAATAAACAAATTCAAACCTTTAAAGATAATACCAAGCATGCATTTAGGATTACGAACAAGAAATCACTATAGAAGAGCATTAAGGTGGTGCACCAATGAAGTAAAGGCATCGAACGACATAGACAACAATAACTGGTGTTTCTTGTCTTACATTATGCTTCTTTTTCCTCATCTTTTCCGCAGAGAGTTCTATGTTACGAAATCAACATTTATAAAACGTAGTCTCTCATTTCTTCATTTAAAACTAGCATAACTTCCTACTACCGAATTTAAACTAATCACATTACTTGCTTAAGACAATATTAATAGTAAGTGAAAATTTTTAAATTTTTACTGTTTTTAGGGACATTACAAGTGGTATCAGTGCCCAGCTACAGTACTAAGAGACCTATTGGGCTCATTACAGAAAAACATCCGTTGCAGATACATTTATTTCATAATTTACTTATGACTTTCTTTTTATAGATATACATATAAACTAACAGAATTATGTTCTCATGATTTGGTGAAATGTTTTAGATACAAATACAACAATATTTCGAATGCAGAAATGCAGCTGCTACAGGAGTGCCTTCAAACAATATATGTGTATGAATTCTTTTACAAACACTAACAAAATTGGTGTTTTACTGACAGGCCAAAATGTTCATTATCTTACTGACCTGCATAATGTATTTATGACAAAAATAAACTGAACTCGTATGACACTTAGATATTTGTTTTTTATATATATAGTCCAGGAAGTAGAAAGGACTACCAAGGAATGGTAATGTTATTTACTCGGACATATATTTTGGTCTCAATTTAAGATAATAAGGATTACAGCCTTTAGCTAGGTAAACCGAAGAATAAATACTAACATGTTCACCTCCTGCAAAAACGTGAAGTCATGCATGCATAGAAATTATCTTCTACATAGAAGGTTAGAAACAAAAACATCAAAAGAACCTCAAACAGGATTACCACACAACGACAGGGTGCATCCACAATTTAGTAAGGTATAAGAGGTTACACATAAGAAAGAGGGACGTAAGTCATTTATAAAGAATACTTGAAACCTGTGATAAAGGTCAGGACGAGTAAAGGCATGAAAATAAACCCAAAACTCAGCAATTTTAGCTAGATACAGCAGAATGCATTGACCTTTAGTTAGTAATTGAAGACAAATGCTCACAGACGCTGCACCATAAATCATAAAGTACCAAAGAAGCATAAAATAAATTTCGAGGAAAACAGGTTGTTAAGGAGTACCTGCTTAGGCAAGGTATACGATATAGAGATAGAAATAACTACCATCCTTACATGAGTAGCAATCTAGGATATGCTTTTAGCCTATATTATAAAGAATCATAGGAGAATTAAACCATTCGGATACCTAGAGTCGGAAGCGTGAACTAGAAATATTTATATACCTGTGACACATAAAGGGCACATATGGGTGCAAAAGACTCCACCAAACCCTTGCGAACCAAGAGTAATACATGGGGTAATAATGGTATAACTATTAGCAAGATGATTGATTTACAACTAGATTAATCATAGTCAACTGCATGAATAAAATAATATATTTTAGAGAAGGAAACAAAATCCTATTATGAGGAATGTTAGGTGAAATTAATAAATATCTGCATAAAACTCAACTTAAGAAATTAAAACTTGTTGTAATAACTGACACAAGCCTATTGCAAGATACTAGGAGTACCCTGTTTGGGTTAGAAAGATGCTTAGCATGTTTAAAATAAACCTAGGGTGTTAAGCCAAATTTTGGAAAAAGATTGATATGACCTAAGGTTGAGTCAAGAAGGAACCTCCAAACACATAAATAGTCTTGGACTGCACCATTTCATATAAACCCAGATCATTGTAAAGATATTCATCATGACCACTAGAATAGGTCCGAGATAAAATGCCATAGCCGTGTCTTATGTTCCTAGGCTGAACTACCTACGTAAGTATATGTTAGTACTATTACAACTACAAGTTTTCAAATTATGATTTGATTCATGACATGCTTACTTCGCAGGTGCAAACGTTTTGAAAAACCTACGGGATGGGCTAATAACCAAACCTTGTAACTACCCTACTTTTGGTAATAAAGATAAGAAACTTACGTAAAGTTGGGCTTAGGAAACACTGAGTTTAACACATCCCATTTGAATGAAGCTAGTACACTCTAAACACACCAGAATTGTTTATGATCATGTTATATATATGTATGCATTTTTATGCTTGGATTTTGCGCAGTTCACATTATGAACACTAAAATATTTCCTTTCAAAGTAGAGAATAACTAAGGGTACTTGGAAAAGAAGTGTCATACCCAGAAATTGAATGTTATTCCTGATGTTCTAAGCTGATTTCTTAAATGAACCATATACAATTATGTGCAACAGAAAGATATTTCTGATTTCTGAAGTAAACCATACGCAAGTTGTGTGCAAAGAAATGTTATTCCCAATGTTCTAAACTGATTTCTGAAATGAACCATATACAATTATGGGCAATAGAAAGATATTTCTGATTTATGAAGTAAACCATACGCAAGTTCTGTGCAAAGAAATGTTATTCCTTATGTTATAGACTAATTTCTGAAATGAACCATATACAATTATGTGCAACAAAAAGTTATTTCTGATTTCTGAGATGAACCACATACGATTATGTGCAACAGAAAGATATTTCTGATTTATGAAGTTAACCATACGCAAGTTGTGTGCAAAGAAAAACATTATTCCTTATGTTCTAAACTGATTTTTGAAATGGACCATATACAATTATGTGCAACAAAAAGTTATTTTTGATTCTTGAAGTGAACCAGATGCAAGTTGTGTGCAAAGAAAAGTTATTTCTTATATTCTAAACTGATTTCTGAAGTAAAACCATATGCGAATTATGTGCAAAAGAAAGCTATTACTAATTCTGAAGGGAACCATATCCAAATTATGTGCAAATGAAAGTTATTACTTATATTCTAGAGTGACTATCTGCATTTTGTTTCAACGAGAATTATTGCTTATATCCGAAAGGACCGAACACATGTGCTTGTTGTAAAGGGAAGATTATTACTTACGTACTAAAGCTGATCATTTGAATGAATGTACCTTATGATGAAATGCTAGAAACAAATTGCGTTGTCAGAGAAAAGTATGAGTATGAAAAGCAAGAAATGTCAAGGCAGGACTAACAATAAGATGATAATGTTATCCTTGCTTATTTTACATTTTGATCAGATGTAATGAGACGGACAGTACTTTGAGGTTACTACAGGTAAGGGTTAAGGCAACCTCAAACAAGACTTGGAATTAAGCAAGAGTTTGAATGCATGGGGCCGCATGGGAGAATGAAGCTGCAATGGGTGATGCCTACCTCGCCTAGTTTCAGGTTCATTTCTAGTCCCTAGAACACTGGGACAGTGTTGTTCTAAGCGGAGAGGGATGTAATATCCCGAATTTTGACTGATTATGTTTATGTTATGTATTGGGCGTAAGCCCCGATGGATATGATGTATCTATGACATACTTATAATTGGGCATGGAACCTGACTGATGTAGAGTTATTGATATGTACTGGGCATGAAAACCCCATTGTACTTGGTTGATGTTTATCATGAGATATGGGTATAAACCCTAAAATACTGAGATGTTCTTTGATTATACTGTGTAGAGTCTTATTATGCATGACTGACCCTTATGATGTGTTGAGCGTAAGCGGGCACATGGATGACCTATGTGCTAGGCGTAAGCCCCAATGCACATAGAGGATTTTTATCATGTACTGGGCGTAAGCTCCGATGTACATAGAGTGTTGGGAATAATCCCTGGAGCACTCCAAGATTGATAATGAATACCGGATCCGAGGCCATTTGTATATTCTAGATGTGCTTCAAAACCATATTCTAGTACTAGTGTTGAGCGGGAGGCTCTGGAATTGCACTAGCGTAACGCCCATGTGAGAGTGTTGAGTTAAAAGCTCTGAAAAGCACTCGGGGTTACAGGATCTTAAAACTGTGGAGTCGAGAAGACTCTGAATAGCACTTTTATTCATCACATTTATTTAAATTGCTTAAATGAATCATCTTCTATCTATCACCAAGCACTGCGGGAACTACCATGTTAAACGAGGGAATCCAACATGCAAGAGAGAGACCTAGAGGTACCTAACCAAGCCAGCTATCCAAGATTTCCAAAAGACCCATCCAAAGAGTTGAACCTTGTCCTTAATATTTAAAAGAAGTATCATGAGAGATACATAAATAAATCAGAGAAAAGTACCATAACTTAATTATTGAATGATTAAAGAATAGTCTTATGTGAATGACATGTATAAAGGGATATAAAGTTAATATTAGTATTATGAGTATTAATAATAATGTTATTATTATTTATTTATAAATATATGTATATTGCATAAAGTTTATGCATAGAAAGGCTATCACATTACAATTAATATTATTATTAATTGTGCTAGTATCAGTAATAATATATTCATTATTATTACCAATTAAAAATTTATAATTATTTCTATTTTAAGAAATACTTTAAGTTACAACAAAGTAAAAGTACCAGTTAAACAAGGAGAAGATATTTAAGTAGATATCTTTTAAAGATATTGTAGTTCATTTTAAATTAAAAAAAAAAACTAAATATATAATTATACCAACTACTATATTACTTTTCCCAAAACCGAATTTCACCTATAAAAGAGGGCAGACCCCAAAAAGAAAGACATATTTTTCATTATCATTCTCTTATGGTAATATAGAGAATTTTGCTGCAAGAACTGAAGCAGTCCCTCATTAAAATTCCAAATCTGATTCAGCAGTTGAACCTAGGGCCTTTACTTCTCTCATTGCATGTTGGAACCAGCTCGGGGGGATCCAATTAGAACCAGGAACGGTCTAAGGGTCATGGTTGGGAGGAACATGGTAGTCCCAAAGTTATTCAGTTAAGGATTATTCTACAGGTCAGCTAAGTCAATACATTTTTTATTAACTAGTGTTGGAGTGTGTAGGTTTGCAAGGGAGGATAAAACTTCAAGAACCAGGTATGAATCACAATCTCACAATATAATTCTATTTCTATGTTAGGGTAGAAAGTAAACATATAGGATTTATGTTTCTGTACTTCATGGATTAATTTTCAATCATTAATTCGGGTTACATCTCTGCTTAAAATTGTTGCATGAATCTAGTAGGGCTAGCCTAGCTAGCCTGTGCTAGATTACCCTTCTCAATGTGTTGTTAGAAATGCAATTTTCCTTTTTTTATATTGTTGTTCTGGTACCTCTATAAAAACTAACGAAAATAGTAGTTTTCAAAACCCTGTCACCACTCATTTAAAATATATTCATTTCTGAGGAATTAGATTTTAAATCTTTATTTTTACAAACTAGCATTAAGACTTCTTTGAAGAACCCATAACGATCTTCGTAGTAAATACATTTTTGTTTCTTTCTGTTCTTCATAAATTTCAAGAAGTAAACCAAGCAAACATAGGCACAATTTTGGTTCCATTTGTCCATCCACTTAAACGCTAGGTTCGCTGAGTTTCAACCCTGAGTTTACGAATACCTACTGTCCACATAAACTCACGAGTCAACAAACTCTATTTAAATACGATTACTCTAGGCTTAAGCTTCTCCTTATTCATTTCCTAACTAATAGGAAATCGATTCTACATTCAAGCAAAACCATGCAAGTGTAGCCTATTATTTGAGACGTTTCTTTTAGTTGAATCTCTCATTTGAAAACCACACGAATCTTTGCATACTATAGCTACAAACGCAGATCATATACTCACTTAAGTTCACCAAAAGGAAACGTTACGGGACTACCTTTCTATCTGTGGTACAACGTTTCCACCCACTTTACAGAAAAACAAATCAATGTCGGTTACAACAGTCAAACTTAGCCGATAAGGCTTTTCTTTGAGCATTAAACAAGATCAATAAACGTCGTGTCAGGTATCAATTTTTTCCTCTGCCAAACATTCGAAGGACTTTTTGCGTTGCTGGTATCTTGGGTAGGAAGCATAAAAACCATTCCCTTAAACTTATAGTCAAAGCAACCATTCATTCACGATTTAGTCTCCTACCCAAGGGTTTATAGTTTCCAGCTTATTAATATTTCCTCATTAGAGAATTAAAAATCAAACCCTCGCTTAGAACAGAGCTACGCTCTCACCGTGGATTTCTTTACCCACATAATCAATTATTACAAAACTTACAAAGGTAAATAAAACACAAATAGAGGACAACGTGGATTCAGGAAATGACGCAAGTACTTTCTCCCAGACACTTTTATTCATTCAAAACTCCAAAACATGAGCACTGTAGGTACACCATTTAGGCCTTAAGAAGTTTTACAGTGCCATTAAATTTACATACATAAGCAAATCTAAATCCTCTATGAGTCACCTCATAAGAGTAAACATTTTTCCAGCTCAATAGATGTCCAAGTCAAAACGACCCTCTTAAGACTTCAAAATCACTTACAGTGAGCCAAGCGGCACATCAATTTACATTTAAAAGCTCAGAACAACATAGAGCTTGCAACTAGAATGGAGACAGGAAGGATTGAGTATTTGAAAGGGCCGGTCTTACCAAACTAATGCCGGATTCCAAGTCAGCTACCACTGTTAACATCCAAGCAGAGCGTACCATAAGTTAGAACTAGTGAGGAAAACGTAAGGAGCCATAAGTTAAACCGGAGATAAAACAAATGACCATCGATTGAAATTGAAGAGTTGCTTAAAGTATTGGAAGGGGTTTACCTATCATTTTAAACGCAGCATTTCTCCCATCGCCTCACCACCATATCTGCGTTAGCACTTCCTTGAGCATAGCTCAGGTCAGGTTGTACTCAAAACCAGAACTTGAAATGAAAACGTTAACGCTAGAGGAACAAAAGCTTAAACCCTTCCTCCAGGATGGTAGTTGAACCACGTGATATTCCTTATGGAGCATTCAATGCTACAGCTAGCATCCACTAGCGCTAATTTTTCACCCATGCTTTATTAAGTTAGGGTAATAATGTTAAAACCACAACCTTGTTTTTGTCATGACCAAATCCTTCTTTTCAACAAGTTATCCCTTAGGATTTTTCTCTTCTTAGGACAAGGACTTGTTGGGTAATAAACATGGGTAGTTTAGAATTGATTCCTTTGGTGGATTTCGTACCTGCAACATGAAATTTAAGAAATGCTTTAGCAAGAAAATTTGCTAAGTAAGATCGGATTCATCCAAAGACCCATTCCTTACCCATCCATGGTCCCGCAAGTAAACAGGTCTAGACCACCCAAGACATTCTTACTCTCCTCGGAAAGTCCCATCAGACCTGAGTTTAAGATATAAAAAAATTCAAACCTTTAAAGATAATACCAGACATGCATTTAGGATTACGAACAAGAAATCACTATAGAAGAGCATTAAGGTGGTGCACCAATGAAGTAAAGGCATCTAATAACATAGACAACAATAACTGGTGTTTCTTGTCTTACATTATGCTTCTTTTTCCTCATCGTTTCCACAGAGAGTTCTATGTTACGAAATCAACATTTATAAAACGTAGTCTCTCATTTCTTCATTTAAAACTAGCATAACTTCCTAGTACCGAATTTAAACTGATCACATTACTTGCTTAAGACAATATTAATAGTAAGTGAAAAATTTTAAATTTTTACTGTTTTTAGGGACATTACAACATTGGTGTTTCTATCTAAGTGGAATGTGGTTCGAAGTGTTGCACACATTTCATGTTTCAGTGGTATACCTATTTAATTTTGAAGTACTTTACAGTGGTCCATACTATTTTTTTATGTTGCAAACCTTGAATATCAATCTATTTTTTCCACTGCTTTCCATACCCCTACACTTCTAGAGCGGCTCATGTATCTAGAGAAACATTGCAAGGACTGTGTTAGAATGCCATGAGTAGACCTTCTCCTTCATCGCAATTAAACCACCAGATTGTTGGGATCAAGTATACCCTTAAGTTGGCTCCAAACCCTCTTTTCTGTACAATTCAACCCCAAAACTTGTTAGAATGGATCGACCCTTAGAGACACAAGTTGGTCCTGTATCAATCTTTAAAAAATACAGGTTGGACCTCATAATTTGTTATGTCTCTATTTCTATTTTGAGGCGTAAATTAGTACAACTGGATGTTGTTATTGCTAATTCATTCCCATATTTTACGTTTAGGGTTCCTTCAACCCATACACTTGCCAGAAACTTATCGAAATTGCTTCTTGACTGTTGTTATGATACAACAAGGTTTTGAGAAGTATTGACCCCCTTTTTTGTTGTTGATATACTACTACTATTGATGATGTTTGACCACTGATTTGAGGGAAAAGGAGTTTTGTTTAGTGACTAGTGCCATTCCCAACAAAACAATAAATGTACCCAATATTAATGACACTTCTATGATTTGTTTCTTTTCCATGCCTAAATTCTCATACTTGTAGTGAGATAAGTGTATTTTATTTATTGAACTTGCTAGTGATCCCCTTGTTACTTGCACTTCATTTCCCAATAAAGAAATACTATTGTATAAGATTGTCTTGATTACTAGGGCCATTGTTTGGGGTCTTTTCATCACCCATTAATACTTCACTTTTTCCCAACACTATGATTTAGAGTTTGATTATTGTTACAACTACTCACTTTGTAGTTTATGAAAAGGTGCTCCTCAAGGGATGCAACATTCCCATAACTTCCTTAGAAATGCCCAAAATCCTTTTAGGCATGTTTTATGACTGATTGAGAGCTTACAATTGTTTAGAGTATTCTGATATATTCTTATGTGGGTCATGGTTGTATCACATGTTAACATCATTTCCCAGTTTTGTTGCAAAGTTAAGCAACAACATACAGTTAATAACCTTCATATTAATTATATTATTACACTTATCATTCTATTGTTGGCATGTATTCCTATTCATTTTACACATTCAAAGTTAGCAAAGAAAAGAAAACAACAGATGATCAAGAATAGTTCTAGGCATGAACAGTTCTGGGACTGAAGCATCAAACTTGAGCCTTTGAACAGTTCTGGGACTGAAGCAACAAACTTGAGACTTTGAATAGTTCTGGGCATGATTCCTGGGTGGATCTATGTGTTGAGTAGCTGTAAAATAAATTATCGGTTAGTCCTGTGGGCTAGATAAACAATCTGGGCACATTGCAGTGTCTTAAGCAATAGTAAATAGTGTGATATCGAGGTCTAGTATTGTTCTAAGCACTTCTAGGAGCCTTATTATAAGTCACGGGTCTGTTCTATGCATAAATTCCAATAGTAGGAGGCTCGGTTTCCAAGTTTGGGCAAACTATGGATTATTTCCTTTGTCTCTCTGCCTTCATAACAACAATCAACGACATTTTAGGGCATCCCTGATTTGAGTTTTGGGCATTGCAGGGACCTGAAGTATGGTCCATCCTATGGCAAAAATGTGTCAACACACTGAGTTTGGCTTCCATCATAATGGGTGCATTAAGGGTAGAGGTGACAACAATATTTGCAGGTTTGTTCTAGGAAATCTTTTGCACAACATCACTGATGGACGTATAAGCAAGTGCATTCAAAAAATTGTAGCTTGGTTGATAGATTAGTTACAAATAAACTATTTGGGGCTATAATTATAGTGAAAGCCACTTCGCATATAAAAGGAATTTTCCGAACCCATGATTGCGATTGAGTTAAGAATATTTACACATCACCTCTCTCCACAAAACTGACCTGGCCCCAGAAGTACAACTATTGTTTCTGGAAATACCAAATCCACTCATCACCTAGTTGAAGCAACTTGGATTTTGGCACCCAGCTTAGATTTGCAATTTGGATTTTGACCTAAGCAAGATCAGGTTTTCTCTATATATCTCTGATAGCCATTTCATCTCACATATTCCCCTCCCTTGTATGTATGCAAAATTTTATTGAACTTTTCATACTACTCTACAAGGACTTTAATGTCTGAAATTGCTCAAATACCTCTAACATTTTCTTGAGAAAAAATATCCAGGTATGCCTTGAATATTCAACAATTAAATTCAAGATATATCAGTGGCTTTAGTTATGGATGGATGAGTAAATAGGCCCATCAAATCTCTGTGAACTAGCTCTAATACTTCATATGACTTAGAAAAGTTTGGGCAATGTAGAATGTGAGGAATGAGAAAGATCCAATTTGATATCTTGATTGGCATTACAAAATTGTGAAGGGTTATAAAACTATGGAAATAAATAACCCTATAAATTTTGATTTCCATTTGAAATTGGTGTGCAAAATTATCTAAAACCATCTAATAGTTAATTTTGATATCAAATAAAGTTGGCCTATAGTTGTGTTTCCAGGGGTCTTGAGTTTCAGCTTGGCAATGGTGAACCATGCCAGTCGTCACCGTTGCCATGCTGAAACTCAAGACCGCTGGCAACACTCCTCAGATCGAGTCACATTGTAATTAGTACTAGTAAATGACTTTTCTTTAAGTTCACAATTCTGTCTTGCATAATGAATGATGTAATTAGATGTATTTTATGGTTTCCTGGAGGAAGAGGAGTTGTAGGGCTCCAGGTCTTACTTAACTCTTAGGTGTGGGGTACTATTTCATACTTAACATCTCTCTAGTTTGGGAAAAATTTCAACATTTGTTTCCACATGTGAAGACTTTTATTGGTTATTATGTGGACATGGATGGTTGCTTCATTTTCCAAAGTGGACAATCTTGATGGGTGCAAACCCCCTTTGAGGACCTTGCTTGTTGAACAAGTAATCTTGACGGAATCCTTTGGAGGAGGATAATGTGGGCATCTTTTGGTTGCTTTGAGCACTTGGTGGGTTGAAATTCCATGAGTAAGGTATGGATTCACTCCTAAGGTACTAGCTCGTAATTGAGAATATCAATGGTTGGGATCAAAAGGACTACAAATCCATCCTTAATGTAAAGTCAAATAACCTTGTAGGTTGGAGCCCCCATAATGTTTTTCTTTCATGGTGCCACCATATGAGTTTTGAAAGTAAGATTAATTGGCCCCATCGCATTCTGAACTAGAACCATGTGAGATAGATCATATAACACTATTAGCATCATGATATTCCCCAGTTGTGGTTACTATTTTTTTATTAAGATCATGAACATTTATATGCAGTTTATTGTTTCTACTATCACTGTGTTTTTGTGATGAATGATTGAAGAACGTTATAAGTGTGCTTAAATAATTATGAACATTGATATATACAATTCCTTATATTTATTATCACTTTGTTTTATGTGATGAATTCATTTGCATGACTTGAGTATATCTGAAGCTCTCCTTGAGGTCCCATGAATGAACTTGAACACTTGATGCATTCATTTAATTTGGAAGAGTAGTTATAGTTTGAAAGAACTCTCTCCTTACCTTAGCTAGCATTCATTGAAAGGAAAGGATTATTTTATTCATATGCATTTGAATGGTTTGAGTCAATCATCACACCAGGAGTTGCACTTCCATCACCTCACTGAGTAATACAACCATTAAAATTTAACTCGTTAAATCAACACACTTTAACCTCGCTTGAGGATAAAAAGAATTTGGTAGTTAGGTAGGACACCGGGGATAGGCATCCAAATAATTGCCCCTTGTCATTTTCATCTGAGACATAGTTGTTGTCCTCTAGGGTACTAAAATCCTCTAGTATTTATTGACACAGTCATTGACCAGTTTGTGGAGAGGGCCTCCCGTCGTTTCGGGGGTAAGCCGCGAGGATTGGTTCCGGACGAAATTTGTGGAATACCGCACTCCACTTAGCTCCTAAGGAATATCGATCCATTGTCTTCCTTGTATTTTCTGACCACCATACTGGTGATACAAGGGTGATAAGGCAGAAGTGCCAGTATCCTTCTCCGACGTGCCATGAACGAGGTAGCTTAGTAACTTTTCTTCTAGGGCTCTTTACCCTGGATCCCTTTCGGTAGAGGGATATCCTTCCATTATTGGTCTCTCATTTTGTATTGTTCGACTTGGATTTCATCACCTTGCGAAGGATACAACTTGTTGAGGTCTCCATCTCTTAGTTAGGAGGTTTTGCTTGCTATTTCACCTTTTTAGAGGGTCTTTTTCTTTTTAGTGTTGTTTGTTGGCATTTTGGCCACTTTTCTTTCAGCTCGCTTACTGTGACACCGGTCCGAGTACAGTTTTTTTAGCTTGTTTTTTTTTCCTGCGAGCCTTGTCTTTTCCTAGCTCTCCTTCTGCACGCTCGGTTGCTTTAGGGTTTTTGAGTTCTTACACAATCAGTTACCAATTATCTGATGATGTGTGATATCCTCTTCTCCTAGGTCTTCGAGATGGTTGAGTTAGATGGTCTTCTCAAGGGACTGAACACCCCTTGATGGAGCCACTAACGCTTGACCTTAGGAGTAGTCTAGAGGACCACATGATCACATCATCTGTGTGTACCTTTCCGTTTACTGTGATGATGGTCTTTCAGGTTATATGGAACAATGGTACATTTGAGAGAGAGATGATTGGTTGTACCCCACCTTGGTTGATTGTCTTATGGTCCTTCCATTTTGTCGATAATATTTGTGTGGTACCTTTCCTTTTACCTTTTAGGTCTTTTACTCATCTTGGTATATCTTTTGATTTGTACCACCTTTTATGTTTTTGGTCATGTGGGTACTACAGTAGTTTGTCCATATTTGAGGTACACCCCCTTTGTCCAAATTGTTATGAGTCTTTATGCCCACTTCATACCACCCTCCAGACCTTAGTTAGGAAGGTTGCTTGCTATCATACCTTTTGGTGGTCCTATTTGAGTTACACAAGGTAGTTACAAGGAGCTATTGCATATAAGAGGTAGTTACAAGGAGCTATTGCATATATTTGACATTATTTGACCTTCCATCTCTTTGGCATGTCAAATAACAGGTAGTTACAAGGAGCTATTGCAATATATATTTGACCTTATTTGTACCTTCCCCACAATGGTTGATTTACTTTTGGTCCTTACACCCTGTTGTTTATTGGTCTTGTGGTAGCTTGTCCTTTCATTTTTTTGTGGTACCTTGCCTCTCATCTTTTGGGTCTTTTACTGATCTTGAGATATCCACGGGGGGTTCACTTAGTGAACTTGTTACATAACACGATCATTCGCATGATATTAAAGAATATCTCTAATTTCACTAAATATTGGAAAATCTCTCCTAAAATTTAATTGTTGAACCCCCCTCCCAATATTCCTTTCCAATTAAGAAAACCCCTTGTTTCACCATATATTGTATGTATCCATTTTTATCAACCCATTTTTAGTACCCCCTTTATATCATATTATCAAGTTGTACAAACAAGAGCCCTAACTCTCACTAGGATTGCAAGGGTGATTGATCAATTTGTAGCGTTGGATAGTGGAAGACCCAACGAAATAGTACTGGAAAGGAAAATGCGTAAAAGGAAACCCAGTCAAGAGGTCAACATAACAAAGAATGTAAATGGATGATAGTCCAATAGTTAGTGCAATGCTTAGAAAAGATGAGAATTGTAGATGTTTCACACCATAGTTTGTCAATCTACCAATTTTATATTATGTAAATATAAGTATAGTCATAGAGAGCTCATGTTTTCTAGAAGCTTAATAATTTAAACTCCATAAAAATTCAAAAATGAAACCTTTTCGTGGATGGACTCCCCTACCTTCCTATCAAAACAAACATCATTGATGTTTGAACCCAAATGAACATAGAAAAATTTCTCTTACTTTCCAATAACACCATATGATCATGTGCATAGCTTGGATTTTGTTCACTCACAAGATGCAATGAATTTCCTCCACTTCCTCTACATTTATTCTTGCAATCAAGGGAATTAACAACATTTAGTTACCTTTTCTTGGGTTATATCTAGTGTTTTTTTTTAATCTTTATTGGAGACAGAAAAATCTCCATTGTCAGGTTTCAAGCATGGAATAGTTGCAAAGATACACAGATGGTGAAACTTATATGATACCATTTCATGGTAACGATAACCCATAGGGTATGTAAATAAGGATTAATATTTTCACCTATGTTCATGTCAGTTTCAATACTATATTAAGAGAAATGCCTTGCATATAAGAATTGAAATTACAATTATGAATGTGCCAAATATAACTCAATCTAAAAACTATCGCTAACTGGAAATGTGAAAATGTTACAGAAGAATACAAAAAGTTGAAAGAAATAATTGGTCAAGAAAGATTGATCTAACTTTTCTTGGTGCCAATGAGCCAAGAAAGATTGATATCACTTTTTTGGGTTGTCATGGAGTAAGGTTTGATTGAATCTCAATACCCACCTTAAACCCAACCTAAAAACTTAAGAGTTAGATCTTTTACTTGAATGCCTACAAAAAATACAATACAATTATTCAACTCTGGAACTCCCAATTAACTACATCTCTTAACTTAAAGATGAAAAAAAATATAACATCAATTCAAACCAAGCCTAAATAAGCTATTGAATGAGTATGGATCAAAGCCAGTAATCCGAAGAGACTTCCATTCATATTATTATTCGTACACTATTATCATATTTATGCAAAACTTAGGATCATAAGCAATATCAAATAAAAATGGAGGGTCCTTAAGTTTTAGGTGGGTATGAATTGAGCCCACGATTTGGAGGTATGAATCCATCCCATGATTTGGAGGTTATTCCTCATCCCACCCAAATAAAATAACCCCCAATATTTATATTACTATGTCAAATTAAAAACCCCCCTTGACCCCTTAATACAAGGCAATATATTTTTGAGGATTTTAAGAGTATTCAAACCCCCAATATGAATGGACGTGATATGATATTGCCTCGCTAGTGAATCCCCCGTGGAGATATCTTTTGATTTGTACCTTTCCTTTTACCTTTTGGGCCTTTTTCTCATCTTGGTATATCTTTTGATTTGTACCACCTTTTATGTTTTTGGTCTTGTGGGTACTATGGTAGTTTGTCCACATTTGAGGTACACCCCCTTTGTCCAAGTTGTTATGAGTCTTTATACCCACTTCGTACCACCCTCCAGACCTTAGTTAGGAAGGTTGCTTGCTATCATACCTTTTGGTGATCCTATTTGAGTTACAAGAGGTAGTTACAAGGAGCTATTGCATATATTTGACATTATTTGACCTTCCATCTCTTTGGCATGTCAAATAACAAGTAGTTACAAGGATCTATTGCAATATATATTTGGCCTTATTTGTACCTTCCCCACAATGGTTGATTTACTTTTGGTCCCAAGGGTTATGAGTCTAATTTATACCCACTGTTTTCTTTTTTACTTGTACCTTACTGGTTGGTGTTTTGACCCTTTGGTTGGTCCTTATACCTTACTGGGGGCCATGAGTCTATTTGGCCTCAGTCTGCTGGCTGTCAGCTCATCTTTATTGTGATTGTACTAAGTCTTTTGACTGTCATTGACTTTCTTTGATTGACCGTACCATAGCCCAGTCATCTCTCTCTCTCTGGTTCGTACTAACCCAATAATAGGGTCACTTGGTTCCTAGAGTTGACTGGCCTCTAAGAGGCACAGTCATTTCTGAAAGTAACTCTTCTGAGTATATTACAGGAAACGTTTACACCCAGGTAATCAAATATGTGTTGGTTATAAGACTTAAGTAATAAAATTGTTGGTAATCAAATACGTGGTAAATAATTTGAATTAAGTAGTTAAGGCTTGTCCTGTCAGACAAAATTGTTGGTAATCAAATTATATTTGTTGGTAAAGAATTTTAAGGGTGGTGGAACTCGGCCTCGATTGAACTTGTGAGGAAAATTATCTTGGAGAATAAGTGTCCTGACAGAAAACTGAGTAGAACTATGACTTTATTTGTCGAACCATGACCTTATCATAACTAGAACAGATTGCTCCAGTCTTCCATTTTTGCTAAACAACACAATAAAATTTGAAACATCAAAAGGAAAGTTTGCAAGATGGCAAGCATTGTATTGATGTTATAACTGTATTGTTCATGAGCACATTTCTAGGAAAGCAAAAAGCATTCCTGACTTTTTAACAAGAGAATATTTGACACAGAAGTATGTTGTTAATTTTTAACAACCGAGTTTGAAGCAAGCTAGCCTGAAACAAGCAATCCTGGTGCAAGCAAGCCCGACGCAAGCGAGAGTAGAAGGTCAAAGCGGAATCCAATGGGCCCATAACCCACAAGTAAACATGGAAATATCTACTTGGACCGATGGAAAACATCAGATCTATAAAATTGATGATAATATGATGTGGTTGGATTATATGCAAGACTAGAAACCTAGGTGGGAGTTGAGACATACTAAAGTATTAGATGCTAACTTACATGGATCTGATGCTTTTATTAGACTAGTGCTAGAACTCAGAAGAATGCCTATGGGATCCAGTATTGTACCAGAGATGATTTACAACAACTCCCTGAGAAAAGCAGCCAATGCAAGCAATTGGTTAACAAACCTCTACCATGATATTACCTTAATCTCGACAGAGGTCTCTACACGTCACCCCAGGCTACAACTAGACCAACAATACTATTGTATTAACCGGATACATTCTTTGGAAGCATGGCCACATCAAGATGCTAGTCTCTGGTTTCCAAGTACCGCACACACTTATGAAAAATATAAAAAATTATGGTGGAAATTCTTGAGAAAAGAAAATACAGATAGAACATATTATACCATGCTAAAGTTTGGACTTCAAATTCCACAAATCTATGAGGATCCTTCATTCTACGTCCCTGATTGGATGAGAGACTGGTGCAGTCATTCGGCATCAACCTGGCAGCATTAGAACCACCTGTTATCAATAATCTAAAACGGGAAGTTGGAGAATCTCTCGAATAGGTCAAAGATATTTTGTAGACAAAGATTATTGAGGATCAAATCCTTGGGTACTACATTAAATACAAAGAACAATGGCTTGTCAAAACCTGCATAGACGTCCACATGCATCATAATAGACATGTGGTTTGGAGGTCTATTTATTCAAAGGCATGGTGCACTAAATCCAACGTCTTTCGAGAAATATATGGTCCCCCATACTCCAATGATTTGTATATATCCCAAAAGTATTTGGCTATGAGTAGGGCTTGTCCATTTAGATTGTCATGAAGATTGAAAAGAAAGTCTTTGTAACTATGTCATGATAATATAAAGAAAGCCCTACTTTTCTCTGTGTCAATATGATTAAAAATCTATGTTATGAATTAAATACCCTAAGTCAATATTACAAGTAATTGTCCAAAGGCAGCATTAGTTGGGAGTATGACTGAAAGCTACCATTTTTCAAAAACAGCTTACATGTTTACGGTTCCGTTTTTGCTTGATTCAATTACTTTCAATCATCTAAGAAGACCATGCTTGAATAAGATTATACAAGTTCCACAACATTATATAAAATACTGTTTTTGAAGATTTGTGAACACTTATTAACCACCTAAAAGATCTTACTTTTGAAAGTCATAAAAAATTTTAGACATTTTCCATAATGGTTAGTGATTTTTATTTTATATTATTATTGCTGAATATAAATATCGTACTAAATGTGACTGGACTTCAATTACCGAGTTGATGAACCCAAACTGATGGGATGAGAGAGACTTTAGGGCCATGACGACAAAGATGATAGTTGGATGGTTTGATATGGGTTTCAAGACCTAAAGGAGCAATAAAAGAAAGCTCATAATTGCGTCAATTTATACTCATAAGAAAGATAAAGTGATCATCTTCCTCATAGCTTGAATTCCTACATGTTGAGAAAGGAAATGAGGATCAAGTAACATTATAAAAGGCGTTACACGTCACCTTTTAAGAGGCGCTATATGCCTTGCGGTCGTATCTAAACTTTTTTCCCATGGTGCAGGTAGAACCAAACAGGTATTTGTCAGATCTATCTTCCTCGAGCAAGGGGATTTTAGGAAGGCTAGAGTAAAGTGAGACATCCAGTAGGTCTAGAAGAGTTGTATCAACTAGATGTCAAAAGACCAGAAGAAAATTCGATAAATGCAATGAATTTTTTCACGGTTGAAGGGGGTCATGTTCCTATGGTGATGAGACAAAAGACAACCTCTAGGTGCCCTTGAGGTACAGACATTTAGTGAAACAATGGGTACCCAAGGATCAACCGAACACAGATTTTTGTGTGAACGAGAGGATATATCGAATAGCACCGTCATAAATACATGGTTTTGAGTTGTTCAACATGGATGGCATAAGGGTCCCTTACAACACATGTACATAATTGATGGAGTATGTTGGACCCTGTTACAGCTACACAGATTGGATGTACCTGGTCCAATTTACAAAAAGTATGTGTAGTTATGGATTGTCAACAAACTATTTACAGTTGAAAGACAAAAATCAAAATAAAGGAGCAACATTGTACATGGACGGAAGGCCAAAGGCCAAAGGGAATATTGTGGGATTTATAAATAGTACACAACCAGGGTCTACAATTAAGCAACCAAACTGTGAATTTGAGGGGTGTGAAGGAAACCGTGTTTTTGTAGTTGCCATTAAATCAATATCTGCAGGGGAAGAGTTTCTTATTAATTACAATTTGAACCGATTAAATACAAAAAAGGTTACTATGGGAGTGGTACATATAAAAATTTACCCAACCTTTTATTAATGAATTTAACATATTAAGGATTTTTTCGTTAGTTTATTTCATTTAAATTTCCCATATTTACTTCGCAGGCTAGTGATCAGGATAAAACCCTGTCAGCAAATGGTCGGAGGAGTACATATTCCTCGAGGGATCAGGTATACATCATTGTAATAGTGCAAATATAATAAGAAAAAATAGTTTTTTTTCCTTTGTTTTTTCATTATTAGTATATTGGTTTCGTTCCTATAATGTTATCTAATTATTTCGTTTAAGTAATTTTCTATATGTTTTTCATGCAGACCGGTTCTGCAAGGGTCAAAGTACCCTCGACGCAACATGTATACATATTCTTTGTAATAGTAAAAATATAATACTTAATAATAGTTTTTAATCGATGTGTTTTCTCATGATTAGTTTTGGATTCGTTTAGGTGACTTTCACTATGTTTTTTATTTAGGTATCTATAAGAGGTAGCTCCCAGATATTAGCAGATCAGGGCAAGTCACCTATGAGCATCGATCCAAGGAGTGGATCACGATCCTCTACGTTGCAGGTATAATCCATTGTAATTGTACCAATATAATACGTAGCATAATGTTTATTTTGTTATGTATTTTTCGTGTGTATACTGGTTTCGTTGTGATAATGTTTTCTCATTCTTTTTTGCAGGGGCCCAATGATCGGGGAAAGTCCACAGCTGTGGATCAGACGACACCATTATCCAAGCACCAAGTAAACCTAGTTGTAATTTTAGGAATCTATCATGCTTGATATGTTTTGTTAATATAATTTTAGGAATCTATCATGATATAACTCAATAGTGTTTTATATATTTTTGTTGCAGCCCAGTGAATCGTTGTATGAAACAGCATCAGAAGAATGTTCAGTAGATCCTGAAGTGGCTGAGATAATTAAATATTCCGACGTAATTGGTGAATCCAGAAAACTGTTTAAGATGATAGACAAATTGTTGGAAAAATATAGTGCGGAAATAATTTCTCTGCTAATCAAGTTTCCGTAGACAAGCCAGAACCTGGAAAGGATTGAATTGTTGGAACGGAAATCTGAATCCTTGGAAGTAAGTTGAGGAATCTTGATTCATAAAATAATTCATTTATAAATTTATAATTTTCTCTTTTATATGATAGTACTGAATGTGTAAGACGTGGTTTGTATTTACATAATTATCGGAGAACACACAATAGTGGTGGAGACGATGTTGGCCCCAGCGAGGCTCATGGAGAGACGTGGAATCATGAGCAAACGACTCCACGTGCTTCGACTCATTCACCATTGTTGTCAACTGAACAGTCGGCAACACATTCTGACACACCACGGACCCCAACTGTGAGCGCACCAGCCTTTAGTGACCGACGCACACCGGATCGTCCACGGGAAGTGGTCGACAACGAGAATCCTAGTAATATTGATATCGACCTAGCTGCATTTCCAGGATCTTCCCATGTCACTAGCATGGGAACAATGGAGGAAACATTTTTGTTCGACGTAGATCTTTTCCCAATAAAGATCGATAAGGTCCCAGGTAATTAATATACGGTGATCAAGTTAGTGTTTATAACTTCATTGTAATATAGCGATAAAACATTTTCTTTCAACTAATTATGATCATGGCATGATCGTTTTATAGGAAATGATGTTTTCTATAAACAAATGAATGACGCGTGCTTGGAGATATTCAGGCCCACCATCCTAGAAAGGTGGGATAAACAACCGAAATGTTTAAAATATGAACTCACTAATCGGTTGGTTGGCCTATTCGGCGACAAGACCTTCAATAAAGATGAGGTCCTGAAAAAGGCTGGACAACATGTCAAGGTTGTCCGAGACCAATATAGGACCCACCTGGAAAAAACCCTGGTATGAGCGCCCTCCAATGATTCCACTAATGGAGTGGAGAGCTATAGTGGAGGATGGAAGGGAGAGGGCTCAAAGAAGAGAAGGAAAGATAACACCAGGCACAGGGAGGTATGCAATACTTTCCGCAATGTAATTCTAAACCTTATTGTTATTGATTTCTATATCGAACTTGGAACATCTAACGTATTTCAACACTTGCATAGGTTGCCAGACACATCAAAGGCCACAAAGGCAAGACTGGAAAAAATAGGTCGGCACAAGCTTGGGCCTTGTGGTTATTTGAATTTGGCGGCACGAATTGTAAGTTTCGAAAAACCAATAATGCATACAAATAATAAATTGCAAATTATTTTTCATTTTATTGCACCGGAAAAATGTTAATTAACGACGTTATTCAAATATGCAGGCCGAACGATTCAATGAACATGCCACTGAGGAAGACATGAAGCTTGGATTCAAGCAAGGATTTGGAGCTGTTGTTGAACGCTGAAAACGCTTGTCTGGACAAACACAGTCTTCTGGTACCAATCCATCCGGTGCACAGGTAAATTGAATCTATATACTTTATTGAAGATTAACCGCTTGTGCAATCTATTCGTTATAAATACTTGACAAAAAATATTGACTCTTTTTTTAGCAGGAAAGCAATGATCCCCCTAATGTCGAGGAGGGACAACAAGAAATCGAATATCATGCTTCGAATCCTGGTAGTAAATTTATTCATATGCTACAATTTTATGTATAGCATTGCAAATGGTGAACATTAATTGTAGTTCACTATATTTCAATTGCATAGCATGTAGACGGTGAAACTGTACAGGTTGAGCCTGGACAAGAACATGAACTACATGATGTGGCCACACCAGGTAAAAAAACACCTTTGTAATGTTTTTTTTAAATGAAATACTTGTCATTACAATAGAAAAATACAACGATGTAACATTTTCACATTGTTACAGCAAATCCGAACCCCTTGCCGCAAAATCCACTTCTAGATCAACACTTTAGGATGCAGACATCACCACAAGCGCTTGATGAAGAACCAAGAACTGGAAGAGAAAGTCCAGATGAAGATGCTCCTCTTAGAGATTATTTACCACTAAAGAGAAGAAGAACTAAAAAGAAGTGACTGGAAAAATGTCTTCTAATTATTTTTTATAACAATATATCGTCCATGATTTTTGGCCTAATCAATGAATGAATGGTTTAATGGTTTAATGATTCAATGTAGTAAACTGTTACCTTTATTGAATGTCAGTTTTTATTGAATGAATGTGTTGACTAAATGAATGAATGGTTTATTGAATGTTATCTTTTATTGTATGAATGTGTTGACTGAATGAAACAATGGTTTAATGAATGTTAGCCTTTATTGAATGAATGGTAGATGAAATTTCATGATGAAATATGGATGAATTTGCACGTATTTGTTTTTTTCAAGTACATGCATTGGGTATGGGGAATTGAGAGTGATGTGAGGGGGGGGAGGGGCCATAAGAGCTTCCACCTTCACGTGGTTGGCCCTGTTCAGTAGAGAATATTAAATTATTCTTGAAACCGAGAGGAGCTCAATGAATGGCTACGATGCTGGCTTTCTACAACCCACTCGCATGTCATCTAAATTTTGACAATTTCTTGGAGCTTGTTGTGATGTTTGTTTGCTCATCATAACCAATTTTGAGTTTCCACAACTTCAAAGGCTGAGTAAATGATGCACTGGAATCAATATCCTTAACCTTCCCTTTAATTTCCTTGGAATCAATATCCTTAACCTCACATTAAACCCTTCCAAAATGGTCTATTTACCATTGAATCCTGGCTTCTGAAGCATGATATTTGCAACTAATATAGTATACACCAACAACAATTAGAAACATGTTGCTTGTTGTCAATGTTCATCATTTTTTAGGGTTGTAACTTGCCCATAATGGCTCCTCTTTATGTTCATTCTAGAGTTTTGAGAAAACCATAGATATATGAAACGATGCATTATGACAGTTCGACTTCACATCAGCCTCTTGAAATCAAGGTAAGACTTGGATACGGCGGGAGAAGTTCATATGATAGGGGGAGTAGTTGGAGCAAATGAAGTAAAAGTTCATTTGCTTCAACTACTCCGCCTATTGACTGATCTTGATATTGTGTCTTGTAAATTATCCTTGTACCTTGCCATCTTCATCAACATTTTGTTGTTGGTTTTTTCATGCTAAAATGCTCCCCCTTATGCAACTTCAAACTTCAACAAGGTTTTGTCTAGTAAATTCATAAAAGGTATGCATGCATCATCATTCCATACTCCCCCTTATATCAATCATATCATTTCTCAGTCATACTTCTTGTCAAATCAAGCTGAAAGGATATTATCTTCCACAATATCCAGTACATTGCTTCACTGAAGCATCCTTTTGCCAAGAGTATCAAGCCCGAGCTTGTCCACTTTATCCTTACCGAAAACTGATTTGACCTTCTCCAAATCTCTTATAGCATGCTGAGCACTTAGAGATGTGTAATATTCAATTTGACCATGTCTTCCTTGCATCGATAACTTCTAGCAATCTCGAGTTTGTCCACTATCTCTTTCAGCATTCTTCATTGTGACATATTTCTTAAACTCGTACTTGTCAATTATATCTATTAAATTCATAAAAGAAAATCCTACAAACATCAAGTTGCTTTTATTTCATTTGATTCAACTACTCCCCCTATCATATGAACTTCCTCGAGGGCATCACCTTCCAAATAATAATGTTTTTTTTTTTAAATTCATAACGTGGTCGGATAATTGACGACCTCACTAAAGACATTCGATGCCTTTTCCATAGCTTCGACGGCATTTGACGTCGGATTCAGCCAGTTCCATTTGTTAGAGGCGTCGGATATCCGACCACCACAATGAAGAAATCTGACTTCTTTGCCATAGCTCCGACGACATTTGACGTCAGATTCAGCCAGTTCCATTTGTTAGAGGCCTCAGATATCTGACAACCACAAAGAAGAAATCCGACATCTTTTCCATAGCTCCGATGGCATTTGATGTCGGATTCAGCCAGTTCCATTTGTAAGAGCGTCGGATATCCAACCACCACAAAGAAGAAATCCGACGTCTTTGCCATAGCTCCGACGGCATCTGACGTCGAATTGCAGCTAGTTCCATTTGTAAGAGGCATTGAATATCTGGCGTCCACAAAGAGAATATCCGACGTCGTGTGAAATTACACAAGTCGGATATTCGAATTCCATGTAGTCATATATTCGACTGTCTAGGGCATCGAATATCCGATGACTCCCAAGCCGTCGGATTGTAGCCAAATTTGGACCGACGTTAAAAAAACATGGCGGTTGTTGGATAGTCGACCACGATAGGTAGAAAAACCGACCTCTTGGCCATCGGATTTTGTGTCCAAAAAAACTACTGGTTGGATGTCAACATTCTAACCAAGCAGACATGGGAGACAATGGTGAAACCATAGTTGGCCTGGCCATTGGTACAGCTGTGATTAGCGAATCAGAGTAAAGTTACTCCACATGGTCGAGTGTACCAGCTTCCAGTCGAGAATGAGGGCCTCAAGAATTATGCAGATTTTAAGGTAATTGAAATTATGGACATTACAAGTCCCTACCCCGTGCTTCTTGGGATTGAATGGGAAATCGACAAACTAGTTGTTATCAACTTCAAAAATCGGACCATGTTGTTTGAGAATCGTGAGATGAGGGTCCTTGCACCTTTGGATCCTGCAGAAGGGCATCGATATGTTGAACCGAAACGAGATGAATTTACGGAGGGATGGGATAGCATATACAACATATTTGAGGATTACATTAATCCCACTACACACAGAGAATTGGTATGGCGCGGTGTCAGTTCGGCATTGTCGGATTTGGATGAGGCGCTCAAGAATTGGCAGAACCGGATGCATGAATTGTCATTTATAAGGTGTGCCCGGATCACACAGTCACTGCGATGGGTATCCACAGAGGAGTGCACGCTACCAACATATGAGGTATTTCCCAATTTGAGCACCTTTCTCACTGAATTTGAGGAAAAATTGGCGGAACCGCAACGTCTATTGGCCTTGGAGGAAGCGTTGAAGGCTACTCCTGCGCACTGGTGGGCGACGCACAAGTCTAATATCACAAACTGGCCATTATGTCTCCACCTAATGATGGTTAGGTTTGGCAATGCGGAAGGATATAGAGGAAGGAAGTTCGATGGAAGAAGTGACCCAAAGGCGCATTTGGCTGAGTGCAAAAGAAAATGGGGATTATGAGCAAAAGAAGAATAGGTCCATGCATTTGTTCACACATTGGATGAAGTACCACGGAGTTGGTATGTCGCAGTAGAACTGTGACGCAGAACGACTTCTTGGGAGAAGCTAACACTTGTCTTCAGCCAAACGTTTTGTTTCTCAGATGAGAACCCCTTCATCCATAGTGCACTACAAGTGATCTGCAAGAAGATATTTGAAGCAATACTGACAAAGAAACCATTAGAACTTCGGTGGACTGGGACTCCAGAAATGATGATGGAGTGCTATAACATCACAGGCAAGCTGGATTATGAGGACGATCCAAGGGCTACGCATGTACCAGACTCGGAAGGAAGTCGCAATGTCGAGGCACCATAAATACCTTCCGACAAATTCCAACAACTGCTAAATATCAAGAAAGTAAACATTGGTTCGGAGGAAAACTTGAAGTTTGCAAGCATTGGGGATTATTGGGAAAATTCCACCATTACGAAGATGACTGATCTGTTGCATGAGTTTCAGGATTTGTTCCCAATAAAATTCTCAGAGATGAAAGGAATTTTCGAGGACTTAGGAAAAATGAAGATCCCCATGAAACTCGATGTGAATCCAGTCAAGTAGCGGCCCTACCGATTGAATCCAAGGCACAAAGAGCGAGTACAGGCTGATATTGAAAGGATGTTGGAAGCAGGCATTATAGAACTAGTAGAAGAATCCGAGCGGATCAGCTCGATGGTGGTCCAGGACAAGAAAATTGGCGAAGTATGAATCTGTGTTGACTTGCGGAAATTGAACGTCGCATGCTTACATGACCTATTCCTGACACCATTCACGGATGAGGTGCTCGAAGGAGTAGGAGGTCGGGAGATCTACTCATTTACGGATGGGTTTTCAGGCTATCACCATATCAAAATCGCGAAGGAAGACTGGCATAAGACTACATTCATCACAGAATTTTGGGGCAGTATAGTCGAGGATGACCAACTGGCCACGCTGAAGGGGCAACTTAGCAAAGAAGAAGCACAGTTAGAGTCCTTTAAGGGATCGCTCAAAACTATGCCCATAATGATATGAATGACAAAGGAAGCAGAACTGAAAAGCATGCAGCAGCGTGTAACAAAGGCCCACGAAAGATAGCAACAAAGGGCCACGCACTTGGATGAGCTCCAGATGAGAGCCGAAGTTCTCATAACACGCGTGGTAGAAGTAATGAAATAGGTTAAGGAGAAATTGGAGGAAGCGCCACAGAAAGGTTGCGAACACCCAACAGAGCAGAAGGTGGGAGAATGTGTGCATATTAGAGCATCAGTGAAGGAAGTAGTTGACCAGATGAAAACTGCATACAATGAATTCCAACAGCAGCTGAATAAACCAGCGGTGTCCAGGTGAGGTGGCTCGAGGGAGAGCCACAAGTTTGTGTTGGGGGGCTGTTGGCACGGGATTAGTCCGAAGGAAGTGTGGAAGCCGACAGCTACGAAAGGGATAATTTGTGGAAGAAAGGGTCATTCGTGGAGAATGCGGAAGCGCAGAAGTAGATAGTTAGTTAGATAAGGGTCATGTGGACCATGTTGTAACCACTTAATTTTGTATAAATAGAAGTATGATTGTAAGCCTAAGGGTATGTAAGAAATCCATCGATGAATAGAATAATCGACCTTTTGAGTTCTGATCCGGTTGTTGATATGTTTTGTATCCACAATATGATGTATTGACTATTTCTACAAACGTCATTCTGCAGGTTTTAATGAATGCATGAAGATGTTCGATTATGGTTCTATCTTTGTCTTTGTTTCTGTGAGATGATGAATGCGAATGTGTCTGAGATGTTTAATGCTCTGTGGGTTTGGTAAATGTTGTTCATGCTAATAAGTAGTTAGATCATGTTGATGCGAATGTTTATCATGTGTTAATGCTGCGATTAATGAATATGCGAATGATGAAATGTTAGTGTAGTGCGGAAGGCATAATCTCTAGTTTCTGCGAGTGCAATGTGTGTTTAATGCATGTCCTCAACTCCACCGCAGAAACTTCATTCCTGCAGCCCCCTTGTGCATCTCGGGTGAGACCTCACTCGCTCTATGAGTGTTGCTGGAAAGGGTAAAACCTTTCTGGGTCGGTGCGTAAGAGAGTTTCGTTGATCGGTTGTTGACGACAGTGCGAAGTGAACCCCTGTCGACATTCGCTATGTCAACAACTCAACACATAATAAAGTAGTCCATGTGCTCCAGGGCTTATTCCCAACACATAATAAAAATTCATCTATGTGCTCCAGAGCTTATGCTCAACACATAATAAACTAATCCATGTGCTCCAAGGCTTATGCCCAACACATAATAAAAATTCATCCATGTGCTCTAGGGATTATGCCCAACATAGAATAAAAGTCATCCATGTCTCGAGATATTATTACAAATGGATTCTTAACAGATATGGTAAGTACAAGGATATATAGATAGTTTGACACTCTAATAACTTAATACTCTAACGCCCCCTGAATCACGGGGGCTTCACTCAATAAACCATTATCATAGCACGTTCGTTCGTGGCATATGAAACAATACCCCTAATTTCACTAAATATTGGAAAATACCTTCCAAAATGATTTTTTTAACCCCCTCCCAATATGCCTTCCCAATTTTATAAAACCCTTATGTTCACTAGATATTGTATGTATCAATTTTTTCATTAACATTTTTTATACCCCTTTATATTTCTACCTAGTATATTGATATGATACCCCTCTTATAACCCCACATGCATTCTACAATGCACCTTGCTTCTTTTGATGTATATTGTGGATGCACCTTACTTCACCCACAATGCAATTACTCAACCACATATCATTATGATTTGTAACATCTAATGGTCTAATGAAGAGATAGGATATCACTTCTTGTATGTCACTAGATCCAATGCACATAGTACAACATTTAGATTGCATGTTACAGTTCCCTAATCGTTGACTAAGCCTATTGTGGGATAGGTATCCAAGCCCCCAGGGCCTGTAAAAAGCTCTAGGAGGCTGACTAAACCTCCCAAGGCCTATAATAGGCATGAGTGGTTGGGTATTCAAGCCCCCAAGGCCTATCGAGGGCCTATAACAAGCCCTGGAGGCTTAGATCCTCCCAAGGCTATTGGTAACAACTGGCTGAGTGTTATTGGTAACAATTGGCTTTCGATGACAAATGTCTCTTGACTATGATCAACTGGAAACCCACTTCACCACGAAACCCCCTGGCCTCAAGCATGCCTCAAGACGCGATTTCCTGCGTACTGGTAAGCCCGAGCCTTGCCTCAACCTGATTTATCATCCAGCCGTGATCCCGCCATCTCCATTTAGCGGATATTTGTCAGCCCACCCATATAAAAAAGACCCCAAAGTATTTTTGTATTGTTACATTAAATAAAAAAAACCCTCTGCCCCTTAATATATAAGCAATATAATTTTTAGGTTTTCATGAATATTTAATACCGCAATATGAATGAACGTGGTATTATATTGCCTTCCAGTGAATCCCCCGTGCCCTGAATGGTCACATTGATAGACACACTAAATATTTTAATATACCCCTATGTAGGGGTCTAGGGATGATGGCAATGATCATTGTCACC
This sequence comes from Larix kaempferi, assembly GCA_027924585.1. Taxonomy (NCBI): domain Eukaryota; kingdom Viridiplantae; phylum Streptophyta; class Pinopsida; order Pinales; family Pinaceae; genus Larix; species Larix kaempferi. The sequence continues at coordinate 9,313,342 of BSBM01000893.1, forward strand.
ATGTCTCATTCTAGAATGTCAAAGATACTTCCTAGGTGTCTCCTTGCAAAAAATTGCCTATGCCCATGCCATTTGAAAGAATATCAAACCCCCCAAAACTTTTCCCTTATGCATTTATTTATCCCATATTTTATTCACATATCCCATTTACCCTTTAATTTCCCATCCTTTATTAATATGTGTATCTTTTCCTAAGTCCCTACCCTTTCACTTTCCCTTTTATATCATTTTCCCATTCTCCTAATTTGCTTCCTCCCTTTTATCATCTCCAAAAATAAAAATAAAAAAGAATGAAAAACTTTTTTATGCTTGTCCCTTCCTTATCCCATCAATAAAGGTGAAATAGAATAATTTTTTGTCCCTTTCAAACCCCTTTATTCCCTTTTATTGTCCCCTTTTCAAGAAAATGTATTTAAAATTCCCATTTCTAAAGTTTCATTATCCCATGATATAAGCACTATTTCCTCACATTCCATAAGTTTGTGAATTAATTTTTTTTTAAAAGTAAATATGAGAGGAGGGCACTTTTGAAGTTGTCCAAATTATTGAAGTATGTGGGCATGGAATTTTTAGTATCTTATTTGCAAATAAAAATGAAGGGATTTAAATACAAAGGTGGAATATTTTTTCATGTGGAGCTTCATGATCATGTTTATAATGGGATGGTGTCATTGGTGGTGTGCCTCTAAAAATTTGACGTGTCCTTCGATCACTAATTCATGCATTCGAGGGATCATATCAATATTCAAATATAGCATTCTCCTATAAATGACATATTTTCCCCTACCTATATAACTACTAGTGACAATAGAAACCTCAAAGGGCTTGTTGGAGTTTTCATTAAACAAAAACCTACATACTCAACTTTCCATGAAGCTACTTATGGTCATAAACCACACCCATGCCTATTATTATTGGAATTGCGGTGATGATGGGGTATTTATGGCATCAGATTCAATTACACAACCTATATTGGTGGATTAAACTCTGACTGTATACAATGAATATATGGGATTAAGGTCAAGAAATGATCATTATCGATCACCACGCGACACCATCAAAAGCCTGTTGGCACCCCAACAACCCCCCTAAAATTCTTACGATATTTTAGGGGTCCCCCATTTTAATATTTTGAAAAAACAGACCTCTTTCATTGATTCTTCGGTTTTGATTGACTGGTATAGGAGGTGTGGATAGATGGTCTCCTTTCTAGTTTGTTCATGTATTTCTTAGCTTAGTTTTCACTACATGAGCATTTGATGGTTTGACATGGTATTTGTCGTGGACATCTTTTGGCTTACTTGGAATGGTTTCGTGTTTCGATAGTTTGGTGAATTTTTTCCCTTCACTCCATAAATGAATCGATGAGAAAAGTTGGCAGATCCCAATAATGTAGTGTCCCTTTTTAATAATTTGCACAAACTAGGAAAAATTGCAATTTTTAACCAATTCAACCCTTAGACTAGTATTAACCCAACTGCTTCCGAATGGCTCCAAATGCTTCCAAATGAAGTATGAATGAGTTTGGAAGGTATTAATACATATAATTGAGGATGATGGATTTTTAACGGCACGTAAAACACTTCTGCAACATTCATTTACAATCTGGACAAAGTAGGGAAATGTACTAGTCAAATCGAGCTTCAATACCCCAGGGGTAGTGGTCAAAGATGGCTCTCCAAATGATGTTAAACCTTTCCAAATTTCAGAACAGAAGTATGGTACTGATGAATGACTTTAATGAGCTCCACAATGTATCATCAACTAGTTCTTATGAGCTTCTTCAACTCCCTTAAATCAGATGTTTATATGCAAGTCTTGGCATAGGGGGAAAGCTATTAATTTTCACCATATGTTATGAAATTCTAAATTTACGTGCCAAGGACTTGTGAAATGCTAATGAAACTTCTTTAGAACATTAATGACACTTCATACATCAACAAAATCATATATAATGACTAATACAACTCGAAATAATGGCTCTTCAAGCTCCAACAACAAGACATAGAGAAAATGGCATCATTTATGCATTGTTTGATATTTTTACATAGTTTCACTTGGTATTTAGACCTGAGAGTCTTATGAGTAGTAAATACAGAGTATATAGATTATAATACAAATAAATGAATATTCATGGAATCTCTTAAAGAGATCAGCATCTCACCAAGCGCATAATTCCTCCAGGGGCCCAAATATGCAAGAAAATGTGAAAGAGATGCAAGAACAAGTTGTAGATGAATGAACCAAGAGATTATGTGTAGCTTCAACCTATAACTAAAGACTCCATTGTAGCTCGAAATGAAAGGTTTGAATGGTCTCTCCAAAAGGTCAATCACATACAAAAGGTCATTCACATACAAAAGAGGAAGACAGGGAGAGAGATGCGAACGTCGGCACAAATTGGAGCATTTGAGGTCGACTCAATTATGTTGGACTTAGGGTCGGACATCAACATTCTGAACAAGCAGACATGGGAGACAATGGGGAAACCGCAGTTGGCCTGGTCATTGGTACAACTGCGATTAGCGAATCAAAGTAAAGTTACTCCACTTGGTCGAGTGTACCAGCTTCCAGTCGAGATTGAGGGCCTTAAGAATTATGCAGATTTTGATGTAATTGAAATTGTGGACAATACCAGTCCCTACACCGCGCTGCTAGGGATTGACTGGTAAATTGACAGCCTAGCTATTATCAACTTCAAAAAGCGGACCATGTCATTTGAGAATCGCGAGATGAGGGTCATTGCACCTCTGGATCCTGCGGAAGGGCATCGATATGTTGAATCGGCACGAGATCAATTTACGGAGGGATGGGATAGCATATACAACATATCTGAGGATTACATTAATCCCACTGTAGACGGAGAATTGGTATGGCGCAGTGTCAGTTCAACGTCGTTGGATTTGGATGAGGCGCTCGAGAATTGGCAGATTCGGATGCATGAAGTGTCATTTAGAAGGTGTGCCCATATCACACATGCACTGCGATGGGTATCCACTGAGAAGTGCACGCTACAAACATCTAAGGTATTTCCCAATTTGAGCACCTTTCTCACTGAATTTGAGGAAAAAATGTCAGAACCGCAGCATCTATTGGCCTTGGAGGAATCCTTAAAGGCTACTCCTGCACGCTAGTGAGCGGCGCACAAGTCTAATATCACAAACTGGCCACTATGTCGCCACCTAATGACGCAAGTCGCCCTACGGAAATAAGGTTCTTGCTTAACAATACACACGACACAAACCACAATGCTCACACAAACAAGGTGTAGAACAAGATGCCTAGATTGGCTTATATTACTTCTCTGAAATCAGTTACAATGTAAAATAATTGTAAGCAAATAACTAACTACAATCGACCTCAGCCGTTACAACTTAGAAGTAACTGTGGTGTGTTCTCCCTGTGTGTCAACCTCACCCTCTCCTGGTTCACCTCCAGAACTCTAAGCTATGGTTCGATCTCAACACTCTGCACTAGGCTAGTGTGACTCTTCACAACTCTCTTGGCTCTGCGATTGCTCTGCTTTGATCTGCTTCCTCTTCTCTCAGCTCTCTTCTTGCCATCTTCAGAATGAAGGTCTTTTTTCCTCTTCTACTCTACAGGTGTTGTTTCCAAGATTATTACAATCCCGAGACATGCGTTCCCTCCATTCGCTGATCCTATCCAAATCCTGCGAATCTACACTGTCAACTTCTAGATGTGCTATACAACCTCCGTCCATGACATCCTCTGTCACGTCCTTCACCAACTCGCCATAACTGTCATAACTTCCTCAGCAACCCCGAACAGCTACTAAGTACAGTTCATTGAATTTCTGTCCGATCGACCCTGCAATAGCAATACAGTCCCATCTCGACTGCCCCGTCGGTTTGCTCCTTTCCCAATGTATCTAGCTTCTCCAAACCCTGTCATGTCGTAGCTCAACCACTTGTCGACTACCCTACCTCTTACATCGCTCATGATCTGTCGACCATTTCCTGTCGATCCTCGACCTCTTGCGACATCCGCTGGTCCTTCAGTCGATCGCGTTCCGACTGCTTCTGCTCGACTTACTGACTTCGACAAGTCAATCTGCTTCCCACACCAGTGGTCATCGGCACTCCCGCTGGTCGGCTCTCCTCGGTCGATGAACTTCCACTAATCTTCCTAGGTCCCGATGCTCCTGCATCAGTCTCCCCAGGTGGAAAAGAATCTGACTGCTCCGTCAGTCTTCTGAACTCTTCTTCGAAAATCCACGTCGCTTTCTGCAACTCATCATTTGTCTATCGCACCAAGTATTCCTTCATGTGCAATCTATGAGTACGCCCCACTTCGCACTTATCGATTACTTCTGCGATCCCTTATTTATGTTGGTCTGGAATCTGTTATGTCCAGTCGATACTGTTTCCTTCACCCATACCGCTGCTTGACCCTTCTTCAAATTTATACAGGTCTGAGACATTGAACGTTGCTGAAATGTTCAAGTCTTCCAGCAACTCTAACACATAGGCATTGTCTGAGATCTTCTTTAGAATCCTGCATGGTCCTATCTTCTTCAGCTTCAACTTGTTGTATGTTCCTGTCGAAAATCGTTCCTTCCCAAAATATGCATAGACTAAGTCCCCTTCTTGGAATGACAATAGTCTCTTTCTCTTGTCGGCACTCAACTTGTAGGCTGCGTTACTCTTCTCAATGCGCCTTCGCACATTTTCATGAACTTCATGCATATGCTCTGCGAATGATTCTGCATCCGCGCTCTTCTTGTTTTCTATCGGCAATTCGACCAAAGCTGCCACTACATGTGGGCACCTTCCTTGAACAATCTGGAATGGGCTCATTCCTGTTGATCGATTCACAGAATTGTTATATGCAAACTCTACCTATGCTAACACATTCTCCCACTGCTTGGGTCTGTCGGCTGCTAAACATCTCAGAAGGTTTCCCAAACTTCTGTTTACAACCTCGGTCTGTCAGTCTGTCTACGGATGATATGCCGAACTAAACTCTAACTTCATGTCGAGTTTCTTCCATAGGGTCCTCCAGAAATGCCCCATGAATTTTTTATCCCTATCCGACGTGATACTCTTTGGCAACCCATGCAACCTGACTATTTCCCTAAAGAAAAGTACATCGATTCCTGTGGCATCACTTGTCTTCTTACATGGTATGAAATGTGCCATCTTCGAAAATATGTCGACTACAACAAATATTGAGTCATTCCCCTGCTGCGTCCTTGGAAATCCTAACACAAAATCCATGCTAAGATGCTCCCATGGGTTCTCCGGTACTGGCAATGGTGTATACAACCCCACGTTCTGACTCCTTCCTTTTCCCAACTGGCAAACCTGACATTGTCGAACCCATTTTCTGACATCTGTCGACATCCTTGGCTAGAAATACTTTTCGTCGATCAGCGCTTTGGTCTTGTTGATCCCAAAGTGTCCTACTAACCCTCCATTATGAAATTCTCGAATTAGGTTCTCTCTCATTGATCCTCTAGGAATACACAATTGACTTCCTCTGAACATGTAACCTTCTTGAATGAGATAAATAAAATATGGAGTCCTGTCGGTGCTCCAAGGCTCACGACACGCCTTCCATGCCTTCGCAAAATCTTCATCGACTTCATACTCCGTCTTTATCGACTCTATCCCTGATGCCTGAACAGTTATCGTGCTCAATAACGCAACTCTCCTGCTCAATGCGTCGGCAACTTTGTTCGACTTGCCCGACCTATGTCGCAACACGAACGTATATCTTTGGAGTAACTCCACCCACTTCATGTGTCTCTGATCCAACTTCAACTGAGTATTCAGATACCTCGGTGCTTGATGATTGGTGTATAACACAAATTCAGGTGGAAACAAATAATGCCTCCATTTCTTCAATGCTTGTATGATAGCATAGAATTCCTGGTCATAGACCGAATATTTTTGCTTCGCTCCACTCAATTTTTCACTGAAGTATGCAATTGGTCATCCTTCCTGGCTCAACACTGCCCCAATTGCTGTTCCACTCGCATCACAATCAACTTGGAAAACTTTGTCAAAGTCTGGGAGCACTAACACTGGGCTCTCAGTGACCTTTTCCTTCAATTTTTCAAAAGCTTCCTAGGCCTTATCCATCCACTTGAACTCGCCCTTTCTCATGCATTATGTCAATGGTGCACAAATCCGACTGAATCCCCGAATGAACTTCCGGTAGAAAATAGCAAGTCCATGGAAACTTCTCACTGCAGTCGTACTTGTCGGTTCCGACCAATCTACTATTTCCTTCACCTTCTCTGGGTCCATCTCCAACCCCATACCTGAAATTACAAATCCCAAGTACACTAACTCCTTCTTCATGAAGAAACACTTTTCCAGGTTAATCATCAGCTTCTCTCCCTGCAATCTCTGCAATACTTGTCGAATGTGCTCCAAATGTTCTGCCTTGGTCCGACTGAAAATTAGAATGTCGTCTAGATAGACTACGGCAAACTTTCCCAAAAACGGTTTCAGTACCTCATTCATCAATCTCATGAATGTACTGGGTGCATTAGTCAATTCGAATGGCATGACTAACCACTCATATAACCCTTCTCTTGTTTTGAATGTTGTCTTCCATTCACCTCCTTCTCTAACCCTGATCTGGTGATATCCACTCTTCAGGTCTAACTTCGTGAAGTATGTCGCTCCACTCAGGCAGTCCATCAAGTCATCCATCCTTGGAAATGGAAATCGATACTTGATCATGATCCAGTTGATGGCTCTGGAGTCAGTACACATCCTCCATTCACCACCCTTATTTGGTGTCAATACTGTTGGTACTGCACACGGGCTCAAAATTTCTCGGATCAATCCCCTGTCCAACAACCCTTGGACCTATCGGTTGAGCTCCTAACCCTCTACTAGACTCATCCTATATGGTGCTTTGTTTGGCAGACTTGACCCTGGAATCAAGTCGATCTAATGGGATATGCTCCTTGTCGGCGGAAATCCCGTCGGGTTCTCTTCAACCATTATGTCCTTAAACTCCTCGACTTCGACCGGAATGTTCCCCATGTCGGTCATTCCTTCGACATATGGTCCTTTTGGAATGATTGCATAACATCCCGACTGCTTTTCCTCCTCTGCAAGGAATTCCTTGGCAGTGCTCATCAACACATGTTTTTTCCCAAAGATTGCTCTCGCCGTCCTTACTGTCGGCTGGCTCTCCTCGCCTCGGCTTAAGAGTCCTTTTCACACCATTCTTCCACACTGTAACTGTGTTAGCTCAACCATCATAGATCATCTTTCGATCATCTTGCCATGGTATCCCAAACAACAAATGGCATGCATCCATGGGAACTACATCACACAGTACGTTGTCCTCCAATCCTTCAACTCTGAAGTTGATCAGGCACTGTTTGGTCACCTTAACATGGTGTCCTTTCTGCAACCATGGGATCTTGTAAGGGTGTGGGTGTTCTCGACACTTCAACCCGATCTTGTCGATGACTTCTGTCGACACAAGATTCTCTGTGCTTCCACCATCAACAATGGTCTTACATCGCCATTCTCCGATCCGCACCTTTGTTCGAAAGATCACCTTCCATTGTGTTGGTTCCATCAGATCGCGTTGATCTTCCTGGATCAAGGCTCTTTGAACCGTCAAATTCCGGTTCTTCCTTTTCTCACCTCTACTACTGTCTGATGCCGACTCTTCTCTCTCGTCGACTTGCTCATCCTTTCAACGTCTGGGTTTCGACTCTTCAGCAGCATGTAGGTTTTATGGACATTCATATGCCTTGTGACCCATTCCTCAACATTTGTAACAGATTATAGCTGGTCTGTTAACTCCTTTCTTGTCGGATGGACCACTTCAACCATACGCGCCTCAACTGCGGTTCTCACGACCATCGTGTCAGTTCTCTTGCGCTCTTTCCTTCATCGATGTCCCTTCCGTGCGTTGACTATCTTCGACACCTTCTTTCTTGTAGCCACTACCTTGACCTTTCATGGAGACAGTCTTTCCACCCCAACTAGTCATCCTACCTCTAGTCGCTGCGGACTTCCTTGACAATTTCTCTTCCACCTTCAAAGCTAACTGATAGGCTTCGCCGACTGCTCTGAATCTCGACATGCTGAGTTCATCCTGAACAGCATATTTCAGGCCATTTACATACCTGGCGACAGCTTCTTCTCCTTCATCAGTTTGTCTTGACCGAATCGACAATCGGTAGAACTCCTCCATGTACTCTTTCACGGGCATCTCTTTTTGTTGAAATTTTTGTAACTTCCGGAACAAGGAAATTGCATAGTCGCTTGGAAAGAACTTCCCCTTCAACTTGGCAACCATCCTATCCCAAGATTTGATTTTCTCCTTGCCTTTCTTGAGTCTGTCAGCCTGTACATTGTCCCACCACAATGAGGCATGACCCTTCAACCTTAGACACGCAGTCTTAACCCGTTTAGGATCCTCGATCTGCTCTACATCGAAGTATTTCTCCATCTCTCTGAACCAGTCGATCAATTTTTCTGGGTCCAGGCTTCCTGAGTATGTACGCACATCTATCTTCGTCCGACCTCTCATCTCTGTCAGAATCTTGATGAGTTTTTCCTCTGGTTATTCTGCTGCGGCTTCCCGAGCTTCCACTTCCTCGTCGTTGTGGTCTAGCACTTCAGGAATGCAACCACGCCTCTGGTTTTCTTTGATCGCTGCAACTTCATTTGTCAAATTTCGCATTGTTCGAATGCATTCGTCGAACATCTCACGATCCACTGTGACGGCTGCTGCACCACGCGCTCTTCGTCCTCAGAAATTAACGCCTCTATGAGCCATCTTCAACTTTCACTGAAAATCCTCACACCTTCAACACTGACGCAAGTCAGGTTGGTATGGTCTTCTTTTCTCCAACCGGACTCGCCTCTGGGCTCTGATACCAACTGACGCAAGTAGCCCTACGGAAATAAGGTTCTTGCTTAAAAATACACACGACACAAACCACAATGCTCACACAAACAAGGTGTAGAACAAGATGCCTGGATTGGCTTATAATACTTCTCTGAAATCGGTTACAATGTAAAATAACTGTAAGCAAATAACTAACTACAATCGGCCTTAGCCGTTACAACTTAGAAGTAATTGTGGTGTGTTCTCCCTGTGTGTCGACCTCACCCTCTCTTGGTTCACCTCCAGAACTCTGAACTATGGTTCGATCTCAACACTCTACACTCGGCCAGTGTGACTCTTCACAACTCTCTCGGCTCTGCGCTTGCTCTGCTCTGCTCTACTTCCTCTGCTCTCAGCTCTCTTCTTGCCATCTTCAGAATGAAGGTCTTTTTTCCTCTTCTACTGTGTAGGTGTTGTTTCCAAGATTATTACAATTCCAAGACACGCGTTCCCTCCATTTGCCGATCCTGTCCAAATCCTGTGAATCTGCACTGTCAACTTCTAGATGTGTTGTACAGCCTCCGTCCATGACGTCCTCTGTCACATCCTTCACCAACTCGCCATAACTGTCATAACTTCCTCAGCAACCCCGAACAGCTACTAAGTACAGTTCATTGACTTTCTATCCATTCGACCCTGCAATAGCAATACAGTCCCATCTCTACTGCCCCGTCGGTTTGCTCCTTTCCCAATGTATCTGGCTTCTCCAAACCCTGTTGTGTCGTAGCTCGACCACTTGTTGACTACCGGACCTCTTACATCGCTCATCATCTATCGACCATTTCCTGTCGATCCTCGACCTCTCGTGACATCCGCTGGTCCTTCAGTCGATCACGTTCCAACTACTTCTGCTCAACTTGTTGACTTTGACAAGTCAATCTGCTTCCCGCACCAATGGTCATCGACACTCCCGCTGGTCGGCTCTCCTCGGTCGATTAAATTCGACTGATCTACCTAGGTCCCGATGCTCCTGCATCACCTAATGACGGTTAGGTTCGAAAATGCAGAAGGATATAGCGGAAGGAATTATGATGGAAGAAGTGACCCAAAGGCGCATTTGGATGAGTACGAAAGCAAATGGGGATTATGAGCGAAAGAAGAATAGGTCCATGCATTTTTTCACACATTGGATGAAGTACCGTGGAGTTGGTATGTCGCAGCAGATCTACGACGTAGAATGACTTATTGGGAGAATCTAACACTTGGCTTCAACCAAATGTTTTGTTTCTCAGATGAGAACCCCTTCATCCATAGTGCGCTACAAGTGATCCACCGGAATATATTTGAAGCAGTACCGACAGAGCAGCCATTAGAAATTCCGTGGAATAGGACTCCAGAACTGATGATGGAGTGCTATAACATCACAGGGAATCCAGATGATGAGGATGATCTGAGGGCTACGCATGTACCAGAGTCAGAAGGAAGCCACAGTGTCAAGGCACCAGAAATACCTTCCGACAAATTCCAACAACCACTGAAGATCAAGAAAGTAAACATTGGGTCGGAGGAAAACCCGAAGTTTGCAAGCATTGGGGATTATTGGGATAATTCCACCATTGCAAAGATGACTAATCTGTTGCATGAGTCTTAGGATCTATTCCCAATGAAATTCTCAGAGATGAAAGGAATTTCTGGGGACTTAGGCACAATGAAGATCCCCATGACACCCGATGCAAATCCAGTCAAGCAGCGGCTCTACCGATTGAATCAGTGCAGTACCGATAGAGCAACCATTAGAAATTCGGTGGAATAGGACTCCAGAACTGATGATGGAGTGCTATAACATCACAGGGAAGCCGGATGATGAGGATGATCTGAGGGCTACACATGTACCAGAGTCAGAAGGAATTCGCAGTCTCGAGGCACCAGAAATACCTTCCGACAAATTCCAACAACCACTGAAGATCAAGAAAGTAAACATTGGGTTGGAGGAAAACCCGAATTTTGCAAGCATTCGGGATTATTGGGATAATTCCACCATTGCGAAGATGACTAATATGTTGCATGAGTTTCAGGATCTATTCCCAACGAAATTCTCAGAGATGAAAGGAATTTCTGGGGACTTAGGCACAATGAAGATCCCCCTGACACCCAATGTGAATCCATTCAAGCAGCGGCTCTACCAATTGAATCCAAGGCACAAAGAGCGAGTACAGGCTGATATTGAAAGGATGTTGGAAGCAGGAATTATACAACTAGTAGAATAATCCGAGTGGATCAGCCCGATGGTGGTCCAGGACAAGAAAATTGGCGAAGTCTAAATCTGTGTCGACTTGCGGAAATTGAATGTCGCATGCTTACACGACTCGTTCCCGACACCATTCATGGATTAGGTGCTCGAAGGAGTAGGAGGTCAGGAGATCTATTCATTTACGAATGGGTTTTCAGGCTATCACCAGATCAAAATCGCGAAGGAAGACCGGCATAAGACTACATTCATCACAGAATTTTGGGGCAGTATAATCGAGGATGACCAGCTGGCCACGCTGAAGGGACAACTTAGCGAAGCAGAAGCACAGATAGAGGCTGTTAAGGAATCGCTCAAAACTATGCCCACTATGATACGAATGACAAAGGAAGTGGAGCTGAAAATCATGCAGCGGCGTGTAACAAAGGCCCACGAAAGATAGCAATGAAGGGCCATGCACTTGGACGAGATCCAGACGAGAGCCGAAGTTCTCATAACACGTGTGGTAGAAGTAATGAAATAGGTTAAGGATAAACTGTAGGAAGCGCGACAGAAAAGTTGCGAACACCCAATGAAGCATCAGTTGGGAGAATGTGCGCAGATTAGAGCATCAGTGAAGGAAGTAGTTGACCAGATCAAAACTGCATACAATGAATTCCAACAGCAGTTGAACAAACTAGCAGTGTCCAACTGAGGTGGCTCGAGGGAGAGCCACAATTTTTTGTTGGGGGCATGTTGGGATGGGATTAGTCCGCAGGAAGTGCAGAAGCCAATAGCTGCGAAAGGGATAATCTGCGGAAGAAAGGGTCATTCGCGGACAACGCGGAAGCGCGGAAGTAGATAGTTAGTTAGATAAGGGTCATGTGGACCATGTTGTAACCACTTAGTTTTGTATAAATAGAAGTATGATTGTAAGCCTAAGGGTATGTAAGAAATCTATCGATGAATAGAATAATCGACCTTTTGAGTTCTGATCCGGTTGTTGGTCTGTTTTGTATCCGCGATATGATGTATTGACTGTTATTGCAAAGGTCATTCCGCAGGTTTTAATGAATGCATGAAGATGTTCCATTATGGTTCTATCTTTGTCTTTGTTTCTGTGAGATGATGAATGCGAATGTGTCTGAGATGTTTAATGCTTTGTGGGTTTGATAATGTTGTTCATGCTAATAAGTAGTTAGATCATGTTGATGCGAATGTTTATCATGTGTTAATGATGCGATTGATGAATATGCGAATGATGAAATGTTAGTATAGTGCGGAAGGCATAATATCTGGTTTCTGCGAGTGCAATGTGTGTTTAATGCATGTCCTCAACTCCATTGTGGAAACTTGGTTTGTGCGGCCCCCTTGTGCATATCGGGTGAGACCTCACTCGCTCTTTGAGTGTTGTTGTAAAGGGTAAATCCTTTATGGTCCGGTGCGTAAGGGAGTTTCGTTGATGGGTTGTTGACAACAGTGCAAAGTGAACCCCTGTCAACAGTCGTTGTGTCAACAACTCAACACATAATAAAGTAATCCATGTGCTCCAGGGCATATTCCCAACACATAATAAAAATTAATCTATGTGCTCCAAAGCTTACACTCAACACAGAATAAAGTACTCCATGTGCTCCAGGTCTTCTGCCCAACACATAATAAAAATTCATCCATGTGCTCCAGGTCTTATTCCCAACACATAATAAAAGTCATCCATGTCTTGGGATATTATTACAAATGGATTCTTACATTTATAAAAATGGTGTAGAGAAAGCAACATAGATATGGTAAGTACAAGGATATATATATAGTTTGACACTCTAATAACTTAACACTCTAACACCCCCTCAATGGTCACATTGATAGACACACTAAATATTTTAATATACCCCTATGTAGGGGTCTAAGGAATATGTCAATGATCATTGTCACCATGTCTCATTCCAGAATGTCAAAGATACTTCCTAGGTGTCTCCTTGCAAAAAATTTCCTATGCCCATGCCATTTGAAAGAATCTCAAACCCCCAAAACTTTTCCCTTATGCATTTATTTATCCCATATTTTATTCACATATCCCATTTACCCTTTAATTTCCCATCCTTTATTAATATGTGTATATTTTCCTAAGTCCCTACCCTTTCACTTTCCCTTTTATATCATTTTCCCATTCTCCTAATTCGCTTCCTCCCTTTTATCATCTCCAAAAATAAAAAATAATGAAAAACCTTTTTATGCTTATCCCTTCCTTATCCCATCAATAAAGGTGAAATAGAATAATGTTTTGTCCCTTTCAAACCCCTTTATTCCGTTTTATTGTCCCCTTTTCAAGAAAATGTATTTAAAATTCCCATTTCTAAAGTTCCATTATCCCATGATATAAGCACTATTTCCTCACATTCCATAATTTTTTATCGATTCCATAAAATATCCCTTCGCACAATTAATGGTTGTGAATTAATTATTTTTAAATAAGTAAACATGAGAGGAGGGCACTTTTGAAGTTGTCCAAATTATTCAAGGATGTGGGCATGGAATTTTTAGTATCTTATTTGCAAATAAAGCTGAAGGGATTTAAATACAAAGGTGGAATATTTTTTCATGTGGAGCTTCATGATCATGTTTATAATGGGATGGTGTCATTGGTGGTGTGCCTTTAAAAATTTGGTGTGTCCTTCGATCACTAATTCATGCAGTCGAGGGATCATATTAATATTCAAATATAGCATTCTCCTATAAATGACATATTTTCCCCTACCTATATAACTACTAGTGACAATAGAAACCTCAAAGGGATTGTTGGATTTTTCACTAAACAAGAACCTACATACTCAACTTTCCATGAGGCTACTTATGGTCATAAACCACACCCATACCTATTATTATTGGAATTGCGGTGATGATGGGGTATTTATGGCATCACATTCAATTACACAACCTATGTTGGTGGAGTAAAATCTGACTGTATACAATGAATAGACGGGATTAAGGTCAAGAAAAGATCATTATCGATCACCACGTGACACCATCAAAATTTTGTTGGCACCCCAACAACCCCCCTAAAATTCTTACGATATTTTAGGGGTCCCCCATTTCAATATTTTGAAAAAACAGACCTCTTTCATTGATTCTTCGGTTTTGATTTTCACCATATGTTATGAAATTCTAAATTTACGTGCCAAGGACTTGTGAAATGCTAATGAAACTTCTTTAGAACATTAATGACACTTCATACATCAACAAAATCATATATAATGACTAATACAACTCGAAATAATGGCTCTTCAAGCTCCAACAACAAGACATAGAGAAAATGGCATCATTTATGCATTGTTTGATATTTTTACATAGTTTCACTTGGTATTTAGACCTGAGAGTCTTATGAGAAGTAAATAAAGAGTATATAGATCATATTAAAAATAAATGAATATTCATGGACTCTCTTAAAGAGATCAACATCTCACCAAGGGCGCAATTCCTCCAGGGGCCCAAATATGCAAGAAAATGTGAAAGAGATGCAAGAACAAGTTGTAGATGAATGAAACACGAGATGCCCTATAGCTTCAACCTATAACTAAACACTCCATTTTAGCTCCAAATGAAAGGTCTGAATGGCCTCTCCAATTTCCAATTAGGATGGGAATCTTTCACCCTCGAAATTGGTGCTAAGGCAAGTAGACTATCTCTCTACTAGCTCTTCTCCCCAAATGCAAAATGTAAAATGTTCAAAAGTTGGTATTCTTCTTTGTTCCTAAATTTTATAAACTTCCTAAGGCTTCCCTAACTCGAATTCCATCCATGAGCCTCATGCCCACTCAATTTGGGAAGAGATTCCCAAGTATGCCCCTTGTTCCTTCAAATCTAGCCTCCTCCTCCACTCAATTCGAGTAGGTGTCTTTTTGGATTTTCTAACTCCTTTGTGCGCCCTCTTGGAGGATATTTTTAGCCCTGACATGTCATATATGTCATATCTTAGCCTTTAGGTCTGATTTGTGTCATAGTTGTCATAGCATCTTCATCATTGTTGTCATAGAGCTAGGGAATCTAGCCCAAGTGTCCCACTAGCTCCAAATTACCTCTTCCTTTTCCATGGGAGTTACTCTTCCTCTACATTTCGACCTCATTGATTCATTCCAAGTATTATTGATCCAGGTGGATATCGGTGGCCACCCACCTTTCCAACTAGCTCAAAACAGTTTTTTGGCAATTTCGGTAATATACTATTTTTAGCAGTTTTTTGGGTCCTGAACTTTCGGAGCCATTTTGAGGCCCTAAACGACGTTTTTTCGACATCGAATTCTTAAGTAAATATGGGTATTGCGTGCTACCATTTATCGCGTGCTGGACTTGAGATTTGTTGACCCTTTTTGTAGTCATTGAATAGATCTTTCCAACGAGATATTGTACGCCCCAAATGGAGATCGTATGCAAGAGTTACGACCCCGGGAAGTTGATGTACTAACTTACCCAAACGGGGCCCACATGAATTTTGGCACTTCGTCTCCTAGGGTTAGGTTTTTGGATGTCTAGGGTTTTTGACATTCCTGTTTATTGTAAAAGGCCTTCAGAACCTCATTGTAACCATCTTGTTCCTCTGTTGCATGAGGGCTTCCTCAAGCAACATTTTGAAAGGATCTCCTGTCCCGTCATCTTTGTTTTCTCCTGCCATGAGAGGTCACTTGGGCGTGCGAGAGCTTTTGTCCTCAAGAGAAACAAGTTTGCGACCCAATTGTTTGCACCCTGACCTCGTTGGGGACATGCATTAAGACGACAAGGAGCAGACCGTTCTGATACCACTGATCCAGATTTTATGAGCAGAACGAAATGAATACAGATTATTATGAGATGCTTAACACAAAACAACAGAGTTACAGTAAAATTGGTTTTCTATTCAATCAGGTAATAAGATAAAACTGTAAAATGCAGCGGAAAACAAGCTTGCTGGAATGGTGGCAGCTTATCTCTGGGAAGAGATGTGACGGCTGCGCTCATTCGGAACAAGATGGTTACAATGACGCTCTGAAGGCATTTTACAATAAACAGGAATTTCAAAAACCCTAGACATCCAAAAACCTAAACCTAGGAGACGAAGCGCCAAAAGTCATGTGGGCCCCGTTTGGGTAAGTTAGTACATCAACTTCCTGGGGTCGTAACTCTTGCATACGATCTCCGTTTGGGGCGTACAATAGCTCGTTGGAAAGATCTATTCAATGACTACAAAAAGGGTCAGCAAATCTTGAGTCCAGCATGCGTAAAGGTTAGGCGTGCAGTACACATATTTTCCCAAGAATTCGACGCCGAAAAAACGTCGTTTAGGGCCTCAAAATGGCTCTGGAAGTTCAGGACCCGAGAAACTGCTAAAAATAGTATATTACCGAAATTGCCAAAAAACTGTTTTGAGCCAGTTGGAAAGGTGGGTGGCCACCGATATCCACCTAGATCAATCCTCCCTTCTTAAAAAATGATGCTCCCCATCATTTCATGCTAAAAAGAGACCCATGATTACAATCTGCTAGTTACCAATGAAGAGAAGGGTTTTGTTTGGTTAACCATAACCATGATTGCATTAATATTTAAAAAAAATTGAAAATTCATGATCTTTGGTGCAGTTGATGTCTTGCCGCAAATCCATTCATAGCTTCTGATGCATGTACTAAAATTGAATTCCATTGAAGACCCATTTGAGATCTCGAAGAGACATTTCCATCTAGATAACATACTTGCTCTAGGGTGGCCGAGCGATTGAGAAAATGTTTGTTGAAGTTTAAGAGACGCGCGCACACTATTTTGCAGACATATGTTGCTTCAATCGATGATATCTCTCAAACCAGAAAGCCAACGAAATACCCATTTTAGCTGACGGAAAGAGATTTCTAATGAGATATGGTATAACCTCTGAGACATTTTTTGGAGTCTGTAGCACTTGTTTAAAGTTGTTGTACGTCTGGCTGCATTGTGTACAAACATGTACTACTTCAAACAAACATATCTCACAAACCAGAAAATGAAATGAAATTTCGTGAAATACCCATTTTAGCTGAAGGAAAGAGATTTCCAATGAGCTATGGTAGAGCCTATCATACATTATTTGGAGTCCGTAGAACATGTTTAAATTTGTTGTATGTCCGGTCGCATTATGCACAAACATGTGCTACTTCAAACAAGCATATCTCACAAACCGGGAAACGAAATGAAATTTTGTGAAATACCAGGGTACTGCGTGCCTACCCTTTTCGCGTGCCGGACTCGAGATTTGCTGACCCTTTTTGTAGTCATTGAATAGATCTTTCCAACGAGCTATTGTATGCCCCAAACAGAGATTGTATGCAAGAGTTACGACCCCGGGAAGTTGATGTACTAACTTACCCAAACGGGGCCCACATGACTTTTGGCACTTCCTCTCCTAGGGTTAGGTTTTTGGATGTCTAGGGTTTTTGAAATTCTTGTTTATTGTAAAAGACCTTCAGAGCCTCATTGTAACCATCTTGTTCCGAATGAGCGCAGCCGTCACATCTCTTCCCAGAGATAAGCCGCCACCATTCCAACAAGCTTGTTTTCCACTGCATTTTACAGTTTTAGCTTATTTCCTTATTGAATAGAAAACCAGTTTTACTGTAACTCTGTTATTTTGTGTTAAGCATCTGATAATAATCTGTATTCATTTCGTTCTGCTCATAAAATCCGGATCAATTATTCTCTTCCAGCTCCCTCAAATATAGTGGAATCCACCTTGGATTCGAATTGGTGAGAGTGGAATGCCATGTGCCATGGGGAATCTATCTTTTTTAGGGTCCCAAAACACCAATGTGTCTCCATGACCAAGTGCCATCTTATTTTCTCACCATAAATATTTATTTTTTCCCTCTTAATATATTTATTCCCAAACCAAAGTCCATTTGGATTTATTAGTCTCCTTATTCCTATTTTAATGTCTCCACACCAACCTAGGAAACTAGTAGGTTGGTGGAATTTTCCCTACTTAACATTTATTTGAATGGGGACATTACAAATAAATTAACTAATGGCTTATTTCTTAAAATATTCACCCATGTTTTGAAGGAATTTACATTTGAAGATTGGATACGATCTCACTATTTCGAATTTGACAATACTTCAACTTTTTATAAGCATTAGATTTCCATTAAAAATCATTTGATGCTTGTAATTTTGATGCATTGAAATAATTTGATTTAAGACACATATTTGAACAATTTTTTACTAGAAGTTTTTTTTTGATCCATTCTTATTTTCAAATAATACTATTATTGATCTTCTTCTTAAAATACAAAACTCACTGAAATTGGAAAAGACATCAATGATCAAGCTCTTAGTTTTTATAACTTAAAAGGATATTTAGACACTCTTTAATAGGAATAATCATTTATCCGGTTAGCATATATCTTAAACAACATCCAAATTGTATTGCTTCACTATAATAATTTTAACTTTTAAGAGTGATTATAATTTTGTTAGAATAAGAGATTATTTAAACTAGTGTAAGTTTTTCAAATTTTAATATGAATATTTTCTTTTAAAGTTAGCTTGCATAAATATTCATATTACGTTTTCATTGAAATCAACCAACTCTTTAAACTTACACTATCCAATTATGATTTTTCCTTTAACATGTGATTGACAAAATATTATCTTTTGAAATCCGTAGTTGGAGATTAGGTTTAAAAGACAAAAAAAAAAAAAAAAAAACTTATCATTATTAAAATCTTTATGAATCATTTCTTTTATATTTTTGTTCTCTTTTTATAAACAATGGTATAAAAGATATTTTATATTCATTTGAAGCTATGAAATTCTCAAAGGAGAAGATAATTAATTTCTATGCCATATTTTTGAGTGGGATAATTGCCACTTTTTTAAAGAAGGAGATAATGGAATTTCAAATTCCAATGTAAGGGTAAAATAATAACATTTGAAGGGCCACGATAATAGAAGAACCTACGTGTTAAGTTCCTACGTGTTAAGTTTCATGAATATGAATGGCATCAAAGTAAATGATGAGCTTATAATCAGATCGTTCTACTTTACGTGGAATTTCAAGTCAATTTATTTATGAAAGATAATGGGAGTTGAAGATCGTTGAGATATTTTCTCTTCGCATTGATATTTTCACCGCTAACATTTCAGAAGACGTGTCAAAGAGGTTGTTTCATCAAATCAAGTGCAAAAATCTCATCGAAACGTTTATATTTTATGGAGCTGTCACACTGCTTTTTGGGGAATTCCACGTTGATATCTACCAAAGGATCCTATGCAACCAACTCACGAAGAAGGGTTTCGTTCCAGATTGATGCGGTTGAGAGGAGTCCCTTTGAATTTAATAGATGTATAAACACTGCAAATTGTAACTCGAATAAATAAACTACCAGGTGGGTGTCTTCGTATTTCTGCTCAGTTCGTATATTGATATTTTTTCAGGATTATGATAGGGCAGGCAATGAACGTCGAGCCGAACAACAGGCGCCCTACAACTGTGAAAGAGAGAAGACATTTTTTTTACCGAAACCAATTTCTATTCTCCATACATGGTTCTACCATCCAATGTACCTGCCTACTATTAGAGTGTGACCATACCTGCAAAGAGAGGAGCCTGGATACACTTCAGATCTTAACCTTGTACGTTGAACTTTTACCTCAGTCCTCAATCCTGTGCTGTGTATGTCGATGCATATTGATTCTTTGAGTGGGATGAATACAACTATATATGGGATCGATATTGCTAGAAATTGGGGCGAGCGAAGAACCCATGTCAAATTTTGTTGGAAATCTAGAGAGAGCCCAAAATCCCAGTCAAACTCAGTTAGAAATCGAGGGCAACTAGAGGAGTTTGGAGAAATTTTACTGGAAAAGGGGGGCGAGCTTAGGATCCCATTCGAAATTTTAGTAGAAATCGGGGGCGAGCATAGGTTTTTAGGGTAATTTTAGAGGACTATTTTTTGTTTTTTGTTTTTTCATAAAATTACTCGGTCTATTTACGTTTTAGGAATGATTTTATTAATAATTTGAGGTTGAAATTTTTATTTCATTAAAAAATCATTTAGTATACAAAATTTGCCCAACCAAAAATTTAAACCCCTTTAAAATCGCCTATAGGCTATAATTCGTCCCTAAAATTATCTATGATCATCAATTACTAGGAAAAAATATTAAATGTCAGGTAGGACAAGGATGGGGTATTAATTATCCTAACACCCCCCCTTAATCAAAACTTGTGCATCCTGGGCCTGTTTACTAAGAAAAAGGTCACCCATACAATCAAATAAATGATGAAAAAATAAAAGAATTGTCCATGAACCAAGGAAATGGGGGAAAACTCATGGGAAACCCCCCCCTCAAACAAGAACAACAGGAAACTCAAACATCTTTCACATGTGCAAAAAATTTGTGAGTGAAAGACATAAATTATTGACAATCTGCTCCTATGTAGGATAGTAATGCAGGTGCTAGATTTGGATCTACTCCTTTACACAGTCAAAGCTGGATACGATCTCCTCACTACAAATCGTCCTCCAGCCCAAAAAATTTGGCAGAAAGTTTGGAACTCTAACAGCATCCCAAAAATCAATTATTTCTACTAGATATTGGCACATAACAAACAACTGTCTGCAGACAATCTAAAGCTCTGTGGAATCGAAGGACCCTCCAGATGTCATTTATGTCAAAATGCAGAAGAAATATCTCAGTACTTATTCCTTGAATGCAGTTATGCCAAACAAGTCTGGAACTTGGTTCTTGGTCCTCTTTCTAATGTCATCTCAATCCCCAAGCAAACTCAGCAAATGATAGAAAAGTGGGCCAACGGTCTTCAGGGAGCAAGAAAGAACAAACCAACATTATCCAGAATTCTAAAACTTCTCCCAATGAACATATGCTAGCAATTATGGCTGGAAAGGAACCAACGAGTTTTTGAAGGAAAAAGAAAGACAGAAAACAGAATAGTCAACAAAATCATATCTCTGACCTCAAAATCTCTGAGATCCAAGGGGATAGCAATCCAGCAACAAGAAGCCTTAATTTGGCACGAATATCAGTGGTGTCAAACCTTTACTAAAGAGAGTTCGTTTCAGTCCAAAAGGTCACCAATTATACATGAATGGGAGATAAGGAAAGATAAACAGACCTTCAACAAATGGTGGAAAAGCCAAAAAAGATACACAATCTTTTTTGATGGGGCTTCCAAAGGAAACCCAGGGGAGGAAGGCGCGGGGGGGATTATTTTTTATCCCGGAGGAAGAAAAGTTTTTGACTTCTCCTGGGGATTAGGCACAAGAACTAATAATGAAGCATAATGGTTGGCGATGCATCATTCACTTGAGTTAGCCTCCCCCTTAAACATGGCAAAGTTACAGGTAATTGGAGATTCCAGACATGTAATCCAGGCTATGAAGAATGGCTCCTCGAGAAGATCAAAGAGCCAAAAATTTCGAAGAAGAATTGAGCTTCTTCCCCTTCCCACCGACACTCTTTTTTTCCATGTCCTCAGAAGTCTTAATTCCACAGCTGATAGGCTCACTAACATTGGAGCTACATTGGAAAAAGGTCATTTATTGCAAAACCAAATTTTGGAATATAAGTTCATCCCTTAAGGAGATAGCTAATGAGTTTTAATCCAAATTTTATGGTCTTTTGGGGGCGTTCTTCCCGTTGTGGGAACCCAGCCTCACCTGCCTGCGCTTCTCTCCAGATGGCACGACTTTGCCCATGTGCCTTCACCATGGGATTTAATGCTCTCACGCTCAAGCATTTATTGCAGCAAGGCGGTTTTAGGTCTCCGTTTCGAAGCATGGAGCAGCCAAACTTTCTTTCCCTTGGCCCTGAGCTCAAGTAGTTGAGCCTCTCCATCTCAACTTTCGACCCTCGGCAACTCGAAGACGACCCTCGCGACAACAGCATACATCTCAGCAACATGGACGGGATTCGGCAAGCCATTGCCACACTCAGCCAGCTCACCTCGGAGATTAAGGTTTATTTGAGCAGGACATATTTGGTTGTTTGTTCTATTGTGGACCAAAACAAAGAGCAGAATATGGAATTCAAGTACATACACTATCGCCTCTCTTCTGTAGAGTCTCGTCTGGATGATATTGACAGGAATACCATTGATCTTTTGGGGAAGGTTGACAACATCAAAGAAAACCTCTCTGTTTTCATCAGCAAAACCCAGTTCAGTCATGTTTAGGAAGCACCATCCGTCAATCAAGGAATGTTGGAGGCTGCTTCTTTTCTGCAGTAGAACTACAGATAATTTCTCTTCTTAGAAATTTTGGAAAGTGCTATTTCCACAGGTTTCCTATGAACTCCTCTTTCTGAATGTTTTTTTTCCTATTACTATGTAAACAGTTTGTAAGGGTATATCCCAGCAAAATGAATAGAAACTCCAGGAAAACTAGAAGCAAAGACTCTAGGAGCCAAAATCCTTGTAAATTCTGCATTTTCCCTCTCTCTGAAGCAGAATCTTGGCTCCATTTTTGTAATGAATGGCTGTGCACAGCCTTATATATATATATATATATAAACTCCCATGTTTCTGTTAAAAAAACAAATATAGGATTTCTTGCGAGAAACTTCACCTCTTGGGAAGTGTATCTTTAGTTCTGGAATCCTGGAAATTGTGTTTCATTTTTCAAGTATTTGATCAACATTTGCTTGAAGTGACTGAAATGTTGATAGTGTACTAATTCAAGAATTATGATCGCAAGGAAGCTTGAGACCTTTTATTTAAGAATGAGCTGATTAAGCAAAATATGCCATTATAATACTTCATGTTTATAACATTTTATGTTGTAGGAGAGTGCCCCCTTCCCCACCCCTCCCCCTCAACACGCCAAAGGCTTAGCTCATGAAGCACGCTGCAAGAGGAACTGTTCCAGAAGTACCTTGGGAGCACACTTCTGGATTTGTCCCCACTCCCATGGTTTTTGAGGCACTCTTTGGTGCTTCCTGAGGGCTCCCAAAATGGCAATATAACTTTCTTAAAATAAAAGGGTAGACCAAATGTTATACCCTTTTAGTTAATTTTTTTATAATATCATTAATTGTTTAAGGATCTTTGAGATAGGTTCCAACCTCATCAAACCTCATTCGAGGAAAATAGAATTTCACATCCATCCAAAATTCAACAGACTTGTAATGTCCCCCATTTTGACCCTTATAATATTTTGGGCTATAATGTAAATAATGTATTCATAATTTGTATGATTCCTAGCGTGGAGCTCAAGGCCAGGGCACCACTAGTGAACGCTCAATCTAGAGGAGACAAATATTTGATATTATGCTACCCATGTGCTAGTGAACCATGGGGATTGTAAATATGCATTTTAATATAAATGCCCACAACTAGCTATGCAATGCAACAAAAGATGGGGGCATGATGTTACAAGGAATTGGGAGGGAAAATATTCAAACCTTGAGCCAATCAAGTCAAGCCAAATGTCAATGAGAGAACCCATGAACCCTCAACTACCCATATTGACTTTTGTACCCAACCATTCATTTCTCCCAAGAGTTGGTTGAGGAAGTTAATGCCTTGGGGATCGGAGAGGTATGGATGTCCAAATTTGAGTATGGGCAAGCCACCCTTCCTAGATTTTTGTGTTTGGCTTCTTGGGCAAGAAAAGAGCCACGAAATTTCCCCCAAGCCATTATTCACCTATCAGTTTACTCTCTCACGAGTTGGGACCTTCCTGGGAAGTTCCCTCCATGGTTTTGTTGTGTTTACCTTCATTTTCCTAGCTGGGAAGGGCATTTTTTCTATGGCTAACAGTGGGGGAAGAAAGGGAAAACGATTTGAGGTTTTATTGAGGCCGTTTGGCCCACTGAATTCTCATACATCTGTGGGACAAATCGGTTTTCTTCCCTGGGGTTGATTCCTTCTTCCCATAGTCCGTTTTTGGTGTGCCTGCGTTTTGGGGAAAACCCATAGACCATATCCTGTGAAACCCATTGTTGAAATGTGTATCCATGCCTAGTTTTGAGTTGTTGTGTGTAAAAGAATGTTGGGGTTGAGATGGGTATCCATTGCTTTGGGCTGTGCTGTGCTTGAGGGTTCCCTTTTCCTTGTAGATATCATGCCTAGCTCGGGGGTGGTCTCTGAGTGCTGAAAGAATATAGGTTGGGCAGAGACCTATGGCTGGGAGGAACGTTGCAGTGACATAGCTAGTTGTTTGGGATAGCATTGCATCAAGATGAGTATTTTATTGTGTGTTTACTTATGCAAATGTGTTCATTTGTTGACTATGTTAAATTGAATAACAGTCATGTAATATGTGTGTGGATGAGTTCATTTCCACTATACATGTTTGTTTGATTTCCATCTGCACACATCTCTTTTATGGCTATGAATCTAATGAGTATGGCTAAGTTTATGAAAAGCCCCATAGAATGGCATCAGGTTCCCTTCCTTGCATTGGTTCCAAGGGTGGGTACGTTACAAATGGTATCAGAGCGAAGGTTGCAACATTTGGGCCTTCATGGGCTGCTTATCAAAGCTTGTAGGGGTAAGTATGCTTCCTGCTCATTATAGACCATTGAGAAAATTTTCAAACTTTCAAATTTTTGAAAATTTTTCTAAGTGTTTTTGAAAAAATTTCTAAGTCTGTATCGGAAAGAACTTACGAGTTTTCATCCGCAACGGCAGAAGGAACTGACGAGTTTTTGCCGAAATGGTCGACCGGAAATTTTTAAGTTCACCAAACCGGAAGAACTCGGCGATTTTGTCCGCAACGGCGGCAAAACTCAGCAAGTTCATCCGCAACGGTGGCGAAACTCAGCAAGTTCGTCCGCAACGGCGGCGAAACTTAGCAAGTTCGTCCGCAACGGCGGAGAAAAGTTGGTGAGTTTGCACCGCAAATGTCGGAGGAAACTGGCGAGATTGCACCGCAACAGCGGAAAACATTGGTGAGTTTCCGCCGTAGTGTCGGAAGGAATTGGCAAGTTTCCGCCGCAGCGTTGGAAGGAATTGACAAGTTTCTGCCGCAGTGACGGAAGGAAAAGCTGAGTTTCGACCGAAAAAAACTCAGCAAGTTTGTCTGCAATGGCGGAAGAACTCAGCGAGTTTGCCCAAAAATGTTTCTAAGTGTCTTTCGGCGGAAGAACTCGGCGAGTTGGTTTGCAACGGCGGAAGAACTCGGCGAGTTGATCCGTAGCAGCGGAAGAACTTGGTGAGTTGGTCCGAAATGGTGGAAAAGACAGATGAGTCCACCGACCGGCGAAACTTAGCGAGTTTCTCCGCAACAGGTCGGAAGAACTCGGTGAGTTGCTCCAAAACAAGGAATTTCACAAGGGCACAAGCCCCCTTGACCCCCATCATCCCCCGGAGACAGTCGTTGAAAGTATGAAGTGCATTCTCTGTGCTTGGGATGAGAAGCAGGAATTGCATAGAAGGTTGTGGAAACCTTATTAAGAGTAACTGGCTATAACATGCATTACAGAAGAGCAATGGGAGCAGCAAGGCAATGTTAATAAGAGGGAATTTCATCACCTTAAAACTATTTCTGTTTATAGCATAAGAATTGCATATTTGGAAAATAGCAAGAATGAATGTTATACACGTATGTATATATTGAATTGCTAATTCATGAGAAGATCATAGCTAATGATTGCATGTATGCTTGGTAGGGAAGCCAAGAAAAGGGATCAGCTATGATATGGAGGAGGAACTCTATGTCATGATGGAAAATTGGAAATTGACAAGGGAGAATTCCTTAACTCCTCTCTTGCTATTGTATTTATATTTCCTAAGTTTCATAAGTTGAAAATTATGGCATAGGGATGTTGGAAATGCAAGAGAGTAATGCATATGAATTAATGGGCATGATTAAGGAGTCATTGCATAGTGCATGTGAATCGCTTATGCATAAAGCATGATGTTGCATATGGGTAAAGGTAGTGAAAGTTACACATGTAATAGCCCATTAATCGTATTGCTTATGGTTGATCACCAGTAATGTTGATAATGGTTGTATGAATCATACCATAGAAGCATGATTGAAAATGTAAGAGATTAGATAGCTAAAATGAATATGCACTAGATGGCATATTGATAAACATTGCACAGTGCATGTAAAAATACTTGTATATATATATGATATTGCATATTGGTAGAATAGTGAGGTTTTGCATATGCAATGAGCCACTTAAAGATGATTATGGTGGTTTTTAAATAACTAGTTGTGTTAGCATTGGTTGTAGGACCAAAGAAAACCGAAGCATGGCTAAAGATGTGGATGATGATTGTTGCATATGACCAACAACCTTATGAAGAAAGGATGGTGCAACAAATCTATGATCATGAGGTTGGAAAAAGGATTGTGTAGCATTGGTAAGAGGCCAACTGATCAGGTAACATCAAGCGGTGTTAATAACATCCATGCAGGTAATGGTGATTTGAGCTTAACTGCATGAATGTGGAATGAGTATTTGGTAAGACCCCTTCAACTATGCTTAAATTATGTTGATTGGTTGGCATGTGGTACTGAGTGCTTGAATGTGAATGTTAGCCTACTAGGTATGGTGAGGTATGGGGTAGTAAGGGAGAGGAACCCTCTACCATATGACTGTTTTAAATACTAGAATGCATTCATATGGGATTATATCATGCCATTTGTGTATGTTGGTTGTGAGTTAAACAACCAAAGCAAGTGAGGACTTATGTTCCTATCATGGTAGTGCATGCTATGTGGGGAAGACATGGTTAGGCCATAATATGTTTGAAGGCATAATATTTGTGAATTAATGCAAGGTTGCATTGAGGGGATGTGCATTAAAAATATTTTGTGCAATCTCATGGTTATGCATTGAGTGGGTGCACATTAAAAGATTACGTGAATGCATGGTTGTGGTGTATGTTTTTTTGCACTTAGATAATAGACGAAATGGTAAGCTATTTAATGAGCTGCTGTGAATGCAGGAGAATGATTGAATATAGAAGGTAGACATGTTGATGGGCTACCAAGAGTTCTATGTTGAAAGGATAGAATTGCATAAAATGATACAGCTATGAAGTGATGAGTATCTAAAGCTTCATTTAAATTGCATAAATGATGTGACGGTGTCTCACAATTTTATTATGATGATGATATATATATATATATATATATATATCGTTGCATTTCAAATGTTAATAGCTGAGGGTGTTTGAGTTATTGAGTTTTATAACTATGAGATCACTTCAGTGGTTGTTGCAAAAATGAACTATTATATGCACAAGAGACTTACAAAAACGTTTGGATGATTGAAGTTTTAGATTTCAGGTAGATTGTTTTGGGCATGGAAAATGTGGGTAAGTCCATGATGAAGATTGGAATCTACCATGAGAAAGATCCAAACGATATGAGAACAAACTCATGGCTAAGAAAATAAATTTTTGTAGAGAACAGAATTGCAAATTCATACTTGAATTTAATTATTAATGCCATTGAATGATTATTGTTAAATGTTGTTGATGGTTTGGCTATTTGATAAATGTGCCAGGAAGACACATTGTAGGAAGACCATGTGTGATGACCTGCAGAAGCCAAACTCCATGGGAAGGACCCCATGCTTTGGAAATGGGTTTCGGGTGAAACACCATTTCATATTTTAAGAATGACATCTAAGGTGAGCGGTATGATTGAAAACCATGAGAGTGAGATGGTAAATCTATGCCAAGAAGGCATGTGTGGTTTATAGAACGTGGAAAGATTGGAGTGGAAAACTGAAGAATTGTTGACTCAGAGAAGGGAGCCCCATTCTTTGCAAATGAAGAAAAGATCCATCTGCAAAAAGAATGAGTATTCTGTGACACTAGATAAGAACATGCATATCTAAATTATTAGGGTTAATATGCAAAGCATGCTCTATTCTATTTATATGTCATTTCAGACTGCTTGATTATGATTAGGGCCTACATGGCTCACATTAGAAAGGGGGTGCACACCTTTCTGGTGGCGGGTCATGATAGGGTTGTCAATATTGAATACACCCTAAGGGAATGGATGCATTCCTGGTGTTTCAATATTTGATAGTGAATGTTATGGAATGCGGATACAATTTTGAGAAGTAATACTGATAAGCCTACTTATCCTTCTTGTGTTTTTGGCCTACACAGATGCCAATTAGTACTACACATTAAGAGGCAAAGTGAAGAAGGGTACGCAGAAGGACTGTATAGGAATTGGCAACCATTCTATGCTCACACTAAATAATACTGGAAGGGATGGACAAAACCAGGGAGTTGTGTAGTGAAAAGGGGTATCATCCTTATGTGAGTGGGGCCATGCTAACCTATAGTCAAGAAAGTCACCTATAAAGTTCCTAAAAGGAACTATCAATTTGCACAAGAGAAGGAGTGGCGTCCTTGTATGAATGAAGAGTTGATGTGTGTGTGTGAAGGATTATGGTGCAAGAAGGTGTGGTGACATTGGTGAAGGCATAAAATCTCTATTGGGTCAGCAGTAGGAGGGTGGATGCCAAGACTGACTGAAAAACCTAAGATGCCTATTGGGTCAGCAGTAGGAGGGCGAGCGCCAAGACTGACTGAAAACCCTGAGATGCATATGGATCCATAGTAGAGCCTTGACCTATAATGGTCAGGTGGCGCAGTTTCCTTCCATTGGTCGATGACCCAAATGAATGTGCTGGCTCGGCACTAGAGAGGGCCAACCAAGTATGGGACTGGTTGGGCACAACCAAATGCTTGGTAAATCTAGCCAATAGGGAGGTGTACTAGTTAAGCATTAACTATATCCAAGTCCATAGGCAATTCCAAGGCTTGCAAAGTGAAGCAGGACCCTGTGGACTAGAGGGGAAACGCACAATACAGATAAGTATTCATTTTCATTTATGTCTTGTTTGGAATAATGAAGATTTCAAGTATAAGTCTTCTAACAGCTAAGTTGATACACTATTGTTTCTTTGTTGGAAACCTTGGTCATTGTAGGAAGGAAAGACCCTGAAAGACTATAAATTGCTGGTAAATCTAGAGAGTAAATGAGTGAGCGATATAAATTGCAGGTAAATCCAGAGAGTAAATGAGTGGGTGATATAAATTATTGAGAAATCCAGGGAGTAGCTGGTTGAATGCTATAAAGTTCTTGATAATTCCAGAGAGTGACTAGTTGGGCATTAACTACTTGATATGGTAAAGCAGCGTGTACGCTGGCCCAACACCCCTTAAACAATTGATAAAACCAGTCGGAGCACTGGCCTAGCATATTGCTAAAGGAAATGATTGATAAACCCAGTCAGCATACTGGCCTGGCATTGCCTATTCGAATGATTGTGGAGTAGCCTACGTGCTGGCCCAACATTCATAATTGTGTTCACGGGAAATCCAAGGCTCGTAAAGCAAAGAAGGATCCTGTGGAATAAAGTGAATGCATCCAACACAGATAAGTATTTGGTTACCTTGCAGCTTCTTGCTTATGAATATACATGTGTATATGATTTGGTTATGATTTCCTAAACTCTTGTTTAGAGATAAGACCTATGGAAATAAACTAAACATGTGAATTGATTCAATGTTTGAGTGTAGGTATTGTTGGAAGCAAGGACTCTGAAGGCATCATAGGGATGCAGATGGGCATGTGACCATCCTAAAGAGCTCAGTATCAGTAGTAATGAAAGATGGTGCTAGTGGACATGAGTGGATCATAGAATCCAAAGGTTATATAGGCAACTATGGAGGAGGGTTCCTAGTTGAAAATCCTTAGACAGACCTTAGACACTAAGTGTCATAGCCAAGAAAGGAAATTCAAAGCATTCACATTGAAGTGAAAGAGACTAAGGAGCATGAAACCACAGTGATGGTGTAGCTCCATAATAGAACAAGACTAAGAGGGAGAAAATCATACTCTTCTCTTTCCTTTCGATTGATGCATTTATAAAACAAAAGATTGTTGAGTGCATGTCATGGATGAAAATAGATTGTGTTTAATTGCTTGAAATGAATTGTGAATGTTGAAATAGTAAACTTCCTGTGAAAGGATGAACATGAATGAGTTCATGTGTATGTTGGGAAAGCATGAAAAGTGTGGAAGTCCCATGAATAAAGTGTGGACCTTCCATGTCAATAATTGAAAATAATTGAATAAGGATTTCCATGATGAATTTCATAGGTAGGAAGGTGAAACAATTGGTTGCATCCGGCACAAGAAAGTGTTGCTAGTAAGCAAAGTGTGGTTAGTTTTTTCCATTGACCATGGCAGCAGACTGAGGGATATTAGAGTTGGCTGAAAGACTTCTTCAAACAATTTCCTAGAACCAAGAAAATCTTGGAGAGATGCTCAAGCTGCAGAGGTAACAGAATGAGATGAACCACAAGGTTTTGCAGGACTCTATTCATCTGCAAAAAGAGGTAAAAAGCACTCTAGGAGCAATCAGTAAAGGAAAGGAAAGTGGATCCATGAAGAAGCATTCATTCAATCGGTCGATTAAGAAACGTTCCAAGTTGGAAGATTCAAAGGACATCGAGCAGGAAAAGCTAAAGTAACCAATGAAATGTTGGGGATGTGGAGGAAATCATTACCTCTGTGACTTCCCAACAATGGAACTGTTATCACCTAAACTGTAGTTACCCCTATGGATGTATCCAGTCATGAATGGCAATAGGGAAGGCCAACTCAAAAGGTGCAACCACGATCACCTCGACCTCCAATATATGGTTGTCACGCCAGTCGAGGCAACCTTCGCTTTATGTTATCTAGCCCAGACAACAAAGGGGGAGACCCGATCTACTCCCGACAGGAGAGATCAAAACCAAAACACCAAATCAGGGTATTTCTAAGTGAAGTTATGTGTATGGTTTATCCTAGACCTTATAGGTTGAAGTCACAAGCCAAGTGAGGGGTTCAATGGGTATAGCTTTGGTTCATGGTTGATGTGAGAGTGACTTATAATGTTTGAAGTGAGATCTAGGGCTAGTGTACTAGTACAATGTCAGAAGACTCACTGCCTTGGGAACCGTGTCCAATGCAGGGTAGTTTAAGGGTTGTATTGGGGCTAACTAGTACAAATGACAAGCTTGACCATGATACATGGCAGCTTCAAAGTTTTAGTTCACCATGCATAGGTCAAAACACAAGTCAATCCAACAATCTAGGAAAATTGAATTAACTTGGAGAGAAACCAGTGCCTTGGGAATTGGGAAGTGGAGTCAAAGTAGGGTTGACTTGTGGTTTAGGACTCCTAGTACTTGGGACAGGTGGGCAATAGAGGTCTTGATGGATGAATGTATCTAGATCTAGGTTTGACCCAAGTGGACCACAATCCCTTAAAACAAGGAATGCAATCCCCAAGGCAAGATTTGACAAAGTGATAGTCTAGACCTAGGTTTTGAATTATTCCGGTTCTAAATCTCCAAAAATCTCAAGTACCCAGTTCCTGGAAGTGAGTCAACTCACTTCTCCAAGGTGGTGCGACTTTTCCCAAGGAAGCCTAAAAGTGGGGTTAGGTGGGTCAAAACAAGTCGGATGGCATCCAAACTTTAGATCCGGGTAGATCGGTCGGGTAGGAGTATGGATCTATATTTTTGTGGTAATCCAACGGTTAGATCTTAGTAGATCTGAGTTTAAGGGTTCCAAGTGGTCCAAAATGGGGATTAAATCCCTTAAAATGTGGAATGGGGCCCACAAGGTGAATTTCAGAAAAGTAACAACCTGGGTGTATGTTATTGGATGTGTAGATGACGAATCAAGTGGAATCTCAAACACCCATCACCTAGATCTAGGTCAACTTGCTCAACTAGTGAAGTGCGCCTTGCTTGGGAGAAGCTAAGTTGGCATGGGAGAGGGGTCAAACGGAAACCAATCCTCACCAAACTATAGATCCGGGATGCCGTGGATGCTATAGAGGTGGGTTTTCAATATTATGCCCAATAACCCACTAGATCTAAGTAGATCTGAGAAAATGTAAAAAATGGGGTTTTGATTAATTAGGGTTTTAAGTGTTTTTGAAAATTGGATAGATCATGGAGATAGAACTTACCTTGAGATCATACCTGAGTGATGTGGATGAGATGCCTTGATGTTGAGGAAGATTCCCGCAGAGATCAAATGAGAGATAGTCGATTTGCTTGCCGATTTGATGCCCTAGCCCACAAGTGCGCCTTCCTCTACCTGTCAAACCAAGGAATGAAAATTCAATCAGTAAGATCAAGTATGGAAGAAATACAAGAGAAATGCAAATAGTAACATGAAATAGAAGGTCCTGGGACAGTAATACTCCCTGTTACCAACGAAGAGCTCCAAAGAAGAAGTAGGGAGAGTCTTCCCCTACCAATACCTCCTCCTCCAAGCAAATCGGCCTCCACCTGTAGATGCAAAAATCGTGGTACAAAGATATGGCAAACAAGATCTTCAATAACTCAGTGCAAAGGAAGAACCAACGAACGAACACCAAAAACATTCACCACAACACTGGAGATAGATGCAATAATAATTTTCTATTCCAATAATCCAGAGCCAAAAGTCCCTTTACAATGAGAGGCTCTCTCCTTTAAATAGGAAGGAGAGGCACCAAAACCCTAACCACTTTTTGAATGAGTGGCTAATATTAAAAGATACAAATGTCTAATCAATGGTTGAGATGAGCTCAACAATAAAATACATGAATCACTAATAAAATATAATGTAAGTGGACAAAATCGCCCTACAAGAGGGGAATCCCACCAAATCATGATGACAAAATATCATAAGAGGCTTATGGTGGGTCCAAGGGGTAATTTTATCTCTCCTTGGTCAATCCCCATAGCACAATAACCCAAAAATAATCATGAATGTACCAAATCGTGCCTCCATAGTGAAGTCGTGGTCCTCAAAAAGACCTCAAAAATCCACAGAAAGTGCCATAAGTGATGGATGCGGGCCCCGATGAAGCTGAAACTGCTGGATGTTGATGTATATGTAACTTCGGAATGTATTTCACATATATGTATATTGTATTCCTATAGAGATGGTATTATTCCTCTATAAGGAAGTGTCGTCATTTATATTGTAAGTGTCGTAACTTATACTTGATGGGTTATTAGACCACCTTGTTTGGGGTCGGCCCTGTATAAGTCATGTGGGTCAAAGGGTTATTAGACCACCCTATTGGGGGTCGGCCATGTGGGTCAAAGGGTTATTAGACCACCCTATTGGGGGTCGGCCCAGTCAGCATTATGTTATGTGGTTAAGTTCAAGCCTACATGAGTTAGGTAAAAAGGCAAGTCAAGTCAAGTATAAATAGAGTGCGGAAGGCACTCTATTTGCTCACTCACTTCTCACACATGCACTCAAGGAGGAGTGGCGCACTTATGGAGGAGGAGGATCTGCTGCTAGGTTATGGCTATCTCTCTTGGTTGGTTGTATCATTGCTCTATCTATCTCTGAGGAAGTTATTGGGGTTTTTCACCTTTATGGTTTTCCCCAAGTAAATCTTTGTGTCTCTTGTGTGCTTGCATTATTGTCTCCATGATTGATATGCTGTAGATATGTTGTACATGTTGTTCTCTCAGTTAATATCCTAGATCATATTGAAGTAAATTCAGAAAATTTAACATGGTATCAGAGCTAGCCTGAAAGAAGGCATGATATGGCATGTATGACACTTGTTGCACTTACGATGCTAGGTCTTGATATAGCAAAAACCAGTCATCGTAGAACTTTCGCTATAAATCCGTTTTGGAAACTTTTTCGGATCTAAAATTGTTATAGGACGAAGCTAAAATCTCCAGGTACCTTGTGTCCAAAGGACAACCTCTAATTCATTGTACTTTGTGATTTATGAGCTGTACAATATAGGGTTTCTGCCTCTTCCAGATCTGAGTCAAAATCAGGTGACCTTGGGAAAAAGGTCATAACTTGGGCTAGGAAGCTCCAAATGAAATTGCATAAAAAGTGACAGGTAGTACACAATCTGTACTATCTCAGAAAACTTTTTCAGAGGCCGAAGTTCAACCAGTGACACGTGGCACGCCGTACAAGTTCGCTCTCCTGTATTATCCCATAAACAGGTCACGTTGCGACACTTGGCATAACTCTCTCTCAGAGAATCCAATTGAGGTCAGACCTATCAGGATGGAAATATAACAGGTCGAGCTATCTCAGAAAACTTTTTCAGAGGCCGAAGGTCAAACAGTGACACGTGGCACGCCGTACAAGTTCGCTCTCCTGTATTTTCCCAAAACAGGTCACGTTGCGACATTTGGCATAAATCTCTCTCAGAACATCCAATTGAGGTCAGACCTGTTAGGATGGAAAGCTAACAGGTCAGGCTATCTCAGAAAAAAATTTCAGACCCTGTGGATCAAAAATGTCGGAGTTACACCAGAAACAATCAGGTACATATTTCTGTCAAAACAGAATTATTTTTTGGTACCTTCATTCATGGCTTCCGGAATTTAGGGCTTTGAAGAAAGTTGGAATTTTTGTAATCGGAGACCACGGCTGGATGCTACTCATCAAAATAGAAATTTAGAGACCAAGATCAGAATTTTTGGTTGGGCAGAAGGCCGGGCTTGATTAGACCCTAGTTCGGGACTTTGATCAGAAAAGTGGAAAATTAGGGCTTCTGTAAAAATGGGAATTTTTTAAATCTGTGACCACGGCTGGAAGCTCCTCAGAAAAATAGAAGCTTAGAGCTTTGGATCAAACATTTTGATGGGGAAAAAGAGTGGGCTTCATCAAACCCTAGTTCAGGGTCACGTCCAGTGAATCCGGAAGTTTCAAAGGCAAAATTGAGGAGTGAAACTTTGCAGTTTTCAAATTCTGAATATACCAGTTTGATCAGTTCATCAAGGCGCATATTCCTATCCTATCGGAAGGTTGAAATTCAAAGTTTGAATTTTTGGGGTTTCTCTGACAAACCCATATCCAGCTCAAGGTCCAGTTCTTGCAAATCAAGTGGATTGGGTTAATCCTAGAAGAAGATGGATTGATCACCTGCATAAGTGAAAGAAGTTCCTGTCTCAGAGGGAGATGAGGATAAGGCCTTACATAAGAAGATTACAAGCGATCTCGACAGGTATGACTCATCGAGGTATGTTTTGATATTTGTCCATGATTAAGTTTATGGTATGTTTGTCTTCATGTTATTATGGTTAGTACAATTTTGATTTTAGATTTGTTGTATCACCTTAACAAAATTATGAATGCATGATAGAAGATATTCATTGGTTAGGGTGTTGACACTTATGATTGTACTAATGCATTATGGTGTTGTATGAGGTTTATGTTGTCTACTAACATGAAAGGTACACCAAGAAAGACAGATCATGTTTTTGTCCAAGAACATATGATCATGATAACATGAGGACAAAGATTCATCCATTGTCATGGATCTCATACAAGATCCATTCACGAGGTATGTATAACTTGGTTTTATAATGGTTAACTTATGAGACATGCAGGTTACTAGCACAAGTCACTGAAGAGAACCAAAAGACATTATACGGGTATGTTAGACATAACTAGCTAACATTGTAATCCAGGTATGTTTTTCCTATATCAAGCTAGATTCCTACCTTGGGTTAGGATCTTATACTATCGTGTTGTTGATAATGATTATTCATGATGGTATAGGTTTGAATAATAACAGGTTTTATGCACATTATATCTCTTATCTTAATTGATGATTCAACTAACTCGAAGAGTCATAGGTTTGAGTAATTATAGGTTTAGACATGTTATGCTTCTTATGATTTGACTAACCATAAGAATCCTACATAAACCTTGAATGCTAATGCTTATTATTTCTGATTGAAATGATCATGAGTATACATGCTTGAGATTATTGTGTTTTAATAGTATACTAATGAATGTATGATTTTATATGAATCATGATACTAATAAGCATGCATAGGGACCAAGGATGAATATGAGTTCAAGAACAGGTAATTCAGGAAGCAAAGATCAAGAGAGAGCACACTCCAGTTGCTCCTACCAGAAAGCAAAGGAGCACACTCCAGTTGTTCCTGCAATAACGAAAAGGAGCACACTTCAGTAGTTTATGCAAGGATGCAGATATTCAGAGGGAGTTGACCATCTTTCCACAACAGAAAGGTGTAGAAGAAGCTACTTCAGAATTAGGACTCCAGCAGCTCCTGTAAGGAAGCAAAGACTCAGAGGGAGTCCACCCAACGAACAAACAAAGATAAGTATTTTAACTTCTTGCATATTTGTTTGTTTAAATAAAATTGTTCAATGATGTATATGCTCATGGTCTTAGACTTAGGATATGTATTGTGCATATTAGAATAATTACATTAATGAACAGTATACTACTAATATGCATGGGTAAGTAGCCTATGGCACTGTACAACATTCCATTGCTACTTATCTAGAATGAAACCTCTTTGCTGACATGTTGGGAGTTGTGCACACTCTTAACAATGTTCTGGTAAAGATTGGAAGGCATCTAGAAAGTTACGGGATATGGATAAATGTTGTATTGAAGCATTGGCTAAGATAATTGCATGACTGTATGACATATTTATTTATGTCTAAGAATTTGTTCTGAAAACTATGAGATGTTTTCTAATCATGCAATTTAACTTGTTGTGTAGGAAAGATCGTATGCCATCTCCTACAAAAGAAGAACTACAACATTTGTTCAACAACAAATTTATTTATTGAAGATATTGAAGTTCCCAGGATCTGGGATGAAGAAATGGAATGCCATGATCCGTCGATC
The DNA here is from genome assembly GCA_027924585.1 of Larix kaempferi. Lineage (NCBI taxonomy): Eukaryota > Viridiplantae > Streptophyta > Pinopsida > Pinales > Pinaceae > Larix > Larix kaempferi. The sequence goes on from BSBM01000893.1 coordinate 9,350,060, forward strand.
ATGAAGAATGATGTTTGGGATGTAGTCCCAAGATGTGAAGGGAAGTTTGTTATGACTTCCAAATGGAAACTATCAGATCAAGCATGTTGCAGATGGCAGCATTGAGAAATATAAAAGTGATGAAATAGAAGATGCACCAGATGGATCTCAAGACAGCATGGTGTAGTCATATATGTGTGCAGAACTTGGTATGGTAGGATAGACAGCTTTCTATCCAGTTTGGGCGTTACCAAGAGTAAAGCAGATTCCAACCTTTTCTACAAGGTTGAAGAAGGCAATCCAGTGATACTACTTTTTTGTTACAGGTAAAGATAGATTGATTGCCGACACGCAGCGGAAGCTTTCTTCAAAGTTCGAGACGAAGAACTTGGGGATGATGCACTATTTGTTTTTGGCATGGAGGTGTGGCAGAGTGCATATGGAATCTTCCTTGGACAAGGGAAGTATGTAGTAGAGATCCTGAAGAGGTTCGGGATGATGGACTGCAAGGATATGGCCACACCAATGGCATCGAATCTGAAGCTTCTATGTGATGCTTCATCTGAGCCGGTTGATGTCTCTTTGTATCATCAGATGATTGGGTCCTTGATGTACTTGACGAACACGAGACCAGACATTTGCTTTGCTGTGAACACATTGAGCCAGTTCCTGACGGATCCGAGGAGTGTTCACCTGGTTGCTGTAAAGCATGTTCTGAGGTACCTGAAGGGTACAATGGATTATGGGCTCAAGTATGAAACAAATCAAAAGTTTAACCTGCAGGGTTATGTTGATTCAGATTGGACTGGCAGTGCTACAGACAGGAAGAGCACATCTGGGTGTTGCTTCAGTATGGGATCAGGTGTGATCTCTTGGTTTAGCAGGAAGTAGTCCTGCGTAGCACTGAGTACAGGTGAGGCAGAGTATGTTGCAACCTGTTCAGCTAGTTGTGAGGCAGTATGGCTACGGATGCTACTATCTGAGTTATTTGATCTCCCGTTGGAGGCTACTGGTATCTTCTGTGATAACCAGAGTTGTGTGAAGCTGTCCGAGAACCCAGTGTTTCATGACAGGTCGAAACACATAGAGATTAAATATCACTATATCAGGGATATGGTGCAGAGAGGAGATGCGAAGCTCCTGTATGATGCGACAGATGAGAAGATTGCAGATGTGCTGACGAAGCCACTAGCCAGGGTGAAGTTCGAGTACTTCAGAGAGAGGCTTGGCGTTCTTCAGATCGAGGACACTTCGAGGAAGAAGTGATGGACACATTTGCTAAAGCCATTCCAAGCATGTTGGAAGGAGGATCCTTCACATGGCTGTGGATGTAAGCGCTGGATGATGAACATCAGGAGGATGTTCTGGTGTCTGCTTGGATATGATCAGTTGGATCATTATATGTATTTTGTGTATGCATCATGTTGGATGCTGGATATGATCAGTTGGATCATTATATGTATTTTGTGTATGCATCATGTTGGATGCTGGATATGATCAGTTGGATCATTATATGTATGTATGAATGCATCATGTTGGATGCTGGATATGATCAGTTGGATCATTATATGTATGTATGAATGCATCATGTTGGATGCTGGATATGATCAGGTAGATCATGTATGCTGATGGATACATTGTGTGGATCATGTATCTTTGTATGATCAGGTAGATCATGTATACTGATGGATACATTGTGTGGATCATGTATCTTTGTATGATCAGGTAGATCATGTATACTGATGGATACATTGTGTGGATCATGTATCTTTGTATGATCAGGTAGATCATGTATGCTGATGGATACATTGTGTGGATCATGTATCTTTGTATGATCAGGTGGATCATGTATGTTGATGGATACATTGTGTGGATCATGTATCTATGTATGTATCAGGTGGATACTTGGATGATCGTGGATGACGAGCTTCTCCAGATGACATGCAGTAGGATGTTGCAGTGATGATGATCAGGATGATCATGTGTACATCAGGATGATGTTTGATGAGTATCAGATGATACTTTGTGGCCGTGGATTAGGTTGTGCAGGAAAGCATGTAATTTGTGCCCTGGGAGATTTGCAGATGGTCTTTCGAGGTTTTGCCTATGGCATGTAATTCGGTGCCCTGGGACATCTGACAAATGCTCTTGCGAGGTTTTGCTTGAGAGGACATGTAATTTGTGCCCTGGGAGATTTCAGGTCGGAGTTGTGTACCCGTAACATCCTGAGATGCTCTTGCGAGGTTTTGTCCTATGGCATGTAATTTGCTCCTGGGAGATCTGGACAGGATGAAAAAGGCCTCAGATGCTTCAGCCAGGTTTTTCCATGACCACATGTAATTTGCTCCTGGGAGATCTGGACAGGATGAAAAAGGCCTCAGATGCTTCAGCCAGGTTTTGTGGTGGACCACATGTAATTTGCTCCTGGGAGATCTGGACAGGATGAAAAAGGCCTCAGATGCTTCAGCCAGGTTTTGTGGTGAGATCACATGTAATGTGCTCCTGGGAGATCCGACAGGTAGAGCCGCGTGCTCGTAACAGCCTGGGATGCTTCAGCCAGGTTTTGTGATGGGTCACATGTAATGTGCTCCTGGGAGATCCTACAGGTAGAGCTGTGTGCTCGTAATAGCCTGGGATGCTGCAGCCAGGTTTTGTGACGCACGTAATAAGTCCTGAGGATTCCATAGTATGGCCAGTGATCACGAAGACCTGCAGGTGGTGGGCCTACATCCAGTATGAAAAAGGACTGGCTCTGTAGAACTTCCTATGACGAGTAGATTCAGATATTGATTGAGATAGCAGCAGCAGTGACGATGATGATGACTCGATGAAGATCATCCAGTGACGATGATCCAGAGAAGATGACTTGTGCTAGAAGAACTGTGCTGAGAAATACCTTCCTAGTTAAGAGGGAGTGTTGATGTATATGTAACTTCAGAATGTATTTCACATATATGTATATTGTATTCCTATAGAGATGGTATTATTCCTCTATAAGGAAGTGTCGTCATTTATATTGTAAGTGTCGTAACTTATACTTGATGGGTTATTAGACCACCTTGTTTGGGGTCGGCCCTGTATAAGTCATGTGGGTCAAAGGGTTATTAGACCACCCTATTGGGGGTCGGCCATGTGGGTCAAAGGGTTATTAGACCACCCTATTGGGGGTCGGCCCAGTCAGCATTATGTTATGTGGTTAAGTTCGAGCCTACATGAGTTAGGTAAAAAGGCAAGTCAAGTCAAGTCAAGTATAAATAGAGTGCGGAAGGCACTCTATTTGCTCACTCACTTCTCACACATGCACTCAAGGAGGAGTGGCGCACTTATGGAGGAGGAGGATCTGCTGCTAGGTTATGGCTATCTCTCTTGGTTGGTTGTATCATTGCTCTATCTATCTCTGAGGAAGTTATTGGGGTTTTTCACCTTTATGGTTTTCCCCAAGTAAATATTTGTGTCTCTTGTGTGCTTGCATTATTGTCTCCATGATTGATATGCTGTAGATATGCTGTACATGTTGTTCTCTCAGTTAAGATCCTAGATCATATTGAAGTAAATTCAGAAAATTTAACACTGGAGAAGGTGTGGAAGGTCCCGATCTATCATCACTGATCATCCCATGCCATAACTTTGCCTCAGTGGCCCAAATCGATTTCCTCAATAGCCATTTCTACCAATCCTGAAATGCCTCGGGAAGCGTGAAACTGCCCCAAACAGCCTCCTGGAGTGCTGGCGCTGTCAAGGTGAGGGCACAAGTGTGTCCGGAAGGGGGGTAATATGGTAAAAACAAGTGGCTGGACCACCCCCTCCATCATCAGCGCCCTATGTCAACCGGATAAAAGTCATCTCTGCTCCGACAGGGCATCCGACAGACCAAAACTGCACTAGGACAGCCTACTGAGGCTAAATCATCACTGTAAGTGCCCGGAACTGAAAACAAACTATCCCATTGGACTCAGAAGGTCCAAATCCATCCAAGATGTGTACTCATACACCATATGAATCTCTGCATGATCAAAATAAATATCCAATATACCGGATCAAGGTCAATAATAATGCGCTGTACATATACAAACACTGCTGCAACCCCAGAATCATCATCATAACCCTGTAGCTGCTGCATAGAGTCATCATGTATGTATACATAGACCATATATCATCTATCCATATCATCACAAGGTCTAACATCTCATGTCCCATGGTCCTCCATGGTCAAACTAGGTCTAACCAAGACCAACTATAACTCAGACCATCATCCAAGGCTGCTGCAAAGTATCAAGGTTAATACATGCTCTACAACTTATTCAAATAACAATTATAACACAGAGTAATCATAACTGGCGATCTAAATCCAAATATATAATGTCGTTAATTATTATTATTACTCAGACTAGACTTTCAGGATCATACTCACTTCATAGCTGTGATCAATTTGCTAATGAATGGTGAAGGCTGAAATAATTGGCTAGGCTAAGGGATGACTTGACTGACTTAACTTTGTGACACTTTGGCAAGGGAAAGGGAATATACACCATAGTATATACCGAATGAGCAATAACACAGGAAATGGCGGTGTCTCACAAATGGATGAGTTGTTTAAAGAGGGTTTATTCACCTTCACAGATGCGCACAATCCATAATACAAATAAGGCCAGCAATTGTTTAGATATAGCATTTAAGTTCTATTGCTTTTGAGCCTGAAGTTTCCATAGCCTTGATCTATGTGTGTTTATAAACACATTGCATAGATTTACATTTTTTCTTTAGGCTTTCTGCTGCAGGTGTGTTTTTAAGGCACTTGTTTACCTGAGCACTTCTAGGTGTGTCATGGACAGCTTGTTTACCTAGGTATTTATTTTCCAAAAGATATAACATTTTATTTTCATTGCCATGTTCATTTGGCATGCCTCTCATTCATGTGTGTTTAGAAACACATTGCATGAATGGGCTTTTCATACAAGATATAGCATTTCATTTTTCCAGATTTTGTATTCATGGCAGCACTAAAAGTTTCAGGTTTAGCCAACACAACTTTAGTGACTAGGGAGAATTCACAAGGAACTCCAACTTACCATAGGTAAGTTTTGTCACCAACTCAGAGCTGAGACACAATAAACAGGGAAGCTCATCCAATACAGAGGCTACAGTGGGGAAAAGTCCTCCATGCCACTAGTCAAGTAGTAAGTCAGGGTGATAATCTAAAAGGTAGGCCATGGATGGATGAAGACAATGAATAATGGAGCCAACACTAGCAAGCCAAGGTATGGTTGAATGATCACCTCTATTCTCCCTAAGGAGGGTAAAACCAATGAGTATGAATAGTGAACTTCTAAGTCTGAGTAGGGACAATGTAATATATATAATAGATCGACCAGGTCCAAATATCTATATGATCGCCAGATCATGACACTGAGTGCTAAGACATGCTATGAGAATAAGTATAAAAGCAATCTAACCATAACACCATGATATACCTGCTGAGTCATATACCTGAAAGCTCATCAACCTGTACCATCACCTGTCCTCTGGAACTGCTGCTGCATCTCTGAACACTACTGACTGCTCTGTACAAATGGTATAATGGCTATATTGGTCATATCTCTGAGTGTCCTGAGACTCAGTCATGGCATGGGGAATACAACTGTTGTCCACAATCTGATAGTGATCCAATCTAGATGCTCATCTCAGCATCTCAAATGTAAGGGAACTGGCTGAATAGTGTACTGGAATGAGAAAAATAATGTATGGTAGCCCGGCTACTATATATGTGATAACAGGAACATCAAGAGGGTAGCCTCCATAAAGTTTCCAGACTTGTAAATCAGCAGAAAGTTAAAGAAAGGGAAGGGATTGTTTTGGAACAATGCCCTCATGCAGAGCTAGAAGGTCCCAGCCAGTAGGAACCGTTTATGAAGACCAAAGAACTTGGTCCTGAAAACCCAAGTAAAGGGTGAAATGCAGGACAGACCTGCCACATTTTGTGAAATTTGGACATGTATATATAGTGTGTATGTCTTCCTAGGTATTGGAACACCGAGGACAGTGTTATTCCAATGGGAGGGGAATGTAATGTCCCCCATTTTGACCCTTATAATATTTCAGGCTATAATGTAAATAATGTATGCATATTTTGTATGATTCCTAGTGTGGAGCTCAAGGCCAAGGCCCCGCTAGTGAACGCTCGATCTAGAGGAGGAAAGTATTTGATATTATGCTACCCATGTGCTAGTGAACCATGGGGATTGCAAATATGCATTTTAATATAAATGCCCACAACTAGCTATGCAATGCAACAAGAGATGGGGGCATGATGTTACAAGGAATTGGGAGGGAAAATATTCAAACCCTTGAGTCAATCAAGTCAAGCCAAGTGTCAATGAGAAAACCCATGAACCCTCAACTACCCATGTTGACTTTTGTACCCAACCATTCATTTCTCCCAAGAGTTGGTTGAGGAAGTTAATGCCTTGGGGAATGGAGAGGTATGGCTGTCCAAATTCGAGTATGGGCAAGCCACCCTTTCTAGATTTTCGTGTTTGGATTCTTGGGCAAGAAAAGAGCCACGAAATTTCCCCCAAGCCATTATTCACCTATTAGTTTGCTCTCTCACGAGTTGGGATCTTCCTGGGAAGTTCCCTCCATGGTTTTGTTGTGTTTACCTTCATTTTCCTAGCTGGGAAGGACATTTTTGCTGTGGCTAACAGTGGGGCAAGAAAGCGGAAACGATTTGGGTTTTTATTGAGGCCGTTTGGCCCACTTAATGCTCATACATCTGTGGGACAAATCAGTTTTCTTCCTTGGGATTGATTCCCTCTTCCCACAGTCCATTTTTGGTGTGCCTATGTTTTGGGGAAAACCCATAGACCCTGTCCTGTGAAACCCATTGTTGAAATGTGTATCCATGCCCAGTTTTGAGTTGTTGTGTGTAAAAGAATGTTGGGGTTGAGATGGGTATCCATTGCTTTGGTCTGTGTTGTGCTTGAGGGTTCCCTTTTCCTTGTAGATATTATGCCCAGCTCCGAGGTGGTCTCTGAGTGTTGAAAGAATATAGGCTGGGCAGAGACCTATGGCTGGGAGGAACGTTGCAACAACATAGCTAGTTGTTTGGGACAGCATTGCATCAAGATGAGTATTTTATTGTGTATTTACTTATGCAAATGTGTTTATTTGTTGACTGTGTTAAATTGAATAACAGTCATGTAATATGTGTGTGGATGAGTTCATTTCCGTTGTGCATGTTTGTTTGATTTTCATCTGCACACATCTCTTTTATGGATGTGAATCTAATGAGTATGGTTGAGTTTATGAAAAGCCCCATAGAATGGCATCAGGTTCCCTTCCTTGCATTGGGTCCAAGGGTGGGTACGCAAGACTTAACAGTTTTCAGGACTCCAGCAAACATAACTGCACCGAACCAAAGAGAATTCCACTAAACCATCCAAATATGCCACATGTCACCTGTTTAAAATAGCAGTGACCTCTACAAATATAGAAATTTGAGGAAAATTGAAGTTCTCCATCGTGACCAAATATAGACAGAACCACTGAAAACCTGCTAAAAATAGCACAATCCTATACCATCCCCCTAGAAACACTGATATGTTAAATTCAAACTCTGTAATCTAACTGAAACCCTGGAATTGAAATCTAACATCTCTAGTGTAAAGGATCATGTCCATAGAACTAAATAAGAATGGTGTCCCTGAATGTCATCTTCATATGATGAATGAAACAAAAGACTCTATCTCCCCTTTCTATAGAATATGTGATGGAGGACAACATAAATAAAGTGGACAAGGTCCACAACCAACTATCTCAAGAAACCTAACTACTCACTAGATAGGTCCACATGTCAAGCACTTTAATTCTAAGGTAACACTTGTCAATCTCCAAGGTAAGCATGTCAATCAAGCAAGGGTATCAAGGTGAGCGTTGAACAAGACAAGGTCCAACGCTCCTTCCCTAATGGTCTCCAACACTCCAATGATACCTCGTAATCCATGCGCTCCTTTAGGTCCACCACACCTCATGAACATACCTCAACACAAACATTCTCAAGTCAAGCACGAGACTACATGTTAGAAACCAAATGATCCCATGCTACCTAGGGCTGAAATCCCTCCTATATGCCCCAATGCTCCTTGGAAAGGGTTCTCCCAAGCAAGCAACCAAGCCCTCCATGTATGCTTCACTAAGAATGTCACCATGCCACATAAGAGACCAACCTCCACATGAAGTGTTCTACATATTACATAAGCATCAAGTAAAGGTATAGAAATCCATGAGTAAGCTATCTCTCTTGTGTATGTCCACTAAGACACAACCAAGGTTAGATACCACACCATGCACTCCAAGATACAACTAAGTGCAACTGCTGCATACTTCCTGTTGAAGCAGAATATCATACCTGACCCCAAGCTAAAACAAAACCTGAAAGTGCATTTCTTAGAGTCAGTACTTCCATCCTAGTTTTAATTGCAAGTCCATGTAGCAGTAGTAGTAGTCCATCATCTCTTGTATACCTGATATGCCATAATGAATCATGACCTTCAAGTACTTGAGCACTTGTGCTAAAAGACAGTGGTTTTGACTCTAAAATAGTCAAACACCTTTGCTTGCCAGGCTGGTATTTTTAAAGCCTTCACTTCTCTTGTATTTCATATCATTGTAATAGTCATTAATTACATAGTTGAGACTACAATGCTAGTTCACCATACTCTCTCTAGCTATTGTCAAAATCTTTCAAATGAGTTGATATATTTGTTTTCCTATGAATTAATGCCATGGAGTTCTATGTTGAATATATATATATATATCCTTCTTTTAAAAGAGAATTTTTTAAAAAATCCTATAGAATTCAATGAGAAACTTAGATCATGCAATACCAAAACCTCCTTTATTGTTGTTATCTTCCTCCTTGCTATGTTTTTCATAATGGTACAAAAATAAAAGGATTCAGGAATGTACAACATTTTTTTATTCGAACTCTTTATTTGAAATGAAGATTGTTTGTCAGAAATGTGGTCACTTTTGTCTTTGAAAGTTATTGCTGCTTTGGATTCCTTTATGCCCTCTTACATGAAATGCTCATGGAACTAGGAAATTAGAAATTGCTTAGTCATAAAAGGATGTGAGATTAGTGGATTTTTTTTTTGAGAGAGTCTTGCTTATGTGTTTGGGATATGTGTTGATCACTATTTTTTTATATTTGTAGGCCATTTGTGGATACATGAAGCTGATAAAGTTCCATAGCATGCAACTATTAAAGCAATGGAGGAGTTTTACAAGGAAATCTATGCAGTTGATGGAGTAACAAACATAGAATTTGCTAAAGACTAACCAGTCTCTTAACTGCTAGGTATGTAAAAACTACAGTCCACCTTACCAACCATCTCTCATGGATGGTGTTCAGACAACTTTTAGTTTTAAAAATGCTTCTGATTTTGCAACACGGAAGGAAGAGAAAGTTGTCTCTGGGAAAGAAATTGTGCTTACATTGAATGATAAAAAAAATTGCAAGGGTTCAAATCAAGGTACAAAAACAACACTTCGAAAAATATTTTCTTTCGTGTTACAACATAACTTTCATATTATAGGAGACTGTTATTTATATATGTTCAACTTATTCAAGAGTTGACTAGAATGAAATACAGTGCACTAAACACATGCCAAACTGATTTTTCATTCATAATTGACTAGATATGTTAATACGGTTATCTACATTACCATTACAAGACTAGATATGCTACTGATAATGGAAATAGAAAAGGAAATGTAGGGTTTTATATTGCAAATAGTCAATTGTTGATACCATGCATGATGACCTATGGTTCTTTTCCAAACATCCATTCAATTTAAAGGAGCAAGTGTCCAAAGCAAGGGTAACAAAGATAAATGAAGTATAATTGACTTGTTTCGATGTTGGAGTATCTTGTTGACTAGATAACATACACACACACAGTGATGGATAGAGTGACTAGACCAGGTTGCTTCCACAAACAACACAACAGAGTGGGCACATTATATCAATATAAAATTAGTGTAGGATTGTTTAGATGCATCAATTGCTCATCTATAAAGTAAAAGAAAGGTGCATAGGGAGAGTTCAACTAGCCCAACCAATGCATTCAGGTTTGGAAAGCAACAATGTTTTCTCTCTGTGTCATGGAGTACCTTAGATAATTTGTTAGATACTGGAGAATGTGCTTTTTGCTAAAGGTATTTATCAGTTCAGCACCTAAAGGTTTTCATCCATCCAAGTCTACATCGAGGAGTACAAGTCTCAGATAGTCTAGGAGCACCAATATGCTAGACCATCAACATATTGGAAAAGCTAGAACTAGTGATTAATATTTAGACTAAAATTGTACTACTTGAACATGGTCTAGCTTAGACTACTATAAGAAAATTTTAATATTGTGGCATTAATATATACTATACCATCAAAACATTAGAAAAACTAGAACTTAGTGATTAATAATTAGACTAAACTTGTACTACTTAGAACACGGTGTACCATAGGCTATTATAAGAAATTTTTAATATTATTTATAAGAAATTTTTAATATTGTATATTCAGCAATAAGCTCTATGGCATTAATAATGAATTCATTGCATCTAGAGTAGCGAGGTGCGTACAACCCAATATGGGGGAGATGTTGTCATGTTTGTCACGTTTGTCACAATTCTCTCTTTCAACTGTACAGTTATCTCTCTTCATTTCTAGTTTATTTTCCTGATAACAAGTGCTTGTACTGGATTGTTCAATCTGTTGTGCTACTAGTACCCAAGTTGCCAGAGACTTTTGGCATAGGTGCTTGAGACGTGTTTCAATATTTTAGATACTGAAATGGAGGGTATGTGTGGAGGGATACAACCCTGAAATGTTTCAGGGCCATATTGGATTCTGGAAGTGGCATTCAGCACTGCAGGGTTGCTTCAACCACATTTTCTTAGCATTTCAGGATTTAGAAAATGTATCTAGTGAAAAATGGCCACGTTTTGGCCCAAAAAAATGACAAAAATACATATTCATGTGCCATCTTAGCATGTTTGAGAGAAATTCTGATTAGGATAGTTAGAAAACATCATTAAAAAGCAGATCAGTGATGAGCAATCATGGTAATTCTCATTTTTTTTAATTTTCGTTATCTATCATGTTTATATATATATATATATATATATATATTGTATTTGTTGTTTCCCGGCCATATTGTCTCCGACTTTTTTGAAATTCTTGTTTTCGCTTCGCCCCCCATCTCTGTATCGGTTTCAGTGCAACTTAGGCTACTACTAGTGCAAAGGCTCCTTAGGAGTTCCCCTGTACAATCCTCTTATTGTAGGGTATAATTATATAGTTTCTCGGTTGCAAGCTCAACAATATCAAAGCCAAATTTTCAATTTGTTTACACATATTTTCTACATTTTGGAAATGTTAATTGCTTGCAAAAACATCTTTTGCATGTAAGATATAAAGCCTGCAGGATCAATAATGACATAAATAAAATCATAATTTTTCCATGTCAACTAATTGATGCAAGACATTGCACTCGTCATCGAATACATTAAAACCCTTCAAAGTAAAAACAGTGGGTACCAACCAATTGTGGTGACATTGCAGATGGCAGTATTGATCTGGCATATTTCCTTGCTCTCTTAGAAATATTCTTCAACATAGTTTGTACAAATTGTACCAACAAATCAAGGCTACTGTCATCTTCCTCTTCATCAATTTCTTCCTCATCTTCAAAAATACTATTTTCCTGCTTATTCCATATTCACATAATCATTATACATATAGTTATCTATGAATCTCAAATTAGCGTCTCAATCAACAGAACTGATTACAACATTCAAATATTTTGTCTATTGGTAGAAAGCGCCAGGTGTTGTTTTGCTGAACAACTTATTACAAGTTACAATGCCAGCTACCAATCTTGCTTGGACAACAAAAGTACTAGTAGGTAGACACAGGCTAAATCTTGTCCCTTGCAAAAGGTCTCTAGTTCCAATCTCATGGAATCATTTATGTGTTGGTCTATAAAAGGTCATTCTGCAAAAGTACCATGCAAATTGATTGTTGAATAGGGGTATAAGCTAGAGTTTGAATGTTACTCGACTCAACACAAAGAATGACTTGGCAAGGGCAAGAGTTGACTTGTACTCAAGAAAACCTCAGGAGTTTCCCCGAGAAATAAAAAGCTAAAAACATACACTAAATTTCAGAACAAAGGTATTTTTTATTAATAAGAAAATTTACAATGTCCGTATAATGCGAATTTCAATAATAATTCAGTCAAACATCTGTAGATAATACGATCTAACTACATACTACAAAATGCCATGGATTCTGGACAATTTGGTCTTTCATGAGGACACAATGCCAGGGGTTAAGGATGCATTCCTTACACTTCCTGTAGTCCCCATACTTGGAGATTTCATCAGGAACATCCCCTGAACACCCCTAGTGCTTAGGGACTACACTGGGGATGTCCCTGGAAGAATGGAGCACCCCAGATACTTGAGGGTACTTTAGGAGGCACATCTTCGTAAAATCACAAAAGACAAAAACAACAGAATTTTTTCCTGCCTTAAATTTGAAAGCATGGTGAAAATCCCACCACTTTCGACTTTCCTTTTCTTCTCTTTATAGGCCTCCCAAACTCTTTTGGTGTTTCTCACCTACAACACATTAGTTTGAGTATATTAAGGAGGTTGAAATTGGATTTTGGGGAACAACAAACTTCCACATGCAGAAAAGAGTGGACAAAAGGGATTTTCTAACATATTCCAAGCATATTTTAGGCCCAACAAGCATTCTTTCAATGAAAATTTGAAGTAGCATCAATATTTTCTATTTATTTCTTTGGCTTCAAAAGTTAGAGCGGCAATTAGATTTTAAAAAGGAGTTAGCTGTCTTCACATTCCCATAGATGATGTTGATAGTTTCACATGGCACATGGATGCAGAGGACCAAGAAGAGGCTGATTGAGCATGACTAGTGGCTTGAGCATTATTCAATTTCTTTTTTTGCTATTTTTATTACAATATTGACTCTTTACCATTCAAATGATTATATATATGCAATTATTTGACCGTGACGTGTCATTATATTTTATTTTGAGTTGGACATTGATGATTTTACAATGAGAAATATAGTGACCCTCCTAGTTTGAATATCAATTTATAAATTATGTAGATACCATTTGGATCATGAATGTTGTCGTGTTGATGTTATAAAGTTATGCTTAAGTATGCATTAAAAAACTCTATTCTTTTATATTTTGAGTTTTTAACTCTTTATATATATTTAACATTTGGGGTGGGGTATTCTATGTCAAGGACCCTAACATCGTCTATGAAGTCTCTCAAATTTTGGGAGGTCTCTCCACAAATCCCTAAGACATCCCTGCATCACCAAAACTTAGTGTAACATTGGAATCAACAAGTTTGTTGATTGTCTGCAAAATGAGTGCTTTTTCATTTAGTGTGTCTTTAATAGATACAAGACCAAGTCTGATTTGCAAGTCAAAATTTTCAATTCAATTTGAATTATGTAACTTGAGAGCCTGATTCATACTCAATTTGGTTTCCTCAAAGAGCAGAAATAGACTCGAGAGCAGACTCAGACTCAGAAAAGTCTAGTAACACTAAGGTAGACACAGGACAAGTCTTGATCCCCCATTCCATTCACATGGAGTCACTTGTGTTTTTGGCCTGTAAAAGGTCACTTGTTCTACACTCATTAACTCTACAAAAGTAACATTGGAAATTGATTAATGTATAGGAATGTAACACAGATACAGGCCAATTCTTTCCCCCAAAAATGTTCACTGGTTCCATTCTCATGTAATCATTTATGTTTTTGTCTGTAAAAGGTCACTTGTTTGACACCCGTGGTCTCAATCTCTGTATGTATATGCACAGATACACTATAAAAGGTCACTTGTCCTATACTCATTAACTCTGCAAAACTACCATTGCAAATTTACTGGTGGATAGATCTATAAGGAAGACACAAGCCATGTCTTGCCCCTCAACCATTTTCATGGAGTCATTCGTGTTTAGGTCTATAAAAGGTCAATTGTTCTATACTCATGAAATCTGCAAAGGTAACAATGCAAATTGATTGGTGAACATGGATGTAATGCAGACATGGGAAAAGTCTTGCCCCCTTCACTGGTTCCATTTTCATGTAGTCATTGGTGTTTTGGTATGTAAAAGGTCACTTGTATGATAGTCAATGTCTCAATATCTCTATGTATATGTATGGATGCACTGTAAAAGGTCACTTGGCCTATACTCATGAACTCTGCAAACGTACCATTGCAAATTGACTAGGAAACAGGGATGTCAAGGAGACACAGGACAAATCTTACCCCCCAAACCATTTTCATTGAGTTCTTTGTGTTTTACGTCTATAATAGGTCAATAGTTCTAGAATATATACTCATGAACTCTGCAAAAGTAACATTGCAAATTGACTGGTGAACAGGGATGTAAGGAAGACATGGGCCAAGTCTTGCCCCCCCTCCCCAGCCCAAACAAAATTTCACTTTCCATTCTCAAGAAACAATTTTTGTTTTGGTCTATAAAAGGTCACTTGTTCAACCACATGGTCCCAATATTTGTGCGCGTGTCAATGGAAACTCAATTGAATGGTTAATCAGGGTTGGTGAAATTCATGCCACTAATGTTCAAATCCCCCATTGACATGTTTTGCCCCTCGTGGGCTATCTCATCCATGCAAGTGGACCATCTCAAGTAGTTGGGCCAGGTGCAAATCCCACGCAACTTTGGTGAAATAAAATATAAAGACCCCACTCCACAACTTATTAACCTAAGGAATTCTCCTTGAGCATTGTATACCGGCTACATTCATCATAAATCCTAGATTTGGGAAGGGCATGCTTGCCACATTGTCAAAGAAGAAGCTTCTATCAAAACATAGGGAGAAAAACCAAAATAAGACTGCATAATTGTGTAGATGTGCTCTAAAAGGTCACTAACTGTATACTCAAGAACTCTGCAAAAGTACCATTGCAAATTGGTTGGTGAATAGGGATGTAAGACAGATAGAGGCCAAGTCTTTCCCGCGGAAGGGTTGCTTGATCCCTTCTTATAGAGATATTTGTGTTTCACTACCTACCTTTCTTACCTCATCACAACATCCTAATATCTCGTTGGAGTTTTGAATCTCGTAATGTCTTATTGGAGTTCTGAATCTCCTAATGTCTTGTTGGAGTGAGTTTGAATAATGTCTTGTTAGAATGAGTTTTGAATACGGTTGAAATGAAGAAAGTGAAATTCACAACTCTCCACTTTTAAACCCCAGTCATTCAAAATACTCTTCCTTTCTCTATTAAATGTTTTCCAGTGTGAATCTTCCTTTCTATATTAAATGTTTTTCCATTGTGAATGGAAAATGGAAGCTTGAATGATCAATGACTGCTAATACCTCTGATTTTCTGCATGTCTTGAAAATGAGATTGCAATCACACCATGACACCTTCTTCATAGCCTGCGTTTTCATAACTGTTTTTTGAAAATGCATAGATGAACAACTTTGACAGTGTTCTATTTGACATGGCTGCTATGCAACATGACAGTCATTCATGAACAAGATGACCTGATTTTGAGACTTGTTCATGCTTCCAAGCATGCAAAACTCCACTCACCAGCAATAGTAACACGTACACTCTTTCTAATACCATCACAAAATCAGAAGCAAGGTTTCCATACCCAACACATAATGCCATAAATGTAGCATCGAGGACACTATGCGAGGAAGAAACCCATACCTAATTATATCTTTTGCTGGCATGTGTCAATGTCGATGAAGTGCAGCAATTTCATGCCCACATTGTGCTCAGAGGACTTGATAGAAACTTTTTTCTGGGTTCCAAAATTATGGGAACGTATGATAAGTGACATCATCTAGGGGATACCTGCTTGGTTTTTGATAAATCACCAGAACGAAATGTGTTTCTATGGAATTCCATGATAAGGGCTTATTCCAGAAATGGATTATGTGAAGAAGCCCTCTTACTATATACCCAAACGCATCAGGAAGATATACCCACAAATAATTTCACCTTTCCCTGCATTCTAAAAGCATATGCAGGCCTGGCATCTTTGCGTTGGGGTAAGGGAATTCATGTTCACGTAATAAAAAATGGGTTGGAGAAGGAATTGTTTACAGGGAATCTTTTATGCTTCTAACCTACCCGAACTATGTTTTCCAAGGAAAACCTCACAAGAGGCCCCCACTTCCCCAAAATATATAGATGTAAGGAGGCTCAACTGCCACCATAATAGCAGCTGGTAACCCACAGGATCTCAACTGGACTTGAACCTGTGACCTATGGCCTCCTCATCAGTAACATGCCTTGGACAGATGATTCAACCAATTGTGCTAACCCTTGGGCCTTATCTCTCCACATAAAAGGTTCCTTTCTGCAAATTACTTTTGCTCTATTACAAGCACTTTCTAGCATTTCCTTAGAGGTCATGCATATTTTCTAATTTTTGAATGCATATATGAAGAAACTTGGAACATTTCTCAAAAAACATAACCCATTTATAGAGAAACTGGTTCCCAATCCAAACACATAAAATGGTGGTCAGAAACAACATTTTTTCTAGGTTTCCCATTTCTGAAGGGTAGTTTCACTCAAAAACATAGCCCAACATGTTTTTGGTTCCTTACCTTTCAATACTTCTTGTTTCTAATATAATTGGAGGGTATTTGAAAAAATACACCCAAAGAAGAGGAACGTAATAGAAAATGAAACACCTCAAGGTAGTCTTTCTTAGACCATATATCTTTCCCAAAATATGTAGGGTCATTCACCATGTAGACAATCCATGACTTGATAATCATTACCTTTTAGTTGATTGAGTAGGCGTGCATCTTATTTATGGGTTAATAGGTATAAATAGGCATGCTTGCTGTATTCATTTCTTTTGCATACTTTATATGGATTACTAGTCTTGTTGATTGTATTCAATATAATTGGTTTCTTTGTTAGATATATCCCTCAGTTGTCTTAGAGTCTGGTCTCATTATCTCAAAGTGTAAGCACATTACCATACTTATGTTGAGTCATATAGACTTTCTCAAAAGATATAGAGATGGGACACTTTATATTTAGAACTTTAGTGTGTTATGCAAATAGAAGAAGATCTTTCCAAGACATTTGGGGTGCAATAGATCCACTTACTATCTTTTAAAGCATTGTTATAGGTCAAATATGCACTTCTCCATCTCTGATCACATTGCCCTATTGATAACACAAAAGGACACTAAGGATTGAAGAGTTAGATTGACCTAGATGACCGATTGACTGGAACTACTCTCTTCAACTGAGAAACTTACTATTTCTACTGATTTCATGACATGTACACCCCTCTCTGTATAGAAAACCAACATACACCTTGGAGATGAACGCTGCTTTCCTCAAGGACAACCAGCGTACACAAATCAAAATGTTGTAAATGCTTGTTGTAAAGCACAGAAGTTGCTTACTGTATGCTACTCTGGTTATATGAAACCCGCATACATCTTAAGATGAAGTCAAAAAATATATTAATATTACGAATTGGGATTAGTTGAATTTGGTTCTGCAACTTCCCCAACCTCCCAATTCAACCACCTCTCGAATCCAACTGCCTACCTTGTCCCATAAATACAAGGAGGATCCATGAGAGGAGGCTAGAACTAGAGCTAGAAGAAATGCATTAAGTGATGTTATGCTGGAGGAATTCCTAAGTCACTCTGAACAGCAGGAGCCCAAGGCTTGGTTGCGGAAGCATCTTGACACATCAGGTATACTTGTACTGATTCATGTTTCTTTTGACAATAAAAAGGTGGAAATACTCTTCCTGTCCCAAATCGAATGTCTATTGGATTGTATGTTCATTTGGTTTAATATCTGATTGTTGTTGACGTTTTATTGTTTTCAATATTCATCATATTTATTACAGTCAAGATACACTGAGGAAGGTTTCCTTTGTGTTGCAGGTTCATCAAACGAAAGATCAAGCGGAAGACCAAGCGAAAGCTAGGACTAGTCGTCGATAAAAGGTACATCTTTTGATATCTTGATCTATTTCATTTGTATGAACTAAATGCAATATAATGAATGTATTTACCTATCAACCCCGCCCAAGTTGGTAGTGTCTCTCCTCACTATAAGGTAATAATCCTGTACAATAGACTCGCGACTCCGCTGGGGGGTAATCGATAGTTTTTTTGCTCTAGGAGACCTAGTTTAGGGTTCCTTCTAGTTCATTTTCAGGTTTTGATTCTTTGACAGGTCCTATATAGGTCTTTGTTACTTATGCCTTGCTGCTTGATTCATCTCAGTCCACTGCTGCAAAGTTTTTGTTTTCCTTTGAGCCTTGTACGATGGTCTACCATACTAACAGTAGCGTTTTTGGCTTGATGAAAGCTGCTTTGTGCACTACACAATAGCGTTTATGTCCTAGTATACGCTGGTTTATACATTGCACAATAGTGTATTTTCCTGTAACTTTCAGTTCTCTGTTAGGGTTTGACTTCCAATCTGTTTGGGTTCACTTTGAGCCTGTTGCTTTGCCTCCTTGACTTATCCCTGAGACTTCCATGTCTCTTTTGAGTCTTGTTTACCCCCCTTGAGTCTTTTAACTTGCTTTTGCTTGCTTGAGTACTTGTTTAAGTGTCTTTACTGCTTTCTAGCCCTTTTTGAAGTTTGTGCACTATTCTCTTTTGGACATAGCTGCATACTATTACCCTAGTTGCTTGTTGTAGTCAAACAAACCTGTGTTATTAACGTTTGTTGTTTGTGCCAACAATAGCACACTTTCACTGTGTCTTATCCTTTTGGTTAGGGTTTGACCTCAAGTTTGAGTCCTTAGGGTTGCTTTCGAAAGGTTGCTTGGTTTGGATACTTTCTGATTGTCTTTTCAGTTCAGTCCAAGAGAGTTAAAGCTTTCTACTTGGCTTTCTTTTGAGTCTGTGTGTTAGTAAGGTCATTCTTGGTTCACTTTCCTACTTTTTGCTTGGCTTAGTGTTTTCTTAGGGTTTTGGTGCTTAGGAGAAGCTTTTTAAATTTGCCTTTCCATTACAAGCATCTCTTTTTCCTTGCTTCTTTTACACTTTGTTTCCAAGCCCAAAGTTTTTTCTTTTTTGAAACAACTTGGTAGTTTGAGTCTTCCTCGAATCTTTTGATTCGTTTGTTTTGAGCAATTTGAGTTTTTTCCTTACTCACACTTTACATTTAGGTCTTACTTGCTCTTGTACAAGTTCTCTTTCTTTTACGATTATCAAAAAAAGACAAAAATGTTTTAAGTAGCTTAGTAGTAAGATCTACCTTTGTTTTGAAGTAGCATAGTTTACTTTGAAATTTAAAAGAAAATACAAAAAGAAGTTTGATTTTAGGATTGCCTAGTTTTCGATTTTTGAAAGAATATAAACGGAAAAGAGAAAAGTTTTTGTGAATTTAAAAGCTTTACTTTATATGCACTTTGCTTTCATACAGACCATTCCACACACCACACTACAACCCTTGAGTAACAAGTAGCCCTTAACAATAAATATTAATAAAATATATTAGCAACATTTTTCTTTTAGGTATACACTTCATCAACTAGCTTAGGCTAGAGTTTTGGACTTAAATCACCTTAAACAATCCGAAACTGGCTTCATTATTCAACAATCGTAGTACGACTTTGTATTAGGTAAATACATCTCTATCAAATAGTCCTGGGATGCTCTACTCAAACCAAAGTTAAGCACGAGGCTGTGGGAGACTGGAATTGTTGAGGATACCCCCTCACTTTCCCATGAACCATAAACCAGAGTTGACTTGCGTACGGGGGTCCACTAGTGCTTTTGGATTTTGGGCTTTGCTACCCTGCCCATGCGTTTCGACTAGGCTAACGAATTCCCCCCCAGGTTATTTCGTATTGGTGGTAACCTTAATATCCAGACTCTAGGGCTCTACACAGGTGACAACAAAAGTCTATTTATGTTGTACCTAGGACAGACGTGGGAGGAAACCCTCTACAGAAATTTGGGAAGGCGGTTTGGTGATTCAAATGCTTGCACCCAGAGGACCTGTATGTGGACCCTGGGTAACTGTTCTTCATCCTTCATTGGTTAGTTCTGGGCACTAATCATCCTAGAATTCCCTCCAGAAGGAATCTATTTTCCTGGTTTGGATTACCTAGGACCTTTTTAGTGGTGTGCTCTATGTGCTGCTTGTTTTTAGTTGGCCTTAGATATTTCTGACCCGTTGAGTTGAAAACTATGGATAGCATCCTGGTGAGCACCAATCAAGGGACCCCTGTTCAAGGGGCTCCTTGTGCTTTTCCATTCATTGGGAACATTGGTACTCCCTTAATGGCTACCTTGAATCTTCTGGGATTCACTATCGGGCTACCGGTTTGGTTGTTTTCCACTCTGAACGCCTTGCATGCTCCTAATGCTTCTCAAGTAAGCACCTCACATCAAGAGCATAAAACCCTATGCCTACTTTTCCAGTAAGATCTTCTCCTCCTCCTTCTACCTCATGTGGTGAAAGTAGTAATACTAGTAACCAACAGTCTAAAAGGAATAGACAGAGGAAGAATTGGAAGAAGATGCCAAAGCAAGGGGGCAGCCACCCATCCTCTAAAGGTCATACTGGGGGCACCTACCCAACCTTTGGTGGTCATGTTGGGAAAATTCACCCAACCTCTGGAAGTCATGCTGGGGGCACCTACCCAACCTCTGGTGGTCATGTTGGGAAAATTCACCCAGCCTCTGAAGGTCATGCTGGGGGCACCTACCCAACCTCTGGTGGTCATGTTGGGAGAACTCATTCAGTCATTGGAAATCATATTGAACCTCGCCACCCAGCCTCTAAAGTTCATGCTGGGGGCACCTACCCAACCTCTGGTAATCATGTTGGGATAACTCGCTCAGTCACTGTAAATCATACTGAACTCACCCACCCAGCCTCTGGAAGTCATGTTGAGGGGACCTACCCAACCTCTGGAGGTCATGCTGGGAGCAAGCTTTCAGTCACTGCAAATCATACTAAAAGCATGTCTTCTACCACTATTTCTCATGTTGAGGACACGTCATTGATCATTGCTGGTCATATTAATGACAAGTCACCAGTTACTATCAGTCATACTTGAGACACTGAATTGGCCACAACAATTCATGTTGAGAAAGTTGACATTATCGACAAACCCAATAAATAGAAGCTTAAGTTCCCTTGTAACTTTTGCAAGGGAGACCACCTGACCTATTTGTGCCCTGTACTTCCAGAAGTGCAAAGAGTGTGGTCCATAGTTCAAAATTCTTCTGCTTCTGAGAAACCAATGACTGCAAGTCATGCTGGGGGAAAGTTGTCAGCCAATGCTAGTCATGATGATAGTAATGTTGTTGTAAAGGAGTCTAAGATTATAGGACGGAATCCAAATTTCCCTTGTAAAATTTGTAAGGGATATCACCTTACTCACCTGTGCCCTAATATTCCAGAGGTGCGGAGAGTGTGGTCCATGTCTGAAGGATCCTTTGCTCCTGAATTGTCTATAGATTCCCAATAGCCAAATCAACCTTTGGTTTATGAAGTGGTTGAACCAATGCAATCTTTGGTCAACTCCACTCTTTCTTTGGAGAGTAAATTGATCGAATCGATGCAATCTTCAACCGATCCCATCAGTCCTTCAAAGACTAATGCACCTGTCCCTAAAGTCTTCTTCATTACTAGTTCGGATGTTTCGGAAGTGGGGGGCACTTCATCTGTGACGAGTAAACCCTACCAAGCACTGGGATCATTTCCTTTGATTGGAATATTCTAACTGGGCCTCTCCTTCCTTCTGCTACACATTTCCAGGTAAAGGTTGATATCAAAAACCATGTGGTTCATCGATGTATTGTAGATGAAGGAGCCTCTATTAGTATCTTATCCCCTTATGCTTGGAGAGATTTAGGTTGTCCTAACCTTGTTCCAGTTGTTAACTGGCCGTTGACTTTCAATAAAAGACCTAGTGAACCGTTGGGATTCCTCCCTCAAGTACCCGTTACTTTGGGTGGAAAAACAGTCTTAGTTGATTTTATGGTTTTAAAGGACCCTGTGGATTTTGATATGATCCGCGGGCGTGATTATGTATATGCTATGCAGGCTGTGGTGTCAACGCTCTTTCGTGTAATGCATTTTCCTCACAACGAAAGCATCGCCACTATCGATCAACTTACATTTGTTGATCCCTCTTATTACCCAACTATAGACCAAGTATGTCCCCCGTCAGTAGGCACTACCATATCACAATCAAATTATGTGGCATATTGTTCCTTAAGTCCAATTTCTACTGAGAATAAGCCTCTAAATTCAATCTTACCTTCTCGAGACTGGGTCATGGCAGTTGATCAAGTGATGACTCCATCTGAATGTTTAGATATGTGTTCTATCTAGGATGATATACTTCCATCTGATGAAGTTTTCCTAGAGTCTATAATGCAGTCTTCCATTCATTTGGACATTGATCCACCTACGAGCATTCTTTCACCTTCACTTCTAGCTCATTAAAAACAGTAAGGAGGTTACGAGCATTCTTCCACCTTTTCTTCAAGCTCATTAAAAACAGTAAGGAGGCTATGAGCATTATTCTGTATCTCCTTTGAGCTCGTTAAAACCAGTAAGGAGGTTGTGAGTTTACTTTTTCTAGCTCGTTAAAACTTTACGAAAAAAAACTTTATAGAGTTCTTTCATGCTCTTGTTTGACTCTTTAAATATGACAAGATTGTCGAGTATAGTTGTCCTTTCAGACTCGTTAAAGGATTTGAAGTGACATCCACCTTGGTATAAGTTTAACCCTTTTCCGGAATTTTGTGGATTACTTACGAAAAAGGAATACTCTAGTCATGCGTGGCTAGAAGAGTTCTTCTGTCATTGTTTTAAACGTTTTCGGGGGAGGAGACTAACTATACAAAAAAGGACTTTTGGAGCCTTCTTTAGGGTTTTCAGGCTCTCGAAACATGAAGACACCAAGCGAGCATTCACCTACTCGGGCTTGATGTGAAATCCACGAGAGGGTATATAGAGGATTGTTTAAGTTTTTCAAGATCTATAAACAGGGAAACACCGGCGAGCATTAACCTACTCGAGCTCGATATTAAAATCCACTAGTAAGTGTATGGAGTTATTGTTTAAGTTTTTTAGACTCCTTAAAATTGAAAACATCGGCGAGCAAGAACTTATCTCAGCTCGATATTAAAATACAGAGATCAGTATTATAGAGTATTCTTCTATCTCTTCTTCGAACTTTGTAAAAAATGAAGAAGGTCCTGAGTCTTCCTCCCATGGGCTCATTAAACTTTTTACATGGTTGGACCTATTGAGTTTTCTTTCTTTCTTGGACTCATTAAAACAACAAGAAGGACATTCTTTTACCAAAAAAGAATAAGGGATAAGAAGGGTATATCACATCTTTTTTAGTTTCAAAGGAAATTACGTTAGTCATGTCCTTGAACACAACACCTACTTGAGTCTTTCATGTCATTTGGGTTTTAGGTTTTGACCTTAGGGTGAACCTGATTTCTGAGTTTTTACTCCCACGCTTGGTTATTCTTCCAACCATATGGAGGGTCTATCAATGTCTCCTACATTACAGGCTTATATCATTTCCCCTTCATGTTGAAAAAATCCTAAGTCACTTTGTGTCGTGCTCATTGTTCAAGGATATAGCTTGTGTCGGTCATTCTGCAGTTTACCTTCACTTCATGTGTCGGCCATCCTGGTGTCAGTTTGTTTCATCTTGTTACTTGTCCTACTCCACACCAGCTCATACCTTTTGAGTGTTCCTCATGTTGGATGATGGAGGATGCATTAAGGCCTCCCTTCCAGCGGACTTCTTCCCATCGACTTCAGCTCATTATGCTCTGGGAACAAAGTTCAGAGTTTTGGTTAGTACCTTGGGGATTGCGGTCATTAGTGGCAGTTTTCCTCGCTCTTGAATCATGGGAATACATCAATGACTCTTATTCGACAGGTTTTTCAAGTGTTTGACTTCAAGTCCACTTATTCACACTTGTTTGGATCGTATTAGGTACCTTGGACCCCATTATCATTATCGATGGAATTCCTCGCATTTGTTAACGGTATACATCAATGACCGGTAATCAAACGATACCCCCCATATTTGACTTCAGCTCATCTATTCGCATGGTTAGGGTTTGTACCTTGGGTTGTTTTGGATGAAGACCTTGGGACTCTGATAACATCACCATATTTATGTTATCCCCCAAGCTGCGCAAGACTGAGCCTCACTCATTTTGGCTCTTCATGAGACATAGATCCAGTTTGTTGTTATGGCTATGATCTCTCATTTTGATATGGATCCACGCTTGTATTTCAGTGGCCATGCTATATATACATTTTCTAGTTATGTATTGGAGATCATGTTGTATCATGCTACACATCTATATGATGTCAAGAT
Organism: Larix kaempferi; assembly: GCA_027924585.1. NCBI lineage: Eukaryota > Viridiplantae > Streptophyta > Pinopsida > Pinales > Pinaceae > Larix > Larix kaempferi. Next base: position 9,374,507 of record BSBM01000893.1, read on the forward strand.
TGTAATTGCTCGCTGACCTTGATGGTTGTTTCAGGTGTTTTTGTGACTTGGTTCTGCGGTTTCTTGCTCCTCCTCTGACTTGGAATTATAATGTATTTTGGCCACCATTTCCCTCTGAAATCACACATTAGGGGGCATCTTTTATAGGTCAAATATGCACATCTTTGTCTGTGATCACATTGGCCTGTTGATCACACAAAAGGACACTAAGGATTGAAGAGCTAGATTGACCTAGATGACTGATTGACTGGAACTACTCTCTTTAGCTGAGAAACTTATTGTTTCTACTGATTTCATGACATGTACACCCCTCTCTGTATAGAAAACCAGCATACACCTTGGAGATGAATGTTGCTTTTCTCAAGGACAACTAGCGTACACAAACTAAAATGTTGCAAATGCTTGTTGTAAAGCACAGAAGTTGCTTACTGTATGCTACTTTGGTTATATGAAACCCGCGTACATTTTAAGATGAATTCAAAAAATATATTAAGATTACGAATTCGGATTAGTTGAAGTTGGTTCTGCAACTTCCCCAACCTCCCAATTCAACCACCTCTCGAATCCAACTGCTTACCTTGTCCCATAAATACAAGGAGGATCCATGAGAGGAGGCTAGAACTAGAGCTAGAAGAAAGGCATTAAGTGTTGTTATGCTGGAGGAATTCCTAAGTCATTGTGAAGAGAAGGAACCCAGGACTCGGTTGCAGAATCATCTTGACACGTCAGCTATACTTGTACTGATTCATGTTTCTTTGACAATAAAAGGGTGGAAATACTCTTCCTATCCCAAATCGAATGTCTATTGGATTGTATGTTCATTTGGTTTAATATCTGATCGTTGTTGATGTTTTATTGTTTTCAATATTCATCATATTTATTATAGTCAAGATACGTTGAGGAATATTTCCTTTGTGTTGCAGATTCATCAAACAGAAGATCAACTGGAAGACCAAGCGAAAGCTAGGACCAGTTGTTGATAAAAGGTACATATTTTGATATCTTGATCTATTTCGTTTGTAGGAACTAAATGCAATATAATGAATGTATTTACCTATCAACCCCTCCCAAGTTGGTAGTGTCTCTCCTCACTATAAGGTAATAATCCTGCACAACAAGCACGTTGTATAAATATATTACTATCTTTAAAGATTTAGCATATCATAGGACCAAAAGAATACCTCCCTATTTAATGCAGAGCCTTTCTTCAACAGGTACTAAGAAAATATGTCACTATGGATGATGGATTCCAATATTTCGCTTTCTACTTGTAGTCACTTGCATCTCTAATTAGAATAAGAAAATTTTACATAGTATGCTAGCATTCAAAACATTGTTATCTAAGTCATCTACAAAGACTACCAAAAAATATATCCAGCCTCCTAGTAGACACGTTTGTGGAGCGTGCCAAGAAGGACTATCTAACACCTCATCACTAATTTCTTAATTGATGGAGCAGCGGGATTGACCTTGAATGATAGTAAAAACATTACATCTACCTAGTTCCTTTATGAGACTTTTTTAAGCTATACTGCTCAAGTTAGAGCAAGAGATACTCATTATCTTAGAATATCTAGATGGCATTGTTTGATAGGTGTCAGGAAATTATATTTTTTTGGTGAGATAAGCAAATTCCTTTTTTCTTCACAACTATATTGCATTTGACATCTTTTTCTAGTCTTTATGGTCCATTTTATCTGATTGGTCCCATTTCCATTTTTGGTCATGTGTGGACATTATGCATTTTTCATTTTTCTTTCAATAGAATGTGTATGATACTAGTAATGTGATAGGCCATTCAGGATTCCCTTATGTCCTTATGTAGGTATAATTTTTTTTTCTTTCATATTAATTGAAAGAATGGTGCACCAAGTAGGGGTTTTGATTCTACTCCTTGTTGTAAAGAAGGCATAATCAAACATGGACTTTGTAATATGACATTTTTTCTTGCAAGTATTTTAATTTGGGGATTCTAATATGGAATCAAAATATGTGCATGGGTGCTTAACTTGTTTTCTTGCTACCTTTCTCAAAAATTACAAAGGGATGTTGATCATTCTTTGGGATCTATTCTTTGGTTGGAGTTGTATTTCCTCAATCTTGAGCCTCCACAAAGATTATATTTGAGGCTTTCACATTATTTAATGTGTCTTAGAACATCCACCTTTTACTTCCTTACCACCATAATATCCTAAATGAACATGATGTAGTCTAGAGTTCACTTCCTTGGGGATCTTCATGCCTTAACCATGATTTTCAAGACATTGGCCATCAAAACCCATATGCCTTAACCATGATTTTCAAGACATTGTCATCAAAACCCCTTCTTTTGCAAAAAATTCAAGCCTATCTCTTTGGTATGAAATTCAAAACTACCAAAAGACTCATATGTTGATTGAAATTGAGCAAGGGGTGAAGTTGAAGTGCTTAACCTAAAGTTCCCTCAATCATGGTATGCGCATCTTGAGTCAAAACAAGGCTCCTTTCTTTCTTAATATTTTCCACCTCCATTTAAAGACTCATCAATATGGTTTTCTTACAAGCCAACTATTACACTATATTTTCCACAACCTAGATATTTTTCTCCTTAAGAAGCTTCACATGGCTTTACAAAGTTTTATGCAACTCTTCATTCTTCTCGTCCAACTACTAGAAAGTCTTTTCTAGTTGTTAATTATCATCATAGATTTGTTTATTCATCTCCTATAGTTCCTAAAGTATCACTCTCTTATGATATTTTCCCATGGATTCCTTACTGCAAGTCCATAGATTCATAAATATATTTCTATGATACCAATCGATCTAAATCTTTTGGATGAGTTGAAATATTCCAATGGCACTAATATCAAATTTCAGTTAAAACCAAATAATAGGTATCTTGAATATTATTAACCATATATTATTTCCTTATTAAGCAATAATAAAAATGAAGACAAATGAAATCATACAACAATATACCAATATATTTAAGGAGAACCCTTTTGCACAAAACTCCCATATGATATTCAATCAAATAGATTGCAACCAATGCATATTGTCTTTTATTAAAATTACAAATCATGCAATCTAGGTGTTAATATGGCTCCTCTCCCCAATTCTTAAAGGGTGCTAGCTCAATGGAAGAGTGCATGCCTTACAAGCAGGAGTTTGGTGGTTCGATTCCTCCGTGCCCTAATGAAATTATAATGTATTTCTAAAAAAATATTTGTTGTGATAATTGATATTAGTTGCTAAACGGGAAGCAAAATGTGGTGATAGTGTGGGAGTAAAAATGGACGATAAATTGGGCTCTAAAGTGGTATCAAACCATGGTGCTAATGTTGACATCAATAAAGATGCAAAACTAGGTGTTAAAAAGAGGCCCAACACTTGACGCTAATGAGGAAGCCAAACATGGCGTTGATATGGTAGCAAAATAAGATGTTACTTTGGATGCAAAACATGGCACTACATAGGAAGCAAAATATGGTGCAACAATAGAATTTTTTTTTGGCTCCATCTTGGTAGCAAAACACGATGCAAAAAAGGAAGCAAAAATTGGTCTAAAATTAGAAGCGAAAATTGGTGCATATTGGAAGTAAAACATGGTGCAAAATGGGATGCTAAAGTGGTAGCACATATGGATGCAAAATTGGATGCTAGTTTGGATGAAAATATGGTGCGAATGTAGATGCAAACATAAATGCTAACACGACGCTTTTACGGATGCAAATAGGGCACTTATGGGGACGTCATTTAGGAAGTAAAAGATGACGATCTCTAGGAAGAAAAATAGGATGTTATTTAAGAAGCAAACCTCAATGTTGTTTAGGAAGCAAAATTGGGCGCTATTCTGGAAGCAAAAAAATGGGCTCTATTTTACACATCAGAAAGGATGCTATCTAGGAAGAAAAAAAGACGTTTTTTAGACTCTTTACATTTTTTCCATGACATGTCCCATTTAGCATCTACTTTGACCACTCAATGAAAACAAAATTTGCACTAATAAGGGATGCTAAATGGGACGCTAATTCCAGGTTTTGTTGTAGTGTACAAGGATTTTGTGAGCCCATATTGGCCTTGGCCATGGATTGGGAGCAGGTGTTGGATTTGGATCTGGATCTGCTTGAACTTTATTCTCAACATCAAGATGTTGATAGGAATATTCATTAGAAGGGATATCACTCTGATCTTTATCAAATGCTAATGGACTAGGCAGCGAGTAAGGAAAAATGTGAGAGAATCCATATGCCTTTGAGGAATGGTTTGAAAACCCTTTCACTATAATCTTCTGAGAAGGGATCTCTGCAATCTCAAGTGTGTCAGGACCAAATACCACTTTATTCGGTGAACTTGTGTGAGTCATCTAATAGACAAAAAAATATTTGATGACAAAGAAGGCACAAATAAAACATTTTTTATCTTTCCATGCCCCAGATGTATTGTTCCCTTCCCTTTAGCAGAGATCTAAGAATTATCTCCCATGTGAATAATCAGACCATCATTGAGATCTAGAGAAGAAAATGATTCATTGGAGGAAACCATGTGGTTGGAGGCTCCCAAATCTAATAGGAAGGATTGTGATTGTGAAAATATAGCCTTCAGTGCATGGCATCTCTCATGACCATTAGTCTCACTTCCAGAATTAGTCTCTCTTGCACCTTGTGGGAGGGAAATGTTTTATTGTTCAAGAAGTTTGTTCATTTGATCTATATTATTCTTCATGCAATATCTCTTTAGGTGGTTTCCTTTGTTGCAATAGGAACACTTGGATTTCTCAAATCCCTTTTTCTTATCCTTCTTGTAGATGGAGGCTCCTTCCGATGGATTAGACTTTGGATTCTGCTTGGTCTCAAATTGCTTCTTCTCTTTACCCTTTTTCTTCCCTTTGGCATTCGTACTTTTTGAGTGCCTATCCATAAGAGCCTTATTTTTGGAGGCTTGCAAAGCGTTCATCTTAATCAGTTTGTCTTGTTCTTGGATGAGAGATTTGGTGAATGCATCTAGAGATGGAATTTTCCAACCAAGGATTGACAATATTAGTGAATGGAAGGTAGAAACAAAGATGGAGAACTCAAGACCAAGCTTGCTCAGAATGGATAACACCAAATGCTCATCCTTCTTCTCAATGCCACACTCCTTGCATTGCATGACCAAGGTTTTGAATTTGGAAAATAGTTGTTGGATGGTCTCGAAATTTCTCGGTTGAAGATCAATCAATTCGTTCTCTAGAATATGGGCCCTGAACTCATCTTGTTTTCCAAATAGGATCTCCAACTTCAACCATACCTCTCTTGGAGTCTTCAATCCATCAAGGTGGAAGAGTATATATCTGGAAATATGAATACACGTGAAATTTAATGCTTCATCCAATCTATTCATATACTTTCCCTTCTAAACAGCTTCTTTAGGTTCGACCCCCTTTCCCATTGTTACCCTGTACAGTGACTTGTTGCGTAAAACCATCTGCATATCAGCCCTCCAATAAAGTTAATTGAAGGGTGTTAGGATCTTGGGAGAGAGAGGAGAGTTCGAATTCTCCATTAGAACTGCTGAAGAGAATGTACAATGTGGTACTGTTGCTACTGCTACAATGAAAAAATTTCAATAACCCGCAAAAAACTCTGAATTTTGGAGATAGACTAATACTGAGCATTGCTTTAGGACAATAGGCACATTTTTTCGGATCCTTTACACATGGCTAGACCTCAAAGGATTTCTCCAATGAATTCAATGCAATGGCACCAGGATTTGCTGTGGAAATCCATAGGATTCTGGTGCACTACTGAAAGAATATGCTCAACCTATGCTCACTAAGATATGATACCATGTGAAATTCTAAATCATAGTAGATCATGGAGCTGAGTATAACTCACAGGGAAAGAATGAGCATAGAAATTGAGTTACAATGAAAATTGCAGTAAAAAAGAGCAGACAATTAATCATGCATGAGAACTCAGATAGGAACAGAATAATGTCACATGATCCAATAATCAATATATTCAACAATGATGTTACAATGGAGAGAATTCGAATCACCTAGGATAATTAGAGTATCAATTTGTCTAGCATAGGAATTGTCACCATTGGAGTGCTCCGGAAAACCCAAACTCAACTCAACTGAACCTAAACTCAGTTAACTGAACACACAATCAGTTAACTAGGAAAGGAGGGTGCATTAGTGATTTTTGCATGCAAATCACTCAGAAAAGGGCACATGAGGAAGCAATCAATGGAATTCATAGCATAAACCCCCCACAAAAGTCAGCTAACTTGGGTGAACTGAACTGGAACACTAAGTAGGCTCCTAAAATATAGGGAACTGACTTAAGTGGTCCTAAAATGATGCATGCATGGCGCATTAGGTGGTAGATGGATCCTAGATTACATATGCACACCACTAGGGGGCAAATGACACCATCAACTACTAGGAAAAAATAAATAATGCTAGGTAGGACAAGGATGGGGTATTAATTATCCTAATAGGTTAGTCTATAAAATGCAAGTGCCTATACACTAGTACAAAATGAGATATAAGTGACCAAAAAATGACCAAAATCCGCATATAAATGACCACTTTTGATTTGGCGATCACTGGTGGCTAATATCCAGTCTCTTATTAGGCGACCAAAAATGTGGTCATATTTAGTTTGGTCATTTATAGGTTCTCTTGTGATCATTAATTTGGTCATATATTTGATCATTAATATGGTCATAGTTTTGGTCATTAATTGTCACGATTAATGACCAAATATACGACCAAATTAGTGACCAAAAATATGGCCAACTTAATGACCACAGACAGGCTATAACTGACCAAACTAAAAGTGCTCACATTTTTAGTCATGTAATAAGAGACTGGAAATTAGCCCCCAAAACTGTCATTTGGTCGTTTATATGCAATTTTTGGTCATTTTGTTGGTCGCTTATCTCTCATTTTTTGCTCGCTTATCTCTCATTTTTTGGTCACTAATTTAGTCTTTTTTAGCCACTTTATATGCAAATATTCATCGATTTTTGTATGGAGGAATCGAAACACCAATCTCCTTCATGTAAGGAAGGTGCTCTTCCATTGAGCTAGTAACCTTGAAGTCTTCTAATGTATTAAGAACCATGATATAGATTTCTATAAGCATTGTAATTGAATCTTGCCTCCAAATCTAAATTTTATCTTAAATGTTATTTGAATAATCTATAATACTTGACTATATTTAACTAAAGCAATCTTGAATGAAAAGAAAAGATATTAAATCATAATTAAAATCACTCTCACAATCTCACCTCATCTTCTTTGAAAGGAACACCAATCGATCTACTGAGTAAGGTAAATCAATCTCCAAATTCCAAGTCAAGAGATCTGGATATGTGACTGATTTTTCATCTAGATTTATGACTTCAGCTGGCTCGACCTCAAACTTTCTTTCACAGTACATAGAAAACATGATCACCTACACAAATGTGAACATAAATTAATTTTTTTTATGAACCCAAACTGCACACATGTACTCATGTGATATTCTAAGCAAGGCTATTACTTAATTTATCTTCAAGGTGTTTCCTTTTTCAAAGAACATAATCTACTTTCTAACCACATAATCTACTTTTTAACTAGTACACAGAGGATGGACTTTATGGCATACTTTCAATAAACTATTGACAAGTGATATTTCCATATATAACACACCAATAATTATACTATATTAAAAATAATCAGATTCAAAGGAATGTATATTGTATACAGCAGTGGAAAAAAACCTCTTGAACAATCAACTAGAAAGACCTCAAAACATTGACCTTTTCTATGAAAAGCATTGAATAATAACACAACAAATTTTCACCATTGTGTTCAAAACAATTTTTGCTTTAGTCAGGTTAGTTCCTGTGCATTCAATGGAGGCATTCTTTGTTTCCAAAGTGATTGCAGAATGTGCCCCATTGATAATGGGAGGCAAAGATACTACTGTTCTGCAACATGTAAGGATTGCTTGTTAGTCTGGAAACAATTTAAATAGACATATCCAATTTCATATATTAAAACCCACTTGAAGATATATGACCTTTGAATAGACTACAATGGTACCTCTTTGCAGTTCAACCAATGCATAACCAATTGGAAGTAAGATGTCATTTTTATTACCATCACCCAATACAAGCAGGCAACACACACTTCCTTCACTTTATAAGATGCTAAGCAACCATTGCTCTACTGGGATGCTAAAGTCTAAACATGTTATTTAGAAGAATGCTACAATATTAATCACAAAACAGTGTTGATTGTGATATTTGGTAGGATAATGAAATATATTTGTTATCATTTGTTCACAAACACTCATGTCCACTGATATTTCCCAAGAATATATGATCTAATATATTATATTTAAGTGACTAGAGCTGACTACTGCTCTTATATTGTATATATTGGTTATAGAGTAATACTACTTTGAGTATAGGTGTTACCTGTGGTTAGTCATGACTCATGAGTATTGTTTTGGAGATTGTAACAATGATTTAGTAGGACCTGCTATCAATGACCAGGACTATACATCTAGGTATCCATTCTTTATTAGGGAAGTCACAGATTGCAAAACACTATGTTGATCACTAAGAACAAGGACTGGTACCTACAACTGCAAGGTAAAGTTTTCCATCTTCATTGATTATATTGATGAACTAGAGTTTGATGCCATTCCAATGGGATGTGTGTGGTGTAATGTGATGAGATCCCCACATGTGTTCATCTCACAACTTGTGCCGATACATCAAATCCTAGCAAAGCACGAGCAAGATATAAGTAACTTTAACATCGGTGTATACATTTTGGCAAAAGTATGTCATGAATTTAAAAGGAAGTTAAAAGTATGCCATGAATTTCATTTTTCAAAAGCGGTGTATACATTTTGGCATATATCTCATTAAAACATTCTCTAACAATAACATTAAGGTAACAAGCACATAAATATTGCTCATTAAGACAATGTTCCAAATGAAAAAAAATTAGAAATAATGACGGGGAATTTGAGGAAGTGCACATACAAGGTTACCCTAACATTCTGTATAATTAGAAAATATTTCTGCAAGTGTTTCTCCTTGGTCCAGAACCTCTACAAGTGTTGCTTCTTGTTGCAGGACCTGAATGACTCTTTGATTGTCTGATGTACCAAGTGTGGGGTTTCCTTTTCCTGGCTTGCTCATATGTGAGAATTTACTCTCTGATCGTGGTTTGATAAGATTTCTTCGTTTCTCCACAACAATTTCTAGGTCTTCGGGTAGCAAAGAAAGTTGGAGGGAAAGTAACTGGATACATAAATAAACTAAAATAAGTCTCGAGAAAAGAAAGGGAACCTGTGCTAGAAGATATTTTCTAGTTTACAACTTTGCACAAACCAAAATTTGATGAAACAAAACCCTTGTAAGACTTAGATAACGTAAATGTTTTACTTTTCACAAGTGATTTATGGATACAACTGGAGAACAATAGAGATATTACCTTTCCAAAGTTGGAAGAATTCCATCATTTTCAAAAGGTAACAATTTGAACTATATATCAAACTGCAAGCCAAAAGGAAATACACACAAACTAAGATCAGTTAGTACACAGGAAACATAACTATGAGCAAACATCAAAATTAACATGAATGCTAGTTATACAAATACCTCCCATTAACTAGTGTCCATAATCCACCCTTAAATGAACTAGTCACTATTCAGACTAAAAAATCCTAAACCATCTTTTTGAACGACATAATTTTTTCTCGTTTTTCGATTGAGAAATTAGATTGAGTATTTTACATTTCTGAATCACTTTGTTAAGGACTTGACATTCACCAATTACCATACATTCGTTAAATAAATTTGGCTACCTCGTTCTCATCTTACTCGCAGGCTTTAGACAAAAGATAATTGACCATCTTAGCTACACGCATGCCACGGGAATTCTTGTTGTTTGAGCCATTTAGACTTCCATATCGCATATTGGTCCGTGCACCAGCCTTACCCTAAACCAATATTTCTGCGTTTTCCCTCATTCAATGATAGGAACCATTGCTTTCTCTTCTCACTTCTGCTTGCCCATGATTTATTTCATCACAGTCATCATTGCTATTATCCATGTGAGCTAAAGTTTCAGGTAAAGAACTTGGAATTCTCTTTTCACTTTGACTCTGCCTAATTTCTTGAGATTCTTCTCCATCGGAAGAGAAATTCTTCAGTGCAGGGTGTTCATCAACATCAGCAGACATACTTCTCTTTCGTCGTTTCCTTCCACTCTTGCCTCCATTCCAACCATTTCAAAATTTTCCATGTGCTTTTCTAACAATGGCTGCTGCAGTGACCTTAGCAGTGGTACGACGCCTAGAAAGAGCTTATGATTGTCGTCGGTATGTTTGTGCAATATTTTCCTGGATCTGTCATGAAACCTTTGTCTAAAATCAAAGCTGATATGCCAATCATGAGACCCTTTTCAGTAAAAATAAAGGATTGAACACAAATAACAAGCACCCTCATGTTCATGCCTTGTCCCACCGATGTATGATTATCTGATATATTCTTCTATATGCATTAATGAAATATAAGATGCAGTTTTCCAAAAAAAACATGATCCAGTGTGACCCCACCTACTTGTTTTGCCACTTGTCTTCTTCAAGCAATTCCAACTCCTATACAAAGGACATAACTATCAGAAAATGTATGGCTTCTCCTATTTATGGATGCAAAATATATAACGCAAAAGAATAAAAACATGCACTTGAGTAAAGGATGAGAAAAGATATCCATTGGATCCGAAATTATGGAAGAATTAAACAAGGGTGAGAAAATCAAAGAGCTAGATAACTACTGACCTCTTCTTCATACTTATCAAGGTCGGGATAAATTTCTACAATCAGAGCATCATAATTCAGATCATCTCTTAATGATCTGCAGATAGCACAATGTTTATGACAAGCAGGACATTCATTGTTCCTTAGATGACCAGAAAAACTCGTGCCTTAGGCCAACATAAATCTAAGAACAGAATAGATACTTCCATATGAGGTTATCATCTGGTCCCATGGATAAAGTATTATAATCATTTCCATGACAGTTAGAACCACAATAAATCATAATGGTCAGACAACATGCAACCTTCTATAATGACAGTTTGTTAAAACAGTTTAACATCTATAATAGTAATAATGATCTGTCTATGTTATTTCATGTAAGATAAGATAATAAATTTGTATTAATGTCCAACCAATTACCACAATAAGTATGTCAATGGGATTCAAATATGCATCCATTGTTTCCAGGATCAGGGATGGGGGACACAGGAATGGGTGTCCAAGACTGTTGGAAGTTCCCCCAAAATTTCCAGGGGACAGAACAAAAATATATACATATATATAAAATAAACAATTTATTTTAAATGTAAACTAAATTTTATTTTGATAAGGGTTCTGGTCCACAAATAAACTTGAAAATAACTCTGAAATCATCAACAACCAAGGAGAGGATTATTCTTGTAATTGAGTTTTCCAAGTGAAAAATCCAAGTTCAAGTCCAAATTCGAATTTATTCAAGTAATTTGGGGTTGAAATGTAAAAATGTCTTGTGTATTCCCTTCAACGGTTGATAGAGAATTCACATAATTTGTCATTGATGGCACAAGTACTGTTGAATCAAGTATTCCTGGCAAACCAAATCCAGTCAACAAATTCCATAGGTATAGAAACAACAGCGTCTTCTACAAGAATTCATTATTACGGTATCAAGAACAGAATGTATTATTGAATATTCCCATCATCTTTCTAAAATATAGTTTTGAGATTCAACTTATGTAACATTGCTTGTTTTGTCATTTAAATTTATGTTGAGAGTATCATAAAACTTAACTTCAGGGATAGAATCAAAATTATTTGAATTTTAAATTAAATTCTAGTTCTTCGTAATCTTGAGACAATAATATTTATCTTCTTTTAGGCAGCTTGAATTTTCTCATCTGCTTGTCTAGCAAGTTTAAAAGCATCTTCAAAAAATTCAGAAGAAAAATTTTTGTGCCTTGGTCCTAATTTATGTATTTAAATTCAAGGTGTTGAGGCTCTTCAATAATTTTGGATCAAGACTTGCCTTCACAATGATGATCTGGAATTTTCAATATATATTTGATAGATAGGTCCTTCGAGAAAAGGTGTTCCATTTGAATCTTATTAAGTTCGTCCCATTTTCTATATGCTTGTTTATAATATACATAATTCAATTTCAACATAATCAAAGGCATTAAGATTGTTTGAATTCCTTTCATATAAGGTTTCTCATGTTAGAGAAACTCCTTCCATCTCTTTAGAGCAATCTACATATTCTCATCCTCATGTGTTATCTTTGCTGAGTGAAAACTTGAGTTTTCCCCATTCATCAATCTCAACTTCTACAATAATTTTTTATTGCAAGAGTGGATGCAGATTTTATCTCTGCATTTTTTTCTATGACTAGTAACACCATTTTCTTTCACTATCCACTAGTACAACATTAGAGATAAGTGACTAGGCGACTAAAAAAGTTACTCACCATTGTTTTTTCAAAGGATAAATGATTAAAATTGAGCAATTTTAAATAAGCCAACTAAAAACAACTAAGATAAATGACCAATTTAGTCACGGGATCAAATATATGACTAGATAACAAGTGACTAAAACAAAAATGACTAACATAAATGACTAATTTAGTCACAGGAATATAAATATGACTATCTAACAATGATTAATGTGAATTAGTCGTTTATGTTAGTCATTTTTAGTTGTGTCACACACTGACAATGGAGAATTATAATTTTGATAATGATTTGTACAATATTTTACTAAATTGTAACAATGCAGATGTATTTAGAGATCTTATTATGGGGGTCATGGTCCATGTATGTGGTCCCAAACCACCATATTGTCCCTCCATAGGGGATATTTGGCCTGGAAGTGGGATGTGGTGCTCATATTTTTGAAGTTTAGAACATGAGATATGGTTTCGATTAATATAAGGTTTTTTAATAAGCTATAACTTCATATATTACTTGGAAAAAAGAAAATTACATCGTATAGCCATTATAGCTCAGGATCATCATTCGACACAGAACTACAGATAATGTCATCCCAAAAATCTATTCCCCACATCCCAACAGCTCCACCTCATACGAAGCATTAAGCCAGAAAAAATTTTCATACCATATTAGAGCACTGAGACTAAAGACTTCACTATAGCTGTGATGACTGTATAATACTTTTACCCAAGCACTAGGACCGACATGTTGCATATGACAGACTATCAACGTTAATTAGAGCCAAAAGGATCAAATAGAGAAATGATTCCAATTATCGCACTTGAAATATCGACCACATGCTAGCCTGGAAATCCTGTTAAGGGTCGGTTGGGGCTCCCACGCCATCTGCAGCTTGGTAGACAGTTCCCCACTCACATGCACGCATCCCATCCGAGACACCAACATGAGGAGCTCCCCCCTCCTTCAAGCGAGGAATAAATGGTATTCCCAAGTGGTGGGTGATGACATCAATTTTCATGTGAATGAGCCATGAATCCATTAGATGCTCCTTCCATAATTGAGCGAGGATGTTATCCCCCAAACTCTTCAACTCGCACTCCTGAAGCAAGTGGCCAATTACCCAGAACATGGAGACAACCCATTCATACAACAACGAGTGGGCCTGAGTGGACCCAGGGTCCAAAATCCAATGCTCAAGCATAGAAAATTCCTCAGCTGGCTTCGAAACCTCCAGCTTTGCCCATAAATCCTTCTCCACAGAGTCAGTATTTTCCCTAATTTCCTTCGGAATTGTGGCCATGTAGTCCATAGTGTCCCAGGCCACACTCGACTACTCTCATATCACTCTTTTCTTCCCTCCCCTGAGCCTGTCCTGGCTGGCCGCCTCAGCATTCTCTGACTCATACATGTCTTCCTCATCGCACTTCCAACCACTATAACTAGTCGTTAATGAGCTTACACTTGCCACCTTCAACATATATGCGATAATTCCAAGCATTGATATAGCACGAGCCATCAACTTGATGACCTCAGAGATGAGGACGAGGGAATCATACCTAAGGACAATGCATCCACTGTCATAACTATGCCAATACCAGGGCTTGTCCTCAAATGAGACATAAAAACACATTCCGCACTTGCATCCAACTTCGCCATTAATTGCCATAACTACTATCGTACCTCCCTTCTCCCTCCCCTTCCAATACATAGTACCTTCCCATGGGCCTGATATAATTCATTTACATGCAGACTAGAGCTCTGACCATCCTACACGCGGCGGTCGCGAATGTCCATGTGCCATCATAATATCCTCTTGTTAGTTGTCTCCACTGGCATCCATGGATTAATTATCATAATGTTGATTAACTTAATGATAATGGAATTGCAAGTTTATACCATGGTTGAAGATATAATTTAGCAAAGTTTAGTTCATGGCGTATCAACATCGTTGGAGGTCATGGTTTATATTATTAATATTTTTAATCGCACTTTAATGTTTTAATTTTCTAAATTTGTAATCTTTTAATTTCTTATGTTTTAAAATTATATTTTGGCTTATTATATCTTTTAATTTCTAATTTTTAAATTATTAACCTTTTTAATATTATTTTAATTTTATAAACTTTTAATTTTTTTAATTTCTAATCTTGTTAATAATATTATATATTAACTTATTAAATTGGTATTTTTTATTTTTTAATATTTAAGGTAATATTTAATAGTATTAGTCTTTTAGATAATGTGATAAGAGCGGGAAAGATTGTTGAAAGGAGGGAAAATGAATTTCCATAAAATCCCCTCCTTATCGAAAGCTAAGAGGAAAGGGGAAAAAATACTCTATTGGACTAGCTCTGAGCAACTCCACTCATGACAAGGTATGAATGTTCAACCGGCAAAGGTTTTATACTTATGTGCAAAATCTCATATTTTCACGAGTCTTTTCAGTATTTGAAATATATATATGACTTTTTGGGGTTTTCATCACTAGTATTGTATTGACAGGGGCTTAGGGTTTGAAGGTCGAAACTCAATATTACAAGTTTATGTAGATCTAGGGTTTCTAGGCCAGAGGATACAACCAAGAGAAAAAACTGGGTGATGCCAATCCATAAATGAGCCTATCCAAGTCTCCAATTTTTCTTTATATCTTCGCAATCAGGTGCATTCTCATCACTCTATTCTGCATATTTTTGGTATATATTTCTCGCATTCTTGAGAATTCTGGTTCTGGTAATTTTCTAAGTTGATATTTAAGGCCATGCTATCTATCTATGGTCTATGTGATATGTCCTCATAAATGTCAAACCTCCCTGCGACTATAAAATCTCCCCGTGACTGCCTATAATTGGTCTGCGTATTGAAACCTCCTCCAGTTGATAGAAATACATCATGTTTTTTACATGATAAACCCATGATGACCGACGCTTTCCCAGCATCTGACAAAGTTGAAAATTCAGGGGAACATGAAATAGTCATAGTTATGAATCAGGATACGGTTGGTGTTGACTATGCCGAGTTAATCGGCAAAGAAAACTTTGGAATGTTGAGTAGTGCACTATTTATTACCATAAGCTGGAATATATACTGAACTGGATTAACTTAGATCTGATAAGATCCCAGTCTATATGGTAATTTTAAGATCTGGAATATATATCGTATATTCTAGTCGTTTCAAATAATGCCAGCAGTTTCAACTGTTTCAAATGACAGATTGACGCTGGGCCTTTGGCACTCCATCAACATGAAAGAATCCCCCTGAATGAATGATTAGTAATAATTTTGAGGGGATAGCATGGAATAGACAAGGTGATCAGGAAACAGAGGCAATGACACTGTATCGTTGTTTCTTCCATGGGTAAAGCCGAAGGAAAACCATTTTATTGCAATGCCACCACTATTAGCCCGATTTTTCGCAAATGGTTGCAGACTGCGTAGAAGATGCCGACAGGTGATCTTGAATTCTATTATTCAAAGGAATTGAATTTCCAGATATGCCTTGTGAAGTCTATGGAATTTAATTAAAGGGTAACTCGAATATTGTAGTGTAGTGGGGATCCTTCATTCCTAGAGATTTCTAGCATGAGGAATGTCGAAGCCAGCTATAATATTATACAGCCAAGTTTAGAGAGACAAATTGGTTATGAATTATATATATGTGCGTTATGAGCCATAGAGAGCATAAGAATTCCAACTTTTATTTTTCTGCAATTTTTTATTTTATTTTATTAATTTACACATGCATGGAATATCTGGGGATCTGTGTCGAGCCAACGAGGCTACATTTTCTTCGATGTCTATTGGAACTCTGTGCTCTGTAGCTAGGAAGGTGAATCCTGTGGTTGAGTCTTACCATTTAAAATAAAGTTGGGTCTTGTTTGACCAGTAACTAACAGATGACATAAGTTTTCTCCAATTTTAAGATTGAGCAACGCAACCTTACGATAAGTAAAAAGCCTAAAGTTAAAACTATGAAATCTACACAAATTTCAATGTTCAACTATGTCCATCATTATTCCCAATAATCAATTATGGCATTATTTGTAATGTTAAAGGTTCATCCAAGGTAAAATAAGATGTTATGATGCACTCATTATTGATGCTTGTAGCGTTACTCTCACTCGCCCTTTTTTAATGAATAGAGGAGAGATGAACGATGAAATGAGAGTATTTAACTTTTACGATATGCAGACATAGACTGGAATATATGGTATATCCCAGTCTACATAAGCTGGAATATATACTGAACAGGATTAACTTAGATATGATAAGATCCCAGTTTAACTTAGAGCAGAACGAAAGGTATTTTTATCATCTTGCTGATCAATAATACTAGCAGCATTTACATCATCCTTTTGGCGATGCACATACCGCCCAGATGCATTTGACTGACTTCATGTGAGGTACCAGTGAGGGCTTTTGTAACTCACTTGCAGAAGATGAGGAAGAAGTAGTCCAATCAAGAATTGCTCCCTTCCTTGGAAAATATATATGATTGGCTGCTACAATTAATACAGAAAGGTGTTACTCTGACAATGGAAAATGCCCTCAATTATGCTTCTGATGATATGGAGCTTCTTGTGCAACCACGCTTGAAAACTTTGGGTGAAATAATTGTAAAATTTGCTTGGCAGTTGCTTGACATATGCTATCTTAGTCAAAATTTTGGTCAGGAGTACTATCAATTTCCATGTACAAATATGTTTTGTAGCACAAGTAGAAGATCCAGTTGTCACGGGAGATATTATCATACAAGTACTTGGCGAGATAGCAGCAGGAAGCTCTGGTGGTGTTGATGGGCCTATTAGCAGTGGATCATTTCTCTCAAATATTGACAGGAGGCACAAACTTATGAGCAAGCTTGATGAGCTCTCCAAGGACGGTAAATACTTTCAATTATTTATTTTTATTACAAAAATTGCCATGATGTCGTGTTTGTAAAAGGTAATAGCATGTATGTTTGGTACTGTATTAAATATGTAGATAAATACAGCTATTGTTTTTCACTGCTAAAACTTTTTATTTGCTCTTGATTAAACTCTAATGCTCTTTATTTAACATTGAAACTCAGTAACTCTGACCCTTTATTTCACATCCTATCAAGTCTTGGTTAAAGAGTCTTATATTTGCATTTTGTAGCCCCCTATGTATTTGATCAGCATATATAGCGAAATTTATGCAATTTAACAAGTCCCTCATCACGGCTGTTGCATAATTATCAATATAAAATATCATAACTGATTGGCCATGGTCCATGACTAGGTTATGTAAAATTGGTCCCATGAAAAACTAATCCCTATTTTCTATTTCTATCAATAAATATTAAATTTCAAGCATTAAATCTCATTTTTTTGTTTTTCTGCACAGGATGGATTCATTTGGATGAGGCACAATATGATCATATATCACTATTAGTAGGCCGCTTTAAGTTCAAAACTGAGAATGGTGCAGGTAATAAAATTCTTAGTAGTTCGACCTTATCACTAAAAGATCAGATCACCACAAATGAACAAACTGCCATTATTCAGTCAAAATTAGTCAAATTAAGGAAATCTTTCCATACTATGATGACGGATTTTTATCTTTTTTTTTGGATGTTTATAATGACAATCCCGAGGAATTAATTCAGCTAATATTAGAGGGGACACTTCATCCCGACTTATTACATTTGAACACATCTCTTCAATCGAAACCCAATAACAAGCAACCTGTAAGCAAAAATGACAAAGGAAAAGGGAGGTTGGATGAATCTGCATATTTGACTCAAGATAAATACAAGCTTAATGGTTCTAAGAATATGATTAATTCTTCATCATCTTCTGCAAGTGAGATACAAAAGCCCTCACTGGTACCTGACATGAAGTCTAATGCATCTGGGCGGTATGTGCATCGCCAAAAGGATGATGTAAATGCTGCAAGTATTCTTCATCAGCAAGATGTTAAAAATACCTTTCGTTCTGCTATACTTGCTGCAAGTATTTAACTTACTTTTGGAATGAGTAGATCATTAGATTGAAGTTAAAATTCAGATATCATCTAAGATTGTATGTTTAACGATTCTTGATTGGGATAATTATTGCATTCATGGAATTGTATACCTTGATGTGATAAGACTCGTTGATCTCAACATTTTTTTATTGTATACCCTCATCTATATTGGAGTGAAGATTGCAAAGGCCTAGAAAATTTAATTAGATGTTCATCTAGAGACTAGGCTTGCATAAATAGAAGAATCATTGATTACGGTGTAGGAGAACCTTAGAAAATAATAGTTGAAACAGCAGGCGATTCAAACGTATGGTATAATGGATAGATTACTGACATTTTTCGGAATTTGGTGAAATTGGGTTTCTTGACAGCTTCATCCTGTTCTAATGCTCATAGGATTCATTTTCATTGCGAGTGAAGGTAAGAAGATTATCCTTGTGAAATTTTTGTACTCAATATGAATCTTATTCCTGACGTTGCTCGTCCTATTTTGCATCCATATTATTTTGGATTCTGACTTGCAGCTTATGGGTTTCGAAATATGGCTTTGTTTTGAGAACAACAATTCTTCCTTACAAAGTCCTTCCTGGAGACAGAGAGCATAAAAAAACAGTACATTTTTCTCTACATTTGCTTGCTTTGGGTTTAGGAATCATTGGAATTTACACAGCTTTTAAATACCATAATGAGAGTGGAATCGTGAATCTATATAGTTGGCACTCATGGCTAGGTCTCGACACCATTTTCTTATTTTCTATACAGGTACATGGATTTCTTGTAATTTCATTTACATTTCCTCTGTCAAAATACTCATTGCATTCTATTATGAAATCCAAACATAGTCCCGGTTTGTTCATATGCTGATTTTTTTTTAAATTATTTTTAGTGGTTGGTTGGATTCTCTGTTTTCTTCTATCTTGGGGCACCAGATCCCATAAAGGCTGCTATTCTCCCATGGCATGTCTTCTTCGGGGTTTTCATATATCTGTTTGCGAGAGCAACAACAGAACTTGGGTTTCTATAAAAGCTTACCTTCCTTGAGAGTTCAGGGTTATACAAATATGGTTCTGAAGCCATGTTAGTAAATTTTACTGCAATGGTAGTACTTATATTTGGGGGGGTTGTAATTGTTTCTGCCATTTTACCAAGTGAAGTTGAACCTAAAGGGTACCATCCAGTGAGTATAGAACCCTAGTTAGGAAGAACATTTGATTTGTGTCCCTCTGAATGTTGTAGATAGTGTAGGATTTTGTTTCATATCAATATATTATATTTTTTAAAAAGATTGCTATATTTCCAATCCACCACTAAGGGTATATGAACTGTCTTGGGATTTCCCTAACTATTATTAATACTTAATATGTCCTTTTAGTATGACTTACTCAATTTGTGTAATAAAGAATTGGTGTTTTCAATCTTATAAAAAGATCCAAATCCTAGGGTCTATCAAGCGTCGAGAGGGATCAAATATCTCGAAGTGCAAACCCCATTTTGAGTGCAATACCTAAGGAGAGGTTTGAACCTTGAGAGATTTGATCCCTCTTGACGCTTGATTGAGCCTACGATTTGGATCTAGGTGTAATGCCCGCCTCAGTACATTGACTGACTATAGACTTGAGGACACTTGCCGAGTGACCCGATCGATTAAAATTTAGTAAATGGTCCTCTAAATATTTGAAATGTTTGAACGACTGAAGAACACATGATGATTTACATGACGACAATTGATAAACGAAAACGATGCAGTGAATGACACTTATAGAAATAGATGCTTTACTTAATAAATGAATGCATGCTCTCCTTAATGATTAGCGATATTATGAAATATACGATGTATATGAACGAAATGCATGTGTTGCTTAATGATTGGCATATTTACGAAATGATTTAATGATATATGCTAGACTCACTGAGAAATAATGAAAAGAAAATGATTGAATGATGGATATGCTCGACTGACTCAGAGATTATGAAATGGAAATGATTGAATGATATATGCTCAACTAACTGAGAGATTATGAAATGGAAATTATTGAATGATATATGCTCGACTGTCTGAAAGATTATGAAATGAAAATGATTGAATGATGGATATGCTCGACTGATTGAAACATTATGGAATGAAAGATGAAAAGATTGAATGATAGATATGCTCGACTAATTGAGATATTATGATGAATGATGAAAATATTTTATAGTGCAACGCTACTAATGTGTGCTTTGAGTGTGTGTGCAGTGGCAAGTAAAACGATTTACTGACTGACCCACAATGGAATAATAGGGGTCGTAAGAACGGGAAACATACATAGGGGTATGACGACGGACTGTCGACCCTGAATTAGCACTCCATGCACGGTTCGGAAGTCATTTCAGCTTACTCGAGGAAGCATGTGTCATACGAGCGAGGCCACAACGACTTGGTCGCGTATGATGAGTTGAGGAGCGCGCGATAAGGAGAACTTTATCCCTTAGCCACCCTTAGTCTCCAAGGAAGTGTAGTCGATAGATCACGGTAACGATTCCCCGATCGCTACACAATACTCCCCACCAGAGAAAAAGGAAGTTGTCGGAACGACCTGACGATGTGGTACCTAGATGATTAAGGAAAGAAAGTGAGAAAGACCCGACGATGTGGTACCTAAATGATTAAGGAAAGAAATTCAGAAGGACATGACGATGTGGTATCGAGACGAATAAAGAAAAGCCAATTCAAAACGAACACCCATGTATTTGGCATATAGAAATTGCATTAAATTAGTTATGCATGAAGGGACAAATTGCAATTATGTACTTGGCATATAAATTGCATTAAAGTAATTATGCATGAAAAGAATATTTCTCACACTTTTAGCATTTAGAAAAACTGTTCATTTATGATTAAAGAGGCATATATAATTTTAGAAAATTTAATAAAAGAATATTTTATTTTATTTTATTAATTTTCTAGACTTTAGAAAAAGAGAAAATTTGGAATAGATATATGTCCATGTTTACTAGAAAAATTATGAATGAGAAAGAATATTGAAAGAATAAATTGTGGAGAAAAACATAACAAAAACTCATGTAGAGACCACTACACCTACTTTCCACTGATTTAGGGAGATTAGATGCACACTTAAATTAAAGTGACACATGCTGCATGGGAATAAATATTAAGAGAATTATTAAATTAAAGAGTATTTTTGCATGAAGAGACACTTGGCATACAAATTAAGAATTTTCAGGTATACAAATAACATAGAACCTGTACTGTAGGTCAAATCTACTGTTGGAGAAGTATTCGTTGTTGTCCGATCAGCTCTAAGCAATTTGGCGATTTACCGAAGACTCCTCAGTTGACCTCCCTACTGTATCGGGGGTACTCTTCTTTTCCCCGAACCCCCGAGCAATATGGGGTCGTAAAAACATACAATTCCATGGATTTCCATTGGGATATCCCAATCCCCGATCAAGCTATCAACCCAACTCCAAAGGAACACAATAGAATTCTCAATTATTATTCCCGTCCAGCATTAGGGAGCAAGAGGATCATTTCTCCTCCTCCCTTTCTTTCATAACCAAAACTTGTATGCCAATTGTCTCTTCATGTAGAAATATTCTTTAATTCAATAATTCTCTTAATATTTATTCTCATGCAGATGTGTCACTTTAACTTAAGTGTGCACCTAATCTCCCTAAATTAGTGGAAAGTAGGTGTAGTAGTCTCTACATGAGTTTTTTTTATGTTTTGCTCCACAATTTATTCATTCAATATTCTTTCTCATTCATAATTTTTCTAGTAAACATGGACATATATCTATTCCAAATTTTCTCTTTTTCTAAAGCCTAGAAAATTAATAAAATAAAATATTCTTTTATTAAAGTTTCTAAAATTCTATATGCCTCTTTAATCATAAATGCACAATTTTTCTAAATGCTAAAAGTGTGAGAAATATTCTTTTCATGCATAATTAATCTAATGCAATTTATATGCCAAGTACATAATTGCAATTTGTCCCTTCATACATAACTAATTTAATGCAATTTCTATATGCCAAACACATGGGTGTTCATTTTGAATTTCTTTTCTTTATTCATCTCGGTCCCACATCATCGGGTCCTTCTGAATTTCTTTCCTTAATCGTCTAGGTACCACATCGTCAGGTCCTTCTGACTTTCTTTCCTTAATCGTCTAGGTACCACATCATTGAGTCCTTCCGACAACTTCCTTTTTCTCTGGTGGGGAGTACTGTGTAGCGATTGGGGAATTGTTACCACGATCTCTCGACTACACTTCCTTAGAGACTAAGGGTGGATGAGGGATAAGGTTCTCCTAATTGCGTGCCCCTCAACTCATCGTACATGACCAAGTCGTTGTGGCCTTGCCTGTATGGCACACGCTTCCCTGGGTGAGTTGAAATGGCTTCCGACCCGTGCATGGAGTGCTAATTCAGGGTTGACAATCTGTTGTCGTACCCCTATGTATGTTTCCCATTCTTACGACCCCTATTATTCCATTGTGGGTCAGTCGGTAAATCAATTTACCTTCCACTGCACACACACTCAAAGCACACATTAGTAGCGTTGCACTATAAAATATTTTCATTAGTCATCATAATATCTCAGTCAGTCGAGCATATCTATCATTCAATCTTTTCATCTTTCATTCCATAATATTTCAATCAGTCGAGCATATCCATCATTTAGTCATTTTCATTTCATAATCTTTCAGTCAGTCGAGCATACATCATTCAATCATTTCCATTTCATAATCTCTCAGTGAGTCGATCATATATCATTCAATCATTTCCATTTCATAATCTCTCAGTCAGTCGAGCATATCCATCATTCATTCATTTTCATTTCATTAGTTCTCATTCAGTTTAGCATATATCATTCAATCATTTCGTAAATCTGCCAATCATTAAGCAACACATGCATTTCATTCATACACATCATATATTTCATAATATCGCTAATCATTAAGTAGAGTATGCATTCATTTATTAAGCAAAGCATCCATTTCTATAAGTGTCGTTCACTGTGTTATTTTCCTTTATCAATTCTCGTCATGTAAATCATCATGTGTTCTTCAGTCGTTCAAACATTTCAAATATTCAGAGGAGCATTTACTAAATTTTAATCGACTGGGTCACTGGACAAGTGTCCTCAAGTCTACGGTCAGTCAATGTACTGAGGCGGGCGTTACATACACTCCCTCTTATTAGAACTTCATCCCGAAGTTAATTTTTGTCCTCGTACTTTCGATGAGAGGATTTACTTTAATTTCCTATTCTCATCTTCTTGTCATTCTCTTCTATCTTTCTCAACAATCATAGCCATAGTCGCTAGTGGTTCTAATTAATTTTTCATCCAACATGGTTCCAATACCTCTTTAGGAATTCAATCGTAATTTTGCGAAATGCAAATTTATTAATTCTTTTAATAATTGTCATTCTACACTTACATTTCATATATCTCCTATTCATCTACGAAGATTCATGGTATCCGATCTAACTACAAGTTATATTACATCAAAAGCCACACCTTAGTTATCCAATCATATTTTTGCATAACAAATCCGAATGAGATTTCAAATCTATTGGCTGTCCTTTCCTCCAAGACGAGAAGGTAAACATTATACAATCTTCCTTAAAATACAGATGGGTAAGTTTTAATCACAAATTAACAAATCAAGAGTGACTACCAAATATTCCCAAATCCAATTCCCAAAAGACTACTTCCAAACCCCTAAATGTTTTAATATGATAGGGTTCGAGGCATCGAAACTTAGTGACTCAATCGAACGTATCAGAATTTATCTCTTAGTTCTTTCATTATTAACATCATGTCCAATTCAATGAGCTTATCACATTCTTACCTTATTTCATCATTTTTGTTGTCATATGACCACTTCAACAAACTCATCAAGTCATGCTAAGTGTTTTTCTTATCCTCATCGGGTTCCATATCTAGGGTTATTCCACTTTTCATCAAGGTTTGACCATGTCTTGAGGTTATCTTTATTGCATTCAGTTCATTGTGTTGATCATCTCTATACTTTATTTTGCGAAACTCGTCCTTGTTTGACTGTTTTCGGTGGGTCCTCCCGTAAGAGTTTTCTATTCACCATGTCATGATCACGTCAAGTTGTACCTTTTTATTCTCTTTAACCACATTGTCATGCTAGAAACATTGATATCTTGTTTTCCAATTTCTGTGCCTATTTGACCCTCTCGACAATCCTTCGAATTATCGTCAAGTATATGCATTTACGATATTATAAATGTAAGACTCGTACTTTGTGACTTTTTTTTATTATCAAACCTATTACTCTAAGTGTGCACTCCTAAGTTATAGTTCCCTTGAATTTCCCAAGTATTTGACCTTCAACAACCATTCCATAAGTGTAATGACAAGGAGCTCAATCATAGTTGAATTATGGACAATGGTAGCCAAAAACATGTTTTATCCCAATATTTTATTGTAAAACTAAATATTTTGAGTAAACCACATCCTAAGTCATGCCACCTTGTAAAGTAAGCAATCTAACCCATATCACTTAGTTCTCTATCATTTTTCAACCTCTATCATTTTTCGACTAAACCCTTCTATGACATAGTGGAGTGTGATGTCACTCTTTTTTTTTCTCTTTTGACATCATTGTAGGTAGGCTATACCATTTTCCCAAGCATGCAAAATATGAAATATGATTGTTACTGCGACCACATAGTTTTCATAAGAATAATATCATGCATAAACTCATATCTACATCTCCTTTTCCTTTACCACCTTTCACTTTTTTGCTCATCTACTCTAAATAAAATTATGTCCATGTGTATTGTTTATGAAGTGAAAGAAGACACAAAAGAACAATTATCTCCCTTTGAGCTACAACAAATAAGTTATTGTTGTTTATATATATTTCCTAAGGGTTCACCTTCCCTTCAAAACATGCAACATTCCATTGATCTTGTTCCCAACTTTTTCTTACCCAAATGTTCAACATCTCATACCTCACCTTCAAACATACAACATTCTATTGATCTTTTTCCCAACTTTTTCTTATCCAAATCTTCAACATATCATACATCACGCATCACCTTAAAAGTGTGCATAGATTAAGTAACCACAAACAGTTTTTATGTACAATGGAAAAATCCTATTTAGAGTATTACATTTACATTTACTAGATCCTCTACTTTAGTGTTTCCTAAGGAGTAAAATAATAGGGTGTTATGCATAAATTATAGGACCCTCAACCATGTAACTCTAGAACATGTTGTTATTACCTATAATTAATTAACAACCTCTTTCATAAACGCTAGGGGAGCAAACCAATTAGTTTTTATGAAACAACAATGATAAAAGATGGACAAACATACATATCTAAATTGATATGAAATAATGTTTACAATTGGAACTGTGATCTCTTATATTATAAGGCATATAAATTGATATGAGATATTGTTTACACTTAGAACTATGATCTCATATATGACTCATGGTAAAAAGCCTTGACTCTTGGGATTCTAGTTAATGATAATTATATAACTAAGTTGATGCTAGATCACCTATCCTTGAGATGATTTGTTCTAAAAGCAAATTAAGAATTGGTGTCCTAAATCAAATGTTTTTTTGTGTGATATACGAAGAACTTTATTTATCATGAACATCGAAATTGTGTACCTCCAATGAGAAACCTCCATGCGATAAATATGATCTGGGAAATATATGGGAAATGACAAGTAATAGAGTTGATGTAAGAGATATTTCAATCATCCATTTATATTATAATACAATATGTTGAAGGAAAGTTACTTTACTCCTTTGTGAATTATCATCGATTTGAGAGGCTCTGACAGATTTATTTTGAGCGGAAGTGATTGACATATTTTCCCAATATATGCTTTGAGAGGTTTGGAGGAAGCGATTGATGGATTTGAGCGGCTGTGGCTGATTTATTTTGAGAAGAAGTGATTGATATATTTTCTCAATATATGTCTTTACTTCATTCCTCGATGGTTGTGAACATTGAATGTTTTCTCACTACTTCGTATTTGTCTACCTGTATTTTATGTAATGAGTTTCAGTTTTTTATAATGAATTTGATGCTTTTACTCCTAATTTCAAATGAATTACTGTTCATCCGAACTAACTTTAAAACAATTTTGAACATTTCTCTCATTAAATAATTGTTGTTATCTTAATGATTTCACCGATGAAAATAATTAGCAACAACTACATTTTTAAATGTGGTTGATATTTGCTAATTGGCGTATATCAATCATGACCACAAATTTAAAAGTGGCTGATATTTGCCGATCGACCAATATCAACTACATTTAAAAATATGGTTGTTGCTAGTGGACAGTCGACCCACGAAATTAAAATTTTAATAAAAACGTTATTTCGAAATAAAAATACAAAGAAATGAATATTAAATTAAAAAATTAAATAAACATATTAAAATAAACTAATGTAAATTAAATAAAAAAAGAAATAAAGTAATATTAAAATAAATTAAATTAAAATGAATTAAATTCAAAAAATAAATTAATTAATTAAATTCAAAAAATAAATTAATTAATTAAATTCAAAAAATAAAGTAAAATAAAGAAATAAATTAAAATAAAAAATAAATAAATATAAGTGAAAAAAACTTAAATAAATAAAAGTAAAATTAAAATTAAAATAGTAGAATATATTAAATAAAAATAAAAAATAAATTAAATAAATGTAAAAAAATTAAAGATAAGTAAAATAATTGATATTAAAGGTAAATTCAGAATAAAATAATTAATTGATATTGAAGAAAAGTAAAATATAACCACATTTTTAAATAGTTAGCTATGATTGGTCGTTGTCAACTACGGCTTGATTTGGTTGAGCATAATCGACTTTGGTTGGCTATGATTGACCATGAGTGATTATGCTTGAGCATGGTTGTTCATGTTTGATAATGGTTGGCCATGGTTAACTATGGTTCACCATTGATGTTGAATATTGACTATTGGTTGACTATTGGTTGATTATAGAATATTTGTTTACTATTGACTCCTCGGTGATTAGGTGTTGACTAATGTCCACTGAATATTGGCTGACTGTTGAGTACGGTTGACTATGGTTGACCATTGTTGTTGATGGTTGATTATAGACTATTAACTAGTTGTTGATTAATGACTCCTTCTTGATTATTATTATTATTATTATTATTATATAGGCTCGTACCCACGGAGTTTCGAACCGATGATGTTACGGAAGGAGTGTATTTTATGCCCCATGCACTATTATTATTATTATTATTATTATTTTCAATTTAAATTTTAAAATTATTATTATTATTATTATTATGATTATAAACAAAAAATTTAAGAATTACTTATTAATGAAAACATAGAAAATAAATAATATAAGTAAATAGATAATAAATAAAAATTAAATAATTAATAATAATATAAGTTAAATTACATTGTTTAGGCATGGTTGAATTTAGTGCTTTATGGCTGACATAACCAGGAGAACAATGGTGTTCACCATAGTTGACATAACCAGGAGAACAATGGTGTTCACCATAGTTGACATAACCAGGAGAACATGGCCAACCATTATTTGACCATATTATGAAACCATGTATTAAGAAGTCAATCCACAATTGACTTTAAAGTAAGGCTAACATTAATCCAAAGTTGACATCAAACCATGGATGAAATCAATCAAATGTACACTCCAAACCATGGTCGAATTCATTCCATAGTTGACTTCAATCCAAGTTTGACTTCCATGGTTCAACTAAATCCATATTGACTTCAATCAATGGTTGACTTCAATCTAAGGTTCATTTGAACCATGGTTGACTTCAATCCCTAACGACATTTTTTAAAGTGGATGAATGACTTTGAACCATGGTTGACTTCATTGATAGTTGACTTGAATAAATAATTGACTTTTAAGAAATTTTGACCTCATGCTAATGGTGACTTCAATTCATGGTTGACTTCAATCCATAGTTGACTTTTAATAAGGTTGATCTCGAACTAATGTTGACTTCAATCCATGGTTACCTTGAATCTTTTGTTGAATTCAATCTAAGGTTGGATTTAATCCAAAGATGACTTCAATCTAAAGGTGACTTCAATCCATGGTTAAATTTAACTTGAATCCATGGTTGAATTCAGTACTTGGTTGGCTTCAATCCATAGTTGACTTCAACCCATAGTTTTCATTTAAACATAGTTGAATTCAATCCATGGTTGAATTCACTCCAAAGTTGTCTTCAATCCAAAGTTGACTTTTAAGAAGGGTTGACTTCAATCGAATGGGTGACTTCAATCCAAGTTTGACTTCAATCCATATTTGAATTCAATTCAAACTTGACTTCAATATGTGGCTGATTTGAATTGAAGGTTGTATGAAAGGTTGACCATGTTCCAATGGTTGATTTTAGGTCATTAATAATACCAACATTAATTATTTCAATCTGTGGTTGACTTCAATCCATGTTTGACTTCAATTCATAGTTGACTGTTAGTAAGCTTGAATCCAATCCATGGTTTAATTTTAAGCAAGGTTGACTTCAATCCAATATTGAACTCAATATATAGTTGACATCAATATAATGGTTGAATTCAACCAAGTTTGACTACAATGGTTGAATTCAATCCATGGTGGACACTGTATCATGGTTAACTATGATTGGATGTGGTTGAATTTTGGTTGACTAATTGATTATAGTTGACTTTCATTTACAATGTTGGGTTGACCATGTTTACAGTATTTACTTTGGTTGACTTTGTACCTTGCATTGTTTGGTTGACCATGGTTAACCTTGGTTTACATTGTTTGGTTGACGATGTTAACATTATTTGATTTGTTTGGTTAACCATGGTTGAATTTGGTTTACATTGTTTGGTTTTCCATGGTTCACTTTAGTCGACCTTGGTTGTTTGGTTGACTTTGGTTGACTTTGATTAACTTTGGTTGTTTGGACTGTTGGATAAAATATATGATATCTAATTCAACACTTAATTGTCAACCCGGGAAGGGAGCTTATAAGATGCAAACACTATATGTGCAGGATTGAAGGCTTGAACTAACCTAAGCTGACTAAAGATGCAAAGGCGCTAACATGCAACTATATGAATTTAACCTACATACATGACTTCCATAATTCGAATGCAGGAATTTATTCTATCTATGAAAACAGGAAATGAATGAAACTATCAAAACTAAAATAATAGGAAAATAAAATTATTAACTTTTTACTTAAAAATAAACTATCTAGGAACAAGACTAATAAATTCTGAAACAATAACTTAATTAGCAAATCAGATATGAAGAACTTAACTTTGGAAGAAGGTTAAAAAGAAGACTAAGGAAGATAATATGAAAGTAGGAAATAATGACAAAACTTAATTAAAAACTCTATGTAACATGAAACAAGATTTAAATTACATCTAAAATTGTTAATTAGAAGCAAGAAGCATTACATTTAAAAAGCAGAAGAAACTGGATTCTGAAAAAAAAAACATAAAACAATGCAAAAAGTGTAAAGGTCCGAATGACGATCCGAATGTCTGTCCAAATGACAGTCCGAATGCCAGTCCGAATGGAAGAAAATGATTTAAACTAAAGAAAATAATAAATTTGGATGACTTTAATTACCAGTTGGCTAATGCATATGATCCTACAGTGCAAAGGAAGCAATAGATCGATTAATTAGAAACTAAACTAACAATAAAACTATTTATACTAATCATTCTCTAAAGAAGATGAACTATTTCTATGATATGCTAAAGCAAAATGATGATGGAGGATAGAAGAAACCTACAGCTACAAGAAGAAAAGCTAACAGAGAGAGAGAAGCTAATGAAATCAACTATAACAAAACTTGAAGCAGAAACTAATTAAGTTCTATTTAATTGCAGGAAACTAGAAAACAAACTATCTAATTACAAAAGACTTGAAATTAAACTATGAATACTATGCTTTAGTCGACCATTTCTAATTCTGAAAAGTAAACTACATTAGCAGCAAAATACAAGTTACAGGAAAAGCATTAACAGAAAATAAACTAAGCTTGAAATACTGAAATAAACTAATTTCATTATCATTAAAACTAAGATAATTAGTCTACGAGTTAATATAAAACTAAATATGAATTGCTCGAGATGGATTCGAATCCCAGACTAGCTACAAAACATGATGAAGTTCTGGAAAATTAACCTAATCCCTAACTAATTATTTCTACACAAAACGTAATTCTGGAAATTCTGGAAATACTGGAAAATACTCAAAATTTTGTCTAAATACGAATGACAGACTGAAAGGTGGGCTGAAAGACTGGTGCGAATGGCCGACTGAATGGATTATGAGAGAATAGATTACATAAAACGTAGGAAAATTACAGTTAATGAACAGCAAAGTGTCACCTATAGGAAAACGAACTACTTTCCTGCAAAAACGAAATGAGTTAAGGGAGAGCGTAGTAAATATATGCAAAAAAAAAACGAAATGACTTAGCTGAAAATAAAAAAAGAAACTGTTGAATATACAAAAATGGAACCTTTGATTGTTGAGGGGCCCTTCCCAGCAATAGAGGTCTGTTCCAAAGCTACTCAATCACCAATCATTAACAGAAAATGGTCACCAACTGCTAAAACATAGTCTTTGTATTAAACTGAGCAAAGTTACAAAGAGTTTCTCTCCTCCCCTCTATCAACCCTGGGGGTCTTTATATAGTGTTTTACAAAGAGAGAGCAGGTTGACCCTTTTAGTGGTTGACCTCTCTAAAATAGCAAGTCTTTACAGCTCGAGAAACAACCCACTAAAACAGGAACCAACTCAGAAATAGTCGGCCACGTTTTTCCATTTTCTTGGCAAGTGGGCTTCAAGGAACCAAGGATTTCTCTCAAATGGATTGGAATTTTGGAAAAATTCCTCGCATTGACCTGAATGGGCCCATTCCACACAAAACCCATGTTCCAGAATTTATGATTTCGCCTTCATTTGTTGAGGAATCAATCCTGAAATTTGTTGTCTGTTAAAAACACGTCCTTGACAAAATCAATGCTAGGTTGTTGGTCGTACTAAATGAGGCGAATATTACCAGGTAGAAGATTCTAGATCACGTCTTCCAGGTGGGAAACATCATCCATATCTTTGATTCTTCCTTCAATGCTCCAAAATATGCTAACCAACGAATCCGTGAGTTGAGTGAAGGGTTGAACGACGGGCATGTCCGAATGGACGTTCGTTTGATGTGCTGGATGCTAAGCTTAATTCGTGGCTGAATTCTATCGGTTGGGTTTTATTCACTGTGTGCTAGGTTCCATTTCCTTTCCCGGCGTGATGGGTACACTCCTCATCTTCACGGTTCGTTGATTCCATTTCTTGTGCATGAGTTTACCCTTCGCGGCTTGCAAAAATATAAAATTCCATTTGTTGTAGTCAATGACCTTCATATACATAAAAGCATGATTATATTACATGTGACATGTTACAAAACCAAATGGTATTAAATTATAAAGTGCAATGTCATCCCATTTGGAAAATGGATTTTATTTAACGTGAAATAAGGATTATACATATAGCGGTTTAATATTAAATGAGATTACTATCACACCAAAGCATATTTGAAAAGCCACTTAATATGTTATTTCAATGGATATATCCCTTTTATAAAGTATTTGAGTAATTTAAAGTGATAAACCATTTTAATATTTAATCATTTTCTCTTCCTTTTTAATATTTAATATTTTCATTTTTTTATTAAATTTAAATTAATGTTTTTAAAACTTGTTACTACTTAATTATGATTTTAAATTCAAACAAATTTATGAATATCTTAAATGATGATTTTAATATATATTGATTTTTTCAATTACCTATTTGTTTGAAATTTAAAATATCCAAAACTTATCATCATGGTTTTTTATTTGCATAAGCAGGATCAATAAGACCGGCGAGAAATAGAAGGCGAGGATAAAACAAACCAAGAACCTAATAAGAAACACGCCATTAAACCTATTGCAAGACTCAGAGTCGGATGAAGGGTCGAATGGAGTACCGAAATGCTTACAATTTGCACAATATTGCATTTAAGACATTAAAAATAACATATTAGGCTTCATTTACATTTAAGTGTTTTAATTGATGAAATACAATAAAATATAGCCCTTTTTAAGGATAGTTGTATCAAATTACGGTAATAGGTCGGGAAATTAATGTAAATAAAATCATTATAAATGACAATTTCGAAGCCCAACACTCCCCCAGACCAAAGGTATGGCACGTCCACATTCCATGGATGAATTGGAAGTGGTCTTTCATTTATTCAAAAACTATGTTTGATCATCAAATAGTTTATAGGCAATATTTCTGTAAAACTAAGGCAACTTTATTACTGCATGAAAAACTAAAACTTAGAAAATATTTATTAATGTTATGTTATGAGAAGACCAAAACAACTATTAATTAAGATTTCTTAATACATACAATTCTGCCAACTAGTAATAATTCATAATTATGAAGACCATATAAATTGAGACTCTTCTCCCCCAGACCGAAGGTATGGCACGTCCTCGTGCCATGAATGAATTAAGACTGGGTTGTGTTCTCTTATGTTAACACTCTAGATCAACAACACTTAGCAGGTAATATTATACTAAGGCAAATTCTTTAATACATGCAAGTTCATCAGTTTATGCTCACAAAGAGCACATAAAGAATAATAATGTAAGAGATGCGAAAAATGTCATAGGAAAACTAGTCGTCCATGACTCATTGTAAAGATCTCTTATCATCCAAAGAATATAGATAAGGTTCACCGTAAAGTTTGTGAGATCTACTATAATTATGGGTCTCATTTTTAAGACAATAATATCCTAGGTATTTGTTTGAATTAGATGACAGGGTCCAAGTCCAACTTACAGCCATTATCTAATGACAGTATAAATAATCGGCCTAAACATGTGTTTGTATACTCAAGTTTTTTTATGAGCTATGTGAATAGCAATGCATTAACCAAACCTCTTTTACCCAATATTGACCCGTTGCCAACAGGCCTGTTCAGTACCCCGGTGGGTTTATCTTGGTACCATGCAAGCATAGTCCCGCTGCCAGCGAGGCTGTTCAGTACCCCGACGGGTTTACTTGCATTTACCGAGCTTCCTTGTTTAAGATTTTACTTAGCATGGACCCGCTGCCAACGAACCTGTTTAGTACCCTAGCGGGTTTACTTCGTATAATGATATTTTTAGTAAGGAATCCGGTTGGCACTAGAGTGTGCTAAGCCTGTTAAACACATAATTCAATTTTTTAGCACAAACCTTATGAGTAACTTTATTTATAACGACCTAAATTACAGATCATATCAAAAGATAATAACCTAAAGCTATTCTTTGACTTCATAGTCTATCTTCTTCATAAAAGGTCAGTAATGTTCCCCACAAAATAGAAAATATCACCCACTTTTATGCTACCCTTTAAAGGTGCTTTAGAGACAAGTTTTGATAATGAGTCCAGGATGAACTAGGAGTCCATAGTTGTAAGATTGAGTTTTGTGGAGATCATAATAATTAAAGTAGGTCTTTGAGTAACTGGTATAATAAGAAATATGCATGTATGATGTAAGATTGCGTTGGTTTAGTCATTAACATGATCTTATTCTTATTTCTTTTATTTTAAAGGAAAACAAAAAGTGAAGTTGTATGAATATCTAAAGCTAACTAACCACATACAACTTTTATTTATATACATACTATCATATACTATCTAAAAGAAAGAAAAACTCATTATTCAAGTGTAAGAACTTTTCCAATGTAACCATGTGTGAAGCAAAATGGAAAACATACCTATATCCACATATGAAAAATGTAAAGCAGTGATTACTTGGATGTGGAGAATCAACAGACTTACTTGCTTTTTCAACAAAAGGTGTCGAATGAAAGAGTGGTATTGTGGCCTCATTACCTCTTAGAACCATCTTTCGATGTAATCCTGACACTCACCTCCCTTCCTCATGCCATGCAGATCCTCTTCTTCTTAATATTCAATTGCTTGAGTACATGAGAGATCTGTCGATAGATATGCGGATAACTCTTCAACATCAGGTCTCTCTCCATCAAATGTAGTCTCCAAGTTTTTGGTTTCCTTGGCAGATTGGCAAGGAGATTCGGTTTGTAGCCCATGGAACAGTGGTTCTTCTATTATTTCTGGAGAGGTAGATAAGTTTTTGACTTCTGTCAAGATGTGTTCTTCTTGAGAAGAACATATTGAGATCCCAGCTACTGCTAGGATTTGAGAGAGTTCTCTCATACTAATAAGCACCTTTGAATCCATGTCATCGGTTGGTAGGTTCAGCCTCACACATGGGTTAGTCCTAGGCACGGGGGCTTCACTAGAAGGCAATATAATATCACGTTCATTCATATTGCGGTATTAAATATTCATGAAAATATAAAAATTATATTGCTTATATATTAAGGGGCAAATTTTTTTTTTTAATCTAACAATACAAAAATACTTTGGGGTCTTTTTTATATGGGAGGGATGAAAAATATCCGCCAAATGGAGATGGCGGGATCACGGTTGGATGGGAAATTGGGTTGAGGAAAGGCTCGGGCTTACCAGTACACAGGGAAATCGCGTCTTGAGGCATGCTTGAGGCCAGGGGTTTCTTGGTGAAGTGGGTTTCTAGTCGATCATAGTCGAGAGACAATGGTCATTGACAACCAATTGTTACTAATAGCACTCAACCAGTTGTTACCAATAGCCTTGGGAGACTCTAAGCCTCCATGGCCTATTACAAGCCCTCAATAGGCGTTGGGGGCTTGAATACCCAACCACTCGTGCCTATTACAGGCCTTGCGAGGTTTAGTCAGCCTCCTAGAGCTTGTTACAGGACTTGGGGGCTTGGATACATAGCCCACAATAGGCTTAGTCAGCGATTGGGGAACTGCAACATGCAATCTAAATGTTGTTCTATGTGCATTGGCTCTAGTGACATACAAGAAGTGATATCCTATCTCTTCATTAGACCATTAGATGTTGCAAATCATAATGATATGTGGTTGAGTAATTGCATTGTGGGTAAAGTAATATGCATCCACAATATACATTGAAAGAAGCAAGGTGCATTGTAGAATGCATGTGGGGTCATAAGAGGGGTATCATATCAATATACTAGGTGGAAATATAAAGGGGTATAAAAATTGATAATGAAAAAATTGATACATACAATATTTAGTGAAAATAGGGGTTTTTTTAAATTGGGAAGGCATATTCGGAGGGGGTTAAAAAAATAAAAAATTTGAAGGTATTTTCCAATATTTAGTGAAATTAGGGGTATTGTTTCATATGCCACGAACGAACGTGCTATGATAGCGGTTTATTGAGTGAAGCCCCCGTGGTCCTAGGGTTCTTACAACGTCAAAAAAACAATTTATGTGTTTTTAAAATAATTTCTATTACTAAAACAAATTTGCAAAAAAAAAACCCCACACTTGCTGAAATAATAACACACTTGAAAAGAAGGAAGGCAAAATTTACGAAATAAATTGCGGAAAATTAAACACTCAAACAAACAGAAAGGAAATCACACTTATGCGGAAAGGAACAACAAGGCTTTGGGGCACCCCACTATAGTGGATGCGCAGGTTCTTACCTCTCATCTTAGCTTTCTCCCCAACCCCTTGTTTTGTAATGTAAAAGAAACCTATCTACCCCTATCTACCTAGACTCCAATCCCTATAGCACCTCCCCGGCAATGGCGCCAAAATGTTGGGTAAAATATATGCTATCTAATTCAACACTTAATTGTCAACCTGGGAAGGGAGCTTATGACATGCAAATACTAAATGTGCAGGATTGAAGGCTTGAACTAACCTAAGCTCACTAAAGATGCAAAGGCGCTAACATGCAACTATATGACTTTAAACTACATACATGACTTCCATAATTCAAATGAAGGAATTTATTCTATCTATGAAAACAGGAAATGAATGAAACTATCAAAACTAAAATAACGGGAACATGAAATTATTAAATTTTTACTTAAAAATAAACTATCTAGGAACAAGACTAATAAATTCTAAAACAATAACTTAATTAGCAAATCAGATATGAAGAACTTAACTTTGGAAGAAGGTTAAAAAGAAGATTAAGAAAGATAATATGAAAGTAGGAAATAATGAAAAAACTTAATTAAAAACTCTATGTAATATGAAACAAGATTTAAATTACATCTAAAACTATTAATTAGAAGCAACAAGCATTACATTTAAAAAGCAGAAGAAACAGGATTCTAAAAAATAAATAAATAAATGCAGAACGTATAAAGCTCCGAATGACGATCTGAATGCATGTCCGAATGACAGTCCTAATGCTGGTCCGAATGGAAGAAAACGCTTTAAACTAAAGAAAAGAAGAAATTTGGATGACTTTAATTACCCGCTGGATGATGCATATGATCCTACAGTGCAAAGGAAGCAATAGATTGATTAATTAGAAGCTAAACTAAAAAGAAAACTATTTATACTAATCATTCTCTAACGAAGATGAACTATTTCTATGATATGCTAAAGCAGAATGATGATAGAGGATAGAAGAAACCTACAGCTACAGGAAGAAAAACTAATAGAGAGAGAGAAGCCAATGAAACCAACTATAACAGAACTTGAAGTGGAAACTAATTAAGTTCTATTTAACTGCAGGAAACTAGAAAACAAACTCTCTAATTACAGAAGACTTGAAATTAAACTATAAATACTTGTAATGTCCCCACCTGCTGACCACTGCGAGGCAAGGAACATACTACCAATCGATGGGGCTTTTAATCAAAATTCAGCCCACTCATTTCATTAAAAGAAATAAAATATGAATGTGCAGATGTAAACAGTCAATCATGCACAGCGGAAACAACATCCACACAATCATTCGAATACATTCAACATGTCAATTTCAGTCATTAATAAAAACATTTCAGAAATAAATACATAGACAGAAACACTTATCTTCATTTCAATTGTCCCAAGCAACTAGCTATGTCGCTGCAACGTTCCACCCAACCATAGGCTCTTCGACAGCTTATACTGAGTCCGTCCGAAGGCCACCCCCGAGCTGGGCATGATTCTCACAAGGACAAAGGGACATTCACGCTCACACACAGTCCATTAACCATTTTGTTTTAGCCAAGCCAGTCTAACTGGGTTTATCAGGCTACACTTGCACAATGGATGCTTATTCCCAAGCCCAAGCCAGCACAAGGGATTACCCATCACCCATACCCATCATACTCTTCTCTCACACGGCATGCACAAACAGGGGCAGGGATAACAGTAGGATTTACAAACGAGATGGCCATGGCTTCTCCCAAAAACGTTCCCAACCAAAAACGGATTATAGGATGGGGCAAACAACCACAGGGATGAAAACGATTTCTTCCCCAATATCTCAGCCTTCAACAGCCCAAAACGGCCTCTATTGTAATGTCATTCATTTTCCCCTCTTCCCCACTGGTATCCAACACAGAAAAATGCCCTTCTCTGCTGGGGAAAAGAAGAAAACGTTTTTCCCCATGCCTGGAAAACGCCCCAGGTCGTTCTAAACTCGTGAGGGAGGAAGAATGGTTATGGATAATGGCTGGAGAGCAATTTCGTGGCTCTCTCTTCCCCAAGGAGACCCACACGATTTTCCATGAAGGGTGGCTTGCCCATACCCGATTTTGGACAGCCATACCTCCCCATTCCCAAGGCATTAACTTCTCCAACCAATTCTTGGGAGAAATCAATGGTTGGGTACAAAAGTCAACATGGGTAGTTGAGGGTTTGATGGGTTGTCTCATTGACACTTGGCTTGACTCTAGTGGCTCAAGGGTTTGAATGTTTTTCCCTCCCAATTCCTTGTGAAATCATGCCCCCATCTCTTTGTTGCATTGCATAGCTAGTTGTGGGTATTTTTATTAAAATGCATATTACATGATATTTGAATTTCCACTGTGCATTGCTAGCACGCAAACCATATGCATCACGAAATCGATGGCGGGGCCTTGGCCTTGAGCTCCTCACCATGATTTCATAACAATATTACATCATTTATAATGTTAATGCCATGGGGTCAAACTGGGGACATTACAATACTATGCTTTGGTCGACCATTTCTAATTCTGAAAAGTAAACTATGTTAGCAACAAAATACATGTTACAGGAAAAGCATTAACATAAAATAAACTAAGCTTGAAATACTGAAATAAACTAATTTCATTATCATTAAAACTAAGATAATTAGTCTACGAGTTAATATAAAACTAAATATGAATTGCTGGAGATGAATTCGAATCCCAGACTAGCTACAAAACATGATGAAGTACTGAAAAATTACCCTAATCCCTAACTAATTATTTCTGCACAAAACGTAATTCCGAAAATTCTGGAAAATACTGAAAATTCTGTCCAAATATGAATGACAGACTGAAAGGCAGGCTGAAAGGTGGACAGAAAGAATGGTGCGAATGGCCAGCTGAATGGATTCTGAGAGAATAAATTACATAAAACGCAAGAAAATTACAGTTAATGAACAACAAAGTGTCACCTATAGGAAAGTGAACTACTTTCCTGCAAAAACGAAATGAGTTAACGGAGAACGTAGTAAATATATGCAAAAAAAAATGAAATGACTTAGCTGCAAATAATAATAAAAAAATAGTTGAATATGCACAAATGGAACCTCTGATTGTTGAGGGGGCCTTCCCAGCAACAAAGGTCTGTTCCAAAGCTACTCAGTCACCAATCATTAACAGAAAATGATCACCAATAGCTAAAACAGAGTCTTTGTATTAAACTGAGCAAAGTTACAAAGAGTTTCTCTCCTCCCCTCTCTCAACCCTGGGGGTCTTTATATAGTGTTTTACAAAGAGAGAGCAGGTCGACCCTTTCAGTGATCGACCTCTGTAAAAATAGCAAGTCTTTACAGCTAGAGAAACAACCCACTAAAACAAGAATCGACTAAGAAACGGTCGACCACGTTTTTCTATTTTCTAGGCAAGTGGGATTCAAGGAACCATGGATTTCTCTCAAACGGCTTGGAATTTTGGAGAAATTCCTCACTATGACCTAAATGGGCCCATTCCGCACAACACCCATGTTCCAAAATTTACGATTTTGCCTTCATTTTCCCAAGAATCAAGCCCGAAATGTGTTCTCTATTAAAAACACGTCCTTGACAAAATCAATGCTAGGTTGTTGGCTGTACTAAATGAGGTGAATCTTTCTAGGTAGAAGCTTCTAGATTACGTGTGCAAGGTGGAAAACATCATCCATATCTTTGTTTCTTCCTTCAATGCTCCAAAATATGATAACCAATGAATCCGCGAGTTGAATGAAGGGTTGAACGACGGGCATGTCTGAATGGAGGTTTGTTTGATGTGCTGTATGCTAAGCTTAATTCGTGGCTGAATTCTATCGGTTGGGTTTTATTCACTATGTTCTAGGTTCCATTTCCTTTCCCAGTGTGATGGGTACACTCCTCCGCTTCACGGTTCATTGATTCCATTTCCTGTGCGTGAGTTTACCCTTCACGGCCTGCAAAAATATAAAATTCCATTAATTGTAGTCAATGACCTGCATATACATAAAAGCATAGTTATATTACATGTGACATGCTATAAAATCAAATGGTATTAAATTATTTGGAAAATGGATTTTATTTAACGTGGAATAAGGATTATACATATAGTGGTTTAATATTAAATGAGATTAATGCCATACCAAAGCATATTTGAAAAGCCACGTAATATGTTATTTCAATGAATATATCCCTTTTATAAAGTATATGAGTAATTTAAAGTGATAAACCATTTTAATATTTAATCATTTTCTCTTCCTTTTTAATATTTAATATTTTTATTTTTTTATTAAATTTAAATTAATGTTTTTAAAACTTATTACTACTTAATTATGATTTTAAATTCAAACAAATTTATGAATATCTTAAATGATGATTTTAATATATATTGATTTTTTCAATTACCTATTTGTTTGAAATTTAAAATATCCAAAACTTATCATCATGGTTTTTCATTTGCATAAGCAGGATTAATAGGACCGGCGAGAAATAGAAGGCAAGGATAAAACAAACCAAGAACCTAATAAGAAACATGCCATTAAACCTAGTGCAAGACTCAGAGTCAGATGAAGGGTCAGATGGAGTACCGAAATGCTTACGATTTGCACAATATTGCATTTAATACATTAAAAATAACATATTAGGATTCATTTACGTTTAAGTGTTTTAATTGATGAACTACAATAAAAGATAGCCCTTTTTAAGGATAGTTGTATCAAATTACACTAATAGGTCGGGAAATTAATGTAAATAAAATCATTATAAATGACAATTTCAGAGCCCAACATGGACATGGTTGACTGTGGTTGAATTTGGTTGACTTTGATTGTTTGGGCATGATTGAATTTGGTTGTTTTGGTTGACTTTCGTTGTTTGAGAATGGTTGACTTTGCTTGAAATTTTTACATAATTTACATTGTTTTGTTGACCATGTTTACATCATATGCTTGTCTATTGTTGACTTTGGTTTACATTATTTTAGCATGGTTGAATTTTTTTATTCGACAAGATTGACCTTGGTTATTTGGATAACTTTGGTTGTTGTGGTTGACTTTGATTAACTTTGGTCCTTTGGGCATGGTTGACTGTGTTGAATTTGGTTGAATTTGGTTGTTTTAGTTGACTTTGGTTGTTTGGACATGGTTTCCTTTGGATGACTTTGGTTGCTTACGCATGGATGACTTTGGCTTACTTTAATTTACAATATTTATATGAATTTGGTTTACATTGTTTAGTTGGCCATAGTTTATTATCTTTAACTATGGTTTACATTATTTGGGCATGGTTGACTTTGGTTTAGTTTGAAAGACTTGATTGTTTGGTTGACTTTGGCTATCTAGGCATGGTTGTCTTTGTTTGAATTTGGTTGTTTTAGTTGACTTTGATTGTCTTTGTTTGACTTTGGTTGTGTGGGCATGGTTGGATTTGTTTGACTTTGTTTGGGCATGGTTGGCTTTGTTTGACTTTGTTTGGGCACAGTTGGCTTTGTTTGACTTTGTTTGGGAATGGTTGAATTTGTTTGATTAAGATAGACTATATTAATCCATTATTAACCATTGTTTAGGCATGGTTGAATTTAGTGCATCATGGTTCCATATGGTTGCATCATAGTTGAATATGGTCAACTTTAGTTAACCGTGGTTCACTATGTTTAGCCATTGTTGATGACATATCATTTTTTACCATGGTTAACTTTGGTTAACCATGGTTCACTATGGCCAATGTTGGTTAAACACGGTTGACTTTAGTGAACCATGGTTGATTTCAAATGGTTAGTTATGGAGTACCATGTTAAATCATCATTGATCATGGTTGAAATAACCAAA
This sequence comes from Larix kaempferi, assembly GCA_027924585.1. NCBI lineage: Eukaryota > Viridiplantae > Streptophyta > Pinopsida > Pinales > Pinaceae > Larix > Larix kaempferi. The sequence continues at coordinate 9,416,420 of BSBM01000893.1, forward strand.
AGAACCATGGTTGACTTCAATCCAAGGTTGACTTCACTACTTGGTTCACTTAATCCATAGAATTCAACCCATATTTTTGTTTAAACATAGTTGAATTCAATCCAACGTTGAGTTCAGTACTTGGTTGAATTCAATCCATAGTTGACTTCAACCCATAGTTTTCATTTAAACATGGTTGTTTTGGATGACTTTGGTTGTTTGGGCATGGTTGACTTTGGTTGTTTAGGCATGGTTGACTTTGGATGAATTGATTGTTTGGACATGGTTGACTTTGCTTGAATTGTGTATATTGATTAAAATGTTTGATTGACCATGTTTACATTGTATGATTGTATATGGTTGACTTTGGTTTACATTGTTTAGTTCACCATGTTAACATTGTTTACTTTGATTGACTTTCTCCCTTGCATTATTTGGTTGACTATGGTTGAATTTGGTTTTCATTGTTAGGTTGACCATGCTGACTTCAATGAATGGTTGACTTCAATCTAAGATTCATCTTGAACCATGGTTGACTTCAATCCCCAACCACATTTTTAAAAGTGGATGATTGACTTTGAACCATGGTTGACTTCAATTGATAGTTGACTTGAATCAATAATTGAATTTTAAGAAATTTTGACCTCATGCTAATGGAGACTTCAATTCATGGTTGACTTCAATCCATGGTTTACTTCAATCCAATGTTGGCTTCAATCCACAGTTGACTTTTAAGAAATGTTGACCTCAAACCAATGTTGACTTCGATCCATGGTTACCTTGAATCCTTTGTTGAATTTAATTTAAGGTTGGATTTAATCCAAAGTTGAATTCAATCCAAAGGTGACTTCAATCCATGGTTGAATTCAACTTGAATCCATGGTTAACTTCAGTACTTGGTTGGCTTCAATCCATAGTTCACTTCAACCCATAGTTTTCGTCTAAACATAGGTGAATTCAATCCATGGTTGAATTCACTCCAAAGATGCCTTCAATCCAAGGTTGGCTTTTAAGAAGAGTTGACTTCAATCCAATGGGTGACTTCAATCCAAGTTTGACTTCAATCCATATTTGAATTCAATTCAAAGTTGACTTCAATATGTGGGTGTTTTGAATCGAAGGTTGACTTCAATTGAAGGCTGTCTGAAAGGTTAACTATGTTCCAATGATTTATTTTAGGTCATTAATAATACCAACATTACTTATTTCAATCTGTGGTTGACTTCAATCCATGTTTGAATTCAATTCATAGTTGACTGTTAGTAAGCTTGAATCCAATCCATGGTTGAATTTTAAGTAAGGTTGACTTCAATCCAAGATTGAACGCAATTTATAGTTGACATCAATATAATGGTTGACTTCAACTAAGCTTGACTACAATCCTTGGTTGAATTCAATCCATGGTGGAAACTGTATCATGGTTAACTATGAGTGGATGTGGTTGAATTTGTTTGACGATGTTAACATTGTTTGATTTGTTTGGTTAACCATGGTTGACTTTGGTTTTCCATGGTTGACTTTTGTCGTCGACCTTGGTTGTTTGGTTGACTTCGGTTGTTTTGGTTGACTTTGATTAACTTTGGTTGTTTGGACATGGTTGACTGTGGTTGAATTTGGTTGACTTTAATTATTTGGGCATGATTGAATTTGGTTGTTTTGGTTGACTTTGGTTGTTTGAGAATGGTTGACTTTGCTTGACTTTGCTTGAAATGTTTACATAATTTACATTGTTTTGTTGACCATGTTTACATTGTATGCTTGTCTATTGTTGACTTTGGTTTACATTATTTCGGCATGGTTGACTTTTTTAATTCGATAGGGTTGACCTTGGTTATTTGGATAACTTTGGTTGTTGTGGTTGACTTTGATTAACTTTGGTTCTTTGGGAATGGTTGAATGTGTTGATTTTGGTTGACTTTAGTTGTTTTGGCATGGTTGAATTTGGTTGTTTTAGTTGACTTTGGTTGTTTGGGCATGATTTCCTTTGAATGACTTTGGTTGTTTAGGCATGGCTGACTTTGGCTAACTTTAATTTACACTATTTGTATGAATTTGGTTTACATTGTTTAGTTAGACATAGTTTATTATCTTTAACTATGGTTTACAATTTTTGGGCATGGTTGACTTTGGTTTAGTTTGAACGACTTTGGTTGTTTGGTTGACTTTGGCTATCTAGGCATGGTTGTCTTTGTTTGAATTTGATTGTTTTGGTTGACTTCGGTTGTCTAGGCATGGTTTTTTTTGTTTGACTTTGGTTTTTTGGGCATGGTTGGCTTTGTTTGACTAAGGTAGACTATCTTAATCCATTGTTTAGGAATGGTTGACTTTACTTGGTTTACTATGGTTGATTTTGGTTTTCATTGTTAGGTTGACCATGTTTACATTGTTTACTTTATTTGGTTAACCATGGTTGACTTTGGTTTACATTGTTTGGTTAACCATGCTTGACTTTGGTCAACCTTAGTTGTTTGGTTGTTTGGGAATTTGAGTAAGGTTGACTTCAATTTAAGGGTGACTTCAAGCCATAGTTGACTTTAAAGAAAGGTTGAATTAATCGAAAGGTGACTTCAATCCATTTTTTACTTCAATTCAAGGATGAATTCAATCCATTTTTTACTTCAATTTAAGAATGACTTCAATCCATGGTTGACTTCAATCCATGGTTGACTTCAAACAATGGTTGACTTCAATCCAAGGTTGAATTTAATCCATAGTTGAATTTTATGCAAGGTAGACTTCAATTCAAGGTTGATTTCAATCTGTGGTTGATTTCTATCTGTGGTTGAATTCAATCCATAATTGACTTCAATCCAAGGTTGACTTCAATCCATATTTGACTTTAATCTATAGTTGATTTTTAAGCAAGGTAGACTTCAATTCATGGTTGATTTCAATTTGTGGTTTACTTCATTCCATGGTTGACTTCAATCCATAGTTGATGTCAATCCAAGATTGACTTTAATCCAAGGTTGACCTCAATACAAAGTTGGATTTTATCCATGGTTTGCTTCAATCCATAGTTGAATTCAATCCAAGATTGACTACAATCCAAGGTAGACATTTGAGCAAGGTTTACTTCAATCTAAGGGTGACTTCAAGCCATAGTTTCAACTTTTAAGCATGGTTGACTTCATTGCATAGTTGATTTTTACACAAGCTTGACTTCAAACCAAGGTTGACTTGAATCCATGAGTGTCAACATTAATCCATAGTTGAATTTTAAGTAAGGTGACTTCAATCCATCGTTGTATTCAATTCAAGGTTGACTTTAATCCAAGGTTGCGTTGAAGCCAAGGTTGACTTTAATCCATAGTTGACTTTCAAGCAAGGTTGATTTCAAACCAAAGGTGACTTCATTCCAAGGTTGAATCCAATCCATGGTTGACTTAAACCCAAGGGTGCCTCCGATCCATAGTTAAGTTTTAAGCAGGGTTTACTTCAATCCATACTTGACTTTTAAGTAAGGTTGAATTCAATCTAAGGTTGACTTCAATCCAAGGTTGAATTTTATTAATGTTGAATTATTTTTAAAAAATAAATATTTGGCTTCGCAAGGTTGACTATGAACATCTCATGGTTGAGTACACTGTATCAATGACCATGTTTAAATTTGGTCAACACTGGTTAACTATGTTAATATTGGTCAGCGATAGTTGACTTTAAACAATTATTGACATTTTAACATGGTTTACATTAAACTGACATTTTAACATGGTTTACATTAAACTCTTGTATATTATCTTTATGATTATCTTGATTGTAAATTCTTGTATATTATTGATAAAAGATTTTTTAATTAGGTTACTATGATTTATTTATATATTTTCTAATCTCCTTGCATATTTGTTTAGTTTTTATTTAAAAGCAGTTTTAGATATTTTGTACTATTATGTTCTATGTTTTGTGCTAAAATCCTATTTATCTAATCTAGTTATGAGGAAATAACCTATATGTTAGTTTAAAAATCCTATTTATCTAATCTAGTTATGAAAAAATAACCTATATGTTACTTTAAACAAGAATTAATAAGAAACTGGATTACTTTTTATGAGATAGATAGATATTTAGTTTTTATTTAAAAGCAGTTTTAGATATTTTCTACTATCATGTGCTATGTTTTTTGTTATGAGAAAATAACCTATATGTTAGTATAAACAAGAATTAATAAGAAACTAGATTACTTTTTATGAGATAGATAAATATTTCTTTAATAATATAGTATAAAGTGATGGATAAACCTCAAACTATTTAATGATTATTATTGTAAATTGATCAAGATTAACCATTTGTCATAAATAAATCTCATTGTTCTTAAAGATTTTATTTTATATATCTTTTAATATGTGTTCTTAGAGTGATATTCAAGATTGTCTTTATTTAATCATAGTCAAACTATTCATTCATTTTATTAATAATCGTACCAAAATAGAGTTTATCCCTACTGGTTAACATTATTTTTTTGTCCTTAAATCTATATTAAAATAATGTTCATATATTTATTGCGCCGAGAGGTGTTCTACATCCAATTATGAAGGAGATCTTGTAACATGTGTGGAGTGTTTGTCCAGTGTTTGTCGAGTAACAAAATAATACAAAATAAACAAAAAAGAATAATACAAAGTAAAAAGTAATAAATATTATGTCGGCCATAAACAAAAAAGAATAATACAAAGTAAAAAGTAAATATGAGGGAGATCTTGTAACGTTCATCGAGTAAGAAAATAATATAAAGTAAACCAAAAAGAATAATACAAAGTAAAAAGTAATAAATATTATGTCGGCCATAATCAAAAAAGAATAATACAAAGTAAAAAGTAAATAGGGGGGAGATCTTGTAATGTTTGTCGAAATACAAAGTAAACAAAAAAGAATAATACAAAGTAAAAAGTAATAAAGTAAAAAGTAAATTTGAGGGAGATTTGATCCCTCTCGGCACTTGATAGAGCTTGAGATTTGGATCTATGCTGGTTATAAACAAGATGTAAACAAACTAATCAAAAAAACATATGTACTATAGAATAACATAATGGTATTCAACAAATAAAAATAGTAATATTCTAAGTTTAATTCATAAGAATAAACATGATAATATTATTGTAAACAAAATAATAATTTAAATAAATAAATATTTATAATCATAGGTCGAACAAACCCTAGTGAGAAAACTCACAAATAATATGCATAACAGGCAGGGATTTAAGCTAAGCATCTTGACGACATTGATGTTGTCATAAGTACAATAAGTTTATGAATTTTACAAGCTGCTAAACAACTAAGATCAAAATCAAATAATAGGAAAGGAGACTCATACATGTCTTCCATTGTAAGTTTGTATGCATAGTTAACAACGTAAATTAGTTTAGTGCTCAACATTGGTTAAGATGACACCCTTAAAAAATGGGTAATTTTTTTAGTCGTTACACCTAACTGTGGCATTGGGCCACAAAATCTATTGTAAACAGATTTGAAACAAATGAAACAAAACTGATTTATAGAAATGTAAATGTTAAAAGGTAGATATACTCTACTAAAGCAAGAACTAGTTGATTAAACAATGAATAACAATCCAGTACATCTATGTCGTGATACCTGAGCAATACAACAATATGGTAAACAAAATATCAAATAGATCTGCAAGTATGCTAAATACAACTGAACAATCCCAATATGAATACCTAAGTTTCCAAACCACTCAACTTCCTCAGGGTGGGTAAACTATTCAACCTTCTCAACTCACATTAGGCCAAACAATGTAGTCCCAAGTTTTGTCACCTCAGGAACTCGAGAATCGCGAGAGGATCGGGACCCAATAGAGAACCCAGAAGGATTTATAAAATAAATAAAAATTCCTTACATGTGATATCTACTTAGATGCAACTAGAATGAGATGCATCTATCTACATCTACTTTAATGCTATCACATTACTTCATAAAATATTGATCCTAGATCTAAGACTTCCCCAAAGGGAAACACGGTCGGTTAAAAGAATAATTATAGACCAATAAATAGTCCATTGATAGTCTATGTGCATAACAGTTAATAATACAATGAGATTTACTCATGAGCTAAATGATTGATTAAAATAGAAAGAAAGCTTCCACAAGTCTAGTCCTTGACTTACATGAGCATTCTAGCAGGGGAGTTTGTGAACAACTCTTAGTCAACACTACAAGAAAAAAACCCTATAGAGGAGGTTATAATAGAGGGTTTTAGAGTTACGGGATTGGTCAAAAATATGAAAAAAAACCTCCGCTACAACTTCTGCAAATGATGGCACCAGATATTTTAGTGGAGGTTTTTAGATAAATTCATTATAACTAAAAAAACTCGGTGATCAGAGGATTTTGCTGAGGTTTTTTCTCACTACTCTTTATTCACACAAACACATCGATGTGAGTAAATGAAAAACATGTCGGTGCATTTAATCGAAACCTACAACACCGGTGCAGACCAAAATTATTAAAATAATCAGTGTTTTAGAACATTATATGCACGGGTGCATTTTGCCAACAATAGAACTTGTGCTTAAGTACTTTAAAAATGCACCGTTGTGGTATACCAAAAATAGCACCAATGCTTATTAACTATTAAAACACACAGGTGCAACCTAGCTTTTACAAAGCGTCGGGCAATATGTGAATATAAACGCATAAGTAAAGTGGACTGAGATGTTAATTGTATCTATATTTTTAAAATTTAATGGTGTTATTAATATACAGTAGTGCACCACAACTTAGCATCAAAAAATCCCTAGGGCATGCAACGAGTATTATGTTGCACTGAGCCTTGGTTGATTTTAGTGCACCAATGCTACATTGTTTAAAGCACACCAGTGCTTCATAGTCTTAAAGGCATCGGTACAATTGGAATCATCGAAATCACCAAAGATTATTTTATGTTTGGTGAGAAGTGAGTAGTGACATTGCATTGTAATATCTATATTTTATTTTTATTTTTGTTAATTCCATTATTCATCATAAATTGAAATATTTTTCATAAAAGTATTCATTTGGATTTTAATTATTGAGCTTGGATATGATGTTTAGATTAATTTGTTATATCAAAAAAATTATCATCTATTGTAATATTTAATCATCCATATATTTAACATGTAATATTTCACAATGACATTGGAGGATGCAATAGAATAAAAATATTCATTTTATTATATATCAATAAGAGGCCCTTTGTCATAAAAAATGGGACAACATAGAGTCCACAATAATCAAAATGTCAACATGCACGTAATTGTTACGCTTATTGGTAATCCATCTTCTTTCAATTGGGACACTATGTCCAGTACATTATACATTAAAATGTATGATTTTAACACCAGAAAATTATTTCAAAATATATGGATAGTCATTCTTTGTTGAAACTGTTGCCAATGCTCAAGCTACTTCCATGACTTCGGTTATTTGTTTGAATGTTTTGTTGATTACCTCGATCATTTTCCTCATCTTCAACTTTTATCTACAAACATAAAAATAAAGTGTAATGAGTGTATCTACATTGTTGGGAATAATGAAAATTAAAATAGATAATATAAGTGAATCTAAATTGAAAATCAACGTACCATAGAAATGACTCAGTCTTGAATGATACATATTCTTTCAAAACCAAAATTCATGCCTTCTTTCAACAAGTCTTATGTTGGCTCCACTCCATACTTTTTTTCCTGCAAGTTGTATACCCCATAAGAACTGATAGATTTAATATAATGGATTTATTTTTGTTCTATTAATTATAAAATTAGAGAAGTAAACAACATAGATATGTACAAATTGCACAATTAATTTTTGATACACCAACATATACTCACAACCCTTACTTAACCCAATGTGAATCAGTTCTTCTTCATGACTCTTCTTTGTATGTTAACAATTATTTGAAGGCATCCCAGGATGGCCGATGTAAAAAAATAAAAATAAAGATCACAACCAATAATCTATATTAAGTTGTTATAAGGAAATCACAACTACTCACAAATTTTTCTATCAATCTCTTTTTTCCTTCTCATTTTGTCTTAGGTGTTGAATGGGTCCCATTTTGTTTTCTTTGTTGCAAAAAAACAACCGAAATTTAATATTTAATGCTAAATTAATTAATTATATGTACATAATAAAACAATTCAATGATTTCATACATTTAAAGCACATTGTTGTTGAGATGGATCCTCCTCCAACACAATTATGTCCATTTCCTTGACCATCTCCTTGTACACTTTTTTCGACATCCCTACTATAATATTTCAAATATCACCTCGTTCATCCTTTGGGATTTTCAAAATATTCCTAAAAATGTAAAATGACATTAAAATATTTTTATGCTGATATGAAAAAAATATAGCAGAATTAATAATAATAAAGGAATGCTTTGTAGTATTACATACATATTCTATAAAAACATGTTTAGAGATATTAATTTTTGAATGATTTTTTTTTATGTTGTATGATTTTTTCTATTGCAAGTCTGACAGGTCGCATTTACCATTTCTCTAGAAATGTCTCATGTAGTTTTGATATAACTTGATTCTTTGAATCATTGGATTGAGTTTTGTATTGTAAGTGAAAAGTACATCTATACGTTCTTTCCACTATATCCCTCATAGTTTTATAAAAACAATTCTTGCGAACACGACGCTAGTTGCAAAGTGTCCAAGGAAAAGCTAACTGCATTTTTCATTTCATCCCCGACTATGCCACTCAGGACCATGGAGTTTTACGACTCCTAAAAAAGGATACCCCCTTTAAGTGGGATGACTATGTCCAAACCGACTTCAATGCCTTTAAACAAGCATTGTCGTCATCCCCCCTTATCTCCCCTCCATAATTTGACAAATATTTCATCCTTTATATATCCACGTCAGCTTCCATTGTGGCCAACATGTCAGTGCAACCCATTGAGGACCACCAAGAACTTGTCATCTATTATGTCAGCAAAACCCTCGTGGGACCAACACTCAACTACACTCATGATGAAAAAATCGCTCTTGCAATCATCATTTCCATACAGAAGCTCTGTCATTATATTTTGCTCCGCAAAACAACCGTAGTAGCTGACTCCAACCCTATGCAATACATAGCCGCAGGATTATCAATAGTAAATCTGTGCGTTAGATCATTATCTTACAAGAATTCAACCTCGAATTTGTTGTCCCTAAAATAAATAAATCCATGGCCCTTGCCAAGCTCATTATGAACCTTCCATCTACAATCTCCGGCGAATTTTTTTGGGATCAGTTACCTAATGAGCATCTCTTCCTCATTGTTGGCGATGACCCATGGTATGGTGATATCCTTACTTATCTCTATACTCAGAATTTCTCCCCCCACTTATCCCGCAATGATTGCCAAAATATCCGTCACCAGGAACCTATATACCTTCTCATAAGGTATGTCTTATATTGTCATGGCATAGACACCATCTTGAAGCGGTGTCTAACACATGAAGAGACGGAACAGGTCCTCAATGATTGTCATCGCAGCACATGCAACGACCACCTCTCGGGACTATCCATCACCCAAAAAATCTTACATGCCATATTGTTTTGGCCCTCTGTCTTCAAATATTGTGTCTACGCTATCAAACAGTGTGTGAATTTTCAGGTATTTTCCTACAAAACATGAGCTCCATCGGTGCCCCTTCATCTAGTCATCACCGCTAGGCCATTTTGCAAGTGGGAAATCAGTTTCATGGAGTGTCTCCCTATCTAGGCACAAGGACACCAATACATCATTGTCGCCGTCGACTACTTCACCAAATGGGCTAAAGAAATTCCGACATTTGATTGCAAAGGAGTTATCGCCGCATGTTTCTTCTTTAACCATGTAATCTCATGCTTTGGTGTCCCCAAACAACTAGTCTCTTATAATGGAAAACACTTCCACAATGATACATTTGAAGAGCTATCACGATTGTTGTTCTTTAAACATGAATTTTCAATAGCTTACTATCCTTGGGAAAATGGCCAAGTTGAAGTTGTCAACAAAGTTCTCAAAACTATGCTCCAGCGTATAGTGAACAAGAACAAAACTAACTGGCACCATATGCTATTCCCTGCACTTTGGGATTATCATACTTCAGTCAAGACCACTATAGGTTTTACCCCATTCCACCTTGTCCATAGAGTAGAATCTATCCTTCCCATAGAGTGCCAAATCCCTACCTCCAATTTTCTATCGAGTTGTTACCAGATACCCCTGCCCTTCAGCAACACTTATTTTCCTTGGAATACCTCTACGAAGCCCTTCAACAAAATGAAGCCATGAAAGTCCGATCCAAGGAACATTATGATAGATAGGTCCGATCGTGCACCTTGAATGAAGGTGACCTTTTCCTCGTTTTCTACGCCAAGAAAGACAACAAACAAGTTCACGATAAATTTGTATCCAAATGGACAAGCCCTTATGTCGTTAAGCAATGTCTCCCAAAAGGGGAATATATCTTAACCCACCCTGAAGGTATCACCCTCGACCACCCCGTCAACAGGTTGTACCTTAAATGCTTCTACCGCTGATACATGGGTACCCCTCAGGTACATCTTGTTTTGGTTATATGATTTATGCATTGTCAATACCTTAGTTATATGCTTTACTACTCTTCAGTATGTGTGCCGTATGTGTAGGATCTCGACTAAGACAATTTGGATACTCTCATTTTTCCATTAGAAGAATAAGACTCCATGCTATAGCAATGACATCGAGCTCTTCATACAAGTATCTTTACGAAATTGACATATAGGCACTATTTCCCCTCTATTTTTAATGTATTTACTAGTCTTCCCACTGATAAACATAGGCCCCTCATCCTCAATCTTGACATGCCATCAATGTCATCATTGGGAGTATCATGTTCCCCATAGGTGTGAGCACTATTTCCATCTCATTCATCAATTGACACCCATGATGTAGACCCCCCACAATTCCGAGGAATCTGATACAACTTGAAAAGATCACCCTTAGCTTATCATTTTATAGTTGCACATTTACACCCCGGATAGACACTATCAGATTCATCGGCCCATGTTACGATAAAGACTCACAAAGCCCACCCATACTGTCACCTACCCAATTTTTTAGAATAATTATTTTCTACTATTATCCTTTTTTGCAAAAATACTTTGTGTTAAATTATAATTACAAGTTTGTAATTATGACCAAGTAGGTAAAAAATGAATGTAATGACTCATTATTATTATTTAATAAATGAAAATGGGAGACAAACACTCAAGAAAGTTGTTACAAGAGTGTCCACTGGCCCACTAGGAGGAATGGAAGCTACTGGAAAGAATTGGACAAATGGCAACATTTGCACTCTACTATTAGCTGTTGGTATGGGACAACTCCCCCTAATTTTGTGGCATTTCCCCCTCCAGGTGGAGGGAGGTGAGCAGGAAGCTCACTAATGACCAGTTAATTACAAAAAGACCTAGCAACCTATAAAGGGGAATTCGAATTGAGCAGGGAGCTCTTACAATGTTTTCTGCATAAACATTCCTCATGCTCATCAGGTGATGGTTGAGAGATTCGAATAGAAGAGGCTGTGGAGAGTGAAAGGATAAGTCTGCAAATGTTATGATAAGGACATACCAGAGGTGTTGGTACTGGTCCCATTGATTACTAAGCCTGTAAGGCTGAATATATATATATATATATATATATATATATATATTCTTGCTGCTGCAAGTAGAAGTCCTAAGATGCAGAACCTTCTTCCTCCTGGTGAATCAGTGGATAGGCTCGGGGGTCCTAAGGCAGACAACTTGGCTGCTTAGGAGCAGGTTGGGTGGAACAGGCTTCTTGAGTGATTCGTTCCTCCCATTACACTCAGGTTCTATTCTTTGTGTTTTCTTTCTCAATCACATGAATGCTCTCAGAAAATGGCTCAGTATTGTTATTTAATTATCAATAGTAGTAAATTGTTAGATCCTAATAAATTTAGATTTGTTGAACTGATAAAATGAATCCTCTGCATTTTTCCCCATGCGTGGAGCTGCATCGTACTCCAGTACAGAGAGGTAGCATTAAATTTGCCCAGCTAAAAGTGAAACCTAGCATGCATCTAAATATCTAAACCAAAGACCACCCATGCATAGACTTATGTTTATCATGCATCTTATATTTTAGCGGTTGTAGATTAGATCCTTGCATGCAATGTTTTTACTGTTCAAATCTGTATGCTGAATAACCTACCAGAAACTAGTCATAGTAATAGGTTCTTTTCTTATTTATGAAGGTGAACATTATGTTAACAATTGGGGTTACTGATCTTTACTAATTACTTCAAAGAAAAGAATACCATGCATTCTGTTTAACCATATTCCCATTTTTTTGTCTTCTTATTGTTTTTAGAATCGGATTGATCTTATATAAAATATTGTCTTCACTGTATTATTTTGTACAGAAAGAAAGAAAGCTACTGTGTTATTTTATCCTTTCATCAGAGGTCCAAATTGGACAAATACAGGAATATATAGTTAGAATAGAAAAACTGTTATATTCATAAGCAATCAAATTAACTGACGGTTGCATTGTTATTTTCTCTTTTTCTGAATTATCAATTGCATGTGATAGAATTTACATCACAGAATACCAAGTTATTAAAAGCAAGGACAAACATGGCAGTATTGAATGGACAGAGTAAGTTACAATATCTCTACACCCAGCTAGGGTTTACCTGTCTCATCACATTATTATTTATAAACACTTAAACAGTTTCCAAATCGAAGGTTCATTACCATAGACAATTTAACTGCAGAATCAAGATTTATTATTCTTGTTCCTTTAAAACATCATTATAGGCAAGCAGATTTCATTCACATCGACAGCTAGGGTTTAACATTATCACTTATGCTTTCAAAATAAAACCATTTCCTTTCTATTCTTGGCTGAATCCATACATGCACAGACGCAGTGTAATCCAGGTAGATCGCTCTCGGCCTATAGCCACAATTTAAATAACAACTTAAAATAGGATTTTAGATACAGATGCAAAAATGAGAAGTTCAAATCACCAAACATAGCCATTAAACCCTGAAATATTATCGTTTCCATTTTAACATTGCTTGCACCCTACAATTCCCACATTCTTTTGTCAAAGGTTCCATTCGAAACCCCATTCGATTTACACACACAACAAATGACGAAGCAAAATTACAGTCATTGTATCTCTTCTTTCATCAACCCAGAAGTACTTAAAACGATAAGACATAAAACGTAAAGTTGTAAGACTCTTTGCAAACACGAGGGTTCAACCCTGCTAAACTCGCCGAGACCAGAAATGGCCGGCCATATATTTTAAACATTTACATCACCTACACTATCAACAAAACTTAAAACTGAAGCTTGCCCAAATGCTACAGGCGAGACAAAAGCCACTGCCGTGAAGGCATGCTACCAACACTTGCTCATCAAGTCCTATTACAGGAGAACCACTAAGGAGGGATACCACCGAAGCTTACCGGTGGGTTTGCTTAGTTCTTTTCCCCTTCGACTATTCCGGCACCATGTTGATTCGCCGAGGGTTACCTGCCAACAACCATCACTGAGTTAAGCATCGGATCATGAGGTAGTAAGACAGGCAAAAAGAATAATATGAAAACCCTTGCACGTTACAATACCTGAGTCGTGACAGAGAGTCGACGAAGCCAGCATCCATCCACTGCGAAGGAGAAGCACTCAGTTCGAATACCACGATGAGGGATACCTCCCGAAAAACTTACAACTTCATTAAAAACCCCATACTTGCAAGCTACTGCAACGCCACAACTGATGCACTCATCCCACCTATAGATTGCTACACAAAGCGTTTCCAGACTTGGCTTCCATGGATAACAACTACTCACAGACCAAAGGTTGTTGTCAGTCTCAAGATCGAGCCCGAGGGAGGCTAGAAAAATAGCAAAACCCTAAGTGCCTCTCGGCCGGTTGGCCTCTCCTCCCAAACCGTACCACTAAACAATGACAAAGAAAACGTTACAAGAATCCATAAGTTACGATAGGGTTCATCTCATCCCAATACACAACGATCAACGTCGGAGATCCACTTTCTTTAAGCCACGTTGGCGGGTGGCAAGAGTAGCATTAAATTTCTCATCCACCTCCCAAGCCACGGATTTGTGATTTCAGTTGACACCAAGGAAGGAGGCCCATCACAACTCAGCAACTGCCAAACCTTATCACATGCCGAAACATCCACATAGACGTGCACGTAACACTATCCTTAACACGGTGGCCAGGTAATTTAATTGCAAACCTAATCATTTAATACACCCTCAATTCGTACGCAGTCTTTTGCAGGGCCATCATTCCACCTGCCAATCCATACGAATCAACGTTAATAGCATTAACATGTAAATATTATCAATGTATAACATTTCCGATAGCATATAACAAGGTCTTATATGATTCCATATAATCAATTTCAAACCACACTCATAGCATATGAATATCCACTAAGGTTGCGAGCAATCATAGGGCATGGATTGACTCCACCCATCACATAAAGTCTATTATAAAGTTCACTATGGGGATTATTGTAGAGCTCATAAAGCTTGTCCACACCATAAGTTATATAAATACATCGCTAGGGTGTGGTTTCCACCCAAGGACCCATTGCACACATTGCATGGTAGGGTATTAACGTTTAATGCATCACCATTTTAACTACCCAGGTAATAGAGTTTAGAACCAACTTATCACTCCTTACATAGTATGACTTAAGACCATGAGCCCTTGTCCTGAACCTGTCACCGTCAACGTTTATAAAAAGAATTACTTAAAAACTGCAAGGAATTTATGGAATTACCATACGTAAAGTCATCAACACTTAACGGAAACATTCATAACAAACACACCCTGAGATAGACGATATCTGCAGTCTTTGAGATAGACAGGTTCATCTTACAGAATTGGAAGGATACCATACCTGTAGCATCGAAATTCATAAGCAGTTTCAATTTATATCACGGTTATTAAACACTTTGAATTTCATCGCTATCTCTTACCTGCGAATCTGCACATGAAGGACGAGTGCAATGCTTTAGCGGAGTAGCTAAGTAAGCCTCAGGGCACCTCGTGGGACCCCTTTCATCATCATCCAAAAAAGTTAAACTGTCAGCGCTTGTCAAAAGAATTATGTTTTCCAATGGATCCAAATTTTCAATCATTCCAGCATTTAAAATAAGAACATAATCATTAATTGATTTTCATTACGCCATTAGAAGTCAAAAAGACACAACCATTAAATTGTTCCTACCAAGCGACACTTTTATTAATTGTTGATTATTGAATATTATTATTTCCGCATTTTACAATATTACCTTTTTATGGCGTTTTAAAAAAAAAAAAAAAATTATGAAAATAACGGGATGTTACACATACGTCCATGGGAACTTCACCTTCCATAATATTCTTTGTATCATCACCTCCGAAAGACACCTATGGGGCCCACACCCTTAATGGTAACTAGTTATATTTAGTTATCTCACAGGTAAACATTGTATGGCATTGATTCATGGGGCACTTGTCTTTCCATCTGCAAGTTAGCCCCCACTTCATCTTGGAAAGCATCCCGTGACCCACTCAAAACCGTGGAGACTCCTCCCATCATCAAATTGGTCCCCCGAAACACCCAAAACTATGGGGATGCCACCATTATTCTATATGTACAAATAGTTATCCCATCACCTTACATTGCGGGAACACCATATTCTTTTGGAAGCAACCCATGGTTGTCGTTGATCGATGTATTTGAGTCTCAATATCCTCAACAGTATCTGCTTTTCCGTTCACCATTACTCTCCATTTTAGGTCTTCATCAAAGCCCTTTCATTTGCAGTTTGTCCCCCTTCGTCTCAATTTGTACCGTTCCAAAAGGAAAGTTGCCATCCCCACTCCCCATGTTTACATCCATCAAAGGAAGTCATGAGCCCCACGCTTATCGACCATTATTTTGTCAGGTTTTTCTATCCATCAGTTAGTTACAACATGATCTTGATTCTCAAGGTAATACCCTCGCCTTATCATGTGCTTCAACTCTTGTTGGCATGAAAACCCTATATTCCGAGAGTTTTAGTAGTCGCAGTTGTATCTTGGGATCCCTTTCAATCATTAGAAGGGATCACCTCAAACTTAGTAGGGAGAGTCATTAGTGATCCCTAAATAGGTGGTTTCCCTTATGTCGACGTCAAAACATTTATCGCATCAAGGGGAAACGTACTTTTGAAGGTAGCGGTGTTTACATTTACAAACCATGGTAGAAATCCATCTGGCATTGTGAAGTTCTCAGGAAGCTTCATAAACAATATTGGTCACCCATTCCCGTGGGCTTATCATGATCATCAGCAGTACCACTTCTTCATCATTTCGCAACAGTTCCTGGGTTATTTAATATCACATGGATCAAAACCTCATTCGTTCATGTCACAATAGTATAGTCGAGTGACCCCTTCGGTCCTCTATTATTGTAATCACATTGACAACATTCCATGAGCATGGGTATGCCCACCTCTTTTGTATAAAACAAAACTATTCTTTACTATGGCTCCAACAATCGTCACAAGCAATCTTCCCCCATGGGAGGTCCCTATTGTCCACATATGCTTCGTCCTACAGAACACGAGAGAAACATAAGAAAAAAAGATGCATTATCAGCTCTATAGTACCTTCTGAACCTCATACATTAAGGGGCATCTGTTAACGCCTAAATTTTGCACACATGCGACATTTTGGCGATTCTTGCATAAAGGCATCATCAACATAAAGGATACAGCTCACCATAGGCATCCTCAACAAATCCAAAAGACAACATGAGTCCAAAATTCCCAAGATTAGTCAAAACAAGAGGTCGCGCAACTAAACCATTGTTAACCCACGCTATAGCGCAGGTTATCAGTTCAATGCCCACGCAATACTCGTATGGCTATTCCTTCGATAATCACACTTCTATCAAAATGATCGGACCACCTACTTCTCGTGGTACATTGAAGGCGTCATCACATCCAAGGATCCAAATTCGGCTCCTCCCACACTTTGTGGCATTAAATATACCCCTTGGTGTACCTTGGAACTAGTTCAGGGAGGATATGGGTTCACATTTGGATCTAGTTGTTTGTTGGCCACCTCTTGGCCTATATAAGGAAGCCATTGGCATGCATTTTGTAGAGAGAAATCAAGATCAAGGTTATGCTACTAGATTTTTGTTGGAGCTTCCTCATAGCCCACCTCTTCCTATCATTGTAAGCATTTCCAAGCTCCCTTGCGACCTTCCTTCAAGGGGAAAGAGTTCCTCTCCATTGTTCTACCATTTACTTAGCATATAGTTTGGACAAAAAAGGCCTCCCTAAGGGAGATTGTTGGCTTCCCTTGAAGCCAACACCTCCTAGGTGTTGTACAAATTGAGCATTGGGAAATACAAAGTGGTTTGGCATATCTTGGATTGTTGTTGGAATTCCATTGTTCTCCCCCCAATGTCTTTTTTTATTTTGCATTTTATTCAAGTTTCTTTGTTTTGTGTGAATTCCACTAACAATCTATTGCAGGATCACTTGGAGTACAAAAAAACCAACCACACAGGGGCTCCAAGGATTGAGGCCTTGATGCAGCCACGAAGCAGCCTACAAGGCCTAGCCCCTTACCAAGTGGAAGAGTGCACACTTGTGCAATTTTTTCCAAAACAAACTTCATGGGGTTAAAGTCATAACTTTGCATTACATCACTCATTTATTGTTTTTGGATGATGTATTTCTATTTGGGATGGGTTCAAAAGAGGAATGGAGAATATATCATGGAATTATTAAGTTATTATGTAGTGCTTCAGGGATGGAGGTAAGTGTACAAAAATACGTTCTCTTACATAATGTTGTCATGGGTGAAGTACTATCCTAGATATTAGATATTTTTCCTTATCAGTTGGAGACCATTGAAAAGGGATTTAAGTACCTAGGTTACTATTTGAAACCTAACTACCACTTCATATAGGACTATTTGTGGCTTCTTAAAAAGGTGGAAAAGAGGATAAATTGTTGGTGCTATAAATGGCTTTAACTAGGGGGGAGATTAATTTTAGTAAAGGTTGTACTTGAAAGCATCTATGTTTATTGGATGTCTATGGCTAAGGTTCCCTTGTCTATTTTGCATAATACAAGGAGGAAAATGATGAATTATTTATGGTCTGGGAAGGTGGATAAAGGAAAGATTGATCTAGTGCAATGGGGAAGAATTTGTCTACCAAAAAAAGTGGGTGGTTGGGGGATTAAAAATTTGTTATGGTCCAGCCAGGTATCGTGTCTTAAGATTTTGTGGAGGGGACTGTTTGTATAGGTTTGTGGAGTGATCATGTTTTTAGATCTAAATATCTAAGGAAATCCTCAACGGAAGAATGAGTTCATAAGGATAAAAAGTCAGTTTCATTGGCCTCTAATATTTGGTGTGGACTCTCTATGTCTTTTACTTGGATGGGTACTTGGATTTCATGGAAAATAGGCTATGGTGCAAAGGTTGTATTGAGAATAGATCCCTTCATTGGGGGTGATAGTTTCTATAAACTCTATTTTCCTTTGATCTCATATTTATCATATTTGGGCTTTAACATAATTGCTTATATTAACTTGAAACAAATTCTAGTATGTTTGATGCAGTTTACTTTTTGTCAGCCTCTGACCTAGGATTGACTGGCGTTCTTGCGTTTGAATGGTCTACCTATACTGTAGGTCTTTTCCATCTAGGACTCAAGCTTAGAGATGAATAAGATAAAATGGTTTGGTCATGGAATAAAAAATTAGGTGTTGTACTACAAAAAAATCATATGATGACATCATTGTTTCTTCCAATACATCTGAGATCAAATGCTGGTACAAAAGCTTGTGGAAATGGTGTTTTCCTTCGAAGATAAAATGCTTCTCTTGGATTTTCCTAGAGAATCACATCCTGACATGGGACAATTTAAATAAAAGGGGTATTGTTGGCCAAATATATGTGTATTATGTAAAGAGGCTGAAGAAAATGTTGAACATTTGTTTATAAGTTGTGTTTTTTGCAAGGAAGTTTGGTCAAATGTACTTAATGGGATATAGATGTATGGCAGTTGGACTCTTCCTTCTTTAGAAAAAAACTGGTTTATTGGATAAAATGTTTCCCACATTACAAATCGTTGCCCTTTTTTGTTATGCGGGGTTTGTGGAAGGCAAGAAATGTTGTGGTTTTCGACAATAGTCCTATGATTGTTGTTGTGGTGGGTCTACAAATTCTGAGGTTCTTTACAGAATATATAAAATATAAAGTATCCAAGAAACCCCGCATATTTCAAGATCCAGGTTCAATGACAAGAATTCTTTGTGGTTACTTTGATGGTGCATCAAACAATAAATTGTGTGGTGGAGCCATGGTTTTGAAATTTACTGAAGACCATTATTTTATGTTGTGGATGGGATGTGGTATAGGACCAAACTCCAAAGATGAATTATTAGCTCTTTGGGGACTTTTATCTTTTGTTGTTCAGAAAGGATATCATTTTCTACAGGTATTTGGAGACTCTAAGGTCATAATGGACTGGGTTGCAGGTGTTTCTTCTTTGCAAGTTTCTCTATTGGATCAATGGTGTTTTAGAACTAGACAGCTTATGGATTGTTTCAACTAGATATCTTTTAAACACATTTTCTGTGAACTCAACTCTCTAGTTGACAATTTATCCAAAAAGGATGTTGATTTGACTAAAGGACTCGTATTTTTTGAAGAGTTCAAGGACTTTAATATGATCTCATTAGGCTCTTATACCACATATATACTATATATTAGGAGAAGTCTATAATTTTATTAGTGATTAGTACTATATATTTCTTTTCTAACATCAACAATTTAGATTTTATAAGTTATATATATCAGAAAATCAATTTTTGAGATAGAACTATAACTCATTTGACGATGCTTTTAGTAAGAGTAAAATTTCTTTGGTTTGTAAAGACTATTATAACTTTGATAACTATTTGATTTGTAACAACTATTATAACTTTGATTCCTTCTTGAATATCATGTTATAAGTTTTTTTCTTTAAAAAAAAAATATTCATAGTTCAATCCATTAATTTGCAACTTCAAGAACAATTATTATAAAAAAAATGTTAACATCAATCCATTAATTTGTACCTTCATGAACAATCGCTATTAAAGGGTTAAAACATTCAATCCATTAATTTGTGCCCTTCATGAACAATCATTATCACTGATTGTTAACTTATTCAGAGACTTTAAAAACCACAAAAATCAAACTAGAGTTCAAAAATCCACCTAAATGGACACTTGGCGTGACAACCAAACCCCACTCAGACTACGTGATCCATTTTTCCATAAAAGGACTGATTTCTTTAAGTTAGTCTTATCCAGATGTAGGTGTAAACAAAAACTGGTTTCTTTGAATAAATGGTCCAAACTTGAAAACTATCGGGCGGGCCACATATGCTGAAACTGAGAGCACACAATTACGGCGAAACTACTTCCATAGAAAGTTTTTCATGGTCTAGACACTACTAATTCTAACGCCCTTCACAATATCTGTAAAGAAATGATAGATACCCTTCATTTTCTACTGCTGGACAGTCTCTTAATTTCTTTCATCATTTTTCTATCAGTAAACATTTAGAAGCTCAAGGCGGAGCAGAAATGGTGAGTTTATGCTTTCAACAAAACAGTTAGTTGATGGCAATTAGATATATAATATTAAACTATTGATTTGTGATGATATGATAAATTCTCATGTGAAGCAACAGAGGAATGGTGGAGATCGTTCGTTTACTTTCAGACGAAGGCATGACTGTTTTTCTCACTGCTCGTTGCAGGCAGCAGCAAGACTCTCATGGAAGAAGGAAGAAAGAATGTGGTGTTTCATACACTCGATATACAGAGATATGACAGTGTTACTGCATTTGCACGATGGTTGAAGAATGAAATCGGTGGCATTGATATCCTGGTATTCTTTATTTTCTTTGTTTTGGCTGTAATTGGTCTACTTCCTCCCCCATATATCGATTGAGTATATATTATTTTTCAATGGCATGGGCATTTTGGAATGGATAAAGTAAGAAATTATCTGACAAAGATTAGTACAGTTTACTAGTTCATTTCTCTGCTTTATAATTTCTATAATCTTGCCTGGTATGTGTTGTATTTCTTACAATTTGACCAATTGGATAACTAGATTCTGACAAAGATTAGTACAGTTTACTAGTTCATTTCTCTGCTTTATAATTTCTATGATCGTACCTGGTATGTATTGTATTTCTTGCAATTTGAACTATTGAATAACTAGATGTGATTTTCAATGGATCTCTATTACCAGTTCTGATTTTATTGTGGATCGCTATTACCTCTATTTCTTATTCACTCACTCTAAGTGATCTATAGTTTGATTTACATTTCCAGCTGACATCATTCACAACATACTTATCAAATTGAAATTCTATATTGTATTAGTTTATTTTTTTCTATATTGCACTTTTGAGTAGTTTGTGTTGATTATTTTGGTGTCGTGCCTTCAAAAATGAGGAACCGAATGTTTTTTAAACTATTATTTCCTTTTAGACAGCTTTTGATCCAGCAGTGATCAAATGAGATGGCTAGAAGCCAAGATATTTCATATGGGGGACTTATTATACTGAAGCATTTCCAGGTGATTTTTTAAAATCAGAAGTATCTTTCATCCCCAAAAAATCATGGATGACCTGATTTGAGAAACCTAAAATGCATAATAGAGGATAACCATGAGACATGGTCATCACTGATCTGTGAAGGGTAACCACGGGAAATATGAAGGTTAGAAGAAATTACTAGGCTGATAGCTTCAGCAAAATGAAACAACAACAATTATAAGATAAGACCAGCATTCTCATTAAGAGTTGAGCCAAGACTTGCAGCTTTTATGCAGATGAATTTAGCAACTTGCTTTTCATTTGATTGAAAGATTATATTTTCACTGTCAATACCCCATGAAGAGAATTGTTAGTTGAAAAGGTAATTATTGTGTACTAATGTAAAATTCCTAAAGCAATTCAACTACTTGTGCTGCCTTTGCCCAACATGCCTTCAAATTTCAACAATTTCACTACCCTCAAACACTTTTTTGTTGAATTTCTACTTATGTCTGCCTTTATAATCTTTGTTTTAATCTTTGTTTTGAGTTTTTGAAGTCTGCTGTACAGTCTAAATGCTTTTGTTTTTAAATGCCAATATATATATATATATGAGAGAGTGTGTTTAGATCAAATTTGATATACTGCCACTTTAACTTTATTATTCAATTAGTTGTAATCTATGTTTTGACTTTACTGTAGTTTTCACTGTCACATAGCATAAGCTTTGACACTTAAATGTCAATTTCAGAGTTTTCTAAATCCATAATTCTGCACTTCACAATTATTTTCAGCCCCTTTGTATCCATAATTATGCACTTCTACTCTATATTTAGAATGAAGAAGGCTAAACCTAACAATATATGTAAAAAATCCAGCTAATTAATTCCTAGTTACATATTGGCGTTAACTTTTATGCATTTCAAATATAATAGTTGAAGGCTAAACCTAACAATATTTGTAAAAAAGCCAGCTAATTAGTTCCTACTTACAGATTAGCGTTAACTTTTATGCATTTCAAATATAATAGTTGCTGAAATATATGTTGCATGCCAATTTTTGGAGCTAAATCCAAATTTCTGGAAGATGTCATTTTGAGGAATTTCAGTTAGATTCCATATATGAATGATCTGGGAATCAAACCACATATGTACTACGGCACCACT
Organism: Larix kaempferi; assembly: GCA_027924585.1. Classification (NCBI taxonomy): domain Eukaryota; kingdom Viridiplantae; phylum Streptophyta; class Pinopsida; order Pinales; family Pinaceae; genus Larix; species Larix kaempferi. The sequence goes on from BSBM01000893.1 coordinate 9,439,187, forward strand.
GCTCAACTGAACGACTTCTCTCACTAAGAAAATAGTTTCAGAGCCTTGTATCTATGAAAATTAAGCAAAAACATTAAAGGCATTCAGTTTGTTAAATCTGATTCTGGGTCACTGTCCTATCTTCAACCTGGTCTTTTAGGGCCATTCAAACCCTTTTCAAATTTGTTTTCTAGCCCTTATTCCTGTCAACTGTTTACAAAAACATTTTCTTCATTTGCGGTATCCTTGTATTCAAACATGTATGGCCGGTATGGCTAAGAGAAGAGGGATGTTGATATTTTGTTTTCCTTCTTGAAATGTTATCCCCTGCCCATTATTTATGGATTACTAGTAACCATTCATTTCTCTAGTGCGTGTCAATGCAATTTAGCAGAGATCTGTCTGCAAAATTACAGATCAACATTGCGGCTGTAGGAGGGGTGAAATTTGACTGGGATCTGCTGGAGAAGCGTACGATGGATTTCAGAAAGATACTTGTATTACAACCTTTTTGGAGTTTGATTTTCTTGTAAACCCAATTAAGTTGTGTGATTAAAAACTTTAGATCTTACAGGGGCACGAAACGAAATTAAGCCTTGATTTCCCTAACAATACAATTGCTTCACAGGAAGATGGCTTGTGCGCTGAGGGGCTTACAGAGGACGAGGAGACTGCAAAAGAATGCCTGGGCACAAACTACTACGGGACAAAGAGAATAACCAAGCTCTGATTCCACTTCTGAAGCCTTCTGCAGCTCGACCACGTATAGTCAACGTGTCCTCTGTCTTGGGCCTACTTGGGGTATAAATAATGAACAGCTTCTTCTTCACAATCCCTTGCTTATCTACCCAATGCCACAGCTTGATCTGTTTTGTTATTCTTGACAGCTGTTGAGAAGCGAGACATTGCAGAGGCAATTGGCAGTCATTGAAAACATTAGTGAAGAGGTTATAGATTGCATTGTGAGGAAGTTCATGGAGGATCTTAAGAACGGTGAAGACAGCGGGTGGCCTGTTAGGTTTCCAGCATATTCCCTATCCAAAGTGGCTTTGAATGCATACACTCGTCTTCTGGCTCGGGATCTGGATGGAAAGGCAAGTGTTAACAGCGTGCACCCGGGATATGTCAGGACTTCCATGACATTCAACACTGGGGATATCTCAAGTGTTGAAGGAGCAGAAAAGGTGAGAGTGGCTTTGCTCCCACCCGTTGGACCTTCTGGCCAAAACTTTCTGCAGAAACAAATTGCTCCCTTCTAAATTCTCTCCTCCTCTGTTTGATTCAGCATCGAAGTTGTGACTAAATATTGGTCTGTTGCACTGTTAGATTGAACATAAGTTCAGATTTGTTGCAGTTACGTGCTCTTGAACTTTCTGCTATTGCAATATCATAAGCATGGTTGACTGAATAGATCTTATATAATAAGCTTGTTTAGCAGAATAGATTTTATAGATATTAAATTAAAAGGAAATACTTTTGTTATATGTGACTTTGTGCTTTCCTCTTAGAAATGACCTCAAACTGTATCTTTCAGTGGTGTATGGTTTGCCTGGTTTTAGTGTGAGATGTGCTTTGGATTGCATATAATTTACATGGGATATTGGCTATCTTCATCAAGATTATATTGGGATAATGGACATCTTCGAGGTACTATTGACTGATAGGCTGAAATCTTATTTTTCAGTTAAGGAGTCAGACCTTAAAGGGTTTTTAATTAGTTACTTTTAGCTTACTACAAATGTATTATTATAGTTGGCAAGGTGTGTTAAAAAGGTTAAGTGTCTTTAAAGTGTTTTTAATTAGTTGAGAGCAAGTTATTTCTTATAGACCACTAATGAATTATTATAGGTGACAAGGTGTGTTAGAAATGTTAAGTGTTTTTAAAGTGCTTCCAATTAGTTGAGAGTAAGTTACCTTTTACAGACTACCAACCACCAATGAATTATTATAGGTGGCAAGGTATGTTAGAAAGATTAGATGTTCTTAAAATGCTTCTAATTAGTTGGGAGCAAGTTACATTTTAGAGACCACCAATAAATTATTATAGGTGGCAAGGTGTGTTAAAAAGGCTTGTTCATTGGATGTAGTTTGGATGGTTGGGAGGAATGATTGTTACCCTCCTCACCCAGGTTGTAAGTGACATTGATGCTCTTGTTGAGACCCTATGTAATGATTGGGTGGATTATGTAATCTGGCCATACCTTGATTCTCCACACCCATAAAGATGTTTTTGTAATTAGGTCTAATTGTATGATGTTTTTGGGTTATAAATTGGATTTTTTCATATTTTAATAAAAACTAATTTGGATTTGACCATTTACATGTGAACAAATAACCGTGTTATTTCTTCTTCCACTGATATGATATTATTATGCTCCTGCGTATATGCAAGGAACATATAGTGATCGGTTTAAATCTTGGATGGAGATTTAAACTTCGCTTTGAATATCATTGAAGTTTGGGGACATAGACCATGTTTGGATCCACTTTGTGACTATTTCAACAATTTTTTCCAGGAAGTGGAATTGATTGATATTCAACCAATCCCTTTGGTTCCTACTTAGCGCAACCAAAGGGTGGGTGTTGATGGTGTTGCCAAACATTTGGATAGATTTTTCATATAGGAGTCCTTGATCGATATATGATGTCTAGATTTTGATCATGGTTGGATTCCCCCTTAGCATTGATCATTCACCTACCTATTTTCAGCTCGAGTTATCCATTAACAAATTTCCATAACCATTTAAGTTTAATCATATCTTGATTTGGGAACCAGAATTTAAGTATTTAGTTAGATATAAATGGGCTCGTTCTTCTGGTTTGGTTTTTCCATCGACGATTGACAGACTTGTGTATAAATTGAAAATTTTGAAGGTTGTTGTCATTAAGTGGGAAAAGGCTAGAAAAACTATTTTGAAGAAGGAAGTAATATCTTGTGAACATGAGATTGAAGCTCTGCATAAATTGAATGTGGCTAGTATATTTCCTAAAGTTGTGCATAATAGATTGATGGATTTGGAAATCCAGAAATTGAAGATCCTTAAGGTGGAGGAGGAAATGTGGTGCTTGAATAGGCAGGTTGTTTGGTTATCCCAAGGGGATCTCTACACCAAATATTTTCATAAATTTGTTGAGGGCATGCGTGTACAAAATTCTATATGCTAACTTCATAGTGCAGATGGACTTCTACTTTTAGACCACAAATCATTGGTAGATCAAGCAATTGATCATTTTCAAACTCTGTTTAGGGACATATGGACATCATCAATAGCAAATCAAATGCACATTATTAAAAAATATCCCAAGTTCTGTTCAGAATCTAACGATGCCAATGTTGTTGACCTAGTTTCCTTGGAGGATATAAAAGTTGCAATAGCAGGTTTTGCAAAGTCAAAGAGTTGCTAGTCTAGATAGTTGGATTGTGGAACTCTTCTTGGAATTTTTTGATATTATGGGGATGGATCTCTTGAATGTTGTGGAAAAGTCTAGGAATACTAGCCGGATTTATGGCACCCTGAACTCCACATTTAGTGCTCCCATTTTGAAGTGTTCGAAGCCTGATACTTTCAATGATTTCAAATTGATTTTTTTATGCAACTTGGTCTACAAGATCATTTCAAAGATTATTGTTCGTAGGTTAAATCCATTATTATCTAAATATATATCGAGAGAACAATTTGGTTTTTTGGGGAAAATAGGGGATTTTGGATGCGATTGGTGTTGCACACGAGACCTTTCATAATATTAAAGCTTGCAATTTGAAGGCATTAGTACTAAAGCTATATTTGGTTAAGGAATCTGACCACGTGGATTATAACTTTTTGCAGATGATTCTTCTTCAAATTAGCCTTAGTTTGGAAGCAACCAATTAGGTGGTGACTTGTGTGGTCTTTGCCAATTATGTTGTCTTGATTAATGGGGCCCCTACTAAATTCATAAAGGGGTCTAGGGGCATCCCTCAGGGATGCCCCTTGTCCCCTCTTTTGTTTCTCTTAATTATTGAGGGGTTGAGCATATTGGTTGAGGAAAAAAGGGAGGAGGAAATCTTAAAGGGTGTGAAGGTATCAACTCTAGTGTGAATTACCCATTTTCTTTTTGTGGACAATGTGATGTTGTTTAGAATTGGTTTTGTGGATGAGCGGTAAAAATACAAGGATATTATGGATTTATTTTGTAGGGTTACTGGTATGCTTATCAGTGAGACCAAGTCAACTTTTTTACAACATGGCATTGATCAGGACACCATGAATCAGATTGGCCACACATTTCCTTTTCGTGTCTCTCAATTGTGCGAAGATACAAAATATTTAGGTTTTTTCATTAATCCTAATACTTATTTGGTGGGTGACTGACAATGGTTAATGACAAGATTTGATAACTAGATTATCCATTGGTGTGTAAGGTGGATTTCACTAGGGGTCCAACTAACCCTAGTGAATTTTGTTCTGGTAAATCTTCCGGTGTACTGGTTTTCATTATGCAAGATTCCCAAATCTATCTTTTCTGGTATTCAAAGGAGAATTTTCATTTTTTTATGGTCAAGGGTAAGATATAGATCCAAGTTTCATTTAGTTAATTTGGACGGCATAACTAGACCCAAATTCTTGGGTTGATGGGATATGAAAATTTTATCTCTCTTCGCACAGGCCCTATCGACAAAGAGCTTATGGAGCACACTATTTGTAGATTGTCTTTGGGGTTGGGTTGATGGAGGGATATATTTTAAATATTTCTCTATTTTGCAATGGATCAAAGCTGAGAATAAGCTTGTCTCTAGGGTGTCCAACATATGGAATGGTCTAGTTTCCTCTTTTTAGATCTTGGGCCGGTAGTTGGCATGGATGTCGGGGGATGGTTGTTCTATTAGGGTGGGTGAAGACCCTATCGTTGGTGGACTTGAATTTTACATATTATCACTGAATTCAGTTATTATCTTTGATCAAGAGGTTTCTACACTTTAGTTCAATTAGTTGTCATGGGAGGGGATTGGACCTGTGGAACCCATTGGATAAATGTCACTCAATTGGGCCTTCGTGGTTCACATTGTGAGGAATGGATGGTATATGTACATGAACTTCAGAAGGGTGGTATACAGCTAGTACCTAGTGCAAATTATTTATTTTGGACTTGGGATGTAAAGAATGGTGTAATTAATGCTAAAATAGCATATGAGGCTTTGTTAGAGGAGGTTGTGGTGCAGGATCACTGGTGGTTTAGGGATATTTAGAAATGGTCGGCACCACACAAAATTAAGCTTTATGTTTGGTTAGCCTTGATTAATTGCATTCTTACATGGGACAATTACTTAAAGTGGGGTGGTGTGGTCCTAAATATTTGTACTATGTGTGGTTGTCAAGCAGATTCAGTGGACCATCTGCTGATATTTTGATCCTTTATTTGTATGGTCTAGAAATTTGTTAAAAGTATTTGTAATCTCTCATGGGATTGGTCAATGGCCCCTCTTTCTAATTTCTTCCAATTGTGGATCCATAATAATAAGGGCTGGGAAGAACTACCCATATTTATATGTTGGGAGAATATGGAAATCTCGAAATTGCCTTCTCTTCGAAGGTAAAAGATGCTCGACCTCTATAGTGGGGATCAAGGCTCTTGCTGCTTACAAATAATTCCATAATAATCAGCAAATGGTTCAGATGAATGCGTTGCAGCATTTGGTCATTCCTTCCTTTTCATTGGATTGGAGTTGAGGTTTCTTTGGTGGAGCCTCACAATCTAATTTTAGTCATGGTGGGGTTGGTACACTCTAGACAGGTTTCTTTGTGTTTTAATTGTGGTGCAGGAACAAATACAAGAAGTGAATTGATGGCCCTTTAGATGCTTCTCTATTATACTAGACTAAAAATTATTGATTGTCTTCAGGTTGTTAGTGACTCAAAATTCGTTATTTTCTAGGCCTTAAACAAATGTAATTTGCATGTTGCAGTGCTCAGGCATTGGATAGAAAAAATTAGAATTTTGATATCAGCATTCTCTGGTATTAATTTTTAGCACATATATAGAGAACACAACCAGGAAGCAGACAACCTCTCCAAATATGCATTGCAGGGTTTAGAGATTAGAGGGATATATTATCATCCAACTCTGTGTCGATGTTATTTTGGCATCGAAAGAACATATACAAATTTCTTATGACGATTGGCGGGGCATTAATTAACTGTTGATGTAATTGTAACATCGGAATGTATTTCGCCTATGTATATTGTATTCAAATAGAGATGTTATTATTCCTCTATATGGAAGTGTCGTCGTTTATATTGTAAGTGTCGTAACTTATACTTGATGGGTTATTAGACCACCTTGATGGGGTTGGCCATGTATAATTCATGTGGGTAAAAGGGTTATTAGACCACCCTAGTGGGGGTCGGCCCTATCAGCATTGTGTTATGTGGTTAAGTTGAGCCCGACATAGTAAAGGTTATTAGGCAAGTCAAGTCAAGTATAAATAGAGTGCGGGAGGCACTCTATTTCATTATTCACTTTCTCACTCACACACTCATTTGGAGAGTGGCGCACTTGTGGATGAGGAGAAGATGCTGCTAGGAGAAGACTATCTCTTGTACTTGGTTTGTATCATTGATCTATCTATCTCTGAGGAAGTTGCGGGGTTTTTCACCTTCTTGGTTTTCCCCTGTGAAACTATGTGTCTCTTGTGTGCTTGCATTATTATGTCTATGTTTGATATGCTATAGATATGCCGTACATGTTATTCTTTCAGTTAAGATCCTAGATTAGATTTAAATTCTAAAAAACTAACATGGTATCAGAGCTAGCCTGAAAGAAGGCATGGTATGGCATTTATGACACGTGTTCCTCTTGCGAAGCTAGGGCTTGATATAGCAAAAATATGTCATCGTAGAAGTTTCGCTATAAATACATTTCGGCGAGGTTTCAGGATATGAAAATCTTACAGATCGAAGATACGATCCCCATGCACCTTGTGTCCAAAGTACAACCTCTAATTCGTTTTACTTTGTGATTTATGATCTGTACAACATAGGGTTTCTGCCTCTTCCAAATCTGAGTCATAAACAAGTGACCTAGGAAAAAAGGTCATAACTTAGGCTAGGAAGCTCCAAATGAAATTAGTAAAAAGTGACAGGTAGGGCATGGACTGCACTTTCTCAGGTAAGTTTTTCAGAGGCCGAAACTGAACCAGTGACACGTGGCACGCTGTACAAGTTTGCTCTCCTGTTTTATCCCATAAACAGGTCACGTTGCGACACTTGGCATAACTCTCTCTCAAAGAATCCATTTGAGGTCAGACCTGTGGGGTTGGAAAGATAATAGGCCGAGCTACCACAGGAAGAATGTTCAGACCCTTTAGATCTGAAATTTTGGAGTTACACTAGAAACAATCAGGTGCATATTTCTGTCAAAATAGAATTGGATTTTGAGCACCTTCATTCATGGCTCCGGGAAGTTAGGGTTTCAAAGAATGTTGGAATTTTTTGTATCGGATACCACAGCTGGATGATCCTCATCAAAATCAAAATTTAGAGACCAAGATCGAATTTTTTGGTTGGGCAGAAGGCCAGGCTTGATCAAACCCTTGTTCGGGACTTTGATCGAAAATGTGAAAAATTAGGGCTTCTGCAAAAATGGGAATTTTTTAAATCTGTGACCATACCTGGAAGCTCCTTGGAAAAATCGATTTTTAGAGCTTTGGATCAAACTAATTGGTTGGGTGAAGCTCTGGGAAACTCAAACCCTAATTCAGGGTCCTCCCTAGTGAATCCGGAAGATTGAAAAGCAAATTTGAGGGGTGAAACTTTGCATTTTTCAAATTCTGAGTGTACCAAGTTGATCAACTCATCAAGGCGCATCTTTCTATCCTTTCAGAAGTTTGAAATTCAAAGTTTGAATTTTTAGGGTTTTCCTGACAAACCCTAATCGAGCTCCAAATCCAGTTTCTGCAATTCAAGTGGATTGGGTTAATCCTAGAAGAGAATGGATTGGTCACCTACATAAGTGAAGAAGTTCTTGTTTCAGAGGGAGATGAGGCTAATTCCTTACATAAGAAGATTACAAGCAAACTCGATAGGTATGACTTATCCAGGTATGTTTCGAGATCTATCCATAATTAAGTTTATGGTATGTTTGTCTTCATTAAGGTTAGTACAATCTTGATTAACTTTAGACTTGTCGTATCACCTTAATAAAATTATGAATGCAGATATTCATTGATTAGGGTTTTGATACTTATGATTGTACTAATGCATTGTGGTGTTGTATGAGGTTGATGTTGTCTGCTAACATGAAAGGTACATCAAGAAAGAAAAATCATGTTCTAGCGCAAGAACATATGACCATGGTGACATGAAGACAAAGATTCATCCATTGTCATGGATCACATAGAAGCTCTACTTACAAGGTATGTGTAATTTGGTTCTACAATGCTTAACCTATGAGATATGCAGGTTACTAACATAAATCATTTAAGAGAACAAGAAGACATCATGTGGGTATGTTAGACATAACCATCTAACATATTAATCCAGGTATGTTTTTCCTATATCAAGTTAGAATCCTAACTTGTGTTAGGATCTCTTATATAAGTATACATGGCATGATTAATAATGATTATTTATGAAGTTAAAAATTTAAGTAATCTAGGGTTTATGCATATTATGTCTCTTACCTTGATTGATGATATGACTAACTAGAAGAGTTCAATGGTCAAATATGAATATGCATGAGTAAGAGAAGTCTTCCCTAAAACATTGAATGCTAATGCTTATTATCTGTGTTTGAAATGATCATGACTATACATGTTTAAGATTATTGTGTTTTGATAGTATTGAGATTATAATAATGAATGTATGTATGAGACCTCGAGGATAACACAATGATGATACTAGTAAGTATGCATAGTGATCGAGGATGGATATAAGTTCAAATACAGGTAATCCAGGAAGCAAAGATCAAGAGGGAGCACACTCCAGTAGTTCCTGCAAGCAAGCAAATATTGAGAGAGAGTCCACCCTACAACCAAACAAAGATAAGTATTTGAATTGTCATTTCTTGCATACTTGTTTGTTTAAATAATATTGCTCAATGATGTATATGCTTATGTTCTTAGAATTAGGGTGTGTATTATGCATATTAGAATAATTGCATTAATGAACAGTATACTACTAATATGCATGTGATGGGTAAGTGGCCTATGGCACTGTACAACATTCCATTGCTACTTATCTAGAATGAAACCTCTTTGCTGACATGTTGGGAGTTGTGCACACTCTTAACAATGTTCTGTAGAGATTGGAAGGAATCTAGAAAGTTACAGGATATGGATAAATGTTGTATTAAAGCATTGGCTAAGATAATTGCATGACTGAATGACATATTTATTTATGTGTAAGAATTTGTTCTGAAAACTATGAGATGTTTCTAATCATGCAATTTAACTTGTTTTGTAGGAAAGATCATATACCATCACCTACAAAAGAAGGACTACAACATTTGTTCAGCAACAAATTTATCTATTGAAGATATTGAAGTTCCCAGGATTCGGGAAGAATGCCATGATCGAGGAATACCATTCGATCATGAAGAATGATGTTTGGGATGTAGTCCCAAGACCTGAAGGGAAGTATGTTGTTACTTCCAAGTGGATCTATAGGATCAAGCATGCTACAGATGGTAGCATAGAGAAATACAAGGCGAGGTTTGTAGCTCGTGGCTTCTCCCAAAAACAGGGAATAGACTATGAAGACATTTTTGCTCCTGTAGCCAGATACACTTCCATCAGAATAGTACTTGCTCTAGATGTAGTGATGAAGTGGAAGATACACCAGATGGATGTCAAGATAGCTTTCTTGAATGGTGTAGTCGAAGAGGAAGTGTATGTGGAGCAGCCACTCGGTTTTGAGACACATGACAGGGAGTCATATGTGTTCAAGTTGAAGAAAGCCGTGTATGGCTTGAAGCAAGATCCTAGGAATTGGTATGGTAGGATAGAAAACTTTCTATCCAGTTTGGGATTTATCAAGAGTAAAGCGGATTCCAACCTTTACTACAAGGTTGAGGAAGGCAATCCAGTGATACTAGTTTTGTATGTGGATGACATGTTTGTCACAAGTGAGGATAGATTGATTGCCGACACGAAGAGGAAGCTTGCTGCCGAGTTCGAGATGAAGGACTTGGGGATGATGCACTATTTTCTAGGCATGGAGGTGTGGCAGAGTGCAGATGGAATCTTCCTTGGACAAGGGAAGTATGCAGTAAAGATCATGAAGAGGTTCAAGATGATGGACTGCAAAGCCATGGCCACACCTATGGCATAGAACCTGAAGCTTATGTGTGATGCTTCATCTGATCCGGTTGATGTCACGGTGTATCGTCAAATGATTGGGTCCTTGATGTACTTGAAAAACACGAGACCAGATATTTGCTTTGCAGTGAACACATTGAGCCAGTTCCTGACGGATCCCAGAGGTGTTCACCTAGTTGTTGTAAAGTATATTCTGAGGTACCTGAAGGGTACAATTGATTATGGGCTCAAGTATGATGCGAATAAAAAATTTAAGCTGCAGGTTATGTTGATTTAGACTGGGCAGATAGTGCTGCAGATAGGAAGAGCACATATGGGTGTTGCTTCAGTATGGGATCAGGTGTGATATCTTGGTTTAGTAGGAAGCAGTCATTCGTAGCACTGAGTACAGTCAAAGAAGAGTATGTCGTAGCTTGTTCGGCTAGTTATGAGGCAATATGGTTGAGGAAGCTATTGCCAGAGTTATTTGATCTCCCGTTGGATGCTACTGGTATCTTTTGTGACAACCAGAGTTGTGTGAAGCTTTCTGAGAACCCAGTGTTCCATGATAGCTCGAAGCACATTGAGATCAAATATCACTATATCAGGGATATGGTGCAAAAAGGAGTAGTGAATCTCATGTATGTTGCGACAGATGAGCAGGTTGCAGATGTGTTGACGAAACCACTAGCCAAAATGAAGTTTGAGTACTTGAGAGAGAGGCTTGGTGTTCTTCAGATTGACGACACTTCGAGGAAGAAGTGATGGACACATTTGCAGGAGCCATTCCAAGCATGGTGAGAGGAGGATCCTTCCCATGGTTGTGGATGTAAGCGTTGGATGATGAGTATCAAGACGATGCTCCAGTTACTACTCTGTATGATCAGATGGATCATGTATTTGTTGATATATATCAGGTGGATACATTGTATGATCAGGTGGATCATGTATGATGATATCTATCAGGAAGATACTTGGTATGCATCAGGTGGATGCATTGTATGATCAGGATGATCATGGATGACGAGCTTCAGGATGTTGCTCCAGATGACATGCATCAGGACGATGCAGTGATGATGATGAGGATGATCATTGTTAGGATATTTAGACACTTAGGAGTTAGTTAAGATCAACTTGTGTAATATATCCGTTAGGGATAGTGTGATTCTTTAGTATGCATTTGCAAATACTTAATCTGACGGTCACGATATGTTCTCGACATAGAGTGATCTGACGGCTCAACTTCTCTTAGATCAAACCTAACCTTGATCCGTGGCTTAACACCCGATTGGTCCATGATCTCTATTTAAAGAGCATGGAGGGTCATTGTTTAGTTGATCGATTGTGAGAAGCTCATTTGTAACTTTCTTTCTTTGCATAATAAATTGTCCCGTAGAAGCTATTTGGCCGGGGCCGTGGAGTGTTTCCCTCAAGAGGGTTTAAACCACGTCAAAACATCGATGTGTTGATATGTGATCTATTTGTGTGAAGTGGTTTCTCTTGGTGTTCAGTCATTTGGTATTACCCTGTGTATCCGAACATGGTATCAGAGCTTTTATGTAGTGCCACTTCCGGTTATGATCTAGATCTTGAACTGTTGTTGCCGAAACTCGAAAGGGTTTCTAGTTCTAGTATTTCTGTGCATTTTTGGGCCATGGGAGGTGTTCCATTGCATCCGGAGCGTCGTTTCCATTGGAAAATAGTTTTTGTTTGATCGAAAACGGTTCCCAGTTGCTCCAGAAACGTGTATTTCATCAGATCTGAAGATATAATGTTACAGTGACGCATTTTTTATTTTCTGTTCTTAAAAGAAAAAAAATCTCATATTTTATCATTTTTTTTTAACTATTAGATTTTTTTGGGGGTTCGGATTATTGTTTTCCCGTCTGCGTATGCTCTTTACCGTGCACCTTAAGCGATCTCGGCAAATCAGAAACAAAAAGAGAATGGGTTTTTCTCGACTGCATATGCTCTTTGCCGTGCACCTTGCGCGATCTCGGCAAATCAGAAACAGAGAGAAAACGTAGAATTTCTGGGCAAGCTGACAAGATCTAACTCCACAAGTGTGGAAAAAAAAAATTGTTTTGATTTGTGGTGTATTTTGCAAGAAAAAGGGCAAGCACGCAAACCGAGCAAGAAGAGTAAAAAAAAAAAAAAAATCTCGTTCCTCATTCCCATATTTTACATACCTTTTAATCTAGCTCACTTGGTTCAAAGTTGCTTTATTCCTTAATAGGTATTGAGTTCAAGTCTTAGGAAGTCACTTTTAAAAGAAAAAGTGAATGCAATTTCTATTTTCAAGTTACTTTATTGTAAAAGTGCATCTCACTTAAATAATAAAAAATAAAAATACAAGTGAGTCACTTAAGTTTTTTTTATTGTTGCACTATTTAAAAGTAATATCATTGTAAAAGTGAAATCACTTATTTTACAAAAGTGGTTCACTTAAAGCAACTTTCTTGTAAAGTGATTGTCAAAAGGTTCATCTTGGGAAGAGGGGGGTTCTTTTTTTTTGCTGGACATTCTCTAGCTGCCACGTCACTATTGGGGACATCTTCAACAGTTTCTTTGTTCAAGCATAACTTCATTATACAGAGTCAGTTTTCAGTGCCGTTTTTTTTTTAAACCGCCTATTTTTTCGAGCTCTTCACATCCAGACTATTGATTTCTGCTTTTATAGCCATTAATTTATAAATATGGCCGCCCATTGTGATATTCTACTTAACAGTTCCAACTATTTCTCATGGAAATCTCGTATGGAGGATGTTCTACGAAGTAGGGGACTTTTCAGAATTACCTCGGGGAAAGAAAAAGAACCCAATGATGATGATAAGAAAATAAAATGGGAAAATAGATGTGATGAAGCTCGTGGATTGATTGGGATGTCAATCTCTACTGATTTGCGATTCCACATATCTGGAATTGATGAACCTAATGCTGCTTGGGACAAGTTGGAATCTATGTTTGGTAAACACAATGAAATTCGAGGTCACCAACTCGAAAATGAGTTGATTTCTTTAAATCCAAGTGACTTTTCATGCATTCAAGATTATTTATCTAAGTACAAAACTCTTAAGCTCTTATGTGCAGAATGTAAGATTGAGAGGGAAGACAAACAATGCATTTATCATATTCTTTCCAAACTTGGACTTGCATATTCTGTTTTTGTATCTACATTTTACTCCATGAAAGCATCATTGAATGCAGCTAGCTATCAAGAGCCTAGTCTTGAATCATTTTGTGATTCCTTGATTAGATAACAAGATAAACTCATTCATCTTGGAATAATCAACAATGCAGATACATCTGGGAAAGCCTTATTGTCCCAACAGAAAGAAAAGTCCAAGCCTCCCAAGAAACAAAATTTTCGCAATAATAATTCAAACAAGGGTCCCAAACCTTCTCAGTCAGCTCCTTCTTTAAAAAATGACAAAGGATCCAAGCCAAAAGGAAAGAAGACTGAGCGTCGTTGCAACTATTGCGGAAAAGATAATCATGATGAATCTAAGTCTTTCAAGAAGATGGCAGCCTTGGAAGCAGCAATGAAGAAGCACCACATCAGCCTAGATTCACCTTCAAAATCTGTCTCTTATGGACATGCACTTAGTGCTTCTAGTTATTCTTATAATGCATCTTCTTCTTCTACTTCAAATGAATGGCTCATTGATTCTGGAGCATCTTATCATATGGCTAAGGATCAAGCCATCTTTTCTACTATGCATGAATGTAACACCAAACAAATATTTGTTGGTGATGATAGATTTCTAAGTGTTGTAGGAGATGGAACAGTTCCAGTAGATAATGGTCATTTTAGTGATGTACTATGTGTTCCAAGAATTTCCTGCAATTTGTTATTAGTCTATCAGATCACTCATTCTGGTGAAGGTAAAACTGTGACCTTTACACCTCACCAAGTTGTAATCAAGGATTTTAAAGATCCTCAACAGGTCATAGCTACCGGAATTGTTGATGATATTACCAGGTTGTACAAGTTTAACAACTTTGGGTCATCACCTTTCCCTTCGGTTTTTGTTGCTCATAGTGATAACTTGAGCAAACTTTGGCATGAGCGATTTGGTCACTTAAATTATCGCTCATTGCAACAACTATGTAAAGAAAATATGGTGACAGGTCTTCCGATGGTATCTTGCAGAGATGGTGTTTGTTTAGGTTGTGTACTTGAAAAACATCATCGGGACAGTTTTGACAAACGTGCCTCTTGGCACGCCTCGGTTCCCTTGGAGCTTGTGCATAGTTACTTGTGTGGTCCTCTTCCATCTGCTTCCTTTTCTGGTTTCAAATATTTCTTAACTTTCATTGATGATTACACCAAACGCACTTGGGTTTATTTCCTAAAACTTAAGAGCAAAGTATTTAACATGTTCTTGGCCTACAAGGCCCTTGTTGAAAAACAATCCGGTCATCAAATTATTAAGTTAAGATCTGACAATGGAGGAGAATATGTTGACAAACAGTTCACTACTTTCTACACTGAACAAGGCATCCAACAACAGCACATTGTTCCATATACACCACAACAAAATGGTGTAGCTGAGCGGAAGAACCGCACTTTAAAAGAAATGGCTAATTGTATGATCCAATCTAAGGGACTAAGTCTTCAATTTTGGGTTGAAGTCATAAATTGTGCAAATTACATAGTTAATCGCACCCCCACAAAAGCATTACAAGGTATAACACCGGAAGAAGCATGGAGTAAAACTAAACCTGATGTAAGTCACTTTTGTGTGTTTGGTAGTGAAGCATGGGCTCACATTCCAGATGAAAAACGAAAAGCATTGCAGCCTAAAAGTGAAAAGTGCATATTTGTTGGATATTCTGAAGATGTAAACGGTTATAGACTTCTTCAACCACATTCTCATGATATAATCATTAGAAGAGATGTTAAATTTGATGAAAATATCTTGGCCTGCGAGCCTAACTCGGCGATTGTGCCATCTTTGGCCTACGAGCCTGATTCGGCATTTGTGCCTTCTTCTTCTTCTTCCAACTTCCTTGACAGGTTTCCAACTCCAGTTTCTGATAATGACAGTGAGGATGAAAATCCACCTCCACCTGCTCATGTTCCTCCAGTTGCACCAGCACAAGTGCTTCCTCGATGGGTCCGTTCAACATGTGAAGCAGCTGGTGATCTTGCCGGTGATCCTAGAGATCAACGTCAAACACGTTCTCAGTTTCAGCGAGTCTCTTCTCTTTTGGCTCAAGTTTCTGAGAATCATGATCCAGAAACTTTTGCAGAAGCTTTAGGGAATCCAGATTGGGATGCAGCCATGGATGAAGAATATCGTTCCTTAATGGTGAACAAAACTTGGGATCTTGTACCTCTTCTAAAAGGAAGAAAACTTGTCAGATGTAAATGGGTCTACAGAACTAAGTATGCATCAGATGGAAGTGTTGAAAGACTTAAGGCAAGGTTAGTTTCCAAAGGTTTTTCCCAAGTTGAAGGGATTGACTACAATGAAACCTTTGCTCCCGTCACAAAAATGAACTCCATCCGCCTTGTTCTTTCCCTTGCAGCCTTACACAATTGGGAAGTCCATCAAATGGATGTCAAATCTGCCTTCTTACATGGTGATTTACAGGAAGAAATTTACATGGAGCAACCTCCTGGCTATGTTCAGAATAACTCTAGCCTTGTCTGCCACCTTAAGAAATCCTTATATGGCCTTAAGCAAGATCCTCGAGCTTGGTATGCCAAAATGGATAACTTTCTCCTTGACACTGGTTTTTCTTGATGCCATTCTGAACCCAATGTCTATACCAAAAAAGTAGGAAACCATCTCATCATACTTGTTCTATATGTTGATGACCTTATTCTTACTGGTAGTGACCCTAACCTTATAACCCATGTGAAATCCAGTCTTAAACAAAATTTTGAAATGTCAGACTTAGGACATTTGCATTATTTTCTTGGTCTCCAAGTTCTGCAAACCCAAGAAGGAATCTTTCTTTCTCAGTCTAAGTATGCTTGTGACCTTGTTCGTCACTTTCACATGGAAGATTGTACACCAGCCCCTTCTCCCTTCCAGTCTGGAGTCAAACTTTATGCCACTTGTACTTCACCTGAAGTCGATTCCACCTTATATCGTCAGCTTGTTGGTAGTCTCTTATACTTGACTCATTCTCGTCCTGACCTTTCCTTTTCCGTTGGTCGTGTTTCCCGTTATATGCAGACACCTCATGAAAGTCATTGGAAAGCAGCTAAAAGAATACTTTGATATATTCGAGGTACAGTTCAGTTTGAGATTCATTACAGTACAGGGGGGAAACCTTTGTTGGCTGGTTTCACTGATTTAGAATCGGTCGGTGATCCTGATGATCGAAAGTCTACTGCAGGTTATGTTTTCAGTCTGGGATCTGGACCTATTACTTGGGCTTGTAAGAAACAACAAGCTCTTGCTCTTTCTTCAGCAGAGGCAGAATATCGAACAGCAGTTAATGCCAGTCAGGAAGCTTTATGGCTTCGACAGATCCTTTCAGAATTTGGATTCGAGCAGCAGCAGCCTACTCCACTTTGGTGCGACAATCAAAGTGCCATCAAGCTTGCCAAAGATCCAGTTCTACATCAACGCAGCAAACACATTGAGCTACATATGCACTTCATCGGAAATCTTGTTCATGATCATGTTCTTGAAGTGCTCTTTTTCCCTACAGATGATCAAGTTGCAGACATCTTCACCAAGTCTTACAGAAGTGAAGTTTTCTAAACTTCGATCTATGTTAGGAGTTCAGGAACTTGTAATTAAGGGGGGGTAGGCTCTAATGCCTCCTTCCTTCTCCTAATAGTGTCACTTTTGTAAATCCTTCAATCCTATCCCAAGTTGTTCTTAAGGGGGGATGTTAGGATATTTAGACACTTAGGAGTTAGTTAAGATCAACTTGTGTAATATATCCGTTAGGGATAGTGTGTTTCTTTAGTATGCATTAGTATGCATTTGTAAATACTTAATCCCACGGTCACGATATGTTCCCGACATAGAGTGATCTGACGGCTCAACTTCTCTTAGATCAAACCTAACCTTGATCCGTGGCTTAACACCCGATTGGTCCATGATCTCTATTTAAAGAGAATGGAGGGTCATTGTTTAGTTGATCGATTATGAGAAGCTCATTTGTAACTTTCTTTCTTTGCATAATAAATTGTCCCGTAGAAGCTATTTGGCCGGGGTCGTGGAGTGTTTCCCTCAAGAGGGTTTAAACCATGTCAAAACATCGGTGTGTTGATCTGTGATCTGTTTGTGTGAAGTGGTTTCTCTTGGTGTTCGGTCCTTTGGTATTACCCTGTGTACCCGAACAATCATGTATATCAAGATGATGTATGGTGAGTATTAGGTTGATACTCTGTGGCCGTGGACAGGTTGTGCAAGGGTAGCATATAATAAGTCCTGGAGATCTAGACAGGATGAAAAAGGCCTCAGATGCTCTTTAGAGATCTTGCTTGGCAAGACACTCTTTTAAGGTTTTGCTAGACCACATGTAATAAGTCCTGGAGATCTGGAAAGGATGAAAAAGGCCTCAGATGCTCTTTAGAGATCTTGCTTGGCAAGGCACTCTTTTAAGGTTTTGTGGGGACCACATGTAATAAGTCCTGGAGATCTGGACAGAATGAAAAAGGCCTCAGATGCTCTTTAGATATCTTGCTTAGCAAGACACTCTTTTAAGGTTATGTGGTAGGGGTCACATGTAATAAGTCCTGGAGATCCGGACAGGTTGTACTAGACACGTAAAAGGCCTTAGATGCTCTTTAGAGATCTTGCTGGGAAAGACACTCTTTTAAGGTTTTGTGACAGTCACATGTAAAAGATCCTGGGAGATCCGATAGGTTGAGCTGTGTGCTCGTAAAATTCCTGGGATGCTCTTTCGAGGTTTTGTTGACACACGTAATCAGTCCTGAGTATTGCACGATATGGCCAATGATGACAAAGACCTACAGGTGGTGGGCCTACATCTAGTATGAAAAAGGACTGGCTCTGTAGAACTTCCTATGACGAGTAGATCGGAGATTGATTGAGATAGCAGCAGCAATGACGGTGACGATGATTCGATGTCGATGATCCAGTGACGATGATCCAAAGAAGAAGACTTGTGTGCTAGAAGACCTGTGTCGAGAAATACCTTCCTAGTTAAGAGGGAGTGTTGATATAATTGTAACTTCGGAATGTAATTCACCTATGTATATTGTATTCCTATAGATATGTTATTATTCCTCTATACGGAAGTGTCGTCATTTATATTGTAAGTGTCGTAACTTATACTTGATGGGTTATTAGACCACCTTGATGGGGTCATCCCTGTATAAGTCATGTGTGTAAAAGAGTTATTAGACCACCCTAGTGCGGGTCGGCCCTGTCAGCATTGTGTTATGTGGTTAAGTTGAGGCCGACCTAGTAAAGGTTATTAGGAAATTCAAGTCAAGTATAAATAGAGTGCGGGAGGCACTCTATTTCATTATTCACTTTCTCACTCACACACTCATTTGGAGAGTGGTGCACTTGTGGAGGAGGAGAAGTTGTTGCTAGGAGAAGACTATCTCTTGTACTTGGTTTGTATCATTGCTCTATCTATCTCTGAGGAAGCTGCGGGGTTTTTCACCTTCTTGGTTTTCCCCAGTGAAACTCTATGTCTCTTGTGTGCTTGCATTATTGTGTCCATGTTTGATATGTTGTAGATATGATGTAGATGTTATTCTTTCAATTAAGATCCTAGATCAGATTGAAATTCTAGAAAACTAACACTAACATGTTGATCCCATTATATCTGCATTATTTTGGTCTTTATATATTCTGACATATATATTGGTCTTTATGTTTTTTTGGATTTGCAAGTTCTTTTGATCCATTTGGTTTGAGGATGATCGATTTTGGTGGCTCTATATTCGTATGTTTTTTCTGAGTTTTGATCTCAACTCTATTTGATCCTAGATGGGATCACTGATAATTGTTGAGCCACTTTTTTCAGCATTTCTTATTACTGGTTTTTGAATATTTGGTTTGTAGAAGTAGGGACTTTTGTTTGTGGAGACTTGGGTATCATGATCTCTTGTGATTACCTTGGTTTGTTTCTCTGATCCATGTTGGCAGGACTATATTATTGGAGATTGATCTCTATCTTTCACTGGTATTGGTTTGGTTGGTCATTTTGATGGTATCTTCTTTATGATTTCGGGTCCTGTATTTGACCATGTTGGTCTTGCATCCAGAAACTATGTTCTGTGATGTCACATATATTTAATATTTAGATATAGTTTTTTTTTTCTGTGAAAAAAAATAGTGATCAATAATTTTGATTATTTCACGGTGCATTGAGCTAGGGTTTTACAATATTGGTGTTTGGATTATATGGATTGAACTTGGCTGGGAATACTGCATTAAATGTGGATAGGTGTAATGTCTGCAATTTGAAATTTTTCCCAATTTAGTCAATTTTTGACACTTGGACTAGTAAAGCCCCAAACTATCCCAAATGATCCCAAATATTTTAGAATGGTGTATGGAGTGGATTGATATGTATTTGGACGCATTAAAGAAGCTATTATATGCTTGGACACTTTCCAAATACTTCAGCAACTTGAATTTACAATTAGAGAATGAAACGGAGAATTACTAGGAAAGCCAATGTTGAAACCCCCAAGGGTAGAAGGCTCCAAAAGACTCCTAAGGATTTCGAATTGGGACTGAGAGTAAGTGAAGGGTATTGAGACATAAAAATTAATCTTATGTATCCTTGGAAACTCTCAAAATAATTCTGCAACATTCATTTAACTTTAGGAGAAAATAGGGAAATTTACTAGTAAATTCGAGGTTCAAACCCCCAAGGGTCAAGGTCACTAATGGCTTCCCAAATGCAGTACGGCCCTCCCAAATTTCAGAAAAGAGACATGTATTATTTAAAGGACTTCAATAGGCACCCAAATACATCATTAATCAGTTTCTAAAGGCTGCTGCAACTCCCATAAATCAGAGGTTTGTGGACATGTCTTCACATAGGGGGAAATGATAGGAAACTTCGCCACTTGCTATGAAATTTGAGATTTATGTTCCAAAGGCTTATGTACTATATATTAAACTTTTTCAGGACATTAATGACTCTCCATACATCATAAAAATCATATATATGAACTGTTACAAATCGAAATAAAGCAACTTCAAGCTCTCACAACAAGATATAGGGAAAATGGCACCATTTATGCATTGTTTGGTATTTTTACATAGTTTCACTTGGTATTTCGACCTGAGAGTCTTTTGAGCATTAAATACAAATTAAATATACCATATTACAAATAAATGGAGTATATTAGACTCTCAAAAATAGATCGTCATCTCACCAAGTGCGCCCTTCCTCCAAGAGCCAAAATATGCACAGAAATGTGAGATAGAGATGGGAACAAGTTGAAGAAGAAAGAATCATGATATTTCCTATAGCTTGAACCTGAAACAAATAAATCCATTGTAGATCCAAATGAAAGGTCTGAATGGCCTCTCCAATTTCCAATTAGGATGGGAATCTTTCACCCTCGAAATTTGTACTAAGGCAAGTAGAGTAAACACTCAACTAGCATGGACAAGCTAGAAGCTCTCCAAATTGCAAAGATGCAAATAAAAAATGATCAAAATACCCTTTCCTTCTTTTTTATTCTCTTTTTTAAACTTCTCAAGTCCTCCATGGGTCGAATTCCTTCCAAAATCCTCATGCCAACTCAAGTTGGGAAGAGATTCCAATGTGTGCCACTTGTCCAACAATTCCTAGTCTCCATCTTCCCTCGATTCGAATGGGGAAGATTCTTGGATTCCATAACTCCCTTGTGCGCCCTCTTGGAGGCTATTTTTAGCCCTGAAATGTCATATATGTCATATGTCAGCAATCAAGTCTGAACTTTGTCATAGGTGTCATAGAATCTTCATCATTGTTGTCATAGGCGTTAGGGAATCTAGCTCCAAGTGTCGCAATTCTTCTAAGATGCCTCTTCCTCTTCCATGGGATTTATTCTTCCACTCCAATTTGAACTTACATGATGCCATGAATAATACCTCTTAAACTCCCTCAAGTATGTTACCCTTCATCTTGAACTCGAATTGGTGAGAGAATCATGCCACGTGTAGTGATGAATATTGCCACATGTGGGTCCCACAACCTCTTATGTTCCCTCATGATCCAATGCCACCTAATTTTGTTTGTATTATTATTCAATTGACCCATTTAATGTGAATTTGCAAGTCTAAGGTCATTTTTGGTCTTGTAACTACTTTGCTCCAACTTTTAATGCTTCCACCCCCAACCTGGGGAACTAGTAATTTTCCTCCATGATAGTTCATTTGGATGGGAAATATTACAAACCAATTCTTGGGATTTTTCTCTTTATGTGACCCACCTTGTCCATTTGGATCTAATTTTTCATTATTACCAACTTGGACATCATGCTTGGGAATTATTTGACCCTTAGCATCAATTTGACAAACTATCATGACTATGGCCAAGGGGCTTAGGCCACTGTGACCTAATCCAAATTCTTGGGAAATGACAAATATACCCTTCCCAATATTGCTTTTCCTCATGAAATTTCAAACATGGATGTTGAATAACCTTCTTTCTTTCCAAAACTTTTCTTCCAAAACGTTTCTTCTAAAACTCCGAGTAGTGGCACTCATGCACTACAATTGTGTGTTTCCAAAAGCAAGGAGATGTGTATTTTCTTGTTCATATTGATATCCCCTGTGACATCACCACTAAACACCAAAATATTAATTAAATCCATCAAAACAAAGTTTGCACAATTACTCTTTTACATCTTTCATATTTTGGAAAACCCCTTTCTGTATAATTCTTTGAAGTTGCCACTAAGTTCCCCAACTTTGAGTCTTGAAGATTCTATGAAAATTTTAGAGAGGAACCACCATGCTTGTTGCTACACTACTCTGATTAAAATCACTTTATTAAGTGGGGATCAATATCCCATACTACCTATGTCCCAAAGAAATTGAAACCAATGAGACTAAAATTTATCCCAGGGTCCCATTGCTTGTATTGCACTCCAACAATTAGGAGTGCTCTCCAACCCATACCATTAGGCAAGAGAATTCATGGATCCCGTTTTCTTGTATGAATTATTCCAAACATCATGAGTACCAAATATATATCATCAAAGTACATAACAACATAATGAAAATGTACATCAAGTAGGTGCTTTATCAAAGAATCAAGAAAGTGCTTATACCTCCAAGTAAGTAGACCACCATTTGCCAAGTGCATACAAGCTTCAAGTGACCAATCAAATCTGCTC
Source organism: Larix kaempferi (assembly GCA_027924585.1). Lineage (NCBI taxonomy): Eukaryota > Viridiplantae > Streptophyta > Pinopsida > Pinales > Pinaceae > Larix > Larix kaempferi. The sequence continues at coordinate 9,461,734 of BSBM01000893.1, forward strand.
CAATGACATAGATGAGGATCCAATGTCCTATAATGATTCTCCAAAAGGATGTAAGATGCATCAAAATAGTCAGCCACGTGTTCTTTCATCCAAGAAGTGAACGAATAATCTCCATTAAAATATGAAGCAAGTAGGGAACAAAGAAAACAATGAGCCTTCAAGGGGCTAACAGAAGTACCATTTGTGCATACCTTAATATGTGTATCATCAAGAAATAACAAAGGATGTTGCTTCCAATAAAAATGTGCTCCAATCATATATTTCTTCACCCAAGTATTGTATGAAGTTCCTCCAACATGAATTGAACTAAGCAAGGAGCAAGGAAAATCATGAGTCTTCAAGTGACTCAAGTGAACATCATAGGTGCATCCATGAAGACATGTATCATCATAAGGTAAAAAAGTATGCTGCTGCAAATGTAAATAATAAGGTTCTCTAATAATTTCACCATCTAAAGGATATATAGGAGTTTCATACTCCTCATGTGGCACCATCAAAAGAAACTTTTCACCCATACTTCATTAGGATGAATGTTGCAAAATATGGAAGTGTAATATGTAGGAGAATGAACCAACTCACCCAAATGATCAGAATATGAAAAAGTGTCATCATTTGCAGGCTCCATAAGGGTAGGATCATGCACATGTGATGTCTCTTCATATTTTTCAAAGTCACTTGGGAGTGACTTTCGATCCTCTTCATGTACAGCTTCTTCTACTTCACCTATTTTAGAACTAGGTGGCTCATGGGTCTCCTCCTTTCACTCCTTCAAGCAGCCTGATGCATTTTTCCCTTTGGTTTCCTTAGGATCAATATATTTGGAACCTATTTTTTGAAGAAAACCAAAAAAATCACTTCAAGTAGGAAACACATGCATTCCCTGAAGCTTCAGATATTTCATTGTTCTTTTCTCTCACACACATATGATTTTCTCTCCAAGGTATTTTGCAAGAAGGGCATAGACCTTTCTTCACTAACACCACGTATTCTATATTGGGACTATTTTAAAACACCCAATCATAAAAGTATTCAAAACGAATGGCCTTTTGTGTACCTCCATTATACAGATCAAGATATTCCTGATATTGTTGGGGCAAGGTTTTACATGTTGCTCTCAATCTTTGTAGTTCATTCATGGAATTGTACACATAGGAGACATCATAATAGTAAGGCATGGATGAAATTTATTCTTAAATGGATTACCCTAATACACAGGTGCAAGGACCATGCTCTCATACCACTATAATGTCCCCAATTTGAAATTTTTTCCAATTTAGTCAATTTTCGAAACTTGGACTAGTAAAGCCCCAAACTGTCCCAAATGATCCCAAATATTTTAGAATGGTGTATGGAGTGGATTGAGATGTATTTGGAGACATTAAATCAGATATTATATGCTTGTACACTTTCCAAATACTTCAGCAACTTGCATTTACAATTAGAGAATGAAAGGCAGAATTACTAGGAAAAACAATGTTGAAACCCCCAAGGGTAGAAGGCTCAAAAAGCCTCCTAAGGATTTTGAATTGGGACTGAAATTGTTTGAAGGGTATTGAGAAATAAAAATGAATCTCATGTGTCCTTGTAAAGTCTCAAAATACTTATGCAACATTCATTTAACTTCAGGAGAAAATAGGGAAATTTACTAGTAAATTCGAGGTTCAAACCTCGGGTCGAGGTCACTAATGGCTTCCCAAATGCAGTACGACCCTCCCAAATTTCAGAAAATATACATGGATTAGTTAAATTACTTGAATTGGCACCGAATCAAATCATTAATCAGTTTCTAAAGGCTTCTGAAACTCCCATAAATCATACGTTTGTGGACATGTCTTCACATAGGGGGAAATGATAGGAATCTTCACCACTTGCTATGAAATTCGAGATTTATGTTCCAAAGGCTTATGTAATGTATATGAAACTTATTCAGGGAATTAATGAATATCCATAAATCATAAAAATCACATACATGAATTGGTACGAATCGAAATAAAGAAACTCCAATCTCTCACAACAAGATATAGGGAAGATGGCACCATTTATGCATTGTTTGGTATTTTTACATAATTTCACTTGGTATTTCAACCTAAGAGTATTCTGAGCATTAAATAAATATTATATATATAATATTATAAATAAATGGAGTATATCGGACTCTCAAAAATAGATCATCATCTCACCAAGTGCGCCCTTCCTCCAAGAGCCAAAATATGCAGAGAAATGTGAGATAGAGATGGAAACAAGTTGAAGAAGAAAGAATCACAAGCTTCCTTATAGATTCAACCTGAAACAAATAAATCCATTGTAGATCCAAATGAAATTTCTAAATGGCCTCTCCAATTTCCAATTATGATGGGAATCTTTCACCCTCGAAATTGGTACTACGGCAAGTAGAGTAAACACTCCACTAGCATGGACAAGCTAGATGCTCTCCAAATTGCAAAGATGCAAATAAAAAATGATCAAAAGATCCTTTACTTATTTGTTTTTATGTTTTATAAACTTCTCAAGTCCTCCATGGGTTGAATTCCTTCCAAAATCATCATGCCGACTCAAGTTGTGAAGAGATTCCAATGTGTGCCACTTGTCCAACAATTCCTAGACTCCATCTTCCCTCAATTCGAATGGGGAATCTTCTTGGCTTCCATAACTCCCTTGTGCACCCTTTGGAGGATATTTTTAGCCATTACATGTCATATATGTCATATGTCAGCAATCAGGTCTGAAATTTGTCATAGGTGTCATAGAATCTTCATCATTGTTGTCATAGGAGTCAGGGAATGTAGCTCCAAGTGTCACAATTTTTCTAAGATGCCTCTTCCTTTTCCATGGGAGTTATTCTTCCACTCCAGTTCGACCTTAAATTACTCATGCCATGAATAATACCTCTTAAACTCCCCCAAGTATGTTACCCTTCATCTTGAACTCGAATTGGTGAGAGAATCATGTCAAGTGTAGTGAGGAATCTTGCCACATGTGGGTCCCACAACCTCTTATGTGCCCTCATGATCTAATGCCACCTTATTTTATTTGTATTATTATTTAATTGATCCATTTAATGTGAATTTGTAAGACTAAGGTCATTTTGGTTCTTGTAGCTCCTTTGCTCCAACTTTTAATGCTTCCACCCCCAACCTAGGGAACTAGTAATTTTCCTCCATGATAGTTCATTTGGATGGGAAATATTACAAACCAATACTTGGTAATTTTCTCTTGATGTGACCCACCTTGTCCATTTGGATCTAATTTTTCATTATTACCAACTTGGACATCATGCTTGGCAATTATTTGACCCTTAGCATCAATTTGACAAACTATCATGACTATGGCCAAGGGGCTTAGGCCATTGTGACCTACTGAACATTTTTGGGACATGACAATAGGTGTTTTTTCTTGAGCCCTGATTGGCGGAACCTCTATGATGTCATGCCTTTGGCATTGGAGCCTAGGGGTGTTGGCACTTGGCATCATCTTCATTGAGGTTGGTCATTGTATCATGTAGATGTGGTGGCATGGGATGATAACACCTATTTGTGTTGTGTTGTTCTCGTATTTATTGTATTTGTTGTTGGGAGTTGTTTTAATGTGGAGGCTTAAATGCATGGTCTTTGACCTGGATTGTTCTATTTTAAGTGTTGCATTCTGCTCTAACTTTGAGCGAAAATTTTAGATCTAGTATTGGTTTCATTTGAACTCGAAATTAGAAAAATTATTAGCATTCACAGTGGACAAGCAAGTATTTAGGTCAGGATTTTGTTTTGGGATCTCTATTGTCTCAAACACGGAGTCTAGTAAGATGGTATGATGCCAAGGTGATACTCGCCCGGTATTCATTGTTTCTAGGGTTTATGTTATTATTTTTTAGAGGTTTCTGAAATGGGTATGGTTTTTGGATTGGGTTCTTTATTTCTTCAATGATATGTTGGTGCATATTAAAGATGATGCATTCAACACTTTTTTCAGCAAGACGAGAGTTGGGAAAAATGTTTTGAGATATTTTTTAGTAGATCTAGAGCCCACGGTCATATACAATGTTTGAACTAGGACATACCGACAACTCTTCCATCATGAACAGTTGATATCGGGAAAAGAAGACATTGCCAACAACTTCACTTGCAGGAATTACATGGGTAAAGCTTATAACCCCAACTCTGTTGATTCAACAACTAGATGACCTAGGGGTCATATGCGTACATGTTAGACAATATTAAGCTAGATGTGTTTTCTAATCAAGTTTTTTTATTTATTTTGGGGGTTTTATAGTGAGGAAGGATATGGTTGAGCTATGTCTAGATCGAGCGAGGAAGTTGGCCCATAACTACATGGATTTATAGGGTTTTTTGGTTTTTAATGCTATTGGAGGTGCAACTGGATCTGGCCTAGGTTCCTTGCTTTTGGAATGAATTTATGTTGACTATGGAAAGAAATGAAAGCTTGGAATTACTATTTATCCGTCACCTCAGGTACATTAAGCTATCCTTTGACCAACGGTTAGTGTAGGCATATAGTTACACCCATTTCTTTGTAGTTAATTTATGCACTTTCAGGGTTTTACTTTCTGTGTGGGTTAATACTGAATGCGACATGAACAAAATATATTGAATATACTGTATAAGATGTTAGTATTTTCCTATAGTTAGCATCAAATTATTTTATGGACTAGTCCAAACCCATTTAAAATGGGTCTGTTATGCACCTCCATGTTGCTATGTTGTTGGTTGATGTCTAGAGTTTGAATGTTTGATGGTCCATAATTTGTGTGAATTTGAGATATGAGCCTTTAAACCCCATTTTCATTTACTCCAGATATTGGTCTATGGTCTTCTATGTGTGCATCTCAAGGTTGGGAAGTTCAAGGTTCCATTTGGGGAATCCTAATATTTGTTAAGTCTACCATTTGTATGAATGATATGGGTATGGGCTAGTGTCATTATTCAATGCACCTTTTAGTTTAAATGAACAGTTACAACTCACTAAGAGTGGATGGATATCTACCCTCACCTGGGTTGTAGAATGCATCTTGTTTCTCTTGTTGTAATGAAGCATATTTGAAGTGCCTCATGTATACTGCAGTATTCCTTAGATGTGCTACCTCCCATATAAATATTTATGATAGGAATAACATCATCAAGTTCTTTAAAGGAATTTGTTCTATTTTCGTTACCCACAATTTTTCTAATCAATATAGGATGCAATTATGCAGTCTTGTGCTAGATGCACACCCAATGCTTTCAAGTATTTCAGAGGAAATTTGCAGGCCCAAAATATCTTCCATTTATAGTGATTTACTCATTTTTAAATTGTATAATATGTTTCTTTTTTTTTGTATTTTTTTAAAGGTATTTTAGAAGAACAAAGCACATTGGGCTTGAAATAGTAGCTTCAACTCGCTTTATGCATGTTTAATTTTTCCAGGTCATTAGTAGTTGCTGGAAAGAGTTGTTTCCGGTGTTATGTTTAGCCCAGAGAAAGTATTGTACACGGCCTTTTGAATTGTAATTTTTGAATAGATAATGGACATGGAGGTTTAGGTCTTAAAATATAGGTATTGATGGGATTGGAGCTTTCTTTTGTAAGTTTATGTTGTAGCTATGGAACCATACAAAAGTGTCCTTTCAACACATTCTTTTTTGGAACACACAGATGTTGCAGTGCTTCTAGGCAATGAATCCATATATGACATTTGTAATACTTGTTTCTAGTTGCTTTTATAATATTAGCATTTTGGTAATTCCATCTAATGCAAAAGTTTCCATTGTATCAGTTTCCATCTCATGACGTATTTCAACCAATTGTTGTCCCAAGTGTATGGCAGGTAATTCACTCAATGAATCTTGACTTATCAACTATAGCCTAAAATCAAATCTATAGTCAATGTTTAGCTAGCCAATTCTTCAAACTTGCAACATGGTATCCTTGCTTATGATGAAAATCATAATCTCAAACTAGAAAAAAAAATTATTCTTGGCAATGCTATTACTAACTTTCCAAATGTTTGTTTTGCATCTTCATACAATTGTTACAAACAAATTTTAAATTTCCGTTCTATTTTTTGCTTTGTAATATTTAACATGAATTCCCCTTAATTGGCTCTATAGGTTGCAAATTCTCAACACAGGGATGGAATGCATTATGGCAAAGCTCCTCATGCTAAATCCAGGCAATAACTTGGCAATGACAATAGATCAAATTCTTGTAAATAGTAAACTAAGAACTAAAGAACTTGTACAATTGTTATTGATGAAAACCAAATGGCCTATGATTTTTTTGGACTAGATTATGATATTTAGAAGATACTAATGGAAATTACAGATCTATTTAAATCATATTTTTTTTTGACAATGGAATTGACAAACCTATTTTCTTTTTCCCAATTTCTATTTTTCTTAGCTTTTTTTCTTACACACCTGCGAGCTTATAAGAATTTTTTGATGATAATCATTTCTGAAAATGGCATTTAAAAAATAATTTTCTTTTGCACACTTATCATTTTTTCTTTAGCTATTTATTTCCTTACTTTACAATTGCATTTACAAATGTGTTTTCTTTTTCACATTTACAAATGTGTTTTCTTTTACAATGGAATTTGCAAATTTGTTTTCTTAGCCATATTCTATTAAAATTTCTATGAGCTTATAAGTATTCTAAAGGATGGTGGTTCCCCCAATAGCATTTTCAAATATATTTTCTATTGCACAATTATCATTTTCCTTAGCTATTTTCTTAACACTGCCTATTTTCCTTGGCTATTTCCCTAACAAGATAGGTCCTTGAAGTTACAAGCAGCTAAGTATTGCATATTCGATGAATAATTGTACTGGAAATATCCTCAAGGGATATTGCTTAATTGTGTAATTGAAGAGGAAACTGAAGGAATAATCATAGAGCTTCACAAAGGCATTTGTGGAGGCCACCATGCATGGAGAGACACATCTTATAAAGTGTTGCGAGCAAGGTACTATTGGACAAAACTATTTGATGATGCCATTAATATTGTAAGGGCATGCATTGAATTTCATATGTTTGCAGGTAAACAGAAGATGAAGCCTTTACCTTTGAAACATGTCGTGAATTCAACACCTTTTCAACAATGGGACTTGGATTTCATTGGAGAAATAAACCCAAACTTGAGTATCTAGCACAAATGGATTTTAAATGCCACTAATGATTTTACTAAATGGGTTGAGGAAATCCCAACAATATTAGAAAATGAGAATGTGATTATGATATTTTTAGAAGAAAATATGTTATCAAGCTTTGGGTGCCCTAGAAAAATTGTAACTGATAATGCTCCAACTTTCAAATCTCTCAAGATGGGTACAATTCTTCCAAAAATATAACATTGACTTTGGTCACTCTACTGCATATTAACCTCAAGGAAATAGTCTAGCAGAATCATCAAACAAGAGCTTGCTCAGGATCATCAAGAAAATGCTGGCAGAAAACAAAAAGGCATGGGATGTTAACCTTAGGTATGGCTTATGGGATGACAGGATAAGTGTAAAGAGGTCAATTGCTACATCTCCTTTTCATTTGGTATATGGAAAAGAAAAAATTATGGCTATCCAACTGTTATTACCAGTCTTAAAGCTAATCTAACATGAGATGGAAGAGCCCAATGATATCTTGAGAAGGGTGTATGAGTTAATTGAACTACAATAGGAGAGAGAGCAGGTCAACATCAAGTTGCGGGAACACTGAAGAAGGATAAAAAAGACCTTTGACACAAGGGATTTGGAAAGAGATATCCATCAAGGGTATTTCTTCCTAAAATGGGATGTAAGAAGAGAAGACAAAGGAAAACATGTAAAATTTGAAAATCTATGGATAGGGCCCTATGTCATTGTAGAAGTACTGGGGTACAATACATACAAGCTCACTGAACTAAATGGAGAATCCTGGGTGGCTGCTATCAATGACAAACCCCCCAAACACTTTTTTTTATATTGACGCCAGCTTCTAAAACTTATGTACATAATAGAGTAGAAACATTTCATTTCCCTGCTTTACTTTTAAGTTTTCTTCAAATATAGTTCTATTGTTTTCTTTTACTGCTTGTAAATATTTTGAGAGGCTAAGAAACCTGATCCATATATTAAAATATCATGATAAATGAATCCATGGCCCAATGGATAAGGCACAAGTCTATAGTACTCAGCATCTTGTAGATAAAGACACTATGCCCATGGAGATGATGTTAGTATAGATAAATTATGAAAATAGAATAAGTTTCACAATCTCTAGGAAGCATGTAACACAGGGTCAAGAGGACCATGTAGCACCAGAGGGCTAAAATTAAGAATTTTTTTTATCGGATGTTCATAACAAGAGACTATCAACAGAACCAAGGGACATAACCTTGGTATTTAAGGGAAGTAGCGGAAAACAATTGATCACTAAAAAATATCAACGGTCGGGAATGATAGTGCCTGGGAAAAATATCAAGTGATAGTGAAAGTGAACAAGCAGATAAAAAAGGTGATCACTAGATCAATGACTCAAATTCAAAGCACGTTGATAAGAACTAAAGGAGATAATATGTCTCATGGAGGACTTGTGCCAACACCACCAGACACATGGAGAATCTTGATTTATAACTCCTCACAAGTCACCTTTAGCAAAACCGCCAAGCCTCTGGGAGTTACTGATTAAAAAAATAATTATGGTTTCTATCAAAACCACCGATCCATAAATTCGAGATGGGTAAAGTGCATTTTCCCTTATGGCATCCACATCATCTTATTCCATGTGGATGAGTTGGATCAATTATTGAGAACCATTTGAAGACCTCCTTTTTATTTTTAAATTTATTAAAATGGATAACAAAATTACAAACTAAGAAGTCATCAGCTGATCCTGAAAGTTGTAGTCACCGTTTGATAGAGATATCCAGTGAGCATCGATAACTGAAACAATCTCTGCCAACCATTCTTTGGGTACTTATAAGTTTTAAACCGTTTGACCTATTATCAATTTGAAGAGTCAATTAATCAGTAATTGGCCCTAATTTTCTTAGAAAATCCCTTCTAGGTCAAACCAATTTGTTCATTGTGCCCTAACCTTTTAAAATGGCCCTGAAAGCTAAATACAAAGTCAATGTTCCTCTAGTTGCTGGATATGAACACATATACGATAAGCATGCCGATGTTTTTGACATCCTAGTAATTGGATCAAACCTAAGTGAAATTCTTCTTGAATACCGTTCACTAGCCATTATAGACCAAGACCCCCTTCACCTATGGGATTCAACCCTAGCCCCAAGTTCTTTTCCCCTCGTCAGTATACTTCCCAGAGTTCATAATTTGGTGCACATAACACTATTCCTCAAGTCAAAGGTCCATTATGTCATCAAACTTGTCTAAAGACCTTTGCGACATAATTTCCCTAAACATCCAAAAGGCCTTGTGTATCGTAGATTTTATAGCCATGCAAGTAATAAATGAAAGAACCCTTGCATTAAAGTACCAAACATTGCAACCTTAAGATAGGGATTACTTTCTTTTACAACACTTAGAAGTGGGAATTCCTCTCCCTCCAACTCCTCCTCCATATGAGATTGTAGTGTTTTTTGAAGCATCTAGGAAGGCCATAGCCTTGATTTGTACAAGTCTAGGGTATGCAAATGACAAGAAGGTCGATGAAGTGATTTTAGGTTTCCTACTGAGTTTGACTCCCATGTCAATGAATTCCTTCCCTAGATTCAACATTTGTAGCTTCATAATCCAGAATATACGTGAACAACTGGAAGATTTCCCAGCAGTTGTAATTTATAGATATCCTTCACACCTTTTTTTATCTATTTGTTTATCAAAATTTTGAGCACTTAAAATGTTTAAATATGAAGATTCATGGTGAGGATGGAAACCCAAATCTAGTCTACAAATGGAATGACATGTTCCCAAGGACATCCAATAACTCTAACTATTCTAATTTTTCAAACAAAGTGATGAGGATTGTATACACCCTGATGCATGACTCTATACCACCATGACAAGAAGTGCCTCCAATTCACTCAGGACACCATGACAAGGGATTGGTTTCTGTTTAAAGAATATACAGTGATAAGAGTATATGGATTTGAAGAAGAACCTTATAAACTCCCTTCATTTTTAACCCCAAGAGTATTTGCTATGGAGTATGCCAGGAAAAGATTCAATGTAGATGAAATGCATTTCAAGCATTGCATACATCTAAGTACTTTCCTTTTACCACAAGAAATGGGCCCTTTCCAACTTATAAGTCTAAAGGCCCAAGAGTACTTAGAAGAATACCTACTTAAATTGAGTTTACAAAAAGCAGAAGCTTTTAAAGATGACCCTCATGGGTTTATTTCTAAATAGAGGATAGTAAATAAAAATTCTACCTATGAACCTACATAAGGGCTAGATTGGCAGAGAATTTCCAATTTAGAAACCTAGGAATAAGTGATAGAAGTTCATATAATAATGTAAGAGGAAAGAGATAAAGAGAAGCAAATACGGAAAAAAAGCAAGGCATATGAACTTCCACAGACATGGAAGTAGATGACCCATAACAAGGTCATCAATATAAGAGACCTCGAATTGAGGAACGGGAGTCAGATAAATATCTGATAGAGGACGAGTCAGAGATTGATTTTCCCAGTGACTTCATTAATCTGATCCCATCATCTCCATTAAAAGGAAAGGGTCACCAATCAAATTTACACACTACCCTTCTGTGGACTTTAATGAGACCAAGATATTGCAAAGATTACCTGACCAGTCACCTGCAACAAGTGAAGTACAAGTGAAAACAGACTTGAAGACCAAGTATAAATGTATAGCAAAGCATAATTCCAAGTTCATGAATGACACCAGAAAGTAGATTGGATCATCAGGAAAAAGAGTGATAACTGATGCAACCTACAGTGCCAAAACCTACTGACCTTAGCCAATGGAGAGATGATGAGTACCATGTTGATTTTAGCCATTTTGAAAAACTATACAAGCCAGACTCTTAGAAACAGGCCAATGATATGATTTGTAAAGAGGTTGTGCAGTCAACTAAAACAAAAAGGAAGCTCAAGGAAGCATTGGCTAAATTTGAAGAATTATGGAAGGCAGAAAAGGTCTTTGTAAGATCTAAACAAGTCAATATCAAGATCCTGGAGAACAAAATCATGGCTCTAGGTCTGAGACCGGGAGATGGATCACATGCTGCCTCTATTTTAAAATAAAAAGACAATGAGATAGCTCTCATAAAAAAGAAGCTAAATATGCTTGTGACCCAACTAGTTCAGACTCCTGAACTAATGGAAGACCAAGAAGAAAATGAAGCATTATATGTAAATATGCTACAATACAAGAAAATGGTCAAAGATAAAGAAAAAGAGATTATTGATCTCAGATATAAAATTGCATCTTTAAAGCTAAAAAAATCTTCACTATCCATTGAATAGGTTACTCAAGGCCTCTCGTCCAGTGCACCAAAAGGGAATCATATTACACGAGAAACAAAACAAGTTGCAGGTGACTTTGAGCAAAGGGATACACCCAAAGGGGTAATTGACCTAATGGAAAAAGAGCCTCACATTGAGACAATTGATCAAGAATCAGTTGAAAAAGATAGCAAAATTAAAGAGTTGGAAGATAAGATGGTTCAAAGAAATGAGAAGTTCTCAAAGCTGGAAGCAAGCATGATTCATAGAGAAGATGAGATTCAAGAATTATAAAATGAAATAATGAACTCAATAGTGAGAAAACTAAGATAGAGATGGATATAGAAGGAGAGACTTTAATTAGAAGAAGCAATCAGGCTCCATGGGAAAAAATATCTCAGCTTTTCTTGAATTCATGGGATCATTGTGAAGTTACATAGAAAGAACTAGAATTGTACAAGTCATCCAAAGAAGAAACAAAAAGAGTCGACGTAGAATTGCGAGAGATGCCCAAAGAAGTTGCTAAAATAATAGAATATCATTGTTCATTTTTTCCATAGTTAGGTAGTGATCAAAGAGGAGATAGTGATGATGATTGTTACTCTACAGTTTCGAACCCTAAAGCAGGTCCATCATCTGAAGAAACTCTTTCACAAAGGATTTCATGGATAATGAGAGCTCATATTTGCATAATTAATATAGTTGCAAATTGGCGGGTTTCAATCTTTGTTTTGTTGGCTAGGTTGCATGCGATTTTATGATTTAGATTTTGTATTAGGTTTTGTATTATAATTTGATTAAGTTTTATAGTGAAGGGTTAGTTTATTTAATAATCTTTCCATTATTATATAGTATTATAGTCTAAATCTCGGGGATTATTGTATTATAATTTTTTTATGTAATGTTTTCTTTGATGATGATTTTAAGGGTTTACTGCCTTATAATATGATTATTAGGTAAGGAGGGATAAACCTATTTAATTGAATTAGGTAGGGTTATTTATCTTAATATTATTATATATGTTTGTTTTAATCATTTTTATTGTTTTATTTTCTACGATTAATGTATTTATCTTAATCTTAAGACCTTCACAAGCAACCCCAGATGCGGGTGGAAGCAGTGGCAGCAACATGCGGGCCCCGACTAGCACGACACCTGGGCATGAGAAACAGCCCCGTGGAAATGCTTCCATCGGGCCTACAAATCAAGTGACGTCGGATCGTTGGCCTCATTAAGCCTCTCGCTTGCGATGTCTTCTTAACCATCATGGCCTGGTAGTTCGTGCACCATCCCCCTGTCTCTCCGGCGTGCAATGTTAATATTTCCAGCGGATCGGCACTCCAGTCTCTTCAAAGGTATATCGCCTTGACCTTCAGCCATGATCATCACTCTGTTTTGGGCTGCATCCTGGGCTCCTCCTGCTCATGTGATCCACGAGATCGCGTTCGCTCACATTTTCTCTATCCTCTGGAATGATTCCATGGGATGACCGAAAAGCACAAAAGGGAAAAATAATAATGACGTCCATCAAGAAACAAGGAAAAACAGGAAAGACTGTGGAGTGGAGGTATCCATTCTAGTTCGCTTGCTCATTGATAATTGGGAAGCAAGGTTGATTGCAGACAATCTCTCCAAGGGGAGTCAGGAACAGCCTTGGGATCCTTTTGGCTGGTGAAGAATATGTTAGGTGAACTTATGGATGACATGCTCTCCAATTGGGACACTTCAAGGCATGCTACTCAGACCCTGAGAGCCACCCTACCAAATATGGAATCCATTCTCAGAAGTCTGGAGAACACCCTTAGCTGGGATTCTTACGCCCCTACCAGACACCTCCTTCGCGACTTCTGTCCAGGTGGCAGCACTCGCGGAGTCTCCCCCTTGGCTGCTAAATCTAACGTGACACCTGGAAACCTGGTCACTCCACATGGCAGGGAGATGGACAATAAGAGAGGCAAAAACCTAGTCCAGATGAAAGGCAAGGAGTCGACTCATCTCTCCTTCCCCATCCCCTCCACCATGGTCCCCGTTCTCACCAAAATAATTCGCAGCAATCAGGATGGAAATGCTCCCTCCAGCTGGAAGACTGGGCCCTTGCCAATTAAATTCCTTGTGAAAGACACTCAGCCCCATGCGAAAGACTTGGAGGATGAAGAATACTATGGTTTCCCAATTCTAGAAGAAACTCCCTCCGATGCAGAAGCACCTTAAGTGCCCCATTAAGGAGGTTCCTCCCTGTGTTTTTCAGCAGCTTTATTTTAATATGTTTCTTAGTATGTTACATAGTGCACCAGACTACTGGTTTAGGATTTAATGGCTATGACATTACTACTAGATTACCCTGGTCTCCCTGCATTGGGCACGGATTTTTGTATAATTTTGATCATAACCTCTATGATCATGTTGATCTCCATGGGTGGTGGATCTTTATGTTAAGGCCACCACAGAATGTACTTACTATTTTATATTTAACTCTTCTCGATTAATAGAATTTTGCAGCATTACAAAAAAAAAAAGACCTTCACAAGTAGCTACCAAAGTTACTTATGTAGGAGCTCATGAGTTTGAATTTTCCATGATTCTTCTAGAGAAAGAAGGTCTTCTACTCTTCTGAGCATGCAATATGATTCTCTTTGTGTGGAAGGAAACATGATAGCCTCAGGAAAGTGTATATGTATACAAGATGTTTATAAAAAGAAGCCTAAAGAAGAGGTTTCTACATCTAGTAAAAATAAAGAGGATCAAAATGAAAAGATTGAGGTGATGTCTAGGATATTAAGAGGTCTATCTAATAATCTCACCATACTTGAGGTTGAAGAAAATAATCTTAACAGAAATCCTCAAGGTATGGGGCAAAGGAATCCAAACCAGTATAGAATACCTTTTAACACTCAAATTTTGAATCGATAAAGGAGAAATGAAGATCCCCCTATACAACCCCCAATTAGAGTAAATGATGCATATCATGTTATAGATATGTATCATGATGACGAATACATAGAGCCTGTAGAATAAATCCTTTATATGCATGATGAAAATGATGTGATACACCTGAATCAAGAGGAGTATGAGAGATCTCTGCCTAAAAGATGTATACCAAAATGAGCTCGAAATACATAAAAGATACTTCTTAAGGCCTAGGAATTATTCTAGAAATTAGCCTCAAAATCTTGCTCCTAATAAAATGTTGAAATATCCTAATACTGTCAAATATAGTGATAATTCAATCCCTCTTGAAAATCCTTCTATTGTCCAAAATAAAGATGATACCACATCCTCCCCAGGAGTAAAGTTTACACCTCCCGCTATCCAAAAGAAAGTTGATATTTCCCAGCATAAAAGAGCAAATCCTAAAAAGAAAGAACCAGAGAAGTCCTCCCATCCTTTTTATTTTGAACATGAGTTGTCCAAGATTAAAATTCCTATTCCACTATCAAAACTTGCTTAAAATCATGTCTATCCAAACAAATTGAAAAATTCCTCAAGTTAAATAATCCCACTCCTAAATTTGATAGTCTAGGTATTGCTGATGAAAGTCCTCCTATTGAAGTTAAGCATGTTGTAGAAGAGGAGAATAATGATTATACACCCCCATTCGACATAAATTTGAGCCTACATGGAAAGATCCTGCATAATTGTATGTTATACTTATGGGCCTTCCATAATTTGATGCCAAAAGTAATCATGGAAGAGTTGGGAGTAGAAGTCACTAAACCTTATCATGACTTATACAGTTTTTACTCTAAACTAGTGAAATGTGTAGGCATGATCTAAGACCTAGTAGTAACTTTAGCCCAGTTTCCATCCAAGAGTATTTTACTAGATGTTGTAGTGGAATATGTACCTCCAAGATATGGCATGCTACTGTCAAGAACATGTGCCAAGAGAATGGGGGGTACCATGCAAATGAACATGAAATTTTCCATCGTGCCCTTGTTTGCAGGAGAAACATGAAGATTGTATAGAAAAGATAGATATGTTTATGTACTCAGTGAACATAATAGCCTTATAAATCAAACAATATATATCTTTGAAGAGGATATGGTATGTTGCATTCTAACTACAGGGCAAGGTTATAGTGAACACTGAAGAGCCTCTTGCGTTGATAGCTCTCCAAAATGCAGACCCTAAACAAGATCACATCAGGGATATGCATTTTGATGGGTGTTTTACAAGAGAGGAAGTAGTAGTTGGAGTAGTACTCACTTCACCAAAGAAATAAGAGTTTTCATTGTCATTCAAATTAAATTTTGAAACCAAAAACAATGTCGTTGAATATGAAGCACTCATTACGGGTTTAGAAGCTATGAAAAGGATGGCTATAACACAAATCTTTACTTTTGGATTTTGAAAGCTCATTGTACAACAAATTAAAGGCATATATCAAACCAAACATCCCAGGATAAGATCCTATAGGAATCAGGTGTGGGACCTAATAGACTATTTCTTCTAGGATTTTAATATAACAGTTATTCCTAGGGAAAAGAATCAAAAGGCATATGCACTAGAAATAGTAGCAAACACATTTAAGCCTCCTACTGAATTCAATGTAAAACATGAGGTAGAAATGATTTATACACATCCATTCCATGATAATACATAAAATTGACAAGTGTTTGAATATGACTAGCAGATCAAGAATTTTTTAGAGTTAATTGAAGAATTTTTTAATACTTACATTGATCAAGAACAGGACATGGATGAAAGTGCAGATAGACAAGAAGAGGAAAGTGTAGACATGAAGTTAAGCCACAAGGTAGAAGACAATAAAATAGTTCATCTTAAGAGAAACTTCATCCCTAAAGGACTAGTTCCTTTAGAGAGGCTATTTGATAAGGATGATGTCCCTCATAATCCCACAATTCAACCAAAAGAAGAGGATGTGGAAGAAGTGAATGTTGGAACTCATGAAGAGCCCAAGAACATCAAACTGTCTAAGCTATTTTCTGCTGAAGTGAAACAGAGATATATAAAACTGGTCAAATAATACATAGATGTGTTTGCATGGAAGTATGTGGATTTAAGGACCTATGACACTTCAATAATTGAGCATAAAATTCCTCTAAATCCTAAAACAAAGCCTTTCAACCAGAAGCTCGGGAAACAAATCCTATATTGCTTCCCATTATAGAAAAGGAAATAAGGAAATTGTTAGATGCCAAACTAATAATTCCGTTAATATATTTTGAATGAGTAGCCAACCTTGTCCCTGTTAGAAAAAAGAGTGGAGAGATAATTAGGCCATGTGTTGACTTCAGAAATATGAATAAATGTTCCCTGAAAGATAACTACCCTTTGCTAAATATGGATAAAATTTTGTATAAGGTGGTAGGAGAAAACAAAATAACAATGATGGATGGTTTTTCAGGATGCAACCAAGTGGCCATGAGTAAAGAAGATAGAGAAAAGACGACATTCACAACTCCATTGGGTACTTTTCTATATGATAAAATGCCATTCAAACTGATGAATGCAGGAGATACTTTCCAATATACAATGGATATAGATTTCGTAGGGAAGAGAGATAAATTTATAGTCATTTACCTTGATGATATGACTGTGTTTTCCAAAACAGATGAATAATATCTATCTCATTTTAAACAAAATTTCAGGAAATGTAGAAAATATGGTCTCTCCTTGAATCCAAAGAAGTCTAGTTTTTCCTTGTAGGAAGTTAAGTTTCTAGGGAACATCGTGTCAAAATATGGGGTTATAATACTAGACCCATACATGGTGGAAACTATTTAGGCACTTGAAATTCCAAGAAACAGAAAATAAATACAGACATTCATGGGTAGAATAAACTTCCTGAGGAGATTCATTCCTAAATTGGCATAATTAATTAAAACCATTACCAACATGCTTAAAATAGGTAATGAGGTGAAATGGAACAAGGATTCAAAAGAAGCATTTGAAACACTAAAGAAGGATATTGGAGAAACACCAGTATTAGTCCTGACTATACAAAACAATTCCTTATATTTTCTTTTGTCTTTTCTCACACTATTGCAGTTGTGGTTTTACAAAAGAATTAAGTTGGCCATGAGGTCCCCATATAATTTTTTTAGCAAGCTCTCATATATGTTGAATGAAAGTATAACCTTATGGAGAAGTAAGCCTATGCCATGGTGAAAGCACTAAAATAATTCAAATGATATGTTCTGCATTCACAGATAATAGCCTATGTTCTACACAACAATGTTAAAGTTATATCATGTCAAACTGATAGTGAAGGTATGAGAGGGAAGTGGATTGCAAAGATCCAGGAATATGACTTAGAAATCAATCCCACAAGGTTGGTGGAGGGGAAAGGATTAGCTAAACTACTGGATGAATCAAACTATGGAACACTAGATATAAAAATGATAGATGAATTAACAGAAGAAGAGAAACTGAAAAGCATCCAAGATTATCAAAATAATACAATGAAGATAAATCCCAAATTTGAAGACTCTAACAGGTATGGAAACATTGTCTACTATTTGGTGAATTTAGAATGCCAAGACTAATTGTCTAGATCACAAGCTAGTTACTTGAAGATATAAGCAGCTAAGTATTTCATATTTGATGAATATTTGTACTAGAAATATCCTCAAGGGATATTTATTAATTGTGTAATTGAAGAGGAAACAAGAGGAATAATCACAGAGCTTCACAAAGGAATTTTTGGAGGCCACTGTGCATGGAGAGCCACAACTTATAAAGTGTTGTGAGTACGGTACTATTGGCCAAAATTATTTTTTGATGCCAATCATATTGTAAGGGCCTGCATTGAATGTCAAATGCTTGTAGGTAAAGAGAATCTAAAGCCTTTACCTTTGAATTGTGTCATGAATTCAACACCTTTTCAACAATGGGGCTTGGATTTCATTGGAGAAATAAACCTAGACTCCAATAGCTGACACATATGGATTTTAACTACCATTGGTTATTTTACTAAATGGGTTGAGGCCATCCCAACTAGATTAGAAAATGAGAATGTGATTATGAGGTTTTTAGAAGAAAATATTTTATCAAGGTTTGGGTGTCCCAAATAATTATAACTGATAATGCTCCAGCTTTCAAATCTGTCAAGATGGTATAATTCTGCCAAAAAAATAAGATTGAACTTGGTCACGCTACCAAATATTATGCCCAAGCAAATGGTCAAGTAGAATCATCAAAAACAGTCTTTCTCAAGATCATTAAGAAAATGCTGGAAGAAAACAAAAAGGCATGGGATGTTAACCTCAAGTATGTGTCATGGGATGATAGGTTAAGTGTCAAGAGGTCAATTGGTACATATCTTTTTTCAGTTGGTGTCTGGAAAAGAAGCAGTTCTACCTATCCAATTGGGATTACCAATTTAAAGCTAATCCAACATGAGACATAAGATCCCAATGATATGGTGAGAAGGGTGTATGAGTTAATTGAATTACAGCAGGAGAGAGAGAAAGTTGGCATCAAGTTGCAGGTGTTGAATATTGTAACTTCTAAGAATATTATATTGTACTGTATTATTCCGGAGATGTTTCATCCCTCCGAGGTGATCCTATTATGTATTCGGAGATGTTTATTCCTCCGGTGGATTGTGGTAACCAGGTTTATTAGATCCACCATGTGGGGTTCATCCCTGAGTTAATTAATTAGGGGTTATTAGACTCCCTTGGGAGAGGTTGGCCCAATAAGGGAAAAAATCAGTCGGAAAACTAGTATAAGTAGAGGAGGATGCTCCTCACTTATCTCACACTTCCATAGCTCGGAAAGTAGCGCACTTGTGAGAGACAGGTCTGCATAGGAGGTAGAGAAGGAGCTCTAGTCTTGGAGCACATCTTGTATTTTGGTTGATCATCTTATTGAGGAAAGCTTTGCTGGGTTTCCTACCCCATGAGGGTTTCCCAGGGTAAAATCTATGTCTATCTTGTGATTGTGTTTCTTTCAGTGATCTTGCTAGTCAAATTAGTATAAACTTAACATGGTATCAAAGCTAGCCTGAATAGAACATCTTTCACAAGGTGAAAATATCTTTCTCTCTCTCCCAAAATTAGGGTTTCTGCAAAAGTTAGTATTTTTGGATTTTGATTGCATGGTTGAAAATCACTTCTCAAAATCAAAGTTTTGAGCCCTGGATCGAGGTTTTTGGTTGGGTAGAACTCCGGGAAAATCAAACCCTAGTTTGACCAAAAGTGCGATAAACCAAAAATTCTGTTGCAGATCCGGAAACTGAAAAGTTGTAGTTTCCAGAAACAAAACACACCAGTGTTCCCAAGTTAATCAAGCACATCTCTTGGTAAGTGTTACTCTATCTCTTGAGAAAATTCAATCTCTTGGACTCCCCCAAGAGAAGATGGCTCCAAGCACTAAGCTTGAAGACAAGCTAGAAGGTATAGAGAATTTTCGGGCATGAAAATATAGAATTGGTCTCATTCTTGAAGAGAATGATCTTGCTCAATATATCAAGGATGAAGTTGCAGAACCCGTTGAAGATGAATCCAAAGAAAAGTATAGGAAGGATCTGATTAGGGCAAAGAGAATCATTGTTGATTCTATCAAGGACCACTTGATTCCCCAAGTGGCATCCAAGAAGACCCGAAAGGAAATGTATGATGCCCTAGGAAGAATGTATGAAGGGAGGAACATCAATAGGAAGATGGATCTAAGAACTCAGTTGAAGAGTACCAAGATGAACAAAGGAGAATCCATTCAAGACTACTTCTCAAGGGTTTCCCAAATCAAGGAACAACTAGATGCCATTGGAGATACCCTTGATGAAGATGAACTTGTAATGACTGCTCTAAATGGTCTCACTAGACCTTGGGAGTCATTTATACAAACTATGTGTGCCAAAATAGAAAGTATGAAGTTTGATATAGTATGGGAGGATTATGTTCAAGAAGAAGTTAGGGTAGCAAATAGAGAAGCCCTTCTTAAGGAGGATGATCAAGCCTTGGCTACTCACACCAAAAGAAGAAAGGGTCACTTCAAGAAATTTGACCATAAGCAGTATCAACCCTCCCGTAGATTTAATAGGAGAAGAGGATCAAACTTAGAAAAAAGACCTCTCCACGGTTCAATGTTTCAATTGTCTTAAACTAGGACACTTTGCTAGATACTGTACTTCACAAACAAAGAAAAAGAAATTTCTCCACAAAAGACATCATGCACATATGGTAGAAGATGATAGTGGAGAAGAAGAAGAAGAAGAAGAGGAAAGGCCTCGAAAGAAAATATCCAAAGTAAAGAAAGAAGATGCAGAAGAATATGTTTTATTTTCTACACTATCTGGGTCGGTAACACCTAGAGAAGATACTTGGCTCATCGATAGTGGTGCTTCAAAGCACATGACAGGTCAAAAGCAAACTCTCCCAAGACTTGAAGAAAAGACTTCTCCACAAAAGGTATCTCTAGGGGATGATTATCAATATCCCATCAAGGGAATTGATGAAGCAAGCTATAACCATGATTCTGGAACACCAATGAAGATGAAAGAAATTTTATATGTACCAGGTTTGAAGAAGAACCTACTTTCTATCTCAGCTCTAGATAAGAAAGGCTTTAGAGTTGCATTCATAGATGGACAAGTACTTATGTGGCCCAAAGGAAAATCAATTGAGGATGCAATTGTCATTGGTGAAGAGGAAGGAGGTCTTTACAAACTCAAGGGTCATCCAAAAGTTGCCCTTGCCCATGAAACTACTAGCCCCAATGAGCTATAGCATAGAAGGCTTGCTCACATTAACTACAAAGCCCTACCCTATGTAAGCAAGGTGGTTATAGGACTACCAGACTTGAAGGTTGATCATAATGGCACATGCAAAGGATGTGAAAAAGGGAAGAATGTCAAGAACCCATTTCCAAAGAGCGAAACAAAGACTAAGAACATCCTGGAGTTAATACATTCAGATGTATGTGGACCAATGCCCACAAAATCCCTAAGTGGGTTTGAATACTATCTCACATTCATTGATGACTATTCAAGGAAGGCTTGGATATACTTTCTAAAAGGAAAGAATGAATTCTTTGGAAAATTCAAAGAGTTCAAGGCTTTGATAGAAAATCACTTAGAAAATAAAATTAAGATTCTCAGAATAGATAATGGTGGAGAATAAACTTCAAAGGATTTTGAATACTTTTGCAAGGAAGCTGGAATCAAGAGGGAACTAACCACTCCCTGCAATCCCCAACAAAATGGGGTTGTTGAAAGAAAGAATAGAACCATCATGGAAGTTGTGAAGACTATGATACACGACCAAGATCTACCCATGTATCTATGGGCTGAAGCAGCTAGGACAACAGTCTATGTGCAAAATAGACTATCCCATAGTGCTCTTGAATTCAAGACTCCAGAAGAAGTGTTCACAGGAAAGAAGCCTGAGGTAAGTCATCTCAAAATATTTGGATGTCCAGTGTACATTCACATTCCAAAAGAAAAGAGAACCAAGTTGGATCCTTCTGGTAAGAAGGGAATATTTGTTGGATATTGTGAATCATCCAAAGCTTTTAGAATTTACATACCAGGTTTTCATCATATGGAAATAAGTAGAGATGTGACATTTGATGAAGAAGAAGCTCTCAAGAAATCTAGGAAGTGCAAACTTGAAGAAGTCTATGAAGAAGATACACCTCATAGAATCACAGAGGTTGTGCCCATCCCTGAATATTATACACCTGAAGACCATGACATGTTAGAACCACAAGAACCCCCATTACAAACTTATCTATAAAAAGAAGGCCAGCATGGGCTAGAGACATTATTCAAGGAGCTGAAAAATATGGAGCTCCTGAAGGCTCCACTAGAGAAAGAAAGAAACCGAAGCCAGTATCCAACTATGTGGCTTTGATGTGTGATCTTGTGGATCAACAATCTACTAGCTATGAAGAGGTAGTTCAGAAGAAAGAGTGGGTAGAAGCAATGACAGAAGAATACCAATCAATAATGAAAAATGATGTTTGGGATATAGTTCCCAAACCAAAAGATAAAAGTGTGGTATCTTCCAAATGTATATTCAAGATAAAACATGCTGCAGATGGTAGCATTGAAAAATATAAGGCAAGATTTGTAGCTAGAGGATTCTCTCAGAAAGAGGGAATTGACTATGAAGAAACATTTGCACCAGTTGCTAGGTACACTTCCATTAGAACTATCATGGCACTTACATCCATGATGAAATGGAAATTACACCAGATGGATGTTAAGATAGCCTTCCTAAATGGTGTGATTGAAGAAGAAGTGTACATAGAACAACCAAAAGGATTTGAGGTTAAAGATGGGAGAACACATGTATGCAAGCTGAAAAAGGTTTTGTATGGATTGAAGCAAGCTCCCAGATCTTGGTACGGAAGGATTGGCAGTTTCTTAACAAGCATGGGATTTACCAAGAGTAAAGCTGATCCTAATCGTTATCTCAAAGTTATGGATGATGAACATATTATATTATTGTTATATGTAGATTATCTATTTCTGACTGGAAATGAGAAACAAATTATCGAGTGCAAGAAGAAGCTCTCTTCAGAATTTGAGATGAAAGATCTCGGCTTAATGCACTACTTCTTAGGTCTAGAAGTATGGCAAGAACCAAAAGGAATCTTTCTAAATCAAGGTAAGTATGCTGTGGGGATTTTGAAAATATTTGATATGTTGGAGTGTAAAGCCATGGCCACTCCCATGGACTCCAACTTGAAGTTATTAGTTGATGAATCATTAGAGTTAGTAGATGTGACTCTATACAGATAGATTATTGGGTCATTAATGTATTTGACAAATACCAGACCAGACATATGCTTTGCTGTAAATACCTTGAGTCAGTATCTAGTGGAACCTAGAAGAGTTCATTTAATAGCTGCAAAGCATGTAATGAGGTATCTAAAGGGTACATTAGATTTTGGTCTATATTATCTTGGAAATCAGAAATTCAGACTACATGGTTACTCAGATTCAGACTAGGCAGGAAGTGTCTCAGATAGGAAGAGTACATCAGGTGGATGTTATGGTCTTGGATCTGCCATGAACTCATGGTTCAGCAAGAAACGGTCTAGTGTGGCTCTTAGTACAGCCAAAGCAGAATATATAGCTGCTTGCTCTGCTAGTTGTGAAGCAGTATGGCTTCGAAAACTATTATCAGGATTGTTTGACTTAGAGATGGATCCCACTGTGATCATGTGTGACAACCAAAGCTGTATTAAGATTACAGAAAATCCAGTGTTCCATGATAAGTCAAAACACATAGAGATTTGATATTTCTATATACGGGATATGGTGCAGAAAGGAGCTATTAAGCTCGAGTATGTGAGCACTGATGAACAAATTGCTGATATATTGACCAAACCTCTGTCTCAAGTAAAATTTGAGTATTTTCGAGATAAGATTGGTGTAGTTCAAAAGGACCCTCCTCGAAAGGGGGAGTGATGTAGACATTGATGATGAGATTGCTCGCATCGACATTAAGGTCGATGATGAGGATACCTGTATTATTATTATACTTAGGATATTTATATTTCTTATATGTATACTTAGGATATTTATATTACTTGTGTATGCACTTGTACTGATGAGGATACTTGTGTTGATGATATGATGAGAACACCTGTATATGTACTTGTATTGATGAGGATACTTGTATTGGTGATATGTATGCATGTATTGATGAGAACACTTGTATATGTACTTGTATTGATGAGGATACTTGTATTGGTGATATGTATACATGTATTGATGAGAACACTTGTATATGTACTTGTATTGATACTTGCATTGATGATATGTATACTGATGATGTACTAATGATACCTATATTTATGAGAGGACAGGTGGGGATTGTATCTTCCCCGGACTTCGGTCCCAGAATTGATCCATAGACAGATGTCTCCGAAAATGAAGTCCTGAGAGGACAGGTGGGGATTGTATCTTCCCTGGACTTCGGTCCCAGAATTGATCCGTAGATAGATGTCTCTAAAAATGAAGTCCTGAGAGGACAGGTGGGGATTGTATCTTCCCCATACTTCGGGCCCAGAATTGATCCGTAGACAGATGTATCCGAAAATGAAGTCCTGAGAGGACAGGTGGGGATTGTATCTTCCCCGAACTTCGGTCCCAGAATTGATCCGTAGACAGATGTCTCCGAAAATGAAGTCCTGAGAGGATAGGTGGGGATTGTATCTTCCCTGGACTTCGGTCCCAGAATTGATCCGTAGACAGATGTCTCCGAGAATATGGGGATTGTATCTTCCCCGGACGATTGTCCCATAATTGATCCGTAGACAAGATGTCTCTGAGAATGTGGGGATTGTATCTTCCTCGGACGACGGTCCCAGAATTGATCCATAGATAGATGTCTCCGAGAATGTGGGGATTGTATCATCCCCGGACTTCAATCCCAGAATTGATCCGTAGACATTTTTCTTCGAGAATTGATGATAGGACTGCATCGTCCCTGGACCCTTGGTTCAAAATGTACGTGATGGGATTGCATCATCCCTAGACATGAGACTTGTCTTAAAGTGATAAGGAATGATCCTCCTGGAAGTTGATTGGGATTGCATCATCCCTAGACATGAGATCTGTCTTAAAGTGATAAGGATTGATCATCCTGGAACTTGATCTGGATTGTATCATCCATGGGCCTATGTCCTAAAGAGAGCGGGATTGATCATCCTGTAATATGATCGTGTGTATTGCAGAGTATTCTACGATGATGAACCAGATGCTATAGATTGAGATGATGATCGAGATGATGATCCAGATGCTGTAGATCGAGATGATGATCCAGATGCTGTAGAACGAGATGATGATCCAGATGTTGTAGATCGAGATGATGATCCAGATGTTGTAGATCGAGATGATGATCCAAATGTTGATGATCGTATGATGACGATGCTGATGATCGTATGATGATGATGTTGATGATCGTATGATGACGATGTTGATGATCGTATGATGACGATGCTGATGATGACAATGTTGATGATCATATGATGATGATGCTGATGATGACGATGTTGATGATCATGTGACAACGATGCTATTGATCGTGAGGATCCAGATGATGATATTGTTGTAGTTGTTCAAGTGCTGCAGAAGATTTAGTATTGAATATGTTGATGTTCTAGTATTGAAGATGTTCCAGTAACTGCTTGAGTTACTAATGATGTTAAGAAAGCTTCCAATTATTTATAGATGTATCATGTATGATGTAGTCAATGACTCCTTGCTCCTGCAAATGCTGTTATAATATCCTTCTCATTAAGGGGGAGTGTTGAATATTGTAACTTCTAAGAATATTATATTTGTACTTTATTATTCCGGATATGTTTCATCCCTCTGAGGTGATACTATTATGTATCCGAAGATGTTTATTCCTCCGATGGATTGTGGTAACCAGGTTTATTAGATCCACCATGTGGGGGTCAGCCCTGAGTTAATTAATTAGGGGTTATTAGACTCCCTTGGGAGAGGTCGGCCCCGTAAGGGAAAAATTCAGTCGAAAAACTAGTATAAGTAGAGGAGGATGCTCCTCACTTATCTCACACTTCCATAGCTTGGAAAGTAGCGCACTTGTGAGAGAGAGGTCTACATAGGAGGTAGAGAAGGAGCTCTAGTCTTGGAGCACATCTTGTATTTTGGTTGATCATCTTATTGAGGAAAGCTTTGTTGGGTTTTCTACCCCATGAGGGTTTCCCAGGGTAAAATCTCCGTCTATCTTGTGATTGTGTTTCTTTCAGTGATCTTGCTAGTCAAATTAGTATAAACTTAACAGCAGGAACACTAGAGAAGGATAAAAAATACCTTTGACATAAGGGCTTTGGAAAGAGATCTCTAGCCAAGGGATTTCGTCCTAAAATGGGTTGCAAGAAGAGAAGACAAAGGTAAACATAGAAAATTTGAAAATATATGGATAGGGCCCTATGTCATTGTAGAAGTACTAGGGAACAATACATGGAAGCTCACTGAACTGAATGGAGAAGCTTGGGTAGCTGCTGTCAGTGGATAACTCCTCAAACGATTTTTTCTATTTTGAATCCAGGTTCTAAAATTTCTATACATAATAGAGTAACAGCATTTCTGTTAGCTCTCCAAGAAACTACTTAGTGGTTATGGCTAAGTATGCTTGGTAACTCAAGAATTCAATACCCTTTTCAGTAAATGGATCGATGGGATACCACAATAGCTCGATGGAAAGGTTGCTTATCAAATAGTTAAATGAGCCAGTGCTCTTAGAAACTGTAAATCAGATGATAAATAACAGAAATGATATGTAGAATATTGCTAAGACAACCAAGTATATTAACATGCAGGGTTTATGCAACCAAATACATGCATAACATCGGGTCACACACAGCAATAGGAAGTTCCTCAATCCAAATCATGAGCACAGGCTAAGCTAATTTGAAAAGAGTGCAGAACAATGGTGGATGAAAATATCTGATCACAACAACAAGAGGAAACTGTGATTTTTTATTATAACAAGCAACCAAAACATATGGCAAAGTCTCTCCAAGCTCGAACCATTTTACAGTCTCAGTTTTCAGGCTTTATAGCCTTTACAAAGCAGTTCCCAGATCCTAAAAGCATGGATCTGTTTAATTAACTAAAACACTAACTGATAGTAAAAAGCAAAAAGATAGGGACTAATCCCTAAAATCAAGGAAATTCTGATATGGAGATCTCCTTCAACGGCTCGATGGTTGGTGAAATGAAGCAGCCTTCCAAGGCTCGGTGGCTTTGATAAGGTATGTGTAGATTCGACCTAGCTGATGTGGCACTTGATCTCTTGAACTGTTTCTTCAAAACAATGTTAAAACTAGCCAAAACACCCACTTGACTTTAATCTTGTTCAAAACCCTTTAAGATATTGATAAAACAATTTATAATTCATTTATTTTGATCAGCCTTCTGCCATTTCAGCGAACAAATCCGAGATCTGGGCGAAATCTTAAGCGATCTGTGAAAACAGGCTTTCGACATCTAAGCCTTCTGCCAGTTTCACACGTTAGCTGCCAAAAGTCAACCTTTTCGGCAGCTAATGAGCTCTTGGAGGCTCCCCTAAGCTGCCGAAACCTGTAGGATTCCTGAAAAAACTGCCTTTGGAAAAAATCGATTTTCTCAACCGTCCGATGTCCGTTTTGCATGTTCGAATAGTCGATTTTGATCTACAGATCATAAGCTATCCATTGGTGCTTCCAGATCTGAATTTGGAGTTCGGGAAGGTTGTCAAAATTGCCTCGCAAGATCACGCGATTTTAGCAAAAAATTCCTCTGTAATAGAAGCTTTGAGAAACCTCATACTGAAATCTCGTGATTTAGGATTGAATGCTGAATCTTCCCGATTGAAACGGATAACTACTCTGATGAAAACACCTCTGAAACGGTTCCTTGCTAGCTTTCCACCACCTGGCCGAAGAAGAGATCTTAACTGAGCTGATACACAAGAAAATGCTGGAATATCGACCATATATGCTTCCCACTTCCAGAAATCGCCCTGACTTTATCAAACTTCAGTTCTGCCTTCTTAATTTGTGTGCTCCTCACAGTCAAATTCCATAACAGCCCGAGAATATCAAAATGTTTCAGCAGCAATTTCTCAATCCACTATAATAATGAGCAAGCAATGCACCATCAATCTTTCCTTTCGGCAGTTACAACAGGCTCGTTTGATGATTTGATGAGTACGAAGCAATCTTTGATTTTTGCACATGGATATGTTTTCGGCGGCTAAAGTCATTCTGGCAAACCATATTAGCTGCGGAAACTAATCCTTTTCGGCCATTAAGCAAACTTCCACAGACTCAGTTAACTGCTGAAAGCTTAAATTTTCGAATTTTGAAACCCAAGACTCACAGAAATAAAAGTTTTACCCATTCTATCATCCAAAAAGACGGTGGTCAATTTGGGAGATAACAATTTCATTTCCCTACTTTTCTGTTAGTTTTTCTTCAATTACAGTTCTACTATTTTCTTTTACCGCTTGTAAATATTTTGAGAGGCTAAGAAACCTGCTCCATATGTTAAAATCTCATCATATGACTCCATGGAACAACGGATAAGGTAAAATTTTACAGTTCTCAGCATCTTACAGAGTAGGCCACTTTCCTCTTGGAGGCAATGTTAGTACAGATAAATTCTAAAAATAGAATAAGTTTCACAATCTCTAGGAAGCACATAACATAGGGTCAAGAGGCTAGTGTAGCACAGGGGGGCTAAAATTAACATTTTTTAGTCGGATGTTCATAACAAGTGACTATCAATAGAACCAAGGGCCATAACCTTGGTATTAAAGGGAAGAAACTAAAAACTGTTGATCACTTAAAAGTATCAACGATTAGGAATGACAACCCGCTAGGAAAATGCTCGGGTGATAGTGGAAGTGAATGAATGGATAAAAAAGGTCATTGCTAGATCAATGGCACACATTCATAGTGCACTAATAAGAAGCAAAGGGGATAAATTTTCTTATGTAGGAATTACACCAACACCACTGAACACATGGATCATCTTGATTGATAAATCCTCACAAGAAACCTTTAGCAAAGCCTCCAAGCCTCGGGGAGTAACTGCTAAAATAAACCATTCTGGTGAAAACCACTGATCCATGAAGTTGAGATCGATAAAGTACATTTGACCCTGTGCCATCCACGCCATCTTATTCCATGTGTACTCTAGCAGTTGGGTCCCACACCTCATTTAATGCCACTCAAATATGAGCCAGATCAATTACTGAGAACCATTTGAAGACCTCTTTTTTTATTTTTAAATATATTAAAAGGGATAACAAAATTACAAACTTACAAGTGATCAATTGATCCTGAAGAAAGTTGCAGTAACTGCCGGACAGAGATATCTAGTGAGCATCGACAACCAGAACAAACTCTAACAACCATTCTTCTAAGTACTTACAATTTTTAAACCTTTTGACTTATTATCAATTTTAAGAGTCAATTTATCAGTAATTTGCCCTAATTTTCTTAGCAAATCCCTACTAGGTCAAACCACTTTGTTTATTGTGCCCTAACCTCTAAAAATGGCCTCAAAAGATAAATCCAAAGTCTGTGTTCCTCTATTTTCTGGATATGAACACATATACGTTAAACATGTTGATGTTTTTGACACCCTAGTAACTAGCTCAAACCTAAGTGAAATTCTTCTTGAATCTCGTTCACTAGCCATTGCAGACCAAGACCCCCTTCACCTATGGGATTCCACTGTATCCCAAGCTATTTTCCCCTGGTCATTATACTTGCCAGAGTTCATAATTTGGTGTGTAGAACACTATTCCTCAAGTCAAAGGTCCATTATGTCGTCAAACTTATCTGAAAACCTTTGCAACATAACTGCCATGAACCTACAAAAGACTTGCGTATCCCAGAGTCTCTAGCCATGCAGGAAATAAATGAAAGAACCCTTGCATTAGCCTACCAAACCTTGCATCCTTCAAATATGAATTACTTTTTGCTACAACAATTAGAAGAGGGAATTTCTCTCCCTCCAACTCCACCTCCATATGAGATTGTACTGTTTCTGAAGCATCCAGGAAGGCCATAGCCCTGATTTGTGCAACTTTAGGGTATGCAAATGACAAGAAGGTCGATGAAGTGATTTTAGGTTTCCTATTGAGTTTGACTCCCATGTCAACAAGTTTATTCCCTATATTCAACATTTGCAGTTCATAATCCAGAGTATACATGAATAACTGGAAGAGTTCCCAATAGTTGGAATTTTTATAAATCCTTCACACCTTTTTTATCTATTTGTTTATCAAAATTTTGAGCACTTCAAAGTTTTAAATATGAATATGCATGATGTGGATGGAAACCCAAGTCCAATCTACAAATGGAATGATCCATTCCTGAGGACAACTAGAAACTCTAACTATTTTGAATTTTCTAACAAAGTGATGAGGATTGTATACACCTTGATGCATGACTCAGTACCACCAAGGATGTTTTCAAAAAACAAGAAGTGGCTCCAAGTCACTCTTGACACCATGCTAGGGAATTGGTTTATGTTTGAAGAATATACAATGATAAGAGTATATGGATTTGAAGAAGAACCCTATAAAATCCCATCATTATTCACCTCGATAGTATTTTCTATGGAGTATGCTAGGTAGATATTCAAAGTAGAATAAATTCCTTTCAAACATTTATGACATCTAAGGAATTTCCTTTTACCACAAGAAATGGGCCCTTCCCAACTGAGAGGTATAAACACCCAATAGTATTTAGAAGGATACCTACTTATATTGATTTTACAGAAAGCAGAAGATTTTAAATATGACCCTCATGGGGTTATTTCTAAGTAGAGGATAGCAAATCAAAAAAATTCCTATGAACTTGAATCAAGGCTAGATTGGCAGAGAATTTCCAATTTAGAAACCTAGGAAGTAGTCATAGAATTTCAGAGAAGAATGCAAGAGGAAAGTAATAAAGAGAAGAAATCAGGTCAAAAAAGGAAGGCATATGAAACTTCCATAGACATGGAAGTAGATGACCTAGAACAAGGTCATCAAGATAAGAGGCCTTGAACAGAGGAAAGGGGGTCAGAGCAAGCCCTGACAGATGAGGACTCAGATATTAAGTTTTTCAGTGACCTAACTAATCTGATCCCACCATCTCTATTCAAAGGGAAAGGGTCACCAATTAAATTTACACACTAACCTTCTATGGAGTTTAATGAGACCAGGATATTGCAGACATTACCTGACTAGTCACCTGCAACATGTAAGGTACATGTGAAAATAGACTTGAAAACAAAGTATAAACATATAGCAGAGCATAATTCCAAGTTCATGAATCACTCCAGAAAGCATATTGGATCATCAGGGAAAAGAAATTGATAATTGTGGAAAATCACAAAAAGGATACTTTAAGATGGTTTGTGATACAACTTACAATTCCAAAACCTACTAAACTTATCCAATGGAGAGCTTATGTGTACCATGTTGATTTTAGCCAGTTTGAAAAACTAGACAAGCTGGACTCTTACAAAATAGGACAGTCATATGATTTGTAAAGAGGTTGTTCAATCAATTAAAAGAGAAAGGAAGCTCAGGGAAGCATTGGATGAATTCGAAGAATTATGGAAGGAAAAAAAGGTCTCTATCAGAGAAATACAAGTCAATATCAAGCTCCCAGAGAACAAAATCATGGCTCTAAGTCTAAATCCTGGAGATGGATCACATTATTAAGACCTAAATATTGGCACATTACCCCTTATGTATTGGCACATTACCCCTTTATTATGGTGCATTACATATTATTGATGTTGGCTTGGGTCTATTAGTTGTTATTGTACCCCTTTGTCTCCTATATGAAGGATACCTTTTCATTTTAGTCATCGTTGTATCTTGTCTTGTCTTTGGTACTTAGTACATTGTGTAAGGAGGTTCCTCCCTCGAAGAGGATTGTTATTCATCTCAGTTATTCATTATTAAGTCGTGGATTACTTTCTTTTGGTCTATTTCTGCTATTTTTATGCTATATCTGGTACTTGGTGGCATAACACACATGTTGCCTCTATTTTAAAATAAAAGGACAATGAGATAGATCTCCTAAAAAAGAAGCTAAATATGAATGTGAACCAACCAGTTCAGACTCCTAAACTAAGGCAATCCCAAGAAGAAAATGAAGCATTATATGCAAATATGCTACAATACAAGAAAATGGCCGAAGATAAAGAAAAAGAGATCATTGATATCATTGAGCAGGTTACTCAAGGCCTCCCCTCCAGTGCAGCATAAGGGAAGCATATTACAGGAGAAGCAGAACAAGTTGCAAGTGAATCTTAGCAAAGGGAGACAACCAAAGGGGCAATTGACCTAATGGAAGAAGAGACTCACATTGAGACAACTAATCAAGAACGAATTGACAAGGATATAAAAATTAAAGAGCTGGAAGATAAGATAGTTCAGAAAAATGAGAAGATCTTATATCTAGATGCAAGCATTATTCGTAGATAATATGAGATTCCATAATTAAAACTTGAAATAAATGAACTCAAGACTGAGAAAACTAAGCTAGAGATGGATATAGAAGGAGAGACTTTAATCATAAGAACCAATCAACCCCTGTGGGACAAAATATCTCAGCTATTCTTGAATTCATGGGATCGCTTTGAATTTACATAGGAAGAACTAGAATTGTACTATTCATCCAAAGAAGAAACAAAAAGAGTCGAGGTAGAATTGGGAGAGGTTCCCAAAGAAGCTACTGAAATAATAGAATATCTCAATTGTATGAGCAAAAAACAATTTGGAAAATTACAGATCATAAACAAAACTTAATTGATTAAAGTGGCTAAGCAAATTATCATCAAGCAAACTCTTCTAAAAAGAAATCAAATACATATGAATATTATATCTGGTGAGGTAACTACATTTAAGGGGATGTTTGATAAAATGATAAAATTAGGACTGCCTCACCCTTTGGACGTAAATGGATATTTATGGCCCAAAAAAGTGTATCGGGAAAAGCTAGATGAAAAATGGAATGAACTCCCTCAGACAGATGCACTAGAAGGATTTATAATAGGAGACCAGGTCATTGATAGATTAAATCCGCAATTCCAAATATCGCTTAATATGAAAAGATTGTTTAAAGAATTGGGATCTATATCATATTAGAAATACACAGATGCAAAGATATATCTAGAGGCATTAAAATATCACCAAATTCCAATAGGGAAGACTTGGTAGTCAGTGGCAAGATTTTTCCAGTCCATTCCAGCTAAAAAATAGTCTACAGGACAATCATCAAATACGCCACAGGGTTGGACGATTGGCCAGTAGCATCCCACTGTTCCAGTACAATTTGTGAGTCATACAACACCCTTGCAATTCATGCCACTTGGGGGGTAAGGAAAAAATTCAGATAATGCATAAGATGAGGCAGGATGGAGTACCTCCAAATATCCAATCAATAACAAAGATGATGCATCAACCAATGGGTCAACCAAATGTGTATATGCAAGGCCAAAAGATGCATACACCTAGAAAAAAAAGGGGTTTAGAAGAAATAAGTAAAAGAATAAAAGAGTCCAAAATCAGTTAATGACTTTAGATGAAAGTGACAAACTTACAAGTTTGTTAAAATGTAATTGAATTCAATTATTTTTCTTAGAAAAAGTGTTATATAATGTAATCCAAGTTAGTAACTCGTGGCTAGCATTTTAGATTTAGAATTTTTCTATCTATATTGTAGAGTCTATGAATAGTTTTTCCTTGTAATATTGTTTTGTGAGATATTAAGGATACAGAGTATCATAGAGAGTTATTCTCCTGTTTCTCCACTGTAATATTGTTTCATTGTATATGAGAGTG
Organism: Larix kaempferi; assembly: GCA_027924585.1. NCBI lineage: Eukaryota > Viridiplantae > Streptophyta > Pinopsida > Pinales > Pinaceae > Larix > Larix kaempferi. The sequence continues at coordinate 9,495,421 of BSBM01000893.1, forward strand.
TTCATGAGATGATAGATAAAGTTGTTGCAGTAGATTTAGTCCCAATTGAGTATCAGTTATGCTTTATTGTGGTTAAATGTTAAATTTTATGATAGAGATTCAAATGTGTGTTTACCTCTGGCACAGTCTTTGAATTTTTACGTTGATACAGTAATGTATGAAGTTTTATGTCCTTATTGTATCCGTGAATATCTTGTTTCCTGTAAAAAATTCATAGATATACTCATGTATTACCTTTCATTTATGTAAAGAACTGTTGAACTCTTTGTTTCAAAGCTCAATACATTCATGTTTTGATTTGATTTAAGAAATTCACCTATAGGTGATTCTTGAATTTACTTAAACTCTCCATCTGTTAAATCCACCTTCATTTTCCTTATATGTTTAGTTGTACCATGTAAAATTCCTCTGCATTTACTAGGTTACATCCACAAGATTGTTCATAATCCAATTAATTACCAAAAGAATTCAACAAATGAATCCAATTAAAGTTTATTTCAATATATATCTCTAACATTTATAAAGCGTGAGCCCCTATCATGCATGCGCATTGTTAACATCAAAATTGACCCCTAAGGTTGCGAATAGGGTAATTCTGGGGAACCATTAACCAATCTTTGGTTTATGCTACTGACCCAGCACAAAAAGAGAGGGCTCTCTCTATAAACTCATAGAAAGCTGGAAATCATCAAGATTGTCACTAATGAAGAAACCCACCAGCATTCACATTCAAGATATTCAATTAAAATAGGTGCAGAAGATCAGATTTCTGCTGGGACAAATTGTTTAAAATCTTGGTAAGAGAATCAAAAGGGAAAATATTGGGCAATGGAGTCAAAACATAACATCTAATACAAAAAACAATGTTGTTGCATGAGACATTTAAACAGGGGCAAGGTAGCCACCCACACACAGTCAAAGAGCTTTAATTGGTGAAATAGAAGAGGAATGAACAGTCCATCAGCATTAGGCATCTAACAAGGATGAATCCTATGCTAGCTTTAGCAGAAATTGGTGGTGAAATGCTTGAAATGAAATGAACAGGGCACCATTAATGTGAATCCCATTCAGATGCAACACTTATCCAAGCATGAGAGAAATTTAACAGAATTAAATACAAAGAAAGAGATACAAATTAACATGGGAAAAGGAAAAGACAAACTGCAAGAAAAGATAACACAAGAATCTCTTCTAATAATCCAGCTTCAAACACTGCAGATGTATTAAGAATAAGTGTTCAAAAACAGAGCTGAGCTCTCCCAAGCTTCATCCAATCGATTTTCTCACCCTTAATTCTTCTATTACAAATATTATATAGCTTCCTGGAGCCTCATGCTCGACCTAATCCTAACAGAAAATAGTTACAAGTTTGAGTGACAAATCATCAATACAACTTTGCCACCTATCTTTTCAAAACAGAAATTAAGAGATATGCCTAACTACATTTTACATCTAGCAACATTTTTCACTAAATGACAAATTATTTCAAATAAAAGACAAAAGATATTTTAGACGTCCTCCAGGTGGCTGCCCCTCTGACTGACTGCCTTCCATTTAGTTCTTCGAATCCTTCATTTCTGTTTATCTTTTGATTGCCAGTTGATGTACCATTTTAATCTTTAGATTACTGCTTCGATTTTCAGTGAACTTCATTTCAAGAGATGTGATGGTAGCCGCAAAAAATTGTCCAATGCCACAGATTCTTTGTAGTTCGCTCCACGACTGTCAATTTTGCTACAAGAGCTACCCTCAACCCTTTCATAGTAATATTTGCAAAACTAGGCCATGACTGAAAAGGGGCCAAAAATCATTCCAGCTTCCTCCTTACTTTCCAACGACCTAGGTGAGGGTCTTAATATAGCTCATTAGTGATTTTGTTCCTCATAGAGTTACCCTCAAGAAAATCCATGACAATGAGCCAACGCTCATTATCACAGCCGGGCAGTAGAATGATCTCCTTTGGCTTGACCAAACGCCTCAATCTCCAAAGGACCCACGGCTTCTATCATGGTCTGAAAACCTTTCTTTAATGTAACATCCCATATTTTCATAAAAATTTAAATTTTTTGTAAATAGCAACAATTAGCTTAATATATGATAATTTGTAACTGCAGAATTTAATAATACGAGTTTCAACAATCTTAACGTAACAGCTGTTGTATTAAATCATAAATAAAATTCTGTTATCACTAATATGTCAGTGACATCTTAATTACATTTATAACAACTATCATTGAGGTAGTTTAAATGCATGAATGGACCAGCTTTTGATGCGACACCTTTTTAATGCAATGAAATGTATGAATGATGTAATAATGAAATGCCAGGTTAGAAATATGACATGGTACTTTTCCTTGAGACAATACTGACAGTTTTCTTCTTTGTGGTCCAAGAGAGTCCTATGAGGGACCTCGAAGCTTACTTAGCTGCAACGCTAAAGCATTTGACCTGTTCTATGTGCAGACGACAAGTAAGAAGTTTCATGATTGCAATAAATTCCAGTTCGCGTGAATTCAACTTCATCGTTTGAATATAAAATAGGATAATTAGAGACTGTTGCAATTGTAAAAGCATACAGGTACGATTCATGTACTTACTCTTCAACTTTCCAAGGTTCGTCTTGTATCAACCCAAATAAACATTGTCATTGTAGTCGTCATTAAACTAGCTGGTTCTATTGTCATCATTGTGCTAGCTGGTTCTATCGTCGTCATTGTATTAGCTGTGGTGTTGTCGCCATTTAATTGGTAGTACCAAGATGGTACAATACCATTGCATTGCATGAATAAAGTGGATAGGAAACTGGAGAACTTATTGTTCCCAAAGTACCAAACTATATGTGATAGGATAAAAATATATATGTGAGTTTTATACAACACTATTGATTAACTATATAAGTCTTATGGTTCACCATTCATATTCATTACTATAATTATTTAATTCTTATGTAAGCAAAAATAGTCTTTCCCAAAGATTAGATATGTGTAGCAATTGGATAATAAACAACTACAACACATAGATTAACTATGTTGCAAAATAAGATTTGAACTATTTAACTATTATCCCATATCGTGATATATTAAAGTCCTATGTATAAAGTGGTGTGACTATGTCAATTCTTGGTTTATTATCAACATTATATATTCATATCGAGACTCATTACAATAAAATGCAAACTTTAGATTTATCACTAAACTATATAAATAGTTTGCAATTGTTATCACATTGTATTATGTCAAAACGATAATACTATAGGGCAAGCAATATAATGAAATCTTTGCATATCGTTACTAATACTATGGTGAAATTTAAAATGTTATATTAATATGAACAATGCAGGGTTTAAAGTCACGTCGAGAATGCTGACAGGCATTTAATTTGAAACTTGACAGGTTGCTAGTTCAATAAATGGCGCCGGTCTCGAGCTGTGGTAGAGATCATGCATTGATCTTGCATTAAAAGCTTAGTGCCATACCCCTGCCGAGTTGGATGTCCATCGATCCATGTAGACATGAATGCCTCCAAACTTGTCGATGTGTAAGAATAATGCGCCACGCGTAGGTTGTGCATGCTCTTGTGTGCCATGGTGGCATTGTCAAACTGTAAGGTAGGTTGGGCATTTATTGTTGACGTCGTTTGTACCAAAGCTAAGTTCGTTGGAAATGTGGAGACCGTTGATGATCGTGAGTCTAAACTGTCGGATGGAAACCCTAAAGTATACCGTGTAATTGAGTTAAGAACTTGGAAAATAGTGGTTCATTGTGTTATTGTTTTTGCTAGAGGTGGCCGACAAGCTGCCGAGATTTTGGTAGGAAGTTTGTAAGAGTTTCGAACCCGAGACCTTCTAAAGAAGTTGACGTTGCAGGTTTTCTTACTGTGATAATGATATGGTTTTGAAGGGTTAGATTCTCTGGTTCGAAAGGTTATCGAAATAATGGTTGAAATTTTTCTGGTATCGTCCACAGCGCCCATCTCGTCGTTTGTCTGAGAGCTTCAAGACTTGACCAGGGTTTGCAAAGGTAAGCAATTCTTCTTGGTGAACTATTTCTTTGATGCATTTTCATTTTCAGTTTTAATGTAACATTTATCTAACTTAGCTCCGTCGTTTGTCAGCTGCAGGTTTTAAGGAAGCAAAAGAGTAACGTTTTTGGTAATGGTGTTAGCGTGCCTCAACACCAGTAAGCCTCGGGTCTTCCATAACCCTCATAGTTCTCTTGGACGGTGGTTGAAGTGGTTCTACTTATCGAGACTCGTCATTTTCTCTATCGCTGTTGTTAGTTGAGGAAATTTCGAAACATGCTTTGAGATTCTTGTTTTTCGTTGAAAGGTTCTTGGTTTCTATAAGTGTAAATTTGTGAGACCGACTAGAGCTATGGCTCGTCGATGTCCTAGTGTTGGCCCGGTTTTGCAACCAGGCTTAGTGCTATGGGCACCTGCTAACTAGTAGCAGCAGTTTCAATAGAATTAAACAAGAAACTAATCTAAACTAAACTAATCATGGATCTATGCAAGAATATAAGCAAATAGTGTAAACATTTAAAAAACAAGAACAAGAAAATATTAAAGAATGAATTTGTATTGAAAAGTGGGGGGCAAGCAAGTGCTTGCGATAATACATTCAATGGTGAAAGTTGATGTTGAGCAACTCCCAAGATGAGTAGCTCCAAGCTCCAAGAGGTCTCCTTCTCCAAGGTTGCTTACAATGGCCAAAATGCTCAAGGAAGATTTCGGCAGCATGAGGATGAGATAATGGATGGATCTGAAATGAGGAGCCCCTACCACCTTTTTATAGGTTTTGGTGGTGGGGAATACCATTTGTGGTTTTGTAGAAACCAAATGGTATTGACCAACATGGATTAGGTACTTTTCCCTCCTTTTTCCTTTTTTGAATAAAATTAATATTTTTATTCCTTTTTTAATATTTTTGGGAATTTGGACCCTTTTTTAGGGTTTTTTATGCTTTTTTAGGAAAAATAATCTTTTTTAATGGAAAAAGGGGTGTACTTAGGTCTTTTGGTGACCTTTTGTTGGTTTCAGAGGCTCAGATGGTGAAAAAGTGGACAAATGGGTCATGTGAATAGGGAAATGAGCTAGTGAGCACTTTTTGGGTGTTAACAGATTGCCCCCTGATGTATGAGGGCAGGAGCTCATCGTATGGCCGATAGACATCATAGTTCATTTGTCTTTTTCTGGGGTTTTAAGGGAGAGAAGAGACCGGTTGGAGACTGGAGCCACGGCCCTTGGAAGATGCAAAAACAAAAAATATTACATGGCCTCAATATGAATGAGGTATAATCTCTGATATTGGACGAGGCGGGCATTCCCATGCTCGTCTCAGGGCATATACATAACAATTAGTCCCAAGAAGGGGGATCTAATACATAAAGAATCTACTGATACATCATAATGGTCCAGGGGGGACATTATTTTGGGATATACTCTTGATCATAACTAATCTCAATAACTGATACACTGGAATAACTGGTGAACTGCTGGAACTGAAGGTGTCCAACATCTGTAGGGACGTAATGACTGTGAGCCATCTCTGGGAAGTATCTGTAACTGTATACTCGAGGGAGTATAAAACTGGGGTACATCTGAATACTGTCGCCATACGCAACCCGGATATCTATAGGAACAGTGTAACTGGTTGTATCCATAGGTAGACTCTCAAATGTGGAGGAGTCAGAAGGTATCTGGGGTCTTCGACTAATAAGTGAACGAACCGATTCCCTGTGCGAGTCTCAACGATGCGATCAAGGTGTTGAAGTCTAGCATGTGAGAAACAACCATTTGGAGAGGCAATGAGGATTCCTCTCGAAATGATTCATAGGCACTCATCATAAATGGTAATGAGTCCAAGACACAGGGACCTCTAGGTCTATCCTCTGGAATAAATGTGGTTGACGTCAACAGAGGGAGACCAGCAACTAATAAGGCAATGATGGTTCCTTGATAGGAGCGCGAGGTGTAGAACTGAAGTGTGGTAGTACTGATGGTAGGAATGACATACTTGTGGGGATGGGAAGTAACTGGGGTCATATAGTGGGTAGACTCAAACTTCCTTTGTTCAGAGCATGATGACATGGTTGACCTGGCAGCATAGGGAACTGATTGTAGGTGTGGGGACCATTGCTTTGACTGAATGGTATATATTGACTCTGGGGGGGGGGAGGACGAGCTGATAGGTGTTGTCGAGGGATTTTCAAGGTAACATACTGCAGAATACTCTGAACAAAGGCGACCAAAATGGGGAAGCTTCCATATGATTAGATGTGATCTGTCGTGGCGCCAAGAGGCACCATTGATTCCTTCTTCGTAGTTTTTAATGAGCTCCAAGAAGGGATAAAAGTGTGCTCTGAAATGTTACGGTCCTGTGGATTTTGTGAGCCCAGGACGGCTCATGCTCATGGTTGCTTTCATGTTTAGAGAGTCTGAAAACGGTAAGTGGACTCTATTGGTGTTTCTTTTTCGTAAGTTTAGTCTCCAAGGCCCGAAAAAGCATAAAATGATGCGGATGGAGAACTCTTCTAGCCGATGTGACTAGAGTATACCTTTTTCGTAATTAGTCTACGAGGTCCGGAAAAGGGGTAAACTTATACCAGGTAGACGCTCTTTCAGATACGTTTAGCGAGCATGAAAGGAAGCAAGATTGCTCGGTGATCTTTTCATTGTTTTAGGAGTCAGAAAAGAGCTTAACAAAAACTCCCTTAGTGCCTTTTTCGTAAAAAGGGATTGCTCGGCCCGAAAAAAGGGATTAAATTATACCGAACAAAAATGGATAGATGGGAGCGAGAAAATGTCTCAAGCGTCATCATGTGTGTGGGATATTGGATCCGGTGACACAAAGATTGTCAAAAAGGGGCTGCGGTTTTATGGCCCGCAAACCGAGGCAATGACAGGGCATTTTGCAAAAAATGGCCAAAAAGTATGGGCGTGAGAGCGAGAAATGATCTCAAGCATCATCACAAGCGTGAGAAACTGAATCTGGAAATATAAAGATGGTTGACTACGGAGGATGGCGGATGTGGCACGCAAACCGAGGCGACGAGGGGGCATGGAAAAAATGCCCAAAAAATCTAGGCGTGAGAGCGAGAAATGATCTCAAGCATCATCACGAGTGTGGAAATATGAATCCGGCAGTGCAAATGGTGCGAAAAATGGACGTCATAAGGACTCCGGAATGGTCAAAGCAAATAACTAGGTTAAAAAATTACTGCAAATAAAGGTGAGCCCACCAAGCCAATAATGCAGTGGTGGGGAGAAATGATGACCCGCGGGGGGAAATACTATCTGCATAAAATCAACTCAAATATACAAGTGACACGTGACCTCAAAAATGGTTGAGATCACGAATATGAAAAAGTGGGCAGGGTTAAGGACCTGCCCCCATGCTATGTGCATGGGGTTTGTGATTGTGGATCACATATGTGTTGGTTTGAACGATGGGCTCATTGAGGTGTTGAGATAGAGATGATGGGGAAGGTTCAAAATGATTGATCATGCCCCCTATCTCAGGGTCGAGGTAATCTATTATGCCCCCTAACTCAGAGGTGTCAATGTGGTGCAGATGTTGTCTCAGAGAGAGATCAATAGGGCATTGAGCAACTGCTGGCGGGGTGTTATACCATGAGGCTGTGGGCTGTGGTGGCATACTTAAGTGATGATATGATGATGGGGGATTCCCTTTGTGGGGTGGAATATGCGGGTTGTTGGGGCATGTGTTCTGAGGATATTGGGTGCTGCTGCGCCACATCGTATGTCTGGGGGACAAACGATGATGGTGGACTCTGTTCTCTGGGGGACTTATTATGCCTGGGGGCAGATGTTTCTGGCTGGTGTCCAGAGAGATCTGGACAAGGCCATTCGAGAGGGAGGTGAGTTCTGTTATGCCTCCTTCCTATGTTGTTTTTTCTTTGAGCGCTTGCCGACCTTGCGGCCACGGGTACCCATTCGTGCTGGTCTGGTGAGTGAGCCTCGCATGATGCGGTGGGGGCAGATGATGCCTCGTGGCGGCGGTGGTGTCCGTGGTTTCTTCACTGTGGATTTTTATGAGCAGTGGGAGCAGATGCCCCTGCTGATTGAGGACTACCCTTATGCCGGCATGGACTATCGAGGCGACCCCGAGATGCCTCGTGCCCCAGGACAGGCCTGGAGTTTAGACGGTATGTTTTGTGTTTTATTTTATACTATATCATGTGTTGTTTGATTTATCAGTCTATGATTATAGAAGCATATGATGGTTTATTTGCATTGTGCAGATGTTGGGCCTGTACCACCGGCTGACTACGTGGCTCGTCAGGGGCAGGCGATGGTGGTCGCTCATCCACCTGCAGCGGTACCACCTCCACGTGGTGGAGGATTTGCGGCTCGTGGGAGAGGGGTTGGCCCTCGAGATGATGCCATAGAGGGTGTCAGACAGACCTTCGACCGGATCCTAGCTGGACTCCCCGAGGATGGTTGGAGAGACCTGGATCGGGATATTTTGGAGGGTTGCTTCAGTGTGCCACCTGAGTGGCGGTCGCTCTTGTTGAGGACAGCAGTGTTTGTGGCAGGGCACAGGGGTGGTGCTCGGGATGTCCCGGCAGAGCCGGCTCAGATGAGGATCCGTCTATGGGGTGACCCAGCGGAGCCAGCGGAGGAGGCGCTAGAGGAGCGCAGAGTTCGGGCTCGCCATGACCCGGCGGGGCCAGCAGAGGAGGAGCCGGAGGAGCCTAGGGATCCTGATGAGTAGATGATATTGTATCTGCCCCCAAATGCTGATGTGCATATGGGGAAGCATTTTTTGTACGATTGATGTCTTTTTTGTATATTGGGTGCTGAGGGCACCTATGACATGTTGACTATCATGGTTTATATATATATGTGTATATATATTTGGATATATTGTCGTGTATGCACGTGGATGCACATTTTTGTCTCTTGTATATGCCCGTGGAGGCACATGTTATGCACGTGGATGCATTATTTTGTTATTCGTATATGCCCGTGGAGGCACATGTTATGCACGTGGATGCATTATTTTGTTATTTGTATATGCCCGTGGAGGCACATGTTATGCATGTGGATGCATTTTGTTTATGTATATGCCCATGGAGGCACATGTTATGCACATGGATGCACATTTTGGTTATGAGATGATGTGATTGGTGTGCCAATCGAGGACATTGTTGGCCATATGGTCTGCTATACTATTGAGGTGTCTTGGGACATGTGTGAACGAAATGGATTCAAACTGTCTAACCATTTGTTTAGTGCGCAGGAATTTTTTGAAAAGACAGGGATCGCTTACCTGGTAATCATTGTTGAGCTGGGAAACTAGGAGCTGTGAGTCCAAGAAAACGTTGAGGTGACGGATGCTCATTTGGAGAGCTGCGGCCAGGAGACCGGTCACGGCATCGTACTCAGCTTGGTTATTGGTGGTGGCACCTAAACATACTCCGTCAATGTGAATTAACTCATGTGAAGGGGAGTATATTACCCAAGCTGCGGAGGCGACATTGGGAGACCAACGGCTTGCACCATCCGCGAAACCGACGTAGCAGAGTGGAAGAGGATCCATCTTCAATGGTGAAGGTTGATGTTGAGCAACTCCCAAGATGAGTAGCTCCAAGCTCCAAGAGGTCTCCTTCTCCAAGGTTGCTTACAATGGCCAAAATGCTCAAGGAAGATTTCGGCAGCATGAGGATGAGATAATGGATGGATCTGAAATAAGGAGCCCCTACCACCTTTTTATAGGTTTTGGTGGTGGGGAATACCATTTGTGGTTTTGTGGAAACCAAATGGTATTGACCAACATGGTTTAGGTACTTTTCCCTCCTTTTTCCTTTTTTGAATAAAATTAATATTTTTATTCCCTTTTTAATATTTTTGGGAATTTGGACCCTTTTTTAGGGTTTTTTATGCTTTTTTAGGGAAAATAATCTTTTTGAGTGGGAAAAAGGGGTGTACTAAGGTCTTTTGGTGACCTTTTGTTGGTTTCAGAGGCTCAGATGGTGGAAAAGTGGACAAATGGGTCATGTGAATAAGGGAATGAGCTAGTGAGCACTTTTTTGGTGTTAACACCTGGTATAATGGGTTCTTTTGGAACTGCTGTAAACTTGGGATAAACCCTTATTTTAATTTTGTTTGCAATCAATTTTGAAAACCTTCGTTCTGAGAAACCACAATTCCAATGGTTAAGTTTTCAAATGAGCCGTGGGCTCAATCACTATGTAAAAGATACTTCTTTCCTCGGAAATAATTTTGCATGCTAAAGTATAATGGTTCAAAGTCTGTGTAAAACAACTTCATGTTGAAGGTTACTACAATGTCTTTCGAGCTAGATTAGGGTTTTTAGATATCGTTGATGATAAGGGTTCTGTGTATAACTAAACTCCAACCTTGAGATGGAAATGTATGTTAACTTTTCGTAAGAGTCTGTGTGGCTTGTCTTGATACTGAAGGTTGATAATATGTGTTCTTATTTTTCAATGTTTGAAATCTAAAAAGAGTAAAGGTTGAACTGAGATTTTTAAAAGTGTTTTTCAAAGAAAACAGATAGGGTCAAACCCTAAATCGGTTTCGTTTCCAGGTTTGAAAAGAGTATAAAGTTTTGTTGTAAAACAATAAAAGAAAAAGTATGAATCTAGCTAGGGTTTTCTGTTTGATACAAGACTCAGATTCACATCAATCACAATTAATGTTAGTAGATCTAAAAGAGAGAAATAAATACATGTTGATAATAGTAGTGTTTAGTAATTTCTTATCATTTGTTAAATTTATAGATAATACATCCTTACTATAGTAAGTGAAAGCAATGTGAGTGTATAGTGCAGAAAATCGTGAAGACTGTGTAAATTACAATTCTGTCTATAATTTAATTTCTATGCATATAATGCTGATGAAGTAATTTCAATGAAACTGTATGTGAAAAAAATACATGAATATAAAATCTGTGTGAAAAACTATTGTTTTCCATCTTATTATAAAGAATGTTTTATTCAATGTTAGCAGTCTTAAAACAATATACAGTATGTAATTTATCTACCTTCCATGGACATAATTTATATGTAAAGCAGGATGATTGCTCAAGAATTATTTATTGACCGATTGTCATATAATTGAGAAATATTATATATACTAATTATTATACAGACCCTCCTACAATTATTTAACTTAGGAACAGAGAACTGATACATATAAGATTATTATCTATCTATCGAATTCAATGGCAAATTTTGCCTATCTTCTAATTTATTTTAATTTGCATATCTCTACTAGAGTACGATGCTGCCAAACAGCATGTGGAAAAATGGGTATATTGATTTATCAATTTAACTTTAAACTTAAACATTTCCAGAATTAGAATTCTTTTCGAAAGCAAGTAAATAGAATAATACTAGATCACAGAACAGAATTATTTACTAAGAATAAGTTAGGAAATCTTTTAAGAACCTGAGAAACTCTGTAGGGAAACAAACAACTCAGGAAGACTGTTCCACCCAACCAAACTCCTGAAAATAGTCAAATACTGTCTTAGGACCCCCGAGCCTGTTCGCTGAACCACCAGGAGGAAGAAACTTCAGGAATTAGGACTTCTTCTTGTTGTAGCAATAATCTTCTAAATATTCAATAGGTAGCAGTCCAAAAAGACTTGCTCCTACAACTGTGTTTCTCCTCAGTAAATAAGCAAAACTCAGTTTTCAATCACCACTAACCTCCCTTATTCGAATCTCTCTTGAAATCACATGATTTACAAGAGGAAAATATTCTGCAGAAATATTGATTAAGGGTTGCCTGCCCAATTCGAATTCGCCTATATAGGCTGCCTAGGCCTTTTCAAATGTTATTGGTTCATTAAATGAGCTGCCTGCTCACTCCCTCCACCTGGGGGATAATGCCCTATTTTAGGGAAAGTTGTCCCATAACCAACAGTTAGTGGTGTGATGTAATTGATGCCATGTGTCCCATACCTTCCAACAACTTCCATTCCTCCTAGTGGGTCAGTGAACACTCATTCAACAGTCCTCTTGAGTGTTTGTCTCCTAATTAATTTATTTAAATAATAATATTCAGTAATTACATTCATCCATGATCAAAACTGATCATAATTACAAAACTTGTAATTAAAATTAATCATAAAGTATTTTCGCAAATAAATAATAATGTTCAGAAATTTGGGTAGGTGACATCTAAATGCCTGGACAGATTTTTTATGACTTCCCGATCAAGACAGCATCCATTTCAACTATATCAATTCTCATTAAATCCGGTGCACCACACTTTTGTACTCAGGATGTCTGATGAGGAGGAAGAAAAGCAAATCGCCCATTCCTGTATCTTGCAATAAAGATAACATGCAGCGAAGAACTAAAACAACCAATCCATTCTCAAGAGACCAATGTTTCCCTTATGTCAAAGTATTGAAATGTTGGCTCTAAAACACTTCAAACTGTAGTGCTTCCTTGGGTTAATATCACCATACTTTGGATGCAGATTTGAACCCACACCTTAGGTGCATCCTCTTTTTCCCTTATTGAATGAAGCACCACCTAATCTAGGTGTTATTGAGTATATACTGCTCGGCCAACCCATCATTGAAGAGAACGAAGAAGAAAAACCCATCAATCTTTGCTTGGTTGGTGATCCGAGAATCTCTTCCTTTTGACATCTGTAGCATCTTCAACAGTTTGCAATTTCTTTAATCGCGTGGGCCTTAGGTTGTTTAGGATACCACTCTTTGTGCGTGCGACATGCCCACATGGTGACACATGAAATGGTGGTTTCGCCATTACACTGTCCTTATTCCTTATCTCCTGAGCATTTGGATGGTGCGATGTGCACCGTGAGTCTTTGATTCCTCTTTCAGTGTAGCTCTCCAGATTTGCAATAGAGCCACATTACTTGCTCAATGATTTCAGCGTGCCATCTAAACACTGTAGGGCGTGCATGGTGGCAGATCTCGTGGCCTCCCCCACCATGTGACCTGGCACTCAACATCAAAATGTTGGCTGGAACATTCGTCCACTACTTACATTTTCCAATATTAATTATTGGGGATTTATCCCACATGCAAACCAAAACTATTATTCCCACTCCTTATATATTGCATTACTTATATCATATCTCAAGTAACAAACAAAGGAGGAACTGATGTTGTGGATGATGGAGTAATAGAGTATGCATGTGGCCCTCTTGGCTTGGAGCTTGGTCCCATGGTGGTGTAGCCCTTGGAGTTGGGCGCTAATACATTCTGTTCCATCTTTAATCAAAGCTTTGGCCCACCATTAAAATATCAAAAAGAACCTTAACGCCACTTCATAAGGCCTACACTTGGCTTTATTGCAAAAATTAAAACCTTCATGAAGCCAAAACTTAGGCTTAATATATTAAAGCTTTTCTCTATAGTAGCTTTTGACCTTAGGCTATAATATTTTATACAAAATTAAAATCCTTAACTTCTAGTTTTCACAAGATAAAAATAGATTTGTAAGCCCAAGAATTACCAAATTGAAGGTTTTTTCCTTTTGCAACCTTGATACCTTATGCCGGAGGAAAAATTCCTCTTCTTGACCAATCTTGAAACATCTTCCATTAAAATGTTCTATTTTCCACCGTCAACATTGCCAGAAGAATATTAATCACAAAAATTTATTTGAGTGCTAACAACTAGCTCCAGCCGGGGATGCTATCCTCCCTATGAGGTAGCAAAGAACCCCATAGACCAAGTGCCTGATCCATTGGGAGGATCCCAACCCTAACAACTACAACCTGCAACTTGCAACCTGTCCTTCATCTAAAAACTGCAACTGAAAACCCGAAACTTAAAAACATACTGAAATTTTCTGAACATGCTGCAAACTGAATTGTAAAACAATACTGTACCTACTAAAAAATGCTTTCCCAGCAAACTTATTCCTCCTACCTATCTTACTTTACTGAAATGCAATTGTTGAATGAAATGACACAAAAGTGCCAATGAAACCAATCTAGTAACTAGCCAGTTGCTCGGACCTTGCTTACACTCCCTTTGAGCAAGCAGAAGATAAGCCACTCCAAAAATCCATCGATAACGAGCTCATGTCTCGCAACTCTTTCAATTTGACCTGCAAGAATACTTGGCTGCTAATCCATGAGAATGCATGGGTAAGGGTGACTTTCTGCTACCAGAATGTTGACTGTACCTCCCTCTAGTATGAGAAGCTCAGGTTCTCTCCTTGGCATGCTATCTATCTTGGATTCATACCCATCCACATTATGATCTAAAGCATCCTCAAACAACAAACACCCTGCAAATCCATTAAACATGGCAACTCTATCTCTTTGATGAAAGAACAGAGTGTCTAATAGTTGATTTCCTTGCGAAGGATTGTCATCACAAATGTTTTCCCTTAAAGGAACTTCCTGCATAGCACCATTAATCTCATGACTGTCATCATTTAAACATAGGTATTCATTTTCAATACTGGAAGAAATCTCATTCACATATTCAGGGCTATATGAACACTGCAAATTTGTATTAGTGGGGGTTGTAGCATGACTCTGTAACAGCTGATCTATTTCTTCTTCAGTTAAAAGAGGAGGTGGTCTGTGCATTTTCTGAATCAAACAACTATTGCTTTCTTTCTCTTCTGCAGATTAATGATGATGCTGAATGTATTCTTCATTTGTATACAAAGGAGAAGATGACTCATCATTTGTTTCTGAATAGAGCTCATGGGAATCTACTATCATTTCTTCATTGATTTTATCTACAGCTAGCTTCTCTTGATCATCATGGCCATGGACTTGCAAAGAAAAATGATAAAATGCTTCAGACAGGTCTTCATCATTCATATTTTCCAGATCTTCATTAATACTTTCAAGGTACTGTATGAAATCCTCAAAGTGACCATAGAAATTTTCCACTAAAGACAAAGATGGAAAATACCCTTCATAATGCTCATAAAATTCTATGTGAAAATATTTTAAAGAAAACAAGCTGCCAAGTCTCAAACCTTCATACCAATCCCCTTATTTGCCTTCTAAAGAAGCCATGAACATCTTCATAAGACAATCCTCATGAAATCTAATCTTCAGCTTGTGTACATGTATATGAAATTTGATTAAATGTAAAGCAGCATTATCACTGTCTTCATCTCTGAATTTAGGCAAGTAGGTTTGCTAATCTACTTTAGGAATTTGATTCAGAAAACCAGGAATATGAGACCTACTTAAAGGAGCATACCTTCTTGACAATGAAGTCATCTTGAAATACTGGAGCTGCAAATTCTAATTTGAAGATTGAGGAGACCAGCCTGTGAAACAATGCAACACTAGATTTCTTTAATGTGGAGTCGCCATGAGACTTTCGACATCTCAATTCTGATATAAGGTCATCGATCTTCCTAGTGGAGTCACCTTCGCACTGGAAATTTGATGAGTGGAGTCGCCAGGTGAATGATACAACCTTTTCAATGTCTAACTACTGTTCACAATCAACACTCACATCTGAAACCTTTGTCCTTCTCCCAGGGATGATAAGACAATTACTCCCCGGCAACGGCGCCAATTTGTTAACACCAAAATTGACCCCTACGGTTGCGAATAGGGTAATTCTGGGTAACCACTAACCAATCTTTGGTTTATGCTACTAACCCAGCACAAACAGAGAGGGCTCCCTCTATAAACTCACAGAAAGCTGAAAATCATCAAGATTGTCAATAATGAAGAAAACCACCAGCATTCACATTCAATATATTCAATTAAAACAGGTGTAGAAGATCGGATTTCTGCTGTGACAAATTGCTTAAAATCTTGGTAAGAGAATCAAAAGGGAAAATATTGGGCAATGGAGTCAAAACATAACATCTAATACAAAAAACAGTGCTGATGCATGAGACATTTAAACAGGGGCAAGGTAGCCACCCACGCATAGTCAAAGAGCTTTAATTGGTGAAATAGAAGAGGAATGAACAGTCCATCAGCATTGGGCATCTAACAAGGATGAATCCTATGCCAACTTTAGCAGAAATTGGTGGTGAAATGCTTGAAATGAAATGAGCAGGGCACCATTAATGTGAATCCCATTCAGATGCAACACTTATCCAAGCATGAGAGAAATTTAACATAATGAAATACAAAGAAAGAGATACAAATTAACATGGGAAAAGGAAAAGACAGACTACAAGAAAAGATAACACAGGAATCTCTTCTAATAATCCAGCTTCAAACACTACATATGTATTAAGAATAAGTGTTCCAAAACAGAGCTGAGCTCTCCCAGGATTCATCCAATTGATTTTCTCACCCTTAATTCTTCTATTACAAATATTATATAGCTTCCTGGAGCCTCATGCTCCACCTAATCCTAACATAAAATAGTTGCAAGTTTGAGTGAGAGATCATCAATACAACTCTGACACCTATCTTTTCAAAACAGAAATGAAGAGATATGCCTAACTGCTTTTTACATCTAGCAACATTTTTCACTAAATGACAAATTATTTCAAATAAAAGACAAAAGATATTTCAGACGTCGTCCAGGTGGCTGCCCCTCTAAGTGACCGCCTTCCATTTAGTTCTTCAAATCCTTCATTTATGTTTATCTTTTGATTGCCAGTTGATGTACCATTTTAATCTTTAGATTACTCCTTCGATTTCCAGTGAACTTCATTTCAAGAGATGTGATGGTAGCTGCAAAAAATTGTCCAATGCCACACATTCTTTATAGTTCACTCCACGACTGTCAATTTTGTTGCAAGAGCTGCCCTCAACCCTTTCATAGTAATATTTGCAAAACTAGGCCGTGACTGAAAAGGGGCCAAAAATCATTCCATCTTCCTCCTTACTTTCCAACGACCTAGGTGAGGGTCTTAATATAGCTCATTAGTGATTTTGTTCCTCATAAGGTTACCCTCAATAAAATCCATGACAATGAGCCAACTCTCATAATCGCAGCCGGGCAGTAGAATGATCTCCTTTGGCTTGACCAAACGCCTCAATCTCCAAAGGACCCACGGCTTCTATCATGGTCTGAAAACCTTTCTTTAAATGCCTGGACATATTTTTGATGACTTCCCGGTCAAGACAACAGCCATTTCAACTGTATCAATTCTCATTAAAGCCGGCGCACCACACTTTTGTACTCAGGAAGTCTGATGAGGACGAAGAAAAGCAAATCGCCCATTAATGTATCTTGCAATAAAGATAACATGCAGCGAAGAACTAAAACAGCCAATCCATTCTCAAGAGACCAATGTTTCCCTTATGTCAAAGTATTGAAATGATGGCTCTAAAACACGTTATACTGTAGTGCTTCCTTGGGTTAATATCACCATACTTTGGATGCAGATTTGAACGCACGCCTTAGGTGCATCCTCTTTTTCCCTTATCGAATGAAGCACCACCTAATCTGGGAGTCGCTGAGGATATACTGCTCAGCCAACCCATCATGGAAGAGAACGAAGAAGAAAACCCCATCAATCTTTGCTTGGTTGGTGATCCGAGAATCTCTTCCTTTTGACATCTGTAGCATCTTCAACAGTTTGCAATTTCTTTAATCATGCTGGCGAATGCAAGAGAAACATCCTTTGTTTCCAAAACCCTGAAAACTCTTATCTCGTCGTGCATCGCCAGACGAATCCTCCCCACGTTGACCACCAATGCTCCGGGCCTCAGAATATGCAGTCAAAACCCTTGAAGAGATTGCCACCGGAATCTATTGGAAGACAAAGAAAAAATATCTGCCTGCGGAGGCTTCCTCAATCATTGGTTTGGTTAGGATTGTTTTGACGAACCTGGCATCTCCAGAGTTTGGCTGAAATCAACGCTGAAGACACCACCTTCATGCTTTCCTCCGCTCACTACCAAATATCTCCCCTACAAACCCATTAACTGAATATGAAACTGAGTTTTGGGCCACTGGAGGAAGAACAAGCTCATGGTCGGCTGCTTTCGTTTCCCAAAACTTATTTCATGCCCCAGTGCAGTGGACACGCTTTTTTCTTCGGCTATCCATGCTCCCAACACAACGGCGAATTCTTCGGGCTTTGGACAGAGGCGTCTTCCTAGGGTTTTTTGGAGCTTGAGGTTTCGATCAAATAAAACAAACCATAGAACTGGGACCACCTTTATATTGTTTCCAAAATGTGGTATCGCGCGGGCCTTAGGCTGTTTAGGATACCACTCTTTGTGCGTGCGACATGCCCACATGGTGACACGTGAAATGGTGGTTTCCGCTTTGCACCGGCCTTATTCCTTATCTCCTGAGCATTTGGATGGTGCGATGTGCACCGTGAGTCGTTGATTCCTCTTTTAGTGTTGCTCTCCCGATTTGCAATAGAGCCACATTACTTGCTCAATGATTTCATCGTGCCATCTAAACACTGCAGGGCATGCATGGTGGTAGATCTCGTGGCCTCCCCCACCGTGTGACCTGGCACTCAACATCAAAACACTGGCTGGAACATTCGTCCACTACTTACATTTTCCAATTTTAATTCTTGGGGATTTATCCCACATGCAAACCAAAACTATTATTCCCACTCTTTATATATTGCATTGCTTATATAATATCTCAAGTAATAAACAAAGGAGGATCTCGTGTCGTGGATGATAGGGGATGCGTGTTTACCTCTTGGCTTCGCGCTTGGTCCCATGGTGGTGTAGCCCTCAAGGTTGGGCGCTAATATATTTTGTTCCATCTTTAATCGAAGCTTTGGCCCACCATTAAAATATCAAAAAGAACCTTAGCGCCACTTCATAAGGCCTGCACTTTTGTTCCATCTTTAATCGAAGCTTTGGCCCACCATTAAAATATCAAAAAGAACCTTAGCGCCACTTCATAAGGCCTGCACTTGGCTTTATTGCAAAAATTAAAACCTTCATGAAGCCGAAACTTAGGCTTAATATATTAAAGCCTTTCTCTATAGTAGATTTTGACCTTAGGCTATAATATTTTATACAAAATCAAAAGCCTTAACTTCTAGTTTTCACAAGATAATGAAGCCGAAACTTAGGCTTAATATATTAAAGCCTTTCTCTATAGTAGATTTTGACCTTAGGCTATAATATTTTATACAAAATCAAAAGCCTTAACTTCTAGTTTTCACAAGATAATGAAGCCGAAACTTAGGCTTAATATATTAAAGCCTTTCTCTATAGTAGATTTTGACCTTAGGCTATAATATTTTATACAAAATCAAAAGCCTTAACTTCTAGTTTTCACAAGATAATGAAGCCGAAACTTAGGCTTAATATATTAAAGCCTTTCTCTATAGTAGATTTTGACCTTAGGCTATAATATTTTATACAAAATCAAAAGCCTTAACTTCTAGTTTTCACAAGATAATGAAGCCGAAACTTAGGCTTAATATATTAAAGCCTTTCTCTATAGTAGATTTTGACCGTAGGCTATAATATTTTATACAAAATCAAAAGCCTTAACTTCTAGTTTTCACAAGATAAAAATAGATTTGTAAGCCCAAGAATTACCAAATTGAAGGTGTTTTCCATTTTCCTTATATGTTTAGTTGTACTATGTAAAAATCCTCTGCATTTACTAGATTACATCCACAAGATTGTTCATAATCCAATTAATTACCAAAATAATTCAACAAATGAATCCAGTTAAAGTTTATTTCAATATATATCTCTAACATTTATAAAGTGTGAGCCCCTATCATGCATGGGCATAGTCTATTTTCACCCTAGTATACCTCTATGATTAATGTGAAAAAATGGTGACGATATCGGGGAGCGCATTTGAAGAAAATATTTCCTCGGATACAACATTGAAGAATATTTGATGTTTGCGTGGTGAAGCAGAGCAAACATTATTGGTTGAATTTTTCACCCGGTGACTTCATTGGATCAAGCTAGATCATGGTAAGGGACATACAAGATCAAATCCTCAATCAAAAGAGTTCTTGAGAATTCTTGACTCTCGAACTCAATAGAGGAACATATGTTCATGTCAAGGGAGAGGTATTCCTATTTTTAATTCAACTTTGATATCTCCTATAGTAGATAGTCAAGAAATACTTGATGATTTAAATGATCTTGAAAATCCTCATAATATCCCTGAAACTCCTTTAAATCCATATTTAGAACCTTAGTTTACATCTTCAACACTATCTACTAGCACATCTAGCCCTGATCAGTCCTCTTTTCAACCTCAAAGGACTAAACTTGCACCTTAGTCTCATAATACTATCTTACAACACCTAAATATGGATGAAAGAGGACATGGAGGTCCACCCCCTGCTATAAATCCTTGGATAGCTGCCAGGTTTGGCCTCTGAATTTGCCAAATAAACTTCATGATATGCCTGATAGTTACCTAAAGATATTACCTATGTACGATGGAGAAAAATATATTACAAAAGAAGACCATATGTCTAAGTTCCAAACATTTACAGATAACCTCCTCATCGAACATGATGATGTATATATGAATCTCTTTGTCCAAACCTTAGAAGGTGAGGTGAGGAAATGGTTTAGAGTCCTTCCAACCAATTCTTTAAATTCATGGCCTGCTTTAGAACAAGCATTCATGAAAAAATGGGGAGAAAAGAGGGATCACTTATATTACCTCACTGAGTTTGCAACTTTAAAAAGGAAGAATGGAGAAATAATGAGTGAGTTCTATAAAATATTCAATAAGATTAACAAAAGAATTCCTCAAGATATAAAACCTTCACAAGCAGTTATCAAATTTACTTATGTAGGATCTCATGAGTCTGAATTTGTCATGATTCTTAGAGAAAGAAGCTATGCTACTCTTTTGAGCATGCAAGATGATGATCTTGATGCGGAAGGCAACATGATAGCCTCAGGAAAGTTGAAACATAGACAAGAATTTGATAAAAATAAGCCTAAAGAAGAGGTTGGTACATCCAGTAAAAATAAAGTGGATCAAAATGAAAAGATTGAGGATATTTCTAGGGTATTAAGAGGTCTATATAATAAGCTCAACAGACTTGAAGTTGAAGGAAATAATCAGAATAGAAATCCTCAAGGTATGTGACAGAGGAATCCAAACTAGTATAGAAGACCTTTTAAACCTCATATTTTGAATTGAGAAAGGAGAAATGAAGATCCTCCTATACAACCCCCAATTAGATAAAATGATGCATATCATGTTATAGATATCTCTCCTGATGAAGAATACATAGAGCCTCTAGAATAAATACTTTGGATGCATGATGAAAATGATGTGATACACCTGAATCAAGAGGAGTATGAGAGATCTCCGCATGCATATGTATACCAAAATGATCCCAAAACATAGAAAATATACTTCCTAAGAACTAGGAATTATTATGGAAATCAACCTCAAAATCCTGCTCCTAAGAAAGTGTTGAAAGAGCCTAAGACTGTCAAAGATATTGATAATTCGGTCCGTCTGGAAAATCCTTCTTCTGTCCAAAATAAATTTGATGCCACATCCTCCCCAGGAGTAAAGTTTACACCTCCTGTCGTCCAAAAGAAAGTTGATATTTCCCAGCATAAAAGAGCAGAGCCTGAAAAGAAAGAATTTGAGAATTCCTCCCAGCCTTTTGTTTTTGAACATGAGCTATCCAAGATTAGAATTCCTATTCCACTGTCAGAACTTGTTCAAAATATTTTCTATTCTAAACAAATTGAAAAATTCCTCAAGTTAAATAATCTCAATCCTAAATTTGATCGTCTAAATCTTGTTGATGAAAGTCCTGCTATTGAAGTTGGGCCTCCTGTAGAATAGGAGAATAATGATTATACCGACCCCCATTCTACATAACTTTGAGCCTACATGGAAATCTCTTGCATAATTGTATGTCAGAATCAGGGGCCTCCCATAATTTGATGCAAAAATTAATCATGGAAGAGATGTGGTTAGAAGTCACTAAACCTTATCATGCCTTATACAATTTTGACTCTAAACCAGTGAAATGTGTAGGCATGATCAAAGACCTAGTAGTAACTTTATCTAAACTGCCACCCAAGAGTATTTTACTAAATGTTGTAGTGGAAGATGTACCTCCAATATATGACATGTTGTTGTCAAGAACATGTGCAAAGAAAATGGGGGGAACCATGAAAATGGACATGAAATTTTCCACTATGCCCTTATTTGCAAGAGAAACAATAAGATTGTACAAAAAAGATAGATATTCTTATGCACTCAGTCATCCTGACAGCTCCATAAATTACCCAATATATAATATTGAAGAGGATATGGGATTTCGCATGCTAACTGCAGGAGAAGGTTACAATGAAGAGCCTCTTATGTTGATAGATGTCCAAAATCCAGACCCTACACAAGATCATATATGGGATATTCATTTTGATTGGTCTTTTACAAGCGAGGAAGTAGAAGTTGGAGTAGTACTCACTTCATTAAAGAAAGAAGAGTTTCCATTTTCATTCAAATTAAATTTTGAAACCACAAACAATGTGGTTGAATATGAAGCATTCATTTTGGGTTTAGAAGCCGCTAGAAGGATGGGTATAACACAAATCTCTATTTTTGGAGATTTAGAGCTCATTGTACAACAAATTAAAGGCATATATCAAACCAAACATCCTAGGATGAGAGCCTATAGGAATTAGGTGTGGGACCTAATAGACAATTTCTTTCAAGCTTTTAATATAATAGCTATTCCAAGGGAAAAGAATCAAAATGAAGATGCACCACCAATAGCAGCAAGCACATTCAATCCTCCTACTAAATTCAAAGTAAAACTTAAGGTAGAAAGGATTTATAGACCTTTAGTCCTTGATAATACAAAACACTGGCAGGGGTTTGAAGATGACCTGTAGATCAAGAAATTTTTAGAGTTAATTGATTAATTTTCTAATACTTACATTGATCAAGAAAAAGACATGGATGAAAGTGAAGACAGTCGGGAAGAGGAAAGTGCAGACAGTCAGGAAGAGGAAAGTGCAGACAGTCAGGAAGAGAAAAGTGCAAACATGAAGTTAAGCCACAAGGTAGCAGACCATAAAATAGTTTAGCTAAAGAGCAACTTCATCCCGAAAGGACTAGTTCCTTTAGAGAGGCTATTTGATAAGAATGATGTCACTCATAATCCCACAATTCAACCAAAAGAAGAGGATGTGGAAGAAGTGAATGTTGGCACTCATGAAGATCCCAACAACATCAAAATGTCTAAGTTGTTTCCTACTGAAGTGAAACGGAGATATATAAAACTGTTCAAATAATACATAGATGTGTTTGCATGGAAGTACAAGTATTTAAGGACCTATGACACTTCAATAATTGAGCATAAAATTCCTCTAAAGCGTGGAACAAATCCTTTCAAGCAGAAGCTCAGGAAAACAAATGACATATTGTTGCCCATTATAGAAAAGGATGTAAGGAAATTGTTAGATGCCAAAATCATAATTCCTTTAGGATATTATGAATGGGTAACCAACCTTGTCCTTGTTAGAAAAAGGAGTGGAGAGATAAGGCTATGTGTTGACTTCAGAAATCTAAATAAATGTTCCCTGGAAGATAACTACCCTTTTCCAAAGATGGATCACATTTTGTAGAAGATGGTAGGAGCAAATAGAATATCAATGATATATGGTTATTCAAGATACAACCAAGTGGCCATGAGTAAAGAAGATAGAGAAATACAACATTCACCACCCCATGGGGTACTTTTATGTGTGATAAAATGCCATTCAGAGTAATAAACGTAGAAGCTACCTTCCAATGTGCCATGGATATAGCATTCATAGTGGAGAGAGATAATTTTATAATCATTTACCTTGATGATATGACTGTGTTTTCTAAAACATATGAAGAATACCTATCTTATTTGAAACAAACTTTCAAGAAGTGTATAAAATATGGTCTCTCCTTGAATCCAAAGAAGTCCAGTTTTTCCTTGTAGGAAGTTAAGCTACTAGGGCACATCGTGTCAAAAGATGGAGTTAGAATAGACCTAGATAGAGTGGAAGCTATCTAGGAACTTGAAATTCCAAGAAACAAAAAAGAAGTATAGTCATTCATGTGCAGAATAAACTTCCTGAGGAGATTCATTCCTAATTTGGTAGAATTAATTAAAACTCGTTACCAACATGATTATAACAGGTAATGAGGTGAATGGAACAAGGATTCAAAAGAATCATTTGAAACACTAAAGAAGGCTATTAGATAAACACCAGTATTAATCAATCCTGACTATACAAAACCATTCCTTATGTTTTCTTTTTCCTCTTCTCACACTATTGCAGCTGTTATTTTACAAAATAATCAAGATGGACATGAGTATCCCATAGCATGTTTTATCCAAGAACTCGGAGATGTTGAATTAAAGTATAACCTTATGGATAAAAATCATATTCCATGGAGAAAGCACTAAAATATTTCAGATGCCATGTTCTACATTCACAGATAATAGCCTATGCTCAACACAACATTGTTAAAGATATCCTATGCCAAACTAACAATGAAGGAAGGAGAGGGAAGTAGATTGAAAAGATATAGGAATATGACTTAGAAGTCAATCCCACCAATTTGGTGAAGGGCCAAGCATTAGCTAAACTATTGGCTATATCAAACTGTGAAGCACTAGATATAAACATGATAGATGAATTAACAGAAGAAGAGAAATTGAAAAGTATCCAAGATTCTCAAAATAATACAATGAAGGTAAATCCCAAATTTGAAGAGTCTAACTAGTATGGAAACACTGTCTACTATTTGGTGAATTTAGAATTCCTAGACTACTTGTCTAAATCACATGCTAGGTCCTTGAAGTTACAAGCAGCTAAGTATTGCATATTGGATGAATATTTGTACTAGAAATATCCTCAAAGGATTATTATTGCTTAATTATGTAAATGAAGAGGAAACAGAAGGAATAATCACAAAGCTTCACAAAGGCATTTGTGGATGCCACCATGCATGGAGAGCCATAGCTTAGAAAGTGTTGTGAGAAGGGTATTATTGGACAAAACGATTTGTTGATGCCAATCATATTGTAAGGACCTACATTGAATGTCAGATGTTTGCAGGTAAAGAGAAGCTAGAGCCTTTACCTTTGAAACCTATCATGACTTTAGCACCTTTTCAACAATGGGGCTTGGATTTCATTAGAGAAATAAACCCAAAACATACTAGCCAACACAGATGGATTTTAACTACCACTTATTATTTTACTAAATGGGTTGAGGCCATCCCAACCAGATTAGAAAATAATAATGTGATTATGAGGTTTTTAGAAGAAAATATTTTATTAAGGCTTGGATGCCCCAGGAAAATTATAACTAATAATGCTCAAGCTTTCAAATCTGTCAAGATGGTAGGATTATGCCAAAAATATAACATTGAGCTTGGTCACTCTACTACATATTACCCTCAAGGAAATGGTTTAGCAGAATCATCAAACAAGAGCTTGCTTAGGATCATTAAGAAAATGCTGGCAGAAAACAAAAAGGCATGGGATGTTAACCTCAGGTATGACTTATGGGCTAAAAGGATAAGTGTCAAGAGGTCAATTGGTACATCTCCTTTTCAGTTGGTGTATGGAAAAGAAGCAGTTATGCCTATCCAACTAGGATAACCAGTGTTAAATCTAATCCAACATGAGACAGAAAATCCCACTGATATGGTGAGAATGGTGAATCTTTTAATTGAACTACAACGGGAGAGAGAGCAAGTCAGCATCAAGTTACAGGAACACCAGAGAAGGATGAAAAATACCCTTGACAGAAGGGCTTGGGAAAGAGATCTCCATACAAGGGATTTGGTCCTGAAATGGGATGCAAGAAGAGAAGACAAAGGAAAACATGGAAAATTTGAAAATATATGGATAGGGCCTTATGTCATTGCATAAGTACTTGGAAATAATACATACAAGCTCACTGAACTGAATGGATAAGATTGGGAATTTGTTCTCAATGGTGGAATCCTCAAATTCTTTTTTCTATATTGAAGCCAGGTTCTAAAAATTTTGCACATAATAGAGTAGCAACATTTCATTTCCCTTCTTTACTTTTAAGTTTTCTTCAATTACAGTTCTACTGTTTTCTTTTACTGCTTGTAAATATTTTGAAAGGATAAGCAACCTGCTCCATATGTTAAAATCTCATGATAAACATGACTCCATGGCCCAATGTATAAGGCATAATTCTATAGTTATCATAAGCTTCCAGAGCAAGCCATTGTCCCCGTGGAGCTGATGTTAGTACAGATAAATTCTAAAAAATAGAATAAGTTTCACAATCTCTAGGAAGTGTGTAACACGGGGTCAAGAGGCCCGTGTAGCACCAGAGGGATAAAATTAAGAGTATTTTTAGTCGAATGTTCATAACAAGAGACTATCAACATAAACAAGGGTCGGAACCTTGGTATTAAAGGGAAGCATTAGAAAAACTTTGATCACTAAAAAAGATCAACGGTCAGGAATGATAGCGTACTAGGAAAATGCTTGGGTGATAGTGAAAGTGAACGAGCAGATAAAAAAGGTGGTCACTAGATCAACGACTCAAATTAAAAGCGCGTTGATAAGAAGCAAAGGATATAATTTGTCTCATGGAGGATTTGCACCGAAGCCACCGGACACGTAAAGCATCTTGATTGATAACTCCTCACAATACACCTTCAACAAAACTGCCAAGCCCTGGGGAGTTACCGCTAAAATAAACCATTTTGGTTTCTATCAAAACCAATAATCCATAAATTCGACATGAATAAAGTGCATTTTCCCTCGTGGCATCCACATCATCTTATTCCACATGTACTTTGACAACTGGGGCCTAGATCTCATTTAATGCCACTCGAATATGAGTCAAATCAATTATTGAGAACCATTTGAAGACCTCCTTTTTTATTTTTGAATTTATTAAAAGGGATAACAAAATTACAAACTGACAAGTCATTAGCTGATCCTAAAGAAATTTGTAGTCACTGTCTAACAGAGATATCTAGTGAGAATTGAAAACCAGAACAAACTCTGACATCGATTCTTCCGAGTACTTATAAGTTATACAACTTTTTGCCTATTATCAGTTTTAAGAGTCAATTAATCAGTAATTGGCCCTAATTTTCTCAAAAAATCCCTACTAGGTCAAACCAATTTGTTTGTTGTTCCCTAACCTCTGAAAATGGCTGCGAAAGGTAAATCCAAAGTCAATGTTAGTCTGCTTGTCAGATATGAACACATATATGCTAAAAATGCTGATGTTTTTGACACCCTAGTAACTACCTCAAACCTAAGTGAAATTCTTCTTGAAGCTCATTCACTACCCATTGCATACCAAGACCCCCTACATGTGAGGCACCTGCAACAATTAATTAATACGAATATGCGAAATAGCAGAAATGAAAGAACTCGGAATCACTTTTATATTGATCACAGGCCACTTCGAGGGGGAAACCTCCTATGAGCAAGCTCAATACAAATAACTTCACGGTGCCTTCATAGGTCTCAAAACACACTTATATACTAATTTTAGGCGCCAATACTATGGGTCGAAACCATGGGCCGTTACAAACTATGGACCAACAATACTACGGTGACTTACAAAGCATATGCGCCAAAAACAATAACACAAACTATTGATCAACAAATACTACGGGACAACTTACAAAGCATATGCGTCCAACAACAACATACTAACAAAGTAAAGACATGGGTTCCTAACATCCCCTCCCCCTTAAAAAAATCTTTGGCCTCAAAGCTTTAGATGTGGAAATTGTTGTTGAATCTGAAGGAGTGGTTCCCATGTAGCATCCTCTGGTTGCATGTTGTGCCACTGAATTAAGACTTATGTGATAGAGCGAGAGCGAAGCTGACGCGTGCGCCGATTAAGGATGGCCTCTGGCTCCAAAAGGATGGATCCTTCATTATCCAATTCGGGTAAAATCGTTTGTCCGCTGATGTTGGTGCCAAGAACTTTCTTCAGACAAGAGACATGAAAGACTGGATGAATGCGGAAAGAAGGAGGAAGTTCCAATTTATAGGCAACGGACCCAATCTTCTGAAGAATCCGATATGGCCCATAGAACTTTGGAGCAAGCTTATGATGCCCTTTGAGTTTCAAGGAGGATTGTTTGTACGGATGGAGACGAAGAAAAACCATATCGCCGACTTGAAAGGTGCGCTCCGAACGGTGCTGATCAGCTTGTTGCTTCATGCGATTTCTTGCCATGTGAAGATTGTCCCGCAAAATGCGAAGAATATGATCGCGGTTTCGAAGGACCGTGTCAACTTCCTGAACTGGTGAACTGGTGGGGGTGTATGGAAGAAGAGCTGGAGGTGCCTAACCATAGACTGCTTCATATGGGGTCATTTTAGAGGCAGTTTGGTAAGAGGTATTGTACCACCATTCAGCGAGAGGGAGCCACTTTTCCCACTGATGTTGTTGTTCCGAGGTGAAGCAACGAAGATAAGTTTCCAAGCATTTATTGACAATTTCAGTCTGACCATCTGTTTGTGGGTGATACCCTGAACTCATCTTCAGTTTGGTGCCAGTGTGGCGAAATAGTTCTGTCCAAAAATGACTGGTGAAAGTCGCATCACGATCCGAGACAATGGAAGAAGGGATGCCATGAAGACGAAAGATCTGGTCCAGAAAAAATTTGAGTGATGGAGGAGGCTGTATAGGGATGGCTGAGAGCACAAAAATGACTATATTTGGAGAGGCGATCAACCACAACGAGAATCACTGTCTTCCCGCCAGATTTAGGGAGCCCTTAAATGAAATCCATAGAAATATTTGTCCAAATCTGTGTAGGTATGGGCAAGGGTTCAAGCAATCCTGGAAGAAGTGTTGTTTCACCCTTATTGCGCTAGCAGGTATCACATTCGGCCACCATCTGTTGAATTGTCCTTTTCATGCCCTGCCAAAAGAAGTTACGCTATGCTCGTTCATACGTTTTGAGGAACCCATAGTGCCCTGCCGATGGAGAAGCATGGAGTTCATAGAAGACAGCTTGTTGAAGATCTATGCTCTGGGGAAGCACCAGACGACCCTTGTATCGCAGAGAAGCACCATCCCAAGATTAATGTGGTACAGCAGAAGGGTTGTTGGTCAAGCGTTGGATGATTTGAGATAAGGAAGATTCATTGACATAACCTTGTTGAACAGATTGCAACCAATTTGGAACAGGCATAGAAATAGTTGAAAGAGAACCTTGGGCATCAAATGTGCGAGAAAGAGCATCTGCCACAATATTGTCTTTACCCTTCTTGTAAGTGATCTCATAGTCATAACCCATGAGTTTGCTAACCCATTTCTGTTGTGCCGGGGAGGAGACACGCTGGTCCAAGAAATATTTCAGACTCTGGTGATCAGTCTTGATGCAGAAATGATTCCCTAATAGGTATGGGCGCCACTTCTATAGTGCATGCAAAATAGCCATCATTTCCTTCTCATAGGTAGAGGCCGCTAAATTCTTACCTGAAAGGGCTTTGCTGGTGAATGCAATGGGGTGTTCATCTTGAAGGAGAACAGCACCAAGTCCATTGCCACAAGCATCACTCTCAATAGTGAAGGGCTTGGAAAAATCGGGCATAGCTAGCACAGGTGTAGTACACATAGCTTGTTTTAGTTTTTCAAATGCACACTGAGCAGCAGGTGTCCATGTAAAAGCATCCTTTTTCAATAGAGTAGTTAATGGAGCTGCAATCTTCCCATAATCCTGGACAAACTTGCGGTAGTAGCCATTCAACCCCAAAAAACCACGAAGGCTCTTCAGTGTCTGAGGATGCGGCCAATTATTCATGGCATCGATTTTGGCAGGATCCACACGAACCCCTTGTGCTGAGATAATGTGCCCGAGATACTCAACTTCCTTCTGTCCAAAAACACATTTAGACTGCTTGGCATGGAGATGATGGTCAGAGAAAATTTGCATGACAAGATCCAGATGCTAGAGATGTTCATCCCATGTTTTACTGTAGATGAGGATATCATCAAAGAATACCAGAATGAATTTCCGCAAGTAGGGTCGAAATATTTTATTCATTAAGGCCTGGAATGTGGAAGGAGCATTAGTGAGGCCAAAGGGCATGATCAAAAACTCATAATGGCCATCATGTGTGTAGAAAGCTGTTTTAGGAATATCATCCTCATGAACCCAAATTTGATGATACCCAGAACGAAGATCCAACTTGGAGAAAAAGTGAGCCCCATGAAGCTCATCAAGAAGCTCATCAACAATCGGAATTGGAAACTTATCCTTGATGGTGAGGTGATTAAGTGCTCGGAAGTCAATGCAGAGGCGCCATGACCCATCTTTTTTGCGGACAAGAATAACTGGAGAAGAAAATGAACTAGTGCTTGGGCGAATAATACCTTGCTTCAATAAGTCCCGAACGAGCATTTCAATCTCCATTTTTTGGTGAAATGGGTAGCGATAGGGCCTGATGTTGGGAGGAACGCTGCCAGGAAGGAGCTGAATACGATGGTCTTCTGGCCTGGAAGGTGGCAATCCCACTGGTTCAGCAAAGACACCTGTATATCGATCCATAATTTGTTGTAGATCCAAAGGAGTAGTGGAGACCACTGATGGTTGCATCTGGATGGAATGGATCTGAGCGATGAAACCATGTGAATTCTTCTTGAGGATTTTTTTCATGCGATGTGAACTGATGATGCTGAGAGAACCTGGTTGTAATCCTGTCAATGTGTTTTTTTGTCCATTGAGGGAAAACTGCATCCAAAGTTCAGCAAAATCCCATAAGATAGGGCCAAGTGTGCGTAGCCATTGAGCGCCCAAAACAACATCACATCCACCTAAGGGTAAGGAAAACATGTCAGAGCGCAAGGTATAATATCCCATAGAGATACGCACATTTCGACACTTCCCTTTGCAAGGTAAGGTGCCCCCATTGGAAACCATGACTTCAAAATTGGAGCAAGGATGGATAAAACAATCAGCTTGTTTGGCGATCTGAGGGTCAATGAAATTATGAGTGCTACCAGAATCAATGAGTATTGTAAGAGAAATCTTCTTGAAGTAACCCCTGACCCGCATTGTTTGGGGGGTGGTGATTCCAGCTAAAGCATGGAGAGATATCTCTGGCTGGTCATCCTGAGACGGAGGGTCAATAGGCGGTTCCTGAATGTCGACCGAAGCATCCAGTGTTTCTGGATCTTCGTCACCAATTTCAGAGGCAGGCGGAGACTCCACATCCAAGAGATAGAGCTTTTGCTGAACACATCTATGTCCCCGAGTGAATTTCTTATCACAATTATAGCAAAGCCCCTTTTCTCTGCGTGCTTGCATCTCTGTTTCAGACAAACGCTTGATAGGAGTCGGTCGAGGAGCCTGCGGTATAGGTGGTCGCTGAGAACCCATATTTCAGAAGGGAACAAAAGTGGGCTTGGAGCATTGTTGGGCTGCAATCTTGTCTTCTGCCAACTTAGCCAACCCTAGGGCTTCCATCATTGTGTTGGGACAGAACATTTTGACCTCAGAGCGGATGGCATCCTTTAGACCACTGATAAAACAACTCCGGTAAAAGTCATCAGACAATCCTTCGGTGTGGTTGGCTAGATTCTCAAATTCGGTTTTATATTCTCTCACCATGCCAATTTGGCGAAGTTTAGTGAGTGCTCCTGTGAAGTCATCAAAAGCACTAGGACCAAATCATTGCAAAAGGATTTGGAAAAAGTCTGGCCATTTGGGCTCTGGATGAGCCTTGATGTACCAACAGTACCATTGAAGAGCTTCCTGTTTCAAGTGAAAGGATGCCAGCGGAACTTTGTTGACATCAAAAGTATTATGCAGACTGAAATATTGTTCTGCACGATAGATCCATCCAGTTGGATCAGTACCATTGAAGCGAGGAAAATCAAGCTTCGGACCACGAAAATTGTTGGAAGAGGAGAACCCATTGTATGATGAAGACTCGGACTGTCGTTTGTTGTTCATAGATGAATGTTCAAGATGGAGGCCGAGAAATTTTTCATCTAGATCCTGGAGTTTGTCTTGGATGGCTGCAAGTGCTTCCTCCATGGTTTTTGCTCCTGCACAGGTGACAACCATAACCAGGATTGATTGTTTTTTTTTTTCAGACTGGAGCAGCTATGGCTCGAAAGGGATCTGAAACGGCGCCGAATGGATTGAAAATGGTTGGATCTGAAACGGCTTCCAAAATGGATCTGAACGACTGGATGTAAAATGGCGCAGCAACGATCGACGACAGTTCAACTGAAATTAGATATGGACCCCAGGTATGTGCAGCTTCCTAACAGTTCACGGGTTTCACTCGGCCACCAATGCTGTCTGACGACTTGCGTATTGGGGAAGTACCCCTCACTCCATGGCTCAGGTAAAACTGATAACCGCTTTGCCACAAACGACAGCTCTTGGTTTACCTCACGGGTGGGAACTAGTCAATCAGGTAGGGGTCGTTGCCCTTTTCGCTAGCAGGTCCTCTCAATGGGCCAGCTACTTCGGGGTTCCTGTGGTACTCCTCACAATGAGTTTTAGGGCTTATGCCCAAGTACTTCCCACAGTTAAGAGGATAGCGATTATTCCCAATTCCGAACCTGCAACAGATGCGAAAAAAAAAAAAAAATTGGCAGAAATTTCACCTAGCGAGCCCAAGAAAGTGCTCTGATACCAGATGTGAGGCACCTGCAACAATTAATTAATACGAATATGCGAAATAGCAGAAATGACAGAACTCAGAATCACTTTTATATTGATCATAGGCCACTTCGAGGGGGCAACCTCCTATGAGCAAGCTCAATACAAATAACTTCACGGTGCCTTCATAGGTCTCAACACACACTTATATACTAATTCTAGGCGCCAATACTATGGGTCGAAACCATGGGCCGTTACAAACTATGGATCAACAATACTACGGCGACTTACAAAGCATATGCGCCAACAACAATAACACAAACTATTGATCAACAAATACTACGGGACGACTTACAAAGCATATGCTTCCAACAACAACATACTAACAAAGTAAAGACATGGGTTCCTAACACTACACCTATGGGATTCTAGTCATTATACTTCCAGACTTCATAAGTTGGTGTTCAGAACATTATTCCTCAAGTCAAAGGTCCATTCTATCGTCAAACTTGTCTGAAAACATTTGTGAGATAAATGCCCTGAACCTCCAAAAGACCTTATCTATCCCAGAGTTTCTATCCATGCAAAAAAAAATGAAAGATGTTAGAAAAACAGGATCGCAAAGAAATAACAATAAACAGAAATGAAAATATAATCACACATACACTTTACAAGAGAGACACAGATATATCGTGGTTCACCCAAGTTGGGCTACGTCCACATTGAAGTTTCCAGCCCTTATTATTATACCGTCCATCAAAGTGAAGGGATACAACCTGCAGCACAGCCGTTG
This sequence comes from Larix kaempferi, assembly GCA_027924585.1. NCBI lineage: Eukaryota > Viridiplantae > Streptophyta > Pinopsida > Pinales > Pinaceae > Larix > Larix kaempferi. The sequence continues at coordinate 9,528,714 of BSBM01000893.1, forward strand.
CACTTCCTCTTCTCTATCTCACAGTCTCTCTTCTTGATCTCAAAGATATTTACAATGCATAAAACCTAATACATCAACCCTGGACGTATTACAATGTCTTTCTTTTATAAGGGAAATACAATAGGAAAATACCACGGGTTACCCAAAACCATGGGCCCGAAAACCAAACCAAACCTGGGGTACAGACACGGTTGAATAATAATATCTCTGAATCTGGAGATCAAGCTCCACAACCAACAAAAGAACCCTTGCATCATCCCATCAAACCATGCATCCTTTAGATAAGAATTACTTTCTACTACAACACTTAGAAGAGTGAATTGTTCTCCCTCCAACTCCTCCTCCATATGATATTGTAGTGTTGTATGAAGCATCCAGGAAGGCCATAGTCCTTATTTGTAGCTCTAGGGTATGCAAGTGACAAGAAGGCCGATGAAGTGATTTTAGGTTTCCTACTGAGTTTGAATCCCAAGTAAACGAATTCCTTCCGTAGATTCAACATCTATAGCTTCATAATCCAGAGTATACATGAACAACTAGAAGAGTTCTTAGTAGTTGGAATTTTTAGATGTCCTTTGCACCTTTTTTATCTATTTATTTATCAAAATTTTGAACACTTCAAAGGTTTAAATATGAAGATCCATGATGAGGATGGAAACCCAATTCCAACCTACAAATGAATGATATGTTCCTAAGAACACCCAATAAATCTAAGTATTCTGAATTTCTAACAAAGTGATGAGGATTGTATACACCTTGATGCATGACTCAATACCACCAAGGATGTTTCTAGAAAACAAGAAGTTGCTCCAATTCACTCCTGACACCATGACAGAGGATTGGTTTCCGTTTGAAGAATATAGAGTGATAAGAGTATATGGATTTGAAGAAGAACCTTATAAAATCCCAACATTCTTGACCCCAAGAGTATTTGTTGTTGGTTGTGGAGCCTGATCTTCCTTATTCAGAGGTTGTGTTTCAGTTGTGTCTGGATCCCATCCCATGACGGGGGGATTTGGGGGGGATTTCGCCCCCAATATAGTCTCCATGGGAGGTCCAGGGGGGGATCTATATCATATGAGAAATACACATATGTATAGATATCTCTAGAGGCATTAAAATCTCACCAAATACCGATAGGGAAGACTTGGCAGTTAGTGGAAATATTTTCCCAATCCATTCCAGCTAAGAAAAAACCTACATACATTCATCAAATAAGCCACAAGGTTAGACTAGTGGGCAACAGTATCCCATTTTTCTAGGACAATTTGTGAGTCATATAACACCCTTGGCATTCATGCCACCTGGAGGGTAGGAAAACATTTAGATGATGCATCAAATGATGTGGGATGGAGTAGCTCCAAATATCTAATAAAAAATAAAGATGATGGGTCAACCAAATGTGTATATGTGAGGCCAAAGATGCATACACCTGTCAAAAATAAGGGGTATAACAGAAAGACGTAAAAGAATAAAAGACCTAAAAATCAGTTAATGACTTTAGATGAAAGTGATAAACTTACAAGTATGTTACAATGTAATTGAATTCAGTTATTTTTCTCAGAAAAGGTGATATAATGTAAATCGAGTTAGTAACTCATGGCTGATAATTTAGATTTAGAAGTTTTATGTCTATACTATAGAGTCGATGAATATTTTTTCCTTGTACTATTGTTTTTCCAGAGATTAAGGATACAAAGTATCACATAGAGTTCTTCTCCTATTTGTCCATTGTGATACTATTTCATTATATATGAGAGTGTTCATGAGATGATAAATAAAGTTGTTGCATCAGATTTATTCCCAATTGAGTATCGGTGATGCTTTATTGTGGATAAATGTTAAATTTTATGACAGATATTCAAATATATGTTTGCCTCTAGCATAGTCTTTGAAGTTTTATATTGATATAGTAATGTATGAAGTTTTATGTCCTTATTGTATCCGTGAATATCTTGTTTCTGTAAAAAAATTATAGATATACTCATGGATTACCTTTCATTTTTGTAAAGAACCATTAAATTCATTGTTTCAAAGATCAATACATTCATGTTTTACTTCGATTTAAGAAATTCTCCCTGCAGGGGCTTCTTGAATTTAGTTAAGCTCTCCATCTGTTAAATCTGCCTTCATTTTCCTTATATGTTTTGTTGTACTTTGTAAAATTCCTCTGCAATTCACTCTTACATCCACAAGATTGTTCATAATCCAATGAATTACCAAAAGAATTCAAAGAATGAATCCAATTCAAGTCTATAAAGTTTTAGCCCCTATTATGCCTGGGTGTAGTCTATTTTCAACCTAGTCTACCTCTGGGATTAACAGAGCGAATGGAAACAAGAGCGCAAGTTATGTTGATGGCCTCAATTTTGGTGTTGGTTGCGGACGCAAATCTTTGATCTCCTCACAATTAATGACCAAATAATGTTGCTCTATCATCAAGTATTTGAAGCAAAGCAGAAGCAATGCATTTAACCATGGCTTTAGAAAAAATATCATTACATTTATTTACTAATTTAGTGGGCCTTATTTAATAATAACAATATAGTGGACCCATTTCACTTTACATTGAATGAGCTCCACTTCTACTCTAACAACCACTTTGAGACCCCATTACCCGCTAGGTATGGTCACAACACTTAATAAGATCCCATTACATTTATTTACTAACTAACTTAGTGGGACTTATTTAATAATAACAATATAGTGGACCCAGACCACTTTACATTGAATGACCTCCATTTCTTCTCTAATAGACCCTTCGACCCCATTATCTACTAGGTAGAGTCATAACAACCCCTCTAAATTGAAAGCCATCATTGAAAACCCCTAAAATGGAAATACATTTCCTGATATGAATTATTAATTAGAATACTCTTGTTGGATAATACATTTCCTATTCTATGAGTAATACCCATACATCAACATCCACAAACAGGTATACATAAAGTCATTACTTAGATATTTATTTATGAAAACTAGAAAACTACAAATGATCAAATGAAAGTACCTAAGACAAATAGGTTATTTCTATGACCAATAGCTTTAAAAGTAGCCTAAGAAAAAATTGTTATTAATAAGGCTATTAGATTTATGTCCAAACTAAAAAAATTCCATTTATTTCATTTTTTGAAAATATTTTACCAAATTTGAATAAAAATATTTGCAATTTTAAAATGCTATCAGCATGCCTTTCTAGGTGCATATCGCCATGCCTTAATTCAAGTTTGATAACTACCTAGTCTAGATATAGTTAGGTGACCTGTAAGCACAGTCATGCTTAACCTAAGAGGGGCAGAACCAATAACTTAGATGGTGAACAAAAATGCAGATGAACACACATCAAAGCAAACTTCCACCAGACGCCACACCTTTAACTTTTAACTTTTAGCAAAAGAATATTATTTGACCAAATGTTAATGTAAATGTTGCAACCAAAAACTTAAAATAATTCGGTTGAAAAACTGTCAATTCCAAACTATGCGAGTGCGATATAATTCTCACACAAGTATAACCCAAATTCACATTTTTACACATGTAAATTCAAATGGCATTAAAGTTTTAATGAATTTGAATTTATATTGAAAATTTCAAATCTAATAGTTTGATTGCCCATAAAAAGTAATATTTTAACAAGAATGTGACAAAAGACATACTTTTATAAGTAAAAGGATAAGTAAAGAATAAAGATTAATAAAGGTTTTATAGTTAAATCAATCATTTCTCAATCATATAAAAAAAAGTGCATCATTCAACACTGGAAAGAAAATTTAAAGATATTAAAGGTGATATACTAATTGAATGAGATATGCTTACTCAAAATATTCAGAATGTTCCACTAATTCAATAGTCATAAATGTAAACTATCATAAATACTTTTATCATATCTAACCATTAGATATAAACTTCATTCTTAGACTTTCACTCATTTTTCATCCTTATATTCCCCTTTCGTTGGTTTATACTCTCTCCCTATATAATTTCAAAGGGGATATCTAAGGTTTCTATGGGCTTTTAGAATATTTGTAACTTTAAAAACACCAAATGTTTCTTAAATTTATATTATCCATTATATATACATAATCATAGAATAATCTTCACAGACCTATCTTCATTTGATCTTAATCATATAATAATATTCACAAATCTATCTTCATTTGATCTTATAATCTTATTACAAGGTGTGAAATTCTTTTTTATTTTTTTACTTTCATTAGAAAGATTTTTTAAGTAAATTAGTGAATCTTTTCATTCCAAGACAAGAGTAATAACATTACCCTCTGAAAATTGCACACGAAAACGCATTTATCGCCAACTCTACAATAATGCCCCACCGACAGAGCCCCAACCCAAAACACCCCAACATTTAAATGTCGCAAACTCATACCAATTCCGAAAAGCTCAAATCCCTCTCCCTTTGACCGAATCCACACTACAAACCCCACTATATATCCAGACGTACATCTCGCAAGTTGGAAAGTACCATCCAACACATCATCCCTCCAAGGAGAACACGGTCCAAAGCCGGAAGCTGACGGGAGCTGTACTTCCACCGACAACAACCGCATATTTAGGCTAGTATACCGACAATAGAAAACACGCACAACAAGAACCTCATGCAGACATACCAACGAAAAACAACACCGAGCCGAAACAACCTCAGGCGGACAAACAAAGAATTGGCAACACCACATTAAAGGCACCCTGACACCAGTCGAGACACTTGTCACCCGAAACCGCCACTCCAAACCCCAAGGTGCATCCACCATAGTTTGCAAACAACAAAAATCAAATCCAAACCCATGTTAATGCCTGCAAATGGCACTAAGATGTCCATAAACATAATATAACAATATATTTTATGATTATTAATTAACATTTTTAATAAATATTTTTTTAAAAATTAAAAAATACTATTAATTTAATTTTTTTAGTAATAATTAGGAATCAAATTCTTTAAATTCAAATATTTTATAAATGTTTATTAATCTATAAACATTTATATATTAATAAACACCTGTCCTCATCGCTTATATTCACAATCTCTTTAATTTAACAATCAAGCAGGGTTTCCCTAAGCCTTGGATTCAGAGCCTTATAGTTCCCATTTTTAAAAGCGAAGATAAAGATAACCCCTCTAACTATCGAACAATTATGATTAGCCCTCTCTTAGCCAAGTTATACGGAATTATCCTTTAAAAAAAGATTAGTATATGGCTAGAAAATAAAGAAAAGAGGGCTAAAAACCAAGCTGGCTTCAGAAGGAATCACTCAACCACGGACCACCTCATTACGCTTAGGATCATTGCAGAGGAGTGTCAAAATAATAAATCCAATCTTTTTTGTTGTTTCGTGGACTTTCAGAAAGCCTTTGATATGGTTCCTAGATATAACCTTTGGAATAGATTAGAAATGCTAGAAGTTCCTCTCGAGTTGAGGGCTGTGACTATAAGGCTGTATGAGAATGTCATTGCCAAATTCAAAAACAATAAAGGTTGGTCGCAAGATATTAATTGTAATATTGGAGTTAAGAAAGGATGCCCCCTTTCCCCTACCCTTTTTGGCATCTACATTGATAAGCTTGAAATATCTAGAAGAGGCAGGTTGCACTGGCACGACCTTGGCAGGAATAGTCATAATGCTACTTCTCTATGCTGACAATATCGTTTTTATGGAAATGCGACCTTATGGTCTTGAAAATCAATTGCAAATTCTCAAAGGTTTTTGCACCAATATGGGAATGACCGTAAACACTGACAAAACAAAAACCATGATTATCAAGTCCAATAAAGGTACTATGCCAATTTCTCCTATGACAATCGAATCTTAGAAGAAGTAACCTCCTATAATTACTTAGGAATCAAATTTCAACATAGGCTCAATTGGAACTATAGCATTGAAAAGAGGATAAATGGAGGATGGAACGTCTACTTCGGCCTTGAAAACAACTGTAAAGCAGCACACCTTGTGATGCGGGGCAAAAAGAAATTCCTCTTTAAAACCCCCGTCACTCCCGTTATTCTATATGGTTGTGAAGCTCGGGGATGCAACATTTCCAAAGAGTCTTGGAGAAGAATTGAGCAAATCCAAAAATGATTTATTACTTATAATCTTAAAATTAAGAGCAACACGCCCTATCCTATTCTACTCTTAGAAGAAGGGATCTCCCCCATTGAAAGAATGGTATGATTAGACATCTAATGTACAAGAACAAATTAAACAATATAGGAGATGACCAACTTCCTAAAATTGCTCTTAACTCCAGCCAAAAGCACCTTCGCCTCAAGCGGGGATGGCTTAAAGATGCCATGGCTTGGTTAAACTATAGGAGGATTAATGAAACTACCACTCTACAAAATATTGATAACATTAATTACATTATTACTTTTTCCTCCAAAGAGAAAATGTGGTGCAAAGAAGAGTTAGAGGTAAAAATGAAGCTTCGGTATTACAAAGAGACCATTAACCCTAATCTCAAGGATCAAAACTATTTTTCTATCTTAACAAGCTCAAAGAAAATAATTAATATTGCTAAGATTAGAACGAACTCTCATGAGTTCATAGTGAAATTGGGCGTTGGACAACCCTTAAAACGCCTTGGGTTGAAAGAATTTTCCATTCATGCAATTCCATGAGGGTGGAAGATGAAAATCACTTTTTCTTAGAGTGCTCGGCTTCCACTCACATTAGATCTCAGTTTCAAAATCTCTGCTCCCGTACTAACCTTTCTAACCTTCTAGATCCCCAAAACTATAGTGACCTAGAGATGCTCCTTCTAAGCTTTTCCATCATCATCATCATCAATCTAATCATGCAATATTATTTATTTAAAAAAATCATCATCATCATCATCATCATCAATCTAATCATACAATATTATTTATTTAAAATCTTGAATCATCATCATCATCATCATCATCATCATCAATAGTCTAATCATACAATATTATTTATTTAAAATCTTGAATCATCATCATCATCATCATCATCATCATACAATATTATTTATTTAAAATCATCATCATCATCATCATCATCATCATCATCATCATCATCATCATCATCATCATCATCATCATCATCATCATCATCATCATCATCATCATCATCATCATCATCATCATCATCATCATCATCATCATCATCATCATCATCATCATCATCATCATCATCATCATCATCATCATCATCATCAATATCAATTTAATGCAAAGGAACGTGTCTAGAAAATAAGTCTGGTCCACATCAAATATTTCAACTTAGTAGATAGCATCAATTTAATGCAAAGGAACGTGTCTAGAAAATAAGTCTGGTCCACATCAAATATTTCAACTTAGTAGATAGAGTGAGAGGACTCCCTGCGTTGACGATAAGGACTCGTGATAAAAAAATTATATATAATATCAATTTATAAAATAATTAATTAATTTTCTACATTAAATGAATGTGAGGAATCTGTCTAAAATATATTATATCAATTTAATGCAAAGGAACGTGTCTAGAAAATAACTTTGGTCCACATCAAATATTTCAATTTAGTAGATAGACGGAGAGCACTCCCTGCGGTGACGACAAGGACTCGTGATAAAAATTTATATATAATATCAATTTATAAAATAATTAATTAATTTTCTACATTAAATGAATGTGAGGAATCTGTCTAAAATATAAATTTTACCCACATCAAATATATTATATCAATTTAATGCAAAGGAACCTGTCTAGAAAAAAAAAGTTTGGTCCACATCAAATATTTCATACTGAAGGGATGGATCGGTTTTATTGGATTTCACTGAGAGTAACTAACTAGAATACTCACATAATTCATTGAAATATTCTTAATACAATTTGTATTTACATGTAATCCAAAAAATACAACAGCCCTGTTAAAAAATGTTCCAAAATTTCACAGAACTTGGTTGTTTTGTCCATCTCTGAATGACTTTTTTCATTAATTTAGACACATTTATGTGTAACTGGAACTGGTTCCTTCAATAAATGGTTGAAACTTGAAACTTGAAACAACCCATCGCCACATAAGCTGAAGCTGAGACCATACAAATATGGCGGAGCTACTTCCATAGAAAGTTATAAATGCTCTACACACTATTAAGTCCAACGCCGACAATCATATTTTTAAGAACATAATAGCTACCTTCCATTTTATGCTGCTCGACAGTCTCCAAATTTCTATTATCAATTTTCTTTCTATCTGTAAGCACTTCGAAGCCCAAGGCTGAGCAGAAATGGTAAGTTCATGCTTTCAACAAATAGTTAGTTCATGGCTTATCATACCCATTAGATATATAATGAACTGTTGATTTGTGATGATAGGATAAATCCCCAACAGGATGTGAAGCAACAGAGGAATGGTGGAGGAAAGAGACAGTGGGTGTGGTGACGGGAGCCAACAGAGGAATAGGGCTGGAGATCGCTCGTTTACTTGCAGACAAAGGCATCACTGTTGTTCTCACTGCTCGTTGCAGGCAGCAGCAAGACTTATCTGAAGAATCTCGTGCTCTCATGGAAGAAGGAAGAAAGAATGTAGTGTTTCATACACTCGATATACAGAGAGATGATAGTGTAACCGCATTTGCACAATGGTTGAAGAATGAATTCGGTGGCCTTGACATCCTGGTATTATTTATTTTCTTTGTTTTGGCTATAATTGATCTACTTCCTTTCCCACATATCATTGGAATATACATATTCTTTTTCAATGGAATGGCTAAAGTAAGAAATTATCTGACAAAGATTAGTACAGTTTACTTGTTCATTTCTCTGCTCTATAATTTATATGATCCTGCCTGGTATGTGCTGTATTTCTTGCAATTTGAACAATTGAATAACTAGATGTGATGTTCAGTGGATCTCTATTACCAGTTCTGATTTTATTGTGGATCTCTATTACCTCTATTTCTGACTCAGTCACTCTAAATTATCTATATTTTGATTTACCTTTCCAGCTGACATCATTCACAGCATACTTATCAGATTGAAATTCTATATTGTATTATTTTATTGTTTTTCTATATTGCACTATTGAGTAGTTTGTGTTGATTACTTTGGTACTGCCTTCAAAAATCAGGAACCGAATGCTTTTTAAACTGTTATTTGCTTTAAGGTAGCTTTTGATCTAGCTGTGATAAAATAAGATGGCTAGAAGCCAAGATATTTCATATGAAGGGCTTATTATACTGAAGCATTTTAAGGTTATTTTTTTAAATCAGAAGTTTCTTTCATCCCAAAAATTCATGGGCCTGATTTGAGAACACTAAAATAAGTTCTGACACATAAAATGTTAAATGAAAATTTGTTTTCTAAATCCATAATGCTACACTTCTACAATTATTTTCAGCTCCTTTATATCCGTAATTATGCACTTCTACACTATATTTAGAATGAAAAAGTTAAACTTTAACATTATTTATAAATAATCCCGCTAATTAATTCCTACTTACAGATTGGCTTTATCTATATGCATTTCAAATATAGTAGTTTCTGAACACTTCTACAATTATTTTCAGCTCCTTTATATCGGTAATTATGCACTTCTACACTATATTTAGAATGAAAAAGTTAAACTTTAACACTATTTATAAATAATCCCGGTAATTAATTCCTACTTACAGATTGGCTTTATCTATATGCATTTCAAATATAGTAGTTTCTGAACTATGTGTTGAATGCCAATTTTTGGAGCTAAATCCAAATTTCTGGAAGATATTTTGAGGAATTTCCTACTTATAGTTTGCCGTTATCTTTTATGCATTTCAAATATAATAGTTGCTGAACTATATTTTGAATGCCAATTTTTGGAGCTAAATCCAAATTTCTGGAAGCTGTCATTTTGAGGAATTTCAGGTAGATCCCATTAAGAGGAATTTCAGGTAGATCTCATTCAGTTCAGGGTAGGAATTTGATGGGCAAAATGTTTGTCATGAGCCATTTTGCCTACTTAAATTTTAAACTTACCGTCAAATAAAACAAAGAAATGGTAAAAACACCTATTTATACTGTCAAAACCAACAAAAATGACAATTAAATTGTTTTCCAAATTTCTACCCTTCCCATAAATATTATTTATGAGAATCAAAACACATATGTACTACCGAACCACTGCTTAACTGTCTGACTCCTCTTATTAAGCATACAGTTTCAGATCCTTATATCTATAAAAAAAAAAAGCAAAAACTTTAAAGACATTCTATTTCCTAAATTTGATCATGGGGATCACTGCCCTATCTTCAACCAGGATTTTTAGAGCCATTCAAACCCTTTTCAAATTTATTTTCTAGCCCTTATTCCTGTCTAAATAAACATTTTCCTCATTTGTGGCATCTTTGTATTCAAACATGTATGGCCGGATATGGCCAAGGGAAGAGGGATGATGATATTTTGCTTTCTTTCTTGAAATGTTATCCCCTGCCCATTATTTATGGATAACTAATAACCATTCATTTCTCTCCCGCGTATCAATTCAATTTAACAGAGATCTGTCTGCAAAATTACATATCAACAATGCGGCAGTAGGAGGGGTGAAATTCGACTGGAATCTGCTGGAGAAGCACCAGATGGATTTCAGAAAGATACTTGTATTACAACCTTATTGGAGTTTGATTTTCTTGTAAACCCAAATAAGATGTGTAATTAAAAACTCTAGATCTTACTGGGACACGAAACGAAATTAAGCCTTGATTTTCCTAACAATACAATTGCTTCACAGGAAGGTGGCTTGTGCGCAGAGGGGCTTACAGAGGACGAGGAGACTGCAAAAGAATGCCTGGGCACAAACTACTACGGGACAAAGAGAATAACCAAAGCTCTGATTCCACTTCTGAAGCCTTCTGCAGCTAGACCACGTATAGTCAACGTGTCCTCTGTCATGGGCCTACTTGGGGTATACTATAAATAATGAACTGGCTTCTTCTCCACAATCCTTTGCTTACCTACCCAATGCTACAGCTTGATCTGTTTTGTTATTCTTGGCAGATGTTGAGAAGCGAGACATTGCAGAGGCAATTGGCAGACATTGAAGACATTAGCGAAGAGGTTATAGATTGTATTGTGAGGAAGTTCATGGAGGATCTTAAGAGCGGTGAAGACAGCGGGTGGCCTGTTAGGTTTCCAACATATTGTTTATCCAAAGTGGCTTTGAATGCATACACTCGTCTTCTGGCTCGGGATCTGGATGGAAAGGCCTGTGTTAACAGCGTGCACCCGGGATACGTCAGGACTTCCATGACATTCAACACTGGGGATATCTCATCTGTCGAAGGAGCAGAAAATATTGTGAGAGTGGCTTTGCTCCCACCCGGTGTATCTTCTGGCCAAAACTTTCTGCAGACACAAATTGGTCCCTTCTAAATTCTCTCCTACTCTGTTTGATTAAGCGTCGAAGTTGTGACTAAATATTGTTCTGTTGCACTGTTAGATTAAACATAAGTTCATATTTGTTGAAGTTACGAAATTGCTAGTACAATATTATAAGCATGATTGACTGAACAGATCTTATATAATAAGCTTGATTAGCAGAACAGGTTTTATAGATACCATATTAAAAATTAAGAAGAAATACTTTTGTTATATGTGACTCTGTACTTTTCTCTCAGATATGATGTTAAAATGTATTTTCCAGTGATGTATGGTTTTAGTGTTAAATGTGCTATGGTTTTAGTGTTAAATGTGCTTTGGATTGTATATAATCTATATGGGATATTGGTTATCTTCATCAAGATATTATTGGGATAATGGAGATCTTCAAGAATAATGGATATCTTCAAGATTGATTGATAAGTTGAAATCTATTTTTTGTAAAGGAATCAGACTTTAAACTGCCTTTAATTAGTTGAAAGCAAGTTATGGGATAATGGATATCTTCAAGATTGAGTGACAACTTGAAATCTTCTTTTTCAATCAAGGAGTCAGACCTTAAAGTGTTTCTAATCAGTTGAGAGCAAGTTACCTTTTACATACTACCAATGTATTATATAAGTGACAATGTGTGTTAAAAAGATTAAATATCTTTAAAGTGCTTCTAATTAGTTGAGAACAAGTTATTTTTTATATACCACCAATAAAGTATTATAGATAGCAAGGTGAAGTTACTAGCTCTTGGGATTTGTGCTAATGGAATATTATAAGCATGGTTGATTGAACATATGTTACATAATAAGCTTTTTTAGCAAAATATATTTTATAGATATCATATTAAATTAAAAGAAATACTTTTGTTATATGTGACTATGTACTTTCCTCTTAGATATGATGTTAACCTGTATCTTGCACTGATGTATGGTTTTAGTGTTAGATGTGATTTGGATTGCATATAATCTACCTAGGATATTGACTATTTTCAAGATACTATTGTCTCATACATTGAAATCTTCTTGTTCAATCAAGAAGACAGACTTTAAAGTGCTTCTAATTAGTGGAGAGCAAGTTATTTTTTTTTAAAATTAGTGGAGAGTAAGTTACTTTTTGGAGAGTACCAATGAATTATTATGGCCTTCAATAAGTACCCTTCAGCTGTGTTTTTAATGCTAATGCTGCATAATTATTATCAGTTGGATTGACCACTTGTTTTGATCAGCACCAAAAGCACTCTTGTGGGGTGCATATTGAAAACAGGGTGCATATTGAAAGACAAATATTATAGGTGGCAATGGTGTTAAAAAAAGTAGGTATCCTTAAAGTGCTTCTAATTAGTTGAGAGCAAGTTACCTTTTACAAACCACCAATAAATTATTATAGGTGACAAGGTGTGTTAAAAATGTTAGGTTGTCCTTAAAGTGCTTCTAATTAGTTGAGAGCAAGAGACCCCCAATTGAATTGTTATAGGTGGCACAGTGTGTTAAAAAGGTTAGATGTCCTTGAAGTGCTTCTAATTAGAGTAGAGAAAGTTACCTTTTACAAACCACCAATGAATTATTATAGGTGGCAAGGTCTCTTAAAAAGGTTAGGTGTCCTTAGAGTGTTTCTAATTAGTTTAGAACAAGTTACCTTTTACCTACCACCAATGAATTATTATAGGTGGCAAGGTGTGTTAAAAAGGTTAGGTGTCCTTAAAGTGCTTGTAATTACTTGAGAGCAAGTTGCATTTTGATGACCACCAATAAACTATTATAGGTGGCAACGTGTGCTAAGAGGTTAGGTGTCTTTAAAGTGCTTCTAATTAGTTGAGAGCAAGTTACATTTTACATCCCACTCGTGAATTATTATAGGTGGCAAGGTGTGTTAAAAATGTTAGGTGTTTTTCCAAACTTTAAGGGCAATTTATTTAAGTATAGGTTTTTCCTCGGAAATAAAAATAAATTTGAAGTGTCTCTCTACATTAGTATCAATGATCAAAACATGACTTTGGAGTGTTTAATTAGAATGTTTAACAAAATGTTCACATCAAAAGCACAATGAAAGATGTTTTATTTGTGGATGTGAATTCTTAATTATGACAAGACTTTTTTGAATGTCTAACTAAATTCCCAATCCATCAATCATTACATAATAACTTATGGAATAGTATAAATTATGGAGTAGGAAAATAGTAAAATTAACATAGATCCATCTAAACTTAGAGGAAGGATCAATTCCTTTAAGTGCAAACTATCTATTTGAGTACAAAATTTGAGGAAAGATTTACATCTCTAGAAATTGAATCTCGCTAGATCTAATGAATCTATGTTGATGTAATCTAAACTATAGAATTCATATTCATATAAATATACGCATTAAGCACATATTATCCTTAAGTGCATTATATTAAAATTCCATATTCTCAACTATATTAATAGAATGGGAATAATTTCATAGTCTCAACTACTATAACTATTTACTTTTCACCTAGAAATATTCACACATTAATAACAAAAAATATTGTAAGCTATTAATAAAATGCAATATTCAATTTTCAATTAACTTTAATCTATTTCCTTATCTATAATCTCCCAAATGTATGTTAAATTTTTATTGGTATAGTTCGTTTCGATGTAGATATATTATTTGTATTGAATTTAACATGTGATGTAGATATATTATTTGTATTGAATTTAACATGTGATGTAGATATATTATTTGTATTGAATTTAACATGTGATGTAGATATATTATTTGTATTGAATTTAACATTTAACATGGAAAGGCATTAATAATGCTAACATGTTGAAGTGTGGAAGACTAAATTTTAAAGTATTCATTCTTCAATCCGTTATTTGTTTTTTTTAATGATTTTTTTGTTCTATGAGAATGATGATTATTTTCCTGATAATGAACACTTATCATCAGCAAGAGAGTCCTCTATAACATCATATCTTGGAAACATAAAATGGATTTTCTACGGTATGAATTGCCCTCTTGGAAACATAAAATGGATTTTCTACAGTATGAATTACTAATGGGATAAGACACATGATGAGACGCAGTGAGATATAGTATTGGCAAGAAATAATTGGAAATCGCCCCTTACGATTTACATAGGAATTGAATTGCGGTTTACTTAGCAATTGAATGGCTTCCAGATTGACTCCATTGAGTGTGATTTATTACTTGTAAACAAACCAGAAGTCCCATAAAAGCTCTGAGTTTCTTCACATGGGAAATTCGTCAAGGTATGTGGGAAGCAGTTGCAAAAGGTATTTTTTTCTTGATCCCCTTCTAACTTCCTGAAGTGTTTTCATATACTGGTATAGAACAATGATCTTGATTACATTTTTTTATACAACATGTATGCACTTGGGAAATATATGGACACAAGATGACTAGGAACATCGAAACATACCACTACGTGGCCAGGGTGAATGGGAATTTCTTGTCGTGTGTCGTGTATGATTCAGATACCAACTATGCATGTCTCATAGGAAAGTTGTAGATTGCCCACGATTTTTCCAAAGTTTTAGCTGCAATTTACCTCATGTTAATATGATAAAATTTAGAATTCAAGCAATTGATATTAAATTTTGGCACAAATTTTTGTTGGCTTTTCAGGTGTGGATTATATCATATCATATCGCTTGTTTGAGGCACTCCTTGAAGAAGAGCATAAACTTGGCATTGTCATTGTTATAAGGTATGTGTCATTAAATCATTTCAAGAACTTCTTATGGCCATATTTTTTGTTTTTGAATGTATGACCTTGGTAACATGGAACTGACAAAAAAAAAACTATAATCAATCTTTCTTAACCTTTAATGGGCCTCTAATGGGCTGAGAGCTCTTGCATCTACATGAATTTGAAAAACAGATTTAAAATTGTTCTATTTTGTGGCCCAATATATTGGGATCTAGTACGCAAGCTATACTATAGTGGAGAGAGATATTGCAGTAGATGAGGGTGTTGAATATACCTCTACAATAAGCTATGCATTCATGCTATTCGTGAGAGCCAATTTCAATTCCGTGCTTTCCAATGAGTGCTTCCTCTCCACATTCAATTTACACTGCATCACAAATTAGCAACATAATCGTTAGATTATGCTCTACATTATTGAATATCTCTAAAAATATTACTGCATCAATGAGAGGACTTACCAGCTTTACAGTTTCTAGACATGCGTAGCAAACCCAAATGAAAATTCTGATAATAATTTTTTTTTCTGGGTAGAGCCTTACAATATCCTGCCATGGAGTATACCTTAAAAATGATCAAAATTTTAGAAGTGAGAATGGCTGAACAGTATTTGTATGGAGGAAAATGCAATCTTTGCATAAAGAAAAGAAAGCTTGAGAAGGAAGTGCTAGAAGATACGATGGTGAATACTAGAAGAGACGGTGGTGAATCGGTGGCGGTGAATCTGTGATTGTGAAGTGCATTGAATTTTCGAATCGGTGACAGAAGTGCAGTGCTTTGAATTCAATTCAATTCATTTGATAGGGGTAGAAGTGAACGTGCTAGGGGTGGGGGTGGAGGTGAACGACGAAGGGCGGTGGGGAACCTTGAAAGTTGTGCTTGGAACATTGGAAACTGAGCTGAACCTTACACATAAGCACCAGCATTAAACGATACATTAATTAACTTCCATCCTTCCAAGAGATATGCTGGCAGTCCGGCAATAACGGTTCAAAGTTTGAGCCAATAACATTCCAGTTAAATAATATGGAATGAAACAATTAATTGATAAATTTATCAAGAACGTCAAAAACATAGGATATATGTACAAATATGCAAAAGTCAAAGACAAACTAATACGAAGTCAAATCCAATTGAATACAATAGTTACCCTAGCCTTCGTCGGGGACTAATAATGTGATGTACATGGTTATTATATGACCTCATACTCATAAGTAGACAAATTTTTTTCGATCCTTTTAAATATTATATTAGGTAGACTTATGTCAGGTATCTTTTCAAATTTAGGCATGAAGATTACATATCTCTCATAATAGGTTGTAGGTTGTAGAATGCATTTCTCTCTAGGTGTAAAAAGTTCTCTAGGTGCAAAAAGTTTTCTAGTTGCACCAAATATGTAATTTGTTTTTAATTTGATTTTGGAAGACATTAGAATATTTATTTGTTATTTTTAAATGTCACATATCATCTCAAAGTTAAAGAGAGAAATTCATAAAATGGAAGATATTAGAGTTAGCCAAGCATTAGAGTATTAAGTAAGTAGTTAGCTTCAAATATTTATATATAGGGGTTAATATAATCAAAGTTAACCATCCTCATTTTGAATCTGCCTATAAAAGAAGGCTCTTTTTATGTAACAAACAAGTTTTATATCTAATAGAATATCTACTTCATATTTTGTTTCTTGTTTGTATACTTTTGTAGCCTAATAGGGATCATCTTCCTCAATATCCAACAAGCTTCCATAACCTAACAGGTATTTGTTCCCTCACTATACAACAAGCTTCCATAGCCTCTTGGAAGGGATTTTCTCCCACACTATAAAACAGGTTTATGCATCCTCTCAAAGGGGATTCAATCCCTCTCTATTCAACTTCCACAACCCAAACACATAAGAGGGACCAACTCCCTTAATACAATCTCCTTCAAAATATGCATATACCCCAAATTTTGAGGCTCATCTATCGACGGAGATAGTGAACATTTTATAGTATTGAAAGAAGAGGAATGAGAAAAGGGG
The DNA here is from genome assembly GCA_027924585.1 of Larix kaempferi. NCBI lineage: Eukaryota > Viridiplantae > Streptophyta > Pinopsida > Pinales > Pinaceae > Larix > Larix kaempferi. Next base: position 9,545,795 of record BSBM01000893.1, read on the forward strand.
GATCTCTGTCGTCTTGGTAGACTTCTCCCTTATATTTTCTTGGAAAAATGTAAGATATATCCACATTTTGAATAGGGAAGGTTCATTGAGGGGTTCTCCAGAATTGCTAACCCAATAACTTCACTTCAAAAGAAAGGAATTAAATTTGTATGGTCTAATAAATGTCAAGAAAGCTTTGAAAAGCTTAAAAACCTGCTTACCACTGCACCTATTCTAAGAATACCGGATGCGTACAAGGACTTCGTTGTATGTATGGATGCTTTCTTAGAAGGATTAGGTGGCATTCTACTGCAAGAGGATTATGTAATAAGATACGAGTCAAGAAAACTTAAAGAACATGAACGGAACTGTGCAACACATGACTTGGAATTATCTGTTATAATACATGCTTTAAGAATGTGGAGACATTACTTAATAGGAAGAAAATTCACATTAATGTCTGATAGCATAAGTTTAAAATACTTGTTTGATCATGAAAAAAATCTAAATGCTTGCCAAGCAAGGTGGTTAGCCTTCTTAAGCGAGTATGATTTTGAAATCAAACATATTAAAGGAAAAGAAAATAAAGTGGCCAACGCCTTAAGTAGGAATGCCATTCCACATTGTTCAGTTGCTTTTAGCAGTTACAAGACAAATCTTGAAGATTTAATCAAAGATGCAGCTAAAAATGATGAAGAATACTTAAAAGTTAAAGAACAATGGGAAAAAGCTATTAACGGAAGCAAATCCATAGTTTATTCTATAAGCTCAGAAGACTTGTTGGTCTATGAAAATAGATTATATATACCAAATTATGAAGAATTTAAGCAATTAATCTTGAATGAGAACTACATAAGAAACCATATTTCGGACATTCGAGATATCAAAAAATGATAACAAAGTTAAGAAAATGTTATTATTGGCCTAACATGAAGAATGATGTTGCAAATTACCTAGCTAGATATATTGAATGTCAGCAAGTAAAAACAAAACATCAACATCCTGACGGGTTACTTCATCCCTTGCCTATTCCAGAATGGAAATGGGAGATAATAAGTATGCACTTTATAATGGGATTACCTAAAACAAATAAACAACATGATTCAATAATGGTAGTTATTGATAAATTAAGTAAAGATGCACATTTCATAACTCTGAAATCTACTTTCAAAGCAATAAACATAGCTGATATTTTCATGAAAGAGATTTTTCGTTTGCATGGTATTCCAAAAGTTGTGATATTGAATAGAGATGCAAAATTTACAAGTAATTTTTGGAAGTATTTGTTTAAAGGTTTAGATACTTAACTGAATTTCAATATTGCTTACCATCCTCAAACAGATGGGCAAACTGAAAGAACCAAACAAGTTTTAGAAGATATGTTGCGGATGTATGTAATGGACAAACTAGGTAAATGGGAAGACTATTTGCATTTAGTAGAATTTGCTTATAATAATGGATATCAAGCTTCACTAAAAATGAGTCCATTTGAAGTATTATATGATAGGAAATTCCACACTCCTGTTTCATGGGATAACCCTATTGATAGGATTGTTCTAGGACCTGACATGTTTAAGGAGATGGAACAAATTGTTAAGCAAGTGCAACAAAACTTAAAATTTGCTCAAGATCAACAGAAAAGTTATGCAGATCTAAAAATGAACTCCGAAAGAGTTCAATGTTGGAGATCATGTGTATCTAAAGGTAAAACCAAAGAAGAGTACCTTGAGCTTGGGAAGGTGTCCCAAGCTAGCACCCACGTATTGTGGACATTTCGAAGTGTTAGATAAGATAGGGCAGATATCCTATTAGCTTGCACTTCCTCATACTATAAAAGTACACAATGTATTTCATGTTTCTTTACTAAAAATATATGAACATGATGCTACTCATGTAATTAATTGGAATATGATTCAGGTAGAACCCGAATTCGAGTTCCAGACAGAGCATTTGTGCATCCTAGATAGGAAGGAACTTATGCTACAAAATCGAGCCATCGCTCAAATAAAAGTGCAATGGAAGCACTTTAGCTATGAAGAGGCAACATGGGAAATGGGGGATAGAATGCAAGAGGCATATCCTTCCATGTTTCGAAATGAGAAAGAGAGCTTTGAATAAAAGAACACTGAGGACAGTGTTAAGAATGAGAGGGGGAGAAATGTGATACCCCCAAGACATTATTATTTTTATTTTTTTATTTAATATTTTTGAAAATATTTCAAAACAATTATTTTTGTAAGATTTATTTAAAAAAATAAAAAATACTCACAATAGGTGTGAGTGATACTTTGCACAACAATTATTATTTTTATTATTAATAAAAAGAAAAATACACTTGGAGAATTCAATTGAATGAGGGGACACCACCATGAGACAAAGAACAAGTGTAAAGCAAGCAAGAGATATTTTACCAATCAAATCCAATCTAAAATCTCAACTACCAAACAAGATCCTAAATCATAGAAATTGAAGGATTGATTTATATTTGATTGGGATAGCACAAGACTTGGGAAAAAACTATAAATTGGTGCACTGAGAAAGCATAGGACGCTTTGTTGTGCATGGAGAAATTGTTGCTAAGAGTGCATGATTGTTGAGTATTTCTCTTTTGATTATAAGTCCATCACTGGGCTTATTACAGACTTTGAGGGAGAGAGTGTTGCGTTTAAGCTTTGCTTGCTAGTTCTGTTGTGCATGGTGGTGATCCAGCTCGGGGGTGGAGTTGAGCTAGTGACTCTGTTGTTCTCTTCTATGTTTGGGAGGAACTGATTCTCCAGGTTGTCATTCACAATTATTTCAAATAAGTATATGTTTTTATGAATGCATGAATAATGATAACTAGCGCAAGTAATTAGATGGGATGTTGTTGACTGTTTATATATATATATATGTTATGAGAATATCAATGGGGTCAGTTTATACTCTCTTTTATTTAAATTGCAATCGGGATATTGAGGTAATAGATCTCTGCTATTACATAGAGATTTAATTATGGTTCTGCCCATTTATAAATCTTAGAAACGAGTATGGATCTTAGTCATGCGATCTAGGTAGGTTGTCTTCAAATCATTTTATATAAATTAGACTATTGTACGTTGAACTATGTTGATATGAAATCGGATTTGAAGATGGATTAGGTTGTTTTCCTCGTGCTCTGTTTTTATTTTTATTTTTTTAAGCAAAAAAAAGAGCATAATTCTATTAAAAGTTGGATCAAAATTACAATAAGCATCTTTACAATCAGTTGGGTGCTTAAGTAGCCACCACAAGGATCAAAACACTTATGGGCACCATACACCCATAAACAGAAACAGAGATCAGTAGTATTACCATCCTGAACAGAGCTATTGGGGCTAAACCACTTACTATCAACAGTCGGGAAACTACTATCATACAGAAAACAGAGTAGGCTGGGAGAACAGGAATTATGATTCCTCAAAACACAGAAGTAAGCCGAGAGAATAGGCATAATTAAGATACAATCCAACAACCATGAGCCAAAAGACAACGCCCTGTAGCCAAAACAATCTAAAAAGGACAGATCCAAAGCAAAAGCCAGCCGAAATTCTACGTCCCAAAACCAGACAAAGATCTACACCCCACAGTCATTACAAGAGCCACCATATGCACCAAACAAAAAAACAAAGTCCCCATGATCAAAAGCAGGGGAGAGCCGAACCAGCTCAATGGCACGTCCAGAGATTCATCCAGCTGATCCAGTCTCATCATCGATTTTAATGACCAGCGTGTCTTCTGTCTCAGCTGCCTTGCCATGGAGATCAATAACCTTCAAGTTCTCCACTTTCTTAGGACGAGTTAAGAAAGTAATACCCAAATCCGCCGCAATGGCATCCAGCTTCATATGTATCCAGTAGGTTTCATCAGCATGATCTTTGCAGTTCTCCTCTAGCTTATTCAGACGTTGTGAATCCTCCAGAATGTCAACCCGAGCCTCCAGGGTTTGAGCAATGAGATTTTTCGTGACCTAGAGCGTGACCACCGCTCTGTTATAAAGAGCCATACGTCCTCTGGTGTTACCTGGATCATGGATCCAGTCAGCCATAGCCACTGCTTCTGACGGCAGTTCCTATTCCCCCACCATTCTCCATAAGTTACCTTCCATCTCCTCTAACTCCCTTTGTAACGGCTCTAGAAATAGACGACGGAAGAACACCACAGTCGAAGCCGCTCTCCACTGTTCCCGGCTAGGAGAAATCTAGGCTTCAACTCCCTGGTACAAATTGCTTGGTTCACCCTAGCCATGACGGCCCCGACGAGCAGGGCAACCCCTCGAAGGCATTCTCTTAACAGCAAACTTCCCACACTTACCCCCCAAGAAACCACAATTGAACACAGCAAAATGCAAACCTTCTCATATTGATCACAGAAGTGTTGAGAACCGACCGTGTAGGGATAATTTAAATGCCAGGCACCACTTACAACCATTAAGTTACCCATAATGATACGGGCTCTGTAATAATGACCTACGGCCTTGGAAGACGTCATAAGATCATATCCCTAATCATCAACCTCCATCCAAATTGTGGGGAATCGATAACCAGTATCCATCCCACACTTCAGATCATGCCTCATCATCGTCCTCCTGGTAGAATAACAGAGTGAAGGATAGGTCATTAAATTTCCCAAATGATTCACATAAGGTCTCTCATAACTCCTGCAAGCGCTATTATCCCATTTATTCAAAACCATCACTTCACATTACTTCAAATGAATGCCAGCAACATCACCCATCGCACAAATGTCGCTTTCAGCAATTCGCAGACATTTATCCCGACACATACTTGTAGTCATGTAGAGGGCGTCGCCAGCCCATCCCTCATCACGGCAGCTGGCACCCTGGTTTGCGAGCACGTCAGCCAAGCAATTTGTACTACGCCTTATGTGGTAAAAGGTGATAGAGGTCATCGTCGTTATAATATTTGCTAAGCAATCCAACCGCCATGCTAGCCTCCACACAGGGGCCAACTTGGCCACCATATTCCCGTTAACCAACCTAGTGGCTAGCTGAATAATTAATTTGGAGTCCCCCTCCACGTGGAGACATGTAATGCCACGCCGAGTAGCCATGCTTAAACCCTGTATCATCGCCTCAAATTCGACCACATTATTAGTTTCCAGGCCTAGAGGTCCATAGTAACTAAACAGAACACTCCCTTTGTCATATCGCACGACACCACCATACCCAACATTCCCAGGATTACCCTTTGACGCTCCATTGAAGTTAAGCTCAAGCCAGCCAGATAAAGGTGCAGACTAGACCACTGGACTCTCCATGGACGTGCGCCGAGGACAACTGTTACCGATATGGTTGGGTGGCACCCTAATGCCCCATTGTTTCAAAATACTTACTTCATTCACCGATAAGTTCAAATCCTACTCATTCCACAAAGTTAATTGCAGAGTCTCTATAATGCCTTGTTGAATTTGACTCCAAATAGCAGTGCAATTCTGAATTTTTCCGGTAAAAAACTTTGATTACGTTCCTTCCATACAGCCCACACTAGAAAACCAGGGAATAGTTCCCATATTATATTAAGGATTCTCCCTTGGAACGGATCCTTCCTCCAACACTTAATCGAACCCACAGGGTCAGTTCGAAGTCTATCCAACATACGAAAGATCGCAACTCCCTTATCCCAGATTTCAGAGGAGAATCTGTACTCATCAAGAAGATGGGCAATCATTTCCCCATGATTCCCATAGAGAATGCAATAAGAGGGTCCCTCAAAGCCCCATTTCGTAAGGTTGTCCCACGTCAAAATTTTCCCTTTCAACACCAACCAGAGAAAGAGGGTAATTTTAGGCCAAATTTTAGCATCCCAAAGGCGCTTCCAAACACTGTCAACAATAGGCTTATCATGACCACCCTGAATGTAATAAGCCTCTTTCATGGTAAACATACGTTTCGGCCGATGCCCCCAACGCAACAGGTCCAATCCCACTTGAAATTTGATCTGACACTATTGCAAATTTTCATGGATGTGTTTGCCAATCTCCTCCCCATAGGTCTCCATCCACTAATTCAGAGGCTTCCACACCCGAAACCCTCTATCATTTGGTTCCTCTTGCTAATAATGCTCAATCATCTGCCAATCATGATTAAAATCCAGTGATTACGGAGGAATATCTTTCACCAAAGTGAGAAGGGGCGGTTCTTGTTGCCACGCATCAGACCATAGATTAGCTAATGATCCTTGTCTGACCTCCGAAAAACTGTGTTGTCTTATCAGGTCACGTCCTTTTCTTTCCATATTCCAAATAGGCGGCCCCTTTTCCGGCCCATCCATCCTGACCCAGTCCTGCTTTTCAAAATCAAGAGCATACTTCTTTCCCCAGAAACTGGCCCATTGCTTGTTAGTATGATTGAGCCACCTCCACCAAATATTGGCGCCACACACAATGCTCATCGTCTCAGGATCCCGAATCCCAAGCCCCCCTTTAGGTTTAGACTTACATAGAGTCTCCCAAGCCACCAGGGGCCATTTTTTGTGTTCCGTAGTGCCTCCCCAAAGGAAGGAACGTTGGATATTTCTGATGTCCTTCAGGACTGATTTAGGGGCCGATACCACATAAAAGAGGTAAAGAGGCATCGCTTGAAGCATTGTTTTAACAAGAATAACTCTTCCCGGAAGGTTTAAAGCACGGAGTGTCCAATTTGAGAGTTTCTCCCGCATTTTACTTAAGAGCTCTTCCCAAGAATCCTTCTTAAGGATAGCATCAGATATGGGAGTACCCAAGTATTTGGTTGGAAGGGAGCTCTTTTTGAAACCTAAAATCCTTACAATGTTCCTTTGACTAGCAGGAGGAGTATTAAAGAAGAAAATCAAGGATTTTTCCATATTCATAGTAAGCCCCGAAGCTCTTAAGAAAATATTCAAAGCCTTCTTTATTTGTCTAGCTTCCTGAACAGAAGAATGACCCATCGGGAGAGTGTCATCAACAAACTATTGATGCGTTATAGCCTTTTCATAAGGAGGGAATTTGAGACCTTTGATTTTCTCTTGATCAACAAGATTTGAAATAATCCTGCCAAGACCTTCATTCATGATCACAAAGAGAAAGGGCGAGAGAGGATCCCCTTGTCGGATGCCATGCATTGGCTTGAAGACATCTTACGGGTGCCCATTGATCAGGATAGAAAAGAACACAGTGGAAGTAAGATTAGCAATCCACTTGATCCATAGCTCACTGAAACCAAAAGATGCCATAATCTCTTTCATGTAAGTCCAGTTAAGTTTATCATAGGCTTTAGATAAGTCTAACTTTAATTTCATCCCAGCCTTCTTAGTACTCTTTAGGGAATGTAAGACTTCCTGAGCTAGGATAATACCATCAAAAATCTGTCTTCCTTCCACAAAACCCGTCTGTTCCAAAGATATCAAAGTAGAAAGAAGGGGTTTTAGTCTATTGGCCATGACTTTCGTGATAAGTTTATAGATGATGTTACACAGAGAGATAGGTCTAAACAAGTCATGTCTCTCTACCCCCAGATTTTTCAGAATCAAGGTGATAAAGGTAGAATTTAGAGCAGGGAGCACCCCTTTCATTCTTCGAGATTCTTCCACGACCTGCCATACTTCAGTTTTAATCAAATCCCAGAAGTGGTGAAAGAAATTGGCCATAAATCCATCAGGCCCTCGGGATTTACCATCCTCCATTTGGTAAATGGATATCTCAACCTCCTGGACTTCAATGGGACGAATGAGCATCTCATTCTGCTCATTTGTAATAAGCCTAGGAAGTACATCCTTGATCTCCCTACAAGCTATGGACCTGTCAACCTAAGGTTCCGTAGTCACTTCCTTAAAATGAACAGGAGTTCCCGCTCGATATCCTCATGAGAATCAACTACAACTCCCTCATTGGTATGGAGATTGCAAATTTGATTCTGGTGTCTATATTTAAATTTCATAATGTCTACATCATCACATAAGCATAACTACATAGAGGAGCCCCAACAAATTCCTCGTCATAAATAAAATCCGAGTAGAACAAAATTCCCCATGCTCATAGAATTGGGGGGAAGCTCCATAGGATTCCTACTACTCGTCTGAGTCCTCTTCCTTGTAATCCTCATCCTCCTCATCAGTATCCTCCTCAGTGTCCTCCTCATCATCATCCAAAGGAATGTCACCATGGGCCTTTTCTCTCACAGTCTCGATCGCGACCGTGGTCCGCTGCATAATTGGTCTCCACTCCCCTAGATCCTGGTAGCATATGGAAATCAAGTCCTCATCCAGCTGCTTCCAACTATCATCCATGACCCCATCTAGTATTTGGTCGATCCCCACTAGCAACAACTCCAAAGTCGATCACCAAGCCTTCTTAGGAGCACGTGGAATCTTTACATATCCCCTGAACATAACCACATAGGGGTATTCCTTGATGACTATCGGTAACTGTCGCCAGTACATAAACAACTCTCAAGTGAAGAACTAACCCTCCATACCTCTGGCCCCGTGGGTCATCATCTCGCCCCACCTCTGCATCCTCGACTCGGTGGGCTCCCCGTCACGCACTGTAGCATGCAGTCATGGTGTCATTACCTGCTTGAAGAAGGAGCACACAAACGAGGGAAACAAAATTCCCCTCCCCTACGACTCACATTGTTCAACTCCCATTGAACAGTCGTCAAATACATTTGTCCCCACCCAAAGTAAGTCCTTGCTAGTATCTGCTCTACTAGCATCAACTACGCGCTAGAAAACATGTGGGGTGCCTTCGAACCCAGCACCTGCACCACCGCAATCGCCATTTCTTGCATCTCCAATTTCTCGATATCATAGATAAAAATGGCATTGGCATGCACATCAATTGTCACATAACAATGTCATGCCAACATGTCCTCCATTGATACATTTGGTGGTCATCTCGGTTGCATGTCTATAATGACCCCAAACCGTGGGAGACCCATTAAGAAGTACACATCAGTCAGGGTCATCTCTATCTGCTCTCCTTGTATCATGAATGCCCCTACATCGCGATCCCAAAACTCGACCAGCTTGTTTAGTAGTAGCTTGGATGCATGCATGATGGGAACCCTCACAAACTTTAACAACCCACAATGGACTAGTGAATCCTTTACTACATGGTCACCATTTATCTCTCTCGGCTATGGTCCAAGTTCCCGTTCTCACCAGTTAACCCGCAGCTTCCTGCAAGCCCACACCAGACCCCTAGTAAATACCAAGCATGAAAATTCCCCCCCAGGGACCAAACCGTACCCTAGAGCACATCTTTTGTTCGGATAGGCATGCTCTGGAGTGCATTTTTCGAGGGAAAAATTGTTCTCCAAGGTGCGCCTATTTTTCCCATAGGCGTGCTCCAGGGTGCGCTTTTCCCCTCAAAAAGAACACTCTGGATTTTGAATCCCTAAAACGCCTCAAAGGGGTCCTTGAAGGGTCCAAAACACAAAAAGAAACCACTGAAATTGACGAGAATGGCACAATCGCTTACCTGGAAGTTGCAGAAGTCAATTCCGCTGATCCGATCAGGGGAAATCAACAATTCTTTTTCTGGGCCCCTCCACACATCTCCAACTCTCAATAGTGAAAATGACATGTGGACGGGTGGGATCCCCCTCATTTATGGCCCCTTATGGCCTCTTTTTCTCCCTACAACCATACCAGAGTCCTCTGACCTCCGTTTTTCGCACCATTTGCACCGCCAGAATCAGAATTCTGTGCCTGTGATGATGCTTGAAACCTTTTCTTTCCCTCACTCACTTTTTCTGTAGGTTCGTATTTAGATTTCCCCCTCCTTGACTGGTGTGGCATCATGTATGCCGGTGATTCCCTATATCTCTATACATTTTCATATATTGCGGCCTATTCACGAGCTCGCCACTCCCTCTATATTGTAATACTTGTGTTGTTTTTCCATCATTCATCTATCCACAAGGAGGCCCCATCAGTGTTCTACCCACCCTCTCAATGGTCCACTCATACCTAGATCCCCCACTTTGAACGCTTCCTCCTTTCCTTACTTTCACGTATGTTTGGTAAACTTTTATCCCTTTTCGAGTCGAGCAGACCTTTTACGATGAAAAAGGGTCTTAGGGAGTTTTTTTTAATCTCTTTTTTGACTCCTTAAAGAATGAAAAGATCATCAAGCAACCTTGCTTCCTTTCATGATTGTTAAAGTTTCTGAAAGGGTGTTTATTCGGTATAAGTTTATCCCTTTTCCTAGCCAAATGGACTAATTACGAAAAATGAATACTCTAGTCCCTTCGACTAGAAGAGTTCTCAATTGCACACTTTTATGCTTTTTTGGTATTTAGGGACTAACCTACGAAAAAGAACACCCCTGGAGTCTTCTTCCTCCTTTCATAGTCTCTAAAATTGAAATCACCAATGAGCATCCATCATCTTCGGCTCGTCAAAATACACATGATGATACCATATCGAGCACGCTTGTATCCCTTCTTTGAGCTCATTAAACTATAATGAAAGCCCAAATGGTGCATTTCAGAGCCCCTGCAGATCACATGTAGTCCCATATTATGGTAGCATTCCCCAGTATGGTCACCTTTGTTCAGAGTATTCTATGATGTGTCATCCTTGGAGTTCCACCGATATCACCCATCGGTTCCCCCCTCTGAGTATCCCCCATTGCAGTTACAGTCTCTGATCCCTTAAGATATGATCCCCTTCCCCCGAGGTTAGTTTCCTATGTTTCCAGGTTAGCCCTATCGTCATACTCTAAACAAAGGAAACATCCCCCAATAATGTCTCAGTCCCATGTCCATTTCTATCACATCTTGGTTGTATCCCTTATGCTCCTATCAAGGAAACATCATTTCCTTGGTAGTTGCAGGTCTCCCTATGTCGATGCCAGCACATCTCTTATAAAGGATAGACCCAGATGTCCCTGTACCTTGGCCTCATCACCAACAATGGTGAGTTCCTACGAACCATCTAAGGGGATTCCTTAGTGCCCCTTAACATGGTTGTTTCTCACATGCTCTACTTCAACTCCACTATCGCACTGTTGATATTCGTATAGGGTGTTGGTCCCTTTAGGCATTGGTCGAAGACCCAAGATGTCCACTGACTCTATCACATTGGTGAGTCTTTTTGGAACCCCTCCAGTAGTATGTTCCTGTGGATATACAGGTTGCATCGGCGACAGTGTTTGGAAGCCCTTCAGTCACATGCTTCCTAGATTATCTAGTTCAAATGCAGACCATTGTACCTATGAGATTCCAACTCTTAGTCGTTGAGTCCATATAGTTGTTGGACCCCTTCTGATCCAGCAGAGTATCAGTTGTTATGATACCGCATTCAGAATGAATGCCATTGTTTCCATGTTTCAGTTCTTTAGGTCAATTATGGTTGGACCATGATTACATTCCATATTTGAGTCCCCTCTAAACCATTATGATGTACACAACAGTTATATATGTATTATTCAGGTCCCCTTTGGGCCTCACTATTATTTGTATATCTTGAGGCATTGATACGAGCATGGGTATGCTCGGGTCGTCCATATATTTGAGCCTATTAGAAGAAATTTGGGTAAAAACTGGGCCTCCTAAAGAAAATAATAAAATAATAGTAGAGAGAGAGTAAAAACTACTTTTTTGGATTGTATTTTCAACTTATCTCCTTGTAGATTTACTCAAATTTCAAGCGGGAGGACTCGTTGGATGCATAATTAAATTATGCGTCCAACGAGTACCCATGTTGCATACTTTGAACAATATCCACACCATGAAAAATTGGAAATACATTGAAAAACGTGTTTCTAGTGAGAGAAAACACGTTTTTTAATGTATTTTCGATTTTTCATGGTGTGGATGTTGTTAAAAGTATGCAACAGGGGTACTCGTTGGATGCATAATTAAATTATGAATCCAATGAGTCCTCCTACTTGAAATTTGAGTAAACCTATAAGGAGATAAGTTGAAAATACGATCCAAAAATGTAGTTTTTATTTTTTCCCTCCAATTTTTTTAGGTGCTCCCTTTTTTAATTTTAAAGCATTTTGATTGGCTAATACATGATGACATGGAATTTGTATTATTTTTGGAAGGCACATTTCAAATTGAAATTTTCTCTAATGACTATATGTTCCTCACCCATTATTGAGGAGTTGAATTTGCATTTATGGCCCTTCTAGTTCACATGAAGACTTGTTCCACTCTTTGAAATAGTCTCTTCTCTCCGCCATCATCATGTTCACTACCCTAAAAAAATTCAAAACCTATGATGTTTATCGGCCATACGATGAGCTGTTTCCCTCACACATCAGGGGGCAATCTATTAACACAAAAAAAGGGATCACCTAGCTCATTCTCCTAGTCACATAACCCATTCATACATTTTTCCTAACATTTGGCCTCCATCAAACCAAAATCCCTAAGTTTATAATCATATGGGCAAAAAATCATTATTTCCCTCACGAAAATTAATTAAATTCCTCCAAAATAGAAAAATCCCCAAAATAAATGAAAAAAAAAATAAAAAAATGGGGAAATTATTCAAAATCAAGAAAAAGGAGGGAAAATATCAAAAACCACTTACCAATACTAGTGATTGCCCAAAACCAAGGGAAAAATACCACCACCCAAAATTGTTATAAAAAAGGTGGTGGAGGCTCCCATTTGACATCCATCCACTTTTTCTTACCGAAACTCTGACAAAATTCATCTAGAAACCCTAGCCTTCATTTGAGTTGAGTCTTGGCTGCTGTGAGTATTTGGTGGAGAGCTAGGACGGCAAGGGCCCATGCACATTCTCAATTCTAAGGTAAAAATCCATTGTAAATTTGTTTTGCATAATACCAAAAGAAGAATGTCGAATGTTTAATCGATGGATTCTTGAAGTATTAGTTTAGATTTTTATTTACTATAGTAATTTTTGTTTTGTTTTGTTTTATTTATTGTTTTCATTTGCATGCATGCATCTCATTTCGAATTGTTACTAAGAGTTCCACAATTCTTAGTAAGTGCATTTCTGCACTAGCTAGTGTGAAACGTAGCTACAAGAGGTACCATAAGTAACCATCATGGAAAAATCAACGTGGTGTGCAACCACTCACCAACAAGAGAGCAAAATGTTCTTTGCAATGCCTCAAAAGGAATGACGAATGGAGACTTGGCCAATGCAAAGTTATGGAAAAAAACATTGCCAACAACTTCCTTATAATAAGTCTAACAAATAAACGTTATGCCAAAGGAAAATTCTCCAACAAACATATATGGTGATTAAGAAATAGATCTCGATCCATAAAACAATTGATCCCACCAAACTTGGCTTTGCTATAGACTAGATTGATTTTGCAAATTATGGGATTAGATCCATGGTATTAATGCAGCATGATTGTTTCCCTCCGTTGAATGCTTTCTCTAGATTGTTGTTCGACTAAAAGGCCTTGGTGAAGTATTTTGTGAAATTCTTGTGGCAATATTCAAGAGCAACGACACCACTTAGTCCGACATTGATTCCCCACAAATTCGCAATGTCATCGATAACAATAAAGGTTGGAATTGAGATAAATAAGTCTCTCCACACAGGGCTCCAAGACATCAGCCAAATAAGTCCAGGCATAATTCAATTACTGCTCCAATGCATGCCTGATAGACGTCGATATAAGGCCTTTGACAATCCCTTCGTCAAAATAATAGGGCTTAAATTTGACGTAAGGAAAATTCAATCTCACGATCTCTTGTAGATGGAGCTCGTTACCGAAAACCAAGAAATGGAAGAACACGTTTTCCAATCTTACTATGTTCGCCCTAACTGACACATCGAGTTGTTTCGTGAAGGATCTTGAAGGCCTCTGCCAAAATCCCCACCACACTACTATCTTCCAAAAGCCACAGTTTGATAGCTACATAGATATGTGTGTAAGAGGATTCAGCTAAACACTAGCCTCACAATTCCCTTGTCGATGTATGCAAAAGCAAGCAGGACACTACTACTACATAGAGGGGAGTTTTAAAACAATATTTGAGACAATATGTTTGTAAATGGTCTCAACTCAAGACAAAATAAAAGTTGTGTATTGTCTTAAATATTGTTTTTAAGCAAGTGTCTTAAACTATTATCTCTAGAGAGTCAATATATAATACATCAATTACAGAGCATATTGTCTTAATAAATGATCATATTGTCTCAAGTTGAGACAATAAAAATTTTGTATAGTCTCAAAGTATTGTCTCTCTAGAGACAATATCACTTTTATCTCTATAGAGAGAATATATAAAATAATATTTTAAAAAAATTTATGCTAGGGCACGATGGAATCGAACCATCAACCTTCGGCTTGTAATGCAGATGCTCTACCATTGAGTTAGTACCCTTTAAAAAATTACGGGAGAGATGTAGGTTATTGTGCAACACTAAATAATTCCCAATGATTATCAAATATTGAATGTTTTATTTCTTAAATATTCATTTCATTACTTAATCTCTCTAAAAATATGTTACAACACTTCAACACAGTATGGCCCTATCTCCACTTCAACATGTATATCATATTGTTTTTCTCTCTCTGTCACATGTTTAGACACAATATCAGCAGATTGCAATCTATGTTATTTTCACATACCTAATAACAATGCAATATGTGATGTTAACTTGCTATGATAACAACGTTATATGTTCTGACATTCCTACCAAACATATTTCACAACCAAGGAACATCGCTACTAGGACAGGGTTTAGAGAATCGAGGACAACGTCCTATTAGATGGGTTTAATATGATACTATGTTAAATCTGTAAGTGCAGATAAAAACACAAATTCCATTGAATAAATAAAAACACAAATTTCATTCAATAAATACAGGTCTATGAAGATCCAAAAAACATGCCTAAGAATTTGCTTATATCCAAGATCAAAATCAAACATTAAAAACAGAATCAATGATACAACATCGTCTCCCTACAGACAATAATAATTATTTATTAAAGGAGAGTTTTAAAATATTATAAATATTAACAACAAACTCAATGAGATAGCATCGTCTCTCTACGGACAATAAGAATAATTTATTAAAGGAGAGTTTACAAATATTATAATTTGCACCTAGCGTTGGCAACAGAATTCAGATTTGTCCCAAAAATGTTCTATCCTATTGACCACAACCTTATTTTTCCATCACTTCATTGCCTCTTGTAGCGAGTGGTGCAACCTCGTGACTGTAGCACCCTATTTACCATCATGCTTTCGCTTAAACTGATCTTCCTCCCATTGTTTATAGGAAACTATGGTACTAGAGTGGAATGAATATTGCCCACATGACTATGTTTAATAATTATTTCATTGAATGATTACAGATATGGCCTCCCTTCTTTAGGTCGATGGCCTCATCAGCTGTCTCCCTACCTTCCACATGCTTAATCTTAGAACTATGGGTTTCATATCTTGTGGATCTTTCTCTAGCTCTCGATGTGACTCAAACTCTGGTTCTTGCTCAGGCCTCTGTTCTAGCTCTTCTCAAACTCGGATATCTTTAGCTTTGACTCAGTCTTGGTTTTAGCTTCACAAACTAAATCCAAGACTGTGGGTTTCATACCTTGCGGCTTTGGCTCTAGCTCTGCCTCACTCAAACTCTAGCTCTTACTCAGACCTCGACTCTGGATCTTCTCAAACTCCCTGGCTTTAACTTTGACTAGGTTTTGGTTTTAGCTTCACGAGATAAATATGAGACCTATGGGTACAAGGGGTTGTGGCCTATCCCTCTAATGGCCATCCAAAGTACAGGATCCATATCCAAATCCAAATTCCAAGAGAAACTCCATCTCCGAGATTTTACTTTCATATCCTTGGAATTAACCATATTTGTTGTGAAGATCCCAATTATTGTGAACAACTAGAACATTATATTAAGTCCTCCGTGGGATTTTGGAGGTGCTAACTCTGAGAGGTATAGAGGAATAGCCTTGAAACACCTTCAAACAAACAATTTTGTAAACCATACATTCAAATTCAAAGTAAAGACTCTCTAACATCAACTTACTAGATTCCAAATTGATCACTAGTGAGGGAATTATGAGACACATCAATGTTAGCAATGCGAGGAAGACTTACTAGCTCAGGAATGATCACCATAGTCAACTAATTTTGGATCAAGGAATTTGGCAATTGATAGTCTTTTGGAATACTACCTAAAAAGCTATTTCCCTGAAGTTCAAGGTTGTATGCAAAATCACAATGTCCCTAGGAGAGAATTAGAAGAGAACCTTTCCTGAAAAATTTAAGAAAGTATATGAAAATATTTGGAGGCTTGGAGAAGAATAGATATTTAAAGGAAGAATGCATTAGAGAAAAGTATGAGAAATATTAAGCAATTGCAAACTATGTGAATTTAAGAGATCGGAATGAAAAGATCCACAATGATGAGCATAAAGGTAACTATTGATGACGACACAAATTTCCCAGTTTCTAGTTGCAGCATAATCTAATTGTACTTCCTCATTTTTATTGATGATCATTCTCAGTTTCCACTTCTAGGGGTCTACACCATTAAACCCAAGGATGAGGTGTTTGGCAAATTCTAAGAATTCAAAACTCTTGTTGAAGCTCAATACAAATAGAAGAACAAGTGTCTTTGGACAAATAGAGGAGGCAAGTATATTCTCAATGCTTTCGGACAGTTTCTTTGCTCTCATAGGAATTTCTTGGTAGAAGATTGTTCCTTATACTCCTTAGAAAATGGTGTGGTTGATCATAAATATATGGAAATAAGGGGAATGGTTGATTGTACTCAAATGAAATTGTATTTTTGGGGAGATCATTATTTATGCAGCATACATCCTTAATCACACCCCTACACTTGTGGTAATCAATATGACTCTGTATGAGCGGTTGCAAAGGAAGAATCCTTCTATCTCATGATTTCATATCTTTAGATCAAGTGCCCAATTCCACCTGCTTCATCAAAGGAAAGATACATCACCTATCCATTATACTCCTCGAAAAACTCTAGTTGGATAGAGTAAGACTTTTCAAGGGTATCATCCCTATGACCCCACCTCTCACCAAGTGATTGAATGTCATGATGTTATCAGTGATGAAACTTTTCCACATGATTCACTAAGATTTCTTCCATCACTTCTTTCCAATGATGGTTCGTCACATGTATCCATGGATCATGTCTCTTCTACTCTTGTTGGATCACCTATTGATGATTCACAGTTAGTAGTAGTGTATATTTCCTCATCTCCATCTAGTGTTGGTTCACTTATATGTACCACCTTCAAGTACTTCATCTATAGTGGAAGACATTCTACTGGGACCCCTTCTTCCTCTAGTCCCTCCTCTCTCCCGAATATAACATTAGAGAAATTTTGATGTCAAAAATGGGCCTCAAAACAATAATATTGTACAACAAAATCACCAATAGGATTCAAGATGATGATGTTAACCATGGGGTATGAATCACCATTTTTTTGGGGTAAAAAGGTAAAAAGTGAAGAAGTGAATAAACTATTTTTTCAACACGTATTTTCAACGTATCTCCCTGTATATTCACACAAATTTCGAGAAGCACTCTTTGGATGGGGAATTCAATCCTGCATCCAATGAGTACCCACACAACATACTTTTGACGGACCATGCTCCCCAAAAAATAAGAAATTCATGAGAAAACATGATGTCATCATCATGTTTTCTCATGAATTTCTTATGTTTCAAGGATCAAGGTCCATAAAAATTATGTTGTGTGGGTACTCGTTGGATGCGGAATTGAATTCTCAATCCAATGGGTGCTCCTACTCGAACTTTGAGTGAATATACAGGGAGATATGTTGAAAATACTAGTTGAAAAAAGCAGTTTTTTTCTTTTTTCCTCCAAAATTTGATGAGGTATGCTAATATTATTTTATTATTTCCACTATTATCTTATAATTTTTCTTATGAGGCCCATTCTAGACCTCAAAATTTCTCTAATGATCTCAATCCTTGTTACACCGTATTTTTCCACCTTGTGAGCATTAGCACTCCTTGGTCTCCCTTACCCATTTATAGACTCAAATCCATATCTTTGGTTCTCCTTCAATACATTTTTCCCTATTTTTCCTCTTGTACACGACCTACTTCAGTACACCTCACTATAATACCCCTCTTTTACACCCCTGCTATGTTTGTAAATATGAATATGTATTGTATTGTTTCTGGTGAGGAGCTCAAGACCAAGGCCCCACCAGAAAACATTGTAAGTAAGGTGGTTTAATAATTCTAATTAGGCAAGTTTAGGAAACTGAGGTCGGAATGCGACCTAGCATTGACGGCACTAATCCTCTGAGGGGGGAAGAGGTGAAATGGCTTGGAGGCCATGGTTTGATGACAGATGTTTTCATGCTGCCACAATCACTTAGTGAACACTAACGTTCACCAAAGGTTACTTGAGTTCTTTGGTTTTCGGTTAGTCGTTGAGGGGAGGGGCGTCGAAATTACCCTTAACCGCCGTGAGGTAGTAAAAATACCCTAAGACCTACAACTTAACACTAAGTTAACCTATGCTAAAAGTTGTTAAGTATTTAACTAAAGAAATCATTTGGACGACCTTAGCATCCTAGTCCCGACAGAGGACGTCAAGGGTTTTCTTCATTAAACCACTATCTAATTTTTAGCGTGAGCTAAACTTTTACACTAAGTTATTATTATTATTGCCTTGGTGTATTTAGTTAATGGCCAAGGTCTAGATATCTAATACCTTACAAAGGTAAAAGAAATATATATATATATATATATATATATATATATATATGATATCATGTTAATAAAACATTTAATGCATTGAAATGCAAAGAGAAACAATTTACATATGAAGAGATGCTTATATAAATTCTATAAAGATATTTATAAAATATTACTTATAATAATATAAGCAAAATATATAGTTGTGAATATAATTAGTTATATTAAATGTTTCACATATTACCTCGTAATTTAATGACAATGCACGAGAAATTTTATAGGTATAGATTGCATATATAAGGGTGAAATATTATTGTTATAATAATGTTTTTAAATTATATGCAATATGATATTACAAGATAAAAACAAGGTATGTATGAAGAGGAGTTTATTTATGAAAATTATTATGATGTTACTAGGTTTATCGTAGACATTACTTTCAACCATAGCCTTACGGTAAAGGCTTTATTAATATTAAAAATGAAGTTTTTAAGATAAATGCAATATTTTATAAGTGTATCATAATAATGCAAGAGAGCAAAATAAGTAGATATTGTTATAGATACTTATAAAATCAAATTAAGAAGAGAGGGCTATAGAATTAACTTTAAAAACTTTTATGTTTTTAGCTCTATAAGTTGAATGAGTTATTAAATCATTTTACTTACTTAAGTGTTTTGGATATATATAAATATGTATATGTATTTATATTACAATGGATTACTAATCCCATGTTAGATAGCTATATATTACATAAGCTGTTCTACTTGTATAAAATATTTGAGAGTTAAGTATCGATGAGGTTATTTTATGTATTTGTGTGTACATTAATCTAAATGGAGGGCGAGTTACTTGTATTTATATATATTATATATATATATATATATATATATAATATAGTCGGAGTGGTGTTTTTTTTTTTTTTAACAAGAACGGTTAGATTTTATTGAATAGAACACGGTTGGGCCATAGCCTAATCAACCTTCATGAGAATTCCTTTGGGCCAGATGCTTGTATAAACTACAGCGCTTACAAATACCAGAAAGATGGCTTCCTACGGAATAGAAGACCAAAGAGGAGGATTATTATTCTTAATCAGCTCAGCTTGAGGTAAACAGCAACCCACATTAGCCTTTGCATCAGCTTCCTGGTTAAGATTCGGGAGAATATGATAGGAGGAGAAAGATTTAAAATTTTGCAGCAATCTGGGGACCCTTTGTAGAGTCTTATTGAGCACCGGATTATTAAAATTGTCTTCCGTATTGAGGATTTTAATTATGATTTCCGAATCTCCGAATACTTGGATGTCTTGACCAGCATAACCTTGAGCAATCTGACAGGCCTTGAGCAAGCCTAAAATTTCTGCCTGATTATTGGTACTCTGCTCGAGCCCCCAACTGAAAGTGTCCCTATGACCGTCTAGACCATAAATGATGCCACCGGCTCCGGCTGAACCAAGATTACCTTTAGCTGCACCGTCGAAGAAGATTGTGACTTTGCCTTGAATCTGCCACCACGCTTGAAACTCAACAACACTACTCTGCAGTCTCCACACTAGGTTGCTGTTTGGTCTAGTGTAGTTCCTTTTCATAGTATTGTGAATCGAAGCTCCAAGCGAGCTACTCTCTTCTAGGAGAAGAAGATTATCATGTTTTGCGGGGCTATTTTCCAAAGTTTCAATCAGCAAAGCTTTGGCTTTAGCCACCACAATGGTAGGGGAACACACACTATTTTGAAAAATTCCTTCATTCCGGGCTAGCCATACTTCCCAGCAGATGTACTTTGGAATAGCCTGCCAGATTTTGGACCAGAGAGAATTGATCTTGATTACATGGGGGTATCGATCATTCCAAGTGGAGCACTATTGAACAATTGTGCTCTGCGTTGGCACCAGAACGTTGAGGCCCTGCATAACAATATGCCACACCTCCTGTGTGTAAGCACAGTCGAAAAACAAATGATCAATTGTCTCCAATGCCAAACAGCAAAGAGAGCACCTGTGTGGCCCATTTATCCCATGCTTGGCAAGGTTCTCCCCTGTCAGTAATTTTCTGAGCATAAGCGTCCAGCAAAAAAAATTGATCTTAGGAATGCTATAATAGTCCCAGACTTTCTTCCACAGTTCACGAGTATGAGTCTAAGTGTTTTGCGATTAGAGGATCGAGTAACCGTGTGAAGCAATGTAAACTCCTTCTGTGCCCCAGCCCCACTTATCACGAGCTCTGAGGTGAAGCGGGGCTAGCCTAGAGAGCATCGATAGCAGGGATTTCTCTTGCGCTATTAGCAATTCTGGAGGCCGTGGGAGGTGCCACGCTTCCCAATTCCCACCGGGATCCCACAAAGTGATGTCTGCCAACATATAAATTCCCTGTTGGGTCAACCAATCATAATATTCTGATATTTCTTCATAGGTCTTGAGCAGAGTATTCCCCATTATCTTATCATCCCATAACTTGATGTTCTTCCCATTGCCAGGGATATGGTATAGGTGGGCTTTGAAGAAGTTCCAGCCACGACTGCAAAGCTTCCAGATCATAGTTCCTTTACTATGGATACCATTCTCCATACTCTGAATTGAGAGGCCATTCAGATATTTTTTGATAAGCACCTGACTTACAGGGTGAGTTTGATTAGAGAACAGCTTCCACAGAATCTTCCCTCCCATAGCCAAATTTGCAAGACCTAGGTCTCTTATCTGAAGACCACCAGCTGAGTAAGGTCGTTTCACCATCTCCCAATTGACTAAGTGAAATTTTTTTTGGTTTCCCTTACTGCCTTGCCATAGAAACTTACGAATGAGTTGAGACATATGTTCAGTAATTCGTTTAGGAGCTAACAGAAAAGAGGCCTGGTATATGGGTAGAGAAGAGATGATAGCTCTAATGAGAGTAAGCTTTCCCACAGTGGTGAGCCATTGCCCCCCCCAGGCGGCCAATTTAGACTTGATTTTACTGATAATTTCATTCCATTGTGAAGCTTTTGCTATGCCCAGAGTTAATGGCAGGCCAAGATATTTGATGGAGTGCCAAGCAACAAATCCCTTAAAACCTAGAGAGTGTGCTATCTGAAGGATGGTAGGCTGATCAACAATCCACCCATACACAACACTTTTCTGCTTGTTCACCGAGGCTCTAGAAACTCTACAAAAATTGTGGATTATCTCCTTGAATACCCTGGCAATTTTTAGAGAGGCACCGCCCAGGAGGAGTGAGTCATCAACAAACAAAGCATGGTTTATAGATTCCAACTCCTTCACTACTTGGATACCTAGAACAGTCCCAACATTCTTCTCAGCTGTCAGTTTCCGGCTAAGAGCATCAACCATAAGAATATACAAGAAAGGGGACAGGGGGCAGCCCTGTCTAATTCCCCTAGAGGCTTGGAAGTAGGTTGCTGGCCTTCCGTTCACCAACGGGGCGATCTAGGGCTTTTCTATACAAGCTTTGATTAACCTGACAAGGTCAGTACTAAAACCAAAAGAAAGGAGAACATTGAAAAGAAAGGAATGCCTGACCCGATCGAAGGCATTAGCCATATCGAGCTTTATGAGCATCCCTTGCTCTTGCCGTTGAACACTGGAATGAATGGCTTCCTGCACCAAAATGACATTATCCATGATGTGTCGACCTTTGACAAATCCTCCTTGACTGGGGAGATAATTTTATTTAGCAGAGGCTTGATGCGGTTAGCCAGGAGTTTGGACAAGATTTTATATGCAGCATTGCATAACGAAATAGGTATAAATCGGTCAAAGGTCCCAAAATTTCTATCCTTGGGAATAAGAGCTAAGAAGGTGGAATTTGTACTGCCTCCAACCTTGGATTTCTGCTGAAATCCTTTGATCATCCGTAATAAATTGTTCTTGATAACATCCCAACATAATCTAAAGAAATGGATGGAGAACCCATCAGGCCCAGGGACTTTGTCCGGCTCCATCGCCCAGATCACGTTGTTGATTTCTGTTTCAATGAAAGGTTGCATTAAAACATCATTGTCCTCCTCATCTACTAGTCTTGGAATGTTTGTTAGAAAATCTGCCTAGTCTTTCCCAGAATCCATTCCTTATTCTGTGTAGAGTTGATGAAAATGAGAAGAGGCAGCCTCTTTAAGCTGATCATTATTATGGTGGACAGTCCCATCCGCAGTAGTAATTTCTTCAACATGATTTCGTGAAAGTCTAGCTTTAAATTGCTTATGGAAAAAGGTGGTGTTTCTATCACCTGCAATGAGCCAGAGGCTTCTAGATTTAAGTCTCCAAAACTCTTCCTCATTCCTGTATGCTCGAAAAGAGTTAAGTTGGGCAGCTTGTTCATTTTGAATATCAGAAACAGTGATGTCTTTGCTTTCCAACTCCATTTGCATGTCTAGCAACTATATTGTGGATTGTTTTCTGCAACTAGAGGGGGAGGTTGAAGGCTTTTTAAGCCACTGTTTCAAAGCCAATTTAGTGGCTTTTAATTTCTGCTCCCAGACATAACTGGGTGACCCATGGATAGGAGTGTTCCAGGAAATTAAAACAGTGTCCATAAACCCTGCTCGATCATCCCAGAGTGGGCTAAAGTGGAAGGGAATGGATCCCAATTTTTCTTCATCTTCAAACTGTAATACAATTGGCTTATGATCAAAAATCAATTTTTCCAAAATTCTCATAGAGATGATCTTATTCTCTGTCAGAAAAGTGCTTTGCAGGAGAAATCTGTCTAACCAAGCAGCAATATGGTGTCTTCCAACTCTATTATTCGTCCATGTATAAAGACCTTTCTTAGGCTTGAAGTCTATCAAGTCGCACTGCTGAATAATATCTTCAACCATTGGGAGAAAATATTCTCTACTGACATTACCTCCTCGTTTCTCCTTGGGTTCGAGAACTATATTGAAGTCTCCGGCAAGAATTAAATTCTGGGGGGAGCGCAGCTCAAGAAGTTCGGACAAAGATTGCCAGCATTCTTTCTTTTCCACATAATGGACAGGAACATAGATATTGACAAGAGCAATGTTTAACTTACTAGTTTCTTGGCAAATTTCAGTGAAGATCCAATGTTGCGTCTCAAAGGAGCTAATGAGATGAAATTTGTTATTGTCCCAGAGAGTGGCCAATCCTCCGGAGGAGCCTCGTGCACTAACATCTTTCCCTTCATTTTTTTTCCATTTCCGCTTGCTGATTTCCAGAAGGGCTGCCCCCTCTATTTTAGTCTCTTGGAGAAGGAGGATGTCAGGGGTTTCAGATTTCAACAAATTATTTACCGCTTCGACTTTCATTGGATTCCCCAATCCTCGACAATTCCAAGAGACTAGGCGCATTATTTACTGGTCGGTGAGGGAGAAGGTCCTCCCTTTGGCGGCCTATTTCTCGTATTTTTGCCTATGGACATCTCGATCGTGGCCTAGATGCCTTTCATTTTTTTCCTTTCAGCTTCTTCTGTCCTTGTTTCCCTATGAGATTTTCTTCCAACGTTTTTTGAAGGCTTCTCGAAGGTCTTGTCTTCTAAGGATTCTGAGTTCTCTGGAATCTTCTTCCTAATCATTTCCGCATAGGAGAGGGGGCTAGTAAATCCTATTGGGGAACCATCTTGTATATCACCTTTTTCTTCCAGAATTTTGCCATCAGCATTTTTTATAACCTGCTGCTCCACCTCATCTGCAACTGAATCAGGTTGATCTTCTAGGATACTAAGAGCCTCAAAGGGGTTGGAGATTGGCTCTATTGCTGGTGGGACTGAGCTGCCTGCACCAAGAGGTTGTCCAGTGGAGGATATTACACTCCCAACAAGAGCGATTGATCTTTTAATTCTATTGGTCTATTTATTAGCTGTAGGTTTCTGAATTGTGGTCCAATGCTCTCCCTTTGTTTTCTCGGCCTCCTCCTCTCCTTTCTTCTTACAATACCTGGTGAAATGGCCATAACCATGGCAAAACCTGCACTTGAATGGAAGTTGCTCATAGTCCAGCTCCTGTATGTATGACCAGTCTGCCACCGTAAGCCTTATAGCTTCAAGGAGACCGACTTCCAAATCCACCTCTACACAAATTCTTGCACAAGAGTACTGGTCTTTCCTCTCTGCGCGGTCTATGTATTTTTCGATTTGATTGCCGATGGCCTCTAACGATTTGGGATTCCAACAGTGTAGGGGTAAATGCGGCAACCGGACCCAAATCGGAACAGCCGAAGGCATGTCTTGAGTAGGGTCAAAGTCCGGTGTCCATTTATTCAGGTATAGCCCCTGCGGACCCATAAAATATGGTCCATTCCTAAAAATGAAACTCTTGTCCTCTACATTGTCAAATACAAAGATGAAAAATCCCTTACCCACTAAAAAGCTTCTGATGCCTTCTTGAGTTAAAGAACTCCAGTTCCTCTGAACCCAATTGTCCACTGCTTTGGGAGATGGCCAGAGGCTAGTGAATTGGCCAATAAGACCACGTTCAACAAGATTCAGTGCAGATTTGCAAGGGTCTTCTGCCGGCAAAGCTATGGTAGGAATGCTGGCCAGACGTTTTACAAACTTCTGTTGCTGCTCACAAGAAGAACGTTTGCCACAGGCTGCTACCAACTGCTTGAATGCTGCAATTTCAGGTGGAATCAGGGTGGCCTCGAGGCCCCCTCCGGGAGCCATGGGATAGGACCAGCACCACGATAAAGAATCAGCCCATAATAAAACTAGAGAACTCCCACTCGCCCAGCCTTCAGACTAGAACTCGATCCAGTGTCCTCACGCTCCAAACGCTGGCTCTCCAAGCTAAACTCACTCCAAGACTTGCTGAAACCTTAAGCTCACTCCCGCACGCTCCAAGAAACCTCAGCCTGCTCCAAGAAACTCCTAGAGTGGTGTTCTTTTTCACTATGTGACTTTTGGCTATTTAACCTTTTTTTGGCAGCACTCCTTCATGCCACAAAACCTTGCATAACGCCTCACCTTCTTTATAGTTGAGCGTTAAGAGCATAGCTAGAAGAAAAAGGCATGCGGGCAACTCTTTTTAGGGAGGGTGTGACTCCTTTAATGGGGGGACCTGCGTTTTTATTTGCGGGTGAGAGATTCCTTCTTGCTAGACCGATTTCCTGTTCTATTGTTGATGGCAGCAATGGTTGTGTTCTTTATTTGCAGAAATTCCTTCTTGCTGGATCGACTGCCTGTTGTATTGTTGATGGCAGCAATGGCTGCGTTTTTATTTGTAGGAATGCCTTCTTGCGGGATCGATTTCATGTTGTATTGTTGATGGCAGCAATGGCTGCGTTTGTTTTTATTTGCAGAGATGCCTTCCTTGTTTGATCGATGGCCTGAGGGTATGTTGTTGTAGAGATGCTAGTGTTGTCCACGGGTACCATGTCGCCGAGATGTTTTTATTGCCTGATCATGTTTTTGTGTATGCATTTACGCTGCCAACAGTGGGTTCAGTATGCATACGAGTTTGGGTTGGGATCTTTGGTTTACTTTCATGCTGCCACCGGGGTTAAGAGCATTCTAATATGAATTATGTTGTGTTTTCTGTTGATGTGTTTCACCCTCTGTGGTTTGGTTTACTGATGGCTGCACTGGGATGTAGTGATGCCAATAGCTGTATATCTCTTTCACTATATATATATTAAATATATGTTAATACAGGTTTGCACATTGCGCAGAATCAGGTAAGGGATTCGGCCCTGTACCTTTTCGATTCTTATAATCAGGTATTTAGTTGATGCTGCAATCGTTGCATGCAATTTGGTTGGATATATTATGGATTATATGGGTATAAGGCACCGATGCTAAGGGAAAGATCCCTACCTGCAATTTTGGTATCATATGTTATTTATATACACTTCTTTTACTACACCAAGCTTGGGAACAGACCCCTCGTTACATTCCATTTGATGGAATAATTTATGTATATAGATGCTCAACATGTACATCTAATTGGTGGCTACAGCGTGATTGCTTTTATCTTTTTCCATTTCTTTCGTTATAATTTAATTATGCTGCAGGACTTTGATGATTCTTGTTTGGTTGTATTTTATTATTTAATTACGTCCTTCATTGTTGCGTAAATGTGGTGGGTAACTCCGGTTTGGTTCTTGCTTGCTGCATACTTCCATTTAATATATTGTTGCATGCCTTCCTTTCTATATAAATTATTTATAATTGCATGCTGAGGATCATTGTCCTAGATGGGGAAAATAATCATTTTGTGTCATTTATATTTACACTTCTTTTTAATTTGTTTTACCTTAAGCTTGAAGATGATTGGGAAAATAATTCATTTTGTGTAATTTATATTTACACTTCTTTTTAATTTGTTTTACAGTAAACATGAATATCCATGGGAAAAGAATTCTCGTTGTATAAGTTATATTTACTTTTCCTCTTATTTTGTTTTGCATTAAGCTTGGGGATCCATAGGGGAATATAATCCTAGTAATGTAAATTATATTTACAGTTCCTCTTTAATTTGCTTCACCTATAGAATCCCCTGTGTGAAAATTATATTTACTTTTCTTCTTAATTTGGTTGGCATTAACCATGAGTATCCATTGGGGAAAAGAATCCCTGGTTGTGTAAATTATATTTACTTTTCCTCTTGAATTGTTTTGCATTAAACCTGGAGATCCATTGGGAAAAGAATCCAAGGTGTGTAAATTATATTTACACTTCCTTTTAATGTGTTTCACATATTAATAATAATATATGCATTAATGTTGTTATGCACATGCTTGGGAGGTTATATGTTTTCATATATTAAATATGCATTATTCTTCTAAAGATTGCTCCCCAAATAATATATGTTTCACATATTATTAGCATTAGATATGTGTTTAATTTGTATGCGCGAACACTTGGGAGAAAGGAATCCCTATATAACATAAGTTCATATCTGCACTTACTGCGCATTATATTGACCCATACAAGTCACAATGATGCTTATTCTATTTTAATATTACGCATTTTATTTGGCATACTATATATATTACATGTTGTATGTGCAACTCTATATTGCATAGAGATGGGGAAAGGACCCTGTTTACTTCCATTGCTTATCATTTGCATGCTGATTATTTGAATGTTGAATGATTACATCTATATATACCCTTATGGTGTACGCTTATGGGCTTGGGGGAAAAGGATCCATGTCTTCATTTCATTTGATGGAATACATATAATGATGTTCTATGTATGTTATGTATAAATCATGTGGGGGATTGTCGGTAGCATACATGGTATATGCTGGTTGAGGTAGGGTAAAACCCTTTGCACATAAAAGGTAATTGTTGGTGCATTTAAATCTATGCTAGTCTAGGTAGGGAAAACCCTTTTCATATGACTTGTATATGTTATAGTTACATCATAGAACCCTCGGGAATGAAGGGTATCTTAATGTATAAATTATAATGATCTGGTTGCGATCAGCCTGGGAGAGAATCCCTGTGATGTCTTTGAGAAGGATGTTTTGGAAAGTGTGCTCTCGGTGAGAGGTGTGAGAAAGTAGAAAATATGGCACACACTGTGTCGCAGAATGTATTCCTCTATATTATGATGAAAAAAGATGTGACACTTCCTTGGTGGACGTAGCCCAAAGAGTTGGGTGAACCGCGTATACACGCTTCCTCATGTGTACTTGATGTGTTTAAATTTACTTGGGAAATGCAATCTAAATTGGTAAGTGAAATTTAATGAGGAATGTTAAAAATCTATTGCGTAAGTTTACATGTAAAATGATGGGTTACTTGTGGAGGTTTTGATGGCATAATAGTCATGAGAATTATTCGGGGTTTACCCTCTTGTAATGTTATGTACTAATTCGTTAAGCCTCGAGTAATGATGATGTTTATATGAATATGGCTAATCTTGCTTAATTTGTAAAGTGTTATGAAATGAGGTAAATTCAATGATTGAACAAGTGTTATATGCAATACTAATTGCGAATGGAGTACATATATGACCTCGTATATAATATGACTAATGCCTTGATTGTTGATGTCGAGGAAAAATTTTACACCTTGTTCCTTACAAGACAAAGCGATGATATGGGTATGTTACACTCACGTATACGCATGTTGCATCACTATAGTCAGCGTACATCGACTTTTGGTAAATAAAAGTAAAATATCTATTTTTCACTCCAAATAAGCGGCCATTGTGATCTTTGTCCTTCCATGTATCTTGAAACGACTCGATCCGACCTTTCACTTGCCTTTGGAGGGTTATATATTTAGCTCGTGTGATGCATGGAGAGAGAGGAGAAAGAGAAGAGCATTGAAACTCTACCAAATTTTTTCCTTAATTGCTTGAGTCTACATCCATTGATCCTAGTTGTTGTGAACCATTTATGTTCACCTCCCAAACTCTTTCATATCTTGTGAAGGATTTCTTCTTTTGCTCGTGAGTTTTCCATTGTATGGGGGATTAAAGTGGTGGAGGTACAAGTGGAGGGACCTAGTTCTTGGTTCAGATGAGTTGCCGACGAGAGGTTGTATCTTGTTTACATTAATAGAAATACTCATTTTCTCGTCCATTTATGTTGTGAATGATCATTTATTATCATTGGGTACATTTGCTTATATGTATCATGGATTATGTAATTGTATGTGCTGACCTCTTTTGTATATCATATGCACGTGTTTTCGTTTATTGTTCAGACTAAGATGCAGGTCTAAGTGTTGTGATTCAAAAGCTCAACGGAATTCTTCATCAGACGTCTGATTGAGGTAGGTCCTTTTATTGTGTTTATCATCATTTACATTTATATAACATACGTTGGGAAGTGAGTTGATTTATAGAGTTCATATGTTTGTTGTGGTCTACCCCAAGCCATAGGAAGTTTTTCTCCATAACAGAATTGGCGTCTCCGCTGGGGAGAAGCCTCCGTTTGGGGTCTTTTGGGAAACTTTTCCTTGTTTTGATTCGTTGTTCTTTCGGGTTTCTGTGTCGCTGGTAGGTTGTCAGGATTTGTGTAGGAAAAATCCTGAGTTTCTTGGCTTTTTGACCCATTTTTGTTCATCTTCCTTGCCTTGTATGCGACCATGCTTGGTTTACCTGCGTATACACGTGGCTATTGTTGAGCCAGCCCATGTACATATGCTATTGTTCATTGAACAGTTGCATACAACTTTGTGTTATCCTTGTTTCTGATGTTTGGTTGATGCTGGGTGAGTTCTGTGAGTTCCCGAGTCTTGTTGAGCCTATATCTTGATTGTTTATTTCCTTTTTAGTGACTAGAAGCTCCTCTTTCTTTTCTTTTTGAGAAATTTTCTTTTAAGCCATTTTTCTTTTTATAGCTCATTTGCTTAGTTGAATCTTGCTTTTTGGGTTTGCTGGGTTATATGCACTGCATTCTCTGCATTATTTTTTTGAAAAGTATTGATTCTAGCTGCATTTTCATTCATTTATGTTGAAAATACAAAAATAAAATTGTTTTTTGTACTTGCATTATGCATTTGAGTGCTTGTGACTTCATTAGGGCTTGATTGGGCATGAAATGTTGTAAAGAGATTGCATTTTATTTCTTAAGAAAAAGGATTTGGTTTGACTCTCATTTAGTGGCATACATTTTTCTATTGGAAGACGATTCTAATGTTTTCATGGTGTGCATATTATTGAGTCATTTCATATCACTAGTTTCAGGGTCATATTCCTTTGAGTAAACACAACCAATAAAATTAACGCTTAATTAAAATTGATTAGAACATTTTTCTTTTCTAGGGTGCACCAACAAGTATAGGTTGTAGAGTCTTGGAATAGAACCTATGAAAGTAAAAAATCCAAGACTATCAAACAAACATTATGTGTCTGACCAGGGAGTGGTGAAACCCATGGTATACATCGGTGTTCTCAGGAGGCTCTACTCACGCCAGAGTTAAGCACGATGTCACAGGAGGTAGGTTGCGGAGATAGCCCTCCAATAATTGTTGAACGTGGGAGATATATCCAGGATTTGTTCGTATCTGAGGACTCTTGAGGGATTTGACCCTTTTGAGTTTTGGGCTTAGCTACCCTGCCCATACGGTGGATCCCACCTGCGACTGTTCGCCTGAGCATTGGTTATACGTGGTGATCTTAGTTATCGTACCTAGGTATCACATAGGGCATTTGCAGCGGTTATTATATGAGTGTCCTAAGTCAGATAGGGGTCGGACAACACAATTTTTTTTCACATTGAAGTACGAGGTCCCTTATAACTAATTATGTTACCTCTAGTTATATTTTGGGAGTCTCGGGCCTCTACTAGGCGAGATATACCGGTTGTAGTGTCGGGAGGTCCCTTGAGCCAGTCCCCTATTGTGTGCATTTTGGTTATAGCTTCTTTTAGGTGTGTTCTCTGTGACGATTTAGTGGACCATTAGGAGACATTTGTTTGTTGATTCTTTGGAGTCATCGTGGATCGAGATCTGGATCTCCGCTGATCTCGTCGGTTGGCAGGTTTACCAGCTAGCGATCCGTTACAGTCTCTTCACAAGAGACGTGGGAGGACTATCACTGGTCTTTTATTCACATTGAACAAGCTTCATAGAGCTCCCACTATGAGTTCTGCATCTGGCACGTTAGGATTCCCCGTGACTCCGTCCGCTGGAACGAGGAGAACTTCCCCTCCTCACACATACTCTCTGAGGACTAGACGGGAGGGAGGTTCATCACACACCACTCCTCATGGGTTTTGGGAATCCCATCCCACTAGTAGGAACCCATTTGATGATACATGGTCATTAGGTCATCTGTGTGGTTCATATATGGGTGTGTCAGGTTTCGGTTCTGCATCTGTCTTCACGACCCCAGACCCATTTACTTTTGGTATGCATGTATTTATGTCGAGTGCTACTTCCTCCCTGTCCGGTAGTCACGCTAGCTCTAGTATTGGGGTTGGGGGCACCATACCCCCTTTTACCACTCATCAGTTCGGGAGTGGTCACATCCCTCCCTCTTCTCCGAATGTTGGAGGATGGCATCCTCCTTTGTCAGCCCCTAGTGCTAGTGTGAATCCTTTCTCGAGTGGAGGTTTCACAGTAGGCATTGGATCTACGACCTATATCCCATCCATTAACCCGTATGCCTTTATTCCTGGGCCTTCGAATGCTTATATGATTCCGCGTCCTCCCCCTCCTTATATTTCTTCGGCTTCTGGGGCGGGAACATACTGATTTCTTATGGCCCGTACTTGGCTGGTTTTTCCATGTCAAGTGGTTATATGGTACCCCATTCTTATGGAGTTAATTTTCATGGTTATTCAATCAGTTTTGGCCCTTATCTTATTCCCTCCTATGGAGTCTCATCTATGCACATACCCACGTATCCTTATATGGGTCATATGGCAGGAGCGTATTACCCTAGTGGTCAGAGACATGGGATTTACCAGGGTTCGTCGGCACCTCAAGTATCGACCTCGATGTCCACGGTCTCATCCTCGTTTTCGCAGAGTCAGTCTCTCCAGGGAGCCTATCCTCAAGCTTCGCAGCCTCAGCTCCCGTTCCTTGCTAGGTTGAACTTGCCTGATATTTCTAAGCTTACGAATGATCCGGTGTGTCATGACTATACATGGCCCCTAGTCCCCACTAAGCTCCCTTCCAATGTTACAAATTTTGAAGGGAAGAAGGGGGAAGATACGGGTGATCATATCACCACGTTCCATTTATGGTGCTCCTCGAACTCCTTAAACCACGATTCTATCCGTTTGAGGCTATTTCAACGCACCCTTATGGGGGCTGCCACGAAATGGTATGTCAAGTTTCCTGGGGGCACATATAAGAACTTCAACGATTTGGCTTTTTTTTTTTCTAGATCACTTTCAGTTGCCGGTTCATTACGACACTGCCATTGAAATCTTGTCCACCTTCCGCCACAATAAAGCCACGCATATTTCTGATCATATTCAATAGTGGCGCCGACGGAAGAGGTTAGTAAAAGACAACATACCTTCGTAGTTTCTCCTAGAATTGTTCCTCAAGTCTTTGCTCCCTTATATTTCAAAGGACATTTCTTTGTTCAGAATTATGACTGAGGAACAAGCCATATTTAGAGCCCAGCAGCTAGACCTAGTCTATGCTCAATATGGGATTTTGTATGACGTTATGCCTAAGGCACCGCGATCAAGACATGAGTCCAATCCCACTCCTGGACTGTATGCCGATGGCATTGTTGGTTATGCAAGTGCTCATTCTGTAGATATGGTTATGAATCAGATGCATAACCTGTGTATTAACCAGTCTACTCCTGGACGATGTACATTATGTGCAATCGACGAACCCATCCGGTAACCAGCAACTTGGTGGGAAAAATAAATGGAAGAATAACCGTAGGGGTGGGAACAATAGGAATAAGAAAGGGAACGATAACCCTCCTCAGGATGGCGAAAATGCTGGTGGGGACAGCAAGCCCAAGTGTAAGGTGAAGTTTCCTTGTAAACTTTTCACTAAGGATCACCTTACACATTTGTGTCCTTGAATGGAGGAAGCATCGAAGCACATCGCACAGAACCCATCTATGTTGACCAACCCCCTTCCTCATCATTAGAATATGGCTTTTGGTGCTTCCGTTTTCGGTCATGGGACTACTAAAACTTCGACTTCTTCTTCTCATGACGGTGGTTTTGGATGCGTAAACATGGTCAAATCTGAGGTTTGTGTTGCTACTCGCTCACGTGATTATGGAGCTCCACGACCTTCTTTGGGGAATGATTCCCCTCCACCCGAGACTCCATTGCATATCGAGAAACCCAACTCTATGCACAGGTACCGAAAGGTGTCATCAAGCCCTCGACACATAATCCTAATTCCCGAGCCGCCCAGAACTACTCGATTGTGGATGATTTGGGCCAAACATTGTGTGCTATGTCGACTCTCGAAGTCCTTCAGGCTTGTCCTTCGCAAAGGAACACCCTTCTATGTGCTTTGGGAGTCCTCGATCCTCATAATCCGAATGTCATCAAGTTTGACACTAATGATGTTCAGCCTCAGTTTCCCTATCATGTGGCTTTCCAAGTTCATATTAGGTGTTTAGAGATGATCGTTAAGTGTACCGTCATTGACGAAGGTGCTTCCACTTCAATGATGTCTTTATCTTTTTGGAAGGCTCTCAATTCTCCTCCGTTGGAAAAGTCCATGACCATACTTACTGCATTTTATGGTCTTTATTTCAAGCCGCATGGTATTATCCCCTCCCTTGAGTTCCACTTGGGTGGGAAGTCTATGCCTATAGAAGTCGAGGTGGTTGATGCTCCCCTTGAATATAACCTCTTACTGGTTCGGAATTGGATCTACATTATGAAAGAGATTGTATCCTCTGTGGTTAGAGTTATCCGATTTCCCCACAAAGGAAAGATTGTGTCGGTCGATCAGCTATCCTTTACTAGTTCCAATCCCGTAGCATCGCAAGGATATGTGGTCCCTCAGATCGAAAATTCTTAGCCGAAAACTGGGAATGTTGGTGTAGGCTTATAATCCTCCTTGATGGGATATTTTGATTTTAATAAACCAATATCCTTTATAGGAACCATCTCCGATGATGCTCCTTCATCATTGCATCCTGTACCGCTCTATACATCATACTTTAGTGATCCATGGACTGTATCTTCCATGAGTTCCTAGTCGGGAGACTCTTCACACATCGGAATGGACATGCCCTCATCTGCAGCTGAGCTTTCTTATCGCTTCTTCAAGGACAGAAGAAGAAGATCCCGTTATGCTGCCCGCATGGGTAGTGGAATCATCTTGTTCACATGACTTCCTTAATGATACTTTACCTTCGGATGAAGCCATTATTGAGGCCATGAAAGGAAATGACAAGCCTTGGGAAGACCTCCATCATAGATCTTATTTCCTTCCAAACCTTGATCTTATTGAGCAAGATGAGTTTCGATCGACTCTAGACGACAAGGTTGGTCACCCTGTGGTTCCTTTGGAGTCACATGGAATTTACGCAGAGGGAAATATGGCTAATATTTCCCCTACCGTTCCAATCAACATTTCTCGTACTCCCGAAAAAATAAAAAATGTATACATCAGTGCCGATTGTTCCACTGAGGAAATCCGTATTTACACTGATTTATTCAAAGAGTTTCAGGATGTGTTTTCCTGGTCATACAAGGAGATGCCAAGTATTGACCCCAGTATTTTTGAACATGAGATTAAGACTTACCCTCATGTTAAGCCTGTTCGACAATGTCTTCGTGTTGTTAATCCTAGGAAGGCAACTGTTATTAAGGAAGAAGTAGAGAAACTGCCTAAGGCTAGTTTCATCTACTCGGTTCCCCTTACCGAATGGGTATCCAACCCCATTCCTGTGGATAAGAAGCATGGAACCATTCGTGTGTGCACTGAATTTCACGATCTGAATAAAGTGTGTCCTAAAGATAACTTCCCCACCCCGCTCATAGATCAGATCTTGGATGAGTGTGCGGGAAGCGAAGTGTTCTCATTTATGGACGGATTTTTGGGCTATAATCAGATCCAAATAAAACCTGAGGATCAACATAAAATTGCATTTATATGTCCTTGGAGTACCTTCACATACCGGAAAATGCTCTTTGGCCTTAAAAACGCCGGACCTACATTTCAACGGGTCATGACCTATGCTTTTCACGATCGTAAACATATAGTGGAGGCTTACATGGATGATCTTTCTTCTCACTCTCGTAAAAGAGTGGATCACCCAAGTCACCTCCATCTTATTTTTGAGAAATGCTATCGTTATAAAATTTGTTTGAATCCAAACAAGTGCATCTTCTGTGTGAAAATCGGTCGCCTTCTAGGGTTTATAGTCTTGAAAGAGGGTATTAGAGTTGATCCGCTGAAGGTGTAGGCAATACTTCGGTTGCCCCCCCCCCTGCGTACTTTGGTTCAACTTCAGAGATTCCAAGGGAAGGCCACTTTCTTACGTCGTTTCATCGTGAACTTTCCAGTCTTACTAAGGGTTTCGCATGATTATTGAAGAAAGACACCCATTTTATCTGGGATGAGCGAGCCCAGTAGTATTTCGATGCTCTTAAGGAAGCCTTGGTATCAGCCCCTCTCCTTAGTCCACTCGACTATACGATATATTTTTTGCTTTATGTGGCCGCGTCTCAAGAAACAATTGGTATGGTCTTGGTTCAGGAGGATGATATGCTCCAAGAGCATGTTGTCTATTATCTCAGTCGAAACCTAGTAGACGTTGAACTAAGGTATTCTCACATGGAGAAACTGGCCCTCATGACTGTTCATGCAGTCCAAAGATTACAACACTACATATTGCTTAGGAAAACCACGGTCATAGTGCATGTAAATCCATTTCATTTTGTGCTTACAGGATGTTTGATTGGGGGGAAGTATAATAAATGGATTGTCATCCTTCAGGAATTTGATCTTGATTTTTCTTTGGCGAAGTCTGTGAAGTCTTTGGTTTTCATGGAGCTGATGTCATATTTTCCTAGACTTGATGAGGAATTATTCCATGAAGACTCATTTGTTGATGAGCATTTATTCCTTATATCGTCATCAGAACCTTGGTATGGAGACATCATTATATATCTCTGGACTCTGAATTTCCCTTCACATTTCTCGCGAGATGAGCAACGGCGTGTGAGACATCATGCCAAATATTATGTCATCATCAGTGAGACTTTGTATCATCAAGGAAAGGACTCTCTCCTGCGTTGCTTCTTGACACATGGAGAGGCGAAGTTAGTGCTGAATGACTGCCATAGCGGGGCATGTAGTGGTCACTTATCCGGGCTTGCTACAGCTCAACGTATATTGCAAACAGGTTATTTTTGGCCTACAATATTTAAATATTGTATTAACGTTGTAAATATATGCCACCCTTGTCAGGTGTTTTCTCAAAATGTACGTTTGCATCCTAACCCTCCATCCGGTTGTCACCGTCTATCCCTTCACCAAGTGGGGGGTTGATTTCATGGATTGAAACCCAACTTCGGTTGGGGGGCATCGTCACATCATAGTGGCCCTATATTACTTTACCATATGGGCTAAGGCCATGTTGACCATTAAAGCCGATGGTGAAACAACATCCCACTTCGTGTTCAATCAAATAATAGCTCGGTTCGGTATCCCGAGAGAGATTGTCACTGACCATGGCAGTCACTTTCAAAATAAGATGATGGCATATTTATAGCTTAATATTGGGTTTAGACAGGATAACTCATCTTCGTATTATCCCCAAGCGAATGGCTAGGTCGAGGCAGTAAATAAATCCCTTAAGGCCATTCTCCAAAATACCACCGAACAAAGCAAGAATAATTGGCATATCATGTTGTATCCTGCTTTATGGGATTATCGAACCGCAGTGAATACTTCCACTGGTTTCTCACCTTTCCAGTTAGTTCATGGTGTGGAGTCCATCTTACCGGTTTAATGTGAGATCCCTTCTTTGAAGCTAGCCATAGAAATCCTGCCTGATACTTCGGATGTAGAGCAACACTTAGTCCACCTCGAGCAGCTTGACGAGAAGCGCTGGGATGTCGTTGTGGCAATAGATGTCAATAAACGTCATGTCAAGGACCAATACGATAGGTCTATCCGTCCTTGGCAGTATAATGAAGGTGACTTGGTTCTTCTTCCTGACCAAGCTAAGGAACCCCTGGGGGCAGGAAAATTTAACCCGATGTGGCATGGTCCTTACATTGTGAGGAATGTCCTTGAGAAAGGAGCCTATGAGTTAGAATATTATGACGGGAACGCCCTGAAGGAGCCTAGAAATGGGCTCTATCTCAAGTGGTATTATGCTTGAGCTTCTAGGTTGAGCTGATACTTTGTATACTATTGTATAGTTTCTGTACATAATGTAGTTTTCCTTCGATTTTTCGAGTCTATTGATTCACTTCCTTTTGGTTGACAAATGTCAGCAAAGTCTCTGGTGTTCTTAGGATTCGCGGATAAGGTCAGTCATCATACGCAGAGGTTAGCTTCTGCTACTTGGGTTATTTACTCGCCTGAAAACCAGATTGTGTCTTCTGGAGGTACTTATCTCGGTCCTACATCGAATAATGTGGCTGAGTATATTGTCATTATTGAGTTACTTCGCGATTCCATTTCGCATGGTATCCAGTCTTTAGAGGTCCTCCTAGATTCACAACTGATTGCGTCAAATTTAAACGGCCAGTACCATGTGAGGGATCCTACGCTTCTAAGGAGATTCTTAAGAGTAAGACTCTTGGAATGTCATTTTGATTTTATTACTTGTATTCATGTTCCAAGACGTTTTAATCATGTTGCTGATGCATACGCTAAACTATGTCCTAGATTGGAACTTGTCACATAATTAAAAGAAGCAATGAATCACACATTTAACATTCATACATTTGTACACATAATATAGTAGAATCGAAAAGTCATAGATTTTTCATTATCAAAATTTGTATGTCCAAAAAGTGATATCATAGTACAAAACTGGAGCTCATAGCTCTCAAATATACATATATACGATACAAAATGAGATCCCATGGCATCTGATCCCTATGGGGAGGTCTCGTCGCCTTGGCAGGATGAATCTGCACATAGTAGTGCATGGCGTTGGCTATACACCAGAGTAGCCGCACCCATGCAGTTGGTACCCCCACTACATGTCTCTACATCACCTCACGGATATGATCCACCTCTATCATAGGTAACTGGGTAGTCATGCTACCTAGGTTGACCCGTACGGTCTCTAGTGTGCGCTCCGCTGCTGCACCTACTATCTGTCCACCCCTGCCTCTGTGTTGATGTCATGGGAAGCCCTGTGGTCTTCGCAAACCCAATTCTGCGAGAAAATAGTGAATCATTAATACATGATATCACACCAAAAATATTTTTTTCTATCACTTAGAACAAAAATACAAAAAAAAATAAATATTTGAAACTTGAAAATAATGTCTTACCAATGTCTCTGAATGCAGCCCCTAGTGGTAGTGGCATGTCTCGATCTCCTTTGTAGTCGATCCCCTCATAGGGATAGTCATCTATGGAAATCACCTGTAACCGCCACCAATGGAAAAACTCATTTGTATATGGGCAGGCCAGTCGGCCACCCCCTTG
Source organism: Larix kaempferi (assembly GCA_027924585.1). Classification (NCBI taxonomy): domain Eukaryota; kingdom Viridiplantae; phylum Streptophyta; class Pinopsida; order Pinales; family Pinaceae; genus Larix; species Larix kaempferi. The sequence goes on from BSBM01000893.1 coordinate 9,584,414, forward strand.
TCGTTTCAATATCTCTGCCCACCATGTCTGAGCAGGATCTCGGAGACTATTGGGAGGGACTTCCACCCTCGGACTAAGGCCGGGTACCCTCTCAAAGAATAAAATGCACAGTATGCTCCCAAAACCAAAGTCTTTGGTCCGCCCCAACTTGCACTCCGTCAACTGGTGTTTCAATGTACCCTGCAGTGTAGTACACTAGTCGTATACTGTAGGACTCAAGCACTCGACCACATAGAATATCAATGGCCTCAAGGCTTGATGAAGTGAAGCAGACCCCACTATCCTCCTGAGAGTGAGGATGATTACTTTCATACTCAGGCTCGCTATAGCCTCTATGGAGACTTGGCTACCCACTTTTGGCTGCCCTCAATGCAATACCTGTCAATATAGTCACTTATTGTGAATCTCCCCCAACGTTGTGATATTTGAGGCTTTCCACCTCTCCTCAGTAGGATAAACCGGTAAGAAAATATATGTCATCCACCTCCAATGGAAGTGGTTGTCCATCCAGGTCAAAATGATGAGCTTCCGGGTCCCATTAATTAACCAATTCAGTGAGTAATTAGTTTTGGTCCCTTAAACCCCCGATACTCCAAAAGTTGTGTAAACCACAAGCTTGTAATGCTTGTTGGGTGGCCAAATCACCTCCAACTTGGTGATCAATTGCATCATGCTCCCTTTCCCTCCACTCTATCACCATCCTGTGGAAAATCAATGAATTTCTAGTGTCAAAAACATGTAAAAAACCTCACCCACGGCGTTGTATGTGGCCTATTTTTTAGACAGTCGCGCATATACGCAGGCTACTTTTCATTTTCCCATACCCAGCCCTCCACGCGACCCGATAAATCGTATCCTGCGTACAACGCAAGGTGGACTTAAAATAATTAAAAAGAATAAAAATTTACCACTAAAAAACAATTTGAAAACCATATATTTTAAGAGGAGGATGAGAGATCTTACCTGGTCCTAACGGCTCGCGATTTCATTGCTCCTAGCTCCCGGAATCGTTGCTTGAAGATTGAGGGTAAAAACTACCAAAATGCACTATGTTGGGTAAAAATGAAAATGGTATGGTAAAAACATTTTTTTTACTATTGATTACTTTTTCCTACCCACTTTTATATCATTTTAACCATTTTTAGATCTTTTTGGACTAATATATCATTGTGAGGTATCTTTTTTAGCAATTTTTTTGCGCCGGGAGTGGATTTTGAACCTTTTCCCGCCTTCAACAGGTATTTTCTACACTCATCATATAGGTTAGTATGTCATTACGCCTGAATTATTGCATTGACCTTATGACCATATTCATAAACCTTAGGTGCGACCCCGCTTTTTAACTGGCACGGAACCTTCATGCTCCTTTAGAAGTGTCGTTATTTGGCGGTAGGGCCTGTCCGATCATGGGTTCCCTAGTTAGATCATTTTTTATGTCTTATGGCACCCATGCAGTTGTTCCTCCTTAGGATTGGGAGTCCTTGGTAGTTCCACCATGACATTGCGATGAAGGCTCATACTCTACTTTATCTTTATTCTGGCCACCTCCCATAAGGACTCCCCGTTTATGTCGAGTTGTGAATGCATTGCATTATCCTGCTTTCCTATGAGCCTTGTGTCGGCTCCCGCTTTATCAATTATTAGCCATTTGCCTAAGCACTTTGCCTTTCGAGCCAAGCAGAGCCTTAATTTATCTTTTGCATCTTGATGACCCTTACCTTGAGGGAACAACCCCTCGAGTGTCCATATCCTGCACCATGGTAATTTTTAGGGGTGAAATTTCGCCAATTGGCTATTTTTGGGGCTTTTTTTCAAAAAATAAATTCGTTATTTGGTCATTTTTACTCTCCAATATCGCCTATATTTACATAAAATGTGTTTTTTTATTCTAATATTTTCCAAAATTTACAATTTTCAGTAGAAACCTGTATGTTTCATATTAATTTTCGCCTACCTATCTATATATATGATGTTTTCAATCCAAAATAATCACCTAGAATACTATACTTAGGTATTATATTAGAATCCTTAAAAAATACCCTATCCTGCACATGCTTCCTTGCATTGAGCATAGGTGTGTTCCATCCCCTGGAACTAGTTTGCTTGCCCGTGACACTCGTTCCCTCAATGTTGTATCATAAGCAATTTTATTCTTTTTCAAGCTTCAGAATATGAAAAAGACAAAAAAATCATATAAGTTAAAAATCCGGATGAGAAAATTTTACTACCTTCTATTGGCAACTGTCGTGTCACCTTTGAACAGAGCATTCATACCCACTCCATGTATCACAAGTCGGAATATTAGTAGGACCTTACGAATCTGTACTCATTTCTCATAATTTTCTCCACCGACTGGTTAAGCTTCCAGTCATTCTGGATCCTTTGTTGATGCCTCATGCGTCACAAAGTATTGTCAGTATCCAGTATTAAGTCTATGCTGCCTAAGTCTATCCATCTTCTCATGCTGTTGTTCAAAGGAAGTTTTAAACCAGAGTTGGCCACTCCTCAGATCTCTTGACTAATGCATGTCAGCCATCCATTATGAGTTTAGTTCAATCACATATGATGTTCCACCCTACACCCTGGGCCTACTTTCATCATTAGTAGGTGACCTTGAACTTGGAAAGTGACATTTCATCATTGGTCCTTGACTAAGTGGTTTCTTTTATGTTCGACGGTAAGACATCTATTCACACATTGGGATTCGTGTTGTGCCTTTGTTTCCATTAGACCCTATTGGTGGTTTCCTCGCTCTTGTCGGTAGTCTTCATCATTGGATGCTATTCAAGAGGTCTCTTCCATGCACTACTTGCATCTTGTACACGCATAAGAGATGCACCCAGTTTCTGGTTCGTTCATCTTGTTTGTCCGAGTTCTTCCAAGTTTTTCAGCTTAGCTGCTACCTCGTGCTAGTTGATGGGGGATCCATTAATTCCTTCCTTCCAACGAACCTCATTCCATCGAAGCCAACTCATTTATTCTGGAACTGGGATTTAGAGCTCGTTTGAGTACCTTGAGACTTGCAGTCATCAGTGGTAGGTTCTCTCGCCATCAACAGTTGGGAATTCATCAATGTCCCTTGATCGATGGATTCGTCAATTGTTCGACCTCAACACCTTTATTCACACTTGGTGAATGTACTCAGTGCCTTGGTACCCATTTTCATCATTGGTGGGTTATCTCGCGTCTGTTAACGGTATCCCTCAATGTCCGGTAATCAGACGATGTCACATCACGTTCAACATCAGTACCTTTATTCACTTGATGGGGCATGCACCCCGGATGGTTTGTGTAGAAGACCTCAGACATCAGTGGCATTTAGTATATGCTACTTGTGATCGTGATTGTACCTATGAGAGATTTTTCTCATACATCATCAGTTTGTACCATCAATCTGCATCAGATGTTTCCTTTTCAGCATGAAACCATATCTTACTGTATATGGGTCATGGCTATGACCAGTCATGACATGTATTCACTATATACTGCATATTCGTGGCCATTGTATCAGATTGCTATGTACCGATATGTACATAGAGATATCATTATATTATGGCAAGTGGGATAATCCTTCCATTTATGTCTCCATCACTCCACTTATGAGATTTATAATGTATTTCGGCCATCATAGTACCTTCTCTGACCTCACATATTAGGGGGCATCTGTTACACCGTATTTTGCCACCTTGTGAGCATTAGCACTCCTTGTCCTACCTTACCCATTTATAGACTCAAATCCATATCTTTGGTTCTCCTTGAACCTATTTTTCCTCTTGTACATGACCTACTTCAGTACACCTCGCGCATACGCATGTTGCATCACTATAGCCAATGCACATCGACTTTTGGTAAATAAAAGTAAAATATCTATTTTTCACTCCAAATAAGCGGCCATTGTGATCTTTGGCCTTCCATGTATCTTGAAACGACTTGATCCGACCTTTGAATTTCCATTGGAGGGTTATATATTGAGCTCATGTGATGCATGGAGGGAGAGGAGAAAGAGAAGAGCATCGAAACTCTACCAAAATTTTTCCTTAATTGCTTGAGTCTACATCCATTGATCCTAGTTGTTGTGAACCATTTATGTTCACCTCCCAAACTCTTTCATATCTTGTGAAGGATTTATTGTTTTGCTCGTGACTTTTCCATTGTATGGGGGCTTGAAGTGGTGGAGGTACAAGTGGAGGGACCTAGTTCTTGGTTCAAATGAGTTGCCAACAGGAGGTTGTATCTTGTACTTCTTGTTTACATTAATAGAAATACTCATTTTCTCGTCCATTTATGTTGTGAATGATCATTTATTATCATTGGATACATTTGCTTATATATATATCATGGATTATGCTATTGTATATGCTGACCTCTTTTGTATATCATATGCACTTGTTTGCGTTTATTGCTGAGACTAAGTTGCAGTTTCAAGTGTTGTGATTCGAAAGATCAACGGAATTCTTCATCAAATGTCCGGTTGAGGTAGGTCCTTTTATTGTGTTTATTGGAATTTACATTTATATAGAATATGTTGGGAAGTGAGTTGATTTCTAGGTTTCATCGGTTTGTTGTGGTCTACCCCGAGCCATAGGAAGTTTTTCTCCGTAACAATCCTCTATTTTCAAGTGAGGTTACTACCACCACAGATGTGCAACATAGTGATGCTTCTCCAACTAGTGATGTATAATTCAGTGATGACATTTTCCAATTGGATGTGAGTTTGTTGGATGACAATGATCCTACTCCTCCATTCTGCATGTATTTTCCTAGGTGGGTTGTTGCTACTTTCACGGATGTTGTCAATTTTATTGCATGTTCTTCCACACAAATTTCAAAGTTGCCCCACCATATTCCCTTATTCTAGTTTACCCTCCTCTTCCTAACAAATACTAGTTTTCGTTTCCAAAGACTCTTTGTAGCACAATCAATCCAAATGAAGATCATGAAGGTTACTCCACAAGAAATATGGCTTTTGATGACCCCCTCCTTCGACATTACAGGGAGGTATTGTGACGATCTATTGTGATGCATAGTGATAATTTGTGGATGCAATACCTTCTCCGTGCCCCTAGTTCAAGATGGGGTGTTGAAATTATAGTTTATCTTCATTTGATGCCAAGTGCCAGCCCTCTATTTGATGTATCAGTGTATTTATTGAGATTACATATGGGTAATCAACCGACTTTATTGTATTTTTCTATATTTTATTAGGTCATCCTAGTGTTGACGAGCAAATCTGACTTGCTCGCAACAAGGAGAAACAACCCAGTCCAAGATCTTTTAAATGATCCCAGCTGTTTGGTATGGCTGCCCTCGACGGGTTTAGTGGCTCCGTTAGCCAGTGAACTAATCTAAAATTGAAAATAAAACTAAATCTAACAACTAAAACTAAACTAACTAACTCTAATTCTAATAAAAATCTAAATAAGCTAACTAATGGAAAACATGAAATTTATACAGCATTAGACCTTAAAATCAAATACTGTCTGATAAGAGATGAAACTTTTTATGACTTTTTCGATATTTTCAACATCAAGAAAAGATTTAACTCATTATAAATCTGATTTCAACTAGCAAATAGAATCATCCTTTACTAGATCATCAGGGCAAAAGTAATCTAACTTCTAAATAAACAAAAAAACTTGATCAAGATAAAGTTCTAACTCTGCTTTTTTCCTTATCTTTAAAATAGAAATTCCTAATCTACAAATCAGAAGTCATTCAGATTTATAAACTTAAAACAGGAATTTCATTTATGAATTTTATCATTAAAGAAAAAGCATCAATATTAATATTCCAGTATGAATGAGATCTAGAAAACATATATGGCATGGAAGTCATTCACAAACATCATGTTATCAGATCCAGAAACAAATCATTGTTCATTTAACATCCAATATGAAATACTAACATTATGTAGCTGAAGACAAAGCCTTATCAACTTCCAATAACAAAGAAGAAATCATTCCATTTGTATTCAAAAGTGAAAAGAAAAACACAGTAACATCATGTTAATGAACGAAAAAAGGTAGAACATCAAGCCTCGAAATCATTCGATGGCTGTTTGCCCAAAATATACTCCCACAGATGAAGACTGTACTCGTTCCAATGTGCTATCAGCTATCAAAAGAGAAGTGTCCTGGCTCCTGGCTGAGTAGAACGAACGGCTCCAGCCTCTAATACAAGAACCCTTATCTCTAAAAAATCATTCTCAGAAATAACAAAGAGTTACATGCAGTAAACCAAAATCGTTTGGTTTTTCCATACTAGACTCTCCGCCTGGTGCATATTGATCTTCCTCTTGAAGAAATCATTCTTCAAACAGAGCCATCCATCCTCTCCTTCCCTCCAGGTCGCTCTGTTTCAGCTGCGCAGAGAAGGCTTCCCTTAGTAGCACGAACGGCTCCCCAAAAAAATGACAATGAACCTCCACTTTCCAAAAACTTCATCCATCTGGCGATCAAAGGATAATCCTCTTTAATGCTCTGTCAGAAACATCAAATCATCTGCTACCCCCCTTTCTACAGTGGCGGTAAGGTTCTCGTTAAGTAACCTGTCATGAAGACCAGGTGGCAAAGATGTGATTTGCAAACATGACATCTAACAGCTCGAGTCATAAATGAGTTTCAAAGACGTGTCACAAATGAAGAGCTTCATTCAAATTCGTAGAGCAAGATTTTGCATTAAGAACTGGATGTGTCGTATTAATGATGAGTCATGTCGTTTCATAAGTCCAAAAATCATATCATAAAAGGATCATCGAATGATTAATCAAAAGTTTTAAAATCATAGAAACTGAGCTAACAACTCGAAAGATCAAAGACATTATAAAACCCATGTGAAGCTTTAATCCCAAACTTTGGTAAGTCACAAATGAAAAATCATGAAGCTAAAACTATCAAGACTTAGCCAATAGTTTAATCAAGGTGATGAATCGATCATGGACTGATTTTTGAACTAACCATAACCTGACATTCAAAACATTTTTTGAAAATCATAAAATCAAAAACCAAAAAGTTTATCTTTGGGGGCTCTCTTTCCATTGCAACTGGAAAGGGATCTTGTTGGGGGGCCAACAAATTGGCAGAGGAATTTAATGAGCTTCAAGAGAAGACCATTAGAGCTTTTGGATCATCACACAGTTGATGTGCTTTTAGCCAAAGATGGATCAGATGTTACCATAAAACCTTTGTATCTTTTAGTGTTATCCTATGAAGGGTATTGTCCATTGTATAAAATATGGCATTTATTCAAATATTAAATGCCTGGAACTCGCCATCGCCAAAGGTAAGTCTATAATGATGAGTGCGTCCATGCGTCAAAGCAAAAGTCCAAAGGGAAATTTATGAACCCAAAGTGTACTCAAGTTTCATGGAAGGTTCCTAACGCAAGCTCAAGAGAAGCAAGTCTATATTTTTCATGGAATAATGGTAGAAATTGCAAAATCATGCTAAATTTCAGTCTTGACGAGGTTATTTTAGGCTCCTCCCATCAAATGTTTTAAATATTTGCTCAAAGAAGACTTAATTTTTGGCACATGTCCGTAATAGCAATTCTATTTTCAGAAAGCAATTCATCATTTACAGGCAGGGTATCTGATTGTAAAGCTACAGAATTTTTTGATGTTAATAACCTCAGCCTTGATTCACTCTCAGAAGTATGAAGACAAAAATATTTGCTGAGTATCTAGATGCTTTCAATAATATTTCAGATGCAAATATCAATGTTGAAAGGTTCGATTTGGAGGAACAAACCTAATTCAAGAAATCAATTAACATTATTCTTGTAGATTGCGCTGAGTGTCAAGTGAAAGTTAAATGTTGGGGTAAGCATTGTGCTCATATCAGCATTGTGTTCATACAAATGAAAATCGAATGAAAGCACTCAATTTGAGAGGAAGTCCAGATGTCTGAAGGGTGAATACGCAGTTTTCTTATGAGGAATGCATTTGTAAAACTCCAAAGATGCAGTGAATACAAGAAGTCAAAATCAATTATCAGTGGTGTCATATTATATAAACACCCAATGTCAAGATAAACGCCCAGGTAGTATTTGTCAGGTGGCAGAGCATTTGTACAAGTAAACAATTTAGAAGGCACAAAATTAACATCAGCGGTCAATTCCAGAATTTTAGTGATTTAATGAAAAAAAATAATAACTTCATCAAATAATCGATAAAGTTATTAACCAAAATAAAATCAAAAACCAAAAAGTTTATCTTTGGGGGCTCTCTTTCCATTGCAACTGGAAAGGGATCCTGTTGGGGGGCCAACACCTAGCCAACTTCTTGGGCCTATCACCCTAAATCCCAAAGGAAGATGTATAAATAAAGCACACTGCTCATTTGTAATTCATTCACTCAAGTTATTATTTGATAAAGGCCAAAGGAAAATATTCTTCTAGTGCACTTCTCTTGTTCATGTGCTTTTGTAATATAACAATCTCTATTGTATTCATAATTTAAGTGTTGTTTCATTTATGTTGTATTTGGGCTTGGTTGGATTAGGGATTATTGCTTCACCAAAGATCCACTATATTATGACCTCAACACAATCGTCACCTAATACCAATCATGGGCCAACCAAAATCTTATCAGATCAAAGTGAAATACGAGACAAGGGTTTGCATGGGATAACCATCAACATATCCTGGTCATGGGTCTACACAACTGATTAAAATTCATAGACTTCCCAACACCTTGAAACCTAAGAGAGCATGGAAAGTTGAGGATTGAAAAAATGGAAGCAATGTGCACCTCCAATGGAACTTTAACATTGCATGGTGAAAATGAACTAATTATAGCTGATAAAAATTAAAATAAAATCTGACATAATAATATTTTTTCCAAAAAGGAAGAAAAAGAAGACGAGATCTAGAAAATCCCATGGGTACACAAATGCCTTCTCAACCAAAGTATTTAATTTTTGTGGACCTTTAGTGGTTAAATTGCATTAATGGATGTTAGTATTAGATGTTGTGTCATGTCAATTCTAATCTAACATGTGTAGTATCCATGTTTGTAGTAGGAATATAAATATCACCAAGGATTGCTTAAAATGCAACCATAATAGGCACAAGTATGGGTGAAGCCTTGGACTGTCTCCATACAAAATAAGTCTGGAGTGAAGTTTTGAATTTTACAAATAGGAAAGGAGAATGGATAGAGGATTCTATGGTCATTTTATTGGGAAGATGGTTAAAGGATCATGATGGGAAATATCACAATACTTTGCCTTGTATTATTGCATGGTCCCTTTGATTAGCTAGGAATGAAATGACTTTCCAAAACATAGATATTTTTCCTATTTAGGTTTTCAATAAAATCAACTATGCATATGGAGAGGTTTTAAAACCTAACAGAGTGAAAATACCAAGAATCGTTGTAAACCCTAAAATAGATAAAGTTGATTCTTGGAGATTCTTTGATGGTGCATACAAAGGTATCCTGGATTTTGTGGAGCTTGGGGTGTTCTATTCCTGAATGAAAACCACATTTTTCATACAAAGCTACTTTGGGGAAGGGACAATAGGGATAAATTATTTTCCCTTTGGTTGTTGATGAGAATAGCTCAAAAAACATATAAATCGACTTCGGGCCTTGGGGAACTCTAAGATCGACAAAGATTGGGAAAATGGAAAAAAAATGGAAACTTTACTTTTTTCCCAATTATGGAAAGTGTCAAACAGTTGAAAAGATCATTTTCAAACTTTTATTTTCGACACGTATATAGAGAGAAGAATTTTAAGGCAAATGAGTTGTCCAAACAAGCTTTAACTCTTCAATTGGGTATTTTCAGCACATTGGAAGCAGCCTAGAAGGTGGCGTGCTTCCAGCCATAGAGAAGTATTTATTTGACTCACTTACTGTTATGGGGAATCAAATTCCAATATCATGAAGAAGGAGAGGAACATCTCTGTTTTAGTTTGTTTTTCTGTCATAAGTTCTTTATGGGTTTTTTCAGCTTTAAGATGAATGAGTGACAATGATCAATGGATGACCATAATCATAGGATCTTTGAAGACTTGATACTTTATTTGCGTAGTTCTCTATAAAACAAAAGAGAGGTTAGGTACCCTCAGAGTGCTGCAAAGGCATATCACTGTGTATATTTTGAGTTATGCTTGAACTAACAAATACATGACCCTTTTCTTGCAAAACAAAGATTGAGTGAAGCCGTCTAAGTGAAATGGTCAAGGCCAAGTGTAAATCCTAGGTGATTTTGACAAAGAAAAGAAAAAACCCATTCATTGTTTTTACCAAATAAAGAGTTTATTTGTCTTGTAAGATATAATGTGGGTAGTGGTAAATATTAAATACCATTTGAATAAGATCAACAAATTTCCTATTTATAGGAAGACAACTAGTTTGCAAATGTGTGTCTTGTAAGATATAATGTGGGTAGTGGTAAATATTAAATACCATTTGAATAAGATCAACAAATTTCCTATTTATAGGAAGACAACTAGTTTGCAAATGTGTGTGTGTGTGTGTGTGTGTGTGTGAGAGAGAGAGAGAGAGAATACAACTTGATTATTTCCAAGTTTTATTGTAGGATACCATCTTTTCTTAACCAAGTTTCATAGGTTTAATACAAAGGTTAAAATTTCAGACTCTGTGGGTGTGAACCATCAACATAACAATATAAGTAATCAAATTGAACTCCTAAGTTCTAACAAAGTTTTCCAAAAAAATTACTATTATTGTCTAAGTTTATTATTTATGACAAGGATACCAATAGAGAAATCAGAAACAAATATTTTGGTATTGTTTTGGCAATGATATGACTTGTAACAAGAATATAAGGATAACCTAACTGGAGCTCTGCTTTTATAATGATGGAAGCATACCTCTTAAGGAACAAGTAGTACATTGCAATGCAATGGTGCCACCTAGAAATGTAAAATAAGCTCTACAATAAAGTGAAATCATTTTTATAAAACCTCCTCTTCAAAACCAAAATCACCAAAATCTTATTACAACCCATAAAGAAAAAATGTCGCATGCCTCCATGTCTTATCAATACAAGATGGAAAAGTTTATGAAATCATTACAATGTGGATGTGCAATTTATTTTTCTTTTGGGGTTTCAAACAAGAATGATTATTTTGTTTCATTCCATTGCTCAATACATAATTATATTCGAACAAGCAATTCTATATATATATATAGAGAGAGAGAGAGAGAGAGAGAGATAGATAGATATATTTCTTTTAGCAAGGATACCAATATATAAATCGGAAACAAATATTCTGGTGTTGTCTTGACAATACTAGTATGACTCGTAAAAAGAATACAAGGATAACCTAAATAGAGTACTACTTATATATTGATAGAAGTAAACCTCTTAAGGACCAAGTAATACACTGCTAGGATTACATGTGAAATTCTACAAGACCTTCTCTCCTACAAAATGCCATGGTGCCACCAAGAAATTTAAAATAAGCTCTACAATCAAATGTAAAATCATTTTGAAAAAAACTCCAACTTCAAAACCAAAATCACCATATTACAAAATAAATAAACAATGCAAAATCAGTTTGAAAAAATGCCATTTCAAAATCAGAATGAGCACATAGAATACAAACAAATAATTCAAAGTAACTTAACCTTAAAAAATTAAAAAGTGATGCAGTGATGCAGTGCTGCAAGCACAAAATGCAATCAAAAATAGCTTTTGTAAAAAAGTGCACTTGTGTGTTAAGAGAAAATTCAAATACAGCACCACAAAGCCTTGCTGAATTCAGACCTGATAAAGATAGGAGATAACAAAAAGAAAAATGTGAAATTCAAAAAATAGTGTAATAGAATGCTAAATTATGGTAAAGTTAATGGAGAATAATGATACATTCCCATATTTAATAGGACAGAATCCAGACAAACACATGTGACAAAGGCATGTTTCCATCTTGTGTATGTTAAACCATTACACAGAAGCCTAAAGGATAGTATAAGAGGGATGAAACATATGACCAAAAAAGGACTATATGAATTGTCAAAATAAATGGTGGAACTACAACTAATTGTATGATTGCATATACAACAAACCCTTAAGCCAAGTAATTAGGACTTCCTGACCCCAAGAGTTAGCTCAAGTGATAGATTCTCTTGTGCGGAAGTTCATGGAGGTATCGGGATCAAATCCCATTGTCCCTTGGGGTTACCAGCCAGTATTCCAGCTAGTGGTTACTACCATCCTCCATCTGAAAAAACTTAGGAAGAGGAGGGTACCAGAGTCCTCACTTGGAACGCCTAATATTCAAGCCAATGAAGGACAATATTTCTTAAGAAAATAAAAATTAGGAATTCCTAATGACTTTGTCACTTATTTTATAAACCACTTCATAAAGTAATAAATTATATTAGTACATAATATTAATAATGTAAAATTAGATCATATGGATCTAAGAACATAAACAAGAGAGATTCTGTGAAAATTAAATCAACAACCAACTAATCATGTAACAAATGAAATATCATAGACCATCACACAAAACCTAGAAGCAGATAAGAAGAAAAGATTGATGTATTTCGTTAACTGCAAATTGGTATGTCATCTTGGTCCTCCTAGAATATTCAAGCAAATGAGTTGGTTTGGAACAATGATCTTTCAAGATTCGCTATGTATATTATGATTTCTACTCGAAATAGGGAATATATATTTTTTTTGTTGGAAAAAAAAAGATCGCATGATATGTTACCTCTAAGTGATCCTACACTCAAAGCACAAAAGCGAAAAAAAACTCGAGGAAAAAACATGTTACAGAATCCACAGGGATCTCATGTTGGATCTACAAATCTATGGTTCAAATCCAGATCCATATCCACTAGGATCTGTGTAGGATCCACCCTACAATTGGATCCCTCTTAGCCAAAAACGAACCTCACTTGTAACAGATCCCGTGCCAAAATGGAAATATGACATGGATACCCTGTCTCGTGGGGCCAAATGTGCAATTGAAAATTAGTATTATATTTTTGTAGGTTTTTTTACACTTGTAGGCACCCTAAGGCTCTGCCCCACCTCAATAAGAAGACTCTATCCCAGTAACTAATGATCTGTGTCTGAACATCCAATTGAGTGGGAAAGAGAACATTGAGAAGTTGAGATTTTAGAACTTATGCTTCAGGTTGAGTGAGAATGTGGACAAGTGAGACTCGAGCTAAGAATATTGGCAAGTGGCTGAGGGCATTGTTGATGGGTGGTTGACACTGTTATCCCTGGAAACTGATGGACCTATATCTGGAAGCAGTGAAAGGAACTTGGAAGCAGTGATAGGTATGCTACTAATTTACAATTTCCATAAATTATTAAACTCTTCTTTTTAAACTACTAATCCTTCTAAACACAATTATGTTTCTAATTCCAGTCCAATTGAAGAAATATTTGCTTATTTTAAATTATTAACCACTTATTTTAAGTTATTAACCACGATAGGATTAACATTGAAATATTGGATCTCCTTAGAGATAATTGCTTATCTTTTTCTTTTCTTTTTCGAACAATACACATCTTATATTCATAGAAACATATTTACCTACCAAATTGCAAAGCATGGAAGGGTATATGCAATGCCTATTAGAACCTCTTCCTCAAACTAACTAAAGCAGAAATAAAGTCGGAACAAACAACAAGAGACAAATTTCTGGCATCCTTGATCAACAGGACTCCCTTATCATGTGCCTTGATAAGTGCTTATCTTAATTTAACCTACGTCCTAACTTCTAAATTCTAATTCTAAGTTATCTTTAGAATTATTTGTAGGCGAACTATCTTAATTTTAAAATTTACCTACAACCTATCTGCTAAATTATAATTATAATTTATCTTTAGAATTAGCAATAATATTTAATATTTAGGATAGTTATATTTTCACTTATAGTTATATTCTTTAGAATTAGTTACCTTGTGATATCAATTCTAATGTTGTGATTCATGAATGGTTTGATTCTCAACTTCGAATATGTTTTCTAAAATTTAAAAAAACAATTATTATATTTTTTGTAATTGGCGTGGCTTTTGAAAATTTTAGTGGGTCCATTTCCAAATATGTATCCATGTATCTTGGTTATAAATTAGCAAAACAATTAATCCTATAGAAATGATTCAAGAATGCAATTATACCATGTGCATTTTATAGTCTGTTTTTGCACTTTGAATTTTTCATACTCAAACATAACAAAGCACCACTCAACTGCATATTCTTTTTAAGATTGCACAAAGTACTAGAAAATGAAATTCAGGACTATAAAACCTAAATAAAATGAAATGAAAATTACTAAATAGAAAACCAATGCTGTAACATAGAAATAACATCCATTGTTGCATGACTGGATGCAAATAATTCATTTATAATTCCTAACATGTGATTATTATTAATACAAGAAATTCAAACCACAAAGTTTATAGGAAGCAATTTCCACTTTAATTTATCCTATTAGATATTAGCGATACGGCTTTGTAAATTTTCAAGATCATCTTTCCCTAGCATGTGATTATTATTAATACAAAAAATTCAAAGCACAACTAAACAGTAGTTCTGCAAAGTCTATATGAAGCCATTTCCACTTTAATTTATCCTATCGGTGATAAGTGCTATGGATTTGTAAATTTTCAAGATCATATTTTCTAGGAAATGTTAGTAGACCTTGCAAGAGTCTCTGATAAATCTGGATATGATATGTTTAAACATTGCCCATAAAGTTATTTGAAAGTTCCAAACAGAGATGCATTTCATGGTTCATCTTTGAAATTTTTTTGCAGGAAAACATTTGTGCAATCAATTAAATGCATTAGGTAAAATATTCCAGAATCTCACACGTTATTATGTTGTTAGAAACCATCCCAAAAATGCAATGGCATATATCTACAGCCACAAAATTCTAACATGTTAAGAATATAAGTAGCAGAAAGCTTACTTTTCTTCACAATTAGGTCGAAATGAATGACAAATATGGCTACCATAATGAGCCTTGTTAATGAAATCAATTACAACCAAATCATATCATGCACCATCACTTTGCAAATAGACACCATACCAAAATAATTTAATGTAAAAGCAACTGAAATCATGAACATTTCAATTTTGAAAACCCTTTGCACATCTAGACTGCACTATGAAAACATGAGAGGTCCAAATCTTTCCCTTTGGTCTCTCCAAAAATATATTATAGAATTCGGGAGTAGGATCTTTACTGTTCTTCTAAAAAGACTTGATTCCATCCTACTTCTCAAACCAAAGACTTGATTCCATCCTACTTCTCAAACCACCTCCAAGCAGGGTAAACCTACAACAATAATGAATCATAATAATGTTAGTCAATTATTTTTATAAAATATATCAAAACAGGTAATACTAATGGAAACAATCCAATACTAAGAATAAATAGCATGGATTTCTAATGATAATATATGACAGAATAAGAACTATTCTATAACATTCAAAATCGAACTCCTCTATCCAACTTTGAATTGTGTGCACATCGCAAACCCTGTTTCCTATGAAGCTACTACGTATCCCACTCCAGTGAAGTTATCAAGGCTAACAGATAATCAACTTTTTCAAGTACTACAAACATTATTACATACAACATGTTTTTCCTTACATTATGTCCAAGATGAGATGATATATAAAAAAGAGGTTTGCACAGTCATCCTTAACAACTTGTGCAACTTACTAATGTTGTTCCAATAGTAACAGAACTTCATGAATACCTAACGTAGAATACACACACATAAGGATTTATTCCATTCATATAGGAAGAT
The DNA here is from genome assembly GCA_027924585.1 of Larix kaempferi. Classification (NCBI taxonomy): domain Eukaryota; kingdom Viridiplantae; phylum Streptophyta; class Pinopsida; order Pinales; family Pinaceae; genus Larix; species Larix kaempferi. The sequence goes on from BSBM01000893.1 coordinate 9,600,172, forward strand.
AGAAAACCTTCATATGCCTAACTTCTTCCCTGTTAATTAAGGAAATATGCTTTGGCAGAAGAAACTTGTTTTCTCAACCTCATAGAAAAACACATCCCTTACAACAACCACATTCTATATCGTGTACAACATTCTTTCTCTGATGTTACAAAATGCAAGATGGCATTGTTTGACTCAGGAGGGCCAACATATCCGATTTCCCTCCATATCTAATTTCGCTCCAAAAGAAAGAAGGATACAATCGTATTAATAAACATATAGTATTCATAATTTAGAAAAAAATAAATAATATTTCCACGAATTTTTTTTTCAAATCTCTTGTGAAAGTTGCATCAAACCTACAAAGGATGGTAGTTCATAAAAAAAAATGTAAAAATGCACAATATCAGACTTATCAATTTTATAATTATTCTTAGTGTATTAGTGTTTCTATAATGATATTTTATTATATTTCAACTAGGGGAAGATTTCTCCTCATATTCCTTTGGATTACCTCAGGGACTCTGAAAAAAATGTTCAATAGAAAAATAATGCAACGTTATCCCACAAGCCTTTCCTGTGAGGGAAAATCTCCCATTATCCATCTTTCCAAAGAACCCGTCTTAAATCCATGCTCAAAGAATCTAGCAATGATTAAAATGGGGGACTTGACTACTCATCCTTCGAAAATGGAAAGAAATCAAAGAATCTAGCAATGATTAAAAAAAACCACCTTCTTCCTCCCATTCCCAACATCATTTCTCTTATCATTATCATTCTTAAGTTTCGTATCCTTTGCAGTTCCCTACAGTGCTTTGCATTCAATGGCCCAGATTATGGCTATCCAAGGGTGTTCCACATCTGCTCTTTGTCCAAATACATACCAAGAAGGGAAGGAAGACAAAGTCTGTACATTTTCTCATCTCTCTAATCTGGTATAGACTCATTGGAAAACCAATGCTTACTTCAGGGATCATTGGATATCCACCAACAATTACTAACAGTGGCCCTTAGGAAAATCACCTCTCATCTTTCTCCATCTCCATTGCGACTCTCTCACTTTCTCTCTACTGTAGCAACATAGCAACATAGTCTTGTAATAGATAAGTGAATCTAGGTTTTGAAAGTAAGGGGTAAAATATAAACATAATTCAAAAATGAAAAATAGGTTTGAGACAAAATGAGATTATTGTCTCAAACAAATGTCTTAAAACAACCCCTTGTGTAGTATAGTGTGAACTGGGCAATTCTCAGAATTAACAATATAAGAATTCAAGGATTGTGATTTTTCCAGGCTAGGAGGAGCACATAAAATAATGGCTAATGTTGCTGAAGATATTTTAAAAGCGATTTGGACACTCTACTATCTTTATTACATCCACGCTTCATGTCATTGTGGATACGAGAAAAATCTGAATGGGAAAAGAGGTATGAAACTATTGAAGAGAATTTGGTGCCTCTAATTAGAATATAATATTTTTATGATTATATAAAGAAATACAAAAGGATTTATAACCACAGTTTAGATCTCATACACAGAACCATGTCTTGCAGGAGTTTTCCCCAATACCTCTTGATCAAATGGACAATAAACAAGATTTGCAAGAAGACAATGAATTGAAGTATGGCTTGGAGAAAGATGTGATCTTGATCAAATGGACAATAAACAAGATTTGCAAGAAGTCAATGAATTGAAGTATGGCTTGGAGAAAGATGTGATGAACCTGCAATAATTAATTAATGCAAATACACAAGATATCAGAAATAATAGAACAGAATCACTTTTATATTGATCACGGGCCACTTCGAGGGGGCAAGCTCAATACAATTAACTTCACCGTCCTTCAATGACCTCAACACACACTTATATACTAAGTCTATGCCTAATACTATGAGTCAAAAGCATGGGACATATAATACTACGGGACGACTTACAAAGCATATGCGTCCAATACTATGGGTCAATACTATGGGCTAATATAAACTACGGATCAACAAATACTACGGGACAACTTACAAAGCATATGCGTCCAACAACAATATACTAACATAGTAAAGAGAAGGGTTGACATAGGTTCCTAACATCCCCTCTCCCTTAGAAAAAGATTTGGTTGGAGAAATTGCTGCAGAATCTGAAGGAGTGGTTCCCCGGTAGCATCCTCGGGTTGCATTTCGGGCCACTGATGCCTTTGGAGTGTCAAGGAGGATTGCTTGGAAGGCTGTAGATGAAGAAGAACCCTATCAACTGCGTGGAAAATGTGCTCAGAACGGTGCTGATCGGCTTGTTGTTTCAAGCGAATTCTGGCCATGTGAAGATTGTCCTGCAGAATGGGAAGAATCTGATCGCGGTTTCGAAGAACCGAGTCAATTTCCTAAACTAGGGAGCTGCTAAGGGTGTATGGAAGAAGAACTGGCGGTGTTTTTCCATAGACTGCTTCATATGGTGTCCTTTGAGATGTGGTATTGTACCACCAAAGCGCTGCTAGGAAATCCATAGAAATAGTTGGCCAAAGTTGTGTAGGGATGGGCAAGGGTTTGAGCAATCCCGAAAGGAGTGTCGTTTCCCTCTTATTGACTTGGAAAGTATCATCGTCAGCCACCATCTGTTGAATTGTTATTTTTAGTCCTTGCCAAAAGAAGTTACATTGTTCCCGGTCATACATTTTGCAGAACCCAAAGTGCCTGTTATCACCTAAACTGTAGTTACCCCTATGGATGTATCCAGTCATGAATGGCAATAGGGAAGGGCAACTCAAAAGGTGCAACCACGATCACCTCGACCTCCAATATATGGTTGTCACGCCAGTCGAGGCAACCTTCACTTTATGTTATCTAGCCCAGACAACAAAGGGGGAGACCCGATCTACTCCCGACAGGAGAGATCAAAACCAAAACACCAAATCAGGGTATTTCTAAGTGAAGTTAGGTGTATGGTTTATCCTAGACCTTATAGGTTGAAGTCACAAGCCAAGTGAGGGGTTCAATGGGTATAGCTTTGGTTCATAGTTGATGTAAGAGTGACTTATAATGTTTGAAGTGAGATCTAGGGCTAGTGTACTAGTTCAATGTTAGAAGATCCACTGCCTTGGGAACCGTGTCCAATGCAGGGTAGTTTAAGGGTTGTATTGGGGCTAACTAGTACAGATGACAAGCTTGACCATGATACATGATAGCTTCAAGGGTTTAGTTCACCATGCACAGGTCAATCCACAAGTCAATCCAACAATCTAGGAAAGTCGAATTAACTTGGAGAGAAACCAGTGCCTTGGGAATTGGGAAGTGGAGTCAAAGTAGGGTTGACATGTGGTTTAGGACTCCTAGTACATGGGACAAGTAGGCAATAGAGGTCTTGATAAATGAATGTGTCTAGATCTAGGTTTGACCCAAGTGGACCACAATCCCTTAAAACAAGGAATGCAATCCCCAAGGCAAGATTTGACAAAGTGATAGTCTAGACCTAGGTTTTGAATTATTCCGGTTCTAAATCTCCAAAAATCTCAAGTACCCAGTTCCTGGAAGTGAGTCAACTCACTTCTCCAAGGTGGTGCGACTTTGCCCAAGGAAGCCTAAAAGTGGGGTTAGGTGGGTCAAAACAAGTCGGATGGCATCCAAACTTTAGATCCGGGTAGATCGGTCGGGTAGGAGTATGGATCTGTATTTTCGTGGTAATCCAACGGTTAGATCTTAGTAGATCTGAGTTTAAGGGTTCCAAGTGGTCCAAAATGGGGATTAAATCCCTTAAAATGTGGAATGGGGCCCACAAGGTGAATTTCAGAAAAGTAACAACCTGGGTGTGTGTTATTGGATGTGTAGATGACGAATCAAGTGAAATCTCAAACACCCATCACCTAAATCTAGGTCAACTTGCTCAACTAGTGAAGTGCGCCTTGCTTGGGAGAAGCTAAGTTGGCATGGGAGAGGGGTCAAACGGAAACAAATCCTCACCAAACTATAGATCCGGGATGCCGTGGATGCTATAGAGGTGGGTTTTCAATATTATGCCCAATAACCCACTAGATCTAAGTAGATCTGAGAAAATGTAAAAAAAGGGGTTTTGATTAATTAGGGTTTTAAGTGTTTTTTGACAATTGGATAGATCATGGAGATAGAACTTACCTTGAGATCATACCTGAGTGATGTGGATGAGATGCCTTGATGTTGAGGAAGATTCCCGCAGAGATCAAATGAGAGATTGTTGATTTGCTTGCCGATTTGATGCCCTAGCCCACAAGTGCGCCTTCCTCTACCTGTCAAACCAAGGAATGAAGATTCAATCAGTAAGATCAAGTATGGAAGAAATACAAGAGAAATGCAAATAGTAACATGAAATAGAAGGTCCTGGGACAGTAATACTCCCTGTTACCAACGAAGAGCTCCAAAGAAGAAGTAGGGAGAGTCTTCCCCTACCAATACCTCCTCCTCCAAGCAAATCGGCCTCCACCTGTAGATGCAAAATCGTGGTACAAAGATATGGCAAACAAGATCTCCAATAACTCAGTGCAAAGGAAGAACCAACGAACGAACACCAAAAACATTCACCACAACACTAGAGATAGATGCAATAATAATTTTCTATTCCAATAATCCAGAGCCAAAAGTCCCTTTACAATGAGAGGCTCTCTCCTTTAAATAGGAAGGAGAGGCACCAAAACCCTAACCACTTTTTGAATGAGTGGCTAAGATTAAAAGATACAAATGTCTAATCAATGGTTGAGATGAGCTCAACAATAAAATACATGGATCACTAATAAAATATAATGTAAGTGGACAAAATCGCCCTACAAGAGGGGAATCCCACCAAATCATGATGACAAAATATCATAAGAGGCTTATGGTGGGTCCAAGGGGTAATTTTATCCCTCCTTGGTCAATCCCCATAGCACAATAACCAAAAAATAATCATGAATGTACCAAATCGTGCCTCCATAGTGAAGTCGTGGTCCTCAACAGACCTCAAAAATCCACAGAAAGTGCCATAAGTGATGGATGCGGGCCCCGATGAAGCTGAAACTGCTGGAGAAGGTGTGGAAGGTCCCGATCTATCATCACTGATCATCCCATGCCATAACTTTGCCTCAGTAGCCCAAATCGATTTCCTCAATAGCCATTTCTACCAATCCTGAAATGCCTCGGGAAGCGTGAAACTGCCCCAAACAGCCTCCTGGAGTGCTGGCGCTGTCAAGGTGAGGGCACCAGTGTGTCCGGAGGGGGGGTAATATGGTAAAAACAAGTGGCTGGACCACCCCCTCCATCATCAGCGCCCTAGGTCAACCGGATAAAATTCACATCTGCTCCGACAGGGCCTCCGACAGACCAAAACTGCACTAGGACAGCCTACTGAGGCTAAATCATCACTGTAAGTGCCCGGAACTGATAACAAACTGTCCCATTGGACTCAGAAGGTCCAAATCCATCCAAGATATGTACTCATACACCATATGAATCTCTGCATGATCAAAATAAATATCCAATATACCGGATCAAGGCCAATAATAATGCGCTGTACATATACAAACACTGCTGCAACCCCAGAATCATCATCATAACCCTATAGCTGCCGCATAGAGTCATCATGTATGTATACATAGACCATATATCATCTATCCATATCATCACAAGGTCTAACATCTCATGTCCCATGGTCCTCCATGGTCAAACTAGGTCTAACCAAGACCAACTATAACTCAGACCATCATCCAAGGCTGCTGCAAAGTATCAAGGTTAATACATGCTCTACAACTTATTCAAATAGCAATTATAACACATAATGATCATAACTGGCGATCTACATCCGAATATATAGTGTCGTTAATTATTATTATTATTACTCAGACTAGACTTTCAGGATCATACTCACTTCATAGTTGTGATCAATTTGCTAGTGAAGGGTGAAGGCTTAAATTAACTGGCTAGGCTAAGGGATGACTTAACTGTCTTGACTTTGTGACACTTTGGCAAGGGAAAGGGAATACACCATAGTATATACTAAATGAGCAATAACACAGGGAATGGCGGTGTCTCACAAATGGATGAGTTGTTTAAAGAGGGTTTATTTACCTTCACAGATGCGCACAATCCATAATACAAATAAGGCCAGCAATTGTTTAGATGTAGCTTTTAAGTTCCATTGCTTTTTGGGCCTCAAGTTTCCATAGCCTTGATCTATGTGTGTTTACAAACACCTTGCATAGATTTACATTTTTCTTTTAGGCTTTCTGCTGCAGGTGTGTTTTTAAGGCACTTGTTTACCTGAGCACTTCTAGGTGTGTCATGGACAGCTTGTTTACCTAGGTATTTATTTTCCACAAGATATAACATTTCATTTTCATTGCCATGTTCATTTGGCATGCCTCTCATTCATGTGTGTTTAGAAACACATTGCATGAATGGGCTTTTCATACAAGATATAGCATTTCATTTTTCCAGATTTTGTATACATGGCAACACTAAAAGTTTCAGGTTTAGCCAACACAACTTTAGTGACTAGGGGGAATTCACAAGGAACTCCAACTCACCATAGGTAAGTTTTGTCACCAACTCAGAGCCGAGACACAATAAACAGGGAAGCTCATCCAATACAGAGGCTACAGTGGGGAAAAGTCCTCCATGCCACTAGTCAAGTAGTAAGTCAGGGTGATAATCTAAAAGGTAGGCCATGGATGGATGAAGACAATGAAATGATGGAGCCAACACTAGCAAGCCAAAGTATGGTGTAATGATCACCTCTATTCTCCCTAAGGAGGGTATGTACCAATGAGTATGAATAGTGAACTTCTAAGTCTGAGTAGGGACAATATAATATATATAATAGATCAACCAGGTCCATATATCTATATGATCGCCAGATCATGACACTAAGTGCTAAGACATGCTATGAGAATAAGTATAAAAGCAATCTAACCATAATACTATGATATACCTGCTGAGTCATATACCTGAAAGCTCATCAACCTGTACCATCATCTGTCCTCTGAGACTGCTGCTGTAACTCTGGGCACTACTGTCTGCTCTGTACCAATGGTATAATGGCTACATCGGTCATCTCTCTGAGTGTCCTGAAACTCAGTCATGGCATGGGGAATATAACTGTTGTCCACAATCTGATAGTGATCCAATATAGATGCTCATCTCAGCATCTCAAATGCAAGGGAACTGGCTGAATAGTGTACTGGAATGAGAAAAATAATGTATGGTAGCCCGGCAATTCTGAAAATTTTCATTGTTTTGTAAGAAAGCAATGATTTGTGCATCATTATCAAAGACTTGCCAATGATCTTGATTATCAGGAACGGAAGGTCTAAATATTACTTCAACCTTACACTCTTTATTTTTTAGATGATCAGGAGTTTCAAAGGTGCATGCTATTACTGATAATGCATCGGCCAGGGTATTTTCTTCTCTTGGGACTGCTTTTATTGCAAAGGCATCAAACATTTCTATGGTATCCCAGACAGCATTTCGATAATCCCTAAGCCTATTATTTTTGGCTGCAAACTGATTCTTCACTTGTGACACAATCAAATCAGAGTCTCCTGTTACATTTAGGCATTTAATCTTTTGTTCACGGCAAATTTCTAACCCTAGAAGCAACGCCTCATACTCGGCTACATTGTTTGTGCACTCGAATTCAAGACGATATGCAAACAATTTTTCTTCACCAGAAGGAGATGTAAGGACAATTCCAGCTCCAGCACCATGCCTAGACTTTGCCCCATCAAAATGCATTTTCCAAACTTGACTAGGAGGAAAAGGATGTTGTCGGGACTTTGCCCCTGTTGATGAAGAAGCATGGAGTTCATAGAAGAGATAGCCCTGTTGAACATATTGCAACCAATTTGGAACAAGCAGAGAAAGAGCTGTAAGAGAAACTGGGTCATCAATTGTGCGAGAAGGAGCATCTTCCACCATATTGTCCTTACCCTTCTTGTAAGTGATCACATAGGGATAACCCATGAGTTGGATAACCCATTTCAGGTGTGTTGGGGAGGAGACCCATTGTTCCAGAAAATTTTCCAGACTCGAGAAATCAGTCTTGATGCAGAAATAATTCCCTAATAGGTATGGTTGCCACTTCTGTACTGCATGCAAAATAGCCATCATTTCCTGCTGAGAGGTAGATGTGGCTAAATTCTTACCGGAAAGGTCTCTTGAAGGCAGCAAGCGCATTAGTTCATCAAAGATACCTGCATATCTATCCAAGAAAGTAGTGGAGACTATTGATGGGTGCATCTGAATGGAATTGAGCTGAGCGATGACACCATGTGAATTCTTCTTAAGGATTTTTTCCAGGCGATGTGAACTGATGATGCAGAGAGACCCTGGTTGTAAGCCCATAAATTTGTGTTGTGCCCCATTGAATTTAAACTGCATCCAAAGTTCAACAAAATCCCATAAGATGGGGCCAAGTGTGCGTAGCCATTGAACGCCCAAAACCACATCACATCCGCCTAAGGACAAGGCAAACATGTCAGAGCGTAGGTTATACTCTTCCATAGAGATACGCACATTGTGACACTTCCCCTTGCAAGGTAAGGTGCCCCCATTGGCAACCATGACTTCAAAGTTGAAGCAAGGATGGACAAAACAATCAGCCTGTTTGGCAATCCGAGGGTCAATGAAGTTATGAGTGCTACCAAAATCAATGAGTATGGTAAGAGGGAGCTTCTTGAAGTATCCCCTGACCCGCATTGTTTGTGGGGTGGTGACGCCGGTTACAGCATGGAGAGAGATCTCGGGTGGGTCGTCCTGAGATGGGCTGTCAACAGGCGGGTGTTGAATGTCGACCTGATCATCTACTGTATCTGTAACTTCTTCACCAAGTTCTAAGGCAGGCGGAGAATCCACATCCAAGAGATAGAGCTTTTGTTGAACACATCTATGTCCCCGAGTGAATTTCTCATCACAATTATAGCAAAGCCCTTTTTCTCGGCGTGCCTGCATTTCTATTTCAGACAAATGCTTGATAGGAGTTGGTTGAGGAGCAGGCGTGATGGGAGGTCGTTGGGAACCCATATTTCTGAAGGGAACAAAGGTGGGTTTGGAGCGTTGTTGAGCTGCGATCTTGTCCTCGACCAGCGTAGCCAACCCTAGGACTTCCATCATTGTGTTGGGACAAAACATTTTGACCTCTGAGCGGATTTCATCCTTGAGACCACTGATAAAACAACTCCTGTAGAATTCATCAGACAAGCTTTCTGTGTGATTGGCCAATTTCTCAAATTCTGTTTGATACTCTCTCACTGTGCCAATTTGGTGAAGTTTAGTGAGTGCTCCTGTGAAATCATCAAAAGCACTAGGACCAAATCGTGGCAAAATGAGTTGGCAAAAATCTGTCCAGTTTGGCTCGGGATGAGCTTTGATGTACCAACGGTACCATTGAAGGGCTTCTTGTTCCAAATGAAAGGATGCAAGTGGAACTTTCTGGGCATCAGAAGTATTATGCAGACTAAAATATTGTTCTGCTCGATATATCCATCCAGTCAAATCAGTACCATTGAAGCGAGGAAAATCAAGCTTCGGCCCACGAAAATTGCTAGAAGAAGAGAACCCGGTGGCTGCAAAAGATTCTGGCTGACTGGTATTGTTCATGGCTGAATGCTGAAGATGGAGGCTGGGAAATTTTTCATCCAAATCTTGGAGTTTGGTTTGGATGGCTGCAAGTGCTTCCTCCATGGTGTGTGCTCCTACACAGGTGACAACCATAACCAGGTTTTTTTGTTTTTTTTGTGGAATGGATAGAAAAACACAAACAAAAGCTGATTTAGTAAAGGAAAATTTGGATTGGGGAAACAATCTGATGGGTAATTGGGGTTTGACTAGATTTTGGACACTGTCGAAAGGACAAGAAAGCAAAAAGGGAGATTTCAGAAGCGGGGTGATAGAATGAGAAAATTTGGCAGAGAGATACAAAGAAGCAGAATTCAGAAAGGAACTCTGTGGTAAAATTTGAAGGTGATTGGGTGAAATCTGAGGAAGTTATGGCAAACCCTAAAAATAGACAAATGTGGGATTTCGGGCTTTGGGAAGGGGAATTGGGGATACGGTCCTCAGGAATGAAAGATGCAGAATGGGATGACAGGGGTTCCCCAAAAATTTCAAGGGAAACAAAGTGAAAACAAGGGAGAATAGATCGGCAACAGCGGCGCAACGGCGCGGAAGGGATCGAAAACGGCTGGATCTGAAACGACGACTGGATCTGGAACGACTTTCAGAATAGATCTGAAACGGCTGGATCTGGAGCAGAAGTGATCGGCAACAGTTCAACTGAAAATAGATATGGACCCCAGGTATGTACGGCTTCCTAACAGTTCAGGTGTTTCACTCGGTCACCAATGCTGTCTGACGTCTTGCGTATTGGGGCAGTACCCCTCACTCCAATGCTCAGGTAAAACTGATAACCGCTTTGCCACAAACGACAGCTCTTGGTTTACCTCACGGGTGGGAACTAGTCAATCAGGTAGAGGTCATTTCCCTTTTCGCTGGCAGGTCCTCTCAATGGGCCAGCTACTTTGGGGTTCCTATGGTACTCCTCACAATGAGTTTTAGGGCTTATGCCCAAGTACTTCCCACAGTTAAGCGGATAGGAATTATTCCCAAATCCGAAGCTGCACAGATGCGAAAAAAAAATTTGGCAGAAATTCCACCCAACGAGCCCAAGAAAATGCTCTGATACCAGATGTGATGAACCTGCAATAATTAATTAATGCAAATACACGAGATATCAGAAATAATAGAACAGAATCACTTTTATATTGATCACGGGCCACTTCGAGGGGGCAACCTCCTTTGAGCAAGCTCAATACAATTAACTTCACCGTCTTTCAATGGCCTCAACACACACTTATATACTAAGTCTATGCCTAATACTATGAGTCAAAACCATGGGACATATAATACTACGAGACGACTTACAAAGCATATGCGTCCAATACTATGGGTCAATACTATGGGCTAATATAAACTACGGATCAACAAATACTACGGGTCGACTTACAAAGCATATGCGTCCAACAACAATATACTAACATAGTAAAGAGAAGGGTTGACATAGGTTCCTAACAAAAGATGTTGTTAACAGTTCTTGGCTGCAACAGTTCTTATAGATTTACTACTCTAAAATATTTCAATTCGTAATCAATTCTTTCAAAATGTCAACCATTGGCCTAGAGAAGCAACAATCAATTTGGCCATAAGAGTTGGCATATAAATTTCAAACAACACATATAAAGTCCTATTAAATTCTATTTGAGGTCAAATGTAAATTCTGGATTTATAAAATTGTTATCCATATTGTGCAATACTACTATATCTACAATTCCATAGATCTAAAATGATATCCATATTGTGCAATACTACTATATCTACAATTCCATAGATCTAAAATGATTCTAATGGAATTCAGATTAAAAATACACATTTCCCTTTCGAGTTGAAAAGTTGAAATTCTTAAAATGTTTACCTTTCAACAATAATTAATATTTATTTATCTCAAAATATATCGCTGGAACAATGTTAATTAATATTTCTTTATCTCAAGAGATTTATCTCATTTTCCAAAAATCTCTCTGGGCGTGTGTAATGCTTTATTTGTATGTTTTCACATTTGATTTGTAGTTGTCTAGTATAGATTTTCCACATGATTTTTTACGAAATTATTTGAGGTGGGTATAAAAACCAAATCCCAGAGCCATGGCCTAAGAGTTGAGAACCTATCCTGCATAACTCCTTACAATAATCAAGTTTTGATAAACCTAAAACCGCCAAAGTGAAAAGAAAAAAGGAAAATCTCTACCACCATCTAGTTCTAATGGTTGAGTTCGTTCTAAAGAAAAAGATAATGCTTGATAGGAAAGGAAGGGCAAAAAAATAAGTAATATATGCATCTACATACAGTCCTATGTTAGTGTTTTGATAGTTAAGATTTACTGAAGTTTTTTTTTTAGTTGAGAAATATTGTGTTGATATTGTTGTGTGATTTTTTTTTCATATGCTGCTCTATTTATGTATTGTTTCATGCTACATAACTCTCAATTTTGATGCCCATAATTGCTACGGATGAGTGATGCATATTGTTATTATTTCATAGGTGTGTATGAATTTATGCAGTGTTTTCACGAGCTTATTGATTACAGCCATAAATTGACGACCTCATTGTGCATTATTATTTTCCAGTTTCTCATTTGAATTTGGCATAGTACAGAAGATTGAAGGAAGACATGTCATATCTTTGAATAAAGAATAGAATAGTAAAATAGTAATCACATTTACAGTAGTTATGTGTAATTACAATATACCTATTTGTAAAGTTAGGATGTGTCAAAGAAAGCAGTTATTACATAAAGAAAAGAACCTGGAGAAGAACACAACATTAATGAATATGAACGACAACCCACATGCAAACTAATACCTACCTCTGAAGTTGAAACTTAGAGAGGGAGAAACTAATCCTGCCAAAATGTCTGGACAAGAAGTAAAGGGTAGATGTTATGTTGAGACCAATTCTTTGTATGGTGAGGTACATTAACAATGAGTATTGGCCCCTAAGAGTATTTTAACTCTATGAGATTCCTAAGCCTGCTATTATTTGTTAGAAGTTTTGTTTCTGAGAGCAGCATATTTTTATTTTCCTCGTAGTATAATATTGTGTACATTAGAACAAATTGTGGCCCAATTGCCTTGAAATTCCTGGCCTTCTCTATGTTACCAATCACAATGGAAGAATAGTTTGCTCAATGAAGATTCTGAATTGTAGGCAACATGTTGCAGTTTGCACTTTTCTTGATTTGTTTTCTTATTATTAGTGCACATCCCACATAACGACTTATGTTTATCAGTAATCTTAAATTTTGGACTGTTGTGAATCTTGAAATAACAAAAGCCTACAAAAATAAATAGGTAGAAAAAGTACTCCTCATTCTGTATGTCCGTTGATAGTAACTATCTCAATGTGTTTACACTTTTGAAATGACATTGTTAAGTTTTGGATAACACTAGGCTCTAAATTGCATGACAATCTTCTATATATAGGATAATATCTCTCATCACTTTCTATAACATTTTATGTGTCTGGCTCTACATTTCTCAAACACATCGTTCAAAATCCCTTTTAACAATGCGTTGTATAATAATCATTATACCAGTCACCTGGATATATATTTTTACTGTATGTACATTTAACATCATTGGAGTCTTGATTAAATTCTAGTGTACTAACCAAGTCAAAACTAATTGAAAATCAAGGACAAGCACAACCAAATAAACAATGTATTGTCCGGTAAGTACTTTACCTAGAGTATGTTGATAGTAAAATTCAAAGGAGTAGGAAGGGCTCTGCATCAGAGGCATCTGCATGATTGTTCAAGTGATCAAACCAAACTTCTTTCTTTGGCATCTCAATCCGAACACTATAAAACCAAAAAAATTCCTCCATGAGTCATAACAATTATATGACATTCATATAATTTGAGCATTGCAAAAAGTTCAAACTCAACATTAGAGATGCTTTACCTATCAATCTTGTCCTTGAGCTTTGTCAAGAACTGCGAGTTGTCCACTTCAACCACCTACAACACTCTCTCAATGAAATTCTTGCAGTTTTCATTAGTGAAATATAAATATTGATATATGAAGCTGCCTATCTCTACAAACTTCATTTAGAATAGACTTCCTCGGTTGGTCATAATTTGAGAGCTTGTGAAGAGCATCCCATTTGAGGGCCTTTTCATCTACCTCCACATAGATGCTCCTTCTATTGAAATACTCAGAGAAGGCAGTGTCTTCACCACTCCATGCACTGCATCCAAATTGCCTCAACCCGCCTAATTCCAACCCTAGGAAATACCATGACTTTGCAGGCCTCCAATCCTTTCAACTACTTCTACAGGAAAATCTAAGCTAAAATCATTGAATTCACTACCTTGGATAAATATCTGAACTTCCTCATCTAATTACCACTTCCACCTCAAACCCTGCAGAAGTGTAGTTTTCCACTCATAGCCAATTAATTTGCACCTCCATTCTTGAAACCGTTATTAACAGGGCTTTAACATGAGGGGTTGTATGGGTGTAGCAAAGTAGTGAAAGGGAAACCTCAACAATATCTATTGATTACCATTTCTACCTCAAACCCTAGCCCACCCTGGAGCAGTATAGTTTTATGCTCACTGCCAAAAAAAACCCATTACTTTGCAAGAGGTTTGTTATATGGTTGTAGCAAAGTAATGCAAGGAAAACCTCAGCAATCTCCATCGATTACCACTTCCACCTCAAACTTGGAGTAGTATATTTTTATGCTCACCGCCAAGAAACCCATCACTTTGCACCTTCATTCTTGAAGCCGTTATCAACAAGGATTTAACATGAGGCGTTGTAAGGTTGCACAACAGAATTGAGAGGAGAATACAATATTAAAACTCAAAAACTAGAACATCACAGATATATTATGATCTACTAGATTAACAAGATTTACACTAAGAAATTTTGGGTTCTGAACGCACCTCAATCGTTTGTTTTTTCTTTCCCTAGATTGGTTGGAAATTCTCGACATTATCCATTGATTACCTCTTCCACCTCAAACCCGGAAGCAGTGTGCTCCTTCTCACACATTAGAGTAAAGAATTCGATGAGAAATATGGTTGAAAATATAGGAAGAATAACGTAAATGATTAAATATCTTAAGAGGAGTGGCAATCCAGCCAGACCAAGGAAGCCATTATGATAGCCATAAATCCATCCAGACCGACGGGATCCAAACCGACCAGATCCATTCGATAGAGGGGAAGCGGGGTCGGTTCCAGGCTTCAAATTTGAAGCCTTCAGGGCCCTTCAGAGGCCATTTTACACGTCATAGAAGGCCACTTCAAATTTTACCATGCAAAAAAAATTTAATTTCATGGTAAGCCCATCAATAATTAAATTAACCACTACTGGTTAAAATTGCGACAGAAGGGTAGCTTCAAATTTCACCCATCGACAATTTTCAGTGGGATCGATCATCCATGGATCATGGAACATTGGACCTCTAATAATATCATTGACCAACTTACCTGGATGGGCTTACAATGAGCAACCCATGGCTTGAACGCTTCTAAGTTCTTGTCTTTGCAGCGAGCGCTTATGTGTTTAACACATTTAATGGAAGCAACAAATTTATTAAACCTGGTTGGTGGCTCATACGTGTTGTTGGCAGCGAGCTTACCAAGTTACCAGTTATCACATACCAATTCGTGAATTCTGACTCCGTGAGTTAATTGAGTATTCAATGTATAATATATTATGTTAATGTGCCCCGAATTTGGCATTTCAGACAAAATCCACAATCCAGAAACTTCTTGTAATGTTGCAAGACGCTGCTCCTGCCCATGGCCCCTACCCACAACCCTGCGTTTTCTTTGTTGTATCAAGTTAATCCTACCATCTATGGCTCCCAGCCTCACGTTTTCTTTGTTGTATCAAGTCAATGCTCGAATTCCATGCTTCCATGGCTCCGACCATCAATATATAATATTACAGGAATACGAACAAGCTTTTTCTTATACCCCTACTCCACTGTGGCCGAGCTACTTCCAAGTTCCACCTACCCTATCTCCTCCAGTCCTCCATGAGAGTTTGCGGAGCGAAGCTGCCAAGGCCAGCCTGCCATAAACATATATAAAGAAATTCGTTTTCTTTGAGAAGCTCAACTTCAAGGCTGACTAGATTGCCAACATCCTATGAATTTGTAGGTATGTACATCATTTTATCCATTCATGATCCCATCAATCATTTAAAAATTTTGTTATTTGATTAAAATTCTGTAACTTCAAAGTTCAAACACAATATTATTATTTGACTGAAATTTTGTTACTTCAAACGGGCCTTGAAGGCTTCAAATTTGAAGCCTGGACCCGAGAGTGGGTTTGTCACAAATCTCCGTCAAAGGCTATTTAGAACGGCATTTATCAATTCCCAACTGTAGCAACAAAAACAATTGCTTCTTTCTTCATATGTCCTGTGTATACGCATATGATTCCATGTGCTCCTTGCCTTGCCCTATTTTCCATTGTCGCCCGATCGAAGCTCTTGAGAATTTAGCTGCCCTTTAACTTTCCTAAAATGGAAGGGGCAAAGAAGACCATTGTTTTCACTCTGAAACTGAGTGTTTCCCCGTTCAGCTGCCACTGGCCACGGTTGCATCCCTACGGGAAACAAGTGTGTGCGGTGCACCCCCCAGCTTTACCAAAAAACCTAGGGATTTGGGGAAGCTCCCACTCTGCCAACCTCCATGCATCTAGTTCATGAGTCAGATCAAGAATACGGACTTTGTATCTAAAACTGTATTACATGAGTTATTTCCCCCAATTGCTCAGTCATCGAATCGACTCCTTCCTCTAGTACACGGTTTAAGATTCTTGGTATTTATTAATATGAAGACCACCGATGCTACTACACTTACAACCCGCGTTCAACTGTACGAACTAGGACAAAAATGTTTTTGTAATCTTGATTTTTAGAACAATAGTGCTACTTTACCTTTTGATTTCGTTGCCCTTGTCGGTTGGTCTGGAATAAAACAAGAACTTCAACCATATAACAAGAAATTCAACCATATAACAAGAACTTCAACCATCTATGCATCTCCTCTCTACTTGGTCTACCTACGTTTTACTTATGCTTCACAACCCATCCTCTACTCCATGATACCATAGATTTAGTATGTATAACGAGATCTAGGGAGAGGGCTATAGAGAAGAAGCATCCAGGGTCCTTTATCAGCTATTGAGAACAAAATTTTCCTGGAGTCGAATAGTTCTCTTTGCTCAAACCATAACATAGCATGTAACATGTAAGGAGTGCTTAAAATTATTATATCCCAAGTACGTTTGGCATTCATAGTGTTGAATGAAAAATTAAAACATATATTGTTGTCATTGGCATTCAATTCTACCGTAGGGTACACAATTAGAGTGACAAAGAAACTTGCTATTAGTTTTCAATCCAATCCAACTTCTCTGTTGAACTGTTCTCTCTAATATACTTGTGTGAAGGAGGATTATAAATGGCAACGCAGTTGTTTGATAGAGGTGCATGAAAGTGAATTAAAAAGTTACCATTCAAATTCTTTCCCTTCACCTTTTTTATTGCCTTTCTGCATACATCTCTATTGTTCACTAATTTAGCAACAGATAGCGACCAAACTCAACGTCTAATGTTTTTGGCTTATGAAACAATTTATTCCTTTTTTTGCTTACATTATCATTTTTTCCATTGTTAAGTAGGCTAGAATTTATATTAGTTTGAAGAACGCTAGTGATTTACAAAGATTGAACTTTTCCAAGAATAAGCATCATGTTGCTTTTAGAAGAGTTGAAGAACCCAATTCTTCATCGAGCTTGTAGTGTTCGAAGCAGCCTAGGAACCCATTTTAAGAGGTATTAAATATTATTATGTTGGTTAAAAGTTGGATTAGAATTGGGCTAGCAAGCTAACTGTAGCTGATGCAGAAAAAAAGATCTATAAAATTAGTTATGGCAATTCACACTGAACATCTAGAAAGTGTATTTTATATGTGTCTCCTAAGTTATGTTTCACTAATAAATTCCTCATGTTCAAGCAAATCATGAAAGAGTAAAATAGTATTAATTTTGGCTGTAAGGATGAAATTTGGATTGGAATGGGGTTAGCAAGTTAACTGTATTATTATATTGGTTAAAAGTTTAAGAGGCAAGATCAATTTGGGAAACTGCTAAGTTGGCGAAGGTGGCATAGTGGCCTAGAGACCGAGCCGCTAGATCGGGGCGAAATATGGTTGTGTTATATGACATATATAACATTCAGTGCTGCTATATCCACTGCAAAATAAAGCCTCTCGACTTTACTACGTAAGTAAACATTGAAAATTTTATGTACTAATACATTTTCAAATGAAAAGAATAACTTATTTTTAAGTGGAAGCATTGAAGGGTTCAATATCTCATAGCCCTTCAAAGTGAAATGGGACCCCACCCTTCAAATTTGATCCCTGGTCGGTTCCATTTCCCCCAAAATGCATATTGAGCAGAGGGTATATAGTCCCATCCATACCAATTTGACAGGATAGGGAATAAGGTACTCCTATTTGGTTTGGTTTCGGAGGCCTGATTATGTGGTCTCTCTTGATAAATAAAATATTTTTAAGAATTAAAATAAATGAAAAATAAATAAAAGGGGCAAGGTAGAGATGCACTTGAAATTCATTTCAAATAAATGTCTCAATACACCTCACATTGTAAAATAAGAATTAAAATAAATGAAAAATAAAGAAAATGGGCAAGGTAGAGATGAATTTGAAATTCGTCTCAAATAAATGTCTTGAAACACCTCACCTTGTAGTAGTGATAGGTATAGACTTGCTCAGAAAACAAGCAAGGCAGGAAGTACCTGCTCTTATGCAATGTAGAGATTTAGGACTAACCCGGATCATGGATGAGAATCATTGGAAACAAAATAAGAATATATTGATCTCACTTATTTGATTACAAGAGAAGAGTATTTGATTTATAGCAATGGAAGAACCCCAAGAAGAATTGGGAATATAAGAGCTCCTACGTAAGCTTACAACCAAAATTAGTTGGCTACATTAGAACTCTAACAACTAGTTACACTGGAACTCCAACACATAATATCCAACTCATTAAATTTGAAGCTTGAATTCATCAATTTTTGTTTGCTACTAGGGCCATGTCATCCCATGAAATATTTTTCATTGGGACAAACCAAGAATTCCTTTCATCACCACTTCATTGTCTTCAAATCCCCCAAGCCCACTATATAAGTTTGAAACTTATAACATGTATGTACCATAATCAAATGGATTAGCGCGACAGCTCTCAATTGCTTCAAAAGGCTATAGATCTTATTATCTAGGGGTTTTAAGGAAATAAAGTGGAGATGAGGCCCTATAAGCACCACCACACCCAAAAAATATCGATGTTGGGAAAATCACACTTTTATCAACCAAATGAGCTCGAGACTTGTTGAGCCCATTTACCTTGATATTCTAGTTATTTCAGCGCATTGGTCCAACCACCATCTGATTATCATTTTTGTATTAAGAACTATATTTTGTTTGTACACACCCAAGTACTTACAACTCTTAAGGATCATTTAAGTCATTAGCAAATAACAACTGGTTTTTTTATCCAAACTTTGGCAATAGAAACACAAATTATGCAGATTCATGTACTTGACTAATCGCCTTATCATCTTGTTTCCCACCCTAATAAAGACAAAATAATATGTTGACATTTAGATTCCCACTTTTTTAATAGAAAAATAACATTAGGAAAAGAAAACTATAAAACAAGGTAGATAAGCCACGAAGTCTAGTCCCTTCTATTGTTGGAAAAATGGCTCAATGGTGAGCAATTCTTCTTTCCCTTGTAGTTTGCAACCAAAGCAAAAAATTAAATGTGGGTTAGTGTGACCAATACTAACATGTTGAAATAAAATAAATGAACAAAAGTAATATGCATAAAATATCAATGGTATATGCCATGCAGGGTATTTTTTAAGGATTCAACAATTATACCTATGTGTAGTATTCTAGGTGATTATTTGCATTGAAAAATTGTACATATAGATATATAGGCGAATATTCAATAAAAAACATTAATATACTATTAAAAATCGTAAATGTTTTTGCAAATTTAGCAATTTAATCATATCTTATGTAAAAATAGGTGGATTTTTAAGCTAATTGGATATTATATTTTTTTTTAAATGGCCAAACAATATCCAACTGGTGAAATTTCTCCCTTATAAATACACTGATGCCATGGAAACAAAGAGAATAAATTAGCTTCAACCAAACAATATATATGTCCAATAGAAAACATTGATTACAATGGTGTCACTTAGGAGAATGTTGCTTGCAAATGGTAGCTAACACTCATTTTGGAGATTTCCTTTGATCTCTCTCAAATTGCTTTCTAACTAATATGGAATGATGAAAAAAAGACTTGCTTCTTGAGGAAGAAGTCAAGTGAGATTGAGATTCCAATTAATGGTGAGAGTGAGGATGAAAGATATGTCTCTCAAATTGATTCTTGCATCATAGCTTTTCTCTTAATTTATCCTCCTGAATTGCGTGCTCATGGCTTCCTTTTATAGGCCAAATGGAGGTCTTCAAACAATTGATTCATCATTTGAATGCTCCCTCTCATGAAGTGGCCTCAAGTTACAAGTATGGGACTATTAAATTCCCAAGCATGTAAAGGAATACAATTCAAATTTCTTGGATCCAAAATGATGTTGTGAATATTTAAATGCATTGTGGAAGTTATGAGTTCATGTGATGGTACATATACAAAGGTTTCAAACGATTTTCTGCACAATGTCATGCAAGTTAATTTTTGTGAACTTATGCGAGTGGACCAAAGTTTGAATTTTCATTCATTACTTCATTTCAAATGTTCATTTTTTTATGAAGAATAAGCTTTGTGAGCTACATGTTGTATGTTGATGATTTCCTTTCATAACAAATATTGAAATTTCATAGGTGTATGAAATTTATGTGATAACAGATACCCCCTGATGTATGAGTTTATGAGGGATCCATATAGTGGGAATACATGATTGTTCATTTCCCTCGTGTTGATATTCCATCATTTTGATAGTATGAGAGAAATTATTGAGAGTAAAAGATACCTCGTAGGGGAGATTTGGTTATAACCGGTGAAGCGATAAATTGATAAGTGGCATATAAAAATGACTTAATCCAAATGAGAGAGACATCCCTATGCTCTTGAAATTCTATCAAAGTAAATTATAATAAGATAATAATACATAGTAGAATATTTGAACTATCGAGGTAGGGTTGAAGTTGGTTTCGTCCCTGACCTAAGTATATATACCTAATGCAATGATATGGTGGCAATGAGGCCTGAGGGAGAAAATTTTTGATGATGTCAGACAACCCATAGGGGTGGTCAAACCTAAATAATGATGAAGGTGCTAAGAGGGAAAACCACAATACCATATCTAGATGTCTCCAATCATAACTAGGAATGATGAAACCACTAAAACATACAACACCCCTTGATGTGATACAAGAGTTGGTGTCGAGCATAGGAAAGACTAATAAGGACGATACTATCAATGACTCTCTCTACTAAGTCCTAGGTTAACCCTTTACTGAGGAGAAGGGTAACCAAGGTACAATCATTGTTGAGTGAAACTCTCAAAATGTATTGTATTGAATTCGACGAGAGTTAAGGTTTCTAATGAGATAATGATATTGTTGATGAGGACTAAGAACATAATGTAACTAATGTTAATGGTGACATAATAAGATAAGAAAATCTGGTAAGCATGAGGCTCGTGAATTACATTAATTGGAGTAAAATGGGTGAATGACACTAGGCATCAATATTCAACCAGTGGTACAAGGTTAACTAGGACCATGAGAGTCCGATGGATTAAATAGAATGTAAATTAGGCATCATATGACCGCAATGTCAAACTGACATGGTAGAAAGCTCATGTAGAAAGGTGACAATGATACTATTGAAGGTGTTGGTAGGTGAGTGATATGGTGCAAATACATTGATCAAGGGTGAATAGGGGTGTTACTGCCAAAAGAATGATGTGTTTGACATTGTTCCCACATTTTTGGTGTGTTGGGGAACGCAATTTTATAAATGAATAAATAATAAGGGAAAATGTTATAGATGATAAGACGGGTTCCTAATGAGTAAATACCATGTAGATCATCCCTATAGGGATGATCAGGTGATGACAATGTTGTAATCAGAGGGTAGAGAACCATTGTGAGTATTATCAGTGGTTTATGAGATGGTGATGAATACAAATGGTCTATTGATCATGTTGGGGATGAGAGTCCATTCATGAATTCTAACCATAAAGTGCCAGGGAATCCTGAGGGGGTGGTTGGAAAAATACATCAAGAAAGAAGTATGTGGATTTCTTGGTGAGATGATGAATTATCAGATTCCCCGGTTCAGGGGTGAAATAGCATGGGTTCCCTGGTGGAAGGGGTTGTAATGGTGCGTACACCCATGGTGGTAGAGTGATACCACCCAGAAAAGGCATGGTGAAATATATTTTATGTTGCAAATTGTCAGGAGATTAAAACCTTAAGGATGTTGGTGAAATAATCAGATATGTACAATGTGTACAAAGGGGATACAATGCCTATGTGCGGGATTGAAAAGATATACTTGTTAAGGTGTTTGTAGGATGATGATTGAAAAATAGAAGTTGTCAAACCAAAATATTCCACACATGAAACATATACCATAGTATAATAGTGCGCATGACAAGAAATTCAATGGTGCAAACAATATCAATAATGGGTGACCATACCTAGGGAAATGGTCAAAACTAGGACCCATATGAAGTTCTGGGTGAAATAAATAGATGGAACCATGAATAAGAGCTCACAATCTTGATCACGATGGTGCTAAAGGCATGTCGAATAAAGCTACAAAACTCCTAAATGAGCCAATGGAATTTTGGGCCACTTGGTTATAAATAGGGGTGGGGCCCACATTTTTAAATTCATTGTTACCATTAAGTTTGGTGATGCCATAGATATTGGTTTGCTAATTCTGGGAGATTGGATCGATGGATTTTGTTTTTGTGAGATCCAGGTTATTCCTTGTAACTTCTTTGTCATTTTCATTGAATCAATTTTTAGCTTAAGGGATTTAATGAGTCATACAAAAGATTGTAAGGATTTCCGACTGGATGCACGGGTGTCAAAGGAACAACACACTATGTTTTGTGACTATTCCTTCAACAATTGTGTGGAGCATGAGCAACATATCATTTTTCTCGCGTGGGAAACCCATGTGACTCTTTTGGGAAACAGTCACACAGTCAAACAAGGATCTTCCCATATGTGATATCAATGCAAATTTTATGTGGCATTTTCATTGATGCATGGGAGAGGAGATATTTGGTCCACATGGTTAAACCATGTGATCATTTTTTATATAGGTTTCACGGTCATGCAACTGCGGTGTGTTGTGGGTGCACTGAATTATTACACACCAATTGACACCATATTCTTGCACTATGGTGCATGCTTATGGTTTTTGTCCCTATGTGGAATGCCTTTGAAGGTTATATGTCTTGTGGTTCATGCCATTGTGCAGTTGTTACTAAAATAACCATGTGACCATACATTTTATTAGTTTTTTCAGTTTTGATGGGTTATTCCAATGGACTAACACATACTTTGGCTTGTTTATGTTCAATATTTCATATTGGTGATGGTGATTGAGTGGCGACAATGCCACTTCAATGCCTTGTGGAAACAGTGGAAGGTTTCCCAGATATTCAGCAACGTCTACATGAGGTAGGGATGTTGAAGTTTTGGGATTGGCCCATGATGCAGTCTAGTGATATCCTCCTGTGGAAATTGATATGTTTCTAAAGCCACCATTGAAGTGCTTTGTTGTACGGTGATGAGAGGGTGATTCTTGACCTCTATGATATTTATTTCTTGATCATGTTTTTTTATTCGAGGAATCCGAGAGGATACCCACCCATCCCTCAGTAGTCATAAAATGGTAGACAAACTGATTTCCTAGTCCTACAAGGTGAACCCTATAGAAAAGAAGGATGGGGGAATCCTTCTTAACTTGATTTTGGATCTCTTGGTCAAGGCAGTGGTGACCATTCTAATCCATGTCCTGGGGGATACCCCGACCCACTAGATCACCCAAGTTTGACTTCTCCTAGCGGAGAAGGTTTTTGGTGGACCATAGGTTGCATGGGCCCACATGTTGTTGGTAAACATGCATGCTTTGTTAATTTTCCGATAATTGAATTCAAACATTATCTAGGATCCTACTAAGAGAATAACATGCATAGCATAACAATCATAAACACAAGAGACACAGAGTTTCCTCGGGGAAAACCAAGAAGGTGAAAAACCCCGCAACTTCCTCAGAGATAGAATAAGCCCCAATACAAAGATCACAATGATCAAACCCAAAAGATAGATGACTCCAGCAACTACTCCTCCTCCACTTGTGTGCACTCCTCTCTCAACTAATGCACGTTGGATGAGTGAGTGAATGAATAGAATGAGACACACTCACTCTCTATTTATACACAACTTAACCTGCCTTTAATTCTAGTTGGGCTGACTTCCTAAGGAAGTCTAATAACCCACTCACATGACACAAGCAGGGCCGACCCCACACTGGTGGTCTAATAACCCATCAAACATAAGTTGCGACACTTGCGACACTTACAAATACAAATGAAGACACTTATGATTGGAGGAATAATACATCTCCATCATGAATATAATAAAGTACAAGTGTAATACATAGAAGAATATCTTCCGAAGTTACAAATACATCAACATGCTTAGCTAACCAAATGTTGTGTGGAGGGCCATGGGAATTTCACTTATGGTAGCATACTTTACTCCTATTTATTTGAGCGGTTATCCCTCCTTGAGATCGATGATTATGGTATCGACATGAGGGCCTAGGGAGTCCTAGATGAGGTTTTGGGGCATTGTGAATCAGTGATGCCCCGTAAAGGAGGAGGAGAGGTGGGGCATGTGTTTACCCCTCACTACCTAGTGGCATGGTGACATTGCATGGGTACAATTGACAGACCCCCTAGTGAGGGATATATTTTAAAGTTGACATGATCTTCCTTAGTGTCCCGGTGATGGGTGGGGTCCCATGGGTAAGAATATCTATCATACCTTGTTCATGTTTTGATTTTGTGGTTTATATGCATGCTTTAGCAATGATATATATGAGATATTGATGGGTGCCATGTTGTTTGTTAGGTGTAAATGTTGGACCAGTGCCACCACTAGTTGTTACAAATCCATGTGAAGGGACATAGGCAAGAGGAGATCATCGGCAATGACATCAAAAGGAGGAGTTTGAGAGGGGAGGTGCAACTAGTGGGGCTACCCCTGCAAGGGGTGACCCAGATGCAAGTTTCATAGAGCTCTAGAAGAGCTTTGTAGTTTTGTTGGATGGTGTTAGTACCTAGGTCTGCACTTAGGGTCGCTACTTTCAAAAAGTTGAGAATCTAAAATTTTTAATTTATCTTAAACCTACCCCAAGGAATTTTCCTAAGACAAACATTGATTCTTAAAATTTTGTTTTATGATCTCTTTGCTTGCTGCATTCTTTTTGTTTTTAGTTTGATAATTAGTTTTTAAACATGTTAAGTTGGCACAAAGTTTGCATGCTTTTACTATCCTGTTAGTTTTGCAGGTGCTATTTTTTGCTTATACTTCAGCATTTAGAAATAAAAGGAACTGGCTTTAAGGCTAGAACTCTTCTAGTACGTTGCTGCAAAACTATTATGTAAATGCATTGCGAAATGATTATGAAACTGCGTTGCGTAACCGTTTGGTGGTTGCGATGCAATATTACTGCAATATTAATTAAGCAGTACTACGAAATTGTCAAAACACTCATTACTGTGTCTGCCTCCAGTCACATCATATTTTAACACCAAATATGTGGAGACCATGGGAAATCATGAAATCACTTGGGATTTCCTTTCAATGAATCCTCCACAGCCATGACATGACCCAAATTTTCAAATGGAATGATTAATTCTACAAATCAGTAGATCAGAGGTTTTGTTAGTCATCCCTTGCCTCAGTTAGTCTACACCTTGAAGAATATATCAGCCGTCTGCGAATACTTTTCTTTCTTTGTCTAAACATCAAAATGGCATCGAAGCAGAGTGGGAAACTAGTCAGATATGAACCCATGGGTTCTGAAGTGCGTAAGGCATACCCAAAATTTGGGAAGAAATTCAAGCAGGTTGGATGGTTTCGTTATTGTCATAAATTAAAAGGGAATTTCACCTTGTCGCTCAAGCTTTCACACAGAACTTTGATGAGTAAAATGTAACAGTTGGATATCTCACTTTTCCAGTCTCAGGAAATTCTATTGTAATCTCATGTTAACTGTCGCAAGAGGGAGAACCTTGGTTCAAATTGCAAGGGGTTTGCATACTAGAATGTAACCGTTTATTGTTGGCAACTCATCAAAATCTAGACTAACGTAGGGGCATACCAAGAACCTGGATCAAAATAGAGTATAGTCATTTTCTCAAGCCTGTGCAGAGGTACATAACCGGGGAAGGGAGGTATGCTATAGTGCACTTATACCACATGTGTTTCCTTTTGCATTTAGATGGAATTTACCCTATGAATTTACCGTTCTATTTCCTAAAAATCTTAACGAAGATGGTCTCTAAGGCAAGAAAATCACCAAACAATCATCATGGAATCTACCATCGAGCCCTAATTAAATTTTTAATTCTGCAAGAATTGAGTAAATTCAATCATGTCTAGGAAAATTTCCTATTAACTTCCAAATTTTTAACCTCTGATGACCTTCCATTATCATCTCAAGCTGTCGAAGCTACTTCGGCGAAAACATAATCTACATAGTTAATTGAAATCGGTGAAATTGGCAGTTCTTCCACTGAACCTAGTGTAAAGGTGAAAAGTAGAAGGAGAACCAATGGAAAACTCAAAGGTGAAATAGAACCCGAGGACCCTGTTAGTAAAAAGTTGTAATTTTCTTCACAGAGGAAAACAAAAACCCCTAGCCATGAACCAATCAAGGAAGATATGGAAAAAGGGGAAGGTGGGTGACGACTCGTAGGATGAGAAGGGCATTAAAACAATCTCCTGATGAAAATATCATCCTACAAAAAGGTCACAAACAGTAAAGGCCAAATTAAAAATCAGAGAAATCAAAGTGATCCCAAGCCCTTTCCACTTCGCGGACCCCATACTAGAGAAACTAATAAGCTACAATTGAATTTTAAGGCTCAATTTGATCCTTCTTTGAAGGAGAACAAGATTATTGACATGGAAGCTTCTCCAAGTAAAAGTGTAAAGAAGTATTAAAAATAGAAATTGAAGACTGAGATATAGAAACCAGTCAAGGTGAGAAATGATTTTGTAGCAGATAGAGGAAAATAAATAGCTTGTATTGAATAAGTTTCTAAGGATGAATCAGGGTCATCTCTAGAGAAAGAGAGAAGGTTCGCACAGTTTCTGGCTAGTCTGGAAGAGACCATCAATGTTATTCCATGTTCTCTAGAACCAGAACCTATTACTCCCATTGTTTTCGAGGAAGAGAAAGAAAAACCATGTGTGGAACCTAATACATGTAAGAAACTGTATCTAGATTCTATATTCCTGAAAAATTTAAAGAAGAGAATTCAGTTGCACCCACTCTAGCTCTGGAGGAAATTGCCTCCCATGAACCGGAAACAATGCAGATGAGGTTAATCAAAAACTAAAGAAGAAAGTGAATAAGTATAAGGGTTTACTTAGGGGACTTAGGAAATAAAATCAACTGTTACAAGATAAGGCACTCAGAGTTGGTGATAAGAGAGCTAAACTGATTATCAAGTTTACTAAGTTATGTAGTTTTACTCAGAAGTTAAAGAAAATCAATGCTAAACTTCTTAGAGAGAAAAAAATACTGGAAACAGGAATGCCTACAGCTCAGGAAGAAGAATGAGGAAAGCAGTGAGAAGTTGGGCATTCTGACTGATCTAGGGATGCATATTCTATGGGACACCATGCAGAATCGGCCTCCAGAAAATAAATGAAGTTAATATCGAGGTTGCAAGTAGAAATTCCAGTTGTCCAATATTTTGCATCTATAGGAAGCAGTATCGAAGAACCAGTTATCAGCTTATCAGTTCTGTATTTTGATTTTATTAAATCTGTATTAAATATTCCAGATCTTTTGTTTTGACAAGTTAAATGATGGATAAGACTTTTAAAACTCGACTTTAAATCAGATGATAAATAGGATCTTATAATCAATTTGTTAAGTTGAATCATCCTTTGAATTCAAAGACTATTTTTAGTAATAAGGATGATTATTGAATCCCAATGGAAGAGTCTAGATTGCTATGATGTAAATTCTATATATTTTAAAACTCAAGAGGAGGAGGGAGTTTGATTTTTGGATGCCACTGGATGGTCTGGTTATTTTTGTAAGCATATTTTACAGTCTCCTATGAACATCTGATAATATATGAGTTGTGAAATTTCTGTGCCATTTTATCTGTTAGCAACTGATTATCTAATTTATTACAAAATTTATGTGTTGTATAACCATGATTTCATAACTAATATCATGTACATTGTATGTGTTTATTGCCTTCCAATTATGTTATGTTTTCTTTTAGTTTCCTAGATATAACTTTGTTATATGGTGGTTGAGATATGAATTCATGAAAGTTGTAGCTTATTTATTTTGTTTATTTATGTTCAATTCTATTATTGCACTCTAATACACATATGGTTTGTAATTCAAATCCTATAATTTCATGGTTTTTCTTGTTATATGTGTTTTCCCCATACCATGTATACACCCTCCTTTGTTATCATTTTTCTCAAACACTCCAAAACAAACCAAATGTATTCAATATTCCTACCTAAGTGCCCTAGATTTGCACTGTAGCAGTCCGATGTAGACATTAGGGATAACATTTTCTAGCGTTGTTGCTGGGGAGCGTAGTTATCTTCCCTAGGAAAATTTTTATTGATTAAATCTAATTTTGAGGTGAACAAAGTCAGAGATTGATTGTGACTTCATTTTCAATGAGAAAGTCCATTGATTAATTATGGATTCTAGAAATATTGGCACTCGAGAGAACCCATCCTCTCCTCTTATTTCAGCTCATTTTGATCCAATACAAATTTTGAGAGAAGATAGAGCTCGTCATAGATCTAGATCTTCATCTTCCCCTGTACCTAAGAATACCTCAGATCCTTTGGTGAAAGAGAATTTGGATTAGGAAATTAGTTTTGATTCTATTACTAAATAATTAGTACATGCAGAAGAAAAGAGATAAAAATCCTACTCCTTCTATACTCATTCCTGAATTCTAAGTCTTAGAGCCTAAGTGTGAAACTGCTCACTTTAGAGTCTATACAAATCCTTTGTCATCTAAAGAGATAAAATAAGAATTGATGAGGTTTGAACATTTTAATCATGTTATACATGTATCACCCCTTTACACACCGCTCACCATCCGAGTCAATGTCCAATTTTCCCCAAATATGGCTCACCAACAACCTAATAGAATGGATGATATTGTTGCTTCCAGATATACCCTGTTAGTGTTTCCATAGCCTTTGAATGCCTTACTTGGTGGGGATTATTTGAAATACCTCCCAAGATTCAATGGGGAGGAGAATTTACTGCAGAAGAACATCTAAATTCATATTATAGTTAGGAAGTTAACCAGAATATTGAGCATGAAGATGTCTGGATGCGAGTTTTTGTACAAATTATGGATGGGGAAGTTAGGAAATGGTTCCGAGAATTTCCCGCCAATTCAATCGATGGATTGATGCACTATAATAAGCTTTTATGAAAAAATGGGGAGACAAAAAGGACTATTTATATTATATTACAGAGTTTGGTGCACTCGAAAAGAAAATTGATGAGTTTGTCGTTGATTTCAGTAAAAGGTTTAATAAAATGTGCAGTAAGATTCTTGTTGAAATTAAACCTACTGAGACCTATGCAAAACTCACATATGCTAATTCATTTGATGCATATTTATCCCTATTAATTAGAGAAAGAAGATCTATTACCCTTGTAAATATGCAGGAAGCTGCTTTGGAAGTAGAATCAAATCTCATGGTTGATGATAGACTTAGGGTCAAACCTCAAACCTCAGTGCCATGAAACTGACAAGAGAAAATAGAAAAAGGAAGTTGAACCTTCAACTTCTTGTACTAAGTCTAATTATCATAATATTGATGAAATGGCAAAGATGATCAAAGATTTGAATGCTAAATTGACTAAACTAGAAGTTGATAATCAAAGTCAAAATAGAACTATCCCATAAATGCTCAATGGGAATCCAAAACAAATCCGTGGACCCTTCAATCCTCAATTCTTTCAGAGAGAAAGGAGAGAGAATGAGGACCAGAAAATTCAGCATCCGTTGCAAAATGTGGTAGATGATGAAATTGATGAATTGGATGATGAAGAGGCTGAAGAGTTAGGTCCCGAATTTCAGCTCCTTGATGAGAATCGGTTGTTAATATTTTTAACACAGAATGAATATGAGT
This sequence comes from Larix kaempferi, assembly GCA_027924585.1. Lineage (NCBI taxonomy): Eukaryota > Viridiplantae > Streptophyta > Pinopsida > Pinales > Pinaceae > Larix > Larix kaempferi. Next base: position 9,630,248 of record BSBM01000893.1, read on the forward strand.
AGCCTTCATTGACAGGGAATTTTTAGGACAGTTTTGGAATGCGGCTTAACTAAATCAGCCGAAAAAATATGATCTCAGGTTAGGTCAGAAGATAGTTTCTCGGATACCTCAGAAGAAACCTGTAGCTGTGGATAAGAAAACATCCAAAAAAGAAGCAGACAGAAAACAAGATCAACTGGGCATGAAAGGTAAAAATGTAGAAGTTAAGGATTTTGAAATATTTTCTAACGTTTTCAATCTTGAACAAGAGATAGGAAAAATCAAGATTCCCATACCTTTAACTGATTTAGTAAAGAATCATCATTTTAAAGAATAAATTATGAAAATCCTACATCCTTCTAATGATCTTTCGGTTTCCGACATAGTGAATCTTCAAGATGAGAATCCAACAATTGTCTTTGATCCACAGTTAGATAAGAAAGCATGTTTACCCCCTCCCTTTTGCATTACTATGCTTGTTCACAACAAGATGTTGCATAATTGCCTTCTTGATTCCAGCGCTTCACATAATCTAATGCCAAAAGAAGTAATGGAAGCCCTCCAATTTAGCATTACTAAACCTTTCGATGACATGTATGCCTTCGACTCTAGAGCAGTTAAGTGTACAGGAATCATAAGGGATTTGAGTCATCCTAGACCAACTCCCAATGAAGAGAATTCTAATGGATGTGGTGGTAGCCGATATTCCTCCAAAATACGGAATGTTATTGTCCAGGTTGTGTACCACTAAAATAGGAGAAACCTTGCAAATGGATTATTCATATGCTACAGTACTAGTATTTGGAGGTGAGACAAGGCGGTTGTATAGGGAGGTACAGTTGGAATATTTGGTAAATGATCATCAAAATCCCTCCAATAACCCTTTGTATGATGTTCAAGAAAGTATTGATTCCTGTATTTTTATCTTCGATGACTAGATTTTGGCTTCAGTACAGGTTGAGGAAACAGTTCAAAAACAGTTGCCTGTAGGAAATGAAGATAAAATTTGGAGGATGTATTTTGATGGTGCATCTTCTAGGGAGGGTTCAAGAGCAAGTATTTTATTAATTCCCCCTGTAGATGAGGTAATTACTCTCATGTATAAACTTGGATTTGAAGCTACAAATAATATTGCAGAATATGAAGTGTTAGTTTTGGGTTTAAGGGAAACCAAAGATATGAAAATTTAGAAATTGACAGTATTTGGAAACTCCGAACTGATAGTACAGCAGGTAAGAAATTTTTATCAATATAAACAAAAGAAGCTCAAGGTTTATCGAAATGAATTATGGGATTTTATTGAGAATTATTTTCTGACTTTTAATATTTCTTTTGTTCCTGGGACTGTAACGAAACTGTTGATTATTTAGCTTTGGCGGCAAGTTGTTTCAGGGTCCCAATTCAGCCTCACCTCAGGTATGCTTTGGAAGTCAGGCACAAGAATAGGAAGATGATGTAGAAATTGGCAGATTCTTGCAATCATTTGGTGAGTTTTCTAGGTCGTTAATTGATGATGAAGAAATTGAAGAGTTGCATTTTTTAGACCTGTATAATACAATAGATGGTCATGATATAATTGAACTTAAAGGTAATTTTTTGCCTAAATGTTTGGTTCCTATTGAAAGTTTATTTAGTAAACATGACACGCTGCAAAATCATTAGGTTCAGCCTATGCAAGACAATATTGTAGATTGTAATATTGGTACAAAGGATGATCCGAAATTAGTAAAATTGTCTAAAGCTTTGTCCGATGAACAACAAAAAAGATATGTGGAATTAATCAAGGAATTTGTAGACGTGTTTGCATGGTCCTATGAGGACTTAGACACAAGCATTGTTCAGCATAAAATACCTTTCAAACATGAAGCTAAACCTTTCAGGAAGAAATTTAGGCAAGTTAACTCAATGTTGCTTCCAGTTATCGAAAAATAACTGAAAAAATTGCTTGATGCAAATATTATTGTTCCTCTTAGGTTTTCCTCTTTGGTTGCTAATATTGTACCTGACAGGAAAAAGAACAGTGAAATCATATTATGTACTATTGACTTCCGCGATTTGAACAGGATTTCTTTAAAGGACAACTACCCTTTACCCAAAATGGATCAAATTCTACAAATGGTAGTGGGTGCACAGTGGATTTCAATGATAGATGGATTGTTTGGGTACAATCAAATTGTTTTCCACGAGGAATATAAAGAGAAAATTGCTTTTGTAATCAAATTGTTTTCCACGAGGAATATAAAGAGAAAATTGATTTTGTAACACGTTGGGGAACATTTATGTATGACAGGATGCCTTTTGGCCTGATGAATGCAGGGGCCACTTTCCAGCGGGAAACGGACATAGCTTTTGTTGGAGAGAAAGATAAATTCATAGTCATTTATTTGGACAACATTACAATATTCTCCAAATCAGATGAAGAACACTTGAAACATCTCAAATAAACTTTTTTGAAGTGTAGGAAATTTGGTCTTTCCCTCAATCCTAAAAAATCCAATTTTGCAATGCAAGAAGGAAGACTTTTGGGACGTATTGTTTCTCAACAGGGGGTCAAGATTGATCCGGATAGAGTGGCTGCAATCCTGAAGATTGATCTACCCAGAAAAAAAGGGAATTCAATCCTTTCTAGGTAAGATTAATTTCCTTCAAATATTGTCTCTAACTTCACTGAAATAATAAAGCAGATTACAATCATGTTGAAAAAATATGCAGAGGTAAGATGGATTAAAGAAGCTAGAGAGTCTTTTGAGAAGATCAAGCGAGCCTTAATGGAAGCACCTGTGCTTATCAACCCAGATTATTCCAAGGATTTCTTTACATTTTATTTTGCCTATGAGAACACTGTTGTTGTTGTTTTATTGCAAAAAAATGAAAATGGTCATGAACAACCAGTGGCATTTTTCAGCAAAGTGTTAAGGGATGTTGAATTAAGGTATAATATTATTGAAAAACAAGCTTATGCCTTAATCAAATATTTGAAGTCTTTCAAAATGTATGTTCTTCAGTCAAAGGTGATTGCATATGTTCACATCATTGTTATTAAATATGTTCTAGTGCATCCTGACAGTGAAGGTAAGCACAATAATGGATAACTAGATTACTTTCAAGTTTGATGTCGAAATAAAGCCTACAAAGCTGTGTTGGCACCCCAACAACTCCCCTTTATTTTGTCAAATCAAAAGGGGGCCCCATTAGAATTTTGTAGATATTTTTATTTTCTTAGTTGTTTTTCTTGTTTGATTTACTTAGTGGTTTGATGATCTCCTTTGGATTCTTGACTTTATGCACTGCCTTCTCTTTGATTTGACTTTTATGGTAGGTTATTTAGGATCATTTGCTTTCCTAGGTTGTGGCTTTCTTGGTTGATACTTTTGCTTTCTTGGGATGATTACTTTGCGACTTCGTGATCATTTCCTTTTATTACGCCATTTAACTTACTCGTTTGTCGATAATTGATCAATTTATTGTTTGATGTTTTCTTATCTTCTGATGGTTGAATGATACTTGCACTCTTTCATTTGACCTTAGCCAAGTTAATTGTATTTCCGAGTTTGAAAGAATTGTATTTCAATAATATTATTTAATTTAATTTTATCTTTTTTTTTAAATCTTATTCCTAAATTAGGATTATTTTAAAAATATGTGTTCACTTTTACATGTAACTCAGATATACATTCTCCAAATTAAATTTATTTCCTTTTGGGGATATTTATTATATCATTTAAGGTGAGTTTACATATTGATTGCCAAAACTTTAGAGTTTCGATGTCACGAAGTAACTAAACCTTGTGAGGAGTAATGGCAATAAAGGAAATTAAAAGGGTTTTTCTACATAAGATCACTTACTTTTAATTAATGGGATAGACTTTGAAATCATCAAACTTCATGAAATCATGTGCTTAAAGTGAAAATTTACGGATATAGAATAAACATTGGGAGCTTGGCATATTGTTATATCGTATTTATTTGCTTATGATTGAAGCTTTCTTATATCATGATATTATTTGATCCTTATATTTTATGCTTTTCTGTAATAAGGTATGAAGGGTCTTGGTTATCGTTATATCCATTCAACTCGATGCGAGAAACTTTCAAAAGGCTTTCCTCGCCAACCTACTTATGATGCCTTTTACAAAGGAGTTGATCATGTCTATCAACAGGGAACGGCCTCGGATTCTCTCAAAGTTCCGATCTTAGTGCAAAACCACATCAACAACCTGCATTAAATAAGAAGAGAAGACGTTGAGCCCATTATTCCATTAAACTACCGAATTACTTGGAATGAAACAACCAAATCATAAATTTTGAAATTGGGTGCCCTACGTTCTCGCTTAGAATCTTTGAAATTGGGTGCCCTACGTTCTCGCTTAGAATCTTATATCAGATAGCTGGCTTATCTTGAAGCATCTGAGTGGGTTTAATGGTTAAGAACATGTGTTATCTCACAGGAGGTCACAGGAGGTCACAGGTTCAAAACTGACGGGATAGGGTTTCTCATTGGCCCGTTGTGACAAGGCTCGAAGAGTAGACAACCCCTGAGATAAAGGATCTCGGGACGTCTTGGACCCTGATGAGTCACAAGTTTCTGGTATATCTGGCTTGCAGGCTGTTGGATATACCCTTAAGATATTGCTATCCCCATGATTAAAAAAAAAGATAACGAGCTTATCTTCGGTTATAATGACGTGTTTTGATCTTCTTTGTTCACATCGTGATCAACGGACTGCTTGTAACTTTTTAACATCATCAAAATTGCAGCATTGTTCAGTCATGGAAGATGGAAATTCTTTTAACTTTTACTATAAGCTGAAGTTAAATAATAGTGCTTATCTTGCAAATGGTTTTTATTCTTATTCGTTACTGAATATACTTTTATTTTGCAGTCAGAGATCGCCAAGGACAGTTCAAATCAAACATCAATTGTTAAATTAATCCAACTTCGTCACATCAAGATAGTCAGGATGAAGTCATGAGGAAGATCGTTGGATTCCCGTCACTGTTCAGCAAGCGATTTTCGGCAGCAAACTGGGAGCGAAATAAGGCAAAATTCAAAATTTCGAGACATGGGTTTTTTGGCCGAACAGACCCATTTAGTTGAGCTGTGAGCCGGTTTCCTAAAAACGTGAAGTATCTGGGATATATGTGAGGTTCTCTGGTCACGTTTTCTCCTGTTGCGGTCAGCAAGGAGAGTCAGTTCGCCTCTCAGTTTTCTGTTTGTTTGCATTTGCCTATTTAAACAATAGCAGAGACTGCCAGGGGAGAGGAGGGTCTTCATATAGTGGGAGAAGGATTTTTATTCTCTTCTATTTACTTTCCTTTTTTGTAAACTTTGCTCTGAAAGGGAGAATTGAAAAGACTCTACCAGAGGGAAGGAATGCGATGGGAGTATTACTGAGGAAATTTTGTATTGAAATAAAGACAGATTGTTTTGTTGCTACGTTCCTGTTGAAGTGTTTTTCCTGAATGTTGTCAAGCATGTTTATCAAGGCTTGCATCACGTTGTTTTTTCAGTTTTGATATATACATATATATTCTTTTTTTTCAATATCAGACTTTCTCAAGTTTATTTGAGTACAACGTTTTTCTGTTTTTCTGTTTGATACAAATGTTGTACATGTCATTTCATTTAATTTTTATTATGAGGTTGACTTTTGGCCGCCGCATTTCTTAATGCTGTAAATGCTGTACTGTATATGACGTAAGGGAGACCAACCATAGAACACATGTGGATCTATCCCTACAAGCAACCCTATTAATACAAATGAGGTGCACCACTCTAAGTGAACACATGTCAAGCTAACAAGTGATGGCATACACAATAAATCCTCCAAAGGTTAGGGCACTCCTTAAGCAAGATCTAGCGCTCCTCCTCAATGCTCCATAGACTCCAATCTCCTCATAATCCATGTGCCAATCTCTAGGATCCAGTCACCTACAAGAACCACTATTGCAACCCAAGCATCCACAAGTCAACTCCAAGCCTCCACTGGTAAGCAACTGTGTACATCCATATTTTCTAGGGTTCCAAGCCCTCCTTTAGGATCTAAAATACTCCATAGGGAATTCTCCCACCAAGTGTATCCTCCATGTGGCCACATTGAAGGACATCCACCATCCAAGAAATAGATCTCCAATGTCTAAGGAGAGAACACAAAACTAGCATCATCATGAATTTAAGCATCTGCTGAGCAAGTATCTCTAGTGTGCATATCCATCACAAACCATCTCTCTTGTTGCAATCTATCTCAGACCATCTAAGGGCTAAACATACACCATGTACCTCAAATCTCATGAAGCACCCTCAAACATGGTGTAAACACTTTGAGGATAACTCGAAATGTAACATGAAAGAAATGGCCCATGTTTAACAAATGAAGACCTTTGCTACATCAAATAATTCCACCTATATCGAAAGTAAGAGCATAATGCCTAAAATACATGTGCTCCTAGATAATGTCATAATTATCTAAGGGTTGGAATGCCTAATGAAATATTGTATTGGGTTCTCATCTTGTCTCCTCTCTATTCATTCCAATACTTAAAAAAATGAACATTGTCTATTACACCGAAGGTGTTCTTTTAAGAGAATGACATCTCTAAAATCTTTCATTGTCCTTACTATTCATCATATCTATTGGTTTTACAAAACCCTCCAGACACATGTCCTCTTCCAGTGTCTGATTGACTTTGCTCATTGTCCTCCTCTTTTGATGAAGTTGATCATTTACATGGCACTTCAAAACAATTGTATATTTCTTTGTGTTGATTTCTAGTGGTAACTTTGAGTATAAATGTTCAATGTAAAGGGGTGTTGGGGAATTGACCTATTCAATCATGATTGACTTTGCTTAGTAAAATCCTTCTTGTTGAGCATGATGTTCATTCAACACTTCCTCCTATGGATCCATGTCCTCCTTGCACAAGAGCAACAACGATCTATCATTGCCACGATTATTTTTTTCTTTGTTACAACAATTTGGATTTTCTTAAGAGCATATGCTTTACGTAGAAAGTGATCTACATCTTTGATGTTCTTGAGCCAATTTCTTGCAATATTTCAATGTGAGTATTTCAATTTGGTTTGGAGGCTACTTGATTCCCTCAACACACATATCTAAAATAGCTCATGATCCAGTTAACTATTAGTTTTAGTGTCTTGATCTCCATGGCCATGTATGTCTTTCTATTGAAATCATTTTGTGTGAGGGAACATGTTTAAGTTCTCGAGTAAGATCAAAAGATTTTGTTTTCAAATCTATTCATTTTTGTAAGCATGTGACAATTTCTCATTCTTTATCTAGTAGCAACATTTATGATTATTGTAGGTTTGATCTTGAAGTGGTTTCCATTTCTTCCCTATTGGATTTGATTGTGGGCATTGCTAACCCTGTGTGCACACTACTCGAGCCTCTTTCACCATGGATCTTACCTTCTATGAAACAATAAACATCCTTGAGTAATGCCCTTTGCCCTCATCTTTTATTCTCATGGATCCTTGGATTGCAGACGTTGTGGATGGTTGTGCTCTAAAGGTCATCAAAATGGTGACGTATGTTGCCCATAAATGTGTTCAACCTTACAAAATCTATAGGCCTTCCATAGTGGTGTGCTTTGCAATGTAAAAAGTGCTAAGCTACACTCTCATCTTCTTCGAGGAGTCTCTATGGAAAATATCCCCCATGACCTTTTCTCAACGCCACTGAAATGCATTTCCATGGCATAGGATGACACCTCCTCCTCCTCCTATCTCCAAATTCACCCCCACTCTTACCATTTGCATAGTGTGTACGGCAATGGAAGTCAAGCCCCCCTCTACAAAAATATATAGAGCTCACATTGCACGCAATCAACACCTACAACACAACCCCAAAATACTTTTCAAACATGATGTGTATCCACACATATTAAAGAATGATATGATATTCTCTACAACCCACTACCTCAAGCTAGTTGTATTTCTAGTGTTTCCTTTGTACCCTAGGACATGTTACCCACGATAACTATTATATATTATAATGCATGACATATGTGTTTCTCTTCTCCCCATGACATAACGAGTGTTATCTATAGTGGTCCATGGAAGTGGTGTCTAAGAATGATCCAGGTGGATATCAGTGGCGACCCACCTCTTCCAACTGGCTCAAAACATTCTTCTGGCACTTTTGGTAATTTGCTATTTTTAGCAGTTTTTCAGGTCCTAAACTTTCGGAGCCGTTTTGAGGCCCTAAACGACTTTTTTTGGCGATTTGGGAGGCCAACTGGTTGCCTTTGGCATGCATTTATCCCTAGTTGAAAGTTGTAAATCTCAGATAGACCTTTCCAACGGGCTACCGAGCGCCCCAAACGGAGATCGTGTGCAAAAGTTATGACCCCAGGAAGTTGACTGTTCAACTAACCACCTTGGGGCCGCAAACTTTATGACTGTTCATCTTCTAGGGTTAGGTTTTTGGATGTTTGGGATTCTTTCCCTCATGCTTATGATAAATAGGCCCTTTCGGCCTCTCTTTGTAATCATCTTGGCACGAATGAGCATAGTGGCCACATCTCTTCTCAGAGATAGCTACCACCATTCCAGCTATTGTATTTTACAGTCTGTTCTATTTCCTCTATTTAATAGAATATGTGTTTACTGTATCACTGTGTTCTTGCAATATATCTCTATATTTGATTCTGTAAATGCTCTTTTATTTCATTCCTATATAAATCCAAACCAGTGGTATCAGAGTGGTCTGCTCTTTGATTGTTTCTTGGTGCATGTCCCCGACAAGGTCAGGATACAGAGAGTTGGGTCTCGAACTAGTTTCATTTGGGGAAGACCACTCTCGCCGCCCCAAACGGCCTCCCATGGCAAAAGAAAAGAGAGACAACAGAGCAGTAGATCCTATCAAGTTGTTGCTCGAGGAAGCCCTCGCGCGACAGAGGAACGAGATGATGGATAATTTCGCCCAGATCCTTCAACGCATGCCAACAGTGGCAAATGCACCCTCAACGAGTAGCCATTTCGGAGATACGACTCCCTTCAAGGTACAAGTTAATTTTGATATCCCTTTATTTGAAGGCCAAATCGATGTCGATGCCCTAGATAAATGGTTGAATCTACTAGAAGGGTATTTCTCTGTCCACAATTTTTCCGACAGGGAAAAGATCGTCTTTGCACTCCCCAAGGCCGTCCCCCATGTCAAAAATTGGTGGGAAACTTATTGTGAGCAAAACTCATCAGACGAGTCTGGATTGTTTGAATATTCCAATCCCACTTGGGCCTCTTTTATAGATGTCGTCAAGAAGCAATATTACCCTGTTGGAAACTATGATGACCAGTACACAAAATGGGCCATTCTACGCCAAGAGAGGGACCAAACGGCGTCGGAGTACACCAACAAATTTCATACCTTGTGCACAAAGCTAGGTATCAAGGACTCTGAGCGGCACCTAGTACTGAAATATCGCAGTGGCCTACACCAATACATACGAACAGAGATGGATTTCCTGGAAATCTCTTCACTCAGATCCGCCTACCGATATGTTGTCAAAATCGAGTAGAAATTTCAACAAAAGAACAAGCGGGACTTCAGACCTACGCAGAAACAAGGCAAGGGAAACTCTGGCTCGTAGAACACGGCACAGGGAAAGGACAACCAGTCCCAACCACAAGCGAAGAAGGGTAATGAAAAGGAAAAGAAGGACACCGGGAATTGGTGCAAGTTCCACAAAAAATCCTGGCACAACACTGATGAATGTCGCTCAAAACAGTCATTGGTGGCTGAGATCAAAGCGTCGGAATCAGATCCCAGTTCTGATTCTGACTCTGAACCTAATTTCACAGCCGTGCGAAAAGGGAAGCAGATCATTGATGCAGAACCCAGTGCCGTTGTTTCCACCACGCAGATTCAACCAGAGGAACGTAAAGAGTCAGAGGCAGAGGAGTGCCTTTTCCACTCACAAATGTGGGTGAAGGGAATTCCCCTACACTTTGTTGTGGACAGCGGTAGCCAAAAGAACCTCATCTCAGCAAAAGTCATCAAGAAATTGGAGCTACCAATAACACCACACCCACAACCATACACCATTGGATGGCTAAGCCAAGGACGAGGGATCCGTGTCAGTCACCAATGTCGCCTACCATATGGCATCAAGCCCTTCAAAGATGAGGTATTGTGTGATGTGGCCCCACTTGAAGTATGTGATGTTCTTTTAGGACAACCATATATGTGGAAGCATCATGTTGTATATGAATCACGACCTCGCAGTGTCATTGTCACTTTGGGAGGACAACTCTACCAGATACCAGAGATAGTTGCACCTACCCCAACCAAGCAGGGAAGGAAGATTATCTCCCACACTAAGAAATTTTTCCTACTCACAATTGCCACTAAAGGTGCACATTAGATCGTAGAGACATCCACAACCTCTGCACATTATCCCTCTACTCAACAGAAACAAGAAGAACACAAATTCAGTGCAGCATCGCCTATTCGAGTGCCTCTGCAGTGCAAGGCCACGCATTCAAGGTGCTCCTCCGAAAAAAATCCATCCACACTAGTGCAGACCAAGGATACCACAACAACCAAAACTGTTGAACAGCTCCAGCACATCCAACAACAACAATTACAACCCTCTGAAGATTTCAAAGAAAGACAACCTTTCTGCTTCAGCGAACGCCGCACCAGGAGCTCAACTCAACACACAGTTTGATAGATAAGGGATTTGACGCAATGGAGACCATTTCTTCCTAAGGAGGGAGGATTGATCCAAGTGGATATCGGTGGCGACCCACCTCTTCCAACTAGCTCAAAACAGTCTTCTGACACTTTTGGTAATTTGTTATTTTTAGCAGTTTTTTCGGGTCCTAAACTTCCGGAGTCGTTTTGAGGCCCTAAATGACCTTTTTTGGCGACTTGGGGGGCCAAATGGTGCCGAAATGGTTGGCTTTGACATCATTTGATCTTAGTCAAAAGTTGTAAATCTCGGATAGACCTTTCCAACGGGCTACCGAGTGCCCCAAACGGAGATCGTATGCAAAATTTATGACCTCGGGAAGTTGACTATTCAACTAACCACCTTGGGGCTGCAAACTTTATGACGGTTCATCTTCTAGGGTTAGGTTTTTGGATGTTTGGGATTCTTTCCCTCATGCTTATGATAAAAATAAGCCCTTTCGGCCTCTCTTTGTAATCATCTTGGCATGAATGAGCATAGCGGCCACATCTCTTCTCAGAGATAGCTACCACCATTCCAACTATTGTATTTTACAGTCTGTTCTATTTCCGCTTTTTAATAGAATGTGTTTATTGTATCACTGTGTTCTTGCAATATATCTCTGTATTTGATTTTGTAAATGCTCTTTTATTTCGTTCCTGCATAAATCCGGATCAAAGAAGTTGGAGATTTATGAATGAAGATGGAATCAATCCCTTCCACACCTTGTAAATGGACATTGAAATGACACAGCAACAAATGATCAAGAAAGGAAGTTGAAACAACGGAAATCAGAACGCACAATGATACCCAATGAACCTCACACGTTGTCATCCTTGATGGACTCACCAATGGCCATCACTATTAGGCACATGGTTAGAATTCCACATGCCCCCTACAACCGTCAACAACATGCCATACCTCTTGAGGGTGAAATGATTTTCACTCGTCTCTTTCTATAATGTGTCCCCTATAATTCCCTTCAATATTCTCTTTCCCAAGCTATGTTTCTAAATTATGAATAAAAATGTATTTTGACCCTTATTGTGAACCTAATTGCTTTCTACCTTCCTTAAATCAATAAACTGAATTTTACTTTTATTTTAACTATATCCTAACAATAATTAACACTTTAAACCTCAATCCAAGATGCACTCTCCATTGGACTTTTGTTTTAACCCTATGTTGATGATGGCTAATGCTTTAAGTCTCATTTCATTTCAATGCTCTCTCCATTATACTTTTGTTTTAACCATATCTTAATGATAACTAATGCATGAAGTGAATTGTGTTTTTACCCGTTAACAAACCTTATTAACCTTATTCTCCCGAGAGTACTTTAAACCTCAATCCAATCCAAGATGCTCCCAGTGTGCTTTAAAGTTTAAACTTCAATCCAAGATGAAGATCTTTTCACACCGTGAAATCCTCCCTCGATCTGGCAGTTTCTGACATTCTGACACAACTCGCAATGTTTGTGAGATTAGGTGGCAGTGTGCTTTTGCAGAGCTGGAAAACCAGAAAAGCATGACCGTCTAGATCATCTTTTATTTCCACCCTTGTATGAATCTCTGTATTTTCTATTCCCTCCCCTCCTCCTTCTCCTCTCAGGGCTTTCTGCGTTGTAATCTGAGCCTGGTCTGTATGGAGCTCCATGTCATGTTTTGAATGAGTTTGGTCTGGTGTGTGGTCTATACGAGTTGAGTCGAGTCTGGTCTAGTCTGCTTGCATCTGTTTGTTGTGTATGTGTGTTGTTGTTTGGAACTGAGAGGTGAAGGCAGGCATCATATAATTTTATCCTTGGCAGGCGCGCGCATGGATTCTATCTCAGATATACAGCAAGATATCCACCCACATTCTCATCAATTCTAGCAAATTTCTGTATATGTAATCTCTTTTTATTGGGTTTCTTTTCTTTCTTCTTCTGAAAACATATTTTCAATTAGCCCAGTAATTTTGATTTTTATAATTGCATACAATTAGCTCTGTTTATGAAATTGCCAGGCTAAACTGAAATGGTACCTGCATCAATTTTTCAAATGGGACGGAGCGCGCAAAGATTCCATCCCAGGTAGATAAGGTGAATGCATCTACCATGTTTTTCAAATTATAGATTCAAATTTACATATGCGGGAATTAATTTGATTTTGCAAATGCAGTGTGAGGATCGATCGGCCCCTGTTGAGCTGTTAACTGGGTAATGCTGCATTAGTTATGGTCAACCATGACTATGCCCTGTCTTGGCATGGTGCCATGGGATTACTGCCTCCTGCAAGTGCTGCGAAGATGACAAGTTGTGATTGGACATTCTTAACACGGAGCAAAGAAATGGCCGTATTCAATCCTCCCACATGATAAAATTCTAGACGATTTAAATTCTGGACGATTTCTTTGTATCTGTCTTATTTTGTTGTGTTTGTTGTGCTTCTGATAATAGATTAATTCAATTTTAAGCAATTTTTTATTAATTTGAATGAAATGGTATGCCTATGTTTTAGTTTCCCTACCTTGCATGTGTGACAATGGGATCCAATGCTACAAACGTGGTTACTCTTGCACGGATTTATCTTAAAAAAAATAATTCTAAAGATATTAGTACAGAGAGCAAGCCTACAGAGCAGTGAGTTAATTCATTTCCTTGCAATTTCTCTTTCATTCACACATGTTAATCTATAAATTATGCAAGGTGATTTGCTGGATTGTATGTTGCTTCAGGCCCTATAATATATGCTAATGTAAATTACTCGTATTTGTGCAGGAGCAAACCTAGGAAAAAGGGTCAGAAACGGAACCGCGAGCCTATATTTGCTTTCATGACGAAAAACGATATCGATCATCTGGAATAGCTGGTGCAAATAATCCTTCTCAACTTTCTACAACATATTTTCCAGCTTTACATTGAGTTAAAGTTACTAAATATGCAAGTTCAAAACTCTGAAGCTGTGACAGTTATCTCTGTTGTTTAATTCAAAATCGATGATAAACCTTAAGCCCTTGAAAGGTCAAATAGAAAATAGGACTTGAAAACGAAACTATCAAATAGAAAGTAATCCTATAAGGTAAGAATAGATATGGAGATTAGAATCCAAGTTTCGTGAACCTTACATCAAGAATTAAGAGGATGATATCACCAACCTAGATGTTTCAAGTTTCTTTATCAAGTACAGTAGATCAACCCTCTACCATGGAATCATTGGTTCACTAACAAGTGATCAACCCTCCACCATGGAATCAGTGACTCACTAAGTTGGGCCTTTAGCATGCAATGCTCTAGAAACTATCCCAAAATCTACTCAGCGTTACCTAGGTAGTCTTTGAGTAAAATATTTTCCTCGCCATAAAATAGTCTTATGTTATATCTCTACCCTTCCTATATCCATGTTGGCAGCTACTCAGCATTGGATTTTTCCAAAGAGTTTCTGCATGAACTCAGCATTGGAATTTTCCAAAGATTCTATGCCTGGCTCTCTTGGCTGTAGCATGTCTTCCGGCAACAATGCATGTAGGTCCTTCAATCTAGTGAACAAACCTTTGGCTGTCATGTTATTTTAATAAAACTGGGCATCTGTCCTGCTACCAACACTCTCCATAAATGGCTTCCTCCACTACCATTGGTCTGTTGGGTATCCCTGGCACTACAATAGTTGGAGAATAAATACAGAGGTTCTACACCCTGTTATTATTCTTAATAACCAAGGAATCAACACTATTATAAAGGCCTTTTGACATATTTATAATAGATTTGCATGACATAACATGAAACTGTCCATTGTATTTTTAATTACTCATCCAGCAATGCTAATGCAACCAAATAAATACTCCATGCTGTAAATAGGAAATAGACCAACAGATAATAAGAATCCACACCATGAAAAAGCATACACAGATTTATCAAGCTTGCTGCTGGAGAAAAAGAAACCCAAATCCAAAAAAACGGATTGTGCTCTATTCTTTATGTAAAGACAGGAATACAATGTTAGGGCTCTCCTAGAGTGATAGCAGTTTCAAATCTTTAGCTCCTGAAGATTTATGTGTTGCAGTTCTTCCCTTTAGCTTCGGGTACACCTCGAAATCCCTGTCTCTCTATCTTCCCACTCAAGTCTTGCAGCTTTCTTCCTTCCTTTACCTCCCATCGATTCAACTCTTGGTCTTGGCTATTCTTGGCCAAGGATCTGACCAACCAGTTGTAATTTTATCATGATTGTTTCCACAAAAAAATTGTTGGAAACAAATGTATATTCCATTCCAAAAGAAAAGAAAATAAATTCTGCACATGCATTCCCATTCCAAGACCATCCAAAAATATTGTCCCCTTAAACTAAATCTCCATAAAGAGAACAGAGAATCTCCTAGCTAAACTCTGTCTTGTTCTAAAAACTCATACAGCTACATAAAAGAGCCTTTACATTCATAGAAGTGTCTCAATAGATTACATAAAAACTGTTTAAGAAAACAGTCCCTGATATAATGTTTTCAACACTACATAAATGCCAAAAATAGATTGGAAACAAGCTTCAGAAGATCAAGACCTTTGGAAAGATCTGCACTTTCAGTTGAATAGTTGCATAATCAATAGAATGGTTTGATGTGTTTGGATAATTTCTCATTCTTTGTTGCTGGCACTGACCAAACTTCAGCCTCAAGCTGTAAACCTTTTTTTGGAAAGGCTACTATCAACATTATCATTAAGCTCTGACGTGAGAAAATGAGATGTAATAAAACGGATTTCATTTGATTTACCTCCTCAAAAGACTTGAGAACAAACTTCCCATTTCAAATCCCCTCTTCTATCAAATTTATCAACACCATTAAGTCTCCAAAAAAATGAAGTTTGGATGTCCCTTTCTCAGTAGATAAAATTAAAAGCAGTTTCAGAGTTACCTTGTCCCAGGCCTACCTTGTCCCAGGCCTACCTTGAATCTGATATAATAATCATCATTTAGGTATACGATTCCACTTGCCCCACAACAGGGAGGGTTACCTTGTCCCACCCCATCAAAATAGCCCCATGCCCTAGATTTATCAAGAGGCTCATGAGAATGCTATCTATGGACACTGACTTTGGCAACTTGTAATTGTAAAAAATGGATCTGCTTTGAGCAGCACATTGGAAAGAGAGAATGCATTTGTCCTCAAATAGGCCTACATTCTTGGCAAGACAGATGTCTAGGCTACCACAGGGAAAAGGATTTAAATTCTTTTAGTTTTGGCTTCATCTTCCAAGTTTTGAAACAACCTGCTATTGTCTCCCTTTGCCAAACTCCTCTAACCCCTGTCATACTGTCCATCATCCCACACATGTCTTGAATAAGCACAAAAGATTAACCAAATGGCTTGTTGTTTCCTCCTCCTCCTTACAAAGTATACATCTGCTAGGCCCTTGCTTTGTTCCTATTCTGGAGAACTTCCCACATTAGGGCCTTGTTCAATACAGCTAGGCACATAAAAATTATTTCTTATGAAGACTTGATCTTCCATTGTGGTTTCCACCACACTCACTGCCCTTAGGCCACCGAAAGACAAACATAGTTTTGTAACCTTATTTAGGGGTATAAATACCAAGGGATGGATTCTTTGACCAAACCAATTCATCCTCTACCTTCTTAATGCTGACATGAATCACTTTCAGTTTTGTTGTATAGGCCTCCAGGCTCCCGTAACTGTCCTTCAACACCATCCAAGCCTAGGAAATCTGATTTCTTCCAATGTTGATGCCATATAGATGAGAATTCTAGGGAGGCTACTTGAGCTAAGTTATAGATGCCCTTCCCTTGAAGGGAAGCAATCAAGTTTTCAAGAAGTTTATAATCTTATCCACTTCCAACCCAAGGATTAGCTCCTACCCTCCACTTTCTCCATTACCAACCTTCCAGACCAACCAATTCCCCACAAGAGGGAAGGCTAGGACAATGTCCTTCCAAAATATTGACACATTATAAGTATTCTTCGAAGGTCTTTGAATTTGTTCTTCTAATGAATTAGGCTTAATGTATTTTTGAAGGATAGCCTAGCTCCATGGACCCTTATTTGGTATGAGCCTCCATATGCTCTTGGATGCTAGAGCCTTCCAAAATGATGGTAACTCTTAATCCCCCAGCCTCCTAAGTCTTGTGGCTTTGTTGTGATATGCCACTTGACTAGAGGGATACCCTCATTCTCTTTGTTCCTTGCTCACAGGAACCTAAAGCAGATCTTCCTTAGTTTTTCAACACACCTTTGGGAATAAAGGCCAAGGACTGTTAGTAAATTGGAATTCATTCCAGAACTGACTTGGCCATCACTTGAACCAAGGAACCAAGTTAATACACATGGCTACAACATAATATAACAGGTTTTTATTACTTCAAAATGTGGTATGAATAATCAATTCAAAGCAGAATTTCTGGATTATTAATACCAGTAAAGATCTTTCTTATTACCGGAGGTCCGAACCCTGGATCTATTAAATGTTGTATGGGATCAAGTCTTTGGTGGTGCAACAACTTTTTTAAGTTTTGAAACTTGACGCAAGCTCTGCCACAAAGGATGTTTCTTAAAGATACTGAATTATGTGGCTTAACAAAGTTTCCTAACAGGCCAAGGAAGCCCTTACCCTCTTCACCTAGAATGCCACACAACAAATCCCAGAATTCTGAACCCATCCCAAAATGAAAGTATAGGCATTTTAGTAGAGTACTACCAGGGATTTTCAGGGCTTGAATCCAAATCCAATGGAGAAATACTGAATGAGTATCTACAAATACCATTAAGAAAGCTCAAAAGAAGCTTATTTAGATGATGGTCAGGTTGATGATGATGAGTATCCTTATTATGCAGACGATGCCCAATATTATGACATGGATATTTCACTACCCTTTTCCTTAGTGCACACCTCCTCAATCTTAGAAGAGGATGTAAGGTAAGGTAAGGTATTCAGGCAATGGCTCTTCTATTATGGGTCTTCTATTGGCTCCCCTTCTACTCACTATTCTGATAACGCTAATAGCTTGCTACTCATTCTGGAGGAACGGGCTTGCTACTCACTAGTTGGCTTGCTACCGGCTCTGCTACTTCTACTCGTTCTGCCACTGGCTCTGCTACTGGCTTTATACTTGCTCTTACACACCTGCTTTCTACTTGCTTACTGGCTTGCTGGTGGTGGGAATGCTTGTTGTATGGATAGATGGCTGGCTGGCTGGCTGGCTTGCTATCTATTTGGTGGGGTGGGATGGCTTGCTTACTAGCTAGTGGGCTTGCTTACCCTCGGACCTTATCTGCACTGTGGATAGTCAAGAAAGCTATAGATCCACCCTTTAATTCAGAAAATGGGAACTTACCTTTTGGTTTTATCAGCTTGCTCATCCCCTGCCCCAAAATAGAGCAGTCGTCCCTCCCTTGTTCGTAATTATTCACCAGCTACAACGTCAAATTCATGCAGATCAATTGACTAACCTGCAAAGGCCACTTTTACATATTGAATTTACTAGCTACTCTATATAAGGCCAAGTTCTTTAAAGGCATTATTCCAACTCCATTAAGTTCATTTTTCAGCTATCTCTATAGAATTGACCAATAGAAGATCTAAGTGGAGATTTTCTCTACACTGATCATGAAGCTCATATTCTAAACCATTTGGGAAGGGAAGACCATTTGAATTAGGAGTGATAATGGCTTGAGCTTTCTTAGGGACCAAGAGTTTTTAAGGTCTCTTCTACTGAATAGGCATTAGTATACTTAGAGATAATAGTGGGTTTCCTAGAGAATAAAGCACTAGATGCTACTTGGTATGGAGGATTTTAACCATCAAGGATCAACAAAGTAATAACTTTATGATTTGGGTGCTTGATTGGAACCTTGTCACAGTAAGCTAAACAATTATAATCTCCTATAATGACATAGATCTGACCCTTGTAAATAAATTAAATACATTGTTATAGTGTAGATGGTATAGTATGCATGTTATGAATCGCGGGTTGTATAAGTAATAGGTTGAAGGTAAAATGTTTCTTTATGGTAAAACACTAGGTAATAAAGGTAACTTGTATAACTGCGATGGGAAAGTTAACCACATCAAATGAAATGATCTAATATATATTATATCCTCGACAACTATTATGAGTCACTTTAATATATATTATATCCTCGACAAGTGTTATGAGTCACTTTAATATTATCATCAGTACAATGTATTTTAAATAATGCCTCATATCATATGGCATTCACGTTAGAGCTGCAATCAATAAAAACACTCTTAACATAACTCGATCCAAAAATGTACTCTATATATATAGGGGCTAGATCATGAGCTTCATCCATCTCATCATCTATAGGCATCATAACTAGATATAATGTGAAGTGGTTATAAGATAAATGATAGGTTCATACCTATTGGCTAACGATATTACAGAACCATGGTTGACTTTATAAATATTTGATTCAGAGATCACTACTCCCTCTGAATCGCCTTGAATCTCAAGTGGTATGAGCCTCAATATCAATATATACTGATATGAATATAGACTCAAACAACTAGATCTGCATTTACCAACTAAAATATAAATGCAATCACACACATGAACAACAGATGTACCCTGGAACCCTTTCGGGAAAAACCAACTAACTATGGGGCTATCTTCTCTCTCGAGCCCAGAGCATATAGATATATAAATGCCAATACAATACAGGATTACCTCAGCCGATAACTCAATCCCTCTGAAAGAGGACAAAATCTAGATTTGCATGCATCCAGCTGATGCATGCTCTGAAGGTGCCTCTGACTTATCTTCCCTCTATGTATCTCACTACTCTGATCTACTCACTCTGAAGACTGCCCTCTGATGAATTCAGCCTCCCCTGCATGCACAAGTGCGCCCTCTCCTATGGATGTCAAATGCTCGTCCTGGTCCGGATTTCAACAGATCTGAGCTCTGATCATCCCTAGCCTTCCTCCAATGCTGAGGCAAGGCTATCCTGGAAGTCTCAGACTCCGAATCAGTCAATCCAGCTCACGACAAGCTTCTCCCTCCTTGGGAAATGCACCCTCCTCCAAGAGAACTCGACCTCCTCCAAACTGATCAAAAATCACACTGAAGAGCTATCTCAGCTCACAGTAATGGGTGTCTAGCAAATGAGATCTTCCTTCCAGGTCTCTTCTCTTACGTATTAGCTTTAGGAGATCACCTTCCTTCCTAAACCCTATTTCACCTACCTTCCCCGACTGAATAATTTGAACAGGAGAAAGAGAAGACATAAAACAATTCAGTCTAGCTGCCAGTCTGATTCTAATAAACGGTTACTGCTTCATGGAGACTAGACATCAAATAATGGAGATTCAAAATTTTGATATGCATTCTAGAGAACATATGCTCCAATCCTTTCTTTGCCTAAATCTCATGGCTCTGATCAACCAATTCAGTTCTAATCACATTTATTTATTTAAGAACATATTACTCTTCACTGCATTTTTATACATGTAAAGTCCTTTACTATGACTTACAGCCCTTTGATTTCTCTTTTAGCCTCCTAGGTAGATATGATTACAAATACTGCTTGAGTAGCCCTGTATAGCCCCTAGTACATCTCTGGAATTGAGACTTGATTTTGGCCTTGATATGTAGTCATCCTAGAAGGGCTAGGAATGTAGTATTGAAAGTATATATATGTACATACCTCTCCAATTAAAGTGGGGGGGGGAGTTTTCTAACCTTATCAATAATGTCACTCAATCTCTGGGGTGGGAGGAACAAATATGGGATGGAACCTCCTCTCTTGTTGGAGGAGTGGAAGAAAAATCCCTTTTCTTAGCAAAGCAAAGCCACAAACAGTTTAAGCAGCACCATTAGCAGTTCAAGTCCCAACAGTTGATCTTGTTTACTGAGTGGAAGTAGTAATGCTACCTTTCCATTGCAGATTCCATTCTAATGCCTTGCGTTCGAGTGTCGGGAGGAGTTCCATAGCAATATGAACTACTGATATGCTCAGAGTCATTCTAGGTTGTTGAACCCTAGCCCAGACCTATAGTAATTGACAATGGATCCGATACCACAAAATTGGGGTTTAGAATATCATTGATAGGGACATTTATCCAAGACTACCAAAATGAATTTGAGTTCAACTTGTCAACTTGTAGCTCAAATCCCCCTTACCCAAATATGTGCATTGCTCCTCCTGCAAATAAACTATTTTACCAAGGCCAATTATTACCCTAAGTTCCTCAAAACGTGTACCAAGTTGAAGTTGTCTTTGTTTGGGTTTAGAAAATGCAATAAACTTGGCATGGATTTACAGTCTCCTTGTGTTGAGTGTGGTACTTTTATGCCACAAAAGTTTCCTTACTACTACAATTATATGAGCAGTAAAATGAGCATGACATTGATGTAGGTACAAAGTGCCATTCAAGGAGCCACTGCCCCCTACAAGAATTCCAATTACATTGATGGTAAGTAGTGTGGTAGCAGCCCTGTTCTGCTCTGTGCAAATAGCTAGTATTCCTTTTAATGTAGTTGAAACAAACTATTATGAGCTACCTAAACTACATTATGTCTTGTCCCTTCGACATAATATTTATTGCCTAATTATTGAGAATCCTCCTATAAGCCAATCTTCTCGCATGAAGAGGCTATACATATTACGTGATGTTTTCCAAATTGACTGTATAGAAATTTATAGTTTAGATTTAACCATTTTTTGCATCTTAAACTTGCTTCACTCCTTCATTTTGTTCTTTGGCATGTGATTGAGAGTCGAGATTGGCTCCTTCATATCTACTCAATCTTTTTTTTTTGCACATAAATAGAAAAACAAATTTCATCGTTTATCATCCCAATTTACCTTCCAATCATAGTTGAATGAGTTTCTTATCTTAAAGCTATTCCATGAATACCAATCTTAAGAACCAACATTCAAGTAGAAATTCCCCTTGTTTCTTTCTAGCAAATCCAGGTTGAATAAAAATTTGCCTCAAGAATAAAACATGTTAAGGTTCTTGTCACAGTTGGAATCTCTTAAAACCCAATGACTCCTCTTTGAATTAGTTTTTTCTCTCAAAGGTAATTCCTCTCCTTCCAACTTTAATCAATCCTCCAACTAAGAAAGCTAGGTTTAATGAGATTGAAGATTCTTGTCAAGAACATAACACAACATCTAACCCATCTGAGTCATCTAACATGATAAAAGGTAGTTGAGCAAGCAAATCCCAAGTGGAAATTTGGGGGAGAAGGTGAGAGCAAAGGAGATGACAAAATCTGGAAAGAGTAAGTCTTTCACTCAACTTGAAAAAGAGAAGAGAAAGACTAAGGATGTAGGAGATGAATATGGAAAGCTAACTCCTCTCTAGTCTAGATTTATTATTGTAATCCTACATCATTCCAACTTCTAAAAGAAGGACCATAGAAAAGGAAAGAATCAACAACTAAGTAGCCATAGGAGTTGAAGGACGACAAAGTCTAAATAACATTATCTGTCATAAGGATATCAAGATTATCGAGCACACCTAAGGCCAAAACCTCAAAGGAAAGCTCCCAAGTGAGATGACTTTGGGTTATGATGAGCATATTACTGAAATCAGAGCGGGAAAGCAAGAGAAAGAAATTTGCCAATGAATTCAAGCAATACATTCTATCCAATTTTGTTGATCATATGGATCTTTGCCAGGAAGTAAATATTTAAAGCATTAAGGAAAGAGAAAGCATATCTTGAGGAAGAATTCAAAGCTCTCCAATAGCTGAAAAGTAGAAGCTGACAAGCAAAGACAAGAATCTCAACATTCTAAATACCTCTACCTGAAAGGGAAGAGTAAAATTAGACAGTTCATCAGTGATGTAATAGCTAGAGTTTAATTGAATGCCTAGGAACATTTGCATTGGAGAGAGAAGAAAATTTGCAAAAAGGTGGATGACTAGAGGCTACGTGCCCAGTAGAAATAGTAAAGATATTGTACATGGTAGCAAAATTTAAGAGTAGTAGTGGCAGATGCCCAATATTCATAGTAAGTTGTGGAGAGGTTGAAAGCAAAGGCATGTTTTTAAGAGTAGTGTTGTTTGATGCCCAATAACCATATAAGTTGTGAAGAGGTTAATAGCAGGGGTGTAGGCGAAGATATCCTCACTAACACTGATCAATGAAGAGCTCTTAAATTTTGATGCCCATTTTGATAGCTTTTATGATTTTCCGAATAAAAGTAATAAATTTTAGTAACAACCTACAAATAAGGCTCCAGAAGCTGAAAGCTAGCAAAAGACTTAATGAAGTATGAAGCTGAGCTCAATTTGGAGTCAACATGCAACCAACCTGGAACAAATTTATAATGTTCGATTACAAGGGAGAGTCTTGATGGAACAACACTTCTACACTTGCTGGACAATCTAATGAAGGAGCTGCTAATTCGAGTGAGTCCCTCCACGTCATCCATTTTCGAGAGGTTTGACTGAGTCCTCAACCAATTGCCTGCCTTTTCCATCTTGTCCATGATCTAATCCATCCATCACGTCCATGATTTATAATCCATCCCTTCCCTTTGATGCCCTCTTCATCGGATTTCCTTGATTTAATAAAAATCCATCCTTGTCGCTTTCTTTGCTTTCCTCCAATCCAATCCGATATGTTTCCCAATTTACCACTCTTTGATCAAGTGTCATGTCTATTTCCCTATTGATCCAACACGCTTTACAAAAAATTTCATTGAACTCTCTTCCATGTGGTCTTATTCCTCAAGGTTACACCTCATAATACTTCCCCCCCCCCAAAGAAAAATAAATTAGATTCATCTTAACATCGGATCTATCAAGGTCGAAACAAATCAAATCCCTTGCGATGCAAAAACATGAGGGATCTATAAACATGATTTTTTAAAAGTTCCTCACTATTATTTGGCCTCTTCCTTTACTTCTTTCATCCCATGTTCCTAGAGAATAAGGCACTAGTGCTACTTGGTATGAAGGATTTTAACCATTAAAGACAAACAAAGTAATAACTTTGTGATCTGGGTGCTTGATTGGAACCTTGTCAAGGTAAGATAAATGATTAAGATCTCCTATAATGACATAGATCGGTCCCTTGTAACTAAATTAAATACATTGTTATAGTGTAGATGGTATAGTATGCATGCGATGAATCTAAGGTTGTATAAGTAATAGGTTGAAGGTAAAAAGTTTATTTATGGTAAAACACTAAGTAATAAAGGTAACTAGTATAACTTTGATCGGCAAGTTAACCACATCAATTGAAACGCTCTAATGTATATTATATCCTCGACAAGTGTTATGAGTCACTTTAATATTATCATCAGTACAATGTATGTTAAATAATGCCTCACATCATATGCCATTCACGTTAGAGCTGCAATTAATAAAAACATGCTTAACATAACTCGATCCAAAAATGTACTCTCTATATAGGGCTAGATCATGAGCTTCAACCATCTCAACATCTGTAGGCATCATAGCTAGATAAAATATAAAGTGGTTACAAGATAAGTGATAGGTTCATACCTGTTGATTAAAGATATTACAAAACCATGGTTGACTTGAGGTGGAGGTTCAATTGCATTATGAAAGGGTTTAAACATCTTTGGTGCTAAGTACATAGCTCTTACTAATGAATGATATAGTGAAGCACATATATGATATATAAAGTAGCAAAAATATTTAAGCATTACATAAACTTCGTCAACTATTAAAATTTCAAGCACTAAACCTGAAACAACATCTTTTAGACAGTTGATTTTCAAAAAACGGAATAAGAGCCCCAAGGACTCTCATTCTGCTTGCTGAAAAAACATTTGTCTCATAGATGCCATTACAGGTTTTGTGCTTGTAATGTTTTCAGCTTTTAGTATTTTGAACTCCTTCTATTGGTGAGTGCAGTTTGTGGGGATGTTTTTTCTAGGATGTTTGGGCCTGTTAGAGGCATCCAACATCAAAAAAATAGTTTTGGTAGCTGGTGAATATGTTTTATCTGCTATAGGGATTTATGGTGGATAGTGGAAGTCCTCTTGGGCTGTTCTTTTTGTTTTTGATAGAGATCCTTTGCTCATAAACTATTTTTTGATGTTGTAAGTATTTTGACTATAATGTTTTTTTTTGTGGAAAAAAGTAGGGGAGATATTAGCTCATAAATATTACAAATCTACTACTATAGAATAAGAGCATGACAATTGGGTTGGAGGTCTTTCTACTAGTACCTATGGTATATAAAAATTGACTAGGATTAAGTTATTAATATGGTCTTGACTCCTTGATAGCACAAAACTGGACTCAAACTACGGAGCAAGAGCATCAACTATAGGGAAGATGTAGCATTATGAGTACGAGTAGTGACACTAACCTCTACATGAAGAATATCCTCTATTAATCCAACTATGAAGTTAGGTTTACCTTTGTCTTTTATTTATTTATTTTGGGCTATAGTGGAAGAGAGTTGGTTTTATGGAGGATTCTGGTATTTTATAGAAGGAGATTATAATTTTTGGTTTTGTGGTTGAGATGGAGTGTGACTGGGAAACAGATTTCATAAGATCCTAAATTGCATTTTTCATATGAATGGGAGCATTGGAGTTTTTCTCTTCTTAGTTTTACTCAACTTTTTAATCCTATGATAAGTGATATACTCCTCCACTAAATGGCCAGTTCTTTTACGGTATTTGCAATACTTATTATGGTTATTGAGGTAATAGAATAAGGTTTTTTTTCTTCAGGGTCTGTTGGGTTGAGAAGTAGAAGGTTATGATATGGATGGCTCATTGGATGAAGGTGACTGGTTGGACTATGTTGATAGTTGAATTTTGGGAGGGTCGGGTTGGTTATTCTTTTATTATAGGATATTGACTGGTGGGTTGGGTTGTGTAATATGCTAGTTTTTCACTTGTTTAGCATAATAACATTAAACAATCTAATCACTGAAAGAAAAACAAGCACAGCATACACAATGAACACAATATTTCTCTCAAGGAAACCATAAGGGAGAAAACCCTAGCAAAACTTCCTCAATATAGAATTCCCCAAGTACAAGATAAAACCCCAAGACAAAATCAGCTCCTCTCTTTCTCTTGTGCAAACTTCTCTCTCTATTATGCGAACTTGAGCGAGTGAGATGAGTGTTACAAATGAGCAACTCAATCCCCTATTTATACTTTACAATTGACTTGACCTTTTACTAATTAGGTCGGCTCTAACTCACCAAACTAGGCCGACCTGTACTTTTTACAATAAAATATTCTTTCTAGATCTTTTCCAGGACGACCTAATCAATTAGGGTTTACATTGACTCTTTCAATGACTCTTACATTATCAATTACATTAAGGACATCTCCCAAAGGAGGAATACAAATACAATAGACAAATACATTTAGAATATCTTCCGCAGTTACATTTCTTTAACACTCCCTCTTAACTAGGAAGGTATTATGCAGGCAACATCAACAACTGTCCAACTGACTTATGAATCTCTATATGTCGTTGGAAGTTTTTAAATCATCATATGTCTGGGGTGTCACATCATATGCTGGAACATCATCATCAGCATCATCATCATCTTTTGATGGAATATCACTATCAACATCATCATCGTCTATAGGAATATCACCATCAACATTATCATCATCTTATGGAATATCACTGTCAGCATCATCATCGGCTGCTAGAATATCACCATCGACATCATCATCGTCTGTTGGAATATCACCATCAGCATCACCATCGTCTGTTGGAATATCACCATCAGCATCATCATCATCATCAGTGTGTAAACACTAGAACAACATCAATCATCAGTCAGCGGGTACTGGAACACAATCATCAGTAAGTGAATATTGGAACAACAACAACAATCATCAGTAACTAAATACTGGAACAATAACAACAATCATTAGCAAATAAATATAGGAACAACAACATCAA
This sequence comes from Larix kaempferi, assembly GCA_027924585.1. NCBI lineage: Eukaryota > Viridiplantae > Streptophyta > Pinopsida > Pinales > Pinaceae > Larix > Larix kaempferi. The sequence goes on from BSBM01000893.1 coordinate 9,656,794, forward strand.
TCATCAGTAAACAAATACTGGAACAACACTATCAGTCAGCAAGTACTGATCTTCAGTCACCAAGGACTGGCATCTCTATCAGTCAACAAGTACTGATCTTCAGTCACCAAGGACTGGCATCTCTATCAGTCAGCAAGTACTGATCTTCAGTCACCAAGGACTGGCATCTCTATCAGTCAGCAAGTACTGATCTTCAGTCACCAAGGACTGGCATCTCTATCAATCAGCAAGAACCGATCTTCAGTCACCAAGGACTAGCATCTCTACCAGTCAGCAAGTACTGATCTTCAATCACCAAGGAATGGCATCTACTCCCTCTTTCAAGGGAGGTCCTTTCGGACCCCACTTCTTGTTTCGAAGGAGCTCCAATCATCATCATCCCAGGTGATCATCCTATTCCATGGGTGCCTTTTGAGCTCATACAAATTCTTCTTCAATCTGCACACATTTGGTTCTCTGGAGGTTGCTCGATATCTTCTTTTACTTCGATTACTCCATCTATCTGGACACTAGAGAAACATCTCGTCATAGTCAACTCCCTCTTTCTGAGAGAACCCTTGCTTTGTACTTGATTTCATAAGTCCATCGTTACTTGTTCTACGAAACGAATCTCATCATTCTTCATTTGTAGGTGATCGTTCACGATATTTCCTACAAGGAAAATTTAGTTGCATGGTTAGAAACATTTCATAGTTTCCAAAACATATTAATAATGACAAATTCACAAAGTCATGCAACTATCTTGGCCAACACAACATTTATCCATATCCTGTATTCATACGGTAACTTTCTAGATGCCTTCCATCTCTACCAGAACATTATTAAGAGCGTGCACTACTCCCAATATGTCAGCAAAGAGGTTTCATTCTAGACAAGTAGCAATGGAATGTTGTACAGCGGCATAGGCCACTTACCCATCACAGGCATATTAGTAGTATTATGTTCATTAATGTGAACATTCTAACATGCATAATACACATCATAAATATGTGAGCAACAGGGCAATGACAATTCAAATACTTATCTTTGTTTGTTTGGTAGGATCTCTCTTGATCTTGGTCTCCTTGCACGAGTCTCTAAAAGTGTGCGCCATTCCATCATCTGATTCAAGGACTTGTTCCTTTCTTCTTTGCCTCATTTTTGAAACATGTGGGTTCTTCTTCAACAAGGTTACACATCAAGGCTACATAACTGGAATATGGCCTTGGTCTCTTGCTTTCTCTACTGGTTCCTTCTGGGGCACCATATCTTCCTGCATATTGTATTAATTCTCATGCCCAAGCTGGTCTTCTCTTTCGTGAATTCTCCTCATGAGGTGTCTACTCAGGTCTCTAAGGTTCTTCCATGTCATGATCCTCTGGAATAGGTTCCTCTTCAATATTTCTTACCGGTACATCATTAGTTTTTGTAACTCTAGGAGCTTCATGCTCCTCTTCATCCTCATGAGTCTTCTTAGACTTGTTGAAGGTTGTGTCTTCATCAAAAGTAACATCCTTGCTAATTTCAATCTGACGGTATCCTGAGATGTAGATACGGTAAGCCTTTGATTGCTCACCGTAAACCACAAATATGCCCTTCTTTCCTAAAGGATCCAACTTCGATCTTTTATCTTTTGGAATGTGAATAAATACTGGACATCCAAATATATTTAGATGATTGACTTCATGCTTGGTACCGGTAAACATCTCTTATGGGGTCTTGTTTCCAAGAGCACTGTGAGAGATTCTATTATGAACATATACTACGGTTCTAGCTGCTTCATCCCATAAATGCATGGGTAGGTCTTGATCATGGATCATGGCCTTTACTGCTTCCATGATAGTTTTGTTCTTCCTTTCAACTACACCATTCTATTGTGGATTATAAGGAATGGTAAGCTCCCTCTTAATCCTTGCTTATTTACAGAAATCTTTGAAATCACCTGAAGTGTATTCCCCTCCATTATCTGTCCTTAGTATCTTGATCTTCTTTTCAAATAGGTTTTCCACAAGAGCCTTGAACTCTTTAAACTTTCCAAAAACTTCATCTTTACTCTTTAGAAAATAAATCCATGTTTTTTGGGAGTAATCATCAATAAAAGAAGCATAGTAAACATACCTGCTTAATGAAGTGGTCGACATAGGTCCACAAGAGCCTTTAGCTTTGTTGTCACTGCTTGGAAATGGATTCTTCATACTTTTTCCTTGTGCACATCCTTTGCAAACTCCTTCATGATCAACCTAGATTTCTGGTAATCCAGTCACCACTTTACTCACTATTGATAAGGCCTTGTAATGTACATGAGCTAGTCTTCTATGCCATAGTTCACAGGGGCTCATGGTACTAGTCATCAATGTTGAATCTACATGACCCTTAAGCTTATAGAGTCCTCCTTCTTCTATTCCAATAACAATTGCATCATCGATGGTCTTCCCCTTTGGCCACATGAGAACTTCGCCATATACAAGTGCAATCCTAAGACCTTTCTTATTTAATGTTCAAACCTGGAACATATAGTACTTCTTTCATATTCATGGACTTTCCAGAGTCCAACTTGTAAGAGGCTTCTCCCATCCCTTTGATAGGGTACTGATAATCATCTCCAAGCTTTACCTTGTGAGGATATTCTTTCCGTATGAGATGTGAAAGAGACTCCTTATATCCTGTCATGTGTTTTGAGGCTCCACTGTCCACTAGCCAAGTATCACTTCCATGAGATACTGAACCAGTAAGGGTTGAGATTAGTACATATTCTTCACTAGAGTCTTCATCTTCTTTGGTTTTGACTTCGTCATCATACTCACTATCTTCGGCTGCATGAGCATGAAATCTTTTATTTTGCTTCTTAGGTTGTCCAGATTTAGATGGACAATTTCTTGCTAGGTGTCACATCTTGTGACAAGAGTAATATTCAATTGAGGAGAGGTCTCTCTTGAACCTCTTGTTCTTTTGAGATCTTTGAGATCTTCTGGGAGAGTGGTCATGTGTACGTACATCACTCTTCCTTTTCCTTACACCTTTGGCATGAGTTGCCAAGGCTTGATCTTCTTTGTCATTTAATTTCTCCTCTCTTACTGCTATTCTTTCTTCCTCTCGCACACACTCTTCCCATAGTTGTCTGAATTGGATTAGTTTCTTCATAGCACATATACCACAAACAAAGGGTTCCCAATCTCTAGGAAGACCATTCAGTGTGGTCATTACAACTTCAACATCTTCTACCATATCTCCAATAGCTTCTAATTGTTCTTTGATCTGGGACACTCTGGAGAAGTATGAGTGTATAGTCTCAAACTTTGGATCTTCACACCCTTGAGTTTATTTTTCAAGGTCATCTTCCTATTGATATTCTTTCCTTCAAACAGGCTAGTCAAGGCATCGAACATCTCTTTTGGATTCTTCTTTGATGATATTTGAGGGATCAAGTGATCTTTGATGGAATCAACTATTATCCTCTTAGCCTTGATCATATTCTTGTGTCTTGCTTTGGCCTCATCTCCTTCTGGTTCTGTAAGTCCTTCTTTTATAAACCCTTCTAGGTCATGTTCTTCAAGAATGAGCATGACTCTATATTTCCATGCCCTGAAGTTCTCAACTCCTTCAAGCTTCTCATCAAGCTTGGTATTGCTTGTCATTTTGATAAAATGAGAACCCCAAATGGAAATAGAATAGATATAGGACTTACCAATAAAGTTGTCCTTTTCAAAATTGCTTCTTCCTTGACCTAGCGTTTGATAGAGAAACCCTAATTTTCTAACTTTGGAATTTTGGAAAACTAATTGGATGAAAAGATGCATCTCCTCAAGGAGAGTCGAGCAAAGTACCCCTTCTCCCGATTTTGTGAGCAGATGATTCAAAAACTTGATGCCCTAGTTTCTTCAGGTTGTAGTGGGGGACCCAAAAATGAAAATTCTCATAATTGAATTATGTTTCGACATGAAGATGCACCCTAGAAAGGCGAGTTAGATGCACCCTCTTTTTCAGTCGATTTGTGGAGAGATATGCCAGAATAAGAAGCCCTAGTTTCTGCAGTTGCGGAGGCTACACGATGATTTCTTTCAGGCCTGCTATGATACCATGTCAGTTTTTCACTTGTTTAGCATAATAACATTAAACAATCTCATCACTAAAAGAAAGACAAGCACAACATAAACAATGAACACAATATTTCTCTCGGGGAAACCACAAGGGAGAAAACCCCGACAAAACTTACTCAATATAGAATTCACAAGTACAAGATAAAACCCCAAGACAAAATCAGCGCCTCTCCTTCTCTTGTGCGAACTTCTCTCTCTCCTATGCGAACTTGAGTGAGTGAGATGAGTGTTACAAATGAGCAACTCAATCCCCTATTTATACTTTACAATTGACTTGACCTTTTACTAATTAGGTCGGCTCTAATTCACCTAATTGGGCCGACCTGTACTTTTTACAATAAAATATTCTTTCTAGCTCTTTTCCAGGCTGACCTAATCAGTTAGGTTTACATTGACTCTTTCAATTACTCTTACATTATCAATTACATCAATGACATCTCCCCAAGGAGGAATACAATAATACAATAGACAAATACATTTAGAATATCTTCCACAATTACATTTCTTTAACATAATATAGGTGATAGTAGTTGCAATCTATGGGGTATAAATCACACCTTCACCTATCAAATTTTAGTTTTTTTGGTTCGTAAGATAAGGGTGAGGTTTAGTGGCCTTATAGTGAGGGTCCTAGAGAAGATGCTATTGTATTATAAGTAATTAGAGGATCGTAAGTCATAAGATTATGTCTGATGTTCATAGCCTCAAGGTCTACAACTTTGTAGATGGCATATTCATAAGTTAAGGGGTAGTTCTTAGCACACTCAATCTGTAGATCATCTCTCAAGGCTTTTATGAAGATTTTGAAAGGGGAGAATTTGGTCTTACAATAAGAAAAAGGATATTCAAATATGTGTATGAACAAGGTCATAACTTCCTACTTGCCTTAGTGAACACGTGTAAAACTTACTACGTTAGATGTATAAGTAGGCTCAAGGGATAACATCCTTAAGAACTTATCACAGAGGTAGCTGGTGAAATTGCTCAATAGAGTTTCTAAGAGGTGTAATAGAGTTTCTAAGAGGTGTTGGCACCATTCAAATGAGAGTCCTGTGAGAGTGTATGGAAATAGTTTATCCATGACATTTTTTTTTTGTAAGTTGCAAAACCTTCTATTAATCAAAGAAACAGTTACATATTGATACAAAGTTGAGCCCACCATAAACAGGGCCAATGGAAAACAAACTTTCTAACCATAGAAAACCATCACCAAACACACCCAGTGAACAAGAGATCCAGTTATTGAGAAGACCGACGTGGATCCTTTCTCTTCTTCCAAACATCAATCCACCTTGTTGAGTTATCTTGAATCTTGATTAGGAGAATTTGCGGCTACGACCAATTGATGTGATTAGCCATCGGAAGCAATCATCCTATGGACCAAGTCTGCTTCCTTGTCACTATCGAAACTATCCGTCTCATGAGGGCGTTTCTGGCCACCCAAGAACGGAGCCGTAACTTTTGCCATATCATTCCCTTCTTCGTGAGCAAGGGCCTTTTAAGGGGCCACTAGAGGTGGAACTAACCATGGGGGCTGATGAGACTCAAACGAAGGCTAAGATTGGTCATGCTCAGCAGTGGTCGAATTAGCGAGAACATCTCCTCCTGGCTGAGGTATTGAGTTCTTCTTATGATTCTTGCCCTCTTGCCACCCTTTAGGACATATTTTCATAAAGGGCTATAGGACAAACACATTGAAATGACCTGGTTGTTGACAGTATCTACATCTAAAAGTTGTTTGTTCATAATCGATGAGTTGTAGGTGGTGTTTTGAACCACCCCATTCGATCGAGATCTTATAAGGAAGCACTTTGGCCAGATCCAGCTCAACACAAATCCGACCGAAGGTGGCTAGGCCTTTTGAGATTCTATCTGTATCACTCTTGATAAACCTTCCCAAAGAGTTTCCAAAGGTAGCAAAAGAATCGTGAGACCAAAGATGCAAGGGGAGGTTTGGAAGTCTTACCCAGACTGGTGTAACTATTGCTGAGATTGACAATGGCTCAAACTCAAGGAACCATCACTGCATAGACATCCTCGAGCTTGCCCAAAACCACGGCCCTTTCTCGATGACTTGGTCACAATCCTCCTCCGATGAGAAACTGTTAGAACAATATTCCCATCATAGACATGCCATGGACCCTTATGTTGTTCTACCTAGTGTTGTTTGGTTCATTAGTGCCTAGTCTAGTGTCTTGGACCACATTTTTATCCACATTCGACTACTTATACTAGTGATATGCCTTATCCACCTTGTATGTCCACAAGAGTGCCATCTTTCCTTGATTTTGGGAGTCAATGCAACCACTACCATGCATTTATGAGTAAGTTATGATATTTCCCTGTTTTAAGGAGTCTAAGGGTGCCACATCATTGATTTGGTCAAATTGGTGTATTAATGGCCACTAATGCTCATAAAACCACTACTCCACTCCTTTGGTCCACACATAGGTTCATAATTATCCACTCATGGCTCTCATAAGTGTTATTGACCAATTCGTGGGGTCCAAGTATGAGTTGGATGGCATTAATGTTAGTTAGTGGGGAATTAGTTTAGGTAAGCCCTCATTATTGTGAGCTACTCAACTTGCCACTAAGTCTCTCGATTTTTCCTCTTGAGAGCATCTATATATTATACACATGCTATTGAATAATAATGTAATGGATCAATCCACATGAGTGTTTTTATCTTATGTTCTACTTAATATTTTTTTCAATATATTTCTTCTATTTTCTTGTCAATGTTTGGTAAATTCTAAGTGAAGCTTGCTCTAGTAATCTATATCCACTTGTGACACATATAGAATTTGACATAAACAAACAATGAAGAACCCCTTGGAGCATAGAAACAGATTGTGCTCCACAACACATGCTTGATTAATCCATTTCTTTAACCCAGAAGAAAAGGGCCAAAGCCCGTTGAATCTGCAAATGAGGGTTGTTCAACTGAAGTTATACCCATTGATAAGTGCGTGGGAGTCTTCCATCTTTGCGGTGGGTGTTTCTTAGGAGTGTTTGACAATGAATGTTGAACCTGACAAAGCCTTTGGCCTCAGATCCCCGAGATTTTTGGATTTCACGACATCTCTAAATGAACGTTGCTTTGAAGAAGACAACCCTGGGGCACCGCTGTCTCCACCTCTCAAGCCATATACAAGATAGATGGTTTCACCTTTGGCTATACCATAATCTCCTAGTCGAGCCCCCTTCTAAAGAAACTGGCCATGAAAGAAAAGGCGTAGGCAGCATCCCGAGATCCCGATCAAGCTTTGGATTTTGCTTAGAGGGCAGCAATGATAGGCAGGTCAGTTAGATCAATGTCAGCAGCAGGGGACTTGTTGGATCCAGGCATCAGTGGTAGGACTTCCCTCGTTAAGAGGGAGTGTTAGATTATGGTAACTTCGGGATGTCCTTCGTGATTCAGATGCCTTGTATGGAGGTACATTAGTTGTATAAGCATCAAGATGGAATAGAGGGTGAGATGCACTCTACTTAGTGGCATGATTCCAGTGGTGGTTGCATGCGAACCTTCCGGGGTGTTTTTCCCTATGCATGCATGAGATATGCATGACTTGTCAATGATTAAAAGTTGCATGCAAAAGTGACTTTTGCATGCACCAAGAATTAGGGTCTTGGTAAACCTAATTCATCGGTGAGATTATATTAAGAGGCAGGGGATCCCCAAATGAGGTTGCTCAGTTGCTTTATCATAAAGTGATAGACTAGGAGTGAGGAGGGCGCACTTGTGCATGCAGGGTGACTTTCTGAGAGAGAGAGGAGCTGTTGCAAGAGCTAGGGTGGTCAGATCTGAGCTGGATCAGTGACCATTAGTTCCAAAGGCACTAGTCACCCAGTATTGTGAGCTGAGATAACTCATCAGTGTGATTCCTGTTTAGTTTAGAGGAGGACGTGTTCACTTGGAGGAGGGTGCATTTTCCAAGGAGAGAGGAGCTCATTCGGAGCCTGATCGATCGATTCAGAGTTTGAGACTTCCAGGATAGCCTTGCCTCAACATTCGAGGAAGGTTAGGGATGATCAGAGCTCGGATCTGCTGAGATCCGGTCCGGTACGAGCATCAGACATCCAGAGGGGAGGGCGCACTTATGCATGTAGTGGAGGGCACATTCTTCAAAGGTGGTCTTCAGAGAGAGCAGATCAGTCAGAGGCACCTGTAGAGATACTCATATCCAGTTTATCAGTTAGGGCTCACTCTTCCAATGCATGCATCCCTAGAGTTTGTCCGGTTCAGGGATTGAGTTACCTTTGAGGTAATACTGTATTGTACTTGTCCATTTATATATATGCTCTGGGCTCTAGAGAGAAGATAGCCCCACAGTTTGTTGGTTTTCCCTAGTTGGGGTTTCCAGGGTATATATGGTGTTTATGTGTGATTGTAAGTGTTTCAGTTTGGTAAAGAGTGTTAGTTTTTCAGAATTTTATTCAATATTATCTAGGATCTTATCTGAGAGAATAACATGCACAATAATAAACACAAGAGACAAGAGACACAAATATTTTCCTCGGGGAAACCATAAAGGAGAAAACCCCACAACTTCCTTAGAGATAGAATGAGCACCAATACAATAACAGAAAAGTAAAACCCAAATATAGAGATGGTCTTCAACAGCTTCTCTCTTCTCCACTTGTGCGAACTCCTCCTCTCTCTCACTAATGCGAATTGAGTGAGTGAGTGAATGATCCAAATGACAGAGGCACCCTCTTTATTTATACTTTATCTTTCACTTGACCTTTACCCAACTAGGTCAGCCCCTAGTTGTACGTGACTGAGCCGACTTCTCTAGGAGAGTCTAATAACCCATTAACAACTTAACTCTGGGGTCTAATGCCCCGACTTACAATGGAGGGTTAACCTCAATGACTTTACATGACCCAAATACAATAATGATTCCCCGACCAGAGGAATAAACATCTTCGTCGGAGGTACAATAATAAAATACAAATACAATATAAAATATACAAGTGAATATCTTCTGAAGTTACAATTACATTAGCACTCCCTCTTAACTAGGAAGGTATTCTCTTGACACAGACATCAATACATATAGACACAAGTCTTCAACGATGGATCATCATCAACGTTAGATCATCATCGTCACTGCTGCTGCTATCGTCATCATCTCGATCATCAAATGGTGACATCTCTCGAATCTACTTGTCATAGGAAGTTCTAGAGAGATAACCCTTTTTCATGATGGATGTAGGCCTAGCATCCATGTAGGTCTTCATCATCTCTGCGAGCAAGCCATAAAGTAGGTACAGTTCAGGACTTATTACATTGCCTCTGCAAAACCTGTGCACATCTCAGGACTGATTACACTGCCTTGCAAAACCAGTGTACATCGCAGGACTGATTACATTTCCTTGCAAAAAACCTGTGTACATCGCAGAACTGATTACATTGCCTTGCAAAAAACCTGTGTACATCGCAGGACTGATTACATTGCCTTGCAAAACCTATGTACATCGCAGGATTGATTACATTGCCTTGCAAAACCTGTGTACATCGCAGGACTGATTACATTTCCTTGCAGAACCTGTGTACATCGCAGGATTGATTACATTGCCTTGCAAAACCTGTGTACATCGTAGGACTGATTACATTGCCTTGCAAAACCTGTGTACATTGCAAGACTGATTACATTGCCTTGCAAAACCTATGTACATCGCAGGACCAATTACATTGCCTTGCAAAACATGTGTACCCTACTATCACCTCATCACGTCCAAATCATCTCAATGTCAACATCACACAGCCCAAATGCACATCACACAACACTTATATCAACAACCATGGGAAGACATACCTCAACCATGCTGGAATGGCTCCAACCCTTACATCTGCACCATGGGAGGACACACCTACCACCATGTGAGAATGGCTCAAGTGTATCTGCATCTTCTAGACTCATCACTTCCCCTTAGAAGGAACCTCGATCTGGAGTACACTAAGATTCTCTCTGAAGTACTCAAACTTCACTCTGGCCAGGTCAACACATCGAATATCTGCTCGTCTGTCGCAACATACCGGAGCTTCACTACTCCTCTCTGCACCATATCCCTGATATAGTGATACTTGATCTCAATGTGCTTCGATTTGTCATGGAACACCGGGTTCTCAGACAACTTCACACAACTCTGGTTGTCACAAAATATACAAGTCGCATCCAACTAGAGATCAAACAAATCAGACAGTTGCTTCCTAATCCATACTGCCTCACAACTATCCGAAAAAGCTACGACATACTCTACTTCGGTTGTACTCAGTGCCACGCAGGACTGCTTCCTGCTAAACCAGGAGATCATACATGATCCCGTACTGAAGCAACACCCTGAAGTGCTCTTCCTATCTGCAGCACTTCCTGCCCAATCCAAATCAACATAACCCTGCAGGTTAACCTTTTGATTCATGTCATATCTGAGCCCATAATCCACTGTACCCTTCCGGTACCTCATTATATGCTTTGCAGCAACCAAGTGAACTTGTCTCGGATGCGTCAGGAACTGGCTCAAAGCATTCACAGCAAAGCATATGTCTGATCTTGTGTTCGTCAAGTACATCAACAAACCAATCATCTGTCTGTAGCCTATGGAAGCCACTGTCCATCATCCTGAATCCCTTCAGGATCTCATCTGGATACATTCCTTGGATAAGGAAAATATCATATGATCTCAGCCACATGTCTAATCGCAAGAATCATGCCAAGATTATTGAACTCTGAGATCTTCTCCCTCTTAGGTGAAGTCCTCCCTCTGTGTCTAGCATCATGCACTCTCTACATTCATCTGTGAGCTTATGCGAGAATCAAGTTATCTGTATATATAGCAACCATCCTCAACCTTGTAGCAAAGGTTGAAATCTGCATCACCCGTGGTGATCATCAAACTCATCAAATAACTAATGATCCTGGGTGCCTATTGAACTCGTACAAATCCTTCTTTAATCTTTTGTAAGAAGTTATCCATATCATTGGTCTTTCACAATGTCACTGGGAGCCAGAATATTTCTTCCAAGATATTCTCCTCATCAGCTGGGCAACAAGTCCATACATCGTCCCATGTCTAGGGTTTCTGTCCAAGGCCTCACACATGTATGTGCCTCAAATATTAGTGCCTGCTCCACATACACTTCATCATCCAGGAAAGTTTCCTTCATGTTCTCCTGATGTAACTTTTATTCATTACTGCAGATATCGTGAGTATAGCTCTAGTAGGAGTGTATCCATCAATTCCCTCTTCATGTGAGAAACTGCAAGCCATGGACCTTGCCTTGTACCTCTATAGTATGTTTGATTTGTAAGACTTCTTGCATAACAGTCATCACTTGTTCTTCGGAACAAGTGTTCACCATCCTTCTCTTGTAGATCATAGCACACAAACTTTCCTACAAATCAAATTCAATTGCAAGATTAGTAACACTTCATAATCATCAAATCATTTCAATGATAACCTTTTATGCATACTGATATGATTCACATAGTTATGCAACTATCTTAGCCAATGCTTTGGCACAACACTTTTCCATATCCCGTATGCATACGATGACCATCTAGATGCCTTCCATCTCTACCAGAACATACTATCAAGAGCGTGCACTGCTCCCAGCATGTTAGCAAAGAGGTTTCATTCTAGAAAAGCAACAATGGAATATTGTCCAACACTATTGGCTACTTACCCATCATATGCATATTAGTAGTACACTGCTCAATTCTATATGAATGCTTATCCTATGCATGATACATTTCCCGAATCTAGGAATACAAATTAATATGCATACAACTATTAATATCATTAACTATTTAGAGATTCAAGAAGTAGTTCAAATACTTATCTTTTTATGTTTTGTGGGGTTGCCTCCCTCTAGATCTTTGTTTCCTTGGGATTGCCTCCCTCTAGATCTTTGCTTCCTTGATATTGCCCCCCTCTTGATCTTTGCTTTCTGGAGGTTGCCTCCCTTTGGATCTCTACTTCCCTTCCATGTCATGATAGTATCATGATTTTGTGTCTTTGAGATTTTATCCATCCTGTAGCACTATGCACCCTTAAGTGTGCACTAGTTTCATCATTGTGTTATCCTCAAGATATCATACATAATCACACATTCATTAGTATAATCTCAATAAGATCAAAACATTATAACCCTAAATAATCTTAAACACGTACGGTCATAATCATTTCATACACAGGTAATTTATCACGAGCATTAATATTCAAGGTTTCATGGAGTACGTCTTTTACTCATGCATATTCATATTTGACCATAGGACTCTTCTAGTTTGTCATATCATTAATCAAACTAAGAAACACAATATGCATAAAGCCTTGACTAGCTAAACTCTATCTACAGTATAATCATTATCAACCATATGAAAGTATACTTATCTAAGATCCTAACACAAAGTAGGATTCTTACTCAATATAGGAAAACATACCTAGATTAGCATGCTTGCTAGTTATGCCTAACATACCCAAACAGTATCTTCTTTGTTCTCTTCAATGATTTAGAGACCTTGTGCTAGTAACCTGCATATCTCATAAGTTAAGCATAGTAAAAGCAAATCATGCATACCTAGTAAGTAGAGCTTCTATGTGATCATAAGTTAAGCATAGTAAAAGCAAATCATGCATACCTAGTAAGTAGAGCTTCTCTGTGATAAAAAATGATGGATGACTCTTTGTCTTTATGTCATCATGGTCCTATATTCTTGATCTAGAACTTGATTTGTCTTTCTTCATGTAGCTTTCATGTTAGCAGACAACATCATCCTCATACAACACCATAAGCGCATTAGTACAATCATAACCCTAATCAATGAATGTCTTCTATCATTCACATGCATTCATAATTTTACTAAGGTGATCAGACAAATCTCAAATTAATCATGATTGTACTAACCTCAATAATATGAAGACAAACATATCATGAACTTAATCATCAAATAAATAAAACCGATTTCAAAACATACATGCATCTCCTCAAGTCATACCTGTCGAGATTGTTTGTAGTCTTCTCTATAAGGGTAAAACCCTAATCGTCCAAGGTAGATCACTTGTAAACATCTTATATAGATTCATGGTGCTAGGATGATATAATACCATTGCCATTTAAACCTCCTTCATTGCTTCCCTATGAGTCTCCCAACTTTGCTAGGGTTTCTTCTTACTTGTAGAACCCGAAAACCCTAATTTTCAATCTCCTTCCTCCTGCAACATTTTGATGGAAGATTAATATTTATGATGAAGGGATTCCAAATACATTTTCAAAGTTTCCAATGTTGCATTAGGTGTCTCCAACATTGTATCAGGTCCTTCCATACCTAAAAAACTGAAAACCCTAAGTGAGAACTTCTTCCTCCTCTTCTTTGATTTCCTCTGTTGAGCCATTTCAGATGTGTTGTATAGTTTCTGGTGTATCTATGAAATTTTGGATGCTCAGGGTTTGAAACTTTGGCCTATGGTAGCCTGACCTATCATCTTTCCAACTCGATAGATTTGAGCTCCATTGGATTTTCCATGAGAGAGATATGTTAATTTTCCCAACATGACCTGTTTATGGGATGAAACAACATAGCGAACTTGTACGGCGTGCCACATGTCACTTTTTCAACTTCGGCCTCTGATATTCAGACTTGTGAAACTACAGTCTGTTCCCTAACTATCACATTTTACAGAATTCCATTTGGAGCTTCCTATCTCAAGATATGACCTTTTTTCTTAGGTCACCTGTTTAGGGCTGCATTCTGGAAGAGGCAGAAACCCTAACTTGTACGGATCATATCTCACAAAGGACAATGAATCCGGGGTTGAAACTTGGACACAAGGTACACGAACATTTCATATTCGGCCTGTCCAAGTTTTAGATCCCAGACCTTCTCCAAAAGTGATTTATAGCAAAAATTCCAAGATGACTAGTTTCCGGAAATGGAAACCCTAGCTTCCCTCAGCTACACAATGTCTTCTTCTCAGGTTTGCTCTAATACCATGTTAGTTTTTCATAATTTTATTCAATATTATTTAGGATTTGATCTGAGAGAATAACATGCACAACAATAAACACAAGAGACAAGAGACAAAAATATTTTCCTCGGGGAAACCATAAAGGAGAAAACCCCGCAACTTCCTCAAAGATAGAATGAGCACCAATACAATAGCAGAAAAGTAAAACCCAAATATAGAGATGGTCTTTAGCAGCTTCTCTCTTCTCCACTTGTGTGAACTCCTCCTCTCTCTCACTAATGCAAATTGAGTGAGTGAGTGAATGATCCAAATGAGAGAGGCACCCTCTCTATTTATACTTTCACTTTCACTTGACCTTTACCCAACTAGGTCGGCCCCTAGTCGTACCTGACTTGGCCGACTTCTCTAGGAGAGTGTAATAACCCATTAACAACCTAGCTGTGGGTTCTAATGCCCCGACTTACAATAGAGGTTAACCGCAATGACTTTACATGACCCAAATACAATAATGACTTCCCCGACCAAAGGAATAAACATCTTCGTTGGAGGTACAATAATAAAATACAAATACAATATAAATATACAAGTGAATATCTTTTGAAGTTACAATCACATTAACAAAGAGATCTAGCTGTTGATTTTATATTTATATGAGCATGTATTGATATCGAGACACAAACTGCTTGAGATATTAGGGTGATTCAGAGGGAGTAGTGATCTCTGAATCAAAGATTAACACGATATCAGAGCCATGGTAAGGGTTAGAGAGGGAAATCACACAGAGATCTATGGTATTGGAGACTAGATATGAGATAAATCTAGTGGATCAGTGGAGATAGAGACCAGATCTACCAGATCTAAAGAGCATAGCTCAGATCTGAGGTTGTAGAGGTCAGATCTATCAGATTTGTGAGTTCAGAACCTAGATCTGCCAGATCTGTGATTAGGAGAGATTCTTGTTCACTGTGAGTTACAGTATTTTCAGTTGAGAGAGTATGGCCACTAGCTTGAGAGTGGAGGATTGGTTGGATGGGTCCTCCAACTATAGTGCATGGAGGGTACATATTACACTCTTGCTAAAAGAGTGTGAACTATGGGATGTTGTGAAAATCACAACGGAAAATCCAGTAACAGTTCTGTAAGATGCCACTGCCAAAGCAGTGTATGATAAAAAGAATGTGAAGGCTCGAAGGATCCTTCTTGATGCAATCAAGGATCATGTTATCCCACATGTCTCTACCAAGGACAATGTGTTTGAGATGTGAGATGCATTGACTAGTCTGTACTAGAGCTCCAATGCAAATAGGAATATGGTTCTCAGAGAGAAGCTGAGAAGCATTAAGATGGGGAAGGATGAGAGCATGACTACCTATCTCACCAAGATAACTCAGGTGAGGGATGAGTTGGGATCAATGGTTGGGAAGGTAGAGGATAGTGAGATGGTTCGACAAGCCTTGAATGGTGTGACTGTGCCATGGGTAGTGTTTGTTCAGTCTATCATAGCTCCAGAGAACCTTCCCAAGTGGGATCGTCTGTGGGACGATTTCACCCAGGAGGAGATCCGGAGAGGCTACATATAGAGTTCAGTTTCTGCCAGTCCAAAGGAGGAGGATGTGGCTCTCGTAGCAGGCGAGAAACAGAGGGGCATACAGAAGAAGTATCTGAGCAAGATCAAATGCTTCGCCTGTAAAGACTATGGACACTATGTGGGACAATGTCCGCATAAGAAGAAAGGGAAGCGGGCGAAGGATGAGCAGGTGGCAGTTGCAGAGGAGGTTGATGAGTTTATTCTTGGTTTGAGAAGGAGTTCTCATTAGCCTCAGTTCAGTCAGGGCATGATAGTAGCCTGCCAGAGGCTCAAGTTGACCAGAGTTGGAGAGTTGACTGCATGCACAGCAGTCACATGACAGGGGTGCGAGATGCATTCCTTATCCTAGAGCACACACCCTTGCAGTTGGTTCAGGATGTGCAGGGGGGTTGACCACTTGGTCACTGGAGTGGGCAGAGTGAGATTTATGCTTGAACTTGGGGATCTCTTGGAGGTATCAAGAGTGTTATTTGATCCAGGACTGAGAGGGAGTATCCTCTCAGTGGCAGCCTTGGAAGCTGCTGGCTACTCAGTAGTGTTCCAGCGGGATTAGATCTTCACCTATCCTAGAGGATTAGACCTAGTCTTGTTGGGTCACAGGATCGATGGTGAATACTTGGTTTGGGGAAAGCCTACTACAGGCACATCAAAATGGCCGAGTACATCCTCTTCAGGGTCAGAGGGAGATGATGAGCGAGATGCTCATAACAGAGATGAGGCCAGGAGGAGTGATTCTAGTCAACAGATGAGTGGGCGAGATGCTCACCATGATGAGGAGGATCTGGGGAGTGATTCTAGAGTTCATATGGATGAGAGAGATGCTCTTGATAGTGGTGAGTCTCCGGAGATTGATCCCTTGGGCTCACATAAGATGGATGAGCATGCTGCCCATGCAAGCACCAGTTAGAGATTGAGCTGGTATAATATGGTTGAGATGGACTTAGCTCAGGAGAGAACTAAGTCAACTCAAAGACAGAGGGAATTGACTTACAAAGTTGAGTCAACTCATAGACATAGACAGATCACCTACAGAGCGGTGGATCCACTTGACAACAGTCTTCAGGACTGGTTACAACAGCAGAGATTCAGAGGGAGTCTGATTCAGAGTGCAGTGACAAAGTCAGCAGTGGTTGATTAGGGGGATTCTTCTGAAGCCACACTTATGGAGGTTGATCAGGGTTCTTCAGGTCAGAGGGCAGCAGTGAAAGGCAGGTCGGTTAGATTAGTGTCAGCAGAAGGGGACTTGTTGGATCCAGGCATCAGTGGTAGGACTTCCCGCGTTAAGAGGGAGTGTTAGATTATGGTAACTTCGAGATGTCCTCCATGATTTTGATGCCTTGCATGGAGGTACATTAGCTGTATAGGCATCAGGATGGAATAGAGGGTGAGATGCACTCTACTCAGTGGCATGAGTCCAATGGTGGCTGCATGCGGACCTTCTGGGGTGTTTTTCCCTATGCATGCATGAGATATGCATGACCTGTCAATGATTAGAAGTTGCATGCAAAAGTGAATTTTGCATGCACCGAGAATTAGGGTTTTGGTAAACCTAATTCATCGGTGAGATTATATATAGAGGCAGGGGGTCCCCGGATGAGGTTGCTCAGTTGCTTTATCAGAGAGTGATAGACCAAGAGTGAGGAGGGCGCACTTATGCATGCAGGGCGACTTTCTGAGAGAGAGGAGTTGCTGCAGGAGCTAGGGTGGTCAGATTTGAGTTGGATCAGTGACCATTAGTTCCAGAGGCACTAGTCACCCAGTACTATGAGCTGAGATAGCTCATCCGTGTGATTTCTGCTTAGTTTAGAGGAGGACGTGTTCACTTTGAGGAGAGCGCATTTTCCAAGGAGGGAGGAGCTGATTCGGAGCCTGATCGACTGATTCAGAGTCTAAGACTTCCACGATAGCCTTGCCTCAGCATTCGAGGAAGGTTAGGGATGATCAAAGATCAGATCTCCTAAGATCCGGTCTGGTACAAGCATCACACATCTAGAGGTGAGGGCGCACTTATGCATGCAATGTAGGGCGCATTCTTCAGAGGCCATCTTCAGAAGAGAGCAGATCAGAGCAGTGAGATACAAAGAGGTAGATCAGTCAGAGGCACCTGCAGAGATACTCAGATCCAGTTTATCAGTTAGGGCTCACTCTTCCAATGCATGCATCAGTTAATGCATGCAGATCTAGAGTTTGTCTGGTTCATGGATTGAGTTACCTTTGAGTTAATACTGTATTGTACTTGTCCATTTATATATATGCTTTGGGCTCGAGAGAGAAGATAGCCCCACAGTGTGTTGGTTTTCCCCGATTGGGGTTTCCAGGGTATATTTGGTGTTTATGTGTGATTGCATGTGTTTCAATTTGGTAAAGAGATCTAGCTGTTGAGTTTATATTTATATGAGCATGTATTGATATCGAGACTCAAACTGCTTGAGATCTTAGGGTGATTCAGAGGGAGTAGTGATATTTGAATCAAAGATTAACATAATTTGTTATGCACCCTAGAGAACATATGCTCTAATCTTTCCTTTTCCTAAATCCCATGACTCTGATCATCCAATTTGGTTCTAAGCACATTTATTTATTGAAGAACATATTAGTCGTCACTATAGTTTTACACTTGTAAAGTCCTTTGCTTGGACTTACAGCCCTTTGATGTCTCTTTTATCCTCCTGGGTAGATATGATTACAAATACTACTTGAGTAGCCCTGTATACCACCTGGTACATCTTTGGAATTGAGACTTGATATGTAGTCACCCCAGAAGCGCAAGGAATGGAAATATTGAAAGTATACATATGTAATACCCCTCCTATTAAAGTGGGGGGGGTGTTTTCTAACCTTATCAATACGGTCGTTCTCTCTCTAGGGTGGGAGGAACAAATATGGGATGGAAAATCCTTTCACTTAGCAAAGCAAAGCAATAGACAGTTTTAGCAGCACCATTAACAGTTCAAGTCCAAGAAATTGATCTTGTTTGTTGAGTGGAAGTAGTAACGCTACCTTTCCATTGCAGATTCCATTCCACTGCCTTACGTTCGAGTGCCAGGAGGAGCTGCATACCAATATGAGCTATTGATAACCTCAGAATCATTCTAGGTGGATGACCCCTAGCCCTGACCTATAGTAATCGATAATGGATCTGATACCATGAAATTCAAGTTATACTATCATTGATAGGGAAATTTATCCAAGACTGCCAAAATGAATTTGAGTTCAACTTGTCAACTTGTAACTCAAATCCCCCCTTACCCAAATAGGTGCACTGTTCCTCCTACAAATAAGTTTTACCAAGGCTAATTATTACCTTAAGTTGCTCAAAACTTGTACCAAGTTGAAGTTGTCTTTTTTTATTCATAAAATGCAATAAACTTGGCATGGATTTATAGTTTGCTTGTGTTGAGAGTGGTACTTCTATGCAGCAAAAGATTCCTTACTACTATAGTTACATGAGCAGTAAAACGAGCATGACGTTGATGGAGGTACAAATTGCCATTCAAGGAGTCACTTCCCACTACAAGAATTCCAATTACATTGATGGTAAGTAGTGTGGTAGCAGCCCTGTTATGCTCTATGTGGATAGCTGGTATTTCTCTTAATGTAGTTGAAACAAACAAACTATTATGAGCTCCCTAAACTACAATATCTCCTATCCCTTCGACATAATATTCATTGCCTAATTATTGAGAATCCTCTTATAAGCCAATCCTCTCGCATGAAGAGGCTATACATATTATGTGATGTTTTCCAAATTAACTGTATAGAAATTTACAGTTTAGATTTGACCACTTTTTGCATATTAAACTTGATCAGTCTTTCATTTTGTTCTTGGGCATGTGATTGAGAGTCGAGACTAGCTCCTTCATATCTGCTCAATCTTTTTTTTTGCACATAAACCGAAAAACAAATTTAATTGTTTATCATCCCAATTTACCTTCTAGTCACAGTTGAATAAGTTTATTATCTTAAAGCTACTCCATGAATACCAATCTTGAGATTGGTAACCAACTTTCAAGTAGAAATTCCCCTTGTAGTTTGTTTTTGGCAAATCTAGATTGAATAAAAAATTGCCACAAGAATAAAACATGTTAAGGTTCCTGTCACAGTTGGAATCTCCTATAACCCAATGACTCCTCTTTGAATTAGTTTCTTCTCTCGAAGGTAATTCCTCTCCTTTCAACTTTAACCAATCTGCCAGGTAAGAAATCCAAGTTAAAGGAGATTGCAGATTCTTTTCAAGAACATAACACAACATCTAACCCATCTGAGTCATCTAACATGAGAAAAGGTAGTCGAGCAAGCAACCCTATGCGGAAATCTGGGGGAGAAGGTGAGAGTGAAGGAAATGACAAAATTTGGAAAGAGTAAGTCTTCCCTCCACTTGAAAAGGAGAAGAGAAACACTAAGGATGCAGGAGATGAATATGGAAAAAGCTAACTCATCCCTAGTCAAGATTTATCATTGTAATCCTGCATCATTCCAACTTCTAAAAGGAGGACCATAGAAAAGGAAAGAATCAACAACTGAGTAGTTGAAGGAGTTGAAGGACAACAAAGTCTAAATAACATTATCTATCATAAGGATATCAAGATTATCGAGCACACCTGAGACCAAAACCTCCAAGGCAAGCTCCCAAGTGAGAGAACCTTGGATTATGGTGAGCATATTAATGAAATAAAAGTGGGAAAGCAAGAGAAAACAATTTATTGATGAATTAAAGCAGTACATTCTTTCCAACTTTGATGATCACATGGAACTTTGCTAGGAAGTCAAAATTTAAAATACCAAGGAAAGAGAAAGTATATCTTAAGGAAGAATTCAAAGCTTTCCAATCGCTGATGAGTAGAAGCTGACAAGCAAAGACAAGAATCTCAACTTTCTAAATACATCTACATGAAAGGGAAGAGTAAAATCAAACAGTTCATCAGTGATGTAATAGTTAGAGTTGCACTAAATGCCTTGGAACATTTGCATTGGAGAGAGAAGAAAATCTGCAAAAAGGTGGATGATTGGAGGCTACATGCCCAATGGAAATAGTAAAGATATTGTACATGGTAGCAAATTTTAATAGTAGTGGCGGATGCCCAACATTCATTGTAAGTTGTGGAGAGGTTGAAAGCAAAGGCATGCTTTTAGGAGTAGTGGTTTTTAATGCCCAATAATCATGTAAGTTTTGAAGAGGTTGATAGCAACGTTGTAGGCGAAGATATCCTCGGTAGCACTGATAAGTGAAGAGCTCTTAAATTTTGATGCCCAAGTTGATAGCTTTTATGATTCTCTAAATAAAAGTAATAAATTTTAGTAACAACCTGAAATAAGGCTCCAAAAGCTAAAGCTAGCAAAAGACTTAATTTTTTCCTAATTGAAAAGTCCACAAGGAAGTGGAGAAGTATGACGCTAAGCTCAATTTGGAGTCAATATTCAACCAACCTAGAGCAAATTTATAATTTTAGGTTGCAAGAGAGAGTCTTGATGGAACAACACTTCTACACTCATTGGGCAATCTCATGAAGGAGGTGCTAATCCCAACGAGTCTCCTTCTATTTCATCCATTTTCGAGAGGTTTGACAGAGCCCTTAACCAATGACCTACCTTTTCCATCCTGTCCATGATCTAATCCATCCCTTCCCTCTGACGCTCTCTTCATCGGATTGCCTCGATTTAATCCAAATCAATCCTTGCCCCTTTCTTTGCTTCCCTCGAATCCAATCCAATTTGTTCCCCAATTTACCACTCTTTCATCTAGTGTCCTCATGTCGTGTCTATTTCCCTATTGATCCAACAATCTTTACAAAGTTTTTCATTGAACTCTCTTCCATGTGGTCTTATTCCTTGAGGTTACACCTCATAATACTCCCCCCCACTCAAAGAAAAATAAATTAGATTCATATTAACCTTTTCCATCCCATCCATGATATAATCCATCCATCACGTCCATGATTTATAATCCATTCCCTCCCTCTGATTCTCTCTTCATCAGATTGCCTCGATTTAATCCAAATTCATCCCTACTCCTTTCTTTGCTTCCCTTGGATCCAATCTGATAACGGTTCCCAAATTTACCACTCTTTGATACGGTGTCCTTATGTCATGTCTCTTTCCCTACTGACCAACCACACTTTAAAAAATTGTCCATTGGACACTCTTCCATGTTGTCTTATTGCTCGAGGTTACACTTCATAATACTCCCCCCCCTCAAAAAAATAAATTAGATTCATCTTAACCTCGGATCTATTATCAAAACAGATCAGATCCCCTGCGATGCAAAAATGTGAGGGATTTATAAACATGAATTTTGTAAAGTTCCTCACTGTTATTTGGCCTCTTCCTCTACTTCTTTCATCCCATGTTCCATTCTTGCTACTAATCACTTAACTTTTGATGTTATTTATGTTGTTCTTAGTTTGCAAAAAGTGACAAATCATGGGATTTGAGCTCTAGATGAGATTTTAAAAAATTAAGACCACCTACCTTGTGATTTCTACCTTCAAGAAGACCTATTGGCTAAAATATGCCACCTTCATGGACTGCACTAGGACATCTCATCTCTCTATGAAAACCAACATGTCTTTTGCAATGTCCATGCTATGACAATCAAATACACTCATAAACATACAAATCAGGGTTAAGTTTGGACATCTCATCTCTATAAAAATAAAAAATAAAAACCTCTATTTTGTAGAGTCCATACTACTACAAACAATGATACTCGCAAACATACAAACAAAGAGTTAGGTTTGGACATCTCATCTCTCTAGAAAATACAACCTCTATTTTGCAGGGTTTGTATTACTACAAACAATGATACAAATATACAAATGCCTTGCTGCTTCAATCTCCTTGTGATATCCAATCAAAGAGAGAGTCATTTTGCATTTCCAAGATCCACAAATTTAGATATTCTTAGTTGAGATATTGCAAGCTTAAATTTTGTTCAAAGGAATAATTGTTACCCTTTCCAAAGACAACATTTTTCTATAAAAAAAAATGTTTTTCTCTATATCCACTTCCACCTTAGGTGTTGTTTTTCCCTACAATGACCTCCAATGTAGTTATCATTGAGTTACCTTTGAGCTATAAAATATTTGTGGTAATTTGAACATTGCCAACTAAATTGGGAGACTTATTAAATCAACCTTCAACTTATTCATCACCTTCAAAACCTTTAACTTATTCACCACGTCCAATTCTTACAAGTGCTCATATTCCAAATCTATATTTATCATCTTTCATAAACCATGATGATATAACAACAAAGATAGAGAAGTCACTGACAAAAACAATCTCTCTCTCTCTCTCTCTCTATATATATATATATATATATGTGTGTGTGTGTGTGTGTGTGTGTGTGTTATGCATACAATTTTTGGTTACATATAATTTTCACCATGTCTATATTCTCATTGTTCTTAATTGTATTTAATTTCATAGTATGCTTTATAATGATACAATTTCATAGAGTACGTATCTTTTTTATCTCATTGTGTTTGGATTATTATTGCACAATGCATGATTCTCATTTTTCAATTTGTGGTTATCATCTAAATGGTATTTCTTGTTTCCTTAGGCTCTATGTGCAATGCAAGTGTAACAAGTACGTATGCTTCTTTTGGTTTTAGTTAAAGGACAAGCTTTGACATCGATTCTCATTATGGAACAAAGTTTCTCTTAAACTAAGTTCAAGTATGAAGACTATTTTAATCATCAAATAAACTTAGTCACTCGCTTAAATGATGAAATTTTAGAATATGCAATTTTTGTTACATTATATAGAAAGCATGGATGGCCACTAAATTTTAAAATATATTATTTTTGTAGAGGACGAGAGGAATATGTATGCATGGCCATGACCTATGAAGCATTTACATGTTCCAAATAGAAGACAAGAAAGGATTATAACATTATTCACTATTGTAATAAATTAACATTCATTTATTTATTGTGTAATTACGCTAAAAAATCTTATAATAAAATAAATAAATAAAATTGAAGGGGCTAAAAATCCCCTTCTCGATGCCTTTAAGAATGAACCGTGGTCATTCCATGGTCATTCTTAAGGGTTTCTGCACCTCTCTTTTTCTCCCCTTCTTATTTTTATTTTTATCGTTTTAGTTGTTTAGAAGTACTTTTTTCATGATAATTTTTAAATTAAAACTATTTAATAATACATTGATATGAATTATGAAATTTAATTGAAAAAATATCCTAAATCAAATTGTTAATAATAATATATATGCTTCAAATATGTTACGTTTTCTTAATAATTTTATGTTTAAATTGCATTTAAACTTGTTTGTGTTTGTGTATTAACGATATTTTGAACTTTGTTTGTGATTGTGTATACGATTGATGGTATTTATGTGTATTTACAATGATTGTATGTGATATGTTAATATATACTTTAAAATAAAATAAAAAAATTGCGTTGGGTATTAACAATATTTTGATGATTGATGGTCTTTTGTAGAAGTACTTTTTTCATGATAATTTTTATATATTAAAACTACTTAATAATACATTGATATGAATTATGAAATTTAATTGAAAAAAAATCCTAAATTAAATTGTTAATGGTAATATATATGCTTCAAATATTTTAAGTTTTCTTAATAATTTTATGTCTAAAAATGCATTTAAACTTGTTTGAGGTTGTATATTAACAATATTTTGATTATTACTAGTATTTTGTACTTTGTTTGTGATTGTGTTTAACTTAATAATTCTATGTTAAAAACAATCCTAAATAAAATTGTTAATGGTAATATATATACTTTAAATATTTCAAGTTTTCTTAATAATTTTATGTTTGAAAATGCATTTAAACTTGTTTGAGTTTGTATATTAACAATATTTTGATTATTTCTAGTATTTTGTACTTTGTTTGTGATTGTGTATATGATTGTGTTTAACTTAATAATTCTATGTTAAAAACAATCCTAAATAAAATTGTTAATGGTAATATATATGCTTCAAATATTTTAAGTGTTCTTAATAATTTTATAATTTTATTAAAAATGCATTTAAACTTGTTTGTGTTTGTATATTAACAATATTTTGATTATTACTAGTATTTTGTACTTTGATTGTGTTTGTATATTAACAATATTTTGATTATTACTAGTATTTTGTACTTTGTTTGTGATTGTGTATATGATTATGTTTAACTTAATAATTATATGTTTGAAAATGCATTTAAACTTGCTTGTGTTTGTGTATTAACGATATTTCGTACTTTGTTTGTGATTGGTGGTATTTATGTGCATTTACAATGATTGTATGTGACATGTTAATATATACTTTAAAATAAAATAAAAGATTGGGTTGGGTATTAACGATATTTTGATGATTGATGATCTTTTGTACTTTGTTTGTGATTGATGGTATTTAGGTGTTTATTTACAATGAATGTATATGACACGACATGTTAATATATACTTTAAAATAAAATAAAAGATTGGGTTGGGTATTAACAACATTTTGATGATTGATGATCTTTTGTACTTTGTTTGTGATTGTGTTTGTGTTTGTGATTGATTGTATTTAGGTGTTTATTTGCAATGAATGTATGTGACATGTTGATATATACTTTAAAATAAAATAAAAGATTAGGTTGGGTGAGTGATGAGCATAGTATGATTATAGGTTAGAAGTGACGGGGGGCCAAATGAGCTTCCACCTTCACATGGTTGGCCTCATCATTAGAGAATATATGATTCTTGAAGCTAAGAGAAGCTCTTTTCAAATATACATATTTATTTATTAAGTAATTTATTATTGTTGGGTAGGGGTAGTGATAAAGCTTTGAAGTGCAATGATTGTATGCTTTTGTTTGTTATTTGGTTTTCATTTATATGTATGTATTTATAATAAATGTGTATGACATATTGATATATACTAAAAAAAAAATTTAAAAAAAGTGGGTTTGAGGGAGCAATTAGAGTTCATATATTAGAAGTTAGGGCGAGGAGGGGCACAAATGAGTTTCCAACTTTTCAAGGTTGACCTCATCACTATAGAATTTCTCAAAGTTGAGAGAAAATCTTTTCAAATATACATATTTTTCATTAAAGTAACTTATTATTTCAAAGTAGTGATACAAATTTGAAATGTGATGTTAGTCTTTAAATTTAATTTATGTTTAATGTTTGTGTGTTTGTGTGTTTGTGTATTTACAAAATTTGATATGTATTCATGGTTGTTGCTTGAATTTCATATGAATACCATATCTATAATTATGTATTTACAAATTATTTTTTATTAAAGTAATTTATTATTTCAAATACAAATTTGAAATGCAATGTTAGTCTTTAAATTTAATTTATGTTTAATGTTTGTGTATTTACAAAATTTGATATGTATTCATGGTTGTTGCTTGGATTTCATATGAATACCATATCTATAATTATGTATTTACAAATTGTTTGTGTATTACAATATCTTTTTGTTTTGTGTATTACAATATCTTTTTGTGTATTTATTAATATTCAATGTGAATTCATAATTATTTATAATAATGTTTCTTATTTGGATTTCATTTATGCACATGTATTTAAACTTCTTACATTACAATTTTTATTTAATCAGAAAATTTGAGTTCTACTTAATTGAATATCTTTAATAAGATTTAAATATATTTAAACTTTAGACTTTTAATTTAATTTTTAAGTTATTAATTTAATAAAATTATTCAATATATTTATTTTATAAAAACGTAATATATAGATTTAATATAATTTTAAATTATATCATAATTTTTCTTTATCTAATGTTTATGTTAAATTTTATGCATATTCATATGTATGCTTGTGTACTTTGTTTAGTGTATTTGTGTAGCAAAATTTAATATGTATTTATGATTGTTATTTGAATTTCATATGTATGGATATGTATTATTAATTTATTTGTGTATTTACCTATATGTTTGTGTATTACAATATTTTTATGTATTTATCAAAATTCCGTGTGAATTCACGAGTTTGTATAATCATATTTTTATTTCAATTTCATTTATTTATTTTATAAAAACATAATATATAGATTTAATCTAATTTTAAATTATATTATAATTTTTATATCTCTAATGTTTGTGTTAAATTTGACACATATTCATATGTATGGTTGTGTACTTATAATTTGCTTAGTGTATTTATGTTACAAAATTTAATATGTATTTATGATTGCTATTTGAATTTCATATGTATGGATGTGTATTCTTAATTTATTTGTGTATTTACTTGTATGTTTGTGTATTACAATATTTTTATGTATTTATCAAAATTATTTCAATTTCATTTATTTGTACTTCTTACATTAAAATTTTTATTTAATTTGGAAATTTGAGTTAACAATTTAATTTCATAAATATAACCAGATTTGAATAATTTAATTTTAAAATATAATAGACTTTTTATTTTTATTTTTTTTTAAAGTGATTAATTTAATAATCTTAATAAAATATTCAATATCTATATTTATAAAAACATTATATTGATAAATGTCAATGTTTATATCTAATATTTGTGTCTTTGTGTATTCGTGATTGTTGTTTGAATTTCATATGTATGTTTGTGATAAAGAATTAGAGAATAAGAGAAAATTAAGATATAATAACTAGGTGAATAAACTCTCACGAGCTCCATATTGGACAATCCTAAAATGTCATGGGTAGATTGAATTTGTCTTCTTTGTGAAACTAATAAGATAGAGGATAAAAAAACAATTCTTCTTAAATTGTGTCATGGGTAAATTGAATTTGTCATCATTGTGAAACTAATAAGATGGATGAAAAACACTTCCTCAATTTCAAAATATTTGTTACAATAATGATTTTGGCAAAACTATAGTGACTTTGAGTTAAGAATGCTTATTTTCAAGAAAATAAATAAAATTCTAAAACAATCAAGTAATTTTTAAACATTTTTTCTTAAGTTTAAATAAACCATAGTTGGTCTCATGGAATATAAATAACCATAATCATCATCATTTGCAATTTATTTATATATTTACTTGCATATATGAGTATTGCACTATTTTGGGTATTTGAGTTTCATTTATACACATGTATTTTCACTTTTTACACTACATTATTTAATTAAGAAATTTGAGTTGATTTTTTAATTTCATAATTTATTTAGATTTTAAAAAAAATTAATATTAAACTTACAAATTTCAAAAAATTATTAAATTATTTTAAAAAATACACCATTTATTTATTTTACAAAATCTTAATATAGGAATAAATAAAAAGTTATCAATTTAATCATTTTTAATATTATTCAATATATTTATTTTATTAAAAAAAGTTATATTCAATTTTAATTTTTAATATTATTCAATATATTTATTTTATTAAAAAAATTATATTCAATTTTAAATTCAATTATAATTTGAACAAAATATTTAATTTTAAATTTTATCATAATTTTGACAAAATATTTAATTTTAAATTCTATTCTAATTTTAATAAAATATTTAATTTTAAATTATATAATAATTTTAATATTATATTTAATAAAATATTTAATTTTAAATTTTATCATAATTTTGACAAAATATTTAATTTTAAATTCTATTATAATTTTAATAAAATATTTAATTTTAAATTCTATTCTAATTTTAATAAAATATTTAATTTTAAATTATATAATAATTTTAATAAAATATTTAATGTGTTGATTTTCTAAAATTAGTGATGACATTTTAATTTTATAATTTTAATAAAAATATTTAATATATTTAATTCTTTAACAATATTTAACAATAAATTATCCATGGTAAATAATCATTTATTTTATTTTTTATTTTTTATTTTTTTATTATTTAATTTTTAATAATTAAAATATTTTATATTTAATTATTTCAATAAAATATTTAATATGTAAAAAATTGTTAATACTATCATTTTAAATATTTTTATTTAATTATTTAACAAATATTCATTATAAATATTTAAAAATATTAATCCATCAAAAATAAATCTCTATTTCTCATTTACAATTTATTTATGTATTTATCAAAATTTGATGTGAATTCATAATTATATAAAATAATGCTTTGCATTTGGGTTTCACTTATACAAGCGTATTTACTCTTTTTACATTACAATATTTATTTAATTAAGAAATTTGAGCTAATTAATTAATTTCATAATTTATTTAGATTTGAATTATTTAAAAACGAAATTAATATTAAACTTTCAAATTTCAAAAAATTATTAATTTAATAATTTTAAAAAATATACTATATATTTATCTTACAAAATCTTAATATAGAAATAAATAAAAAGTGATTAATTTAATAATTTTAAAATGTAAGATCTTAATATAGAAATAAATAAAAAGTTATTAATTTAATAATTTTAAAATGTAAGATCTTGATATAGAAATAAATAAAAAGTTATTAATTTAATAATTTTAAAAAATATTCAATATATTTATTTTATAAAAAAAAAACATATTCAATGTTAAATTCAAACATAATTTTAACAAAATATTTTATTTTAAACTCTATCATAATTTTATAAAATATTTAATTTTAAATTCTATCATAATTTTAATAAAATATTTAATTTTAAACTCTATCATAATTTTAATAAAATATTTAATTTTAAATATAATAATTTTAATAAAATATTTAATGTGTTGTTTTTCTAAAATTAATGATCACATTAATTAGTCCATGGCAAATAATCATTTATTTTAATTTTTATATTTTTATTATTATTTTATTTTTAATAATAAAAATATTTTATATTTAATTATTTAAAAAAATATTGATTATAAATATTTAAAAATATTAATCCATCAAAAATAAGTCTATTTAATTTCATAAGTTAAATAAAATATAAAACTCTATTTTATCATTTACAATTTATTTGCATATTTGTGTATTGCAATATTATGTAAAAAAAAAGGGATTTCACAAGTTAAATAAAATATAAAACTCTATTTCATTATTTACAATTTATTTGTGTATTGCAATATTATGTAAAATAATGCTTTGTAAAATCAATTTCTATTTAATTTCACAAGTTAAATGAAATATAAAACTCTATTTCATCATTTACAATTTACTTATATATTTGTGTATTGCAATATTATGTAAAATAATACTTTGTAAATTCTAACATAATTTTAATAAAATATTTAATTTTAGATTCTAACATAATTTTAATAAAATATTTAATTTTAAATTTTATAATAATTTTAATAAAATATTTAATGTGTTGTTTTTCTAAAATTAGTGATCGCATTAATTAATCCATGGCAAATAATCATTTATTTTATTTTTTAAAATTTTATTATTATTTAATTTTTAATAATAAAAATATTTTATATTTAATTATTTAAAAAAATATTCATTATAAATATTTAAAAATATTAATCCATCGAAAATATGTCTATCTAATTTCACAAATTAAATAAAATATAAAACTCTATTTTATCATTTACAATTTATTTGTATATTGCAATATTATGTAAAAAAAAAGGATTTCACAAATTAAATAAAATATAAAACTCTATTTAATCATTTACTATTTATTTGTGTATTTATTTGTGTATTGCAATATTATGTAAAATAATGCTTTATAAAATAAATCTCTAATTTCAAAAGTAAAATAATACTTTGCATTTGGGATTCATTTATACTTATACCTATCTATTTACAATATTTATTTAATTAAAAAATTGAAGTATTAGACTTTCAAATTTTAAAAAATTATTAATTTAATAATTAAAAATATATACAATATATTTATTTTACAAAATTTTAATATAGAGAAAAATAAAAAGTTATTAATTTAGTAATTTTAAAAAAGATTCTATTCAATTTTAAATTCAATCATAATTTTAACAAAATATTTAATTTTAAATTCTATCCTAATTTTTAACAACAATATTTTATTTTAAATTTTTTCATAATTTTAATAAAATAAGCAATTTTAAATTCTAATCATTTTTAATAAACTATTTAATGTGTTGCTTTTCTAAAACTAGTGATTTTATCATTCTAAATATTTATATTTAATTATTTAAAAAAATCATTATAAATATTTAAAAATATTAATCTATCAAAAATAAATCTCTATTAATTTTATAAATTAAATAAATATAAACCTTTATTTAATTTTAAATTTTATCATAATTTTAACAAAATATTTGATTTTAAATTTTATCACAATTTTACCAAAATATTTAATTTTAAATTCTATCATAATTTTAACAAAAATATTTAATTTTAATTATTATAATTTTAATATAATATTTAATTTTAAATTCTAATTATTATAATTTTAATAAATATGTAATTTTAAATTCTACCGTAATTTTAATAAAATATTTAATTTTAAATTATATAATAATTTTGTTAAAATATTTAATGCGTTGTTTTTCTAAAACTATTGATAACATTTTAATTTATTAAGTTTAATAAAATATTAAATATATTTAATTTCCTAACAATATTGAAAATAATTGCCGCTTCGGCTTTCAGCAGCCTCGCTGCTCCTTCCTGTAGCTCGCATGGCTCCCTCCTTCGCCGATTTAGTTGCAGGAAGGTGTCCTCCTGAAGGCTCAGATCCAACGCCCTCTACTGGCTTTGCTGGCTCCTCGCCGCGAGCTTGCTCCTCTGCCCGGCAGAGCCCGTTCCGTGGAGTCACCTTCGATCTCCCTCAGCGTGCAGCAGCTCCTCCTCCGAGCTCGAGCGTAACGGACCGCCTTTGTGACGCAGGGCCCTCTCCAAACCACCTCGTGGTGCAAGAGGCTCCGTCCCTTGTTATCCCGGTCATCCAAGAAGCTCTAGACGATGAGGAACGCCTCTCCGAAACAGCTTTGGTGTGCAGGTTTAATGGCTTGTGGCCAAAGCTCGTAGATTTGCATTCTTGGACCTCCTCGGCTTGGTCTCTAAAGGAGGAAGCTCTAATTTGCCCTTGTGCAAGAGGATTTTTTATAGTCATTTTTGGATCTGCAGAAGATAGGGATCAGATCTTTAGATCTGGCCCCTGGTTTTGGGGCAGATCTGGTCTCTCCATTCAGCCCTGGACCTCCTCTTTTGATGCCTCTTCTGTTGTCATCGCCTCAGCTCTAGTCTGGGTTAGGTTGCCGAATCTGCCTCTCCACTTTTGGGGCCTTGCATCTCTGGAATCCATTGGCAATTCCCTTGGGAAATTTCATAGCCGAAGCCCAGAAACAGAATCCGCATTTACAACCTATGCTCGAATTTGCGTAGAGATGGACTTCAGTAAAGGGTTTCCAGCAGAAATCGTCCTTCAAGGTAAAGATAAGGCATGGACTCAGAAGTTAGACTATGAGCATATTAATTTTAGATGCAGAATTTGCTTTGAAACAGGGCATTTAGCCCAAAGCTGCAAAAAACTCTCAGAGAAGCATAAAGCACCCAAGTCCAAGCGAAAGCCAACTTGGTGGACTGGTGCGAAGCCAGTTCATCAGTTCATCTCGAAAGGGCCCGACCCCGATTCAGAAAGTGCCATTGAAGAACCATCTGAGCAGTCTACTCCCCTGCCGACCGATCAAGGAAATGTGGCGCCTCAACCGCCTGCTTCCCAAAGCTGGGCCGATCAAGCAGAAGAAGAAGAAGAATCCAATGCCTCACGCTCTCAAGAGCAGTCCAAGGAATGGACTAAAGTAGTGAAGAAGAAAAAGACAATCCATACAAGGCAACCAGTCCAGACACGAAGTCAAACTGGGTCTCTGAAATAAATCTGACAGTCATATTCAGCAAGCATTGTCTTTCAGGATCCGATGAGAAGCTCTATTTCTACTAGGTTTCTTTGTGTTTTAGTTCTCAGAACTCATTCAGTGATGAGGAAGTTATGTTCCTATCCAGAATTCTCAGATGTATCTTTTTGGGTGGCTCAGCCACAGTTTTATTAATATAAAACCTACCCGTTCTTGTCAAAAAAAAAAAAAAAAAAAATATTGAAAATAATTAATCGATGGTAAATAATCATTTATTTTATTTTCTATATTTTCTTATTATTTTATCTTTAATAATAAAAATATTTTATATTTAATTATTTTAATAAAATATTTAATATATAAAACAAATTGTTAATTTCATCATTTTAAATATTTTTATTTAATTATTTAAAAAATATTCATTACAAATATTTAAAATTATTAATCCACCAAAAAATAAATCTGTATTCAATTTCACAAGTTAAATACAATATAAATCTATATTTCATCATTTACAATGTATTTGTTTATGTACTTGCACATTTGTGTTTCACTTATTTACAATTTTTACATTACAATATTTATTAACTATTTACTTTCATAATTTATTTAGATTTCAATTATTTAAAAACAAATTTAATATTAAACTTTCAAATTTAAAAAAAAATATTAATTTAATAATTTTAAAAAATATAGCAAATATTTATCTTACAAAATCTTAATATAGAGATAAATAAAAAGTTATTAATTTAATAATTTTAAAAATATTCAATATATATATTTATAAAAAAACTATATTTAATGTTAAATTCAATCGTAATTTGAACAAAATATTTTATTTTTAAACTCTATTGTAATTTTTTAAAAATATTTAATTTTAATTATTAAGTTTAAAAAATATTTAATTTTAAATTTTATCATAATTTTAGTGATAACATTAATTAATCCATGGCAAATAATCATTTATTTTATTTTTTATATTTTTTTATTATTTTATTTTTAATAATAAAAAATATTTTATATTTAGTTATTTCAATAAAATATTTAATATATAAAAATTTTAATTTTATCATTTTAAATATTTTTATTTAATTATTTAAAAAATATTCATTATAAATATTTAAAAATATTAATCCATCAAAAATAAATTTCTATTTAATTTCACAGGTTAAATAAAATATAAAACTCTATTTCATCATTTACAATTTATTTGTGTATTGCAATATTATGTAAAATAATGCTTTGTAATTGGGATTCATTTATGCACATATATTTACACTTTTATGTTACAATATTTATTTAATTAAGAAATTTGAAGTGGTTATTTAATTTCATAATTTATTTAGATTTCAATTATTTTAAAAAAATGAATATTAAATTTTCAAATTTTAAAAAATTATTAATTTAATAATTTAAAAAATATATCATATATTTATTTTTTCAATTATTTAAAAAAAAAATATTAAATTTTCAAATTTAAAAAAATTATTAATTTAATAATTTAAAAAAATATATCATATATTTATTTTACAAAATCTTAATATAGAGATAAAATTTTCAAATTTAAAAAAATTATTAATTTAATAATTTAAAAAAATATATCATATATTTATTTTACAAAATCTTAATATAGAGATAAATAAAAAGTTATTAATTTAATAATTTTAAAAAAGATTCAGTATATTTATTTTATAAAAACAATTCTATTTAATTTTAAATTCAATCATAATTTTAACAAAACATTTAATTTTAAATTCTATCATAATTTTAAACAAAATATTTAAAATTATTAATTTAGTAATTTAATAATTTTAAAAAAGATTCAGTATATTTATTTTATAAAAAAAATTCTATTTAATTTTAAATTCAATCATAATTTTAACAAAATATTTTATTTTAAATTCTATCATAATTTTAACAAAATATTTAATTTTAAATTTTTATTTAATTTCATAAGTTAAATAAATATTTAATACCTTAACAATATTTAACAATAATCTCCGACACCCAAGAAAAGGAGCCTGGGGAAATCTCCGACCAACCTCGGTCTGAAGAGAATGACAAAAAGAAGGACGTAGAAGACGCCTTAGAAGACGGAGGAACTGAGTCAAGCAACTCCCAAATCACTCCTATAAAAGCCACTAAAGGAAGGAAGACCAAGAAAAAAGAAAGAGAGGAAAAAACATACTTGGATGTCCTACAAGGCTCCCAACAAATGCTCAAGGGAATGATAAACACCAGATCTACCAAAAAGCATAGCACGGCTCCAAAGGGAGCCACACCCCCCCAAGGGAAGCAATGAAATACATCTCCTGGAACTGTCGAGGACTCGGCAGCAAGCTAAAAATTGAAGCCCTAAAAGACATTGTGAAATTGTATACGCTCGAAGTTCTCATCCAAGAGACAAAGATGGAGGACACAGTGCTGCTCCATTCTTGCAAAGGGGTTTGGAGAAAAGGCCCTGCCAAAGCAATAAGTTCAAGAGGAGCCTCAGGAGGGATTGCCACCTTCTGGGACGACTCCAAGTTCGAGATAATATCCGAGGAATTCAACATGCATTGGCTCTTCACAAATTTTCTCCACAAAGACTTAGGAAACCACGTAAGTCTGTTTAATATTTATGTCCCGGCACTTCTTTCGGAAAAAAGTCCTGTTGGGGCTTCATAAAGTCCTTCCTTAGTTCGCAGAATCTAGAGAATGTAATCATTGCAGGTGACCTGAATCTAACGCTCGCTGCTGGAGAAAAGAAAGGTGGCTCCATTGTGAGAGACCCCGCAAGAGAATGGGTGGAGGATATCATTCTAGACTGGGATCTAGAAGACATCAAGCCCTCTCAGGGGAAGTTCACTTGGTCTAACAAGCGATTGGGCCCTGGACATATAGCTGCCAGGCTTGACAGAATCCTACTTCAGTCCTCTTTCCTAACCTTCGGCCTCTCTACCTCCTCCAAAATCTTGCCTTTCTACGCTTCTGATCATAAACCCATCCTCCTTGAATTAACCTCTGACATTAATCTAGGTCCGATCCCTTTCAGATTCAATCCTCTGTGGATCCAGCATGATGATTTCCATAATCTAGTCTCCTCTGCCTAGAACACTCGAGTCAGTGGCTCTCCATTCTTTGTGTGGGAAGAAAAGCTTAGAATTCTTAAAAAGGCTCTAAAATTCTGGTCCAAGTCTCTCCAAACCCCTATCTCCCGTAGGACTGAAGTGCAAGAAGCCCTTGAGGCCCATCAACTTACCCTGGAATCTTCCGAAGTCACCAATACTCTTCTTTCCATAGAAGCTGATCTCCAAAAAGAGTTCCACAGAGCTTGCAGATTGGAAGAGGAGCAGTGGAGGCTTAAGTCCCGAAGCCTGTGGTTGCATGCAGGTGACAAAAACACGAGCTTCTTCCACAAGCAAGCTGAAGCTAGGAAAAATTTCAAGACGGTTAAAGAAATCCAGCACCAAGACCAAATGATCACTGATTTTAAAGGAATAAAGACTGCAGCCCATTCCTTCTTTCAAGATCTGTACACTGCCCCGGAAGATAACCCGCTAGATGCATCCTCTTACCCCCTTAATATGATCCCCCATCTCGTCAACGAAGAGGACAACATAAAACTGACTGCTACAATCAGCATGAATGAAGTCAAAAGAGCCCTTGATCTAATGGAGGTAGACAAGGCTCCTGGGCTTGATGGATTCACTGCCAGATTCTACAAGACCTGTTGGGACACCATCAAAGGAGACCTGCTCAAATGGAAAGGAAATCACAGAATTGTACCACGTTGGGCGGCAGTACCAATTCAGCGTTTTTAGCTCTAATTCCAAAAGAAAAACGTGCTGCTCAGTTTAGCAGATTCAGGCCAATATTGCTTTGCAATACTGGCTACAAAATAATTTCCAAGGTGATAGCAATGATGCTTAAAAAAGTGCTACCAAACATCATTCCTAAGAATCAAGGGGGGTTTATCAAAGGCCGGCAGATTTTGGACAATTTGGTGTTGGTCCAAGAGGCCATTCATTCTAGCACTCAAAGGAAAGAAAAAGGAATGGTGATTAAGTTAGATTTGGCCAACGCCTTCGACAGAGTTAGACACGAGTATCTAGCCATGGTCATGAAGAAGATGGGCTTCTCACATAAATTTACATTGTGGGTGAAAGCATGCATAGAATCCCCATGGATCACCCCGCTGGTGAATGGAAGATCTACGAAGTTCTTCCAAGCCTCGAGAGGGCTGAGGCAAGGGTGCCCCTTGTCACCCCTCCTCTTTGCCATCCAAGCCTCGGTGCTTAGCTTCCAGCTAGACAATTGCCTTCAAAATCAATCCCTGTCTAGCCTCAGAATGGTCCTCAATGTTGAAGACATTAATCACGCCCAATTTGCAGACGACACCCTGCTTCTGGGAGGAGCAAGTGTGAATACTGCAAGAAATTTCAAGCGAGAGTTAGACATTTATAAAAAAATCTCAGGCAGCAAGATAAACTACCAAAAAAGCAGGATCTATGGCTGGAACTACTCCAACCAAGAGATTGTTGCACTTGCTAGATTTCTTGACATGGAAGGATCAATCGATTGGGACTCCTTCAAATATTTGGGAATTCCCATCTTCAATAAAAAACCAAAAGCTGCTCATTGGACCCCGATTCTTGACAAAATGAAAAGCAAAATTCAAGCCTGGGGAGCCAAGTGGTTAAATACTGCAGGAAAGACAGTGTTGATGAAGTCGGTTCTAATTAGCCTTCCCATCTATCAAAATTATATTTTGTTGGCCCCGAAATCCTTCATCCACAAGATGGACGAGCTGCTGAGAAGATTCCTTTGGGAAGGGGGAAAGCAAAACAAAAGAAAGTTGCATTTGGTAAGCTGGGACAAAGTAAAAATACCTACTCTAGAAGGAGGTCTTCAATTCAGGGACATCGCCACACAAAACTTGGCACTTGGATCCAAGATCCTATGGAATATAATCTCAGGGAAGCCCTCCTGGAGCAAGACTGTTGTGGAAGAAGTATTTTCAACGGCAGCGCTCAAGATGCTTAGATCTCCCCCCGAGAGTAAAGAAAGGATCACCTATCTTCATGCTATGTATTAGAGCTCTGGACTCCTTCAAAGAAAAACTGTATTAGATCCCGGGTAATGGCAAATCGATAAGAATCTGGACGAATTAGATCCTTGGAGACCCACCCCTGAATCAAGTTGGAGAGCTGGTTAATATTAAGAACTGGATGCAAAGCAGGAATCTTAATACTCTATGGGACATTTCTAGATGGGGAAATGATGAAGATAGAAGCTGGGAGTCTTGGGATCTTGGTGATTATCCTGCAAATTTGGAAGATGAATCCAGAAGGCTTGTTGTCCAGCTTCAAGGCAAGACTCCTTCAAAAGCTTCAGCCAAAGATAAAAGAGGATGGGGCGACAAAGGCAAGTATTCAGCAACAGAAGGATATAAATTTCTGCAAGCGATACCCACTACCCAGCTAGATCCTTCCCCTTGGAAATACCTGTGGAACTTCAGCTCCATTCCAAAGGTGGATTTCTTCACCTGAACGTTAGCTAACGAAAGCGTCCTAACCTGTGATAATCTCCGGCGGAGAGGGTGGGAAGGCCCCTATAGATGCCCTCTGTGCCTAGTTAAAGAGGAAACTACAAACCATCTATTCCTTCCCCTTTGCTAAAAATACTTGGAGCAAAGTTCTGAAGCTGAGGCAGAATAGATTCAATATGCCTCCCAACATTCAGGTAATGCTTAAAAACTGGATCACCTTTTCCCCTTTCAATCTCATTAAAAAAGAGCTATTGAAAACTGCTTGGATATGGATCCCTAGATTTGCCTGCTGGAAAATCTGGCTTGAAAGGAATAGAAGAATCTTCAGAAATGAAAGTTACAGCCCAATAAAGGTAGCTATAAAAGCTAGGGCCATGTTGAGCGAAGCTTTGGAAACTAAAATCAACCTTCACAACACTAAAGCTCTTGAAGCTGAAGAAAAACAGTGGCTGCAAGCTCTCATCCCAAATTTTAAGCAAAGCTTGTCCAACAACCCTCCTCAAACTGCAGCATGGGAAATCTGTCTTGACGAACATGAGTTCATCAAGTGGAGGTCTTCACTGGAAGAATACTGCCTATACTTCGACGAAGCCTCCAAAGGGAATCCCGGGGCAGCTGGGGGACGGGGG
This sequence comes from Larix kaempferi, assembly GCA_027924585.1. NCBI lineage: Eukaryota > Viridiplantae > Streptophyta > Pinopsida > Pinales > Pinaceae > Larix > Larix kaempferi. Next base: position 9,695,286 of record BSBM01000893.1, read on the forward strand.
GTGCTACTAAGTCCGAACGATTCTCTATCAATGAGATATGCCTGGGGTCTTGGCCAGGATTCCAACAATAGAGCAAAAGCTCTCACTCTCTGGCAGGGCCTCTTACTAGCTAGAAACAGAAATATCAGGTCTTTGGTGGTCTTTGGAGACTCCAGGATCATTCTTCAAGCTGTGATCTCAAACAAGAAGCCGACACGGAAGAAAATTAAAATATTGGTCTCCAACTTCCAAAAAATTCGAATCTTCCATGTCTTAAGAATGCTAAATGTACTGGCTGACACGGAAGCCAACAACGGTTCGCTTCTAGGCAAAAGTGTCCTCATTAAAGATGGGATTGTCTCTACATGCAATATTCCTTAAGACAAGTGGAGACTCCTGCTGGCCTACCCAGCGAAATTCCCGTGGCTCTGTCTTCAGGCCTGTCAAAGGAATCAAATCCGATCCCACATCTTACAATTCTCGGGTAGAGGCTCCATCATTTCGTTTCACATGCTGGTCACCTCTCCATCAGCACTTCAGTCCTCCCTTCTCATTAAGCAGAAAGTTCATGACTGCTCTCTCTTTAAAGGCTTAGACCGGGGCAGCTCATAGCCCGATCTGATCCCCTCTCTCTACTATGAGCGAGGAGCTTACTGTTGCCAAGGAGGAACAAGACGATGGAGAATATGAGGCGCAGCTCAAAATTCAGGCATTCACCAATGGGATTTTGGTAGCAGGATATGCTCTCCAAAATTTATAGTATCAAGCTTGACGAAGACTAAGGGTCGTTCCACTCCATCCTTTTCGCCACATCTCTGTCACTGTAGGCTTCTTCCTATTCTTTCAGTTACCTATGCAAGTGCAATCTGGATTTTTTGTTTTTATGTCCAATTCTTTGAAGATTGCCATGTTGTCTCGTTGAGACGTTCTCCTTCAGTGTCAAAGCACCCAACAGCTTCTTTGTCGGTTCTTAATTCCAAATCTCCATAACCATTACTGTAAAAAAAAAAACAATATTTAACAATAATTAATCCATGGAAAATAATCATTTATTTTATTTTTTATATGTTTTATTATTTAATTTTTAATAATATAAATATTTTATATTTAATTATTTCAATAAAATGTTATTATATAAAAAATGTTAATTTTATCATTCTAAATATTTATATTTAATTATTTAAAAAAAAACATCTATTATAAATATTTAAAAATATTAATCCATCAAAAATAGATCTATATTTAATTTCATAAGTTAAATAAAATATAAATCTTTATTTAATTTCATAAGTTAAATAAAATATAAATCTCTATTTAATTTCATAAGTTAAATAAAATATAAATCTCTATTTAATTTCATAAGTTAAATAAAATATAAATCTCTATTTAATTTCATAAGTTAAATAAAATATAAATCTCTATTTAATTTCACAGGTTAAATAAAATATTTGAAATTTTTTTTATAAAATTTGATTTCATTATTACTAAAAACATAATTATTTACAGTTATAATTAAATATTTTAAATTTTTTTATAAAATTTGATTTCATAATTACTAAATACATAATTTTTAAAAACATTAAATTTATTATTAATCCATCAAAAATAAATCTCTATTTAATTCTATAAATGAAATAAAATATAAATTTTTATTTAATTTCATAAGTTAAATAAAATATAAATCTCTATTTAATTTCACAAGTTAAATAAAATATTTAAATTTACAGTTCTAATGAAATATTTTAATTTTTTTATAAAATTTGATTTCCTAATTAGTAAATACATAATTTTTAAAAACATTGTATTTTAATTTTTTTTATAAAATTTGATTTCATAGTTACTAAATACATAATTTTAGAAAACATTAAATTTATTATTTATCTATAAAAATAAATTTCTATTTAATTTCATAATTTAAATAAAATATAAATTTGTATTTATTTTCACAAATTAAATAAAATATCCAAAATATTTAAATTTACAGTTATAATGAAATATTTTAAATTTCTTATAAAATTTGATTCCATAGTTACTAAATACATAATTTTTAAAAACATTAAATTTATTTATAATTAAATATTTTAATTTTCTTATATAAAATTTTGATTTCAGAGTTACTAAATTAAAAAAATTTAAAAACATCAAATTTATTTATCCCATTGATTTATTAAAACAATAATAAAAAACATAAAAATTATATATTTATTTCTTTAAAAGTAACATTTTTTAATCAAATATTTTTAATTATTTTAAAAGCATATTCATATATCTATTTATTTATTATTTGATTTCATAGTTTTAATAAATTATATATTTATTTCTTTAAAATATATTTAAAAGTAACATTTTTTAATAAATTATTTTTAATTATTTTAAAAAAATATTCATATATTTATTTATTTATTATTTGATTTTATAGTTTTAATACATTAGTTATTAATTTAATATTCAATATGATGATTTATTTATTATTTGATTTTATAGTTTTAATACATTATTTATTAATATAATATTCAATATGATGATGATAGTTGTTATTAGTAAAAATAATTTAATATTCAATATGATAATGATAGTTGTTATTAGTAATGAGACCATAGTTTTCTTTATAATTTTATTTTATTGTTTGAAAAGCTTTAAGAAAAACAATTTTAAATAAAATTCAATATGATGATGATATTCAACATTTACTTTGTAGTTTTGATATACTTTGTAATTTTGATAGGTTAAAAAGTTAAAAAAAAATTATTGAAACAAATATTTTGAAATTGAGATATAATATGAGTGTACCATACTTTAAAGAATGTGTTTTTATCCTCAATACTCATATCCTTTTAAACCACTATATTTAAGGCCATGTTTCATTATGAAACTATATTATTTTTTTTATTTATACCAATTAAAAGAGATATACTTTTGATCATCTATATTAGGGTTAATAACTTCCTTATAATATCTTAATTTTCTTTTAACCCTTTATCCCGACTAACTTCACTCGTTTCTCGATCATGAGATCCATTTCCATTGGGTCAGCTTGATTTCCCAATTGCTTTTGTGATCAATAATTAACTTCGCTCTTTTCTCGATAACCCTAGAGCATTAATAGCAAGCCACTTTTGAAAAATATCTCATATTCAAAGAGCTCAACAAAACTACTGAAAAATTATCAAAAGAAGCCTTAGATTTGTATCTAAATCATTGTAAATTGTCTGAAAATCATCTAGGAGCTGTGCAAGTCATGATGAACTCTACAATAACATATTTCTTATTCACCCATATATATATATATATATATATCAAATGGATGAAATGCGAAGCTCCAATTATGTATGATTAACATAAGGAAATAGCAAGCCACTTTTGAAAAATATCTCATATTCTAAGAGCTCAACAAAACTACTGAGAAATTATCAAAAGAAGCCATAGATTTGTAAATCATTGTAAACTGTCTGAAAATCATCTAGGAGTTGTGCAAGTCATGATGAACTCTACAATAACATATTTCTTATGATATTGTAATACTACAACTTTTATTGAGAAAATACAAATATTAAAACAGTTAGTAGGCTATTATGGTCGATATGTAATGTAATTAGATTGCGGTTAAAAAAAACATTACAAATTTTAGTAGGCTGTTATGATCGATATGTAATGTAAATTGCGGTTAAATAAAACATTACAAAAAAAATTTAATTCTTTTGGAAAAATATTATTTTCATAATTTTAAAAATATTTTTTATAATTTTCTTAGTAATAGTTAATGTTTATATTAAATTTCATTGTTTTCATAAAAGAAAATTTATCTTCAACTACACTGTTTTATTTAATTATTTCAATAAAAGATTATTATATTTTACCTCTCAAATATTTTTTTAACCTTTTATTTTAATTTCTAATTATTTTAATATAAAATTATTTATTTCTTAATTTTCATAAATCAATTTTTGCATTGAAGTATTACGTTTTATTTTAAATTTTTATTATTATTAAATAAAATTATTTATTTCATAATTTTCAAAATGTATTTATGTCATTCAATTATTAAAAAATAATACTTTAAATTATTTAATAAAAATTATTATTTTTAAATAAAATTATTTTTTCAGAATTTTCAAAATGTATTTATGTAATTTAATTATTAAAAAAATAATGTTTTAAATTATTTAATAAAAATGTATATATATTAAAAATTCAAAATATACATGAGCATGGTTTCATATTCAATTCAATTTTATTTAATAATTTAATGACTTTATTTATTATATGTGAGCATAATTTCAAATTCATTTAATTTTTTAATAAAATTTTATTATATTAAATAAAAAAATTTATAATAAAAAACTTTATGCTTGTGTTAAAGATTTAAGTCAAACTATTTTAATAAATTATTTATTATATTAAATAATTTTATTTTAATAAATTATTTATTATATTAAATAATCTTATTTTAATAAATTATTTATTATATTAAATAATCTTATTTTATTTGAAAAAAACTCTATATTTATGTTAAAGATTAAGTCAAACTATACACGAGCAAAATTTAAAGTACATTACATTTTAGTTAATAATTTATTTATTATATTAAATAAATTTATTTTTAAGAAAATATTTATATTTATATTTCCCGATACATGTTACAAACAATCCATAAAGATTAGATTCTTATTTTCAAAACATCAAAAAATTGAAAAATGAGTTAAATACAAATTTCATTAAAAATACATCTATTTCATCCATAAAGATTAGATTCTTATTTTCAAAACATCAAAAAATTGAAAAATGAGTTAAATACAAATTTCATTAAAAATACATCTATTTCTAAAAGCAAATGATTCAGAAATAAAGCAAATAATTCATTGATTCATTATATTTTTGAAAACATCATCAAATTGAAAAATGAGTTAAATACAAATCTCATTAAAAAAACATTTATCTCCAAAAACAAAAACAAATGATTTACTGATTTATTATATTCCTTAGAACACTACCTAACTTATTCCATTCCTTTTTTAAGACATCATTTCAAGTAATAATAATATTATATCCCTTGCAAAGAATACTACCTAATTTATTCCCAACTCCTTTTTTAAAACATCATCTCACGTAATAAAAAATTTAAGACATCATCTCATTTAATAATTTTATTAGATAAAGAAAAGCAAAGAAAATAATTTATTCCCAACTCCTTTTTTAAAACATCATCTCAAGTAATAAAAAATTTAAGACATCATCTCATTTAATAATTTTATTAGATAAAGAGAAGCAAAGAAAATGTATTCATTATCTCCCTTGCAAAGAACACTACCTAACTTATTCCAACTCCTTTTTTAAGACATCATCTCAAGTAATAATTTTATTAGATAAAGATGAGCAAAGAAAAATTATTGTTTCCAAAACACTTTTTGCCCATTCCAGTTTTCTAACCATCGTCCCAAATTGTACAACACTATACCATACGAGTACAACACTATATAAAGTCCATAGATATCATGGCATACTCATTTATCATCATCTGGTCTTGACACTGAATTTATTGTGTTTCAGTTATGTGTTTATAGATTCGAGTATTAATTTCATAGTGCAATTTTGAGTAGCCTTATGTTTTCCATTGTTTAGTTCCTTTAAAGAATTCGTTTAGAATGCAGGAATGTTTGCCATGGTCGTTTAGAATGCAGGAATGTTTGCCATGGTTACGAAAATTTAACATTGCATCCTGAAGAAAGAGGTACCCCGACCTAGCACTCCACTCCTCACAGACCCTTGCTTCGGATTGCCACAAAGTCATGCATGAGATTGGTTTTCAAAGGCCTCTCGGCTTTTCCAATCAATGACCATCGCATTGCCACATAGGTCATGCATGAGATTGGTTTTCAAAGGCGTCTTGGCTTTTCCAATCAATGACCATCTCCCCAGAGTGCCTTAAAGAGCCAAGCAATATCTTATCTTGCCGTATAGACAAGAATGGATTAGGGCATTAGAGAGTACGTCTACAGATTCTACATCAAGGTGACTGGATCACCAAATGTGTAACTTGCCAAAGATGCACCTCATTTTTTGAGGCCATTTCACTTACTTTTGTTGTATTCATTTGTTGGACATTAGGGCATTAGAGAGTACATCTACAGATTCTACATCAAGGTGACTGGATCACCAAATGTGTTACTTGCCAAAGATGCACCTCATTTTTTGAGGCCATTTCACACCTCATTTTTTGAGGCCATTTCACTGGCACCTCATTTTTTGAGGCCATTTCACCTCATTTTTTAAGGCCATTTCACTTACTTTTGTTGTATTCATTTGTTGGACATTAATAAAATCATCTCATCTCATCTTACATAAGCAACTTTGCCCTGCATCCTCACCCAAAACAACTTCAACTTCTGCCACTAAAACAACATCATCCACTTTTCTTCATCTATTAGATGCACAGATCTAATCAAGAGTAATGGGTGTGCTCTCCTGCTTATCCCAAAATAGAACAACTTCCCCTTTACGCCAGTAAAATATGTTGAGAATTGTGGTTTCATTACCCTGTATACTGTTCAAACTTCAAACACATTCCACAAACTAAGTTTGTATGCTCATAATACCATAATATGACTTGCTGACTTTAGATACCTTAACTGCAGAAGACTGGTGTAAGAACAAGCCTGCTCTTAATTCAAGAGAAGGCACGACTTTGATATTGAATAGATCCGAAGCAGATGTAACAAAGGCATCCTGCGTAGCCCTGACACTATTCCAAAAAGGAAGAAAAAGTTCTAAAATTACGCACCGCAGATCAGGTCAAAACATGACATAAGAAAGCACCTTTAGCACTAATAAATATTTATTATTTATTAGGGCAGCCCCAAGCCGTTATGGGCATGAAATGGCCCCTTAAATTAGGGATTCAGCACACAAGTCAGCCTAGCACTAAAATTTTGCACGTGTTAACTAATAAGTGCCTTTCTACTGGTGTAAAAAGAGTATTCTTCTTCTCATACCAAAAACAACTTTCTTTGCTATCAGAGACTTCCTATAAAACAACTTAGAATTCTCCCTTCTGTTGTTATGAACGCATCATAAAAGAGAGCTAAAGAATACAATCTAGAATTCTCCCTTTTGTTGTTATGAATTTATCATAAATCCCCAGATCATCGTTATTTGGATTGCAATTTATCCAAAACTCCATATGTGTAGCATACGTCAAGGATATACCCCTGTTGGAGTGAATATAAAGTCTTTTCCGCTATCCTGACAGTCTTGATCAGGACAAGAAGAGTGTTCATCAACTCTTACCACCCAATTGACTTCAACTAGTCCACGATAATACCTTGCCTTTGCATTCAAGGAAAACTTGACATGAAGAATTTCACAACCAAGCTTCTGAATAAAAAAAACCAAAGGTAATCCCAAATTTCCATAGGATGTAGATCTGGCTGTGAACAATGGCTCCATGTGGGGACAGCATTCCCTTATGGAATGTTGAGAACAGCATTCCCTTATGGCATGTTGAGAACCTCAGATCTTTGGTCAACAAAACCGATTGTACTTGCAGCCTCTGATAGCCTTACAAAATTCAAACTATATCATGAAACTTCAACCTGTCTATTTCAACATATAGGGAGTTACTTACAGTAACTGAGTGAAGTGGGTTGAATCAATCAAGGGAATAGCAGCAGCAGGGGTCCCCTATTAGGAGTAAACATACCGAGGGCTTCCCAACACGATTTCATCATACAATAACTGTGAACTCACACGAATGGGGTGACTCACACTCATGAGTCAAGCATAACTCCTGCATGGCCAGACTACACATGGATGGGGCTAGCAGTGATTAGTGCCACCGTGCTAATTATGTGGCCAGGGATGGAGCCTACCTTAATCCTTATTGTTAACCTAGTTAGCCAAGATACATGAAGTAAATCCTTGCCTTGGACGTCAGCCCTCCTACCTGTATAGTATGTTTTTTTAATTGAACTTTCAAATCAGAATCAAGTTGCACATCCCTCGGTCTACCAATTATTGGGTGGTTGGGTTGGGATCCAGGCAACAGAGATGACAGCAAGATAGGTACCCCAACTGAGGTGGGTGATTCATCCAGGATAAGGGAAGCGAGGGCCAAAATATATGCAGCTTGTTCCATTACCAGGTGGGGTGAATATAGAAATATATGTATATTTTTCATTATTTATTTATGGTGATTAGGGCCCTACTTCCACTTCTATGGTGAACTAATTCTTGGCTTCGCTCTATGACTAATGATATAGTGGATGCAACAGATTGGAAAGGTTCTGCATTCCTGTCATATGTACTTTCTTTAATGCCGGCCACGTAATCATTAACCCATTGCCCGAACAACACCGTACCCATGAAGTGGATTCAAGTGCTTGAATTGATTTGCCAACAACAATGCACAAAACACAAACAAATGACCCTAGCCTACTGTGTGATGGTTTTTTATAGACTATTTAGTAATCCATCCAATAAGCATTCTTTGATCAATTACGACAGGGATTGTCATCCCACAAATTCGCCTACTTATAGATTGAGATCTTATCAATATGTTAGATATTCTCTACGCCTTCGTATTTGTGTATTCCAATCTCAACCCTTCTTCCTACCCATGATCATCCAAGCCCACTGCTAACGATGCCAGCGCATTCTTTTCTCAAAATGTGCTTTCCCAGCGATCATGAAGACAAACCCACTCATTACTATATATGTTATTAGTTGTCCTCATTCTATGATCCTACGAGCGATAGGTTTGACTCTAATGTATAACTTAATGAACCTGCTTTCGGTTGGTTTATCATGAAACAAACCTACTTCCCATTTGTATGGTTGGAACCATTCTTCCGTCCATCCTATTCGCGAAAACCAAATGGTGTAACAAACCAATGGATATTTTTAAGGAATATCATTTCCATTCCTATCCGAGTATAATTGGGGAAGAGAATAATCAATTAATTTATTTGTTTTGAGTTGTTCGTTGAAAGATGATCTTCTTATATATATATGCCAAGAAGCAACCAACAGGGAGTGATGCGTAGCTTCTTTCTGGAATAGGAAACGCACCGGGGTCATAATTTCCCCTAATGAAATAAAACCAAATCAAAAGCTCAATGAACTTAACCAACTAGAAACAAATGCCTAGTACATCATTAGTACTAAGCCAATCCGTCATACTTTCTGTTGTTGAATAACAGACAAATAGTGGGTGGATCAGTAAACCTACCCCACATGAGCCCTCATAGTATAAAGGACACTACAGAAGTAAGGGTGTTGGGCATATTTATTGAGTTGAATATGGTCGCTTGCGGGATCCACCATTTCATCGTAGGAAGGAGTTACTTCCCCTCACTGCTAACGAGAGAAGGAAAATTCCAGCAAAAATTCCCACCTTGAGGGAGAGAAGGCAAGGAAATAAGAAAGGGTAAGGAAAATTCCAGCAAAAATTCCCACCTTCGAGGGAGAGAAGGCAAGGAAATAAGAAAGGGTAGGGCCTCTATATTTCTTCACCTCAAAGCTGTAGCTCAAGACCTTTCAGAACCTAGTATTATAGGTCTTTATCTTAGGTAAGGTCCTGAAGGTCCTTAAAGAAAGCCTAAGCTATCTCTTTGAGGGAAACAAACAAAAGGCATAAGTGGAGAATAAATATAAGGCATAAGATTAGAGTCAAGTCCAAGATCTCTCTCAAAGTCTTACTTTATTAAGAATTAAGTTGATCGTGATGGAGCATAAGAAAGTACAGGACATTTCCTTCTATCTCACTTAGCTACCGAATCAATAAAAGACGTTAGTTATACCAATGTTACAAATATCGACGCAGCGCGGAAATCGACAGGGTCCAGGAAACATCGTTTCGGGATATCTCGGCAGAACATCGGCAAAAAGTCGGCAAACTTAAAAAACACAAAAATATTCATTTTTTTTCAATTTTTTAAACATCTAAAGCAACAATAACATCAAATAAACACATTGCCACATGAATATGGAAATAAAACCCATATATAAGATATATAAGATGTCTAGAGATACATCACACATCAAAATGGATCATGTGTCCTACTCCTGAATAAAACCATTGGACAGTGAATTACAATGAATGCAATACATGTGTTCTAACCATTTTCTAAACATCTGCAACACATGTTTTGTGACCGTTATGAAAATACTCTATCAGACAAGTATCAAAAACTAGAATAAGTGGAGTAAATAATAAATATTATTCAACCACTGTCCAAAAACAAAGTTTAAACCCATAATTTCAATATTATAATATTTAAATCATGATAATATTTGAATTAAACTTATGATAGTATTTAAACTTTACAAATTAGGAAATTATAATATTAGTCAGAAAGCAAAGCTTAAAAATTCAGCAAAGTTTAAAGTTTAAACCCAAAACCCAAATTAGTTGGCAATTTAGTAAGCAACACACATCCGGAATCTTAGTTACAGTCGAGGGCGTCGGGAGAAGACGGAGCATAGACTCAGACCGGCGGCACGCGACTAGCAAATTCGCGACCCAAATCTCAGTTCCGATCGAGGGCGTTGGGTGAAGGCCAAGCACAAACTCAAATTGGCGGCACGGGGGCATCGCGACATGCGAATTTGTGACTGCGGCACCAAGAATTTTCGCGTTCCTCAGTCGAAGTACGAACAGAAAAAGCGGGCTCATGCGTTAGGGCTCCATTAAATTCGGCGAATCTCACCAATAAATTCGTCGTCCGATAAAATCCACTGAATTTCGATTTTGAAGCTTCAAAATCGGCGAATGTGGTGACGGGAGCGAAATGATGTGGAAACTCCTCCTTGGGAAAAATCAAACCCACCCTAATCTCCTTGGCTCTCCTCTCCACGGCTGTAGCAAGCAAATGAGCCCGAACAAAATGCTCCCGCGAGCTTTAAAAGTCAAAAACGGGCTTTTTTAACCCTGTCCCAAAAATCGCAAGTCGACGGCAATATCTCGGCGATTTTTCTGGCAAATATCGGCGATTTTTCGGGTAAATATCGGTGCAATTTTTTGGCCGATTTTTCCTTGAAAAATCAGAACCTCCAAAAAATCGCGATTTTCCGGTGTAGCGCGAAAAACTGGCCGATATTTGTAACACTAAGTTATACACTTCATTACATAGGTCATGACATGGCCATGTTTGGAAAGGGATATTGAATCAATTCAGATATTTATACCCTCAATCGTGAGACGGTCAGGGACCTTTCTTTCAGAAATACTGGGAAATACTAACAAGATCATTTTCCTAATGTATATCAAAGAGAATAAATATAAGGCATAAGATTAGAGTCAAGTCCAAGATCTCTCTCAAAGTTTTACTTTATTAAGAATTAAGTCAATCGTGATGTAGCATGAGAAAGTACAAGACATTTCCTTCTATCTCACTTAGCTACCGAATCAATAAAAGACGTTAGTTATACACTTCATTACATAAGTCATGACATGGCCATGTTTGGAAAGGGATATTGAATCAATTCAGCGATTTATCCACTCAATCGTGAGAAGGTCAGGGACCTTTCTTTCGAAAATACTGGGAAATACTAACAAGATCATTTTCTCGATGTGATGTACTTACTTATCTCCTTAGCTTGGCCTTATTATATCATGTCATCTTTAGTCCAAAGTAATAGGACAATATTGTAGGTAAATACTTCAATTTAAGTAAGCTATGGAGGTTTTCTCTCTATTTATTATATCTCTAGTTACCAAAATGATACAAGTCAATACGCTTGAAAGAAAGCAACACGAGTTGTTAAATATTAGGAGTTATTCTCTTTATTCTATCTCTAGTTACCGAAATTATACGAATCAATGGACTTGTTATCACACAACTTGTAGTTGTCCCTAATGGTATCCCATCCGGGATGGTAGAGGAGATAGACAACTAAAGAGGTGACCCAAGAGGTGCCACGGTTCCCAATGCAAGATGGGAGTCACATCAACCGAGGCACTCTTCACTTTAGATCAAGATGAATCAAGACCTAGGGGGAGACCCTACAACTTTCCCCAAAACAAGGAATGATACCCCCAAGGCAGAACTTCACAAAGTGAGATACTAGGTAAGGGTTTCAAGGTGTGCTCTTTCCAAATCAAGCGGGATCACAACTACCCATGTCCTGGAAGTGGGAAAACTCAATCACCCAAGAAGTGCGACTTTGCCCAAGGAGGGTTAAAAGTATGGAAAGGTGTGTCAAATCAAGTCCAATGGCCACCAAATTATAGATCCAAGTAGTTTAGGCAATGATCAATGTGGATCTTGAAAATTAAGGGGATCCAATGGCTAGATCTCCATAGATCTGAGATTGAACATGTATCACCAAATTTGACCCAAGTGGGGCACAACCCTCAAAATGAGGAATGGGGCCCACAAGGCAAAAATCAAAGAAGTGACACACTAGGGGTAGGTTATCAAGTGAGGAGAGTATGAATCAAGTGGGATCTCACCTACCCATGTCTTGGAACCAACCAAACTAGCTTCTCCCAAGTGGTGCGATTTTGCTCAAGGAGGGCTAAGTGCCTTGAAAAGTGTGTCAAATGGAACCCAATCACCACCAAACTATAGATTCGAATTGCCGTGGATACTATAGAGGTGGGTTTTCAATATCTTTTCAAGAGCTCGACTAGATCCAAGTAGATCTAAGAAAAACCAAAATGAGGGTTTTAAATTTTAAGGGTTTATGACCAATGAAGAAGAAATGGATGGATCCAAGCACATACCTTGTAGACTTACCTCAATTGCTTATGGCCACCTTGCAAATTGATAGCATTCTCCTATGTGTATATTCAAGAGTGAAATTTTTTTGCTCCAAGCCAAAACGTCCTCCTCAAAGATGCCAAATCGTCCTCCTCCTACAAGACAAGATCAAGTGAAACAAGCCAAGTAAGATGATTATGAAAATGATAGAAAGGTGTAATAGAAAGCATCAACTATGTCACAAAGATACAACAATGATACTCCCTGTCACCAAGATCAACCCAAGAGAGAATATGTGGATCCCTCCAACAATAACCCTCAAGAAATCATCCTCCTCTCCACCAATTCGGCCTCCCTGCAAGAAAACAAGATGTAGCTCCAAAACCCACAATGATACATAAAAGAGATACTGTATACTCAAGATGCAAGAGAATCCATAAGACAAGAGAAATATGCTCCACAAAGAAGTGTTCTATTCCAATATTCCAGAGCTCCAAAGGTGAGCTATACAATGAGAAGCTCTCTCCTTAAATAGGATGGAGAGAGGCCATAATCCTAACCACTTTTTGAAAGAGTGGCTAAGATTAAAAGATCAAATGATCTAATCAATGGTTGAGATGAGCTCAACAATATAATACATGGATCAATAATAAAATATAACAATAAGTGGACAAATTCACCCTAGGAGAGGGGATCCCACCAAATCATGATGACAAAATAATAAATCTAACTTATGGTGGGTCCAAGGGGTAATTTTAGACACCCTTGGTCAATCCCCATAACACAATATCAATATAATAATCATCAAAGTACCAAATCGTGCCTCTATGGACAAATCGTGGGCCTTAGGAGGCTCCAAAAATCATCAGAAAGTGCCATAAGTGATGGATGTGGGTCCCAATGAAGCTGAAACTGCTGGAGGTGTGGAAGACATCCCACTCATCATCACTGATCACCCCATGCCAAAACTTTGCCTCAGTAGCCCAAATCGAATTCTTCTGTAGCCATTTTTACCATTTATGGACTGCCTCGAGAAGTGTGAAACTGTCCAAACTGCCTCCTGGAGTGCCTGCGCTGTCAAGGTGAGCTCACCAATGAGTCTGGGAGGGGGGTAATATGGAAATAACAAGTGGCTGGACCACCCCCTCCATGCATAGCGCCCTAGGTGAACCAAGTGAATCCCATCACTGCTCTGACAAGGTCTCCAACAGACCAAAACTGCATTAGGATAGCCTGTTGAGGCTCCATCATCACTGTAACTGCTCGGAACTGAAAATAGACTGTCTCATTGGACTCAAAAGGTCCAAATCCATCTAAGGTGTGTACTCATACACCATATAAACCTCTGCATGGTCAAAAATAAATGCTCATCATATCCGGCAGACCAAATAATAATAATCTGTAAAACTGCTGAACAAGCACAAATCATCATCATAAGTCTGAAACCACTGCATAAGCCCACCATGGTGACCTGTACCAGACCATATATCATCTATCTGTAACATCTGAGGTCTGCCACCTCATGTCCTATGGTTGACTCTTGGTCAAACTGAGGTTTGACCAAGTCAACATGACCAAAATATGACTCAAACTGTCATCAAGCTGCTGCAAGGTGTCAAAGGTTAAAACATGCTTTACAATCCATTCATATAGCAATTATAACAAGTAGCAATCATTACTGGCGATCTAAGTCCAAATATATAAGGTCATTAATTATTATTATTACTCAGGCTAGACTTTCAAGACTATACTCACTTCATAGTTGTGATCAATTTGCTAGTGAAGGGTGAAGGCTTAGAAAATAAAGTGGCTAGGCCAAGGGATGACTTACTAATTCAACACTGTGACACTTTGGATATGGAAAGGGAATACACACCATAGCATATAATGGACAAGCAATAACACAGGGAATGGCGGTGTCTCACAAATGGGTAAGTTGTTCAAAGAGTGTTTATTCACCTTAGCAGATGCGCACAATCCATAATACAAAGAAGGCCAGCAATCTTTTTGATATAGAATTTAAGTTCCATTGCTTTTTGGGCCTTGAGTTTCCATAGCCTTTGATCTATGTGTGTTTATAAACACATTGCATAGATTTACATTTATTGTAGGCTTCTTGCTGTAGGTGTGTTTTTAAGGCACTTGTTTACCTGAGCACTTCTAGGTGTGTCACAGACAACTTGTTTACCTAGGTATTTTACATTTCACAAAAGATATAACATTTGTATTTCTTTGCCATGTTCATTTGGCTTTTTCACAATAGATATAACATTTGATATTTCTTTGCCAGGTTCATTTGGCTTTTCACAATATTTCATTTGCATTCATGGCAATACTATCTGTTTTAGGTTTAGCCAACAACATCTTTAGTGACTAGGGGGACTTCGACCAGTGCCAAACATCGAGGCAACTGACTAAAATGATTTAGGTCTACAATCCAACTTACCGAAGTAAGTTTTGTCACCAACTCAGAGCCGAGACACAAATAAACAGGGAAGCTTATCCAATATAGAGGCTACAGTGGGGGAAGGTCCTCCATGCCACTAGTCAAATAGTAAGTCAGGGTAATGAACAACCGGGTAGGTAATAGATGGATGAAGACAATGAATAATGTGACCAACACTAGCAAGCCAAAGTATGGTGGGAATGATCACCTCTAATCTCCCTAGGGAGGGTAAACCGATGAGTATAGGTCAAGAACTTCTAAATCTAAGTAGGGACAATATGATATATATATATATAAAGTACAACCAGGTCCACATATCTATATGATAGCCAAATCATGATACTAAATGCCAAGACATGCTATAAAAATGGGTATAAAAGCAATATAACCACAACACCAGAATATACTTGCTGAGTCATATACCTGAATGCTCAATCATCTGAACCAATACCTGTCCTCTGAAACTGCTGCTGTGACTCTGCGCACTACTGACTGCTATGTGAAAATGGCTAGATGGCTACATCAATCATCTCTCTGAGTGTCCTAAAACTCAGTCATGGCATGGGGAATATATCTGTTGTCCACAATCTGATAGTGATCCATAATAGATGCTCATCTCAGCATCTCAAATGCAAAAGAACTGGCTGAATAGGTGCTCTGGAATCTGAAAAAGAATGTATGGTAGCCCGGCTACTATATGTGTGATAACAGGACTTTATTGGCATTCAATACATTACGCCTCATATTTCTTTCCCTCAAATCGGTTGATAGAAGGTAAGGCTATCCATCCTATTTTGATTTTGATATGGAAGAATTTCACAAAACAGATCTATTTTTACATAATTTTGTTAAGTGTTCAATGTTTAAAATCCCAATAAAATGAAAATACCACTGAAACATTTCTACAAACCCATTAATTTTGTGTGAATTTCACAAAACAGATCTATTTTTACATAATTTTGTTAAGTGTTCAATGCTTAAAATCCCAAGAAAATGAAAATATCACTGAAACATTTCTACAAACCCTTTAATTTTGTGAAGGGTGGAATAACCACTAGGCCCCTTTATACATACATACCAAACCCTCTATTCATATCAGATAAGGACCCATATATAGATAGGAGTTGCCATATAGAATGGATATAGAGACTATAGTGATGCAATCCATACATGCAATATATGTAACATGACAAGAAGGCTGATATTAGTCAAGTTACTGATCACTGATATCAGTCATCAATTATCGATGACTGATGATGGATCACTAAGGTAAATGGTAGTTGTCGCTTTGCCATCTTGTCGGTAGATTCATGATCAACCCCATATAATACCTACTTCCTATTGTTAGGGGACGACTACTATACTATATATAGCTAGCTTAAACGAAAATTATTCTATTGATTCCAGACCATCAATTGTATCACGTATATTATGGATGATGCGTGATGGATGGCCCTGAATGCTTGACTAAGGAAGCATCAATACGGATAACTTAGTGAGTACGAGTATAGATAGGGGGACCAAATGGTTGATATGTTCATTCAAGAATTTGGGAATGAATGATTAGATTGGATGGGAATGTTGGGGATCATTAGTTGTTCCCTTTCCTTTAGTGGGTATGTAAGAAGATGAGATCATTTTATTAATGTCTAACTAATGGCCACAAAAGTAAGTCAAAGGGACTATTGAGTACAATGATGTCAATACAATGTAGGAGTACCAAAAGGTCTCCTATAAAAGGTGAGATGCAGAAAGTAAAGTGCAATAAGACAAAGTAAAGTAGTAGAAAGTGAAATCTGCTCTGAGTCATGAAGAACCCACGGGCTCGATCTCAGATATATGCACTGCTGATGGAGTGTATCATATGAGAAGATCCGAGGACAAGACAAACCAGAGGAAAGGAAGTAGATCTGTCATGGAATGTAGCCATCTATCCTACCATCTGAGGCCGAATGAAGAAAGCAGAGTATAGTCGATCATCCCGAGGGCGTCCTAGTGGGACAATTGGATCGTTCATCGCGTTGCTAACTGGTAGAGGTAGTAAACCCATGCATTCTGGGGGGTATCATTTGTCTCCTAAAGGGAGACCTAATATGGCCATGTCACTGAGATCTCTTGGGACAGGGATGGTCCCACGAGTCCACATTGATCTGAAGTTCGGGGTTGCACTGATTTCGATCTATCTCTTAGTGCCCCTTCTTAAGGGTAGCACCAAGAAGAAGGAGGTGATCTGTCGAATAAGGTTTGGCCTCATAGGAGGCCGAAGAGTATGGTCTTGGAGCCTGAGGGCC
The DNA here is from genome assembly GCA_027924585.1 of Larix kaempferi. Lineage (NCBI taxonomy): Eukaryota > Viridiplantae > Streptophyta > Pinopsida > Pinales > Pinaceae > Larix > Larix kaempferi. Next base: position 9,712,700 of record BSBM01000893.1, read on the forward strand.
TCCTGTATGTATAAGGACAGACACCGTTGAACCAGATATTTGAAGAATCCTGTGAGGGCCTAAGTCCCACTGAATAAGCAATGAAACCACCCCCCCTTGAACTCATAGTAAATGGGGCACGAAGAGATAAGGTGCTCCTCGGTCTCAACCTCTTGTAGTTAGCATAGCTGACAAATATTGTCAGGTCGATCAATCTGGTGGTTTGTCTCTACCTAAAGTCTATGAGAGCCCACCTTGAGTTGGCCTAAAGGGATGCAAGGAGCATGTACCCAGTTTTGGAATGTATATTGTGGTCGAACGATGAGTCCATCCCTAAGCTCCAAGAAATGCTCAACATAAAAGGCCATCTTTAGGCGTAACCCACCAGGAGGGTTAACCTAAGTAAAATGGATAAACTGCCTATAAATGTCATCTCTGATGATCTTGTTCAACACTTGTTTGGTCAATAGGAGATGTCCAGGGGCATCCAAGGAATACTAAAACGGGAGGAGGTGATCCATCTGAATTCCCACAGACCCTAAGACAACTGAAACCCCTGCAAACCAACCTTGAGCTCTGCCCAATGAGCTAGAAAGGGCAATGGTCTCAGAGAAGCGGTAATCCAAGTACGGGTACCAGTCTCGCCCCTTCGCCGAGTTGGCTAAGTCTCGAATGCGATGTAGAAAAGAGACCAGTCCGAACACAATCTCAAGTCGGAAGGGACGAGCCCCAAATTCTGCTAGTATGATGCGATGAGGAACTGTTTACTTGCATCTGATGATGCGTCGGAGGAGAAAAGTTTGGATTCTCTCAACTGAAGCCCAATCAAACTCCAGTAATGAAGGCCCAAATCCCTAAGCCATAGAGAACACTAGGTTGGATAAGGGAGTCCACGAGGGATATCTTGAATGAGATATCCTAAAAATGGTGACGAAAACAATGTCTCTCGAGAAGGGCTAAAGACCCATAACCCTTGGCAATCCGAGGCTGGAGGAATGGTCATAAACTGAAACGGGGTCCTCAAAATCGCACTCCCAAGTACGTGTAGGCGTTGGTGATCTCAATCTCCTCCCCTCTGAAAAAGAAATGAAGATTTGCAGACTTATTCGACCCATTGAAGATCATTTCCTTGGTTTTACCCAGGTTGGTTGTCAACTGTCAAAGGTCACAAAATAGAGCTAGAGAATCCAACTGTCTCTGTAATCCCCCTTGAGAGGAGGCTAGGAGGACCACATGATCAACAAAAAGTAAGATGGAAATCAAATCCTGTTAAATATACAACATCAGGAGACATTCTCCAAACCAATCTTGTGTAGCCAAGATTGATTCTCCCGTATAGAGGTGAGCAATTTGATTTCCTTCTTTGTAAAGTTTATTCCTCCCGTATAGAGGTAATTGATCAAAGTAATGATGTTGTAAAGTCTTGTTGGAGAAGGCTCCGAACATAAGTGTATCAAGTCATGATTATCATGTGAACCTTCCGTATAAAGGTATCCATGAGATGGACCTCCCGAATAGAGGTGGACCTTCCGTATAAAGGTCATGCTTTACTTGTTAAAAGCATTTAATGTTGTGCGATATATTATTAACCATGATCACCAAATTGCTATTAAGTCTCCTTTAGAGATTAATCACCTCTAAAGTGAATTACCTTTAGCATATGATCATTTGGTCCGGAATAATATAATATGATCACAGCATCCGATAATTCTTCTTACTATAATGTAATGTGATGGATAATTAAAGTTAGCACATATTGACCATGCAGTAAGAGATAAAGAAATAAAAGATAAAGCATAGAGATCAAGAGAATTTGAAATTGCCCATGCAGACACTTCAACTAATTAAAGTGAACTCGAATTATTAAAGCTTCAGTTAAGTATCAATGCTTCAGTTAAAGCATCCGTTAAAGATATGGCTTAGTTAACTAAAGAATTCACAGTGGTCACTTCAAGTAAATCAATCAACATGATTTCAGTTAACTAAGTGTTAAATAAAGAGGACTAGTTAACTAAAGTATTTACACTTTAGTTAAACTAAAAGACGACACTTCAGTTAAAGAGAAGATCTAGTTAACTAAGTGTTATTGCATGATGACACTTATTATGACACGTGACTTGTGACACTTACATGTCGACACTTAAGTGAGCAAGCTTTTAGTTAAGAGGCGAGTTCATCCTAAGTGACAACTCAGTGAGATGAAGCACTGAATGAGAAGTGGGGCGCACCACTCCATGCAATATTAATACATCTTGTTTGAGGGCAAGTTTATCTTGAAGTTAGAAGTTAAAAATAGAAGAGAAGAATGTATAAATATGATATACAAGATTGTTGAATCCAGTGTGAAGCGAAGTCTCTGTTAGACACAATAGCTCACTGAGAGGGGGGGGTGAATCAGTGAGCCAGGACTTAAATCAATTTCATCTTTTTCTTACCCTAACACAATATCATTTGTAATTTCACTAACACTGTTATCAATCTCTAACTATACTTCATCAATTATATTCATCAAGTCAGACACATAATCATCAATACATCACAAGAGACACAGGATATAAGCTTTGTAATCTTTCTATATTTGGTTCAATCGGCTACAACCGTGAGGTATATCAGCTACAAATAAATCAGAAGCACCAACTTCCATTCCAAGACTCAACTTGGTCTTTTTCTTAAATCCAACTAAGAAAAATAGTTACAAGGCCCAGCTTGTATTTACATACACATACTTATCACATCAATTACATGTCATCACTGTCAACAACTAATCATGTCACATGTCATCACTATCATCAAATAATTGTCACAAACATTCTGCCCATAGTAATGCTGCCAATTCTGCATGTCTTCATATCATCATTTTGTCCAAGCATTTGTCATTCAATATAACTTCAATCTGTCCACCAGCATGTATGCATGTCATCAATATTTCACCATGTTGTCCATGTCTTCAACATGTCCACAACCTTTCATTGTTGCTGCCCTAGTATTGCTCTACCCATCATTCAATTTACCAGCATGTCTTCATCAACCAGCCAACCCAGAAATAAAGATTAGAGATAAAAATTATATTGATGCACCACTGCTCTTGCTGCTGCTACTTCACCGAACCTTCCTCAGTCATCCTGACCCCCGAAATCAGACCTCCCATTCATACCCAAAATCTTCTGCACAGTTCACACTCTTTTTCACAACGAACTTGTCTTCGATTTATACTTTTGCTTTCCTTAACTTTTGGAGGCCGACATGGTATATTCATTTTATTTTTATCAATTAAATCAAATGATATATTTTACTTCCATTTTATATTCAATATATATATATATATATATAAATTTCTTGCCACATCACAAGAGTGAGTTTAACACCACTTTACCCCATCATACTTGGCCTTCCATATTCTCGCATACTTCTCCACGTTTATGCCCACAACAGCCTCACAAAAATGCCCGCATGGGCGTCTTCTTCATACCTACAAATATGCCCGCAATGGGCTATTGAAATGCCCGCAATGTGCTTTTAGTCATGCCCGCACAACCTCAAATATGCCCGCGGGCTGAGGTTCGAAGATGCCCGCATGGGCTATTTGGAAATGCCCGTAGGGCTTTTAATTTATGCCTGCAAGGGGTCACATATATGCCCGCAAGGGCATATAAATTATGCCCACAGGGCCCTACTCACAAGTGCTCGCAGTCTTCACTAAGGATGCCCGCAGACCTTCAATAAAATGCCCGCCATGCCATGTCATCATGCCATTTCAAGTGACCATTCTTTGCCAAGTCAACCTTCATGTCATCCAATGTCTTCAAACTTGTCCACTTGTCATGCTATCAATGCTTGTCATCATGTTTTTGTCCTTGTCACCATGCTTCTTTGTCCTCTCCACGTCATTCATTGTCCTTGTCCATCTCTTTTGCCAAAATCTTGCCATGTCATGCTTCTTGTCATCAAGCATCTTGTCATGTCAATGTCATCATGCATGTCCTTAGTCATCAATTCAACCTTTGCCTTGTCCATTGCCTTTGCCATGTCACTTGCCATGTCTGCCATGTCATCATCAATCTAGATCCTTGTCCTTGTCAATCAAGCTTTGTCATTAATGTGTTGTCATCAATGACAACCATATTCATCATTCTCTTCTCCATTGAAGGCAAGGCGCTTCTCTTTGTGCAGGGTATTGTTGTGTTGGGCACACATCCAATTTATCTATCTTCTCTATTGTTTTTGTATCTTCACCAAGAAGTTTGGTGATCTCTCATCTTCCGAAAGCAATCTGCTATGTTGTAAAAGAAAGCATTCTTTGTTATCCATTATATTATACTGAGAAGAATTGCTGGGGTTTTTGTTCTCATAATTTTGAGGATTTTCCCCAGGGTATATCTTGTGTTATGGTTGTATGAATTTCATGGATTGAATTGTCTCATTGCTCCAAGTCTCTGCATCTAAAAGAACTAAAGATCAAAGCTCAACCAAATTTCAACAAAACCTAGTGGAAGAGACATCTGTCATTGTCCTGGATATGCTCGTGGAGAAAGGCCTCTAGCTCATCAATATAAATCCCAAACAATGTGGGGGATAAGGGGAAGCCCTATTTAACTCCGATGGTACTCTTGATGAAGTCTAACATACTGTGAACCGTGCGGAGGAGACCATGAACTAACTCGTAGAGGCGCATTATAACAGCCAATAAGGTATGTAGAGAATCACAAACTTGTCTGCCCAATTAATTCAATTGGTTGGGGCCTATAGAATCGATAGGGTTTCTCCAGATCATAACCCTTTAAACCAACATTGTGCTCTACTCTCTCACCCCCACGATTTCTTGCCCAATCCAAAAAAGGAGCCCCCCATTATAGATAGGCAAAAGGAGTTGGTTTCTTCCTCCCATCAATGCCTGAATGTATGAGTTGGTCTTTCTATTAACTCCAATATCTAACCCATGCTTCTTGTGCTTATCAAGTCATGAGATGCAAGGATGATTCACTCCAACATCCCCTCATCGCCATTCCATGAGTGATAAGAATCATCTTTCTTCTATTGAAGAATGAGCCTTGCTAGGACTTAATGGATGTAGCAATGGTAGTTGTGCTTTCATCTTAATAAGCAGTATGCTAACTTCGATACCCAACCCTATTTATCTATTGCACATTTGGGATGTATATTTTGGCTATTTCCCTCACTCATAATAGTGATTGTTGCTATTAAGGTTGCTTGAATTCCTGAGTCTTACAACATTGGATGGGAAATGAGAAGTTGCTTCACTTGGAAGCTAGACGAGTCCTTGCCACCTTGCTTGCTTATGAGAGGAAAAGGAGAATAGAAACAACTCGAATGGAAAGGAAATACAAGTTAGGGGCAAAGCAACAATAACAAGGCTTGGCATAAAGGAAATGCCTAATTGAAATTGGTATAAAATCCTTGAGAATTCAAGTAATAGGAACATGTGAACACAGTTATACAATAAATGAGAATGCAAGCTATAGTCCTTGTTGGTGATGGTTCGAATCAACCCACAAGTCACTATAAAAGGAAGGCCTCGAACACTGAGCGAATGGGCGGCATGAAACAATCGATAGGGAGCAAGACAAGAGGGGTAAATTCAACAACTATAGAAAGAAAGAAGAGGAAGCCAGTAGGGAGAATGAAACAAACATGTTTTCTCTAGTTCAACATTAATACCAACCCAACATTTCCCACAATATAGAGGTAGGGGCCTTGGGGACCAAAAGAAAAAGAAAATTCCATAATGCCCACTTGTAATATACTAATGTAGAGGTAGGCCCCCCCACCATTATAGAGTAGAAATTTCCTTGTCCACTTTAACCCTTGAGTTCAATTTGAATCTTGCTCACGCCTGTATGCTAAAATGACGCAACCACACCCATTAATCGATAGGCTAAGTTGGGACTGGCTTCAAAAGTGATTCGATGCAATATTATCCTATATGCTAAAAGTTGCCACCGCCAACCCATTCAAACATCAAGATGGAGTGAGCAATTCTGATCACAACTAGAACATTATTCATCAACTCTTCACACCCAAATGACTTAACTAGTCCACAACAATACCTTGCCTTTTGCATTCAAGAAAAACTTGACACAAAGACTTCAAAAACCAAACTAAATGAATAAAAAAACTGGAGTTAATCCCAGATTTCCATAGGGCGTAAAATTGGGCGTGAACACTATATAAAAAGGCACCAAAAGTACTTTGAGGTCAAAGGTACTGCTATCTATGGCTGGGAATACAAGAAAATATATGAGTTCAGATTGGCATGTTATATCAATGCAAATTGTGATGGTTGTATCGACAATGGGAAATCGACATCAGGTTTCACATTTCATGTTGGATCTGCAGCAGTCTCTATGTACAGTGAGAAACAACCTACTATCTCCAAACATAGGTGGAGTATAAAACAACGACTACACCATCTTGTGAAGTAGTGTGGATTCGAAGAGTGGTAAAGGACTTGCAAATGAAGGAGAAAACTCAACAATATATTGTGACAATGAAACTACAATATGCATCTCTAAGAATTTCATGCCAGCACAAAGCATATTGTGGTACACTTACATTTCATCAAAGAGTTCATACAAAATGAAGAAGGCACAAGGGTTTTATAATGAAAAATCTAAGCTACAGATATGTTGGAACCCTATCAATTCATCAAAGAGTTACACTTACACTCCATCAAAGAGTTGATACGGACTGAAAATTCAGACAAATGACCAAACAACATATAATTTACAAAGGATATAACACACAAAGTGGTGTCTGTTCACGAGAGTGTTACATGTATAAGTAAGATGGGAGTTACTAAATCTTGAGTCATGCCCAAGTGGAACATAGGAGTGTCATAGGTGTAAGAGAATGTCTACATGCAAGTAAGATAACATGTACGCAAATATTCTAAATTTAGAAATAAGAACATTGTGATGTGTCATTAGGCAACAAAGTAAGTTCACGGATAAATATAATTCCAAGTGAATGAAATATCATGGAGCATTGTGTGGAAAATCTGAGTATGTTGTAGTTTTATGTGTGTCATGTTGTTGCTCCTTTTATTTTCTTCATGAGGAAGGCATAAGGGTTTTATAATGAAAAATCCAAGCTACAGATATGTTGGAACCCCATTAATTTTCCTTCTCTATATTGTAAAATGGGTATCATAATTGGTAGAGAAAGTCATTATGTGAAATCATGGAAGTGTTTGGAATGACTAGCAAGTTGCTACTAGTGACTCATGATGATTGTAAGTGGTGTTAACAATACGGATGAAATTTTGTATGGTTTGGTCTACAACAAGTATGTAAAGGCAGCTCATTCAAGTGGGGTCTTCAAGAATCAATTTGAAACCACGACAACCCAGAATCACTTTCTAACTGCCAAGGTAAAGGCCCTGGAGGTAGAGAAAAGAGCAATTGCAGAACAGATTGACCTCCATGGGAAGGGACCCACAAGCAGCTGTTGAATCCATCTCCCTCTCTAACGAAAAAGATGCAAGGATGAAAGCGCTTGAGAGCAGTCAGGTTACCCCTACATTCCCATTAACACAGCAAATGGTCGAAGAAAAGCAATGAACTCAATTTTCTCACGAAGAAAAACGCTTGACTTAATGCAAAAATATAGACTATGGAAGCTTCTCAAGGGAGAGTCCCAAACTTTATCTGGGATGACTCCTAACTTTCCCTGATGAAAAGAGCTCATGTTGGATCATTGAATCGTTTCCATACATTTTCTGGGAATTCCCTAATGATGTGTTTGGGAATGTCCCAAACTTCCCAAGGATGAAGACTTGGATTGTTTTGGGGAATTTATGACACTTCCTTCCGGGATAGATTGGAAGTTCCCCAAAACCTTACCTGGGACGCCCTCAAAATATTTCATGGAATTCGACGAAAGAGATTTAGAAAAGGATGAATCTCTAAAACTTCAGTGTTTTTTTACCAAGGCACTCACTTTCTATTTGTTTCCACATCAACATTCGCGTTACCACATGTCCTCTTCCCATGATTCCATATGTCTCCAAGAAACATCTTGGGAATGATCTCTACTACTTAATCCAGTCCATTGATAGCCACTGATTTTGAGTGAACTGATAAGATTCATGTCGTCAACGAGCTATGAGGTATTTGCATTCTTCCTTGGAAGGATAAGATTGAAGGAAACATCAAAATGCTCAAACAGTTATCTAGACATAAACATTCTTGATAAACATAAAGAAAGAAACCTCAAGGGGTACATCTTCAATGGATAGATATGCAATATGGAAAATTCTTACTACGAATTACAGGGTCGGAAATAGATCTTAAAAAAGGGGAAGGGAAAACCACAAAATAAAGAGAAATTTGAAAAAAAAAATATACAATAAAAACCATCTAAGTAGACTTGGGAATACTTCAAGGATTTGAAAAAAAAAATGGGTTTACCACAATTTGGGTCAACAAGCCTTGACTCGAGAGTTTATGATTCAACACAATAGGAGTAGGTGCTATCGTAGACAATAAAATGGCACAATCAAAACTTTCAATAAGATTTTGGAGCATGCGTCAGCCTTACTAAAGTTTGTGTTGTCAATAGGGATGAATGGCATGAGAGATCACCAAAAAGACTATGGGTCTATGACTCTATGGAACCACCTCTAAGAGATTGACAAGGAAAACTCCATTCAGATTAGTCTACGGACGGGGAGAAGTAGTGTCGGCTGAATTTGTAGTGCCTAGTTTCTGAATTTGATAGGGTTGTGATATGTCTGATGAGGAACCATTGGATGAAAGAATGGCATACCTAATGGAGCTTGAAGAAGAAAGGTTCTTGGTATAATTCCATCAAATTGTTGAAAAGTCATAAGCCTCTTCATGACATACACATTAAGAATACGACCTTTTATTAAGGGGATATAGTTTGATTATATGATCGCAAGTTCATGGAGCATCTGAGTAGGGTGCAGATGCAGTCGCTGGGCCCTTTTCTGGTTGTGGAAATTAAAGATTCGGGAAATTGGAATGTAGCCCAGCTATATACTATACTTTTACAGGGATGGGTGAATGGTGTCCGCTTGAAACACAATTAACCTGCCCAAAATTGAAACCTGTCCCACTGATGCAGCACAAGGTTGTGATGAGAGTAAAATAGCAGAAGTTATCAACACACCCAAACAAATCCTCGAACAAAAATAAACAAAGCACAAGAATTTGACACACAGAACTAAGCAACACAGAATTCTGCAACCTTTTATTCAATGGCAATACATAAATTCTCGGCTTCTGACATTCTCAGAACCATCATGTGTTAATTTAACCAGAGATCACTACTCCCTTTGAATGCCCTGAGAACTCAAGCGGTTTGAGTCTCTATAAATCAAAAATGCAATAATGACTTAAGATACAAACACAGCAGTTCTCTTAGCACTTCAACAATAAAGCACAACAATCACACAAGTCAGGATGTACCCTAGAAACCCCAAACGGGGAAAACCAGCTATCTGTGCGGCTTTCTTCTATCTCAAGCCCAGAGCAAAGTAAGTAGAATACAAGATACCTCAGAAGGAACAACTGAACCTGGCAGGATCAAAACCCTAGATCTGCATGCAACAAGTTGATGCATGCACAGAGGAAATGTGCCCTAACTATCAATTGGATCTAGATCTATCTACAGGTAACTCTCTGTCGGTACTGTCTCTCTCACAGCACTGCTATGATCTGCTTAGCCAAAGAAGAAGGCCAACTGCTAGATCTGATGAATCTGCCCCTCTCTACATGGAAAAGTGCGCCCTCCCTCCAAATGTCAGATGCTTGTATGGAATCAGATCTCAACAGATCTGAGCTCTTATCGTCACAGTCCTTCCTCAAACACTAAGGCAAGGACACTTTGAAAGTCTCAACTGCTCAATCGATCAACCGGATGCAAAACGAGCTCCTCTCTCTTCTGGAAGTGCGCCCCTCTCTCCTCTAAAAGTCACCCTCCTCAATCTCTGAAGAAACCACACCGATGAACTCTCTATGTCCTCAATAACTGGGAACCAAGTGCCTCCGATCAAGTGAGGTCTGATCCAGCTCAAATCATCTCACTCTCCCTACTGCAGAAGCTCCTCTCTCTCTCTCAGAAAGTCGCCCTCTGCATGCACTACGCGCCCTCCTCACTCTGACTGATCTCTCTCGAATAAGTCTACTAAGTAACCTCTTACGGGACCTCCTCCCTCCTTATATCATCTCACTGATCAATTAGGTTTACCAAAAACCAAATATCAATGCATGCAAAAAGTCACTTTTGCATGCATATTTTAATTAACAGTTGTACATGCAAAATTCATGCATGCATGAGGCAAAACACCCCGGAAGGTCCGCATGCATCTGCCAATGGATTTATGCCACTAAGTAGACTACATCTCACCCTCTACTCCATCCTTATGCCTATACTGTTGATGTACCTCCATGCAAGGCATTTGAATCATGGAGGACATCACGAGATACCACTATCTCTAACATCATGGTTTTTGGATTTTAAACAGACTCACTCTAACAGCCTAATCTATGAGAGACCAAAGGCCCTGTTATCACATTCAGTTATTAGTATTCTAACTTGGCATACAGTGGCTAGCTTGGTGATCTTAGGGTTCATTGATGATTATGGTAGGCTCATTGTTGAAGTAGCTAAATGGTCTTGATTGCAAGTCTTTAATGTATGCACACTGGTTTATTCCCCTTATGGTATAGACTTGGTCACCCTTCCTCGTGATTGCTAGCCTTGGCATCATTTTTCCATTGTCTCCACCCATCCGACCTTTTCATATTTGGATCCTTACTGAGACTAACATATGTGACCTTGAGGACCTTCCCCTTTTGACCTTTGTGTGCACTGGACTCCATGTTGTATGTTGTCTCGGATCTAAGTTGTGCAACAAAACTTGCCAAATCCTTAAACCTTATGGGCCGAGATAACCCATCGGTGTTGGGTCTTCAGCCTAGGAGAGTTGGGATTCTAATGCCTTGACCTCTCTTGTCGGTTGCCCACGATGTTTGGTCCCGATTGTGGATGTTTCCTGCCAGCTGACCCCATGCTTCACTTCTGGGCCAGGAGTACCCGCTGGTGTCGTGACATGAGCTAAGGCTGGCTACTTTCCTTAGTGGTGTCTACTAGACTCAAAACCGGTTGTCCTATTATCATTACATGCATCATTGTGTATTTCCATATCCAGAGAAATGCAGGACTAAAGGCCTTGTGAAATCAAAGAAAGATCATTGGAATGAAAGGGCCAAATAAAAGCAAATGTGGAAAATCGAAAATCTAAATGATTGCTAGCAATTATTAAATGTAATGACTATTCCTCATGGAGCCCCAAGGGATAGGGATGTGAGATGGAGCAAGGGACGGCTAATTTTAAGTGTCCCCTAGAACCTTAGAATTACAGTTGATTGTGCACCTAGCACAATGGTTTTAGAAAAGATCCTCACGGAGCCTAAATCAAGATTGGATGTGAGTCATAAGACACTTGTAAGAGTTGAATAGGCGTCCCTCAATCAACTTATTCCATTTGTGAGACACCGCCATCTCCTATTGTATTCCAGTGTACATATGTCATTGTGGTCCCCTGTTTCCCATGCTTATCCAAAGGGTCACTCACACTGTCAAAGTTTACCAGTCAATTCCCCTCGGCCTAATCCTTGTTTTATCCACTCCATCCATGGCTAGCAGGATGACCAAGTTTATAACTGTGCATACATTGAAAACTTCATGGAAAGGTAATGAGGTTGCTTCAACTTAGGCATGTTTTCCTTCTATATGTTATATTGATCACCATAGTAATGTTGCTTATGTTTTAGTTGGCTTACGAATTTAAATAAGGGAGCATCTTTCATCCCATGGTACATGCAGGTACTCACAGTTTAAGCTCTTGCCATCATTTTGACCAATTTGACTTGGTGAGGCCCACGCAACTTTGGATCTAGGCGTTCGATTTTGGTTTTTTGGCATCCATTGGGGTCCCATACATGATTCCATGCTTCAGTTGGCCATGACTCACCTCAGTTGGTGATATTTTTATTTATTATCATTTATCAGGGCCTTGTTTTTATTGTTTGGGCATGGACTGAGCTATACAGTGGATATTTGATGGATTCTTATGGTTTTTGTAGTCACCAGTCGTGGATTTGGGGTCTCTGACCTCATGGGAACAGTTGGTTCGAGCATCCGGGCAAGGGAAACAGCCATTTTCAGCAGATTACATGTTCATCCATATATACCAGCATAATTAATTAAATTAATTATTAAAGTGGCCATTGGCTTAGCAAATTAATCAACATGGCTAATGTTGGGGCAGCTTATGACTTGGGATGTTATTTTTATGCTACACTATGCTTTTGGACCATGTATTATGTGGTTATCATTAGAGATGGGGTCCACACTCTGTCCCATCACCTACAGAGGGTGCACTTCACCCGTGGGGGCACACTTGGGGATGTCTTGTGCGATGTTATGACATTTGGACATGATATATATTGTAAAGGGGACACCTAAGGGAGTCTTAGACGCCTAGGAAGCCCCCTCCCTTATTTGATTTTATTATTTGTACCATGTACTTGCTAGGGAGGGCACACTTGGTGATAGTTAACCCCTATTTGGCTCTTGATGTAATAACTTGAGACATTAACGACTGTTGATCTCATATGATATGATTTAATCTCGGCCATTGATCTATTTGGCTAGGGATTTTGTCACTCATTTTAACTTCTTCTTGGCTCTTGGCACTTGAATTTGAATAGAGAGAAATTTCTTCCGAGCAAATACTTGGCATTTTGTGGGTTGAATGTTGTGATTGTGATTGAAAGTTATTCTTCCATTGCATTGAAGAGATTTTGAGGAGGTTTTTGGTACCATTTGGATCTGATTTTATTTGTAGGTAGAGAGACCATCTTGGGGGGAACTCCATTTTTGCTCCCTCCCGGATTTGTTAAAACAGGGAGTGATTTTGTCTTAGTATTTTTCACTTCTTCATCATTCGTCTCTCATTTTATTTTGCTCATTTCTTTGCTTGTTACACAATCTGATTTTTATCTTTGGGTGGCAAGGGAAGAGGGGCTCACTTGGTCATCCGGCACTCAAATTTCAAGCGGGAAACTTCACCAAAGCTCTCCATTTGATCTCTGCAGGAATAGCCTTCACAATTACAACATTTTGCAATAGAAGCCAATTAAGTACATCATTTCTTTCCTCTTTTCCATTTTTTGCTCTATGAGTCACATGAAAAAACAACCAAGTTAAAACCCTTGAATTTGAAAAGTTTTGTTTCCGATCACTTTCAACTTAACTAACTAAAAACCCTAGGAAATCCACTAAAACCTCTATGAACCAAATTTCGTTTGAAACCGACCCCATTTGCCCAACCTTTAGCACTGGTCCCCCCTAGAGTCAATTTGCCCTCCTTGGAAGCTGATTGCCTGGTCCATTTTTGTGATCCGGGTATTGTTGATTTGTGTTCTATCTTGTTTACTCATCATCAAACCACAATTGAGTGTGCTAAGACAAACTTTAAAAGTCTGATTTATTTCTGCTCTAAGTGTTTGTGATTTTCTAAGTTAATTTCCCTAGGGTAGAATCTAATTCTTCAAAACTTAGCACCAAATTCACCCTAGACTCTTAGATAATAAAATAATAGTTAAAAAATTGAAATAATAGTTAAAATAATAAAATAATATTTATTAATTTTGGAGGAAGAAAGAAAAAAACTACTTTTGTTTTCGTATTTTCAACATATCTCCCTGTGTTTTTAATCAAATTTCGAACGGGAGCACCCCGCTGCCCCAAAAACAAGAAACACCTGAAAAAACGTGATCATGTATCATCATGTGATCATGCATTCCCAACATATAAATCTTAAAATCTTAAATTGTGACTCTGCTGGGAAGCGAACCCATGTATAGACTCCACTAGCGAATCTTAATTTTTAAATTCATAATGGACCCAGATATTCTTCGAGATCTTAAGCAAGATTTAAAAGATTTAAAAGAGTATAAAGAAAGAAAATTGAGATTTAGGTATGAGGATAATTATCAAAATAATTATGGGTATGAACCTGCATTTCAAGATGTTTACGATACCCGTTATTTGCCTCATCCATCTAATAATTTTTCCTCGAATATCCCAAGTGAACCAATTAGAAAATATCAAACTCAGCCGAGGTTTTTGGTAAATGATTCTCGCCCAACTCAAGCAACTAGAACCTTTAGGAAACCCAAACCATCCCCTTTTGATTTTTCAAAAATATATGGCGCACCTCATCTTATGCGAAATGGATACAACAGGGCGTTGCCTCATTTTGATGGAAGTAATAGAACATCTATTGAAAGTCATTTGGATGCCCTCTGGGACCATATGGAATTTCTGGGTGTTGATGGTGAGGATGTCTATATGCGAGCCCTTGGTGAGTCCCTAGAAGGGGATGCCCGACTATGGTTTGATCATTTGGCCCCAGGATCCATCACTGGGTATGACATGTTTATGGATTTGTTAATAAATGAGTGGGGAGAAAACATTAATGAAACTATGGAAGAACAGTCAGAAAATGAGTGTCTTGATGAAGATGATCAAGATACCGATAATGAGTTAACTAATGATTATCCTTATCAAATTGATTCCTCTTTTCCTGAACCAATTGAGTCTCGTGAAAAGGTAATGAATGACAGTGAGCAAATTTCAATCCCTCGGGATTATTGCCTTAATATTGACATAAGAGGGGAACTTATGAGAGTCTTGTCATCATTACCTAAAAGAAGTCTCGGATGAAGAGGATGATACAAATTATTTCCATTAAGAAGCATCCATGGTTGAGTCTTCCATTAGTGAATCTTTTGAAAATATTTTTGAGATCGTTTTTCATAATCCTTGTGTAATTAATGATATTTCTAATCATGATATTGAAGAAGAAGAAGAAAATAAGGACAATAACCAAATTTCTCTTGAAATGAATTCATGTGATCATTGTGCTTTTAGAGATCAAATTTATAAAAGTGACCAAGTGGTTGTTGATACGATCCCTGATAAATTATCATCATGTGAATTTAATGATAAATCAATTAAAGAGAATTCTCATGATGAGGATGGTTTAGCGAATCAAACTAATCAAGAGCTTTCCTTAATAGAATCCTCAAACCAATATCTTAATGTTTATGGGAAGCTCGGAAACAATCCTTCACTTAACTCATCCAATATTGATATTTTTCCAAATTCAATTTTTGATCAGGTTAACTTGTTTCAATTTTTGGGATTGGGTGCTCGCAATAAGTTTTTCCCCTTTTGTCAAATTTCAAGGTCAATCAATCTAAGCCATATGGGAGAAGTTGCGCTCCCATCCCAGCTTGTTGAGTTTTCTTAGGGTTTAAGGTCTGGTCAAATTTTTACTTTTGAGACTTTCAATCAAGAGTCTAAATATTGTCGCATGAATGGAGATAAAGTGCTTCATTTTCCCTTTCAATCATCATTGATAAATAACATTCTTCAATTTATTAATCCTTCTTCTTGGTGGCTGGAAGGGGTATATAAAGATCAATTTCATCGTTTCTCCATCCTTAAACAACAAGTGGTGTTAATCTCATTCTCATTACATCACCATTCATCCCCATTTCGGTCGCCCATCATTCATTGAGTGAACATAATTAATTGTCCCAGACAGGTAGATGAGGAAGCAAAGAAAAGCTTAGGAGGGCTGAATCGTGCGTCATATTATGTTCTCCCATCAATTTTAAATTTGCATTATTTTTATGATCCTATCAACATCTTGATGGAAGAAGTTTGCAAAAATCAATCCCAGCCCTGGTCTAATTTCATTTCACATTATCCATATCTTTCTGTGAATTTCAAACGACAAGTTAGAATGGCCTCAATTATCATTCACATTACTTACGAACCATCTCTGACTTGTTGTATTATTAACTATAAAGAAAGATCAATTGATTCATTCAGCAAATGGTTACTGTTATCACACCATAGTAGCAGGGCTACTATTCTTGTACAGCAGATATCTGCACATTCCAGAGCTTACATTATTCCAGAGCATGGCTATATATATATTATGGATCACTCATGATCAGAGCAGTATATTATTCAGATTTGTATATGACCTTGTGTCAAGGCTGAGCCTTGAGAGTTCAGATTGGATGACTGATGTGACCACTTATCCCATTACAGTTTCAGTTCAGTGCCTAGAGATGTACTTCAGCAGTGTTTCAGATGATGCATGATGATTGCTATTATGATGATGTTGTATGATCTATGGATATGTTCTCACTGACAGTGGATTATTAGCTTGTTGATTTATTCATGATTATAGCATATGCTTGGTATATTATTCCTGATGTGGCAAACTATCTAAAATGAACTGTAAACCTTAAAATGGACAATTGCTTGCACTTTTAGGTCATCTAACAAAACTTACTGGTATTTCACCTTACATAGACATGGTCTTTCCCGACACCAGTTGTCTGCTAGTGTAGGCTCCATATCCACTTGTCTCCATCCATACATGACCTTCCTGTTTGACTTTAAACCCTGACTTGTCTTATTTTGACTTTCTGATACTGAGGACTTCCCTATTTTTCTACCTCTGTGTTTGGACCGCATCCCTGTTTATTCAGTGTCTCGGCTCTGAGTTGGTGACAGAACTTGCCTTTGGTAAGTTGGATTGTAGGCCTAAATCATTCTGGTCGGTTGTCCCGATGTTTGGCATTGGCTCGAACTCCCCCTAGTCACTTGAGATGTTGTTGGCTAAAACTGAAAGCTCATGTTCTACCTGTGGAAACTAAATGAATTCGCCCATGGAAACAAAAGAAAAAGGGCAAGAGCAATGAAAAGCTAAAATACTCCTCGAAGAGTATAAGAAAGGTCCAAAAAGCAATAGTTCTTAAAAGCTATATCTAAACAATTGCTGACCTTGTGAAAATATGAAAAACATGCCCTGGATGCAAGCTGCAACTAGTTGTGCTTCTCAGCACATCTGAAATCCGAAGGGTTATGTAGGCCAAAAAGGCCATGGAAATAAATTGAATGATCCTAATGAACTTGGATCAACTTGATGTAGACATGATGCCTAAGTTGAATAAGCACTCTCTAAACAACTTATCCATTTGTGAGGCACAGCCATCCCCCGTGTTCTTTTGTCCAACACAGAGTTTGTAGCTTCCCCCCTTTCCCAGTCCAAAGTATTTTTGAGTTAAGTTAGACAAGTCAAACCCTTGGCCCAACCTTGCTCCTAGCCTTCATCCTTCACTAGCAGTTTGACCATGTCCGATGGGTGAGTTTGTCATTTGAACTATGGTGCAAGTAATTTTATATAACAACGGAATATGTTAATATAATTAATGCCACTGAATGGAATTTGTACTTTGAGCTTAGCTATGGAATGATTAAAGAAGCATTGTCTTAGTCTACTGATGTGATTTATCCTTGATTATATATATTCTTGGGATCCGTGATGATGTGGACCATGTATGGATGACTATTGATGATGATTTATGGTCCCACATGTTTGATGATGATATCATATGATGGACATATGATACAGATGATGATTGATCCAGTTCAGCAGGTTATTATCATTACAGATCAGCAGATTATACATTGTCCATATATGGTGGACCCTACAGCTGGCCCATTAGGGCAACCCAGGGTGTATGAGTACTCATTCCTAGTGGATTTGGGTCTTCTGGATCCATTGAGACACTTATCTTTCAGTTCCGGGCACTTCTGACAGTGATTGATGCAGTTTTACACTTGTTGACCAGATTTGGGACTGATTTCCCAGCCTGAGCAGCAGGGGCCCCGAGAAGCCGGTTCACCTAGGGCGCTGATGATGGAGGGGGTGGTCCAGCCACTTGTTATTACCATTTATCCCCCCTCCCGGAGAGCCTGGTGGGCTCAGATTGACAGCGCTAGCACCCTAGGAGGCAGTTTTGGCACTTTCACAGTTCCCGAGGCAGTTTAAAAATGGGATAAAGTGGTCACTGAGGAAATCGATTTGGGCAATTGAGGCAAGGTTTTGGCATTTGGTTTTCACAGAGGTCTTCCAGGGTGATCTCACTATCTTCCAGTCAGTTTTCACCATGTGGGTATCTCCAGATTGATCACAGGAGGACATTTACTGCTCGACTGTCATGGATTCTGAGGACAGTTTTGGTCATTATCATTATATTGGACATATTTTATTATTTTATTGTGCCTTGGGGTGAGCTAGCAAGGATTTATACCTCCTAGCCCCACCATGTGCTTATTTTATCATGTCCTAGTCATCATGAGGTGGATTATTGTACTTTATACCCCTCTTGAGGGATGACGTCACCCTCCATTGTACCACTTAGTGAGGGCGCTATTGTTATGTTGAGTGATCCATGTGATATATTGTTATGGATTCATCCTAGCCATTGATTGTATGATGAGATCTTATAATCTCAACCACTCATGTGATGGAGTATTGTAGAGTGGTATAGGGTTTTGGTCTTTATTATCCTATATAAGGAGGAGACCCCCCATTGTAAAGCTCACCTTTGGAGCTCTGGAATATTGGAATAGAAGATTTTTTGTGGAGCACGTCTCTCTTGGCTTGTGGATTCTCTTGCATATTGAATATAAAGTATCTCTTCTATGTATCATTGTGGATCTATGTGTTTTTGCTAACCTTTTGACAGGAAAGTCGAATTGGAGAGAGGAGGGCGACTTTTGGAGGGTTATTGTTGGAGGGATCCACATATTCTCTCTTGGGTTGATCTTGTGACAGGGAGTATCATTATTGTATCTTCGTGACATAGTTGATGCTTTCTATTACATCTTTCTACCATTTTCATAATCATCTTGCTTGACTTGTTTCTTTGATCTTGTCTTGTAGGAGGAGGACGATTTGGCTATCTTGGAGAAGGGAGATTTGGTTGGAGCACTTGGATCTCACTCTTGAATATAAACATAGGAGAATGCTATCAACTTGCAAGGTGGCCATAAGCAAATTGAGGTAAGATCTACAAGGTATGTGCCTCTTTCATCCATTCTATCTCCATTGGTCATAAAACCCTAATTAAATCAAAACCCCAATTTTTGGTATTTCTTAGATCTACTTAGATCTAGCCCTCATTTTGAAAAGATATTGAAAACCCACCTCTATAGCATCCACCCCTAGTTGGATCTATAGTTTGGTGGTGATTGGCTAAGAATTGATCCATTTTCTAAGATAAAAAGCTCTCCTTGACCTAAAGCGCACTTCCTTGAGAGAGGCTTGTTGGGCTAGATCTAGCACATGGGTAGGTGAGATCTCACATGATTTGGCATCTAGACACTTGATAACCTAAACCCATGTCCTTACTTTGGTGAAAACTACCTTGTGGACATCTCTCCATGTTTTGAGGGGTTGAAACCCCCTTTTGATCTCATTGGTAACTAAAAACTTAGATCTACTAAGATCTACCCATTGGATTCACTTGAAACTTTGAACATGCATAGATCGGGGTACTAGCATCCCGGATCTACATTTTGGTGGCCATTGGACTTGGTTTGGTCCACCAAAACCACTTTTTGCCTCTCCTTGAGAAAGTCGCACCCCTTGGGAATTTTGAGTTGGACCACTTCTAGGAAGTGGGTGTTGGAGATTTTTGTGGATTTGGATCGCCCATGCTTTGAAACCTAGGTCTAGACTGTCCTTTTGTCCCGATCTACCTTGGGGATTGCATTCCTTGTTTTGAGGAATTGTGGTCCACTTTTGGTCATCACCTAAAAACCTAGATCTAGCAAGATCCAACCATTGGATCTCATCCAAACCACTTGACTTGGCTTCTAGGTGTCCCGATCTACACTTTGACATTCTTCTTGACCCCATTAGCCCATCCAACAAGGCACTAGTCCTTCTCCAAGCAAGGCGCACTTCTTGGGATTAGTGTCAAACCCTAGATCTAGCACATGGGTAATCCTAGAACCAACTCTAACTTGTAGGTCTAACCTAGATCTAGCCTATAGTACCATCTTCACACTTAACTTCACCTTGTGGGCCTTTCTAGAACCATTTCACACTTCCCAAGGCAACAAGACCCACTTGTGTAAACACATGGTACTATACTTAATAATCATACCCCATCAAGTGGCCTAAACCATACTTAGATTGAAACATTAACTATCCATGATACCACCTTCAACCATACCTCAAACATTAGGTCCACTTAGCCTTGCATTGGTTTCCGTAACTTATCATTTATTCACCCTTTGAAACCTTTGCTTGGGTCCAATCAACTGTGATTGGGGTATTAGGGTCTCCCCCTTGGTCTGGTTATACCCTGACTTAAAGCGAAGAGTGCTTCGGTTGACGTGACTCCCACATTGCATTGGGAACCGTGGCATCTCTTAGGTCACCTCTTTAGTTGCCTAACTCCTCTACCGTCCCGGATGGGATACCTCTAGGGGCAACTACAAGTTGTGTGATAACAGTTACATCAGATTTATGATTTTACTTAGCACTTGTCTGACTGAGTAGGTTAGAGTAGGTAGGAACTGAATAAGCTCACTTGAGCAGTAGTTAGTTTTTCAGCCATTGAATCTAGCACCTTTGTCTTCTCCCAAACTCACTTTTGAAGCTCATAGTTTAGTCCTGAGTTCCTGCCATTTTCTTTTCCTGCATAACAATAAAACTCTTTGAATTTCTGTTAGTAGATTAGTCTTTAATTTTCGCATTTTATTTTCACTACTGTTTTATTTTGAGATTTATGTATATACATGCATTGTTCTGACGACCGGTCTGTGAGTTTGGTATACCTCTGGACATTTTGCAGATAGCAGGTGTCATTTTGGTAGCTGTTGCAGAGCTAGAGTGTTGGATCAAGGATACGAGTAGTAGAGTGATGAGGACCAGAGATTCTGAGGTTCTCAAGCACTCTATTCAGCAGAGCACTTGTCCCAGTCGGAGCCAGATGTTATCACATATATAGTAGCTAGGCTACCATATGTTTTATTCTAGATTCCAGTACATTTTTTCAGCTAGTTCCCTTACATTGAGATGCTAGAGATGACCATCTATGTTGGATCACTATTATGATTATGGACAACAGTATTCCTATGCCATGACTGAGTCTCAGGAAACTCATATCTGATGACCGATGTAGCCATTTAACCATTTACAGAGCAGTATGTATTGCCCAGAGTTGCAGCATCAGGTTCTCAGTGGACAGATGATGGTTCAGGTTGTTTATGCACAGGTATATGACCCAGCAGGTATTATCTTGTGTTTTGGTTATTATTGCTTTTATACTCATTCTTGTGGCATGTCTTAGCACTTAGTGTCATGATCTGGCGATCATATAGATATTTGGAACTGGTTGTATCATTTATATAGATATTTATGTCCCTGCTTAGACTTAGAAGTTCTTGGTTATACTCATTGGTTTTACCCTCCTTAGGGAAAATAGAGGTGATCATTCCCACCATCTTTTGGCTTGCTAGTGTTGGTCTCATTATCCACTTTCTCCACCCATCCATTACCTTCCAGTTTTTGTTGTTACCCTGATTTACTACTTGACTAGTGGCATGGAGGACCTTCCCCCGCTTTAGCCTCTTTGTTGGATGAGCTTCCCTGTTGTATTGCGTCTCGGCTCTGAGTTGCCTCAGTTGTGTTGGCTAAACCTGAAACAAATAGTGCTACCATCAGTACAATGTATATGGAAATGAAATGTATATCTTATGTAAAAGCCCATTCTACAATGTGTTTGTTAACACACGTGAATGCAAGGCAAGCCTAATGAAATTGGCTTTGAAAGTTAAATGTGAAATGTAAATCTATGGAATCGTGTTTCTGAACACACATAGATCTTAAAGCCTAATAAATGTAAATCCAAGAATGTGTTTTTGAACACACACGGATCAAGGCTATGGAAACTGAAAGGCCCAAAAAGCAATGGTTCAAATAAAGTTATATCTAAATGATCATTGGCCTCACTTGTATTGACTTATCCCTCACTAGCTTGCGAGTTATCATGTGAGAAGGAGTAAGGGACAGCTCGAGTTATGTCCCCTAAAGTCTTGAGTTACGGTTTGTCAGGCACCTAGTCATGGCGGCTCTAGAAAAGATCCTCATGGAGTTGTATCAGCTTGGATGTGAGTTGTAGGCATCTGTCAAGGTTGAATAAGCACTAATGAAACAACTTACCCATTTGTGAGACACTGCCATCCCCTGTGTTACTACTTGTCCAGCATATGCTAGAGTGTGTATCCCCTTTCCATTTCCAAAGTGTCACAGTGTCAAGTCAGTAGTCATCCTTTAGCCTAGCCTATTGAGTTTTAGCCTTCACCCTTCACTAGCGAACTGATCACAACTATGAAGTGAGTATGGTCTTGAAAGTCTAATCTGAGTCATAATTAATATTGAAAACACTTTATATTTGGTTATTAGATCGCCAGAGAATTGACTACTCTATAGAGAGATTTTTATTTCTTTAGACAAATTATCAAATACACAACAGTAGTAATTATCTCAACCTCCTTGATAAATGTGCCTAGAAATAAAGACTGTACAGACAGTAATAAATATTGTATGACCTCCTCGAATTTTGTGCCAAAACTATGCCTCGAAAAACATGCCAACTCTGTTGTACGTTCTGACAGACTTTTGCCTCGAAATATGTGTTGTACTACTGCAATTAATGTTGTATGGAATTGCCTCGAAATCTGTTCAGTACGGCCTTCAATAAATGTTGTATGGATTTCGATTTATGTGCATGTGATGTACGAATTTATCTTGGGAAGTGTGCCCTTCCTTTTTGGAAAATGTGCCCAACAACCTTCTCAATTTCTATGCAAGGGTTTTCTCTCTTCCTGAAATTCAACCTCTCTTCTCTTCTTCTTCTTCCTCTCCAAACTCCTCTCTTAGATGTGAATAATGATTTAGGTTTTGCCTTCCCCAAGCCTTTTTGTTCATGGCAACTTCATCTTTTCATCCAATGGTCTAGATTAGATTAGATGAAGGGCTCTCAATAAATGATTATTAAATAACATTTAGTGCACTCATGTCATTTAATAAAGTAATGACCCTTTTAATTAATCACTGACTTGACTTTATCATTAAAATGAACTTAGGACATAACCATGACTTAAACAAAGTACTTCTCACTTTATTAATTAATGACTAGGGGTCACCTTTTAAAGTGTTCTTGTCCACCCCAAGGCGACATAAGGTGAACAACACTCCCTAGGTAACTCTTCAACACTCCCTCTTACCGAGGAAGGTGCTCTTCACCACTCCCAACTAGTCTTTGAAGTAAACATGCTTCCCTCTACCCAAAGACTTCGTGAGAATGTCAACCGCCTGCTCATCAGTAGAAACACACTACAACTCTACAGCTCATCTATGAACATAATCTCTGATGAAGTGATATATCATCTCAATATGCTTTGACCTGTCATGAAATACCGGATTGTCAGAGAGCTTGATGCAACTCTGATTGTCACAATGTATAATTGTAGGTCTCAGCTGCTGACCAAATAAGTCTACCATCAACTTGTGAAGCCACAACGCTTCACAACTAGCCTAACTGGCTGCCATGTACTCAGCCTCTGCAGAACTCAATGCAACGGACTTTTGCTTCCAACTAAACCATGACTCAACTACCGATCCAAAACTAAAGCAACAACCGAAAGTGCTCTTCCGGTTCGAAACACCGCCTGGCTAATCTGACTCCGTGAAGCCAACCAATCCCACTCCATTAGATCTCTTGTAGTCCAAACCATAATCTACTGTGCCTGCAAGATATCTCAAAATGTGTTTTGCGGCAGTCCAATGCACTCTCCTGAGCTCCACCATGAACTGACTGGGAGTGTTCACCGCAAAACTCAAATCTGGTCTGGTGTTGACCAAATACATCAACAAACCAATAAGCGGACAAAACAAGGTAGGAGCCACCAAATCTCCCTCAGAAGCATGAAGCTTCGTCCAGTTGGTGCTTATGGGTATGGACATGGGCCGGCACTCCTCCATCTAAAATCTCTTCAGAACACCTGCAACATATTGTCCTTGCCCCAGGGAAACATGTCCATCCTCCTGCCAAATCTCCATCCCCAAATAGTAATGCATCAGCCCAAGGTCAAACATCTCAAACTCTGAAGCAAGATCTTTCTTACATGCTTCAATCAGGTGCTCTCCTCCTGTAATGAACAAGTCATCAACATTTAGCAGAAGAATGAGAGGAACACCTCCAACCACAATGAAGTATAAGTTGGGATCCGCCTCACTATTTTGAAACCCAATCGAAAGTAAATAAGAATCAATCCTGGAATACAAACCCCGAGGGGCTTGCTTCAGACCATACAAGGCCTTTTTCAGCCTGCACACATAAGAATCTCTCCCATGAATCTCAAAGCCCTGAGGCTGCTCTAGATATACTTCCTCTTGTAGAAAACCATTCAGAAAAGTGGTTTTCACATCCATCTCTGCCACAATGGCGATCACTGCTTTGATCGAAGAAAATCTAGCAATCGATGCAAAGGTCTCATAGTAATCAACTCCCTCTACCTGTGAGAACCCTCGTGCCACAAACCGAGCTTTGTACTTCTCGATGCTGCCATCTGCAGCATGCTTGATTTTATAGAGCCACTTGGAAGTCACCACTGAGTTCCTCCCTAGTCTCGAAACAATCTCCCACACTCCATTCTTCATGGTGGAATTGTACCCTTCCATCATGGCATCTCTCCAAACCTGATGTGGGGTAACCTCCTCAAATGTAGTAGGCTCGGACTCACTCAAGCTAGTCACCATCGCCATATAACTGGAAAACCTTTCCGGTGCCTTGCACTCTCTGACCTCCCTCTTGGGTGGCCCCACAGACTCCTCAACTTCCTTCACAAGATCCTTAAGCCAACTTGGCTTACGTTTCCTGGAAGTAGCTTCTTGTGGCAGGCCCTCCTCCTGAACCTCCTCATCTAACAACTGTCTCCCTAAAGAAGTACCTGTGGCCTGAGATCCTATACCTAGTGATCCTGAACCTGTACCACCCGAATCACATGTAGGTGAAACTTGTGAACCTGTCCTTGTACTAGAAGTCCCAGTAGACTAAGTACCTGAACCTGATGAACCTGTAACTTGTGACCTAGTCACTCCTGAAACCTATGACCCTGTACCCTGACTTGCTGAACTCTGAGATACAGTCACCTGTGGAGATACAACCTGCTGCTCCTCCATCTCTGAATCATAAGACTTCCTGAAGGCTTTCTCCTCCTCAAATCTCACCTCCCTCCTCACCACAACTTTCCTCTGTGCAGGAAGGTATATGCGAAAAGCCTTCGAAGTCTCGTCATAACCAACAAAGATGCCTTTGTCCTCTTCTCAGAAGGGACATGAGAATATGTAAGGAATCCAAATCTGCGGAACTGAACATCTCCTCAGGAATTTTACACCCCAATGCTCGGTGTGGACTCTTGTTCTGAACATAAACAGCAGTACTACAGGCCTCAACCCATAGAAAGAAAGGAAGACTCTGATCATGCAGCATGGCTCTAGCTGCTCCCACTATAGCTCTGTTCTTCCTTTCAGCAACTCCATTCTGCTGTGGAGTATATGGAACTGTCAACTGCCTCTTGATGCCCTCCTGTCTGCAAAACTCATCAAACTCCTTGTAGGTATACTCACCCTCATTGTCTGACCTCAGTGCCCGAATCTTCCTCCCTATTTGGTTCTCCACAAGGGCTTTGAACTCTTGGAACCTCTGCAAGACTTCCTGAGATTGTTTACTTCTCAAAAAGTAGATCCAAGTCTTCTTGGAATGGTCATCAATGAAACTAATATAGTACTCAAATCCTGTCAATGAAGCAGAAGACATAGGTCCACATAAGTTGGAATGAATCAAAACCAATATCCCACCTGACCTAGTGTCATTGCTCGGAAAAGTAGTCTTGGTGTACTCTCCCAAAGCACAATCTCTGCATACACCACCCTGCTCTGTGCTGAACTGAGGTAAGCCTGTAGACATCTCCCTCAGTAATCTCAAAAGTTGAATGATGAAGGTGACCCATCCTCCTGTGCCACAACTCACACATATCAATGTTATTGCTAGTATGGGCTAATGCATGATGAGGTTGGAAGAGAAGCTTGTACAGTTTCCCACATCTAACTCCAATGGCACATGAAGTAGATGGTCCTGCTGCTCTAGGAAAAATATACACTTTCCCATTTAGAACACATACTCCAAAGCCCCTGTCCTCAATAGTGGAAACTGAAACAAGGTTCTTCTTCAACCCAGGGACATACAAGACATCCCTCAAAGTCATGGACTGCATAGACTCCCTCTGAAAGGTAACAGTCCCTCGCCCAACTGCTCTCACAACTGTGTCGTCATCCAATACCACCTCAAGACTCAAGCCTATCTCAGTCATCTCAGTGAACACATCTTGAACACCTATCATATGGCTCGAAGCCCCACTATCAATGTACCAAGTGGAAGTAGTAGTTGTAGCAGTAAAAGAATGGCCAACCAATAAAGAACACTAAACCTAATCCTCCATATCACTGTTGGTGAAAGATGTCCTCTCTGTACATCCAGCAAAGAGAGAAAACTCTCCCTCAAAATGTGAAGCAAAGTCATCCATGTCTATTGTAGTTGATGTCTGTTGTCCTTTCTTCTTCTTGTTCGGACACTGTCCAGCATAGTGTCTAAACCTACGCTACTGGGAATCGCTCTGCACCCCCACGAATCGATCCCAATTCGCGATCCGAAACGAATTGATGAGGAATCGATTCCTGCCGGAATCGATTTTGTAATTCGCGCTTCCTTGGAGAAAAAAATGCTCCCTGGAATTTTAGGAATCGATCCGGAATCGCTCTGGAATCTACGCTTCCGGATCGATTCCTAAGCGATCCCGGACAAAAAAATCGCGCCCGAAAACGCTTCCTGAGCGATTCCTTGATTTTTTTTTTATTTATTTATTTTTTTCAGGATTGGCTAGCATTAATTTGGGCAAATAAAATCTATTAGACTCCATTTGGACTCATTCTATGCCCTCAGTGGTAAACAGTTTGATGTGCCCCCCATGGTAAACCCTTTAAAACTTTGATGTGCCCCAGGTTGGTGAAGAGTAGTTTCACAGATGATAAATGCATTTTCTGCCTCAAGATGAAGCTGTCAAATGCATTTTTGGGAGTGTCGGTTTTCTTGTCAATGTTGGAAATTAGCATAGCAGAGGTTCTCTGAAATGATCCAAGGTACCATTCATTGGAGAGCAGTTGTTCTTGGGGACTAACTCTTTCATCAGTCACCTTATCAAGGCTTGTGGCATTGTATCCATATTCTTGTTATGTTCTCTTTATGGAAATTGTGCTGTAAGTGTTTTTTTAGGACTCTAGTGGCACTGTTCTTCCTTTCAAGGGCTGTGGATGGATGAGCTTTGTGCCCAACCCAAGGGTGAAGGGTTTTTGCTCATTAGAGATGAAAAAAGTGAATTGATAACTCCATATTCAGAATTTATTGTAGCTGTAACTGCAATAAGATAGCTGCTACAATGTCTGTATATTCTTATCTTTTCTTGTACAGATTTTGTTCTCCTTGTACATAACTGTTTTATGAGTAAAATAAGAAGTATATTTGAAAAAAAACACTTTTACAGGAGTTTCAAAAAGGTCTATCCCATTGTTTGTCAACCCTGGGCTTGGGTTTACCTTCACATCATATATCAGACAATGACATTATAGAAATTGGATGAATAAATAAGGAAAATTTGGCAGTACACTGGTAAAGGGGCCTTTTCAGAAGCACCTTTGCAATATCAATAAAGTTCATATTCTATTCAGAAGGGATAAAAGTATAAAATAGAAAACCGTCTGCATGTTAATTTTAATCAAATTCTAATTAATACAGTTTGGTTATATGAGAAAAATGGTATTGACATATGAGGGTCAAGTGCATGCAGCATTGTCTTAAAGTCGATGCCATCAGCTACACATTTGTACTTCCCTTACAAAAATTCAATCATAGAGTTTGTTTGATAAAGTAAATATTAACAATAACTTAATATCTTTGCAAGTTTGATATTGGATTTAAAGACATCACTTGCAAATGGTCATTGCCATAGCTATGTCATTCCAGAAAATCTTATGATATGTCCTAGATGATTGATGTTATATCAATGTGTACTAAATGGTTATATGAATATCTATGTTTTGACGTTTTCTATAGATAATTTGGCATAATACATGTTTTTTTTTAATTTATATGCATCAAAATATATTAAAATATATATTATATAAAAAACGCTCCCGAAACGGAAGCTTTTGAAAATTTCAATTTTCACTCCCGCTCCTCGCTTCCCTCCCGCTCCCAACAGCGTAGGTCTAAACTTTTGACATGCAAAACACTTGATTTTACTCATGTCTTTCTTTTGCTCGCCTATATGCTGCTTGGTCCCACCCTTAGGACCCTTCTTGAACTTCTTATTTTTTCCCTTTGCTGTCAATGCCACATTGTCCTCATCATCCTTGTGATGTGATGAACTACCCTGTAGGTATCCTCTACGTGTCTCCTCCTGTATGCAATCATCCCAAAGACGATCCCAAGTAGGCATGTTCTCACGACCAACAATGGTCTACACAAACACACCCCATGGCTGAGTCACGCCATTTAAGGTTGTTTGCACCATCTCAGTGCCCTGTACAACCTCTCCAATAGCTGCAAGTTCATCCCTCATCTATGTAATCCTGGTAAGGTAGGAAGCCATGCCCTCTCCTTTACTAATGTGTACATCCTTCAACTTCTCCCTCAACACCATTTTTCTGTTCTCATTTGAACTTTGGTGAAGATTTGTCAAAGTTGTCCACATCTAAAAGGCATGTGCCTTTGTTGATATGTGTGGGATCACATGATCCTTCAGGGCATCAAGTATGATCCTCCTTGCCTTCACATCCTTTTTCATGAAAGTTGCCTTATCAGTAGCATCGATAGGAACAGTCACAGGATTTGTTGTTGAACTATTTACTATATCCCATAGCTCATTCTCCCCAAGTATCAACATAATCCTAACCTTCCATGGGCTAAAATATGCAGCCGCATCTAACCTGTCCTCTAATCTAAGTCCACTCACCATGACTGCAACTTGTACCTGTTCTTCTCAAGAAAACTGTTCAAGACTTGTTTTCACAAACCCTCTGTTTTTTTTTCAATCTGAAATATTTCCGAGTGTTTAATTTTCTGATCTTAACCACCGCTCTAATACCATAAAAGTTTTAGAACCCCAACCCGGTTTCAAGCTTGGAAGCTTCTTTGCATATGGTTTAATGCCCAAACACGAATATGCACATTTTACTCATAAAAATGACTTGTCTTGAAACACATGAAATTCTTTTTCAAATCTTTATAACTCAGAAATTTAATTTGCAGCCAATAAATTCAATACTCAAAAATTTAAATCAGCCAATCACATAAATTTTTAATACAGAATTTTTGACCAAATTGGTCCAGGATAAAACCCCCAAGGGAAAACCTTACTAATAGAGAGATTTGTATTTCTTCAAACAAATTATCAAATACACAACAGCAGTACTTATCTCAACCTCCTCGATAAATGTGCCCAAAAATAAAGATTGTACGGACATCAATAAATATTGTACAGCCTCCTCGAATTTCATGCCAAAATTGTGCCTCAAAAAATGTGCCAACTTTGTTGTATGGTCTGACAGACTTCTGCCTCAAAATATGTGTTGTACGACTACAATTAATGTTGTACGGAACTACCTCGAAAAACTGTGCAGTGCGGACTGTATGGAACTGCCTCGAAATATGTGCAGTACGGCCTTTAATAAATGCTATACGGATTTTGATTTATGTGCATCTGCTGTACGAATTTATCTTGGGAAGTGTGCCCTTCCTTCTTGGGAAATGTGCCCAGCAACCTTCTCGATTTTTGTGCAAGGGTTTTCTCTCTTCCTCATGAAATTCGACCTCTCTTCTCTTTTTCTTCTTCCTCTCCAAAACTCCTCTCTTGGATGTGAATAATGAATTAGGTTTGCCTTCCACAAGCCTTTTTGTTCATGGCAACTTCCTCTTTTCATCCAATGGGGTCTATATTAGATTAGACGAAGGGCTCTCAATAAATGCTCAATAGAAGATTATTAAATAACATTTAGTGCACTCATGTCATTTAATGACCCTTTTAATTAATCACTCACTTGACTTTATCATTAAAATGAACTTAGGACATAACCATGACTTAACTTTTAATAAAATGACTTTATTAATAAAACAAAGTACTTCTCACTTTATTAATTAATGACTAGGGGTCACCTTTTAAAGTGTTCTTGTCCACCCCAAGGCAACATAAGGTGAACAACACTCCCTAAGTAACTTTTCAACATAATTAGGGCAAATAGAGAATTTCGAGGCCCAATAGAACTATGGATAACTCCTTGATAGGAAGGTCTCCTCATCCAAGTAGACAAAATGCTAGCAAAAAAACCCTACCTTAGTCCAAGGCACTTCAAGAATGGCATTAAGCTAGGGTTAGGAGATAAACATGCCAACATTAATCAAGGAATGAGCAAGGAGATGCACCTTAGGTCGCCCTTGAGCACGAGTTATCACAACTATTTTTAGCATCCACTTAGCATGTGATTATCAAACCCTAAAAATCCTTCCATTCACCATTCATGCAAGAGAAAAAGACATCCCAAGTGAAGTGCCCCTAGCTTCAAATGCTCTCATAAACCAATAGGTAAAGAAAGGAATACATAATTTGAACCCATGTCCATGATTTACAAATGAGGTGATGATGTCTTATTTATATGAGACAACCCTCAACCTTTTACAAATTTGAGCCTACAAGATAATGACAAAATATTAAATTTTAGGTTAGTGCACCCACAAACTTGGGGAATAAACCATACAATAACATAAAATAAGAATAAAAATGTGCAATTAGGCTCCACCAAGTGCAAAGTGAGCCAAAAGGAGGACGTCATGCCCCAACTAACCCCGACAGTTGCTTGTCCCTCAATGCCCTCCTTATTTAATAATGTAGGCTTCTTCTTTAAGGATGAAGTCATTGGTCTAGAGACCAAGAGGAGGGGTTTTCTATCAAAACAATAGGTCCAAGTGGGAAAAATGAGGTGTGCTAAATTGGGTACGACAACCCTTACACGCACAATAACCTCTATAAAGTAAAATATGACTGTAGTCATGTGTCCTAATGGGACCCATCCCAAGAAGCACTAGACACCAACCCAGGGCCCAAATGGCCCAACAAGATTGGAGACTTCTACCCATAAAGAGGCAGTCAGTAATGCCACTAAGCCAACACTTCCTGGAATGAAAACCAAGAGGACCTGCAATGACTTGATTGGGGGTCTTTAGCCCCAAAATCAACACTCTACATAATATAGCCCCAAAAACATGGCTGAGCCAAAAGGAGGACATCATGCCCCAACTAACCCCAACAGTTGTTTGTCCCTCAATGCCCTCCTAATTTAACAATGTAGGTTTTTTCTTTAAGGATGAAGTCATTGGTCTAGAGACCAGGAGGAGGGGTTTTCTATCAAAACAATAGGTCCAAGTGGGCAAAATGAGGTATGCTAAATTGGGTACGACAACCCTTACATGCACAATAACCTCTATAAAGTAAAATATGAGTGTAGTCATGTGTCCTAATTGACCCATCCCAAGAAGCATTAGACACCAACCCAGGGCCCAAATGGCCCAACAAGATGGGAGACTTCCACCCACCAAGAGGCAGTCAGCAATGCCACTAAGCCAACACTTCCAAGAATGAAAACCAAGAGGACCTACCATGACCTGATTGGGGGTCTTTAGCCCCAAAATCAACACTCTACATAATATAGCCCCAAAATCATGGCTTTTACAAAAGAAAAAGAAACCCCACTCTGGCACATCTGGAAGAAACGGTTCAGACACTCTGAGGCGTAACACCTCGTTTCAAGTGTGTTTCCGACAGCGCAAGTTAGGAGCCTATTTGAGGCCTAGGTGACAACTAGGTGGCAACCTCTCTTTGCAAGCTTTTAGTAGCTACTGAAGATAAGCCCCCTGTTACCACCTAAAGTTGCACTTTAGTTGGACTTCAGTGAGCCGCCAGTGTTGCACAAGTCACATGTGCTTATCAGAGTTCAAAAGTTCAAGGTTTGGCCTGTTCAGGGCCCCTTTTTATTGTTTTGCAATACATGACCATGCCCCACGGGGTTTATAATAAGCGTACTAGCATGGTGGTCTTTGAGTGACTCGGTTCACTAGGACTTGACAACCAAAGAAGGCATTCCAAGGAGTTTTTCCCCTTGTCGATTATGCTTTGCCTTTAGCCGAGTATAGTCGGTGAGGTTTTCTCCTGCACCTCCAAAGCTGGAATGCCCAAAGTGGGGGTTAGGCCTTAGGAGTTATTAGAGTCCATTTTGTAACATGTATAAACATGCTAGATGCTAGAATTTTATCGTTTTTTCATGTACTAGGTCCCCTTGAAGTTTCAGTCAATTCCGAAAAAAAATATTTTTAAGCCATTTTTTCAATGGTTTAATTGAAAAAATTCAAATGGTGATAAAAGTGGTATTCGGAGTCGGAATTTGGTGCAAGGATGCTCGTTTTCAAGCTCAGAGTATCCTCTTTACCCTAGTACCCAATTTTCCTACATTTCAGGCGACCAAGAACCCCCTTGGAGCAGTTTTGCCTGTCAGAGCTATAAAGTGGCACTTTAATGCTAAAGATACATCAAAATGCACCATGAGCAAATGATTAAAATATTAAAAAATGGAATAAGTCACATGCCAATTGAGTTGGCATTATTTCACTTAAGATGGGCGACTATGCTAAAGGTCAAACCATGTGATTAAAATTTAATTTTAAAAGGATTGAGCAAATGTAGAAATGCTACACATTCTCTCTTTCACGTGGGCCATCCTTCAACATGGCGATTTTTTTTGACATGGCATCTTACCTTGTTAGGTGGGCGGATATATTAAAAAGACAAACCATGTTTTAAAGGTCGATTTGAAAGTGAAAACGTGGAGTTTTTTTTTTAAACAGCAAATTTGCTTTCCCTTCACATGGGACCGGCTCATCTGCACAGCTGCACATGGATTGGATGGAGAATAAGCCAATTGGTTGGGGTGCTTACCAAGTGTGGTAGCACGGTCAACGTGAGCTGGTTTCTAAGTAAAGCATCCATTCGTAACATCCAGCCAGCGCAGCATGGAACATATAGTCCACCATCACCTTCACGTGGGCCGAATTCTTCTCTTCACGGCATATTGGAATTGGTTGGTGATAAGTTGTGAGGTGGCGGCTCCTTGATTGTGAGGTGGCACAGCCATGTTGTTTGGTTTCCATTTAAAGCTCCAATCAAAAAACATAGCATCCAACGAATTGTGGAAACATCCACTCGCATCCTTATCTTCACGCGTGAGTGCTTTCAAAGTGGGCAACTTCCATTTCAAGGAGTTTTTGTCCAAGTGTGATGGTGCATTGCCATTGGCCATCTAGTTTGCTTGCTCTACAATCAAGGAGTTTTGTCTCCTAGGGTTTTGGCATCCCGTGGCTTGCCATTTGCTATAAATTGAGGAGCTTGGCTCCATTGTAAAGGGATCTGAAGGTGGAACCTCTGCTCTTGTCCATTGTAATATTTTCTGGTTATTGAGTAATAAAAGGCTTTGGAGGCTACCCTGGTGTTGTCTGCAGTGTGTATTGTCATGCTCTTTGATCATCATGAGGTAATCTGTATCGTGGTTCATGCTAGTATATGTTGGGTGTTTGCCTTTGTAAGGAAATTATTTTTCATAAGGATAGTAAGTATTGCTTTATAGAATTCTTACTATTGTGAGTGATGTTAGGATGCTAGAAGTAATGATATTTCTTGTTTGAGTATGTTATTTCTTCTTATTTCTCTCAATCGTTTACACAAATATTTTTAATCCCCTTTGCCAGTGTTGATTCCATTTTGCAGGTAAGTCAAGCTGTAGGAGCGGATGAGCATGTTAGCTCTTCCTCACACTCAGTAGATTCACAACAAGGAAGCCAATACTACCGGTGCATCAGCAAGCAGACTCCATAGCCCATTTAAACTCTCATCCCCCAGGGGTTCCATTCCTCTGATCCAAACTTCTTCAACTATCTTCGGTTCCTGTTACTCATTTAGATCATAGTTCTTTCAAAGCATAAATACTTTGAATCTATATCGAGTTCTACGAGTTTTCCTTTTCAAGCTTGTGTTAATCGTGAGATCTGGAGTTCTTAACAGGAAAGTCTTGTCTTGGTTAAAAAGTATATTTGGCATTTAAGTGCTTTGGTTCGCTTAGCTTTTCCAAAAGCAAGCAAAAGATCCTAAGGAAAGTAGCTTTCTAGCTCACTTGCCTTAGTCATTTGATTTCATTTTTGTAGTAGTTAAGTTAGAAAAAATTTCCATTTTTTGCATCTAAACCGAACACTCTTAAAAGTGTGTTTCGGTAGTTTTCAGTAAACTTTTGTTCGCTGGAATTTGTACCATTTTATGACAGTCCTACATTTAAAAGTTAACTAAAACTCGATTAAAGACTCAAAAAATTGCCAATAAACTAGTCTTTCACATACTTGTTTAAGCTAGTTTCAGTTTTACACTTTGTAGTATTATCAGAACACTCTTAAAGTGTTTTGATTGACATTTCTAATCAACTTTAGCTCGCTGGTCTGTTTCATGTTCTTAGCTAGTTGGAGTTAAAAAACTCACAGAAAAAGACACTTCGAAACTCCCAGAATCACCCTGAGAACTAGCGGTTAAAGTAGTGCTTCATTTGCACATCTTATTGTAAATTGTCTTGTTCGCTAATGATAAAGGGCAAACAGTACTTCTCATAATTGCTTGATTGTAATCAAAAGAATAAAAAGAGCTCAGCAAGCAATTCTAGCGCCAATCCCCCCAGGGGGGATTCGCACATTTTTTCATTTTTTTCATTTTAGATTAGTTTCATTTAAGCAGTAGTAATTAAACAACTCACTCAAGCACACAACGTCCTCTGAGGACCCGTTTATCAGTTTGTTATATGATTTTGTGTTTTATTTCAATCATTACTTCTGTTCTTAAAATTTAATCCTAAAATTAACCCCCCTTGCTGTTTATTCTTGGGGTTTAGTGTAGATTAATCATCCACTCACACATTTTAATAAAACGAACTACGCCCCCAACCCAGAGTATGCTCTTGACTACTGCAGCTTGATCGGAACAGTTGGCTCAATCAGAAACGGGTGCAAGGTACTTAGTTTTAATAGGACAATCCATTAGAATTGAATCCTAAGAACTCGGGAGGTTGCATGGACTAAATCCACAGAGTCAGCAGGTTCTTAAGCTGGTTCATCTGTGCCTAGTTGGACACTTGGTAAGGTTGCTAGAGCACTCAGTTCGAAGGTTAGGTTTCTTTTGGGCCAAACCAAGAATTAACCCACTCCTTAATCCACTCATTTAATAATCATAAAATTTACCAACTGAAGTCTGAGACACTGCAATACTTTCACTAAGACCACACAAGCAACCCTAAACAGCAACAATCACACGCATTTCACATTCTCGGCACTGGTCATTAATTTTCCATGTTTTAAGTTTCAATCATACATGTCATGAATGCATATCTATCTTGTGTGGGGTTACTTAATTGATTTAATTTGCAAGCAGTGCTTAGTTGTAATTTTTCCATCTCATTATCTTTTAACTACTAGATCAGACTTTTTCTTTGTTATAGATTAAAAGCCTCAGTTTATTTTTCATAGGGACCACCCCCCTTGGCTTCGCTAGGAATAAGGCTAGACGGAGGAGTCGAGTAATCAGGTGACAACACTTGACTCTCACTTGCCCCCAAGGACACACCAAGCGGCTTGAAGGTTTCTTGCCGCGTTCCCCCCAGGTGTGTATTAGGTGGCAATATTTTGGCGTCGTTGCCAGGGATAAACCTTTCTATTCTCGGGTCACGACTTTTGTTTTTTTTGCCTTTTTGTTTTTGCTTTTTTTATGAGTGTTTAGAGTAGACCTTTATTCTTTCATCTAGCGACTCCACTAACCTTTTTCCTTTTTATAAAATTTCAAAGTAAAACAAACAAAAAGAATTGTGAGAGTTTTTAATGCATATTATTTTTCTACCATGG
The DNA here is from genome assembly GCA_027924585.1 of Larix kaempferi. Classification (NCBI taxonomy): domain Eukaryota; kingdom Viridiplantae; phylum Streptophyta; class Pinopsida; order Pinales; family Pinaceae; genus Larix; species Larix kaempferi. The sequence goes on from BSBM01000893.1 coordinate 9,748,768, forward strand.
CGACTCCATTGAAGGGATAAAACCCTTGTATCTCATATAGATTTGTTAAAACCTGGTTGTGTGTAGATGAGCCCATGCGACACAGTAAACTTAAAAGCTCATCATTCTGACAACTCCCCTAATTCAGTACAAGTTGTCCTCCATGGTTATTTCAGACTGATGCTTTTGACACCGATATGGATGATGAAGAGTCCGGTGCTCAAATTGCTAGTGCATATCCTCCCCTCAATTTTTCATATATCCCAGGTTTTCCTAACTTTCACTATGGTGAGGAGGATATATTAAGTTATTTGCCAATGTTTTATGGAAATGGAGATCCAGCCAGCCAACACATCATGTCTTTCCTTAAGGTTTTGGCTGATTTCAATGTTTTGTATGAAGATAATATGATGCAGATGTTTGCGGGTACTCTGGAAGGAGAGGCTTATTATTGGTTTATTGAGGGCCTCCCTAACAAATGTATTACCTCCCTTTCATGCTTCCTTAGAATTTTCTTAAAGCAGTGGCAGTATGATGATGACAATGTGGAAAGATTCCTTGAAAAATCATTGGCTTACTTCTTACACAAGATAAAATATCACATGGAATACCCCGAGCCTCCTCATGTCTTCATGATAGAGAACATTGAATATGTGGAGGTTCCTCTAGCTACTCTCACTAAAGAAGAAATTACGCAGCTTATTGAAAAACATGGTGCCATTCTCCCTGGAGCACAGTTTGAATTTGAGAGAATGATCCATGATGATCCCATTGAAGAGTTTCATGAAGCATCCTTGATTAAGGACATTGTTGATGACCCTCCTCATTTCACTTTAACAGAAAATATGGAAGATTCAGAGTGTTCCTAGGTCCACTTCAATAATGATGATCATATGCATATTCCAAACTTACCTGAAGAGGAATCCATTGCAAATATTAACGAAGACATTAATGAGGGATCTTTAATTGAGGAGGTCTTTGAGGAGTTCCCTCATATTTCCATGGTAACAAGCATTGAAGATTTGGGATTTCAAGAGTACTTTGGTGAAGATGACGACATTTACACTCTAGATGTTCCTACAGAAGAAGCCATTATGGAAGTTGATGAAGAAAATTTTAAGCAACCATTGATGGAAGATGTTATTGAAGAACCTCTTCATATTGCCATGATGAAAAGCATTGAAAATGTGAAGCTATCTCAAGATCATTTCAGAGAGGATGATGACACTTGTACTTTGCATCTACCTTCAGAAGAAACCAGTATAGAGGCTTATAGAGAAAATTATGACGAAGACCGTATTGTGTATGATGATACTCCTCTTGACTCCCCACATGGTAATGAAGTTAGGGAAAGCTTGTTCTTTTATAAACATTTTGAAGACGAGCCTTGTAAAGAAGTTTATTATGGCCATGAGGAAGACAACTATACCCAGGGACATGATACAAATAGTGAAGACTCCTCCATCTTTGCCAAAAATACCTATGATGATTATTGGACATACATTGAGAAACCCATTTTTGATACATCTAGAGAAGGGAGTGTGCATTCAGAGACCTTGGGAGATCTTGATATAAAAGAGGAGCATGCATGTGCTTCATGTGATCAGTCAGAACCAAACATGAGTACTAGTAATAAAGACCTGGAGGTGCTATGCATTGAAGATTCAGATAGGACTCAGTCAATTGAACGTCAGTCACAACCTTCAGCTTCATATTCAGAATTCTCTTATGATTTGGAGCAGCCTGGGGCTTATGTTACTACAGAAGTTTTTCATCCGATAAGCCCTCTAAGGCAGTATGGTGGTGTGGTTAATCTATTCCATCCTACAAATTTATACATCAGCCCTATCCAATCTTGGATAGAAGCAGCTTGCGAGAAGACCTACAAATTGAGTAAGCAGTTTGGTGATATTCTGCATGGTTATGATCTCCCATCCAACCCTCCCATCCTCAATATTTTCGTAGGTTTGCATTTCATGAATAAGGTATCCTTGGTTTGGCTGGTAACCAAACACCAGGTAAATTTCTTTTTTGATGAAATGTTAAAATGGTTGCATTGGATTTATCATTTTACTTAGCACGTTTATCATGTTATGCTTAGAGTAGGAAATAAGCTCCTCAAAGTGAGCATTTACTTTCTGCATTTCCTTTTTATTAGTTAGTTTTTTTTTTTTCCTTTTGAATAAAGTAACTTATGGTTCATTGGTTTCTTGCAAACACTTGTGCTACTGAAAGGTTTTCTTGTCAAGTTGAGATGTTTTTACAGGTCATAGAAACCAGAGATTCTGGTGTTCTCGTATGCTCTCCTTGCCGTAAGACTAGATCAAGCACACGTCCCGCAGTTGGAGCCAGATGTTACCACCTAAAGTTGCACTTTAGTTGGACTTCAGTGAGCCGCTAGTGTTGCACAAGTCACTTGTGCTTATCAAAGTTCAGAAGTTACAAGTTTGGCCTGTTCAGGGCCCCATTTTTATTGTTTTGAAGTACATGACCATGCCCTGTGGGATTTGTAATAAGCGTACTAGCATGGTGGTCTTTGAGTGACTCGATTCCCTAGGACTTAACAACCAAAGAAGGTATTCCAACGAGTTTTTTCCCTTGTCAATTATGCTTTGCCTTTAGCCGAGTATAATCGATGAGGTTTTCTCCTACACCTCCAAAGCTGGAATGCCCAAAGTGGGGGTTAGGCCTTAGGGGATTATTAGAGCCCATTTTGTAACATGTATAAACATGCTAAACGCTAGAATTTTATCATTTTGTCATGTACTAGGTCCCCCTGAAGTTTCAGTCAATTCCGAAAAAAATAATTTTTTTGCATTTTTAAGCCATTTTTTTAATGGTTTAATTGAAAAAATTCAAATGGTGATAAAAATAGTATCCGGAGTCGGAATTTGGCGCAAGGATGCTCGTTTTCAAGCTCAGAGTATCCTCTTTACCCTGGTACCTAGATTTCCTACATTTGGGTAAACAAGAACCCCCGTGGAGCAGTTTTTCCTATCAGAGCTATAAAGTGGCACTTTAATGCTAAAGATGCATCAAAATGCACCACGGGCAAATGATTAAAATATTAAAAAATGGAATAAGTCACATGCCAATTGAGTTGGCATTATTTCACTTAAGATGGGCGACTATGCTAAAGGTCAAACCATGTGATTAAAATTTAATTTTAAAAGGATTGAACAAATGTATCCATGCTACGCATTCTCTCTTTCACGTGGGCCATCCTTCAACATGGCGATTTTTTTTGACATGGCATCTTACCTTGTTAGGTGGGTGAATATATTAAAAAGACAAACCATGTTTTAAAGGTCGATTTGAAAGTGAAAACGTGGAGGTATTTTTTTTAAAAAGCAAATTCGCTTTCCCTTCACGTGGGACCGGCTCATCTGCACAGCTGCATATGGATTGGATGGAGAATAAGCCAATTGGTTGGGGTGCTTACCAAGTGAGGTAGCACGGTCAACGTGCGCTGGTTTCTAAGTAAAGCATCCATTCGTAACATCCAGCCAGCGCAGCATGGAACATATAGTCCACCATCACCTTCACGTGGGCCGAATTCTTCTCTTCACGGCATATTGGAATTGGTTGGTGATAAGTTGTGAGGTGGCGGCTCCTTGATTGTGAGGTGGCACAGCCATGTTGTTTGGTTTCCATTTAAAGCTCCAATCAAAAAACATAGCATCCAACGAATTGTGGAAACATCCACTCGCATCCTTATCTTCACGCGTGAGTGCTTTCAAAGTGGGCAACTTCCATTTCAAGGAGTTTTTGTCCAAGTGTGATGGTGCATTGCCATTGGCCATCTAGTTTGCTTGCTCTACAATCAACAAGTTCTGTCTCCTTAGGGTTTTGGCATACCGTGGCTTGCCATTTGCTATAAATTGAGGAGCTTGGCTCCATTGTAAAGGGATCTGAAGGTGGAACCTCTGCTCTTGTCCATTGTAATATTTTCTGGTTATTGAGTAATAAAAGGCTTTGGAGGCTACCCTGGTGTTGTCTGCAGTGTGTATTGTCATGTTCTTTGATCATCAATGAGGTAATCTATATCATGGTTCATGCTAGTATATGATGGGTGTTTGCCTTTGTAAGGAAATTATTTTTCATAAGGATAGTAAGTATTGCTTTGTAGAATTCTTACTATTGTGAGTGATGTTAGGATGCTAGAAGTAAATAATATTTCTTGTTTGAGTATGTTATTTCTTCTTATTTCTCTCAATCGTTTACACAAATACTTTTAATCCCCTTTGCCAGTGTTGATTCCATTTTGCAGGTAAGTCAAGCTGGAGGAGCGGATGAGCATGTTAGCTCTTCCTCACACTCAGTAGATTCACAACAAGGAAGCCAATACTATCGGTGCATTAGCAAGCAAACTCCATAGCCCATTTAAACGCTCATCCCCCAGGGGTTCCATTCCTCTGATCCAAACTTATTCAACCATCTTCGGTTACTATTACTTATTTGGATGATAGTTCTTTCAAAGCATAAATACTTCGAATTGATATCTAGTTCTACGAGTTTTCCTTTTCAAGCTTATGTTTATCATGAGATCTGGAGTTCTTGATAGGAAAGGCTTGTCTTGGTTAAAAAGTATATTTGGCATTTAAGTGCTTTGGTTCACTTAGCTTTTCCAAAAGCAAGCAAAAGATCCTAAGGAAAATAGCTTTCTAGCTCACTTGCCTTAGTCATTTGATTTCATTTTTGTAGTAGTTAAGTTAGAAAAATTTTCCATTTTTTGCATCTAAACCGAACATACTCTTAAAGTGTGTTTCAGTAGTTTTCAGTAAACTTTTGTTCGCTGGAATTTGTACAATTTTATGACAGTCCTACATTTAAAAGTTAACTAAAACTCAGTTAAAGACTCTTATGACAGTCTTTCACATACTTGTTTAAGCTAATTTCAGTTTTACACTTTGTAGTATTATCAGAACACTCTTAAAGTGTTTTGATTGACATTTCTAATCAACTTTAGCTCGTTGGTCTGTTTCATGTTCTTAGCAGGTTGGAGTTAAAAAACTCACAGAAAAGACACTTTGAAACTCCCAGAATCACCCTGAGAACTAGCCGATAAAGCAGTGCTTCGTTTGCACATCTTATTGTAAACTGTCTTGTTCCCTAATGATAAAGGGCAAACAGTAATTCTCATAATTGCTTGATTGTAATCGAAAGAATAAAAAGAGCACAGCATGCAATTCCAGCGTCTGACCCCAATCCCCCCAGGGGGGATTCGCACATTTTTTCATTTTTTTCATTTTTTGCAACTTTTTCTAATTTTTCGTTTTAGATTAGTTTCATTTAAGCATTAGTAATTAAACAACTCACTCAGGCACACAACGTCCTCCGAGGACCCATTTATCAGTTTGTTATATGCCTTTGTGTTTTATTTCAATCATTACTTCTGTTCTTAAAATTTAATCCTAAAATTAACCCCCCTTGTTGTTTATTCTTGGGGTTTAGTGTAGATTAATCATCCACTCACACATTTTAATAAAACGAACTACGCCCCAAACCCGGAGTATGCTCTTGACTACTGCAGCTTAGTCGGAACAGTTGGCTCAATCAGAAACGAGTGCAAGGTACTTAGTTTCAATAGGACAATCCATTAGAATCGAATCCTAAGAACTCGAGGGGTTGCATGGACTGAATCCACAGAGTCAGCAGGTTCTTAAGCCGATTCATCCGCGCCTGGTTGGAGACTTGGTAAGGTTGCTAGAGCACTCAGTTCGAAGGTTAGGTTTCTTTTGGGCCAAACCAAGAATTAACCCACTCCTTAATCCACTCATTTAATACTCATAAAATTTACCAACTGAGACACTGCAATACTTTCACTGAGACCACACAAGCAACCCTACACAGCAGCAATCGCACGCATTTCACATTCTCGGCACTGGTCATTAATTTTCCATGTTTTAAGTTTCAATCATACATGTCGTGAATGCATATCTATCTTGTGTGGGGTTACTTAATTGATTTAATTTGCAAGCAGTGCTTAGTCATAATTTTTCCATCTCATTATCTTTTAACTCCTAAAACAGACTTTTCATTTGTTATAGATTAAAAGCCTCAGTTTATTTTTCATAGGGACCACCCCCCTTGTCTTCGCTAGGAGTAAGCCTAGGCGAAGGAGTCGAGTAATCAGGTGACAGCACTTGACTCTCACTTGCCCCCAAGGACACACCGAGCAGCTTGAAGGTTTTCTGTCGTGTTCCCCCCAGGTGTGTATTAGGAGGCAACACCCCCTTTCGCAAGAGTTGAGGTCCAACAAGTAGATCTTTCTCTCTCAAATTTGATCGCGTCAGATCCTATTGTAAACATATCAATTCTTGTACTATATTAGATTAATAATCCTTCTCAAAAGTCTTTTTGGACTATAGTAAATCGCAAGGGATTAGTACCATAGACCACCATCCCTTGCAAACCCTCTACCCCTATGTCAATTTTGCGTTCTTAGTTTTTAGCTTCCTTTTCCGCAATTTACTTTCGATACTCATATTAGATTTACATTTCTTGCATCTAAATTAGATTTAATTCCAGTATCTAACTTACATTAGATTTTCCCTTTCTTTGTCTGACAACCTTTATACAGACACTAACTAAATATAGTTTAAGGGTTTTAAGACTTATAAACTCATAGGAAAGATAAAACTATTGCAATCTTAAATCTAAAATTAACGATGGGACCAAGCTCTACACCCTCACTCCAACTGAGGTGTACCTTGCGATCCAAGATCTTCTGAGTTTATCTGAACCCTGGGCTAGTGCTTCCCGACCATATACAGTTCTCAGACTTGCCCCCAACGGAAAAGAGTATCTCTTCGCCTATTAGTTGCATTTTCTACTTTACTTTTCCTAGAATATTCTGCTAGTTGTTTTGCTTTCATAGATTAGTTGTTATAGACAATCTAGTTCTAGGGACTAACCGCAATATTTAGTCATTAGATCACATTTATTTCAGTTGACGAATATTTAGTTTTGTTAGTTTTTGTAGCTTGGTAGGTACTTCTACATTGGGGGTGTCTAGCAACGTAGGAGTTGAGCGTAGCTCTCTAAACAATCTTAGTGCTTTTGTAATACTTCATTGTATTGGGTGGTAGCCCATGGTATTGGGTGTTCCATGGTATTGCCCATAGTATTGACATAAAGTGAAGTTATAAAAGAAGTCTAAGGAGAGTGTTCTATCTATCACAGACAAAGGAGTAAAAGATATCTTCTGTAGTCGTCACCACAGTGGCAAGAGTGAGTGATATCTCTTGTAGTGGTTGAGATCTGAGAGAGGGAGTCTCTTCGAGGCTTGGAGTGAGGAATTCACTCAAGTCGATGTTTGTCTTTTCTACTGAGGGTTTGGGCATAGTTGCAGCAAGGGAGAATCAAGAGTGATTGAGATCTGGTGTGTGTATCCAGTAGCCCAGTGTTGTAAATACTATTATGACAAATCTGCAATAGAGACAAACTGATTACTGGTTTTCCCCAAACGACTGGATTTTCCAAGGTACATCTTGTGTTGTGGTTTTCTCTTTTATGGTTTCTTATGGAGTTGTATTTTTAGTAATCAATGTTCAATAGTTAACTAAAGAACACATTAATAGTTGATGCTAATCGAGAGTTCTACAAGGGTATAAAAATTCACATGGTATCATAGCGGGTCTGAGGAAACACCTGCACTAGATCCAAAAAAAGGAGGAAATCTCGTACTGTACGGCCATAGTACGAACCGTACGGCATACGGATTATGCAGTGAGTTGTTCCGTCGATTTGGCTGATCGAGGGGCTAAGCAATGGTGAAAAGGGAATTCGTTGTAGTAGCCAGCCACGACAAAGAGGAGCCCGTTGACCAAGCAGCACGGGCGACGGATTTGGGTGTGAAATGATAGATCGAGATCGTGGTCAAGAAAGGCGATGGTGCCGAGAGCAAACGGCCGTCGAGCGTGGAAAACGCCAAGTGCAAGTTGTAGCATCGATGCTCAAGACACATCCAACGAATTAAAACAATTGTCGAGCTTGTGTGGAAGCAGGAAAAGTCACGTTGGTCAAGTCTACTCGGCAAATCCAAGAGAGCGCGAGGACTAGGAGTGCAGCTAGCTCACGAGCAGACAAGGCGGTGGTCATGAGTTGAGCCACAATCGTGGGAAGCGATCGCACCTGGTGGGCGGCAAGAAGTGGATCGACGGCGAACGAGCCGCTCGGGGAAGCACTAGCAGTAGAAGGTGCCGTGGAGCTGGCAACCAATGTTGTACGCACATGGAGAGCGACCGTGAAGCAAGAGCCATTGGGACCGCTACTGGAGGTGGAATTCACGTGAAGAAACTGCCAGTAGAAGATCGAGGTAGACGTTGGGTAGTTGTAATCAGGCCAACTAGAGGTCGCACAATAATGGCATTGTGTAACAGCTCGTGGGTGCTATCGGGCTCACGTTGAGAGCTCTGATAATTCGATTGTTGTGCCGTGGGCTAAGCCGTAATCAAAACACGGACGTGGAGTAAGGTCTTGAATGGGAGCAAGCGCTGGCAGCACGAAGCCAACAGACAGGCCACCAAGGAAATTACGCGGTGTCTAGAGGAAGTCTCACTCGCCTACAGGAAGTGACACAGCAAGTCGTCGATTGATGAAATTTGACGACTGCATCAACAGCAAAAGCCACCAAGGATAGGCCTGGGCAGGGGGCAAAGTGCCCAATAAGCTAAGATTCCAGGAAACTTGGGTACGGGGACAAGTGCAGGGACAGGGACACCACTTTTTGAAATAGGGGACTTGGGTATGTCGGGGGTACTATATATATATTTTTATAATTATAAATTTATAAAGTATAATACATATGAAATTTAAATCATTTTCATTGTACATATATCTTCATGTGCATCCATATGAATCCAACATGCAAAGTTTCTCATGTATATAGCTAGGGTGCATACAACTAAAAAAACATCAAGTGCAATTCATATCTAACTCAAAATACATAAACAAAGAGGCTAAATGGCCTATGGAGTCCAAAAAAAGTCATGCTACAGCAAATAATTACATATCAAAATCCTTGCCTATATTGGGATCCTATTCATCAATAGCACGCTGTGCTCCCTCCTCTAGGATCTAGCCCTTGCCTCTACCTTGAATATCAAAGTTGGTCCTCCAAGGACATTAGTCAACAGCCTATAGTTTTGATGAAACTTCCTAATCCAAGTGTTAAAATAAGGTAGAAAAAGATTCCCATGCTTAATAAGTGATTTTGCTTTAGTGAAGGGTACATTTTTGTTAAGGTCATGACAAAGAAATTCAACAATAAGCACCACCAAACCAACATCAAGGTACTGTAAATCCGTGACAAACATCTCGGGCACTTCGGCCAAGTTTCGGGTACATTAGGGTGCAACAGGGTATGTGGGTACGAGGTATCCGGTACATGGGTATGGGTATCTAGTACGAGTATGCGTACCCTGCCCTGGGTACAGGTACCCATGCTAGTTAGCCAGTAAGTTTCGGGCAAGGGGGAAAAACCCTAGGGAAAGCCCATAAACAACCAGAAGGGTTTGGGGAGCCTAGGGAAACCAAGCAGGGGACAAGATTGATGAATATGGTTGTCTATGGTTGTCATTGATGACAGACCATTAATGACAAAGGTGTAAATGCATGATGGGAAAAAAAGGTGATGGGCATTGGCACACCTACTAAGCCAAATGACCCATATTGTGGTCATTTGGAATTAGACCTAATACCCTAGATAATGAGGTGGACAAAGGACACATGGCAAGATGGCTTGGAGATGGCAAGGGTGATGTGGACAATGCATATGCCAAGCAAGCATAAGCTTGCGGGCATGAAAATGGCAAAGAAGAGAATGGGCCAAATGACCAAGTGGACAAGCAAGGTGAATGGCACAAGACAAGATGGACAAAGCACAAACAAACAAAAACATGGAATGGCAATGGACAAAGTCAAGCAAAGGTTGATGGAAATGGCAATGGGCAAGTCAAGCAAAGGTTGATGAAAAGTAGAACACACATGGAAGACAGTGGCATTTAAATGAATGACATGGACGAATTGGCAAGCATGAACAATGGAAGACAAGACAAAAGACAAGTGAGATGGATGGCATGAACACAAGAAAGATGACATTGGACAAGAAGGTGTTGCGGGTATCTTATGGCCCAGCCTACGGGCTTTTGAAGGAGGTCTTGCAGGCACTTAATATGAGCAGCTGCGTGGTCAGATTTTGAAGGGCAAAACCCCCATTAGGGCACACCATCTAAAGGAAGGTAATGCTGGCACCTTTTGAAGACATGCGGGCATCTTAGCATGGGCCCTTGCGGGCGTATCAACAACTCCTTAAGGGCATATAATGAACCCTCTTGCGGGCATCCCCTACACCCTAGCTGCGAGTATGAAGAAGGCCACACGGACATGGCATGAGATGGGTATAAAGACAACGTGATGTAAACAAACATAAATTTATAATCATTTAATTTATTAAATGATAAAATAAAATCACAATGTGACAAGTCGGCCTCCAGTTAAGATGGAAATAAAACAAGGAAATAAAATGTTATTATTTGTTATTTTTGGACAAGTCGGCCTCACTAAAATTGTGGACAAAAACAAGTATAAAAAGAAGAGAAATTCGTTGTTTTCAAAGTGAATTGGATGGAGGATTTCGCATGAGAACAGGAGTTCTGATTTCGGGTCAGCATGAGGACAGGGTCGAGGAGCAGCAGAAAATGATTTTTATCTTTTATATCTAGATATGATGTGACAGTAGCTGGAGCACTCACAAAGATACCTGAGGACACTTTGATGACTGTGGATGAATAAAATGCTGGGCAGATCGCTGAAGACATGATATGTTTGGGAACAGAATGGACAACTTGATGATATGATGCTGATCTGATTTTTTGATATGATGCTGATATAATCTTTGATATGATGCTGATATAACTTTTAATATCCTGCTGGACAAATCGATGCTGAACAATTGATGCTGAACATTTTGCTGATTGCTGATGTAATAATGACAGTGTTCATGACATTGCTTGCTATGTTAACCTGGACAGAATGCACAAGATGATGATGAAAGGATTTCGGTGCAGAAGAGAGTGAAAACATTTGCATGGTTCAGTAAGTGATCTCGGTGGTGCAGTGGAGAAGTTTAGATGGTTCAGTGAATGGACAGTTCAGTGGTTGTTGAAGCTGGACAGTATGCATCCCAGGAATGTTTTTGATGATACGGGGCTACAGAATGTTATGCTAGATGAAGACATTGGACAGTGTTTATTTGATGATTGATTTACTGGATTGATTAGGGCAGCAGAACACTAAAGATGATACACAATAAGACTTAATGATGATGATGCCTGTAACTTGCTGATGGGCAGTATGATGGAGATGTTATGCTTGACAAATTGGTGAGACATTGTAATGTCCCTTGTTAGGAATTTTATTAAAATTGCAATTTTCCACTTTTTTCCTTGGTTCGACCTTGGACTAATTTCGATCTCTAGGTCCCAAATTTGCCCCAAATGATCCCAAATATTCTGAGAAGGTATATGGATGATATTAGAACATAAATATGTGTTTCAGGGATGCCTTTGTACCTTTAAAACACTTCTACAAATACTCTTTCAATTCTGGTCAATGTAGGTAACTTTATAGTGATTTCCCTTTGACTAGTATTGGTCTCTAGGTCTCAAATTGACTCCAAATGCCTTCAAATCTTCAAGGAAGGTTTATGAATGATATTAGGAATTGAATATGATGTTCAGGGATAACATATGGCCACCAAAAGACCTCTGCAAACTCTCTTAAGATTCTGGACCAAGTATGCAATTTTACTAGTAATTTGGGGTTCAAATCCCCCTGAGGTAAGTACTGAAAATGGCTTCCCAAATGCCTCCAAACCCACTCAAATTTATGAACAGAGGTATGTAATGTGTTAAGTATGTTATTAAGGTCTCATATGCACCATTAATGGTTTATTACAACTGTTCTCACCCTCTCCCATTCAACTGCAAAAATCCCCAATTCGACCCTTGGGGAAATGGCACTATTTCACCTCCCAATACAACTAAACTGAGTAAAAATGCTTCAAATGCTCAAGTACAGTACATGAAACTTGTAGAAGACATCCATGGCAGTATATTTATCACAAATATATCATAGAATCATCCATTCATTCGAAATCATCATCAATACATTGGTTCACAACAAGGTAGTGGGGAAATGGCATTGTTCTTCCATTAAAAATGAGATTTATACATTTCTACTTGGAATTTCGACCTGAAACTTTCTGGAGATGAAGAACAGAGTATTTACTTCATATTACAAAAGAAATGGGGCATTAGAAGCTCCCCCAAAGAGTACAATAGCTCACCAAAAACGCCCTCCCTCAAGGATCAAGAATATGCCATCAAAACTGGAAATGGTTGAAGGAGCGAGCTACAATAGAAGAAACCATGAGCTGCCCTGTAGCTTACACCTGCAAATAAAGACTCCATTAAAGCTCCAAATGAAAGGTCTGAATGGCCTTTCCAATTGCCAACTTGGATGAGAATCTTTCACCCTCGAAATTGGCTAAGGCAAGAAACTAGTCATCCACTAGCTCTCCCTCTTCACAAATGCAATTGCAAATTCTACAAATGATCAAAAGCCATTCTCATACTTCATTTCTACATTTTATAACCAACATTAGCCTTCTAAGGGTCGAAATCCTCTCAATAGATTCAATAGATTTCCATTTAGGAAATATTCCACATTTGCCACTTGTCTCCTAGTTCCAACCTTCCATCTTCTCCCAAATTCGATTTTGGGTCTCTTTGGCTTCTCCAACTCCCAAATTCGACTTCCTTGAGCCTATTTTTTGGGCTGACATGTCATAGTGGTCAGATGTCAGAGGTCAGGTCTGCAATTTGTCATAGTTGTCATAGATGCTCCATCATTGGTGTCATAGGGGCTAGGGAATCTAGCCCAAGTGTCCACAAACTTCCACTTTGACTCTTTATCTTCCATGGAGGTTACCAATCCTTCCCAATTCGACCTAAGATGCTCAATGACATGTGTTATGACTTACCAACTCACCCAAGAGTGTTCACATTCCCATTAATTCGAATTTGCAAAAGAGATATACCATGTATTATGAAAAATCAAACTAGTGTGGGTCCCACATCCTCCATATGTCTCCAAAACCATTTGTCACCTAGGATTTCTCTTGAATTTATTTATTCACTCTATTTATTAAATACTTGAACCCTTCCAATGTCTAAACATCATTTATTATCCCCCTTATTCCAAATCCCAAGGCTTCCACCCCAAACCTAGGAAACTAGTAATTTTCCTCCTTGGCAATTATTTGACCCTTAACATCAATTTTACAAACTCTAATGAATATGGCTAATGTGATTAGGCCATTGTGACCCAATTACAAATTTGGGACATGACAGACATGAGTAAGCTGGACAGTATGAATTCCAGGATTCAAAGACACTAATGATTTGGTGAACAGAATGATAAAATATGCTGGTGATGATGTTGACAAAGTAATATGTACATATAATTTACAAGTTGGGTCTTGGGATGAATTGTACTTGTAAATACAAGCAGGGTCTTGTATCATTTTCTTGGCTGGGTCTAAGAAAGACTAGGCAGGGTCCTAGATAAAGAGTTGGTGCTCTTTGCTTCAGTTGGTGCTGAATTGCTTCACGGTTGTAGCCGTTTGAACTAAATATAAAAAGATTACAAAACTTATATTGCAATGTGTCTCTTATGATTTGTGATGATTGGTTAATGGTGGTGTATTTTGTAATATGCAATTGATGATATTTGTTCAAGTTTTAAAAAGTTGAAATTAGCTGAAAGTGGTGACACACTGATTCACCCCCCCCCTTCTCAGTGTGTCCTTGTGTCTAACAGGGATTTCCCAGAAATAGCTAGAAGGGTTTCGATGGGCCTAGGGCAGTCGGGCAGATCCTAGGCAAGGGGCAGGAGTGCCAAAAAAACTGCGGGCAGCCCAAGCAATTTTGGGAAGCACTCAGGCAGCTGTAAAACAACCTGAGCAAGGGAAAGAAGAACCCAGAAATTGCAGTGATGGCTTTCAGTTATGAGGGAGCAGGGTCTTCCAGTTCAGAGGGAGTAGCTACAACAGCCGAGGATGTGTTTGATCTGGGTGGATGCTTCTTAGGAAGTACCTTCCTCGCTAAGAGGTAGTGTTAGTTTTTGTAGCTCAGTAGGTACTTCTACATTGGGGGTGTCTAGCAACATAGAAGGAGCTGAGTGTAAATCTCTAGACAGTCTTAGTGCTTTTGTAATACTTTATTGTATTGGGTGGTAGACCATGGTACTAGAGGGTCAATGGTATTGGGTGAGCCGTGGTGGTGTTCCTTGGTATTATTTCCCATGGTATTGACATAAAGTGAAGTTAAAAAAAAGTCTAAGGAGAGTGTTCTATCTATCACAGACACGGGAGTAAGGGGGATCTTCTGTAGTGGTCACCACAATGGTAAGAGAGAGATATCTCTTGTAGTGGTCGAGATTTGAGAGAGGGAGTCTCTCAAAGGCTTGGAGTTAGGGATTCACTCAAGCCGATGTTTGTCTTTTCTGCTGAGGGTTTGGGCATAATTGCAACAAGGGAGAGTCAGGAGTGACTAAGATCTGGTGTGTGTATTCGGTAGCCTGGTGTTGTAAATGTTGTTATAACAAATCTGCAATAAAGACAAACTAATTGCTCTCTTTCCCCAAAGGACCGAGGTTTCCAGGGTACATCTTGTGTTGTGATTTTCTCTTTTATGGTTTCTTATGCAGTTGTATTTTTACGAATTAATGTTTAGTAGGAGCGGTATTTTTACGAATTATGGGTATAAAAATTAACAGGTTTAGTAAATTAAATCACATTTAATTTTCGTTGGTTGAAGGAGCGGTTCAAAACACATTTTTATCATATATTGCTTTACAATCCCGCACTGCAAGTAGTATCTAGATTTGCTTACCTATCTCATTTACTTTTTTGCTTAAAGGCATTGGTCCTATCTTGCTATATCGTGTTCATGCTTTGAGTACTAATCAGACTTCTTGTTGATACTATAGCTCTCTATATCTTGTTGGATTTGTTTTACTTTACAAGTATGCATCTATATTCATATATTTTGTACTTGTTGTATTAACTCCTAAGGTCTTTTGCTTCAAGTCTTAGATTATTTTTAATAGGTACGACCCCCCTAGATTTGTTTAGGAATTGGCCTAAACAGAGGAATTGAGCATCAAGGTGACAATGACCCCACTCGAGGCTTGCCCCCAAAGCCACAGCAAGTGAGTTAAAAAATTTATCATCTAGAGGTGTGTATTAGGCATGGTTTTAAAAATTGGCCAAACTGGTTTCAGAGTCAGTCGAGTTACCAGTTTAAGGGGTAACCGAATCAAACCGGATAGCAAATTGGTTCAGTACCGAACCGGTCTGATCGATTGAGTTACGTCAAAAATTGGTGTGGACCCGCGCACTTAGAAAAACAGGGTTTTTGCATGTTTTATTTTTTTTTTCTAACCTAAGTTACCTAACCCAACCTGTAACCTATTAAGTGACAACCCTCGAGCCCCCAACCTTTATTTCCTTATGGTGTTGGCGCTTAGCATTGTGTAAGTCTAGAATCTTGAGACTTGGGGAGTCGACTGCCGCGTGAACACTGAAGTTGAAGTTTGAACTATGAACATAGTCACGAAGTGTGGAACTAGAATTTGGAACCTGAACTGTGCAGTGTGGGAGTGGCCCTTGTGTGGAGTGTAGACTCTAGATTGGGCCAAATCATGTGGAGTCGTGGATTGACTGACTGGATTATGTATTTTGTTCCAATTCCAGTCTCCTATATATGTATTGCACAGTAACTTTGTGCCATTTTGATATATTGACTCTTATATGGTATATACATGAGCAGAGTTTGGATACTTTGTCTCTAACGCTTTGGAATCATGGATTAGAATCTTGAAAATGTTGTTTTTCTTTAAAATTTAAATATTTTATGTATTTTTGAGTAAACTGATTCATTAAATTTAAATTGACCAATTCATTACTGATTCCGATTCCGATTCGGAGTTGACCCTCGATCGATTTCGATTCCGTTTCCGATTCCGATTTTTAAAACTATGGCATAAGGCAGCAACATGGTGGAAGGTGAATCCCAAATAATAATCCATATGCTCAAAAAACTTAAAAATGGTTCCTCCCCTAGTAAGGTCTCAAATCACCGACAATTAGAAGCATGTCTTGAGGGTTTAGTTTATGGTCTTCCTCATATTGCTACTCTAATACCTTCACAAGTCACAACATGCTTCTAATTGTCGGTGTGCAGCCACGGGGCTTTGAGGTATATGAGAGGGAGTCTCATGTGTGCAGGCTGAAAAAGGCCTTGTATGGTCTGAAGCAAGCCCCTCGGGCTTGGTACTCGAGGATTGATTCATATTTGCTTTCGATTGGGTTTCAGAAGAGTGAGGCTAATCCCAACCTATACTTCATTGTCGTTGGAGGTGATCCACTCATTCTTCTGTTGTATGATGATGATTTGTTCATTACAAGAGGAGAGCACCTTATTTAAGCATGTAAGTAATATCTTGCTTCAGAGTTTGATATGACAGACCTTGGGTTGATGCATTACTAGTTGGGGATGGAGATTTGGCAGGAGGATGGACATGTTTTCCTGGGGCAAGGAAAATATGTTGCAGATGTTCTGAAGAGATTTCGGATGGAGGAGTGCAGACCCATGTCCACACCTATGACCACCAACTGGAAGAAGCTTCATTCTTCTGAGGGAGAGTTGGTGGATCCTACTCTGTATCGTCATCTTATAGGTTCATTGATGTATTTGGTCAATACCAGACCAGATTTGAGTTTTGCGGTGAAGACTCTTAGTTAGTTCATGGTGGAGCCTGGGAGAGTGCATTGGACTGCCGCAAAACACATTTTGAGATATCTTGCAGAGACAGTAGATTATGGTTTGGACTACAGGAGGTCTGATGGAGTGGGTTTGGTTGGTTTCACCAATTCAAATTGGGCAACCAGTGCTTCGGATCGAAAGAGCACTTCTGGTTGTTTCAGTTTGGGCTCGGCAGTTGTGTCGTGGTTCAGTCGGAAACAAAAGTATGTTGCTTTAAGTTTTGCAGAGGCTGAGTACATGGTAGCCAGTCAGGATAGTTGCGAAGCGTTGTCGCTACGCAAGTTGATGGTAGACTTATTTGGTCAGGAGCTAAGACCTACAGTTATACATTGTGAGAATCAGAGTTGCATCAGGCTCTCTGAGAATCCTGTATTTCATGATAGGTCAAAGCATATTAAGATCAGATATCATTTCACCAGGGACTATGTTCAGAGAAGATTTGTTGAGTTACAGTACATTTCTACTAATGGGCAGGTGGCAGACATTCTCACAAAGTCTTTGGGTAGAGGGAAAATGTTTATTTCATAGACAAGTTGGGAGTGGTGAAGATCACCTTCCTCGATAAGAGGGAGTGTTGAAAAGTTATCAAGGAAGTGTTGTTCACCTTGTGTTGCCTTGGGGTGGACAAGAACACTTTAAAAAGTGACCCCTAGTGACTTTTAATAAAGTGTGAAGTACTTTATTTTTTTATAAAGTCACTTTATTAATTTTTAAGTCATGGTTTATTTCCTAAGTTCATTTAAGTGTAAATTTAAGTGAGTGATTAATAAAAAGGTCATCACATAATTAAATGATACATGTGCACTAAATATCATTTAATTATTATTTTAATGAGCATTTATTGAGAGCCTTTGATCTGATCTAATCTAATCTTGGCCATTGCATGAAGAGGAGGATGTTGCCATGAACAAAAAGGCTAGGGGAAGGCAAACCTAATTCATTGTTCACATTTTCCAAGAGAGAATTTTTGGAGAGGAGAAGAGCAAGAGGAGAGGTCGATTTAGAGAGAGGAAGAGAGAAACCCTTGCACAGAAATGGACGCTGAGAGAAGCACAGATTTTGAGGAGTAGGGCACGATTCCCAAGGAGGTCGTACTTCATCAATTGCAGACCTTACAGCAACAATAAATTGGCACAAAAATCGAGGATCTATCTATGCAGCAAAAGAGAAAGGGCATGTTTTTCGAGGCATTAAATAGGCTGATTTTCCAGAATCCGTACAGGATTAAATTGGCATAGAAATCGAGGTTTGTACAGTCTGTCCATACAGCAAATTTCTGGCACAATTTTCAAGGTCCGTACAGTTTGTTATTGGCACGAAATTCGAGGTAATTCATACTATTGTTTTCTGGGCACATTTCCCATGACCGTACAACTAAACAGATGGTTGGCCTGAGTGGGTCGTACTACTGTTTTGTGTTGAGTTTGACACATTTTTCAAGAAGGAAAAACCAAGATAAGTACTGTTGTTGTTGAATGTAGTTTGCCTCAGAAGAATAATAAAAATCTCTCTCAAACAGGTTTTCCCTTAGGGGTTTTATCTTGGACCAATTTGGTCAAAAATACTGTCATTTTTAATGTGTGAATGGCTGTTATAATTTTCTTGAGTTTGAAAAGATAGGCTGAAAATTAATTTTCTGAGTTATTTAATTGAAAAGAATTTCATGTGTTTCAAGAAAAACAATTTTATTTCAGAAAAATATATGCATGTTGGGGTTTGGGCATGAAACTACATGCAGAGAAGTTGCAAAACTTGAAACCAGGTTGGGGTTCTAAAACTTTCGTAGTGCAAATCACAATAACTGTTGAACGATCATCATTGGCCACACTTTCTCAAAACTCTATATGATCCTCCATATGAACCTTTCTAGGGAGTTTACGTGGTTGCAACTAGGAGCAATAAGATAGGTGGGATTCTAACCAATACACCAAACCATTGATCACATTCTTACACTCCAAACCATCATCAAAAAGCATTCAAATATGTTCCTAGAGAGGAACTTTTCCAAAGGCACATTGGCATTTTCAAGACCCTAAAGACCACCATCATGCACCTATACAAGACGATTGTTGGTCATCTTCACATAGCCCACATGGTATCAATCTTTATGAAAAGTAACACTAAGGTAAAACAAGGGTGCCACCTGCCCCCCACTTTATTTGGGATCTACATTGACGAGGTAGAGTCCTTCCTCCATGGGCACATCTAAGGCAATGATGGTTGCTTGATTTCTATCTTGATTTTCGCAAACTATGTGGTCCTCTTGGCCCCATCTCCAGAGGGCTTATAGAGACAGTCGGATGCCTTAACCCTATTCTATGATCTTCGTCAATTGATGGTCAACCTGGTTAAGACCAAGGTCATGATCTTCAACAAGTTGAAGACCCTCTTGGATCGCCATTTCTTTTCCTAAAGGGAGGAGATTGAGATTGGGATCAAGGAGCACTTCATTTTCCACTACCCTATTTACTACAAGATTGCACTACCCTATTTTCAACACAATGTTGGTCTTCGATAAATTGATATATTATCATAGTCTGAAACCTCTCTAAAAAGTCAAATTGAGATACTAACATTTTGACTTAATTATTGAATGCAAAAACACAGATATCCTTTGAAACTTATATAGTAAACATGGAAACTAACATTAAAGAAGATAAACACCAAATAAACATGCGAAAAAAGGACAAGCCAAAAAGGGGGAGCTTCTGGGAGGACTGGTTGAAGCAAAATTCTACAATCTAATTAAAATTTAAAACGTAACATAGAGCCACAATACTCTTTGTGGCATGAATATCTTCTCTAGCAATGTTGTCAAATTGGTGGTTTAGGTTTGGAGTTGAATGTAAGCTCGCCAAGTGCAATTCTATTAAGGTTAACAAGCTCTAGTTGTCCCTAGAGCTGTCCCTCACGTTATAAAAAAGAATCATCACTTTCCCTTTGGTTGTCCCTCTCAAGAGAACCTCTGCTCCTTCTGTCTCCCTCCCTTTCAATTCACTTTCCCATTCCCTTTCAATTCACTTTCCCATTCCCTTTCAATTCCCCTCATGAAATTCTACTGAACCTTTCCAAAGACCATTCTCGTTCCATAACATAGTGAAAACCCCGATGGTCGCTTTCCCTTTCCCTCTCCAGGTCCATCCCTAATTCCCATTCCATGATTTCAGCCTTTTTAACAACAACCTCCCCCGACAGGTCACTCGACCTTCCAAACTCTATTCATGCTCCCCTTACCTACGTCATTTCATGGATCCCTCTGCAATACAATCTAATAGGATTTTCTTTATTTGCCAGCACCTGGCCATGAGGTTGAAAATTGGTGAGTTTAGGGTAATTTTTTGTCATAAAAGAAAGTTTCCAGTATACAAAATAAATAACCTTAGCAATTGCCAGTATGCCAAAATCAAGTTTAGTACTTTCAAGTGTCGGTGAGCTATAAAACCAATGTCTTGATCCTCAACATGTTGAAGACCCTCTTGGATTACCATTTATTTTTCCGTGGGCAGGAGATTGAGAGCACCAACTCCTATACTTACCTAGGGGTACAATTCACAAGACCTCGTTTCAGTCGAAAGCATGCCTTGCCACTTTGAATCAACAAGGGCTTCAGATTGATAGCTTTTCTCAGATGTCACTACTCGATCTGGGAAACTGAGATCTCAACCGGCTTGAGTCTCTATAATCCAAAACAACCCCAACTTCTATATGTCAGAGAAGATCACAGTTAAATAATAAACTTAGAACAGAAAGCACTATAAATCTCCTATCAACTTTAACAAAATATGGCAACACACATGTGAGTTTCAAATTTACCCTGGAAACCCCAATGGGAAAAACCAACATCTAGGGGACTTTCTTCTTTCTCGAGCCCAGAGCATATAATAGAGAGAAAAGATACACACAGAAGTTCAAAAGATACAATAGAACCTGATGGGTCGAAACCTTAGATCTGCATGCAAACTCAACTACTGCTCATGGAAAATGCGCCCCTGCTGCCTACTCTAATTTGGATCTCTGAAATACTGTCACTGCCAATCTTTGGATGCAGTACAACCTCTCTAATCACTCTACCCTGGTCTGCTCTGTCAAATTAAGAAAGACTGCAACCTCTCTGTATGGGATGCACCCCCTCTGTATGGGAAATGCACCCCTCCCTCTGTGAAGTCGCCCACACTCAAAATTTGAGCTAACTTTATGCAGATGCACTCACTGCACTATGTAATGGCTAATTTGTGCCTCTGATCAAGTAGGGACAGATCTCTCTCGGAGCCCCTCACTCTCTCTCTCTACAGATGCGCACCTCTCCTCAAGATGTTGCCCTCTGCATGCGCAAGTGCGCCCTCACTCTATCAATGACCTCAATCTCTAAAGAAACTGCAAAGTAACCTTTTTCAGTGACCTCCTGCCTCCTTATAATGACTCACTAACCGATTAGGCTTTCCGAACCCTAAAGTGAGTGCATGCAAAAATCCCACTTTTGTATGCTTTTTAATTAAAAATCTTGCATGCAAAATATTGCATGCATGAGGAAAATCACCCTGAAAGGTCCGCATGCATCCACCATTGGATTCATGACACCTGGTAGAGTGCATCTCACCCTCTACCCCATCCTGATGCTTATACTAAAAATGCACCTCCATGCTAGGCATCTGAACATGGAGGACAACTTTCCTCGTTAACTTTTCAACACAGATCATTAGCCCTCTTCAATAGACCATGTTTTCATAACCATTTCCAAAACATATCATCCAAGATGTCTCTCATGGACACCCTGGTCTAGCCCACCATACTTGCAAAGTTTGGTTCCCAGACCTTTCGTCTTGAGACCATATTCAACCTTGTCTCACTCCTATAACACATTAAGAGCTTCACTGACTTGGCAAAGCGACGAGACCGATATCTATACTTGGCCTACTTTTCATCGAAGTCCACTAGCTCAGTCCGCCCTTTAGGCTTCACTCGTTGCAGGTATGTGGGAATCTCATGTGTTGGAGGCTATTGATATTACGATGGATCAAATTTCCTTGTTTACTCCCTAAACGCATTTGGACACCTCTTATAACCAAGCTTGAAAAAGTCGGACTCGGCAAAAAGTCGGCAAGGGTCCCGAAAACAATTTTTCGGAAAAATCGGCGAAAAAATCGGAAAAAGTCGGAAAAAGTCGGCAAACATTAAAAAATACAAAATACATTCATTTTTTTCAGAATTTTAAACATATAAAGCAACAATAACATCAGATAAACACATTGGAACATAAATATGTAGAAAGCACTGATATATATCATCATCATGTAGTCATGTCAAATATAAAATGATACATCAAAGTCGATACTGAATCCTGAAAGTCTGAAACACCATAGTTGTCCAATCAAGGACTCAAAACTCAAAAGTAGATAACCAATACAAAATGACATCACATATATAAATGTATCTCAGGAAAACTAGTAGCTATCTATCTAATATCAATGCCCTCTTCCCCTTTTACGGGAAAAGGTCATGGGCCGTTTGTCAGGCCTGCCCCTAGCACTAGAAGTAGCAGGCGCAGCAGAAGACCCTGCCCCTGCATCTAACATCGGACGACGAGTGACGGATGGAGGACTAGATGTATCAATCGGTGTAGGCGGTGGTGGCGATGCTAGCACATCACCCTCCGTGGTGGTTCTGACCTCCTCCTCCTCCTCCTCCTCCTCCTCCTGCCCTTCCTCTCCCTCTAGCCATGTAGGTTCCTCCTCCATGATAGGAGTCTCAATCTCCACCCTCCAATCAGACAAAATATCAATATTGTCTAAGACGATGGCATCAGCATTTGGTGTTTTATTTATCTGTGCCATCCATAAGCGGAGATTATAATGGACGTAGACCAAATCATTGAGACGTGTGAACTCCATCCTGTAAGAGGAAAATAATTTTTTTGTATGAGTCTAGAGGTTCAAGTTTAAAAAATTAATGAAACATAATTATAATATGTGAGGATGATAGATTCACAAATTATATTAAATGAAATTGATTTGTTGAAAATTTAAAGTTTAAGACTCTAACCTTCTGCGTCTCTTTGCGTGTACTTTTTCAAACACGCTCCAATTCCGCTCACATCCTGAAGCGGTACATGTTTGGCTAAGAATCTTGATGGCAAATTTCCGTAAATTTGGTGTCCTTACACCATAGGTTCGCCACCAAGTAGCTACAACAAATAAGGAAATAAATAAATCATAATTCAAAATTTCAAATTTCAACTTGCAAATAAAAGTTAAACACTTTAATAACTTACCTGGCATGAAACTGGTCCTGTCACGAATAGCATCAGCAAAGCTAAATACTCCAGCACCATCCTGATACAACTCTAACTCGCGATTGATTGCATTGCGAGTCTCATAATCAGGAACCATCCTCTGAATACAAGTGAAGAGCCCCTCCAACACCTCAGCATCAAAATCAAATTTGCATTTGTAGGAAAATGCAGGGTTGAGGAAGAGTGCTGCTGCATGAATGGGTCTATGAAGCATCCCGGTCCATCGACTATCAATCAACTCCCATAACAACATGTGCCTCTCGTGCCCCGGGGTACCCCTGCCCACATAATAATTCCGGATGGCCTCTTTGGCCCTATCCATGGCCTCATACAAATAGCCCATTGCGGGCTTATCACCATCAACAAGTCTCAAAACCCTTACCAAAGGTTCACTCATCGCGCACACTTCCCCCACTCCTTCCCAGAATGAGTCAGTGTACACCAACTTGGCAATGGTTCTCCCATCCTCTCTCCTGCTGTAAGCACAATCACGCCAATCATCAGAAACAAACATTTGCTTCAACTCAAACTGAAATCGAAGCAAGGACTGAAGAGTAATGAAGATGGTGGCAAAGCGTGTGATTGCGGGACGCTTCAAGTCCCTGTTTTTGGTGTGCCTCCTCATGAGGCTAAGAACAAAAGTATGGTTGTAAATAAACTTGGGGATGCTCTTAGCTTGATCAATCACCACCTTGATAAAGGGAACTTTCCCCATATCCTCCAGCATCAAATCAATACAATGAGCAGCGCATGGAGTCCAAAACAAAGCGGGGTGCCTCTCCATAAGCATCCTGCCAGCAGCCACATAATTAGCTGCATTATCCGTAATAACTTGCACAACATTGTGCACCCCAATGTCCTGTAGGAACCCATCTAACAACTCACATAAGAGCGCTGCATCTTTTACATATGTCGATGCATCGACTGATTTCACAAACAAGGTACCTCTAGGACAATGTACCAAAAAGTTGATAAGGGATCTACCCTTACCATCTGACCAACCATCTGACATGATTGTGCATCCAGTGGTCTCCCATGACTGCTTGAGGTCCTCCAACCTAGCACCGATGTCCTTCTTTTCTGCTTGAAGGATTGGACCCCGCAACTCATCAAAGGTGGCACTTTTATACCCCGAGCCAAATGATGCAATGGCATCACACATCAGCTGCCAAAATGGATTGTTTTTTACGATGCTGAGAGGTATGTGACTCCAGTAAAGACACCTCCCCATCACCCTGTCCACTTCTACCTTGTCATTTTTCTTTATCACTGCCTTGATAGAAGGTTGTGATCCACCTCCTGTTCGTGGAACAAAATGGTGTGAGGCCCCCGCCGTGGCTGTGGAACCCCTCGCACTACCCTCAGTGAAAGTGGTAGATCCTGTTGCCCCCACACTTCTTGCTAGGCCAAAAGCTGCAAGCTCAGCTCTGTTTGCGGCGATCTCATCCTTCTTTTTATTCTTTTCATGGATTGAGTCATGGGCAGATCTCATGATCTCTGGGGTCACTGCAGTACAAACGCCAACATCATGCCCAGGGAGTTTAGCTAGATGGTATTTCAACCTGTTAACCCCTCCTGACATGTGATGCCCACACAATTTGCAACTCAAAGTTTGCCTATTTCCATCATCCTCGGGCTCACCATACTGCCAAAACGGATCCAATGGCTTTGGCATCTTCGAAAATGGAATGGCAGCCTCAAAATGCAAACCTAGGGCACAAAAATACAAAAACAAGAAATTAAACCCCATTTGAAACAATTGCAACAATTTGGCTTAAAAAATCAGACCTCTAAATTTATATTTTTGGCCATGAAAAAATGATAACAAGAAGGTGGCTAAATATCTAAGAAAGAAAACATGCTATTCCATTCTAAGAATCTAAAACCCCCTTGCATTTTGACTCTTTTTTATATTTATAATTTTATGGACATCGAAATCTTTGGAAAAATGGCAAAAAAAAATAAGAGAATAGAGGAAAGAATATTGGCAAGCAAACATGAAAAAAAATCATAAAACAAATATAAGAAAATGAACCACTACATACCTGTGAGACGAATTGGTTGATTGGCAAAGTTTTGACTCTTGAAATTGAATCCCTTCTCCACAAAAATTGACAATGGTGAGCTTGGATGTTGTTTGGAGTCTTGGATGCCTCCAAACTAGTTGATGGTGCCCTCTTGCCCTTCACACTCCTTCTCCAACAGTCAAACAAAACAAATGACAAAAAAAAAATCACTTTTGACCTTTTAATCCGCGGCCGTGACTGCCTGGGCGACTTTTTCCCTCGACTCGCGATTTTTTCCAAAAACTCGGCGATTTTTCGAAAAAGTCGGCACTCGGCGATTTTTTAAAAAATCGCGATTTTTACTCGCCGATTTTTCGGCAAGGGTTTGAACTCGCGATTTTACGAAAAATCGCGATTTTTCGCCGATTTTTTCAAGCTTGCTTATAACTACCAGGCAGGAGATGAACAGGATCATATGAAATGATATCTACAAGTAATTTGCGCAAGTTACCCGGATCAACACTCAAGGCGAGTTACATCCAAATATAGCCTTCTACGCTGAGCATTTCATGGATCTCAGAGACAAGCTCATCGTTTGGCCCCACTATGCACTCCACCATTGGGTTCATATTCTTCATATTCCCTTGGGCCACACTCTTCATATTCCCTTGGGCCATTTCAAGGTGGGATCTCATAAACTTAAGGTGGAAACAGACCACTAGATTGACCGAACTAACAAGATCTACCTAGTGTACCATCTTTAGGAGGTTGAGAGTGAGGAGCACTTCATTTTCCACTGCCTTATTTATTACAAGATTGCAAGGCAGTTCCATTGTATTTTCAGGGAGCTTCAAACTCTGGCTAGTTTCTTTACGAACCTTAACCAGAGATGTCTACCCTTATAATTGCAAGAGGTCCTTCCCAGCCACATCCACATCCTCGACCGTCTTCCACTCAGCAAATCATTTCTGTTTTCACAATGATCCCATCAACTAGGGGAAACAAGATGCAAATGGATAGCGATCATTTTTCCAACCCCAAATTTGTGCAGACACGGAGAACAACCTCCACTTCTGCAAGACCCTAGTGACATTACCAACCTTGGTCCCATACCAATAGTTAGTTGATATCATCCAGATCATAGCAACGGGTCCACTCTTCTAGACAACAACATATATGTTGAGACTCCTCCAATCGGCCTACAAATAGAGTTCTATGTTGAGACTCCTCTTACAGATCATCCTACAAATAGAGTTCTATGTTGAGACTCCTCCATTCCGCCTCAGATGTTAGGAGAGATCGTTCCAACCATGAGAGGCTTGTACCAATTTATCAAAGATTCTAGATCCATCTCTTTGTACATCTCTCTCAAATCGACTCTCACTTCAGAGTTAGTTTTCTAGGATTTACTTTACTTTCTGCGTCTTGCTTTTCATAGGAGCCGTTTTAGAGGTCCCACTTTGTATTGGCATGATTTTCCACACAAGAGTCCCTTTGACCTACTTCAGTTGTCATTCATTGGACATTAACAAAGGTATCTTATCTTGTATTCTCATTTCATTTCAATGTTTTGAGCATTCTACTTCTAATATTACATTTTAATCATAAGTAAACAGTTCAAAATATAAGAAAACCCAATAGTATATTGCAGCAGCATTTGCAATCTGTTGTAACAAAGTACAAACTATCCAACAGAATATCCACAGCAGCTTACAAATCATTAATTTGTGGTTTATTATTTGAAAGTCCAGATTGATCCTCCTTCCTTGGCAAGCCCAAAATGGTTTAGGCTGAAGATCTATATTTATAGTTTACTATCTTGATCATTTCTCCTTCTAACATCCACCTTACTAAGGTTCTTATGTCTACCATCAAACAATAGAGCATGGCATATGACATGACCAAGAATTAGATGGGCAATACCACCAGCAGTTTAAGACATCACTTCCAAGAACAAAATACATAAGTAAATGGTGTTGTAGTATTGGTTGGCTCTAAAAACATGTGTTTGCATTAAGAGGTTTTTTATTTGAGATGAAACTTCCTATCCAGCAATGCCTCTTGAACATGTAGAGAACTCATTTAATTAAACTTGATAAAAATTAATAAACTTTGTTCACAAATTTTAACTTGAATCCTGGCCAGATATTTGATAACCCTCTTACAAATATCTTATCAAATTAACTGAAATAGTTAATTAACGCATTAAAATAAACTAGATTAACTACAAAGACAACGTTAGGAAATTTTATTTAGTTTTCTAATTGAAAACTCAAAAATATAACTGATCAGTTTAAACTTGAAACTCGAAACCAATAAATGAATACTATGTAATAATTTAGGATATTCTTGGAAATGATAGCAAGTTTTTCAAAAGTTACTTTATATTTGCTTGTGTGCGAGTGTGTTTGTAGCATTGGGGAAGTTCTGTTCAAATCAGAATGGAAAATTGAGCAAGCAAACAGCAATAGCAAAGATCAAGCAGAATCCTACGCTCTCCTCCAAGGTCTTCAAATGGTTAGACAGCAGGGGATAGACTCCCTCATAATCCTGGGAGATTAAAACATAGTTATCAACCATTTAAGAATGAGGACACTGCCTAAGGACATGAAATTGAGAGTCGTCTTCCTGAGGATCCAGCAGGAGATGTTGGCTTATCGCAACACCTCTCCCTTCCATATCCTCAAATCTAATAACCCAATAGCAGATATGAAAGCCAATTTGGCCAATAGGGACTTGGTAGATATACTTGAAATCAATGGGAAGCCTTCTTCTCAAACAATCCCTTGATCAGAACTATGGATTTAGGATCTGCATGCTTCAAGGAACCCAAGGGAGTCCTCCATATGGAACCTCAGCAAGTGAAAAAATTGAGAACCTCCTCTAAAGCCATCATAAGGCTTAATTCCATGTGCAAATCAGTGGTAGCATGATAAGCATGGCCTTAGATGCTTTGAGCCTGTGTCCTCCCCCTTTGCATCAACCTATCCGCACAAGAATTGCATGCGACCTGGAGCAGATCCATCCTTTCCCTCTACACCCCTCGTGCCCAGCCCTAGGGAGATTGTATCCCTACATATGAATATGGTGGCTCTGTAGGATTTGGATTCACTCGGACTACGCATGGATGGTACCTTCTCACCACGTCACCAGTTGGGAATGTGCGACTTTAAATGGCCATTAATGGAAATGGCAGAGGAATCAATCTGACAGAGTGGGCAATCACACCGCACAAACATGATAGCAAATGAAAGGAGATATGAAGGGGTTCACAAGAACAAGGAACCAGAAAGGAAAACCTTGAAGATTTAGCATAGGTCAAAAAAACTCCTAGTCACGCATTCTCTTCCCTAGTTTTGCAAGCGTCATGGCGAAGAGAAGCAAAGGGAACACTACTTAGAGAAGAGCAGTGCGGGACGAGAAAAATACGGAGCTTGAAAACACAGTTTAGTTGCTTCAAATTCAAATTCAAGGCCTTTATGTTCAGGTCCTCAACTCCCTGGAGATCTTAGCTGAACAAAAGCAAGGGCTACATCACTTGCAGGATGAGTACCACGCTCTTCGATCGAAGGTCGAGGAACTGCGTAACAAGCCCTCCCCTCGATACACAAGGCAAGAGGACATATATCACTCAAGGAAAAAGTCATCCCCTGGTCCCAACAGAAGTGTCCCGAATCTTAATGAACCCCCATCCAACGTTGTTGAAGAACCTCCAACAGCTGCAAAAGAGGAACCCACGAGGATTGAACCATATGAGCAAGCAGAGGATGAAATTGATAGGAAAGTCCTGCCCATGCAATAGTTTTCAATGAATTATTTTTGCATTTTGGTACTAGGAACTGTTATCACATATATAGTAGTCGGGCTACCATACACTATTTTTCAGATTCCAATACACTTTTCAGCCAGTTCCCTTACATTGAGATGCTAAGATGAGCATCTATTATGGATCACTATCAGATTATGGACAACAGTTTTCTTCCCCATGCCATGACTGAGTTTTAGGACACTAGAGAGATGACTGATGTAGCCATTTAGCCATTTATACAGAGCAATTAGTATTGTCCACAGTTACAGCAATAGTTTCAGAGGACAGAGGTTGGTTCAGATGATGAGCATTCAGGTATATGACTCAGCAGGTATATTTTGGTGTTATGGTTATTATGCTTTTATATTCATTCTTGTAGCATGTCTTAGCATTTAGTATCATGATCTGGCGATCATATAGATATGTGGACCTGGTTGTATTTTTATATATATATTATATTGTTCCTACTCAGACTTAGAAGTTTTTGACCTATACTCATCGGTTTTACCCTCCTTAGGGAGATTAGAGGTGATCTTTCCCACCATACTTTGGCTTGCTAGTGTTGGTCTCACTGTTCATTGTCTTCATCCATCCATTACCTACCCAGTTTGTTTATTACCTTGACTTACTACTTGACTAGTGGCATGGAGGACCTTTCCCCGTTGTAGCCTCTGTATTGGATGAGCTTCCTTGTTTATTGTGTCTTGGCTCTAAGTTGGTGACAAAACTTACCTTTGGTGAGTTGGATTGTAGGCCTAAATCATTATGGTCGGTTGTCCCAATGTTGGCACTGGCACAAAGTCCCCCTAGTCACTAAAGATGTTGTTGGCTAAACCTGAAACAGAGTGTTGCCATGAATACAAATGGTGAAAAGGAAATGTTATATCTATTGTGAAATGTAAATACCCAGGTAAACAAGATGTCTAAAAAACACACCTGGAAGATAGCTCAATAAAACAAGTGCCTTAAAAACACACCTGCAGCATAAAGCCTTATATAAAATGTAAATCTATGCAATGTGTTTATAAACACACATAGATCAAAGGCTATGGAAACTAAAGGCCCAAAAAAGCAATGGAACTTAAACTCTATATTAAAAAGATTGTTGGCCTCATTTGTATTGTGGATTGTGAGAATCTGCCAAGGTGAATAAACACTCTTTGAACAACTTACCCATTTGTGAGACGCTGCCATTCCCTGTGTTATTGCCTGTCCAGTTTATTCTATGGTGTGTATTCCCTTTCCATATCCAAAGTGTCACAGTGTTGAGTCAGTAAGTCATCCCTTGGCCTAGCCATTTTATGTTTAGCCTTCACCCTTCACTGGCAAATTGATCACAACTATGAAGTGAGTATGGTCTTGAAAGTCTGGTCTGAGTAATAATAATAATTAATGACTATATATATTTGGATTTAGATCGCCAGTAATGATTACTTTTTGTTATAATTGCTATTTAAATGGATTGTAAAGTATGATTTAACCTTTGACACCTTGCAGCATTGTGATGATAGCCTGAGTTATATTTTGGGTCAGTGTTGACTTGGTCAAACCCAGTTTGACCAAAAGTCAACCACGGGACATGAGGTGGCAGACCTCAGATGATACAGAGAGATGATATGTGGTCTAGTACAGGTCACCATGGTAGTTCTATGTAGTGGTTTCAGGCTTATGATGATGATTTGTGCTTTTCAGCACTTTTACAGATTATTATTATTTAGTCTGTCGGATATGATGGGCATTTATTTTTGACCATGCAGAGATCTATATGGTGTATAAGTACACATCTTGGATGGAGTTGGACCTTCTGAGTCCAATGGGACAGTCTATTTTTAGTTACGGGCAATTACAGTGATTATTAGCCTCAGTTGGCTATCCTAGAGCAGTTTTGGCCTATCAGAGGCCCTGTTAGAGCAGAGAGTTGATGAGTTCACCTAGGGCGATGTGCATGGAGGGGGTGGTCCAGCCACTTGTTATTACCATATTACCCCCCTCCCAGAGAGCCTAATGGCCTCACCTTGACAGCGCAGGCACTCCAGGAGGCAGTTTGGGCATGTTCACATTTCTAGAGGCAGATAAAAAATGGTAGAAATGGCTACTGAAGGATTCGATTTGGGCTACCGAGGCAAGGGATTGGCATGGGATGACTTGTGATGATGAGTGGGATGTCTTCCACACCTTCTCCAGCAGTTTCAGCTTCCAGTGGGACCCACACCCATCACTTTTGGCATTTTATATGATTTTCTGGAGCCTCCAAAGGCTCACGACTTTCCCAGAGAGGCACGATTTGGTGCTTAGAGTATTATTTCTAGGATATTGTGCCATGGGGATTGACCAAGGGTGTTAGAAATTACCCCTTGGACCCACCATGAGCTAGATCTTATGTTTATTCATTCACTTTTGGTGGGACCCCCTCTCCTAGGGCGATTTGGTCCATTGATGTATTATTTTATTAGTGATCCATGTATTGTATTGTTGAGCTCATCTCAACCATTGATTAGATAATCTTAGCCACCCATTCAAAAAGTGGTTAGGATTATGGCCTCTCTCCATCCTATTTAAAGGAGAGAGCTTCTCATTGTAAAGGGTCTTTGGCTCTTGGAATCTTGATATAGAAAAAAAAATTTCTGTGGAAATTCTTGTGGTCTCCTTTGCATCTGGTGTTCTTAGATGGTGATTGGAAAGCCTGTTGCATCCTAGCATTTGGGAATTTGTGGTAAGATCTATATTTTTGGAAACTTTTGTCTTGTCTACAGGAGGGCAACTTCACTTGGGCGTTTTTGCAAGGCTTCTTCAACTCGCTCCACTTGGCATTCGCTTGTATCCAGGGGTTATCATTAGTATCATTGTGATCTATGCTATCTTTCTGTTATTTCTCTTGTGGCATTAGCATTATCTCTTATTTGCAGCAAATCTGATATGGTTGACGTTTGTTGTGCAGGAGAGAGGGCGCATTGGCTTCTTTGGACTAAATCGATCTCATAGAAAACTACTTCAAATCGCTCCAAATTGATCGGGTTTGCATAGATCATCATCATCAAGGCATCTACAAGGTTATCCAGGTAAGATCCACAGGTTTGTTCTTCTTGTCTTAGTTCCAATCCATTGGCACAACTACCTCATTGTTAAAACCCTCATATTTCAAACCCTCATTTTACATTTTCTCAGATCTACTAAGATCTACTTGGATTTTGGGTAAAACATTTAAAACCCACTTCTATAGTATCCACAGCAATTCGGATCTATAGTTTGGTGTGGATTGGCCTTCATCCGACCCATTTCCCAAGGCAAATTAGCCTCTCCAAGTGAGGTCGCACTTCTTGGATGGGCGAGTTTTGCTAGATCTAGCACCTAGGTAGGTGAGATCCCACTTGATCCTTGCTCTCCGCAGCTAATAACCTACCCCTAGTGCTTCACTTTAGTGATTTTCACCTTGTGGGCCCCATTCCTCATTTTGAGGGTTGAGCCCCACTTGGGTCACTTGGTGATGCATTTCAATCTCAGATCTACTGAGATCTAGCCATTGGATGATCTTAATCTTCAAGACCCACCTAGCTTTACACCTCAACATCCTTGATCTACAGTTTGGTGGACATCCGACTCCATTTGGCCCATTTTCCAAGGCATTGATCCTTCTCCCAAGGCTCACGACTTTCCTGGGTTGTGAGATTTACTTGGTGGTTGGTCTTTGTCGGACTGCTTGAGTACCTAGACATTGTCATATCCACTCATCATGCACAGCTACAAATCCCTAACTGTCAGATCTCTGATTTGGGACACTTTCCCTGTTTTAAGGGTCACGTTTCCCAAGCCAATTGATTTTGACCTTTTGAAACTAGCTTTGAATCCTGGAATCATACTTTATCTTTGAATCACTGTGTGTCATCTTTCACTATCATAACATACCTTTCCTAACCCTCCACAGCGGTCCTAATTCCTCATTTCTAGGGTTCCATACCTGTCACCCTACGTACTTCATTGGATTGATTTGATCTAGTGATTTGGTTGATCTCTCCTATAGGGAGTAGATCTGAGTCTCCCCCTTGCTATCTTGGCTTTGATAACTAAAGCAAAGAGTGCCTTGGTTGGCGTGATAACCATCCATTTGGGAACTAAGGCCCTCTTGGTTCACCACTTTAGTTGCATATCCCCTCTACCATCCACCTTGGATCTATCTTTAGGGGCAACTACAAGATCGGTGATAACAAGAACCTTCTATAGACTTTACTCAAAAGTTAATTGGAACAGAATGTATCAGCTTAAGCCTGTTTTTGAACTCCGTAATAGCTCAGGCAATATGCAGACCACTCTAGCAGTATGGTATAAGTTTGAATTATGATCTTATGATCTTTTTGGTACATTATGCAAGTCTCTTGCACCTCTTTTAATGAAACCCTTTACTAGTTCTTTTGGAAAAAAAAAACAGCAATAGCAAAAAAACCACTAAGATCCAATAAATCAACCTAGG
This sequence comes from Larix kaempferi, assembly GCA_027924585.1. Taxonomy (NCBI): domain Eukaryota; kingdom Viridiplantae; phylum Streptophyta; class Pinopsida; order Pinales; family Pinaceae; genus Larix; species Larix kaempferi. The sequence goes on from BSBM01000893.1 coordinate 9,782,210, forward strand.
CTCACCCCCCAAGTTCAATAAGGATGAAAAACTAAAGATGAAAAGATTTGATAGTTGCTACTAGTAACTAAACTACATATCAAAACGCTTTTTTAAGTGCAAATATGGTGCTTTCTAAATTCAACACAATGTGGTCTTTGATAAATTGATATATTAGTATTATCATTGTCTAAAGACTAAAACCCCTCTAAAAAGTCAATTTGAGATACTAACATTTTGACTTAATTATTGAAAGCAAAAACACATATATCCTTTGAAACTTATATAATAGACATGGAAACTAACATTAGAGAAGATAAACACCAAACAAATATGGGAAAAAAGGACAAGCAAAAAAGGGTGAGCTTCTGGAAGGACTAGGTTGAAGCAAAAGTCCACAATCTAATTAAAATTTAAAACAGAACATATAAATGAGACAAATAAACTTACTTTACAAATGTGATTGCAAACAGTGGCCACAATGCTCTGTGGCACGAAAATTTTCTCCAACAATGTTGTCAAATTGGTGGTTTAGGTTTTCAGTTGAATGTAAGCTCTCCTAGTACAGTTCTATTATGGATGACAAGCTCCAACTATCCCTCGCGTTATAAAAAATAATTATCCCTTTCCCTTTCGTTGTCCCCATCGAGAGAACCTCTTGCTCCTTCTGTCTCCCTCCCTTGCAATTCTCGTTCCCATTCCCTCTCAATTCCACCAATGAACCTCTGATGAACCTTTCCAAAGATTGTTCTTATTCCATAACATAGTGAAACCCCTGATGGTCACTTTCCCTTTTCCTCTTAGGCCCATCCCCAATTCCCATTCCATGATTCAAGCCTTTTTAACAACAAGCTCTCTCGACCGATCACTAGACCTTCCAAACTCTATTCCTACTCCCATTACCTACTCCAATCGGATTTTCTTTATTTGCCAACGCCTGGTCACGAGGTCGAGAACAAATAAGTTTAGGGTAATTTTTATGTCATAAAAGAAAGCTTCTAGTATACAAAATAAAGAACCTTCAGCAGTTACCAGTATGCCAAAATCTAGTTTAATACTTTCAGATGCTCGTGAGCTATAAAAACAAGGCTATGATCTTCAACAAGTTGAAGAAGACCCTCTTGGATCACCATTTCTTTTTCCAAGGGGAGGAGATTGAGATCACCAACTCCTATATACTTACCTAGGAGTGTAATTCACAAGGACCTGTTTCAGTAGAAAGCATGCCCTGCCAACTTGAATCAACAAGGGCTACAGATCCTTAGCCCTCTTCAAGAAAGTGTTTTCCTGAACCATTTCTAGGAAATATCATCCAATATGTCTCTCATGAACACCCTTGTCTGGCCCACCATACTTGCAAAGTTTGGTGCCCAAACCTATCGGCTTGAGAGCGTATTCAACCCTGTCTCATTCCTATAACGAGCTTCATTGACTTCGCAAAGCAACGAGATCGGTATCTATACTTGGCCTACTATTCATCGGAGTCCATTGGCTCAGCCATCCCTTTAGGCTTCACTCGTTGCAGGTATGTGGGATTCTCAAATCTTTGGAGAGAATCATGTTATATTGCAAAAAAACACAGATATCCTTTGAAACTTATATAATAGACAGATATACCCATTAACTAATTAAATCAAAATGTTAGTATCACAAATTAACTTTTTAGAGAGGTTTCAGACTATGATAATATATCGATTTACCAACCAATATACCCAGATATGTGAGATATCCTTAGTTAGTGGGTGGTTTCAGACTATGATAATATATCAATTTACCAACCAATATAAGTTTCAAAGGATATCTGTTTTTTTTAAACCAACCAATCACCTCTCTAAAAAGTTACTTTGTGATACTAATATTTTGACTTAATTTGAAACCAACCACCATCATGTTATATTGCAAAAAATAAACGTGTGAGGTATAAGCACATTCAATATAATACTACTGCCAGTGGGGTAGTGAAGGCGGTTCAATTCCATTGAATGCACAAAAAGCAGCTGGGGACAGGTGCAAGTGCGGGGTGATTTTAACAAAAAGAGCACCCCTACCCTTATCGCAATAGCCTAGTTCAACCTTTTTTTATCACTTAATTAATGACTCACCCTTCAAACAGCAAAGCAAGTCAGAGAATGCAGGCTGAAAAAAATTGATTCTACATCGCAATCCAGTGATTGCAAACCAAGAAAATTAATTTCCTGAGCAACTGGGTTAACCAATCTACAGGTTAAACACGAATAGAATAAATACATCACTTCCACAAGAAATTTAAATACAAACAGTCCAGGACTTGATTCTACATCGCAATCCAGTGATTGCAAACCAAGAAAATTAATTTTCTGGGCAACTGGGTTAACCAATCTATAGGTTAAACACAAACAGAATAAATAAATCACTTCCACAAGAACTTTAAATACAAACAGTCCAGGACTGGGTCTCAAGTTTTCATATTCCTTTTGTCAACTAACCATTCTATATAATCATATGCACAAGCAGTTTTTCCAAAACTATGAGCATGATAGCCTGTATGCATATTCTGTGAGCAAGTTCACATCAAAACTGTAAATATTCACATTCATTAAACCCAAATGGCAAAAATCTTTTGTTAAGGAGGTTTGATGAGATAGATAGTTATATTGGCATGAAATGAAACCCTCGACCCAAACTATGAGCATGGTAGTCTCTATGCATATTCCATGAGCAAGTTCATATCAAAACTGTAACTGCTCACATTCGTAAAAGCCAAATGGAAAAACCTTTTATTAAGGATGTTTGATGATATAGATAGTTATGTTGGCATGAAATGAAACCCTCAACTAGAGGTATGCCGCTTGGGTTTTAAAGTAATAATGCCTAAAATCCTAGATATGTCGTCTGGCTACTTACACTATAAAACCCTTTCACAACCAAATAATTCATCCACTGCTAACTGGAAGCTAACCATAAATATATACAAAATACTCTGAAACACATAAAACACCAGGCAAAGAAACGAAAATCATTCCAGAATATCCATATTAGAATAATATAATTTCGTGAAAAAACACGCAAACTCCAGGCAGTTCTACAAAATCACAGCAAATACCTCACATACTGCAATGACCGGAAAATCACAGAAGATACGTCATAATACGCAAATTTCTTTAATCTTTCTCAATAACTGCAAAAATTGCATTCAGTGCATTTTCAATCTTTTTTTGCAAAGTCAGATTTAGCGTAATAAAATTAAATGCTACTCAAAAACCGTGAAGAGACATATATAAGAACAGTAAAAACACACAAACTCCCAGCAATTCTGTTGTTAAATCCCAGTATATAGCCCGCATACTGCAATGAAAGGAAAATCACAACAGATACTTCACAATACAAAAATCGCAGTCAAAGAATTCTCAATTTTTTTTGCAAATTTCTAGCGAAGTTCTGGCAGTTTTGCAAAATTAGGGCAGAAGCTATATACGACAATGAAGGGAACATCATAGCAGAAAGCTAGTAATACGAACCTGGTGCCCGACCTGTTGAGCGGACCTCAGATAGTTCCACTGATCCATATCATATCCTTGAGAAACCGTCGAACTCTGACCTGCATAGACGGCTTCGGAGACGAGACTCAAGAGACGAGGAATTATAAAAGCAAGGCCTGAGAATGCCTTGGTACTCAAGCCCTTGCAAACCCATAGACCAATTAGGCTCCTGAATTTGAGCTTGAGTAGAACAAAACCACCCTTCCGGTTCCCTAATGAGCTTATATGTTACAATGAGCTTATATGTTACAGCACTGCTATTCATGGCAGATGAATTTGAAATAAGGCTCCTGAATTTGAGCTTGAGTAGAACAAAACCACCCTTCCGGTTCCCTTATGAGCTTATATGTTACAATGAGCTTATATGTTACAGCACTGCTATTCATGGCAGATGAATTTGAAACAAATGCCTGCCCGCTTTTTAGTTCGAAACAAGTACCTGCCCGCCTTTTAGCGCCTGCCCAGGCACGAGCGTATGCATGGCATGATCCCAGCTCTGCCACAATCGCACCCGCGGACATGACCGAAGAATACTTCCCATTGAAAAGGCGACAGCTAACGCTGGTGATACTCTACAACGACGGCAACATGTAACTGAATCGAATCCTGCACTCTCTCAAATCAAACGAAAAAAAAATAACAACAAACTGAACGAAATAATTATTTGAAATGGTGGGCATGAAAGACTTTTTGATTATTTATTTAAACTGGATTTTAGTTCAAAGTGTTTTGTGGTGGTATAAAAGGAAGAAAATAGTAGGGGAGAGGCTCTTATTGGTTATGGTTCCCGTCACATCAACCACCCAAATCTTGCACATTTTTAGATTAATGAAAAATTAATACACAACATATTTATGCATAGATATATATTATATTGAGTCTAAAATACACTTAAAAACTGATTAGGATCCTAGGTGACAATATTCAATCCATTTAATGCCAACATTAAAAACCATCCAGTCCAATTGAGAATCTACTTTGTCTTGCCATTAATTACAAGTGGAACATCAAAAAAGCATATCATACTTCATCTACTAAGTACACCCTGAGCATCACATCAGTCCTCATGAACCACGACTGGAGAAGCAACAATCAAACAACACGATCCAGTGTTCCATCACCCATTACCACCTACACACTTCAAGTGAAATGAAGGGTCAGCATCTGGTCCAGAATTGTTCAAAAACTCACACATGCGACCTCAATAAATGACACCCACCCACTGAAAAAATCAAATCACCCATTAAAATTCATGAAATCAAAAGGAGCAGCAAAACTCTACGCATGCCCAAAAGCAACAATGCATTAAACTTTTAAATTAAAAAATCAAATCATTCATTAAACCCTCAACTCTGCAAACAGAATTCGCTGCTCAAGATCAAATCAAGCATTAAACTCAACCAAAGCAGCTGGCCAGCAGCAAATCATCCATTAAACACACTAAGAGCACATGGATCATGCAAATACAATTCTCCAGCCATTGGATCGGTGCCAAATCAATCACAGCCTCCCATTCCCAGAATTCACCCTGCAATCCATGTCATTTCCCCTATCCAATCATTTTCAACATAAAAAAACTATAAACCAACCTCTTTGCACACAATTGAACCCATTTGCATCCCTTCAATTCATCTATCTTTCAAGCAGTGCGTGCATTTATTAGCCAAGCATTGCGTTTGTCAGCCAAGCAGTGCATTTATCAGCCAGGACTCAACCATCCATCAATAGCCGAACGGTGTGTGCACAGTGTCAGCCATCCATCAACAGCCCAGCAGTGTGTGCACTGTGTGACAGGTATGTACAGTAACCTATTTAACATTTTCAATTAACCATCTATTGAAATAAGCAAGCATGAAAATGAGAATGATAAAAGCAACAAGTATAGAATGGTTATCACTTCTTTCAACTTTGCTTAATATTATATTCTTATTTCTATGGAATAACCCCATAGGCTAAGCCCACATCTGATATTTCCATGAATTTGGATTTTCAAATGGCCTTACCAGTCTGGCTGAACTATCTTGAAATCTATTTCAATTAATTTTAATATCCATAACAATATGAAAATTATTTAAAATGGTGATGAACATCTTCAATGGTTAAAATCACAATCTTTGTACAGTTCCATTAATATCCTGACTTTCGAAGCAGTATAGTTTATATAATCTCTATTCTTTTGTCAACACAAGTTTCATGGCAATAAGTGCAATAAAACCTAAATAGACTATGGAAAGAGTGAAAGCAACAAAGCAATTTTTGATCAAGCAAACATTAAAATGGCCACAATCAACATAGAGGCATGATAGCAGTGTTACGCACTTCTCTTTAACAAGTCCACATTTTCTCAATTTTCAAACCTCCATTGTTAAGCAATTGACACAGTGAAAATTATTAAAACCATCAAAACTCCATACCAGATTCAACCATTGTGTTCCTCAATATTCCATCTTTTTCTGATTTTATCAATCACATTTCTCCAATCTTTCAAAACATGCTTCCCTAAAAAAATGGAATCCCCAAATAAGTGAAAGAATTTCATTCTTGTTTAGCATTGAAACCTAAACCATATGCAATTTTATGGATTTTTGTGTAATTCCATTGCATAAGGATCTATAATACTCACAAGTTAATTGCCTGGATATAATACACCATTAAATGTTACATGTATGGATGTTGCAGATTCTCATAGCCATGCCAAGAGTCAATATTGCACGTCGTACAAGGAACACAAGGAAGCGAGGTACCCAGATATAATGCACATCATCGGATGATGAAAGGGCCCGTGTTTCAAATGACAACATTGCTACAACAAATTCTGAGAATGGTACTGTGGAAGATGTAGATGGTGTGGTTCCACCATCAATGACATAGCCATCACCACCCACAGTTCCAGCATCGCCCATACTCCCACCATCTTCCACAGTGCAAGGTGCCATTTCAACGAAGAAATTCAGTGCAATTAGAGGATGGACAAAAGAAGACATGCTGGCTGCAATTGACGATGTCGAATTCAAGGGGTTTTCGGTTAGAGCAGCGGCCAAAAAACATGGGATTGCACCCACGTCAATCCATTACTGGATAAATGGCCTAACCCATACCAAGAGGAGAGGTCCTCTTACAATCATGACTGAACAGGAGGAGGAGAAGGTAGTGGTGTGGTGCAAGGAGATGGCCAAATTGGGACATGGGTTAGAGTTGTTACAACTGAAATCAATTGTTGCTCAAATCTGTCAGGGGAGGCGAAACCCATTCAAAGATGGGTTTCGAGGTAAGTCTTAGTGGGCTGGTTTCAAAAAAAGGCATCCGGAGCTAGTGTTACGAACTGCAGAGGGCCTGGACAAAGACAGGGCATTGAATCTACGCCCCACGGTTGTTTCCAAGTTTTATGACACTCTTTCTTCTGCATATGAGAAACACTCTTACACTCCATACCATATTTGGAACTGTGACGAGACAGGGTTACAGGCAGGAAGGAATTGTGGCATGCGGGTCATTGCAAAGAGAGGGAGTAGGAATGTGCCCAAGATTATGCCCAAGAGCAGGGAGTGGATAACCATTCTATCATGTGTGAATGCAATTGGTATGGCAATCCCGGGGTTTTATTTGTTCAAGGGAAAAACTCGGCTGCAAAACTATATCCAAAACTGTGAACCTGGGGCATGCATGGCGGCACATCCCCATGCATGGATGACTAAAGAACTTTTCCTGAATTGGCTTTGCCACTTTGCAGCATCCGTACCAGGCGGTGTCTCGCCTGAAAACAGACACCTATTGGTTTTAGATGGCCATGGAAGCCACATTGTTGTGCAAACCATCGAGGAGGCAAATAGGTTGGGCATTGACTTGTTAACACTTCCTGCTCACACCACTCACAGGTTGCAGCCCCTGGATGTGAGTGTGTTTGGGCCTTTCAAGGCTTATTTCAGGTCGGAACGTGCTGCATGGATGGCTCAAAACCCAAGGGTAGAGGTAAAGAGGTTTGAGTTAGCTGAGCTTGCAAGCAAGGCTTTCAAAAGGGCTCTCACCTCCTCCAATATCAAGGCTGGCTTTAGGCGAACAGGTATCTGACCATTGAATTATGATGCTCTTATGCATGACACTGGGTGTAGCCAAGCATTTGATGTGGATGGCCAAGAAGCTGTGGCTGGTGAAGATCTTGAGGATGTCGAAGAGCAATTGGATGACCAGCAAGAGGCAGATGCTGTGGACAACATCATGTCCCTTTCTCAAGGAAACTGTGAAGGAGTTGGTGCTTCTAATGATAATGAACAGGTCTACGCTACACAATTCGATGACGATGCAGCGGAAGATAACATGGGGCTAGGTGGTCTAGCCGGCACAGAAGTGGATTCTGTGGCAAATATAAATGTGGTCAATGGTTGTCGCAGTCCAGGCAGCAACAATGACACATTGACAATTCCAACCCAAGTATCTCAACCATCATGGATGGTAGAGGCCATGATGAACTTGAACAAACACATTGGTGGTTCCACCAACGATGAAAGCATGAACATGCCTTCGCAGCCAAATGATATTGTCCATTTTTATGTTGATGGTGGGTTGGTAGAAGATCCTAGCATAGACAACGAGGATGCAGTTGAAGAATATAGTGCAGCAGAAGAACCTCTCATAGCTGAAGAACCACTGCCAAGGAACACACCAAGGCTTGGCAGATTCCTAAAGTTGTCAATGGAGAGAGTGTCAACGCAAGGAAGGGAAGGACAAACAGACATTCTCTGATTGGCCGGAGTTCACAACTACTCACTTCAGAAGAGTACATGAGCCTCTTGGTTGAATCTAAACAAAAAAACATGCTTTGCATGAATTAAAACAAAGGAAGAAAGATCTTGCAAAGGAAAAGAAGGAATCAAGGATGATTGCAGCTGGACAGTGGGCACAAGAAAGGATTGCAAGAGAGGCTAATCGACAAGAAAAAGAGCACCAGAAGTAGTTGGAAAGGCAAGCAAAGGAAGTGAGGAAGGTGCAACAGATGAACCAAAATAATGCATCACAAATGGAGGAAATGAATGTGATGGTTGATACTCCAAGAACAGCCAGTGAAAGGAACATGATGGAAGGATCATTAGAAGCGTTTGCAAGCAGTGCACGATTCTACCGGGATCTTATTAACATTCAAATACCCCGCTATAATCATGCAGGTTTACACCCCACCTCTATTCCTACTACTGCAGGGTCCCATTCTATGTTAGCTTATCCAACACCAGCAAATATTCCAAGGGTCCCAAGCACAAGTCAGACCTATGGCTATTCAATTCCTCCTTGGTTGCAAGGAGTAAATTGGCCTCAATCTATTTCCACCAACCCCACCCTTCCTAATCAAACATGCTCAGTAAGGTCACCCTACATGTCTCAAGCTGGAAACCCTACAAGAAATGGTGTGGGAGGTGACGAACCTCTTGAAGAATAGGATATCCAGTGTATAGGCCAACCAAATGGTATTTTGTGTTCAAGGAATTTTCTTTTTGTGCAGCCACAATCAAGCATGGTGAGGGCTTGATATAATCTAAATCCTAGGCACCTTCGTTGAAATGGCACCATGGCACCTTTACAAACAGAGCCATTGTTTTGACAACTACTTATTACAGATGCAGTGTTTTGACATCTACTTCAAACAGATGCAGTGTTTTGACATCTACTTCAAACAGAGTTATTATATTTGTATTTCAATACCATTAATATGAAGTGTAGTTCTTTTATTATAAATGAATAGGTTTTATTTCTTCCTTGTATGTGTTCCTCTTTAGACCTTGGGTTGTGTAATGAGACTTGAGTCAAGTCTTGAGTATTTATCTTATTGGGCATGAGCTACAAGATCACCTAGGTTTACTGTTTTAGGTCACAATTTGCTCTCTACCCTCTCTTTACAAAGCTAACAACACAATCTCCTAAGAAAGGTAACCATAGCATACTCACTGTAAAAAAAAACCAGAAATTGGTATGTATGGTATCTCTCTCACCTGTATTTTTAGTTTGTTGCATAGTGTTATTCTTGATCACCTAAGTTTACTGTATAACTGTCACAATACGAGTGTTGCCCTCTTTTTTTTTAATTCTCTAATTTCCACTTAAACTCAAACCATATAAAATTTCCACTTAAACTCAAACCATATATAATTTTCACATACAATCAAACCCATAAACAAACGAACATGCACAAACCAGCCAAACAACATAGATAAGTACCATATATAATTTGCACATAAACTCAAATCCATAATTAATATTGATTAAAATTCAATCAATCCATTGTATCAAATGCCAACATTTGCACGAGGCCAAGCAAGCCTCTCCAAATCCAAAGAAGAAGATAAATCCACTTAAAATGCTGCGATGGGTTATGGGGTTATGCCTATATCTTCTTAAAAATCTTAAATTGTGTCAAAATTTCGCACAAAATGAGGGGCCTCTCCAAATTTCCCTGTTTATCATCAAACACCATGACAGTGTAGCCACATTTAATTATTTTGCAACTTCATAGCAGAATACACCCCACCATGTTTACCTATTTTGCAGCTTCATAACCCTAGCAGCAAGATGCTTATTTTGCAGCTTCATGACCCCAACAGCAAGATGCAATTAAAAAAAGCAATTGAGGCATAACCCCATAACCCATAACCCCAGCAGTAAGCTACATTAAAACATAGTAACTCCTACGAAACCCTTGACAAACAAACCCTAATAGAAAAGCATTTTAACAACTGTATATTTTAACATGTGGAAGCATCACGGAGCAGACAGAACCATAACATTTTAATTTGCCAAAGTAAATAGATTACAATCAAGCAGAATCGGAACCATGATAGTATGCAGAAACCACACAGGGATTGAAATATCCAACACACCCATATCCATCGACAACCCTCAAAAAATGTTTACACAAACGCTGGCAGGGGCTACGCCATTAAAATCGATTAACAGAGTTCAACACCCAATATTGCCGGGGCTACACCATTAACCACACAGTAAAAGCCACCATCACAACCATTAAGCCACCATCGTAACCATTAAGCCACCATTAAAAACCATTAACCAGACCGTAAAGGCCACCATTAAAAAAATCCACAATAATTCGTAACAAGCCACAATTACAGACCATTAACCAGACAATGAAAGCACAACAAAACCCATGTGCCAAACCGAAATTACAACACAGCCAGACAATCACAAGCTGCAGCAGAATTACGAATAATAACAAAGGCATAACAAAATCATCCGCGAGGAGATGGAGAGTGTTGAAAAACACTGCAATTGCTGGTAGGGTTAAAACCCTACCGGTTGCTTGATGGGTGAAGAGGAGGGCCATCGAACCAGTCAGCTTCAACCACCTCGAACGCACTGTCGCCAACCTCCGAACGAATCCACAGTCGCCAATCGCCAAGCACATCCGAACGAACCCACAGTCAGCAAATGCAGAGGTATCCGCACAGAACTGGCACCCCACCAAACACAAATGAAAACCCACCGGACCGAAAGACAAATATCAACGCCCAAAACGCAAAGCAGGCCGCACCACATCTAGAATCCCACCGAACAAAGCAAGCAGCACAGCGTGAGCAGGTAAGGGTTCGGTTAAACGTCGTGGTCGAAACACTATGTACCACCAAGCAGACACGAACCAGCAAACAATGACACCAGCCTGCACGAGCAGAGGAACCCCGGCGGACCACTACCGGGGTGGCGGAATGCCCACGCATCGGCCCCAAGCAAGAATGCACGATGTGCCTGACAAGCCCCGACAAAAGGTGGAAACGGAAACCCTAAACGACGCTTAAACCCTAAAAAGTGATGGTGCCACGTGGGGGACACGCGCCGCTATCGTTTGGGCACTTGTCATACAGGTGACGAGGCTGGCCAGGTGTCCTCCGACATGGAGGAGTGGACCCCACACCATAAGTGGAGCCTCTCCCCTAGGTTTGATTTTTATAATTGTTTTGGCTTTAAGTTTTTTTAGTGATTATGAATTTAATTTTAGGTTTTTATTTAAGTGATCCATTGAATTTATTATTATTAGCACTTGGATTTGAATATGCCAATTTTTTGAGTTTTGGAGAAGGGTGGATTGCTTTGACAACTCACCTATATGTCTAAATCCTAAAGCAAACAAATCTACAAAAACCATAAAGGAAATTATATGATAGATGCTAATGACATATTCCCCATGGTTTATCTTGCTAAAATAAATGATATAGCAATAGCAATAAACAAGAGCCACGTGGTGGCAATGTCCCTGACATTGCCATTGCCACTGCCATGTGCAATGAACACAGTTAAAATCTAAAGACATGCTCATGGTTATGAAATTGTCATGGAAATCATTGAGCACGGTTACTTGACATCCAAACATCAGGAAAGAATAATCTCAAAATTTGCATAAAACGTAACATAAGAACGAATCAAAATTCAAGCTTCTACGATGTTCACCTCTTATTTTCTTATTATTGATGTTGAGATTGGACAAGGGACTACTAAAATTGTAAATAAAAATCATAAAAAAATGTATTCGTGTGCATTTGAAGGGGATATGAATATTATAAGTGCACATACCTCACTTCTCCTCGGGAACTGAAAGAGTCAAGAAAACCCTAAGGTTTGATGCTTATATATAAAGGTGCATTAAAATCAGGAGCATCAAGGATTGAATCTTCACACAACTTCGATTATATCATCGGAAAGAAAGTACTCTGGGTATTGGGTATTGACATAGTCAGTGCCCTCTCCTTGAGGAGCCTAGTATTATCGTGTCCTACATGTCCATTTAGTGTATTGGGGAGGGACCTACAGAACATTTGCCAACATTTTTCCTTGATATGAATAAATCAAAATCATTTGCTTTCCTTGAATTAGATCCTAAAAATGAATATGAAAATGAAATAAAAGAATGCATTTCCCTCTCCTTAAAGAACTAGCATTATCATGTTTTAGAGGTCCATTCTGGGAATAGACCCGCAGAACATTTGCTAGCATTTTCCTTGATAACGGTTGGTTAAGGATAACCATCTTCTCTAAATTAAATTCTATGAAAATTTTAAAATGCAATTCCTTCTCTCATCAAATATTTTGATGGCAAGACATGCTTCAAATTGTAATTTGTTAGAGGTTTGATGAAGATAAAAATAAAAAGGCAGTGTAACAATGCGCCTGAACGGCATAGTCCATGCTTATCCACTCTACACATAGGATATGATACATGTATATGTACATTATACAAAAGAAACAATGAATTAGGACAAGTAGGAAGAGTACATCATTTATATAGAAAGATTACCATGCCTCGTAACACCTTTTTCAACCCACAAAACCACACATTTATGTTAAGTTTTAGCACCTCGGGCTATGCAGCAGTAAACCAAATTTAACATAGCTACATAATTAACATTGCACCATACTACATTCTTCATCTCAAACGTTTTTACAGAGGCATACAACTCAACTTTGTGAGGTGAAAGGAAAGAAAAAAACGGATTTATGTGTTTGTGAAGGCAATGTCTGAACCAAAAGGAAGAGATATATCCCTGAGATCATGAAGACATATCCCCATTTCACTCTATTGGATAATTTTTTTTCCAAAGGTGAAAGAAGATACCAGCCATTCATTCACTTTGGCCTCCTGAACGTAACTTTCAAACTTTTCCCTGGCATTGGTAATATCCAAGGCAAGGTCATCAAGGCTATCAACAACCCTTATGAAACCCTTAATCATTTGATTTATCGTAATCAAACATTCACTTGAACATTCCTACAATAAATTCAACATCATATCAATTTTTTTCTCCATTTCCATTACCAAGGCTTTCTCACAACCTCGTGGTGAAAGAATGGCATATTAAGATCCTGAATACATTGACATGCTTCTCCAATATCTCCTCCTGTCTCAAATTCCTCTGACAACTTGTTGATTTTGTCTTTTGTATCTGCAACTACCCAACCAGTGCCACTCGTAAAGTTATGGTGTATTTACGTAGAATATTGAAAGGCTTAATGCATCATAGCCTAGAGTTTCTACCCCAAAAAATGTTAATAGAAGTCATCTACTATAATAGGAAACATGCTCATAGAAGTATGACATGGCCAATTTAAGTGTTCTGTATTTACGTAGAATATTGAAAGGCTTAATGCATCATAGCCTAGAGTTTCTACCCCCAAAAATGTTAATAGAAGTCATCTACTATAATAGGAAACATGCTCATAGAAGTATGACATGGCCAATTTAAGTGTTCTGTGCAAATTTATGGTGGCAGTTTGGACACTCATAAAACACTTTTTGTCCTTCGTCTGCAGACCGTAACTGCAATTAAGTTTAGGATAGTCCCGGAAACATTGAAGTTTGAGAGAGATTATTTAAAATTTCAAACCAAATGCAATCCAAAACCAATAGGAAGTTCAATTGAAAAAAGACGAGGAAACCCAACAAAATTAATATGTCTACCTATCTAATATACTACTCTAATTGTGGATGATTTCTCCCTTTTGTGGGAGGTGGTTGACTTCAAGTAATTTTGCATAAGAACTTCAAATTCTAAAGCATAGTTGACACAATAGAAAATTGTATACCTAAATCACTGCTCTAAGTTGATAAATAGAATGAATCCCCGTCGGGTGCATAGATATAAGGATCTATGAAAATGGTACCCTGAAATCCAAACTTTGTTAGAGTTTAAGACATAAACTCAATGAAGCAAATAACGTGTAACAAACACAGAAACATGGTCAACCTTTCACAAGCATCTTCAAGAAAGGAAAATGGTTGTTTGAAAAGGGTGTTCCAGCATCCTTACTCAAATGCAAGACTATGAAATCCTCCAAAGATACCAATGTTTCCATACTTGGAAGCTCTTAGAGAGGCGCCATCCCCTTTGTTTGCAACCGCCATACACCAGAGGGCCATGTTGTTTGAACACAAAAAAATCTTCGGCTAAGCTATAAAAAAGACAGTGATTCGTAATAAAGGAGATAAATAATGAATGGACTCCATGCCCAAATGTCTAAAGAACAATGATAGAGGAAATATAAAAGTTTCTCACCAACAAGATCCTATAGAATGTGCAAGATTAGAATAAGGATTTCCACTTTGGGACTTTTCTGCTTCTCATTGCGTTCTCTCGGTAGGTGGAACTTGTGGGGTCAAGCTATGGGAATTGGACCCTGAAAGCGCCGTCGTGGCCTCCCGTTACGAGGCCCTCGCTTGATTCACTGATATTACAGAGTAGGTGGTCGTCAACACCATCTTTGAGAGGTGTACTATCAAGCAATGTATAATAACATGATCACTGGATTTTATCCCCTCTTTTCTTCTTGTCACAATGACATTTTGAAACAAACAAAATCTAAAACATAACATGAGAAGCAGTAAAAACTCAACAAGGCATGGAAAATCCTAGAGACACGAGCTACTGCTTGCTCTACAGAATTTTGGTTGCAAGATGGAAGATATGTTGTTGATACTGCGAGATTCAACTACCCATGATGGTGCAGAGAATGAAGAAAAAATCAAAGGGGTGACAGGTGGACTAGAAGTGAGGTGTGACTGTCACGGGAAGATCCAAAGAAGCAGTAATTGCAGAGGGGTAGAGGAGGGAGAGCATTTAATGTAGGGGCACTGTGATTTCTGAACTAGGTTATGTTTCCTTCTCAGGCAAGACTGCAGGCCTGGTACAGATCATGGTTTCCATGGCCATGCAGGCCGACCTAAATCTTGAGGGAGAGGAGAGGGAATGTAGGCGGCATCGAATCCATTAGGGATAACCCCCTATTTTTTATACTCCAGTGCAACATATTCATAATCGGGAACATAATAACAAACCTTATAAGTTTATTTAATGTTATATGTCCTTATAGGACATAATAACAAACCTTATAAGTTTATTTAATGTTATATGTCCTTCTATAACATAATAACACAACAAAACAAACCTTATAGGTTTCTTAATTGAACGATAAGTTTATTTAATGTTATATGTCCTTCTATGACATAATAACACAACAAAACAAACCTTGTAGGTTTCTTAATTGAACGATGATGACAATACCATCTATTTAGTTAAAGTTTGTGATTACTAGTAAAATCTTTGTTATAAATTTAAAATAGTTATATTTCTCTGAACATGTATACCAACTTGTTGCACTTAAAATTAGGCAACTCATTATGACTCCAACATTACTTGAGAGAGGAATATTTATTTGGTAATCATGCATTGTGTTTTGTGGACAACTTCAATTATGTACATTAAACTTGGTTTTTTCTGCCTAAACTTTCAAATAATGTATATTGCATTTTTAATAGATAAATCATGGCAGTGCATGTGGATGGTGTGGTATAAAGAATATGCACTTCGCACTTTTGATGCAAAGATCAATTTACGATGATACAAAATTCTATGATGATATCGAAAGTGTTCAAGTCTTCACTTTGAGTGCCCTTTACTATGGTTTGGAGATAGATTTTTGGAATCTTTAACTGAGTCGTTATGCCTCATTAATTAGCATTGGGTCCATAGGGGGGATTCATTACCTTTTTCCTTGGTTTGTTCCCCTTTATTTCATGGTCAATCATATTTGCAACATCTACCTCCATTTGGCCATTTTTTAAGAGACATTTTAACTATTGATATCACCTTACATATGTTACAACCCAAAATATTATTTTAAGTTGCTAGAAAACTCCTTTTGGGACCACAAGCATCCCCATCTATGGGAAGCATGCTCTATATAGTGGTCATTTTGGTCAACATCCCTACTCAATTTTGCACATCTAATGCTTTACAAAATGTGGTTTTTCCTAGCCTTGCTATAGCGTGTCTTGTAGTTTCATTCCTTATCCATATGCCTACAATAGAAAGGACCCTTTTTTCAATATCTAGCCACAATTTGGTCTTTATCCCCTATATTTTAGGGGTAAAAACCTACCATTTCACAATGAAAGAAGACCATCACTCCCTTATTTTATGGATTGGCACTATTATGCCTTGTAATAGTCATTGTGTATATGTAGGTTGCTTCGCTTGTGTCTTTTTCTCTTCTCGCTTAACCCATATCACTATAATCTTTAGAAAATGTATTTCTAGCTCTTTTCCATTAGTTTTGGAGTTTGGGCACATTGTCAAGCTTGGGTTTTATATCTCAACCATCCTCCTCCCTCGACGAGGTCTTCTTCTTCTTCTTCTTCTTCTTCTTTCATCCCTCTTGGTTGTTTGTCGGTGTATATTCTTCATTTTGGGTTGGAAGGTTGCATTTTGTGGTGATTATGGAGTTCTCTCCTTCTACTTCAATCAATCCTCCATCTAAGTTCCACCTCAAAGTAATACTTTGAATATAACCCATGAGTTAGAAGGTATATCATTCTATTAAGGGCACAAAACATCTCTTTTAATTTGGGTTACGTTGTTATTGCTTGTTTATTTCCTTCATTATGTGTACACGTGGGGATCAAGAGATCCTTGATTGTCTTTTGCGTGAAGATAATTGATTTTAGGTATGCAATGAGATTTAACCACCTTTGGTTTGGGGTGCCTCTTGTTTATGGTCCATTATTATAAACCAAGAAAAAATATTAGTTTTGAACTTGCCTAATTAAAAGGTTTTCACCCACACAGGAGAGTTGATTTACATCTCTTCCCCCTCTCTCTTTCCAAGTCGATTTGTTTGTGCTTAATTTGGGAGGGATTATAAAAGTTTGATTTATGTCCATTCTTTTGAATTTTTAGAATTATAGCTTAAGTAGGCTTGGTAGGTCCTATAACATGAATGACGGAAAACTAGTTCATTTACTTTGTAAGCATGTACTCTACAACGTAAAGATCGTTGCACGGGCGAGGATTTTTTTAAATGTAAAATGGGTGAAAGACCTCCACAAGGAAATCAACATCCAATCTACTGCCTTGATGATATCATGCACAATTTGATTGGTCCCATAGTGATTAGAATTAGGGCCTTTAACAATACAAATGACAAGTATATTCTTGATGTAGAGCTTGTTATTTCATTGTTGATGTTGAGCCCCCCAATAATGAACGTAATAGTCCATCACACACGCCTCTCGATCGTGCATAATCATCAACCCATGTATTTGATTTCGAGTTCATTGCACCAACATCACAAATCTCAATAAAAATGAGTTTAGTGATGAGTTGGATGATGGAAGGCCAACCAATTCTTATGTGGCATGCATATGGATAGTCATGCCTTCCTTGATCGTCATTATTAAATACAAGCTTGACACCCGAAATGCCTTCAATGTAAAAGTTAGAATCTCACGCCAAAATGGTTATGAACATGAAGAATATATTTATCAAACATGGTGTCACATCATATATTAATTTATATTACCAATATCTAAAATTATTAACCTTACCATAACCTTTGTCGATCTAAAAGTTATGTTTGGTATGCAAGTCAATCAATTACTATGATGGCATCTTCCCCCATTCCATTACTCTTATCATCAAATAGTTGTTGGTATTGGGCCATGTGTATCCATTTGATTTGTTGTAATTACCCACATAATGTGTTACGAATTATTATTAGATTTGAATGTCCTTGTGTAGGAACTCATTCCACATTAATAAATTTTATGCAAAGGGTACTACAACATGAAATAGGAGGTACTACAACATGAAAGAGATAATGTCAAAGTTATTCATCTCTTTCATATGCATTCCAAAAAAATAAGAGGTTGGTTTACGGTCTGTAAATGTATCACGTACCCCCTAGCCACTAAGTCTTTGACCCGTGAATCCTTTGATCTCAAATCATCCCCTAACCCTAACTCTAAACCACCTATTTGGTAACACACTAATCCTTTAACTCATTCCCACAAAGCCAACTTTTATATTTTGGTAAGCATAATGCCTTGGAAACCATGCCTGTTACACAACATCGATGTACATGGGATCATTTACAACACACACAGGGCCATTCATTCCCTCTAAAACATATTAAACCCACACATCCATCACCTACTAACCTCTAGCCCCCAATTTATAATGCGTTAACTCAATGTTTTCATTATGGATCACGGACTAGGTTGTGTCAACGATCCCTAGAGTAACAAACCTTGATAAGGACACCATATCTCGCTTATGTGCTAAATATTTTCTTTATAAGGCCTGTGTAGTGGCTTGAGGCCCCATGCATTGCCCATAAGCCCTAGAGAAAAGTGGCATATTATAAGACCTTGGATTTGGGTATATCCATCCATAATGCATCGATCACACAAATGATGTCCATATCTCATTCACATACTAGATATCCATATGCAAGGCCAACATGGTGGTCTAGGGCACCACAAATGGCCCATGAGCCCTTGAGGAAATTGGTGTGTCCTTAGACCCTTACTTTCAACCCTAAACCATTTGTTAAGCCATCATAATTATCCTTAGTGTTACATATCTTGAAATGGCCACCATATCCCACTTGTAAGCAAGAGATTCCCCATATAAGGATTGTGCGGTGGCCTAGGGCCCTATGGCAGACCCATGCACCTTAAAGTTAAATTTTATGGCCTAAAAATTTAGCATTGTATTATGTACCATGGAGTAAGTAGTGTGAATAATCCCTAGTGTTCCATACCTCAACAAGGACATCACGTCCCAATAGCATGCTTAAAAATCCCTTTGCAAGGATCGTGTGGTGGCCTAGGACCTTGTGCATTGCCCACAAGCCCTGGAAAAATCAATTATGGCATAAGACCTTGTATTTAGGCATAGAATCATCCTCAATGCATCAATACTCAAGTAGTGATAATATCTCAACCATATACTAAATATTCCATGTGCAATCCCTTTGTGATGGGTTGGGGTTGTGTGAATGGACCATGATCCCTTGAGGAAATTGTACCACCTTAGACCCTTACTTTCAACCCAATATCATGCCTGGATACATGACAACCATCCATGGCATTGTAATTCTTAAAACTATCACCATATATTGCTTGTAGACAAAAATCTCCCTATGCAAGGTCTATGTGACTCCCTGGGGCTTTTTGCCCAACTCATGAGCCCCAAAGGAAAATGTTATAACCTAAGAATCTAGAATTTTATTGTGGACCATAGACTAGGTTACGAGAATGATATTTGGTGTTCCAAACCTCAATAAGAACAAATTATCCCACTCACGCACTAAGGATTCCCTTAACAAGCTTGGATGGTGTCCCAAGTCTCCACATAAGGTGCATGAGTTCTAGAGATAAATGTTATGTCTCAAGGCCTTATATTTTAGCACAAAACCATCCCCATCGTATCACTCCTCCAAATGGAAACCATGTTTAACTTGTAGACTAGATATTCTCTATCAAGTGTTTGCATGGTGGTATAGGGTATTATGAATGGTCCATGATCCGAGCCAATGAGGGAATTATTATGTCATCATACCCTTACTTTCAACCTTAGACCATTCTCTAAGAAATGCGATCCATCCCTAGTGCTATATATTAAAATAACCACCACATCACAATTGTAGGTAAAAGATTCCCTTTGCAGGGACTCTATGATGGCTAGGGGCCTCATGCTTGGTCCATGAGCTCAAATGCAAATGTCATGGCCTAATACTTTGACCTTTTTACTTTGGACCATGGACTATGTTGTGTGAATATCCCTAGCATGGTAATCATTATTAAGGGCCTAATATCCCACGTATTTACTAAAGAATCCCTTTATGGGGTCTATGTGGTTTCTTAGAGCCCCGCACATTGCCTAGAAGCAATTGAGAAAAATGTGATGGCCTAAGACATTAGTGGCCTAAGGTCCCATGCATAGTCATAAACTCTAAAGACAAATGTTATAGCCTAAAACCATAGGTTTAAGCACTGACCATGGCCCAGGCCCCGAAAACCATCCTTTGTGCACAAAACCTATTAAGGACCCTCATATCATACTTGTAGTCTAAAGATACCCATTAATCCCGACCCAACCCACCAACCCACGAGATTCATTCAATATGCCCCAAAAACTATCCATGTGGGCCAAACCTTGAAATACCCACCATATTCCATTCATGATCCAAGTATTCCATATGGAGGATATATGTGGCGCTCCAAGACTTCACACATAGCCCATAAGTTCTAAAGATAAATTATATGGCCTAACACCCAATAATTTATCCCTTGAACATGAAATACACTCTGAGAACCATCGTCAGAACCCAAATTCTTGAAATGGTGATCATATTTCACACATAGAGTGAAGATTCCCTATCTAGGGGTTGTGTGTTGGTGTGAGACATCGGGCATGGCTCATGACTCCTTGAGGTAATTGGTATGGCCTTAGATCTTGACTTTTGATCCTAGATTGTTAGAACAATACCCAATTTTACAAACATTGAAATGTCCATTATATCTCATTTCTAGAACAAATACTCCCTATATAGGGCATATTTGATGGCCTTAGGTCTTGTGCATATCCCGTGAGATATATAAATAGATGTTATGGTCTAAGACTTTGTATTTCAACTCCTTACCACATCATGGTCTATGAGAACCTTCCCTATAATTACAACCATGAAATGGGCACCATATCCTACACACATGCCAAAGATTTTGTTTGTAGGGCATATGTTGTGGCATGGGCCATATACATGGCCCATAATTGTTATAGACAATTAATTTGGCTCAAGATCATGGATTTTGGCATTGAACCATGCCTTGGAGACAAATACACATCCCCAACATGCCAAACTTGAAATATCCACCATATCCCACTTGTTGGGGAAAGATTCCTCGTGGAGGGGCAATGTGGCGGTTCAGGGTCCAATACATAGCAATGAGATATTGAGGAAAATGTTGTAGCCTAAGTCCTCAATATGCATCCCTATACCATGGCATCGGTTAGAAGAACCATCCTCATCATACTAATCCTGGAAATGGTTACCATATCTCACCCTGGGATAATGATTCCCTATGTTGGGATTGCATGGTTGTCTACGGAACAATGCATGAGCTATGAGTCATTGTCATAATTAGCATGGCCTTGAACCATCACTTTTAACTCTATACCATGGCTTACACCATGAGAATGGTCCCTTGTGTTACAAATCTCGAAATGGACATCATATCATGCTTGTAGGGTAAATATTCCCTATGCAAGGATTGTATGATAACATAGTCGGGCATGCATATCCCATGGGTGAAAGTATTATGGACCACCCATTTGTTGAATGTCTAGTGAGTCCCTATGGAAAGAGCTAGTTGTATGTTGAATAAACCAAATATTTATCATTTTTTTTATAGTTCATGGAATTGAAGAAGGATTGTTTCCATGTATAAGGAAATGTTGTGAGCATTACCTAAAAATGTCACAAACTTTGGGACCTCCACCACTAAAAGATCTTTTGCAATATTTGAAAGATCTTTTGCAATATTTGAATGGAATAAAGATGAAATCGAAGTGTATTTTGCCTATCATAACTTTTGCACTCCCTCAAATGAAATCAGATGGAGGAAATATAATAACAACCATAAAAATAATAATGAAATGATTTGATTTAGACATGTGGATGACCTTTCAATTATTTGTTTTTGTGTTTAAGTTGGATTATACAGTTTTCGTCTCGACTTAGTTGTGATATGTAGTATGATTTTAATAAATTGTGACATGATAATATAGATATATCGTTCTCAAAATTTATAAGAGAAAGCAAATCAATGAAACTATGGAGAAGATAGTGTGCAACCTTATATTATAAGAGCCATTAAGCAAACAATATAGGCTTATTTGATTGAAAGATGATATTAGTACCATTCATTTAGTCAAAGTTTGTGATAAATAGTCAAATATATGTTATAATTTTTAAGTAGTTAAATTTCCAAACATGTAAACCAATTTGCTTCTTTGTGCTAAAAATTAGGCAACTCGTTGTGACTCCAATGTGTTAGATAATAGAGGAATGCTCATTTGTGATTATTCGTCTATCATGTCTTATGGATAACTTAAGTTGTTTAGGTCAAGGTTGACTTTCTCTACTTGAACTTTTAAATTATGTATATTGTATCTTTAATAAATATATCATGAGAATGCATATGTGGATGGTGTTATATATACAATTTGCACTTTATGGTTTTTATGCACAAATCAATATATGGCAGTAGGAAAGACTCCAAAACATCTATATGGTGGTACTGCAAGTGTTCAAGTCTTCTCTTTAAGTTCCCATTGATTTGGTCTAACAATAAGATTTTGGAGACTTCAACCTAGTCTATGTCCCATTTGATTAACATTGGGGCCTTGGGAAGGTTTCTTTACCTTCACCCTTGATCCTTACCTCGTTGTTTCATTGAATTTGTTAATTACCTTTGGTCACATCTACTATTAGTGTCCTACATTGACCCCCCTACTTTATCAATGTACAAGACTGTAAGGCCCATTAGATAGTTGGCGGATAGTGACTAAAAGTAAAAAGGCTCTCTTTATCGAATAAAGGCCCCTAGGTTGTTCACCCTCATTACAAATGGGACCATGAGTAGTAAGGATGTTGGCTATTGAAGCACTACATATAGAGTATTAAGTTATGTAATGTTTGTCAAGAATTGTTATTCTATTTGGAGCTTTTCTCTTAGAGGTTGACCCATTGAAGAGGCACTTGGACATACCTCTCTATTTTGAGTATCTTTAATGCAGGAGGTCTTTTTATGAGTTTATTTGTCCTCTCTTGTTTTTTTCTCTATCTTTGCTCTAAATTTTTGGGTTTAACTATATTACAAGTGGTATCCAAGAGCAATTTCTTGGGCCAAAAAGGAAAAAATTAATACAAGGGTTTGGCTCCTATAGACAAGTCACCTTGGCATTTTCGCTCTAATTTTTCTTTTGTGAAGTTTTAGGGTCTGAAATTTCCAGGTTATACCGAGGACATGTGAAATTAATGTGTTTTAAAATTCCAACTTATCTGTTGCTATAATTTTATAGATACACTTTGTGTAAGTTAGGGTTTTTTACAAGTCCAAAAGATTTAGTTCCTTTAAGCTAGTCATCTTAGAATTTTGAATCCAAAAATAGCTTTATGTGAATTTTTAGGGTATGCAATTTTCAAGTTACAATGAGTACATGAGGAAATAACATGTTTCAAAATTTCAATTTATGGATCACTATACTTTCGGAGATACACTCTGTGTAAGTTAGGATTTTTTACTAGCCCAAAAACTAGACTTAAACACGTTTTCTAGGTAAAATTGTTATTTATGAAGTTTGAAAGATCTATATTGAGTGTCACTAGTTGTGTTAGAAATAAGATATACCATAGTATTTTTAGTACAATTTCCGTATTCATAACTAAAATATTGGATGTGTGGCAGGTCCTACAAGTTTGGTCATTTGAGAAGACAAAAATTAACTAGTTTTGGAAAAAATACCCTAATGTTTTAATGACACATCAAAATTCAATAAAACCCATAGTATTGTAGAGTAAACATATCAAACTAATTCACAACAAAATTCTAGATTCAAAGGTGCAAAAATTCCAGAGTTATAGAAGCTTCAAGGCCAACTTGTAGTATCGTCTTCAAATCAGGGTTTTGAAAGGAGCTATGTTTATTTCAAAATGCCCCCACTAGCTTTCAGAGCCTCATGAATAAAATTTTAGAGCCATATATTCGTAATTTTGTGTTGGTTTTGTTTGATGGCATCTTGATATATAGTAAAACTTGGGATGCCCATCTATAACCTGTTGATAAAGCCTTACGACTCCTTAGGGGCCATTAGTTGTTCATTAAATGTTCCCGTGTCATTTTGGAGCCTTAGAGGTTGAATACTTGGGCCACATTGTTGGACAAGATGGCCGGGGGTGAGAGTGGACCCTAAAAATATAGCTGCAATGCAAGAATGGCCACGCCATAAAACCTCGAAGAGATTACATGGTTTTTTAGGCCTTACTTGCTACTATACAAAGTTTATGAAAAACTTTGGTAAAATTGTAGCACCTTTGACAACCCTTCTCAAGAAAAATGCCTTTGCATGGATGAAGTGGCAAAACAAGCATTTTCAATTTTAAAGAAAGGCATGTGCACCACCTGAGTCTTAGCCATGCCTGATTTTACTAAGACTTTTATATTGGAATATGATCCTTCTAGAAAATCTTTGGGTGCATTTTTAATGCAAGGCAAAAGACCCTTAACATTCACTGGTAAGCACTTGTGTGACATGAATTTGGGCAAGTCTATCTATGAGAAAGAAAATGTGGCCATCCTACATGTAGTTGACACATGGAAGCCATGTCTCATAGAGCAACGCTTCAATGATCAAGATGGATCATCATAGGTTGAAGTATTTTTTGTGAAAAAGATTGTCATCCCCAAAGCAACATAAATGGGTCACCAATATGCTTGGATATGATACAAGATCATCTACAAAAAGGGAAAATACATTATTGTGGCAAATGCATTTGTAATACCACCAGTTTTGACCCTTGAAATGTACTAAATCACATTATGTAAAATGATGTAAATATGCTAGTATGGATTCCTAGTGCAGATCTTAAGGCCAAGGCCCGACTAGTGATTGGCTAGGTATGTATACTATAAATATTTCTATATGGGCCATGGGGTTGGCTTGTCATGATGACTTAAAAGCTATGTAAATATTATGATGGAAAATAGTCCAAGATGGTTGTGTAAAGGGCACTACATGGGCCATGATTCCAATAGAGTTGAATAGGAAATGGGGCTTATGGGAGATTGAATCCTCTTTTGCCAAGTTTCCACCTTAGAACTCATCCATTTTTTCAATGTTCTTTAAATGAGCCATTCTTCTCATTTTTTACTTATTAAGTCCAATCATTGAATGCATGTGTGAGGTTGGTAGGAAAAGTCTTCTCATGTAGTTATGGAATCATGGGATGAATATACTTTTATTGCAATTGTAAGAGTCTTTCCTTCTATGATAAGAATTAATGTTGATTGTATTTTCACCAAACCTCCCATTTCCATTGGAGTCTAACACTCACTTTCCATGCAAATTCATACACTACATAGCCTTCATGTTGTTTTCTCCAATTTTTTTCTCAATAACCAAACTGTGAAATTAACTAGAATTAGCATTGTGAGGAAGAAATTGCATACATTAGAGTGAAGAGGATAGTTGTAGGTGAGCATAGAATCTAGGTAAGATAGGAACCTTTACCCATTATTTATTTGATGTTCTAGGAGGCTTGAGAAGCCATGATTTGATTTTTACAAGAGGTTCTGTAATAACATATAGCAAGTTGGACTCTTTCAACGCACACTAAAGAGAACTGTAAGGGTTGGGTACTCGGAGGGACTGTTGAGCAGAAAAAGAGTAGGCCTTCCTTGTGTTGTGTGGGGGTTGGAAGGAGTTCCATAGCTGGGATGGCTGAATGATATGCATGTACTGCTATGTGGTTATTATATTGGCCAAGCATGAGAGCAATGGGTTTTGGGCTAAGAGAGAGAAGATTGTAGGTGTTTCCTTTGCCTTGGTGGCTTCATAGCGTGGCTTGTGGGTGTTATCTACAATTGATAACTATGGTTGGGTGGAAAATTTCTCTTACATAGCCAATTTCTCAGATCTTCTTCTCTTTAAAGATAAATAGTATTTGTTTTTGTGAATATGTGATATTATATTTGCTTCATGTTATGAATATGATGGTTCATGCATGATGTGTGTGTGAAATATAATTTTAATTCCGTTGTGTTTTGTATTCATGCACTTGCAAATACATTTCTTAGTTATTTTTCCCATGGCAGGCTTAAAATATCTTTGATTTTGAGTAATGGTTCCATGGGGTGAAAATTTTGTATGAGGAAATTCAGAACTACTCCCCCTTAAGTTCAAATGATGGAAGGGGATACTATAGAGTGGTATCAAAGCTCTTGGCTGCAACATCGAGGCTATATGGGCCATAATCAACATTTATAGGAAAAAATCAAAGTCTATACATGAAGTGTTTGATGAAATGCCTCTGAGAAATTTGTGGTTTCAAAATACTCAGATGGTTTTTTAACACATCTAAGGAATAAATCTCATGGTTATCAAAAACAAGGGTAGAATGGTCTGATGAAAATTGGGGATTTTTTTGAATTTGGTAAAGATCTTGATTCTGTTAGTTAACAAAATTTCGAATGCCAAATTATTGGATCTATGGTTCAATTTAAGAGTTTAAGGATAATTAATGGTTGAGATCGAATCAAGCTCATTAGATCAATAGATCATGGTCGTTCGCATTGTGGAAGTAGTCAAGCATTTAATAAGAGGAGTATGCCATGAGCGACTAGGATTAGATTACACCCTTTAGATGAATTGATTTTCCCATTCATGCAAAACAAAGTGCACATAATTTTAACTCAAGGGGTAGCATTGCGGATGGCCTAGATTGAATTGAGCAAATTCCACTAGCAAATATCGACCGTTCGCATAGAATCTAAGTGATTTTTACTTATCAAGGGGATTGTAATGTCCCCATTTTGACCCCCTTCGCATTTAAATCGTAAATGATGTAAATATTGATATTTAATCATGGTGAGGAGCTCAAGGCCAAGGCCCCACCATTGATTTAGCGTTTTATGTATCGGCAATTAAAAATAGATGCCTATGGTTCTTGTGCTAGATAGGCACAATGTAAATTAAGACATCATGTAAATACGAATTTTAATGAAAAATCCACAACTGGCTATGGAATGCAACAAAGAGATGGGGGCATGATTCTACAAGGAATACGGGGGGGAATTATTCAAACCCTTGAGCTAATAGTGTTAATCCATGTGTTAATGAAAGAACCCATAAACCACCAACTACCCATTTTGGGTTATGCACCCAATCATTTAATTCTTCCAGAAATTGGTTGAGGCAGTTAATGCCTTGGGAATGAAGAGGTATGGCAGCCAATTTCGTGCATGGGTAAGCCATCAACCTGGAAAAACGTACTTTTGCTTCTGGGGCAAGAAAACACCCACGAAATTGTACCCAAAGCCATTCTGAACCCATAGTCTTTGCTCTCTCATGCAGTATGAACTACTGGGTCTTTCCTTCATCACATTTTTCACCAATTTCCTGCATTTTTTTCCATAGCTGGGAGCTCGTTTTTGTGTTGCACAGTAGCTGGGAGAAAGGGAGTCACGTTTTGGGGGTTTATAGAGGTCGTTTTAGCCCCTGGAATGCATATAAACGTTTTCTGCAAACGAATGGCTCTCCCAGGGTTTATTCCCCATCTACCAGTTCGTTTTGGGTTGCCCACATTTTTTAGCACTTGTGTTTTGTTGTAGGGTGCATCCCTGTGTTGGTTGAGAAATTATGAGCAAGAATTAGGAGTGGAAGTGGACCAGAATTGGCTTGATAAACCTAGTTAGGAGGTAACCTCTCAAGATTATCAAAAGGGTTGGTTGCTCTTCTATGCACACCTTGAAGAACACTAGAATGGAAGGTATGGCCTGAGGGACTGTGTATTAGTGAAGGGAATACTTCCTTGTGCCAGGTGTGTAGGTATTGTGGGGAACAAGATAGATATATCTTGTAGAGGGTGCCCATATCTCTATAGATGATTCCACTAGCTTAGCAATTCTTCCTTCCATTGCCTAACAGCCTGATAAACCCAACTGTAGTTTGGCTTGGCTGATTTGGTGTATCTTTGGGCTATGTGTGAGTTTGCTATTCCCTGATTCCCTGTAGGGATCATGCCCAGCTCGGGGGTGGCAGTGTGTTGAGATATTGATGATCACAACTGGCCTATGGTCGGGTGGAACGTTGTAGTTGCATAGCCAGTTTCTTGGGACTACTTTGTTATAAGATAAGTACTCTCTTGTGTTAACTTTGCATTTATTTATTTGATGAATATCGTGAATGTATGATGGACGTGCTATTGAAATTACTTCCCTTGTGTTTTCTTATAATTATACATTTCCATATGTTCTTTTATATTATGTGAATGCTTATTTAAAAGTTCATGGGGATAGATGCCCAGTTTTAGCATCATGTTCTCTCTATCATGTTGGTATGATGGGAGGGAACATTACATTTTGGTATCAGAGCCATAGGCTACAACATTGGGCCTCTATGGGTCAAATCTGATTACAATTACAAGGGAAGATTCCTTCCTGATCACCACAGGTTACAGTATCAAGACTAAATGGGCTAAGTTGGATAATTGAAGAGGTAAGATCACCTCCTATTAAGCAATGAGCATCCCTAAAAGAAAGAAAAATCTGAAATTGTTCTAAGTGTTTTTGAAAATTTTGTCTAAGTCTGTATCGGAAGAGTTGGCGAAAGTTTTCCGGAACGGCGGAAGAGTTGGCGAAAGTTTTCCGAAACAGCGGAAGAGTTGACGAAAGTTTTCCGGAACAGCGGAAGAGTTGGCGAAAGTTTTCCGAAACAGCGGAAGAGTTGGTGAAAGTTTTCCGAAACAGCGAAATAGTTGGCGAAAGTTTTCCGAAAAAACGGAAGAGTTGACGAAAGTTTTCCAAAACAATGGAAGAGTTGACGAAAGTTTTCCGGAACGGCGGAAGAGTTGGCGAAAGTTTTCCAAAACAGCAGAAGAGTTGGCGAAAGTTTTCCGAAACAGCGGAAGAGTTGACGAAAGTTTTCCGGAACGGCGGAAGAGTTGGCGAAAGTTTTCCGGAACAGCGGAAAGAACTGCCGAGTTGCATCGAAGTTGGCGGAAAGAAAAGCTGAGTTTTGGCGGAGAAACTCAGCGAGTTCATCCACAATGGTGGAAGAACTCAGTGAATTGCTCCAAAATAGGGAATTTCAGCTGTTTTCCAGGGATATTTTTCAGGCACCGAAAGTTGAAAATTGCCATGAAACTTATGTGCCAGATTGCGCGAAATTGAGGAATTATATAAAAAAAAAAACGAGGGCACTACCCTCGACTTGCCACTACCACAAGGGGGAAAGCCCCCTTGATCCCCGTCGTCTCCCTCATATGTCGTTGATTGTGAGAAAATTCTATGATTTGACAAATTGTCAATATAATATTTTCCCACGTGCATGAAAGTAAATTATGAATTTATGAGAATATAATGCAGCTAACAATTGTGTTGATGAACACATTTTCCAGAATCACAGTTACATCAGGGCAACACTATAGATAGTACGGTTGGAAAGTTTTGGATCTTGGTTGGGCCAAGAAAATCAACATCATGGATGATGCACAGGATCCCTATGAGCCTGGGACAGATGCCATGGGGGAGAACATACATGTTGAAAATGCTGAAACAAAATCTAATGGGAGAAGAAATCAAGAGACTCCTCCAGGTATTGCAGCCACCATGAGAAGCCTAAGGGTGGAGTTGCAAAGCTGTAGAGAAGATAATGAAAGGATGATTAAAGCTCAGGAAGAACAAAATCAGTTGAATGCATCCATGCTACAGAGTTTGACAGACATCCAAAGGCAAATAAACTCTGGGCATCAGACATCAAATCCAGAAAGGGGTGGGAGTAGTTCTAGAAGGAATTCCCGTAAGAGGGCTAGTTGCTCAAGAAGAGTTTCTACAGACCGAACTTATACTCCATAAATCTCTTCTAATGAATCATCAGACTCTGAAGAATCCATTGAAGGTTCGAGCTCTTCATCCCGCAGAAGCAAGAGGAAGAGGCACTACAAGAACAATTCGCATGGGGAATTTAAGAAGGCGAAACCCCCTACATTTGACGGAGAGGTAAAATCTGGTCAAGAAGCTGAAGCTTGGCTTCTTGGGATGAGAAAATATTTCCAAGTCCAAGACTACTCTGGGAATATGAAGGCAAGGGTTTCCATCTTCAACTTGAATGGAAGAGCATCTATATGGTGGGAACACATCAGGCAAGTGAGGAAGATCAATGAAAGGAAGATTGTGTGGAAGCAGTTCAAGAAATACTTCAATCAGAAGTACCTCTCCGACAGGTACTATGATGATAAGATCAAAGAGTTCCATGAGCTGAGATTGGGACAATTGACCATGGAAGAATATGCAAACAAATTCTTGGAGCTGCTAAGATATGTCAGGTACATTCGAGATGATAAGGTGAAAATTCAGGGTTTCCCAACTGGACTGCCCCAGTCATATAAAGACAGAATTGAGTTTGATGAACCTC
This sequence comes from Larix kaempferi, assembly GCA_027924585.1. Taxonomy (NCBI): domain Eukaryota; kingdom Viridiplantae; phylum Streptophyta; class Pinopsida; order Pinales; family Pinaceae; genus Larix; species Larix kaempferi. The sequence goes on from BSBM01000893.1 coordinate 9,812,727, forward strand.
GAACTCTAGGGGAGGCCATAAGAAAGGCCAAGTATTGCTTTGATCAAAACATAAGCAAACCAGAATTCCATAAGGCATGGAAGAATAAGAAAAATGAAAAGTTTGATCAAAGGAAGAAGGGGTTCAAGCCTCCTCAATTCAAGAATCAGCAAAGGCAGCCATCACAGGTTGTGACTAAGCCAACTAGGATGATGGGAGACAAGCCAAGAGATCCAAAGGATCCAAGAGAACCACTTCAATGTTGGGGTTGTGGAGGAGACCACATGCTTAGGAACTGTCCACATCAGAATGGGAATGCAAATCAAGTCCACGACATCTAGGGAGCTGAAATTGTGGGTCAAGTGGCGAGGACAATCCCTAGAATCTATGCAGCACTAGACGACCGCCAGGCAGATCATCAGTCAACTGTGGTTGAAGTTGAAGGTAAGATTGCTAAGCAATCTGTTTCTATTTTGATTGATCCTAGATCTACTCACAGTTATGTCACTCCTAGAATTGTTGAGATTTGTGCTTTTAAGAAATTAAAGCATAGTAAATCATGGTTAGTTCAACTAGCCACTGGAACCAAGAGAAAAGTTAGTGAAATAGTAGAGAAATGTCCATTAGAGATGGATTGGCTATTCACTTATGTAGGTCTGAATATTTTGACACTTGGTTCCTATGATATTCTCATTGGAATGGATTGGTTAGAAGCACACAGGGTTAAACTTGACTGCTACAATAAGACATTTGAATGCATGGACGAAGAAGGAAACCCGAGGGTTGTAAAAGGCATTCCAAAGGTGACTTCTGTTAGACAGGTTACAGCCATGCAGCTGAAGAAGTTCTGTAGGAAGGGACGTCAATTGTATGCAGCCCACATTTTAGAGGCAGCAGAGAATGAAACTCTTAAATTGGAGGACTATCATGTATTGAATTTAGGGATGTATTTCCTGATGAGATTCCAGGACTCCCTCCAAAGAGAGACATTGATTTTACAATTGAACTCGTGCCAGGAGCTGCACCAGTGTCTAAGACATTCTACAGGATGAGTACACCGGAATTGCTAGAATTGAAAATGCAATTACAAGAGTTGCTGGAAAAGAAATATATTAGGCCAAGTGTGTCCCCGTGGGGAGCACCTGTTCTATTTGTGAAAAAGAAAGATGGAACACTCAGGTTATGTATTGACTACAGGCAGTTGAACAAAGTCACTGTGAAGAACAAATACGCATTGCCCCAAATTGATGACCTTTTTGACCAAATGAGAGGAGCAAAGGTATTTTCAAAGATTGACTTGAGGTCTGGTTACCATCAGGTAAGAATCAAAGAAGAAGATATTCATAAGACAGCCTTTAGAACGAGGTATGGACACTATGAGTTTGTAGTGGTACCATTTGGTATCACAAATGCACTAGCTACATTCATGTGTCTCATGAATAATGTTTTTAGCAAGTATTTGGACAAGTTTGTTCTTGTATTCCTAGACGACATTCTCATCTATTCTAAGAATGAAGAAGAGCATGAAGAACATTTGAGAATGACAATGCAATTACTAAGGGAGCATAAGCTGTATGCAAAGTTGAGCAAATGTGACTTTTATAAAGATAGAATTCATTATTTGGGTCACATCATCTCCGACGAAGGAATATCTGTAGACCCTGAGAAGATTGAAGCCATTATGAATTGGCCAACTCCAAGGAATGTGACTGATGTGAGATCTTTTATGGGCCTTGCTGGTTACTACAGGAGGTTTATCGAAGGATTCTCCAAGGTTGCAAACCCGATCACTTCTTTGCAAAAGAAGGGGATAAAGTTTGAATGGTCACCAAGATGTGAGGAAAGTTTTCAACGATTGAAGAATCTTCTTACAAGTGCACCAATTTTGAAAATTGCAGACCCAGAAAAAGACTTTGTAGTGTGTACCGATGCATGCAATCAAGGACTTGGAGGAGTCCTTATGCAAGACAACCACGTGATATGATATGAGTCAAGAAAGTTGAAGGAGCATGAGAAGAACTATGCTACTCATGATATAGAACTTGCAGCCATAGTACATGCTTTAAAGATGTGGAGGCATTACTTAATGGGAAGAAAATTTGAGTTAAGGACAGACCATTGTGGTTTGAAATACTTGTTTGATCAGCCAACTTTAAATGCTAGGCAAGCTAGATGGTTGGAATTTTTGTGTGAATTTGATTTTGAAATCAAACACATAAAAGGGAAAGAAAACAAGGTGGCTGATGCACTCAGCAAGAAGGTACATGAAATGCATGTGGCAGCACTTAGTACTTGCCAACCAGATTTGAAGCAACAGATTGTTAACCATATGGTTGAGGATGAAGTGTACTTGTAGATAAAGGACAAATTGCAGCAGCAAGACCTTGGCAAGAAGTATGAAGGCTATCATTTGGGAGAAGGCGGACTTCTTACTTATAAGAATAGAGCCTATATTCCAAATGCGGCAGATTTGAGGAGGATTTTTATGGATGAAATCCATAAAGCTCCATACTCTGGTCACCCAGGATATCAGAAAACAATTGCTACACAAGAAAATATTATTTCTGGCCAGGCATGAAGAAGGACATCGCTGAATACATTTCTAAGTGCATGGAATGTCAGCAGGTGAAGAATGAACACCAACATCCAGCAGGTTTATTGCTCCCAGTGCCAATTCCAGAATGGAAATGGGAAGTAATATCCATGGACTTTATTACAAGATTTCCAATGACTGTGAGACAACATGATTCCATCATGGTTGTGGTGGATAAGTTAACAAAGGCAGCACATTTTATACCGGTTAAGTCCACACATAAAGCCGATGCCATTGCAAATGTTTTCATGAAGGAAATTTTTAGATTACATGGGTTTCCTAAGGCAATAATTTCTGAAAGGGATACCAAGTTCACTTCCAATTTTTGGAAAGGTCTCTTTGCAGATTTGGGTACACAGCTAAGCTTTAGTACCGCATACCATCCTCAGACAGATGGGCAAACAGAAAGAGTAAATCGGGTGCTTGAAGACATGCTCCGCATGTATGTAATGGACAAACCATCCAAGTGGGAGGATTATCTACACTTGATAGAATTTGCATATAACAATGGGCAACAAGCATCGTTGGGAATGAGTCCTTATGAGGCTTTGTACGACAAAAGGTGTAGGACACCAGTGACTTGGGACAATCCAGTGAACATAATTGTACTTGGGCCAGAATTGCTTAACGAAATGGAGCAAGAAGTTGCCAAGATCAGACATAATTTAAAAACAACCCAAGATAGACAGAAAAGCTATGCAAATAAACATAGAGTGCATAGGGAATTCAATGTTGGGGATCATGTGTATCTTAGAGTGAAATCAAGGAAGAGTTCCTTGAAGCTTGGGAGTTGTGCCAAGCTATCACCTAGATATTGTGGGCCATTTGAAGTGCTTGAAAGAATAGGGCCAGTTGCATATAGACTTGCATTGTCTGCTAGCACTAAAGCTCATAATGTTTTTCATGTCTCTTTGCTTAAGAAATATGTACATGATCCTAACCATGTGATTAATTGGGATGTGATCCAGGTGGAACCCGATGGAGAATTCCAAACCGATCCGTTGTGCATCCTAGACAAGAAGGTAACATTGCTCCGGAACTGAGCCATCGGACAGGTAAAGGTGCAATGGAAGCACTACGGTCCTGATGAGGCTACATGGGAGTTCGAGGATGCCATGAGGGTGGCATATCCATTTTTGTTCAATTTTGATGAGCAGTGAGGACAGTGCTAATGTAAGGGGAGGGGAATGTAATGTCCCCATTTTGACCCTCTTCGCATTTAAATCGTAAATGATGTAAATATTGATATTTAATCATGGTGAGGAGCTCAAGGCCAAGGCCCCACCATTGATTTAGCGTTTTATGTATCGGCAATTAAAAATAGATGCCTATGGTTCTTGTGCTAGATAGGCACAATGTACATTAAGACATCATGTAAATACGAATTTTAATGAAAAATCCACAACTGGCTATGGAATGCAACAAAGAGATGGGGGCATGATTCTACAAGGAATAGGGGGGAAATTATTCAAACTCTTGAGCCAATAGTGTTAATCCATGTGTCAATGAGAGAACCCATAAACCACCAACTACCCATTTTGGGTTATGCACCCAATCATTTAATTCTTCCAGAAATTGGTTGAGGCAGTTAATGCCTTGGGAATGAAGAGGTATGGCAGCCAATTTCGTGCATGGGCAAGCCATCAACCAGAAAAAATGTACTTTTGCTTCTGGGGCAAGAAAACACCCACGAAATTGTACCCAAAGCCATTCTGAACCCATAGTCTTTGCTCTCTCACGCAGTCTGAACTACTGGGTCTTTCCTTCACCACGTTTTCCACCAATTTCCTGCATTTTTTTCCATAGCTGGGAGCTCGTTTTTGTGCTGCACAGTAGCTGGGAGAAAGGGAGTCACGTTTTGGGGGTTTATAGAGGTCGTTTCAGCCCCTGGAATGCATATAAACGTTTTCTGCAAACGAATGGCTCTCCCAGGGTTTATTCCCCATCTACCAGTTCGTTTTGGGTTGCCCATGTTTTTCAGCACTTGTGTTTTATTGTAGGGTGCATCCCTGTGTTGGTTGGGAAATTATGAGCAAGAATTAGGAGTGGAAGTGGACCATAATTGGCTTGATAAACCTAGTGAGGGGGTATCCTCTCAAGAGTATCAAAAGGGCTGGCTGCTCTTCTATGCACACCTTGAAGAACACTAGAATGGAAGGTATGGCCTGAGGGACTGTGTATTAGTGAAGGGAATACTTCCTTGTGCCAGGTGTGTAGGTATTGTGGGGACCAAGCTAGATAGATCTTGTAGAGGGTGCCCATATCTCTATAGATGATCCCACTAGCTTAGCAATTCTTCCTTCCATTGCCTAATAGCCTGATAAACCCAACTATAGTTTGGCTTGTCTGATTTGGTGTATCTTTGGGCTATGTGTGAGTCTGCTGTTCCCTGATTCCTTGTAGAGATCATGCCCAGCTCGGGGGTGGCAGTGTGTTGAGATATTGATGATCACAACTGGCCTATGGTCAGGTGAAACGTTGCAGTTGCATAGCCAGTTGCTTGGGACTACTTTGTTATAAGATAAGTACTCTCTTGTGCTAACTTTGCATTTATTTATTTTATGACTATCATGAATGTATGATGGATGTGTTATTGAAATTACTTCCCCTGTGTTTTCTTATAATTATACATTTCCATATGTTCTTTTATATTATGTGAATGCTTATTTAAAAGTTCATGGGGCTAGATGCCCAGTTTTAGCATCACGTTCTCTCTATCATGTTGGTATGATGGGAGGGGACATTACAGGGATCACGACACAAATGTTCCATATTGAATCGAGCATCCCCCATCATCAAATCTGAAGCACTTCAGCACAAGAACATAACTAGAGCATAACAAGGTGTGGTGCGAATGGTTGAGATTGACTATGCAAGTTGGTTTGGGTGATCTTGACCATTTGTGCAAAACCCAAGTGATCACGACATAATATTTGGGACCTCCTTCAAATGGTTGAGGTTGATCATGCAAGTTGGATAGAGCAATCTTGACTGTTCATGCAAAGCACAGGTAATCATGAGTTAGTATGGGGGTCCTCTCACAAATGGTTTAGATTTCATCAAGTGACTGAGAACATTAGATCACAATCATTCACATGCATAGAAGTAAATGAGATTTGACACATGTGGCATTGCCGCGAATGACTGAAAACATATGGAACGTGTCATATCGATGGATATTGATTGTTCGTGTGATTTCATCGGTGGCGGATCATAACTATTATGATGTGGGAATCTTAGAGGATCATAGTGATAGGGACAAGGGGATGAACATGATATGACGAGTAAAGATAAGGGGATTCCATGTAGGTTCCAATTGGACATGATGCCACATCAACACTTACCATGTGACTTGCCACACAAGTCAGGTTCCATGTCAGTAGTATGAAAAATATTTAAAAAAGCATGGAGCCAAAAATTTGTTTAAGCCATAATAGAAGGATATAAACTCATAATTTGCTAAAATATTTGACATTTTTCCATAGTAAGGAGGACTACAAAAATAAAAGAGAGCCATGGGCTTGTTCGGCTCCAATTTTCCCAAAAATGTGAAATAATGACTTTTGAATACTAGTACCCAGTTGATTGACATGGGACCTAGTGGGGCTGAAATTTTTATGGTGTAGATCTTTTACCAGGCACAAAGATAACCTAGGGATATTTTTTCCAAATTCCAAGGGGTGGGGAACAGAGGTGCAAAAAAAAACCAAAGTCACTATTTTGGGGCACTTTTGGGGTTTTTGAAAATCTTGTAGAAGGGAAAAGTGGCCCAAGAACGCATAATTGTTTTTTTTAATGATTTAAACATTTGATCTCCTCATCAATCTGAACAACTTTTATTAGATGAAGTTTTTCTAGAAATGTTTAGTTTGGGGAATACTAGTTTTTGGAAAAAGTGCAAAAGTAAAAGTAGGCAATTCCATAAAATTGTAGAAATTGACCAAAGAGTCATATTAGAGATTTGAAGGTTGTTGAGTAATACCTATCATGAGTAGTATCAATGTTCGATACAATTATTTATTTATTTTATTTATTTATTTATTTTTATTTTTTCTGGTTCTCCCTATATTTTATGCTACAAGTGGTTGAAGTTGGTTTATGAGACTAAATGCACCTAGTACAAGAAAAATGCACAATTGGGCAAATTTAGTAATTTTGAAGGGCTGTGACTTTTAGTTATGAGAGCATAAATGAGCATGGTTATAGTGATTGGAAAGATGATGCACAGGTGCACAAATGTGTACAATCAGATTCTAAAGAAGTGCTTCAAGTATTTAAAAAAATTGTACAAAAAATAGCATGTAGCCTTGATTTGACAAAAAATGACAATATGGATAATTTCCAGAATGCATGGAAATTAATTTTATAATTTTATGAGGATGCAATGCAACTAATAAGTGTATTGATATGAACACTTTTTAAAATGCAGTACCATGTCAACGATAGTTAGGGGTCAACATTCAATATAGTGCAATTAGAAATCCTTTGGTCTTGGTTGGGCCAAGAACACTATCACCATGAATGATGGACAAGATCCCTATAAAGCTAAAATAGATGCCATGGAAGAAAACATACATGTTAAAAATGTAGAGATAGAACCTAATGGGCGAAGAAACAAAGTAACTCCTCCAAATATTTCATATACCATGAGAAGTCTAAGAGCGGAGTTACAAAGTTGTAGAGCATATATTAATGAAAGGCTTATTAGAGCTCAAGAAGAACAAAACTAGTTGAATGTAGCCATGCTTTAAACATTGATAAACATACATAGGAGAATTCATCATCAACAAAATTCAAACAATGATAATGAGAGTGGTAATATCTCCAGGAAACATTATCACAAGAGGTCCCATAGCTCAAGAAGAACTTCTAGAGATGGGACATATACACCATAATTTTATACTAGTGAATCATTTGCATCTAAGGAATCCACTATATATCCAAGTTCTCCATCTCACAATAATAAGAGGAAGAGACCTTTGTTGTTCGGAAGTAAATCCTATGACTAGGGAAATATCACCAATGTATTCAAATGAAGGAGATTGGATTAATTCACTATGTCTATAGGCATATTTAAACTCTTACACATGCATAAGAATTCATACAATCTTCAACATGCAAATCTAACTACAAGAGAGGTCAGGGAGATAATAGGTGTGTACCTTTTTTGAAAGTCGTCCTAGCTACTCCCTTGTCTTTCTCTCGATATGCTTCTTGATGCCCAACACTAACATGCAACAGCAACAACCAACCTTTTTCAAGCGAATTCGACACTTAAGTAAATATGTAAATTGAATGAAAATAAATAGAATATTAACTAACTAAGAAAATTCAAAATAAGTGACAAAACGTTCTTTATGTCAAACCACAATTACAAGAACATTGAATTGGGGGAGGGAAAGATGTCAAATCTCGATTATAGCAATGAAGTAAGTACATGTTTTACCTTCTCATTGCTCAACGCCTTATTGAACCTGATGTTTTTGGTTTCTCTGCTCATGCACTCCGATGATCCCACTTTGGTCCACTAGATGTATGTGAGGGGTGAAGTAACTTGAGGGTGATGCTTCATTATTCAAGGATACACAAAGTTAACAACATGGATTATTGATGGAAAGGGATGAAGGATGTGTGAGTGATTACTACAACATAACTTTCGATGTCCAAGCTCCCCTTCCTGGTCCATTTCACTTCCTTTTTATGTGAAAAGGACATAGTTGTAAATGGTTACCAAGTGGTTTAGGGAGTTGCAAAGGGGTAAATTTGTTTGTAAAACTTCCTTAACTCCCATATTTCGAATTAATATATATATATTTAATGAAATTATGGGGAATTTACAGCCAATTCACAAGAAACATGCAAATGATTTGCTTCTTGTTAGTGTGAAAGGTGCAAATCATTGGTTTTTTATGCATTCACACCCTATGAATGAGCATGGTGTGAATGGTTTGCTTCCAATAAGCTTGCAGGGGGGGAATTTTCCTTGTTTTAGGTTTGCCTCTCTGAATTGGCTGGAATGATGTTGGGATTTATTTTCAATGATTAGGGTCATTAATAAGGGTCAAATCATAGGCTCTTCCATCATAAGTGTCCCTTTTGTGAGTGAATAGTGACACTTTTGAGTGTCATCTTCTAAACTGACGTCACGGATGGAGAAGTGTCGATTTGATATATAATATATGCCCGCTAATGCATGAGGTAAAAAGGGAACATGATGGTTGAAATACATTATAATTTCTTTTTAATCCCTCATGAGAAATATGTAGACAAGTACGAACTAGAAAAGGAACCTTCTCGTGTATTTCAATCTCACATACTTTAAAGTTTAATATTGATATCTTGATCCTCTGCCACCCTTAAATAGTTTATCATCATAGAATGTCTATCCTTTTAAATTTGGTATTGATATCTTGATCCACCTCCATTACACCTAAATAATTTGCCTAAAAAGACTACATCTTTAGTCCAATCCCTTCTTGATTTCTGCTAAGTGAGTTAGTAACCAAAGATTTTTCTGTGAAAGAAGAAGGGCTAAGGAATATGCTTAACACATGCATGCAATGATGATATTGGGTCTTCTTTAATTTGAATTCATGGGTATCTCGCCAATGCACCTCAAAATTTTTGACTAGTGAAACAAAAACCTCAACAAGATCAACTCTCTCATTTTTAGAGAATTCACACTTGAATGATAAGTGGTCTCAGCACAATCAATTCTAAAAGTACAACAAGGATACCCCTTCAACCTAGCTAAAAAGTCGATTCATAAATAATTTATAATTTACATTACATTCAATTTTATTTAATCAATTATTTATTATATTAAATAACCTTATTTTTTGGAAAAAACTATATGAAAACTAAAAGGAAAATAGAACTTTATATTTACATTTAAAGATTGAATCAAAAGATACATTAAATTTTATTTAATAAATTATTTATTATATTAAAAATCTTTGTTTTAAAAAATAATTCTTTATACTTATATTTAAAGATTGAATCAAAATACACATTAAAGTGTGTTCAAATACATTCAATTTATTTATTATATTAAATAATTTTATTTTATAAGAAAAAAACTTTATATTTATATTTCAAGATTGAATCAAAATATACATTAATATTAATGTGGTTTTAAGTACATTCAATTCTATCTAATAAATTATTTATTGTGTTACGTAACTTTTTTTTAGTTAAGAATTTTTTTTTTTTATTATATATAGAAAGGAGAGGTTACATTCGAGCACCAATAGGTCGAAGCACTATAAATATTCTGCATGACTAGGCTCGCAGGCCTTACAAAAAGGGACGAAAGTATGACTGTTCTGCCCATATTTAGAAAACTTGACTTACAGACCCTGTAGGAATCAACATAAAAACCCAACTGAAGAACCCCCAGACTTCCTAACAAAAAGACGAATAGATCCGAAGCATAGCATAAACAGATAAGACACCTTTACTACACAAGAAACTCATCAAAAAAACATAGCACGACTGAATTACAGTAAAATATAAGGGAAATCTGGAAAGCGGCCCTGAGGAGAAATGACCGGAGCCAGCGCCAGAGCTTCAGGAAGGCACAGGCCCATGGAGTGCAGCAAGAAGTCCATCTTCCAATTCAGTTCCTTGGAATATGCATGAAGCGCATTCATCCCCTGGTCCTTCGGCTCCCTTGCTTCATTCTTTTCCAGACGGTCCCGGAGAGCATACCCCACCATGTTTTTCATTACCAAGTAAAGGGAAAAAGTACGCTCGTGTTTTCTGAGGATGGAGTATTTTCTCTATATTCTTGAATGATTAAAGAGCCTTCCTAGAATACTAGAACTAACTACTATTTTTGTTTGAAATCTCCATGTATGTGAGTGAGTGAAGGAGAAAAAATCATAGTGATTTTTTACCTCCAGGTTTCTATGTATGATGGGTCTAGGAGTCAAATTTGTGATATGACAAATAGCATTAGCCCAATCCATCAATAATTTTGAATCACCCGCGATTTATAATTTTTTGTATCCTTTTCCTTTAGTTGTCTTCATCAAAATCCATGGAGCATAAGATTCTACTCTATTGTTGGTTCTCATACCTACATCGTTCTTCAAATGAAAATAATGATGGTTATTTATATAAAAAAAAAAACTCACTCCACACATACCTGAACTACCTCAACAAGCCCTGTTAAATATCCCCCAATAAAGGGTGGAATCTATGGCAGGTTCCTTAAATAATTGTAGCATTTTATTTTGGTTCGTTCCAACTCTCATGATATGATAATCTAATGTCATGGGAAACCTGCTCAATTAACATATGGTGACTTTCAAATAACAAATTATTTCTCTCTAGCCACAACGCCCATACCACATGACAAGGTAAGGCTCTATAACTTGTGATAAAAATTATTTTAATCTAAGTTTCAAAGCTATCTAGCAAGTGACTTCATCCCAAGAGATTGTACCATTTACTAACCGTGGCACTTCTTTCAACACAAAAATTGAGAAGAAGAAAGTGACAAACAAATGGTCCATTGATTTATTATCTCCCTTGCAAACAACACTACCTATCCCATTCCAACTTTGTTTTTAGGCATCGTCCCATTCGATGGCTACCCAGCTGAAATCCTAAAAATTGGGGGGATCGTTTTCATCTCTCACGTCCATAAGATCTTCAATTCAACATTCAAGTAAGGCTTCCCTAAACCTCAGACTCAGAGACTTATTGTACCCATTTTAAAAAGTGATGATAAAAGTAACCCCTCTAATTATAGAACCATTATGATTAGCCCTCTCTTAGCCAAGTTACATGACATTATTTTGGAAAATAAGATCAACATATGGCTAGAAATTCAAGGTAAAGAGCTAAAGGGAAATCCATTTTTAGAAGTTATCATTCCACCATATACCACCTCATTACTCTCATGATCATTGCAGAGGAATGTCATAATAATGAGCTCAATCTCCTTTGCTTTTGTATGGACTTTAGGAAAGCTTTTGATACAATGCCTAGAAATAACTCGTGGAAAACATTTGAACACTTAAAGGTTCCTTTCGAGTTGAGAGCTGCTGCAATAAGGTTGTACGAGAATGTCATTGCCAAAATCAAGAACACCAAGAGTTGGTCAGAAGATATTAATTTTAATATAGGAGTTAAGCAAGGCTTCCCACTCTCCCCCAATATTTTGGGTATATACATTAGATAAGTTAGAAGGTTGTTTAATAGAGGTAGGTTGCAATAACACGACGTTAACATGAATTGCCATCCTCCTCCTTCTTTATGCTGATGATATTGTTCTTTTGGCAAGATGTCCCTCTAATCTTGATAAGCAATTAAGAATTCTCAAGGATTTATGATTTGGTATGGGCGTGAATGTCAATATCGATAAAACCAAAGTTATCTTTATAAAACAATATTAGGTCACTTACACTCATTTTTTGTATGATAATAGCAACTTGAAGGAAGTGACTTCCTACAAATATCTTGGGATTGATAGCAATCACAAGCTTAACTTGAACTACAACATAGAGAAAAGGATCAATGGAGGGTGGAAAGCTTATTTTGGTCTTGAAAACAATTGTAAGTCGACAAACCTTGTGATGTGGGATAAAAATAAATTCTTCTTTGAAACTCTTGTCACTCCTATTCTCTCATATGGGTGTGAAGTTTGGGAGTGCATCCTCTCTAGAGAATCTTGGAGAAGGATTGAGCAAATACATAAGTATTTTATATCTTACAATCTTAAAATTAAAAGCAATATGCCATATCCTATTCTCCTGATTGAGGTGGGTCTTTCCCCTACTGAGATCAGAGCTATGATCAAGTACCTAAAGTATATGAAAAAATTAAATAACTTGGGAGATGTGAGACTTCTGAAAATTTCTTTAAATTCCAGTCAAAACCACCTAAGGCTTAAGCAAGTTTAGCATAAAGATGCCATGTCTTGGTTAAAGATGCGGGAGATTGACAAAAATGTCACTTTGCAAAATATAGATGATATTAAAAATGTTATTACTTTGTAGTTCAAAGACAAGTTGTGGTGTGATGAAAATTTAGAGGATAAGAAAATATTAAGATATTACAAGGAGGTCATTAACACTAATCTTGAATACCAACATTATCTCTCTGTTTTAACTAGCGTAAAGAAGAAGATCCACAAATCTAAAATAAGAACGAACCCCCATGGTCTACATAGTGAAATAGGGAATTGGACCTTTCCTAAAACTTCGTGGGCTGAAAGGATTTGTCATCTTTCTGAGACCGTGAGTATTGAGGATGAAAAGCACTTCCTCTCAGATTTCCTTGTGTACACCCACATAAGATCTTGGTTTCAATATTTTTGTTACAATACGAACCTGCCCAACCTTCTATCTCATCAAAATTATAGTAATTTAGGAATGTTCCTCTCCAAGATTTTTGAGCACAAATAAAACTCTAAATAAAACCAAGTTGTTCCTTACTTTTCTTTATTAAATCCCGATAAATCAAAATTGGTCTAAGTGGACATTAACTATCATCACCATCTCAATTTTTTAGATAAAGATAACGAAAGAAAATTTATTGTTTCCAAGGCAATATTGGCCAATTCCAATTCCTTTTTTAGCCATCTTCTCAAGTAATTTTTTTATTAAATAAAGACAAACAATGAAAATTTCTTGTTTCGAAGGCACTCTCTAACTTCCAAATATGAGGCATTCCTCCCTAAAAGTTTATTATTATTTTAAATAATTTACAGGTATTCTATTATCTTATATGTATTATACTAAATAATTCAATATAATTAACAATGTTAGAAATATTTCTTACTAAACTTAAAACAGATTAAACAATAATTAAATTTCTTATTAGTCCATGCCAAAGTAGGGTTTATTGTTTTCGGTTTGAATTTAGCTTTGCTTGACTTCCTATTAGTCATCCAATTTTCCTAAACCATATCTAAAGTTTTCCAATTAACTATATTAAACACATTTAAAAAAAATTGTTGAATATTTGAGTTTCTTAAATTTATATTTTGATTGGTCCATCAACTAGACTAAATTAGCCTTGGTGGTGGGCATTTTTTTCTTCATTTTTCAAAGAAAACAAATAATTATTTTTAAGAAATATGTAACTGGCTCATTTGGAGGCTTTGCATGATTCTTGTCATCCTCACTACAATCAGTTCTTACTGTCATGCCATATCAATGTAGATGATGCTTCACCACCCTACTGCCAACACCCTCCATTTCCACATGGTAAATTGCAAAGGTTGCTCTTGGAAAACCCTTAAGCCACTCTATGCTCTGCTTCTTTGCAAGTTTGTTCCCTTTAATAGCTTCTTGATAGTTTGCTTTTGTGCATCATTTTGAAATCTTGATGGTTGTGTTCAAGCCATTGTCCAACATGTATGCCATGGAGAGAAACATCACAAGCTCGACGAAGATAAAATATCGTTGGATGAATTTACCTATGGGAAATGATGTCTCGTGGACAAGTAATGATGTGAAAATTTTGGTGAGTTTGAAGCACAACAAACAAATCAGAGAACATAATAGTTGGATTGCGTCCAACTCTCCATTTTGCACTAGCAATAGCTGTAATGATAATAATAATATCAACAACAACAATGACAAGAAGAAGAAGAAGAAGAAGAAGAAGAAGAAGAAGAAGAAGAAGAAGAAGAAGAATGCCACTGGGATCATGGATGTGTTTTGATATGGTGATGGCAATGAAGGGAATCTTTTGTTTTAGTCGGAGACGTTTCCTTGCGGCCCTCTCACTAGGCTCCTAGATAATTCCAACACCTTGTCATTGAATTCGCTGGGCCTTGAATTGGAATGATTTGCATCCTCCATCAAAGTATCGATTCTGCATGTGTAGCTTCTCGGTACGCTTAAGGCTCATGCGTTTTTTTAGTCATCAAATATCATCACATTCTTGTAATATCCCCCATGTTTTATTTGTTTAAATATTAAATTGCAAATTCGAATGTATGACTAAGTGGATAATATTTTAATATTATATTTTGAACATGTGCAAGATTCAATCTCGCTACTTGTCCTCATGATAGGACATATGTACAACACAATATTTGACATTATTAATTAAACATTGGAGCAGTTGGAATGGCCATGTTGAACTTGATGTACCATGACCCCATAGAGATGAGGAAAGGACAAGTGTTAAGAGACAATTTCCTTGAACCAACTCCTAAATTATAGGGGAGGATCCATGACCATTGAATTCCCATTGAGGGAAGTTGGGACTTACTTAAGACCTAGGAAATAAAACTATCTATATGCATGTGTGGGAAGACAAGAAGATGTTTAGTATGCATGAGAAATCTATTGTGGGAGCACTATTATGTGTTAGGAAATTTATGAAAAGTGAGTACATTTCTTGAGATAAGCTAAGGACTGGTTATACGCTTGAAGAGTGTGGATTTCCTATGTTAGAAGTTGTTGCAACAAGAAAACATGGTGTTTGTCCCTATGGTGTAATGGTTCATGCTTGGGGGTGACCATTGAGCAAGTGAAACTGGTTGTTCATAAGTCTATGGCTAGGTGAAACGTGGTCATTCCAACTATGTTTTCTCGACAAGTGACGTAGATCATATGTGTGGTTATTGAATTCTATAATTTGTTTAATTTATTTATATATTTGGTTTAAAAGGCTTCATTATCTTCTAAGGATGACTCTAAATATACCGTAAATTGTTTATATTTTATACATTGTAATTACTTAAATATGTTGAAATAGTTTAATTCCCAAGTCAATAGTATGCAACGAGGTTAACCAAATTAAGCTAAGATATTATTTGTGTTAAATTAACCTTATATTATGTTATATTAACTTTTAGAATTTTATCGTAATTTACATGAAATGTTAATTTATATAACTCTAATTTACATTCTGTCTATTTTTTTAAAAATAATCTATATAGCTAGATGAAGGTGGCATATTCAGTTATATAAAGTATTGATTTTAAATTAAGTTATTTGGTCAAGATAGAACCTCGAATTGGATACACCATAGTTATCAAAGTCCTTAGAATAATAACTTAAAACCATATCATAAAAATAAAATATAAACAAGTTCTATATAACCTTACTGTCATCCTAAGATATATAAAAAAAGGAGAAAATCAAAGATATAAAGTATTTCAAAGTTACATAAAAAGGAGGAGCTCCATTTTTTTAGGGTATTAGCATAAAGGCTAAACCCTTTGTTTTGGAATAGAAGTATACACATATGACCAAGGTCGAATCGGCTTTTGATATCATATAAAAAGTTTAAGAGTTACCAAAAAGGAAATAATACTCATAAAACTATTATTACTGTTGGATTGAAATAGGTAGAAGACCATGGAAAACATGAGATCAACGAAACTCATAAACCTGAGACCAAAACAAGGAGAAAAGTAACTTATGAAGGTTTCCAATGCCAGGTTTGGGATAGCTTTGGCTTGTAATTTGAAACCCAGATCTATATCATTACATTCCATTCGTAAATCATTTAATCGATGAAAGAAAAACCCAATGAGGTTGTAGCTAAACTCGGGTACATAACTGCATGACCTATGTAGGCCACCTTTGCCAAACCACCACTCTCAGGTATCACTATTAACCTGAGAATGGAAACAATGAAGTGGGGTTATAATTCTCCTTTTTAATATTATAAAAATGAAAGCAAAATGTAAATGCCTCATAGAAATGACGAGGCTGCCAAGACTAGGATAAAATGATTAACCCTTTGTTTTTATTTGCATATATGAATGTAATAGGATAAAAATTACCTCGGAAGAGTCACCCTCGACAAGTTGTCGACCTGTAATCGTGCCAACCAAAGAGAAAAAATCAAGTTAATACAACCCATCTAATGCAATGCTATCTAGTCATAGTAATAAACTCGAATAGGTATTAGGGTTACTAGAAACTCTTACTTGATATAAATATGTCAAAGATCAAAATACCCCTTCTAACTCATAAACAAAAGGTTAATAATCATTAACAATTTATTCACACCACAAGGAAAAGGCCCTCTAGCATAGGTTTTCAGTGTTACAAGATTTGTCAAAATTCTCAAAATAACCTCCACAAATGTCACTGGATGTTTTAGCAGAGGATTTTACATAAATTTATTATAACGAAAAAAAACTTGATGACTGGAGGATTTTGCGGAGGTTTTATTTTCGGTGTACTTTATTTAAGAAAACACATTGGTGCGAACATAGGTAAAATGCATTGATGCGTGGCAAACGAATACATGCACTGGTGCATATACAAATTGGTGCATTGATGCTTGAAAATACATATACCACCGGTGCATACCAAATTTTTAACTAGAATCGGTGCTTTATAACAATATATGCATCGGTGCTTTATATTAACTATAGCATCGGTGCTTACGAACTATTAAAACACATATGTTCCTTATAACAATATAAGCATCGGTACTTTACATTACATGTCGCATCGGTCCCTATGAACTATTAGAAAGCATCGGTGCTTTAAATTATATGTCTCACTAGTCCCTACGAACTCTTAAAAATCACTAGTGCTTACAAACTATTAAAAAGCATCGGTGTGATATCTGGAGGAAAACACATCGTTAAAGTTGACTGGGCTGATGAATCGGTATATTTTTAAAATTAATGGCGCAATTAATATAAAGTAGCGCACGGGGGCGTGATAATATAAAAATATCCAAGGCATACAATGAGTATTTTATTGCATCAGGGACTATTTTCTTATAAGTGCTCTGATGTGACATTCTAGCAAATGCACCGGTGCTACAATGTACGAAAAACACCGGTGCGATTAATGAGATCATATGCACTGGTGATTATTCTCTGTTTGGTGAATAATGACTGCTGACATCGCACTGGAATATATATAGTTTATTTTTATTTTATTTAATTCCATTATTCATCTGAAATTGGAATATTTTTTATAGTAGCATTCATTTTAATTTTTATTATTGCGTATGGATATAATGTTTGGATTAATTTTTTATATCATAAATTTTTGCATCTATTGTGATATTTAATCATCCATATATTTAATTACCGATGTAACATTTCACGACATTAGAGAATGCAATAGAATAAAAAACTTCAATTTATTATATAAGAGGCCCTCTGTCATACAAAATGGGACAACATAAAGTCCACAATACTCAAAATATCAACATGCACATAATTGCTACATTGTAACCCGTTGTCTTTCAATTGAGACACTATGTCCAATACATTATACAAAATGTGTGATTTTCACAGACAATTATTTCAAAATATACAAGAACTTCCATTAACAACCAAAATATATGGATCATCATTCTTCGTTGGAATTGCTGTCAGTGCTCGAGCCACTTGCATGACTTGTGTTATTTGGCCAAATGTTTTGTTGACTGCCTCGATTGTTTTCCTCTACTCCAGCTTCCATCTACAAACATAAAATAGAGTGTAATGAGTGTATTTATATTGCTGGGAATAATGAAAATTAAAATAGATAATATAGATAAATGTAAATTTAAAAGCGATGCACCATAACAAGGATTGAGTCATGAATGATACACATTCCTTCAAAACCACATCTCATGCCTTGTTTCAAGAAATCTTCTGTTGGATGCACTCCATACTTGGTTTCCTGCAATTTTTATTGTAACATACTCTTATGTTACTAGACTAAAAAATACACCCAAAAAATATATCAGTTTGTAACGTAGCCTTACATTACTAGACTAAAAAATACACCCGATTTTTTTATTATACCATGGGTAACATAAAAATACATATATATGTATTAGACTGCTTACTGCATATAACATACACAATTTCTACTTACTACCACAAATGCTAAGTTTCGGTAGCATCCCATTCAAAACTAAAATTAGAAGCGTTATCGAATGTCAGGGAATTTAGTAGCATTTTACTTCAAAGAGGAGAACATGGGAACTACCGAATTTCAAAGAATTATGCAGCGATACATCCAAGAAAGGAAAACATGGGTGCCACAGAATCTCCCATTACACTTCTTTAAGCCCGATTAAATAATTTATGCAATACTTCTATTCCTCAACATGATCTATATTGAGTAAAACTTTTGCAGTATAGACTCATATATGGGACTACATATTAATCATGAATAACATTCAAGTCATAAGAAATAAATAAAATAGAATATAGCCCAATGTGTACTTAATCATATCTTGAAAACGATGTCTACATGAAATCAACACTTTCAACCATTTGGATACCATTTAAAGTTTATGCATATTAGATGACATTACTCCATTTGCAAATTAATAAAGATGAATAGGGATGGGCCCTTTCTCCACCAACATATGCATACTATATTTATTTCAAATACCAAAATAATTGCAAATACCCATCAAACCATTGTTTAGAATATATTTATGCATTTACCAATCAATCTAACACATAGGGAGTAAATACACATACCAATCAATCTAACACATAGGGAGTAAATACACATACCACTCAATTCTAGCCCATGTTATTTATAAGCAAATATTAATCAATCCCAATGCATACAATTCTTATGCAAGTATTACTCAAAGTAGAAAGTATTACTCAAAGTAATGCATATAATCTAAATACAATACCACTTAAATTCCAGCCCATGGTATTTGTAACACCTACACCAATCAACCCAGTGCATATGCAAATACTATTCAAAGTAACATGTAGATCCTAATTGCAATATATTCACATACTAATTCAAAGGAAATGTAGTTAGGGAAACCGTTTTAACTAATTTAAGGAAATGGATTCTGTTACATTTACATTGAACTTTGGCTTATAGCCAATTTAACTATAAACAAAACATGGGGACAATACTTGGGGTGTTACATTCCCCTCCCCCTTAAGACAAACACCATACTCGATGTGCTAATACTTATAAACACATAACTATTTACATATGACAAAATTTACAAAAATATTTTGCAGGTGCTTCCCCTGCAATTCAACCTTCAAGTTACATATTTAAAGTTGATTCATGTCCCCCAAACCTCGATCTTTTTCAGCACGTTGCTCCTAGTAGTTGGAACCTTCTAACCCAGCTAGTAGATCAACCAAAACAAGAACTCTTTCCGCTGTCCCACCTTCCAACTCGGTCATGGGTTTTGAATCTTCATTCATTCCAGCTTTGTTGTAACCTATTTTTGGGCACTTCTTGCATAAATGGTCACCTCCACAACCCCAACATTTAATAGTTGGCTTGGATTTCTTTTCAACAATACCCGTTGTTTGCACCTCATTTACATTTGTCTCTTTTTTAGGGCATTTCTTAGCCATACGACTACGCAGACATTCTTTAAAGGAATATTGGCATTCACCCTTTGCCATGGATACTAAAACATCTTTTACTACTTTTTGCAGATGAATTGAATCTTGCAAAATTTTAAGATTCACTTCATTTTGATGCCTTTGAACTTTTATCTTTTCCCCAAGATTTTCATGGGTATTTCTAATTGCTTGAAGCAGTTCTTTAGCAAGGTAGGATAAATTCTGATCAACTGCCATTTTTAATATATATGTGTTTGCCCACACTTTTCCACTAACAAGAGCTCGTCCTGCTCCTTTAACAACATCAAACAACTTTTTGGTCTGAAGCTTACCTGTGAAATCCATCAACATGAATCCCATTACGCCAAACATGAACATATGTATTAAAATCAACCATTAATGTTTCTATTCCATCACATAAATATTATATGCACTTGTACTTGCATATAATTCACACATGCAGATGACTTTAATCAACAGTAATTTCCTTCACATAAATTTATCAACTTCAACATGCATTGTTTATCACAAACATAATTAAATAAAACAATTTCAATTGTAGTAAGCATTTTCAACACTTTCTTTCTTGGAAAGTAAAGCATAAGTGAAAAGAGAAAAGAGTAAGAGTTTCCCCCTCGTGCTTTTGTTTCGAACTGGAGTTCCACCATGCTCATGGCTTCTTTTGCTCCTCGATTTCTTTCTCTTTTCTTTGACCTTGAGGAAAGCACACCCCCAAAAACGCACTTGTCTAGACATAGATATTTGTTCAAGAAAAGTATGCCCGCCGGACTAGATCTCCCACCTACATCCAGACTAGGCATTTCCAATTTAGGATAGATATATTTGTTTAGGAAAATTATGCCTACCGAACTAGATCTACCACCTACATACGAACTAGGCCTTTCTGATTTAATTTCCCGAACTAAGGCACCAACCTGAACTTCGGGTTTATACAGAGGAACCTATCCTCAATGCAATCACCAACTTGCATAAACTTTTTCTCCTTAAGCTTTATTCCTTTCCTCCAACTTGCACAATTTTTGTTAAGATTCAATATGCTAAGATAGAAAATAACAATATTACATTTCATTTCACAACAATAGCATATACAGGATCACTGAAAGAACAACAAGCACAACATAAACACAAGAGACAGATTTATCCTGGGAAACCCTCATGGGGTAGAAAACCCAGCAAAGCTTCCTCAATATAGATGACCATCAAATACAAAGATGTAATCCCCAAACATGAGCTCCTTCTTCTCCATAGTAGATCTCTCTCTCACCTACCTATGCGCTAATCACAAGTGAGTGAATGTGTGTTAAATGAGGAACACACCTCCTCTATTTATACACAACTCTAACTTGACTTTTACACTAACTAGGTCAACCCCAACTTAACCACTTAACATAATGTGACAAGGCCGACCCCACTAGGGTGGTCTAATAACCCTTTAACCCACATGACTCATACAAGGCCGACCCCCACTAGGGAATTCTTATAACCCAAGTTACCACATTCTCCACGGAGGAATAAAACATCTCTGGATATACAATAAGGTCTTCACGGAGGAATGAAACATCTCTGAAATAATAAAGTACAAATATAATATTCTTAGAATTTACAATATCTCAACACTCCCCCTTAACGAGAAGGATATTATAACAACATCTGCAGGAGCAAGGAGTCATCAACTACATGATACATGATACATCTATAAATCATTGGAAGCTTTCTTCATACATCATCAGTAACTCAACCAGTTACTGGAACATCTTCAAGATCTTCAATACTGGAACATCAACATCTTCAGTACTGAGTCTTCATTTTTTGCAACACTTGAACAACTATAGTAACATCATCATCTGGATCTCTCGATCAACATCATCATCTGGATCTCTCGATCAACAATATCAACATCTGGATCCTCTCGATCAACGACATCAACATTTGGATCCTCTCGATCAACAACATCAACATATAGATCCTCTCGATCAACATCATCAACATCTGGATCCTCTCGATCAACAACATCAACATCTGGATCATCTCGATCGACAACATCAACATCTGGATCCTCTCGATCAACAACATCATAGCAGCATACCCTCCAACACACATGATCCAATTACAGGATGATCAATCCCTCTCAATTTAGGACATAAGTCCAAGGACGATGCAATCCCCTCACGTACATTTTGAACCAAGGGTTTCGGGATGATGCAATCCCCTCATGTACATTTTCAACCAAGGGTTTAGGGATGATGCAATCCCCTCACGTACATTTTGAACCAAGGGTTTCGAGATGATGCAAGCCCCTCACGTACATTTTGAACCAAGGGTTCTGGGATGATGCAATCCCCTCATGTACATTTTGAACCAAGGATTCCGGGATGATGCAATCCCCTCACGTACATTTTGAACGAAGGGTTCCAGGATGATGCAATCCCCTCACGTACATTTTGAACCAAGGGTTCCGGGATGATGCAATCCCCTCACGTACATTTTGAACCAAATGTTTAGGGACGATGCAGTCCTCTCACGTGCATTTTGAACCAAATGTTCAAGGACGATGCAGTCCTCTCACGTGCATTTTGAACCAAATGTTCAGGGATGATGCAGTCATATCACGTACATTTTGAACTAAATGTTAGGGACGATGCAGTCCTCTCACGTGCATTTTGGACCAAAGGTCCAGGGACGATGCAGTCCTATCACGTACATTTTGAACCAATTGTTCAGGGACGATGTAGTCCTATCACGTACATTTTGAACTGAATGTTCAGGGATGATGCAGTCCTATCACATCCACTAGGGACCACTTTCTCGGAGACATATGTCTACGGATCTCTTTTAGGACATGTGTCCAGGGATGATACAATCCCTCTCGTCCACTAGGGACCATTTCTCAGAGACATATGTCTACGGATCAATACAGGGACCGAATTCCAGGGATGATACAATCCCTCCTTGTCCATTTAGACAAAGTCTAAGGACCATATATCGACCTCATTATCAGAACCGGTAACCTCATCATCGACCTCATCGTCGGAACAGGTAACCTCATCATCGACACAAGTGTCCTCATCATCGATACAAGTATCCACATCATCGATACAAGTATCCACATCATCAACCATACCGTCAATACAGGCAATCTCATCATCAGCGACCATATCACTCCCCCTTTCGAGGAGGGTCCTTCTGAATTACACCAATCTTGTCTCAAAAATACTCAAACTTTACTCGAGATAGAGGTTTGGTTAATGTATCAGCAACTTGTTCGTCAGTGCTCACATACTCGAGATTTATAGCTCCTTTCTGCACCATATCCCGTATATAGAACTATGTGCTTTGACTTATCATGGAACACTAGATTCTCATTCATCTTGATACAACTCTGGGTGTCACACAAGATCACAGTGGGGTCCATATCCAAGTAAAACAATCCTGATAACAATTTCTGAAGCCATAGCGCTTCATAACTAACAGAGCAAGTAGCAATATATTCCGCTTCAATTGTGCTGAGAGCCACACTAGACTGCTTCCTGCTAAACCACGAGATCATGGCAGATCCCAAACAATAACATTCGTCCGATGTGCTTTTCCTGTCTGATACCCTTCCTGCCCAATCAGCATCTGTGTAGCCATACAATCTAAAGTCATGATCTCCAAGATAACATAGACCAAAGTCTATCGTACCCTTTAGGTACCTCATCACATGCTTTGCATCTATCAGGTGAACGTGCCTAGGTTGCACTAGATATTGACTCAAGATGTTCACAAAAAAGCATATATATGGCCTTGTATTCGTCAGATACATCAATGACCCAATAATCTGTCTGTACAGAGTCACATCCACTAACTCTGATGAGTCATCAGCTAACAACTTCAAGTTGGAATCCATGGAAGTGGCCATGGCTTTGCATTCCAATATATAAAATGCTTTCTCTGGTTGAGAACGATTCCTTCTGGGCCTTGCTATACTTCCAGACCTAGGAAGTAATGCATCAATCCGAGATCTTTTATCCCAAATTCTGTAGCTATATTCTTCTTGCTTTCCATGATCTGTTTCTCATTCCCTGTCAGAAAGAGATCATCCACATACATTAGTAGTATGACAGGTTCATCATCCATAACCTTAAGATAAAGGTTAAGGTTAGCTTTACTTTTGGTAAATCCCAAGCTTGTCAAGAAGCTATCAATTCTCCCTCTGTGACTGAACATCATTCACACTCTGGATTGAGTGATCTTCTGCATATCTATCTGTGCCATCTCTCATCAGATGGGTCTACTGATATGAGCCTCAAGATCATTCGAACTCTGTGGTGAGTTCCTTCTTGCATCCATCTAAGAGATGAATGTCATCTGTATATAGAAACCATCTTCAACCTTGTAGCAAAGGTTGAAATCCGCATCACCCATGGTGATCATCAAGCTCATCAAATGACTATCGATCCTGGGTACCCGTACAAAGCTTTCTTCAATTGAATCCTGGGAGTTTTCTTGATTCGTACTTCTTCTTTAATTACACCATTAAGAGAATGGTATTGGATCAAACATCTCGTCATGATCCTCTTCCTCTTTCTAAGAGAATCTTCTAGCCACGAGCCTTCTATAGTATGTTTAATTTGTAAGTCTTCTTGTTGAACATCCATCACTTGTTCGGTGTTCATGATCTTTCCTACAAATCAAAGTTAATTACATGATTAATAATACTTCATAATCACCAAATCATGTTGACATGATAACCTATAATGCATACATATATGGTTCACATAGTTATGCAACTATCTTGACCAATATTTTGGCACAACACTTTTCCATATCCTGTATGCATACAATGGTTATCTAGATGCCTTCCATCTCTACCAGAACATCTATCAAGAGTGTGCACAACTCTCAGTATGTCAGCAAAGAGGTTTCATTCTAGATAAAAAAAAATGGAATGTTTGTCCAACTTACCCATCATATGCATATTAGTAGTGTATTGTTCAATGCTATATGAATGCTCACACTATGCATGATATATTCTAGGAATATAAATATGCATACAGCTATTACAAGCAATATCATTTACGATTTCAGAGATTCAAATAACAACTCAAATACTTATCTTTTATGGTTGCCTCCCACTTGATCTCTATATGTCTTTGAACTTCTTATCCATCTTGGACCACTATGCATGCTCAAGTGTGCACTAGTGTCATCCTCATGATCTCATACATAATCATACATTCATTAGTATAGTCTCAACACTATCAAAACATTATGATTTTAAATAATCTTAAGTATGTATGGTCATGATAATTTCATACATAGATATACTTACCTAAGATCCTAACACAAAGTAGGATTCTAACTTGATATAGGAAAACATACCTGGATTATCATGCTTGGTTATGTCTTAACATACCCAAACAATATCTTCTTTGTTCTCTTCAATGATTTAGAGACCTTGTGCTAGAACCTGCATATATCATAAGTTAAGCATAGTAGAACAAAGTCATACATACCTCGTAAGTAGAGCTTCTATGTGATCAAATACTATGGATGAGTCTTTGTCTTCATGTCATGATGGTCATAGAACTTGATTTGTCTTTCTTGATGTACCTGTATCTTGTTAGCAGACAACATCATCCTCATACAACACCACAAGTGCATTAGTACAACCATAAGTGTCATAATCCTAATCAATGAATGTCTTCTATCATTCACATGCATTCATTATCAAACAATAATAATTGTACTAACCTCAATAACATGAAGACAAACATATTATGAACTTAATCAAGAATCAAATTTCAAAACATACCTATGTCTTCTCAAGTCATACTTGTCGAGTAGTCTTCTTTATAAGGGTAAAACCCTAACCATCCAAGGTAGATCACTTGTAAACATATTATGTGTGTTCATGGTGCTAGGATGATAGGATATCAGTTCCATTTAAACCTTTTTCATCGCTTCCCTATGAGTCTCCCAACTTTGCTAGAGTTTCTTCTTACTTGGAAACCCTAATTTTCAATCTCCTTCCTCCCACAACATTTTGATGGAGGATTAATATCTATGATGAATGGATTCCAAATCCATTATAAAAGATTCCAATGTTTTATCAGGTGTCTCCAACATTGTATCAGGTCCTTCCAGACCTAAACACTGAAAACCCTAAGTGAGAGCTTCTTTCTCCTCTTCTTAGATTTCCTCCGTTGAGCCAATTCAGATGTGCCGTATTGTTTCTGGTGTATCTCTGCAATTTCGGATCTGCAGGGTCTGAAACTTTGGCTTATGGTATCCTGACCTGTCATCTTTCCAACCCCACAGGTCTGAGCTTTAATGGATTCTCTAAGAGAGAGTTATGCCAAGTGTCGCAACATGACCTTTTTATGGGATGAAACAACATAGCGAACTTGTACGGAGTGCCACGTGTCATTGTTTTAACTTCGGCCTTTGAAAAGCGGACCTGTGAAACTAAATTCCTTGCCCTACCTGTCACTTTTTACGAAATTTCATTTGGAGCTTCCTAGCCTAAGATATGACCTTTTTTCCTAGGTCACCTGTTTATGACTGAGATCTGGAAGAGGCACAAACCCTAACTTGTATGGATAACATCTCACAAAGTACAATGAATATGAGGCTGTCCTTTGGACACAAGGTACAGGGGGATGTTATCTACAACCTGTAGAAGTTTCAGATCTTGAAACTTCGCCAAAATGGATTTATAACGAAAGTGCCATGATAACTGGTTTTTTCTATGCAAAACCCTAACTTTCAAATTGTCGCAAGTGAAGCAAGTGTCGTAGGTGCCATAAATTTCCTTCCTTCAGGATAGCTCTGATACCATGTTAAGATTCAATATGCTAAGATAGAAAATAGAAGTATTACATTCCATTTCACAACAATAGCATATACAGGATCATTGAAAGAACAACAAGCACAACATAAACACAAGAGACACAGATTTATCCTGGGAAACCCTCATGGGATAGAAAACCCAACAAAGCTTCCTCAATATAGATGACCAAAAAATATCAGTATTACATTCCATTTCACAATAATAGCATATACAGGATCACTGAAAGAACAACAAGCACAACATAAACACAAGAGACATAGATTTATCCTGGGAAACCCTCATGGGGTAGAAAACCCAGCAAAGCTTCCTCAATATAGCTGACCAACAAATACAAATATGTAATCCCTAAACATGAGCTCCTTCTCCTCCATAGAAGATCTCTCTCTCACTTATGCGCCAATCACAAGTGTGTTAAGATTTAATATGCTAAGACAGAAAATAGCAACATTACATTCCATTTCACAATAATAGCATATACAGGATCACTGAAGAAACAACAAGCACAGCATAAACACAAGAGACACAAATTTATCCTGGGAAACCCTCATGGGGTAGAAAACCCAGTAAAGCTTCCTCAATATAGATGACCAGCAATATACAAAGATGCAAACCAAAGACATGATCTCCTCCTCCATCATAGCAGACCTCTCCTCCACAAGTGCACCACTCTCAAGTGAGTGAGTGTGTGTGTAAAATGAGGAATACACCTCCTCTATTTATACACTACTCGGACTTGTCTTTTACACAAAACATGTAGGCTCGTATTTAACCAATGGGTTAAATACCCCACTACAACTGACTGGGCCGACCCCTCTAGGGTGGTCTAATAACCCTTTGACCCACATAACACATACAAGGCCGACCCCCACTAGGGAAGTCTAATAACCCAAGTTACCACAATCTGACGGAGGAATAAACATCTCCGGATATACAATAAGGTCTTCAAGGAGGAATGAAACATCTCCAGAATAATAAAGTACAAATATAATATTCTTTGAAGTTACAATATCTCAACACTCCCCGTTAATGAGAAGGATATTATAACAACATCTGCACGAGCAAGGAGTCATCAACATCATACATGATACATCTATAAATCATTGGAAGCTTTCTCAACATCATGAGTAACTCAAGCAGTTACTGGAACATCTTCAATACTGGAACATCAACATCTTCAGTACTGAGTCTTCATCTTCTGCAGCACTCGAACAACTACAACAACATCAATATCTGAATCCTCACGATCGTCAGCATCGTCATCACACGATCATAAGCATCGTCATCACACAATCATCAGCATCGTCATCACACGATCAACATCGTCGTCTAGATCAACACGATCAACATCGTCACATCATCTCGATCTACAACATATGGATCATCTCGATCTACAGCATCTGGATCATCTCGATCTACAACATCTGGATCATCTCGATCTACAGCATCTGGATCATCTCGATCTACAACATAAGTATCCTCAACCATACAAGTACATTAATCAATACATGTATCATCAAAAGTATGTATTCTCACCAATACATCTATCATCAAAACATGTATTCTTACTAATACATATATCATCAAAAGCATGTATTCTCACTAATACATCTATCATCAAAAGCATGTATTCTCACTAATACATCTATCATCAAAAGCATGTATTCTGACTAATACATCTATCATCAAAAGCATGTATTCTCACTAATATATCTATCATCAAAAGCATGTATTCTCACTAATACATCTATCAATACAAGTATCCACACCGATACAAGTATACACAACAGCAGCATACCCTGCAACACACATGATCCAATTACGGGATGGTCAATCCTTCTCACTTTAGGACATAGGTCCAAGGATGATACAATCCTGATCCACTTATGGGATGATCAATCCCTCTCAATTTAAGACATCTCTCATGTCTATGGACGATGCAATCCAGATCAACTTACAGGATGATCAATCCTTATCCTTTTAAGACACCTCACCATGTCTAGGGACGATGCAATCCCGAATCAACTTATAGGATGATTAGTCCTTATCACTTTAAGACACCTTACCATGTCTAGGGACGATGCAATCCCAATATACTTACAGGATGATTAGTCCTTATCACTTTAAGACACCTCACCATGTCTAGGGACGATGCAATCCCAATCTACTTACAGGATGATTAGTCCTTATCACTTTAAGACACCTCACCATGTCTAGGGACGATGCAATCCCAATCTACTTACAGGATGATTAGTCCTTATCACTTTAAGACACCTCACCATGTCTAGGGACGATGCAATCCCAATCTACTTACAGGATGATTAGTCCTTATCACTTTAAGACAAGTCTCATGTCTAGGGACGATGCAATCCCATCACGTACATTTTGAACCCAGTTCATGGACGATGCAGTCCTCACGTACATTTTGAACCCAGTTCATGGACGATGCAGTCCTCACGTACATTTTGAACCCATTTCATGGACGATGCAGTCCTCACGTACATTTTGAACCCAGTTCATGGACGATGCAGTCCTCACGTACATTTTGAACCCAGTTCATGGACGATGCAGTCCTCACATACATTTTGAACCCAGTTCATGGACGATGCAGTCCTCACGTACATTTTGAAACCAGTTCATGGACAATGCAGTCCTCACGTACATTTTGAACCCAGTTCATGGACGATGCAGTCCTCACGTACATTTTGAACCCAGTTCATGGACGATGCAGTCCTCACGTACATTTTGAACCTAGTTCAGGGACGATGCAGTCCTATCTTCAATTTTCGGAGACATCAGTCTACGACTCAATTCTAGGACTGAGGTCCGGGGAAGATGCAATCCCCTACCTGTTCATTCAGGACTTCATTCTCGGAGACATCATGTCTACGGCTCTCTTTAGGACTGAAGTCCAGGGATGATCCAATCCTCTCATGTCCACCAAGGACTTCATTTTCGAAGACATACATCTACGGCTCTCTTTAGAACAAGTGTTCAAGGATGATACAATCCCTCTTCTTTCTTGGAGACACTTGTCTACGGCTCACTTTAGAACTTGTGTTCAAGGATGATGCAATCCTCACATGTATTCTCATCAATTTACTATCGATCATGGGAACCCATACAGAACCTGATTCACACTTCTTCTTTAATTACACCATTAAGAGAATGGTCTTATCTAGCCACTTGGAGCAAACATCTCATCATGATTCTCTTCCTCTTTCTAAGAGAATCTTCTAGCCACAAGCCTTCTATAGTGTGTTTGATTTCAAAATCTTTTTTTTTTTGTTTGTTGAACATCCATCGCTTGTTCAGTGTTCATCATTCATCATGATCTTTCCTACAAATCAAAATTAAGTACATGATTAGTAATACTTCATAATCATCAAATCATATTGACATGATAACCTATTATGCATACAGATATCATTTACATAGTTATGCAACTATTTTGACCAATACTTTGGCACAACACTTTCGCATATCCTGTATGCATACAGTGGCTATCTAGATGCCTTCCATCTCTACCAGAACATACTATCGAGAGTGTGCACAACTCTCAGCATGTCAGCAAAGAGGTTTCATTCTAGACAAGCAACAATGGAATGTTTGCCCAACTTACCAATCATATGCATATTAGTAGTACACTGTTCAATGCTCTATGAATGTTTACATTCAGCATCATATATTCTAGGAATACAAATATGCATACAAGCAATATCATTTACTATTTCAAATAACAACTCAAATACTTATCTTTTATGTTTGTGTGGTTGCCTCTAGTTTGATCTTCTATATGTCTTTTGAACTTCTATTCATTATGTACCACTGTGCATGCTCAAGTGTGCACTAGTGTCATCATCATGATCTCATACACAAACATACATTCATTAGTATATTCTCAATATTATCAAAACATTCTAATTCTAAATAATCTTGAATATGTATAGTCATGATCATTAGTATTCAGGGTTTCAAGGAAGTCTTCTTTTACTCATGCATATTCTTTTTTGATCATAGTACTCTTCTGGTTAATTAAATCATCAAGATAAGAGACATAATATGCATAAACCCTTGATTACTAACTTTATGAATAAGCATAACCAATCATACCAAGTATACTTATATAAGGGATCCTAACACAAGGTAAGATTCTAACTTGACATAGGAAAACATACCTGGATTAGTAAACCTGCTTAGTTATGTACAACATATCTAAACAATCTCTTCAATGATTTAGAGATCCTGAGCTAGAACCTGCATGTCTCATAGGTTAAGCATAATATAACAAAGTCATACATACCTCGTAAGTAGAACAAAGATTATGGATGAGTCTTTGTCTTCATGTTGTCATGGTCATGGAACTTGATTTGTCTTTTGTGATGTACCTATATCTAGTTAGCAGACAACATCAACCTTACACAACACCATAATGCATTAGTACAATCATATAGCCCTAATCAATGAATTTCTTCGATCATTCACATGTATTCATATCGTTACTAGGGTGATAAGACAATTCTAACATTAATCAAGATTGAACTAATAAATAATATGAAGACAAACACATTATGAACCTCCTTAAGTCATACCTGTCGAGACTTCTTGTAGTCTTCTTATGTAAGGCCTTAGCCTCAACTCCCCCTGAAACTTGATCTAGAGCTTGATTAGGGTTTGCTAGAGAAACCCTAAAAATTCAATCTTTGACTTTCACACTTCTGAATGGATGGAAGGATGTGTCTTGTTGAGCTGATCAAACTAGCATACTTCAATTTTGAAATCTCCAAAATTTGACCCCTCAAAATTGCCTTCGAAACTTCTGGATCTTCTGGATAGGAACCCGAACTAGGGTTTGATGAAGCCCACCCTTCTGTCCAATCAAAAGGTTCGATCCAAGGCTCTAAACTCTTATTTTTCTGAGAAGCTTCCAGCCGTGGTTACAGACTTCAAAAAACTCCAACTTTTGCTGAAGCCCTAATTTTCCATCTTTTCGATCAAAATCCTGAACTGGGGTTTGATCAAGCCCGGTCTTCTACCCAACCAAAAAATTTGATCTTGGTCTCTAAATTTTGATTTTCCTGAGTAGCATTCAGCCATGAATTCCTATTCCAAAAATTCTAACTTTCTCCGAAACCCTAAATTCCGGAAGCCATGAATGAAGGTGCTCCAAAAATAATTCTGTTTTGACAGAAATATGTACTTGATTGTTTCTACTATAACTCTGAACTTTTTGCTCCACAGGGTCTGAAAACTTTTTTTGTGGTAGCCTGACCTGTCATCTTTTCATCCAGACAGGTCTGACCTCAATTGGATTTTCTGAGAGAGAGTTATGCCAAGTGTCGCAACGTGACCTTTTTATGGGATAAAACAGTAGAGCGAACTTGTATGGAGTGCCACGTGTCACTGGTTCCATTTCGGCCTCTGAAAAAGTTTCTTGAGATAGCACAGTCTGTGTACTACCTGTCACTTTTTATGACATTTCATTTGGAGCTTCCTATCCCAAGTTATGCTTAGTGTCGCAACGTGACCTATTTATGGGATAAAACATGAGAGCAAACTTGTACGGCATGCCACGTGTCACTAGTTCAGCTTCGGCCTCTGCAAAAGTTTCTTGAGATAGTACAATCTGTGTACTACCTATCACTTTTTACAAAATTGAATTTGGAGCTTCCTAGCCCAATTTATGACCTTTTTTCCTAGGTCACCTGATTTTGACTGAGCTCTGGAAGAGGCAGAAACCCTAACTTGTACTGATCATAACTCAAACAGTACAACGAATATGAGGGTGCCCTTTGGACACAAGGTACTTGGGGATGTTATCTACGACCTGTAAACTTTTCAGATCCTGAACCTTCGCATAAATGGATTTATAGCGAAATTTCCACGATGACTGGTTTTTGCTATGTAAAACCCAAACCTTCAAATTGTCGCAAGTGAAGCAAGTGTCGTAAGTACCATACATTGCCTTCCTTCAGGTTAGCTCTGATACCATGTTAATATTTAATATGCTAAGACAGAAAATAGCAGCATTACATTCCATTTCACAATAATAGCATATACAGGATCACTGAAGAAACAACAAGCACAACATAAACACAAGAGACACAAATTTATCCTGGGAAACCCTCATGGGGTAGAAAACCCAGTAAAGCTTCCTCAATATAGATGACCAGCAATATACAAATATGCAAACCAAAGACATGATCTCCTCCTCCATCATAGCAGACCTCTCCTCCACAAGTGCGCCACTCTCAAGTGAGTGAGTGTGTGGGTAAAATGAGGAATACACCTCCTCTATTTATACACTACTCGGACTTGTCTTTTACACAAAACATGTAGGCTTGTATTTAACCAATGGGTTAAATACCCCACTACAACTGACTGGGCCGACCCCTCTAGGGTGGTCTAATAACCCTTTGACCCACATAACACATACAGGGACGACCCCCACTAGGGAAGTCTAATAACCCAAGTTACCACAATCTGACGGAGGAATAAACATCTCCGGATATACAATAAGGTCTTCAAGGAGGAATGAAACATCTCCAGAATAATAAAGTACAAATATAATATTCTTTGAAGTTACAATATCTCAACAAAGTGAGTGAATGTGTGTTAAATGAGGAACACACCTCCTCTATTTATACACAACTCCAACTTGACTTTTACACTAACTAGGTCAGATCCAACATAACCACTTAACATAATGTGATAGGGCCGACCCCACTAGGGTGGTATAATAACCCTTTAACCCACATGACTCATACAGGGCCGAACCCCACTAGGGAAGTCTAATAACCCACGTTACCACATTCTCCACGGAGGAATAAAACATCTCTGGATATACAATAAGGTCTTCACGGAGGAATGAAACATCTCCGGAATAATAAAGTACAAATATAATATTCTTAGAAGTTACAATATCTCAACAATTTTCGTCGTTAGCTTTACTCCCTTACTTCACTTCACTTCCCTTCTTCAATATGCAAGCACCATTTGCATATTTATGTACTTGACAATCACATGATAACCAATAAAGATTCATCAGTATCACAATAAAATAATATCATTCTTAAACGCATTACCATGACATTGAACCACTTTACTTCTTAACACTTGGTAACTACCTGATTTCCATCCTCTCCACCTGGACACAATACTAGGAATGTGTCAATTCCCTTTGCAGTGCTATTAATGTCGGAAGAAAGGTGGCATTGTGATACCTCCCAAGTTAAGGCAGTTAAGAGTTCTTCGACTTCAATATTTATCTGAATATAAATACTTTTAAATAAAACTCTTCAAAATGAAATTGAGTTTTGGGTCAAAAGTCTCCCCTTATTTTCTTGCAGCCATAACTAGTTTTCAGCTCCTTTCCTCACTCTCCATTCTTCCAGCGCAAACATGGATCAACCATTCAGGTACCATGACATCAACCAGACACCTTGATTTACACATGGATTTTATCATGCTTCCAAGAGAATTATAATATTGCATTCTCATTCTTAGTTAGCATTCTCATTCTCTGCAAAAGATTGAGATGCCACACTCTCATTCTCTGCAAAATATTGTAATATTGCAGTCTCATTCTCTGCAATGATATTGTAATATTGCAGTCTCGTTCTCTGCAACACTTTAGATAAAAAACAATAGAGAATAAAAGTAATGCATACTAGTTAACTCCAATTGATCCATAGGCAATAAGTTACAATCGACTATTAACTTTTCCAGATAACAATAATCTAGCAATACTTATCAAATTATAAGCAGATAGCTTTCAATTTCCGCTAGCACTATAGTCATGGTTTACATTTTTCATAAGTTTGGGAATTCTCAACAATTCCCTTTAATTAAGCTCACGCATAATCCTATGAACATAAGGTAATTCATCCAATCCTACATGAACATGTGAGTGTACCATTTCCTAAAGGAACATTCTTCATCCAAATTCAAACTCACAACTAACTTGGACTTATGCATATTCTTTTCCACCTAGAAAAAATTCCAGTTTCACAAATACATTTAATTTTCCATTTCCAAGACAATAATTTATTATAGATCAGAAACAATCTCATACATTTACAAAAGTGGATTCAAACAATAGTCTATCCACATATTACCATACCCTAACCATTATGGATTCCAATCATGATTTAATATTTTAGACTCACTCCATGCCACAATAACTAGGCGCATTTAGAAAACAAGGAATAATTCTGTTTCCCATTCACCTCCAACCAGGAACACTACCCCAAAGGTGCCACTATGAGATTTATTACCAATCAAACCCTCTGAAACGTTACACCACCTAGCGATTCATGCTAACATAAAGCATAAGCGACATCTTAACACAAATTTTAATAGCATACAATGCATGCATAATCAACTGATGCATTTTCCAGCACCTGTTGGACCCACTGCACAACTTTGACATGGTTCAGAGTTAGAGAACATGGGGATCAATCCATTGATAAAAAAACTACCAAAATTACTTACTTCAAGCAATAAATAATAAAATTCCATGAAGATTAGCCACCCAAAAACTGGGTATACACAACACATATCCTGACAAAAGATTGATTATATCAATTACCATGATTAACCAACTCAAGATTGATTAAGTTTCCATGATTAGCCACAACATTTCATGATAGAAATAAAACCATTATACAAACATTACTATACTCAACACACACAATATTATTCACATCCTCTACATACCCAAGCATCATCATGCTCGACACATCGCCAAACATCAACATGCTCTACATAATCCTGAGCATCAACATGCTCCACATATGTCAATATATGAATAAATTGGCTACCCATATTTACATAGGCAAGATCAATTCACTGCATACACAAGCATGATACTAAACTGTGCAACCACTTCCTCACTTCAATTCCCATAGCACAACCATGGATCTCCCCTTCACAAACAGTCCCTCAGGAC
The DNA here is from genome assembly GCA_027924585.1 of Larix kaempferi. Lineage (NCBI taxonomy): Eukaryota > Viridiplantae > Streptophyta > Pinopsida > Pinales > Pinaceae > Larix > Larix kaempferi. The sequence goes on from BSBM01000893.1 coordinate 9,848,374, forward strand.
AACATGGTCCAAGCTCCAGTATTCCACTGAGGCTAGTGCATACACTGTGCACCAATACCAAGTATCGGTCCAATACTAACTAAATAGAGAACATCAATCTCTCATGCAAGCTTTAACTTGCATACAATTCCCCATACACAGGTAACTATACCATTCTATAAATGTATTAAACATTCATCTAACATTTAACACATAACACAAACATGTTTCGCACTGGTTACCACTTTCATGAAAAATAATTTTTCAAAAATAAAATCTAACATACTTGCACATACCCAAGCAACATCATAAAATCATACAAAATCGTAACCAAATAAGTGCACCGCTTGGACATAAAGCAACAATTTCTTTTTCTAGGATTTAATTTACTTGATAATACAACTTCCAGAGATTGACTCTGAAGAAGAGTGGACAATATGCATCCTCAAGCTTACAACAACTAGACTCTCACTTGAGACTTCACTGGTTAACAACAATTAACTTTAGAGATGCACCCTCTTCAGAAAACAAATAAACAAACACATGAAAGCGAAATCACATCAACAATTGCATGCATCACCCTGCACGGACACACCGGCGATATGAATAAACATGAACAATGGAAAATGCTCATGGTATTCCACATGAGTTCGAGTGCTTACTTTATATCAACACGCAAAAATTTTATTTGCAAATTAGAATCTCGGTAGATTAAAATGTTAATTAATTCAGGCAATTCCATGCTTGAATGAAAACAATCTCCTTGACATTTGTCACCAGAGTTTCCAGAAACATACACATACTATACATTTTAAATTTAATTAAGCATAACTTTAACTTCAATACCCCCAAAGGTTTGAGAGCTGTAGTCTAGCTCTGATACCAATTTGCAACATACTCTTACGTTACTAGACTAAAAACTATTCCCGAAAATTATACCAATTTGTAACGTACCCTTATGTTACTAGACTAAAAAATATACCCATAATTTTTTTTTATTCAACGGGTAACATAAAACTACATATATATGTATCAGACTATTTACTGCATATAACATACACAATTTCTACTTACTACCACAAATGCTAAGTTTCGGTAGCATCCCATTCAAAACAAAAATCAGAAGCGCTACCGAATGTTAGGTAATTCGGTAGCATTTTACTTCAAAAAAGAGAACATGGGCACTATTGAATTTCAAAGAATTTTGCAGAGATACATCCAAGAAAGGAAAACAGGGGTGCTACATAATCTCCCATTACACTTCTTTAAGCCCGATTAAATAATTTATGTAATACTTCTATTCCTCAACATGATTTATAATGAGTAAAATTTTTGTAGTATATACTCATATATGGGACTACATATTAATCATGAATGACATTCGAGATATAAGAAATACATAAAACAAAGGAAATGGAGTTAGGGCTTCACCTTTCTCCCAACAATTCACAGACGTACATAAATTATATATTCAATTATTGAACAAAGGGACAGAGCTAGGGTTGCGCCCTATCGTCAAATAGTATGCATCCAAAACACACACACACACATATATAAACAAACACACACACACCACACAAGCCTATTTTCCGCATAATAAGACAACTATTATTTCTTCCAGATGTCCACTCCATTTACCACAACTCATCCCACTTAACCAAAACAATTTTCATTTTACCAAAATGTTTTCCTCGAAATCTATTCCATCTATACAAACCGGTTATTGTGGGTAATGATTTGCCCACACACTAATTTACTTACAAGAAGGTTATTGTATAAACACATTTGAAGTTAGAACAGAGAATTGATTTCATTCCCAAAAGACATGTTTTATTTTCCTAACTATTGTTCTACTAGAAAATGAAAATAAACATACTACAACCAAAACAAAGAAATGATTTTATTCCACAAAGTCTTGATTTCATTTTCGAACAATCTTGATGTTCTTCCAGGGATTTCATCAATGAAAGGCTAAGTTGGGTGTTGACTTGTGCCTAATTTTTAGTTTGGTTGATTCGTTACATCAAACACTTTAAGTACATCCAATCAAGCATTGGTTGTTCTGACCATTGTTTATTTATCCAAGATTCTAATTGCAAACATAAGATTTCAAGCAAGGTAAACTGTAAACGGGCTTAGTTTTCACCTTTTCAAAACACGTATTCATCCAAAAACTTATTGCAACATGGAAACTCGGATATAGTTATTTTTTACTGAATCAAATCGACATTATTATGGAGTAGGAAACACCAAATCATTTTACCCATCCATTTTTCAGTAGAATTATCAGAAAAAAAAGCAAATGAATTATCTTAAGGAAATGCTTTTAAATAAACAAGAAAACTTGCATAAATGAACCGTTCACCACTTACATAAGAAGTTGAGGTTTCTACAACAAAATTTCTATCATTACAACACAACAAATATAGCATATTCATTTAAAATTTCATGCCACAATGATCATAATTTATAGCAGAAATCATATAAGACATTTTCAGATTCACATACTCAAGAATTCTCTGCAAGAGAGTTGATTTAACTTCCAGACCATAATATTATCATGGAAATTCTCTGAAGAGTATTCCTTTTAACCTAATATTTAAACGCCAGAACTAAATTTCACATAAGTAATTGTGACTTCCAACGGTAATTATGCAACTACATAAGCGTTCATTTAATATGTAAAACCAAAACCCAAGTTGCAGCTACATAACTATTCATTTTCAAAGGAACAACATAACTAAAGTTGTAGTTGCATAATTTCTTGGTAAATTCAAACATAACACAAAAGTGCAATTGCTAATTCACCTTCAATTTTCCTTTGTCAACTAATCAATTTCTAACACAGAAGGTAACCATGAAAACCAATAATTAAAAATACAAAACTAGAATAACATAATGGCCTCTAAATCAAATTTCTCTTTGTTCCATGGTAAATACTTAGTGAAACAAACTTAAATCATGTGGGCTCCCCTTGGAGTCCCACTCTTATTACCTTCATAAATGAATTCAACTAATCACCATTTTAACTCATAAACAAAGGTCTTAGGTTAATTAAGGAGGATTAGAGTTTAATTAAGGTAAAGCTAACTTTTGTAACTTAGGAGAAAGGTAGGGTCATATCCTATCCCCCTAGGCCATCTACAACACTCTTCCCGTCACTCCATGCCCTTTCTCTCTCGTGGATTCGTGATTCCCCATTCTCTTCTGTGTTCGCCTCATCCATAGCCATCCATAATTATTTTATTAATATTATAGTGTCTGTTACATTTACATTGAAATTTGGCTTATAGCCAATTTAACTATAAACAAAACACATGGACAATACTTGGGGTGTTACATTTATAGCCCATCGCAAATCATATATTTAATATAAATGATTTTTGTTGTTCTATTAATTATAAAATGATATAAGTAAAACAACATAGATACTTACAAATTCCACAATTAATTTTTGATATGCCAACATATAATGACACCCTTTACTTAACCCAATGTCAATCAATTCTTCTGATTACTCTTCTTTGTATGTTAACACCTGTTTGAAGACGTCCAGGGATGGCCGATGTAAAAAAAAATATAAATATCACAACCAATATGAAATCTTAAGCTGTTACAAGGAAATCACAACTACTCACAAAATTTGCTATCAACCCCTTTTTTCCTTGTCATCCTATCTTATGTGCTAAATGGGTTCCTTTTTGTTTTCTTTTCTACAATAAAGCAATTGAAAATACATATTAATTAAATTTACAAATAATTCAAACGTATTAAGTTGATATAGAGAACTAAATTAATTGGGTGCCTTCTTCATGACTTTGGATGTGTTCCCATCATGTCGACTAGAATTGTTGTTGTTTTTTTTAACAGAAACAGTTAAGAATTTTGTATTAAAAGGTTTCCCTGGCGAACCAGGAACAGGGAGTAACAAAGTGAAAGAAGGTTGATGACCTCTAACAATACTATCAACCTTCTTATTGATATCATGGGAGACAAATCCCATATGCTTCTAGAGATATCCCGAGTAAAAGAGAAAACTTGCTTACAAGAATAAATCCTTACAAACTGGGAGCATAACAAGATGCAAAAATAGTACATTTAAGTGGGCGAGGAGATAAAATGCCCTTTAAGGAAGGGGTCTAATTGCTTCTGGTATCCCAAAGAGATGTTCTCAACTGCCTCTTTGTCCCTCCGCTCTTTGTTGGATTTACGACCTCTAGTAAGAGGATGAGAAGGAGAGGAAGAGTCTTCAGTATTCGAAGTGCCCTCTGTAGTAGTGGAGGGAGCTAGAGAAGCCAAACCTGCATGCGCAGAAGTCTCCTTCTCGAGAATTCGAGCCTCTCTCATGGAACCTTGGGGAATCGATTCTCGAGGTGAGGCGGTCAAAGGAGGATTATCTTTTTCCATATGATCTGAGGAAACTAGAGTAGTCTCAAACTATCTGGGATCTACCTGTGCTTCAGGTTCTTTAACTTCGGCTTCTTGCAAAACTGCAAAGCTGTTGTTATTTGTCCAAGGAGAGCTAGAACCTGCTGGAGGGTTTTTAACTTGTGGCTAAACCGTCTGCTGTGAGGGTTGAGGGTCCTTACACCGAGGAGCTCGTCGCCGATTATTAACAACCTGGAACTCTGTTTCTTTGCTTGCTTGGGATTTTTCAGGATGTAGAGTTTCTGAGAGTTTGGGGCAGTTCTTGGCGAAGTGACCATAAACATGGCAAGAGCTGCATTTAAACGGTATCTGCTCATAGTCTAGCTCTTGGAGATGGCTCCAATCTCCCAAGTTGATCTTTAGGGCTTCAGGAATCCCTTTCTCCAAGTTTACCTCTACATAAATGCGAGCGCAGGAGAACTGACCCCCTTTTGGTTCTGTACAATCTTGAAAACGCCCCAGTTTGTTTCCGATGTCTGTGAGATAGCTACACCCTCAAAGATGTAAGGGGAGGTGGGGAAGTCTCACCCAAACAGGTGCAGCAGTGATCTCTGAAACTGGATTGAAATCCAGAGTCCATGGAGCTAAGAAAAGATCTCTTGAGCCCATGAAAAAAGGCCCCGAACAGAAGATTAGATCTCTTTTTGCTTTGTTCATGAAGAGGAAAATGAAATAGCCCCTCCCGACAGCATAGACAGAGACCTTCCCTTGCAACTTGGGATCCCAATGCTCTGTTATCCATAGGTCCATCATTTTTAGGTTGGTCCAGAGGCCAGTAAACTTGCCAATGAGAGCTTTTTCTGAGAGGGTCAGAGCTTTCCAACAAGGATCCGAAGGAGAAAGAGTCACGGAGGGGATCTCTTCCAACTTCTTCACAAATTTGCTGGTAGGAATAGAGGCAGCCTTGGGAGAAGAGGATTGGATGAGGGCCGTGAAGGCCTGAAGCTCATCCTCTGCGTCCATACCACCACCACCGTGAACTGCAAAGGAACCGTGAATTGCAAAAGACAACGCAGAGACAACCGCCTGCAAGAGAGCCGCTGGAAACAAGCTTGGGCGGCTGCTACATTGAGCTCAGGCGATTGCAAACAGTGGCGAATAGGGAAACCCTAGCCGCACTATGGCCGGGCAGAGCAACACCATTCCACAAGCTCCCATGAGTGATTCCCCTAAAAATTGTTGACTAGAATTGTTGTTCATTGAACACTTGTATTGCATTTTCTATCAATAAACAACCTAGAGCATTAAATAGAGATACTATTAAGTATATTATACACAAAAAATACATATCTTCAAAAAAAAAAACAGTCTGTCATTTCAGTGCATTTAAGTATATGAAACGCATCGGTGCTTGTCATACTAGACCGCTTTGGGGTGTTAGTCATACTGGATCACATCGAGGTGTTATGCTTGAACACATTGTTAACCACAACAAAATAAAAAAAAAATGACGCTCTTTCATAATTAATGCATCGATGCCTTATCGCAAGTTGAACGCACCAACCAATGCGTAAGCATTTTTCTTAAAAATAAAAAAATAGCATGCTTGACATTACCAGTGCGCTATTACTATAAACACATTGGTGCATTTAAACAATTCGAATGCACCAAAAACTAGGTAAGTGTTTTTTTAAATTAAAAAAAATTAACAGGGTCGACTAGGTTTCATATTCGACCCAATAAGTTGTCCGATCGCACCAAACGACTTATATATAAAACTACAATCCCATAACATCTAAAATCCCTAAAAAGAAAAATCCTAATTTTGAAACAATAGAGGGATTTAAACCATAATTTAAAATTTTGTAGCCACATAAAACGAAAGGAAGCAATAAGAAAATCTAAATAGGAAAATAAATAAACCATGCATTGTGATTAATAGTAATAATTTACAAACTTGAAATTTCTACTATGTAGGGTTTTGTTTGATTCAACATACCTTACAAATTTCGATCTTCAAAATAATTTGGTTGCCCCAAACTTCTCCTTGATAAATCCCTCTTCCAAAACACTTTTCTCGAAATTTCGTCAAAATAAGGAAATAGTGATTAGTTTTTTTTTTCAAATACCTTATAGAATGTTTTTGAAATTTAAATTCCTGCTTCTTTTTCACTTTATCTCCAGCCTCCAACATCATGGGTTGTATTTTAAAGTTGAGGGACGGGAAAGAGGTACTTGTTTCACTTGATTTGGTTGAGATTTTTAATCACCACCTTTATATATTTTCGCAAACCATAAAAAATGGATTATTTTTGTTGCAAGAGAAGATAAGAATAATAGAGACATACAATAACTTATAATAATTATGATATTTTTTATAGCTATAAGTTTATAATATGATAATGGAAATCTTGAAATTGAACTTTATGTGTAGCTAGGTCTACCCTAATTATCACTAGCTTGACTCTCCTGCTCAACATTTCAATCATCCTTCAAAGTTATATTTTAATTTATCCAAGAAAGAGATGTGTCTCTATGTAGATGGTTCTTCCTTCATTAGTGTGAAGGTTCCTTCTTCAAGTCAGGATGCTTTTTTCCTCCTAGTTTTTCATCTCTCTGTTGAACACATTGGGCCCCATAGTTCTAGAAGGGGAAGAAGCTATTATATATAAAAAATATTTCAAGGATACAACAATTTTCTTCTATTGTATTGGCCATGTTCAACAATTTCCTTTCCATCTCTTTTTTGATTGAAAGGTTTTCCAACTTATTATGTAATTTCTTTCAAAGGAATCTTTGAAGTACACTAAGTTTTACTTATTCTTAATGTTGGTGGATTATAAAAATGAGTATCTTTGAAGTACACTAAGTTTTGACTTATTCTTAATGTTGGTGAAAAATGCATACTACTACCTGTCTAAGGATATGTGTAGAAATTAACCTTATGGAGAACTACCATAGGACATGTTAGAAGCCATTAAATATGTGTAAAAACCTAGGTTATCAGAATATTTATTTTTAGTGTACATCTTGATTTGGAGACATAATTGTGATTTTCTCTAAATGAAAATATGAAATTAAGAAGGAACACAAAAATTTGGTTAGGTCACTCACTAAAAGGTGGAACATCCATTAGCATACTTGATGGAGTTTGAGGTTGTAGTGGAGATTGTTCACTTGGATTTTAAATAAGATGCCCCAATGGAAAACAAGAAAATGATGTATCACTATACATTGAAAAATTGATCCTCTCCCCTTTGAAGGGAACCCAAATTTCAGAGGAGCAACCTAGGGACATGATAGACCCTTTAGAAATGAAGGATCCCAACTGGATGTTGAAGGATAAATTAAAATATGAAGCTGTTGGAACTAGTTAGGATAATTCAGAAGGGGACAAAGATGTACTCCTATCCATGTGCCATGCACTTCGTTTCAGAAAAATCCCAAGGATTTGATTTAGTGAACAAATAAGAAATTTAAAAAGAGTTACAAGGTCAATTATAAGTACATGATGACCAAAGCTATGAAGGAGAATGATTGACATCAAGGTAATCAAAATAGTGTTTTCAATGTAATGTTTATGTGTGTTTCTATATAATTAGTTTGTAAATATCTACCTTGTTCATGAGGATAAAGAAAAAATTCTATATGAAATAAAAACACATGACCCAATCCTATCATATTTGGGGATGGGAAGAAAGCTTTATTTTAGAAGATGTTTTGAATTTGCTTGGGTCCATTGTATTACGGTTGTATGGGTTAAGCCATGACTAAGTTTATTTACCTATATACGTTTTTTCCAATTTAAAAAATAATGATAATAGTTGTTGGAAAAAATGGCAAGTCAATCCAAGTACTATTAAATGAATTTTGGTTATTTAACATGACTCTAACCCAAGTATTATTAAATGAATTTTGTTTATTTAACATGACTCTTTCTAGAGACACACACTTGGTTGTAGGTAAAACAATTGTTAATGGGCAGTGGATTTATAATCATGTCTTCATTGGTTGTCCTCAGACATATGTATCTTCTATTTTCTAGTTTGTGTGTGTGTGTGTGTGTGTGTGTGAGAGAGAGAGAGAGAGAGAGAGAGAGAGAGAGAGAGAGATTAATTGCTCCCATCCTCTAGGTTACACGTGGTTTATGTGAATGGGATAATTGATTATTAATTCCAAATTGAACTTCAAGCATTATGTTGTCTAATTAAACATTAATTAAATAACTATAAGGTTTGATTAGAGGAAACATTCTAATCATAGCATGGTTTATTATTTATTATTTTCATCCTTAGTGCATCCCTTCAGTATTTGGCTTTGTGGTGATCCATTTGTAATAGAGCCTTAATGTTGTTACTAAATCTTATAGTAATTGTAGTTGAAGAAGACTTTATTTGTGAACATAGAAAAAAACCTCTGCTATTAAAAATCATTTTTGAATATGTTTTATGGAGGTATCCTCTTCTCATTAAAAATCATTTTTGAAATATGTTTTATGGAGGTATCCATTTCTATTAACACAATTATAATAGTGTTTTATCATTGTTTACCGTGTTCATATCATTGAGTTTAGAGTTATGATATATAGATCCAATTAGATTTTTTAGCTAGAGTAACTACAACTTCAATTCTAGAATTATTTGCAACTTATTTGTATAACACATTATAGATATTAGTATTAAGAAAATATAGGGCTTCCACATATAATTCATGACATCTCATAAAATACTTATAATCGTTGGTTGATCAATTAAATATTTTATAGTTGCCACCCTATAATTAACTGGTAAGATGATTAAAATGATTGTAATTTTGCAATTTCGTAAATTATTTTGTAATTTTGCAATTTTGTAAATAATTTTATAATTTATAAATTAATTTGTAAACGTAATTGCAATTTTTTAATTGTAATTTGCAAGTTCTGATTGTAACTGCAACTGCAATTTCCGATCATAAATTTCTAGTTATAATTGTCCAATTTGTAATTTGTACCTTGTAAATCTAATTAGTAATTTCTTATTGTAATTGTAAATGTTATTATAATTTGTAGTTGTGAAATTGTAATTGTATCTAAGATTGTAATTATAACTATGATTGTGCATAATTTGTAATTATTATTATAACCAATATAAAATACTTCGACATAAATACATAAATAAATAGATAAAATTGCATCACACACATGAATCACACTAATTGACATAAACAAAATACATCATACACATGAAGAAAAATATCAGAAAATAATTTGTCAGCCCATGGAGTTCATAAAAAAATAAGTCCATATATATACATAACAATAAAAACTATTACATTGTGATCATCATGAAATCAATGGACACCACCACCATCACCTAACATCATGTAACATACCACCATCATCATCATGACCACCTACTAAACATAAACGTCATATAACATAACCATCACACACATATGAGAAACGTCATCTAATGTCTTCCACATCTATCATCGCCTATCAAACATAAGAATCATTTTACAAACACAAAAAATAGCTAACATAATCTAACATACACATCAAACATTACCTAACATACACATGTAAAAATTATCTACCATCATCCAACATATACATTTAACATATTTAAACATCATATAACACACAAATATAATAATAACATCTAACAAAACACAAGCGCATTATCTAACATAACCATCATGCACACATCTAACTAACACCATCTAACATACACACCTATCAAGCACACCTAGCAAACATATCTAAATTGAACTAACATACACATCACCATCAATATATAAATAAACATCAACATCAACATGAAAAATGTAGTGTGTGTGTGTGTATGAAAAATATTATCAAACTCACGATACATGCCAAATATACATCTCTAGTCCAATAACTACTATAAGATATATTGTCCATCTTTGGAACTAGAGGCATCACTACCTTTGCCAACAGAGCCAGAGGCATCGACACCCCCACCAGCAAAGGCACCAGTACCTTTGTTAGAAGAAAAAGTAGACTGGAGAGCAACACATATATCTGCATTAAGACGAATCTCACCCGCTGCAACCATCCTATCTAGAGCTGAGGTGAGTTCCTCATAAGGTGGAAGAACTTACCAATTGAAGATTCAACATGGGAAGATGAGTCGTCCATACATAAGCATCCACAACTAATCAAGCATTGAGGACAACACTTGTTTGAAGGGGAGGGGCATGTTACACCCTAAATGTTGTCACATTACCCCTTATATTGTGGCTCATTACATATTATTGATGTTGGCTTGGGTCTATTAGTGGTAGTTTTCATTAGTATTATTATATTAGTTATGTAAGCTTGGGTACATTAGTTGTAATTGTACCTCTTTGTCTCCTATATATAGGAAGGATACCTTTTCATTTGAATCATCTCAACTTGTCTTGTCATGTGTACTTAGAACATTGTATAAGGAGGTTTCCCCCTTGAAGAGGCTTGATATTCCTCTCTTTTCTTCATTATTAAGGTGTGTATTATTATTTTTGGTTTATTTATGCTCTTTTCATGCTCTTTTGGGGAATTTGTTGCTTAACAATGAATGATTATGCTTATGGAAACTTTAATATTAAAAACCTGTTATATATCTATGGTCATCCATGAATTCATGGGAACATTTCAATGTTCATAACTAACTGTAGGTTCTCATTATTTAGTGCAAATTGTTCCTTTGAGGAACACTCCAATGGAAGAGTTCTTGATGAAAAGGAAGGCATACGGATTTGTTATTGTGCATGCAGTACATATCTTGTATATTAATGACGAGTTGTTAATAAATTATAACTTTCGTAGACCACCAACTGATCATAAAAAATGCCTTGCATTGGTTTTACCTTAGGATGTCCCCTTGGGGTGTAAGAAAAACATCAACGAGTAGTTGTATTTTGGATTTTAAATGGAACCATTGTAAATGTATTGCTTAGTTCGACATTTGTTTTATAAAGTTGTTGGTTGCATGTTTATTATTGGGGAAAAATTTCCATGCTTCTATTAAATGTTTTGTATAATGTTGAACATACTAAATGCATTGTGTTACTAATATTATCAATGTAATGTTCAATTTTTTGCAATAAGGATTTTTATGATGATCGACCTATCTACCATCTATCGTTGCACCCCACTACGATGTCAAACCAAGAGAATGCTATTAAATGAGCAAAGCTCAAAGAAGAAGCATACCAAGCATGGTTGAATCAACTACCTATTCAATTCTCACTATGTCCCAAGTCACCAATTCAAAACCTCTATAGTAAAAATAGTTCTTTGCACGTGGGGAATGAAAGTAATGATATAGAGGTTGGTATGGATGATTTCTTATGGGATAGCTGTTAAAATAAGGACAAAAATTCAGATTGTGTACTTGAACAATCAAGTAACTTTTGTCAAACACTTCACTACACACTGATATTAAACTTGAACAATCAAGAAATTAAATACCATATAACCCATGAAGAAAATTTCAGACTCTGTAAGTTAATATACTGCAAGAAGTGTAATTAGCAACGGAAAAAATGCATTAACAACAAGACGTCAAAATTATTGCAGACACATTAACTCATGGTCAAATGAACCATTTCAAGAGAAATTTCATTAATGAGCAGAGGAACCTAGAAATGTACAGCAGAAGCCATTTCCACCCATTTACTACAATACATAACAGAGAAAATTCTTGAAATCTTAGATAATGTTTCACCTCGAAAAACGTGCTGTAGGAGACTTTGGAAATTGAGCCTTCCAACTTTCCAAAAAATGTCCAACTAACAACAAAAACAACCATAGCATATTTAACTTGAAAAATCATCCCAACATTTCAACAATATAGACCTCACAAACATACAAGAATATGCCTTGGAAAACGTGCCACCCAGTTGCCTCATTTCTTGTGCCACAACTCAAGTGTATGGCCCTCTTTCCTTCAACTGTATAGATTGTCCAAAAATCAGTAGAAATAATTATTGGGAATCATGCCCACTTTGGAAGTTGTGCCCTCCTTGGGAATCGTGCCTCCACCTAAGGATCTGTGCCCCTTTCTTACTGCTACAACACTCTCTCTCTTAGCTTCTTAATCTCTCCCTCTTGAAACTCGTGCCCTACTTCTCCAGTTCTCTTGGAAAGTGTGTGTAACAATGAAGCCTTAAGTGTCTTTTTATTTCCTCATTAGGGTAACTAAAAATGACTCTCCATCTTCAATGGCTGAGATTAAATCCAAGCCACAAGATCTAGGGTGGAGATTAAATCTCAAGATGACTTAAACTCCCTAAGTCATACTATATAAATCTCACTTTTTGAAAAGTCACATTTAACCCTAAATATTTAAAAAGCACACCTTCTAACTTAAAAGTCACTTTTATAAACAAAAAGTACATCTCACTTTTAAATTAAAACATCACCTTCACAAAGTACTTTAATAAAGTCACTTTATGAAATTTATTTAGACTACATTATTCTGGACTTTTACACCCAGGCACCAGGTGCAAAAGTACCGCCTGAGCTATAAAAATCTAACACTCCCTCTTAACGAGGGAGGTACTCACTGCCATCATCATCAGGTCCCGTCCTCAAATCCATCACACTGTTCATAGTAGGATCTCCCTCTAAACCTGGAACCAATGCTACCACCTGAACTGAACTCGAATATGAAGACATCCTCTTAGCATCTACTCTGAACCAAGAGCTCCTAGGAGAATCCAACCTCCAATCCTGAGCTTCGGTCCTCTCACACTAGCTGAGCCTCATGCCGGTACTCAAGAGAGATTCCCTCTCTTCCATCAGAAATCGAGATTGAACCCTTGGCGCCCATGTAGCCTCAGGAGACTCCTTTTCCTCTTTCGACTTTGAATCATAAATCGTGGGCTGTCCTCCTAACTTGTACATCTCACCGAATCGATCACCAATCAACTGTGGCTGGATCAGTTCCGCTCCCTCTGAGTATATAAAAACATTTCTTAGAACTGCCCTCTTTGGAAAAATGTACACATGTCCCCTCCGGAACAATGTCGAACACCCTGCATCCTCCAAGGCTCACATAGAGAGCAAGTTCACACTCAACCCTGAAACAAATAGAACTCCATCCTGCTCAAATATTTCACCCTGTTGAACCTAGAATGTGACTCTCCCAAAGCCACGCACTGAACGTGTTGTTCCTCCTTTACTCTCAACCATCCGGTATGGATCTATCTTAGTAATGCTGTGGAATATATGATACATTCTGGTCATGTGATGGGAGGCTCCACTGTCAATGAACCAACTACTGTTCGACACAAATCCATTGCTGCTACCACTCGATACAAGAGAGAACAACGAGAAATATTTCTCAAACTTTTCTACAAAGTCATCTATCTCTGCAGATGCAACAACAGGCACATCCTCCTCCTCCTCCTCCTCCTCCTCCTCCTCCTCCTCCTCCTTCTTCTTAGGACACTGAGAAGCACAGTGACCAAACTAGGAGCAAGTAAAGCATTTGACTTTGCTCAAGTCCTTCTTGTACTTCTTCTTACTCTTAGCAGAAAGAGGAACATTTTCTTCATCAACACCCTCCTTCTTTCCATTGCCTTCAGATCCTTCTTGGATCTCCTCCTAAGTGAAATCATCCCACAATCTACTCCAATCTGGAAGATGCTCATGACGAACCAAACACTTCACAAAGACTTCCTAGTCCTTGGTGAATCCTTTCAAAGCAATCCTCACCAACTCAGAATCAGAGATGACCTCCCCAATTGTAGCCAACTCATATTTCACTTGTGCCACACGGGTAAGATAGGATACTACACCCTCACCCTTGGCCATATTCGTCACATGCAATTTATCCTTGAGTGCCATCTTTCGGTTCTCATTCTTCGCCTAAAACAAGTTTTTCAGTGTGTCCCACATATCACAAGTTTCCTTCTTCTCAAGCAAGTGTGGGATGAGATGGTCCTTAACACCATCCAGAATAAACCTCTATGCTCTGGCCTCTTTTACTTCATGAATGTCAAGAGCAATAGAGTCAGCAGTGGGAGGAGTTATCACAGTGCTGACATTAACCCACAGTCTGCTTTCTTTAAGTACAACAATCATCCTAAATTTCCATTGCACATAGTTGGAAATGCCATCCAACCAATCCTCATATCTGATACAAACAACCATCTTTTCTTTGCTATTCAAAAGACAAGTAAACCACAAGCTTTCCTTTCTACCCAACACCTACAAATCACTTGTAGATAGTGTACACCTGCCAACAAGCTGTCAAAACCAACAAAATAAACTTTCCAAAACAGCTATATCACTGCTTCCCACTCTACCTTAGAGCCTCAACTCTGATACTATGTTAAAATAAGGGCAAATATTCAGACTGTGTACTTGAACAATCAAGTAAATTTTGTCAAACGCTTCACTGCACACCAATATTAAGCTTGAATAGTCAAGAAATTAAATACCATATAACCTTGGAAGAAAATTCCAGACTCTGTAAGTTAATATACCACAAGAAGTGTAATTAACATCGGAAAAAATGGATGAACAACAGGATGTAAAAATTATTGAAGACACAGTAACTCATGGTCAAATGACCCATTTCAAGAGAAATTTCTTTAATGAGCAGAGGAACCCATAAATGTACAACATAAGTCATTTCCAACCATTTACTACAATACATAACAAAGAAAATTCTTGAAATATGAGATAATGTTTCACCTCGAAAAACATGTTATAGGATACTTTGGAAACTGAGCCTTCCAGCTTTCCAAAAACTATCCAACTAACAGTAAAAAAAAACCAAAACAGATTTAACTTGAAAAATCAGCCAAAAATTTCAATAGTATGGCCCTCACAAACAGACATCAAGATGCCTTGGAAAACATGCCACCCAACTGCCTCGTTTTCTGTGCCACAACTCAACTGTATGTCCCTCTCTCTTAGGTGTATAGACTGTCCAAAAATAGACAGAAATAATTTTTGGGAATTGTGCCCACTTTGGAAGCAGCACCCTCCTTGGGAATCGTGCCTCCACCTAGGGATTTGTGCCCCTTTCTTCCTACTACAACACTCTCTCTCTTAGCTTCTTAATCTCTCCCTCTTGAAACTCGTGCCCTACTTCTCCAGTTCTCTTGGAAAGTGTGTGTAATAATGAAGCCTCAAGTGTCTTTTTATTTCCTTATTAGGGTAACTAAAAATGACTCTCCATCTTCAATGGCTGAGATTAAATCCAAGCCACAAGATCTAGGGTGGAGATTAAATCTCAAGATGACTTAAACTCCCTAAGTCATACTATATAAATCTCACTTTTCGAAAAGTCACATTTAACCCTAAATATTTAAAAAGCACACCTTCTAACTTAAAAGTCACTTTTATAAACAAAAAGTACATCTCACTTTTAAATTAAAACATCACCTTCACAAAGTACTTTAATAAAGTCACTTTATGAAATTTATTCAGACTACATTATTATGGACATTTACACCTACGCACCAGGTGCAAAAGTACCGCTCGAGCTACAAAAAGCTAACAATACCCATGCCATGGAGGGAATGTTGTTACATGTATTCCAACAAAATGAACTAGGGGATGACGTTGATATTGTCGATACCTTCTTCAAAATCTCGAAATTTGCTTCCACCACCCCTCTCTTTAAACATGGGTCAAAGTCTAATCAACTAGGGACAACAATGTTATTGTACAACTTGAAAGCAATGCATGGTATGTCAAACACATGTTTCTCAAAACTTTTGAGGTAACTAACCTTTAAGTCCCCTGATTTTTTAAGGAATCTTGTCACATAATAAACATTAGAAATGGTTGATTTTATGCATGCTTGATGACAATGTACATTTCAATTGCCCAATAATAGCAGGTCATTCAAAGATAAAGTACTTCCAAGTGATAATGTCTTGCTCGATCGCTGTGTAGAGGCAAAGAAAATGCTGAAAATGTTGGGTGTTGAGTTGATATCATACCACGCATGTTTGAATGATTGTATTCTATACAGATACGAATATACACACAATGATATATGTCCAAAATGTGGGCATGGAAAGTACTAGAAATAAAAAAAGGGTAAGGCACATGGTCCTTCCTATAATATATTGAGGCAAATGCCTATAATTATAAGGATTGGAAAGATCTTTGTTGCGAACAATTAGCCACGTTGCAAGGGTGGCATGCCCCGCATTGAAGTGAGCCAAGAGTTATGTGAATACCAATATATTTAATAGCCATGAAGCATATAGAGGATAGATGATTTGATGAATTTAAGGATTAAGTATGGAGACTTCGATTGAGCATAGCCATGGATGGATTTAACTTGTATTACCTCCATAACACCAACTATTTTGTTTGGCCAGTGGTAGTGTTTAATAAAATTATTCCCCCATGGTTTTCCATGAAGAATGAACATCTTATGCTAGCTCTTATAGTCTCTACTAGAAGACAAGTGGAGAGCATGGATGTCTACCTCCAACCATTGATCAATGAATCTAAGTAGTTATGGGAAGGGATGCATGTATCTGATGTATCAATACCCATCCCAATAGGGAGGTCTTTTATGTTGTATGGCATATTTGTTACACCACACATGATTATCTAGGAGTAGGAGTTTTCTCTAGTAAGCATGTTGATTGATTGGTTTATATCTATAACTTTAATGGGCATACTTAATTTGGTGCAACTATATTTTTTGTTGCTAACATGCTCTGTATGCAATAACATTGCATGCCTTGTAACAAAATCGTATCATGGATGTAAATGTTGTGGACCTTCTATAAAGGCTAGTTGGTCCAACCACCTACAAAACCCAGTGTACAACCACTCGAGGGAATTCCTCTGAGAAGACCACCCTTATAAAAGAGTTGAATCTACTTTGAATGGTATACCAAAGAGAACCCGAGAACCTAAAATAATCACATCGACATATTGGATTATGGCACATGACATAGAGAAGGATAAAGAAATCGTAGAATTGTTTGGTTCAAATTGGGAATATATGTTCAATGATATTGAATTTTTTGACACTTATGTTGAGAAAATGCCCATTGGGATGAAAAGGAAATCTATATTTTATGAGCTTCCCTATTGGGAGGATCTTAATATTTCCCATTTACTAGATCCCATGCATATATTCAATAATGTTTAATCTAGATAATTGAAAAAATTGACACATTGGATGTTAGGAGAGATCTTATTTCTTTAAATACTAAAAAGGGACACTAGCCAAGAAAATAAAGTAGAGGAGAGGCTAGTTCCTCTTGGTCTATCGAATTGAGGAAGAAACACTGCAGAGCACTACAAATAGGGTGATCATACAAGGAGTGAGCATTGATGCTTGTGTAAGTCGTGATGGTGTTTTTAGTTACCCTTTTAAAAGTAACTAAATAGATTGCACATTATATTATCAATTCGGAGTTTGAAACTTCTTATGAGTTATCATGCAATGTATATGCAGTCTACAATTTCTTTTTTGGCATTGGTTAACATTTCATGAGTGTAGTAAAGTAAGAAGAAATTCAACAAAGGATAAAATCTAAGTTATCTGCCATGTTAAAGAGTTAACCAGAGGCTATGTATCTTTTTGAATGAAAGAAACCATAACAATTTCAAATGCTCAATCAACATAAATACATGAATAATAAATCAACAAGCTGAACACACAAAAACTATAAATTGCGAATACACCTACTATTATAAATCGATCTAAACTAAAAAAGTCAACATTTGTTCTAAGGAGTGGGCCCTGCCTCCCTAAAGCAAAGTGTTGTAAGATGATTTCAAGAACTATAGATTAGCTTGCTCAATGCATACACAAATTTCAGATTGCAAAACCAACTTCCTTATTAATAACTTCAACACAAAACATTATAAGATAGCCGATATGGAAAACATTGCACAAGTGCACTCTTCCACTTGGTGAGGGGCTAAGCCTTGTAGGTTGCTGCAAGGCTTCGGTCCTTGGAGCCCCTTTTTGGTGGTTGGTATTCCTCCAAGTGATTTTGCAAGGGATTGTTGGTGTAGTTCACATCCAAACATAAAAATATTGATGAAAATAAAATGAAAGAGATGGGGGAAAGATGCAAAATCCAACAACAACCAAAGGTATGCTAAACCACTCTTGTATTTCCCAATGGAATAGATGTACAACACCTAGGAGGTAAGGCTTCAATGGAAGCCAACAGTCTCCCTTAGGAAGGCCTTTCTTCTCCAAACTAAATGCTAAGTAGATGGAAGAACAATGGAGAGAAACACTTGCCCCTTGATGGTAGGTGGCAAGCAAGCTTGGGAATGTTCACAATGGTAGGAAATGGTGGGCCATGAGGAAGCTCCAACTCAAATCCAACATCATAAAATTGCTCTAATTTTTCTCTGCAAAATGCTTGCCAATGTCTTTCTTTTATATGCCAAGATGTGGCCAACAAACAACTAGATCCAAATGTGAACTGTCATCCTTCATGAACTAGTTCCGAGGTACACAAGGGGGGCTGATTAATGCCACCAAGTATGTGAGGAGCCGAATTGGGATCCTTGGGGAGGATTGAGTCTTCAATGTGCTGTTGGGTGTAAGTTGTCCTTCCATTTTGACAGTAGCAAGACTATCAAAAGAAAAGCCACATGGGTGTAGCGCAGGCATTTTTATGATAACCTGCGATATAGCGCAGGTTAACTATGTAATACTCGCGCGATCCTTTGTTTTTACTGTTTCTTGGCACTTATGGAATCATACTGTACTTTGGATCTATTGGGGATTCATATGGTGAAATGCATTCTTTATGTTGATCATGCCTTACTGGATGAATCACCCAAATGTCGCATGTGTGCGATTTTTAGGCGTTAACAGATGCCCCCTGATGTATGAGGTTCGGAAGGTACTGTAGAGGTGACAATGCATCATGTTTCTTGTTGTTTCTCTCCTATTTTGCAGGATGAAGTATGTGTGGAAAACATAAAGTCTCCCATGGGGGAAGAGTGCTGGTGACGACTGTTGGAGCTATAATAAAGAATAGTTTTTATACAAACGAGGCGGGCATACCCATGCTCGTGAAATGCTGTCAAAGTGATTATAATGAGAGAGGACAAAGGTGTCAACTCTACTATACCGCTGGGACATGGATAAAGGCGGCTTCGATCCATGTTAGAGTAAATGCCCCTGAAACTACTGCAAAATATTGAAGAAGGGGGACTGTTGGTGACCATGATAAACCCACTGTGGTGAGGAACCAAACTTGTTATGTAAATCTGCCGGAGGGTTGTATTGTACCAAATAGATTGCTATCATGATTTCCAAATGTGAACACTACTACCTTCAAAAGTACATCTACCCTTGATGCGATGATTTGTTGGCATCGAGCATAGGGGAAACCACCTCGTTAGGGAGCACTAATGACTCTCCCTACTAAGTTAGAGGTGATCCCTTATAGCGATTGAAAGGGATCTCAAGGTACAACTGCAACTACTGCAACTCTTAGAATATAATGTATTGACGACGATGAGAGTTGAAGTACCTGATAGGATGAAAGTCCTACCCTGAAAACTGGGATCATGTTGTAAGTAAATGATGGATGGACAAACCTGACACAAGGCTAGTTGATAAGAGTGGGGCTCATAACTTCCTTTGATCGATGTAACCATGGGTGAGCCGGGGCGTAAAGCCTTATCTTTGAGGATGGTGCAGGTTGAAACAGATGGAGACAAATTGCAAATGAAAGGGGTTTTGATGGAGATGCAAAACGCGGGGTAATGTCGACTGACAAAACAAATACTACTAAACATAGGGAGACTCAAATACATCGATCAAAGGTGACCGTGGGTTGCTGCCAAAGTAATATGGTGTACCCGTAATGTGAGGTGATGCGGGAATTGTTCATACATAAAGAATGTTGGTGGGGTCCCCACAATTTTGTTCATGATGGGGGACCGATTTGATGATGGGAAGAGTCCCCACGGTTTTGAGTGGATTGTGGGACACTTTCTAATGATGAAGTGAGGGCCAATTTGCATACACAAAGATGGTTTCCCCATGAAACGATGTTATGCAGTATATACTTGCGGGATAACTGAATATAACTGGTTGTTTCTGAGGGTGGGGGCCCCATAGGTGTCGTTGCGGGGGTGATGATACGCAGGAGATGACGAAGGGTAAAGTGCTCATGGAGATATGAGGGGGATTTGTGACTCATTCTTGTAACATGTGCCAAAGAATCTGATGAGTGTTTACTTGGTGGAGTAAATAACCAAATGCAAAAATGATACCCAAAGGGAGGGTATTTTCAAGTTTGGTCAGATTTGTCGGACTTGTGGGGTGTCGACATCATGGGTGTCAATTGATGATGGGGATGGAAATGTATTGATGTATTTGTAACTTCAGAATGTATTTCACTTGTATATTTTATATTGTACTCATGTGTCATTGTACTTCCGACGGAGAGGTTTCATTTCTCCGATCGGGAAGGTTATCATTGTACTAGAGTGGGTTATTAGACTCCCCTAGTGGGGTTGGCCTAGAGTTAGGGTATAATGGGTTATTAGACTCTCCTAGGAGAAGTCGGCCCAGTTAGGGAAAAAGGCAAGTGAAGTAAAGTATAAATAGAGAGCGTGACTCTCATTCTATTCATTCACTCACTCACTCATTCGTACAAGTGAGAGAGAGACAAGTTTGCACAAGTGGAGGAGGAGGAAGCTGCTGGAGACCATCTACCTATTTTGGGGTTTTGTATTATTTCTCATTCTATCTTTGAGGAAGTTGCGGGGTTTCCTCCTTTATGGTTTCCCCGGTGAAATGCTTTGTGTCTATTGCCTCTTGTGTTTGATTTGCTGTGCATGTTGTTCTCTCAGATAAGATCCTAGATCACATTCAATTAAATTGTGAAAAACTAACATGGTATCAGAGCTAACCTGATAAGAAGACATTGTGCAGTTGCGGAAGCTAGGGATTCTTAATTTTTGGGTCTCTTTCCACAGATCATCAGGAGCAGGAGGCTAGGCTAACTCTCCTAAGGAAGGTGCATCTTTTGGTCGAAACAGATTTTGATTATGAGCATTTTCAGTTTTTGGCCCGTCACTACTACAGGAAATTAGGGCTTTTGACAGATGAGGAATTTTGGAGTTCTCTCAACATAGGATTGCTCTCCTTAGCAAATCGAAATTTAGAGACCAAGATCGAACTTTGGTTGGGTGAACCTCCGGGAAAGTCAAACCCTAGTTTGGTTTTTGGACCAGAAAAACCAGAAAACCAGAATTTGACAGAAGTTGCAGATCCGAAATTCGCAAGTCACTTTTGAGGGGTCAATTTTTGGATTTTTCAAAATTTGAGCACACTAGCTTGCTCGCCTCAATCAATTGCATCTCTCTGTCTAGACAAAAGTTTGAAATTCCAAGTTTGGATTTTTAGGGTTTCTCTGTCAAACCCTAGTCAGCTCTAGATCTAGTTTCAACAAATCAAAGTGGTAAGACCTATAAACTTTTCTATTTCCATTTGAGTTTCTCATTAAGATGTCTCACCACACCAAGCTTGAGGATAGGCTTGAAGGAGCTGATAACTTTCGAGCATGGAAGTATAGGATTGGGTTAATCCTAGAAGAAAATGAATTGGACACCTACATAAGTGAAGAGGTTCCAGTTCCAGAGGGAGATCAGGCTAAGGCCTTACATAAGAAGAACTTGATCAAGGCCAAGAGGATCATTGCAGATTCTATCAAGGACCATCTCATACCACATGTGTAATCTCTAAAGACACCCAAGGAGATGTTTGATTCCTTGACGAAGCTATTTGAAGGAAAGAATATAAATCAAAAGATGACATTGCGGAACCAATTGAAGAATGTAAAGATTCAAAATGCAGAGACCATGCAATCCTATTTTTCAAGGGTCTCTCAGATAAAGGAACAAATTGAAGCTGTTATTGAAGACATAGAGAATGGATAAATTGTGATGACCACCTTGAATGGTCTCCCTAGGTCATGGGATTCATTTATTCAAGGAATTTGTGCCAGGAAGAAGCTCATCACATTCAGTAGGCTGTGGGAGGAATGCTCACAGCAGGAAGCTCGAATTATAGCTCGAGAAGAAAAGATGGGTAATGAAGACCAGGCTCTCACAGCACACACCAGAAAGAACAATAACAAGAGGGAACATCCTCATCACAAGAAGGGTAAACACCTCCACTAGAATCGGAGGGAAAACTTTGGAGGATCTATTAGAAATATCTCTCACATTTGATGTTATACTTGTGATGAGAAGGGACACTATTCCTTATATTGTCCTAGGAACAAAAGAAGCTCCCACAAGAATAAGAACAACAAGAAAATACATAATGCTCACATTGCAGAGGATGGTGAAACTCCCAGGAAGAGGGCGAGAGAAGAAAGTGAATATTCTTCAAGCAATGAAGAGTATGTTTTGATTTCTGCCCTCATAGGAACTGTTACACATGGTAGCAATGATTGGCGTATAGATAGTGGGGCTTCCAAGCATATGATGGGATTCAAGGAATCCTTTATGAACCTATCTGAACACGATTCACCCCACAAAGTGAAACTTGGGGATGACTACTAGTATCCTATAAAAGGAAGTGGTGAAGCCTCTTTTAAGCTAGACTCTAGGAACTTTATGAAGATGAAAGAAGTTCTATTTGTACCAGGACTAAAGAAGAAACTTCTCTCCATATCTGCATTGGATGCAAAAGGCATGAGGGTTGCATTTGTAGATGATGCAGTAGTGATTGGAGAGTAAGAGGGAGGATTATACAAACTGAAGGGCCAACCAGAACAAGCCTTGGCCCATGAATCCATGGAGCCAATTGAACTATGGCATAGAAGGCTTGCACATGTGCACTATAGAGCACTATCTCTTGCAAGCAAAGTTGTTGAAGGTCTTCCAGAAATCCAGGAAAAGCATGGAGGCATTTGCAAAGGATGTGCGAAAGGAAAGAACACAAAGAAAACATTTCCAAGTAGCAAGAGCAAGGCAAAAGGAATCTTGGAAATCATCCACTCCGATGTATGCGGTCTGATGTCATCCAGTTCATTGAGTGGGTATGTATATTATGTTTCTTTCATTGATGATTTTTCTAGGAAGACATGGATATATTTATTGAAGGGCAAAGATGAAGTATTCAGTAAGTTCAAGGAATTCAAAGCCTTGATCGAGAACCACATAGAGAAAAGAATCAAGACTTTTTGTTCAGACAATGGTGGAGAGTTCACATTAGAAGACTTCAAGAAATTATGCAGAGATTCAGGGATTAAGAGGGAGTTGACCACTCCATATAATCCACAACAGAATGGAGTTGCAAAAAGGAAGAATAGACCAATTATGGAAGCAGCAAGGGTGATGCTTCATGACCAGTATCTTCCTATGCACCTATGGGAAGAAGCTGCTAGGACAACTGTGTATGTACAGAATCGTACTCCACATAGAGTACTTGACAACAAGACACCAGAAGAAGCCTTCTCCGGCGAGAAACCAGAAGTCAGCCATCTCAGAATATTTGGTTGCCCAGTGTACATACACATTCCGAAAGAAAAGAGGATGAATTAGATCCTTCAAGAAAGAAGGGTATATTTGTGGGATATAGTGAAAACTCGAAGGCTTACAGAATATATTTCCCAGGATTCAAGAAGATCGACATCAGCATGGATGTAACATTTGATGAAGACTCAGCATACAACAAATCTAGAAAGCTACCCGTTGAAGACATTGAAGAACCATAAGAACCCAAGATCTGATATACAACAATGAATGAAGTAAATCCAAAAGAAGACCGTGAGATAGAAGATTCACAGGACCCTATAGATCCACCCTGTGAGAAGAATTCCTACAAGAGGAAACCAGCATGGCTACGAGAAGTAATTCAAGATGCAAAAAGATATGGCACTTCGAAAGGGATGCATAAAGAAAGCAAGAGACCGAGGCCATACACTAGTTATGTAGCCCTGCTATGTAGCAGTCCCGCGTGGCACTGAGTACAGCCGAAGCAGAGTATGTCGCATCTTGTTCGACTAGTTGTGAGGCAGTATCGCTAAGAAAGCTACTGTCTGATTTGTTTGATCTCCAGTTGGATGTGACTTGTATATATTGCGACAACTAGAGTTGTGTGAATTTGTCTGAGAACCCAATGTTCCATGACAAGTTGAAGCATATCGAGATCAAGTATCACTATATCAGGGATATGGTGCAGAGAGGAGCAGTGAATCTCCAGTATGTTGCGATGAAAGAGCAGATAACCGATGTATTGACCAAGCCACTGGCCAGAGTGAAGTTTGAATACTTCAGAGAGAATCTTGGTGTAATTCAGATCGAGGTTCCTTCCAAGGGGAAGTGATGAGTCTGGAAGAAGCAGATGCACATGGGATTTTCTGACATGGTGGTAGATGTGTTCTCCCATGGTGTAGATGTAAGGGTTGAATCCATTTTTCACATGGTAGTAGATGTGTTCTCCCATGGTGAACAAGTAAGGGCCAGAGCCTTCCCCGAATGGTGGTAGATGTGTTCTCCCATGTTGGGTGGTGTAAGTACTGTGTGATGTGAATCTGGGCTGTGCTTCGTTGACAATGAGATGATCTGAAGATGATGGGGTGGCAATAGGGTACACAGGTTTTGTAAGTGGCATATAATCAATTCTGGGATGCTCCTTTAGGTTTTGCAGTGGCATATAATCAGTCCTAGGATATCTTGCAGGTTTTGCAAGTGGCATATAATCAGTCCTGGGATGCTCCTTTAGGTTTTGCAGTAGCATATAATCAGTTCTGGGAGATCTTGCAGGTTTTGTAGAGGCATATAATAAGTCCTGAGATGTACCTGCTTGATGGCTTGCTCGCAGAGATGATGAAGACCTACATGGAGGCTAGGCCTACATCTAGCATGAAAAAGGGCTGGCTCTGTAGAACTTCCTATGACGAGTGGATTGGAGATTGATGGTCAAGATAGCAGTAGTAGTGACGATGATGAACCAACTTCGATAATTATCTAGTGACGAAGAATTGTGCCGATGAACTGTGTCAAGAGAATACCTTCCTAGTTAAGAGGGAGTGTTGATGTATTTGAAATTTAGAATGTATTTCACTTGTATATTTTATATTGTACTCATGTGTCATTGTACTTCAGACGGAGAGGTTTCATTCCTCCGATCAGGAAGGTTATCATTGTACTATAGTGGGTTATTAGACTACCCTAGTGGGGTCGGCCCAAATTTAGGGTATAATGGGTTATTAGACTCTCCTAGGAGAAGTTGGCCCAGTTAGGGAAAAAGGAAAGTGAAGTAAAGTATAAATAGAGAGTGCGACTCTCTCATTCTATTCATTCACTCACTCACTCATTCGTACAAGTGAGAGAGAGACAAGTTCGCACAAGTGGAGGAGGAGGAAGTTGCTGGAGACCATCTACCTTTTTTGGGGTTTTGTATTATTGCTCATTCTATTTCTGAAGAAGTTACGGGGTTTTCTCCTTTATGGTTTCCCCAGTGAAATGATTTGTGTCTATTGTCTCTTGTGTTTGATTTGCTGTGCATGTTGGTTTCTCAGATAAGATCCTAGATCACATTGAATTAAATTGTGAAAAACTAACAAAATGGTGCACACACCCATGGTGGAAGATGCTATTCATGGAAATGATGTTGATTGCACATCAAGGCCATGAATGGGGACCCTATGGTTATCAGCGGGAATACTGGGATATGCATTGTAAACAGAGGGAAAATAGTGTCTATATGCTAGTTTCGAAATGATACCTATGGTAGGGTGCGTGACCTCTATTTTTAAATAATAAGAGGCTCCATAATGTCCTAATCGTAGTCCTACACATACGACGCACATTCCAAAGTGTAGTAAAGACATAACCAAGGTATTCACAATGCAAAAATCGCATAACCAAAACATCGCGTACATGTTTGGTGCTTGGATATGAAAATAGTGTTTCGATGACTTTGATTGGAATTCAGATTGGTTGGTTCCATGTCGAAGATCTCAAAGTGTTGGTCGTCGTGGTGCGAACGGTTTTGGAAATAGATTTACGATTTGTACGTGCAATTCGTTGGAAGTTTGGGTCAAATGAGTATAAAAGCAGGGTGGGGCCCACTTTTCTAAATCATTTGTACTTTGTTCCACCGACCTTCTAGAGTGCATTTCGAGCCTTTTTGGGAGATCCGTGGCACTTTTCACTAGTTCGCGAGTTCTAAGTAAGCCTAAACCTAGTCCCTTTTTAATTTATCCGTTAGACTGAGGATGAGGGGTCCCGTAGGTGGCCTGGGGTCCTTTTTGTGTTTTTTGGGTTACCGTTCGAGATTTTGAGAAAATCCCGCTCGGTAGCGCGAGATTTCAGGAAAATATCGCGCTGTCCTAGCGCATGATTTTCTGAAAATCGCATGCGCTGTCGCGTGCTCATGAGCATGGAAAAAATGTACTGTACCGTGTGTAATGCAGGATGTATACGCTTCGGACGAGCGCTGGTCGTAGCGTGACTGTTCCTCGAATAATCACGCTACTCACGTGACCGAACCATATATCTCCCGCGCGCTGGTCCCGCATGGCCGAATAGAGTTTCAGCATGCTACGCATGGGTATGTTGTAAAGAGTCACACTATGTGGAGACCTTCTTAGAAAAGGCCGCACTAATGATTTTTATATAGCTAATGGGTGATCATTTCCAGGTGGAGGCGGTTTCTTATCAGTGATGGCGTGCATTCGAGATGTTGAGTGGAGGGAGAGAGAGTTTGATGACCTTCGAGTGGTTGTGTAGGTCGACCAGGCTGTGACTAAGGCTTTATGAGATGTTGGCCTCTTGAAGTTTTTCAAGAGCCCTCTGATGTAGTCGTTCGACTACCTCCTGTGGCAGTTACTGGACATGTGGGACCCTGGCCGCAGAGTGTTCCATGTGGGTGGTGAGGACCTGAGTATCACTACTCAAGGTATATATTTTTCGATGGGGTTGAATCCCTGAGGGGTGAAGGAGCCTCTCCCTCCACTGTTGGTGGGGGAGACGATCCACACCTTAGTGGATCAATATTGTGGTCGTGACCGGAGTTCTATGAACTTGAGTGGTGTGCTGGTGAGCCATCTGAGGGCTCTACCGATGGAGGATGTGGAGACAGTCGTGTTGGTTGTGGAGCATGATCTTCCTGATTCAGAGATGTTGTTATTTCAGCCGTGTTTGTACCACGGTTTTATATGATATGCAGGTGGACTATACACTCACCCCAGCGGGGAGGCATCGCCCCCGAAATAAATTTTTTGGGTTATTTTCTTGGCCAACAGATTACGGGCCCATGGTTTTGGGTATCCCATGGTAATTCCTCTTTAAAAGGAAGACATTGTAATACAGCTGTGTAATGTATTGTAGCATTGTAAAGATCTCTGATTGTGTAAGAGAGACTATGAGAGAGTGAAGAGGAAGTTGCAGCGGATGTGCTACAGGTTGTATCCCTTCATTTGCTAGACGATATAATAATAAGGACTGGAAATTTCTGTGTGGACGTAGCCCATCTTGGGTGAACCGCGTTATATTGGTGTCTCTCTTGTAATGTGTTTTATATTTGCATATTGTTTATTGTTATTGATTTGTGATCCTATTTTCTAACAAGCCATTGTACGTGTGTTGGGGGTCGTGTCTCCCTACCGAATTACAGGAGTCCAGCTCCAACTGGTGGAGAGGGTGATGGTTAGGAAGCCTATGGCATGGGGTTCGTTGATGCTGTAGGCCATGATGCAACAGATGTCAGATTTGTGACGGGGTGTGAGGCGACGCACCTTTTGCTATGGTAGCGTATTATGCTCATACTTCTTCGAGCGCTATCCGTCTTTGAGGTCACAGGTCGTGGTGCAATAGAGGGGTCCACAGGAGTCGCAGATGGCGTTCTAGGGGCGTATTATGCCCCGTGCTGGTAGTGGGCCCGTGGGGGCCTTTTTTACCCCGCAGGTGCTGGATGTATGGGAGGATTGCATAGGTCAGCCCAAGAGGTATCCTTGGAGTGGGAAGGACTACCGAGGCGATCCGGAGCTGCCCGTTCCTGCTGATGGATTTGGCACTACTGGTATGTTTTTTATGGTTTTGTAATGTTTGAATATATACTTGTACATATTGTTTATTTATGCACATTTGATGATGTATATGTTTATCAGGTACTGATGGTGGTTTTCTCTTTTGATGCAGATGTTGGTCCCGTGAGACCCCCTCGGAGGTTGATACCGAGGAGGGATCAGCCTGCTGGTGGAGCTGGGGCTGCCATTGGAGGAGTAGGTGCTACTGAGGGTGGTGCTATTGGAGCAAGAGGAGCTAGAGTTGGAGGAGCTGCAACAGGTGGGGAAATTGTTGGGGACCAAATGGCGGTTTTTGTAGCCAACTTGGACAGGAGGTTAGGCGGGCTAACAGCTGGGGTTGATGAGCGAGACTGGGCCAAACTCAAGGATGATGAGGTGGCCTTGACACTTCATCTTCCAGTAGAGTGTGGGCCATCCTGGAAAAAGATCTTGCGATAGGTCACAGATGCTTGCCATGTGGCATAGGAGGTGCAGGGAGGAGCGCCCCCTCCTCCATGACAGAGGCCATGACAGGGACCAGAGCCAACATGCGGGGAGGCTGTGCACCCATTGGCTATTTTGGGACCCCAAGATACACTAGCTGGCGGGGCAGCTTGATTTTGTATAGGTATATGAGCCTCATTTTGTAGATATACATATTTTTTTGATGGGCCTATGGGAGACGGTTTTTTGATGTATCCCTCATAAGGCTACCTATGTATATGACACACATTTTTATGAGATGTATATATATACCATTTTTGTGGCACATGATGTACGCATCTCTTGATGTATGTGATGTATGCATAGTTTGCTTTTTGTTCCCTATATGTTGATGTGATGCATATGTAGTAAGTGATACTAACATATTTTTTTTGCGCATGTGTCATCGACTTTTAGGACTTGTGATGATGAAATACATGTATGTGTAGTTGTAGGTGAGACACAGAGATATATTTGTGTATGATTTATATGCATGGTTATGCGACTTGGTGTTGTACTATATGCCAATTCAATACCTCATTGGCGATGAATGCATTGGTGTTTCTCGGTATATGTGTGAAAGTTATGGTTTCAAAATGTCAAATGAGAAGGCGCACGCGTAGAAACTTTCAGAAGAGGAGTGAGTTGCATACCTAGAATATATTATTCAATTGTGATATGACAAGTTGGGAGTTGAAGTGTACTTGCAAATGGTGAATGCCTAAGTGTATGGCGTCGCTCAAGAGACCTACTATGGCATCGTACTCTGCTTGGTTGTTTGTTAGTGTCCCCAAGCATACTCCACTGGTGTGGTGAAGTGTATGGGAGGGGGAATATATAACCCAGGCAGCGGATGTAAGATGTTTGGACCATTGAATGGCACCATCTACATAACCGATGTAGATGTCCGTTGAGGAGGTCATATGCATTTGAGGAAGAGAGGTATTTTACTTTCTTAAGTTGAGATAGTGTGAAATGAAAGTAAATATTTTGGCACAAAATAAGAATATCAACGGTTGGTGTCAGGTGTATTGTTTGTGCCTTGGGGGGTACAAACCCCCTGTTTTGGTTGTTAATTTTTTTGGAATGCTTCTAGGTGGTTTGCGTCTTTGTCGGAAGATGAGGAATCACTACAAGTGAGAACACCGGCTAAAGGAGATTCAACATTGATGGTGTATGGGAAGGCCGGTACGACTTCCTCGATTGGTGATGCTTGCGGGGTTACATAAGGTGTTTTTAATTGATCTCGCATTATCATCAATTCAAGATGAGTTTGTCATTCAATGCGCAAAATGGGGTAGTGAAAGGAGTAACAGGTGGTCTCTCCACAAGACCAGCAAGTTCTTGGTACATGTGGACATAAGCGTTCTTGGTCTTCTTGAGTGTTGATTTGATCCATTATGCATGCGATGGCGCTAGGAGGGAGTATATGGGTGGAGTTCCCACATGATGAGCATTCATTATGTGATGGCGTGGTTGTAAGTTTAGCTGGGTCTTGTGACATTAAAGGCTCTACCACATTTTTTGCAGTTGGTGCAACTTCTATGGGAGGGGTGATTGATGGTGCCGCCGATGTGGTGATCACATTAATGGATGCTACTTCCTAGTTTAAGAAGGGGGGTTCCTTAATTGTTACTTGAGTGAGATGGACTATTGCCAACGCCTCTCAATATCGAGGGAGTTCGGGGCAATGGTGCATATAGTGCCCATGCTAAGCACAAATGGAACATGCGTGATTCGTACGCAATGTTTTGGACTTAGATGTGGGTGAGGAAGGGGTGACCCCTTTCACCGTTGGTGGAGCGTGGGTAATGCTAACGGGAGTGTTAAGCATATTTTGTAGCTCCGGTAGAGTGGGACATAGATTGGTTGTGTGGCCTTGCTGCCTGAAAAGAGAACACGGTGTTGTGACCCTTTGGGTCAGAGTGTTGAACATAAATGGGGCTTTTAACTCTTGATGGTTGACCCCACCTGCTTTAGGATTCGCGGTTTCTACTAAATTAGATGTCTGGTTTGGTAATAGGGGAACTTTCAACTTTGGTTGTTTGGTGCCCCCATTGGCGGTCTTAGCGACGACCAACTGTGGGGTAGTTGTGGATGTCATAGATTGGGCTATCGCAATTGGGCGTGCTACTGGCATTGCAACTGTACTAGCCGAAACAAGGATAAACTCATAATGGGCGACTGGTTTAGAAGCCATCTCTAGGTATGGTGGTGTTAGGTACCATACTGGTATTCCGAAAGTTTTCCCAATTAGAGTTAGCTGAGCCATAACCGATGTACCTTGTACACCTATACGGGGATACAAGAATGGGATTTGGAAAATTGGTGGTACCGATGGACTCAACATTTGTTCAATTGCATGGCTCAGTGGTGGAGGTGATGACGTGTAACATCCCGTAAAAATCACAAAATTTAAATTTTTTTCTACGTGACATTTATTACTTATTTACTGTATGCGGAAATAGAACAATGCATAAAAGCTTAGCTCGCTGTACTTAAACGCCAACTGGTTTATAAATAAATAAATTGCGACTAAAAGAGTTCTGATTATGTTTCGTTGTTTTTCCTATTCAGCTTTACTGTTGCAAACTTCTATTGTTGTTGTTTATAAATGCTGAAAGAACTGCTTGGACTAATGTGCTTATGTTGATTGATGAAGGGGTCCTTCGGACACCCCGAGGCTTACTTAGCATTCTTGCTAAAGCATGTGATTTCGTACTTGTGGCAGCTTACAGGTAAGAGTTTAAATTGCGACAAGTGACCAACAGTTTTTCAATAGTTTTCTTTTGTCATTTAATTGAAGAGATGAAGACCTTTGGGCATTCTATCAGTGAGAACCTTGGTTTGAAACTTTAAAGGTGTTTAAGTTTAAGATATCTGAAAATGACTATTGATACTAAATAGTACATCTCCTATTGTATGAATTGTACTCTTGTATTTGAATCATGAGAAGGTCTATAACAAAATGTGGCTTGTTTTGTACTCAGAAATAACTATGGTTTTCATTTGATTTTCCTGTTATGCTCTACATGAATGATTATCTTTTCTCCCCAAGCAATTTTCGTAAAAACTCTATAATTTAGTTTGAATTATGTTGTTATAATCTATTTGCAAGCAAGGAACGCATTATCAACGATATCTCTATGTAATATGCAATGTGTGAATTCTCTTGGAAATTGCAATGTATTTGAGATATTAACCAATCATGATATAAATTATCTTTATATAATAAGGGTGAGTGCATTATCGTGACTCACTTCGATACTATGTAATCCTTGGTAATTTCTATTATGCCTTGTGTGTACTTATGTAACCCTAGGTGGCCTTTGCAACCTACTTGAATATGCAACAGATACAAGTTTTTACAAACTATATACAAACTATATACAAACATTATGCATATAATGCAAGGTGTTGAAATACTAACCAAATATTATATATACAATGACTATATAATATTTGTGTGTGTGTGTAACTTTGTGGCTTTAATTATAGCCCTGGTGAGAAACTATAGTGGGTTATGTGCATTTTACGTGACCTATGTAATACTTATGCCTTGCTGGTGAATTTCCATCCAACCATTAACTAAATGTTACAAGGGTGATATGTCCTGACCTTACCATAATCGTAACCATATTGTAATAACCCTATGATGTGAACGTTATTGTGCATTACAGGTTGGAGGAGGTAAATGTTTCCTGTGCATTGAATGCACACAACTGACAAGAATAGTGGAAGTCCATCGTGGATAGCACATAAGCTTGGGTCACGTGATAGTTTCAAGGTGTAACCACCGAATGATGAGTTGTAGAGTTGACAAGGGTTATGTGTTTCCAAGCTAGCTCCTTCGTGGTTGTGGCAATGATGTTTCAATTAATGTGATAGACAGTTTGTAATTTCATAAACCCCACCAGTGATCTCCACCATCGATCTTGCGAGGGTTTCAACGCGTTGGTTAAACCATACCCTTGCTGAATTCGATGAGTTATTGTGTCTTTTGTTACTTGGTAGTGGAAGCTTTGCATGGCCGACAGGCTGAGGGATTATAGCTTGGTTATTCTGCCTGTGGAGGTGTAGTCCGTGCGTCTTGAACTCATAACCTCTGTATTTTATAGAGCCGAGCTCTCTCTAGTTTGTACAGTGTTGAATGTTTCGATTATTAGTCTTAGAATTTGTCTTTGGGCGGATTCGATACCCGACTTTTTGAGGGTTTGTTTAGTTTGATACTGGGTTTATAATGAATGGCCAGAGGACCTCGCCTAAGTTGCTACCTCTCTCGGCACTGTTTCACTGTGTCAAAATAATTTATGGTTTAGTGTTGGCTCTAGCTTCACCGGCATTCGACGATATCAGGTTTTGGTTGCAGCTGCACCAGGCTTGGCGTTTAATGCTGCTACGGCTTTCAAATAAAAAGGTAATGTGTTCGAAAATCCTCCTGTAGCTTTCACATTCGGTATTTAACACAGTAGTTAATTTTTTGTTTATTCTGAGTCTTGTTTCTTTGATAAAATAATTGTTTGACCGCAACATTGATGTGGTTGTTACAGGGAAACGATTCGTTGGTATTCTCTTGTTTGGCGTCATAGGTTGGCTACAGCTATACCAACCAGTAAGCCTCGGCGGTTGCCTTGAAAACTCTGTGTGGAAGATGATGGCCGACTGTTTAATGTTCTTTCTATTGTGTTTATAACTCAGAGAGTTATGTACATAGGGTTTGCAAATTTTCTTTTTAAAGTATGGGGAGGATAGTACCTCGACCCACAGGCAAATGCCGTAAAGATTGTGAAATGTAATTTCTGTTGGTTAAGTTTCGAGCTCTGATGATTTTGTCAATGAGAAGAATGTTTTACAAACTTATGTTGCTAAAGTTGTAATACTTCGTCGTTTTGGACTTGGTCTGTGATCAAAACCTGTAGCTCATCTATAATATGAAAGTGAACTAATTTTCTTTTGGCAGACTTCTGCGTTTATGTAAAAATGTTAAACAATGGGTGAATGTTTATGAATGAAGAACAACTGTTTGTTTGCTAAAAACAATGGGTAGATGAAAACATCTATGGGAGGCTTGTAGCCTATACGTATCTTGTCTGTTTGTAAACATAATACTGGGTTTAGGGTTTGATGAGTAAAGTTATAGATGAGAAGTGTGACTTAACTTGATCATCGTCATGAAATCGAGTCTTCAACTCTGTCGAGCTATGAATTTAATGAAATGCTAATCTATGTTTTAATGTTATGACTATAGTCACATGGTTTGCCAAGCGTTTGAAATGTATAAACTGATATTACTATTTTATAAAACATGATGCTACCCCCATCGTTTTAAATGATTGTTGAAAGTAGTTGCTTGCTTCGACTCTGCTCTTGATATGTTCTCGGCAATAGAACTTGCCTTTCTGGGTACTCCTGTTGGATTTGGTTTGTCTACTGTTAAAGTGTTGAGGTTAAATCTCTATTCTGTTTTCAATGTAATAATACTTTTAACTTGTTTAAAATGGAAATGTTGACTATAAACTTGTAGTCGATAACACTGTTTTAGGGTTATAGCATAAAACATTAAATGTTTTGATTTCTACTGTGTAGTTTATTGTATAAAACAATGTATGAATGTGAGCATGAAATAAATGGAAATACTTGATGTCTGTAGAAGAATATCATTCTGCTATATTTTGAAAGTAAATCTTTATTTATCCTAGTATAAACAAGAACATTTTAACTGCTGAGTATGGATAAAAATTCCTATACTGTTAGAACAGAAATATAATTATTTTGAAAACAGAGATATTTATAAACAGAAATATTAGATATAAATTATGAATACAACTAGCTAAAAATAGTTAATAATAAGGGTACTGTAATGTAAATGCAGGAATTAAACAGAAAGTAGAAACTTGAGAAATTTATAATAATTTAATCTTCTCATTCACTTGGCTATTTGCTTATCTTGTTCTATTCTACTTAATCTGTCTCTGTACTAGAGTACGATGCTGTTCCTTTTTGCATGGGGAAAAATGCAGAGGCTAATTTATTCAATTATTTCGATGTATACATAATCATTAAAATATTAAGTAAAACTGAAATAATTTTTTTATGAAATAAAAAATAAAAACTTAGTAGATGACAGAACTTTAAAATACACAGAAATAGATAACAGAACTTGTAAATAAAAATAGATAAGACAATAGAACCTGCAAAAGATGATAGGCCGACAAACACCCAAGGAGGCCTGTTCCTCCCAACCTGCTCCAGAAGAAGCAGCTCAACTACTGAATTCTAATGAACCCCCGAGCCTGATTACTGATCCAATAAGTGGGTGGAATCTGTGTAGAAGCAAGGCACTCAAAAATACCTTCTCCACTCGGTATCAACCTCCTGAAAAATGCCTTCTCCACTCAGCATCAACCTCCTGAACTCAATAAGAGTTTGGTAGATTCACAACATGATCAACAACAACATATCCCCTCATCAAATCTCTTGGGTGCAAACACAGCAAAACCCCAAGGTAAATTTCCTCGTCAGGAAAAGTGATGAACCTCAGTTCAATATTTGATGGCTATTATATAGACTGCCTAGATCTTTTAGTGGTCAGTTTGGAATAAATGAGCCTCAAGCTCTAGTCCCATCTTTCAGGGCACTATGACCACATTTCAAGGGAGTTGTCCCATACCAACAACTAGTTAGTTGCATCATGATGCTGCCACTTATCCATTGCTTTCTACCCCAGATTCCATTCCACCTAGTGGATCAGTAACCACTCTTTCAACAATCCTCTTAGGTGTTTGTCTCCTATTTTATTTATTAAATAATAATATATTGTGCAAATTACAGTCATCCTTGGACACCTGTCCAACATAAACTTTACAATAAAAGTTATCATAATGTTTCTTAACACAACATGTTTTTCAGCTTAAAGGGTATGTTACATGACGGTGTTGAGGTGGAGGTGACTCCATTTTCCATGGTGAAAATTGTGCACATTAGGCCATCAGTAGATATAGGGATCTTTGGTGGTGGTCCCAAATATGTTCCTAAGAAATTGGAGTCCTTGTACATACTAGGGGAAATGTCAACATATGGTTGATCATCGCCCAATATGGTTGGTAGGACATTATCGGGATTGCTTGTGGTATTAGGGTCATTATAGTTAAGCTCGTCGAGGCTAACCACATTCCCATTCAAGGGAAACATCATGATGCAGAAGACTGAGGAGGATACCGCATTCATGGCATACACATAACTACTCCCCAAGAGGATGTTGAGCTCAACGTCGATTACTTTGATATCGATCATAACCATCCTGCCCCCCAACTCTATGGGGACATTTTTGCATAGTCCTCTTGGTTGGGATGGTCTCCCATCATATGCGCAAAGAGCGATAGATGAGGGGACCAGCTCAGGGGATCCTAATCATTTCCAAAATTTGGTCGACATGACGCAAGTGGATGTGCCTTTGTCGATGATATAGTGATGGATCATGATATTCTTTACCGTAAATGGAACTTGAATGCGATTGACGATGGTAGTCGCGAGTTTCCTTTGTCAAGATAAAAGGTCATGAGGTGCGAGTCGGATGGGTCGACAACACCAAGTGCATTAAGTAATGCCTTTCTCTGTGTTGGGCAAGACTGTAACACCTATAATGTGGACACATCCATAAGGAATTGAGCTAAGTCATCCACAATATTGTAATTGTGGGAAACTTTCATGTGGGGGTTATTAGGGGTATGCCTGAGTGGTACTTTCGAAATCCATGGGATTTTTTCGGTATTCGGGTGTGGTATTTGTAAAGGGAACCTCGAGAGGATAGAGAATTCTTCCACTTGGGGGGTGGAAGGCCCTTCGTAACCCTTGGATCATGTATGAAGGTTTATATCCAACGTATAGATATTTTGGAAAGAGCCATCGCCTGGTGGGAAAGGATCTTGTTCTTGTGTAACTGCCCCTTGATTGGCGAAGAGTTGCTATAACACAATTTTTTGTGGTTTGGGAGGATTCGTTGCTTGAGGAGGGTTCATCACCATCTTATTTTTAACTTACACTAACTATTGGTAGTGGGGGAGAAGAGGACAATGATGTGTGTAATGACCATAATCGCCGCATATGGAGCAACAATAATTGGTTCTCAGGGGGGGATTCTTTCCTTGCTTGGGGGGATTATTAGTCCCTACATTTGGATCACCCATATTCTAGTTTTGCTGGGGAGGCGGATAGCCCCCTTGTCTCGGCTTCTGATTTTTCCTGTTCTTACCTTTCTTCTTCCCCTGAATTTGTATATTTTGGGGGTTTTCAGCATTCAATTGCTCAAATTGTTGAGCGTGTTGAACATAAGTAGGTTGAACTAGGTTAACCCCCATGTGGGGGGAAGGTTGTTGACCGGTTGGGCATGGGAAAGGGTAATATGGATTATATCCCGATAGTGGGATAAATGTCGTTTGCGCTTCGTAAGATGTGGATGTAGGAACAACTTGCACCATTGGCAGTGTGGGAACCGTCATTGCTTGGCTAACGTTTGGGTAGGTAGGATTGTATTATCTATACTGTAATTGACCAACTGATGGTGTTGGTACTGGTGTAGGGGGGTACCGACACAGGTGGCATGGATAGGTAATATAGAACCATGTTGAATGGCACTGATGTGGTGGGAGGAACCTTTCCTAAATGGGAAATGGGCCCAATAATCCCATCCGCCAAATGTGACGAGCCCGAAGGTGTAGTATCCAACGACCGATGCCGCGGGGCATCAGGGAGGATTCTGTAAAGGTATACAAACTATGCATATATGAGGTTTAAATATTGTGCTTTCAGAATAGCCTCTTCCTCTCTTTGTGGCACGGAGGTGGCGACATATTTATCTATGGCGGGTTGGAGATATTTGATAAACCAATCCAACAAAAAGGGAGGTTGTATTTCGATCTTGCATAGTGTGCGGCGTCTATGCCACTCGCGGATGTGGTCCACGATGTGGGTGGAAGTATTTTGATGAAACTCAGTGAGAATTTTGAGGCCTAGATCATATCGGATTGGTAGTTGAAAGTATGTAAGAAATGTGGTGGACAATGTCGTAAATGTGGAATAAGTGCCACTTTCTATGTTTACATACGATTTTGTGGCTGTTCTGGTGAGGGTCCGCTAGAATAGGCGAAGCCTCACGGGGTCATCCAATATGATTTTAGATGAACACCATAAGTGGAAAGACATAACGTGGTTGGAAGGATCATCTCCCTTTTTTCCTTAGAATTTGGGAATGTCAGAAGGAAGATTGTCTGGCATAGCCGACCATGTCACATCATGAGCAATGGGGTCATTTGTTAGTTTGGCCAAATCAGGTTGATTTAAACTAGCCATAAATGGTAAGATAGGGACAACTAGTATTGCCACTATATGTGGGATATGATTTCCACAAGGGGGATACCTAGGTGGCATTGTAAACAACGGTTGACCTCCTATGAGAGAGGATGGGTCAAATGGAACCGAGGTATCTCCTTGGGGAAAAGCCAACAGGTTACTGCTTTCAATGGGGTAAGAAGTGGTGTAATTAATAGTTTCTCCGAGGGGAGAAAATGTACCTAACGAGGATGGGCATCGACTAGATGATCCTATCAAAACGGTTTGGGAATGACCCCAACTTGATTTCCCTCTATGTGTGATACGGGGGTAAGGTGTCAAAGCAACCCTCAAGGGAGGGGATAGGCCTTGCAGTTTACGCGACTTTATTA
The DNA here is from genome assembly GCA_027924585.1 of Larix kaempferi. NCBI lineage: Eukaryota > Viridiplantae > Streptophyta > Pinopsida > Pinales > Pinaceae > Larix > Larix kaempferi. Next base: position 9,886,911 of record BSBM01000893.1, read on the forward strand.
GGATGTTGTTTTTTTCCTCAATGGTAAAGGCTTTATGTCAATATCAGAGTGATAGTGGAATAAACACAAATTGAAAAAATGCAAAAATATGCCAACCACAACATATGCAAAATGGTGCGATAAGTGAGTGATATGTGCAATATCGATTTTAGTGCATGAGTTCCCACATGTAGGTTCTTTTTATTACGAGTATAGTGAACTTGCAGTTAAAAAGAAAATAAATGTAAATTACTTAGAATACCTAATGTCCTTCCTCTCAAATGTAACTAGGCCTCCCAAAAGCACAATTGATGGTGGTAATGGTATCCACTCACCAATCAACTAGTGGAGGTAACAAAGAGCTAGTTCTACCGGTGATGGGGCCAATGATCTAATCAAGAATACTTGGCAACACCTCCCAACGACAATAGCTAACTTTAGGAGTCAATTGCACTTACAATTGCTCCTTGGTGATATCCTAATTTGGGCCACTAAGATACCTTGCGTCAAGTGTGGATCAGTGGTTCGGCCTGCACGGTATAGTGTCGTCTCCCTACAAAAAGCTAAATGGATTGTAGGGGAGAGTAGGGTAGATATACATTGGAATTCACCTCGTTGGTCATGGCGCACTTTTGATCCGGGTTTTCTTTTAACACCTGCCTATAGCAGGATTTTGTAAGTACCCTAAAAGAAAACAATGTTATGTTTCACAATATTGCTAATGAAACTAGATTGGTGGGCATTAATGGATGCCTAGCCCAATCAATCCTACCTAACTAAAATATTGTTTTGTGACCTCATGTGGAGGATTTTAGTTGGTTAAGACAATTATAATGTTGATTTTAAGGGGTTTGAATGTTTCACTTATGGAGTGTAAGAGGGGTATTTCACAATTCTTACCTTTCCGATTCACCAATCTCACATGAAGTGCAAGGTTAAGAGAACACTAGGATTGGAAGAGTATTTATGCCTATTATTGTGTGCTAGTCATGCAAACACATGTGATGAAAGCAAAAAACAATTTTATTAGCAAATTAACCTAAAAGAGTGTATCGAACAATGTGTTCTCTTAAATCTAAGAGATGCTCATGATGCTTTGCAAAATCAAATAGTTCTAACTAATAACCAAGTCTGCAATGGAGGTATTTCACACTTCTCACCCTTTTTCTGATTCACCAAGCTGACAAGAAGTGCGAGGTGAAGAGCATACTTCGGGCGACAAGTGTCTTTAGGTCCTTTCTTGTGTGCAAAAAAGTGTTTTCTACACTAGTAATACTATTAAAAACAACATGTCGATTGATGCATAAACAAGAAATGGTCTTGAATACTAGTGACAACAATGGGCCCTGTTAAAAGCCTCAAAGTTGGTTACCTAGGTAAGTTTGAAGAGAGATGTACTCTTTACTTCCTAATCTTGGTCTAGGTGCACGAATTGCTAAAACATTAAGTAATTGGGTAAATTAGCCTTAATTTAAGTTCACTAGTAAGGAGTAATTGGGTTGCCAAACTAAGCTATGCAGATAAAAAAAAATAAAAAAATAGTAGCACGGTTAAACCAGACTCTGTCGTGCAAACCGGGCAGGTTAATACAAAACAAATGTGCTATAGCATGGGTAATACACTAACCTTCCATGCGGGTGCGATGAACAATGTAGCGCAGGTCTGACACCGGTAACCTGCACTATGTGCGTGACTTTCCGATTCGATTCCGCACTATTAGCGCAGTAGAGACATTGGGAACTGTGCAACTGCGAAAAAATAAATGAGGTCGTGATGGGGCCATTTTTTTTTCCTTGTGGTTCACGGAACACTCTCTTTTTTCTCAGTGCCCGCTACGTCCACGATAACCTCCCCGGCGTCCGGAGACATATGAAGGGAAGTTAATTGGATAGTAGAGCTCCTGAAGAGCTCAACGACTCACTTAAGAGCAAGTGTCACTGGCGAGACTTGAACCTGGCTGGAGCGGATAACAATCTGATAACTCAAACACTTGGGCTAAACCCAATTGACCATGATGGGGCCAAATTATGGAAGCAAGAGGTGGAATACCTGATCTCCTGCGAGTGACAAATACCCATAATTAGCTACTTAACATAAAACAACCTAGTTTAGAAAGAAATGAATAAAAATAAGTATGGTCTCCATTAGAACTATTATGAAAAAAATTGCACAAGTCCACTCTTCCACTTGGTGAGGGGATAAGCCTTGTAGGTTGTTGCAAGGCCTCAGTCCTTGGAGCCCCATTTTGGTGGTTGGTATTCCTCCAAGTGATCCTGCAAGAGATTGTTAGTGTAGTTCACATCCAAACATAAAAATAATGATGAAAATAAAATGAAAGAGATGGGGGAAAGATGCAAACTCCAACAACATCCAAAGGTATGCTAAACCACTCTTGTATTGCCGAATGGAATAAATGTACAACACCTAGGAGGTGAAATCTTAAAGGGAGGCCAACAATCTCCCTTAGGCAGGCCTTTCTTGTCCAAACTAAATTCTAAGTAGATGGAAGAAAAATGGAGAGAAACACTTGCCCCTTGATGGTAAGTGGCAAGCAAGCTTGGGAATGCTCACAATGGTAGGAAATGATGGGCTATGAGGAAGCTCCAACTCAAATCCAACAAATAACCTTGCTCTAATTTCTCTCTACAAAATGCATTCCAATGGTTTTCTTTTATAGGCCAAGAGGTGGCCAATAAATAACTAGATCCAAATGTGAACTCTCCTCCTTCATGAACTGGTTCCAAGGTACATGAGGGGGGATGATTAATGCCACCAAGTGTGTGAGGAGCCGAATTGGGATCCTTGGGGAGGATTGAGTCTTCAATACGCCGCTGGGAGTAAGTGGTCCCACCATTATGACAATAGCACAACTATCGAAGGAAAAACCGTGCGGGTTTAGTGCAAGCATTGTTATGATAACTTGCGCTATAGCACGAGTTAACTGTGTAATACCAACGCTACCCTTTGTTGTTACCGTTTCTTGGCACTTATGGAATCATATTGTACTTTGGATCTATTGGGGATGCTTGTGGTGAATTACATTCTTTAGGTTGATGATGCTTTATTGGATGAATCGCCGAAATGTTGCATGTGTGCGATTTTTAGGTGTTAACAATAGCATTGCCTCCCCCTCCTTCCAGGAGAAGAGACTCCATTTTTATACAATTTCAAAATAAATTGTCTTTTTAGGAAAATGCTAAGAACAGGCCTAAGAATCTTATCGATTCTCAATATTTTGTAAATAATAATTAACAAGAGGGTAGGTTACTAACAACCATATCAAAATAGATACATTGTAACATCCCAAAATAGCGAAGTTAGTATTTAATGAATTTTCACAATAATACAAAGTCTATTCCATGATTTGTCTTAAACATTATAAACCAAAAAGCGTTAGCTCCAAAAATGATTTAAAACCATACATTACCTCAAAGCAGGTTCTTAAAATCTTGAAGGATAAAGGGTTCGGATTCATTTATATCTATATACTAAAGAATGTCTGTCATTCTTGCATTTATGAAATAATAATTTGTTATCAATAACGAGTATTCAAGACTCCCTAGCTGCATACATACTAGTACGTGCTAATTATTTCAGCATATAAACCCTGCTTATTCATCCGATAGGATTTGTTCATTTTATATAAAAGAACTGAATCACTTCTGCATATATAAAGGAAATTTATGAAAGATGCATCTAATTTAACAATTCAAGCCATAAAAAACTATACACAGGAGCGAGACCAAAATATATGTGGTTCACCCAACCTTTTGGGCTACATCCACCAAAGAGAATCACAACTTATATAATTTATAGAAAAAAGAGGTTTACATACATCTAGGCAAATGTTTCCATATTTACTTCCACCATCTTCCAGCCTCTCTCGTCGAGAGTAGAACATTGTAACACTAACCTCAAATTTCGACATGGGTATATAACATCTCAATAATAAAAATAATAAAAAATGCCATTTCAGAGTGCTATTCTCAGGGAAAAATAACTTAACCTACTTCTTCTTAGGTAAATGGCACTACCAGAATTGTTTATAGAGATCATTCCGATTTACTAAGATCTACTACAGGACTACCGACATGACTGACTGAGACTGACAAGTATTTCATAAATGAAACAACAAAACTCCACCATTACGTGGCAACATAAACAGAACTCACAACATCATTTAAACTTTAACCAGACCCACATGAATTCATACAGGAGGACTTTCCAGGGATCAAACTTCCTCAAGCTATCCCTTCCCAGCTTTCCGCAAAGCTCCATCCGGAGATAATTGTATACAAATCTAACTCTAGCTATTCGACATTATGCAAAATGCATAACTCATACCACCACATACACATAAAAAAATAATAATAAACACTCATACTGAAATCGCAAACATCGATCTAGATACGCAGAGTTTGCAAACCGCATTGAGAATATAAAAATTTATAAAACTCTGCAACCGAACTAGAGTAGGGGACCGAGCCCAGCTCCCCGTATAAAAATCAATAATGTATGACCACGATTTCATATAGAACGTCTAGTAAAACTAGATCTATCCGAAAACAAACGACAAGCAATTAGTAACATATGGGAAATCCTGCAGAGGTTATATAAAATTTCTATCAACAAACAGATGCAGAGATCATACTTCCACGATTTCAATCCAGCAAAACGTGTAAAAACAAATCAATCACGCCAACAACAAGGTCAAATGCAGATCCGTAACCTCGATCTAAAACAGAGGTCGATCCTGGAACCTGTGGGTTATGGGTCGTTTTCATTGTTCGGTTCTCTATTTGGAAATACCCAAAACACATGTACAGAGGAGGCTCTATCAATCAATATATGAAAATTAAAACAAGTAGAGATCTCTCTCTAGGCGCAGGGCAGAGACAAGCATCATGAGCTAAAACATGTAATGAACAGAAAATAGACCAGCGATGGCTGAGATATAATCATAGGCGATAATATCACCAGTGATGGTAGAAATCTTAATCAGAAATTTCAATCAGTGATCTCTCCCACGCCGTCTTTCCACATGTAATGCATATAAAAATATAAAATAGATATGTAACAGGGATATTCCCGTGCATTCCTTCAAAACCGCAATGGCAGAGATAAAACATGCATAACATATGTGATCAGTTAAATAACTACAGAGTTCTCAAACCGACATTTCAACCACTATCATAAATGAAAAAGCTGAAACAAATATAGCATATACATAAAAACGCAATAAACAGGGATCAGGCTCTCTGCGTGAGCCGCCCTCTCCCATGACAACTTACTGAGTAAGAATCGGACTCCACCGATCCATTCTTCCACGCTATCAACATCCTATCCCTACTTCGAACCTCTCTCCCCCCTTAGAGAACGTGACTATCCAGTTTATAACTCACAACTCACTTGGTAAGTCCGCCAGGTTGGAGAGTTCCTCCCGCCACTTGGAGGTCGGGCTCCAAGGAATTGTCAGGCGGCAGTTTAGAAGAAACTATTCTTGTGAGTCAAGGGGACAAACACCCTAATTAATCTCCAAAGAGATTCCCCCACGCTTTCATCCCAAGTGAGGTGGTTAACCTATTTACATCCATACATCGTTTGATTTTGATAAAATGCTTTTGATCAGATGAGAAATCATACCTTAAATACCGAGTTCCTCGTAGTACGATGGAGGACAAGGTAATTGATATATATATTTATATATAGTTATTTAAGTATACTATCACCTTATAGTTATGATGTGAATAACTATTTACAATTATGAAACATATATATATATATATATATATATATATATACATATACATATATATATATATCTTTTTCCTTCCTAAGGACACTAAAAGAAAGGCTTGGAGCCTCTTTCTAGAGAATGATCGTTTAGTCAAATTGAAGATAATAGTTAACTTTTGCTTTAAATGAAAAGTATTCGGAGATAAGTAAAGGTTTGTGGCTAAAAGTCAATATCGTCAACCTATGCCGATGACATATGTTACTTAATGTAACAATTTAATCACTTCCGCAAGATACCCGAGGTATTAGGATGATTCCCTGTCATCTAGTACTGGTTTCTTTTGGATTGCCTCATCGTTCTCGTACTCCCCCTTCCCCCTAGTGGATTCGATCCTTAACTCGTTAAGTTGCGTCAAGTACTTAGTCTCCTAAGTCCAAATAACCATTACAACTTAGGAATTAACATACAATAATTTCAAGGTCCACTGGTGGGGCCTTGGCCTTGAGCTCCTCACCAAGGCCATTTACATAGTTACAATTATATTTAAAAAAATAATATGGGTCTAAATAGGAGGGATATTACATCCTCCCCCCCTTAAGAACAACACCGTCCTCGGTGTTCACGCCTTTCTGTAGTTTGGACAAATTTCGTCTCTTTGTCTCTTTCTCCATGCTTCATCCCAGTCAATTTTATTCATCATAATATACCAATATCCTGATCAACACAAGTTCACTTTCAACATTAATTTCTGTATCATCCTCAAGATATTACAACCTCTTACTGCGAGTAGCCTTGCAAAATTTGCTATCATCATAAAATATATGCATGTCATATTCATGATAATTACTTTAGTATTCCTCAGACATCAAGATTTGTATTTTCAAATCATCAGTTACTAAGTAAACACATTCATCATTCCATTTGATCGTAATCAAATCTATACTTACAGTGCGTTCTTCTGCAGTATCTCCGAAATTTCATTTGTTGGTGTCTTATGCTTTTCTCAAACATTTTTTATTACTATCAGACACGTAGTATTCATATCATGCATGATCTACCCAACACGAAGACGATACCCATCATTGGATTTCTGTAGCTCTCAGGCGTATCTCCTATCGGTGCTATTCAGGGTTTTCATCAAGAACACATCACGTGTTAGTAATCATCACATATTAAGTGATACCAGTACACCAAGTACTACAAAAAATCTAATGATGGACTTATAAACGAAGAAAAGTTTTAGACTTGCTTCCAGCATCAAGCAATCTAATATCTTTTTCTCAACACCACACAACGTCCTGTGCTTCCTTGGTGTTATAATGTTTGTCTAGGTCTTGTGCCATCGAAGTCAAATTTTCAATCATCAATTCGATCCCTTTCAAAACGGATCTTGTTGTTTTATTTGACTTAAAGAACCAAAGTACCATTTGTTCTTTTCCATGCTGCCAATTATACATCTTCTTCATAGTGATTGTCCTCTTTTTCAAGGCACATCATATTATCAATCCATGATGCAATTATTTAAGAAAAATAAATCATTTTATTGAATGTTCTTTTTGGTTCGCATACCACTGTACACCAACAATTATAAGGTGCATATACATCTCGCTTGACTACCTTGTTAGCATAACCATTTTACTATGTAAAAGGTTTAACAATAATCAAATCAATTGATATGTAGTATATGACATTTACCTCGTCAACACCATACTCCATCCAAGGAGTCTTACCATTCTCCGATCAGGTGGCTTGTTAGCAATCCCTACTCTTTCTTTGAATGTAAGGTCATTTGCATTATGCCATCCCTAGCACATAACAGGAGAATAATCATTTTAGTCATCCTTTTAAAACCAATCACGATTGTGTTTATCAACTTCTAGTTTGCGAAATATTTAATGTTGAACCATGTCTTATAACCCTCATACTATTTTCTTTTGCATGTACAAACACTGCATAGAGATTCTTGATCTTATGTATGTAAAAATTGAAATAACTTTACGAATGCAAACCATTTTCCCTTCTCGGATTTTTGTTTAAGATGAGAGTTAACTTCATCTAAGTCTCTTATTATTTGTACTCAAAAGACATTAGCGATGATATCCAACATTACTCATTAGTAAAATATTATCTACTAATGAAATGTAAAATCTTTTGAATTTGTTAACAGGGTGTAAAACATACTTATGTATACTGCAGTGATCACTAAGATAACATATATCTATGGTGGTTGTTACACAACATTCGCTAATACCTCAAGATCATGTCGTGAAGAAATTTAAAGTAGTATAGTCCATCTTCTTAACTTTAACTATCATGATGAGGTGTATTACGATTCAGTACATCAGTTTTCGATACTCATAAGGGTACATGATTTCCTAAGGTGTTAATCATCTTTAATCATTGTTGAATGTAATCATGGAAGGACATATATATGGAAACTCTAACCAAACAAAATCAGCACATAGCATTTATTAATCTCTTCTCATTAACTTTATGAGGTATAAAAGCTTATCCTCCCGATAAGTTGCAGCCTTTTCAAAAAAATTCCAATGGTTGTCTGATTTACCATTCTAATGTTTTCAACTTTTGTCCTCACAAATTTACAAGACGATTGTGAAACAATTTCTGTAACTTTATATATCTCCATATATCAAGAAAGTTTCTAGAAACATTTTATTTCTGGAGTGTATCAAAGAATGATAATCCAACCTCTAATTTTAGTATGTTGATAATATACATGATATGAACGCATTACATTTTTTAATCCATAACTTTCGTTAGTCAACGTAATATCATGTCTCATCATAATTCTCCATATGCTTAAGATGGAATATAGCATTTTCATTGATCTTGACACAATCTGTTAATACTTTAGTCATCATGGTTACCGTCTCAATACATAAATAAGCACATTTCTAACGCACTTTTCCCTATTTCAAATATGAAAAGGAAATTATTGTTAACATAATGTCATTGTCTAAAACAATCTACTTCTATATGAGATGTTTTAAGATAACTAACTTTAGCATACATTTTCTTTTCAATAACTCTGTATCAATATTTTTTATCATTCAGAATACACGATCTGACCAAGAGAATGCTACTCTTTTAAGTGTTACATTCAAGTACAACTACTAAGTATAGATAACAATAGAATCTTGGTGGGGTTTATTAAACTTCTTTCCCCAAGGTATTAGATCTACTAGACCAACTATTATTTATTGCTATTTGAAATTCTATTGTTATGTTCTTTCCGGAAATGTAAGATTGTTGTAAATTTCTATACTACTATTGACTTCCTTCAATCATAATTATGCAAAGCCGATTGACGATATCATTTCTACTTTTATAAACAACTTACATATCTGTAATGGAAAACTGATTTCATTAACCCAAAAATAACTACTCATTTTTCAACCGAATATAACTATTCATTATTTTCTCAGTCTACAATATCTCATCCTATGATGAATTTTGCAAAACAATGTCCATTCGTCATACACATCTTAGCTTAGATGTTAATAGAATTTAGACACCTTAATCTATCAAAATTTTAAAGCAATGTTTGCACTCCTAGCGGAATATACTTTGAACCTTAATTTCATTCATTAGTTTAAACATAGTGCTTTAGAATTGAACATAATGGAACTTTTCTTACTTGCAATTCACAGACTACTTATCGATGACCTCTTGCCGAATCTTTGAAAATGAATTCGTCCCATTGCGTCTTACCAGTAGAGTCCCTCCATTGGTTTATCTAGCTATTTCATCACACTGAGCCCAATTAGGCCCGAGTGTTGTAACCTTGCTCTGATACCATGTGTAACATCCCAAAAATAGCAAAGTTAGTATTTAATGAATTTTCACAATAATACAAAGTCTATTCCATGATTTGTCTTAAACAATATAAACCAAAAAGCGTTAGCTCCAAAAAGGATTTAAAACCATACATTACCTCGAAGCAGGTTCTTAAAATCTTGAACGATAAAGAGTTCAGATTCATTTATATCTATAGACTAAAGACTGTCATTCTTGCATTTATGAAATAATAATTAGTTATCAATAACGAGTATCCAATCCTCCCTAAATGCATACATACTAGTACGTGCTAATTCTTTCAGCATATAAACCTTGCTTATTCATCCGATAGGATTTGTTTATTTTATATAAAAGAACTGAATCACTTCTGCATATATAAAGGAAATTTATGAAAGATGCATCTAATTTAACAATTCAAGCCATCAAAAACTATCTAGAGGAGTGAGACCAAAATATACGTGGTTCACCCAAACTTTGGGCCACGTCCACCAAAGAGAATCACAGCTTATATCATTTATAGAAAAAAGAGGTTTACATACAACTAGGCAAATGTTTCCATATTTACTTCCACTATCTTCCAGCCTCTCTCGTCGAGAGGAGAACATTGTAACACTAACCTCAAATTTCGACATGGGTCTATAACATCTCAATAGAATTCTTTCAGGTATTCGTCGATAATAACAATGCCATTTCAGAGTGTTATTCTCAGGTACAAACAACTTAACCTACTTCTTCTTAGGTGAATGGCACTACCAGAATTGTTTATAGAGGTCATTCCGATTTACTGAGACCTATTAAAGGACTACCGACATGAGTGACTAAGACTGACAAGTATTTCATAAATGAAACATCAAAACTCCACCATTACATGGCAACATAAACAGAACTCACAGCATCATTTAAACTTTAACCAGATCCACATGAATTCATACAGGAGGACTTTCCAGGGATCAAGCTTCCTCAAGCTATCCCTTCCCAGCTTTCCACAAAGCTCCATCCGAAGATAATTGTATACAAATCTAACTCTAGCTATTCGACAGTATGCATAATGCATAACTCATACCACCACATACACAAATAAAAATAAAAATAAACACTCATAATGAAATCACAAACATCGATCTAGCTACGCAGAGTTTGCAAACCGCATGTAAAGTATAAAAATTTATAAAACTCTGCAACCGAACTGGAGTAGGGGACCAAGCCCAAATCCTATATAAAAATCAATAATATATGAGCACGATTTCATATAGTTATGATGTGAATAACTATTTAAAATTATGAAACATATATATATATATATATATATATATCTTTTTCCTTCCTAAGGACACTAAAAGAAAGGCCTGGAGCCTCTTTCTAGAGAATAATCGTTTAGTCAAATTCAAGATAATAGTTAACTTTTTCTTTAAATGAAAAGTATTAGGAGATAGGTAAAGGTTTGTGGCTAAAAGTCAATATCGTCAACCTATGACGACAACATATGTTACTTAATGTAACAATTTAATCACTTCTGCAAGATACCCAAGGTATTAGGGTGATTTCTTGTCATCTAGTACTGGTTTCTTCTGGATTGCCTCATCATTCTCATACTCCTCCTTCCCCCTAGTGGATTCGATCCTTAACGCATTAAGTTGCGTCAATTCCTTAGTCTCCTAAGTCTAAATAACCATTACAACTTAGGAATTAACATACAATACTTTCAAGGTCCACTGGTGGGACCTTGTCCTTGAGCTCCTCACCAGGGCCATTTACATAGTTACAATTATATTTAAAAAAATAACAGGGGTCTAAATAGGAGGGATATTACATACATCAATACATCATCTTCCTTCCTTCAATTCGTCATTGTCCATATTTATAAATTTGCATGGACATCATCTTACAACAATTTTGAACTTTATTCATAAAATACCAAAGATAAATATGATATTCTCAAATCGTGGCATAATATCCATGCCAGTCAATCTATCAGCTACCATATCCAATGGGATCCACAGTAAAGGAAAATAATTGTGTTCTTCGGATCCGCAACAAGAGGAAACAATTGTATTCTTTAGACCCGTAACAATAAAAAGTAACAGCTTCATGACATAACTAGAGTTGCAACATTGCGATATAACTGGACTTGTGTTGCAATCTAAGGGATTATACTCATTAGAAAACAATGATGCACATTAAGAGAGCATACATTCACAAATAGACAAGAGTAAGCAAAATCTATATAACTGGTAAATTATCAATAGAAGGACATATTACATGTATACACTACTATCTTTTATACATATTAACCGACATATGAGTATACACAACTATTCATTATGTTGGTTGACATGCTCGGCCAATCAAATAGGTTATTTTGGATTGAATGACGGGCCTAGTTGACTGATCAACTAGGCCCTTCCAACATCTCCACACTCTCAAACTCTTCTTTGTACCGAAGGATGAAGACGTTGGAACTAAAATTTATATAAAAAATCATATGTTTTACAAAATTTATTTTCAAAGTTTATATGTGCAATGCTTTGATGGTTGTTCCATTTTGATGCTCTCTGTCGGCTCTAGTTATGGTTCTGGCTCTAGCTCCATGGATGTAACCGGTTGAAAAAATTGTGCAACAACTCACAGAGGTGCTAACCACAGTGGTGGATTTGGATGAACAATTTGTAATTCGATGATCATTCTGTGAATGTGGGGCATTGAAATTTGAATTTTACTCTGCAATATTTCCCAGTCTTGGACTACTTCTTATGTGGTTGTGTTCGTGGTCTTAAAATTTGCCAATATATTGATTGATTTTGATAACAGGGTCTATGCATGTATATCGAATTCTGATTGCTGCAACTTTTTGTCCATGGAGTGCATGTGCTGAAGCATTCAACTAACTTCATTGTGAATTGTTTTTCCCTCGTGGAGCCATTCCACTTCTTCCTGTTGAAGCTCTACTTGTTCCTTCTTTTCTACTTGTAAAATTCTTTCGATGGTTTCCCTTTTTGTACTTTCTTTGGTTTTAATGTATCTTATGGTCAAATCTACAAATCCTATTTTCTTGTCCTCAAATTATTAGATATTTGTGCGAAGTGGGAGGGCCAATTGTTAAACACTACGTTGGATTTATTTGCTTATACTTGTGTGTCAACCAATTGTTCTCTCAAGTGATAAGCTTTTGTTAATTTTTCGATAATTTCATTCAATATATTATCTAGGATCACTAAGAGAATAACATGTACACCATATCAATCATAAACATAAGAGACAATAGACACAGAGTTTCCTTGGGGAAAACCAAGAAGGTGAAAAACCCCGCAACTTCCTCAGAGATAGAATAAGCCACAAACCAAGATCACAATGATCAAACCCAAAGATATGTCTCTAGCAGATAATCCTCCTCCTCTACTTGTGCGCCACTTTCTCTCTTAGCTATGCGAGCTTGAGAAGTGAGTGAATGAATAGAATGAGAGACACAACCTCTCTATTTATACACTGACTTGACCTGCCAATAACCTAACAGGGCCGACTTGCTAATGAAGTCTAATAACCCAACCACATGACCTAGCTAGGGTCGACCCCATACTGGTGGTCTAATAACCCATCAATACAAATGACGACACTTACAATGTAACTTGCGACACTTGCAAATACAAATGACGACACTTCCAATCAGAAGAATAATACATCTATGTTGGATATACAATAAAGTACAAATGTAATATACAAGTGAATATCTTCCGAAGTTACAAATATATCAACACTCCCTCTTAACTAGGAAGGTATTCTCTAGACACAGGTCATCAATACATATCGACGCAAGTCTTCAATTCTAGAGCTCGATCATCATTACTGGATCACGGAGCATCATCATCATCACTGCTGCTGCACTTGACATCTAGATCACTGGGCTATCTATGAATTCCTCTCGTCATAGGAAGTTCTACAGATCCAACCCTTTTTCATGCTGGTTGTAGGCCTAGCCTCCTGCGAGTCTTCATCATCACTATACATACTGTGGAATCCTCAGGACTTATTAGGTGCGTCAACAAAACCTCGAAAGAGCATCCTAGCTCAGACTATAGGATCTCCTAGGACCTTTTACATGTTGACTGTCACAAAACCTTAAAAGAGTGTCTTGCAACCTGCAAGAACTCTAAAGAGAATCCCAGGACTGATTACGAGCTTACTTCTCAACCTATCGGATCTCCAGGGCTGATTACATCCGACCCCCACCATAAAACCTTAAAAGAGTGTCCTGCATCTTGCAAGAACTCTAAACAACATTCCAGTACTGATTACGGGCTTACTGCTCAACCTATCGGATCTCCAGGGTTGATTAAATGTGGTTAGGAAAAACATTTAAAGAGTGTCTTACAACCTACAAGAACTCTAAAGAGCATCCCAGGACTGATTACGAGCTTACTGCTCAACCTATAGGATCTCCAGGGCTGATTACATACCTCTAGTAGAAAAACCTTGAAATAGCATCCTAGCTCAGACTATAGGATCTCCCAGGATCTTTTCTATGCTACATGCACAACCTGTTCACGACCACGGAGTATCAACCTGATACTCATGATCATACTGATCATCATCATATAGTACATCATCATCGCATGATCATCCTGATCATCGTCACAACATCATCCTGATCATCGTCACAATATCATCCTGATGCATATCATATGGAGCATTGTTCTGATACTCGTCACATCTGATCATCCTGATCATCATCACAGCATCGTACTGATGCATGTCATATGGAGCATCGTCTTGATACTCGTCATCATCGTATAATCAAATTGATCATACAAAGCATCCACCTAATGCATATCATCACATGTGATCATCCTGATCAACATCATGCAAAACATCATCCAGAGCATTGTCCTGATGCTCGACACACAATGCTTACATCCACAGCCATGGGAAGGACCCTCCTATCACCATGCTTGGAATGGCTCCTGCAAATGTGTCCCATCACTTCTTCCTCGAAGTATCTTCTATCTGAAGAACACCAAGCCTCTCTCCGAAGTATTCAAACTTCACTTTGGCTAGTGGTTTAGTCAACACATCTGCAACCTGCTCATCCGTCGCAACATGCAGGAGCTTCATTGCTCCTCTCTGCACCATATCCCTGATATAGTGATATTTGATCTCGACGTGCTTCGACCCTGTCATGGAACACTGGGTTCTCTGACAACTTCACACAACTCTGGTTGTCACAATAGATAAAGGTAGCATCCAACGGGAGATCAAATAACTCAGACAGTAGCTTCCTAAGCCATACTGCCTCACAACTAGTCGAACAAGCTGTGACATACTCTGCTTCGGCTATACTCAGTGCTACACAGGATTGCTTCCTGCTAAACCAAGAGATCACACCTGATCCCATACTGAAGCAACACCCCGAAGTGCTCTTCCTATCTGCAGCACTGCCTACCCAATCTGAATCAACATAACCCTCTAGGTTAAACTTTTGATTCGCATCATACTTGAGCCCATAATCAACCGTACCCTTCAGGTATCTTAGAATATGCTTTACAGCAATCAGGTGAACATGTCTAGGATCCGTCAGGAACTGGCTCAATGTGTTCACCACAAAGAAAATATCTAGTCTCGCGTTCATTAGGTACATCAAGGACCCAATAATCTGACGATACACTGTGACATCAATCGACTCAGATGAAGAATCACTCAAGAGATTCATGTTTGATGCCATAGGTGTGGCCATGGCCTTGCAGTTCATCATCCCGAACCTCTTTAGGATCTCTATTGCATACTTCCCTTGTCTAAGGAATATTCCATCTGCACTCTACCACACCTCCATGCCTAGAAAGTAATGCATAATCCCCAAGTCCTACATCTCAAACTCGGCAGCAAGATTCCTCTTGGTGTCGGCAATCAACCCATCCTCACCTATAACAAACAGGTCATCCACATACAGTAGTAGTATCATTAGATTTCCTTCCTCAACCTTGTAGTAAAGGTTGGAATCTATTTTACTTTTAGTAAAGCCCAAACTGGATATAAAGCTGTCTATCCTACCATACCAAGTCCTAGGAGCTTGCTTCAAGCCATACAAGGCTTTCTTCAACCTGCACACATATGACTCCCTGTCATGTGTCTCAAAACCAAGTGGCTGCTCCACATACACTTCCTCTTCGACTACACCATTCAAGAAAGTTGTCTTGGCATCCATCTGGTGTATCTTCCACTTCATCACTGCAGCCAGAGCAAGTATTGTTCCGATGGAAGTGTATCTGGCTATAGGTGCAAAAGTATCTTCATAATCTATTCCCTCTTTCTGGGAGAAGCCACGAGCTATAAACCTCGCCTTGTATTTCTCTCTGCTACCATCTACATCATGCTTGATCTTATAGATCCACTTTGAATTCACAACAGACTTCCCTTCTGGTCTTAGGACCACATCCCAAACATCATTCTTCATGATCGATTGGTATTCCTCGACCATGGAATCCTTCCATTCTTTCTTTTCCACTGCCTCTTCATAACTGGAAGGTTCTTTGTTCATAATGTCACAGAGCAAGGCAACATAGCTAGTGTGTGACCTTGTCCTTTTCCTTTCTCTGTGTTCCTCTTATAGAATACCATACCTTTCTGCATCTTGGATGAGCTCTCTAGCCCATGCAGGTTTCCTCTTATGAGAGTTCTTCTCACAGGGTGGATCTACAGGTTCTTGTGGATCTTCAATTTCACGATCTTCTTCTGGAATTGCTTCATTCAAAGTGGTGTCTTGAATTTTGGTTACCCTTGGTTCTTCATTGTCTTCAACAGGTGTCTTCCTTGATTTTATGTATGCTGAGTCTTCAACAAATGTTACATCCCTACTGATGTCAATCTTCTTGAGCCCTGGAAAGTAGATTCTGTAAGCCTTCGAGATTTCACTGTAACCCACAAAGATTCCCTTCTTTCTTGAAGGATCTAGCGTTGTCCTCTTTTCCTTTGGAATGTGTGTGCATACAGGACAACCAAATATCCTGAGATGGCTAACTTCAGGTTTCCTACCAGAGAAAACTTCTTCTGGTGTCTTGTTGTCAAGTATCTTATGAGGTGTTCTATTCTGCACATATACAGCTATCCTCGCTGCTTCTGCCCATAGGTGCATAGGCAGATCCTAGTCATGAAGCATTGCCCGTGCTACTTCCATGATTGTTCTATTCTTTCTTTCTGCAACTCCCTTCTGTTGTGGATTGTAAGGAGTAGTCAACTCCCTCTTAATCCCTGAATCACTGCATAACTTCTTGAAATCTCCTGAAGTGAATTCTCCGCCATTGTCGGATCTGAAGGTCTTGATCTTCTTATCAATTTAATTTTCTATCAAGGCTTTGAATTCCTTGAACTTATCAAACACTTCATCTTTATTCTTCAAGAAATAAACCCAAGTCTTCCTAGAGAAATCATCAATGAAGGAAACATAGTATACATACCCACTCAGAGAACTGGATGACATTGGACCGCATACATCGGAGTGGATAATATCCAAGATTCCTTTTGCTTTGCTTTCACTACTTGGAAATGCCTTCTTTGTGTTCTTTCCTTTTGCACACCCTTTGTAAATACCTTCATGCTTTGGCTGGATTTCAGGAAGACCTTCTACAGCTTTGCTTGCAATTGGTAGTGCTCTATAGTACATGTGTGCAAGCCTTCTGTTCCAAAGTTCACTTGGCTCCATGGACTCATGTACCATGGCATGTTCAGGTTGTCCCTTCAATTTGTACAATCCTCCCTCTTGCTCTCCAATCACCACTGCATCATCTAGTGTCTTACCCTTTGGCCACATGAGTACTTGGCCATCTATAAATGCAACTCTCATTCCCTTTGCATCCAAAGATGATATGGACAGAAGATTCTTCTTAAGTCTTGGTACATATAAAACATCTTTCATTTTCAAAGACTTCCCAGAGTCTAACTTGTAGGAGGCTTCACCACTTCTTTTTTATAGGATATTGATAGCCATCCCCAAGTTTCACCTTATGGGGTGACTCATGTTCAGATAGGTCTACAAAGGATTCTTTAAATCCCGTCATGTGTTTGGAAGCCCCACTATCAATAAGCCAGTCATCACATCCATGTGAGATAGTACCTGTGAGAGTAGAGATCAGCACATATTCTTCCTCACTTGAATAATCTTCACTTTCTGCCCTTTTCTTCTTCTTGGGAGGTTCATCATCCTCAACAGCATGAGCATGATATCTTTTCTTGTTGCTCTTGTTGTTGTTGTTGTGATTGTTCCTTTTGTTCATGGGACAATCTGAAGCAAAGTGTTCTATCTCATCACAAGTGAAGCATCGAACATGAGAGAGATCTTTCTTCTTATGATGGAAATGAGAATGTTTATTGTTGTGAGATTTCTCCCTCTTAAACTTACTTCCTTTAGTGTGTGCTGTGAGGGCTTGATCTTCACTTCCCATCTTTTCTTCTTGAGATACAAGCCTAGCTTCTTCTTGTGAACATTCATCCCAAAGTTTGCTGAAAGAGATTAATTTCTTTCTTGCACAAATTTCGTGGATGAAGGAGTCCCATGACCTAGGTAGGCCATTCAATGTGGTCATGACAATTTTTCCATTCTCCACTAATTCATCCACAGCTTCAAGTTGTTCCTTGATTTGAGAGACCTTAGTAAAGTAGGATTGGATGGTCTCTCCATTCTAGATCTTTACCCATTTCAATTGGTTCCGCAGAGTCATCTTTCGATTTATGTTCTTTCCTTCAAACAATTTGGTCAAAGAGTCAAACATCTCTTTAGGCGTCTCTAGGGAAGACACATGGGGAATGAGATGGTCCTTAATAGAATCATCAATGATTCTCTTGGCTTTAACCAAGTTCTTTTTGTGTAAGGCCTTAGCCTCTTCTCCCTCTGGAACTGGAACCTCTTCACTTATGTAAGTGTCCAACACATTCTCTTCTAGGATTAACCCAATCCTATACTTCCACGCTCAGAAGTTATAAGCTCCTTCAATATTATCCTCAAGCTTGGTGTGGTGAGACATCATAAAGAGTACTTCAAATGGAAATATAAAGTTTTAGGTCTTACCACTTGATTTGCTGAAAACTGGATCTGGAGTTGGATTAGGGTTTGTCAGAGAAACCCTAAAAATTCAAACTTTGAATTTCAAACTTCTGAAAGGATAGAAAGATGCGCCTTGCTGATATGGTCAAGTTGGTATACTCTGATTTTGAGATATGCAAAATTTAGCCCCTCAAAATTGCCTTTGAAACTTTCGGATTCTCTAGACTGGACCCCGAACTAGGATTTGATTTTCCCGGAGCTTCACCCAACCAAAAAGTTCGATCTTGTGCTCTAAACTTCGATTTGTCTGAGGAGCTTCAGCCGTGGTATCAGATTCCAAAAATTCCAATTTTCTCCGAAACCATAATTTCCTGCAGCAGTGACGGGCCAAAAACTGAAAATGCTCAGAATTGAATTCTGTCTCGAAAGAAAGATGCACCCTTGTTAGGAGAGTCAATCTAGCCTCCTACCTTTGATGATATGTGGATAGAAACCCAAAAATTAAGAATCCCTAGCTTCCGCAGCTGCACAGTGCATTCTTCTTAGGTTAGCTCTGATTCCATGTTAATTTTTCGGTAATTTCATTCAATATTATCTAGGATCACTAAGAGAATAACATGTACAACATATCAATCATAAACACGAGAGACAATAGACACAGAGTTTCCTCGGGGAAAACCAAGAAGGTGAAAAACCTCGCAACTTCCTCAGAGATAAAATGAGCCACAAACCAAGATCACAATGATCAAACCCAAAGAGATGTCTCTAGCAGGCACTCCTCCTCCTCTACTTGCGCGCCACTTTCTCTCTTAGCTGTGCGAGCTTGAGAAGTGAGTGAATGAATAGAATGAGAGACACAACCTCTCTATTTATAAATTGACTTGACCTGCCAATAACCTAACAGGGCCGACTTGCTAATGAAGTCTAATAACCCAACCACATGACCTAACTAGGTCCGACCCCACACTGGTGGTCTAATAACCCATCAATACAAAAGACGACACTTACAATGTAACTTGCGACACTTGCAAATACAAATGACGACACTTCCAATCAGAGGAATAATACATCTTTGTTGGATATACAATAAAGTACAAATGTAATATACAAGTGAATATCTTCCGAAGTTACAAATACATCAACAGCTTTATCATATTCTTGTTCGACTAGTATTTGTGTTTGCTCATCGATCACTTTCTATCGGTCTATATTGGACTTGTGATGCTTGATCACTTTTGTTATCGGTTGCTTCATGTGGTTGATGGGGTCTTTCAGTTCTTTTTGTAATTTGATGCCCATGGCATCCCTTGCTTTTTCCTTGCACTCTTCCCAATATTTTTTTGCTTTTTTTTTCATTTATGTTCTCTAGGCTTGGTCACTTCTTTCCACCTTCCATCTTTTTCTTTCATTATTGCTTCAAAAATATACTATAGTTGTGCGTCTGATGCATTTCTTGTCTTGAAGACCAGTGCCATGTGTCCTTTTCCTCGTTCCTCCATCCAAAATGGACCAAAGGATGGAGAAGCTTCTTTCGTTTGCTGCTGCTATGTTGTTTTGTTGGGATCCGATGCTTCTATTCTCTGGGTGTGGTTTGTTGACTGTGGCATTGTAGAATGAGGTGGAGTGTTGGATTGGGGCAAGATGGACTATGGTGGGGTAGTCTTTATGGGTATGGATGAAGTAGGTGTTGACTGTGTTGGAGCCAACTGTAATTTTTGTGGTTGTGCCAGGTGTGGTGGAATTGATGATGATGGGTTAATATTTGTAGCAAACCTCTATGGTTCCTACATAATGGGTTTTGGTAATGGGGAGTTCAACTCTTGTGTAAGGTCAACTTATTCTATGGTGGTAATTTTTTCGACCATTGTTCTCATATCCATGCATGGTTTGTTTGGTTCCTCTTCTAGTTTATGTAACTGGAATATTTGGTCGTCTATTGCTCTCATTGTGCCAAGTCGAAGTGCTTTGGAAATGTGGTTGGTGTGTTGTCGAAATTGTAATCGAATGACTACTTCCTGCTTGTATACTAGTTTAAAATTTGTTTGTCCCATCGACCTCTTGTATGCTATTCAATATGCCCATAATACTTAGGGATCTTATCATCCTAGTCATCTAAGTTCCTGTCACAAATTTTTGTTAGTCCCTTTGTTAATATTTTCTTAAATGATTCGATTTCTCCATTGGAATGGAGATGACAAGCAATGTTTTTATGGTGATTAATCATAAATTCCTCCAATAATATTTCAATATTTTTATTTATGAAATGTGTTCCTTTGTCACCTAATAGAACTATGGGACAATTGAACCTTCATTGCTAGTATTTTTCTTTTCTTTTCTGGCATATGGGAAGGTGTTTTTCCTTCTTCGAGGAATCCTACTATGTCATCTAGTTCTACTGGAGAAACTTTTATTCTGAAAATATTTGCTTTAGGAAGGTCATTGTCAATTCATATCGAGTCTTCTCCCGCGTCTAGTTTGTTAATTACTAACACTAGATCTGATCTTCATTCTCAATAATTTATTGCTTAAATTATAAACAAAAGTACATTGATACTTTAACTAATTACATAGCGGAATAAAACAAGAAATCAATCACACATTTGACAGAAGGATTTACCTTGGAAAACCCTGAAGGGGAAAAACCAACAATTGATGATTTTATTAAGATAAAAATGGGGCTCCCATCCTGGGATAATGGTCCTCTGAGGAGTAATACAATAACAATAAGATATCCTATTCTATCACACCTAGATACTACCTTCTTTGCTGCTCCTTGCTTCGTTCCTCGAACCCTACCCCTGTACACTTGGTTGAAAGTCCTTCTCCACCCAATCAATGTGATCTCACTATCTTACTTTGTCTGACTGTTGTGTCTCCTCCTCTCCTTAGGATTTCTTTTATAACCTCTCATTGACCAAAACCCTAACCCTCAATCTCCAAAGTGATGGATGGTTGAGATTAGATCTCAAGCCTCACTTAAGATCAATGGCTGTGACTTAATCTTAAGTTCACTCTTATTCATTAGCCAACATTAAGTTAATTAATGTGGTTTTCCTAAGTTAGAATTTAGGAAAGAGATATAAAATTCACTTACTCTCTCAAGCAAGTTCCTAGAGAGGTAATTTGGACAATTGTTGCATACTATACACTTATCCTATGTAGAAGTACCTATCCGAGCTACAAACATCAACACTCCCTCTTATCGAGGAAGGTACTTCTCAAAGAGCCACCTGGAATTGGTTCTCCCTCTGATCCTGACACACTGTTACACACATCATACTAAACATTGGAATTCCTCCAACTCCACTGTTCAACTACTCCCTAATCACTAGAACCCACATAATTGATGATGCTACATATAAGTTCCATGAATTTTGGAAACTTCATCAAAGGCATGCTCTCCCTCAATGTTCTCCTAAGAGACTTATCCTACTCCTGAGCATCCATCATTGTCATCTCGTACAATGTAGGTTTCCCGACAGAACTAGAAGGGGATAACTCCCTCTTCCCATCTGAAGTTGAATCCCCACATTGGAAGTCTGTGAACTTTGCTTACCCTTCAGAGCCTTTTTCTCCTTGTATTATACCACTGAAATCGATCCATGATACAAGATCCCCTTAGATCCAACTAAAGGCTTTCCCTGTAACCTATATACCTTTCCCTCTCTAACACCAAAAACTCGTGCCAAATCTATCCCATATTTATTTGACCAAATAAGAACCTGACCACCCTCAAAAGAGATGGCATATGCATTATCCTCCATTGTCGATACTAAGAGAAAATTCATCTTGAGCTCCAGTACATACAACGCATCTGTCACCTGCATAGATACTCATGAATCAATCTAGAATTTGACTGTCCCAACTCCCTTTACAATACACTTGGCATGGGTGCTAATATCCACATGCAAATATGAGTCTGTCTTTAAAAAACTAGTGAACAACTCATATGTACTTGTCATGTGACGAGAATCCCCACTATCCATGAAATAGGAACTACAAGAAACTATGTTAGAAATATAAGAGACCAACAAGAAATGATTCTCGAACTTCTCAACAAACTTCTTGACTTGAGCTTCTGTAGATGCTGCTACCTATTGAGACTTACTCTTCATTTTCTTTTGTTCTGGACACTGTGAATCATAGTATCCACACTTGTGGTATGCAAAGAAATTGATTGTTCTCATGTCCTTCTTTGTCTTCACTGCCTATGAAGTTGAATCTCCACCTACATTTTCCTTGCTTCTCTTTGCATGACTAGTAAGAGCAACGTTCTCCTCATCATCACCCTTCTATTGGCCTCCACATAGATACTCCTCTCGAATCTCCTCTTGGATGAAGTCATCCTACAACCTCTCCCAGTTAGGAATATTTTCTCATGCAATGATCCCTTTGATGAAGGGTTCCCATGGCTTGGTGAATCTATTTAGAGCAATCATCACCAACTCTGGATCTCCCATTGTCTCCCCAACTGATGCCAACTTATCACGAACTTGCGTGATCTTGGTGAGATAAGAAGCTACTGTATATGGTTAGGACATCTTGGTGCTCTTGAGCTCCTCCTTTAGTACCATCTTCTCGTTCTATTTTATCATTTTGATACAATTTCGTTAGAGCCTCCCACATTGCCCTGGATTACTTATTCTTAGATATGAGAGGGATCAAATGATCCTTCACCATATCTAAGATGATCCTCTTGTATTTCACATATTTCAAGTTGTGAGTGACTGGGTCCTTTGGATTTGTTAGTGGGGTCATTTTTTAGTTAGCAAACTACCACAACTCGTTCTCCACGAGAACCAATATGATCCTCACCTTCCAAGTGATGTAGTTGGATTCACCATCCAACCTGTCTTCATAATTTAAGTCGACTATGGCCATCTTCAAACTGCTAAACTACTTCCCATATTTTTGCCCATCACTTGAACTTTTGCTCGAAGTTGCCAAGGTTTCCCACAACCATCTTTTGCTACCCAAGTACTTGTAAGGGTTTCCTGTGTTTTTTTATGGTCTACCCGATTGCTGTTTTGGGCTGCTCAAATTTTATGGGCGTTGTTCGTCTTCTTTTCTGGGCTACCTAACAGTTGTTTTGGGATGCTTGACGACTTTTTTAAGCTTCCTGATGGCCTCCTTAAGCTGCCAGGATGTTGCTGCAATGGCTTGCAACTACATTCCTCACCTGTATGTTGACCCTACTAGCAGCATCATTAACTCTTGGTGGATGTCAACTTACTAGCGGTTGTCCTAGTGGTTGGTTGCATCCCACACTTGACCTGCCATCCATATTTGCTAATATCTCCTTACCTGTCGCATACAATCTTCCTCTCCGCCTGCACAAACTCCATCTGCTTGTCCATTGGATACTTGGATCCCCTTCATTCCCGTATCTCCTCCACCTACTACCCCTTCCGTCCCAAATCCATGTACTACTGCTGTTGGCCCGGTTTTGCAACCAGGCTTAGTGCTATGGGCACCTGCTAACTAGTAGCAGCAGTTTCAATAGAATTAAAACAAGAAATTAATCTAAACAAAACTAATCATGGATCTATGCAAGAATATAAGCAAATAATGTAAACATTTAAAAAACAAGAACAAGAAAATATTAAAGAATGAATTTGTATTGAAAAATGGGGGGGGCAAGCAAGTGCTTGCAATAATACCTTCAATGGTGAAGGTTGATGTTGAGCAACTCCCAAGATGAGTAGCTCCAAGCTCCAAGAGGTCTCCTTCTCCAAGGTTGCTTACAATGGCTAAAATGCTCAAGGGAGATTTCGGCAGCATGAGGATGAGATAATGGATGGATGTGAAATGAGGAGCCCCTACCACCTTTTTATAGGTTTTGGTGGTGGGGAATACCATTTGTGGTTTTGTGGAAACCAAATGGTATTGACCAACATGGTTTAGGTACTTTTCCCTCCTTTTTTCTTTTTTGAATAAAAATAATATTTTAATTCCCTTTTTAATATTTTTGGGAATTTGGACCCTTTTTTAGGGTTTTTTTTATGCTTTTCAGGAAAAATAATCTTTTTTAATGGAAAAAGGGGTGTACTAAGGTCTTTTGGTGACCTTTTGTTGGTTTCAGAGGCTCAGATGGTGGAAAAGTGGACAAATGGGTCATGTGAATAAGGGAATGAGCTAGTGAGCACTTTTTAGGTGTTAACAGATTGCCCCCTGATGTGTGAGGGCAGGAGCTCATCGTATGGCCAATAGACATCATAGTTCTTTTGTCCTTTTTCAGGGGTTTGGGAAGGAGAAGAGACCGATTGGAGACTGGAGCCACGGCCCTTGGAAGCTGCAAGAAACAAAAAATATTACATGGCCTCAATATGAATGAGGTATAATCTCTGATAATGGACGAGGCGGGCATTCCCATGCTCGTATCAAGACATATACATAACAATTAGTCCCAAGAAGGGGGATCTAATACATAAAGAATTTAATGGTACATCATAATGGTCCAGGGGGGACATTATTTTGGGATATACTCCTGATCATAACTGATCTCAATAACTGATACACTGGAATAACTGATGAACTGCTGAAACTGATGGTGTCCAACATCGGTAGGGACTCAAAGATTATGAGTCATCTCTGAGAATTAATGTAACTGTGTACTCAAGGGAGTGTGAAACTGGGGTACATCTGAATACTGTCGCCATGCGCAACCCGGATATCTGTAGAAAAAGTGTAACTGGTGTTATCCATAGGAAGACTCTCAAATGTGGAGGAATCAGGAGGTATCCGGGGTCTTCGACTAATAAGTGAAACGGACGAATACCCTGTGCGGGTCTCAACGATGCGATCAAGGTGTTGAAGTCGAGCATGTGAGAAACAACCATTTGGAGAGGCACTGAAGATTCCTCTCGAAATGATTCGTAGGCACTCATCATAAATGGTGATGAGTCCAAGACACAGGGACCTCTAGGTCTATCCTCTGGAATCAATGTGGTTGTCGTCGACAGAGGGAGACCAGCAACTAACAAGGCAATGATGTTTCCTTGATAGGAGCGCGAGGTTTAAAACTAAAGTGTTGTAGTACTGATGGTAGGATTGACATACTTGTGGGAAGGGGAAATAACTGGGTCAAAAAATGGGTAGATTCAAACTTCCTTTGTTCAGAGCATGATGACATGGTTGACCTGGCAGCGTAGGGAACTGACTTGTAGGTGTGGGGATCATTGCTTTGACTGAATGGTATATATTGACTCTTGGGGGGGGGGGGGACGAACTGATAGGTGCCGTCGGGGAATTATCAAGGTGACATACTGCAGAATACTCTGAACAAAGGCGACCAAAATGGGGAAGCTGCCTAATGAGTAGATGTGATCTGTCGTGGCGCCAAGAGGCACCATTGATTCCTTCTTCATAGTTTTAATGAGCTCCAAAAAGGGATAAAAGTGTGCTCTGAAATGGTGCGGTCCTGTGGATTTTGTGAGCCCAGGACGGCTCATGCTCATGGTTGCTTTCATGTTTAGAGAGTCTGAAAACGGTAAGTGGACTCTATTGGTGTTTCTTTTTCGTAAGTTTAGTCTCCAAGGCCCGAAAAAGCATAAAATGATGCGGATGGAGAACTCTTCTAGCCGATGTGACTAGAGTATACCTTTTTCGTAATTAGTCTACAGGGTCCGGAAAAGGGGTAAACTTATACCAGGTAGACGCCCTTTCAGATACGTTTAACGAGCATGAAAGGAAACAAGGTTGCTCGGCAATCTTTTCATTGTTAGTAGGAGCCAGAAAAGAGCTTAACAGAAACTCCCTAAGTGTCTTTTTCGTAAAAGGGGTTGCTCGGCCCGATAAAGGGGTAAAATTATACCGAACAAACATGGATTGATGAGGGCGAGAAAATGTCTCAAGCATCGTCATCAGTGCGAAAAACTGGTTCTGGTGACATAAGGATTGTCGAAAACGGAAAACGGCCGATGTGGCACGCAAACCGAGGTTATGTGAGGGGCATGAAAAATGCCCTGAAAATCGAGACGTGACAGCGAGAAATGATCTCACGCATCATCACGAGCGCAGAAAACTGAATCCGGCGATATAAGGCATGTCGGAAACGGGGAACGGCCGATGTGGCACGCAAACCGAGGTGACGAGGGGGCATGGAAAAAATGCCCAAAAAATCTAAAGGTGAGAGCGAGAAATGATCTCAAGCATCATCACGGGCGCGGAAAACTGAATCCGATGATATAAGGCATGTCGGAAATGGGGAACGACCGATGTGGCACGCAAACCGAGGTGAGGAGGGGGGCGTGGAAAAAATGCCCTGACAATCGGGACGTGACAGCGAGAAATGATCTCAAGCATCGTCCTCAGTGCGAAAAACTGGATCCGGTGACATATGGCACGTCCAAAACGGAGAATGGTCGATGTGGCACGCAAACCGAGGCCACGAGAGAGGCCAAAAAATGGTCAAAAAATGGACCCCGTGAAAACGGGAAAAGGAAGGAACCGACATGAAGTTCTCGCTGTGCTGATTCCAACGGTACCAACGGTTTGAGAAATGGACTTCGTATGATACCGCAATGGTTGTTGGAAAATTGGTGGAATTCCTATAAATAGGGCATGGGGCCCAAATGACTTGTCATTGTTACGTGCGAGTTTGATAGAGCTGTCAGAGCTATTTCTTGATTTCCGGGAGATTTCACCGTTGGTTTTCGATTCAGCGAGTTGCAGGTAACTCTATTTGCCTTAGCCTTGTCAATTATGTCTTTTTTGTTTGGCGGCGGGCCCCCGAAGGCTGCGAAATTCCATGTTGACTCCCCAACCTGGAATATCGCGGGTTTCGGGGCTGTTCCCGCGATGAACCGCGTGGGTTTTAGGCTGACAGTCGCGATGTTCATCGCGACTGCGAGGTTGGAACCCGCGATGTTCATCGCGAGTTCATGGGGGATAGTCGCGATGTTCATCGCGACTGTCCGACCAAAACCCGTGATGTTCATCGCGGGTTTTTGCATGGATCCCGCGATGGTCATCGCGGCTTTTGGTGGAAAAGCCGCGATGGGCATCACGGCTTTTTGTGTAAAAGCCGCGATGGGATTTTTTTTTTTTTTTTTCAAAATTTTTTATGCTGGGTCTAAAAATTTCGTCTGTTTTCTGGCAGGATGTTGAGGAGACCACTGTCCTCGTGGCGTGAGCGGGAGATCGATGATGATCTTATGGAGATGATTCAGACTGATCCGGGGGTGAGACAGACTCTGGCTATGAGCGGCCTTTTGAAGTTCGCTCAGATCCCGCCTATTCGTTCAGTGAGACGGCTCCTGAACAAGCTAGTGAGTTGGTGGGTGCCGGCGGAGGGTGCGTTTATGATTGGGGGTGAGAGGTTAGAGATCACTCTCACGGATGTCTATTTTTTGACTGGGTTGCCTCGTCTGGGTGAGGTGGGCGATCTCTTACCGAGGATCCCCCCAGGTGTAGATATGGAGGACCTGTTACAGACTTTCTGTGTTGATGATGTTGTTTTGCAGAACAGCTCTATTAGTCTGCGATCCCTACGTGAGTGGGATATGCGAGCTGTTGGGGCATGTGTTCTACGGATATTGGGTGCGGCTGCGCCACATCGTATGTCTGGGGGACAGACGGTGATGGTGGACTCCGTTCTTCGGGGGACATATTATGCCTGGGGGCAGATGTTTCTGGCGGGTGTCCGGAGAGATCTGGACAAGGCCGTTCGAGAGGGAGGTGAGTTTTGTTATGCTTCATTTTTATGTTGTTTTTTCTTCGAGCGGGTGCCGACCTTGCGGCCACGGGTACCCATTCGTGCTGGTCTCGTGAGTGAGCCTCGTATGATGAGATGGGGGCAGATGATGCCTCGTGGTGCCGGTGGTGTCCGTGGCTTCTTCACGGAGGATTTTTATCAGCAGTGGGAGTAGATGCCCCTGGTTATTGAGGACTACCCCTATGCCGGCATGGACTATCGAGGTGACCCAGAGATGCCTCGTGCCCCAGGATAGGCTTGGAGTTTAGACGGTATGTTTTGTGTTTTATTTGATATTATATCATATGTTGTTTGGTTTATCATTGATGATTATAGTTGTATAGTATGTGATGGTTTACTTGTTTTGTGCAGATGTGGGTCCAGTGCCACCGCCTGACTACGTGGCTCGTCAGGGGCGGGTTATGGTGGTCGCCCATCCACCTGCAGCGGTACCCCCTCCACGTGGTGGAGGATTTGCGGCTCGTGGGCGAGGGGTTGGCCCTCGCGATGACGCCATAGAGGGTGTCAGACAGACCTTTGCCAGGATCCTAGCTGGACTCCCCGAGGATGGTTGGAGAGACCTGGATCGGGATATTTTGGAGGGTTGCTTTGGTGCGCCGCCTGAGTGGCGGTCGCTCTTGTTGAGGACGGCGGTGTTTGTGGCAGGGCACAGGGGTGGTGCTCGGGATGCCCTTGCAGAGCCGGCTCAGATGAGGATCCGTCTACGGGATGACCCAGTGGGGCCGGCAGAGCGGAGAGTTCGGGCTCGTCCTGACCCGGCGGAGCCAGTAGAGGAGGATCCGGAGGAGCCTAGGGATCCTGCTGAGTAGATGATATTGTATCTGCCCCCAAATGCTGATGAGCATATGGGGAAGCATTTTTGTATGACAGATGTATTTTTGTATATCGGGTGCTGAGGGCACCTATGACATTTTGACTATCATGGTTTATATATATGTGTGTATATATTTTGGATATATTGTCGTGTATGCACGTGGATGCACATTTGTCTTTTGTATATGCCTGTGGAGGCACATGTTATGCACGTGGATGCAGTATGTTTGTTTATTTATGTATGCTCGTGGAGGCACATGTTATGCACGTGGATGCATTATTTGGTTATTTGTTTTATGCCCGTGGAGGCACATGTTATGCACGTGGATGCATTTTGTTTATGGATATGACATGATGTGATTGGTGTGCCAGTCGAGGACATTGTTGGCCATATTGTCTGCTACACTGTTGAGGTGTCTTGGGACATGTGTGAATGAAATGGATTCAAAATGTCTAACCATTTGTTTAGTGCAGAGGAATTTTCTGAAAAGACAGGGATCGCGTACCTGGTAATCATTGTTCAGCTGGGAAACTAGGAGCTGTGAGTCCAAGAAAACGTTGAGGTGACGGATGCTTATCTGGAGAGCTGCGGCCAGGAGACCGGTCATGGCATCGTATTCAGCTTGATTATTGGTGGCGGCACCTAAACATACTCCGTAGATGTGAATTAACTCATGCGAAGGGGAGTATATTACCCAAGTTGCGGAGGCGAGATTGGGAGACCAACGGCTTGCACCATCAGCGAAACCGACATGGCAGAGTGGAAGAGGCTCCATCTGTGGTCATGCAGAGAAAAACAAATATTTAGGTTTTTTCTAATTTTTTGTGAACAAAGAAAGTATGCCTATACTAAAATGGACGATGGTGTCCATCATATTTTCTATGGGTAAAATCGTTTAAGGTACAACCCGTTGCGTGGGTTGCGTAGGGGATTTCCTTCTGAATCGGTCAGAATGTATGCCCCCTGCCCGAGGTAGGTGTGTATGATGTAGGGGCCTTGCCACATAGACACGAACTTTCCCTTTCCGGTTTTATCATGAGCTTGATCGTAAGCGAGGACAAGGTCTCCCTCAGAAAAGGTTCTTGGGTGGACGTGTTTGTCGTGACTTAGTTTCGATCGTTGTTTAGATGCTTCCATGTTTTGAATGGCTGTGCGCCGATCTTCATCGGCCTGCTCGAGGAGTAGTAAACGTTGCTCGATCGGGGAAGTGTCCGGTAGGAGTTCAACGGCGATATGTAAGGCTGGGATTTGGCACTCAATAGGGAGGACGGATTCGACACCGTGAACTAAATGGAAAGGGGTAAAACCGGTGGCAGTTTTGGTTGAGGTGCGGTAGGCCCATAGTGCTGGGAAAAGCATGTGGTGCCAATTGGATTTGTGCTTGTCTACAATACGTTGGAGAATGGTCTTCAAAATTTTATTGATCGCTTCGACTTGGCCGTTTCCTTGGGGATAGTAAGCGGAAGAGAAATGGTGTTCAAATTTCAACATGGTTGATAATTCTTTCCAGACGGCATCTTCGAAGTGAGAGCCGTGGTCAGAGACTAGTTGCTTTGGCACTCCGAAACGAGTGATAACATGGTTGAAGAAAAACCGTGCTGCAGTGTCGGCTTTGCAATTATAGGTCGGCATGGATTCTGCCCACTTGGTGAAATAATCTACAGCCACAACGATGTGTTTGTGACCGCTGGCTGACGTGGGGTTGCAGTCGAGGAAGTCGATGGCCCATTTGCAGAATGGTCCAACAGTGATGACTGGATGAAGGGGGGCGGGGGGGTTCTTGCTTTGGGGGCAAATAGTTGGCAGTTCTGGCAATGCTTGACTGCGGTGATGCAATCAGTAAACAATGATGGCCAAAAATAACCTGCCCGAATGATTTTCTGGGCGGTGGCCATGCCGGAGAAATGGCCTCCGCAGGCACCGCTATGACAATCATTGAGGACTTGTTCTGCCTCACTATGGGATAGGCAGCGGCGTAAGATGGTATCAACGCCGCGTCGGTAAAGTACATCCCCTAACAAGAGGTATCGGGGGGCGTGGTGTCGTATGCGACGGCGTCCACCACGATCGATGTGTGGTCGAAATTTTTGCGTACGAAGGTAAGTCAAAATGTCTCCGTACCAAGGGTCGTCAGACGAAATGATGAAGATCTGCTCGTCAATCAGGTCCGTTTGGATAACGGGTGATGTTGAAGAGGATGGGAGGTCAGTGATGAGGTGAGCAAGCGCGAGGGCTTTAGTGATTTTGGGAGTTCTGAAAGTGAGGTCATATTCCTGGAGGATAATGACCCATTTAGCAACACGACCTTGTAGGAGCCGCCGGGTGAGGAGATAGACCATAGGGTTGGAGTCGGCCACGACCGTGGTATGACTGAGTAGAATGTAGTGTCGCAATTTTTGTACGGAAAAGACTACAGCTAGGGCTAATATTTCCTCGTATGGGTAATGCAGAGGTGGGCCAGACAAGGTCTGGCTGACGTAATAAATCACATGCTCTTGGTGGGAGGCATCTTCTTGGACCAAAACTCCGGACACAGCATATTCAGATGCCGAGACATAAAGGGTGAAGTCTTGAGAGAAATCCGGTGGGGATATCAAGGGGGCTTGTGTGAGAGCTTTCTTGAGGGCTTCGAATGCCGTGTCTTCTTGCTCATCCCAAACAAAGGGTATGTGGGTACGAAGTAAGCGTAAGAAACTATGGACTTTGGTTGCATAATCAGGAACAAAGTGCCTAAGGAAATTGGACCGCCCCTGTAGACTTTGGAGCTGCCAAAGCGTGCGAGGAGGCGGAAGTTCTAAGATGGCTTTGACTTTCATGGGATCGACAGTGATTCCGTCTTGGGAAACAATGAAACCCAACAACTGGCCTGCCGGGACGCAAAAGACACATTTGTGTGGGTTCAAGCGGATTTTATATTTGCGACAACGCAAGAAAACTTGCCGGAGGTCGTTAAGGTGGTCTGATCGTTTTCGGGAACGAGCTGTGAGGTCATCAAGGTGGACTCGCAGGATATGAACCAAGTCGTGAAAGCAATAGGTAATGGCCCGCTGGAAAGTGGCACCAGCATTTTTAAGGCCAAATGGCATGACGCGATAGGCAAAGGTGCCCCATGGGGTGGTGAAGGCAGTCTTGTACTGATCCTCTTTGCGGATGTGAATCTGGTTATATCCAGAAAACCCGTCCATGAAGGATAGGACTTTATGGCCCACACACTCATCAATGAGTTGGTCAATGAATGGCGTGGGGAAATTTCCTTTTGGACAAGCGTGGTTTAAATCACGGAAGTCAGTGCATACTCTAAGGGTGCCTTGCTTTTTGTTGACGGGAACGGGGTTCGACACCCAGGTGGTGTACGGAATAGGGTAAATGAATCCTGCTTTGCGAATTTTCTCGACCTCAGCTTTAACAGCGGGGAGTTTGGAAGGATGAATGGGTCGCTGTTTCTGGTGAACAGGGGGTACCTCAGGCCATGTATCAATGTGGTGTTCTATGATGGCGGGGTCGAGACCAGGCATCTCGGTATAGGACCAGGCAAAGACATCACGGAACTCTTGAAAGAGCTTTTTGTATGCCTGAGTTTTTGCTTGAGTGCAAGATGCGCCCAGCGAGATGAGCTCAGGTTTCCCAGGTGTTGCGGAAATGTCTATCTGTATAGTGGGGGAAATGTTGGACATGTTCCCTTCTTCAAAGGCATCCGGTGCTGGGATGGGGTCTTTTAACCAATCGACCTTAGTGGGTATGAAATCTTTCGATTCGACCGATAGTTGGTCGGATGCGGTGGATGTAGATGCTTCCGGGAGGAAGTACGAGCGATGATGCATATCATCCCAAGGGTAGTCGGGTGCAGTGAGTGTCTCCAAAATTTGCTCATCAGTATTGAAGTAGTCAGACCATAAATCAAGGGGTTCTGGTTTGAAAGTTGTTGAAATCATATATATTGTATTGACTTCTTCCGACGAGGATGATGGCGGGGGGTAGATCTCCTCGATGAGGGGAGAAGATATCTCCAAATCTACGTTGTTTAATTCGTACAATGCTGCTCGATAGTCAGGGAGATCGGGACAATGGTGAGAGTAGTGGCCGTAAACATTGCATATGGCACAAGGATGGTTGGTGCGCAGTGATCTGTCGCGAGGCTGAGGAGGTGGCTCAAGTCTAACGACCGGGATGCTGGCGTCATCGTCCAACATATTCATATGCTCTTGGAGTGCTGGTAACTGTGGGAATTGATGAGTTGGATGGCCTATCTCATCGCACAACGAGCATTTAGGGGGAGCTCGAAACACCGGTGGGGGTTTAACTGCCTTAGGAGGTGGTATAGCAGTGTATGGTTGTGGACCTCTGCCCCCAGTGGGCTTGATAAGTGGGAGAGGGTTCGTTGACGACGAAGGGATATTGATACTAGGAGGAGGTTTCGTTGACGACGAAGGGATTGCGACACCAGGAGGAGGTTGATTTGTGGTAACAATAGGTTGTACCGGTTGGAGGATGACGTTTGGTGTCGGCGGTGGAACGGGAGGCGAAATATACCACACGGGTAATCCCAATGTTAACCCGGGTAGACTAAGGGTAGCCATAACCGGGGCGCTTACTATGCCCGAAGGAGGAAATAGAAAGGGGATGGTGTGGATGGGTGTAACACCGATGTGACTAGGGATCAATGGTGGTTAACTACCGAATGTTTGTGTATTCTGTGAAAGAGTACAGAGGTTTGCGACGTGGGTCTCCGGTGACGGTGGTGGAATGGCCTGGAATGTAGAGGTCATTGGTGTATCTGAGTAAAGTCCGGGTCCCACAGAAGACACAAAGGAGGTAGTTGCACTAGAAGCGGGTTGTTCAATCATGGGAAGAACATTTTCGGGTGCTGCAGGGGCATTGGGATCATAGTAGGTGAGTTGGTCAATTTTGACCACGCGTCCCTTGTGGGGGAACATCATGGTGCGAAAAACGGACGAGGCGACCGCTTTCATGGCGTACATGTAACTGCGGCCAAGTAAAAGGTTATAATCGAGCTGGGCATTAATGACCTCTATGTCAATGAGCACAGTTTTCCCACCTAATTGGACGGGGACCTCGGGTAGTAAACCTTGAGGTTGAGCTGACCGGCCGTCGTAGGCCCGCAATGCAGTGGTGGATTGTTGGAGGGTAGGGGATCCCAACTTCTGCCAAACAAATGTGGACATGACGCATGTGGAGGCACCCTCGTCGATGATACATCGATGGATGACAAGATTCCGAATAGAAACAGAAACTTGGACTGCTATGGTGGAAGGCAGACGTGGTTCGGACTGGTCCAAATCAAAGGTCATCAATTTCAAATCATTTGGGTCAATCGCCCCAATGGCGGAAAGTAAAGTCTTGCGCTGCGTAGGACAGTTTTTCAAGACTTCTAACGCAGACATGGCTGCGGGAGATTGAGCTAGGTCATCTACGATGTTGTAATTTGACGCAGCCCGTGCATTGGGGTTGTTGTTGATACGACGGAGTGGGAAACGAGGTGCTTTAGATGCGCCATCGAGTGGAAGAGGTGGTATCTGTAACGTATGATCAGTGGGATGGGCGTTAGTATCCTTATCTGCGGGGGGGGTTTCGGAGGTAGGGCCATACTGGTTCCGACGGGTTTGGATATTGACGTCGGCAGTGGACATCATCAATAAGTGGTGAGTGCCCGAATCAAACCTGGGTTGATCAGGAGCGGCGTAAGTGATTTGTTGTGGTTGCACGTTGCCCTGTGGGGGGGCTAACGGCTGAGTGTTCACCACTCCTTGTGTTGGAAAAGGGTTTTGTAGCACCAAAGGTTGTTGTTGAGGTGGTGGAGGGTTGGGTGGCGGCTGAGGAGCCGCCTGCCCTTGACGATGGGCGTCATCTGTCCATAGTTGTCGAGCTCGCTCCAGATGTGGGCAAGCGTGGGTATAGTGGCCATAGACACCGCAAATAGAACAAGGATGGTTTGTTCGTAAATTAGCATTTTTGGCTTGCTTAGGTGGCCGATCAGGATTCTGATGAGCAGGCGCCGCGTTATTGTTTTGCGGAGGATGGGTAGGTTGTGGAGCTTGGTTATGGTTTTGGTTGTTTCCACAGTTACGTCCTCCTCCGCGGTTTGGTTGCCCACCCTGGTTGCGTTGGTTATTTTGGTATTGGGGCTGATGTTGTTGTGCGTACACATGCCCTTGAGCATTGGGGGGATTCTGGGGAGCCGCAGGTGCAGGAGCAGGTTGCGGTGGATAATATGTTGGTGGAGCTGGAGGTGGTCCAGCTGCCTGTTGGGGTTGTTGGTACCCCTGAGCTATTGGATGTGGTGGATTAGCTGGTGCAGCTTGCTGTGGGTACTGCATCTGCTGTGGCGAGAACTGAATGGGGTTCTGTGTCACAGGTTGGATATGGTATGTAGAAGGTACATATGCTGATGGCACTTGCCCATAGCAATGTTGCGGACAAGAGGGTCCATGAATGTGATGGGTCTGGTTTGTTGGAGCGTAAGAAGTTGTCACTCCGGAACTGGATGTAGCCCTAGAGAGATCTGGGGCGGGCGTGGTGCTCACCATGCTGAAAGGTTTAGGTTGCGGTGTGATTTGGCCAATGATGCCATCAGCGGCATGTGATGCCCCCGGTGCGTCACTGCGGGAAGAGTCGCCTCGTGGGGCGTCCAGTATGATTGTGTATAGATAACCCGACTGGGCGTAAATGAGATCAAACTGTTGGGCTTTGAGGATGGCCTCTTCTTCAGATTGGGGTCTTTCGGATGCCACATCCTTCGCAATGAGAGGGAGGAGGGATTTTAGGAACCAATCTAAGAAGATACGGTCGTCTAACTTGATTTTGCAGAGGCTTCGACGTTGACGCCATTCATGAATGTGGTCAGTGATGTGGGTGGCCGTGGTTTGTCTGCAAGACAGTAGGATCTCGACTCCCGCATCATAACGGACAGGTAACTGGAAAAACTGCAGGAAGGTCGAGGCAAGGGAGGTAAAGGTGGCATGCGTCCCATGAGGCTGCTCGATATACCACTTAGCTGCAGAGCCAGTGAAGGTGCGCTGTAAAAGCCGGAGGCAGATTGAGTCGTCCACTATGGAGTTGGAGGAACACCATAAATGGAAGGACATGATATGGTTCTGGGGGTCTTCACCTGCCTTACCCTCAAACTTAGGGATGTCAGAGGGGAGTTTGGTGGGCATATGAGGCCACGCAGGATCGTGTCTGATGGGGTCATTAGTGAGCCTAGCTAAGTCTGGTAGGTTCAGACTTGCCATGTATGGTAAGCTAGCAGATGTAGAGACTGGGACTGGGACCTGCCTAGTCATTGTGGTATGATGTAGGGGTCCAGTATCGCCTAAAGGTATGCTAGGTATGGAGGGTATGTGCCCCCCAATAGGTATGTTCTGGTATGGGCCAGCGCCTCCAAGTGCAACATGGGTTACACTTGGGTTAGGAATAGCAGTAGGGATTCCTGGGATGAGGTTTGTGGAAACTAGAGGGGTTGTGACCCCTATATTGGGCATACCCATAACAGGTGGTGGCCCTGTGTTGGGCATTCCTAAATGTGGAGTGTTGCCCATATTGGGCATACCCAGGGTGGTGGTTGTTTCCATGGATGGCACCGCAGCAGAAGGGTCTGTGGATGTCTCACCTATGGTGCTGGTAAATAGGGGGTCAAATGGTGTTCCAGCCATAATGGTGGGTGGTGGTAATATAACGTAGTTTTCGGATTCTTCCTCAGAATCAGAGGTGAAGTGAGGCGTGTCAGAATTGGATGACCGTCTAGTTGACCGACGATGTGTCGAATCAAGGGATAAGGCTCTGCGTCGGTGACGTGGAGAGCCAAGGAGGCTAAATTCTGGGAGTTCGCCCTGTAGACGACGAGAGCGTCTAAAATTCTCAATGGTGAGAAAATAAGTTTTTGTGAAAAAATCTGTTTAAGTATCAGGTGGTGATATATATAAAAAAGCTCAAAACCCTAATGCAACGAAGGGTGCAAGAAGGTGAGTGAAAAAGAAGGCTCTCAGGCCAAAAAATCAACCTCAAAAAAGGCACTTATTCTAGCAGTTGTGTTACAATAAGTGGAGGAATGCAAGAAATGGTCAGAGTACCAACATGCAAACGACTTCTAGAAAAAATAGGTGTAACTAGACCAAAGGTGGGTTGAAGCATGCAAACACCTAACTAAAAGTATTGTGACTCAAACAAACAATATCCTTTGCAAGGTGATGAAATCCAAGTCAGACAATATGAGTGTTGAGACAACGGCTAGATATCCCCCTACCGGGAGGGACACCGGGTAATCAATCCTAAAGAATGGCTACTAGGATACTCCGTTCATGACGCGTCGAGAAAAGGTAAATCTGCCGTTTGGTCTTTGATCGCAATATCCCAATACAGGGATATCCCGAGAACTGCGAATGGTAGCCCTTCGGTTACTGAATGGATTTCGGTATTCCACTCAGGCTTCCAGAACCATCCTCGCGACTTCAACCCTCCTAGGGGAGAGGCCTTCCCACAAACCGGTTGTGACCGCGCCAAAAAGTACTAAGAGATTTTAGCTCCCTAATTGGACAACTTCTATGTCTCAGATGTAATAACTGAGGGGTGTTATTGGAACACCTATCCCCCCAATACTACCTAGCTACAAAGTTCTTTTAGTGTTCCCCAAGTGGGGTTAAAAGTGTGTTGAAATTAGGGTACGTTTTAAGGCTTAGTTCAATTAAGTGATCGAGTGAGTGCACCTGTGATATTGTAAACTGAACTTGAAAGAAGTAAATGCTTTACAGAAAATTTTCAAAAAACAAAGGATCTTTTGAAAATAAAAAAGCAAATATTTATGACTTTTTCAGTAAATTGAAATTAAATGCTTTTCAAAGACTATTCGAAAAATAAAGGATCTCTCAAACAGTAAAGAAAATAATATAACTTCTTTTCGAAACAAATGGATTTCGTTTTCAATAATTGCTATGGGAAAAATATTTAAAGAAGTAAACAACAAATATTTTAAATCTAGATAAAATGCAAAAATAGATCCTTCTTTCAATTGATGAAAGTTTTTAAAAAGACTTCTTTCACATGTGCATTCTAAATAGTAAAAATTTTTGATTGCTGTAAAATATGCAGAATTTAATACTGTAAAAATGTGCAATGTGGGCAGAAAATACAGTAAAAATTAATTTTTTAAATCGGAATGGCCGAATGGAAAAAATTAACAGCGCGGGTTTTGACAGAAAAGCCGCAATGGACCGCGCGGGTTTCTGCCGCACAGTCGTGATGGACCACGCGGGATTTCGGCGCACTGTCGCGATGTGCAGCGCGGAAAAAATCCGCGAAGCCGCGATGTGCAGCGCGCAAATAGGCCGCGAAGCCGCGGGGAACCGCGCGGAAAAGAATTGCGCAGTCGCGATGTGCAGCGCGGTAAATGTCCGCGAAGTGCAGCGCGGAAATCGGCCGCGAAGCCGCGATGTGCAGCGCGGAAACAGGCAGCAAAGCCGCGGTGAACCGCGCGGAAAAAAGGCCAAAAGCCGCGATGGACAGCGTGACTGTCAGGCTAAAAACTGCGAGGCAAAAGCCGTGCACGGAAGCCGAAAAACGAACCCA
Source organism: Larix kaempferi (assembly GCA_027924585.1). Taxonomy (NCBI): domain Eukaryota; kingdom Viridiplantae; phylum Streptophyta; class Pinopsida; order Pinales; family Pinaceae; genus Larix; species Larix kaempferi. The sequence goes on from BSBM01000893.1 coordinate 9,925,579, forward strand.
AAAATTGAGAATTCCGGGCTGTTAATGGCAATAGATGAGGCCAAAACTTAGAACAGCAATGGATCTGCTGTCTAAGATGGCAGATCTATGGATCTAAAGGTTAAAAACTAATAAAAATCTAAGATTAAAAGCAAAACTAGAGATCTATTGTTCAAAACCCAGCGGAGTCGCCAAAAACTGTTGGCCCGGTTTTGCAACCAGGCTTAGTGCTATGGGCACCTGCTAACTAGTAGCAACAGTTTCAATAGAATTAAAACAAGAAACTAATCTAAACAAAACTAATCATGGATCTATGCAAGAATATAAGCAAATAATGTAAACATTTAAAAAACAAGAACAAGAAAATATTAAAGAATGAATTTGTATTGAAAAATGGGGGGGGGCAAGCAAGTGCTTGCAATAATACCTTCAATGGTGAAGGTTGATGTTGAGCAACTCCCAAGATGAGTAGCTCCAAGCTCCAAGAGGTCTCCTTCTCCAAGGTTGCTTACAATGGCTAAAATGCTCAAGGGAGATTTCGGCAGCATGAGGATGAGATAATGGATGGATGTGAAATGAGGAGCCCCTACCACCTTTTTATAGGTTTTGGTGGTGGGGAATACCATTTGTGGTTTTGTGGAAACCAAATGGTATTGACCAACATGGTTTAGGTACTTTTCCCTCCTTTTTCCTTTTTTAAATAAAAATAATATTTTAATTCCCTTTTTAATATTTTTGGGAATTTGGACCCTTTTTGAGGGTTTTTTTTTATGCTTTTCAGGAAAAATAATCTTTTTTAATGGAAAAAGGGGTGTACTAAGGTCTTTTGGTGACCTTTTGTTAGTTTCAGAGGCTCAGATGGTGGAAAAGTGGACAAATGGGTCATGTGAATAAGGGAATGAGCTAGTGAGCACTTTTTAGGTGTTAACAACTGCCTCTACTGCCATCCTCTGCCACTGCACATGCAGAATACACCAAATTGATTCCTTACTACCTTCCTTAAGCAACCCTCAGCCTGACAAATGGTCCATCCATGTTTTCCTTGGTCTTCCATCCCCACGCCCACGTCCTGCATCCATGTCCAATTGTCTCCAAGTTTCTTGGTGCACGACATACATGTACGCTTCTCCCTGCTTCTTAGCACACAAATCCTATCCCTTACTACACAACCCTACTAATCGATCCCTTCAGACTCATTTTCTTACTACAACCTGCCATATGCTACTGTATGGAGGATGTATGACCCATATAAGAACCATACAACTTTTTTTTTTTTTGTGAACCGTAAACCTCGTCAAACAATTTCCCTCTTAAGAGTTTTAGCGTTTTGATACCATGTTAATTTCTAACAACAAATCTAATACTCATTCTCAATAATTTATTGCTTAAATTGCAAAGGAAAATACACTGATATTTTAACTAATAAGGCCGTATAATAAAACAAGAAATCAATCATACATTTGACTCAAGGATTTACCCTGGAAAACCCCAAAGGAGAAAAACAAGCAATTAATGATTTTATTAAGATAAAATCTGGGCTCCCATCCTATGATAATGGCCCTCTGAGGAATAATATAATTAAAAAACACATCCTATCCTATAAAGACATCCTATCCTATAAAGACATCCTATCCTATAAATACATCCTATCCTAGAGAGGTAATTTGGATAGCTCCTACATTAGAGACACTTAGCCTATGCAAAAGTACCTGTCCAAGCTACAAACATCAACACAGTCTCGATAGGTGGTTTGGTCCTGCATTGTTTTTCCTTGGTCAGACAACGAAGAAAAATTTGAATTCTTGTAATAGGAGTAACCATTGAAATTTATTTTCTTGATGTACTGGTTTAATGACTAAGTATTTGAGTGGTTGATGGTCAGTATAAAATATAACTGGGTTTTCTAAGAGGTAATGCCGATATTTCTGGAGGAAAATATCATCCCCAAAGATTCAATTTCTGTTGTAGAAGAAGTTTTCTCATCCTTATTTAATTTTTGACTAGCATAAGAAAATGAATGATCAAGTTTTCCTCTCCTGGATATGCTAAGACCACTCTGACTGCTATAATTGATGCATCAACATGAACATGGAATTTTTTCGTCCAATCGGGGAATTGTAAAATTGGTGCTTCGACTAACTTCCTTTTTAATAGTTCAAACAACTTGTTACATTCTTTTAACCATTTGAATTCTATATCTAACTTTAAGAGTTCCTCCAATGGGTAAGTTATATATGAATATCGTCTTATAATTTTTTTGTAGTACCATGTGTGACCAAAAAATACTTGTATCTGATTTTGATTAACATGAGGCTTCAGGTTTAGTATTACTTATATTTTTGTTGCATAAAATTTTATGTCGTCCCTACATACAACATGTCCTAGTGGTATACCCATAGGTGTTGCGAATATACACTTCTTTATGTTTAGGGACAATTGGAATTGTCAATAGCATTCAAGCATTAATCGGAGACACTGGATGTGATCCTTAAAACGACTATAAATTGTCTAGTAATCAAAGTACACTGCCATGGTATTGTACATATTTTCCTCGAATGCTTTGACAAAGATTATGTAAAATACAACATGCACATTTTTTAGTCCAAAAGGCATAACTCTATAAGGGAATGCTCCAAATTCTGTAACGAGGGTTCTCTTCAGTTCATCTTCCTTAGTAATGGAAACATGATTGTACCCTGATAATCCATTTGTATATGAAGAGCATTCATGGCCAACCACTTCATTTATTATTTCATCAGCAAATGGGGTGGGCAATGGGTTTGTAAGGGTATTTGTTTAATCCTCTGAAATCAACACAAATTCGTAGTCTTTTTGGATCATATTTCTTAGGCTAGACGACCATAGGGCTAGCACATTCTGATTGATCAACTGGATAGATGATTCTTGTTGCAAGCATATTGGAAATCTCTTTCCTTATGATTTATTTATATTTTTGGGTTAGTTTTTACAGTCGCTTTTTCATTGGTTTTGCATTTGGTATAAGGTCAATTTTCATTTCTACTCTTCCTTCTACTAGACCTTTTAAATCTTTATAATCTCTTGCAAATACATCCTAGTATTCTCTAAGTAGACTGGTTATTTTAGCTATATATTGATCCAACCAGTAATATCCTATTTTGTCCATTTTTTTTATCAATTGTCGTCTGAAATGTCGAATTCTCATATTCTTATGTTTCCATCCATCCATTATGGTGCTTTTGACTCACCTATATTTATGTCTCCTTTACATCTTGTGAATGCTCATGGGAATGATTTACTTTTGTCTTATTCTGTGTCAATTGTAGTTTTTACTAGTTGAGTGAATTTTACATGGTGTAATGCCATTGGGTGATCTCTTTTCCATCTAAAGCTTTTTCCTGGAAATTTTTTTGTCTATGCATTCATCCTTCTTACGACTATGCGGCTCTCAATTTCTTGGTGATATGTTATTCTTTTGCAAGATGAAGTTGCTATCACATTGGTTGTTTCTCGAGCTTCTTTTTGTCGGATTTATGGTTCGGTGACAAACTTTTATATTTCCGATAATGCATCTTCTAACTCCTTCCTTGTAGGTAGAAATGAAAAGTTATTCACAAAATTGACTTTTATGACTTCCCAATGCTTTGTTTCTCCTTTTGCTTCTTCAGTTTTATACCATTTATTAGGTATATCTCTCAAGGTGTTCATAAACATATGTGGCCATGTTCATTTGTCCTTATATCCTAATCTATGCCATTCATACTCACATCTATGTATGTGAGTGACTAGGTCGGCTCCGGGTATACATTTTTCAATATGGGCCTTTTCTATTAATTTTCCCTAAAATATTTTTGTAAAGTATGTCAATGTGACTCTCCATGCCTGGAGTCGTGTTTTATGAGTATCCCACCGCCGCTTTGCTTGTCTGATAAACATTTAAACTAGACTCTGTAGATGATCTAGGTCTCCAACATTTTTCGTTACTTCATCCACATATATTAATGGTGAGTCTTTCTCATTATATCTTAAGGGTGTAAGAGTTGATGATTCTATATCACATGGTATAAGGCTAGGAATTTGTTGTTATTTCCTTTCATAAATACTGGGAATCACAAAAATAGAAAAACATTGCCGATATCTAGCTCTAAGTTGCTTGTATCATCCAACAGTCCCGAGATTTTGATTCATAATTTTCTATTTTCCACTCATATAATTATGTGTTAGAGTTCTAGTCGATGGAAAAAGGTATCTCAATATGTAATTATCCTGTGTTATTGGGAAAGACTGTATCTTGATCATATTTTTCTTACATCACCGTCTTCGTCACAAGGTTATATCCATAGTTTCCTATCAGTAGGATCAAGTGGTATTATAACTCTTTTTCCTTCTCATTTTAATTTCATTTTGTCTTTTTTTAATGATATTGTTGCCTACATTTTTTTCCCCACATTCATCCAACCAAGGGGGTGTAATATGGGGTCATCCCATTGACTAAATCGATGACCTCATAATCGACAATTGTTGATATTCCCGTAATACTGATTTGAGCATTTTTCAATACATTGATTGGTTCTATCAATCCCTGATCTACTAATTTGACGTAGTTCTAGGACTGTACTAGATTTGGGTGGTCCATTTTTATCCATGTTGCTTGGGGTAATATGTTCACTTGTGATCCAAATTCAACTACAACCTGTCGAACTTGGTCATCTTCTATCTCCATGTCGAATAAAGGGTCCCGATCTTCGAATTTTTTGCTTCATTGTTCAATTGTGCTATGGTTTTTGAACTCCTACCATTCTCATTATCAGATTTTAACAATGTTAATAACTAAAATAGTCATCCAATGACTTCTTCTTTAGTTACTAGGTCCACGAACTCGTTTAATACAATGCTTCTATTTGTGTGTTCTTGTGTTGCATCCTATAATTGATCTTCTTCTTGGACAGTGTCTTGGAATAGATTTAATGCTTCCGTGGATATCTCATTTTGCTTCCTAGGGTTAGGATAGTCCATCTCTTTGGTTTTTCTGGCTCTTACAATGGGTTTTCCTGATTATTATCATCTCCTATATTCATGGCACATGATCTTGTAAGTACCTTTATATTTTTAGAGTTTAATTATGTGTGTCTTCAATAGCTCCATAATAGGTTGACGTTCTTTTTATTCCAGATTTTTTCTAGCATGATAGGGAAATCCTCTAATGAGTGGTCGCATGCACCAATTTTTGTCCAAAATTTTAGGTTAGTTCTATCTTTCAAGGGATAGTTAGGACTAAAGTGGTAAGCCTTGTAACATATGAAGCAATGTGATCTTCTTGTTCGACCGCCAAATTGGCCTCCTATGTTTCCACCACTCCCTCTAAAGCCTCCACTATTTCCATATCCTCCTTGTCCACCATATCTTCCTTACTCATTGTACCCATTGTTTTGTTGATTTTGATCGGGTGCTTGAATGTGATATACATTCATTTTATTTATGGAATTTAGTTCACATTCAGATGTGTTATGAGATGTTTCTTCACAAATAGCACACCATTTACTCTTATTTTTCAAATTATGGGGGCAATCACGGGTTACATGGTTAGTTGCAGATTCACAGATTTCACAGAATATTTATTTATGTACCAGCCTGATATCTTGTTGTCAAATTATAAGTTACCTACAATTATAGTTAGTATGGCCTTCGGGTAGACAATTTGTACACCATATCTCTGATCACCGCGTTGTAAGATCTTTAAGGTATTTTTATATCATATCTATTATTTCTTCTAATTTTCTGTTTGTGCTCAAGGTGGCCCATTCTTCATTAGTTTCAATATCTTGAACTATTCTAAGAGCTTCTTTGTAAGTCTTGGTGTCATGCATTCTTAGAGGTGATATGATTCTTAGTAGTAGCCCTTCAACGAACCATTGAACTAGTAGTCGATCATTAATTGCTTGTGGTATCTGTCTGAGAAAGTCTTTGAATCTTTTGTCATAATCTCGCATAGAATATCTAGGTATTGGCTTAATTTATTTTAATTTTTGGGATGCTAAATGCTTGCTATCTTGAGTTTTGAAAAATGCAAAAAAAATAATTTTAATTTCATCTTTCGTCCGGCTATGATTCTTTGTGTAATTCATGAACCATGTGAGAGCAGGCTTCCTTAGATATCCCAAAAATTGTTCTACTTGCTTAGCTACATTGATGATATCAATCACATTCCATATCTTCCCTCATGTAAACCAATGTCATTTTGGGTCCTCATCCCCTTCATAAATAGGTATCTGGGTAGTGTGATTACTCATCATTGTTTCTTCAATTTGTAAGTTGATTCGAAGTCTAGCTTTCTACTTTCTTATATTCCACAATTTTGAAAATTTGTGTCTCTTTGTTTGTGTCTTTTGAGTGTGGTGATTCTTCTTCTTCTTCTTCTTCATCATCTTCTTCACTATTAGTTATAGCGAAGGGGGTTCTTCCACAAGGTCTAAGTATTTGACGAGTATACCATGTGTTTTTTCTTCCAAAGAAATTGTAACCCAATTCCCTTGTTGAGGTCTTTCTATAATCATTTTTAAAAGCCTTCATGTTTCATCTACTGGACTCCATGTTGATGTTTGAACATGTTCAATGCACAATTTGTTGGCTAGTATCTCTTGTACCATGGCACTATAAGGTGTATGTGGTGATGTTTGATAAGGTGCAAGTTCCCTTCTGTCGGCATCTTTCTCATTTTTTGAGTCTCCTAGATGTAATGCTTCAAATCCCATGACTACCCTCTATAAATCTTCATTTAGGACAAGGTCAGTCAAGGTGACTTCTTCCTCTCTTAGTCAAATAAACCTCAACTCGGGTAGTGCTAGACTTCAGCCTTACTTTTTTCTTATTCTTTTTTTTCCAACATGGGTTTGAAACTTCTCTCAATTATTCCCTCCTTTTTCTTCTTTTTTCTCTTTCAATTTTCTCGACATCTATTTTTGTTTTATGTGCTGACTTTTTTGCTAAATCCTTTGCCAACTTTCATTATCTCTTGTGTCCCTTTTGTCTTTTCGATTGAATAGTATGTGTCTTTTACTCGAATCTCATGAAAATCTACCCCCCCCATCGCCAACCCAACTTACTCTAGGCTAGAGAGGATGATCCACAAGTGTGATCTCATTTATTTAAAAAGTATTCTCACTCGGCTTGGTTCTTTTTCCAATCGGTTGATATAGGTGTATTTAATGGTAATTGAGGCTCCACAATACATACTACCCTATTGTTGATAAAAAAAATTATGGACAATTATCAGTACTATGCACACAAAAATTTCGTGCAAGATGTTGTAGAACCTCCTTCTCATGTTATCTATAGATGTCCTTTCTTCGAGTGGTTGTTATTCATAGAATTCATCTACAATCTTTTCAACCCAATCTTATAGATTAGTGCACCCTCCATTGTTTAACTTGTGTATTAGTTCCTTGTCTTCTTCACTTGGTGTCATCTACGGTCTGCTCAATTTTATTGTGAATTAATGCATGCATAGACTCTAGAATCTTCTCATGTGTTTCGATCAAGAATATTTCCCTTGTTTGTGCAATTGTCAAATGATTCCTCCTAGCATAGTTGTTGATGTAATTTTTTATTTTCCTATACCACCACCTATGCACCTCCTCTGTTGTCAACATTGATGCATGCATGCTCTGGATGTGTTTCCTTCCACAAGTTCAAGTCCCAACAATGGAACCAATGTTGCAATCTAGGGGATTAAAGTCATTAGTTACCAATGACATACATTAGGAGAGCATACATTCACAAATAGACAAGAGTAAGTGATACAGGGGGATATTAATTGGCCTAAAAATCAAAGTCCTCAAATCTAATAAAATATGGCATCATCGTGAAGAGCTCGCCGAGAATTCCAAGAACGTTCGTTTCACCTCAATTGGAATTCGGATGAGGAAGTTATTAGCTTATGAAGTTTCAGCAAGACAATAATCTTTAAAGTGCAGAATGGAAAAAAGGTGCCATGTGGCACCACTAAAACGGTGCCATGTGGCCTTATGATGCACATGTGGTAGCCCTTTGTGATGACATGTGGCAGATAGATTGTTGACTGGGTGGAGTGACATGGTACTACATGGAAGCTTCGTGGACCAATTTCATTTCGATACATGGGCATCCATACTACATCCTAGAACATGAATTAACGGTGATGTGGACCAATCCAGAGCTGCCACGAGGTGGTCCCCGAATTGGTAGAATTTGTTTCAACTGAATCCACAATTAGTGTGGGCTATATAAGGCATATTCTATCCATTTGCGATCTTATGGTCGAGACTTAGCATCCTAGCGAAGATTTCATCATTTGTACAACCATGATTTGAACCTTGGTTGTTGGTTCATTTGGAATCCCTATTTGCATCTGCATTGATATTCACATTCTCATTCTGATTCAAGTCGGCGTTTGAATTTTGGTTTACATTTGGATATTTATTCCTATTTGAATTCTGATTTTGTTGCGTTTGATCAACAGGAGGAGGTTCAGGTTGATGATTTGGTTGTCTTAGCTTATGAACTTATCTTTTTAAATGTGAAAAAGAGTGATTCACTTAACGTACCTCGGTTCAGTCGTATATTGTTATGGCTATCGTAGTATTTTAATGCTCAGCCAACTGATTGCTCTTTTGAAATTGGATTTATCTACTTATTTACAACTTAGTGGTATTCATTTTCTGGTTTACAACTTAGTGGTATTCATTTTCGGGTTTTTGCATTAAACTTTACAACAATGGTTTCTGATACCGAATGGCATCATACTATGGATTTTGCCAAAAATAAAATTGTGCAGCTCAGAGAGAGCGCAGCCCCTTTTATTGGGAGGGGCGCAGCCCAACTCAAAGAGAGCGCAACCCCTTTTTATTGAGAGGGGTGCATCCCAGCTCAGAGAGCGCAGCCCCCTTTTTTTAAGAGGGGCGCAGCCCAGCTCAGAGAGAGAAGCCCCTTTTTTTAGAGGGGCGCAACCCAGTTGAGAAGAGAGCACAGCCAAAACAGTGTTCTAAAATTAATTTTAATTTTTACATCTCATAAATGTGAAAACGAAATAAAAAACGTGGTGAACATAACGCCAAAACAAATTTCCATTTTGGAGTAGTGGAGTAGTGAAATCTTTCTGAATATTTATCGATTAAATATTAATTATTGACCAACCTTTTGGGAGATCGACGTGACAGACTAATAGAATGTTATTAATGACTAGGGTTTCTGCGAAAAGGAACCAAGTGCAGGCCCTTTTTTTTATAATTTGAATTTGGCATGAATATGTGCTATCGTATGAGTGCAGTGCTCCTTCCTGGCAGTTTCACGGCCTGCATGGCCTGGCTGCGCCCTAGTCCATAGCCTGTGGCTTAGCATGTGGTGTGTGATATATCTTTGGCTTTCCTCTTGGCGGATTGTGGTGTTGGATTGATTGCGTGACATTCTCCTTGGTGCATAATGCAAATGCTTTGACACTTGGTAGTTTGGCAGGAATTTGTGATTGAACGATACCTTGGAGAACCCCAAACGAACTTTTAGCGCAGGTTTGTGCGCATGAGCTTGACACTTTTTTTTCTAATCTCTATTTATTTTTATATAAATATATTTATATATATATACCAGGTTTGTGCACATAAGCATCACTTTTTTTTAATCTCTTTTATTTTATATATATATATATATTTTATATATAAAACTCTTTGGTTTATTGAATCTATATATATTTTATTTATGTTCGCAAATACAAATAAGCTGATATTTCAATAATTGCAATATTAATAACAATAGAAAATTTAACTATTTTTGTGTTTTCGTCTCTACAGGTACTCTAACTGGGAGCATGGCGAGGAGTTTAGGGTTGTATTGCTTCAATTTATGTATAACTATCTAGTTACTCTTATTTAGTTTTTGCATGGATTTCTAATAGATTTCAGGTTAATCATGTTCCCTTTTATGCCTGAGGAGGGCCCCTTAGGTCCCGGTGTCTGAGCCATCGCTCTAATACCAAGTGCAGTGCCTCTATTATGGGAGGGAACTGAATCATACTCCCTGTAATTTTCTTACTTAAATGAGTAAATTGAAATAAAAATTTTGTGTTTATTTTCTATGAAAATCCTTCTTTGTCAATGTCCATACTTAAGATTCACATCATAAGTATGCTATGGTTTTCTGCATGTAAAGTTTTCGATATGTATGTAAATTCATCTTTGCAAATAAACTAGGTTTATTCATAATAATATTTTCTTTTCCATGCTATTCTACACATATTCATAAATCATTGAAAATTTGACTAAGTAGAAGATAAAATATCTGGTTTTTTGTAGCTTGTAGGTTTTAGTAGATTTTGTAAATCCACTTAGCCAACCAAATGATGTGTCCACCCTGCCGACCAGCTATTATCTTGCTGGCCCTAGGAAATCAACAGATTTTCCAGCCCCTGAGCTCACAAACAGATAATCCTGAGAGCAGTATTTCCTCTGTTCTCAACTCTTTTCTCCACTTAGTACTGTGCCACCATTACCTTCAAATTTTCTCCAAATAAAATCTCCAACCCCTTCTCCCCCCTTCACTCTTCCCTATATACATTTCCTCCCTTAAGAAGACTTCGGGCCTACTCCACTGCCCCAAATTCTATCTCTCGAACCCCTCAATCATTCAATTCCTCGATTAGTTAATTCATACAAGTTACTGTTTAATAATATATTTCTACACTTATTGTACCGACAATTAAATGTACTTATGGTAAATTCATTGGAATTTAACTGTTGATTGTAAGTATTTGTTATGGTAGGAATTATTACCTAAGGGTTCTCTATTCAAGACATAGTTTAATATCTATTAGTTTATTCACCGCCTTTGTATTTAGTGTTATTAGAATAAAATAATAAAATAATATATATACTAGTTGACTTTTCAAATTGGACAAGGTGTGTCTTAATGGTTTACCAAAAGAAATCTGACCCAACCAAATAACTTATCTTGTAATTTAAAGTCTAAGAGTCATATCAAATAAATAAATACTATTTAAAAATTGTTCCATCACATCCATTCGTTCAAAGCATTATTATCCTATTTCGTCTAACTTTTGACATGGAAATACTCTCATGCACTAATAATTTATTAATCAATATTTTAAATTTTACTTATATTGTAATTGTTACGACAAGGATATTACTATTATTATAATAATATTAATTAAGTAATAATAATAATTAAATCACCATTTAAACAATAATAAGGGTGAACTAATAACTATATATTTTTTAATTATTTGTTTATCACATTAGTACCCTAACATCAACATAGTATCCTTGTTCTTATAACGAAAGCACTCTTGAGGGTTAAACAATCTTACTAAATAATTAGACACTACTATTATATTATTCACAACAATTCTTGTACGACAATTCTAACTGATGATACTCGTCTTAATTTCTTATTACAATGTTTTCATAATGACTAAATCACTTAGTTTACACATTGACAACTTAACCATTCATTACCTAAGTTGATTAATGTGTCCTTATTTGAGTTATCTATGACATTTATACTACTATTCAAGTGTGACAAGTATGTTATACACCAGTACTATTGTACATGTACAAGGTGTGCATGCATGGCCAGTGTATGCATAGGTCGGATATGTACTATAAACAAACCCCATCCCTCCTATGCATACCTACTAACTAATAATAGTATTTAACCCCATGCAGAAGAGCAAGCATAATATACAATATAATTACTTTAACATCCCCAGTTATTTAACAGTTAACCCTTTAAGATTTCACATCATTATCTTTATGTTTACATTAGTTTAATCAATCAAGTACAAGGAAGGGTACCTACTACCACTAATTCGGAATCAAGGAATACCCAACCCTCAACAGTACTAACTAACATATCCTCCCATCCTAACCTATGTCTGCATCCTCCCTATCCTTCCCCTGCTAGTACAAAAGTGGATTTCGAACTCACCGACCTGACCACATAGAACATGAGAGCGATAGCGTCAGCTGAACAATGGACCTAGCCTCTCCTAGCAGGCATCCGACCATCATCATCACAACAACATGGGGAGCATGTCTCAGCATGGCCCTCCCACGACCTCGGGTATCATGGAAACATAAGGTGGGAAATACATCCATCCCTCTCAACATACTGGGTCTACACCCTTATCAACTCATACTCTGCTACTATCGAGATTATCGGTTTGTGTCATTGTATCATCACTTTTGGTTGCTAAGGTTTACCGCATGAACACGTTCTTATCCCATATATTAGATCAAGTAATTGGCTATCCCATAGCCCTTGTGTCTTGTAGGTTAGTATTTCGCAAAAATACACATTTTATAGAAAGCATTTCCCATCGATCACCAATTGATCCATATTATCAACATCATTTCATTTTATGTAATAGTTTTAGGACATCATAGATGCTCATGGCCTATAATACTTCAATAATCACATCATAAGATGGTATCCACGTACCGCATCATATATTTCGCATCTTATTAATGAAAACATATGAACATATACTGTAATCGTAAATAAAGGAATCCTATGATAATCATGACATCTTAACCGCATAAACATAGCAACATCATAATCATAGTGACATCATAAACATAGTAACATCATATACTCGGGTCCATCACGTCGTAATAAATTTTACTCAGTCGAGCTGAGTTCAATGGATAATAAGCAAATAAAGTACAGTGTGTCTAACTGATAAATATGCCTAATCAAAATATGGGGTGTTGCCGTGGGACTTGTGCACTTGGGAACCACTACTTATGGGGTCTTGTACCTTTGAAGTACCATCGCTTGGTGGGTCTAGTGCACTTCAGAGACTTGCATACATCTTTCGCTCAGTGGGTCTTGCGCACTTCTGAGACTTGCATACATGTCCAACCATCTCTTTGACATCACCTTTGAAGTACCACGACTAGATGGATTAGGGACTTGTGCATGTACCTTATGTACTCCTTCAAACTGGATTTCATATACTTCTTCAAATTGGCACAAGGATACTAAGTCCTCTTTGACATCAATGACAATCAAAGTTCAACAGAGATTGAACTTGGAATTGGTTATTTTCATGTGCGATTGAGGACTGATTGTTGGGAATGGAATTGGATCATTGGAACTTAAGGAGTGTTTCTATTGTGGTTATTGGAGATGTGGGCATGTAGGGCTAGGAAACCCATAGGTTTCCTAGAGCTAGCATCTTGCTGCTAATTCGCTGGGAGGATTAATCCCAGTTTGGGAAAACCTTGTTTCTTCCCAATTGGATTGGACTGGACTACGAGATTGGACAAGAGATTGCTTGCCACGTCAACTTCAACTACATGGGAGAGGTATTCTACTCTCTTTTACTTAGTCATTTTTTAATTATACATACATGTGAAGGGAATTGATATGGAAAAATTTAGAAATCTTTGAATTATACTATTAAACTGAAATCAACGCTAAGCTATTTTGTATTCAAGTTTTTAGTATACAGATATATTAAGGAAGTGGTAAATGTATAGAAACCGAAGCACAATAAATGAATAAAGAGTAATTTACAAAATTTAAATTAAAGCATCAAGCTTAATTCTCTTTGTAAAACTTTGCATTTAATTACAATTGTTTTCAAGTGAATAGGACTAACACCCTACAATAGGAAGGGTGTTACATAGAGGAGCACTTATATGTATCTTAAGTATTATAAACCCAAAGTACATTAGAGATGATTTTTTTGTTTTGTTTCTGATGAACTTCAAGTTATAGGTCAGTCTAAAGTGTTTGAAAGTCATTGTAACCATATCTAGAGAAAGGTGGCATTGGGACAAAGCTTCCAAACCACATCCACTAATTGTAATGGCTATGCTATGTTGTACTTTCATGAAATGTAAAATGTAAATAATTTCATTTCCTATACTATTGGAGAAACTTACAATAGGATTTCTTATAAGATGTATTTGTGTGTGTGTGTGTGTTTACATTTGCATTAGAGGTAACATTGACTTTTATAGAGTCAAAATTTATGAGAGCATCCCTTATAAGTTCTCATTGTTTATTATTATTATTATAAAAATATAAAATACATAATTATATTTGTGTGAGAAGCAATAGTTGTTTCTATAGTCAAATGCATAAATTCTCAAATTTTGAAGAGACAAAGATCTGCTTGATCTATTTTTCCATTTACATGAGAAGCAACATAGGTTTTAATACAATGTCAGTAAAATTTCTTCTTATTAAGTTACTCTATGTTTAACATAGTATAACGAGTGCCTATTAAGATTGAAAGATGGCATACTTTTGATCATATGAGCTTTGATTGGACTATGTTATTTGAATATATGTACCTCATGGCAATGTATTCGCATGATGTTACTATTAATATAACTTTGTATTCTATAGTGAGGTTTATTAAAAATTTAAAACCAAAACAAATCAATTTTAATCTTGGTCTATCAAGTGTTGAGAGGGATCAAATAACTTGAGATGCAAACATTTTCTAAAGTGTAAAATTTGAGGAAATGTTTGCACATCGAGGGATTTGATCCCTGAAAAATCTAGAGTTTAGGTGGATCTATATTGGTTTAGGGTATTTTTTCTTGAAAATTAGATATCAATGTTTTCTCATTTTATTTTATTAGAGACCACATCCACGTTTTGAAGCACCCTACTTTTCTTGATACAAGTAGTATTAAAGTAAGACCTTGTAGTCTTTCAAATTTAAATCATTAAGATATGTCAATAGGGGTTGCATAGCTAATAAAGGCATGGGTTCTTGACATATTCACTTAGGACATGCACTTAGTTCTAATGACAGGAGTGTACCCAATTGTATGGAAGAGATTTGTGAACTTCTAACATGTTAATTAAATGATACTTTTTTTATAATGAAATGCATTTATTTAAACATAATAAAGGAGTTATCTAATTTTGTAGTAAACAACTCCTTCAGTTAGATTTAAGAATGAAAATTTGTAATTTTAAAAATTATTATATTATAAAAAAGATTTTTAAATCCAATTTTTATTTAGAATAATTTTATATTACAATTTCATCCATTCAAACTTGTACCCACGCTATACAGTTCGAACAGTCCAGAAGCATCAGCGTGAGCAGCTCGATAGCCAGCATCACTTCGAGTTACATATCCATCTTTGGTTCCTATATAGCTAGTTGGAGTTCCGGTTCCAAAGCTCCAAAATTACATAAAATATTTTACTAAATTTATTGAAAAAAAAACATATTGTCTAGAGAGTTAATTTATCCCAACACTACTTTCTCACATAAAAAAGATGATAGTCATATGGTTGAACACAAACATCTCTTCAAAAATTCTCAAAATATATTTACATTGTTTCTTTTTTTTCCAATATAGGTTGTATAGGTAGTCTATTAAAGTAGGTGCATGGTTTGATATTTTATGAAGAAATTCAGTGATACCGTTTTTCTTTAAATTGTAATTTTTTTAATAAAAATTTTAATTTAATATTTTCAATTATTCTTATTATAATTAGAATATATAATCTTAATATATATAATTTAATAAATTTTAAATAATTTTACTGGATTATAAATTAAATAATTAATCTCCCTTTATAAATTATTTTGAATTAAAAAATAATAATTTTTTAAAACATTAAACTTTAAACATATTTTTATTGAAAATAATAGAATATTTAATTTTAATGCTTCAATATGTAGTGGACAAATTTAATATTATTTTTCACTACCTAAAATATCATGAAAGGTGGAAATTTGTAATCATTCAAAAGCTTTTTGATAAAGAGAGGATTGACATTTTAGTTTTTAAATTGTTTTGTGATTTATCAATCGCGTTGATGTGAATGATAGAGGGTTGACATATTCCTTTCGTTACCTAACGGCTGATAAGAAATATGTGGAAGCCATCTGTAATAGCTATTTATAAATAATTATTATATAAATAAAGTTGATATATTTTTTATTATATGCACTTTTTTTTATAGAAAACATATGAAACAATTTGTTAATTTTTTTGTAATTATTGTATAAATTTATAACATTCTTGCGTTATTAAAATTATTAGTGCAATTTTTTATTTTAAATGGGAAGAGTTATTAATTTTATTTGTATTTTTACTCTCACATTGAGCTTAAAAAAATCATAAAGAAAAACAAAAAGGTTTCGTATGTTATATAAAGTTTAAATACTTACTCTCTCAGTAATAATGTATTTATTATTAATAATTAAAAAATCATAATAAAATATTTATATTAAAATGTAGAATTGAGATTATTTTGTAAAAGTTAAAGTTTTAAGGAATTTGAATTTGTATGGTTTATCATCATTTTTTAATGGTGTAATCTTTATTAGGGCTTGAAACTTCTTTACTAAGCGGATCGTACACTCCTTCATCCCTAAGGAGAATTGAATCGGGGTCACCTTGCTGACGAAACTCACACCTTAACCAAATGAGCTAGCAAAAATTGATATATATATATGCATAGTCTAAAAATTTTACGATTTGAATCGGAATAGATGAATTTTCCGGACACGATTTTGAAAAAAATCTGGCCATAATTTTTCAAAATCCAGGTTACAACTATCAAATTCTAGAGAATTTTGGGTACCTCAGAGGTTTTTGAGGATGTTGAATTTATTTCTACCATCAAAAATTCCAATAAAAACTTTGGAAAATTTTACTCATTTTACATACAATGAAAACAACTTGCACACTTTTCACTATATTTAAAATCTATATATCAAATTAGAGACATAAAATTTATCACTAATGAAAACTAAGTATACTTAGTTATTGATAACACTAAGTCGTTAACATTCTAAATGGAATCTCAATGCACTTCCTAACAAAGACCTGTGATTGCTTGTTGTTGGCGCTCCTCTATCCTTTGTTTAAAGTTTTGAAATGGTGTTACCATCATGTTTTACAAATTGTTGATTTATTGTTTCAAAAAAATTACTTGAAAATTGGTTCCAAATGTGTTAACAAGTTGGATTTTGATGTAGGCATTAGTGTTTTTATTCAATGATACAAGAGAGTTGATTGCATTGCATGTGTTAAGACCCATTATGTTTTTCAAATTGTTTATGTGTTGATTTGATGTGAGCATTTATTTGTATCTTTTGGTAAAGACTTTGAAACATTGTTATCATTACATTTTCCAAATTATTGTTTTGTTGGTACAAAGAAACTATTTGAGTATGTGTTATCTTGTAAGATTTTAATGGGAGCATCAATGTTTTTATCCAATAATGCAAAATTCTTTTCTTGTTGTTGCTTTTAGATATAAAACTTCATTTAAACTTTTATTACTTTGTGGTGATATATTTTGGGAGTTTATAAATTGAGGTTTGAAATTATCTTCATTATAATCAAAGAAAATGAACTTCCTAATTACTTTTGGTGGGTGCTTTTTCATCTTTTTATTCTTTAACATTTTTACCATTACATTTTTCAAATTGTTATTTTATTGCTACTATAATATATACATTCGAATTATACTCATAAATTAAAAAATGCTAAATCAAATACATCATCTCTATCAAACTTACATCACCTCTATAGATTCTCTTATTTACTTTGATTTTTATAGTCAATAACTCTCGCTCTAAAATGACATCAAAGGTATAGTCATAAAAAAAATTAAAAAAAATAAATTAAAAAACCAATAATAAACCGGTCATAAGAAATTAAAAATAAATATTTTAATATGAAACAATAAACAAGTCATAAGAGATTAAAAATAAATATATTAATATGAAATAAGAGATTAAAAATAAATATTTTAATATGAAACGATAAACAAGTCATAAGAGATTAAAAATAAATATATTAATATGAAATAAGAGATTAAAAATAAATATATTAATGTGAAACAAATGAATGATTGAAATATTTGAGTGAATTAATAATTATAGTTATTTAATCATTATAATGTGTTTTATTATTATAAAGTGGTTTGTAACTGTTGTATGCTTAGTTTATTGATATACATAATAATAAATAATAAATTAAGTGATTTTTTGAGTTATTTTTTTGAATGCTTTGATTTCAAAGCTTAAGTAAAGATAGATTTTAATGTTGAATGGTTTAGTTTTTTTTATTAAATTTTATTTATTGATATAAATAATTAATAAATAATATATTGAGTGAATTGTGAGATTTATTGTGGATTATCTTTTAAAATGTTTTGATTTCAGAATGAGTAAAGATGGATTTTAATGTTGGATGGTCTCTTTTTTTATTCACTTTTATTTATTGATATAAACCATCAATAAATTATCAATTGAGTGAATTGTGAGATTTATTGTGGGTTATTTTTTTTAATACTTTGCCTTCAAAGCTTGAGTAAAGATGGATTTTAATGTTGAATGGTCTAGTTTTC
The DNA here is from genome assembly GCA_027924585.1 of Larix kaempferi. NCBI lineage: Eukaryota > Viridiplantae > Streptophyta > Pinopsida > Pinales > Pinaceae > Larix > Larix kaempferi. The sequence goes on from BSBM01000893.1 coordinate 9,943,926, forward strand.
TAGTATTCATTTTTATTTAGGAAGTGTTTTTTTTTATAATTTTAGTGTTACTTTGAAGTGCTAACACTTTCAATGATACAAACTCTTTGTTTGCAATCTTTAAAGATATAGCTGTGATCATTTTATTTTAAAGAAATATAATTAAAAGATTTTAGAAAACTCTAAAATGATTATTGCAATTGCAAGTTGGGACAATCTATTTTAAATTGACTTTTTTTTTAATAAATGTTTGTTGATAAGATTTTTTATTCAATTTTTGTTCAAGCTTTGAAGTTCAAGATGTTTGAGTTCAAGCTTGGCCAAACTATCAAACCAAACAACAATAATTTGAGTTCATTATCACAAACTATCTTTGGCCTTGAAGCTCCATCAAACCACCTTCATCACCTCTATGAACTTGTCAAAGAGTAGACATCATGATTTTGAATGGCACCTACCCTTGTTGGTTTTCTACAAGGGTAGGGTGCAGGATTGATGAAGGCATCACATGCATGTGTCATAAAGGTTAAAAAATATAGAATTGAGACTTGTGAAAGTCGGTTTTGGATTATAAACTCACCTCTAAAGCATAAACCAAAATATTTTGGGTATAGGGGAAGAATCATAGCTTGTGTATTTGTGCCGTCAATCAATTATGCATGGAAGACGAAATCAGAGTACACCCATGTCGAAAATCAAGCCCATTCCACACCTTTCCACATGTGGCTAACATTATTTAGGATATATTGGCAATTTGGCCACAAATGAACTCAATTTGTCCAAGCCTTACTATTTTTGACATAATGTGTTTAATATGCAATCCCAGGGCCTTAGCCAAAATTTTATAGGAAGTGCTTAATTAGAAGCTTGGGATCCCGTGCATTGCGAATGAATTTGATGCGGTCACGATTGACTTTCCTCATGAGCACCCTGTAGACACGTACAAGGTTTGGCCCAACAGTCTCCTATGTCCCTTAGTAAAATTTAAGCAAGGAAGCATCCAATATAGGGGCCTTGTCATCCACCATCTCTAAAAGCATTGTTGTCAAGTAATCCATAGCAAGGCCTATAACGTCGTTTAAGTTATATTGGCCCGGATGAATCTAGTTTGTTCAAGCCTTACTATTTTGGATATAATGTGTTTGTATGCAATCCTAAGATCTTAGCCAAAATTTTATAGGAGGTGTTCAACTAGAAACTTGGGATCCCATGCATTGGGAATGAATCTAATGAGGCCTTGATTGATTCCATCCCCTAAACCCTACTTCCTCACAAGCACCATGTAGACATATAAGAGGTTCGACCTAACAAACTCTCATGTCTATCAATAAAATTTGCACAAGAAACCGTCCAATATAGAGGCCTTATCATCCACCATCTCTCGAAGCATTGTTGCCAAGTCATCCAAAGTCATTGTTTGGTCATAGGCCCACTTGTGTTCCTTGAATACTCAAGTCAAGACCATGTCTAGGCATCATTGCATGGCCATCTCATGCTTCCTAAGATTGAAAAACAAGTTTGTTGATTGATAAATTCCTATGTTGCACTGGCTTTGGGGACGGGGGAACGACGGGGACTGAGGGACAAGTCCCCGGGATGTCTAGAGCGCACCCCCAATTTTTCAAGGGACGGCAGGTTGGGGACGGCAATTATATATATATATATTAAAAAACTTTAAAAATTTAGAACTCAGCATATACATTTGTAGTTGCTTGTAAGCACAATAGTCTATACTATATAGTATTATGCACATCTCTTACACTTGCTAGTTTTGAAAAAGCTCAGGAAAATAAGAAAAGGGCTGAGTGACATTCCATTATTGGCACTTGAACATGAACAAAATGTAGTTTAACTTTAAGAAATTTAAATTTAACTATTTTCAATCTGCATTAAGGTCTATGAAGGGCTTATGAGAAGAATGCTTGTCTCTATAACAACATTTATTCCTTGTGTTTCTTGTTTATGATGATTAGGTTAAAAAACATTCCCTTCTCAGCAGGTTCTGTAGATTTTTACAATTGTGTTGTAAACCACTACAAAACACTTTGGGATATACATGCTTGCATTCTGTAAAAATATTAGATTCATATTTTAGATTAAGAAGGATATTGAATAGGAATTTATTCAAATGTTTAGTACCCAATTTACGTATTTACTATCCACTCATTTTCACAATGCTTGAGGTTGTTATGTTGGAAAAGTTGGACTTGAAGAACTGCTGGGCACATATGTACAATATGTAAAAGCTAAGATGACCCAAAAAATGAGAAGGACAAGAGCAATACCCAGAAGGATCAGACCTTTGAGTTGTTTCATTTCTTAGTTTGTTGACATGGAGGCTTTGCTGCTTGTAATGATGTTGGTAAAAAAACAATAATTAAATCACCAGAAACCCAAATCAAAATCCATCATACTCAAACATTTTGAGCTGCAACTTGTATAAATTCAAATTTAGATTTAAAATAATATGAAAAATATGGATGGGATAAATGATCATACTGTCCAATCATCAATATCCATTGTCAAAATTGAAGATATGATCAAGAACATCTTCAAAATCTGCTTAGGACATCTTTGAAATTTACTTAGAATGTCTCAAAAATCTGCCCAGAAGTCCCTGAAATCTGTTGGGGACGTTTTGGGTACGGCCAACAAGTCCCCAAGTCCCCGATGAAGTCCCCAACAAATTGGGGAAGTTTCCTAGGGGTCCCCAAGTCCCCGAAACGCGGGGACGGCGGGTACAGGGCTTTTTTGGGGGGGGACGGGTCCCCGTGCAACATAGATAAATTCACTTTCAATCTCTACTTCATTCATCACATGCCTCGACAACATTTTAATGGCAATAATTCTTTTTCTATCTTGCTCGGTAGGCAAGGCTTTAAAACATGCCTTAGTAAGCATGTTCTTCATCCTCGACCAGTGCAATCATGTTCAATGTTGAGCACCTTTAGCATGATGAACTTTATCAACTCTAAGAAAATGGAGTTTCAATGCATTGACCTATTGAACCCCGCATTGACCTATTGAACCCCTCATCTAAGGGGTTTATTTTGGAGCACCTAAGTAACATAGTCCAATGCTTCATTTATTGTGCAATTATGGTCCACCAAACAATCCACATATTGTCGCCTCTTGGCCTAAGCATTAAATCCAAATTCTTCCAATTGATAGCTTGTGCAACTCAGATTATGGAGATTAGGAACATTGAGAATAAATCAAGTTATGTGCCGCTACATACTTTTTCAACACCCCAAGATATAGCAAACCCACGAGACAATGGCAATGCCCAGAGCATGAACTAGCCTCCCCCTTAGATGAGTCAAAATAAAAGGAAGAGCATGGGGCTATCTAATCTTACATGATCCTCCCAAGTCCTGGCCCGGAGATCATTCCAAGTGAACCATAATTTTGCAGAATCAAAATGCTGGCCTATTTGATCTGACTTGATTCTCCTAAGTTCTTGGTGGAGATTATTCCAAGTAAACCATAATTTTGCAGAATCAAAATACCTAAATTTGTTCAGGTTGTAAAGCCATAGGTTGGCTTTTAGGCCCTATCTATGCTTATTTTTTCATAGGGGGAATCTACTTTGGTAGAGCCCCTTCTTTGTCTTCATGGGATTAGGTCATATTAAAATCACTGCATACCAGCCAAGAAAGCTTCGGACAATTCATCATTGATACATCTTCAAAGCATTGCTCTTCATTTGCATCATTAGAAGCATAAATATTAACCAACCCTAAAAATTGATCGTCTAAATTGAGAGTCCAAACATATCTTTGAGTGGGATCGATGCTCTACCCAACAACCAGAGAATTGAGGAATAATAAGACGGCACAAAGGCTAACTGAGAGGGATAATAATGTGGCAAACCCCCCTTCAAAACCAACCCCCCTTCAAAACCACTATAATACCAAATCACAGACAAGGTCATACACAACAAAAATATCGGTATTCTAGTTTCAGGTAAACACCAGATTTTATTTGTACACCCCCAAGTACTTAAGGCTACAGCTCTTGAGGCTTATTTAAGTCATCAGCAGAGAACAACAGATTTTGTGAGCCCAACTTTGGCAATGGAAACAGAAGTTAGGCAGATTCATGCACTTGCCTAGTTGACTAATCAACTTGCCTCCCATCCTAATACAGACAAATTGATAGATTCAAAGGGCCTCACCTAATTCCCTGTGAATAGAGTTGCTGTAAGAGTTTGTTCAACTCATGCTTTCATTTTTCGCACATGTTTAATATTTCCAACTTTTTTAATTAGCAAAATAACATTACCACCTTCTAACGGATTCTATCTTTAACATATTTCAATTATAAAAATCGGGTGATGTATGAATGAAGGTAGGAGAATCTCTAAAGCAAGATCATTACAGGGAAAGAAAACTATAAGAAAAGGGCGCCAATGTGAAATCAAAACTTGGGCATCTAAATTGTCCGTACATTGTAGCCATACTCATTGGAGGATATTTTGCCAAGTCAAAGTCGCCAATTATATGTGCAGTTTTCCTTCCTGCTTAAGTCAAGGGAAGATTAGTAAACGTGACGTGTTTATTGATAGCTTCGAAGTTGGAAGAACCACTTATAAGGTCAATGCTGGCTGGTCATTGCCCTCTAGTTACTTGGCCAAAAAAGTCTATATTACAGAGAAAATGATAGTCAACAAATCAGCTAATGGAAAATGAAACCACTGGTATGATTTCCCACAAATAAGGTCAATGCTGGCTGGTCATTGCCCCCTAGTTACTTGGCCAAAAAAGTCTATATTACAAAGAAAATGATACTCAACAAATCAGGTAGTGGAAAATGAGACCAATCAGGTAGTGGAAAATGAAACCATTGGTCTGATTTCCCTTGTGGCAGACCAGCAAACTCTTATTTTTGTATATTTCGGTTAGATTAATATAAATGTTCCATAGCTTAAAAGAAGAAAAAGGAACATGAAACCATAATATTGTCCTGAAACAGCATAGTTTACCCAAGTACATCGTCTGCATGGAATGCAGGGCATCCCTAACATGCAAACTTACAAGGATGGTTCAAATGGACATGATCTAATGTCTTGGCGCTGGAATCAAGTTATTTCAGTTTGCCAAGCCTGGTGCTAAGTTTATCAGTCGATCATTCTTGCAGTTCTTAATACATGAAGGAGCACTTATAATATATCTCAAGTAAAATTATACATCTAAATTCACAATAAAAACCCCATTTATTAACAGTTCTTCACTTTAAAGTTTAAGCCATGGTGAGGACATAGGTGCCTAATAAGCATTAAGTTATGTTTGAACTTTGAACATTGAGCTTCACCAGCTTAAAAATCTGAAATTAGCCATCCCACATGCAGAGCAACTACTGCTGAATTAAGAGTTGTTCATGCAAATAATATATCTCCAGTAAAATGATACATCTAATCACCAAAAAAATTTCCATTCATCAACAGTTCGGCATTTTAAGCCATGGTGAGAAAATAGGTGCCTAACAAGCATTGAGTTATGTTTGAACCTTGATCTTTACCAGCTTAAAAATCTAAAATCAGCTATCCCACATGCAGGCCAACCAGCCCTGAATTAAGAGTTGTTCATGCAAATAATAAACAACATGAAACCATTGAAAGAGAGTAATTGTTTCAAACAAAAGAGTAGCCATTTCGATTCTGTTTTGTACATGTATTTTGGAAAAAAATATATAACTTCCTCAATCTATACAACCTGAATGCAGATAATCGAGATCTCACATCTCATTCTTGAATTATAGTACATAAAAATATAGGCATGCTCGATATTTTATTATATTATCCACTCATAAGAATAAGCATTTTTACTCTATAAAATGAAGGGATCTCCACGAGACACCCATTGAACTTTACTATAACACTGTGTAGTATACAACCCATAAAAATACAAATTAGTTCATCAATATATCTCGTGAATTAAATCTTGGGAGTAAGAGACTGCCAAAGGTCTGGTTAAAAACTCCATCAAACAGCCCTTCAAAAGGTAAGATAATCATTAGGTTTTCGAAGCTATGCTTTTGATTGCCAATGGTACAGTGACGATGTTTGCAGAAGCTTTCAACACACTAATGGAGATTGAAATGAGGTGGCACCAGACAAGCGAGTACATGAAGCCCATCGTATTATGGATTCTGAAACCTTTAGATCCAGCTGCTCAAGCTCCCCCAAGCCTATTGTACGATTCTCTCTGTGTGCAATAAGGTACCTCGTACTAGAAGTTTCTTCCTTTTGTGTCTGACCTCCACCCTCTTCAACTGACATCACATACTGAGATACAGTCTTTATACTGTTAGAGACTGCCGCTGCAAAGAGATGTCCAAAACTGGACCCTGCAGGTAAAGATAAAAGCTGCTCCATTACATCACGAACCTAAAAATAAAAGAATTGAAATGTAGTGAAGGAATCAATATGCATCACAAAAAACATTTTTACCTCTTTGAGAAAGCTGATGCTGCATTTTATTGTCCGAGAAAGATACAGAATGTTCCGAGTTAAATGCACCATCAACATTTGCAAAGGCAAAGCTCAGAGTGTTTTGGATTGCTGAAGAATATTCTGACCCATTTGCTTTGGGATAACTGTGAAAAGCAAAGCTTCCCAACACCTGACATCCCTCATCACTCACCAAGAATCCAGATAAAGATGTTTTGCCTGAGAAAGATGACAGAATATCTGTTTTGGTATTGCATGCTGAGCTGAATGAAGCCATTGTCTTTGGTTCCCCTGACCTCAAAGAGTTACAGATGATGCCCTGTTTCCCTTTAACCCCATTTGTGCTATGCACCGATAACTCTACTTGACCAGTGATCCAAGGATGCTCTGCAATATCAAACCAATACTAAGTCCAATTTATAAGGAATCTCTTGAATCTGACATCTCATTCAACTAAATGGGGCTAGACAAATTTTAACAAATACCCAAGGATTTCATGTAATATCCAATTTACCTAACACTTCCACAGAGGTAAGCCTCTTCTTTGAATCTGTGCATAGCATTCTGGAGATCAAATCCTTGGCAGAAGAAGATATACCACTCCAAGAATCCTTTGGAAATTGCAGCTTGGCTTCTCTGACTGCATCAAAAATCTTCGATTTGGTCTGACCCCAAAAGGGTGGAATCCCACTGAGAAGAATATAAAGAATTACACCAGCACTCCAGACGTCTGCTGCTTGATTGTATCCTCCAGACAAAACCTCTGGAGCTATATAGAAGGGGCTGCCTACAGTTCCGCTGAGTTTCTGCCCTGTTCCAAACGGAGAAGAATTAGGGATGAACGTAAAAAAGTATTAACAATTCAAGCTCAAACAAATGAAATGTTGCAGAACAAGAAGACTATATTCATATAGCACACTTGGCATAGAACATCATTCAATTAGAAAAAAAAAATTACATACAGACCTACCTAAATCTAAAATAATTGAACCAAATGTTACAACAATAATTCTGCTCCTGTAAGCCTGATTTCAAATATGAGATCGAATGTATCAAAGCATACCTGGTGTGAAGTAGGTGGCCAATCCAAAGTCAGCAAGCTTGATCGGCGACGAAGGAGACTTTGTTGCAAGAAGAATATTTTCTGGCTTCAGATCCCTGTGCACAACCCCATTATCATGACAATATTTCACCACTTCCATAAGATGCTTGAATAATCTTGCGGCATCGGGCTCAGAATATCTTCCCTGTTTCTGCAACTGGTCAAAAAGCTCTCCGCCAGCACATAGCTCCATAACCAAATGCACATACTCCTCCTCCTCAAAGACTGCCTTCAGGGCCACAACATTAGGGTGCCCAGACAGGCTGGTCATGATCTCGATCTCCAATTTCACGCTACGAACATCTTCAGAGGTCACCAATCTGTCCTTTGCTATGGATTTGCATGCCAGAACCTCCCCAGTCACCTTGTCTGTGCAATACCTGATCTTACCAAACTGCCCCAGACCCAATTCATCCCCCAGCTCATACTTATCCTGCAGATTACCGGTCTGCTCAGCACCCAATATGTTATCATTACTGCTCCTCAAGGACCCTGTATTGTTGCTGCAGGAGCCCTTGGGCGTCTCAGAAATCAACGGCTGCTCACCAGCGCTCTTCACAATCGCCATAAACGAAAGGTGCTTGCCTGACAGAAGCAAAGAGCTCGTTAAACAAGGTCCCCCGAATGAACCCAGGCCTACAAAGCACCAGTTCCCCATTTGGGGAAAACCTAACCTAAACCTCGTTTGACTTCAGCTCAATCGAACGGCGTGAAACGCGGGTTAATCCGTCCCGCAGGTTGGATAGCGCACTGGGACCGTAGGATTCACGACACGAACGAACTTTAACCCGCTTATTCATCAATTCCCTCAAAATCCCCAAAAACCGGCTTCACCAAACCAAAAACCAGAAGAAACCCCAGATCGTTCAAGGCAAAACCCAATTCAACTAACCGAAGCTCATCAACAACCAACACCCCCCACCCAACCACGAATCCCCACCAATACAAGCAATCATAGACAAAAAGATACGCAAAAAGCCATCGCATAAACGAATGCTTGAAACCAACGCAATCTCATAGAGCCCATAAATGCCTCTAAATCCAGCGACCCAACACACAAAAACACAACCAAAAATGCATTGAAATTCCCGATCGACTTACCTTTAACAGCCGCGCTCCGAAAATCAGCAATCACCGGCCTTGTGAAGCGATCTCGGCGCCGCCATGAGACACCACCAGGCCGCCTCTTCTTCCCCCAACAACTCCAGTCTCCAAGGACGAGCTAATAAGTAAGGTCTGGGCGACGACTACACGAGGGGGAGGGGCTCACAATACGTCAAACAAAACTGAAAAACACCAGCAATTTCCAGCTTTCCCGTCACGAGGCTCCAGGCAGTAAACAACCAAAATCATTAAAAACTAAAAACAGCCGTTTTCCTAGGCTACGATTTTGAAATTTGCATGCACGGCAGATTCATCCGCGAATCTTGGAAAACACAAACCCTCGCCAGTCCCATGTGACTACGTGCTCAGCTCCGGAGTTATTTGCTTTGCCGTGAGCGCTGAGGTTTCGCCGCCGGTGCCGGAGTTTCTGGACAATCCTGACGGCTTTATTTTCCCTGTGGGACCCGTCGACCGCCGGAGAGATCTCATAACGGGATTCCTGGTGCTGTATTTTTCACTTAACGGGAATCCGTGCACCTTATTTTACGCTTCTGACGGCTACTGGCCAGTCACGTCGTTGTTCCCGTTGCGGGAGCCGGTGGGAAAGCGACGCAGCGATATATTAATTCGTAGGTAATTTCGTGGACAGTGACGTCGCCCGTTCTTGACATGGAATTAAACGTGATTCTCTGCTGTGCAAAGGAGGCAACTAACTTCCCGTGTTGGCCCGTGCCACCTTTTCCTTGCTGTCACACATATCCACGTCATCGTAAGGAGATTGCCTTTGGTGGGCAGGTTACTCGGTGGAAGAAAGAGTGCAGGTTAAGGAAAGAACTAGGAGAGACACCTGATAGTTGACATGGCATATGAGGTTAGTAGAAGTTGACATTCACCGTGAGATTTATGTTTACATCAATCAATTCATGTTTATATTTTATAATTTGGTGTGGAGTAGTAAGTATGCTTTTTTTAAATTGTATGAGAATAAGATAAGTGTACTCTCTAAATTGATTTTATGGTGGTCATTCCAAATTCTAAATAAACAACTAATAAAATATACATCAAAATAACTAGTCATTAATACATGGATAATTTGTAACCAATGCATGCATAATTGACATGGTAGACAACCCCTAAGGCATGGACAACGAGTGATTACAACTACCCATGGAGAACAAGTAACATATAACTTGTTCGTGGCACTTAACTTGTGGCTTATAAGTATTCATGAACCACAAATTAAGTCATTTTACAAATATATATTGAGTTGAGCATTTAACTAATAAAATATATATAAAAAACCCAGATGTGGGTGCTCCAATATCCGCCATCGTGACTAATGCTAATCGGGAGCAGTTGTCACCTTGTGCTGTTGCACGTGGCGACGATGGGACGATCCTTCGCATGCATGAACCGGATGACGAGATGATCGCTGCCGCACATTTGTCCACCAGGAATGATGATCATCACACTACCCTGCGAGCCGACGCCCATTTAAGACTGCAGGACGAGAGTAATGGTGACGATCCCCTCCCGCGTGTTTAGAATGACGTTTTCCCTTGGTGATTGTGTCCTGCATTCAATTCTGCCATCTTCCATGAGGACGCAGACTGTAACATTAATGGTCTCGGCTCTTTAAAACATCATGCCGACATGTATTCTGCTTCTACCGTCGAGTTCTGGCATTTCTCTGAGGATTATTTCGCAGAGCTTGAGATCTTAGGGGTGGCTTACTCTGTGAGTCTCAGAGCGATGACAATTCGCAATAGGGGGGTTTCTCGTTGGGGCAGTAGCAGAAAAAGCTCTAGCCGTAGGCCCAAGGTCGCCATGGACTGGACGGTCATGGATGGTTATGTTGATTGAATCTCTATAAGGACTCGAAACCTTATCGACGGGTGGGAGGCACGTAGGGTGGCGGCTCTCCTTGCCTCTGGTAGCAATGGAGGCGCTATAAATCATTACTGGTTGCTCAAGAACAAGATGAGCAACCTCATTGAGGAAATGGAGGCTAGTTAGCAAGCTAGCTCCAATATTGTTAGGAATATCAATGTCAGTCTGAAAGAGGCAGTGGACCACTCTAACACGCTGCACGCCAATATGACCTGGGACATTTTCTCCCTGGGCAACAACTCTGAACTTGCCAAGCAGAAAAACAAGGAGGTTGATGCTCCTGAAGCCCCAGCCACCGGGTCTGCAAAGAAACATTCTAAGGTCAAGAAGAACAAGGGCTCGACCTCTGCAACCCCTGCTCGTGATGATGTTCGTGACACCGCTCGTGATGTTGTTCGTGATGCTGATCGTGATGCTGTTCGTGACGCTGTGCGTGATGCCGCTTCAGATGACCCGCGTTCTCCTAGGTTTCCCTCTCTAACTTTGCCCCCTCCGGGCACCTTTGAGGATTTCTATGCCGCCTGCCCCATCCTTGAGGAAGAACCAGAGAAATCACCTACAAATCACTAATTGGAAGGTCGTAGCCCCTGGTCATCTTTGTGACTATCAGCTTCTCTGTTTTCATTTTTTGTATGGTTTAGTTTATAGCACTATCATACATTATAAATATTTATTTTTGCAGCAAGTCCCAGTCTTTTCATGGGCAGACCATACTCACAGGGTCTATATTTTGTATTATGTCAGTCATTTCAGTTTTTTTGAGCAATTGGGATGGTGGCTTCATTATCTGAGGCCTCCCCAATCTGCAACAAACTTTACTGCCCACGATGTATATTCTGTTTATGTTAATTAAATTTCTGCATGCAACTTACAAAATATATATATATATATATATATATATATATATAATAACTAGTCATTGATGCATGGATAATTTGTAACCAATGCATGGATAATTGACATGGTAGACAACCTCTAAGGCATGGACAACCAGTGATTACAACTACCCATGGAGAACAAGTAACATATAACTTGTTAGTAGCACTTAACTTGTGGCTTATAAGTATTCATGAACCACAAATTAAGTCATTTTACAAATATATATTGAGTTGAGCATTTAACTAATAAAATATATATATATAAAATAACTAGTCATTGATGCATGGATAATTCGTAACCAATGCATGGATATTGACATGGTAGAGAACCTCTAAGGCATGGACAACCAGTGATTACAACTACCATGGAGAACAAGTAACATGTAACTTGTTAGTGGCACTTAACTTGTGGCTTATAAGTATTCATGAACCACAAATTAAGTCATTTTACAAATATATATTGAGTTGAGCATTTAACTAATAAAATATATATAAAAAATAACTAGTCATTGATGCATGGATAATTCGTAACCAATGCATGGATAATTGACATGGTAGACAACCTCTAAGGCATGGACAACGAGTGATTACAATTACACATGGAGAACAAGTAACATATAACTTGTTCGTGGCACTTAACTTGTGGCTTATAAGTATTCATGAACCACAAATTAAGTCATTTTACAAATATATATTGAGTTGAGCATTTACTATGACAATAATAATATATAGTTTTTTATTTTGCAAAATCTCAATTTAACTATGTTTTAAAGGCGATTTTGATGGTAGAAACTAATTCAACACCATCAAAAACTCATAAAACACCCAAAATTAACCAAGATTTTTAAAATTTTCTATCATTTTTTTTCAAAATAAAAATGCAAATTTTAAACTACACATATAATAATTTTTTTAATTTTTTAATTTAATTATATACATTATCTCAAATAATAATCTAAATATGATCTAAATATACACTACTCCTTATCCTAATATGATATATTACATTAAATAAGTCATAACTCAATACATAAAATCTATCGACATCATTAATATTATATATTATATTAAGTAAATCATAATTCAATACCTAAAACTTATCGCCATTATTAACAATGAAATATCTTAATTTTTTAAAATTCATCACAAATTATTTAAATAAACTATTTTATTATTATATAAAAAATAACTAAAAATAAAATATATATAACATAATAATTAATACGTCTATTTTATTAAAAACATATTTATGGTTACCAAAAACAACTTAAATAAACCAAATAAAATGATCAACTATCGTTATGATTCCCATATTCTTCTTCTAACTCCATATGCAATTATAATGTCTTGCCTTGGTTGATTTGTAAGGCCCCACTTCCCACTATTGAAGCTGAACATAACATCATGAGATTGGTTGTATTTCTCTACCAACTTAAACCTAAAATTTTGCTTCTCAATATCCACCACAGTAAGCTTTTTTTTCATCCTTCTTGTCAGCGTCCACCACATTAAGCTTTTTTCATCCTTCCATTCAGTGTGACACTACTTGTGGTTGCACACATCATAGTCAATACAATGCCAATGGTTACCTATACTTGGCTAAGTGAGAAAGAGTTTGGGCATTTCAGTTAACTCAACACATAGTGAATGAAGCACTTTCTCAAAAGTTCAAGTACTTGGTTTAAATGTGTCAATGTCACCATGCTAATAAGTGTTTGGATTGGTAAAGAAGATCAATACAAATTTGAGCATTATTATGTTAGTTGAACTCGTTATTTTGCTTAGTATTTTAAAATAAATATTCATTTTTGTCTTCTTTATGAGTTATAAGATTTCAATTCTAATTGTCATTCTATGTAGAACTTAGTAATCAGAAGAAGAAAAAAATTAAAATTTAATTTAATAAATTAAAATTTCTGAAAAATAGTTGTAAGGATTAATTCTATGTAGAACTTATTAATCAGAAGAAGAAGAAAAAATAAAAATTTAATTTAATAAATAAAAATTTCTGAAAAAATAGTTGTAAGGATTAATTGAATACAAAAAAATTATAAATCAATTCCCATATTGACTTAGCAAACTTATAAAACCAAATCAATTCCCATATTGACTTAGTAAACTTATAAAACCAAAACATATGTTTACATTCTTATTCTTTTTAAATAATTTTTTTTATGATGATGCTTTAAGATATTGAAGTTGTTGGCCTAAAGGAAGGCAAGCCAAAATCAATGACCTTGGGAAAAAAGCCTTTATGACTATATATAGGGCTTTGGAGCCCATATAATGCATAGTACAAAGTCTCTATTTAGCCATTGACATCCATCCACTTGATACTATTTCTTAAAATTCATATATACCTTTTTTCTTTTTTTAGAACCGAGGAACTATCTAATCATCTCTTTTGAGCTCCGTTAACTAAGCCAAATCAAAATACAAACCGCGAGCTGGAGTTAGCCTAAATAAAATTCATATATACCTTATTTTAATAAGATAGTGACATAATAATAAAGTTGTATTCTCATGTCACTATGTTATTAAAATATAGGAATTCAACTTTTAATATCATATCATTGTTATTAAAATAAGGTATATAAAGTTTAAGAAATATATTTTTTTTTCAACTAAAAAATAGTCTCTTATTACCTATCAAAGAAACTGACAAGAAACTTACAATTGTTACCTATCCCAAGGATATTAAACCAACCTTTCACAATGTATCAAGTATAATAAAAAACATAACCGAGATTAATACAAATCTCTTCCAAACTTTCAGTCATCTAGATATAGACTTTTATCCTAATTTTAAACAAAAATGATCAATATGGCAGTCCTGCACATATTCAGAAGATCATCCCCAAATGGACAGTCATGTAAAGCAGTAAATGATAGAGCAGATGATATAACTTGATTTGACCATCCTCTCTAATTTGTTGATCTACAAAATAGGTAAAATGTAGAAAACCCTAAGAAATAATCAAGCCTTTCTTGGAAAGTGCATCTGCCATATTGTTAAAAAGCCTAGGAATGTGACAACAGTTGAAGGAAAATTGTTGTAATAAGGCAGAAATCCGCAGTTTCCCATGTTCAAGAGACACCACCCCCAGTTCTTGTACTCCATTCACCTAGTTGATGATGGCATTCGAATCTCCCATAATCTGCAGATCTGTAATATCCTTCAAATAAGCAAAAGATAAGAGCACCCAAAGTGACAACAAATCAGCTCTTAAATTACTCCCATTGCCACGACCTAGGGAGATCTTATAATAATTTCCATTTGATCAAATAAGAAAGCATCCAGCACCACAAAATCCATGTTGTTTAGCGCCATCGAAATACCCCACCGGGCGTAAACCAGTAGTCTCAGGAAAATGAAGAGTCTTAATTCTGCAGGTAGTCACCCTTTCTTTAGTGAATGAAAGGTACTTTAATATGAAAATATATGCCCGAGAGTAATTAAAGCCAAGATTCTCGAAAAGGAGTAGATTGCTATATTTCCACAAGCTCCATATGAAAAGAAGTGGATAGATGGATCTTTCCCTTTTGACACAAAACCAATATTCCATATTTTTTGCAAATGTGGCCAGGTGCTAGTGGTAATCAATTCCCCAATGAGCAGCCAAATCGGACATAATTGTTTAGTAATGTGACAGTGGATGAACAAATGATCTACCGATTCTGCATCTTGATAACAAAGTGGAACCATTCAATCCAATCCCGCCTCTGTGCATATAGTTGTCACCAGTCATAACCCTATTGCATAAATTTAACCAAGTGAAGCAGAGGATCTTTATAGGTGCCTACCAACTCCATTGTCGCAGGAACCACCACTGAAGAATACTTGTACGTTGCTTAAATGCAATAGCCTCATAGGCACATTTAGTACTAATATCACCCACAGACTCATCCCAAGACCAGGTATGTGAATTAGAGACTTGTAATAATCGAATGCCACCATGGTTAAGCCTCGCCACAAAGGAGTCTCATTTCCAGCCTTCCACCCCCATCAATCCAATTTCATCCTCTGACTTCCAATAATCAACGTGTGAAAAAGCTAGATACTTATAAACCTGGTTCAAATAATAATAACCTTTTGAATGTAGTAAATCCAAAGCCAATGGAATGTCAATTCACATCCTATAATAGGTTCCACTCCCATGCGAATCTGGAACCCATCACCAACAATCCATTTCAAAGAATCCTTAAGGATTGGAAAGACATCCAAAAGGCCACTCCATATATTTGAGACTTGAGATTTCTTCAGAGGTGATCGGATCCATCCAATGACTGTGTGAGATTTTAGATACTTGTCCCTAATGATCCTACTCCATAGTCCATGATGTGAAATTGCTCGCCATAGACTCTTCACGTGTAAGGCTTTATAAAGCCAAAAAATATTAAGAATGCCCCAACCACCAAAATGGAAAGGCAGTGACAACTGGTCCCAAGCCACCAAGTGTAGTCCAGCCTTCTCTTTAGTGGCCAACCAAAGGAAGTTGAAGGAAATCCATCAAATATGATGAAGTACACTGATAGGAACCTTCGCCAACATTAACCAATAAACATGAAGTTTAGAAAGAACAGATCTTAACATGACCAATCAAGTAGATGGACACCACTAATAAATAAAAGCGTTGTACTATGTATTATATCAACTCTAAACTATATGAAAGCCTTATATCTAACTATGACCTATATGAAATCCTTATATCTAACTATAACCTATGAAAACAAGCCTTTATGACTTGATATAAGGCTTCCATATGGTGAAAACAAGCCTTTATGACTTGATATAAAGCTTCCATATGGTTTGGAGCCAATATAATGCATACGACCAGGGCTCTATTTAACCATTGACATTCACTAGATACTATTTCTTGAAACTTATATATACCTTATTTTAATAAGATAATGACATAATAATAAAAGTTTTATTCATATGTCATTATGTTATTAAAATATATGAACTGAATTTTTATGGCTAGATATAAGATATGTCATTATGTTATTAAAATATATGAATTGAATTTTTATGGTCAGATATAAGATTTTTACATGGTTTAGAGCGATATAACAACGATATAACGCATAGTACAAGGCTTTTATTGAACCACTCTTATATCACTAAGTTATTAAAATATAGAAATTAAATTTGTATAACTAGATATATGGTGTTTATATGATTTAAAGGGAATATAATTCATAGATAATGTTTCTTGAAACTTATATATTATTTTAATAAGATAGTGACATAATAATAAAAGTTTTATTCATATGTCATTATGTTATTAAAATATATGAATTGAATTTTTATGGCTAGATATAGGACTTTTATATGGTTTAGAGCGATACAATGCATAGTGCAAGGCTGTTATTGAACCACTCTTATATCACTATGTTATTAAAATATAGCAATTAAATTTGTATAACTGGATATATGATGTTTATGTGGTTTGAAGGGAATATAATAGATATATGGTGTTTATGTAGTTTGAAGGAATATAATTCAGAGTACAAAACCTTTATTGAACCACTCACATCCATTTTTTTATAAAAAACAAATTATATTAAATTTAATATTTAATAATATTATTAATAAAAATTAATTTGAAAATAAAACAAAAATGTTTCATACTTTTATTAAAGTTCAAATATTTTAAAGATATGTTTTGTTCCTCTTATACTCTAATAACTTACACATAAATTGTTTCATAAAGTTGGAAGTTGGAACAACCTGCATCTCTTTAAACAACTTTAGTGAAATAAACATTCATACATGAATTGAAAATATTCTTTTTAAGTATTGGGAGTCTAGTATATTCTATTATAATGTTCTCAGAAGAGAAAATACCAACTTGATATTTAAAAAACAAATTATAAAAATTAAGCTTTTACAGTGTACTTATACAATTTTGTGTTAAAATTTGGATTAGAAGTATTCAATTTCGTACTATGGATGCCCATTGCCTTTATTTTCATTTGTTTAAAACAAAAATTAACTTTATTTTTATTAAGTTGTGGAGTGTTATGAATCTTAACTCCTTTTCAATTTTAATATGGAGAAATGTAAAGTTTGGTTTTTTTAAAAGAAGAAACTTTTATCAATTAATTATATATGTAATTTATTTAAAATTAAAGTTAAAATTTGAAAACAAAAATGATTGGAGTGAGAGTATTGAGGTGTTCTACAGTTTAGTATGGGGAGATGTTGTAATGGTTAAAGTTGTGTAACCTTATGTAACATGTATTTCTCATACAAAATAAATAAAATACAAATTATATCAATTTAAACAAAAAATATTAAATTATATCGATTTCACCTTAAGCTTAGATATATCAAGCACAGATCAAATATCTTGAGGTGTAAATTTGTAATTTTTTTCTTTGTGTAAAAAAATTAAGATAAAAGAAATTTACAATGATGGGAATTTTGCTTAGCAAATTTCCAATAATGGATGCATCTCGTCCTTCATAGATTGATTAGATTAGTACTAGCATAGATACATTTTAAACCAAGTCCAATGGGTTAGCTCAAGTAGTTGAGTGTTGTGAATTACAAGCAAGAGGTTGCGGGGTCAAGTCCCAAGGTTGGCTACCTCTATGAATATTGTGGGCCTCACTCGGTTTCCTTGTCAAGTCAGGTTGCCAAAATTGAAACCGATTGATTTTTTAAATATGCCATCTCTAAACATTAGACATCAAAATTTCTTCCTTTGTTTTATTAGTGACCAATACATTATATTGCTATCTCTCCCACCTAGGTTGTAAGCAACCTACTTGTGATACCCCATGACATTATTATTTTATTTATTTATTATTTTGAAATATTTCAAAATAAATAATTATTTTTGTAAGAGTTATTTAAAAACTCAAAAATACTCACGAGAGGTGTGAGTGACACTTTGCACAAAAAATTAGTATTTTATTATTAATAAAAGAAAAAGACAATTGACGAATTCAGTTAAATGAGGGGACACCACCATGGCACAAGGAACATCTATAAAGAAAGCAAGGGATATTTTTACCAATCAAATCCAATCTAAAAGCTCAACTACCAGACAAGATCCTAAAGCTTAGCGATTGAAGGATTGATTGAGATTTGATGGGATGGCACAAGACCTGGGCAAAAACTATATATATTGGTGCACTGAAATAGCATGGGACATCATGTTGTGCATGGAGAAACTGTGGTTGAGTGTTTCTCTCTTTCATAAGTCCATCATTGCTTCTTACGGACTTTGAGAGAGAGAGCCACATGGAAGTGTTGTTTGGTGTTAGTGCATGGTGGTGATCCAGCTTGGGGGTGGAGTTGGGATAACATCAATGTTACTCTCTCCTATGGTTGGGAGGAGCTGATTCTCCAAGTTGTCATTTGCCTTGTTTCAAGTAAGTGTTTTATTGCTTGATCGTCCTAATGATTGTTTAAAACCACAGTAGTTTAGTTTGCTTATATAGATTTTGGGTATGTTACAATGTGGTATCAAAGCATGGTTCAAATGCTTGGATCTAAGGGCTCATAGTTTTCTTTCTACTATCGCCTCAGATAGAGTATTTTTGTTAGATATTTTTACTATGGATTTATCATCCAAGATTGGTTTTGTTTGTTTGTTTGTTTTACGATCTAAATTAATTATATCATGATTGTTTTTATTTATATGAATGCTAGCTTGGATTTTTTTTTTATGGTAATGTTGTCTGCTTATAGCTAAAAAAGTTCAGACTTATAAGAGAAAATTTCTGTAGCAAGGCTTTTATTTAGATCGAATGTAAGCAAGTAGTCATTTTTTTTAACCAGAACGAATAGAATTGTGTTAAAAAAAAGGGGCAAGTTGTGGCCGAAGCCAAAACCGGCTAAGTACAACATTCCAAAACTCATATAGGGGTGTTACTTCTTAAACCTATTACCCATCTGTGTTCTTTAGGCTAATTACGAGATCAACTTGACATACTGTGATTAAACTGGGAAAAACCTTGCTACCATAAGCATTTTTATTGTTATGCTTGCTTGTTGGACGCGGCATGGTTATTATATACTCCCCAAGCTCTGTACTACGGTGATATTCTCAAATCCTCCAGACTCTGGAAAATCTCGGCACTTGGCAAGGCTCCAATCACCATACTTAAACCGTGGAATGCCATTTCCAGTAATTATGTCCTTTCCTATGCAACTTGGGTCCAGTAGCATACTTCTCAGTGTTTGATGCCATGTGTCCCTGCCTTTCAACACTTCCCTGATCCGCACACAATTTACCTATGCATGTTATAATTAAGGGATATGGTGATGACCCATCTCCCCGTTTGGGAGTTCAAGTTTCCCAGGAACGAGGCTTGATCCGGGTTTTGCCTCTATGTTTGCTTCGTAATTTAATTCTCTCATGATGAGGAATGATTTAAATTGGACAAATGAAGCCGCAATTTGTTGGACGTGTTGAATTATCCGTTTTATTTCCAAATTAATGAGATCTGGGTGCGAGTTGAAAGCTTTGATGATTAAGAGGGAATCCCCAAACACATGTAATTTCTCAATTCTTCGATTTTTGGCTATCTGATAGCCTTTTAGAAGACCCAAAGCTTTTACTAAATTATTTGAACAAGAGCCCAATCCCCATCTATATCTGATTTCCATCGCTCCTCATGTGGAAAACAACCCCCCTTGCTTCTGCCACCCTAGGGTTTCTTTTGGACACACCATCAAAGTGGAAGCTATCTAGAGGCTTCTTATTTCTCCAATCTTGAAATTCAGAATTTGAGAGTTTGGTTTACCAAGAGGGCAGGTTCCGTGGTCGAAGACCTACTTCCTTTCTGGGACTAGAAGAGAGGGTCCCAAGCCAATTTAGCTCATTCATGTTGAGGTTTGTATATGTCTTGAGTTTAGAAGCATGCACGCACTCTATAAGAAGGGCTTTGGCCTATCCAGCAACTTGTAAGGGAGAGGGGCATGAGTCATAGAATATAGCTTTATTCCTAGCTAGCCATATCTTCCAACACATAAATTTAGGAAGAGTCAACCAAATTTGGGACCAAAAATGGTTTTTTGAGCGAAGGGAAGGATGGATGGACTTTCAATATTTAAGTAAGCAGGTGGTAGAGTTAAGCACCCACATTGAAACATCAATACCTTGAAGCATGTGATCCCATACTTCTTTTACAAATTGACATTCCAAAATTAAGTGGTCTATTGATTCAAAATTATTACGACATAAAAGGCACCAACGTGGCCGAATAATTCATCTTTTGATTAAATTGTCTCTAGTTAGCACCTTCCTATGGGAAAGTGTCTAGATGAAGAAGTTTACCTTGGGTAGTCCAAATGGATTCCAAACCATTTCCCATAAGCTTTTCCTTGAGGCATCTTGATTTAGAGGATGAAGAGCGTTGAATCCTAGAGATACAGTATATTTTCCTTTTGGGCCCTAGCCACGATCATCTTTATCTTGGAGGTGAGAAGGAGCACATCTAGCCAAATTTTCCAGAAGAAGAATTCTAGAAGGTTCAAGATTGGCTGGGATTGTTAATGTTTTCCAGCCTTTCCATGCACTGGAGAAATCCCTGGAGCTGAATTCAGCCAACGTTCTTATTCCTTGGTGAGCAAGCCATTGGGATATATCATGGAGCTCAAGATTTTCCTAAAGAGGGGGATTTCCCATGATTTTATTGGAAAAAAATGTCTATTTTCATTCCAGTTCCAGGGACCGAGTAAAGCTTTCAAGAAAATAATTCCCATGCGGCTTTGCATAAGGACTATATAGAGGAGCCTTTGGAAACATGATTGATATCTAGACATCTTAGCTTTGTGACTACTAAGTATTTCTTTCTTAATAACTGACTGACCCAGTGTTGTCTATTGGAAAGGATTTGCCATAGAATTTTACCTCTCATTGCGAAGTTTGCTTAGAGAGGATCCCGAACTTGGAGGCCACCTGAAAGTTTTGGTTTTTTTATTATGCTCCAATTCACCAAATGTATTTTATTCTCATTGTTTTTCCCCCCTGTCCAAAGGAAATCTCTCAAAAGCTTACCTATTTGGTCTGACACCCCTTTAGGCACCAGAAGAAGTGATGACTGATAAATTGGAAGCACTGAGAGGAATTCTTTTACCAAGGTCAATTTTCCAGCTTTATTGAGCCAATATTCGCCCCAATTCCTAATTTTGGATTTTATTTTGCTTATTGTATCTTCCCAAGATCTTGATTTTGGATGACCTTGTGCAATTGGGAGACCCAAATATTTGAATTTGTCCCAGTGTTCATGAACTTTCATTCCAAGGATTTGACCAATATTAGTTGAGGAAGTTTTATCCAGGTTCCAACCATAGATCGCGCTCTTATGGAAATTGATTTTACCTCCCGAGTCATTGCAATACCAAATCATATTCTCCTTAAATTTTCAAGCAATAATTGAGGATCCCCCTCCCATTAAGAGAGAGTCATCAGCGAAGAGAGAATGGTTGAGAGGCATAGAGTCAGGAGATAGACTAAGGCCCGGGAGGGAACCTGTCCTCAGATCTGAATTCAACTTTTGACTGAGAGAATCGACCAAAAGAATGTACAAAAAAGGAGACAAGGGACATCCTTGACGAATTCCACATGTGGCTTGAAAGAATTCAGTGGGGCGTCCATTTACCAAAGGGGAGATCCAAGGCCCTCTTCTGCAAGCTGAGATCCAGCTAATAAAAGTTTTTCCAAAACCAAAATTTTTCATAACTTTAAATAGGAATGAATGTTTAACATGGTCGAAGGCATTAGCCATATCAATTTTGACCAACATACCTTTTTCCTTGCGAATCTTACTAGAGTGGATAGATTCTTGAGCGAGAATCACGTTGTCGGGGATCTGTCTCCCTTTTAAGAATCCTCCTTGATTGTCTGAAATGATTTTAGTAAGAAAAGGCTTCATTCTATTTGCCAACGTTTTGGAGATTACTTTGTAGGAAGAATTATATGGAGAAATTGGTCGGAACCGGCCAAAGGAACTGGGATTTGTCTCTTTTGGTATAAGGGCTAGGAATGTGGAATTGGTACCACCTCCGATATTTTCCTTGGAGTGAAAATTTCTAATCATTCTCATGTAGTCTTTCCTTATATACTTCCAACAAGCCTTGTAGAAATGGATTTAGTACCCGTCTGAGCCTGGGGCCTTATCAGGATCAAAAGACCAGATTGCATTGATAACTTCTTGTTCAATGAAGGGTTTGAGGAGGTCGGTGTTGTTATCCAGTGCGATATTCTCTGGGATGTGATCTAGAAGGACTTGCTCTCCTTCCTCTCCAGCACTGTATTCCTCCATGAAAAGGTTTGAGAAGTGATTATACGCTGCAGCCTTGATAGTTCCTTGTCCTCTGACAACTGATCCATTCTCCGTCTTGATTTTTGAGACATAGTTGATTGATTGTCGGGCCTTGGACTATTTATGAAAGAAGGAAGTATTCCTATCACCTGCTTTGAGCCATGTACTACAAGATTTTATTCTCCGAAACTCCTCTTCTTTAAGAAAGGCTTGGTGAACCTTGACCTGTCGCTTGACCTCTTCCTGGAGCATTGAATTATCAATTGGGTCTTCATCCAGTGAAGTCTAAAAGGATTCGAGCTCTTCTACTACCTTCTTCTTGGAATAAGAACATGGGTGGCAGTTAACTTTGGCCCAATACTTTAAGGCATTTTTAGTGATTATGAGCTTCTGCTCCCAAACAAATCCCGGGGAGCCCGATATAGGAGTTCCTTAAGTTTTTATCCAAGATTCCCAAAAAAATTTCATGGTCTAGCCATTGGGGACTAAACTTGAAGGGGATTGGGCCAAGTTTTTCTTCCACTTGAATTTGAAGTAAGATTGGTTTATGATCTGATGCCATATTTGTCATAATTTTTTAAAAAACAAATTTTTCCTTAACCAAAAAAATGCTTTGAACCAGGAATCTATCGAGTCGAGCCATAATATTTCCTTTACCTAGTTGCTTATTGGACCAAGTAATTTTCCTTTCTTAGGTTTTATGTGTATTAGATCCCATGCTTGGATTAGAGCTTCTACCTGATATTTAAACATATCCCTTCCAGGGAGGCCCCCCTTTTTTTCAGACGTAGAAAGGGTTATGTTCATGTCACCTGCTAGAATTAGATTTTGGGGCGTATATGCTTCTAGGAAATATTTCAAAAGTTTCCAACAATATTTTTTTCCTGATTAAAGGTTAGGGACATATAGATTGAATAGAGCGATCTGAATATTGCTTTGAGTCTGAGTGAGTTCTATAAAAATCCAATGTTGTGTGGCAAAGGAGTTTTGTAGCTGGAATTTGTCTGAGGACCAGAGGGTTGCCAGGCCACTGGAGGCCCCTCTGGAACTGACAGCCATACTTGTGTTCTTCCACTTTTCCTTTCCAATAGCTAAGATATAATTTTTTATTGAGTTTGGTCTCTTGGAGCATGAGTATATCAATTTTTGGGGCTCTTTAACTACTTCTACTTTACTAGAGCTTCCCAGTCCTCTGCAATTCCAAGAAACCAACTTCATTATCTACTATTGTGAGTAGAGGAGGGGCCTTCCCCTGCCATGTCTCCCATTTTCTTCCCTGCTATTCTGGCTCTGGTATTTCTGCTGAAGAACATATCTATTGTTGCTTGAGATCCCTAAGTTTTTTCACGTTCAGCTTCTTCTTCCCTTAAATATTTACTCGATTTTCGCCCTAATTTTTTGGATGATTTGTCTATTAGATCTTCCGAAGATGCAGGGGAAACAACTGGTCTGGATTTTGCTATTTCAACGTAAGAAGGAGAGAGAGTTCCTTTATATGAAGTAGGTTTTTTAGGGCTCGGGATTCTCCGAGGCTAGGGTTCCTCTGGGACTTCTTGGATCTGAGGGACCTCCTGAGATTCTTGATATTTGAGAATTTCTCCTTCTTCTGGGGCTTTAGGGATTTCCTGGGTTTCTGGAGTTTCAAGAGCTTTGAATCTATTCCTAGTATTAGTGGCCAAGGATTTTTGATACCAGGGGCCTATCTTCCCCAAGCCTTGACCTTCTTTTGAGAGGGTTTTTGGTCCCGATCTAGAAGTAGGGTTTTTTTGAATAGTAGTCCATTGTTCTTGTTTCCCTCTTGACTCTGAATCTGCGGGTTTCTTCTTGCAGTATCGAGCAAAATGCCCATATTCATGGCAGTATCTACATTTGAAGGGGATTTGTTCGTAGTCTAGTTCCTGAATGTGAGACCAGTCTTCCATTGTGATTTTTATTGTCTCTGGGAGTCCATGTTCTAGATCTACCTCAACACAGATTCTTGCACATGAATATTGATCCTTCCTATCTGCTTTGTCTATGTATTTTCCAAGAGTATTTCCAATAGCTTCTAATGATTTTGGGTTCCAGCAATGGAGGGGAAGGTGTGGGAGTCTCACCCACATCGGTACTGCAGAGAGAACGTCTTGGGATGGATCAAAGTTTGGATTCCATTTATTCAAGTAAAAACCTTGTGGCCCCATGAAGTATGGACCATTCTTGAAGATCAATTCTCGATCTAGCTTGCTTTCAAAGATGAATGCGAAAAGACCATTTCCTAACAAATAAGATCTTACTTCTTCTGAGATTAAGGGCCTCCAATTTTTATGAACCCATGTTTCTGTAGTTTTTGGAGAGGGCCATGGGCCTGTGAACTGGTCGATCAAACCTCGTTCTGATAGGTTAAGGGCTATCTTGCAGGGTGTCTCTACCATAAGCGCTACCATGGGAATCTCAGATAGTATTTTCACAAACTTTTGCTAAGAAGCTAACATTGTCTTCTTCCCTTGAGCTGAAATTAGCTTCATGAATTCACTGAGATTTGACGGAGGGGGAGGAGGGGTTGAGCCTCCTCCCAAAGCCATTTTGGGAGGTGAACAGAGCACGAGAGTCGAGCCCTAGTCACGATCGGTGCCCAGTCGGTTCAGGCGATCTGCAAGTGGTTGATGCCCCTCTAATTCTTATGTTCTTATTGGGATCCCTTGTTGACAGTATACAAGGATAAGCCTTTTCTAACACCCCTCACGAGCTACCAACATTTTAAACCCATATGAAAAACTTTCAGAGTAAGTGGGTCATCCATGGCAGGGGGCAATGTTGGCAGACAAAAAACGATCTTTTTCAATTGTTGTAAGCAAGTAATCATTTTCAGTATTCCAAGTGTAAATAAAATATATGTCTATGTGCACATGTTGTAGAATCGATGATTTCAATGCATAGAATATCAATTGAAGTCAAATAAGAGCTTGGAAGAGATACAAATAAAATCTATATTTTCTTTTGTTAAGTCCACGACTTTGTTAATTTTCTTTTCATATAAATGTATAAGTGTTAATAAATGAAATCGTTAACCTATAGCTAGCATTGAAGATTGAAGTGATCGGTCTATGTGAGAGAAACCAAATGTAGTTATATGAATTGAAAATTTGTATTTATTTATTATCCTGTCTAAATGTGTATAATCTGCAAAACCCTGTTTGGTTACCTTGTCACCATTAAAACAATTTATCTCTGTAAGAGAAATCAGAACAGTGCTATTACCATAGATCTTTTTCGTTGTCAAACCCGGTACAAGTGAAGAAAATTGAGATTGTGGTTCGATTATTAGTTTAATATGATTTAGTTAATATGCTTTAGTTACACTTTACAGGTTTTACATGATCTTTTAAAAAGTCAAGCAAATTACTATTGTTTCGATAGGAAGTAGGAAGAAGAGTGGGTAGAAAAATTATTAAGAATATTATAGTTGAAAGTAACGTTTAGGCGTATTTTTGTTTTAATTTGAGAATTATATGGTTATATATTTTGCAAGGAAAATTCCAATGGCTATAGTTAACAAAATAAAGACCCATGTATAATATGTATAAGTTATATAATATTTCGATGGAAAAAAAATGAAATAATCAAGAATATGTATATCATTAAATATTTTCTTTGTGGTCAACTTATAACACCACATTTGAAGTTTGTAGAATTTGATATATGGTATGTACCCTGAGCAAAGTGGGGCTTATTTTTTTATGTGGTTTTAGAACATTGTGTTGTCCCTTAAAATCAGTATAAGGAAACATGCATAAAAGCTTTGTATTGAATATTAGAAAAGGATTTGTACTTAGGAAAATCTTTATGTTGCTATAAACATAAGGGGGAATATAGGCCTTATGAGAGTATAGCATTTTCCCATGAGAACTTTAGGCATATATTTAGGTGAAGAAGAAAAAAGGTATTAACATTATAAGATTATATTCTTAGTATCAAAAGTGCCATGTTAAGAATTAGTTACGGATGGCTAGTAAAAGTTTTTTTTTTAAATCCCCAAATTGACGGTATTTTGGGGTAACCATAAACCTTGGGGTTTCTTCCTTGGAAAAGAGAACTGTAACATACCCCTTTTTGCTGAAAAACATTTTATGTTGGAAACATTATCTTAACTTTTATTGTAAAGTTTTATATTGGACAAGTGTCCAAGGATGACTGTAATTTGCACAATATTTTATTATTAAATAAATTAAATAGGAGACAAACACCTAAGGAGACTGTTGAAAGAGTGTTTACTGACCCTCTAGGTGGAATGAAATCTAGGGTAGAAGGCAATGGACAAATGGCAGCTTCATGAGGCAAGTAACTAGCTGTTGGTATGTGACAACTCCCTTGAATTGTGGTCATAGTGCCCTGAAAGAGGGGATTGGAGCTTGAGACTCATTTATTGAAAACTAACCACTAAAGACCTATGCAATCTTTTTAAGAGCCATCGAATTTTGGATTGAGGTTCATCACTTTTCCTGATGAGGAAATTTACCTTGGGTTTCTGCTTCTTGCACCCAAGAGATTCGATGAGGGGATATGCTATGTTTTTGATCATGGTGTAAGTCTGCCTGATTTACTGCTGAGTGCAGAGCTATACTGCTGAGTGCAGAGTTTCTACTGCTGAGTGCATAGATTGAGGTTTTTGGCAAGTCTCTATTGATTGCTGGTTATACAAAGTTGAGTGCCTTGCTTCTACACAGAGTTCATCTACCTGGTGTTCAGTAAACATGCTCGGGGGTCCAAAGGAGGCAAGTAGATTGGCTACTTCTTCTGGAGAAGGTTGGGAGGAATAGGCCTCCTTGGGTGTTTGTCCACCCTATCTACAGTTACAAGTTCTACTTGTTATTTCAATCCTAAGTAGTTAAATTATTTTATGTAATCACTGATTCAGTATCTCATTAGTTTAAAACTGTCAGTTTACATTATGCAGAAGTAAAAATGTGATTTTCTAAGCTGTTTAGGAACTTGTAAACTGTTGAATAAATATATGAATTGATAAAATACCTCTACTGTATTTTTCCCATACTGTTTTCTATATAGTACTCTAGTATAGAGAAGGATAATTAAGATAGATGAATGATAGGCAGAATGTAGAATGAATGGATAAACTAACACTGTTGTGTTTCCTTACTACTCCTTATCAGTTATATTCTGTAATATAAATTACATATGTCTAGACTCAGAAAACATAACAACATTTCATATTACAGGCACTATAATATTTCTTTTACATAGAAATAGAAGTAAACATTTCATTTCTGTATCAAACCTAGGGTTTTCATTTTTAGGTCATTTATTTCCTTACAAAAGATGTATGCTAAGTATTCTCTTATCATTCTTTTCAAACAATTTAGTGTTATAATTTCACTTTATTTCTTTCATCGGCATTCATGAAATATAACAACTGTAAAAATATACATTACTAATTACACAGAACTGCTACCAAGTGCTTTATCTTGAAAACAAAATTATTATCAATTGCATACAATAGCATTACTGTATAGCATTATCTCATCCTCAGTCTTCACATCTTTTATTTTGATTTGTTTATCAAACTACTGTTATAAATTCAAACACTTCTACTGTAGAATTAAAAACCCTAAGGTTCCAACCCTAGCTTCTTACTTCAACATTTAGTATTCATTTCCACATTTATCAAATCAAATATATTATCTAAGACAGAGTCCTTAAAAGACTTTTGCAACATAATAGACATGGGATCGAAACCCTTAAAATAGAACCAAAACACTTAAAACATCGTGACATGTTCATAGTCAATTTGGTGGTCAAACCCTTAACGGTTTAAACATCAACTTTTCGAGTTAAGATCACAAGTAAGGTCAATACCCTCACCCAAATAGAAGTAAATTTTTTAGTCACGATTCCAGTGCATAGTATACCACCAAAACAAAGGAACATATTTTAGCATCATTATCACACAGTGGCTTTACAACCCTAGAATAACCATAGTCTGCATCGAACCAATTAAATAAACGAGAATAAGAATCAGTTCTCAGGTTTGACATCCCAAAACTATCAAAGCTACCATCGAAACCTATAGGTTCAAGGTTTTGACTGCACAACACTTTATTTAAACCTTTGGCTATTAGCCATCTTAAACACATAGCAGTTCGTAAACAAAAACATTAAAACATCACATATTGTGGAACATCGCTCTCAGTGGCATTATACGTAAACAATCCTTACAGGAACCAGAATCTTATATTTTAAACCAGAATAGCCGAGGGTTAAAACCTCTCAACTGTCTTACATTTCTTTTACAAAGTAGCTACGCAGAAAAACAAACACCGGCTTAACGCCGAAGTGGGTTGAGGAATTTCATCCTCCCCATGTTGCCAGTCAGCTCACAAACATCACAACCGTGGTCACTTTCCACAGTCTTATATTTTAAAACGAAGTCTCGGCTAATAACCTAAGAAGGACCAACAGTTACCGAACCGAAGCCATCAGGGAAACCACCGAAGCTTACCATTTCCATTGCAGGTGCCATCTTTCAAACTCAAGCTCGGGAACCAAAAGCCGAAGGAACCTACCACACAAACAAGTTTGTTCAAACGAGTATCATCAAAGAAGTTTCATTAAGACGAAATAACAATAACTACAACTCATAAACAAATAGAAGGAAACAGGTTTCGAAAACCTGTGCATTACCTTTAAATAGCTACTTATGGAGCAGTGACGCCATAGCCATTGTTAAACGGTAGCCATCACCTCACCACCGAATGCAACGAAGGTTGGAGACAACTCTGAGAACTACTACTTAACATACAAGGAAATCCAATCATTGGTTCAACCTACACACAAGACTATCCTCAACCCTGGAGTCCTTCCAACTTCAAACAATTGCTGTAAACTCTCACATTTAGACTCGGCTCTTAAGCTATCAACTGATAGCAGAAATCACCTTCAGGTCACGGTTTCGAATCATGGGATAAGCTCCCAAAACCTGCTAACGAAACCTTGAAATTTCTCAGGCCTGGTGGCCTCTCCACCGAGCCACTCTCTAACACATTGAATGCCAAAAGAAACAACAACATCAAAACTTAGTGGAGGATTAGGGTTAAGTTTCAAAGCCTGAGAGTAACGTAAGATCAATGGTGGAGATCATACATCACAACACCTCGTATTCCCAAGCAACCACCACATTTATAACTACATTAATAACCATTGCCATTGTGGAGACCAGCTCAGATAACCTCCAAACAAAACCATGTACAGCTCGACCACGTCAACTGTATTCTCACTATGCCTTCATGTGTTAAGCACCACGATGGCAGCCACCGAGTTTTTCCACCGAGCTGGTAGATAGGAGTGATAAATGCCAAGGTTGGATGCGAATGCCTGCCAGCACATATCCATCACATCATTA
Organism: Larix kaempferi; assembly: GCA_027924585.1. NCBI lineage: Eukaryota > Viridiplantae > Streptophyta > Pinopsida > Pinales > Pinaceae > Larix > Larix kaempferi. The sequence continues at coordinate 9,974,009 of BSBM01000893.1, forward strand.
TTACCCTATCCTTATCACACGCTGATACTTAGATTATGTTTGCAATCCTGTCATAGCATATACCTTAATGTAAGTCATAGTATATATTGGTATTCGAATCAACTAGACATCATCCATATGTCTTAAAAGGGTCCACGATGGTGATTGTATTTTCATAATATTTTGCATATAGGAATTGCATATATAGTTTATATGCTATAGAAATTACATAGGATTTACATATAGTTTACATGATATTGGCTTATAGTTTACAATATAGGAATTATATTGTAAGTTACATATAGTTTATACTATAGGAAAAGCATGGAAGTAGTATATAGATTATCTATTATAGGGAATCACATAGCATTTTGCATGCAGTTCACATGTTGTAAGAATATAAAGTATCATGCATTTAGCCTATGTTTCATAAAGGACCATTATTCTTGTTACAAATAATTGCATCGCATATTATCCTAAACCAATGCTATAATACTCTATTTTATCATTTAAATGTTAAACAAAAGAAACGTATGAGTTGTATAGTTTACAAATACAAACTTAGACGAGTCACGTTATAAGTACCTCAAAATTTTTATACAAAACCTTTGACGGCTAATTGAAAGTGCAATTTTAAAATATATTTGTATTACTTGATTTTGATGTGTCACCCTTACCTGTAATTTGCGAAAGGGAAAGTCCAAATGCTTTAGCATAAATGCTAAGTAAGCCTCGGGGTACCCTTAGGACCCCTTTCATCACCAAAAGAAGAACAACAGTTAGCGCTTATAAACATTAATATTTGATTGAGCATTGACGCAAGTAATATAAAAATATAGCCGAGACAAGAAAAACATCCAATAGCATCTTAGTGTAGACTTAAATTTCATTTCATAGCAATACGCAAAACATTACATCGAATGATCGTTACAAACATTTATTCCAACATAACGACATAGAAGCATTAATTATAATTCTGTAGAGTTAGTTTAAGCATTAAATGCTACGTTGAAAAATTTTAAATTTTTGTGAATTTTCGGGATGTTACAAGAACAAGTTCTCTACCTCAGATATTCTAGGCTATTGATGAGCTTAAATAAATGGTGAATTTATGAATTATATTTTATTATGAATAAAATTCTTATGTTTATGATGATTTAAATATGTCATTTATTCTTTATTTTCTCATCATGGAAAGATGTTATGTGACGATTTGTAAAATTCTAGTTATATTTAAGGAGAGAAATAGAATGCGGATTTTAATGTCTAAATGATTTACTAGATAAAATTTGCATTCAAATATTGGAATCCTGACTTATGGTGATTAATTTAAATTCAAAACTATGTCATAGTGAATTGAGGGGAAGGGTTTTTATGCTGTAAATTGTCTCAATTATTGTACTTTGATTTGCATATTACTCTTCATTAAAAGTTTGAATCAATGAATCCATCTTTGACTTTGATAATGTAAGTACATTATAGATTGGTATTAGATCATTTGGTATAGAAATATGGGTTGCATGGTCTCAAATACAATGAGTGGTGGTGTTTCTGTTGCCATGTTAATATAACATATAGGCTATTTGAATGACTATTTATCTCCTCAACACTCAGAACATTATGAAGTTGTTGATGCAAGTTCTTGCATTTAATCATGCATTCATATTATCGTTAATACTTAGTGGCTTGCACCCTTTGGAGGTTCTATGTTTAGATTTCATGCATTATTGATTGTTGGGTGTGGTGGATTATTGAGTGATGAGTTGTTCACCTAGAATGATTTCAACTTTATTGATCGGTGATCCTTATCCATATTTAGGCCATATGTTGTATAATAAATGGGTTTAGCTATTGAACACAAAAATGTATTTGTTATGTTAAGGTAATGCCGTCATTACCTATTTATATTCATCTTGATGGTTATGCTGTGTGCTTCGAATGCTAGTTTTGAGCGTTTTGTGTGCCACTCTTCAAAATGAAATAGGATGAAATGACCTTATAACAAGTGCGCATGAATTGTTAAGTATGACATGGTATAAGGTATATTTTCTCTTGTTGTTGTCTACAATATGAAATAGAGAAAAACACTTTAATTATGGATTTGAAACTTGTAATGTCAATGATTTGAATTTTCATATCACAAAATAATTTTAAGTCTAAGTCCAAGCTAGTATGAATTGTTGTTAAATCTTTGAAAGGAAGATGTAGATAGGCTACTAAATCCAATGATTGTTAAATAGTAATTTTAAAGTGCTATTCTTTATTAATCATCAACTTGCATAGGAAATTGATGTATGAATCAACTTTTCTATAACATGTTTCAATTAATCCATGGATAAATAAATGATCTTTGTTAAAAGGTAGAAGATTAATGATATTTGATTAACATTATTTCATTAGATCTTGGATTAGCTAGTCTAGTAAATGAATGAATTAGGAAATAATTGAATGAACGTGTGAATGAGAAAGTGTTCATTTTGTATAGAAGGACAAGATATGATTTTGTAAAGATCTACTACTATAGCACATTTTGAATACCATTTAAGCTCGAACAAGCTATGTATGAATATTTACAAGCTTTATATTAATTGTCTATGCTTGATGAAGAGGAGTTTATGATCATAACACATTATATTTGTTGCATAAATGATTACGTCAAATGATTATTACAGCTAAGAAAATCAATTTGTTGTGATTTTTGGGGTTCACCAAGTGACAAAATTGATGATTAAGCCCCAACATGCTAATGTAATTTTCCTGGACTCAAGCAAGAGAGCTTGAGTAGAAAAGAAAGTATTTTCCTGGACTCAAGCGAGAGAGCTTGAGTGGAAAAGAAAGTAAATTCCTGGACTCAATCCAGTGAGCTTGAGTGGAAAAGAGAGAGGGCGGGTGATCATAAATGGAAAGACTTAGGCTAACTAAATTAAAAATAATGCCAGGGGAACAGAACGACCATGATGTTTTGAGGTTGATTTTTTTTTACTGGAGATCAAAAGAGGAGTAATCTCAAAAGCTTAAATCCCATAAATCCACATTTAATTTGGTGGTAGTTCTCAAGGGAGAGTTCTGGGTACAACAAAGAGTTGTTGGAGCCTTTCATCCACAAAATATAATAATGGGACATAGGGGTAAAAGATGCCAAGAAAATTGGTTATTAGGTTCCCTAATGATTAAGTATGATGTATGCAAATATCACCGTAGGTAATGCAAAACCCATCCAAAAATGGGGGTGAGTGTCAATTTTTGAGGTTGGTTGCTCCAAAATGTCTGATATAATGCTACTAACCCATGAATTAAGGATATGTCTATAGCAAGTTAAAGACTAGCTAAGAGGATTATCATCCGAGAATGAAAATGAAGGATGGTACTCCAAAAGATAAGTAAATGGTTGTTTTACCTATGCATTACTTTTGTTATATTGAAAAATGATAATCACATATATATTTTATGTTGTCTTACAATGGTAAGAACACACGTGTCGATGAAAAAAGACTTGAAGAGTTACCATTAAGAACAACAACAGCATGTTACAAAGGAAATTCTTACTTACATTCTTATTGAAATTGAAAAAAATCATGGTATGCATATGTTATGCTAAATTTTTTGGAAGACCTTGTATGAGTTGTGTAAAGTGCAGGTTATGAAAGGAAGAGGAACAATAACAACATGAAGGAAGAGTAAAGGATCCAAGATGATTAAAAATGGAAGATAAAGATCCAATAGTTACAGTCACATCTTCAGTTGCAAAGGCCTTCAAGAATCATATAAGTACCCTTTTAATAAATTAAGTTATACCGAGTTTTATAATATTCCAGTATTGATTATGGAGATAACAGATAGATGTATTCATTGCATTGTTTAAGATGATGTTTTTTATGAAGAAAATAATCCTTTTATAATTATTGTTTTGAACGTTAATGCATTAAAATTGATGATGGTTACATTGTGGTCAAGGATTAAGTATTTAGCAAAATAGTTTGCAAAGGTTATAAGGGAAAGAGTCTTAGAACTTTCCATGATAAGGTTATTGGAAATAAACTACATGTTCTCTGATATGAAATGCCCAATAACCTATTAGATTGCACTTCCCCCTACTATAAAAATACACAATGTATTTCATGTTTCTTTGTAAAAAAAAAGAGTGCATGATGCTACTCATGTAATTGATTGGAATATGATTAAGGTAGAACCCAAGGGTGAGTTCCAGAACAAAGCTTTGTGTATCCTAGACATGAAGGAACACATGCTACAGAATCGAGCCATCATTCAAATAAAAGTGCAATGGAAGCACTTGTTGGCCCGGTTTTGCAACCAGGCTTAGTGCTATGGGCACCTGCTAACTAGTAGCAGCAGTTTCAATGAAAACAAATAACAATAAACTAATTAAACAAGACTAACCATGGATCTATGCAAAGATATTAAGCAAATAACAAAAATAATTTAAAATCAAGAACAAGATAATGTAAAATAATGAATTTGTATTGAAAGAATGGGGCAAGCAAGTGCTTGCGGAATCAATACCTCTAATGATGAGGTTGAATGGCTCCAAGGATGAGCAACTCCAATCTCCAATGGTCTCTTCTCCAAAGTGGTTTGCAATGGCTAAAATGCTCAAGGGAGATTTCAGCAGCATAAGGATGAGATAATGGATGGATCTGAAATGAGGAGCCCCTACCACCTTTTTATAGGTTTTGGTGGTGGGGAATACCATTTGTGGTTTTGTGGAAACCAAATGGTATTGACCAACATGGTTTAGGTACTTTTCCCTCCTTTTTCCTTTTTTGAATAAAAATAGTATTTTAATTCCCTTTTTAATATTTTTGGGAATTTGGACCCTTTTTGAGGGTTTTTTATGCTTTTCAGGAAAAATAATCTTTTTTTTAATGGAAAAAGGGGTGTACTAAGGTCTTTTGGTGACCTTTTGTTGGTTTCAGAGGCTCAGATGGTGGAAAAGTGGACAAATGGGTCATGTGAATAAGGGAATGAGCTAGTGAGCACTTTTTAGGTGTTAACAACACTTCAGCCTTGAAGAGGCAACATGGGAAATGGAGGATAAAATGTGAGAGGTAAATCCTTCCATGTTCCAGAATGAGCAAGAGAGATTTGGATAAAAAGAACACTGAGGACGGTGTTTAGATTAAGGGGGGGATAAATGTGATACCCCCATGACATTATTATTATTTTTATTAAATAATATTTTGAAAATATTTCAAAATAAACAATTGTTTTTTTAAGCGTTATTTAAAAACTAAAAAATACTCACAAGAGGTGCGAGTGACACTTTGCACAACAAATTATTATTTTATTATTAATAAAAGAAAAATACACTTGGATAATTCAGTTAAATGAGGCGACACCACCATGGCACGGAGAACATGTGTAAAGCAAGCAAGGGATATTTTTACCAATCAAATCCAATCTAAAAGATCGACTACCAAACAAGATCCAAAATCATAGGGATTGAAAGATTGATTGAGATTTGATTGGGATGGCACTAGAACTGGAAAAAATCTATATATATTGGTGCATTGAAATATCACAGGATGTCGTGTTGTGAATGGAGAAACCATGGTTGAGTGTTTCTCTCTTTCATAAGTCCATAATTTCTTGTTATAGACTCTGAGAGAGAGTGTTGTGTGGAAGTGTTGCTTGGCATTCTAGTGCATGGTGGCGATCTAGGTCAGGGGCGGAGTTGGGATAACAGTGGTGTTTCTCTCTCCTATGGTTGGGAGGAGCTGATTCTCCAAGTTGTCATTTGCTGTGTTTCAAGTAAGTGTTTGATTGCTTGATCGTCCTAATGATTGTTTAAAACCATAGTAGTTTAGTTTGCTTATACAAATTTTGGGTATGTTACACTTCTTTTCTCAAAACAAATAATATGTAAGTGAGACCTTGGAGTTGTTCAAATTCAAATCTTTAAGTTATGTCAATGGGACTTCCATGGCTAGTAAAAGCAAGGTTGTTTTTATCCTCATAACAATTTGATTCCCTCAATTAATACATTCGCCCAAGGCATGCACTTAGCTATAATCTCACAAGTCTACCCACTTGTATGGAAGATACTTATGAAATATCTACTTCCAACCATTTAATTAAATGATACTTTTTTATAATGAAATATATTTGTTTCCATATTATAAAGGAGTCACTAATCTTTGTTGGAAATCTTATTAATACTGAGAGGTGGGGTGAATCATTATTAAGCATAGTTTAAACAATTTTCATTTCTACCGAATTCAAATAGTATTTATATTATGTATTCATCATAAACAATGTCACTCATCAACACATGCACATAACACAAAGATTTAATGTGGAAACCCAAATGGGAGAAAACCACATAATTCTTTCTTATATAGCAAAAATTACATTCATAGGAAGCACCAACTTCCAAGATTCTCCAGCACCGATTGGAAGGAGGCTCCAACCCCTTGATTTACAGGATTTGTTACAACGTAATCTTCCACCTTGTGAGCATCAGCATTCTTTGGCCTGTAGGATCCATTTCACTGACTCATATCCACTTTATATCCTTCAGACATATTATTTCCTCATTTTTCCTCTTACCCTCCTGTTGCATCACTATAGTAGACGTACCCGCGAGTTGCATCACTATAGCCCGCGGGTATCAATTAAAATGGTAAAAATCACTAGTTTATTACTTTTTACTCCCAAAAAGCGGTCATTGGGTGACCTTTGGCTCTCCATCTTCCCAAGAAATGTCTCGATGTGTCCTTTCACTTACCTTTGAGAGGACTATATATTGAGCACATATGGCTTATGGACGAGAGGAGAAAGAAGAGCAAGAGAACTATAGTGGATTTTTTCCCTATCTTGAGTCTACACTAATTGATCCTTGTAGTTGTGAACCCATTATGTTCACCTTCCAAACTCCTATCTAGTTTGAGTTTGCTATTCATGGAGGATTGAAGTGGTGGAGGCACAAGTGGATTGATCCAGATCTTGGTTTAGATTGGTTTTCGACAAGAGGTTGTATCACATTGTACTTCTTCTTGTTTATTAATAGAAATACTCATATTCTCGTCCATTAATGTTGTAAATGTTGTTTATCTTACATTAGGTTGCATTTACTTGTTATATCATGGGCCATTGCTATTGATGATGTTAATGCCGTTTATATATTATATGTACTTGTTGTATATTGGCTGTCAAGACTAATTTGTAGATTCAAGTGCACGGTTCAGAAAGCTCCAACAGGGATCTACATCAAACATTTGGATCGAGGTTGGTTATATTCTTCATTATCTTAGCATTGTCATTTATATAGCATAGTTCTGAGAATTGAGTTGATTTTTGGTAGTCATTTGTCTGTTGTGGTCTACCCCAAGCCATAGTGAGTTTTCTCTAACATAGAAATGGCGACTCCACTGGGGAAAACATCCATTTTGGGGATTTGTTTGAGCATTAGTCCATAATTAGAGTTGTTGTTTGTCGAAGCTCTGTGTCACTTCTCTGCCGTTGAGATACACTATAGAAAACTTGCTTTTTTTGAGCCATTGGACTCTCTGTTTTCCAATTTTCCTTTCCTCACCCGCAGGCTAGCTTAGCTCTGCCCGCGTATACCCACCTCTGTTTACTCTACTGCTCCCGGGTACCCGCAGGTATTCCTTCGACAGTAGCGTACAACTCCGGATTTGGTTGATTTTTGACCTTTGGTTGTTGCTGGGTTGGTTTTGGTTGATCTTGAGTCTTTGTTGGCCTATTTCTTAACTGTTCCATGCCTTGGTTGTGACCAGAACTCTTCGTTTCTCTTGGTTGAGCCTTGTTGGTTTTTTACCCATCTTTGGATTTAGCCTTGTTGGTTTTTTCCTTTTGAGCTCATTCGTTTGGCTGAGTCTTACTGTTTGGTATCTACCTGGTTGTGTTAGTGATCTCCTTGGCATATCGGTGACTAGATAGTAGGATTTTGCTTGCATTTTTCATTTTCATATATTGAAAAATACAAAAAAATACACATAGTTTTGCATTTTCCTTTTGTTTATAAAAGAAAATACAAAAAAATTTGCTTTTATGTATTGCATCTTGCATTGAGTGCTTTCTGCCTTCATTTAGATTCTGATTATGCATTGAAAAATATAAAAGGATTGCATATTTATTTCAAAATCGTTGGTTTGATTGTGCATGTTAGTGGCATTGTTTTCATTGGATAGATGAGTCTAGGATTTGACGATTTTGCATACGATTGAGTCTTACACATCACTAGTTTCACGATCATATCCCTTGAGTAATCACATCCATTAAAATTAACGCTTAATCTTAAAATTGATTAGACTGATTTTATTTATAGGGTACACCAACTAGCATAGGCTTAGAGTCTTGGAATAGATCATTGTGAGTTAACAATCCAAGACTACTAGACGAAACATTAGGTGTCTGACCAGGGAGTGGAGGAATCCATGGTATATATCGGTGTTCTCAGGAAGCTCTACTCAAACCATAGTTAAGCACGAGGTCACAGGAGGTTGGTTGAAGGGATATCCCTCTGATACCGGCTGAACGTGGGAGATATTTCCAGGATTTGTTCGTATCTGGGGACTCTTGGGGGCTTTGACCCTCATTGAGTTTTGGGCTCGGCTACCCTGCCCATACGACGGATCCCACCTGCGACTGTCCCCCTGAGCATTGGTTATATTGCGGTGACCATAGTTGCCTTACCTAGGTATCGCACAGGGTACTTGCAGTCGTTATGCTATTTGTGTCCTGAGTCATATAGGGATTGGACAACACAGTTGTTTGTTGTCGAGGGTTACGACCCTTTTCACGCAGTGAATCTTGGGTGTCTCTATAACTGATTTTGTTACCTCCAGCTATAGTTTGGGAGTCTCAAGCCTCTCCTAGGCGAGACATACCGGCTCTAGTGTTGGGAGCTCATTTAGTCACTCTGTTTGTTTGCTCTTGGCTGTAGTTTCTCTAGGTGTGTGCTTTTGATTTACTGTTTTTGATCGATAGTTGGCCTTTAGGGGATGTTTTTATTATATATTCTCTCCAGAGATATTGTGGCGCAGATCCCTACTCTCCACTGATACCGTCAGTTGGCTGGTTTAGAGCCTACCGAGATTTCACGCTGTGTTGCTAGGGGACGCCGGCGGGCTCCCTCTGAGTCTTCGGATTCTTACGAGACATACGTCCAAGACATCATGACTGCTACACAGTCCGATACTGAGGAAATACCTTCGAATCCATCGGGTAGATTTGAACGCACTTTCGATTCCCATACTCCCCATGAGGCATGGGGAGGTGATCCACCTGAGACTCAACCTGGTTTGATTTGGATGAATCCACTTGAACAAGATCCGTTCGATCCTTTGAATCTGGATAATTATCTTCATGGGATGCCAACCTTACCCGAGGACGAAGAACAGGATGACACGTTCGTTCCTTCGTTTCCACGCAGTTATAGACACGGGATGCCAAAGTTACATGACGACACTGGTCCTACGATCAACCCAACCTCACTCTCTTTTGGTATGCCTAATTATAGTACAGTTGAACCTTCCACTACGTTTGGTAGTCACGCCGACACTAGTCATGGTGTTATCCATACTATACCCACTGGGGGCACTACCCTCACCGGGGGCACTATGTTGTCCACTCACACACATAGTATGGGGACTGGTTATGTTCCTCCTAACAATGCTAATGTTGGAAGAATATCACCTCCTAGGATTGCCCAACCTAATAGGAACGTTGTTCGAAACATGACTCGCCATCCACCGCCTAATACGCATGCCGCTACTCGTCAACCCAGGACTACTTTTGCGAATGTTAATGCTCCTCCCAACCATGGAGGTGGACATATACCGCATACTTTTGCGTCCACTGTCGCCACTAGTAATTCTGATATAGGGGGTGGGAATATATCCTATCCACATGGACATAACGCCACCATCCCTGATACTAGCAACACCAATGTTGGGGCTGGGAATACATCTCATGCTTCTGGTCACCACACAACTGCTCAAGCTAATCCTAATGTTGGGGGTGGGAACATACCATACCATTATGGTAATTACAACATGGTTCCCGCTATGAATAGTACATATATGCCCCATACTCATGGTGGCAACCCTTACTACAACATAGTCGGTGCGAGCCACCAATACAACCCACCACGTCAATATGGTGCCCAAAACACGCACATACCTGCTTACTCTCAAATGGGTTAGGTAGGAGGAGGTTATCAATCCTATGGCTATGGGAAAGCTTATGGTCCGTCAGTTCCTTATCATCAACAGTTTAATCCTCATGGTCAAGCTTTTGGTCCATCTTATAATTTGGTTCCATTTAACCAACCTTTTATGGGGGCTTATAATCAAGCTTTCCAGCCCCAGCTCTCGTTCCTTGCATGCTTGAATCTTCCAGATATTTCGAAGCTCACAAATGATCCGGTGTGTCACGACCCTACTTGGCCCCCGATCCCTACCAAGATCCCTTTGGACATTCCTAAGTTTGGGGGGAAAGGTGGTGAGGACCCGGGAGATCATGTCACGACATTTCACCTTTGGTGCTCCTCCAACTCATTGAATCACGATTCCATTAGATTGTGACTATTTCAATGCACCCTCACGGGGGCAGCCGTGAAGTGGTACGTCGAGTTGCCTAGAAACATTGATAGGGGTTTTAACGAGATCACTTTGGTTTTCTTAGATCATTTCCAGTTGCCGGTTCGCTATGATACTTGTACTGAAATTTTATCTACCTTCCGTCAGAACAAGGCCACACATATTTCTGACCATGTTCAAGAGTGGCATCGGCGGAAGAGGTTAGTGAAAGCCAACATTCCTCCAGAGTTCCTGTTGGAATGGTTCCTCAAGTCTCTACTCCCATACATTGCTAAGGATGTTTCGATGTCCGACATTGTGACTAAGGAACAAGCTATCTTGAAAGTCCAGTAGTTAGACTTATTATACTCTTAGTTTGGCATTTTGTATGACATCATTCCTGACGCACCGCGCACACGTCAGTTCCTGGACTGCATGCCGATGGCATCATAGGATCTGCAAGCACTCGCCCTATAGATTTGGTAGCTAATCATATGCAAAAATTGTTGCTAAACCAGTCTACTCCTGGACAGGTTCACACCTTGTCCACTTCCACCCCATCGTCCGATGTACATAGTGTGCAAACGATGAACCAATCAGGTAACCAACAACCTGGTGGTAAGAAAAAGGGGAGAAATAATTGTAAGGGTGGAAACAATGGGAATAACAATAACAATCGCAATACCCCTCGTAAAGATAATTCCAACCCTCCTCGGGAAGGAAAAAATGCTGGTGAGGACCGTAAACCTAGACGTAAGGTGAAGTTTCCTTGCAAGCTCTGTGGGGAAGACCATATTACTCACTTATGTCCTCGTATTGAAGAAGCATTGAAGCACTTGGCACAGAGCCCAGTTGTGTTGAAGGATCCCCTACCTCATCACCAAAACATGGCTTCGCATGCTCCCACCACTGGTTATGGACCTACTGAGACGACAACGTCTTCTTCCAATACTGGTGGTTATGGATGTGTGAACATGGTTCAGTCAGAGGTTAGTGTTTCCACTCGTCAGCACGATTATGATGCACCACAACCCAATCTGGGGAGTGAGCCTCCCCCTCCTCCTGACAATTCCTTGCATATCGAGAAGCCCTCTATTATGTCGCGGATACTGAAAGGTGTTCTTAAGTGCTCTACGCATAATCCTAATGCTCGAGCCACCCACAACTACTCCATCGTAGAAGATTTGGGCCAAAATCCATGTGCCATGTCGGCTCTTGAAGTCTTGCAAGCCTGTCCTTCTCAGAAGCATGCTCTTTTGAGTGCATTAGGAGTTCAGGATGGGGGAAGTCCCACTGTTATCAAGTTTGATACTACTGATGTCCAACCTCGCTTACCCTACCACATGGATTTTCAAATCCAGGTGGTGTGCCTTCAGAGTTTTTTCAAATGTACTATGGTTGATGAAGGTGCCTCTGCGTCAGTAATGTCGTTAACTTGTTGGAAAGCTCTTGGCTCTCCTCCCCTACTCACGTCTAGAACCACACTCACTGCATTCGACGGTCGTTCTTTTAAGCTGCATGGAATTATCCCTTTCCTTGTTGTCTCCTTGGGAGGTAAGTCTGTGCCTATTGAAGTCGAGGTGGTTGATGCGCCCATCGACTACAACCTTTTACTGGGTCAAAATTGGATGTATGCCATGAAAGCTGTCGTGTCCACTGTATTCAGAGTTATCTGCTTTCCTCATGAAGGAAAGATTGTGACCATCGATCAGCTGGATTACATTAACTCCTCTTCCACAACATCCACGGGATCCATAGTCCTGCAGGTTACTCATTCTCAGCCGGCAACTGGGAACATGGGTGTTGGCATGTACCCTTCATTGATTGGAACTTATGATTTTGCCGCACCTGTGAATTTTATTGGGACCATTACTGACGATGCGTCTCCTCCTTCGCAAAATATGTCATTCCGGACTTCGATGATCCGTGGACTTTACCGTCCACGAGTTCCACGTCTGGAAACATTTCACATGTTGGGATGTCTATGCCACTGTCTGTAGCTGAGCTTGCTTATCAGCATATTCAACAAGCCACTGCAGAGCTGGATCTCTCTTCTTCCCAGATAGTCGAGGAAGATCCCATTACGCTGCTGGTTTGGGTAGCCAACTCATCTTGTTTCCACGATTGCCTCGATGATACTTTGCCTTCTGATGAAGCTATTATGGAGGCCATGTGTGGTAGTGAGAGACCTTGGGAAGATATGCACCATCGCTTTTATTTCCTTCCCAAACTCGAGCTCGCCAAACGAGAAGAGTTTTGGATGACTCTAGCAGAGATGGTTGGTCACCCTGTGGCTCTTTTGGAGTCGCATGATGTTTTTGCGAAAGGGAATATGGCTAAAATTTCCCCAACTACGTCGATCAATATCTCTCGTACTCCCGGAATAGTTGAGAATGTCTACATCGGTGACGATTGCACTCCTAAGAAGATTGCTATTTACACTGAATTGTTTACAAAACTCTGGGAATCTTTCGCCTGGTCCTATGAGGAGATGCCAGGAATAGACCCTCGCATTGTTGAACATGAGATTAGAACGTATCCCAATGCTAAACTAGTTCGACAATGCTTACATGCTGTGAACCCTAGAAAAGTAGTCGCTATCAAGGCAGAGGTGGAGAAACTGCTCAAGGCTGGTTTCATCTACCCCGTTCCCCTTACCGAATGGGTGTCAAACCCCATTCCTGTGGATAAGAAGCAGGGAACGATCTGTGTATGCACCGACTTTAGAGATTTGAACTGTGCCTGTCTGAAAGACAACTTCCCCACACCATTCATAGATCAAATCTTGGATGCTTGTGCTAGAAGTGAGATTTTTTCCTTCATGGACAGATTTTCTAGCTATAACCAGATTCAAATCAAACCCGAGGACCAACATAAAACAACTTTTATTTGTCCTTGGGGAACGTTTGCATATCGAAAAATGCCCTTTGGCCTTAAAAACGTCGGAGCTACATTTTAGCATGCCATGACCTATGCCTTTCACGATTTTAAAACGATTATGGAGATTTTCTTGGACGATCTTGTCGGCCATTCTCGCAAGAGGATGGACCACCCCAAGCACCTCCACATGATTCTCGAACAATGTATACGATACAAGATTCGATTGAATCCTAACAAATACATCTTTATTGTAAGGACGGGTCACCTTCTGGGCTTCATAGTTTCGAAAGAGGGTATTAGAGTCGATCCTCTCAAAGTTGAGGCATTACTTCAGTTGCCTCCTCCATGCAATTTGTTACAACTTCAGAGCCTCCAAGGGAGAGCCACTTTTCTACGTCATTTCGTAGTCAATTATGTTAATCTTACCAAAGGTTTCATGCGCTTATTGAAGAAAGACACACCCTATATTTGGGATGAGCGAGCCCAGCAGTCTTTCGACGCCCTTAAGAAAGATTTGGTATCGGCCCATGTGCTTAGTCCACCAAACTTCGCATGAGATTTTATCCTTTATGTGGCCGCGTCTCAAGAGACAATTGGCATGGTATTGGTTCAGGTTGATGATGTGTTTGTCGAGCATGTCATCTATTACCTTAGTCAAAATATAGTAGACACTGAGCTAAGATATACTCATGTGGAAAAGCTGGCGCTTGTGACTGTTCATTCAGTCCAACGGTTACGACATTACATTTTGCTTAGAACAACCACAGTTGTCGCGCATATCAATCCATTTCAGTTCATGCTATCATGACGCCTTATCGAGGGGAAGTAAAATAAATGGATTTTTATCCTTCAGGAATTCGATCTCGATTTTGCTTCGGCGAAGTCGGTGAAATCATTGGTGTTTTTTGAGCTTATGTCGGACCTTCCGAGACTTGATGAGGATGTCATTCATGAAGATTCCTTTGTGGATGAGCACTTATTTCTTATCTCGTCCGAGGACCCTTGGTATGGGGATGTCATTGTATATCTCCAAACTTTGAAGTTTCCTCCGCACTATTCATGAGATGAGTGACGACGTGTAAAACATCACTCTAAAGATTATACTATCATCGGTGACACTTTGTATCGCCGAGGAAAGGATTCTATCCTCCGTCGTTGCTTAACTCACGAAGAAGCAGAGCGGGTGCTTAATGATTGCCATGTTGGGGCGTGTGGCGGTCACTTATCCGGGCTTGCTACAGCCCAACGCATTATGCGAGCTGGTTATTTTTGGCCTTCCATATTTAAGGACTGTGTTAATGCTGTGAAGAGATGTCACCCTTGCGAGGTGTTTTCTCAGAACATACGGTCACATCCAGCACCCCTTCATCCGATCGTCACCGTCGGTCCGTTCACCTAGTGAGGGGTGGATTTCATGGATTGCAAACCAGCTTCAGCTGGGGGGCATCACCATATCATAGTGGCTGTGGACTATTTTTCCAAATGGGATGAGGCCATGCGTACCGTTAAAATTGACGGTGCTACAGCAGCCCACTTCGTATTCAGTCAAATTATAACTCGGTTCGGTATTCCGAAAGAGATTGCCACTAACCATGGCAGTCACTTTCAGAACAAGATGATGGAGTATTTGTCTCTCAAGCTTGGGTTTCGTCAAGAACACTCATCTTCTTTATATCCCCAATCGAATGGTCAAGTAGAAGCAGTCAATGAGTCTTTGAAGACCATTCTCCAATGTACCATCCAACAAAGCAAGACCAACTGACACATCATGTTATATCCTGCTTTGTGGGCGTATCGAACCGTAGTCAAGACTGCCACTGGGTTCTCACCATTTCAGCTAGTTCATGGTGTGGAGTCACTTTTACTGATTGAATGCGAGATCCCTTTGCTTAAACTGGCCATAGAGCTCCTCCCTAATACGACGGGTCTTGAGCGACATTTAATCCACCTTGAGCAACTTGACGAGCAACGTCGAGATGCCAACAAACGCTGTGTTAAGGTTCAGTATGATAGGTCTGTCCATCCCCGACAGTATGCTAAAGGTGACTTGGTCCTCTTATATGACCAAGCTAAAGAACCCCTGGGGGCAGGCAAGTTCAACCCCATGTGGCACGGTCCTTACATCGTGAGATGTGTCCTGGAAAAAGGAGCCTATGAATTAGAAGACTATGAGGGGACTGTCTTGAAGGAGCCTAGAAATTGGCTCTACCTCAAGCGGTATTACGCTTGAAACTCTGGTTCAGGATGATACTTTTATATACTATTGTATAGTTGCTTCTGTACATAGTTTAGATTTCCTTTGGTTTTCGGGTCTGCTGATTAGCTTCCATTTGATTGACAGATGTCAGTATATTTTCCTACATTCGTAGGATTCGCCGATGGTGCTAGATATCATACGCAGCAGCTTGCTTCTGATGCCTAGGTTATTTTCTCACCTGACCACCTAGTTGTGTCCTCAGGAGGTACTTGTCTTGGTCCTACATCTAACAATGTGGCTGAGTATAGTGCTGTCATTGAGCTACTTCGGGATGCTATTTCCCATGGCATCCAGTCTTTAGAAGTCCGCCTGGATTCACAACTAGTTGTGTCTCAGCTGAATGGGTAGTACCGTGTGTGAGATCCTATGCTACTACGGAAATTCCTAAGGGTAAGACTCTTGGAACGACATTTTGTTTCAATTACATACATACATGTTTCGAGTAGTGTTAATCATATATCTGATGCATACGCTAACTATGTATTAGATTAACATTCGTCACATTCACCATGAAGAACACAAATAAAAGAAGACATTCATACATTTGTACATACACACATATAGTAGAACCAGAGAACCAAAGTTTTTTATAAATATGTCCAAAAATGGTAGTGTCATACAAAACTGGATCCCGTAGCCCTCAAAATATACATATTGATACAAAAAATGAGATCCTGGGATATCTACTCCCTTCGAGGAGGCCTAGCTGCCACCCCGACAGGATGTGTCTTGTAGAAATACTGAACTGCATTGCCTACCCGCTGTAGTAGCCCCACCCAGTCACCTGGAACCCACACTACTTGGCACTGCATGGCCTCAGGTAGTCGCGCCACCTCTATCTGTGGAACCCTAGCAACCATCCGTGATAGGTTGCGCCGCAAGGTCTGTAGAGTGCGCCCTGCTGTAGCATCACCTGCCTCATCACCCCTACCCCGATGACCATGTCTCAGGAAGCCATCGAATCTCATTGGGCCCTTGTCTGCGAGCAAACAGTCAACCATTAGCATATGATACTACCACCAAAATTATTTTTGCATTTACATCTATAATAAAAAATCCATAAAAATTTAATAACACAAAACCTAAAAAGAGTACTCACCAATGTCTCCAAACGCTGCATCTGGTGGGAGTGGCATGTCCCTATCCTGGCGGAAGTCTATCCCTACATAGGGGTAGTCCTCTATGGAAATGACCTGTCAGTTCCACCAGCGGAAGAACTCCTCGGTATATGGTGATGCCAGACGGCCACCACCCTGTCGTGTCAAGATCTCATCCCACCGGGTCAGTGCTAGATCGTGGAGACTATGAGGAGGGACATCCACCCTCGGACTAAGCCCCATAACTCTCTCAAAGAAGAAGCTGCACAAGATACTCCCATACCCGAAGTTTTTGGCCTTCCCTTCTTTTCATTCTGTCAGTTGGGTCTTCATAGACCCCAACAGTGTAGTACATTAGTCAAATACTATAGGCTGCATGCATTGTGATGCATAGAACATCACTGGCCTGGATGCCTGGTGCAGAGCTTTGGATCCAGTGATCCGCACTAAGGTAGCCACAATGATCTTCATGCTCAGATCTGCTATGGCATTGATGGGCACCTGACTTCCCACTGCTCATGTGTTTGCGGGACAATGCCGCGCTATGTAATCCTGGACAGTGATCCCACCACCCACAGTACGAGACCGGAGACTGGCCGTCTCACCTCGACGGAACAAACATGTTATAAAGTAGATGTCTTCCACTTCCAGTGTGAGGATTTTCCCGTTGAGATTGAAGTTTTGTGCATCAACATCCCAATAGTCGATCAAGCGGTGGAGTAGTAGGTTTTGGGCCCTCAAACCCCCTATACTACAGAATTTGTACAACCAACATGCTTGAAATGCCTGTTGTGCTTGCACATTGTTGCGCACAGCCTCATCAACTTGGTCATGCTCCCTCTCCCTCCACTCTAGAACCATCCTGGAGTGAAGAAAAACAAAGATTTTAGTCAAATTGTTTTGCAATTTCAACTTCACGACCATACCTGCAGGCTAACTTGTATACAGGTGCGGGTACCCACGGTCAGTCTGTGCATTGACTGCGAGTATCGTGCCCTACCCACGACTCGCATAGCTATAGCCCGCAGGTAGCGCCGAATCCATTTAGGGCTTGGCCAAACTAAAAATCCCACCGCTGAAAACTAAAATGAAAGCATTGAATTGAAAGGTATGGATGAGACTACTAACCTGCTCCGGACGGTTCGATGAACGGTCGCTTGTAGCTCCCAGAATCGGCAACTGAACTTTCAAGTGAAAACTAACCACAAAGCTCCAAATGGGTGAATAGTAAAAATGAATTGTAAATTGTAATTTTTTATTACTATTTATAATTTTCAGGACCCACTTGTCTATAGTTTTTGCCGTTTTGTGTCGTTATGGACTAATATAATGTCTTGGAGTAGTATTTTTTAATCAGATTTCTTCGGCGAAAGTTGTTTTGGACCATTTCACACCTACGGCAGGTACGTTTCACACCCGACATATAGGTTAGATTCCATTTCGATGTGCATTATGCATTTGACCTGTTGACCACTTTCATAAACCCTAGGTGTAACCCTGCTTCGTAACCAACACTGAACCTTCACACTTTTATAGAAGTGTCGTTATGTGGCGGTAGGGATTTTCCGAACATGGGTACCCTAGTTAAAACCTCTTTGTGCATTCTGGTGCCCATGCCGATGTTTGTCCTTAGGATTGGGATTCCTTTGTAGTTATGCCATGACGTTGCGATGAAGACTCATACTCTACTTTGTCTTATGCCAGCCATCTCCCTTAAGGACTTCCCTCAGTTATATCATGTTGTGATTGCATTGCATCATCCTGCTTGCCGCTTGAGCCTTGTGCCAGCTCCCGCTTACTCAGTTGTTCACATGGTGCCTGAGCACTTTTCCCTGTCGAGCCCTGTAGAGCTTATATTTGCCTTCGCAATTTGATGACCTTTTGACCCTGAGGGAACACACCCCCCGAGTGTCCACATCCTGCATGCACTTCCTTGCATTGATCATAGGTATGTTCCACTGCTTGGAACTAGTCTGCTCACTATTTGACACTCGTTCCCTCACTTGTTGTACTATAAGCAATTTTATTCTTTTTCAAGCTTTTCCCAAATATGAAAAAGACCAAAAAAATCAAATATTCCAAAAAGCCGGACGGGATTATGGTTACCACTTCTTGTTGGCAGCTGTTGTGTCGCCTTTGAACAGAGCATTCATTCCACTCCATACACTATGAGTCGGGACTATAGTTGGACCTTAGGAACTGTACTTGTTTCTCAGTTTCCCCACCGATTGTTTAAGCTTCCAGTCATTATGGAGCGCTTTGTGATGCCTCGTGCATCGCATAGTTTATATTGAGTCTATGCTTCCCGAGTCTATCCATCTGCTCATGCTCTTGTTCAAAGGAAGTCTTGAAACCAGTTTCGGCCACTCCTCATATCTCTTGACTATTGCATGTCGGCCATCCTTATTGAGTCAGTCCGTTTCACCTGAGTTCTTCCAAATCTTTCAGTGTAGCTGTTACCTCGTGCTATTTGATGGGGGATGCCTTAATGACCTCCTTCCAGCGAGTCTCGTTTCGTCGAATTCAATCCATTTATTCTGGGACTTGAGGCTTAGAGTTCGGTTGAGTACCTTGAGGCTTGCAGTCATTAGTGGCAGGTTCTCTCGCCATCGACAGTTTTGGGAATACATCAATGTCCCTTGATCGAGGGATTCATCCTAGTGTTCGAATTCAACTCATTTATTCACACTTTGATGATTGTGCTATGTGATTTGATGCCCATTTTCATTATTGGTGGGTTATCTCGCGTCTGTTAATGGTATACATCATTGACCGGTAATCAGACGATGTCACATCAGGTTCGACCCCAACTCCTTTATTCACTTGATGGGACTTGCACCGTCGAAGACTTGTGTAGAAGACCCCAGGCAATAGTGGCATTCAGTATGCTACTCATGACTTTGACTTTACATCCGAGATATCATCTCTCAGATATCAGTAGTTTGTACCTCCAGTTTACACCAGTTGTTTCCTTTTCAGTAGGAGACCATATCTTACTGTAGAGGGATCATGGCTATGATTACTTATGACATATATTCACTATGTACTACCTATTCATGGCCATTGTACCAGATTGTTGTACTACCGATATGTATTCAGGGATACTATTGTATTATGACGAGTGAGCTGCTCTTTCCACTTGTGTCTCCATCACTCCACTTCTGAGTTTTATAATGTATTTCGACCATCATAGCATCAGTCTATGACCTCACACATTAGGGGGCATCTATTACAACGTAATCTTCCACCTTGTGAGCATCAACATTCTTTGGCCTGTAGGATCCATTTCACTGACTCAGATCCACTTTATATCCTTCAGACATACTATTTCCTCATTTTCCCTCTTACCCGCCTGTTGCATCACTATAGCAGACGTACCCGCGAGTTGCATCACTATAGCCCGCGAGTATCAAGTAAAATAGTAAAAATAATTAGTTTATTACTTTTAACTCCCAAAAAGCGGTCATTGGGTGACCTTTGGCTCTCCATCTGCCCAAGAAACGTCTCGATGTGTCCTTTCAATTACCTTTGAGAGGACTATATATTGAGCACATATGGCTTATGGAGGGGAGGAGAATGAAGAGCAAGAGAATTCTAGTGGAATTTTTCCCTATCTTGAGTCTACACTAATTGATCCTTGTAGTTGTGAACCCTTTATGTTCACCTTCCAAACTCCTATCTAGTTTGAGTTTGCCATTCGTGGAGGATTGAAGTGGTGGAGGCACAAGTGGATTGATCCAGATTGGTTGTCGGCAAGAGGTCGTATCACATTGTACTTTTTCTTGTTTATTAATAGAAATACTCATATTCTCTCCCATTAATGTTGTAAATGTTGTTTATCTTACATTGGGTTGCATTTACTTGTTATATCATGGGCCATTGCTATTGATGATGTTAATGCCATTTATATATTATATGTACTTGTTGTATATTGGTTGTCAAGACTAATTTGCAGATTCAGGTGCATGGATCGGAAAGCTCCAACGGGGATCTACATCAAACGTTTGGATCGAGGTTGGTTATATTCTTCATTATCTTAGCATTGTCATTTATATAGCATAGTTTTGAGAATTGAGTTGATTTCTAGTAGTCATCTGTCTATTGTGGTCTACCCCAAGCCATAGGGAGTTTTCTCCAACACAGGATTCAACCTGAAGGAAGCACCAACACCCTCATTTACTAGCACCAAATGGAAGTAGACACCGACCCCCTTGATGTACAGGCTCCAACCTGAAGGAAGATCCAACTCCTTGTCCTTGCCCCTTCCTGCCACCCTGCTATAACTATAGAAGTTATTCCTACTATCTGCTGATATGTACACACCTCATAATTGTTTCATTACTTTCCTTTGTGTGCACCTGCTATATGCTCTTCTCTACGCAACTGCTGTACTTTATAATCAGTTCTTATCTTACTTCACTTCTATGCTTCAGTATTGCACACTGGTTCTCATATTTCATATGCTTCTGCAATATGCGCGTTGTTCAACATACTGTTATGTTTATGTGTATCATCTGTTGTACTGCTCTTATGTTCTTGCGCACTTATCTCTCTTCTAGATCATGTTATTTTGGATCAACGAGCCATTAATACCCCAATAATTCGAAGCTTGCAAATTCAGAATACTATCTGTTGTTAATATTCAAGCTTACTTTTCACTCACCAGCTTTGCTTCTTATTTATACTCAACTTGTTCAAACAATTTGTCCACAA
This sequence comes from Larix kaempferi, assembly GCA_027924585.1. Lineage (NCBI taxonomy): Eukaryota > Viridiplantae > Streptophyta > Pinopsida > Pinales > Pinaceae > Larix > Larix kaempferi. The sequence goes on from BSBM01000893.1 coordinate 9,995,497, forward strand.
GTTGGACGATAACATCCCTTCTTCCTTTCTTCACGGTCAAGCTTACTTAAGCATGTGCCACTTGTCTTGATCTACACAACTGAGGTATCATGACTTGTGGGTCATGCACACACTTGTTCCTTAGCATAATGGGACTTGCGCGCTTGGGAACCACTATGTGTTGGGTCTTGCGCCCTTGAAGTACCATTACTTGGTGGGTCTTGCACACTTCCAAGAATTGCATACATATGCTGATATACTTCTTCAAAGTGGAAAAAGACTATCATATCCGACCAACTCTTTAACATCAACTTTGAGGTACCAAGACTAGATGGGACTAGGGACTTGCACACATAGTGTTATATACTTCTTCAAATTGGCTCATGGATACTAAGTCCTCTTTGACATCAATGACAACCAAAGTTCAACAATCTTATAGCAGACAATCTCCTCTAAGGCCAATAACGTCACAAAATTCAACAATAAAATTTGCAATTTATTTATTTTTCTTACTTGAATCTCCCTAACTTGTAGGAGTGGTTTGTGGTATGAGAAACCATGACCCAGGGACATCTAAGCAGTCAAAATCACCTAAGGATCGCACCCAACCTGAATCACACCAGCCTCAACTTGGCTGGATTTTGAGTGTCACCTCCCAACTAAATCATTTCTAAGGGGAATTAAATTCAAGTCACCTTGCAAATGAAACCTACACCTTAACCGAGTGAACTAACGAAAATTAACATAAAAATTTACAATTTCATAAATATTGTAAAATAATTTCTAAATCCCATTTTATACTTAAAATAACTCCATATCATCATTTGTAATTATCATATGATCAAATTTACTCATAAATATTTACACATATACATCTAAAAGTACATACATTACCCTAGTAATGTATCATAACTCAATACATAAAACTTATGACCATGTTTAACATTACAAGTGGGATATCAAATTCATGCCCAAATGTCTAGCTAAAATATCTTTATTGTGAGTCTAAATTTATATTAAAAAATCTAGTTATAAAACAAGCTTGACAATACATAATAATTAATATATCTATTTAAAAAAAATACAACTATTATAAAATACTAAACACTACTTAAAAAAACCAAAATGAAATGGTCTACAATCATAATGATTCCCATATTCTTTTTATAACTCCATATGCCATTATAATGTCTTGCCTTGGTCGGATTTGTAAGGTCCCACTTCCCACCGTTGAAGTTGGACATAACATCATAAAGTGGGTTGTATTTCTCCACTAACTTAAAATTAAATTTTGAAGTCAACATCCATGGGAATAAGGTTTTATCATTTTCCCATTTGTTGGGACACTGATTGCACATATCAAGGTCAATCCAAAGCCAAGGGTGACCTACATTGGTTAAGGTCAAACCAAAGCCAAGGGTGACCTACATTGGTTAAGGTCAAACCAAAGCCAAGTTTGACCTATTTACACTCGGCTAAGTGAGAAGAGGTTAGACACTCTAGGGAATTTGCCACATAGTGAATGAAATACTTTTTAAAAATTTGAGTAATTGGTGTAAATGTGTTGGTGTTACTTTGTTAATGTGTGTTTAGACTCACAATAAAGATATTTTAGCTAGACATAAATATTCATTTTTTAAATTTTCTATATAAATATAAGATTTCAACTCTGATAATGATACTATGTGTAATTCAATGATTCGAAAGAGTTTACAACTTTATAAGATAAAGTTCTAAAAAATAGTTGTAAGAACAATTGGGTATAAAAAATTATAAACTCATACAATGCTAATAAACTTACAAAACCAAAACATGAGCTTAGCATTTTCATTCTTGTTTTTGTTTCTTGTTAGAGAAGGTGTACTTGTACTCCAAAACTCATTGAAGCTATTATCCAAGAGGAAGACAACCCAACCCAAAAGAGAGAAAAATCTTTTTGGTTAGATATGTGACTTCTATAAGGTTTGGAGCTAATACAACTAGGGCTTTTTCTTAAAAGTCAATTTCTAGGGTTTATTGTACTCAATGCATAATATAAGACCTCTATTTAACCTATGGCAAATATCCACTTGATCATATTTCTTGAACCTCTTATATACCTTACTGTAATATCATACTGATAAAACAACAAAAGTTTAATTTATCTATTGAATTATAAGATATTGAAGTTATTATCCGAGAGGAAGACAACCCAAAAGGGAGAAAAGTCTTTTTTGGCTAGATATAAGACTTCTATATGGTTTGGAGTTAATACAATTATGTCTTTTTCTTAGAAGGTGATTTCTAGGGTTTATTGTACTCAATGCATAATATAAGGCCTTTATTTAGCTAGTGACAAACATCCACTTGCTCGTATTTCTTGAACCTTATAATAACTTATTTTAATATCATAATGATAAAATAACAAAAAGTTTAATTGTTATATTGAATTCAATATTTTACGATATTGTTAATAAAAAATTGGTCTAATGGTAAAGTAGAGATGTTTTATACCCTTCATTAAGTTTCAATTGAATTGTTTCATATAGTTAAAACCAAATACAAGTCTTCAACAATTTCAACATAATAAATTTCATACAAATAACATATAATTTGAAAACATATAATTTGAAAAGATTATTTTTAATTGCGTCGAGAGGCGCTCCACAGCTCAGTATGAGGGAGATCTTGTAACATGTATGTGTCCCGTTACATGTAACGAGATACCTAATAAAACGTAATACTAAAAAGTAAAAAATGGTAATATGAGGGAGATCTTGTAACATGTATGTGTCCCGTTACATGTAACGGGACACCTAATAAAACGTAACACTAAAATGTAAAAAATGGTAATATTAGGGAGATCTTGTAACATGTATGTGTCCCGTTACATGTAACGGGACACCTAATAAAACGTAATACTAAAAAGTAAAAAAATGGTAATATGAGGGAGATCTTGTAACATGTATGTGTCTCGTTACATGTAACGGGACACCTAATAAAACGTAATACTAAAAAGTAAAAAATGGTAATATGAGGGAGATCTTGTAACATGTATGTGTCCTGTTACATGTAACGGGACACCTAATAAAACTTAATACTAAAAAGTAAAAAATGGTAATATGAGGGAGATCTTGTAACATGTATGTGTCCCGTTACATGTAACAGGACACCTAATAAAACATAATACTAAAAAGTAAAAAATGGTAATCTTGATCCCTCTAAATTTTTATTTTGTCGGCCATTAAATAAAAAGTAAAAAATAATAATTAATATTTTGTCGGCCATTAAAAAAGGACGTGTTTTTTCCATTGAAAAAAGACGATTGAAATCTGAAGCCTATATAAACAAAAAACAACCTAAAAAAAATTATAAAACAAGTTGCAAAGAGAAACGGATCGACGATCAAAATAGCAAGCATAAGGTAATCTAATAATACAATAGCAAGCGTCCACCACCATTATGATCAAAATAGCAAGCATCCACCACCATCCCCTCCCCTGCGCATCCTCCACAATCTGCCTCGCCTTCTGCACGTCCTCCACCCTCCTGTGCGTTCACCACCATCCCCTCCCTTTCCTCCCTGGCGTCCACCCCTGTGCGTCCTCCACCATCTGCGTCCACCTCCCCTTCCTCCCTGGCGTCCACCCCTGCGCGTCCTCCACCATCCGCGTCCACCACCATTTCCTCCCTGGCGTCCACCCCTGCGCGTCCTCCACCATCAGCGTCCACCTCCCCTTCCTCCCTGGCGTCCACCCCTGCGCGTCCTCCACCATCAGCGTCCACCTCCCCTTCCTCCCTGGCGTCCACCCCTACGCATCCTCCACCATCCACATCCACCACTACTTCCTCCCTGGCGTCCACCCCTGCGTGTCCTCCACCATCCGCGTCCACCTCCCCTTCCTCCCTGGTGTCCACCCCTACACGTCCTCCACCATCCACGTACACCACCACTTCCTCCCTGGCGTCCACCCCTGCGCGTCCTCCATCCTCTATGCGTCCACCACCATCCACTCCCCTTCCTCCCTGACGTCCACCCTCCAGCCGCTGCCATCCTCCTCCGCTCCGGCCCACCGCTACCTGCATCCATTGGCATTATATATAGTCTTTTGTTTAATTTAATATAGTTTTCTGTATATATAGTTTTTTTGTATATATTTAATGTTTTCAATTTGAAATTATATAATATATAAATTTAATTTATATATTAAATTTAGATTTATGTTTTTATGATTTCTTAATATTTTTGTTGATTTTTATTTAATTCTAATAATAATGATAGTGAATAAGATAATTAATTTTTTGTTAAAAGTATTTTTTTTTAATTATAAAAAAATAAGTCAATAATCCAAAACTTAAAATATAGATGAGAAAAAAAAATCTACAACTTTACAAACCACCTACCAATCATAATCAAAATTTTAATTAATTTTAGTCATGATGAGAATGCTATAACACATATCTTGCTAAAATATACTTGCCATTTATTAAATTTAGTTAGATCTAATATATATATATATATAGTTTTACACTAAAATTAATGCATCTTGGGTGTATCTCATTGGTAACACATTGTGGTGGTCATAGGTAGGTCACGGTGTCAAATCCTATTAATCCACCATTCCCCCATTTTCAAGTTTATATAGAATTTTTATACTATTTATAATAAGAACTACCTGTGGTATTGTGGTAAGGGTGTGGGGATAATGGGTGTGAGGTCTAAGGTTCGATCCTCCCAAACCACTTATTTTTTTGGAAAATATATTGAATTTTTAAACTATATTGAATTTTACACTTGTATAGATTTCAGTGTATTTTTTTTTAAATTGCATAGATTTCAGTGTCAAGGGTGTGGGGATAATGGTAAGGGTGTGGGGATAATGGGTGTGAGATCGAAGGTTTGATCCTCCCAAACCACCTATTTTTTTGGAAAATTGATTGAATTTTTTAACTATATTGAATTTTGCACTTGCATAGATTTCAGTGTATTATTTTTTAAAATTCCATAGATTTCAGTGTCAAGGGTGTGGGGATAATGGGTGTGAGGTCCAAGGTTTGATCCTCCCAAACCACCTATTTTTTGGAAAATATATTGAATTTTTAAACTATATTGAAATTTACACTTGCATAGATTTCAGTGTATTATTTTTTTAAATTGCATAGATTTCAGTGTCAAGCATTGATTTTAGTGTATGGACGCATAGATTTCAGTGTATGGGGTTTTTTATTGCATATTTTTCAGTATAGATGTTATTCTATGGATGCATTGATTTGAGTGTATGGACGCATAGATTTCAGTGTATGGGGTTTTTATTGCATATTTTTCAGTGTAGATGTTATTCTGTGGACGCATTGAAGGAGAAGAATGAACAAAACAAAATGCAGATCAACAAAAAGAAAATCGAAAAAAAAGTTAGGCGAATTGACAGCAGAAGAACGAGAAGAACAAAGAAAACGAAACGTTGATCGACAAAGAGCATATCGAGAGAAAAAGTTGAAGCAATTGGAAGAACAAAAAAATCAGTTTAGAGAACAACAAATAAATCAAAATGTACGAAATGCCGAAATGACGACAAAAGAAGGACAAGAACAAACAAAACAATACGTAGATCAACAAAAAGAGAATCAAAAAAAAAGTTAGCGAATTGTCTATGTTTTCCAGTTTAACAATTTACTCAATCCTTAATATTTATTACTTACATTATGATAATCCTCGTAAATGTATCTGTGTTTTCATCTTAACCTATTCCTTACAATGCTGATCAAACTCCAGTTTTGTGTCATCGCCCACGACCGAAACCAACCTAGATTCAAATCCTAAGGCTCTATCAAGTGCCGAGATGGATCAAATCTCTTGAGGTGCAAACCTCTTCTCAGGTATTGCACTCAAGGAGCTTTTTGAGGAGAGGTTTGCACCTCAGGAGATTTGATCCCTCTCGGAGCTTGATAAAGCCTTAGGATTTGGATCTAAGCTGGTGTTAAAAATCAATTACATTTTATTATAATACTCTTTAGAAGAACACATTTATCATAATGATAATAAATTTTATTAAAAAAATAAAAATAAAAACACAAACTTTTACAATGTTCCCTTATACAAATTAGTGTTTTAAACCCTTACCATGGTAATCTAACAAACTTACAAAACCAAACATGAATTTATAATTTTCATTATTGTTTCTTGTTAGAGAAGGGGTACTTGTGCTCAATAACTCTAAGATATTGAAGTTATTATCCAAAAAGATGACAACCCAAAATCAATGATTGAGGGATACGAGCCTTTTTGGCTTAAAATAAGACTTCGATATGGAAGGGAATTTCTAGGGTTTAGCCAAACAAACATCCACTTAATCATATTTTTTCTTGAACTTTATATATACTTTATTTTAATATCATAATGATAAAATAATAAAAAAGATTAATTCCTATATTGAATTAAATCTTTTACAATATTGTTAATAAAAGTTTGGTTTAATGATAAAATAGAGATGTTTTATACCCTTCACTATACTTCAAATTCCTTACATGCATGTTTTGTCTTACTTTATCTCACTTGTGCGAATCAATTGTTTCATATAATTCTAAACAATTACAAACCCTAAACAATTTTAACATAATAAATTTCCCACGAATAACAACTAATTTAAAGAGATTCTTTATAATGTTAAAAATCAACTACATTTTATTATGATACTATTGAGAAGAACATTTATCATAACGATAATAAATCTTAAAAAAAAAAAAAACGAATTTTTTTACAATATAATTATATTAGTATCGAGAGATGCAAAGTTTGCAACTCTTTCTTGTAATGACAAACCCGTATTAACTAATCATGGTGCCCTCTCAGAGAAACTTCATTTTATGATTTACTTTTTAAACAAGATCTACATGGTGGTAATGTCCGTTGGCACGGGATTAGACCGCATAAAATGCGGAAGCCGACAGTTACGAAGAAGGACAATCCACGAAATAAGGACAATTCATGGAGAACAAGGAGCCAACGAAAGCACAATATTAATTAAATTTAATTAGAATGGATAATGTGGACCGTTTTGTAACCATTTAATTTCATATAAATAGGAGTATGATTGTAAGCCTAAGGGCATCATCTGGATATAGTTGAATCAGAGAATGACATATTCTGAATTGTTTTCGTATCCGCGATAAGATGTTTTGACTGTTTCTGCGAAAGTTATTCCGTAGGTTTTGATGAATGCATGAAGATGTTCGATTATGGTTATATCTTTTGTCTCTATTTCTATTAAATGATGAATGCAAGTGTTTGCGAAATGGTTAAGATTCTGTGGTGTGGTAATTGTTGTTCATGCAAATGATTAGTTTAACCATGTTGATGCGAATGTTGTTTATACACTGAATATGCGAAGGGAATGAATGAATGTATGGATTGTTAGCATGATGCAAAGACATAATCTCTGGTTTCTGTAATTGTAAAAGTGTCATTTGGTGCATGTCCTTCTCCCACTGCGGAAACTTGGTTCCTGCAGCCCCCTTGACCATCTCGGGTGAGACTTCACTCGCTATGCGAGTGTTGCTGGAAAGGGTAACACCTTTCTGGGCCGGTGTTTAAGGGAGTTTGGTTGATGTTTGTTGACAACAGTGCGAAGTGAACCCCTGTCGACAATTGTTGTGTCAACAAATGGTTCTGTTGTCGGGACCTTGAAGAGGAAAAGAAGAGGACATGTTGTGGCACCCGACGAAACTGGAGATTCAAGAGTGGTTTGACAAGAAGGCAGAAGAATTAGCGAAAGGAGAGAAACGGAACCCTGGAAAGACAGTAAGCATTTGGTTGCAGAAGTATATCTATTCGAATATCCATGAAGTGTTCTTCTGCGAATTCCTAGTGCTGTTACACGAGTGGCTGGCGTAGTTGACGTTTCAGAAAAATCATTGCCAAAAGACTGAGCCTGACCATTGGACTCCAGAAATGATCCGAGAGCTAAAACGAGTCGACAATAAGGTATCAAGGGCTGTTAATTTCTGGGTGGACAGTATCTTAGAGGGATACATTACTGAGTTCGTAGTTGACACGATCAAATCATATAGTGACGCGGAAAGGAATTTTTTCAAAGGACCTAGGGGAAGATTCCTACTATTGCTAAAGTTATGGATTAAGAAGCTCGTCTGCGAAAAGGGCATATTGAGGATGACTTCCGACGAGTAGATGATCAGTGTGCGGAGGTTGAGGGTATCGCATGAATGCGGATCCGATAGAAATATGTGGGGTAGATGGACATGAGCAACGATGAATTTCTAAGGGAGGCTGAGGAAGATTATGGTACCTTGAGGAGTGGCGCGATATTCCAATGAACAGAGAAGAAGAGGAGGACTGAGAGAGAGTCTCCTGAAGGGAACAGAACAAAAGGCAACGAAAAAGGACCACAAGGGACAAAGCAACCTTATTACGACGAAGGAGACGGTGACCAGGCTACCCCAGAAGCAGAAGAGGGACGGATTGTAAGTTACAACATACCTTCAACCCCGCGCACTACTAAAAATTTCATAGGAAGAAACACAAGATATTCGCAGATCTGTCTTACGTGTAGCAATAGAAGTAGCGCATCAGTAAACAATAACAACAGGAACGTAAGAATGGCAGGCGACACAAAAATTCCCACTTTCCAGGGGAACGGGATTGAATATCTCGAGCAGTATTGGTTCCTGTGTGAAGTAGTGTGGACTGTGAAGTAGGTCCAGGATGAAGATATTAAAAAGGGACAACTAGCGATGACCCTTAGGGGCCGTGCGCTAGATTTGTTCATGAAGTTTATGAAGGTACCGACAGGGACTCCAAGTAAAACATTGGCACATATCAAAGCAAGAATGATTAGTGGGTTTAGAAAACCAAAGTCGGAGTCACAGTACGTCACCAAGATCAAAGAAATCAAGCAATACCCGAATGAGCCGGTATGGGAATTTGATCAATGATATAAAAAATTGATAGCGAAGGTGAGTTTCGAGATAAATGATATGCGGCATAAGGAGTGGTTTAGCGCAGGATTGGTGCCACACATTGATAACAACAAATAGTGCAGGGATGTGTCTACTATATTTTAACTATTTTACTAAGAAGTGGTGAGCTTCTATGTCAGCAAATGAAAATGATTATCACAAGTTATCCATAGGATCTACATTCATTCATCAAACATGAAAAGCAAAGCTAAGTTCTAATGCCAATTGAAAATCTAAATCATACAAGATAAACAACATTCAAACATTCAAATGGAATAAACTTGAATAATTTCATATTAAAACAATGAAGAGGTACATCCTTACCATGGATCTTGGTGTGAATCCCTCCTCCATTGCCATGAGCTTTCCTTTATCCACCCTTGCTTTTGAAGAAATTGAGCTTTTCCTCCTCCTTCAGAATCTTTCCAGCATGCCTTTGCTCTTTCTTTGTGTACCTTACAATGCCCCAAATACCTTTCTTATATAGCATTAGGAAATGGGCCTTCAAGCTTTTCCTCTTAATGTGGGATTGCTCTTTTTCATTATTTTAGATCATTTTCACTCAAAAACCCACTTTTCCATAGTCTTTAGGATTTTTTGTATAACTTAGCATACTTTAAGCACAATTAATGCACTTTAATGTATTTCTCTTCACTTTTTGATTGGTGTAGCTTAGTTTTGGACCTCTTGTGAGCAATTCAATCACTGAACTTGGTCTCCTTAGGTTTTTACTTTCTTCACCTAATCCTTCCATTTATGAGAGAAGTGATTAGATCATAGAGGATTTGTCTCTGAATGTACTTGTGTTCTGTCTTCATGTTGCGGGCGCATAGTAAAAATGTGCTTCTTCTGTCACATGACTAGGGGTGTTAATTTGATTGTTAACACACATCCGCTGACCACTAATGCAACAGAAGGTAGCAACCCAAGCCAAAGTGCTGGAGATTGCGATGAATTTGGAGGCTTCACCAATCGGCAAAGCTGGCATAGGAATGGATAGGATACAACCGCAGTTGGCCAATTTGACGCTCCAATTGCAAGATATGAAGAAGGGGAAAGAAACCCACGAAGACATATGGTGCACCAGATGTAAAATAGAAGGACACCATAAGGATAATTGCCTAGAGATTCGAGAATATTTGCAATCATGTGCACCGAATTCCCTCAGTCAATGAGGGATGCCTTGGTGTCGTGTCTGTTAGACTAGAGGACATCTACCGGAAGAATGTGTGTACCTACAGAAGATGGTGTTGAATCTAGTAAATCTGTATTTCAATTTTCTTTGCTCGGTTGTCCACGACGAAAAATATTATAGGGCTTATGACCTACTCCAAAACCAGACTGTCGATACATACTTTATGAAGGGGGAAGAGTAGCCGGCGGTACAGCAACAACCACAGTATACCCAACAACAACCTCATTTTAACCAGCCACTGCAGTATGATCAAGGGTAGTATGGGCAATCGCAGTATGGCCAGCCGCAGTATCCTCCACCGCAGTATGGAAAACCACCATATCAACAACTGGAGTACCCAACATATGGACCAACACGTGGAGGTTTTAGAGGAGGATTTTGCGGAGGTTGAGGTGCTGGCGTAGGATGAGGAGGAGCTGCTGGATGAGGATGAGGACCGATTGTATGTTACAATTATGGGAAATAGGGGCATTATCAGAGGGATTTCCTGAATCCAGCACCACAGTGCACTTATTGCAGTGTTGTGGACCATGGTGTTGAAGACTATCCGCAACTCATTGCAAAATGGAAAACCAAGAACCTACCCCCAACTCCACAGAATCAGAATCAGAATACGCCACCGGAAGTGCAGAAGATATCAGTGGAGGTCAAAAGTCACACTGCAACTGTTGGAGTAGTGACATGAGGAGGAACTGTGATAGGAGTCGACAGGTCACAGGCTACCATCCCACCAACAACACGGAAGCACGTCATAATATCCAAACGCGTTGGAATAAATATTCAGCTTGTTGCATCGACGGGAGGGTGCACGCCAGGATCGCACATTCAATCGCATACACAAGAGGAAAATGGGAAGAGAGATGTGAATGTCTGCACAAATCAGAGCATTTGATGTCGACTCAATTATCTTGGACTTGGGGTTAGATGTAAACATTCTGACCAAGCAGACCTGGGAAACAATGGGAAAACCACAGTTGGCCTGGTCTCCGATACAACTGCAATTAGTGAATCAGAGTAAGGTTACTCCAATTGGTCGGGTGTGCCAGCTTCCAGTTGAAATTGAGGGACTCAAGACATACGCATAATTTTATGTAATAAAGATTGTTGACAACACAAGACCCTATCCAGTGCTGCTAGGGATAGACTGGGAGATGGAGAACTAGGCCATCATCAACTTCAAGAAGCGAACTATGTCGTTCGAGAACTAGGGATGTTAAGATGTTTGCACGTCAATGGAGTTTATTCCTTTTGACTTGTTAGATGTTAAGATGGATCTATGTTTGTTTATTTTATTATAGTGATCCCCTATTTTTAGTATTTTAACTTTAGTGAGTTCACTTTATTTTAAAGTAATTAAAAAAAATTCATTTCGGCTCATAAAATAAAAATTAAAACTTAACACCTCAAGAAATTGGATCCCTCTCGGTGGTTGATAGGTCCGGGATAAAGATGGATCTATGTTGGTTTATCAATGTTATAGCCATAATATATGCATAGATATAAATTTAATTATCATGTGGGACATATGGTTGTAAATACATCTAATTTTTACAAATTCATTGGCTACAAAGAACAAAGAGAGACTATAAAGAAAAATACTTATGAGATTCAAACATTATTCCTTTTAGCATCATCATCATCATTAATTTATTTTTAGTTTTGTAGATTATTAGGAAAAAGATGGGATGGCAGGCGCGGGGGGTCATTTTTTATCCCAGAGGAAGTATAACCTTAACCCTCTCTTGTGGTTTAGATATAGCCACTAACAATCAAGCAGAAACATATGGCCTATTCCGAAGTTTGGAGCAAGCCATCTTGATGGGATTTCAATCTATTGTTACCATAGGGGACTCCTTACTAATAATGTCAAGCCAAGAAAATAATAAATCCTAAATACAAGCTCTCCAGTAGAATTCAAATGAGAATAGAAATAATCCTTCAGTGCTTCACCAAGGTTCAGTTATTTCATGTCCAACGAGAAAACAATGCTTAGGAAAACAAGATTTCCAATGAAGCTGCCCTTCTTCCTTGTGGATGCATCAAGTTAAATATAGGCCCTTCATCAAGGAATTGGCTCCCCTAACCTTTCTCATGTGTTACATCACTACTAAATTGGAATTTATAGATCTCAATCATCATATTTGAGTGTTGAGGACGGGATAGGACAATTCCCTTGCCACCTATACAATTGAATTGGTGGGAAATAAATTCGAAGTGGTGAGATCTCCTCACCTCGGTTACAGATCCAAAAGAATTAATGAAGGGAGGAGTACGAAGCCTCTTGATGTCTCTGGCTATGCGTCAAGGGCATTAATATTGGTGTGTGGTGGTATTAAACAAGCTTGCCATGAGATGCATTTCATTGCCTACTGATTCCAGTTTTCTGGTGTGCAGAGTTGCAAGGGGAGGCGTTCTGGTCGTGGCTTTGGGATGTTGTTCACTAGTAAAATGCTTGTTGTCCCACAATGGAGCCGCATTTGGAAGACGTTGAACTAAACGTCCTTCAACCCTCGTCCTTCACCTCTTTCCTGGAAAACCGCCTTAAGGAAGTAGAAGGGAGCACACGAACCTAGGAAGCCCGAATTATGGAAGTTGAGAACACTGTGAGAAATCTTGAGGATATGGGGCAGATAGTACATAAGAATTCGTTGCAAGTATCTTCTTTGGATGGTTGGTCTGTGTAATTGTTTCTTGCTTTCTTTGATATTATGGGCCTAGATATTCTCAGGGCAATGGAGGAATCCAAACTTTTGGGTTCGGTTTCAGGTGCGATCAACTCTACTTTTCTGACTCTTATTCCCAAGTCTTCTCACCCTGATTGTTTTAATGATTTTCGTCCGATCTATCTTTGTAATCTAATTTACAAATTTATTGCTAAAATCATTGATGTAAGACTGAAACCAGGTCTATCGAATTTTATCTCCAAAGAACAATTTGGTTTCCGTAACGACCGACAAATCCTGGATGCTATGGGGGTGGCTCAGGAGACTTTCCACTCCATAAAAAAAAAGCATTTAAATGCAATATTGCTAAAACTGGATCTTGTGAAGGCTTATGATCGGGTGGACTGGTCTTTTTTAAAATTAATTTTGATCCAGATTGGGCTCCCATGGGCAGTCATGAAGTGGATCATGGCTTGTGTGTCCTCGATAAATTTTGTTGTTATTATTAATGGCACTATCTCTGATTTCTTTAAAAGTTCTAGGGGGTTAAGGCAAGGATGCCCCCTTTCCCCCCTATTATTCATTCTGGTCATTGAGGGTCTCAACAAGCTTATCATAAAATGACGGATTGACCGAAAAATTCAGGGCATTATGGCAGCACCTCATACTATGGTTACTCACACGTTATTTGTGGATGATGTCTTGTTATATGGCCGGGGATCCTTTGTGGAATGGGCTGAGACAAAAGTGATCTTGGATGTTTTCTGTAAATCTTCCTGCATGCTTATCAGCAAAGAAAAATCGGTTCTACTGTTCTCTGAGGTAGATGAGGATATTTTGACACAAATCAGACATATTATTCCTTTTAATTGTAAGCGGTTGGAGGAAGGTACCAACTATCTGGGGTTCTTCATCAAGCCAAACATTTATCTGATATAGGATTGGTAGTGGCTTTTACAGAGATTTGAAAAAATAATAGGTAACTGGTGCTAGAAATGGCCATCTTTAGGTGGCCGCCTTACCCTTGCTAAATATGTGTTGCAGAATTTAGCCGTCTATTGGATCTCTATGTGCAATATACCCAAGGCCATTTTGACTGGTATTCGTAAAAGAATTTTCAAATTTATATGGGAAGGTAGTGGGGATCAATGGCATTTCCATTTGGTTGGTTGGACAAAATTGGCCTAGCCATATATGTGCGGGGGCTGGGGCATTAAAAATATGGAATTTTTGGGGAATTCTCTCAAAGCAAAAAGTCTTTGGCGTGCTTTGTTTGTGGACTCTCTTTGGGGCTTGATAATCAAAGATAAATACCTTAAGAAATGGTATGTACCTCAATGGTTTCGTAATGGCTTACCTCCAACCAGGGATGTCTCTAACATATGGAAGGGCCTTCTTGGTTCTTTTCGGACGATAGATTCCTGGCTATCTTGGGTTTCGGGCAATGGTAGACTGATTCACCTAGGTGAAGATCCCATTCTAGGTGGCCCACTGGGTCTTAAAATTTCATTCGGAATTAGTTTATGTTTTGAGATTAAAAGTTTACCATACCCTCAACCATATCGCAACCTTCGATGCACATAGATTGAACATCTCTTGGATCAGTGCAGGTCAGTTGGGTCTTTACGGTCAGTGACAAATGGACTAGGTATGTCTCGAGCCTTAAAAGATTAAACATCCGGATGCGGGAATGCTCGAACCTTTTGACTTGGTCATGGAATACGATTTTGGGTATGGTCTTTGCAAATTTGGCCTACACCTCCTTGCTCTCCTCTCCGGTACTACCTATTATTCGGTGGCATAATATGGTATGGACACTTAATCTCCCACCCAAACTTAGATGTTTCCTGTGGCTCGTTTTGGACAACCATATCCTTACGTGGGATAATTTAACTAAGAGGGGATTGGTTGGTCCTGGTAGATGTGTGCTGTGTGGATTTGTATTGTCCCTTGTTAGGAATTTTATTATAATGACAATTTTCCACTTTTTTTCCCTAGTTCGACCTTTGACTAGTTTTGATCTCTAGGTCCCAAATTTGCCCCAAATGATTTCAAATCTTCTGAGAAGGTATATGAATGAGATTAGAACATAAATATGTGTTTTAAGGATGCCTTTGGACCTTTAAAATACTTCTGCAAATACTCTTTCAATTATGGCCAATGTAGGGAACTTTACTAGTAATTTGCCTTTGACTAGTATTGGTCTCTATGTCTCGAATTGACTCCAAATGCCTTCAAATCTTCAAGGAAGGTGTATGAATGATATTAAGACTTGAATATGATGTTCAGGGATGATATATGGCCACCAAAATACCTCTGCAAACTCTCTTAAGATTCTGGACCAAGTATGCAATTTTACTAGTAATTTGGGGTTCAAATCCCCCTGGGGTAAGTATTGAAAATGGCTTCCCAAATGCCTCCAAAGCCACTCAAATTTCTGAACAGAGGTAGGGAATGTATTAAGGATGTTATTAAGGTCTCATGTGCACCATTAATTGATTAGTATATCTGTTCCAACCCTCTCCCATTCAACTGCAAAAATCACCAATTCGACCCTTGGGGAAATGGCACTATTTCTTCTCCCAGTGCAATTAAACTAAGTAAAAATACTTCAAATGCTCAAGTACAGTACATGAAACTTGTAAAATACATCCATGGCAGTCCATTAATCACAAATTCATCAGAGAATCATCCATTCATTCGAAATCATCATCAATACATTGGTTCACAACAAGGTAGTGGGGAAATGGCATTGTTCTTCCATTAAAAATGAGATTTATACATTTCTACTTTGAATTTCGACCTGAAACTTTTTGGAGATGAAGAACAGAGTATTTACTTCATATTACAAAAGAAATGGGGCATTAAAACCTCCCCCAAAGAGTACAATAGCTCACCAAAAACGCCCTCCCTCAAGGATCAAGAATATGCCATCAAAACCGGAAATGGTTGAAGGAGTGAGCTGCAATAGAAGAAACCATGAGCTGCCCTGTAGCTTACACCTGCAAATAAAGACTCCATTAAAGCTCCAAATGAAAGGTCTGAATGGCCTTTCCAATTACCAACTTGGATGGGAATCTTTCACCCTCGAAATTGGCTAAGGCAAGAAACTAGTCATCCACTAGCTCTCCCTCTTCACAAATGCAATTGCAAATTCTACAAAATGATCAAAAGCCATTCTCATACTTCATTTCTACATTTTATAACCAACATTATCCTTCTAAGGGTCGAAATCCTCTCAATAGATTCAATAGATTTCCATTTAGGAAATATTCCACATTTGCCACTTGTCTCCTAGTTCCAACCTTCCATCTTCTCCCAAATTCGATTTTGGGTCTCTTTGGCTTCTCCAACTCCCAAATTCGACTTCCTTGAGCCTATTTTTGGGGCTGACATGTCATAGTGGTCAGATGTCAGAGGTCAGGTCTGCAATTTGTCATAGTTGTCATAGATGCTCCATCATTGGTGTCATAGGGGCTAGGGAATCTAGCCCAAGTGTCCACAAACTTCCACTTTGACTCTTTATCTTCCATGGAGGTTACCAATCCTTCCCAATTCGACCTAAGATGCTCAATGACATGTGTTATGACTTACCAACTCACCCAAGAGTGTTCACATTCCCATTAATTCGAATTTGCAAAAGAGATATACCATGTATTATGAAAAATCAAGCTAGTGTGGGTCCCACATCCTCCATATGTCTCCAAAACCATTTGTCACCTAGGATTTCTCTTGAATTTATTTATTCACTCTATTTATTAAATACTTGAACCCTTCCAATGTCTAAACATCATTTATTATCCCCCTTATTCCAAATCCCAAAGCTTCCACCCCAAACCTAGGAAACTAGTAATTTTTCTCCTTGGCAATTATTTGACCTTTAGCATCAATTTGACAAACTCTAATGAATAGGGCCAATGTGATTAGGCCATTGTGACCCAATACCAAATTTGGGACATGACAAATCCTCCCTTCCCAATATTGCTTGTCCTCAAGCAATTTTAAACATGGGTGTTGAAGAACCTGCTTTCTGTATAATTCTTTGAAGTTGCCATTGAATTGCCCAACCTTGAGTCTTTGAGTTTCCATGAAGATTTTAGAGAGGAACCACCATGCTTGCTGCTGCACTACTCTGATAAAAATCACTTTATTAAGTGGGGAAATCCATATCCCATACTGCTTGTTTCCCCAAAAAATTTGAAACCAATGAGATAAAAATTATTCCAGGGTCCCATTGCTTGTATTGCACCCCAATAATTAAGAGTGCTCTCCAACCCACACCATTAGTTAAGAGGATTCCTGGATCCCATTTTCTTGTATGCATCCTTCCAAACATCATGAGTACCAAATATATATCATCAAAGTACATAACAACATAATGAAAATGTACATCAAGGATATGCTTAATCAAAGAGTCATGAAGGTGCTTATACCTCCAAGCAAGTAGACCACCATTTTCCAAGTGCATACAAGCTTCAAGTGACCAATCAAATCTGCTCCAATGACATAGGTGAGGATCCCATGTCCTATAATGCCGCTCCAAAAGGATGTGATATGCATCAAAATATTCAACCATGTATTCTTTCATCCAAGAAGTGAATGAAGAATCTCCACTAAAATCTGAACCAAATAATGAGCAGAAAAAACAAGGAGACTTCAAATGACTCAAAGAAGTCTCACCCATACATCCATGAATGTGAGAATCATAAAGATGTAACAAAGTATGTGGCTGCCAACAAAAATGTTCTCCCATCATAAATCTATTCACCCAAGTGTTGGATGAAGTTCCTCTAACATAAAATGAACCCAGTGTTGAGCAAGAAAAACCATGAGTCTTCAAGTGACTCAAATCCATATCATAGGTACATCCATGTAGATGTGAATCATCATAAAGTGAAAAATGATGCTGCTGCAAATGTGAATAAGAATGTGCTCCAACCATGTCATCATAAAAGTTAAATCTAGGAGTTCCATGCTCCTCATGTGGCACCATCAAAAAGAACCCTTTCACCCATACTTCATTGAGACTAATGTTGCAAAACATGGAATTGTAGGAAGTAGGAGAATGAACTAACTCACCCAAATGATCAAAAAGTGCAGAAGTTTCATCATGGGAAGGATCCATATGGGTAGTATCATGCAACTCCTTCAAAAGTGTGAACTCTTTGTCATAGTTTGGTTCCAATGTAGAGGAATCATGCTCTTCTTTAAAAATTGCATAACCTTCATCAAGAGGCAATTCAAATTCCTCTTCCACCACATCAATTGTTTGGATCTCTTCAAGTTCATCTTCAAACACATCAAGAACATTCAAATTTTCACATTTCTCATGATCCACCATGTCATGAGAATCCTCCAAACAATCTACCATTTGACAATCTGAAACATAGGAGGAAAAACAAGTATCTTGCAACTTTTCAAGAAGTTGCTCATTTTGAATTGTGAGCTTATGAATATCCTCATTATTCTTCAAGTATGCATCATGTAACAATTCATTAAGCTCAAACAAATGGTTTCTATCAAAAAGCAAAGACATGAAATTACCTTTGATGTGGCACATTGCTCTTTGAATCTTCTCCATATCTTCAAGGAAGGATGTTTCCTCCAATGAAGTAGCTCTCCAACAAGAATTTGACACCAATGCTTGAGTCTCATGGAGAATGTTGAGGGACTCTTGGATCTTCTTTTCATTCATCTTTAAGGACCCTTCAAGAAAATGAGGCTCTTGCAAATGAACCTCCTCATCTTCTTCAATTTTGCTTGGACCAACTTCATGAAGCTCAAGTGGTGATGGGGAAGTTGATCTTGGTTCTTCTTCAACCGCTACAAGGTCTTCATTATCATGCTTAATGAAACTTGTACTTGTAGAAACACTTTCAAACGTGATCTCTATGTCACCAACATAGAGGTGTGAGCACCCATCAGTAGGTACTCCTTCATAGTTTAAGCATCCATCAGTAGATGCTCTTTGGTTCATGTCTAAGCTAGAAGGTGTCTCGAAATGATCTTCCATATTTTCAATAGAATCTTCTTCACGATCTTGTGATGTCTCTTCCTTTTGCTCCTTCAAGCAAGCTGATGCATTTTGCCCCTTGGTTTCCTTAAAATCAATAATTTTTTCCACAAGTTCGATAGAAAACAATTCGAATCCTTCCTTAATTTGCTTGGTCATATCTTCAAATATTGTTTTCATAATTTTTATATGCTCCTCACCATCATATGAGGCTCCCTTTTCATCCCTAGTCATAGTTTCCTCAAAAAATTTGCTCTTCTTCTCCTACTTTTTTTTTTTTTCTTCAACAAAAGCACTTTTGGTTTCAATATCTAATGGTGGTACCTGAATTATTGTCCTCATGAATATTATACCACATCAGGTGCCAAGATCATGCTCTGATACCACTGTATTGTCCCTTGTTAGGAATTTTATTATAATGACAATTTTCCACTTTTTTTCCCTAGTTCGACCTTTGACTAGTTTTGATCTCTAGGTCCCAAATTTGCCCCAAATGATTTCAAATCTTCTGAGAAGGTATATGAATGAGATTAGAACATAAATATGTGTTTTAAGGATGCCTTTGGACCTTTAAAATACTTCTGCAAATACTCTTTCAATTATGGCCAATGTAGGGAACTTTACTAGTAATTTGCCTTTGACTAGTATTGGTCTCTATGTCTCGAATTGACTCCAAATGCCTTCAAATCTTCAAGGAAGGTGTATGAATGATATTAAGACTTGAATATGATGTTCAGGGATGATATATGGCCACCAAAATACCTCTGCAAACTCTCTTAAGATTCTGGACCAAGTATGCAATTTTACTAGTAATTTGGGGTTCAAATCCCCCTGGGGTAAGTATTGAAAATGGCTTCCCAAATGCCTCCAAAGCCACTCAAATTTCTGAACAGAGGTAGGGAATGTATTAAGGATGTTATTAAGGTCTCATGTGCACCATTAATTGATTAGTATATCTGTTCCAACCCTCTCCCATTCAACTGCAAAAATCACCAATTCGACCCTTGGGGAAATGGCACTATTTCTTCTCCCAGTGCAATTAAACTAAGTAAAAATACTTCAAATGCTCAAGTACAGTACATGAAACTTGTAAAATACATCCATGGCAGTCCATTAATCACAAATTCATCAGAGAATCATCCATTCATTCGAAATCATCATCAATACATTGGTTCACAACAAGGTAGTGGGGAAATGGCATTGTTCTTCCATTAAAAATGAGATTTATACATTTCTACTTTGAATTTCGACCTGAAACTTTTTGGAGATGAAGAACAGAGTATTTACTTCATATTACAAAAGAAATGGGGCATTAAAACCTCCCCCAAAGAGTACAATAGCTCACCAAAAACGCCCTCCCTCAAGGATCAAGAATATGCCATCAAAACCGGAAATGGTTGAAGGAGTGAGCTGCAATAGAAGAAACCATGAGCTGCCCTGTAGCTTACACCTGCAAATAAAGACTCCATTAAAGCTCCAAATGAAAGGTCTGAATGGCCTTTCCAATTACCAACTTGGATGGGAATCTTTCACCCTCGAAATTGGCTAAGGCAAGAAACTAGTCATCCACTAGCTCTCCCTCTTCACAAATGCAATTGCAAATTCTACAAAATGATCAAAAGCCATTCTCATACTTCATTTCTACATTTTATAACCAACATTATCCTTCTAAGGGTCGAAATCCTCTCAATAGATTCAATAGATTTCCATTTAGGAAATATTCCACATTTGCCACTTGTCTCCTAGTTCCAACCTTCCATCTTCTCCCAAATTCGATTTTGGGTCTCTTTGGCTTCTCCAACTCCCAAATTCGACTTCCTTGAGCCTATTTTTGGGGCTGACATGTCATAGTGGTCAGATGTCAGAGGTCAGGTCTGCAATTTGTCATAGTTGTCATAGATGCTCCATCATTGGTGTCATAGGGGCTAGGGAATCTAGCCCAAGTGTCCACAAACTTCCACTTTGACTCTTTATCTTCCATGGAGGTTACCAATCCTTCCCAATTCGACCTAAGATGCTCAATGACATGTGTTATGACTTACCAACTCACCCAAGAGTGTTCACATTCCCATTAATTCGAATTTGCAAAAGAGATATACCATGTATTATGAAAAATCAAGCTAGTGTGGGTCCCACATCCTCCATATGTCTCCAAAACCATTTGTCACCTAGGATTTCTCTTGAATTTATTTATTCACTCTATTTATTAAATACTTGAACCCTTCCAATGTCTAAACATCATTTATTATCCCCCTTATTCCAAATCCCAAAGCTTCCACCCCAAACCTAGGAAACTAGTAATTTTTCTCCTTGGCAATTATTTGACCTTTAGCATCAATTTGACAAACTCTAATGAATAGGGCCAATGTGATTAGGCCATTGTGACCCAATACCAAATTTGGGACATGACAGGATTGGTGGAGGAGTCTATCAACCATATTTTTTTTACTTGCCCTTTGTCTCGAGCTATTTGGTGGAAGGTCTGTTCATGGACTAGGAGCTCCATTTGCTGGAATTAGGGTTCGTTTTTGGATAACCTTCAGTATTGGTCCACGGCCAGTGCTCAGTTTTTAACCTTGCCTATCTTTACGGCATGGGAGATCTGGAAAGCACAGAACTTGCTCATTTTTAGGGTAAATCGCCTAACTGTTATTGGATCTGTTTTCAGGTTGTGGCTTGTTACCATGAGGCTTCGGGGGTGCTTCCACGGAGTCGTAATCAACAGTGCTATTCTCCTCGATAGATGCCACATTTGGTTGTCAACCTCCCTTGGGGTACTTTCGATGGGGCCTCTTAATCAAGTTCTCAGTGTAGTGGTGATGGGGCTGTTGTGTACCTCTTGGATAACCGAAAAATTTATATTTGGATGAATTGTGGTGAGGGTACTAATACTAAGAGTGAGATCATTTCCCTGTGGTTACTTCTTTACGTCTCTTTGTTGCGTGACATCCCTCTTCTCCTTGCGGGGGGGACTCCAACGTGATTGTCACTTGGGCTCGCCAAGAGTGTTCTTTAAAGGTCATTCAGCTGGATTTCTGGATGAGGGATATGAGGCACCTTATCAACTATTTTGTACAAATCTCTTTCGTTCATGTGTTTAGAGAATATAATTCTTTGGACGACATGCTCTCTAAGCATGCATTATTTGTTTCGGAAGGAACCACTTTTTTGGAGGAGTGGTTTGATAATCATTTACTGGATCAGTCTACCTTGTCTTTTTTCTGATTTGGTTGTATGGTGTTTTCATGATTGGCTTGGTTTACTCTTTCGCTCTTACAGGATCTTGACTTTTTCCTGTGGATAGTTGGTCTCTCGAGCGTTGTTTTTCTTGCTTCCATACTTTGCCAGTATGGTTGGTTTCGTTTTTTATGTTTGGGTAGCGTTGTCTACTCTTGCTGCTCTACAGGGAGTGTTATTTTCCCCTTGGTTTATGTGGTTTTCTCTATATGTTATAGATTGGTATTGTTTTATGGTCTTGATTTCCGGTATGTATTGATTGGCCTTTCGTTTTTGGCTAGTCTTTTATTATGTGGCCTTTGTAGGCAGGCTCTAGAATTTGTTTTTTGCCGATATGTTGGACTCTTGAGCTTTGTGCTCTGTATATTTCATCTTATTGTTTCTAATATAAATGGTATGCACTTTTTCTTGTGAAAAAAGAAAAATGTTGGGGACGACATTGAGGACAAAATTCAGGTTTATAAAGCATAGGTGGAAAAATTCAAGTTTCCGTTGACAGACACAATGACCTTCTAGCAGTGCAGGGGTCTCGAGCAAGGAATTATTTAAGTAGCAGGGAATCTGCGGATTCTTATGTTCGTCAACCTAATGTAGTTGTCAACATCTTAAGCTTTGAAGATTATGAAGACAATGAAGCAGAACCAATACAAAATTCTCAAGACTTGGACCAGGACCAAGATATGAGCGATGCACGTAGTCCAATATAGTGTTATAGTTGTTTTATGTTTTTTTTTGAATTTTAGTGTTAGGCCAATTTATAAGAATCTATAGTAGTGTAATTATCAGAGAAAGTAGCAGTTTATTAGCAGATGATTGTATATGGGATAGTTAGTTGTTGCAGACTGGTTATAACTTCTTCTTTTTAGGCTAATACAACTTCTTTTTAAGTTGATATATTGTAATTTTTTAGGCTAAATCCATTCAGCCTTTTTATAAAATCAATTATTTATTTTTGTTTAAAAAAAATTAAGACAAAAACACATATTACAAGCTATTTAATATTGGTATGTAAAATTTAATATTTAAATATATTTCATAATTGTAATTATATTCATTCAATTTAATACATTATAAAATTAAATTTTAATTATAAATTTACATTATATATATATTTTTAACAATATATTATACACATATAATAACACATCTTACTCATTTGAATTGTAAAAAACACTGAAACATATATACAATTCCATTAATTTAAAATGACTCTTACTCTATTTTAAATTAAACTAATTAATTTCCCAATGGTAGAAAAAAATAAACTCATAATACTTTTAAACTATAACCTTTATATTTTTTAATATAATAATTATTAAATTCTAATACTTCTAAGCAAGCAAAATATTTAATGGTTCTGCTGGAAAAAAAAGCAAAATATTTAATGGGCAATTTAATATTATTTTTCACTACATAAAATAACATTAAAGGTGGAGGTTTATGATGATGGAGGGTTGACATATTACATTCGTTACCTAACGGATGAAAATGAAATATATGGAAGCCTTTTGTAATAGATATTTATAATTATTATTATATAAATTAAGTTGTTATATTTTTTATATTGTATATAAATTAGTATAGATTTATTTTAAATCCGTATTTATCAAGTATCGAGAGGGATCTTATTTCTTGAGGTGTATTTCTTTTTCTAAATTTAAACTCAAGAAATTTGATCTCTCTTAATTGATAGATCCAGGTTTAAGTTTTAAGTTTTTATTTTACAAACGAATATTATTTTTTAATTACTTTTCATAATATTTTATTTTATAAACCAACATGGATTTTTTTAAATACTTTCCATAATTTTTTATTTTATGAGCCGACATGAATTTTTTTAATTATTTTTTTAGTAACAAACATTACATCACAAAAGTTACAACATCTCCCCCATACTTACTTTACTTTACTTTACTTTAATTCATTTTACTTTACTTTTTTTTACTTTAATGTTACAAACTTTACTAATGTTACATCACGTTACAAGATCTCTCCCATACTATTCACTATCACTATTACTTTACTTCTTTTTACTTTAATGTTACAAATGTTACATCACGTTACAAGATCCCATAATATTCACTATCACTATTATTTTTGGGTGACATGTTACTAACGTTACATCACATTACAAGATCTCTCCCATACTAGGTTGTGGAGCGCCTCTCGACCCAAAAAAAATATATGACACGATTCGTTATAATTTTTCTATAATTATTATATAAATTTATAATATATATATATATATTAACTCTATTTGTTTTACTTTGACGTTGAGAACCTTCAAAGTCAAATTAAAATGTTTTACTTTGACGTTGAGAGCCTTCAAAGTCAAATTAAAAAAAAAGAGTTTTAAGGTGTATAAAGTTTAAATACTTATCCCTAAAGTATTTGCAATAATTTTTTATATAAAATATTTTTATTAAAATGTAGTTTTGTTGACTACATTATGAATTTAAATTTTTATAGTTTGTTATTTTTTTTGTAAGTTGCAGACAGAAAATTAATTAACAAAGCTGAAAAAGATGACATAAAATACATAGAGAGCCCAAGCGTCTGTAGCAGAATGGGGAGGCCTTAGATGATGAAGCCACCATCCCAGTCGCTCAAAAAGACTGAAATAACTGTCATTATACAAAATAAAGACCCCCTGGGCAAGGTATCTCCATAAAAAAGCTGGGACTTGCTCCAAAAAAAATATTACATGGTGTCTGGGAGTGTTGTAGATTAAACCATATAGAAAATTAAAACAAAAAAGCTGAAAATCACAGAGATAACCCGGAGCAATGATATCCCATCTAACGATTTGCAGGCGGTGCGTATGGTTCCTCCTCAAGGATGGGACAGGCAGCATAGAAGTCTTCGAAGGTCCCCGAAGGGGGGAGAGTAGGGGAAGGAGAACCTGGAGCACCCGGACCTTCATGAGCGGCGTCGTTGGCGAGTGTTGCAGGAGTAGTACCCTTGTCTTTTCTGACCGTGGATTTTTTCTTTGTAGACCCTTCTTTTGGAGCTTCTGGTGCAGCAATGTCCGCTTTGTTCTCTGGCATTGCCTGGTCAGAATTACCACCTAGGGAGAAGATATCCCAGGTCATGTTGGCGTCCAGGGTGTTTGAGTGATCAGAGGCCTCTTTCAGGATGGAATTGATATTCCTCACAATGCTGGTGCTAGCTTGCCAACTTGCCTCCATTTCTTCTACCAGGGTACTCATCATGTTTTTCAACAACCAATAGTGATTGATGGCGCCTCCTTTACTGCCTGAGGCTAGAAGAGCCGCCACCCTATGAGTTTCCACCCATCAATTAGACTGCGGGTCTGCGCAGAGATGCGATCAACATATCCATCCATTACGGACCAGTCTGTAGCTACCTTAGGCCGTATCCCAGAGATTTTTCTACCACTGCCGCGACGAGAGGTGCCTCTGTTGCGTGGCGTCATGGAAGCGAGGGCGACAGAGGAGGCCACAGGGAATAACCAGAACGCAGTAGAGGAGGCAACATGGAATAACCAGAATGCAGCAGTGAAATTGGAATGCATGTCGACATATGGCTTTAAAGAGACGAGCCAAGCCAATTCCCTCCCATGGAGGTAATAAATGTTGCAGGCTGTCATCCTTGATGAGGGTGGAAAAATTAATGGCTCTTCACACCAGTAGAGAGTGATCATCATTCTGAACTCGAGCGAAGGAGATTGGGATCCGGGGGCTCATCCCCCTGCCTTAAATAATCGCCGTCACCATGGTAGGAGTGTTGTCTAGTGGAGCGAGCTGACATCTGGGTTGCGTTCGTCGTCACATGGCCCGACGCATGCATGCTGGGACCAGTGCCACGTGAGGCGTGTTCTTTGGGCTCCTGTTCTGTGTGCACGAAGATCAAGGCGATGGGCACGTGGTCACCCACATTCGGGGATTTTTATATAGTTTGTTATTATGAAAGTTTATTTATGTAATTTTTTTCAAAATTTTAATTATGAATTTTGACAAAATTGTTATTTTAATATAAAAATAGATTCAACATTCTCAAATACTCCTATTGTAATTGGACTGGACAATATTAACATTTGATATTTATAATTTCATAATCGAAGAATAGTAAATTTGTTAAAAATTAAGACCGTCACCTTTTTTAACTTTAGGAAATTAAGATAAAAACATATATTACAATCTATTTAATATTGGTATGTAAAATTTAATATTTAAATATATTTCATAATTATATTTATATTCATTCAATTTAATACATTATTTAATTTAATTTTAATCATAAATTTACATTATATATATTTTTAACAATATATTATACACATATAATAACACATCTTACTCATTTGAATTGTAAAAAACACTTGATTGAAACATATATACAATTCCATTAATTTAAAATGACTCTTACTATATTTTAAATTAAACTAATTAATTTCCCAATGGTAAAAAAAATTAACTCATAATACTTTTAGACTATGACCTTTATGTTTTTTAATATAAGAATTATTAAATTCTGATACTTCTAAGTAAGCAAAATATTTAATGGGCAATTTAATATTGTTTTTCACTACATAAAATAACATTAAAGGTGGAGGTTTCTAATGATAGAGGGTTGACACATTACATTCGTTACCCAACTCTATTTGCATAAAATGTAAGTTGCAAAGGGATCTCAGCGCCAGAGTTTAAACCCTGATGAGAGAACGATTTGCGCTTACATTTAGACCAACCCAACCCTGTTAACATAATTAGGGTATTCTCGCAATTTTTATTATGGGAGAAGGTGGAATAATGCTGAATAAGTACGTTAATTATGCTTAGGTTTACCTGGGGGGTTTTCGAGGTTGACATTAGGAGCTTGGATGGCCTTGGGAGGTGATAAGTCCTTTTCCCCAGGTTTATTGAAGGTCGGAGGAGGGTCTTGTTCTGAAAATCCTAAATCAGAGGGTTTTGATGGGTGTTCAACCAGGAGTTTGGAACCCATAGAGAATCTGACCCTTAACACAGTGGAAGGTGTTTTACCCTTGGGGAAAGGAGTGCATAAACACAACAAGGTAATCAAGAAATGGAAAGGGATTAAATTAACGGTTGGGGAGGATATCAAGGTGGAGGGCATATTGAATTTGGTTGGTAAAACCTTGGTTAGAAGGTTCTTTGGAGTTCGAATTATGGAGGAACCTTTAAGGTCTTGGTTAACGCATCAATGGGGACCGATTTTACATTATGTCCCGTATTTCCTCATTATGACCAAAGGATGGTTGGGTTTTAAGTTCAGGGACGAATCTGATGTTGCAATGATAATGAGGAGAAGCTGGTTGTGGGGGAAAACTGTTTTGAATTTGAAACCTTGGAATCCCTGTTTTGACCCATGCCGTGAACATAACAACAGAGCTCCGGTATGGGTTAAGGTTCCTGGGCTTCCGTTGGAATTTTGGAACGTTGCCTTTCTTAAAGACCTAGGTAATTGTATTGGGAAAACCGTGATGATAGACCAGTCTTATAAGCTTCTAGTGCGGAGGACGGTGGCAAAGGTACGTCTAGTGCGGTAGACCCGTCATTGGGATTACTGGAGGTTATTGAAATTATTGCTGGAAATTTTAGTTTTCTTTAGGTTCTGGACTATATCAACTTACCTTTCCGGTGTGGTAGATGCCATGCCTATGGCCATGTGCTTTCGGAATGTTCTTTGCCCTTCTCCAAGAAGGTGTGGGTTAAGAAAGATGGTATGGGGGAGGAGAAGGCGACTAGGGGTTATGGAGATAGGATGAAAGTGAATAATCCTTGGGCTTATGATGATCTTGGAGACATTCAGGTTAACCCATCCTTACAGATTCCGCATTTAGTTTCTGAAAATGTTGAGAATACCTGGAAGGATTCTTGTTCGGTGGAACATGTTGAGGAGGTAGTTGTCTCGGTACTGTTTGAGAAGGAAATTGTTCCTGCTTCTCCGGCGAAGGACTTTCTTTTGAACCTTTCCGTTGAGAAGGAGAAGTGTAGTATGGAAGCTGAACATTATTGGGATGAATTTTCTTCGGAACTGGAGCAGATGTCTGGTAAGTTTGAAATCCTTAAACCTTTGAATTCTTTAAAAGACATTCAGTTGATGAGGAAGATTCAATTTGATAGTCCATTGGCTAGTCTAGGCGTAACTAGTCCCGAGATTTCCCTACAGAGATGTAAGTCGTTCATCCGAAATCGGGTGGGTTAGAGGGAGCCCTCTGGGGTGTAGGAGGAGTTTAGGGTCTATGGGGACTCCACCCATAATTATGCACTCAGATCTTTAAGTAAGCCTGGGCAGGGTTCTTTCAGTCTTAGGTTGGGGATCGCCTCTCCACGGATGGGAGTAGGGGATAGAAAGGACCTCAGAATGGATTTCGGTTGTTATTCCTCCTTATTACTTGGTAACAGGGCACTTAGAGATATGCCTTCTCCGAAGGCATTCACATGAAGATTCTATCCTTTAATTTCCGAGGGTTAGCCAACAACCCAAAATTGCTGGCATTGGGTAGGGTGATTGAGTTGAATGGTCCAGATGTGGTAGTGTTACAGGAAACTATGTGTGGGGGGGGTGGGGTGGTGTACCGGTTGAAGAAAATCCTCCGGGATTGGGATTTCGTTTGGTTGGATAGTGTGGGATTGTCTGGAGGTTTGGTAATGGGATGGAAGAGTTCAGTTTCCTTGTTAAACAATTTTGGTTTTTGGTCGGGTCTGGGAACTACCTTTCGGAGCCGGGCTATTGGTTTGGATTTCAATTTACTCAACTTATATGGTCCTTATAATCAGAAAATTCTTTTCTGGAATGATTTCTTTAGAAAATCATTTTTGATAGAGTACCCTTTTATCATCGCAGGTGATCTTAATTTTACATTACATAGTGGGGGGGTGTGGGGACAGGGTGATTGGGAGGATCCTGCACAGAACTTTTTCGGAAGCATCTTGAAGATGGGGATATTAAGGATCTGGAATTGCTTCTTTTGAAACCGAATTGGTATAATAGAAGGACTGGGGAAGCTGCAATAGTGAAGAGATTGGATCGCGTTTTATTTGCAGGTGACATGATCCGGAGGGTTGAAAGGGAAAAGTCTTGGAGGTTTTGTGGTGGCTGCTGAGACCATATGGCGATTATGTGTAGTATGGAGAATGGAGGGGTAAAGCCGGGGACGCTCTTTAAGTTCAATCCTTTTTGGCTTAAAAATGTTGATTTTCAGAATTTGGTTCGAGTGAATTGGCTCCACTTTGATATTAACTCTTATGTTTCTTGTGAGGAGCAGTTTGTTTCTAATTTGAAACAACTGAAATACATTACAGTTATTTGGGCGAAGGAGATGAGAGAATCCTTGGATAAAAGGCTTAAGGAGGCTGAAAAAAGTGTTAAGGACTTTTACGAGAGCCATGGAGGGCCTTTGGGGGAGGAGTTGATACTTGATTTGACAAAGCTGGAAGAAAGTAGGAATTTGCTTCTGTTGGAAAGAGAAGATGATATTAGGATGAAGACCAGGGCAATATGGCTGACACCGGGGGATGAAAATTTGGGTTTCTTTCATAAGATGATAAACCATAGGAAAAGGTTTAACTCTATATGGGAGTTAAAGGATGGCAGGGGCGAGAAGATCGGGGGTTTTGACCAGTTGGCTAGAGGAGGTGAGGATTTCTTCTCTGATTTTTATAGAGAGCCCGAAGGAAATAACTTACTAGAAATGATTACTACTATAACTAAGTTTGACAGGTGGATTACAGAGGAAGATTTAGATGTTATTAATGCATCGGTCTCTATGGAAGAGTTGCTTGCTTCTCTTTCCAAGCTTAAGAAAGATTGCAGCCCGGGGCCTGATGGATGGACGTTTGAGTTTTACTTGGTTTTTTTGAAATGCTGAAAGATGACCTTCTGCAGGTGGTTGAGAAGAATAGGGTGACCGGTAAGTTATTACCCTATATCAATGCTACTTTTATAGCACTTATTCCTAAGGTGGATGAGCCTAATACGTTTGGAGATTTCCGCCCCATCTCATTATGCAATGCTTTATATAAGGTGATTTCAAAATTAATAGTTGAATGGATCAAGCCAATTCTGGCTAGGCACATTACACCGGAGCAATTCGGTTTCTTACCTGACCGATGCATACATGAAGCAATTGGGAGTGCCCAAGAATGCATACATACAATTTAAACTCGGAACTTATCGGCAAAGGTTATGAAAGTCGGTCTCTCTAAGGCATATGATCAAACTAGTTGGCTATACATCAGACTGGTTCTTATTCAAACAGGGTTTGGATTACCCTTTTTCAACTGGTTTTGGTCATGTATAACAACGATCAGATTTGTTGTTTTAATTAACGAGGTAGCCTCAGGATTTTTTACTCCTGCTCGAGGGCTTCGGCAGGGATGCCCATTATCTCCATACTTGTTTTTATTGGTTATGGACGGTCTGAGCCAACTAATCATAGAGGCTACAAATAATGATCTGATCACAGGTTTAAGGTTTGGTGACATTCGTTTTACCCATATATTTTTCGTGGATGATGCCCTGCTGTTCCTCGGAAATTCTGTTGCTGAGGTTCGAGTCATAAAAGATCTCTTTTAGCTATTCAGTGTGGCTACGGGTATGCAAGTGAATCTGGATAAATCAGCCTACTATTTTCATAATATAGATGATAAATATCTGCTTGTCTTTTTGGTTATTATGCCGATGGAGTTTCACCTTTTATCTGAGGGTTTCAAATATTTGGGGTTTCATCTAAAACCGAATTGTTATGGCATTATGGACTGGAAATGGCTTATTGAGAAGGTGGAGCGGCGAATTCACTTCAGGTGCAACTGGTTCTTGTCTAAGGGAGGTAAAGCGCTTCTTATTACTAGTATTTTAAGTGCAATTCCTGTCTTCTAGATGATTAATGCTAAAATCCCACAGGGGGTACTGCATTCTCTTAGGAAATTATTTTTTCGGTTTCTCTGGCTGGGTAAAAATGACAAAGGTTTACATTGGACTTCCTGGGATTCCATATCCAAACTGAAGGAGGCAGGCGGTTGGGGCTTTAAGGAATTAACCTCATTTGGACAAGCTTTAGCCTCTAAATCGGTCTGGAAGTTCATTTCTAAGCAATGCAAGTGGCAATCTTTACTGCACTTCAAATATTTGCGAAATGATTCTATGTTAGATTGGATTCGTAAACTTGGAAAGAGTAGTCGGGGTGGGTCATTATTCTGGAAGGCTATTGTGGCAGCATTCCCTATCATAGGGGAGAGGCTGGTGTGGGACGTGGGAGACAGACATGAGGCAAGAATTGGCAATGATTTTTATTTTGGAGTAAAAAGATCCACATTTTTTCCTTTGGACCTCTTATCTTTTTTGGCAGAGAATGGATTTACGGTGCTAGCTGATGTTGCAATTGTTGGGAATGGTCTGGCTCAATATTGGATGACAATAGAGGAATTGGAGTTGCTAATGAGATGGACAGAGATTTGGAATTCCTGGATGGAGGAGCTGAAAAGAGGTTTTGTTAGGTTGGGACATGCTTCGGACGAGCTTCGGTGGTAGGGAAGTGTGGCTGGTGGTACGTATACTGTTAAAGATGCATACAGAACTATCTGGCTTAACATAAATTTTGAATCGCGTTAGTGGGGTATCAAACTATGGAAGTCTCGGGCTCCTTACAAATGCAAAATATTGATATGGTTGATTCTGAAGGGTAGGTATTAACTTGGGACAAATTAAAAAGGAGAAATATGGCAGGCCCGGGTAGAT
This sequence comes from Larix kaempferi, assembly GCA_027924585.1. Taxonomy (NCBI): domain Eukaryota; kingdom Viridiplantae; phylum Streptophyta; class Pinopsida; order Pinales; family Pinaceae; genus Larix; species Larix kaempferi. Next base: position 10,027,259 of record BSBM01000893.1, read on the forward strand.
GCAGTTTATGTCGACAAGATGATGAAGATGTTGAACACCTTTTTTTAAGGTGCCCATTTACACAACAGGTCTGGAAAGGCGTGGGTTTTAATATTCAGTTGAGTTTTTTAGGGGAAGGTGAGTCATATTGTTGTTTTTTGAAATCTTGGTATGACGAACCAAAGCTGAAAATGCTGAGATGCCTACCATTTTTGGTGGCCTGGAATGTTTGGGTAGCTAGGAATCAGTCGGTTTTTGAATATCATAACATTCCTAGCTTCCTGGTTATTACTCAGGTTCTCTCTACCTATAAACTATTTCTGGGACCGATGGGAAAAAAGAAGGTAAGAAAACTTAAAGATCTAACTCATATAGAGGATGATACAGTGGGATTTTTTGATGGTGCTTGTGTTGATAATAGATGTGGGTTGGGAGGTTTGTTGAAGTTCGAAGGGATGGAGATTAGCTTCCAAGAAAATGGAGGGGAAGGAACAAATAACCGGGTTGAAGGGTTAGCTTTGAGATATCTATTGCAGCTGGAAAAAGAGCTCTTTGTCAATACTTTAAGGATCTACGGTGACTCCGGATTATGGATTAAAAGAATGAAGAAGGAAATTACTTTGAACAATCATGTGCTACAGAATTTGGGCAACAATCTGGACAAACTGGTGGATCAATTCAGAATGGTGGAGTTTGTTCATTTATATAGAGAACAAAATGAGGTGGCCGACGGTATATCTAGAGATGGATTACTTGAAGAAGATGGAAAATGCAAAATGCAAAATTCTATCAAAAATAGATGATACTCAGGAGATAAGCTGGAAAAATCTAGACTTTTACATTTAGAACATATTTTAAATTTTCTGGAAGTTTTGAAGCTTTGCTGATAATAGTTTTGAAGTTTGAAATTTTGTAATGAAGTTTTTACAATATTCAATCGTGCTTTATACACATGTGGAATGTATTCGATGTTCATTTAATGATCAATAAATATGCTTTTTTCTTTGGAAAAAATATTACATTTGTTACCTAACAAATGAAAATGAAATATATGGAAGCCTTTTGTAATAGATATTTCTAATTATTTAATAAATTAAATTATTATATTTTTATATTGTATATAAAAGAAAATATATGACAAGATTCGTTAAAATTTATAAAAGATATGTTTTTTAAATCATATACATATATATGAGAAAGTTATTAACTCTATTTGTTTTACTTTGACTTTGAGAACCTTCAAAGTCAAATTAAAAAAAAAAAGGAGTTTTAAGGTGTATAAAGTTTAAATACTTATCCCTAAAGTATTTGCAATAATTTTTTTATATAAAATATGTTTATTAAAATGTAGTTTTGTTCACTACATTATGAATTTAAATTTTTATAATTTGTTATTATGAATTTATTTATGTAATTTTTTTCAAAATTGTAATTTTGAATTTTGACAAAATTGTTATTTAATATAAAAATGGATTCAATTCTCAAATATTCTTATTGCAATTGGATTGTACAATATTAATATTTTATATTTATAATTTTATAATAAAAAAATAGTAAATTTGTAAAAAATTAAGATCGTCACCTTTTTTAACTTTGGAAAATTTTGCTTAACGTTGTTGTTGAATTAGAAATAAAATTGATCACTAATGAAAACTATATACTTTTTTTTATAACAAAAATGGTTAAGAGTCATATATATTAAAAAAAAGGGTTTACAAAATACAAGAGAATGACTACTTTCTGGTAGAGCTAATGTCTGCGTCATCTTGCTTTTCTTTAACAAAATTGAAGCTATTTCTAAAGAGTCCTATTCTATGGAGACTATAGCTCCTTACATATTGCCCAAGTAAAAGGATTACAATGCAGAACATACTGAGAATGCAGAGGTGTTTCTTTTACTGCATAGAGTGGCAAAAAGTCTGTAACAGATTCTGCCCTATAGACTAAACTGAAAACAAAAAGAGACATTTCTAGAAAAATGTAAAGAGGAGGCATAAATTCCAAAAAACCAAGGTCTTGAAAGTCCTCAACGATGTCCATAGTGCTGAGATAGTGGTCCAGGAACGCTTTCAGCAGATGGGTCTTACTGTTTGCAAAAATTCGATTCTGCACTGTCCTGCATAGCTGGGAGGCAGCGACTGACCTCTTCACGGAGCTTGTTAATTTTTCCTTCAAAATCAATGATGTTAACGCTGTCGTCATCGGTCTTGGAGTCAATGTTCGAAATGTTGAGAACTGCATAATCCAGGGTTTCAGAAATGGTATTCATCAGGGTATTCCCATTTCGAACTTCAATGATGGTATATGAGAGCATAGTGTATATCCTTCCCAGTGCTTTCTTCAGGTCTTCATTTTTGGCCCTGATATGTCGAAGCTGCTCCTCCATGTCTTCCATCTCGAGACTGTCCTCAACCGCAACGAGATTAAGAGTGTGGGATAACAGGGTTTTCCTGGAGTTTTCCAAAGATAATAAGCTGAGATTCTGTAAGGTGGAAGGAGGATCTGCAGGCAGAGTTGTATGACACAGGAGACAGTGGTCAGGAATAACACCCGTGGATGATGCTAAATGAAACGCAGAGGGAAAGTGTCCCATTACACAGGGAGCCCGGGACCGAAGAAAAGAGAACCAGACTAGAGACGAGAGAAAGCTGAGGAGAAGGAATGAAGAGCGCAAGAGGGAATGGGAGTAATAAGGCGTGTCATCCCAGGGAGGACAAGGAGTAAACCGAGGTGCCATTAATGTGAAGTCAGGGTAGGTGAAAGGTGGTAGGAGTGGGACACCGCACGGAGGGAAGGAATTAATGTTTGAGTGGGAGGAGATGGGAGTCATAAGAAGAGGGTGGCGGATAATAGGAGAGGGTAGAGACTTAGGGGATCCAACATTTTTCCAAATGATTTCCATTAAGGGAAATAAAACCATAGTCAATGAGAACCCCTTTGTTAGCCATGATGTCCATTGCATCATTGTTTGCTCTGAGGATATGAAGGATCTTGATGGTGGTAAATTCGCTTAGAAATTTCTTAAAAATGTGGTGGTGCTTAGAGGTCGGGTGATTGTAGTTCATGTTTATCTTCCTAGCTTCCCTGATTACGAGGAGGGATTCGCCGAAGATTACCAATTCCTTCAGTCTCAGGATGGTAGGTAATTCCATCCCTTTGAGTAACGCGATCCATTCCGCGCTGTTGTTTGTATCTTTCCCAAGTCCCCATGCAAACTCTGTTTGTCTATTTCCACTAGGGTAAAAATGACCCCTCCTACACCTGCCAACCCGGGTAATGAAAAATATATACTTAATTATTGATGAAATTGAATTTATAATAAATGGCATAAAACACACTTTCTAACAAAGATCTAAACATGACATCGTTACCAATTCATTACTCTACATTACTTTGAAACTTTATTTAAGCACTTGTTAAAAATTCATCACTCTACATTACTTGAAACTTTATTTAAGCACTCGTTACTTTGTAGTGATACATTTTGAGAGTCCATGGATTAGGGTTTTGATATAGTCTTTTATAGATACTTCTTCATTGCAACAAAAGGGGGTGGTTTCATTGATTACACTGATTGCTTCTGTCACGAACCCAAATTTCTGGGCTGGTAAATGAGTGAATTTAAAAAAAAACTTTTCATAACATTTAAGATCTTATTAATTGAAAGTTAGGCATGATGGGAACCAACGTCCATTTGCACTTGCATTGATAAAAGACAATTAATAAAAAGAAATAATCAACATACACAACTATTTAATTTCATTGTTCTTTCTTTTGATTACGTTTACTAAAGGTCTTAAATAAAAAACTTTCAACATTTATATGAGTCTTTTTATATCGATCATTCCAAAGTGATACCTATGCAACTCTTGATAATTACTCGAGACATTTTATTGCGTAAGGAAGACATTTCATTTGTATGCTAGTAAATTGTTTTAACAAAATTGACGAGTACATAAGGCAAACCAATTTTCTAAGTACATGTATTGATAATCAATTCTTACCATCTTTACCTTGAACCTTTTTCATGAAGTGTTTTCCCCCCTTAATGCGCTCGATAAACTTAAAATACATTAAATTAGTCATTGCTCAACACAACATGCATATTCAAGAATTATCATCTAACATAAAAATCTTTAAACAAAAACATGCACTTAAACAAACCATCACATTCAGACACATGCTAGAGAACACATCAAAGAAAGACAATTTTAACGTGGCTCACCCAATCTAGGCATACGTCCACAAAAGGAGTGTTTAAATATATTATTTATCAAAAGGGAGAGTTACAATTGTCAACACCATTGTTGCTATGAATTCCTCTGAATATTAAAACATGTTAGCTTTTTCCTTCCTAACATAAAATCTATGTTAGGAATCTATGGCTTGACCGAGTTCTTCTCAAGCCTTCCATCCTAATTCAAATTTCTACCGATACATATTCTTTTATCAAATAAAAACTTAACCAAATTATTTTCAAAACTTTTAACTCTACATCCAGAGATATATAAACTAAGATTGGTAGTTCCAATGATATGAATATTCATGTCAATAATATATTCAATAAAGTTGATCTTTAACTCCCATTATTTCTCTTTTTGGGTCTTACTATTTTAATAAGTCAAATTGAAACTTATTATTTTAGCCACCTCTTACCCTTCCTCATAAATAAACTAATAAAGGCTACACAACTGAATTAACATTATTATATAAAAAGGGCAAATGAAAACTAAGTTATTAATGAGTGGGTAAGATACCCCAATTCATAAATAAGGTCTATATTCTATAACATTATAGATATATAAACTTGCTGGCTTATACTATGACATTAATATTATTCATAGAGGTTAATGATTGTTGGTTTTCATCGTGGCAGCATAATAACACCGAGTCTACACCCAAAATGTGGCGACAACTTACGCCATCCATAAGTTTGTTGGTTTACATACTAACTTCAAGATTGTCCACAGAGATTGGATAACATAAATATGGTGATGCTATCAGAGTCCCAAGGTATTCATCCAAGCAACCCAAGGTACAAACCCTGTCCATGCGAATAAATGAGTTGAAGTTGAACATGGGAGGTATCGTTTGATTACCGGTCATTAATGTGTACCGTTAACAAACCCGAGGGACTCCATCAATAATGATAATGGGGCCCAAGGTACCTAGTATGATCCAACAAGTGTGAATAAGAGGACTTGAAGTCGAACACTTGAGGAACCTGTCGAATAAGAGACATTGATGTATTCCCATTATTCAACAGCGAGGGAAACTGCCTTGATGAATGCAATCCCCAAGGTACTAAATGAAACTCTAAACTTCGTTCCCAGAGCATAATGAGCTGAAGTCGATGGGAAGAAGTCCACTGGAAGGGAGGCATTAATGCATCCTCCATCATCCAACACGGGGAACACTCACAGGTATGAGATGATGTGGAGTAGGATGAGTAACAAGATGAAACAAACTGACACCAGGATGGCCGACACATGAAGTCAAGGTAAACTGCAGAATGGATGACACAGGCTGTATCCTTGAACAGTGAGCACGACACAAAGTGACTTAGGCAATTTTCAACATGAAGGGGAAAATGATATAATTCTGCGATGTAGGAGACATAACAGACCCTCCATATGATTGGAAGAATAACCAACCGGGAGAGTACAAACTCAGAGATCAGGTTCACCCTAAGGCCAAAAACTAAAACCCAACTGACATGAAAGACTCAAGTAGGTGTTGTGTTCAAGGATATGACTGACTGAAACTGCCTTTGAAACTGAAAAATATGTGATATAACCTTCTTATCCCTTATTCTTTTTGGTAAAAGAATGGCCTTCTTGTTGTTTTAATGAGTCCAAGAAAGATAGAAAACTCAATAAATCCAACCATGTAATAAGTTTAACGAGCCCATGGGAGGAAGACTCAAGACCTTCTTCATTTTTTACAGAGTTCGAAGAAGAGATAGACGAATACTCTATAATACTGATCTCTAGATTTTAATATCGAGCTGAGATCTGTTCTTGCTTGCCGGTGTTTTCTTGTTCAAGGAGTCAGAAAAACTTAAATAATCCTCCATACACTTACTCGTGGATTTTAATATCGAGCCCGAGCAGGTTAATGCTCGCCGATGTTTTCCTATTTATAGAGTCTAAAAAACTTAAACAATCCTCTATATACCCTCTCGTGGATTTCACATCGAGTCCGAGTAGGTGAATGCTCGCTTGGTGTTTTCATGTTTCGAGAGCTTGAAAACCCTAAAGAGAGGCTCCAAAAGTCATTTTTCGTATAGTTACCCCTCCTCCGAAAAAGTATAAAAAAATGAGAGGAGAACTCTTCTAGCCACTCATGACTAGAGTATTCCTTTTTCATAAGTAATCCGCAGAAGTTCGGAAAAGGGTTAAACTTATACTTAAGCGGATGGTCTTTCAATTCCTTTAACGAGCTTGAAAAGACCAATTTGCTTGGCAATCTGGTTTAGTTTTTCAAATAGTCGCAACAAGAGCTTAAAACGACTTAAAAGACAACTTCTAGGATCGTATATTAATGACCTACCAAAAATATGATCTCTAGAAACTAGTTAGTCAATGTCAACAAATAGAAATAATTACAATTTATACAAAAATGTACAACTATAATACATGAAAAAAGCAGAAGTACCTAAGCATAGTACTTCTTCAAATAGAGCCCATTTCTAGGCTCCGACAACTTATTACCTTCATAATTTGTTAAATCGTATGCACCTTTCTTCAATACATTAGAAATTATGTAGGGGCCGAGCCACATGGACTTAAAATTGCCAGCCCCTAAAGGCTCCTTGTCCTAATCCCAAAGCAAAACAAGGTCTCCTTTGAGAAACACCCTAGTTCTGACAGACTTATCGTATTGTCCTTTCACTCGGTTCTTATGTACTTCGTTTGCTGTAAGCGCATCGCAGCGCTGTTCATCTAAATGTTCTAAATGCAACAAACGTTCTTCCAAAGCTGAAGTGTCTGGTAATAGTTGTACAATTAAATTCAATGAAGGAATCTTGCATTCAACCGGAATGACTGCTTCTATCCCATGCACAAGTTGGAAAGGAGAGAACCCGGGTAGCAGTCTTTACATTGGTTCGGTAGGCCCAAAGAGCAGGATACAACATAATGTGCCAATTAATTCTGCTAGCATTAACGGTCCTTTGTAAGATGGTCTTCAAAGTTTTATTGACTGCTTCAACCTGACCATTCGCCTGCGGGTAAAATGAAGATGAATGGTCCTGTCGAAAACCTAACATAGTTTATAGATCAGTTATCATACTGGTCTAAAAATGACGACCGTGATTAGTCACAATCTCTTTGGGTATACCAAATCTTGCAATGATCTGGTTAAAAATGAAATAAGCGGCCATTTCCCCATCCGCCTTAACAGTAGGCATTGCTTCGGCCCACTTGGTGAAGTAGTCGACAGCAACAATAATATAGTGATGACCTCCAGCCGAAATTGGATTACAAGTCATAAAATCAACCCCCCACTTGGTGAAGGGGCCTACTGTGATGACAGGATGGAGAGGAGTTGGGTGTGCTCGCATCTTCTTGGTGAAAAAATGACATCTCTGGCAACGTTTCACAGCTTCCACACAATCTTTAAAGATCGTGGGCAAAAAATACCCAGCATGCATTATTTTCTAGGTTGTTGACAACCCATAAATATGACCCCCACAAGCTCTACTATGGGCATCATTCAATACTGATTTTGCTTCCTCTAGGGTTAAACAACGACATAAGATGGAATCTACCCCACGTCTGTACAAAGTGTTAGAAATGATGAGGTAATTCTTCGCATGGCTCTTAAGCTTGCGTCGTTCGTCTTTAGAGAAAGTGGTGGGACACCTCAAAGTATGGAGATATACTAGTAAATCCCCATACCATGTGTTAGTGAAAGCTATGAGAAACATATGTTCATCTGAGAATGATGATTCTTCCTCAACGTGTACTATGTCATTGGGAAATTCTGAAATCAGTTCGGTGAACACCAGTGATTTCTTTGACTTAGCGGACTAAAAAACCAAGTCAAATTCTTGCAAGATGACAATCCATTTGTTAAATTTCCCACTGATTATGCGTCGAGTGAGAACATATTGGAAAGGATTGACCTCTGCAACCACTGTGGTGGAATGCAATAATATGTAGTGACGTAGCCTCTAAACCGCATAGATAATAGCTAATGCCAACTTCTCTATGTGAGAATACTTGATCTCAGGAGCTATCAAGGCACGTGATAGATAATAAATGACATGTTCTTGGAACATGCCATCCTCTTGAACCAGTACTATGCCAATTGTGGACACTGATGCGGCCAGATATAAAAGGAAATCCTTCGTATAATCTGGTGGGCTTAACAAGGGGGCTGAAAGTAATGCCTTTTTCAAGGCCTCAAATGATGCTTGAGCAGCCTCATCCCACAAAAAGTAGGTGTCTTGTTTAAGCAGTCTCATGAAACATTTTGTAATCTTAGCATAGTTAATGATAAAGCGTCTCAAGAAGTTGGACATGCCCTGCAAACTATGAAGTTGTCTCATTGTGCGAGGAGGAGGCAGATTTACAATTGCCTCCACATTCAATGGGTCCACCATTATACCATGACTGGATACTATGAAACCCAGTAGTCGTCCAGATTCAACACAGAATACACACTTGTTGGGATTCAATCGAATCTTATAGTATATGCACCTTTCAAACACAAGTCTTAAATGGTCAGGATGCTCCCGTCTCTTGCGAGATCGCGCTTGGAGATCATCTGGGTACGGTTCGACTATGTGCTTGATGTCATGAAAAACAAAATTCATTGCTCACCGGAAAGTAGCTCCAGCATTCTTTAAGCCAAATGACATCTTTCGATAGGAAAAGGTGCCCCATGGACAAATAAAGGCTGTCTTGTGTTGATCTTCAAGTTTGATTTGTATTTGAATATATCCTGAAAACCCATCCATGAAAGAGAACATTTCATGGCCCGCACATGCATCAACGATTTGATCTATGAATGGAGCGGGGTAATTATATTTTGGACAAGCCTTATTGAGGTCCCTGAAGTCAGTACAGACTCTGATGGTACCTTGCTTTTTGTCTACCAGAACAGGATTTGAAACCCATTCCATCATAGCTATCAGATAGATAAACCCAACTTTGAGCAACTTTTCTACTTCCGTCTTGATGGCAGTAGCTTTTCGCGGGTTAACTGGACGGAGCTTCTGTCTCACAAGTTTAGCGTTGGGGTATGTTGTGATGACATGCTCAACAATGGCGGGGTCAATGCCTGGCATCTCCTCATATGACCAAGCAAAAACGTCACGAAATTCTTTAAAGAGATTGGTGTACAAAATGATCTCTTCGAGAGAACAATCTGCTCCAATGAAAATGTTTTCCATGACCCCATGTTTGATGGAAATGTTGACGGAATGGTTCGTGATATATTTTCCATATTCCCTTCGGCATAAATAGCATTCGAAGTAGAAGGAACAGAGGACAAATCAACACTTCCACTAGGTCTCATAGAAAACTCACCTCTCTCTATCCTGTCCAGTTCAGGAAGAAAATAGGACCTGTGGTGCATATGTTCCCAAGGATGGTCCAGGCCTATCATTGCTTCCAGAATTGCGTCATTAGAGGGAAAAACAGTGGCCAGACAATCAAAAGAGTGTACAGAGTTTACTGACCATGCAGGAGCATAGTCCATATATGACTCAGCAGAGAGCAATGGAGTCATGATATGTTATGTTGCAGTTTGTTGTGAGTCCAAGTAGGTTATCTCTGCAACAGATAGAGGCACAACGGGTTCTGATTCAGTAGGGAGAATCCACGGATCTGTCGTTGAACTAACCGTGAATATCTCAGAAGATGAACATTCTTCAGAACCAATAAAATTAATGGGAGAAGGTAGGTCAAAAGTGCCTATTAATGACCCATAGAGACCTGCTCCCAAACTCTCAGTGACTGGACAGGACCGATCAATCAACGAAATAGATGAATCCAATGAAGTCTGGTTGTTCTTCCGAGTAAACGAAAGTTGATCGAATGTGACGATCTTGCCTTCGTGGGGGAACATTATGACTCGGAAGACAGCTGATGGCATTGCCTGCATGGCATATGTCCAGCTCCTGCCCAATAGTAAGTTGTAATCGAGCAGAGCATCCAGAACTTCGACCTCTACTGATACTAGTTTGCCTGCAAGTTCGACATTGAATGATGGTAAGACTCCGTGTGAATGGAAATATATTCCATCGAAGGCAGTAAGTATCTTGTTCGAGGGAGCTAACTCAGGTTTGCCCAAATCTCTCCAACAAGAAATAGACATTACGCAAGTAGATGCGCCCTCATCCACAACAACTCGTCCAATGGTCTTGGGACCATGGATGACCTCAATTTGGAGAGCGACATGATACGAAAACCAGAACTTGATATCTTTCATATCAAAGCGTGCAAGCATGTTGGATGAGTCAGCACTCCCAATCGCTACGAGGAGTGCATTGCGTTGCAATGGGAAACTTTGCAGTACCTCCAAAGTAGAGATGGCACAAGGAGTTTGGGATAAGTCCTCCACAACATTATAGTTGGGAGCAGCCCGCGCATTGGGGTTGTGCACAGTCCGTTTGAAAACACCTTTCGGTATCTTCGGCAGAGTCTCCACTGGTATGTGAAGAGGAGTGGACGATTCAGGAACATCCTTCTACTACGGGTCCGGGGTATAATTCTTGGCTCGAGTTTTCAACAGAGCATCTGAATTAACCATGTTGATAAAAGACTGATCAGCTGAGGTGGCATGAGTGATGCCCCCAGCACTAGAGCTGCTATAAGTTGAACTCTGTCCATGAGGGAAAGGGTCTTTTAAGACAACAGGTTTCTTTTCACGGATCAGCTTCTGGGATTCTTCCATTAGAGGGAATTGATGGGTAAGGTGGTCCTCTTGACACAGTTTGCAAGAGAACTTAGCCTTTTGTTTCTCTTTTTTACCCTCCTCGACATTTTGCATGTTATTGGGCTTTTGTTGGTTTCCTTCCCCTTTCTTTCCCTTTCTTTTGTTGTTGGGCTACCGAGGGCCCTTTTGGTTTGTTTGCACCTGCTGCACAGATTTTGTAGTTAAAGGGGAGGATGCAACAGAAGTTGCTTCTGTAGCAGACTGTTTTACTGACAAGGCGTGAACTTGCTTTGTTAAGGCATCAAACGTTGAAGAATCGACTTAACCCACAATGCCATCGGCATGTGGTCCAGGTTTAGGTTTACCTAAGTCTATATTAGACCTCGGTGCATCAAGAATAATTTCGTACAACAACCCAGACTGAGCGTAAACTAAGTCGAGTTGCTGGGTTCTCAAAATGGCTTCCTCCTCGGAGGACACTCCTAAAGTGGAAACTTCCTTAGAAACATAAGGAAGAAGTGACTTAAGGTACCATTCTAATAAGAATGCTGGGGGGATGTCGGCCTTAATGATCCTCTTTCTCCTTTGCTACTCATGAATGTGATCAGATAGATGAGTGGCCTTGTTCTGCTGAAATGTCGACAAAAGGTCTGTACCGACATCATACCGGACAAGAAGTTGAAAGTGGTTCAAAAATACAATTGCAATATCCCGAAAGGTGCCATAGGCAGCTGCAGGAAGTTCAATGTACCATTTGGTTGCGAGACTAGTTAAGGTTCTTTGAAAGAGCCTCAACCTTACGGAATCATCGTTCAGTGAGTTAGAGGAACACCAGAGATGAAAAGTTGTGATATGGTCACCAGGGTCCTCACCAATCTTGCCTTCAAACTTCGGAATGCCCAAGGGAAACTTTGTGGGAACGGGTGCCCATGCAGGGTCATGAGGCACAGGGTCATTCGTGAGTTTTGAAAGATTTGGCAAGTTTAAAGTTGCCAGAAATGGTAAACGTGGCTGAGCCGATGGCATCTGGTAAACAGGAACCTGGTATTGGAACCACCCATCGCCTGGTTCGTGTACTGTTGGTTGGGGTTTCCCCCAGCCATCGGTTGTGAAATGAAAGGATTGAAATTGTTCCATCTGAAAGTAAGCGGATTATATCCTTGGGAAGCAGTCCATTGTGAATGGGGGTTAACCCCACCGAACTGTGGGTTAATGATATCACCCCCTCCTCTAGCAAACAGAGAGAAGGGGATACTCCCTATAGGTATATTCGACAGATTAACGTTATAACCTGCATAGGGGTTGAAGCCCGACGTGGTAGTAGTGGACAATGCCGTCATTGTACCCATAACAGGCAAGGATGCAGAAGGGATGGATCCGATCACGGATGAAGAAGCAATATATGAGTTACACCTTGGAATGGTTGTGTGGCAGAAGAATGAGTGAAACTCACTGCGGGTATCCCTGATAAAGGGACATTGTTGGGTCCAAAAGTAGGTGTGGAGGCTGAGGCAGATGTCGCGGCTAATGAGCTCGGCATGCCTAAAGTGCCAGCATTGAAACTAAAGGACGAGGTTGAGGCTGAAGCATTCTTCAATGAAATCGATTGAGTAGTGTTTGAGAAAGAAGGATTAAGAATCCTTGCATCCATATAAGTTGTGGGAGTTTGTGGAACTCCCTGATCGTCTCCTGGGTTAACCATGGTATAACTCGGTGCAAAAAGGTAAGCACTATACTCAGGTTGTTGGAATCCAACAGGTACCAGAAGTGGATCGTTGGGTTCTGTAAGAGGAGGGTTAAAAGGAGTATTATAATCTGTAGCAGTTAGATCCTCAACCTCAATAGTATCAAATACTTGTCGATCTGGTGTTTAAAGCTGTGGTTCTCAAAAAACCTCTATGTCACCCGTAAGTTCAAAAGAACCACAGGAATTTGTTCTCCTACGTCGTGGTGGCGGTGGAGGCTCCACTATGAGTGGGGGAAGTTTTTGCAACCTCTGAGACTGACGAAGATGTTGGTCCTCCACAACTATAAAAAAATAAAACTAAGTAAAAACCTAGTGGCGACTACAACTAAGGAGAAAACAACATACCACTAAAAAATTCCTAAGTAGTCAAACCAGGCAAACAATGGGAAATAATATCGAAAGCAAGTCTGGGATGATTAGGGCATAGAACAGACTAACAGAGTATCGACGGTTAGTTACGTGGCATCCTCCGGAGGTCCACTGGGTGCAAGCGTTTGAATCACCAAACCGCCTTCCCGGGATTACTGCCAGAGGGTTACCTTCCACGTTTGTCCAAAGTGAAGTGGGAATAACCGTCCACTCTACCTATGTAGAATCCTAGAGGTCTGATACTAAGGCTACCATTAATATGAAATAACCTGGGGGGACAGTCGTCAGCTTAGTCGAAACGCATGGGCAGGGTAGCAACGCCCAAAGTTCGAAAGGACCCCCGTACGCGAGTCAACTCTGGTTTGTGGTTGAGAGGAAAGTGAGGGGATATCCTCAATAGTTCCAATTTCCCACGGCCTTGTGCTTAGATCTGGTTTAAGTAGAGTTTCCCAGGACTATTTGATATAGATGGGTTTACCTAGAAGATAGTCGTACTATGATTGTTGAGTAATGAAGCCAGTTTCGAGTAGTTTAAGGTGATTTAAGCTCGAAACTCTAGCCTAAGCTAGTTGATGTCGTGTATACCTAAAAAGAAAAATGTTGCTAATAAATTTTATTAATAATTTCTTTTTTAAGGGCTACTTGTTACTCACAAGGGATAGTGCGGTGTGTGGAATGGTTTGTATAGAAAGTAAAGTACTTGTAAAATAACGATTTCAAATTCACAAAACTTTTCTCTTTTAATTTATAATTCTTTCAAAACTTGAAACCTAAGCAAACCTAAATCAAAATATTTTTGTATTTTCTTTTAATGTTTCGAAGAAAACTATGCTACTTCAAAGCAATGCTAGACCTTACTACTAAGCTACTTAAATTTTTTCTTTTTCTTTTTTCTGATAATTGTAAAAGAAAAAGAACTTGTAAAAGTGCAATTAAGACCTAAATATAAAGTGTGAGTAAGACTAACACCTAACTAGCTCGAAACAAACAAATCAAACGATCTGAGGAAGACTTGACTTATCAAGTTTTTACAAAAGAAAAAACTTGAGACTTGGAAACAAAGTGTAAAAGAGACAGGGAGAAGAAATGCTCGTAACAGAAAGGTAGGCCTAATAGGTTGCTCCCAAGCATCAAAACCCTAAGAAAACACTAAGCCAAGTAAAGAAGTAAGTAAGCGAACCAAAAAGTGACCTTACCAAACACACGGACTCGAAAGAAGGCTAACTAGGAGGCTTCGACTCACTTGGACTGAACTGAAAAGACAGTCAGGAAGTATCTAAACCAAGCAACCTTTCGAAAGCAACCCTAAGGACTCAAAATTGAAGGTCAAACCCTAATGGAAAGGATAAGACAAAGAGAAAGCATGCTATTGTTGCCAAAAATAACTAACGATAATGACGTAGGTTTGTATGACTGCAACAAGCAACTAGGGACAAAGTGTACAACTATGTCCAAAAGAGAATAGTGCACAAACTTCAAAAAGGGCTAGAAAGCAGTGAAGACACTTAAACAAGGACTCAAGCAAGCAAAAACAAACTAAAAGACATCGGAGAGGCAAACAAGACTCAGCAGAGACATGGGAGGTATCAGGGGTCAGTGAAGGAAGCAAAGCAACAGGATGGAAAAGAAACCAGAGGCTTGGAAATCAAACCCTAACAGAAAACTGGACACTACAGGAAAATACACTACTGTGCAGTGTAGAAACCAACGTATATCAGGAGAGGTACGCTACTATGCAGTGAAAAGAGGGGCATTTATCAGGTAACAGACACTACTGTAAGTAGGGTGGACCAGCGTACAAGCCTCAGAAGGGCACAAACAGGATTTGCAGACAGTCAACTGAGATGAATCAAGCACAAAGAACAAGTAACAAAGACGTACAAGACCTCTCAGACAATCAAAAAGACTGAAAAATGGGCTGGAAGGAAATCTAACTAGGTCTCCTAGAGAAGAAAAACACATGGTTACTCCCCAGCGGATTCGCCAATCTATTGTTCAGGATTTCTACCTTATAGTGAGGAGATGGACACTTCCAACTGGGTGCGGTTGATAGGTAAATACATTCATTAAATTGCATTACAACTAGTTCTTACAAATGACAGAGATCGGGATATCGAAAGACATACATTTAACCGACGGCTGGTCCTAGCTTTCACTTGATCTCCCGCTTGATGAAACTGCAAAACAAAGGATACCTTCCTCAGTGCATCTTGACTATATATAAATATGATGAAATCAGAAAGTAATCATCAAATATAATTAGATATTAATCCAAATAGACATACAATCTAATAGACATATGATTTGGGACAGGAAGGGTATTTCGACCTTTTTATTGTCAAAGAAACATGAATCAGTAAAATATACCTGACGTGTCGAGATGCTTCTGTAACCGAGTCCTGGGCTCCTGCTCTTCACAATGACTTGGGACTTTCCTCCAGCGTAACAACCCTTAATGCATTCTTTCTAGGTCCCTCTCTCATGGATCCTCCTTGTATTTATGGGACAAGGTAGGTAATTGTAATCGAGAGGTGGTTGGATTGGGAGGTTGGGGAAGTTGCAGAACCAACTTCAACTAATCCCAATTCGTCAATTTAATATATTTTTGATTTCATCTTAAGATGTACGCAGGTTTCATACAATAAGAGTAGCGTATAGAGAGCAACTTTTGTGCTCTACAACAAGCGTTTACAACATTTTGGGAGATGTACACTGGTTGTCCTTGAGCAAAGTAGAGTATTTTTCCAAGGTGTACGCTGGTTTTCTATACATAAAGGGGCGTACATGTGGTAAAATCAGGATGAACTGCAAGATTTTCAGCTGAAGAGTGTACTTCTAGCAACAAGTCATCCAGGTCAATCAAACTCTTCAATCCTTAGTATCCTTTTGTGTGATCAACAGAGCAATATGATCACAGACGGAGTAGTGCAGATTTGACTTATAACAATAACATCTCTGTCATGGACCCCAGCAGGAGTCAAAATAGAAAACAAATATCGCCTAAATACCTGGCAGAGTCGTAGACTCTGCCCAGTAAACTTGACTCATTAACATGATTAGATCCGAACAGGTACACGCTATACAGAACTTGACAGGGCTATAATTCTATTCGAAAAGGTAAAGGACCAACATAGGCCTAACTAGACCTTGACATAATTAACCCTGTCCACTATCCTTGCTTACTTAATCGAAGGGATCATGATCAACTGTCAGTGGTGTATACCCTACTCAACAAAACCGAACTCATTAACAGATTGGATCCGAACAGGTATGTACAAAACCGAACTTGACAGGGCTAGGTGCTATTCAATAACGCCAAACTCGAATTTAAAGGAAAATAGAGCAATGCAGTCTTAAATAGCACTCGAAAACGTTAAATCCATACACTACCCATGTTCACTTAAACGAAAATGCATTTATTGGTTTATAGAAGCAGTACTTAAATGCCCAGAGACTCTATAATGAAAATTACAAATTAATACATCGTACTCTTCTTTCAAATGGAAAGTGGAGAGATACTTACACAACAGGGATACACGCCGTAAGCATAATATGGTCAGTATAATACATGTAATCTATCAAAAATATGAACAGAGATGAGAAATACGGGATTAATGCTCCCATAATGAAAACGCTAATAAAATTTTTAACAATGTAGAAGATATAAAACATTGGCAATCAAACTGATCAGAGATCAGATTTAATTTGATGCATAGGAGAAAAGGGATGAGACCCCAACGCGCCACCTTGTACTTACAGAACATTATTTAACAATGCTGAAGTATAAAAGAATGGAAACCACACAGATTACATGCAGGGATGTTTCGAAAAGAAAGACCACACAACATAAACCGAGTTCAAGAAAATACATACACCACAGGTAAAAATACATGGGGATCCAATGTTTACGCTGTCTCTTCCCCAGTCTGCTATGCAGCTCGCTCCAGAAGTAAGGTGAAATTCCAGTTAATCTCTCTGTAACCTCTCCCTTCCGGTGGCCTTTTCCCCTTTGCAACCTAACTTATTTAATCTATTCTGCGTTAGTGACTCCACCTGTCTCTTGAAAACATTTCCTTCCTTTTGGATGTCTATCAGATAGGTTAGGTGCCCAAGTGTTCTATGCAGGGAAATTAGGTGGGGGTAAATTGGCGCCACGCGCTCCACCCATGAGACATTTCCCTAATATATCTCAAAACAATCCTAACACTCTTTTAATAATGAAAGCGTATTTATTGATCCACTCGACCCACTCGATCCACTCTTTAGGTAGTTACATAGTGAAGTTTGCCATGAATTTCCTTATGACAATATACCTTGATGAACTTAAATGCCATATGCTTATATTTGATAGTATACCTAGGTAATTATGGGTATATTTTTATTCTTATATGAATCTTGTCATATAAGTTTTTCTTCATCCATATAACCTTATATATACCCTATTAGTATTTTTATTTTCTTTATAGTAGATTTCATACTTACCCCTGATATGAAAGAGCAATACAATAGTATATTAAATATTTGTTTAAGTAAGTACTAGGTAAGGGGACATATTACTTTTATCTTCTTTTTCTTATTTTCAAAGGTGACTATACCCTATAGTCCCTACAGCTTATATAGTCTTTAGTTCTTCTTAAAGATAACCATAACATATAGTTCCATTAAGGGTATTTCTAGAAACCTTTATTTTATCATCATTATATATTATATGTGCATAATTTTATTCATGCCTATATATAAATCATTTATAATGTGGCATCTTCACTTTGTTAGGCTTATATATATATATATATATATATATATATATATATATATATATATATCCATGTATAGCATCCTAGGAGTGATGCTATAAAAAGTAATACTTAGAGATTTCCAACCCATTTTCTTGATGTCACTTTACCGAGGTTAGGGTACCACCTTTGTATGACCTGTCTTAGGTCTACTAGGGTTTATTAAGTCATAGTTATTTTTATGATAACTATAAAATAAGCTCTATAACTTATTGGAATATTGCGATGAGTAACCCCTCTCTTCACTCTACGACGATGACATTTATAACTTCTGAGTTCTTTCTGATGGGGCCTTGGCCTTGAGCTCCTCACCAGAAAAGAATTACAAATTATTTTACATTTCTAAAAAAAATAAGAACATGAAAAAGATGGATGTTACATCCTCCTCCCCTTAAGAATAACACCGTCCTCGGTGTTCATACTTCTTAGCAATTCGTCCACTCTTCAGGATTCATCATTCTTTAATTCACTTGTCGTCTCTCCTTTTGGGTATTCTTCATCATATTCGAACTCTCTCGATTTTCATACGTCTTTATGGTTCATACTTCTTTCACAACCTGCACATTTGTACAGATCATACCAGATCTTCCAACATTTTTCAGCATACATAAGTATACAAAATTTCAAACAGTAAATGTTTAACATTTATCATTCATCCTCATCCTTGAGGAAATATTTGCTTACTCTAGCATTCATAACATTCTCACAATAAAACATCCAATAGTTTAGTTACAAGACAGTTATTAATATCATAAAACAAATTGTTCAACAACACTTTGTTGGTCATCAAACTTGCAGTTAGAATACTTTATGCAAACTCAACAACACAAGACAATCTCTTTGTACTTCAACAATCATGGAGACTTGCATACAAAACACTCTTTTGTACTTCAGCAATCATGGAGACTTGCATAAAAAACACTCTTTTGTACTTCAACAATCATGGAGACTTGCATACAAACCACTCTTTTGTACTTCAACAATCATGGAGACTTGCATACAAAGCACGCTTTTCATGTACTTCAGAAATCATGGAGACTTTCATACAAAAAACGCTCTCTGCAACTCAACAAAATAATTTGACAGTCTTACTCTGCAACCCATTAGTTAGCATTCCCCTCATCGAATCTCTTGTGTGCTCAACATAGTAGTTTCCAGCAAATCACAAGGAAAACCTATGAGCCTCCTACTCAATTCGATGGATATGTCTGCTTAGGTCTTTGGGTCAGTTTTTCATTCAACGAGCCACCTGCTCTGTTCCACTTCCTTGGGGAACATGACCACATTTTTAGGGAAGTTTCCTCCTGCAATGACTAGTAAGTGAGTGCAGATGCAACCTTTCTGCTGGAGTCCAAGAAATATTCTTTTCCCCTCAAACCTTCTCGTTTGAGTCTAGAAAATATTCTTTTCCCCTCAACCTTCTCGTTTGAGTCCAGGAAATTTTCTTAGTAACAATCATTTATTATCTCTTGCACGCCACATGCAACACAATAGAAACAAAATATTAACAAATATGTTCACTTATTTACTTATCACATTCTATGCATTTGATTATCATACATCGTTAATCATAAGTCTTATGACCAATTGTGATTCATAAAATCCTGTAATCCAAATAAAATGTAAAGTAAATCATTAATTACTCTTGAGCGATTTAGCTCAACTTATCTATATAAGTGGTTTTATAATCATCGTCCCACTTCAATCATGACATTGGTCGTAATCAAGATCATTTCCTGAAATGTTAGTATAAAATAAAAATCTCTTTGGTTCAATTGCTCAATAATTGAACACATTAGTCCCATAGCATTACACGCATGCTCATTCAATTAACTTGTGCATCCTCTTCAATTCATCCCAATGTATGAATGTAAACCCTTCAATATCCTTAATGTGAGTCTGAGGTCAAATTTGCTTACAAACAAACATGCCAATATCAAAATTTAAGCAGTTAGTTGCATATAGATTCATTTCCATCTAAGACTCATTATCTAAAGATTATTTTCTCTATAATCTTTCCATACTCTTTTAAAAGATACCATGATTTAATTCAATCATAACAAGATTTAGGATTCTTCTTTTCCTATAATCAAACTCCTACTATTTACAAGATCATTTAACTTGATACACATCAATCTTTGTTAGAGGATATATCAAACCCTACCAGGGGTCTATCTAAGAAGAAATAATTATAATCATGATGCATTAAAAAATAAGATCATTTAAACTCCTAGGAATACTGCTTGCAATTCCATACAATAGTACACCTTTAAGCTTATCCTTAAATTTCTAATAATGATAAGAAGATCTATAATGAGATACAATTTATGTTAAGTAATGAAATCTTAACATTTAACACAATGACGATTTTTATAACAAAATTAATATTCAAACACATCAGTCATCTTGCCACATTCATTCACATCTTTAACCATAACTTGTAACCTAATATGTCAAATTTACCCTAGCTATCAATACTCAAGAGTGATAATTACTTAGGCTACAGACTCCATACTATTGGATCCATGGAAGACAACATATATTTTTGCAATAAGCATACTATCAAAACCTAAGTACAAAGATGTACATTCTATCATTGATACTTGAGGACCAACTCTCTATTTCAAAGAATGCACCTATTAATACGTAGCTATAACAAATAGTTTAACAAATCATCTTCTATAATATATACGAAGGCAATATTTTCCAATATAGTATTGCACGAAACTGTCAAAAGAATATACAACAGCTATGCAATCCCAAATAAAATATAGCTATGATAATTGAATACTTTCAAGTGATTCTAATAAGCTTACTTCTTTGGAGTAAACTGATAATACTACGCTCTAATCTAATGAAGCTCATAGGTAGTGTAGATAGTAATTCTTATAACAACAACTATAAAGAGGATCTTCTTGATATTACTATGAAATTTTAAAATTTCGTATTAGGTTAAGTTGGATGTCCAAAACACTACTCATAATCCTTTGTTTGGTCAATGTAATAACATGTTTCGCCAAAGTTTTCCATGTCTTTATCTATTTCTTAGAATTAGGACTTTACAACATGACATAAAATTATGAATCAATCAACTCAATCATAAAAGATTATGATGCTTCTATTCTTTTTAACAAAGTTAATCAATCATGTTACAAAAATCATTATATTTCACGTCAATCTCAGAAAAGACATAAAAACAACATCTATATCGATTCATCCTTCATATGAAATAATTTACATCCTAGTGCAACTTTCAAAAACCTTTTATGTATTTTTTCTGTGCATCTTACCCAAACTAACCGACTTTTTAACAATTGTACATAGATCAATTAGTTTGATCTTTATGACTATGTCCTAGAATGTGCTTTTCATGTTAACATTGATTGTGCCATTTTTGTGTAACAAATCTAATTACTTCGATAAATAATGACTCATTATTTTAGGCAAGAAATCATTATAGCACTGATTACAGTATTATGTATGCTTTCCCTATTATAGATTTCAAATGGAAATATATCACCCATACACTTGTATCATAACATCAACTAAATATGATTAATTCCTTCTTGATGTAAATATCATAACCCTTTGCACAAATACGGAAATCATTTCAACAAGTTACTACTTTTCATAACAATACCATACAATAATGTGAGTATCTATATTTTGCATATAGCAAAGAAAAACTCACAATAAAGGAAAACATACACGATTCAAAATTTTGTAAGAAAAACAATGATGGAACTCAAAGAGAACACTCAAGTACCTTTAATTATCACGAAATTTATCCATTCATATTCATAATCCTAGTACGTTTGAACACTCAAGTACTAAGGATAAAATAACAGTTCATTATTGTTTCAAAGATGGGGTGGCCATCAATAACAATGATAGCATTGCACTTAAAAGAGGATATGTGATGAAATGCAAAGAGAAAGCATGAAAAAGACAAAAGGTGAGGAGGTACATGAGAAGGGTATTCTATCATAGGTTGTCTCGTGCCCTTCTTTCTCCTTGAAAGATTCAAGTGCCCCCAATCTTATTTTTTGGTAAGGATAACTAATTCATACACAAGACTCTATGATTGATTGTATTGGAATTGGGATGATCGCCATTTCGGATCTAATCAGGTTGAATATGCAAACAATCGATTCCCTCCTTCAAAATACAACTTGGAAAAACAAGGAATTGGATCAAAATCTTTGCTTTTGGGAGATTCGAGAGAATCAATCAATGCTATTCTGGGAAGATTCCTAGCAGGAACTTCCATATTTGGTGGATCAACTAGAATGGTAGGCCCTCATCCCTTTAGTTTATGCCCAAAACATAATTACATTCAACACTTACTAGAATAACAACAATAAGGAGGAGAAATGGCGTGTCTAAGCTTCTTTAGTTGCCATGCCACCCTCCCCAAATGATCAACACTTGGAAGCTTTATGGAATGAGTTGCAACCCAGGAAAATATGCAAACAACAAGGTCTAGAAAAACTTCAATGGGGTAATAAGGGGATATACTGCTTATCAATACAAGAGGCCTATAACATTCTTATCAACCCAATAAGTAAAAAAGGGGATCCCATCTGGAATCGGGTTTGGAAACTAAACCTATGGCAAAAAATATCTACCTTTTTATTGTTGGTTTTCTGAGGCAGTGCTCTTACCTGAAATTAGTTCACTGAAAGAGGTTTTGAAGGTCCATTCAAGTGCAAACTCTAATGTTGAAACTCTGGAACATATTTTGAATCAATGTATTCTTGTGACATCACTTTGGGATGAGGGAGCGATTACCTTTAGATAAGATGACCAAGACACAACTAGTATACATAACACAATTGAGCATTGGTGCCAATCTGCATTCCATAACCCTCTCTTCAATTGCATTTGACAGTTATTTCCAGATTTTCTTACTTGGGAAATCTAGAAAGAATGCAATCAATGAATATTTCAGGGAAAAGAACAGACTATGGTTCAAATATGGAATAGATTCAAGAAATATATTAAGAAAACTATTCTCTCCAAGTCTTGGGCTGAGGAAGATTGGAAATTTCAAGGAACAGAGAAAAACATTATGTATGCTTGGGGGGTAAGGTTTGATCCATCAATCCCTCATCCGATTGGAAGACCACTTGGGGTTAAAGTCCCTCTTCTTGGAAACTTCCCCCTTCAGGATTCCTTAAATTAAATTTTGACGGGGCTTACAAAGGTAATCTAGGGCTTGCAGGATTTGGAGGAGTCTTCAGGGAAAACCAAGGGTTAATTCTCTAGCTTTATGCATGATTGTAGGGAAATGAAAGCAATAATGTCGTGGAATTGCAGGCTCTGTCTCATGGAATCCAGATCACTCACCAACAAGGATTTTCAAGATTAATAGCAAAGGGATAGTCCAAACTAATCCTTCATATGCTCTCTAAACTATTAAACACTTCCCGAATCAACTAGGTGTTTATCAACTATAGGTTGGAAGGATGCTTGAAAGGCCTATTAGAAATTCTCTCTCTCTCTCGAGATCTACTTATCATTCTTTCACATGTTAGGATAATGAATGATAAGGTGGTAGATTGAATGGAAAATGAAGGAGTTCGTAGGAGGGTGTAGATGCTGGATGGTAATTTAGTAGAGATAGCCTCCACCTCCCTAGTGACGGACTTCCTCAACCCGGACAAATGAGATACGATATAGAATTCCCCAAAAGAACCAGACATCTCAGATGGGGTGGCATGGATGAAACATGGTGGTAGGGATGCAACATGGTGGTAGGCATGCCATCCAATTGGCACCCCCGTAACCATGTGATACATAGAAGGGCATACACCTCCCCACTGTGGGAAATAATGATCAAGCATGGGAGACGATAAACATGGGAGGACAATTGGATGGACATGTTTTGGTTGGAACACTAGGAAGTGGTAGAACCCAACCGTATTAACCTTATGATGATAGCTATGGTGGATTATGATGGATGTGGATGTCTACAACACTCACTCTAGTTGGTGAATAATACCATTGTTGAAATTTGGTTGAGCTTTGATATTTAATTTTTTTAGATGTAGAGGATTGAATCAATGAGACAATTCATGATACAAACCATTACACCAAAACCCCGAGGTGTTAGTGAAGGCCGTCCAATCCATGAAATTCATTCAACCATAACACAAGATATACCCTGGGGAAAATCCTCAAAATTATGAGAACAAAAACCCCAACAATTCTTCTTAGTATAATATAATGGATAACATAGAATGATTTCTTTTACAACATAGAAGATTATTTTCAAAAGATAAGAGATCACCAAAACACTCTTGGTGAAGATACATAAGCAATAGAGAAGAGAGATCAATCAAATGTGCGCCCAACACAACAACAACAAGCATGAACAATACCATGCACAAAGAGAAGCACATTGCCTTCAATGGAGAAGAGAATCCGCTTCACATTGGATTCATCAATCCCGTATAACATATTTATAATTCATCTCTTCTATTTTTGACTTCTAACTTCAGGATGAACTCACCCTCAAACTGGATGTATTAATATTGCATGCAGAGGTGCCCCCCACTTCTCTTGCAGTGCTTTATCTCACTGAGCTGTCACTTAGGATGAACTTGCCTCTTAAATGAAATCTTTCCCACTTAGTTAGGTGGCTAACTTAAGTGTCGACATGCAAGTGTCATCTTTTAGTTTAACATACGTGTCATCATGCAATAACACTTAGTCAGCTAGATCTTCTTTGTTCTCACTTAGTTAACTCTCTTTAACTGAAGTGTCGTCTTTTAGTTTAACTAAAGTGAAAACACTTTAGTTAACTAGTTTTTCTTATAATTTAACACCTAGTTAACTGAAATCATGTTGATTGATTTACTTGAAGTGACCATTGTGAGTTCTTTAGTTAATTGAGACATATATTTAACTGATGCGTTAACTAAAGCATTAGTACTTAACTAAAGCTTTATAACTGAAGCTTTAACAATTTGAGTTCTCTTTAATTAGCTGAAGTGTTTGCATGGGCAATTTCGAATTCTCTTGATCTATATGATTTATCTTTTACTGCATGGTCAATATGTGCTAACTTTAATTATCCATCACATTACATTATACTAAGAAGAATTATCGGATGTTATGATCATATTATATTATTCCGGACCAAATGATCATATGCTAAAGTAATTCACTTTAGAGGTGATCAATCTCTAAAGGAGACTTAATAGCAATTTGTTGATCATGGTTAATAATACATCACACAACATTAAATTATTTTAACAAGTAAAGCATGACCTTTATACGGAAGGCCCACCTCTATACGGGAGGTCCATATCATGGATACATTTATATGAAAGTTTCACATGATAATCATGACTTGACACACAAGTCCGAAGCCTTATCCAACAAGACTTTGCAACATCATTACTTTGATCAATTACCTCTATACGAGAGGAATAACCTTTACATGGAAGGCAATCAAAGTACTCACCTTTATACGGGAAAATAAATCTTGGCTACACAAGATTGGTTTCGAGAATGTCTCTTGATGTTGTATATTTAACACTCCCTCTCAGTGAGGGAGGCATTCTCTGCCATACCAAGCTTTTCTCGAAAGTACCTAAACTTTGTCACTAATAGAGGCTTTGTTAACACATCTGCAATCTGCTCATCAGTAGTAATGTATTGAAGTTTCACTGTACATTTCTGGACCATGTCTCGGATGAAGTGATACTTCATTTCAATGTACTTCGACTTGTCATGAAACACTAGGTTTTCATAAAGTTTGATGCAACTCTGATTGTCACACCTAATAACTGTAGGCTCAATCTTTTCACCGAACAACCCTGCAAGTAGCTTTCTGAGCCACATTACTTCTCGACAGGAAACAATAGTATGTATTCTGCTTCGGTAATGCTCTAGGCTACGAAGCCCTGATTCCTGCTGGACCAAGATATCATAGCTGATCCTAGCATATAACAATAGTTAGATGTACTCTTATGGTCCACAGTGCATCCACTCCAGTCTGAGTTTGTATAACCAAGTAACATGACTCCTCCACTGGAGGCATATTTGAGTCCATATGAAATTGTACCTCGAAGGTACCTAAGCACATGCTTAGCAGTTGTCTAGTGTCAGTGTCTCGGATCAGACATAAATTGACTTAGAATGCTCACAACATAACATATAGAAGGCCTTGAATGTATCAAGTACATTAGCGAGCCTATAAGTTGTCTATACAAAGTGAGATCTGCTGGATCTAATCCAGAGCCTGACTCATGGAGTTTCCTAAAATTGGAAACCATCGGTGTAGTCATAGATTTGCAATCTATCATGCCAAACCTACGCAATATATCCACAATGTACCTCCCTTGAGATAGAAAAATTTCATCTTTTCTTTGCCAGATCTCAAGGCTAAGAAAATAGTGCATTAGACCTAAGCCTTTCATCTCGAACTCTGATGTGAGCTCCCTCTTGCACCAAGCAATCGGATATTTCTCTCCAGTGAGAAACAAATCATCAACATACAAAACCAATATCAACAGCTGGTTTTGCACTAATTTGAAGTACACATTTGGAATAGCTTCACTCTTACTGAAACCCAGTTTCCGAAGATAGCTATCAGTTATGGAGTACCAATCCTTAGGGGCTTGCTTAAGCCCATATAGAGATTTCTTTAGCTTACAAACATGGGACTCCTTCCCATGCACCACAAATCCTTCAAGCTGCTGAATATAAACCTCTTCCTCAACCTCACCATTGAGGAAGGTTGTCTTCACATCCATCTGGGGAAGTTTCCATCCTGTAATAGACACAAGTGCAATCATTGCTCGGATTGTGGTGTACCTTTCCACATGGAAAAATGTCTCATCATAATTAATTCCTTCTTTATGAGAGAAAACTCTGGAAACGAATATGAATTTATACTTCTCAATGCTACCATCCGCAACATGCTTTATTTTGTAAAGTCATCTGGAAGTCACAATGGAATTCCCATCAGGTTTGGGAACAACCTCCCAAACATAATTCTTCGTTACAGAGTTGTACTCTTATGTCATTTCATATTTCCAAACTCGCTTCTTTGCATCTTCTTCATATGAGTATGGTTTTGAATCACTGATGTGACTTATCAGTGCAACATACCTTGAATATTTGTTAGGTTGCTTGCGCTCTCTGGATGACCCTGTTGGTGCTCCATGTTTCTCTGCATTTTGTAAGATGTCTCAACACCAAGCAGGTCTTCTTTTAGTGGGAGGTTCATCGGGTGACCTCTCAACCATTTCCATTGGTTCTTCAGGAGCTAGTGAATCTGAGGCATCTTCTAGGTTCTCCCTCTAAAACTCTAAAGGGGGAGAATTAGACTCGGGACCCTCCATCTATGAATCACATTGAATCTCTTTCGATCTTTTGAAAGAAACTTCCTCATGCAAGGTAACATCTCGGCTGACTTCAATGTGTCTCTCACCATGTACATATATTCGGTATGCTTTGGATGACTTGCTATAACCCACAAAGGTACCCTTCTTTCCAGAAGGCTCCATCTTTGTTCTCTTTTCTTTCGGTACATGAATGTATACTGGGATCCCGAAGATCCTCAAGTGTGATATGTATGGCTTCTCACCAGTAAACACTTATTATGGTATATTCTCATCTAGAATGGCATGCGAGCTTCTATTATGGATGCACATAGTTGTACAGGTGGCTTCTGCCCATAATGAGGTAGACATATCTTGATAATGCATCATGGCTTTTGCAGCCTCACATATAGTTCTATTCTTCCTTTCGGCAACCCCATTTTGCTGAGGGTTGTAAAGTACTTTTAATTGTCTACATATTCCTGCATCACTACATAGCTCATTAAATGCACGTGAATCAAATTCACCTCCATTATCAGACCTTAATGCATGGATGTGCTTTTCTTTCTGATTTTCAACTAGGGCTTTAAACTCTTTAAATTTGCTAACAGTTTCACTTTTAGTCTTCATGAAATAAATCCATGACTTCCTAGAAAAATCATCTGTGAACAATACATAATATAACAAGCCACTTGGGGAGGGGGATGACATGGGACCACACATATCATAATGTATTAAATCTAAAATCCCTTTAGATTTAGTAGAAATTCTAGAATTTTTTTTCTTAACATACTTCCCAAGTGCACAACCCCGACATACACTATCATGCTCAAAATAAAATACGGACATACCTTTTACCATATTTTGAAGTCCTGGTAGCGCTTTGTAGTGTAGGTTTCCAAGACTTTGGTGCCATATCTCGAATGGACTGACAGTGCGATGAATCATAACTTGAATGTACTTCCTGGGTACCTTGTAGAGTCCTCCCTCTCGAACTCCCATCACAACAACATATTCTGGGCTTTTTTTCTCTGGCCATAAAAGTGCTTTGCTATCCATGAAGATAACTCGGAAGCCTTTGTCTTCAAGAATCGAAACTGAGAGGAGGCTCATCTTCAAGCCTGGAACATATAGAATTTCAACCACATGTAGAATATCACCAGTGCTCAGCTGGAATGAGGTGGATCCAAATCCTTGGATCGAATAAGTTGAGTTGTCCCCCAACTCTACCATGCATGTGAATTCTTTCTCCTTTAGATCAGTGATGGCACTCTTGTAACCAGTCATATGTTTGCATGCGCTACTAGCAATCAACCATGTGTCTGCATTTGTGATGACGGATGCTGAAAGGGATGAGACAAGATAATACTCCCTTCTTGTCTCCTTTATTCGGATGCATTATTTTGAGTGATTTCATCTTCTATGGCGGTAGAAACATGAAAATTTCCTTTCTGCGTTGCTCTACAATCTATTGAGAAGTGGCCTTTCTTGTTGCAATTGAAGCATCTAGCTTTTGACTTGTCAAAGCCTTTGTTGAACTCCTTCTTTGAATGAGACACCTTTTGAAAGAAGGGTTTCTTTCCTTTCTTCATTCTTGCTTTGAGGGCAAGATTGTCTTCTTTGATGCACACTGACTTGCTCTGGATTCACCCCTCCTCTTGGAGGTAGGCATGCCACAACCTTTCAAAGTTAGGTTGTACCTCTCGGCCATTTACTGCAGCCAAGAATGTCTCCCATGAGGATGGGAGACCATCAATAATGGTTTGGATAAGATCAAAGTTAGGTTGTACCTCTCGGCCATTTACTGCAGCCAAGAATGTCTCCCATGAGGATGGGAGACCATCAATAACGGTTTGGAGAAGATCATCTTCATCCACCAATATTACAATACTAGCAATCTTATCTCTTACCTGAGAGATCTTGGAGAAGAAAGAGGCCATTGTCTCATCCATCTCCATATTTAAGTTTCAAAGCTCATTCTTCAATTCCTTCTTTTGACTCGGGGCCTTCTCATAGAGATTAGTCAATGTATTATAACATTCTTTCATGGTCTTCAGTGGTGTGATCACGAGCATCAAGTTAACTTTTACTGAATAAAAAATGATCCGTTTGGCCTTATCTTGATTCTTCTTGAAGTTGATGTGCCTTGCATTAGATGTGGGCTCCTCCATCACAGTGAATACGTAGCCATCCAAGTCATGTTCCTCTAGGATGTTGAGAATCCTAGCCTTCCAAGTGTTGAAGTTTGAGGTGCCCTCAAGACGGTCTTCCAATCGTACAGAGACTGATTCCATAGTCTTCAAATCTTGTTCTCAACTTCTTAGGATCAACATAGTCTCTAGCTGGCATGCAAAACTGAGCTCCTTCACAACCTGAGCTCTGATACCATGTTGAAATTTGGTTGAGATTTGATCTTTAATTCTTTTATATGTAGAGACTTGAAGCAATGAGACAATTCAATCCATGAAATTCATACAACTATAACACAAGATATACCCTGGGGAAAATCCTCAAAATTATGAGAACAAAAACCCCAACAATTCTTCTCAATATAATATAATGGATAGCAAAGAATGCTTTCTTTTACAACATAGCAAATTACTTTCGAAAGATAAGAAATCACCAAACACTCTTGGTGAAGATACAAAAACAATAGAGAAGAGAGATCAATCGGGTGTGTGCCTAGCACAACAATAACACGCATGAACAATACCTTGCATAAAGAGAAGCGCCTTGCCTTCAATGGAGAAGAGAATTCGCTTCACATTGGATTCATCAATCCTGTATAACATATTTATACATTATTCTGTTCTATTTTTAACTTCTAACTTCAGGATGAACTCACCCTCAAACTAGATGTATTAATCTTGCATGCATAGGTGCGCCCCACTTCTCATGCAGTGCTTTATCTCACTGAGCTGTCACTTAGGATGAACTCGCCTCTTAACTAAAAGATTTCTCACTTAGTTAGGTGGCTAACTTAAGTCTCAACATGCAAGTGTCACAACTCATGTGTCATCTTTTAGTTTAACATAAGTGTCGTCATGCAATAACACTTAGTTAACTAGATCTTCTTTGTTGTCACTTAGTTAACTCTCTTTAAATGAAGTGTCGTCTTTTAGTTTAACTAAAGTGAAAACACTTTAGTTAACTAGTCCTTCTTATTTAACACTTAGTTAACTGAAATCATGCTAATTGATTTACTTTAAGTGACCACTGTGAGTTCTTTAGTTAACTGAGGCATATCTTTAACTGATGTTTTAACTGAAGCATTGATACTTAACTGAAGCTTTAACAATTCGAGTTCTCTTTAATTAGCTGAAGTGTTTGCATGGGAAATTTTGGATTCTCTTGATCTCTATGCTTTATATTTTATTTCTTTATCTTTTACTGCATGGTCAATATGTGCTAACTTTAATTATCCATCACATTACATTATACAAAGAATTATCAGATCCTGTGATCATATTATATTATTCCGGACCAAATAATCATATGCTAAAGTAATTCACTTTAGAGGTGATCAATCTCTAAAGGAGACTTGATAGCAATCCAATGATCATGGTTAATAATACATCACACAACATTAAATGCTTTTAACAAGTAAAGCATGACCTTTATATGGAAGGTCCACCTCTATGCGATAGGTCCATGTCATGGATACCTTTATATGGAAGGTTCACATGATAACCATGACTTGACACACAAGTTCGAAGCCTTTTCCAACAAGACTTTACAACATCATTACTTTGGTTAATTACCTCTATACGGGAGGAATAACCTTTACATGGAAGGCAATTGAAGTGCTCACCTCTATACGGGAGGATCAATCTTGGCTATACAAGGTTGGTTTGGAGAATGTCTCTTGATGTTGTATATTTAACAAACATGGGAATACATTCTTGTGGGGAAAACCCAACACAAGCACTCCTTAATTATTTGGCTAACACTACTATTCCTTCGTTTAGTCTGCTAGGACTGAACTCTAGCTTGGTTTATTTTTCTACCCCAACTTTGTATGATAGAAAGGATTTGGCTAAGTCAAGGTTAGCACCGCCATCAGTGGAAGTGCCTCAATATTCTCTTAGGGAAACTCTCCATCAACTCATCCCCACCACAACCATGGTTGAACACAGTGTGGCCAAGTGGGTTGTCTTTATACCTGGTCAAGTTGTCTTAGTGGTGGTTAACATGGTTTTTTGTTGCATTAGATCCTAGGTTAAATACCCATCTCAATAGAGGCACGAGTGGAAGGATAAATACTCTGGCTATGGATGGTTGAGGTATAGGCTGTTGAACCCGAAATGCGGAAGGTGGCTCCTCAAACTTGAGTTCAACAAGAAGTGGGGTAGGTGTGCAACACTTATATGAAGTAGGTCCCTAGTTAAGTTCAAAGCCACCTTTCCCGAGTTGAAATTTGGGTGAAGATTGAGAGAGAGGGGATCACTGAGGATCAAATTTCCAAAGTAATGAAACCCCAATCCAAAGACTTAGGACCAAATATTACACTTAACCCTTTACTAGCTCATCAAATCTCGGTTAGGAAAATATCTGCTTGAAAGTCAAGAGGAAAGGAACGAAATGTTGCTTCAAATGGATGAAATCTAATCCCAGGTCAAGCTAGTTACAAAAAGACAAAATCAGATCTACAAGGCAATGACTAGGATGGATCTAGCTACATGTGGTTCCCCCTCAGCCCCTGCTTTAGGCCCAAAACCAATCCCAGAGTCTTCTCATGGTCAGGAGGTGCCATGCATCTCTATTTTTTATAATGACAACACAAATTAGCTTCTTCTATTTGGATTTTACTTGTATGCTGTCTAACTATCTAATTTATAGTCCAGGCTTAATAAACAATCATAATCATAAGGATAGCTTTGTTATAGTGATTTCAATACTTTCTTTTTTGGTCTAAAACAATCTAAGGCATTCAAAACTCCTGATGATCATCCATCTCTTTATCTTTGATCTAGACTCCCCTAAGCAGACTCTTATTAATGCTATTGTACTTATTTGTTTGAAATAATACAATTGAAAGAGCTTAAAAGAACAAAAAAATACTTCAAAAATCTAATGTTTTTTCATAATATAATAAACAATTTCTAAAAATTAAGAAATGTCCATATAACTCTATATATATTTTTGTATGAGAGAATACAATTATAATTTTATTCAAATAAATGATTAATGTCCCATGAAATATTTTGAAAATAAAACCACCTTCAAAATACTAATCATACCATAACAATATCCTATTTAGTAAATATAGAGTATACACCATTAAATAAATCAATTTACTTTAAATTGCATATAAGTTCTTCATGTTAAATGTATTTTAACATTTTACATTTATAGTATAGATTAAACAAAATTCAAATTGAAAATAGTAAGAGATGAAACACTCATAAAATGTATGCATTTTTTATAAATAAAACTTAGACATTTCTATATGAGTAATATTAGTATAAAAGATTTTAAGTTTTCCACAACATCTTTTTAAAAGCTCTATTGTATCAATTTTAAGTTTTCCATCACATGTTTTTGATATCATATTGATAATGCTTAAAAAATTTCTATTGTATCAATTAGCGTTTTAACCATTATACAATTGACTTATAAAATACATAACTACATATTGGTAGTGGTATAGAAATATGTGGTATGCATACACAACTTGTCTACTAAGTGGTAGCTTATTTATTAATAGTGGCGTAACTTGGTACAATATAATTTGATACATTTGGCATCTCAATGTATGGAAATTGGAAATTTGAACAAGTGAACATATAAACTTTACTTTATCTTTCTCAATGAGATAGATTTAAGTTTTTATGACTCTATCTAGCTCCGCATCAAGTTGGAAATTTGAACAAGTGAACATATAAACTTTACTTTATCTTTCTCAATGAGATAGATTTAAGTTTTTATGACTCTATCTATCTCCGCATCAAGTTGTGCATATGGTATACTTTCAAGTGAGTCATTCTCATTCACATTGTTTGGTATAGCCCTTTCTTTTTTAGTACTGCAAAGATGAAAAGCAAATATTAAACATTAAAAGTATACAACCTATTTTCCTTTTAATAACATAATGTTATCACCAATATGTAAAAAAGTAAACATATTTTCTTTGTAAGTTTTATGGTAGAGTATCACAAATAATTGGCAAAATATATATATGAAAATAGAGTTTGAGCAATTACTCTAAAGAATAGATGATAAGGCCCACAGCCACAACTCCATAAGCAACATAATACAACCAATCAACCTACATCCATAAAGTATGTGATATTGAATGAATTATTTTTAACCCTTCACATATAAATGCACAATATGCTTATTAATAAAAATTCCAAAGTGGAGTTATCTCACACTATATAAATGGGCATACTTATACCAAAAAGTATAATTTATATGCATTTGATTAATATAATTTATTTTGACATTAATTTTACTCACCGCTTGATGATAAAAGAATATGCGGATAAGTATTGCCCACATACCAGAAGTCAAAAGTGAAAGGTTAAAATGAGTTGCTCCACTCATCTGCAGAGAATAAATCAAGGAAAAATGGAACACTCGTCATGATAACTATTTGTTTTAATGGCAATAAATAGAAAATATAATAGAATTATTACATAAAGGGATTTTTTTTCTCATATAATTAGTCTAATATTTAAATATATTCTTAAAAAATCATTTTAGATTTATCATATTGAAATACTAGCATTGAAATCCTAAGGGAAGGGAATGCATAGGACAAGAAATCAAGCTAGAATGAAACAACTCATATATATAGAGAACTTGAAGGCTCAAGAAGAGATGTCAAATGTTAAATACAATCTTTCAAGCAAGTTTGAAGAAATTCTTTGGATTTTAGATAAATGTTTCTTATCTTTAGAGTTAGAATTTATGCTTTTAATAGTACATAAATAAGATATATGGTCTTCAAAGAGCTGCACAATGTTCCTTAGCACAACATCCTACATAACAAAAAACGATAAATTTGAGGAAACAATGCACATGGCGAAATATGAAGAAGGACATGACAAAATATGTTGCATGATACCTTGAATTCCATAAAGTAAATATAGACCATCCAAATCTTGTCAATCTATGATTGTGACTAACCATTCCTAAGTAGAATTGGCAGGAGATTTCAATTGACTTCATCACATGCTTACTTAATATTATGAGATATTTTGAAGAGGAATGATTCTATCATGGTGGTCATAGAAAGGCTACACATTTCATACATGTGAAAAATACTCACAAGGCTGTGTACATAGATAATATTTTGTATAGGAGATATTGCAGTTATAGAAAGCATCAAAGAAGATTGTATGGGATTGAGATACAATGTTCACTTTCTAATATTGGAACATCATGTTACATGCCATGGGCGCTAAGTTGAAATTCAACATAATGTATCATCCATAGTGGAATCAAGAGACAAAAAGAGTGAATCAAGTATCAGAGACATGTTGTAAATGCATGTATAATGCATGGTATGACCCTAATGGGGGTATACACGGGTCAAATGTATACGTAAATAATGGGTCACAATAGTAGTGGGCCTAAATGACAATGAGTATGAACTAGTATGTCAATAGAGTAAATATTGCACACGATGAGTTATGATTACTGGACTAGGATGAATTTGGGTTATTTGGAGATCTACTGCTAATATCTAAGTTATTGTTTAATTCGCCATCATAATAATTTTGGTAGATGTGCTCCATGTCAATATTTTGTGGTGATTCTGTAGATTTATAATGCTTTATTGTGTATTATGCTCATTACAAGTGACAATAATGTGGAAAATGTATGGTTAAGCACCTTCAAAGACTACACCTAATTTTTTAGCAATAACTTTGGAAGGGAGCTCCAAATTGAGTAAGATTTGAATTATTTAAAAAGAATATATCCTACAATATTTCTAGTTAAAATATATCAAAGGCATCGGAATCTTAGAGATACAATTCATACAAGTTAGGGTTTCTACCTAATCTTGAAACCTTCCTAAAAATAATATGGTTCACAAAATGCACCTATTTCAAGAGTCCTAAGTCCAATTGAAGTGATATAAATAGAATATGATAGAAGACATCAAGTGGTGTTAAAGGACCAAAATTTGGATTGATTAGGGTGATGTTGATGGAGATATTGTTGATACACTTTACCAATGTGTGAATCGATATTACACACTTGTTTGGATCTATCTTGTGCAAAAATTCTACATCGTTTTCTTGCTCTTTTCAGTTCATAAGTTCTTTCTCGTGCATTTGTGTAGATGCCTCTAGTTCCTCCTCATTGTTATTTTCCAAAGTGAACAATTTTGTGTCTTCATATTTATGCACTCTTGACCATTTTCTATTACAACCAGTCCTTTTTATCTTTTTTCATGTATGGTATTCTAAGATATCCGAACAAATTTTCCTATGAGACACAAATTGATCTCTACCACCTTCATATGTTCCAGTGGTAGACATTCATGTATCCCTATTCTTGACTTGAATATGTTAGGAATCATTTTTAAGCCCTATATATTGTGACATTACATTTCTATTATTATATTAGTATCATCTTTATTGGTTGGCTAGGACCTTAATTCTAATTGTACCCTTTGTATCCTATATATATATACCAAGGAGACCTAATTTTAAGATCATATTATCTCATATTTTGCATATAATATATTGTAAAAGAAGGTTTCCCCCTCGAAAGAGTCTTCTTATTCATCTCTTTATTTCATTCTTAAGGCATTGAGTTACTTTTTTTCTTCTTCTATTTTCATGCTATTTTGGGAATTTGGTGCATATCATTTGGTATAAAGCCATTTCACTATAAATTTTTTTTCAAGATGTTTCAAATAATGAAAGTTTGTTGAGACTTATTACACATATCAAGGTACCTTTGGTAAAAAAATTAGGTCCTAGTTCGCTATAATT
The DNA here is from genome assembly GCA_027924585.1 of Larix kaempferi. Taxonomy (NCBI): domain Eukaryota; kingdom Viridiplantae; phylum Streptophyta; class Pinopsida; order Pinales; family Pinaceae; genus Larix; species Larix kaempferi. The sequence goes on from BSBM01000893.1 coordinate 10,063,320, forward strand.
TTGAAGTTACAATTTGTGGAAGTTAGGGGTTTTTACTAGTCCAAAACTATTCTCTAAAATGTGTTCTTGGTAAAATTGTTATATATGAATCTTGAAAGCTCCAAATTGAGTTCCACCTAATGCATCAAAAAGAAGATGGACCATAGTTTTTTTGTAAAAATGTCAAAATGAGAACTAGAAAACAGGACATGTGGCAGACTATATAAGTTTGTTCTACTAAAAGGGGCAAAAGCAAGAAGTTTTGGGAAAGTTACCATAACTTGCTCCTGGCACATCACAACTTGATGAATTATGTGGAATTTTAGAGAATACATATCAAGATAATATAGGATGAAATTTTAGATATGGAGGAGCTGAAATTTCAATGATAATTTAGGAGAAAGTTCAATTAACAAGGCAACCTACAAACTAAGGTTTTTAAAGGTATGTTAACTTAAAACTTGTATAAATTTTGATTGGAATATCTATTTACAATGATTGGAAAGGTGTGATAAAGAGGAAATAAAGGATAATTATAGGTAAATATTATTTTGTGCTCACATGGAAAAAGGTTCTGCAATTTTTTGATACCAAGTAAACCTCGATAATGCTCAGCCATCATTCATGAAGAAAATGAAGAAATATATAACCGACTATCCAATTTGGAGGACAAAGTTAAGGACTTGAGTGATAAGTTAGTAGCACATGTTCAATTTAGAAGAACAAAAATGATATAGAAAGTGAGTTAAAAAAATATGGCTAGTAAAGAGGATATTGAAGTTATGAAGGTGGTAATTCTTAATAAGATGAGAAATATATTTACTCTTGATTCATATCCTTAAGAAGAGGATAAGGAGTACAAGAGGGAATCCTCACATACACATATTGAGAAAATTGAAAATTTTGAAAACAAGAGTTTTGAGTTCCCAACACTAGATCAATTATCACTCCATGATCCAAATCCATCGGTTCAACTTGGGACCAATGAACTATTTCATTTCCAATATTGATATGAGAAAGTTTGATGGTAGTGATCCAATAACATGGATGTTCCAAATGGAGTGATTCTTTGATCTACACCTAGTGCCAACTTACAAAAGGTGGCTATTGCATTCTTGTATTTAAAACCTGATCAATTTGTGTGGTTGTTCCATCTTCTTCACATAAACAAAATACTATTTCTTTTATGTTTTTCTTGAAGCAAGTTGAGTAGATCCAAAGTTCATTTTTTCAATCTCTTGCTTCTCATATATCTAGATAGCTTCATCTCAAGGTTAAATTGTAGATCTAGATCTAGTATCTTATGCTTGAAAGTGCTTAAAATTTTCCAATATTTTTGTAAGCAGAAGATCTTGTATCTACATACTAATTTGGACAAATCGGAGGACATGATTGATTTCTTACTAGGGGAAAAATAGGCAAAACGCCAACCGATGAATTCCAGAAAATACACTACATGAGGGCATATGGAGCGAGCTAGGTTCGAATCCCATAACTTGTAGGGGCTTGATCTATGAATGATAGGGATCGAGCTTCCCTTAGGACTGCGTTCAGGTCAAAGTGGGTTATGGAAGTGTCAAAAATATCGGCTTGACGGTCATAAACACTTTCATTTTCTACGGCCTTGGGATTAGGGGTTGAGCTTTTAGTTTGCTGAGACATTTTGACTGTAGGGATCACTAGTTAGGGGACAGACCTAGTGTACTAACTGGTCTAGGGTAGATTTTAGGTTTCACCCAAGTAAAAACTGGAAAAAGATGTGGACATTTACGAGTTACCCGACTTTATGACATGGAGGCCGATTGGGATGCTGATCTAGGACTGGATGACCATATGTACGGGTGTAGGGAACTAGATTGACTTGAGCTTGGCTTCACTTGCAACAATGACCTTAAGACTAACGAATTTCCCCTTTTAAAACTATTTTAAATTTAAAATGGACATTTGGCGAGATTTTATTGAATAGGGACAGGCTGGAATGACTTTGACAGGGTAGGTGGACCACTTGACAGGTGTAACTATGTTACTGCACAGCGTAGACGTTAGCTGTCCTCCATGAGCCTTTTCTTTTAAGCGGAAACCACCTCAGTTTCCCAGGACGATAACGCTCGTAAGCATTGGTGGTTTTCAAAAAGTTATGGAGGAGGCGTTGAAAATGATTTTTAGCCATGCGTCTCGAGCGGTTTTCGGCATAACGTGCCCTTAGGACCATTCTTCGTTCGTGCATCTTGTCAACGCACGATGGATGTGAGTCGTGTGATCATATCTGAGATTTTGGATGTGCTCACCACCCAATACTGATAACTACTCCACCTTTTACCATCGCGCTTTCAATCTGGACCGTATATTTGTCATCAGATCTAATAATCGTTGCAACGCCTTCAAACCTCCTTCGCCTTTGCAATTTAGCTTAGAGGGAACATCAAGATTCGGCCGCATTCTTCCTGTTCGACGCCTTCACTACCTTTGGGCCCCTTTAAAACCTCATGACCAAATCACTAGTTGTCCTGCCAACCTTTGAATTTATCTGTACTAACACTGTACATGGTGTGTACTCCGAATTATTATGTTATTCCAAGGCTTTGGTTCATAACATTTAGTATCAAGACAAAAAATAATCACATTTGGATGGATGGATCATCATCAATGCAAACAAGAAATAAAAAATATAAGGAAATCCTATTACTTGGTTTCATCACATGTAAATCCCTTAACTACAAATCTTTGAGGGCGGTTTTTTTTAGAGGGTACTATGTTTTGACCCAAGGGGGGAATATATGAGGTTAAATGTACATGATATGTTATGACCTTAAGGGAGGCATATATGGGGCTAAATATATATGTAATAAAGTAAATGTATATGTAATAGAGTCAACCTAATGAAGGGCCCACATGTGCAATCAGTAAATAGGTATATATAGATGATGTAGTCATTGTTGAGGGGAACATGTGAATTGACTATATGAATGTATTGGGGTATTTGGAGGAGTTTCACCTAGTATTTAAGGAGATATTGTATAAATCATCTCTTGTATCTATCTTGGAATTGTGCTCCACGTTTACATTTCCATACATGGTGTGTATTATGATTTATTATGCTATTCTAAGGCTTTGGTTCATAACATGTTCATCGTCTCACAACGTTGGAATACTAGGGAAATACCATAAAAAATCACACTCTTTGTCAACCTATCCTTGAAGGGAATCCTTTGATATATATCCATCCATGTAAAATCTCTCATCTTATAGGAAAGTTGAATAGTCCAAATACTGTGAAGTCGAAAAATCCACCTATCCTTTGGATCGGTAGAAACCCAATGAGCATTGAGTATTTGGGTTAGAGCATGATGTTTATAGAAATTGGAAAAACAACCTCTTGGGATCATGCTACTAAAGAGGATGACCAAAGCTCCAACCCAAATCCCACCAAAAAGGTCCTGCCATGACATTATTCATCTTATACATGACCTCTTGAGAGATGATTCCAACAAGATCCATGATAAATGGATGGTCTGATGGGAACAAAGAAAACTAGTGAACCAAAGTATTCCAATCCTTCCAAGAATAAGCTACTAAATCCCATAAGTCTCTTCAAAATAAGATGCCCTTTCTACTCAAACGATGGGTTTGGAAATAAGGGGTCACTATGCGGTAACTAGGCATACCTTTTGAAGTGGGGATTTCATCTATTGTTATGTTGGATTGGTGTCTGTAGCGACTTCAGACCAAGATTCATATTTGGTAATATAAATACCTACCATATGTTGGATGCTTTAATATTTATTACAATGCATATCTTTATCGAAGTTGTAGATAATAAACCTTATCGAGTACATCTATATGAGTACAATTATTAGTTATCTATATGATTTCAAATAATGCATTTAACCTCATATTACATCTAAATTATCATTTACAAAAGCTAGTCCCCATCTCAACAAGTTTTGAGAGATGTTGGTGAAATAATTTAATTCATTTTATAATCTTTATATAGCTTTGTCATAACTATGATGCCCATAGATTGACAAACTTAGTTAGATTTTCATAAGTATGATGCCATATATTGACAAACTTAGTTTGCTTATATTTTTTTCTTCATCTCTTTATTCTAGATTAAAAAAATATATTAAATTGGTGCTCTAAAATAATCATGGATGTTTAATTTACATCTATCTCTTTTCTCCTGTAAAGTACAATGTCTTTAAAATTAGAGAAACGACAACTTACCTTTATCTCTTTTCTCCTGTAAAGTACAATGTCTTTAAAATTAGAGAAACGACAACTTACCTTTAGAAGGAATGGCACAAAAGTATAGAATGCAAAAGTTGATAATCCAAATCCAAGAAACAGTAGAATCTGCATAAATAAAAGATGATGTTTATTGGGAATGAACATGGTAGTCATTTTCTTATAGCAAAAAATGCATGTCTATCATCTCATAAGCATATGCCAATATTAAAAAATGGAAAGTTGTGATGAGTGTTTCAAATGTTATAATTAAGACAAGCCTACATTTATGTATCATTAGTGTCCAATTAAACCAATCATGATAAATAAAGTTATTGTTCCTACATTTATGTATCATTAGTGTCCATTGAAACTAATTATGGTAAAAAAAAATATTGTGTAGATGTAAAAGATAGGTCTTATATAAAATACAAGTTCAAAGCATTTAGGTAAATTTTGGGAAAATATTTAGCTTTAAATCACTTTTAAATCTAAACTAATCATCTCTCCATGCAAAGTCAATATAAGGTGTTCAACTTTATTCATTTTACTATACTCACATTTTATTGTAATGCAAGTTTGACAAATTTCTATAACTACAATTTAGCCGACTAGATTGTATTTCCTACAATAAGGCATTAAGGGTTAGTATATCAAAGATAAAATTCATTAACTTCCATCCTTCCCTATCATGAATTCTTACAAGTAGCTTTTATTTAATTTCTACAATTCATATCCAACTTCATAAATGACATACATGTTGCCACCTGGACATGTGCCTCGGGTAAAGCGGCATAAATTTTCAAGCCGCTCGGTGCGTCCTTGGGGGCAAGTCTTGAATCAAGTACTCTCACTTGATCTTGACTCATTTGTTTAGGTTTAACTCCTAACGAAGCCAAGGGGGTATACCCTAAGAAAATTTACTAAGGCTTTATTAGTTCTTAGTTGTGAAAATGAAAGTTTATTTAGGGGTTTGAAAATGATCCACTGAAACAAGACTTTGCAGGATTATAAATCAACTCAACAACATATAAGAAATGACCAATCCAAATAAATTTACTTAAGCAAAACAATATGATTGTTGAAAATTGCATACCAATGCCAATGGAGTTGTATAATGATGTTGTGTCGGGAAAGTTTTGCAATTGTCTCGTTGGTCAGTTTTGGTTATTATCTGATGAGTGGATTTGGGAGAGGGGGATTCCCAATATACCGTGAGGTATGGGGAATATGTTCGGATTCACCAAGTGTGGTTCTACACGTGAAATGTGTGCTAGATTGGAGTCACGGGGGTGTGTCCAACACTACACAAAACAACGGTTCAGCCTGACGGATCCCCACAGTGGCTATCTAGTAGTTCCCGCTTCACTGTAGACTTTTCCCACAAGAGGTAAAATTTGAGACGCCGGATTTTCGTCTTTAGGGATGTTTTCTTTTAAGCTAGTACCCATGGAATTTTGAACCGGTGACCTAACACAAGGAGTTCCTTAACAGTACACCCATTCACCCTCTATTCTATGCCCCATGGGTTGTCTTTCAGGGATGTTAATTGCAAAATGTGACTCTAATTAACCTAAAGTTGAGAATCTTTTTTTCTGATCATCCACCACGCACTCAGGAAATCCTTTTATGTGATGGCGAGAACATACTTCAGGAATACACAACAGGTTCGTTACTTTAACTTGCAAAGAAAAATAAAGTAAATGTGAACTAATTAGTCCTAAAGCTGAGAATCTATTTTCCCTCACTCGAGCAAGCTCTTTTGGTACTATTATCACATCCATAGTAGCTAGGCTACCATGATTTCGGAGCAGTTATCTGCACATTTTTTAGCTTTTCCTTTACACAGCTTCAGTGAGATCATCTATGATGAGAAGTGTTATTTGTGGTCACTCACACATCAAAGCAACCTTATATCAGACATGCAGTAGACCTTATGCCAAGGCTAAGCCTCTTGACCTCAGGTTCGATGACCGAGATGACATTTTATTCCATACAGATATAGTGCAATGATTAGAGTTTCAACAATAGTGTTCTCAGTGGTTACAGTTGGTCTAGATTACAGATTACAGATACAGGTATATGACCCAGCAGGTATATGATGTGCATTGGTTTTATTATCTTGTTGTTTTTGTCATTTTGATAACTTGACTTAGCATCTAGTGATTATTGATTTGGCAGTATGTCTATATAAAAATGAAATTGGTTATTATTGATTATCTAAATGATTGTATTACTGACAATTAGAAGCTCTTGTTTTATACTCATGGGTTTTACCCTCTTAGGAGTGTGGACATGATCATTCCCTCCTTTTTGGCTTGCTAGCTTAGGCATCACCTTCACTTTCTCCATCCATCCGTTGTCTTTCCCACTTCCTGGTCTTTACCCAGACTTACACCTTGACCTGTGATATGGAGGACTTCCCCATTTTGCCTCTATGTTGGATAGCATCCATGTTAGTTTGTGTCTCGGCTCTGAGTTGGAAACAAAACTTACCTTTGTTGAGTTGGATTTGATACCTTGATCACTCTAGTCGGTTGCCCCGATGTTCGATATTGATTATGGAAAGTCCCCATAGTTGCTTGATTTGTGTTGACTAAAACCTGAAGCAAATTGTACTACCATCATTACATATGGAAACTATTGTTATATCTGTTATGAAAGCCCATGAAAGTAGCTGGGCTACTATTCTTGCTGAGCAAATATCTGCACTTTCAAGAGCTTTGCTTTTACAGATATCAGCTATGATGAGCAGCATTATTTGAGATCACTTTCAGATCAGAGTAGTGTATATCAGACATTGAGTAGACCTTGTGCCAAGGCTGAGCCTTGAGAGCTTAGATTTGATGACCGATATGACCTTTTGTTCCATATAGTTTCAGTTCAGTGCCTAGCGTTCTGGATGTTATTATTGCAACAGTGTTTCAGTTGGTTCTGGATGATGATTATTTACATGATGGGATGTGACCTATGGACTTGTGATTGTTATCATGGATTATTATCTTGTTGTTTTAGCCATCTTCATAGCATTGACTTGGTATATGATTCATGATGTGGCAGTATTATTTAATAAATGAAATGAAATATCTTGGTTGTTTAAATAATGAATCGAATGTATTACTTGCACTAAAAGGTTCACTGACTATACCCATTGGTTTCACTACCCTCCTTTGAGCATGAACCTGGTCTTTCATGACATTTATGTTTTCTATCTTAGGCTTCATATTCACCTGACTCCATCCATCCATGACCTTCCCTATTTTTGGCTTTCACCCTGATTTGCCTTTTCGACTATTGATATGGAGGACTTCCCCTTTTCTACCACTGTGTTGGATTGCGTCCATGTTTGTTTTGTGTCTCGGATCTGAGTTGGTAACAAAACTTGCCCTTGGTGAGTTGGATTTTATGCCTAGATCATTCTAGTTGGTTGCCCCGATGTGTGACTTAGCGCGGAATTCTCTCTAGTCACATGAGATGTTGTTGGCTAAAACCTGAAGCACTTGTACTATTTTATTATTGGAAATCTCTTATGAAATCCTATGAACTTAAAATTCTAGAATGTGTTTTTCAACACACGATGAATAAAGGCTAAAGCAATGAACTGCTAAATACCCCATGAAGGGTATAGAAATTTCCAAAAAGCAATGGTTAAACAAATGCCATATCTAAATATTGTTGACCTCATAAATGTAAATATGCCCCAGATGCAAGCTGCGATTAGTTGTGCTTTTTAGCGCATGTGAAATCCCAGAGGGGTCATATAGGCCAAAAAGGCCATGGAAATTAAATGAATGATCCTAATGAACTTGGATCAACTTGATATAGACATGATGCCAAGGTTGAATAAGCACTCTCTAAACAACTTACCCATTTGTGAGGCACTGCCATTCCCTTTGTTATCTTGTCCAGCACAATGTGTAGCTCCCCTCTTTCCTCGTCCGAAGTATCTCTTGGTTGAATTGGTCAAGTCATCCCTTTCCCCTAGCCTTCTTCTTAGCTTTCACCCTATCTTAGCAGTTAGACCATGTCCATTGGCGAGTATGTCTTTAAAGCTTTGGTGCAAGTAAATTATAAATACCACTAAATATCTATGTATTAACTGCCACTTGATTGATGTTTATACTTTAAGTTAAGCTGTGAATATGGTTAAAGGAACATGTCTTAGTCTTTTGTTATAATCTAGTCCTTGGTTGTATTTTGACCTAGTCAAACATAGTTTGACCATGGTCATTCTTTGGATCCGTGATGAGATGGACCACTTGTGCTTGATGATGTTGACGTATGGTCCCACATGCACCTATTGATGATTCCATATGTTGGATATATGTTCCAGATGATGATTGATGCAATTGGTCAGTTTTATGATGATTTCCAGATCATCATATTTTAAACTATCCGGGTATGGTGGACCCTACAGATGACCCCCACAGGTTATCATGAGGTGTATGAGTACTCATCTTTAGTGTATTTGGGTCTTCTGGATCCATTGAGACACTTATCTTTCAGTTCCGCACACTCCTGGGCATGTTTCTAGCAGTTATCCACCTATTGACTAGTTTGGGCATGTTGATCCAGCCTGTCCAACAGAGGCATTGGAGGCCAGTCGTTTCCTAGGGAGCTACAGAGGAAGGGGGTGGTACAACCACTTGTTTTTACCATTATACCCCCCTTCCAGACATCCTGACACACTCAATTTGACAGCACAGGTACCTTGGATGGCAGTTTTGGGCACTTTCAGGGTTTTCAGGAGAATAAAAAAATGGAATAAAAAGGTCATTGAGGAATTTGATTTGGGAAATTGAGGCAAGGTTTTGGCACTTGGTCATCCATGGTGTATCCCCCTTCTTCCATATCAGTTGGAATCATTCAGTGGGGTCCACAGTGGTTACAAGAGGTCTTTTACTGCATGTCTCTCTCAAATTATGGGGACATGATTTGATCATTTGTATTACTTAGACATGTCATAGATTCATATTTTATATTATTGTGCCATGGGGACATGCTAGTGAAGGGGATTAATACCTCCTAGCCCCAGCATGTGCTCCTAGTGGCTTGTCTTGGTCTATTTATTGTGGCACATGTGTTATTAGCCACCCCCATGCATGCTGTCACCCTCCTTAGAGTCTTTTAGGCTATGACAGCATCACTTAGTTGAGTGATCCATGTCTTATATTGTATTGGATCATCTTAGACGTTGATTAGATTGTTATATCTTTTGATCTCAACCACTAGTTTTAAAAAGTGGTTTAGTGGTTTAGGGTTTTGGTCTTCCTCATCCTATAAAAGGAGGAGACCCCCCTATTTTAAAGGCACCTTTGGGATCTGGAAAACTTGGAATAAAATACTATTTTGGAGATCTACTTCTTGGATTTGATTGGGTTCCTCTTGTACATGATCATGCATCTTTGCTTTTAGACATTTTTTGCTTGTAACAGGTGAATTTGACATCAACAAAGGGAGGCCGAAATGATTGAAGCTAGAGTGCGATTTTGCTTGAAGGGAAGATTGTAGGGGTTTCCCACATCCACCTTGGGCAAGACGTCTTCATCTTGAGGGAGTTTTTCAATTGGGCTTTGTCCATTGATTGCTTCTTTGACACGACATGCTTAGATCTCATTGATTTGTGGATCAAATCTAACATTTTGTAGTTTGATTTACAGGTTTAATGAGGCATCTCTCCTCCTAGGGATTGGACGATTATGCTTGGATTCACTTTGAGCTAGCTTGAAATTGTAACTAAAGGAAAGAATCATCTATGTGCAAAGTAGCCGCAAGCTTTTGAGGTAAGATCTACAAGGTATGTATCCACTTCGCTTGCTCTCCATCCTATTGGTTACATAAACCCTTAAAATTCAAAACCCTATTTTTTCTTTTTTTTAGATCTACTTGGATCTAGCTTGGCTTTGGGTATAAAATTTAGAACCCACCTCTATAGCATCCACGGGGATTCGTATCTATAGTTTGGTGGTGTTTGGCCTTCATTTGACCCATTTCCCAAGGCACATTAGCCTCTCCAAGGGAAGTCGCATTCCTTGAGGAGGTTAGTTGGGCTAGTTCCTAAACGTGGGTAGGAGATATTTTTGTTTCATTGAATAGATCAACCTTGAAAACCTACCCTTAGTGCTTCACCTTTTTTATTTTCACCTTGTGGGCCCCATTCCTCATTTTGAGGGTTGTGCCCCACTTGGGTCACTTTGTGATGCATTAGATCTAGTGAGATCTAGCCATGACATGCTCTTGATCTTGAAAACCCACCTTGCTTTGCATCTCAAATATCCCGATATATAATTTGGTGGACATCCGACTCCATTTGGCCCTTGATCTAAGGCACTAGTCATCCTTGGGGTAATTCACACTCCTTGGGTAGGTGGCCATTTGCTAGATCCCATTTGTGGGTATTGTTATTTCCTTCTCAAATCCATAGATCCATGCCATAGAATTCCCCTAGTAACATTCAAAAGTACCCCATGGGGTTGTGAAGGTAGTCTTAGGTCGATCATCCTTGTTAATTAAAACTTGGTTATATCTGGAGAATCCATCCAACATGGACATTATGCTCGAACCCGTTACTCTCTGGAGAAGCGTTTCCATGTTCGACAATGGGTAGTAATCTTTTAGGCAGGATGTATTTAGATTTTTTGAAATCAATGCAAATACTGATTGAACCAATTTTCTTTCTAAATACCACCAAATTTGAGCACCAAGTCAAATGTCTTGTTGGATGGATGATTCCTGCTGCCAACATATTTTTTAATTCCTTTTTCACTATTGGTGCCAGTTTTGGATTTATCTGTCTTGGCTTTTGCCGGAATAGCTTAACTTCTTTCAATTCCTGTTTCAATGGGATGGTATGTTGGAATACATCATCCCGATAGGCCTTAAGTTCATCATATGTGAATGCAAAAACATCCCTATACTCCCTCACCAAGTTAATTAATTCATTATGTTCTTTTTCTGAAGTTCCTTTTCCAATTTTTATTAATTTTGGATCTTTATATGTTCTGATGCTTATTTCTATATATTCCCTAGGTTTGATCGTTTCCTTTTTATTCTTACATATGTCCTATCGATCAAAACCATGCTCTAATCCTACAAAGCCCCTAGGGATAGGATTGAACTGATCATCTTTTTCTTGATACTCCTTACCTTCCTCTTGGAAGCTGACATGAAAATCTGAAAATTCCTCCACATTGTGGATGAATCTCAAGATCTACTCATCACTCTGAAAAACCTGCCAATGGTGTACATTATCCGAAACAGATGGTCTAAAATTAATCTCTAGTGTACCATTCCCATTTAACAATTCTTCGGATGGTTGAAGTGTTGATGCCGCTACTGCTAGTCTATTTGCCATGCAATTCTGATGTCGAGGAATCTTAATAAGGTTTAATGCATCAAAGAATTCCATTGTATCCCATATTGCATTCCTATGTCTTTTTAATCTTTCACATTTGAATGCATACTTGTTTCTTGGAGAATTAATTCCGAGTCTCCCTTTATACTTAGCAGTTTGATACCCATGTCCTTAGCAATTTCCAATCCTAGAAGTAATGCCTCATACTCAGCCACATTATTGGTTGCCTCAAATGCTAACCTATAAGCAAAGTTGAAAGTTTTCCCACTAGGTGAAGTGATGACAACACCTGCCCCTTTTCCCGCTCTAGAATGTTCTCCATCAAAGTTCATTATCCATATCTCATCAACTTTCTCATTTTGTATTTGTTCTTTTACAGGGGCTAGAAAGTTGGAGTAAATTGCATAATTTCCATTGTGATCAGTGTTCTATACATATTCATTTTTTAAATTCTTCGGATCCTCAACATGATATTTCTTAGCTCTTTCAGTATGCATTTTAACAAGAGAATCTTCTGATGCAGGTATCGTGGCATAACTCCAATCCATTTGGATGCAGCCCCCTAAATCAACAACCCACTTTCTTGAAAAGAGCATGCCCCACTTTACAAGTACATCAATCACTAGGATATCCATTGTGATGTGGATATCATGGTACTTAGCCAATTTTACTGGTATATTCGGAATGACGCCAATCACATCAACTTGTCTAGAATCCATGGCACAAACATTCAAATATGGTCTAGTGATCTTTAGATTCAGCTTTTCCATGACCTTTCTGGTCATGATGTTTGATGAGGCCCCAGAGTCCAACACATAGTTGTGTAGAAGAAGACCATTTATCATCAATGATACATAAAAGGGCGGGTGATCTTTACTTGAGTCCATAGTATGTATGAAAACGGGGGGATATTCCTCAACAACTTTCTTTTGAAAAGGGGTTCTTACTTTAGGCTATTCATGATTTATCTCTTTTGGAGGATCAATGACTTTCATTAACTTTTCCCTTTGACAAGGGATCTTAATGGCATATGTGGTAGGGATCAAGACTTTAGTTGACTCAAACCATTTACCTAAATCAATATCATCAGGAACAGAGTTAGGATTATGTGTAGTTATTACCTTTAGTACATATTGTTGTTTGGATTTAGGGGCTCCAACATAATCCCTCCTTTGATAGGTAAGTCCTTTGTATTTAGGAATCTCTTTAATCTGCTCTGGAGTAGGCATTTCACCATAAGCATTAGAGAATTTATCTTTTTCTTGACTATGCTCTATGTTAAGATTCAATATGCTAAGATAGATAACCTCAGTATTCCATTCAATTTCACAACAATAGCATATACATGATCACTGAAGGAACAATAAGCACAACATAAACACAAGAGACACAATTTATCCTGGGAAACCCTCATGGGGTAGAAAACCCAGCAAAACTTCCTCAATATAGATGACCAAGAAGTACAAAGATGAAATCCCCAAACAAGAGCTCCTTCTCCTCCTTTTCAAATCTCTCTCTCTCTCCTATGCGAGTTCACAAGTGAGTGTGTGTGTTAAATGAGGAGCACAACACCTCTATTTATACTTTATCTTTCACTTGACTCTTCCCTAACTAGGTTGGCCCCAACAACTTAACCACTCAACTTAATGTTGACTGGGTCGACTCCTCTAGGGGACTTAAACACCCCATTACAATTGACTCAAAAGGGATCTATTGCCCCGACATACATGGTAGGATTTACCTCAATGACATTACATAATAATAACATCCCGACGGAGGAATAAAATATCTCCAGATGAATAATAATAAAGTACAAATATAATATTCTTTGAAGTTACAATATTTCAACACTCCCCCTTAACAAGAAGGATATTCTAACAACATCTGCAGGAGCAAGGAGTCATCAACTACATCACAATGATACATTTATAAATCATTGGAAGTTTTCTTTAATCATCATCAGTAACTCAAAACAACTACTAGAACATCTTCAATACTGTAACATCAATATATTCAGTACTGAGTCTTCATCTTCTGCAGCACTCGATCACTCGAGATCAACTACAACAACATCATCTGGATCTCGCGATCAATAGCATCATCATATGGATCTTCCGATCAACAACATCATCTAGATCTCTCGATCAACAACATCATCATCTGGATCTCTCGATCAACAACATCATCATCTGGATCTTCCGATCAACAGGATCATCTGGATCTCTCGATCAACATCATCATCATCTGGATTTTTTGATCAACAACCTCATCGTCTGGATCTCTTGATCAACAATATCAACATCTGGATCTTCTGATCAACACCCTCATCGTCTAGATCTCTTGATCATCATCATCATAATTTGCAACACACATGATCCAATTGCGGGATGGTCAATCCCTATCAATTTAGGACATAAAGCCAAGGACGATGCAATCCAGACACACTTACAGGATGGTCAATCCCGATCTCTTTGGGACATAAAGCCATGGATGATACAATCCAGAACCACTTACAGGATGGTTAATCCCGATCTCTTTAGGACATAAAGCCCTGTATGATATAATCCAGAACCACTTACAGGATGGTTAATCCCGATCTCTTTAGGACATAAAGCCATGGATGATACAATCCGGAACCACTTACAGGATGGTTAATCCTGATCTCTTTAGGAAATAAATCCAAGGATGATGCAATCTTGATCCACTTATGGGATGATCAATCCCTATCAATTTAAGACACCATATCATGTCTAGGGACGATGCAATCCAGATCTATTTACGTGATGATCAATCCCTATCAATTTAAGACACCATATCATGTCTAAGGACGATGCAATCCAGATCTACTTACGGGATGATCAATCCCTATCAATTTAAGACACCATATCATGTCTAAGGACGATGCAATCCAGATCTACTTACGAGATGATCAATCCCTATCAATTTAAGACACCATATCATGTCTAGGGACGATGCAATCCATATCTACTTATGGGATGATCAATCCCTATCAATTTAAGACACCATATCATGTTTAAGGATGATGCAATCCAAATCTACTTACGGGATGATCAATCCCTATCAATTTAAGACACCATATCATGTCTAGGGACGATGAAATCCAGATCTACTTACGGGATGATCAATCCCTCTCACTTTAGGACATAAGTCCAAGGATGATGCAATCTTGATCTACTTATGGGATGATCAATCCCTCTCACTTTAGGACATAAGTCCAAGGATGATGCAATCCTGAACCATAGTGCCAGTCCTTTTTCATACTGGATGTGACCTAGATCAAATCTAGGATTTACCACCACAGAGCCAGTCCTTTTTCATACTGGATGTGACCTAGAATAAATCATAGGATTTACCACACAACATCATCACATTCTTGGAGACAAGAGTCTACGGATCCCTTTAGGACATGTGTCCAGGGATTATACAATCCCACTCGTCAACTTAGATCAAGTCTAAGGACCACTCATCGACCTCATCGTCGGTACAGGTATCCTCATCATTGACCTCATCATCGGTACAGGCATCCTCATCATCGACCTCATCGTCGGTACAAGCATCCTCATCATCGATACAGGTATCCTCATCGACCATATCGTCAATATAGGTATCATTGACCTCATCGTCGATCCAAAATATCATCATCGACCATATCACTCCCCTTTCGAGGAGGGTCCTTCTGAACTACACCAAACTTGTATCGAAAATACTCAAACTTTACTCAAAACAGAGGTTTGGTCAATACATCAGCAACTTCCTCATCAGTGCTCACATACTCGAGCTTTTTAGCCCCTTTCTGCACCATATCCCTTATATAGAAATATCGGATCTCTATGTGCTTTGACTTATCATGGAACATTGGATTCTCCGTCATCTTGATACAACTCTGGTTGTCACACAAGATCACATTGGAGTCCATATCTAAGTCAAATAGTCCTAATGGCATCTTCTGAAGCCATATGGCTTCACAACTAGCAGAGCAAGCTGCTATATATATTCCGCTTCAGCTGTGCTGAGAGCCACACTAGACTGCTTCCTACTAAACCACGAGATCATAGCATATCCCAGACAATAACATCCACCGGATGTGCTCTTTCTGTCTGAGACACTTCTAACCCAATCTGTATCTATATAACCATACAATCTGAAGTCATGATCTCCAAGATAATATAGTCCAAAGTCTATCGTACCTTTTAGGTACCTCATCACATTCTTTGCAACTACTAGGTGAAAATATCTAGGCTCAACTAGATACTGACTCAGGGTGTTCACAACAAAGCACATATCTAGCCTAGGATTCGTTAAATACATCAACGAACCAGTCATCTGTCTGTAAACTGTAGAAACCACTGTCCATCATCCCAGATCTCTACTTCACATTTTCCTTGGCTAAGGAAAAATCTCATCTGATCTCAGCCACATATCTAATCACAAGAATCATGCCAAGATTCTTTAACTTTGAGATCTACTCCCTTTGAAGTGGAGTATTGTCCTCCCTCTGTGATTGAACATCATGCACACTCTGCATATCTATCTGTGCCATATCCCATCATATGGGTCTACTGATATGAGCCTCAAGATCACTCGAACTCTATGGTGAGTTCCTTCTTTCTTCCATCTGAGAGAAGCATGTCATCTGTATATAGAAACCCTCTTCAACCTTGTAGCAAAGGTTGAAATCCGCATCACCTATGGTGATCATCAAGCTCATCAAATGACTATCGATCCTGGGTACCTGTTGAACCCGTACAAAGCCTTCTTCAATCATGTGATTCTCTATTGAATCCTGGGAGTTTGCTCGATATGCACTTCTTCTTCAATTACACCATTCAAGAGAACGGTCTTGTCATCCATGGGTGTAATCTATATCTGGAAGTGTGTCTAGCCACTTGGAGCAAACATCTCGTCATGATCCTCTCCCTCTTTCTAAGAGAATCCTCTAGCCACGAGCCTTCTATAGTACGTTTGATTTGTAAGTCTTCTTGTTGAACATCCATCACTTGTTCTTTGGAACAGGTGTTCATCATCCTTCTTTTGTATAGCACATGATCTTTCCTACAAATCAAATTTAATTACATGATTAGTGACACTTCATGTTAAGATTCAATATGCTAAGATAGATAACATCTGTATTCCATTCAATTTCACAACAATATCATATACAGGATCACTGAAAGAACAACAAGCACAACATAAACACAAGAGACACAATTTATCCTGGGAAACCCTCATGGGGTAGAAAACCCAACAAAACTTCCTCAATATAGATGACCAAGAAGTACAAAGATAAAATCCCCAAACAAGAGCTCCTTCTCCTCCTTTGCAGATCTCTCTCTCCTATGCGAGTTCACAAGTGAGTGTGTGTGTTAAATGAGGAACACAACACCTCTATTTATACTTTATCTTTCACTTGACTTTTCCCTAACTAGGTTGACTGGGTCGACTCCTTTAGGGGACTTAAACACCCCATTACAATTGACTCAAAGGGGATCTATTTCCCTGACTTACATGGGAGGGTTTACCTCAATGACATTACATAATAATAACATCCCGACGGAGGAATAAAACATCTCCAGATGAATAATAATAAAGCACAAATAGAATATTCTTTGAAGTTACAATATTTCAACACTCTATAGCTTGTTTCCATGTTTCTTTAGAGAGAGGGTGAACATGTCCTATTGTGTTGATGAACTCAGGCTTGCTTGCAAAGAAATCACTACTGCTACTTCCCAGATACTCTTGTTCTAAGGCTTGACAGGCTACATAGCATGTAGACTCTTCATGTAATGCATCACAAGGTATACAATATGGAGGAACTTCTTCAAACATATTGGCGGTTTCAAGCTGATGAGGCATTCTATCATCCTATGGAGGTCCTTTCTTCTGCCACTTACTCTTTTGAGGAAAGATCTTCTGATTTGAATATGATCTTTCTATGGCAACCACCCTATTGTGCATTGTTTTAAGTTGAGTGACATAGTTGGATCCCATTGCCTCCGTTGTCAAGGAGGTAGAGGCTTACCTCAGGTGTCTGCGAGTGTCCGTGCGTAATTCATATCTTATCACATTCGGCCTTCTAACTTAGATGGTTATCATTTTCATCCTTAAAACAAACATAACCATCTCATTTCACTCATCTCTCCCCGCTTATTCACAACATAGCTTTTAGTAGAAAAGAAATAAAGTCTACCTGGCGACTCCTAATCATGACTCCGCCGAGGAACGGCCTCATTCTCATCCTTATGATCTCAGAAGTAGAGCTAACATAAATCAACTAGAAGGAACCCCGCTCACTTATCATAGAAGAGATACCAAAGCTCAATCATTTAATTTCTTTTGGAAAATCGCAAATTATGATTCTCCAAATAGTTTTGTGGGATACCCTTCAACTAATTTGGTTCCTCCTGCATCCCCGTCTCATAATTTAAGTCCAGTAAATCAAACGACTGGAACAAATCAAACTCCTCCAGAAAACAATACTCAAACCAATCCTCCCATCGCTCGTAGATTTGGGAACAAGGCCAAAGATTCACCTTTAGATTTTTCCCAAATCCCTGGTTCACCCCATGATATGCCTGACAAGTATTTTGAAAAGATCCCTAAATTTAATGGGAATTGTTCGACCTCCATTGAGGACCACATTGAGAATGTCTGGGCTCACATGGAAGCTTATGGGGCAGAAGAAGAGGATGTTTATATGAGGGGTCTTTTTGCATCACTGGAGGGTGATGCTCGTAAATGGTTTGACTGTTTGCATGCATCATCTGTCAGGAGATATAATGACTTCGCAGAAAAACTTAAGCATAAATGGTCAGTCAAGTTAGATGGACGTTTTCTTTTGAACCAACTTTTTGAAGTAAAAAAGAAACAAAATGAGTTTGTCCATGAATTCAACCTCCGTTTTGATAAGATAGTGGCCAATATCCATGATCATATTAGTCCTAAAGAGCAACTTGTGTTGATTCATTACCTCAATTCATTTGATGGTTACCTAGGCTACCATCTCAAAGACACGGACCCTAAGGACTTAACAGAAGCTCAAGAAAATGCTAGAAGGGATGAAGCAAATGCTGCCTCTATGGGGAAGCAAAACTTCTTTTATTCAATTAGTGCTTCGTCCTCTAGATATGAGCCCAAAGCTAAGAAAGGAAAATAACCGACTAAAGATACCAACGATATGATGGAGACTATGCAAGAAATGATGAAAAAATTAACTCTCCTGACTAGGGATCTAGCTAAGAGCAAGGAATCGAAAAGGTATAGGCAACCATATGGCCCAAAGCCTTATTCGAACCCTCAAAAGAGGCCTAATAATGAAGAAAATAGAAGAAACCCTGTGAGCCAAACGTCACCTGAACCTCCTGGAATTAACTGGTCGCAAGAACAAAAGGAGGAGGATCCTGAGTATCCCACTCATAGTGAGGATGCCCGGGATTCCCCAAGAAACATTAATTGGGTCAATGATTTCGACTTTGACAAAGACTTTGAGCGTATTTTAATAAATCAAGAAGAACAAATTGAAGAAATTCCTAGTCCTAGTCTTCCGTTTTTGCCACACAACAACCTGAAAGTAGTGGCCAAGCTCCTACTATGATTTATCAAAGAAGAAAGGACGGCCAAAATCCTACCCCTTTCATTGACAGATATAATAGTGAGCATCCTAGTACAGTGAGTGAGCCAACTTCTATTCTCCCTGAGTATGACTTATACATCAACATTGAGAAAGAATTGGACAAATTTATGCATAACATTCCACTCACTGAACTTATGAAAATCCCATCCATTAAAGAGAAAGTGGTAGAGTTTTTAGAGAGTATCCCTGAGACTACCACCAAGCATGGTGAGGCTCAACCTCTTCCGGACTTGGCACCTAGTGCCATGGTTGAAGATGAGGAGGATCCTCCCATTAACATCCAGATAACCTTGTATGAAAGGAAGAACGGTGGTCACCAACCTTTTTATCTTACACTTCACATAGGTGACCTCCTACTTCACAATTGTATGTTGGACTCTGGAGATTCCATGAATGTCATGCCATTACAAGTTATGGAAGCCATGGGATTAAAAATAATTAGGTCTTACGGGAATGTGTGTGGAATAGACTCAAGACTAGTGCAAGTTTTTGGCTTGATTAAGAACTTGAGAGCTAACTTGTTTTCATGCCCCGATATATCCATGCTTATGGACATAGTAGTCATAGATTTTCCCCAGTCTATGGAATGATTTTGTGTAGAAAGTGGTCTGCTGGACCAGGGGGACATCTCCAAATGGATTTATCATACGCTACTATTCCTAACTCGGATGGGTCTCTAGTTAGGATTTATCGGGAGCCATTTTACGATGGTCATCTTGAAAGTTATGAGGATGGTGTAAGGAACACTTATGGTGAGGGTGAATTATTGCCTGAGGGTATTTTTATGGTCATGGATAGCCATAGTGAGGATCATAGTACTGGAACAAAAGAAATTTGGAGATCTTTTGGAGACGATGACTCTTCCGAGGGGGAAAATGAAAGAGCTATTTTTGCTAGAGAAATAAATCTTGAAATGCATCGTGGAGAAGTGTCTGAAGAAATTCAAGCCCGGCTTGGTGATGTGGAGCCACAGAATGACCAGCTTGAGCCCATCACTAAAACAAATAACCCTGAGACATATTTAGATCAAATAAGAAGGGGTGAGCGTATACCTTGGACGGTTACTGAATGGCTTGTGTTGGTTGATCATAATATGGAAAGAGAAAGACAAGGGCTTGACCATTTTCTTCCTTGGACAAATCACATTGAAGGAACACATCCTTCTCCTGTATTGGGAAGTGATGAAGAACCAAATGAGTATCACTTTTATGATGTTCTTGATCATTTATATCATATGTCCCTGGAAGATGGGGTATTAAGGCAAGTGAATGACAATTCTATGAGTTGGCAAGAACATGCTTTGATACATGATGCTCCTGAAGGTGAGTTCTCTCTGAACAACCTTGTTGTGTTTCAGGAAGAGCCCCATGTCACTATTACAACCAATGAGGATGAGTTGTCATCCAGATATCCGTTACTGAGGAAAATCCCTAGTTTTCTTTTGCCTCGGGAGATACCTAGTGGTGAAGAAATTATGCATCCTAATGATTCATTTCACATTCATATTCATTCACCAACACCTTTAGAGTCGGGAGCTCAGAGTTCTCAAAGAGCGGTTTTGAATCATTCGTCATTTAATCCCACTAATCATCTTGCAATCCTATAAAATATGGTTGTTCCCATCCCATCTGGAGAAGGTATTAGTAGAAGTAATGAGAATCATAGTATACCGTCTCCAATTGATAATGAGGATGATGAGGTAGTTGTCATAGGCTTTTGGACTTTGGGAGAAACCCCCAAGTATATCATTCACCCATGGAGTGAAGAACCGAGAGAAGAACATGAAAGGAGAAGAGTGATTCAAGAAGTCCTTATTGGTAGGGTAGCCATTCCTTTAGAAGGTGGACCTCCCAGGTTTGATGCAGTTCCTCCTTATAGGAACTCGAGGATAGTTACACCTCAACCACAATCTCGAACTGGTATCCATCCCATTCTAATCCACAATGTTGAAGTAATCCCTGATTCTGTGAATCGTCGTAGATTTTCTAGCGGTGATAAGGTCATAGTGCCTAATCATATATTTTACATACGATCTAGGGGATCTGATGATATATGGGTTGAAACACTCACGTTTGAGCGTTGTACTGATGATATGTGTTTCCTCACTACTGGGAGTGCACAACAGATCATGTTACCTATCAATCAGAGGGAGTTGAGGGATTATATCCCTGACTTGACTTAAATTGGACTATGTTACCAACTTTTTTGTACCATAGTTGGATTATCTGAAGAGCCGCCATTTGACAAACATGATGAGTGTTTGTGTTTCAGTGTATCAGATGATCCATCCTTTGTGCCTAGCCAGTTTTGTTTTTCAGTCGACATGACCATGGCCCTACGGGGTTTGTAATAAAGTGTGCTAGTAGGATTTTGAGTGGCTCGGTTCCCCATGACTTGGTTAAGCAACTAAGGTATTCCAGGGAGTTTTTTCCCTTGTCAATTATACTTTTCCTATAGCTGAGCTATAATCGATGAGGTTTTCTCCCGCTTCCTCCAAAGCTGGAATGCCCGATTTTGAAAATTTTAGCCATGGGAGGTTATTAGAGTCCAACTGATGTATATAAGCCTACTAGACACTATTAGAATAGGTTTTGGTCATGTCCTAGGTCACTAGGACCCTCAGAAAAAATTTACCGGTTCCTCTGGTTTTGGGTTTTTAATTATTTTTAATTTTTTTAATAAAATTTTCCATAGTTTAAATGGAAAAATTTCAATTTGTAATATGTCAGTCATCCAAGATCCGATTTCAGTGATTGAAGGCTCCAACCTTAAGCCAAAAATCATTCATGATTCTCGGATCAGTTTATCCTAAGTTTCAGATGTCAATTCAGCCTCATAATTAATAATTTCTCAAATAAGTCATTTACAGAGAAATTATAAATTAAAATATTAAAAAATGAATATTTGGAGATAATCCAAATCTCTCCAAAATAATTCAAATAGATTAAAATAAAAGGCTAATTGACATGGCACTGGGCATTAATGAAGGTTCCAGTCATATCCAATCAACTTCAGTGAAGTATCCAGTCAGCACAAGTGATTAACTCCAAGAGAATTCGCCCTCCTTCATGAAATCTGCGAATTGGGTGATGTGTCAAGTAATAAATGGATTGGTGGATGGCATTAAAGCCTGTGGTAGGTGCATTCCTTAATATGTGCACTCTAGTGGGCTTGGCTCCTTATACAACTCAATCCCCACTCCTACATCAACTCAAGCACTAACTATTGAAGGATTCACGCCATATTCTATGAGGCTCATGTATATCTCTATTGGAGTTCGAGCTTACACATGGCATACTCTCATTTGATGGTGATACTTCCAAGAATGGGATGGGGGGCGCCTTGCCTAGGTGGAGGCCACCTCCCCACCCCAACTCAATGCATTTCAAGTTTATGTGAGAGTTAATCACTCCAAGCTTGTGCAGACTTGGATTTGATTGGATTTTGACTAGGGATTCGAATTATGTCAAGGCTATTGGCTCTCTCCTCTATAACAATTCGAATTAGGGTAGACTTGGCTCTAGTTTTGTTATATAATGAGGGCTTTTCTCCTCATTCTACATGGAGACTTTGATGTAAGATTACTCTGCACAATTTGTAACAAGCTTTGGCTTTATATTGAAATAAAGATTCGACTTTGGAGGTCCATGAGCTCTCATTCTTTGGTGTGATTTCATCTCTTGTTGAGGTGACATGTTTTCTAAACTCATCTCTCAATTTTGCAAAATGTTTGATCAATTGCTAGCTTAGGAGGGCTATTTTTAGCACAATAGAATAGCCATTTGTATTTTCAAGTTGGTTATTTATGCAAAATTTATCAAGATCTAAGTGGACATGAGTAGTTGGTTATACAAATTGTTGATTTAGTCTTGATCTTTCTAGCATACTAGCATTGTTGATCTCACTTGTTGGTTGAGTTGTATGTGTTGTGATTAGGTGTTGCTAAAGTGAAGAAGGGTAAGAGCTCGGTTGCATCAAACCCATGCTTCATCTTCAAGCTTTGATTTAACACCTTGTGGTTGTAGGATCTACAGAACTTCAAATCTTTCATCCTAAGAAGGCTAGGAAGAGCTCTTCTCAAATATTTCATCAACAAAACATTTTTAATCACCTTGGTTCTAAGGGCTATCTTCTTCAAGCCCTCCATTTTCTCCTTGATTTTTTGCCTTGATCTGCTAGCCCATCTTCCTCTTGTCCTAGATCTCTCATTGCCCTAGCTCTCGTCCACCTTAGTTCTTCTCACCTTTTCCTACTTTCGTCCCTCCTCTCTTTTCCCTTCAAACTCCTCCTCCACTTACCCTTTCGTTTTCTCTGTTAGGTCCTCCCTCCAACCTTGCTTTCTTCCCATTAGCTACTCTCGTCCCACTCCTCATTAGGGCCATTACCCCTCTCGTTTTTTGCTCCTCATCTCCCTCTCATCCATCTCCAAAGGAGGCCCTTTTTTCACAACAAAACAACAAAAAACGATTTAAACAAAGGTTTGGTTAGAAGTTAGTCTTTTTCAAAGGTTAATAGTTAGTGTTAGTTGTTAGATCTCATCTATTTTGCATTTGTATTTGTTTAGATCTAGTTCCTTTTATTAAAGTTAGTTACTTACTTGCACTTGTTAGATCTTAGTTAGTATTTGCATCTAGTTTATTTGCTAGTCATATTTGCATTTTAGATCCATCATTTAAAAGACAAAATTTGCATAACAATTTTTTTTCATGTTTTAGATTTCTTTCCTAGCATTTAGGGCACTTATTTGTTTGCTGGTTCGTTTGTACTTTTTTAATAATTTGAAGTTGAATCTCATATCAGTTTGCATTTAGATCTCCTTTTTGCAAGTTTAGACTTAGCTAGTTTCATTTTTGTTTGATTTGACTAACACTAAAGGGTGTTTGTAGTTTCATTTTCACTTGTTTTGTAGGTGTGACAAAAGCAAGCTCAAGAAGAAAATTTGAAAAATAAGAAGAGGAGAAGTTAACCAAAGTGAAGAGAAGGACAATTGCAAAACCAAAAAGGAGACTCCAAACCAAGTACCAAAAAACCATGAAAATATAAAACCACTCTCCTTTGTAAAAGCCATTAAGGGCTTCTAAGTATTGTTTCCATAGTTGTTTTATTTCCTTCAAAAGACCTTTCGAGGGTTTCATTCCCAAAGGCACTTGTAACTTAGTTAATAAAAAGGCTAGGTGGGATAAGGCCTCCCACACTTTGGTTCCTTCTTCCCCATTTGGGGAAGATTGTTTCATGCATGCTTTAGTTAGATTTGTTTCATTATTCTAGATATATCTTTCAATTTTTGTACTTAGAATAATTCTCTTCCAAGTTTTGCCTTGAGAAAGTAGCTTGGGATTTGATCCCAAGTGCCACATAATTTTGTGGCTACTTCTCTTTCCCCATTAGCATCCTTGCGGACATCCAGCTAGCTAGAATATTTTTGGGACTAGTGGTTCTAGTGGTCACCTTGTTCCAATGTTGATCCCACCTTGTTGTTTATTTCTTGGTTTGTTGCTTGATTTGGCCTTGTCTTTTCTCTCTCATTTACTTCTTTTTTCATTGCTTGTTTACTTCGGAAAACGTGCTTTTTCTTTGCATACAATCTGTCTCTATTTTTAACAAAGAACAAATCCTCTTGAACTTGCAATAACCCAAGTCAAGAGCACTCTCTGTCGGAGAGCATATTTAATTTGCATTTTCCCTGCATTAGGCATATAGAATAACTAAGTCTTTTGAACCTTGTCATAAGATAAAGTCAAGAGCGCTCTCTGTAAGAGAGTTGAATCATGTGCTCCAATAATTTTAAAACATTTCAACTCACACTCCCCCTTAATAATTTATCTTGGTTGCTATCAGACACCCATATGCTCTGCCAACCTGAAAAGGTTGGGCTAGTACTCAGAAAGGTATTGGATTTGATAATTTTCGATAACATAATAAAATTTTTCACCCCCACAACCAACGAACCGGCGTTTCCTTTTCGAGACATACTCAGGTAGTGGGCAAAGTTCCTAAACCTGGTGGGGCCGGAAATTACCGCTATCTAGACATCGAAGTGGTTAATTCTTTAGACACATACTCTTTGAAATTTGGGCGGTCTGTCTTACCATCAGAGGGGAAGCCATTGAAAGTATACCTTTCCGGTCTTTTGATTACCTTGTTGTTCTTGGCCTAATAATCAAGACCATTAAAACTTTTAATTTACCAAGATAATCTGCACAACGATCTCACTAATAGCTACTATTGAGACTTGCATTTTAGAATCCCCGAGCACTACACTTGTTTGACTCCATTTTGGCACTGGTCATTTTATATTTATGCTTTAATTAAGTTGGGCCATTTGTCCATTGGATTTAATTTTGGAACTTATCTATTTGTGGATGCTTCGTATTTTCGCAAAGTCTTCATATACTGTTTCGCAATGTGCATTGCATTTTACCTTGTGTTTTATTTAAAGTAAATTTGTGATCTTTCATCTTTAAAAACTCCTAAACAGCATCCATCCGCATCACCATACACCAAAAACATTAAAACACATTGAGCCATAATAAACTCTTTGTAGGGACTATCTCCCTTGGCTTCGTTAGGAGTTAGCCTAAACGGAGGAGCTGGGATTCAGGTGACAGTACTTGGCTCATTGCTTGCCCCCAAGGCCACACTTTCCCCACTTGTAGTGAGGGAACAACTTTCGAAAGATTTCTGCTGCTGGTGTGCATCTCGGTGGACAACAGACTCCTCTTGCCTGTTTAGAGTAGGTAGGTATTCGAATAATCTCACTTGAGCAATAGGTTTTGAGTGTTTTTCCTTTTCCCGAGTGTTGAGTGTCTGCTGAGTTTCTTCCGATTGCTGAGTTTTTCCTGAGTTTCCCTAAGTTAGTTGAGTCTGCTCCTTTCTAAGATTTCTTTATTTTATGCATTTAAAAAAAATAAAACAATGAAGAATGTTAATTGATTTGATTAGTATCTATTTATTTTGCATTTAATATTCTGTTTTAGATTAGAATTTCATTTCAGTATTTTATTTTATTCCTTACATGTTTCTCGTGGTAGTTGCTTCCATGTGTGTAGGAATAGGTTCAATTATAGATGAAGCAAAACAATTGGGTGCTGGATTGAAGACTTGATGTAGTTAGTGTTGGGGACCAGAGATTTTGACTTAGTATCTAGTAATCATGATCTAGCAGTATATCTATATGAAATGAATATGGTTTTTATTGATTATCTAAATGGTTTTATTACTTACATTTAGAAGCTCTTATTTTATACTTGTTGGCTCTACCCTCTTAGGAGTGTGGACATGATCATTCCCACCTTTATGGCTTGCTAGCTTAGGAATCACCTTCACTTTCCCCATCCATCTGTTATCTTTCCCACTTTTGGTTTTTACCTTGACTTACACCTCAGCCTATGATATGGAGGACTTCCCCACTTTTTACTCTGTGTTGGATAGCATCCCTATTAGTTTGTGTCTCGGCTTTGAGTTGGCAACAGAACTTACACTTTGGTGAGTTGGATTTCATACCTTGATCACTCTAGTCGGTTGCCCCGATGTTTGGTCTTGATTGTAGAGAGTCCGCATAGTTGCTAGAGTTGTGTTGGCTAAAACCTGAAGAAAATTGTACTACCATCATTACATGTGGAAACTATTGTTATATCTTTTGTGAAATCCCATGAAAGTACTTTCAAAACTGTGCTTCTCAGCACAATGAAAGAGGGCTATGAATTTGAATGGAAACTTAAATGAAAAGCACCCTGGATGAAAGATTGAGTAAGTTGTGCTTCTAAGCACATGCAAAATCCCCAAAAGGGTTATGAAATGAAATGAATTGGAAACTAAAAGTACCCTGGATGAAATCTCTAGTAGTTGTGCTTCTAAGCACATGCAAAATCCCCAAAAGGGTCATATAGGCCTACAAAAAGCAGTGGTTAAATATATGCTAAATCCAAAGACTGCTGGCCAAGGAAATGAAATATAATGATTAGTTCCTCACAGAGCCCACGAGTTGTGATGTGAGATGGAGTAAGGGACATCTAATTCCAAGTGTCCCCTAGAACCTTAAGTTACGGTTAGTCGGGCACCCAGTACACGACAGTTCTAGAAAAGATCCTCACGGAGCCCACGAGTTGTGATGTGAGATGGAGTAAGGGACAACTAATTCTAAGTGTCCACTAGAACCTCAAGTTACGGTTAGCCGAGCACCCAATCCACGACGGTTCTAGAAAAGATCCTAACGGAGCTGATACAACTTGGATGTGAGTTGTAGACATTTTCCAAGGTTGAATAAGCACTCCTTTAAACAACTTACCCCATTTGTGAGACACTGCCATTCCCTGTGTGTTTATTATCTGACATATGCTTAAGTGTGTATTCCCTTTCCCTTATCCAAAGTATCACAGTGTTGAGTCATTTAAATCATCCCCTTGTCCTAGCCTTGCATTCTTCACCTCCACCCTTTGCTAGAAAATTGATCATGTCTGTAGAATGAGTATATCCTTGAGGTTCTTTTGTAAGTAATGATTATTTGAACTTATCCTTAATTATAATTATCTATTAACTGCCAGTGAAATGATGCTTAATAATTTAAGTCTTACTATGAGAATGATTTAAAGAGCATGTCTTAACCATTTGCACTTGCAACAGCAGGATTTTCAAGACTTGGTCATATTTTGATTAGTCTTGATCAAGTCAAACCTAGTTTGACCAAGTCAACCTTGGGATTTGTGATGAGTTGGACCAGTGATGATGTATGATGATGATATATGGCCTTTGGTGCACCTTTGATGACTCCATACAGTGGACACAGGTTTTAGATGATGATTGATGTACCTTTTATGGTTATTATTATTCTTAGATCATTTATTTTATTATTGTCCGGGTATGGCTGAGGCTACAGATGATCTTACAGGTTGCCACAGGGTGTATGGATACTCATCTCTAGTATATTTGGGCCTTCTGAGTCCATTGAGACACTCAGTTATTAGTTTCAGGCATTCCTAGTGATGATAGAGTGAGATTTCCACTTCTGACCAGTTTTGCCATGCAAAAATGGCCTGTTTAGCAGTTGCATTGAGCTAGCACGTTTACCTAGGTCGCTACAGAGGAGAGGGGTAGTCCAACCACTTGTTATTATCATATTACCCCCTCTCCAGACATGATGGTGTAGTCGGATTTTGTGCCCGAGCATCAGACAGTGAGTTACAGGCATTTTGGTGGTTTTCAGGTGGGATAAAAATGGGATAAAAAGGTCATTGAGGAAATCAATTTGGGCTATTGAGGCAAGGTTTTGGCATTAGGTTTGTTTAGAGGACATATGTGATGTATCCCACTTTGTCCAGATCAGCTTGCAGCATTTAGTGGGGTCCACACACTCTTCGGGTTGTGATTTGATGCATTCTTCTCTCAGTTGAGGGGGGCATGATTTGATCATTTAGTCACTTGGACATGTTGTTGAGTCATATTTTATATCATTGTTCCATGGGGTGATGTTAGTGAAGGATAATAAAGCCTCCTAGCCCCACCATGTGCTCCTAGTCACTTGTCCTTGTCATATTATGTGGTACACACTTGTTTTAGTCATGTTTATGTGGTGCACACCCCCCTAGGGATTCCTTTAGTGAGTGCGCACCCTCTCTAGTGAGTTGATCCATGTTATATTGTACCGACTCATCTTAGTCGTTGATTGTATTGTATTTATCTTTTGATCTTCACCACTCGTTTGTAAAGTGGTTAGGGTTTTGGTCTCTCTCCTCCTATTTAAGGAGGATCCCCTCTATTGTAAAGGCATCTTGAGACTTTTGGCTCTTGGTTATTGGAAAAAAAGAAATATCTTTTGAGTAAATGCTTGGATCGTCAGATGAATGTTTGGCTATGGTGATTGAAACTACTTTTCCATTGCACTGAGGGATTTTGGTAGCTATTTTGCATTTTTGTTCCACTATATCGATTTGCAGGTCAAGAAGACGATTTGGGAGGAGTGCGCATTGGTGGGAAGGCCCACCCTGCTAGCTTCTGTCAGATCTTGGTTGAAACATGGACTGATTTTGTCTTTGTACCAATTATTCTCTATCATTTACTTCTTGTTTGCATCTACCCTCATTGTTGTTTGCTAATTGAGCTTTGTCTCCTTAGTTTTGCAGGAAGAGAGGGGCGCATTAGTGGACTTGAGCAAATCGTGTGAGCAAGAGAAACTACCATATCTTTCATTTGATATTTGCGGGAGTAATCCTTGTCATACCGGCATTCATTCTCATTATCTAGGTATGCTTGAAAGGTACGTATTTTATTCCTTTAACTTATCCATTTGTCATCTTGATCTCAAACCCTTATCATTAAAACCCTAGATTTTAGATCTGATAAGATCTGGCGATTGCATGGGCTTAATAATTAAAACCCACCTAAATAATAATTAATAAACCTTGGAGACCAAATTTGGTGGGAATCTGACTCCATTAACCCCCTGATCTAAGGCATTGGGCATCTCCAAGGGAGGTCGCACTTGTGGGTACGTGGGATTTTTCCAGATCTGTAATGTGGGTATTGCTTGTTCCTCATCAAATCCATAGATCCATTGAGTAGAAACCCTCCTAGTGCCATTTAATCTTGATCTTCACCTTGTGGACACCATTTTGACCATTTTCCATATTTTAAGGGTGGGCCCCACTTGGATCTTTCTATTTAGCATTAGATCTATCTAGATATACTAATATAAACTCATAAGTGGCTTAATATTTCCTTGGTTGAACATTTGTCCATCTTATAAGCTTCTTCAACCAAGCCCTAACTCCTTGGGTCCGCTTATCCATCCTAGATCTAGATCCATTCACTCTTGATCTTATCGTATTTCACTTTCACATTTCCCTAGGAGGTCTTGAGTAGGTTCGCTAGCTTTCATTGGTTAGCTAGGGTCTCCCCTTTGATCTTGCTTAGGCTATATCTAAAGTGAAGAGTGTCTTGGTTAGCGTGACAACCAATTGCATTGGGAACCGTGGCATCTCTTGGGTCACCTCTTTAGTTGTCCAACACCTCTACCATCCTGGATAGGATCACCTTTTGGGACAACTACAAGTTGTGTGATAACAATAACATCATAATGTGATTATATGACCAAATCGTGGCCTCTCAAATACACAATAAAATATCCAAAATAATGAATACTGGGACATGTGGGCCCCACTAATGCCAGAACAAGTGCTAGAAGGTGTGGACATCATCATAAAAATATCCCAGACCAATCTCATGCCATTTCCTTGCCCCACCAAGTCAAATAGATTTCCTCAATGAGCCATTCCTCTTCCGAAAAACCACCTCTAAAAGTACAAAAATTCTTGTAACTCACTGCCAAGTGTCCTGGACACAAATCTGATTGTTCCAAAATGTTTGGGGATCGGGTAAAATTGTAATAAAAACTGGTTGGACCCCCATCTCCCTCTGTAGCGCCCTAGGAGAACGTGCTATCTCAATGAAAGTGTTGGACAGGCCATTTCTACATGGAAAACTAGAGAAAAGTGGTAATTTGACCATATCATCACCTGTAAGTGCCCGTAACTAATAACTGAGTGTACCAATGAGCTCAAAATGCTCAAATACACTAGGAATGAGTGCTCATACACCATGTGACCATCAAAATATACCTCTGTAAGCTCATCCATGCCCCGAATAATAAAAATAATGGTCTGTAAATAATAATTATCATATAAATCCATCAAACCATCATCTGAAACTACTGTCTGAGGTATGGAACCATCTAATGGACACATATGGGCCATGAATAATGCATCTCGAACACTGTCTGCCCAAACTCATCCTGGACCCTGCGGTTGACTTGGTCAAACTGGGTTGACCAGGTCAAGAATGATCAAAACAATGATCCATACCATGAATAACTGCTGCTGTAAGTACAAATAGTTATGATAAACTCCTTCAATTATATCAGTAGCTAGACCAAAGCATAGAATGATGTTTAACTGGCGTAAGCATGCAAATAATAATATAAGATAAGTCTAGATCAAAGTAAATAGATACTAAAAGCAGGATTTTCAAGTGTATACTCGTTTACTGACTTTAACAATTTGCTAAGCATGGGTGAGGGTGGAAAAAAAAAGGATAGGCTAGGGGAAGGACTCAACAACCTCAACACTACAATCTCTCGGATGAAGGAACTAGGGAGACCACCTGCACATATACTAGATAGAAGATAACATGAGGAATGGTGGTGTCTCACAAATGGGTAGAGTGATGAGAATGATTCCAATAGACTCTAGACAAGCAACCTTTTAGCAATTTATTATTTGTCAGCTTTCACATTTAAGATTTAACATTTATTTCACTTTATAGATTTTCACTAGCCATCCTCCAAGAGCAGGTGCCCTGAATAGCCTGGCGGGCCTCAGATAATGACTCAGTATGACCTTCATTTCCTGCCACCGTCCATAGGTGCGATGGAGTGACCACCCTGTTGCGTTGTAGGGGAAAACGACCTTACAACATACAAAGGATGAGTGCGCGTCCCTTGGCCACTGACTAGCTAATATAGATATGCATGTTTAGTGTTTAGCAACACTGTTTTTGCTGACTAAGCATCCCTTAGATATAGCATTTAAGATCCGATGCTCTAGTGTTTAGCAACACCGTTTGTAGGAATACTTGGTTTCGAGGACTAGAGGAGAACAACCACTGTTACTAAAATCACACACTCCAGAGCCGAGACACAATGCAAACTGGGAATCTATACAACACAGAGGTCTAGGTGGGGGAAGTCCTCGAGATCACTAACTAAGTGTGAGTTAGGATAAAACCAAAACTGGAAGATAACGAATGGACGGAAAAAATGACTAATGGTGCCATGGATAGCAAAGGCCCTAGAATAAGGGGATGGACAAGTCAGTACTTCATGGAGTAAGGGTATGACCAACGAGTATATTCAAGAACCTCCTACTAATAGTAACCAACCACTTCTATTCTAAATAGCAAGTAAGCATCAAATAAGATAGAGCCAACAACCATCATAATATACCCAATCACAAACTACCTAGATAAGAGGAAGAGCACATCAACAACATATATGTACCAAGCTGGATCATATACCTGAGTCCTTGATCAGAACTACCTGAATCATACTGAAGCACTGCATCTGAATATAATATGGGCACTGCCATCAATATGCTCTGGATGATAGAGGAAAGGCTATCTCAGTCAGCGACCTGGTGTCATGGGGCTTAGTCCTGGCATGAGACTGTAAATGTACAAGCTCTGGATCCACTGAATGCATAGGAGTGATCATAAAAAATGTTGCTCATCATCAATTGATCTCATCAAAATGTGTAAAGGATTGGCTCAAAAATATACTGGAAACTGATTTGTAATCATGGTAGCTCGGCTACTATGGATGTGATAACAATACCGACACAACAAAAGTGAAGCATAATCATTTCATATTATAATTTCAAAGATGAATATCTTCTCATTTGAAGAAAATGAGAACAAAAATACTAGGTAAACGAAAACCTAAATGAGTGCCATAACATCTTGAATTAGGATGAAAATGTGCATAGATTTCATTTAAAAATACCCTTAGTTTGATGTAAGGTTCAACTCACAATAGTGTAAGACCAGTCCAGGCTTTCTAATTCCTTCCTCTCTAATATGACTCTGCAAAAAGATTGAGTCAAGGAATGTGTAACGATATTCAAAAGGACATAAAATATACAACCAAACTTGTTACAAAAAATTGCAAGTTTATTCTCTTTCTGTCTAATAGTAGATGATAACTTTGAATGGAGATTTCAATGGAAGAACTAATAACCTGTAAGTAGTGTTTTATTAAGAACATGATAACTGACTATGGACAAAAGAAAAAAGTAAACTTTTAAAGGAGTCTCACAGCAATGAAACATGACAACCATACACTTTGGGAAGGATATAATTCCATGTGCAACACCCACAGGTTAGTGATCTATAATGGGCTATGAAGATTCACAAGTAAAAAAGATTCAGTTTTTTACCAGGTTGGTTCTCTGCTTCACAAAATAAGTTTGTCCTAGTCAACATTCCCACCAATCCACCAAACCCACACCACAATACACCCCAAACCCTAATAAAATCATGAACCTCATCCTGAAATCAAATGAACCCAGAGGAACCCAAAAGAACTAAGGACACTGATTTAAATTTTTAACATAGAAGCGAAAGACAAAATCAAAATCGTGCAAAGCCCTGAGCTAACCCTACACTAACCTAACCTAATATTAGGATACCATTAAAAATAACCCACACTCGTAAACAACATAAGCCAAACCAGTGAAGAAAGCATTGATGGAAAATAGGACCAGATAAGATAAGATAAGATAATTTTATTAATGTCCAATGAATGACCACACAAGTAGGTCAATGGGACTAAAGGATACATCTAGTATGAATGCAATGTGGGAGTGCAAACACGGCTCCTAGATAAAATAAAATAAAGAAAGATAGAAGAAGTAGTATGGCCTCATAGACATGTATATATCCATATCAAAGGTACAGAATGCAAAAATGCAAAATACAAATTGAGTTTGTCCAAGACTGGACAACTCAAACAACTCAGGATCTTCAAGATCCTGTCAAGGGAGAAAACACTCAAGAGTAAACAAAAAATATGAGTGTAGATCTTATGGCATTCACACTTTCCAGAGGAATAAAAAGGAAACAACCAACCAATCATTAGAGACAACGCAACAACAAAACTCAATTGGATGAGAAAAAAGCAAAAGAAAATTCCAACAAACATACTTACGGCATATTTTCTTTTAAACCTATGTTTCTATTTATCTTCCTCAGCGAGTCAACATTGTGTTTATTTATCCCTTTTTTGTTAATATGTACTATGCCACCCCCTGAACTTGCAAACACAACTTTAAGGAAAACTGTATACCCTAGGACCTAACCCACACCCACACCCACACCCTGCCAAGCTTGGTAATGAAGAATATTTATATTTTGGATTGTGCAGACCTCCATATTGGATCTGACTGTATGAGGCTGATGTCAAAAAGATTACAATCTACAATGGACAGTAAAAGTAGAGGACGAAAAAATAGATATTTCAGACTCATTATCACATTTCATGCCTTATCTAAAGAATTATCCTGTCAGCAGCTGCTTCTAACATCATTAAATATAGCTTGAATATCGTAAGGGCACAAAAGACAACCAGCAAAAGAAGTTATTCCCAGCTTAACGGCTGTAAGTTGTAACAGTTGACATGAGAGATTGTGAACAAGCCACACAGACTGATATCTTAATGCACTGGGATACGTTTGATTACCATTAATCTATATCATTAGAGACATCTTAGAATATTCAGACAAATTTCATGGATATTAGTTGTCCACCTATAAATCTAGCCAGCATATTCAGTGGTGTGATTTTCCAATAAACATGCAAATTTCTTCAAAAAGTCAAATTTAGCCCAAGCATAGTAGGAACAATCAAATCTACTCTGGAAATATCATAACCTAATTTTGTGTAAGAGTTGACAGCAATAAGGATACAATTGAATTGAACTTATTAGTGCTCCAAAAACACCAAGCATTGCAACAACCTCAACACGATCTCTCTTCTTTACACAGAACTCCTGCAAAGAAAAAGCAATTACTTGAACTTCAAATGGCAGCACTTTCAGAGGACACCTAGTGTGCTATGGATATTTGGAAATAAATAATTGCACAGAATAGTCGTTATGACAATACTACGTATATTCTTGATCAAGGAATTAAACTATGGAATAGAAATCTTAATAGTGTAATGAGAAAGATGATTGGCATATATAGCCAATTTCTACAAGATGTATTTATCGGGATATTCAAGTAAATGCTATGGAATTCAGTTATTGTATAATTCATTTATTAGCAGTCTACCCAAGGGGTATAGACAACTATTTTATGCAATTATCAAAGAAAATAAAACTCACGGTTTTATAATTATTCAACATAATTCGTATCATTACAACATCAGTTCACAAAAATGTGCACTGCCTATAAATATTCAATGATGCTATGAGTAACCGTTGGCATATCTCATCAATTTATCCAAAATTCTATACTCTATGTAATATAAATTTATTGGAAATAAATAGATACATTTTTGTGTGGCCTAATATGACCATTGGGATTGTGACAAATACAGCATATTCCACTAGTTGTGAAAGGCACAAGGAAACAAGGGCCTTGTGCCCCACTATTTGTTAATCTAGTAAGTAAAGTTAGGGAGAAGAATATAATGCAAATAAACAAAATTATATTCTGACATTGTAGTGGAGGTGTAGCCAAATGTTTGACACAAGAATAAATTTTCTGCAATTGAGAAATAAACAAAATCATACTCTGACATTGTAGTGGAGGGGTAGCCAAATGTTTGACACAAAAATGAATTTTTTGCAATTGAGAAAAGGAAATTTTAATCACAACTGCCCTCTACAGGCATTTACTTGGTGCTAAAAGTATGATAATGGAACTGATATGTGCACTTAACTATGGTCATACAATTAAGTAACAAACAAGATAGATATCAAATATTTGATTTGAACTGATGACAAAAGCATTTGGAGATCGGGGGTTAGTACACCTAGTCTAATAGGGGAAGGGCAATAGATAGAATTTAGGCTAGACTCCATTGTATTTATGCCTGTAAGGAGGGGATCTCATTTTCTCACTGTTGCTTCCTAAAACACACTTAACTGTAGAAAAGTCTCCCAACTACTAGGTGTGTTCTTGAGGGGCAACTATGAGTTGAGAACCCACTGTCACCTTGATTCCTAACTCCTCTATTTAGACAATTGTAGCATTGAATAGAAGCACTTATACCTCTAGTTCTCGACTGAGTGGATCTGCCCCAAGATCTGCAATTCACAGCCCGATGTCCAAACTTATTGCAAGAAAAACAATAGCCAAAAAATGCCTTTTCATACCTGGGAACAATTAGTCTTCTTTGTGGCATGGTCCTTCTTGGTTCTGGAAAAGTTTCCTTGTTTTGCTGAGTTTGAGCATTATCTATCTTGTTTTATTCACCATGCTTAAGAATCTTCAGAATATTAGCATAACTTCTAGGCTTCTTTTCAGTATTTTTCTCTTCAGTAATCTCTTCTTTATCATAGCCTAACCCAGTTTTGACATGTGGTGATCTATGGTAGTTGAGGATGCCATCTAGGGTTAGTGAACTCTTTTTAAACTTCAAATTTGTAGCAGTTGTCCTTTTCATTTCCTCTTTCAGAGAAATGATCTCGAGCTCTTTTGCTTGACTAATTTTATTCTGTTTCAATAGCTGAGCTTCTGCAGTTTTCTCGACCTCTTCCAATTGACCTTTTAGGATAGTAATTTCTAGGGACTGCTTCATGTTTGTAGCAGCTGTTTTTTCTAATTCACCCTTTAAGAAATTAATCTCAGCTTCTCTTGCTTGGCAGATCTCATTAGTTTCTTTCAAGTTGGACACTTCATTTTTCAATCTGTCAAGTTCATTTTTCAAAGAGCTGACCTCTGCGTTCCTTTCCTGTAGTTGACTTTTGAATGTTTAATGAGTTTCTTCGATTTGGCCTTTTTATTCTCTTCATATTTCTATTGCTCAGATTTTTCAAATTGCTCTTGTAATGCATGGTTCTGTTTACAGAGTTTTTCAACTTTTTGCAAAGCATTAGTAATATCATTATCTTCAAACTTACCTGGATCTTGTACTGACTTCTCTATGAAGATGTCTTCAACTTTCTGTTCTTCAGTGGAGTCGAGTTGATCTATCTTTAGTGAAAGTTCTTCAATTGAGTTGCACTTTCCTATTTTCTCCTTTTGGAGATCTGTCAGATCTGCAGTCATGAGTTTCATAACTTCTTCTTCGTGTTCCTTAGAGGAGTAGAGATGTTCTATTTTGAGCAATAGTTCCTGAGCAGTGCTGCACTTTCCAATCTTCTCTTTCATGGAATCTGATAAGCCGTCAAGAATGAATTCCATAGCCATTGAATTATTTTTCCTTGCTTCCTTCTGGGCTGCTGTTTTCACTTTCTTCAGATGATTGTACCCTGTAAGCACTGACTGCCATATCCCAACACCTTCTGCTTCAAGATAGGCCTGCATTCTCATTTTCTAAATCAAGTAATTTGTCCCACAAGACAATCCATTCACTGTGAACTCCATGGTGTGTCAAGGATCTCCTTTAAGCTGGTAAGGCTTTTGTGAAAACCCGCTCTGATACCAATGTTGGACACACCGAGCACACTTAAACAAAATAGAACTTTTGTCTTGTCCTTAGCTTGTCATATCCTTCTTTCAATGCCATGTCATAAACACTTGTCATTGTCATACTTGTCACCTTTTCCATTCCTCAAGCCATGTCAACATGCCATGTGTGTTCTCCTTGCCTTTGCCATGTCTTCAACATTTATTGCTTGCCATATCATCACCTTGCTCTTTGTCATTAATGTCAAAGGGGGAGGGAATTTTGAGGAGCTTGCCAACAATGACAAAGGGGAAGATTGATGGCCAAAGTTACACCCCTTGCGGGCATTTCTTGAAGGCCTGCGGGCATTTTTGCAAGGCACTTGAGGGCATAAAAGAAAGGCCATTCGGGCATTTTAAGCACCCCTTGCGGGCATTTCCAAAAGATGTATTGCGGTCATATTTGAAAGGCATATTATCTAGCCCTTGTGGGAATTACATGTGACCATTGCGGGCATATTCTAGACACTCATGCGGGCATCCAAAGAGAGCATTGCGGGCATTTTTTTAAGGATATGCAGGCATATGGAGCAAGCTTGTTGAGTGTTGATGCTGTGGCAAAATAACCAAAAACAAATACATATATTTTGATGAGGATTATATGGGTTTGGAACCCATTTATGATGATCATACACCCACAGTGATGATGTGGCAAAAGAAGACTAAAAATACACACACACACACATATATATATTTAAAGGGGGAGGATAATATGGAAATAAAAATTATTATTTAATAAACTGAAAATTGAAATGACATGCCGGCTTCTGGTTTTGATGGAGGAAGAAAAGTATAAATAGAAGACAAAAGTTCTATTTTGTTAAGTGAGATTTCGTGGAGGAAAATAGAAGGTGCTGGGAAGTATTTTGGGGCAGGCTCAGACCCGAACCTAACAGCCGAAGATCTTTTTGGGGTTTTTGACAAGACAAGTGGCAGCCCGTAATTTGAATTTTGATGTGTGATAGCCCAGAATTGCTGGAAATTTGAAGGACAGCTCAAGATCAACGAAGTTTGACAGCCCGAAGCAAAGAAGGCAGACAGTCTGAAGGATTAATTTTGACTAGTCCACAGTTTCAATTCAAGAAATACATGATCATTCTTTAGGGTGGTAGGGTGGTGCTAGAGGTCACAAATTTGTGAGTTAAGCTGTTGTAGCAGCTGACAAAGCCTTTGGGGTTGTAGCCCCTTCTAGTTGTAGCTGGAAAGTTGTATCAAATTTGTAAATCCAGTTGTTGCTGTATCAAATTTATTATAAAAGGCTTTTGTGGTTTTTCCCCCAGGACTTGGGTTTACACGTAAAAATTTTGTGTACTGTGCATCCTTTTATTATGAATGTTGATGATATATTGCTATGATTGGTGATTATCAAAGTGCTCTTGATTAAATTTTTCTAATTGTGCAAATACTGATTCACCCCCCTCTCAATATTTCAACAATTTTCACGAGGTGAACTTTACCTCTATTTATACAAGTGTAAAACTGACTTTTACCCTAGTTGAGTCGACTTCTCTATTTGGCTGGGCCGACTACACTTGGGGGGCAAATTGTAATTTAATTTTAATCTTTTACTTTGCTTCTTTTCTCCCCAAGTTTTACATTGATTCTTTCAGGGTTTACATAGATAAATTACATCAAGTTCATCTCCCTTAGGAGGTACAATCAAGTACAATAAAATACAATAAATAATATCTTTTGAAGTTGCACAGCAAATGAAATCTAACACATGTTAGCTTTCATTTTAGCACAAAATCCAACACTCCCTCTCAACGAGGAAG
Organism: Larix kaempferi; assembly: GCA_027924585.1. Taxonomy (NCBI): domain Eukaryota; kingdom Viridiplantae; phylum Streptophyta; class Pinopsida; order Pinales; family Pinaceae; genus Larix; species Larix kaempferi. The sequence goes on from BSBM01000893.1 coordinate 10,102,527, forward strand.
GTATTCTTCGGTCTTCACAGCATCATGATCATTTGGGTTTCATCTTGTACATCTATACTGTCTCCATTATCTCTATACATACTGAAGGTTGTCAGCGCAGTCTCAGTCCTTCGAGAAGTGTCTTCATGCATCATCTACACCAGTCCTTCGGTGTGTCCAGGAGAATCTATCAATCCTAGATATCTGAGATATCAGCTATACCGTCTCTGCTATACCATATCTACCTATTTGTCTCATCTGCCTATGGGATTTCTCCCATACTTGGCTGAGATCCCAGACGAGCAAATGTGCACGACCATCTACTACCTATTCGTCTCATCTGCCGATGGGATTTCTCCCTACCAAGATGAGAACCTGAACGAGCAGAGGTACCAGTGCAATCACACGGCCAACTAATGACTGTCCAACTCATCTGCCGATGGGATTTATCCCATACCTGGCTGAGTACCTGGACTGTAGAGGCATCGGTGTGAACCCGACCATCCACTACCTGTTCGACTCATCTGCTGATGGGATTTATCCCATACTTGGCTGAGCACCAAGACGAGTGGAGGCACCAGGGTGAACCTGACCATCTACTTCCTGTCTGACTCATCTGCTGATGGGAATTCTCCCATACCTGGCTGAGTACTTGGACGAGTAGAGGCACCAGGGAAAAAGCAGGGCAAGCATCTCAATGTCATCTTTCCCTTTCAAGGAGGGACACGTTCTCTTCTACTCCAAGTCTTCCGCGAAATAATTCGAACTTAACCCTGGGAAGAGCCTTGGTGAGAACATCTGCAGTCTGGTCATCTGTCGGCACGTACTGTAACTTGACCGCACCTTTCTGCACCATATCACGTATGAAGTGATACCGAATCTCTATATGCTTCGACCTGTTGTGGAATACAGGATTCACTGACATCTGCACACAATTCTGGTTATCACAGTAAATCACGGTCGGCTCTAGAATTTGGACAAACAATCCTGCCAGGAGTTTACGAAGCCAAAATGCTTCTCGAGCTGCTGTGCTAGAAGCCATGTACTCGGCCTCTGCAGTACTGAGTGCTACCGAGTTCTGCTTCCTGTTGCACCAGGAAATAACTGTAGAACCCAAACTAAAGCAACATGCGGAAGTACTCTTCTTATCTGCAACGCATCCAGCCCAATCTGAGTCTGTAAATCCCTACAATCTCAGGTCACTATTTGAAGCATACTTCAATCCATATCCCACAGTGCCACACAAGTATCTGAGCACATGTTTTGCAGCAATCCAGTGAATTTTCCTTGGCTCGCACATGAACTGGCTAAGAGCATTCACAACAAAACACATATCTGGTCTAGTGTTGGTCAGATACAACAAGGACCCAATCAGCTGGCGATACATAGTAGGATCAATCAAATCTGAATTTGAAGCAGAATCTCTCAACTTCTTGCAATTTGCATCCATTGGAGTGGCCATGGACTTGCAATCCAACATTCTGAATCTCTTCAATATATCTATGGTGTACTTTCCTCTTTTTGAGAGAATACTCTGGCAACAAATCTGGCCTTGTATTTTTCAACACTTCCATCTACTCCATGCTTGATCTTGTATAGCCATTTAGAAGTCACTACTGACTTCTCCTCAAGTCTCGGCAGAACCTCCTATTGCCGTCGAATTAGCACACCTGGTTAACGTAGCAGAAATCTATGCTACTGCTCGGTGTGCCCTTGGGGGCAAGTCTCGAGTCAAGGCTGTCACTTGATCTTGACTCCTCTGTTTAGGCAAAATTCCCAACGAAGCCAAGGGGGGTAGTCCCTAAGGAATGTTTCTAAGGTTGTTAGAGTTTTCATGAAATAGTTTTTTATGTTTTTAGGAGTTGTTTTTGGGTAGTGATTAAAAGGTTCCAAGATATGTTTGCAACAAAGTTTAAAGAGTCTTTCACCAGCATAAATTAAAGATCATTGTAAATAACTAGATGCATGATACTCGAGATGATAATAAGCAAATAAAAGTGCAAAAGGACCAGTGCCTTATGGAGTCAATACTTTGTAAATAAACAGTGTTGAATGAAAGGGAAATGTTGTGCAAGTGTCTCTTGGTTAATTTTAGATTATTTATGATGTGAAACTTGTTTAGGGAAAAATGGGGAAATTGATGAGTATGATTGTCACCGATGACAACAAATTAATGACAAAGGTTGAAGTGATGACATGGAGGACAAAGATTTGACGAAGGACAAGGTCAATGAAGGACAAGGCAATGACATGATGACATGACATGGAAGACAAAGCATTGATGACAAGTGGCAAGCATGGACAAGCATGGCAAAGACATCAAAGGACATGACATGGAAGAAGTCAAGCAAGCATGGACTATGACATGGAAAATGAATTGACAAAGGTAGTGTTGAAGACATGACAAAGGTTGACAAAGGAAAATGACATGACAAAGGTTAAAGACATGGCAAATGACAAAGGAGCAACAAGGTCGATGACAAGGCAAGCATAAGGTTGATGACAAGGCAATGACATGGAGGACAAGGTTTGGTGCCTTGGTGGGCATTTGAAGAGCAACTGTGCGGGCATTTGTATATGCCCTTGTGGGCATTTCATTGTAGCCTTGTTGGCATTTCCAAAGGCCCTTGCAGGCATCTTTTTGAAGCATTGCGAGCATCCTCAAAAGGCCATTGCATGCATTTTATCAAGCCCCTGCGCGCATATAAAGGAGCCTTGCGGGCATTTCCTTAAAGGCCCTTGCGGGCATATGAGGGCATGTGTATAAGGCCCTTGCGGGCATCACAGAAAATCCCTTGCGAGCATTTCAAAGTGCCCATGCGGGCATATCTAGGAGCCCTTGTGGGCATCCTATAAGACCCCTCTGCGGGCATTTCAAAGAAGCTTGTGGGCATACTTCAAGGCCCCTTGCAGGCATTTCATAGGAGCTTATGCGGGAATCCGTAGAGGACCTTGTGGGCATTCCCATAGGTCCTTGCAGGCATTTATGAAGGCCCTTGCGGGCATGGTGATGGAGTAGCTGTGGGCATATTTGAAGGGAAACCCGATAATGTGGAAAAGAAGGCTAAAAATATATATATATATATATAAAGAAGATGACATGGAAATGCTGAGGTTGACTACCTTGAATAAATCTGTTTGATTTATTCAATTACTTAATGATAAAAATAAAAATAAAATTGACATGTCAGCCTAGTAATTTTCAAATGAAAGAAGTGTATAAATAAAGGCCATCCGCCTCATTATAAGTGTGTATTTTGAGTGAAGATTTCGGGTGTGTAAAGTAGCTCTGATTTTTGGGTTAGAGGATGTCTGAGGAAAGGATTGGGGGCAACAAGAGATCAGCAAGAGCATCACTGAATTAATTTTTATATCTTTGATTTTCGGGCTTCACTGAGGCAGTAGTAATGGCAGATTGATGACAGCATGTGAAGACATGGACAACATGATGAAATGACTGTGGACAATTAAAGACATGTGTGGGAGAAGAATGAAGATGTGCTTATGGACAAAATGATGATATGGATAGAATGAAGATATGCATTTTGATGTGTGTCTGAAGATGATTCGAGGAAGGGAGAAGTGCAGCAAATAAAGATCAGTGAAGAAGATTGGAGCTTTGAGCTTCAGTAAGGGATACTTGTTTGGTGTGATGTATATGGTTGTTTTGTGTTGTTACAGACTTAAGGAAAGTCTAATATATCTTGTGTAATTTTTGTATTGTTGGGGTGTTGGTGCATCCCAGTCAGTTGCTGCTGACAGAATCATCTAGTGGGTGGTGCCACCTTTGGGTTGTAGCCCATTTTGGAGATTGAAGTCTCCCATCAAAATATAAAAAGATTACAAAGCTTATCTTGTGTCTCTTGTGATGTGTATATGATGATTGATGAGATGATTTGTTTAATTTGACATATAGCTCTTTGTGAATGATGAACTCTACTTAAAGTTGAAGTGAAATTGTTCAATGATATATGTTTAAGTTTAGAAGAAGTTGAAATTGGAATTAAGTGTTGGCCCACTCATTCACCCCCCCGCCTCTCAGTGTGCCATTGTGCCCATCAGAAACTCCCGATATACTGTGAGGTACAGGGAGGAATGTCCGAAAATCAAGATCCGGTGGCTCAGTACAAGGACATGTGGGCTAAAACGGAGTATCGAGAGCGGTGTTCAACACTACACCAACAAGGATGTAGTCTAATTAGTGCTATGAGGTCTCTTCCCAATGGTTCCCGCGTCCCCAGGTAGAATTTCCCCACACAAAAATTGTCGAAGTGTCGTATTTTCACTTATCTTAAGGGTAGTTGATTTTATTAGGTGACTATTAGTTAAGTGTGAAAAATTAGGTAGTGCTTCCAAGTGCTTTTGGTATCCCTCAGCTCAGACGAACTGCTGGTGGGTAGAGCATGTTGACCACCAAAACTGACTCGGTGGACAACGGTGTACCATGATGAATATGATTGTCATTGATGACAACATTAATGACAAATGATAAGTATGATGACATGGCATTGACAAGGACTTGGAGAAGACAAGACAAAAGACAAGAATAATATGACAAGGATAATGACATGTATTACATTGAAGACAAAGAACAAGTTAAGCAAGCAAGCAAGTGCTGGTGGCCAAGCAAGGATGACAAGAAGAATTTGGTAAGAACCAAATGACCCATTCTGTGGTCATTTGGAGATGGTATTAATACCCTAAATGAAGATGATGTGGATAAAGGAAAATGGACAAAAGACATTGACAAGCTTGAATGACATGACATGGAAAAGAGGGCAAAGCAGATAATGATGACATGGGAGACAACCATATTTGAAGAGCATGATATCCAGACCTGCGGGCATATTAAGACATCCATAGTGGGCATTCCTATTGCCTTATGAAGGCATCCTTGTTGGTCCATGCAGGCATGATAAGGATAACAAAAAGGAGCCCTTGCGGGCATCCTTGAGATCTCCTTGCGAGCATCCTTGAGATCTCCTTGCGGGCATATGAAGGATGTTGTTGCGGGCATTTGTTGAAGGTATTGCGGGCATCCTAAAGCACAGCATGCGGGCATAATCTGGCAAGTGTGGAAGATGACAAGGTAGGCTTGCGGGCATCACATTCTTACCACTGTAGGCATTTTGATGATCCCATTGCGGGCACATTGATTGAAGATATAAAGGAGAAGCTATAGGAATTTCAAGTGGAGACAGCGGGCATTTGCAAATGGGCCTATGGGCATTTTTAATAAGGAAAGCAAGGCAGCTGCAGGCTTGAGAAAACAACCTTGTGGGCATAAGTGTTAGCCCTTGCGGGCATATGATAATGGTCTATTGCGGGCATCCTGGAGGCATGCCAAATACTCCCTTGCGGGCATCTCAAATAGACAATGTGGGCATCTTTGTGGAGGCATGTGGATGGGAACCATGTGGGTGTGAGGACCACGATGATGTGGTAAGAAAGTCAAAGAATTATATATATATATATATATATATTTGATGAGGAACAAATGAAAACAAAATATTATTTTGGTAAAATAAAAGATTAAAATGCTATGTCGGCCTAAATGAATTAAGGAAAGTAAAAGTAAAATCATATTTGATGGCATGTCGGCCTCCCAAAAACATGGACAAGTCAAGTATAAAAGGAGGGCATTTCATTGGTTTGAATGTGTGAGTTGGTGTGGAGAAATTCGGATGGTTAAGTGAGCCCAGATTTCGGACAGTTTGGTGAAGGATGTAGCAGCAGCATGATGAAGTTATCTTTTTATCTTAGTTTAATTGGGGCTACAAAATGCTAAAGATATGCTAAAGTGGTTGTGAATAGGCTAAGATGTTGATGCATGAACAGAATAATGTCTGGGACAGAATGATGACAATGATGTATGAGATGTGATGAATATGTGTAGGGTCTTGTATGTATGTGACAATGATGACAAGATTGTGGGTAATGTAATGTAATGTGACAAGGATGTAAAAATTTGTATGTACTTACAAGCAGGGTCTTGTAATGAAATGTACTTATATAATACAAGCAGGGTCTTGTATCTATTTTTCTTAATAGGATCTGTTGCCGCCTAATACACACCTGGGGGGGACGTGGCATGAAACCTTCAAGCCGCTCGGTGTGTCCTTGGGGGCAAGTGAGAGTCAAGTGCTATCACCTGATTACTCGATTCCTCCGTCTAGGCTTACTCCTAGCGAAGCCAAGGGGGGTGGTCCCTATAAAATAATCTAAGGCTTTTAATCTACAACAAAGGATAAAAGTCTATTCTAGGAGTTAAAAAAGATGATGAGATGAAAAATTAACAACTAACCACTGCTTGCAAATTAAATCAATTGATTAACACCACGCAAGATAGTTAAGCATTCACGACATTCAAGATTGAAACTTAAACATGGAAAATTGAAGACCAGTGCCGAGAAAGTAAAAATGCTTGCAATTGCTGTTGTGTAGGGTTGCTTGTGTAGTCTCAGTGAAAGAATTGCAGTGGCTCGGTTGGTAATTTTTATGATTATTAAATGAGTGGTTAAGGAGTGGGTTAATTCTTGGTTTGGCCCAAAAGAAAACTAAACTTTGAACTGAGTGCTCTAGCAACCTTACCAAGTGTCCAACCAGGCGAGGATGAACCCGCTTAAGAACCTGCTGACTCTGTGGATTCAGCACATGCAACCTCCCGAGTTCTTAGGATTGGATTCTGATGGATTGTCCTATTAATACTAATTACCTTGCACCCGTTTCTGATTGAGCCAACTGTTCCGACTAAGCTGCAGTAGTCAAGAGCATACTCCGGGTTTGGGGCGTTGTTCGTTTTATTAAGACGCGTGAGTGGATGATTATTCTACACTAAACCCCAAGCATAAAGCAAGGGGGTTTAATTTTAGGATTAAATTTTAAGCACAGAATAATAATTTGAAATAAACACAAAAGCATGTAAAATGATAAACGGGTCCTTGGAGGACGTTGTGTGCTTGAGTGTGCTATTTAATTACTACTGCTTGAATGAAAACTAATCTAAAACGAAAAAATAAAAAAAAATAAAAAAAAGGGTGCGAATCCCCCCTGGGGGGATTGGGTTCAGGCGCTGGAATTGCCTGCTATGCTCTTTTTATTTTTTGATTACAACTTGGAAACTTAAGAGAAATACTGCTTTCCCTTTATCATTAGGGAACAAGTCAGTTTACAATGTGTTATCACCTATTTTGTACAAATAGTTGAACTTCCGATGAGCCGCCAGTTTATCAGAACATGATTCATGTTCATCATCAGCATTCAGAAGTTCAGAGGTCAATTTCAGGGCAATTTTGCCCCTTTTGTAATAACTGCATGTTCATACCCCCATGGGGAATTTGTAAAAGTTGGTCTAAACGGGGTCCTTTTATAAAAGACTCGGCTATCCGTAGGTTTAGCCATTTGGGGGATACTCTAGAGTGTTTTTTCCTTAGGAATTATGCGCTACTCATCAGTGGCGTATAATCCCCGAGTTTTTCACTCAAACCTCCAAAGCTGGAGTATTTCCCATGGTGGTCAAAACCTAAGGTGGTTATTAGAGTCTTGTGTCTAGGATTTTTTACGTGTTAGCCACATCGATTGAGTCGTATGAACATGCACTAGGTCCCCTAGGAGTTTCATTGGATTCCGAGAAAAATAATTTTTTCATAAAATTAGACCATTTTTTAATGGTTTAATTAAAAAAATTTCAAAAAATGATAATAACCTCATCCGGAGGCGGAATTGGGCATGGGGAGGCTCGTTTTGACGCTCAGAGCATCCTCTTCACCTTGGCACCTTCATTCTTCAGTTTCCGGGCAGTTACATCACCCCAGGAGCAGTTTTGGCTAAAAATGCATCATTTTGGCTAAAAAAATGACAAAATACACTATATGACAAAAAACCAAAAAAGACAAGATTGATTAAAAAATTAATTTTTGAAGGTGGGGTATGTTTCAAACAAGGTGTACGACCCACATTAAAGTATTAAACCATATGCTAAATTAGATTTTGGAGTTACAAATTAAAAAGATGACGTGAGGCATTTTGGCCGTACGGTTAAGCTCCCACGAATTTGATGAAGTGGCGAGCGTTGTGTGGGTTGTTAGTTTTGCAATTAAAGAATGGTGGGCGCCCTCATGACTCACCTTATCCAAAGGCTTGGCTCTCATTCAAATTCGAGTTATCACCTACCTACTACCACGTGCCTCCATTGTGCTAGCTCGCATATCTACCAAGCCCTCACGTCAATCCTCTTGCTCTCACGTAATCCTTGTTGGAGTATGCTCATTGGTTGTGATACATCCCATGTTCCATCCATACGAGTTAGTACCTACCTATGCCACTTGCCATCCCCATGCTAACTCGCCCTCCACATTAGCTCACGTCAATCCACTCAAATAGCTCGCATATCTCCACTTGCTCACGTCAAACCTACCAAGATCACACCTCCTCTACCTTAGCTCGCATGCATCCTTGTTGGAGTGTGTTGATTCGTTGATGCTTTCAGCTCAACCCACCTCAAAGTCGAGCCTTGCCACATTGCCATATCCTACCAACCTCAAACTCGACTCTAACCTGTGATTGTTTGCCAAGCCACTAATTGATTGGAATTCGACTTCATTGCTCACCACCAATTCGAATTAGGGTTTAGGTGTTTAGTTTTAGTATAAAGAGAGGCCCATTTGGGTTGTTATCTCATGGATTTTTGATGTAAAGTTACTCTGCCATTTTGTGATTACAAGCTATTGGCTTAAGGAAATAAAGTTAGACTTTGGAGGTCCATGCGATTTGTGCAACATTGATGAATGTTTCTATTGTGAGGTGATATTTTTCCATGCTTTCAATTTAAATGCTTATGTGATTGATCAAATAACTAGCTTTAGAAGTCTATATTCTAGAACATAAGATCTATCATTTGTGGTTTGCAAATTGGTTTATTATGCAATGTTTATCAATGAGTTATATGAATAGGATGTATTCGGTTGTACTAGCATTTATATAACCTTGGTTCTCGTAGCATACTAGTCATATTTTTGATCTCACTTTGGCATTGAGTTGTTTGTCTTTGGATAGGTTTCTCCAGGTGTAGGGGGGTGTGAGCTCGGTTGCATCTAGCTCATCTTCACCATCACAAGTAAACTCTTAATATTTGTTGTCTTTCCAGGATCTATATAAAGTTGAGTTTGTTTTTGAGAAGAAGCACAAGGGGTTTTGCTCTAAGATCCATCCACTTTTTTCAAAAGATAAAATTGGTTACTTGTTACCCTAGGCTCCCTTTTCAAGCCTTCTCTCTTTTTCTCCTTGAGTTCTTTTTCCCCTTGAATTTGCTAGCCCTACTTCCTCTTTGGCCCTAGATCTATCCATCCCACTCATTTTTCCCCTCTCCATTCGTCCTTCTCCCTCTTGCATTCGTTTTTCTCCTTTGGCATTCCTCTCCCCATTTGCCCATCTTCCATAGCTATTCCTACTTCCCTCCTTTTCTTCTAGTTTTCGTTTTTTTTGTTCTCCTTAGGCTTTCGTTTCTCCATCTAGTTCTAGTTTCACTCTTAGATCCCTTCACCTTCTCCTCTCGTCCATCCTTCCTTTTAAGTGCCCTAAAAAATCACACAAAAAGCAAAAACGAATTGGATAAGTTAGTGTTTGTTAAAGTAGTTCATTTGATTGGATAGATCTTAAATTATTGCATCTTGTAGATCATTGGCATACATTGGAAAGTTAACTTTAGGAGCATTCTAGATTTCTTGTTTCACACTAGTATAGTTTGCACTTTTAAACTCTAGTTGCAAGTTGAAAGATAGAAAATTTTACATAAAAATATTTCAAATTTTTAAGTCTTAGATCTCATTTTTAGCATTTTTAGAGCAACTTTTGTTCGCTGGTCCGTTTTCCCATACAAACTTTTTCGAACAAATTTCTCATGTCTTTTATGTTTTAGGCTATATTTTTCAAGTTTGGACTTGGTAGATTAAATTTTCATTTTGATTTCTGACGTTTAATGGGTGCATGTTGAGCATATTTTTCAAGCTTGTGTAGGTGCTTTGAAAGAAAGAAATTTGAAAAGCTTTGAAGAAGTAAGATCCAAGCAAAGGACCAAGGAGAAGAGACCATGAAAATGAGCAAAATTTGACAAACTTATCCTTTGTAAAAGCAAGCAAAAATTGCTTCTTTCTTAGATTCTCCAAGTATCTTCTTTCTCAAAGACCTTGCAAGGTTTTAAACCCAAGGCATCTGTAACAGTTTAATAAAAGGTTTCAAGTGGAGGGGTCCTCCACCTTTGGTTCTTCTTCCCCATTTGGGGAAGAGTGTTGGGTCTTGTGGTGTGGTTTAACTTGGTTTATTTTTCTATGTTCTTAGATTAGTTTCTATTTTGCTGAGTACCTTGTTTATTTATCTTCTATATTTTATTTACCCCCATGCTTTCCCGAGAAGGGTCTTGAACCTGAAAGAGATTCTTGGGTAGCTTAGTTTAATTTTTATCATTATATTGTTTCTCTTCCAATCCTTGACCAGAGAATAGCTAACTTTGGGATCGTATCCCAAAGGCCACATAGTTTTGTGGTAGCTTCTCGCTCCCCCATCAACTTCTTGTGGACATCCAGCTAGCTGGAAGGTTTCCAGGATTGGTGGTTTCTAGTGGTTGATCTTGTTCGGAGATCAATCCCACCCAGTAGATTAAAGTTTGTGTGGTAGAACACTAAATTTATTTATCTCGCAAGTATTTCGTGTTAAGCATTAAGTTATATCTTTCAAGTTTATCAAGTGGTTTCATCTTTTAAAGTTATTTTACTGCTTTCACAACACAAATACTTTTGCTTCCTTAAAATAAACCAAAGTCTCTTGAACTTGGCCAAATCCAAGTCAAGAGCACCCTCTATCGGAGGGCATTTTAGTCTTGCATCATCCCTGCATTAGGCATTTTAATTTTAGCAAGTCTCTTGAACTGTGGTCATAAGACCGAGTCAAGAGCGCTCTCTGTCGGAGAGTTGAACAAGGTTCTTTTAATAATAAAATTTTCCACTCACACACCCCTAATTAATTTATCTTGGTTTGTCCTACACCCGTATGCTCTGCCAACCGGAAACGGTTGGGCTAGTACTCAGAAAGGTGGAAGACTTGATAATAACGATCGATAAACTTAATTAAAATTTTTACCCATAACCTCAACCAAGGCAAAATACTGTTCTTCCCACGAGGGGTGACGCCGGATTCCCACTGTCAGACTCAGGGGCGGTTCAAACATTGGACACCAATCCTTATCGAATCTGGGTGCTTCCGACAGGTCATTCAGGGTTGCCAGTATCTTTCTTGGGTAAGGTTCTACCATCTTTTTGATACCTTTGGTTTTAGCCCTAATAATCAAGACAACTAAAACTTTGAAATTTACCAAGATAATTTGCACAGCGATCTCACGAACAGTTACTATTAAGACTACTTTTCAGCATCCCCCAGCACTACTTTTGTTATTTTAACTCCATTACCCATTGGATAAGGCACTGGTCCTTTTGTCATTTAATTTTTATCTGTGGATGCTTCTTAATTATATCAAGTCTTTATATACTGTTTCGCAACGTGGATTGCATCTTATCTTGTGTTTTATTTTTCAAGCTTTATATTGTCTCTCAAATTTCACAAAAACTCCTAAACAACACCCATCCGCATCATTACACAAGAAAACACTATAAAAACAAGAGCCTTAGTGAAACTCTCTTTTAGGGACTACCCCCCTTGGCTTCGTTAGGAGTTTGCCTAAACGGAGGAGCTGGGATTCAGGTGACAGTACCTGGCTCATTGCTTGCCCCCAAGGCCACACCTCTCTCACTTGTAGTGAAGAGACAGCTTTCGAAAGATTTCCGCTGCTGGTGTGCATATTGGCGGACAACACAATGTTTGAGAGAAATAACGATGGTGCTTGAAACTGGTTCTCTCTGAGTGGTTCAGGAAGCCTTCGAATGCAAGTTTTACTTAATTTTCTTACTCCAACCTGTTATGAAATCAAAACAAATCAGCGAAGTATGTTGGTTAGAAAATGATAATCAGAACACTTTAAGAGTGTTCTGACAATGCTACAAACTGTCAAAATCAAAACCAATGCAACTAGTATGCAAAAAACATGCTTTTGGGCAACTTTTTGAGTTTTTAAACTAACTTTAAATTTACTTTTTATGTGCAGAACAAAAAAAACCAGCGAGCTAAAATTTTTATGAAATGCCTAAAAACAACTAAGAGCTTACCCTTCTTCTAAATGCAAACTAAATCTAAACAAAAAAAATCTAAAAGTTGCAATGAAATGAGATAAAAGGTAACTAGGAAGACAAGCTAGGGAGCTTTCCTTGCTAGGATCTTTGGCTGCCCTCTTTCAAGGTGCAAGCCAAATGCAAGCATAACGATGCTAGATATTTCTTTTATAAGCACTTTTCCTTAGCAAAACTTAGATTTTTTGAATTAGGTGCAAGCTTAAGGAAACTAGATCTACTTCTTATGATATTCAAACTTGAGATCTAGAATAAAAAAGGGAACCGTAACCAATTTAGATTAGAAAGATGGATCTTGAAGATGAACCCTTGGGGGTTTGAGCATTAATTTTGGGCAATGGAGTTGTTCTCTTGAAGGACCGGAGAGATGGAACTTTGTTCGAAGATTCTAGAAGACGAGCAAGCTAACATGCTTGGTACTTCCTCCAACCTAGGTTACCTGCAAAAAAAAAAAATCTCACAACACTTGTGCAAGGAGATTAAAAATACCTGTGTTTGCAAATAAAAAGAATAATCGAAGATGTAAGTTCAAACAAGAATCTATATATCTTTGTTAATCCTTCTACCATTCAACAACAACAAATAATCTATAAAGCATTATCTGATGTTCTTACTGAAATTAATTTCCTTCCAAAGACAGATCTATCTCAACAATATATAAGACATATGAAATCAATACAGATTACCTCATAAGCAAATCTTAACACATCATGCCTCCACAGAACACTTCAGGACTAGCCTCCAAAGCCTTATTTTATTACTCAAATATTCGGAAAATGATACAACAATACCAGAGCAGATCCTTACAATGGAGCCAAGCTTCTCAATATATAGCACAAGGAGAGTAAGCTAGGGCGCAAAACCCTAAGGAGACAAAGCTCCTAGTTTGTAGAGCAAGCAAAGCTCTCAACCAATGGAGAAACACCATTTCAAATGGACAAAAACGCCTCAAGAAGGAAACTGCTGAAAGCTGCCCACTTGGAAAGAGCTCACGCGTGAGGCAAAGAAATAGTATGTTGGATGTTTCCATACTTGGAATGAGTTTTTTAGAATGAATTCTGATTGGTTGATTCAATTGGAAAGCTGTCCAATACGATGTGCCACCTCATGATGTAGCTGCCCACCAATTTGCATATATCCAAAACCAAATTTGAACATGGCCGTGAGGAGATGGCCCCACGTGAAAAGAGATGGCAACTCATTACATTGAAACTTTTGGATAAATAAATATCTTTTCGTGACATGCCATGCCATATAATGTTTTAACCTTAATTCAAAACGCCCACCACAAATCTTATGTCGAGTCACTTAATGGCCACGTGAAGGTTGAGGCGATTCCTTGGAATAATAACTTCACGTTTGACTTTAATAGCTCAGCACATAACTTATTAAACTCCTCACTATAGTCGCCCACTTTAAATTGAAACAATGCCATGTCAAATTGCTCACTCTTGGATGGATGGCCCACATGAGCAATGAGGTCGTACGGTTTTGGAAATAAAAGCCTCACTCTTCAAAATGTCCACAAATTATATGCTTTGAACCTTTAATTAAGTCGCTCACCCAATAGTTCATAACACAAGTTTTAAAATTTTTCAAACTTAAATATCCACCATAATGCCAAGTCACGATGCCCACGTGAGGAGAGAATGCTTAGCATGGATACATGGAAATTCCAATTTGACTTTATCTTTGACCTTTATCACATGCTTTATTTTTTCAAGGTAGTCGTCCATCTTATGAGACATATGCCATGTTATTTGACATGTGAAACAATTCCATTTTTTAATAATTTTAATCTTTAGCCATGGTGCATTTTGATGCATTTTTGGCATTAAAGTGCCATTCTGTAGCTCTGATAGGAAAAACTGCTCAACGGGGGTTCTCGGTCACCCGAAATGTAGGAAAACTGGGTATTAGGGTAAATAGGATGCTCTGAGCTTGAAAACGAGCATCCTTGCGCAAAATTCCGACTTTGGGTCACACTTTTATCACCTTTTGAATTTTTTTAATTAAACCATTAAAAAAATGGCTTAAAAAATGCGAAAAATATTTTTTCTCGGAATCGACTGAAACTTCAGGGGAACCTAGTACATGACAAAACGATAAAATTCTAGCGCCTAGCATGTTTATACATGTTACAAAATGGGCTCTAATAACCCCCTAAGGCCTAACCCCCACTTTGGCCATTCCAGCTTTGGAGGAGCAGGAGAAAACCTCATCGATTATACTCGGCTAAAGGCAAGGCATAATCGACAAGGGAAAAAACTCCTTGGAATACCTTCTTTGGTTGTCAAGTCCTAGGGAACCGAGTCACTCAAAGACTACCATGCTAGCACGCTTATTACAAACCCCGTGGGGCACAGTCATGTACTACAAAAACTAACAAATGGGCCCTGAAAAGGCCAAACCTGGAACTTCTGAACTCTGAAAAAGGAACAAGTAAATGTGCAATACTGGCGGCTCACTGAAGTCCAACTGTAGTGCAACTCAGTTGGTAACATCTGGCTCCAACTGCGGGACGTGTGATTAATCTTTCCTAGGAAAGGAGATCATTCGAGAACTCCAGATTCTCAGTTTCCTGCATGGAAACATAAGTGCATCAGTCCCATATATATATGAAAAATAACCAAATGAAACATCTAAGTTACAACATTTATTCATAAAAGGAAACTATTGTACATAAGCAAAATTCAATCTAATGTACAAAACAATAATATACATAAAATAAATCTAGCTAGAAAATGAAATGCAGGAGTAGGGTTTAGAAATTTTGATACAAAGATGCCCCCATGGGCATCAGATATTTTCAGTGTAGAATAGTTTGAGAAGGCCTCCGTTGACTGGGAGGGTACACTTCTCGCCGTCCATACTGCTTAGGTAGAAAGCGTTTGTGCCTGCTACTTCATGAATGAGATAAGGGCCTGCCCATAAATTGTCAAATTTTCCATGTTTTCCAGGTTTTTCCCTTCTTTTGTCCCAAAGTAGTACTGTGTCACCAATCTGAAATACCCTTGGCTTTGATGACTTATCAAAATTCTTTTTAACCTTCTCCTGATTCTTTATGCTTTGATCAACCACCTTTCATCTGATTTCATCCAACTCAACTAGTTGATCCATTCTATACTGAGAAGCATCTAGATCTGTGCTACACTCTTCTAGTAACTGATATACTGGCAACTTTAAGTGAACAGGTAAAGTGACATCTAATCCATAAACCAGTTCAAAAGGAGACTTTCCAGTTGAATTTTTCTTAGTAATCCTATCTGCCCATAGTGCAAATCTGATCTTACTATCCCAAGCTCTTTTATTATCTCCAACAATTTTCTTGACTATGGTCATTAAGTTTTTATTACTTGATTCTGCCAGACCATTACCTAGGGGATAATAATTTGATGAATGTGATAGGATGATACCATACTTGAAACAAAAGGAGGACATTTCTGCTGAGCTGAATGCCTTAGCATTATCCGTGGTGATCCTAGCGGGCACACCGAATCTAGTGATAATCTTATCTTCTAAAAAATCCATGATCACTTTCTCGGTTGCCGCTTTCGCGGGGATTGCTTCCACCCACTTGGTAAAATAATCCGTGGCAGTTAGGATCCAAGAATAACCGTTGCTAGAATTATCCTTAAACTGACCAATGAAATCAAGACCCCACTGTTGAAAAGGGGCTTGGACAACTACAAGTTTAAGAGGCAAGGATGCTAACTTTTTTTTTCCTGTGAAGAGTTGACATTGTTGGCAACTTCTGACATGCTTGTGAACATCTGAGAACAAAGTGGGCCAATAATACCCTGCTCTAAGGACTTTATGGGCTGTTGTCTTGGCCGCATAATGTCCTCCACAAAATCCAGAGTGGAACTCAGCCATGAGTTTTTTGGACTTTGGCTCATCGATGCATCTAAGAATTAGACCATATGGATTTTTCCATCCCAGCCCATCCTGGGTGATACAAAACTTTGTGGCTTTTAACCTCAAGGCCCTTCTTTTATGGCCAATAAGATGATCTGGGCATGTGAGGTTGGTTAGAAAATATATGATGTCTGAATACCAAGGAACCTGTTCAAGACGTTGAAGCTCTTCTGATCTGACCTGTACTGACTCATTGTTCTGACATACCATCCCTAAGGCTTGCTCGTTCCCTTCAGCCATCATGAGGGCTAAACCTTGACCTTTAACTAACTTGGTGGGTTTGATTTCTAAGTCATATTCTTGGATCTTAGAGACCCATTTACCCCTTATACCAAGACAGTCTTGTTGTGATAAAATGTCCTTAACTGCCGCATGAGGCACATACCCTATAACTTTAGAGTATCCGATATACATTCTGAAATGCTTAAGTGATTTGACTAAGGCATATGCTTGTTTTTCCATGATAGTGTACTTAAGCTCAGAATTCTGTAAGGCTCTACTCATAAAGGCTATGGGTTGCTCCTGGCCATCCTTATTCTTTTGCAACAAAACTCCGGCTATGGTGTCTGGTGATGCAAATGAAAAGATTTGAAAATCTTTGGAATAATCAGGACTGATCAAAACAGGTGATCTACAAATAGCATCCTTTATTCCACTAAAAGCTTCTTTACCCTCTTTATTCCATTCAAACTTAGCGTCCTTTTTAAGCAATCTCTGCATGGGTTTCATTAACTCTGCTAAGTTGGGAATAAAGCGTATGATAAAGTTGATTTGCCCGTTGAATGATTGTAAAGCTGTTTTATTACAAGGCAAAGGAACTTTCTTTATGGCTTCTACCCTCTCTGGGTCAATCTTGAACCCATCTTTGGAGATGATGTGACCAAGTAACTTCCCCTCATCAACACCTAAGACAGACTTAGCTGGGTTTAAAGATATGCCGAATTTTCGACATCGTTCAAAGATTTGTCTTAAGTGGCCAACATGATCAGTTCTTTCTTTAGAAAAAACTGTGAGATCATCCTGATATATTTCTATGATCTTACCGATTAGCTTATTGAAAGCATAATCCATGGATCTCTGGAAAGTTGCCCCAGCATTGAGCAATCCAAAAGGCATTATGAGATACTTGAAAGTACCCCATGGGGTGGTAAAAGTTGTCTTATGCCTATCTTCTTCGCTGACCACTACCTGGTTATACCCCGAAAAACCATCCAACATTGACATCATTCCAGAACCAGTTACTCTTTGAAGCAGTGTTTCCATATTGGGGAGAGGGTAGTTATCTTTTAAACATGCCCAATTCAGGTTTCTAAAGTCAATGCACAGTCTTAGGTTTCCATTTTTCTTTCTTACAACAACCAGATTTGAACACCATGAGGAATGTCTAGTTGGGGCTATGATTCCAGCTGCTAGCATCTTCTGAAGCTCTTTCAAAACTATGGGGGCCACCTTGGGATTCATTTGTCTCAACTTCTGGTGAAAAGGTTTGGCATCCCCTTTTAAAGGGATAGTATGTTGGAAAACATATTCCCGATATGACTTGAGCTCATCATATGAAAAGGCAAAAACATCCCAATATTCCCAAATTAGGGCTATAAGGTCATTTCTTTCCTTTTCACTTGTACCCTTACCAATTTTGATTAGCTTAGGTTCAGTTTCAGTCCCAATGTTGATCTCTATGTAATTTCCAGCCTTTAATATTTCCTTTTCTGGCTTATGCCTGTCCTGTCTGTCAAAGATGTGCTCCCATTCAACTATACTTTTAGGTATGGCATTCCTAGGTTGATCCTCATCTTCCTTGTAGTCATACTTTTCTTCCTTATAGCCTATCTTACAATCAGTGAATTCTTGGACATTATGTATAAATCTAAGGATTTGCTTGTCATCTTTGAACACCTGCCAATGATCTACATTATCCGGGATGGAGGGTCTGAAATTGATCTCAAATTTTCCTTCACCATTGATTATCTCTTCAGTTGGCTGGAGGGTTGAGGCTGCTACTGCTAGTTGGTCTGCTTCCTGATTTTCTTCCCTAGGTACTGATGTGATGTTTAGGGCATCAAATAATTCCATTGTATCCCAACAAGCATTCCTATACTTCCTTAACCTTTGATTCTTGCATGCAAAGGTGTTCTTGATTTGACATATAACTAAGTTTGAATCTCCTTTTATACTTAGAATTTTTATACCCATATCTTTAGCTATTTCAAGGCCTTGCAAGAGTGCTTCATACTCTGCAACATTGTTTGAAGCATCAAACTCAAGTCTGAAAGCAAACTTGAAAGTCTGTTGAGATGGAGAAGTAATCACAATTCCAGCACCCTTTCCTGATCTGGAAAATGCACCATCAAAACTCATCCTCCACAACCCATTTACTCTATCATCTTTAATCTTTTCTTTAATAGGAGCTAATGTGTTTGCAAAAATGGAATAGTTACCAGAACCATCTGACTTGTGAACATACTCATTATCTAGCACATTAGGGTCTTCAACATGAAATTTTCTTTCCTTTTCCCTATATAACCTGACATGAGCATCTTCATTAGCTGGGATCATGGCATAGGTCCAATCCATCTATATGCAACCACCAAGGGAAGCAGCCCATTTTCTAGATAGCAACATGCCCCAAATGTTAGGGAAATTGATCACCACTACATCCATAGTCAAATTCACATCAGGATATGCAGCTAACTTAATAGGTAAGTTCATGATAATGCCTATGGTGTCAATTTCTCTAGAGTCTGTTGCACACACATTCTGATAAGGTCTTGTGACTTTCAGGTTCAATTGTTCCATGACTTTTTTAGTTATGACATTGGATGTGGCACCTGAATCAAGCATGCAGTTATGGAGCAACATGTTGTTGACAACTAAGGATACATAGAAAGGAGGATGCTCTTCCTTACGAGGATCTATACTATGTAGTATAATAGGAAGATCTTCATTAATTTTCTTAGGAACATCAAGAAAGATTTGTTTGGGTTTCTCAGGAATGACTTCTTTTGGTTTTTCCTGAACTTTATCCTTAGTTTTTTCTAGAACCTTTTCCTTAGGTTTTTCATAGACAACTTCCGTAGGTGCTTCATCAATATTTCCACTAGCTTCTAAAGACTTTATCAATCTATCCTTTTGACCTGGCATTTTAATTACTTCAGTTACAGGAACAAGCATTTTAGCACTAGCTAGCCAACTAACTACATCAACATTTAGTTCTGGGGAAGGAAGATGAGTTACCTTAGGAATATGCAGATCTGATTTGATGGGGATGGCAGTCTTTCTTCTCTGATAGGTGAAGCCTTTGAACTTTGCTAATTCTTTGATCTCTTCAGGTGTAGGTTTCTCTCCATAAATTTTTGTAACATTGTCCTTTTCCTGTGCCATTTCCTTAGCTTGTTTCCAAACATCCTTTGGCAAAGTGTGAGTTTTACCAACATGATTGATATACTCAGGTTGATTTGAATACCCTACAAAGTTGTTGAATTCAGGAGGACCTTGTTCATTTATGTAGTTAAACTTAGGACAAGTTGACTAGGGATCCTCTGATTGTTGGATGGATACTTTTGCTTCCATTCATTGTTTTGTCTAGGAGGAAACCTATTGGAAGGCATGTGAGATTTTTCTCTTTCCATAGCAATGAGTCTGTTTTGCATGGAATTCATTTGTGCAGCATGATTGGCTTCCATAGCTTTGATTACATCTGTCAATTCTCTCAAAGGATCTTTTGCTAGGTCCTTGCTATCTGTTGATGCTGACTTGTCTTTGTTGTCTAATTGTTTTGATGTAGTACCTCTGGTGAAACCTAGAAGATTGGACTTTTCGGATGACTGCATGTTCTTATCAATCTTTTCAGCTATAACTTGGGCTTTCTTAAGATCAACAGGTTCTTTATCCCTAAGTTGATATCTCATCTCTCCATTGAAAGATTCAATATAATGTATGAGGATTGAGCCATCGGGAGGCTTAATCTCGGCATGCAAGCTTGAGATGAGATTGTTGAATCTTTTGTTGAACTCTTCCATAGTCTCATTCTCATTCTTCTTCATGTTGTTTAGGGATGCTAACAGGTACCTATCTTCTTTCTTGTCTCCCCACTTGGCTAGGAAACCCTTCTCAAACTCTTTGAATGTTTTGAAACTGCCAGCATCTAGGTCTGAGAACCAATCAAAGGCATCTTCTTCTAAGGATAGCGCAAATAGCTTCATCTGCACATCTTCATGTTTGGCATTAAGACACCTGTTGAGCTAAATATATAACATATGAACCAACATTTAATTGTCAACCCGGGAAGGTAGACTTAGAGGAACCAGCACAGGAAATGCAGGGTTGAAGAGGGAGTTAAAAGAATGCGAAAATACTTTCTGAACATGAAAGGAATTTGCTGAAAAGAAGCTACTGTAATTTGAATCAACGAAACACAATCTTGGTCTTCGATTAACAGTTTATCTTATTCGACTTTGAATTAACTCTACCCTATCTAGATTCTTCCAAATAAAATAACTTCTTCAGATCAATTTATATCTATATTTATCTAAACACGACAAGATTCATTCTATTCTACTTCACACCTAAATACTCAGCTATTCAAATAGTCTATTATCAAACTGTTGAAAAGAAACTATCTAGCTGCATTAATAAAGAAACTAACTCTTAAAAGAATCAAAATCTATGAATCCATTCTACTGTTCTTAACCAAATATGATCAGCGCTGTTCCTATCTATATAAATCTATCTAAAATCTAACTACTATCTTTGATCAGATCTACAATCTCAAAGCTTCAAGTAAACAAACTCAGAACCTAAGTTAAAACAAACATCTACAGCGTGCTTGCTAATCTTAGTTACCCTACCAATCTATTAAAACATTTAATAATTTTCTCTATGCTTTTTATCTATTTAACAATTCGATTTAAGCTCTGTGCACAGAGTATTCTACTAATCTAAAATTCTGATTGAATAACTTTTAATCTAATATTTAGAAAACAGATTCAACCTTACAGTAATCTAGAAAGCAATGATCTATGAAAGAAAACAACTCTAACATCTACTGTAAATAAATGAGGAGATCATCTACCTCTGGTGGTGGGCCCTCCCACAGAGATAGAGACCTCTGTTACGCCTCAGGAAAGATGGATTATCATGCTACAGCTGTTCAAACAAAGCTACTTCATTCAAAGGCACACCTTGCTAAACACAGTAAACCAGCTTCATATATTCAAAATGTTTAAAAAAAAAATACTCATTTCAAGAGTTGTATACATCAATAGCTCTCTTCTATTTCCATCTCAAGCTTTATTTATACATGAACAGATGGACAAGATCCATCCCAAAATTCAGAAATTCGAGCAACTACCCAGAAAACGGCCAACACCAAATCTGGCAAAACCACGTCTGTTCCGGAAGGGATTTCTCCACATTCGTTCAGAAATTCTGAAAACTGCCCACAGTTAGGGGTAAATGGGGCCATTTGTGAAGTGGGTTTCGAACCGTTCTGAACAATTCCCAACCGTTTGTTCAGAAATTGAGCCCGAAATCAGGGTCCTGATCAAGGACGGAAATGCCATTTTGAGCAAATGACATCCTCAGAACAACACTGGATAATCTTCATAAGTATCTGGAAGGCGATGGAAGCTCAAGAGACACCCCAAATGTGGATTGAAGCCCACGAATCACTGGTGCAGCTAACGTGAACCTGCCCTGGAGCGCCGAAACCCCTGCACAAAGGAAACAACGACCCATCAGTTGACCGAATATTTATATGGAGATTTAAAAACCCAATTTATGCATAAAACAATGTAAAGTGAGAAATAAATAACCAAAAATCACTTACCAAACCTTTGTCCACGTTGGTCTCCACAAAAGCATGGCCATACACAAATAAACAATAATAAAACTAACTTATCATGTGGTTTCATAAGTTTTATGCTAGAAAATGATGTATTGGACAACCAATAATAGGAGACCAACAACACCATTTATTATAACATTGTGAAAAAGACTTTAAATGTGCCTTAGCACTTATGGCATTGTTACCCTGAAATGAAGGCAACTTTTCAATTGCCTTCTCAGTTACGACATGAGGGTACTGTTATCACCTAAGATGTAGTTACCCCTATGGATGTATCCAGTCATGGATGGCAATAGGGAAGGGCAACTCAAAAGGTGCAACCACGATCACCTCGACCTCCAATATATATGGTTGTCACGCCAGTCGAGGCAACCTTCGCTTTATGTTATCTAGCCCAGACAACAAAGGGGGAGACCCGATCTACTCCCGACAGGAGAGATCAAAACCAGGACACCAAATCAGGGTATTTCTAAGTGAAGTTAGGTGTATGGTTTATCCTAGACCTAAAGATGAAGTCACAAGCCAAGTGAGGGGTTCAATGGGTATAGCTTTGGTTCATGGTTGATGTGAGAGTGACTTATAATGTTTGAAGTGAGATCTAGGGCTAGTGTACTAGTACAATGTCAGAAGACTCACTACCTTGGGAACCGTGTCCAGTGCAGGGTAGTTTAAGGGTTGTATTGGGGCTAACTAGTACAAATGACAAGCTTGACCATGATACATGACAGCTTCAAAGGTTTAGTTCACCATGCATAGGTCAAAACACAAGTCAATCCAACAATCTAGGAAAGTTGAATTAACTTGGATAGAAACCAGTGCCTTGGGAATTGGGAAGTGGAGTCAAAGTAGGGTTGACTTGTGGTTTAGGACTCCTAGTACTTGGGACAGGTGGGCAATAGAGGTCTTGATGGATGAATGTATCTAGATCTAGGTTTGACCCAAGTGGACCACAATCCCTTAAAACAAGGAATGCAATCCCCAAGGCAAGATTTGACAAAGTGATAGTCTAGACCTAGGTTTTGAATTATTCTGGTTCTAAATCTCCAAAAATCTCACGTACCCAGTTCCTGGAAGTGAGTCAACTCACTTCTCCAAGGTGGTGCGACTTTGCCCAAGGAAGCCTAAAAGTGGGGTTAGGTGGGTCAAAACAAGTCGGATGGCATCCAAACTTTAGATCCGGGTAGATCAGTCAGGTAGGAGTATGGATCTGTATTTTCGTGGTAATCCAACGGTTAGATCTTAGTAGATCTGAGTTTAAGGGTTCCAAGTGGTCCAAAATGGGGATTAAATCCCTTAAAATGTGGAATGGGGCCCACAAGGTAAATTTCAGGAAAGTGACAACCTGGGTGTATGTTATTTGATGTGTAGATGACAAATCAAGTGGAATCTCAAACACCCACCACCTAGATCTAGGTCAACTTGCTCAACTAGTGAAGTGCGCCTTGCTTGGGAGAAGCTAATTTGGCGTGGGAGAGGGGTCAAACGGAAGCCAATCCTCACCAAACTATAGATCCGGGATGCCGTGGATGCTATAGAGGTGGGTTTTCGATATTATGCCCAAGAACCCACTAGATCTAAGTAGATCTGAGAAAATGCAAAAATGGGGTTTTGATTAATTAGGGTTTTAAATGTTTGTGACAATTGGATAGATCATGGAGATAGAACTTACCTTGAGATCATACCTAAGTGATGTGGATGAGATGCCTTGATGTTGAGGAAGATTCCCGCAGAGATCAAATGAGAGATTGTTGATTTGCTTGCCGATTTGATGCCCTAGCCCACAAGTGCGCCTTCCTCTACCTGTCAAACCAAGGAATGAAGATTCAATCAGTAAGATCAAGTATGGAAGAAATACAAGAGAAATGCAAATAGTAACATGAAATAGAAGGTCCTGGGACAGTAATACTCCCTGTTACCAACGAAGAGCTCCAAAGAAGAAGTAGGGAGAGTCTTCCCCTACCAATACCTCCTCCTCCAAGCAAATCGGCCTCCACCTGTAGATGCAAAATCGTGGTACAAAAGATATGGCAAACAAGATCTCCAATAACTCAGTGCAAAGGAAGAACCAACGAACGAACACCAAAAACATTCACCACAACACTGGAGATAGATGCAATAATAATTTTCTATTCCAATAATCCAGAGCCAAAAGTCCCTTTACAATGAGAGGCTCTCTCCTTTAAATAGGAAGGAGAGGCACCAAAACCCTAACCACTTTTTTGAATGAGTGGCTAAGATTAAAAGATACAAATGTCTAATCAATGGTTGAGATGAGCTCAGCAATAAAATACATGGATCACTAATAAAATATAATGTAAGTGGACAAAATCGCCCTATAAGAGGGGAATCCCACCAAATCATGATGACAAAATATCATAAGAGGCTTATGGTGGGCCCAAGGGGTAATTTTATCCCTCCTTGGTCAATCCCCATAGCACAATAACCAAAAAAAATCATGAATGTACCAAATCGTGCCTCCATAGTGAAGTCGTGGTCCTCAAAAGACCTCAAAAATCCTCAGAAAGTGCCATAAGTGATGGATGCGGGCCCCGATGAAGCTGAAACTGCTGGAGAAGGTGTGGAAGGTCCCGATCTATCATCACTGATCATCCCATGCCATAACTTTGCCTCAGTAGCCCAAATCGATTTCCTCAATAGCCATTTCTACCAATCCTGAAATGCCTTGGGAAGCGTGAAACTGCCCCAAACAGCCTCCTGGAGTGCTGGCGCTGTCAAGGTGAGGGCACCAGTGTGTCCGGAAGGGGGGTAATATGGTAAAAACAAGTGGCTGGACCACCCCCTCCATCATCAGCGCCCTAGGTCAACCGGATAAAAATCACATCTGCTCCGACAGACCAAAACTGCACTAGGACAGCCTACTGAGGCTAAATCATCATTGTAAGTGCCCGGAACTGAAAACAAACTGTCCCATTGGACTCAGAAGGTCCAAATCCATCCAAGATGTGTACTCATACACCATATGAATCTCTGCATGATCAAAATAAATATCCAATATACCGGATCAAGGCCAATAATATTGAGCTGTACATATACAAACACTGCTGTAACCCCAGAATCATCATCATAACCCTGTAGCTGCTGCATAGAGTCATCATGTATGTATACATAGACCATATATCATCTATCCATATCATCATAAGGTCCAACATCTCATGTCCCATGGTCCTCCATGGTCAAACTAGGTCTAACCAAGACCAAATATAACTCAGACCATCATCCAAGGCTGCTGCAAAGTGTCAAGGTTAATACATGCTCTACAACTTATTCAAATAACAATTATAACACAGAGTAATCATAACTGGCGACCTAACTCCAAATATATAGTGTCGTTAGTTATTATTATTACTCAGACTAGACTTTCAGGATCATACTCACTTCATAGTTGTGATCAATTTGCTAGTGAAGGGTGAAGGCTTAAATTAACTGGCTAGGCTAAGGGATGACTTAACTGTCTTGACTTTGTGACACTTTGGCAAGGGAAAGGGAATACACCATAGTATATACTGAATGAGCAATAACACAGGGAATGGCGGTGTCTCACAAATGGATGAGTTGTTTAAAGAGGGTTTATTTACCTTCACAGATGCGCACAATCCATAATACAAATAAGGCCAGCAATTGTTTAGATGTAGCTTTTAAGTTCCATTGCTTTTTGGGCCTGAAGTTTCCATAGCCTTGATCTATGTGTGTTTACAAACACATTGCATAGATTTACATTTTTCTTTTAGGCTTTCTGCTGCAGGTGTGTTTTTAAGGCACTTGTTTACCTGAGCACTTCTAGGTGTGTCATGGACAGCTTGTTTACCTAGGTATTTATTTTCCACAAGATATAACATTTCATTTTCATTGCCATGTTCATTTGGCATGCCTCTCATTCATGTGTGTTTAGAAACACATTGCATGAATGGGCTTTTCATACAAGATATAGCATTTCATTTTTCCAGATTTTGTATACATGGCAGCACTAAAAGTTTCAGGTTTAGCCAACACAACTTTAGTGACTAGGGGGAATTCACAAGGAACTCCAACTCACCATAGGTAAGTTTTGTCACCAACTCAGAGCCGAGACACAATAAACAAGGAAGCTCATCCAATACAGAGGCTACAGTGGGGAAAAGTCCTCCATGCCACTAGTCAAGTAGTAAGTCAGGGTGATAATCTAAAAGGTAGGCCATGGATGGATGAAGACAATGAAATGATGGAGCCAACACTAGCAAGCCAAAGTATGGTGTAATGATCACCTCTATTCTCCCTAAGGAGGGTATGTACCAATGAGTATGAATAGTGAACTTCTAAGTCTGAGTAGGGACAATATAATATATATAATAGATCAACTAGGTCCAAATATCTATATGATCGCCAGATCATGACACTGAGTGCTAAGACATGCTATAAGAATAAGTATAAAAGCAATCTAACCATAACACCATGATATACCTGCTGAGTCATATACCTGAAAGCTCATCAACCTATACCATCACATGTCATCTGGAACTACTGCTGCAACTCTTAACACTACTGACTGCTCTGTACAAATGGTATAATGGCTACATCGGTCATCTCTCTGAGTGTCCTGAGACTCAGTCATGGCATGGGGAATATATATTGTTGTCCACAATCTGATAGTGATCCAATATAGATGCTCATCTCAGCATCTCAAATGTAAGGGAACTGGCTGAATAGTGTACTGGAATCAGAAAAATAATGTATGGTAGCCCGGCTACTATAAATGTGATAACAGGTACCCTATGATTGCAGTAAAGTCTAGAGGGCTAAAAAAATCTCCCATGTCTTCCGGTGGATCAGAGTCTTCAAACAGATGGTGAATATCCAGGATTGACTCAAGTCTAAGATTTTCGAGTATTCTCCGAGAGTTTTGTTTATTCAATCTTCTTCTATATACCTTTTCAGCTTCAGGAATAAAATTGAATAATCCTTCCGAATTTTTTCTTGTTGAATACTTCGTTGAATTGTTTAAAAGTGGAGTCGCCAGATGGACCGAGTAAAATTTAAATATTCACAGGATACATCAAACAAAGTAAAAAAAAGAAAAGAAACAAAGGTTGTGACTCGGGAATAGAAAGGTTTATCCCTGGCAACGGCGCCAAAATGTTGCCGCCTAATACACACCTGGGGGAGACGCGGCATGAAACCTTCAAGCCGCTCGGTGTGTCCTTGGGGGCAAGTGAGAGTCAAGTGCTGTCACCTGATTACTCGACTCCTCCGTCTAGGCTTACTCCTAGCGAAGCCAAGGGGGGTGGTCCCTATAAAATAATCTAAGGCTTTTAATCTACAACAAAGGATAAAAGTCTATTCTAGGAGTTAAAAAAGATGATATGAAAAATTAACAACTAACCACTGCTTGCAAATTAAATCAATTGATTAACACCACGCAAGATAGTTAAGCATTCACGACATTCAAGATTGAAACTTAAACATGGAAAATTGAAGACCAATGCCGAGAAAGTAAAAATGCTTGCAATTGCTATTGTGTAGGGTTGCTTGTGTAGTCTCAGTGAAAGAATTGCAGTGGCTCGGTTGGTAATTTTTATGATTATTAAATGAGTGGTTAAGGAGTGGGTTAATTCTTGGTTTGGCCCAAAAAAAAACTAAACTTTGAACTGAGTGCTCTAGCAACCTTACCAAGTGTCCAACCAGGCGAGGATGAACCTGCTTAAGAACCTGCTGACTCTGTGGATTCAGTCCATGCAACCTCCCGAGTTCTTAGGATTGGATTCTGATGGATTGTCCTATTAATACTAATTACCTTGCACCCGTTTCTGATTGAGCCAACTGTTCCGACTAAGCTGCAGTAGTCAAGAGCATACTCCGGGTTTGGGGCGTTGTTTGTTTTATTAAGACGTGTGAGTGGATGATTATTCTACACTAAACCCCAAGCATAAAGCAAGGGGGTTTAATTTTAGGATTAAATTTTAAGCACAGAATAATAATTTGAAATAAACACAAAAGCATGTAAAATGATAAACGGGTCCTTGGAGGACGTTGTGTGCTTGAGTGTGCTATTTAATTACTACTGCTTGAATGAAAACTAATCTAAAACGAAAAAATAAAAAAAAATAAAAAAAAGGGTGCGAATCCCCCCTGGGGGGATTGGGTTCAGGCGTTGGAATTGCCTGCTATGCTCTTTTTATTTTTTGATTACAACTTGGAAACTTAAGAGAAATACTGCTTTCCCTTTATCATTAGGGAACAAGTCAGTTTACAATGTTTGAGAGAAATAACGATGGTGCTTGAAACTGGTTCTCTCTGGGTGGTTCAGGAAGCCTTCGAATGCAAGTTTTACTTAATTTTCTTAATCCAACCTGTTATGAAATCAAAACAAATCAGCGAAGTATGTTGGTTAGAAAATGATAATCAGAACACTTTAAGAGTGTTCTGACAATGCTACAAACTGTCAAAATCAAAACCAATGCAACTAGTATGCAAAAAACATGTTTTTGGGCAACTTTTTATGTGTGAACAAAAAAAACTAACTTTAAATTTACTTTTTATGTGCAGAACAAAAAAAACCAGCGAGCTAAAAATTTTATGAAATGCCTAAAAACAACTAAGAGCTTACCCTTCTTCTAAATGCAAACTAAATCTAAACAAAAAAAATCTAAAAGTTGCAATGAAATGAGACAAAAGGTAACTAGGAAGACAAGCTAGGGAGCTTGCCTTGCTAGGATCTTTGGCTGCCCTCTTTCAAGGTGCAAGCCAAATGCAAGCATAACGATGCTAGATATTTCTTTTATAAGCACTTTTCCTTAGCAAAACTTAGATTTTTTGAATTAGGTGCAAGCTTAAGGAAACTAGATCTACTTCTTATGATATTCAAACTTGAGATCTAGAATAAAAAAGGGAACCGTAACCAATTTAGATTAGAAAGATGGATCTTGAAGATGAACCCTTGGGGGTTTGAGCATTAATTTTGGGCAATGGAGTTGTTCTCTTGAAGGACCGGAGAGATGGAACTTTGTTCGAAGATTCTAGAAGACGAGCAAGCTAACATGCTTGGTACTTCCTCCAGCATAGGTTACCTGCAAAAAAAAAAGATCTCACAACACTTGTGCAAGGAGATTAAAAATACTTGTGTCTGCAAATAAAAAGAATAATCGAAGATGTAAGTTCAAACAAGAATCTATATATCTTTGTTAATCCTTCTACCATTCAACAACAACAAATAATCTATAAAGCATTATCTGATGTTCTTACTGAAATTAATTTCCTTGCAAAGACAGATCTATCTCAACAATATATAAGACATATGAAATCAATACAGATTACCTCATAAGCAAAGCTTAACACATCATGCCTCCACAGAACACTTCAGGACTAGCCTCCAAAGCCTTATTTTATTACTCAAATATTCGGAAAATGATACAACAATACCAGAGCAGAGGTTCCACCGTTTAGATCCTTACAATGGAGCCAAGCTCCTCAATATATAGCACAAGGAGAGTGAGCTAGGGCGCAAAACCCTAAGGAGACAAAGCTCCTAGTTTGTAGAGCAAGCAAAGCTCTCAACCAATGGAGAAACACCATTTCAAATGGACAAAAACGCCTCAAGAAGGAAACTGCTGAAAGCTGCCCACTTGGAAAGAGCTCACGCGTGAGGCAAAGAAAGAGTATGTTGGATGTTTCCATACTTGGAATGAGTTTTTTAGAATGAATTCTGATTGGTTGATTCAATTGGAAAGCTGTCCAATACGATGTGCCACCTCATGATGTAGCTGCCCACCAATTTGCATATATCCAAAACCAAATTTGAACATGGCCGTGAGGAGATGGCCCCACGTGAAAAGAGATGGCGACTCATTACATTGAAACTTTTGGATAAATAAATATCTTTTCGTGACATGCCATGCCATATAATGTTTTAACCTTAATTCAAAACGCCCACCACAAATCTTATGTCGAGTCACTTAATGGCCACGTGAAGGTTGAGGCGATTCCTTGGAATAATAACTTCACGTTTGACTCCTCACTATAGTCGCCCACTTTAAATTGAAACAGTGCCATGTCAAACTGCTCACTCTTGGATGGATGGCCCACGTGAGCAATGAGGTCGTACGGTTTTGGAAATAAAAGCCTCACTCTTCAAAATGTCCACAAATTATATGCTTTGAACCTTTAATTAAGTCGCTCACCCAATAGTTCATAACACAAGTTTTAAAATTTTTCAAACTTAAATATCCACCATAATGCCAAGTCACGATGCCCACGTGAGGAGAGAATGCTTAGCATGGATACATGGAAATTCCAATTTGACTTTATCTTTGACCTTTATCACATGCTTTATTTTTTCAAGGTAGTCGTCCATCTTATGAGACATATGCCATGTTATTTGACATGTGAAACAATTCCATTTTTTAATAATTTTAATCTTTAGCCATGGTGCATTTTGATGCATTTTTGGCATTAAAGTGCCATTCTGTAGCTCTGATAGGAAAAACTGCTCAACGGGGGTTCTCGGTCGCCCGAAATGTAGGAAAACTGGGTATTCAGGTAAAGAGGATGCTCTGAGCTTGAAAACGAGCATCCTTGCGCCAAATTCCGAATTCGGGTCACACTTTTATCACCTTTTGAATTTTTTTAATTAAACCATTAAAAAAATGGCTTAAAAAATGTGAAAAATATTTTTTCTCGGAATCGACTGAAACTTCAGGGGAACCTAGTACATGACAAAACGATAAAATTCTAGTGCCTAGCATGTTTATACATGTTACAAAATGGGCTCTAATTATCCCCTAAGGCCTAACCCCCACTTTGGGCATTCCAGCTTTGGAGGAGCAGGAGAAAACCTCATTGATTATACTCGGCTAAAGGCAAGGCATAATCGACAAGGGAAAAAACTCCTTGGAATACCTTCTTTGGTTGTCAAGTCCTAGGGAACCGAGTCACTCAAAGACTACCATGCTAGCACGCTTATTACAAACCCCGTGGGGCACAGTCATGTACTACAAAAACTAACAAATGGGCCTTGAAAAGGCCAAACCTGGAACTTCTGAACTCTGAAAAAGGCACAAGTAAATGTGCAATACCGGCGGCTCACTGAAGTCCAACTGTAGTGCAACTCAGTTGGTAACAGGATCTAAGAAAAAGACCAAGCAGTGTCTTGGATTGGAAGTTGGTGCTTTTGTATTCAGTAGGTGTTGATTTGCCTCACGGTTGTAGCCGATTGAACTAAATACAAAAGATTACAACTATATCTTGTGTCTCTTGCAATGTGTTGATGTGTTTTATTTGATGAATGACTTATGGTAAATTGTTTATTGAAGCATAGTCTATTGATGAATATGAATGTGAAATGATGATTTAAGATTTAGAGGTTGAAGAAGTTGAAATTTTGAGTAAGTATAGCCTCATTGATTCACCCCCCCCCTCTCAGTGAACATTGTGTATAACATACCATGCACATATTGAATGTTCCTTGAAGATACTGTTATCACACAACTTGTAATTGTCCTTAAAGGTATCCCATCCGGGATGGTAGAGGAGATGGACAACTAAAGAGGTGACCCAAGAAATGCAACGGTTCCCAATGCAAGCTGGGTGTCACGATAACTGAGGCACTCTTCACTTTAGATCATGAAGAATCAAGACCAAGGGGGAGACCCTAGCCAATCAATGAAGATTAGCTAACACAAAGGTTCCTAGGGAAATGTGAAAGTGAGGTTACTGAAACCAATGCATGAGATAGATTAAGTGGACCCAAGAGTTAAGTGTGGTTGAAGAGGCTTGGGATGTGACAAGTGTTGAACCAATGTATGATTTAGGCCACTTATTGAAGCTCAATGGATAGATCCAGCACCATGAAAATACACAAGTGGGACCCACTTCCTTAAAACAGGGAAAATGGTCCAAGATGGGTCCACTTGGTCAAAATTAATGGAAGATGGTACTAGAGGGGCTCTATGGCATGGATCTATGGATTGACCAAGAATTAAGAGCACCCAAATGCGGGATCTAGCAAAGGCCACTAACCCCAAGAAATGCAAATTGCCCCAAGGGAGACTAGTGTCTTAGATCAAGGGCCAAATGGAGTCGGATGTCCACCAAAATGTAGATCGGAGTAGCCAAGGTGCAAAGCAAGGTGGGTTTTGAAGATCAAGAGCATCCAATGGCTAAATCTCAGTAGATCTGAGATTCAAAATGCATCACCAAGTGACCCAAGTGGAACACAACCCTCAAAATGAGGAATGGGGCCCACAAGGTGAAAATCAACAAGGTGAAGCACTAGGGGTAGGTTATCAAGGTGGATCTATGCAAATCAAGTGGGATCTCACCTACCCAAGTCTTGGAATTAGCCCCAATAGCTTCCCTCAAGGAGTGCGACCTCCCTTAAGGAGGCTAATGTGCCTTGGAAAATGTGTCAAATGGAGGCCAATCCACACCAAACTATAGATCCGAATTGCTGTGGATGCTATAGAGGTGGGTTTTCAATATTTTCCCAAAATCCAAGCTAGATCCAAGTAGATCTATACAAAAAAGAAAAATGAGGGTTTTAATCAATTAGGGTTTTGTGATCTAAGAGAGTAGATGGATAGGATAGAATAAATTCATACCTCATGGAACATACCTGGAAAATGAAGATGGAAGAGGCTTGAGATGAGGATTACTTCCCACAAAGATCAAATGCCAAACTTTGATGAGCCCTTCTTGCCAACGTTTGCCTCCTTCAACCAAATCGATTTCCCTATTCCTGTCAATCAAGGACACAAAGATCAATCAATCAATCAAGAATGGGATGAGATGCAAACAAAGATATGAGAAACATGAATTATTGGTACAAAGACAAAACAACTCCCTGTCACCCAAAACGTCCTCTTGAAGCTTGAAGGGTAGGCCTCCCCACCAATTCGCACTCCTCAAAATCGCCTTCTTTGCCTACAAAACAATGTTAGTTGAAGATAAAATCAAGATGGCCACCAATGTCTGTCAGTGTAGAGGAAGAAGCATTTACAATCACCACAAGCATTCCAACTTCAAGATCCAAGATGCCCAAGAAAGTATTTTTATTCCAATAGCCAAGAGCCAAAAATATCCAGATGAATTTTACAATGAGGGGGGTCTCCTCCTTATATAGGATAATAAAGACCAAAACCCTAGATCTCAAAACCACTTTTTGAAATGGGTGGTTGAGATTAAAAGATCAACAAATATAATCAATGGCTAAGATGAGCCTACAATATATCACATGGATCACTCATAGAGAGGGTGACGTCATCGCTCAAAAAGACTCATGGAGGGTGATGTCATCACTAGGAGGGGACTAAAACATATGGGCCCACCTCATATGACATGGACATGACTCAAGAAGCTCATGGTGGGGCTAGGAGGCATCAATCCTTACTAGCTCATCCCCGTGGAAAAATAATATAAAATATTATGTCCAAAATAATACTGTTATCACATATATAGTAGTCGGGCTACCATACATTATTTTTCTGATGCCAGTACACTATTCAGCCAGTTCCCTTACATTTGAGATGCTGAGATGAGCATCTATATTGGATCACTATCAGATTTTGGACAGCAGTATATATTCCCCATGCCATGACTGAGTCTCAGGACACTCAGAGAGATGACTGATGTAGCCATTATACCATTTTTACAGAGCAGTCAGTCGTGCCCAGAGTTACAGCAGCAGTTTTAGAGGACAGATGATGGAACATGTTGATGAGCATTCAGGTATATGACTCAGCAGGTATATCATTGTGTTATGGTCATATTGCTTTTATACTTATTCTTATAGCATGTCTTAGCACTTAGTGTATTGATCTGGTGATCATATAGATATGTGGACCTGGTTTATCTTATTATATATATTATATTGTCCCTACTCAGACTTAGAGGTTCACTATTCATACTCATTGGTTTTACCCTCCTTAGGGAGAATAGAGGTGATCATTCCACCATACCTTGGCTTGCTAGTGTTGGCTCCATTATTCATTGTCTTCATCCATCCATTGCCTACCTTTTAGTTTATCACCTTGACTTACTACTTGACTAGTGGCATGGAGGACGTTTCCCCACTGTAGCCTCTGTATTGGATGAGCTTCCCTGTTTACTGTGTCTCGGCTTTGAGTTGGTGACAAAACTTACCTTTGGTGAGCTGGATTGTAGGCCTAAATCATTCTGGTCGATTGTCCAGATGTTTGGCATTGGCTCGAACTCCCCCTAGTCACTTGAGATGTTGTTGGATAAAACTGAAAGCTCATGTACTATGTATGGAAACTGATAAATTCGCCCATTGAAACTAAAAAGGGCAAGAGCGATGAACTGCTGAAAAATACTCCTCGAAGAGTATAAGAAAGGTCCAAAAAGCAAAGATTCTTAAAAGCTATATATAAACAATTGCTGACCTTATACATGTATAAAACACATGCCTTGGATGCAAGTTGCAACTAGTTGTGCTTATCAGCACACCTGAGATCCGAAGGGTTATGTAGGCCAAAAAGGCCATGAAATGAAATTGAATGATCCTAATGAACCTGGATCAACTTGATGTAGACATGATGCCTAAGTTGAATAAGCACTCTCTAAACAACTTATCCATTTGTGAGACACCGCCATTCCCTGTGTTGTTGCTCATTCAGTATATACTATGGTGTGTATTCCCTTTCCTTTTGCCAAAGTGTCACAAAGTTAAGTCAGTCAAGTCATTCCTTAGCCTAGCCAGTTATTTTAGCCTTCACCCTTGACTAGCAAATTGATCACAGCTATGAAGTGAGTATGATCTTGAAAGTCTAGTCTGAGTAATAATAATAATTAATGACATTATATATTTGGATTTAGATCGCCAGTAATGATTACTTTGTGTTATAATTGTTATTTGAATAAGTTGTAGAGCATGCATTAACCTTTGACACTTCGCAGCAGCTTCCGATGATGGTCTGAGTTATATTTGGTCATGTTGACTTGGTTAGACCTAGTTTGACCAAGGTCAACCATAGGACATGAGATGGTTGGACCTTATGATGATATGGATAGATGATATATTGTCTATGTACATGTATATGATGATTCTATGTAGCAGCTACAGGGTTATGATGATGATTCTTGGTTTACAGCAGTATTTGATCATTTACAGATTATTATTATTTGCCCTGTTCCGGTATATTAGATATATATATTGATCATGCAGAGACTCATATGGTGTATGAGTACACATATTGTATGGATTTGGACCTTCTGAGTCTAATGAGACAGTTTGTTTTCAGTTCCGGGCACTTACAGTGATGATTGAGCCTCAGTAGGCTATCCCAGTGCAGTTTTGGTCTGTCGGAGGCCTTGTTAGAGCAGATGTGATTTTTATCCGGTTGACCTAGGGCGCTGTGCTTGGAGGGGGTGGTCCAGCCACTTGTTTTTACCATATTACCCCCCTCTCGGATACATTGGTGCCCTCACCTTGATAGCGCAGGCACTCCAGGAGATAGTTTGGGGCAGTTTCACGCTTCTTGAGGCATTTCAGGATTGGTAGAAATGGCTACTAAGGAAATCGATTCGGGCTACTGAGGCAATGTTTTGGCATGGGATGATTAGTGATGATGGATTGATGTCTTCCACACCTCCTCCAGCAGTTTCAGCTTCATCGGGGCCCGCATCCATCACTTATGGAACTTTTTGATGATTTTTGAGGTCTTTTGAGGCCTACGATTTGACCATAGAGGCACGATTTGGTATATTGATGACTATATTATTATTATTGTGCTATGGGGATTGACCAAGGGTGGCTAAAATTACCCCTTGGACCCACCATAAGCTTCCTATTATATTTTGTCATCATGATTTGGTGGGATTCCCCTCATCTAGGGCGATTTTGTCCAATTATATTATATTTTATTAGTGATCCATGTATTTTATTGTTGAGCTCATCTCAACCATTGATTAGACATTTGTATCTTTTAATCTTAGCCATTCATTCAAAAAGTGGTTAGGATTTTGATGCCTCTCCTTCCTATTTAAAAGAGAGAGCTTCTCATTTGTAAGGGGTCTTTGGCTCTTGGATTATTGGTATAGAAAAACTTTCTTGTGGAAATTCTTGTGGTCTCCTTTGCATCTGGTGTTCTTAGATGGTGATTGGAAAGTCTATTGCAACCTAGCATTTGGAATTTGTGGTAAGATCTATCTATTTTGGAAATCATTGTCTTGTCTAC
Organism: Larix kaempferi; assembly: GCA_027924585.1. Taxonomy (NCBI): domain Eukaryota; kingdom Viridiplantae; phylum Streptophyta; class Pinopsida; order Pinales; family Pinaceae; genus Larix; species Larix kaempferi. The sequence goes on from BSBM01000893.1 coordinate 10,138,685, forward strand.
AGGAGGGCGACTTCAACAAGGGCGATTTTGCAAGGCTTCTTCAAATCGACTTTCTTGGCATTTGCTTGTATCAGGGGGTTATCATTAGTATCATTGTCATCTATGCTATCTTTCTGTTACTTCTCTTGTGGCATTAGTCTTATCTCTTGATTACATCAAATCTGATATTGTTGACGTTTGTTGTGCAGGAAAGAGGGCGCATTGGCTTCTTGGACTAAATCGATTGCATAGAAAACTACCTCTAAGCTTCTCAAATTGATCGGATTTGCATAGATCATCATCATCAAGGCACCTACAAGGTTACCCAGGTAAGATCCACAGGTTTGTTTCTCTTATCTAGATCCAATCCATTGACATAGCTCATAAATTGATAAAACCCTTATTTCTTCAAACCCTCATTTTTTACATTTTTTCAGATCTACTAAGATCTAGTGGCTTCTTGGGTAAGATATTGAAAACCGACCTCTATAGTATCCACGGCCTCTCAGATCTATAGTTTGGTGAGGATTGGCCTCCATTTGACCCTCTTCCCAAGGCATTTAGCCTCTCCAAGCAAGGGCGCACTTCCTAGTTTGGTGGGTTGACCTAGATCTAGTATGTGGGTAGTTGAGATCCCGCTTGATTCATGATATACACATCCAATAACCTACCCCCAGATTGTCACTTTTCTGATTTCTACCTTGTGGGCCCTATTCCACATTTTAAGGGATTTAATCCCCATTTGGACCACTTGGTATCTTCAAACTCAGATCTAGTAAGATCTAGCCATTGGATTGCCTTGAAATTGTAGATCCATACTCTTACTTGCTTAAACCACCTGGATCTAAAGTTTGGATGCCATTGGACTTGTCTTGACCCCACTTATCCCACTTTTTAGCCTCCTTGGGTAAAGTCGCACCACCTTGGAGAAGTGAGTTGGCCCACTTCTAGGACATGGGTACATGAGATTTTAGTGGATTTGGAACGAGAGTAATTCAAAACCTAGGTCTAGTAGGTCACCTTGTCTAATCTTGCCTTGGGGATAGCATTCCTTGTTTTAAGGGATTGTGGTCCACTTAGGTCAAACCTAGATCTAGACCTATTCATCCATCAAGACTTTAATTTCCCACTTGTCTCATGCAATAGGAGTCCTTAACCACAAGTTAACTTTACTTTGACTCCATTATCCCAATTCCCAAGGCACTGGTCTCTCTCCAAGTCAATTCGACTTTCCTAGATTGTTGGATTAACTTGTGGTTTGACCCTTGATTGGTGAGCTAAACCCTTTGATGCCATCATACTTCATGATCAAGCTTCTCACTTGTACTAGTTAGCCCCAATTCAACCCTTAAACTACCCTGCATTGGACACGGTTCCCAAGGCAGTGGATTTTCTCACATTGAACTAGTACTTTAATCCTGGATCCTATTTCACAAATCATAAGTCACTTTCACATCAATAATGAACCAAAGCTATACTCATTGAACCCCTCACTGGTCTTGTGACTTCATCCTAAGTTCTAGGATAAACCATACACCTTACTTCACTTAAAATTCACTTGATTTGGTGTTTTGGTTTTGATCTCTCCTGTCGGGAGTAGATCGGGTCTCCCCCTTTGTTGTTTGGGCTAGATAACATAAAGTGAAGGTTGCCTCGACTGGCGTGACAACCATCTATTGGAGGTCGAGGTGATCGTGGTTGTACATTTTGAGTTGCCCTTCCCTATTGCCATCCATGAGTGGATACATCCATAGGGGTAACTACAGTTTAGGTGATAACAAATACAAATGATCAAATCTTGTCTCCAAAACTGATAGAGACATGTAGTAAAAGGCCTTTGGTGGCCTCTGTGGAACCCACTGATTGATGATATCTGGCTGGAAGATGGGGGGTGTTACCAGCTATTTTGTACAATAGCTGAATTTCTTGCGAGCCCCAAGTTTAATGAACATGTTCAATGTTCGTCACTAGTGTTCAGAAGTTCAGAAGTCATTTTCAGGGCAATTTTGTCCCATTTGTAATAACTACATGTTCATACCCCCATGGGGAATTTGTAAAAAGTTGGTCTAAACAGGGTCCTTTTATAAAAGACTCGACTATCCTTAGGTTTAGCCATTTGGGGGATACTCTAGAGTGTTTTTTCCTTAGGAATTATGCACTACTCATCAGTGGCGTATAATCCCTGAGTTTTTCACTCAAACTTCCAAAGCTGGAGTATTTTCCATGGTGGTCAAAACCTAAGGTGGTTATTAGAGTCTTGTGTCTAGGATTTTTTACATGTTAGCCATATTGATTGAGTCGTATGAACATGCACTAGGTCCCCTAGGAGTTTCGTTTGATTCCGAAAAAAATAAAATTTTCCGTAATTTAGACCAGTTTTTAATGGTTTAAATGGATTTTTTCAAGTTGTGATAAAAACCTCATCCAGAGGCAGATTTTGGTGTGGGGAGGCTTGTTTTGACGCTCAGAGCGTCCTCTTTACCCTAGCGCCAACTTTTCTAAGGTTTTGGGCGATTAAATCGCCTCTGGGAGCAGTTTTTCATTATTTTGGCATTTAGTGGCCATAAAATGACAAAAGCACATAAAAACAAAAATCAAAAAATAAAAAAGGTTGATTTTTAAACTATGGAAAAGGCATGGAAATATTTTTGGAGAGGTACGAATACATTACAATGTTAAACCATGCCACAAAAGTCAAATTTTTAATTGAATTGAGTTGTACGGATCCGTACGGATTTCACCTTTCACGTGGGAGCTCAATGCATGGGGTTCACGATTTAGTGACATGGCAAAGGTTTAATGGATGGTTGAGGTTGCAATTAATTAAATGGTCGGTGCATCCCTCAATTTGTGGCCACATCAAGCTTGGATCCTTTCAAAGAACTCGAGCTATCCCTACATCAACTCCACGTTATCTCTTGATGGCTCATGCATTCTCTATGCTAGCTCACGCATTCCTTGTTGGATGATGCTCATTGGTTTGGTGTTAATCACGAGGGAAGGATGGGGGGCGCCTTGCCAAGGTGGAGGTCACCTCCCCATCCACATTGAATGTAACTTGAGTTGTTTGTTGGATCTCCACTCCAAGCCACTAAAGATTGGAATTCGAATGCCTTGCTTTGTGCTATTGGCTCTCCTTGAAGCCAATTCGACTTAGGGCCTTGTGCTTCTAGTTTTGTATAAAGAGAGGTGCCTTTCACTCTCTTAGGATGGATAATTTTGAGTAATATTACTCTGAGGAAATTGTATTAGCCTTTGATTTGTTTTGATAATAAAGATTTCGACTTTGGAGGTCCTTGAGCTCTTACATGTGGATGTGATTTCATCTCTTGTTGAGGTGACAACTTCTCTAACCCATCTCTCATCTTTTGCACTTGTTATTTGGTTTAAAGATTGCTAGCTTGTGAAGGCTCTTGAAGCACAATAGATTAGCCATTTACAGTTGTTAAGTTGGTTAATTATGCTTAAATGATTAATATTTAGATGGACATTAGTATTCAGTTGTACGAAATGTTTATTTAGATCTAATTGTTTTGAGCATACTAGCATTTCTTTTTCCATTCTCACTTGCTTGCTGAGGTTTGTGTCTTGATTAGTTGTTATTAAAGTGGAGAAGGGAAAGAGTTCAGCTGCATCAAGCCCATGCTCCATCTTCAAGATTGATCTAACTCAAATTGTGATTGCAGGATCTACATAAGGATAATTTTTTCATCTTGAGAAGGCCCAAAGAAGTTCTTGTTCTTGTCCTCCATCCTAAAAATTCTTTAAAACTTGGTTACTTAAAAGGAGCCCTAAACCTTTAAGATCTATTCTTTGGCCTCCTTTCTCCCTTCCTAGCTCTCGACTTCACCCACCAAGTCCTCTTTCCCTTCATCTTTTCTCTCCTCCAAGTGCATTCGCACTTCCCTCACTTCCATTTCCCAGCTCACTGTTCACTCTTCTTCGCTGCCCTCTTCCTCACTGTTTGTTGCTCACTGTTTACATTTTGCAGCTCTACCATTTCCTCCTTTGCTCCATTCGCATTCTCTCAAGTGTGCTTACCTTTCACCATTTGCTTCCTCTCTTTGGTCCCTAAAAGTTCACACAAAAAACAACAAAAAAAACTTGGTTAATAGTTAGATTTCATTTTGTCATCTTAGCATTTCATTGATTAAATTTCAAGTTTAAAGTTAGTAGTTAGTTCATTTTGCAAAGTTGCATTAGATCTCACTTGCTTCCATTCTTGCATCTCACTGCTAGTTTACTTTCCATCTTAGATCTCATTTTAAATATTAGACTTGCATTGTATTTCAATTTTCTAGCTTGCATCTAGTTTAGATCTTAGATTTGTTTAATTTTTACTAATGCTAATGGGTGCATGAGTTGGTTGTTTGTGTTTGTAGGTGTTTGCAAAGAAGAAAAGAACCAAAAAGAAGACTCAACCTAGAAAGGAAGAAACAAGAGAAGAACAAGTAGATTTTGAACCAAGGAGAAGATTAAACCAAGAAGATCATTTGAACCAAATCATTATCCTTTGTAAAAACTCATAAGAGTTTCTTCATTTCACTTAAGTTCTTTTTCTCAAAGTCCTTTCAAGGGTTTAAACCCCAAAGGCACTTGTACTTGTCCAATAAAGTTTGAGTGGGGTTTTTAAGTCCCCACATTCAACTTCCCCCATTTGGGGAAGTTTGTAGTTTCTCTTGTTTGGTTTGATTATTAGTTCAGTTTTCCATTATTTGCATTTAGAGATACTTTGCTAGATTAGTTTCATTTTGTTTTAGAACACTAATTGCTAGTCTAGATTCCTTTTTTGCAAATAAAAGCTAGTTGTTAGTTAATTGCTAGTTTCATTTTCAATATTTGAGCTATCACTTGAGTTTCCTTATTTATAATTTGCATCTCATATAGTGTAAATAAGTCTCTTGAACTTGTCGCAAGACGAGTCAAGAGCACTCTCTGTCGGAGAGCATCTTTATTGTTGCATTGCATTGCATATACTATAGATAAGACTCTTGAATCAAGCCTTAAGGCAAGATCAAGAGCACTCTCTATCGGAGAGCATTTTAGTTCTTTGTGTGCTCTAACTAAAATTTGCAACTCGTCATTCCCCTTAATAAAATTCGAATTTACTCATTTCTCCTTGCTGGAGTATGCTCTGACCAATCTTGAAAGGGGTTGGAGTACTCAGAAACGGTATTGGTTGATTAATCTTGCAAGATTCAAACATAATAAAATTTTTACCCATAACTAACGAACCGACGTTGTTCGATAAGTACTCAAAAGTGGGGAACTCCTAGTGAGGGCGTCGAGCAGCCCAACCTAGACACTTGCTGGTTAAATTCTCTGAACACCTAGCTTGTGAGCGAGCTCGGTCCGACATGTCTTTGAATGGGGCCACCTAGAGTACTTCTTCCGGTTAGCTTTCCAGACACCTAAAACAAGATCATCATTAAAATTTACAATAAAATAAACCAAGAACAATTTCAAAACGATCTCACGAACAATACATTTTGAGACTTGTATTTTCCTGCATCCCCAAGCACTTATTGACTCCATTTGGCACCGGTCTTCAAAAATTACATGTATCACCTTGATTTGGACCATTTGTCCCTTATATTTGCTTAAATCATTATCTATCTGTGGATGCTTTTAATTTCCAAGTCATAATTATATATTGTTTGTTGTCCGCCAATATGCACACCAGCAGCGGAAATCTTTCGAAAGCTGTCTCTTCACTACAAGTGAGAGAGGTGTGGCCTTGGGGGCAAGCAATGAGCCAGGTACTGTCACCTGAATCCCAGCTCCTCCGTTTAGGCAAAACTCCTAACGAAGCCAAGGGGGGTAGTCCCTAAAAAAGAGTTGTCTAAGGCTCTTTGTGTATTTTAGTGTTTTTGATGTGGTGATGCGGATGGGTGTTTTTTAGGAGTTTTTTAAATGAGAGACAATTATAAAGATTAAAAATAAGACAAGATAAAGCAATCCACGTTGCAAACACAGGACGAAAGATACACTTGGGCAATAAGTCAATCACTTTTCACGAAAAATAACAGATAACTCCAATGTAGAAAGCAAAATATGAGATAAAGGACCAGTGCCTTATGGAGTCAAGAATTAAATGTGAATTGTGAAAACTTGATACAAGTGCTTGAAATGAAAGTTTGTGAGAACGTTATGCAGCTTATCTTGGTAAATTCAAAGTTTTAATTGTCTTGATTATTAGGGCTAAAACCAAGGGTATTCAAAGAGTGTCCGGAAAGTAGTTTTAAGCAGCCCCTTTGAGAGACTTGTCGGGGCCTGTCTGGAATCACGGCGAGGCGCGCAATGCTAACCAGCCACCGTGTCGCAGATTGGGCGGTCCGGCGCCTCCCCTGAGAGCTGATTAAAATACTTTATGTCAACGCCGGTTCGTTGGTTATGGGGTGAAAGTTTTAATTAGATTTTCACTTATAAATTAACAAGTCTTCCACCTTTCTGAGTACTAGCCCAACCTTTTCAGGTTGGTAGAGCATACGGGTGTAGGACAGAAACCAAGATAAATTAATTAAAGGGTGTGTGAGTGAAATTTTATTTATTTATTAGAAGGCCTTGTTCAACTCTCCGACAGAGAGCGCTCTTGACTTGGTCTTGTTATCACACAACTTGTAGTTGCCCCTAGAAGTATCCCATCCGGGACGGTAGAGGAGTCAGGCAACTAAAGAGGTAACCCAAGAGATGCCACGGTTCCCAATGCAATGTGGGAGTCACGTCAACCGAGGCACTCTTCGCTTTAGGTCAAGGTGTAACTAGACCAAGGGGGAGACCCTATACCCCAATCACAGTTGATTGGATCCAAACAAAGGTTTCTAAGGGTAGGTAAATGATGAGTTACGGAAACCAATGCAAGGCTAAGTGGACCTAAGGGTTAAGGAATGGTTGAAGGTGGTGTAATGGATAATAAGTGTTTCAACCTATGTATTGTTTAGGCCACATGATGGGGTATGATTACTAGGTATACACAAGTGGGTCTTGTTGTCTTGGGAAGTGTGAAATGGTTCTAGGTGGACCCACAAGGTGAAGTTAGGTGTGAGGTTGGTACTATAGGTTAGGTATAGGCTAGATCTATGAGTTTGAGTTGGTTCTAGGAGAACCCATGTACTAGATCTAGGGTTTGACACAAATCCCAAGGAGTGCGCCTTGCTTGGATAAGGACTAGTGCCTTGTTGGATGGGCTAATGGGGTCAAAAAATATGTCAAAGTGTAGATCGGGACACCTAGAAGCCAAGTCAAGTGGGTTGAATGAGATCCAATGGTTGGATCTTACTAGATCTAGGTTTTTAAGTGATGACCAAAAGTGGACCACAATCCCTTAAAACAAGGAATGCAATCCCCAAGGCGGATCTTGACGAAAGGACAGTATAGACCTAGGTTTCAAGGCATGGGCATTCCAAATCCACGAAAATCTCCAACACCCACTTCCTAGAAGTGGACCAACTCAAAACTTCAAGGGGGTGCGACTTGCTCAAGGAAGGGCAAAAGATGGGTTTGGTGGACCAAATCAAGTCCAATGGCCACCAAACTATAGATCCAAGTGGCTAGTACCCCGATCTATGTATCTTCAAAATTTCAAGTGAATTGAATGGCTAGATCTTAGTAGATCTAAGTTTTAAGGTACCAAGAGGATCAAAAGGGGGTTTCAACCCCTTAAAACATGGAGAGATGTCCACAAGGTAGTTTTCACCAAAGTAAAGATGTGGGTATAAGTTATCAAGTGTCTAGATTCCAAATCAAGTGAGATCTCACCTACCCATGTGCTAGATCTAACCCAACAAGCTTCTCTTAGGAAAATCGATTTAGGTTCAAGAGGGATTTTTGCATTGAAAAGTGTGTCAATTTTTAGCCAATCACCATGAAACTATAGATCCAACTAGGGGTGGATCCTATAGAGGTGGGTTTTTAATATCTTTTCAATCTCAAGGCTAGATCTAAGTAGATCTGAAAAATACCAAAAACAAGGGTTTTAATTTGATTAGGTTTTTTATGATCTAGAAATTATGGAAGATTCAAGGAAGAGAAAATCATACCTCTTGGAACATACCTGGATAAAGAGATGAATGCTAGTTGAGACGAGGATTACTTTGCCAAAGATCAAATGGAGAATTGTTGAAGCCCTCTTGCCAAATCGATTTTTCCAAGCCACATGTGATTCCTTCTAACCTGTCAAGCCAAGGAGCAAAGCATCAATCAGTTTAACAAATTGAAGGTAGATACAAGCAAGAGAGAGAGAAACATAGAATAGTTGACACAAAGGCAAAACTACTCCCTGTCAAACCCAAAACGACTTCTTCCAAGCTTGAAGGGCAAGCCTCCCCACCAATTCGCACTTGTCAAAATCGCCCTCTTAACCTGCAAATAAAGTATGGCAAATATGCAAGATAGCTACAATAGATCCTCCAGTGCAATGGACAATAGCATTTACAATCGAAACAACCAACATCCACTCCAATCCAAGCATGTACTCCAAAAGATAGAAATTTTATTCCAAGAGCCAAGAGCCAAAAATCTCTAGATGAATTTTTACAATGAGAGGCTCCCTCCTTAAATAGGATGGGGAGAGAGTACAATCATAACCACTTTTTACATGAGTGGCTAAGATTAAAAGATCTCAAGATCTAATCAATGGCTAACAATAAATCATAACCATATATCACATGGATCACCCATATAATGATAGTGCCCCCACTAAAAAGGTACAATAAGGGGTGACGTCATCCACAAGAGAAAATATAAGCATCAAAATCCACCTCATGGTGACTAGGACATAACAATATAAGCTCATGGTGGGGCTAGGAGGTCTTAATCCTTACTAGCTCATCCCCAAGGCACAATAAAAAATAATAAAATATGTCCAATATAATAAAAATGACCAAAACTGTCCTCAGAATCCATGACAGTCAAGCAGTAAATCTCCTCCTGTGATCAATCCGGGCATACCCACATGGTGAAAACTGACTGGAAGGTAGTGATGCCATCCTGGAAGACCTCTGTGAAAACCAAATGCCAAAACCTTGCCTCAATTGCCCAAATCGATTTCTTCAGTGACCACTTTATCCCATTTTTTAGCTGCCTCGGGAACTGTGAAAGTGCCAAAACTGCCTCCCAGGGTGCTAGCGCTGTCCATCTGAGCCCACCAGGCTCTCCGGAAGGGGGGATAAATGGTAATAACAAGTGGCTGGACCACCCCTTCCATCATCAGCGCCCTAGGTGAAATGGCCTCTCGGGGCCCCTGCTGCTCAGGCTGGGAAATCAGCCCCAAATCTGGTCAACAAGTGTAGAACTGCATCAATCACTGTCAGAAGTGCCCGGAACTGAAAGATAAGTGTTTCAATGGATCCAGAAGACCCAAATCCACTAGGAATGAGTACTCATACACCCTGGGTTGCCCTAATGGGCCAGCTGTAGGGTCCACCATATATGGACAATGTATAATCTGCTGATCTGAAATAATAATAAACCTGCTGAACTGGATCAAACATCATCTGCATCATATATCCATCATATGATATCATCATCAAACACGTGGGACCATAAATCATCATCAATAATCATCCATACATGGTCCACATCATCACGGATCCCAAGAATATATAATCAAGGATAAATCACATTAGTAGACTAAGACAATGTTTCTCTAATCATTTCCACAGCTAAGCTCAAAGTATAAAATTCCATTCAGTGGCATTAATCATGTTAACATATTCCGTGGTTATATAAAATTACTTGCACAATAGTTCAAATGACAAACTCACCCATTGGACATGGTCAAACTGCTAGTGAAGGATGAAGGCTAGGAGCAAGGTTGGGCCAAGGGTTTGACTTGTCTAACTTAACTCAAAAATACTTTGGACTGGGAGAAGGGGGAAACTACAAACTCTGTGCTGGACAAAAGAACACGGGGGATGGCTGTGTCTCACAAATGGATAAGTTGTTTAGAGAGTGCTTATTCAACTTAGGCATCATGTCTACATCAAGTTGATCCAGGTTCATTAGGATCATTCAATTTTATTTCCATGGCCTTTTTGGCCTACATAACCCTTCGGATTTCAGATGTGCTGAGAAGCACAACTAGTTGCAGCTTGCATCCAGGGCATGTTTTTCACATATTTATAAGGTCAGCAATTGTTTAGATATAGCTTTTAAGAACTATTGCTTTTTGGACCTTTCTTATACTCTTCGAGGAGTATTTTTAGCTTTTCATTGCTCTTGCCCTTTTTTTTTGTTTCCATGGGCGAATTCTTCAAGTTTCCATAGGTAGAACATGAGCTTTCAGTTTTAGCCAACAACATCTCAAGTGACTAGGGGGAGTTCGAGCCAATGCCAAACATCGGGACAACCGACCAGAATGATTTAGGCCTACAATCCAACTCACCAAAGGCAAGTTCTGTCACCAACTCAGAGCCGAGACACTGAATAACAGGGATGCGGTCCAAACACAGAGGTAGAAAAATGGGGAAGTCCTCAGTATCAGAAAGTCAAATGAGACATGTCAGGGTTTAAAGTCAAACAGGAAGGTCATGTATGGATGGAGATAAGTGAATATGGAGCCTACACTAGCAGACAACTGGTGTCAGGGAGAGACCATGTCTATGTAAGGTGAAATACCAGTAAGTTTTGTTAAATGACCTAAAAGTGCAAGCAATTGTCCATTTTATGATTTACAGTTCATTTTAAATAGTTTGCCACATCAGGAATAATATACCAAGCACATGCCATGATCATGACTAAATCAACAAGATAATAATCCACAGTCAGTGAGAACATATCCATAGATCATACAACATCATCATAATAATCATCATCATGCATCATCTGAAACACTGCTGAAATACATCTCTAGGCACTGAACTGAAACTGTAATGGGATAAGTGGTCACATCAGTCATCAAATCTGAACTCTCAAGGCTCAGCCTTGACACAAGGTCATATACAAAATTTGAATAATGTACTGCTCTGATCATGAGTGATCCAACATGTATAGCCATGCTATAAAAAAATGTAGGCTCTGGAATGTGCAGATATCTGCTGTACAAGAATAGTAGCCCCACTACTATGGTGTGATAACATCTGGCTCCAGCTGGGACAAGTGCTCTAAGGGAGAGAGCGCTTGAGAACCTCAGAATCTCTGGTCTCGAACTGCTCTGCATCAATCTTCAATCCAGCACTGCTCCATCCTCGCTTTCAGCTTTTATCTTGCACCTGTTCCTGCTCTCACAAACACTAGAATACCATCATGGAGCATGTATGGGAAAAATATAAAATAAAACTGAAAACTAATGTAAAGCATAAACTGAAATGCGTCAAAATATAGATATAAACTAACATGGCATATATTATTCTCATTTTTATTTACTGTGCAGGAGGAAAAGAATACTTCTTAAATCAGGCAAATCTCAACTTGCACAGGCAGCCAACAATGTAAATGCTAACTATAATTTCTTAAAAATGTATGCAGGAGAAGAGACAAGCTTAGGAAGGAGCAAGACTCAACTCAGGCAGAAACAAGAAAAAGGGACAATACTCGGCACACAGAAAAAGAAAAATCACACAAATCCTACTGCTCAAGTGAGCTTATTTAAAAGCTACCTACTCTAAACAGGCAAGGCAAGGCATCATTCCAGGCTTATAGGTGGGAAGTAGTGTTTTAGTAACCTCCCATTTACAGGCAATTCTAACTCGTCTCCATCTAAAGTCTCTAAATACACTGCTCCTTTGCCAACCATCTTACTTACTCGATAAGGGCCCATCCATATTTTCTCAAACTTTTCATGATTTCCAGGTTTCTCTTTGTGTTTATCCCATAACAAAACTATATCCCCAATTCCAAATATCACATCTCTACTCTTTTGATCAAAGGTTCCCTTTATTCTTTCTTGCTCTAACACCATTTTATTCCAGGCTTCCCTTCTAGTCTCATCTAACTCTACTAACCTGTCAATTCTTGCTTGCAAGGCTTCTTGATCAGAAGAACACTGTTGTAATAATTCATACACAGGGATTTGAAGGTTGATTGGGAGCCTACAATTTTGCCCATACACTATTTCAAAAGGAGCTTTTCCAGTTATTCTTTTGACTGTCGTTCTGTCTGCCCAGAGGGCATATTTTAACTTTACATCCCAAGTCCTCTTGTTCTCACCAATCATCCTTTTTAAGAGCCTTATCAAATTTTTATTACTTGATTCTGCTAAACCGTTTCCTTGCGGGTAGTAGTTAGAAGAGTGAGATAAGGTGATCCCATGATCAGCACAAAAGGCGGACATCTCAATTTTGCTGAAAGCTGGTGCATTATCAGTTGTAATTTTGTAGGGGCAACCGTATCTGGAGACTATATTCTCTTCTAAGAATTTGACCACAACTTCTGCAGTGCACTTCTTAGTAGGAATAGCTTCCACCCAGCGAGTGAAATAGTTTGTGCAAGTCAGTATGTACTTGTGTTCACTTGATGAACTAGGGTTTATAGGTCCTACAAAGTCCATTCCCCATTGCTGAAAAGGTTCCTCTATAATGACTGGGGTCAAGGGTAGGGCAGGTAGTCTAGGTTTTCCAGAATAGAATTGACACTCCTGACAGGCTCTGACAAAAATGTGTACATCTTTGAACAAGGATGGCCAATAATATCCAGCTCTCATGATTTTAGCAGCTGTGGTTCTTGGTGCGTAATGTCCTCCACACAATCCGGAATGCATTTCTTTGATGATTCTTTGGGAGTCATCATGGTTTACACATTTAAGTATGATTCCATCTGGATTCTTCCATCCCAACCCATCTTCTGTCAAAACATACTTAGATGCTTTTAACCTCAAAGCTCTTCTTTGGTGGTCTACAAGGTGGTCTGGACAGGTCATATGCCTGAGGTAGAAAATGATGTCTTTGTACCATTCGTGATCTTCATCAATATAAAGGATCATGTTATTTTGCTGTAGTTTGGAATCAGTTAATAGCTGTGCTAACCCTTGGCCTTTTACTATCTTGACTGGCTTGATTTCAATATCATACTCTTGAATCCTAGAAATCCAGTTTCCCCTAACCCCTATGCCATCAGGTTGAGATAAGACATCTTTCACCGCTTGATAAGGGACGTAAGCAATAATTTTGGAGTATCCGATATATGTCCTAAAATGTTTTAACGATTTGACCAAGGCATAGGCTTGTTTTTCAGTGGTTGTGTAGTTTAGTTCCGCGTCTCTAAGGTTTTTACTCATAAAGGCAACCGGCTGCTCATGGTTTTCTTCATTCTTTTGCAACAACACACCTGCTATGGTGTCCTCGGAAGCATAAGAATAAATTAAAAACTCCTTATTGTAGTTTGGGCTTACTAGGACAGGTGCAGAAGCAATGGCTTTCTTTAGAGACTCGAATGAAGCATCACATTTCTTATCCCAAACAAATTTCACATCCTTCTTCAGCAAATTATTCAGAGGCTTGGCCAATTCAGCTAAGTTAGGGATGAATCTCCTTACGAAGTTTATTTTTCCGAAAAATGATCGTAATGAGCTGACATCCTTTGGGGGAGTTATGGCTTGGATTCCTTGCACTCTTTCCGGATCAATTCTAATGCCTTCTTTGGATACAATGTGACCTAACAACTTCCCTTCATCTACCCCGAAGGTAGACTTTTTAGGATTCAAAGATATTCCAAATTTCCGACATCTTTCAAAGATTCTCCTTAAATGTTTTACGTGGTCTCCCCTGTCTTTCGAGAAGACAGTTAGATCATCTTGATAAATTGCAATGATTTTGCCAATTAGGCCCTCAAATGCATGATCCATTGCCCTTTGAAAGGTTGATCCTGCATTCAAAAGCCCAAATGGCATTCTTATATACTCGAAGGTTCCCCACGGGGTGGTGAAGGTTGTCTTCCCACGATCTTCCTTCTTGATTTGGACCTGGTTGTAACCAGAAAATCCGTCAAGTAGGGATAACATGCCAGCCCCTGTTACACTTTGCAACAGATTTTCCATATTGGGCAAAGGATAGTTGTCTTTTAGAGATGCTTGATTTAGGTTCCTAAAGTCAATACAAATTCTAATCTCCCCGTTTTTCTTCCTTACGATTACAGGATTGGATACCCAGGTTGTATGTCTAACTGGTCTAATGATACCTGCTGCCAACATCTTTTCCAATTCTTTTTTAACTAAGGGAGCTAACTTAGGGTTCATGTTTCGCAACTTTTGTCGATATGGTTTGGCTCCCTCTTTAAGAGGAATAGTGTGTTCTATAATGGACTGATCATAAGTTTTTAAATCATCATAGACCCATGCAAAGATATCTTTATACTCTCTGATTAACTCAATAATTCTTCTTCTTTTTTCTCCTGAGGCATTTATCCCAATTCTGATCATTTTTGGAGAACAAGCAGACCCTACATTTATTTCGATGACCCCATCTACAGGTTCGGATCTCCTACCCTTGTATTCATCATGCCTGTTGAAATTTCTCTCAAGGGGGAAAGCTATTTCTGTGACATCCATACCTTCAATTGAATCACCTTTTATCTCATCCTCGAAATTCACCATTGGGGTTTTAGAAGCATTTAAAAATCGTATGATTTGGGCATCACTGTCAAAAACTTGCCAATGGTCTTCATTATCAGGGACAGAGGGTCTGAATAAAACTTCAAGTTTGCAGTTTTCTTGTTTTAGAGATTCAGATGTTTGAAGAGTACTGGCCATCACGGATAGCTCATCAGCCAAAGTATTTTGTTCTCGGGGAACAGCCTTAATCCCGAAGGCATCAAAGCATTCAATGGTGTCCCAAACTGCATTTCTATAGTCTCTAAGTCTATTATTTTTAGCGGCGAATTTGTTTTTTATTTGGGACACAATGAGGTCAGAATCTCCTGTGACAGATATTGATTTGATTTTTCTTTCTCTGGCAATTTCCAAGCCCAGAAGCAATGCTTCATACTCTGCCACATTGTTAGTGCACTCAAACTCTAAACGGAAAGAAAACAAACTCTTTTCTCCTGATGGTGAAATTAAGACTATACCGGCTCCTGCACCATGTCGGGAACGGGCCCCATCAAAATGCATTTTCCAGACTTGTTCATGTGAAAAAGGCTGCTTTTTAACCTCCTCCCAGTAATTTGCTAGAATCATGAAGTTTCCAATTTCATCACTTGAATACATTGCCTCAGTGAATAAGTGTTCAGGTGTTTCAACATGCTCTCGCATAGGTGGTTCATTAAACAGAGTTATGAATGAACCTTCTTTGGTTGGGATTGTGGCATATGTCAAATCCATTTGGACACTTCCTCCCAATCTTGCCGACCACTCCCTGGATAGCAACATTCCCCACGCATCAGGGATATCTAGGACTAAGACATTCATTGAGAGCTCAATATCAGAGCAGGCAGCCAACCTAACAGCCAGGTTTTCAATTATCCCAATAGATTTCACAGTCTTGGAATCCATGCCACATACATTTCTATAGGGTCTTGTGGGTACTAACTCAAGTTGTTCCATGACTCTTAGAGGCATGACACTTACTTCAGCTCCTGAGTCCAACATGCAATTATGTAATATTAAACCATTCACTTCCAATGCAATATAAAAGGGTGGGAATTTTCCAGAGTTGTCACCAGAGACACTTTGGATCATGACAGGGGAATCCCTAATCTCTGCAGAAGCTTTCTTAGGAGCTTGCTTCCTTGTTTGAATCCCAAGATGAGTAGTAGCTCTTTTGTGAAATGAAGGGATCTTGAAAATTTCACAAAATGGAATAGGCATGTTTATCTTTTCTAGGAAGCTTGTAATATCTATGTTTAGGTTGTGAGGGTTTTCCTTATCCTTTTCATTCGTACCTAAACCTAGGAATTTCATAATGTCATGTTTAACAGCCGGGATCTTGATTAGGTCTTTTAGGGAAACCGAAGCAGACGAATTGGCTAGCTTACTTGGAATGTTTGTTCTAGGGAGCTCCTTATTAGGTTTTAGAATCGTGGGAGGTTTTGGTTGCTTTCTCCAAAGGGTTGCTTTAGGCATGTTAGTTTTAGGGGGAGGATCAATTTTTATCGCTTGATCCGTCTTTTTGTTTGCAGAAGGAGATTGGCTAGTGTTGGTCACAGCTTTACCCTTTGAGATGACCTCAGGAGAAAGCTTTGGAGCTTTTGGCAAGATTCTTCGGACAGGTTGATGTACTGTCTTGCTAGGCTGTGGGTCAGTCGTCTTAGGTTGCTGAGTCTTGGGAGGACTAGCCTTTGGAGGGATTGAATTGTTACAGATGGATTTTAACATCGCTTTAGTTTGTTGATCACGTCTTTTGAAATCCTCATCTTGATTCTTAAGATATGTAGCAATGTTGGTGACCATTTCACACATGTTTGTCATAAATTCAATGGTCATTTCGGGAGAGATGTTATTTTGAGTAGACATCTCTTTATGGGTTCTCTTCTCAGCGGAGTCACGATTAGGAGTCGCCAGGTAGATTTTTAGGCTCTACTACCAAGAGGTATGTCGTTTAAAGTGCAGAGAGATAGTGAGACACAAAGGTGTGTTGAACCAAGGTAGGCCCCTACCTCCCCGGCAACGGCGCCAAAAATGTTAATGTTGGCAAAGAGAACGGGAGTAGAGGTTTGAAAAATATATGTCGAACCAGGGTAGGCCTCTACCTTCCCCGGCAACGGCGCCAAAAATGTTAATGTTGGCAAAGAGAGGGGAGTAAGGCTTGAAAATAATTGTCGAACCAGGGTAGGCCTCTACCTTCCCCGGCAACGGCGCCAAAGATGTTATCACACAACTTGTAGTTGCCCCTAGAAGTATCCCATCCGGGACGGTAGAGGAGTCAGGCAACTAAAGAGGTAACCCAAGAGATGCCACGGTTCCCAATGCAATGTGGGAGTCACGTCAACCGAGGCACTCTTCGCTTTAGGTCAAGGTGTAACTAGACCAAGGGGGAGACCCTATACCCCAATCACAGTTGATTGGATCCAAACAAAGGTTTCTAAGGGTAGGTAAATGATGAGTTACGGAAACCAATGCAAGGCTAAGTGGACCTAAGGGTTAAGGAATGGTTGAAGGTGGTGTAATGGATAATAAGTGTTTCAACCTATGTATTGTTTAGGCCACATGATGGGGTATGATTACTAGGTATACACAAGTGGGTCTTGTTGTCTTGGGAAGTGTGAAATGGTTCTAGGTGGACCCACAAGGTGAAGTTAGGTGTGAGGTTGGTACTATAGGTTAGGTATAGGCTAGATCTATGAGTTTGAGTTGGTTCTAGGAGAACCCATGTACTAGATCTAGGGTTTGACACAAATCCCAAGGAGTGCGCCTTGCTTGGATAAGGACTAGTGCCTTGTTGGATGGGCTAATGGGGTCAAAAAATATGTCAAAGTGTAGATCGGGACACCTAGAAGCCAAGTCAAGTGGGTTGAATGAGATCCAATGGTTGGATCTTACTAGATCTAGGTTTTTAAGTGATGACCAAAAGTGGACCACAATCCCTTAAAACAAGGAATGCAATCCCCAAGGCGGATCTTGACGAAAGGACAGTATAGACCTAGGTTTCAAGGCATGGGCATTCCAAATCCACGAAAATCTCCAACACCCACTTCCTAGAAGTGGACCAACTCAAAACTTCAAGGGGGTGCGACTTGCTCAAGGAAGGGCAAAAGATGGGTTTGGTGGACCAAATCAAGTCCAATGGCCACCAAACTATAGATCCAAGTGGCTAGTACCCCGATCTATGTATCTTCAAAATTTCAAGTGAATTGAATGGCTAGATCTTAGTAGATCTAAGTTTTAAGGTACCAAGAGGATCAAAAGGGGGTTTCAACCCCTTAAAACATGGAGAGATGTCCACAAGGTAGTTTTCACCAAAGTAAAGATGTGGGTATAAGTTATCAAGTGTCTAGATTCCAAATCAAGTGAGATCTCACCTACCCATGTGCTAGATCTAACCCAACAAGCTTCTCTTAGGAAAATCGATTTAGGTTCAAGAGGGCTTTTTGCATTGAAAAGTGTGTCAATTTTTAGCCAATCACCATGAAACTATAGATCCAACTAGGGGTGGATCCTATAGAGGTGGGTTTTTAATATCTTTTCAATCTCAAGGCTAGATCTAAGTAGATCTGAAAAATACCAAAAACAAGGGTTTTAATTTGATTAGGTTTTTTATGATCTAGAAATTATGGAAGATTCAAGGAAGAGAAAATCATACCTCTTGGAACATACCTGGATAAAGAGATGAATGCTAGTTGAGACGAGGATTACTTTGCCAAAGATCAAATGGAGAATTGTTGAAGCCCTCTTGCCAAATCGATTTTTCCAAGCCACATGTGATTCCTTCTAACCTGTCAAGCCAAGGAGCAAAGCATCAATCAGTTTAACAAATTGAAGGTAGATACAAGCAAGAGAGAGAGAAACATAGAATAGTTGACACAAAGGCAAAACTACTCCCTGTCAAACCCAAAACGACTTCTTCCAAGCTTGAAGGGCAAGCCTCCCCACCAATTCGCACTTGTCAAAATCGCCCTCTTAACCTGCAAATAAAGTATGGCAAATATGCAAGATAGCTACAATAGATCCTCCAGTGCAATGGACAATAGCATTTACAATCGAAACAACCAACATCCACTCCAATCCAAGCATGTACTCCAAAAGATAGAAATTTTATTCCAAGAGCCAAGAGCCAAAAATCTCTAGATGAATTTTTACAATGAGAGGCTCCCTCCTTAAATAGGATGGGGAGAGAGTACAATCATAACCACTTTTTACATGAGTGGCTAAGATTAAAAGATCTCAAGATCTAATCAATGGCTAACAATAAATCATAACCATATATCACATGGATCACCCATATAATGATAGTGCCCCCACTAAAAAGGTACAATAAGGGGTGACGTCATCCACAAGAGAAAATATAAGCATCAAAATCCACCTCATGGTGACTAGGACATAACAATATAAGCTCATGGTGGGGCTAGGAGGTCTTAATCCTTACTAGCTCATCCCCAAGGCACAATAAAAAATAATAAAATATGTCCAATATAATAAAAATGACCAAAACTGTCCTCAGAATCCATGACAGTCAAGCAGTAAATCTCCTCCTGTGATCAATCCGGGCATACCCACATGGTGAAAACTGACTGGAAGGTAGTGATGCCATCCTGGAAGACCTCTGTGAAAACCAAATGCCAAAACCTTGCCTCAATTGCCCAAATCGATTTCTTCAGTGACCACTTTATCCCATTTTTTAACTGCCTCGGGAACTGTGAAAGTGCCAAAACTGCCTCCCAGGGTGCTAGCGCTGTCCATTTGAGCCCACCAGGCTCTCCGGAAGGGGGGATAAATGGTAATAACAAGTGGCTGGACCACCCCTTCCATCATCAGCGCCCTAGGTGAAATGGCCTCTCGGGGCCCCTGCTGCTCAGGCTGGGAAATCAGCCCCAAATCTGGTCAACAAGTGTAGAACTGCATCAATCACTGTCAGAAGTGCCCGGAACTGAAAGATAAGTGTCTCAATGGATCCACAAGACCCAAATCCACTAGGAATGAGTACTCATACACCCTGGGTTGCCCTAATGGGCCAGCTGTAGGGTCCACCATATATGGACAATGTATAATCTGCTGATCTGAAATAATAATAAACCTGCTAAACTGGATCAAACATCATCTGCATCATATATCCATCATATGATATCATCATCAAACACGTGGGACCATAAATCATCATCAATAATCATCCATACATGGTCCACATCATCACGGATCCCAAGAATATATAATCAAGGATAAATCACATTAGTAGACTAAGACAATGTTTCTCTAATCATTTCCACAGCTAAGCTCAAAGTATAAAATTCCATTCAGTGGCATTAATCATGTTAACATATTCCGTGGTTATATAAAATTACTTGCACAATAGTTCAAATGACAAACTCACCCATTGGACATGGTCAAACTGCTAGTGAAGGATGAAGGCTAGGAGCAAGGTTGGGCCAAGGGTTTGACTTGTCTAACTTAACTCAAAAATACTTTGGACTGGGAGAAGGGGGAAACTACAAACTCTGTGCTGGACAAAAGAACACGGGGGATGGCTGTGTCTCACAAATGGATAAGTTGTTTAGAGAGTGCTTATTCAACTTAGGCATCATGTCTACATCAAGTTGATCCAGGTTCATTAGGATCATTCAATTTTATTTCCATGGCCTTTTTGGCCTACATAACCCTTCGGATTTCAGATGTGCTGAGAAGCACAACTAGTTGCAGCTTGCATCCAGGGCATGTTTTTCACATATTTATAAGGTCAGCAATTGTTTAGATATAGCTTTTAAGAACTATTGCTTTTTGGACCTTTCTTATACTCTTCGAGGAGTATTTTTAGCTTTTCATTGCTCTTGCCCTTTTTTTTTGTTTCCATGGGCGAATTCTTCAAGTTTCCATAGGTAGAACATGAGCTTTCAGTTTTAGCCAACAACATCTCAAGTGACTAGGGGGAGTTCGAGCCATTGCCAAACATCGGGACAACCGACCAGAATGATTTAGGCCTACAATCCAACTCACCAAAGGCAAGTTCTGTCACCAACTCAGAGCCGAGACACTGAATAACAGGGATGCGGTCCAAACACAGAGGTAGAAAAATGGGGAAGTCCTCAGTATCAGAAAGTCAAATGAGACATGTCAGGGTTTAAAGTCAAACAGGAAGGTCATGTATGGATGGAGATAAGTGAATATGGAGCCTACACTAGCAGACAACTGGTGTCGGGGAGAGACCATGTCTATGTAAGGTGAAATACCAGTAAGTTTTGTTAAATGACCTAAAAGTGCAAGCAATTGTCCATTTTATGATTTACAGTTCATTTTAAATAGTTTGCCACATCAGGAATAATATACCAAGCACATGCCATGATCATGACTAAATCAACAAGATAATAATCTACAGTCAGTGAGAACATATCCATAGATCATACAACATCATCATAATAATCATCATCATGCATCATCTGAAACACTGCTGAAATACATCTCTAGGCACTGAACTGAAACTGTAATGGGATAAGTGGTCACATCAGTCATCAAATCTGAACTCTCAAGGCTCAGCCTTGACACAAGGTCATATACAAAATCTGAATAATGTACTTGTTATCACCTAAACTGTAGTTACCCCTATGGAAGGATCCAGTCATGGATGGCAATAGGGAAGGGCAACTTGAAAGGTGCAACCACGATCACCTCGACCTCCAATATGTATGGTTGTCACGCCAGTCGAGGCAACCTTCGCTTTATGTTATCTAGCCCAGACAACAAAGGGGGAGACCCGATCTACTCCCGACAGGAGAGATCAAAACCAAGACACCAAATCAGGGTATTTCTAGTTGAAGTTAGGTGTATGGTTTATCCTAGACCTAAGGATGAAGTCACAAGCCAAGTGAGGGGTTTAATAGGTATAGCTTTGGTTCATAGTTGAAATGAAAGTGACTTGCAATGTTTAAAGTGAGATCTAGGGCTAGTGTACTAGGTCAATGTCAAAAGATTCACTGCCTTGGGAACCGTGTCCAATGCAGGATAGTTAAGGGTTGTATTGGGGCTAACTAGTACATGAGACAAGCTTGACCATGGTTCATGATGTCTTCAAAGGTATAGTTCACCATGCAAAAGTCAAACCACAAGTCAATCCAACAATCTAGGAAAGTGGGTTGCCTTGGAGATAAACCAGTGCCTTGGGAATTGGGAAGTGGAGTCAAAGTAGGGTTGACTTTATGGTTTAGGACTCCTACAACATGAGATAAGTGGACAGTATAGGCCTTGATGGTTAAATATGTCTAGATCTAGGTTTGACCCAAGTGGACCACAATCCCTTAAAACAAGGAATGCTGTCCCCAAGGCAAGATTTGACAAAGTGATAGTCTAGACCTAGGTTTTGAATTATTCCGGTTTCAGATCTGCAATAATCTCAAGTACCCAGTTCCTAGAAGTGAGTGAACTCACTTCTCCAAGGTGGTGCGACTTTCCCTAAGGAGGCTTCAATCAGGGTTTAGGTGGGTCAAATCATGTCGGATGGCATCCAAACTTTAGATCCGGGTAGATCGGTCAAGTAGGGGTATGGATCTATAATTTCGTGGCAATCCACCGGTTAGATCTTTGTAGATCTGAGTTTAAGTGTTCCAAGTGGTCCAAAATGGGGATTAAATCCCTTAAAATGTGGAATGGGGCCCACAAGGTGAATTTCAAGAAAGGGACAACCTGGGTGTATGTTATTTGATGTGTAGATGTCAAATCAAGTGGAATCTCAAACACCCATCGCTTAGATCTAGGTCAACCTGCTCAGATGATGAAGTGCGCCTTCCTTGGGAGAAGCTAGGTTGGCTTGGGAGAGGGGTCAAATGGAAGCCAATCCTCACCAAACTATAGATCCGGGATGCCGTGGATGCTATAGAGGTGGGTTTTCAATATCACGCCCAACAACCCACTAGATCTAAGTAGATCTGAGAAAATGTAAAATAGGGGTTTTGAAGTATTTAGGGTTTTAACAATTTATGTATTATGTCAATGGATTGGATAAAGGAAAGAGAAACAAACCTGTGGATCTTACCTGGATAACCTTGTAGATGCCTTGATGATGATGATCTATGCAAACCCGATCAATTTGGAAGCTTTGAGGTAGTCTCTATGCAAATCGATTTTGTCCAAGAAGCCAATGCGCCCTCTCTCCTGCACAACAAACGTCAACAATATCAGATTTGATGCATCAAGAGATAAGACTAATGCCACAAAAGAAGTAACAGAAAGATAGCATAGATCACAATGATACTAATGATAACCCCCTGATACAAGCGAATGCCAAGAAAGTCGATTTGAAGAAGCCTTGCAAAATCGCCCTTGTTGAAGTCGCCCTCCTGTAGACAAACAATGATTTCCAAAAAAAGATAGATCTTACCACAATTTCCAAATGCTAGGTTGCAATAGACTTTCCAATCACCATCTAAGAACACCAGATGCAAAGGAGACCACAAGAATTTCCACAAGAATATTTTTCTATACCAATAATCCAAGAGCCAAAGACCCTTTACAATGAGAGGCTCTCTCCTTTAAATAGGAAGGAGAGGCACCAAAACCCTAACCACTTTTTTAATGAGTGGCTAAGATTAAAAGATACAAATGTCTAATCAATGGTTGAGATGGGCTCAACAACATAATACATGGATCACACATAAAATATAACATAAGTGGACAAAGTCGCCCTAGGAGAGGGGAATCCCACCAAATCATGATGACAAAATATCATAAGAGGCTCATGGTGGGTCCAAGGGGTAATTTTATCCCTCCTTGGTCAATCCCCATGGCACAATAACCAATACATAATCATGAAAGTACCAAATCGTGCCTCCAAGGTGAAGTCGTGGTCCTCCAAGGTGAAGTCGTGGTCCTCAAAAAATCCACAGAAAGTGCCATAAGTGATGGATGCGGGCCCCGATGAAGCTGAAACTGCAGGAGGAGGTGTGGAAGGTCCCGATCTATCATCACTGATCATCCCATGCCATAACTTTGCCTCAGTAGCCCAAATCGATTTCCTCAATAGCCATTTCTACCAATCCTGAAATGCCTCGGGAAACGTGAAACTGCCCAAACTGCCTCCTGGAGTGATGGCGCTGTCAAGGTGAGGGTGCCAATGTGTCCGGGAGGGGGGTAATATGGTAAAAACAAGTGGCTGGACCACCCCCTCCATCATCAGCGCCCTAGGTCATCCGGATAAAAGTCATCTCTGCTCCGACAGGGCCTCCAATAGACCAAAACTGCACTAGGACAGCCTACTGAGGCTAAATCATCACTGTAAGTGCCCGGAACTGAAAACAAACTGTCCCATTGGACTCAGAAGGTCCAAATCCATCCAAGATGTGTACTCATACACCATATGAATCTCTGCATGATCAAAATAAATATCCAATGTACCGGAACAAGGCCAATAATAATGATTTGTAGATGACCAAACACTGCTGTATCCCAAGAATCATCATCATAACCCTGTAGCTGCTGCATAGAATCATCCTGTATGTGTACATGGACCATATATCATCTATCCATATCATCATAAGGTCCAACATCTCATGTCCCATGGTCCTCCATGGTCAAACTAGGTCTAACCAAGACCAAATACAACTCAGACTATCATCCATAGCTGCTGCAAGGTGTCAAGGTTAATACATGCTTTACAATTTATTCAAATAGCTTCTATAACACAGAGTAATCATGACTGGCGATCTAAATCCAAATATATAGTGTCGTTAGTTATTATTATTACTCAGACTAGACTTTCAGGACCATACTCACTTCATAGTTGTGATCAATTTGCTAGTGAAGGGTGAAGGCTGAAATAAATGGCTAGGCTAAGGGATGACTTGACTAACTTGACTCTGTGACACTTTGGCAAGGGAAAGGGAATACACACCATAGTATATACTGAATGAGCAATAACACAGGGAATGGCGGTGTCTCACAAATGGATGAGTTGTTTTAAAGAGGGTTTATTCACCTTCACAGATGCGCACAATCCATAATACAAACAAGGCCAGCAATTGTTTAGATATAACATTTAAGTTCCATTGCTTTTTGGGCCTGAGGTTTCCACAGCCTTGATCTATGTGTGTTTACAAACACATTGCATAGATTTACATTTATTTTTAGGCTTCCTGCTGCAGGTGTGTTTTTAAGGCACTTGTTTACTTGAGCACTTCTAGGTGTGTCATGGACAACTTGTTTACCTAGGTATTTATTTTTCCAAAAGATATAACATTTTATTTTTTATGGCCATTTTCATTTGGCATTTCTTTCATACAAGATATAGCATTTGATTTTTCCAGATTTTGTATTGATGGCAGCACTAAAAGTTTCAGGTTTAGCCAACACAACTTTAGTGACTAGGGGGAATTCTCAAGGAACTCCAACTCACCATAGGTAAGTTTTGTCACCAACTCAGAGCCGAGACACAATAAACAGGGAAGCTCATCCAATACAGAGGCTACAGTGGGGAAAGGTCCTCCATGTCACTAGTCAAGTAGCAAATCAGGGTAATAATCTAAAAGGTAGGCCACGGATGGATGAAGACAATGAAATGATGGAGCCAACACTAGCAAGCCATAGTATGGTGTAATGATCACCTCTATTCTCCCTAAGGAGGGTATGTACCAATGAGTATGAATAGTGAACTTCTAAGTCTGAGTAGGGACAATATAATATAAATAATAGGTCAACCAGGTCCATGTATCTATATGATCGCCAGATCATGACACTAAGTGCTAAGACATGCTATAAGAATAAGTATAAAAGCAATCTAACCATAACACAATAATATACCTGCTGAGTCATATACCTGAATGCACATCAACCTGTACCATCATCTGTCCTCTGGAACTGCTGCTGTAACTATGGGCACTACTGACTGCTCTGTACTAATGGCATAATGGCTATATCGGGCATCTCTCTGAGTGTCCTGAAACTCAGTCATGGCATGGGGAATATAACTGCTGTCCACAATCTGATAGTGATCCAATATAAATGCTCATCTCGGCATCTCAAATGCAAGGGAACTGGCTGAATAGTGTACTGGCATGAGAAAAATAATGTATGGTAGCCCGGCTACTATATATGTGATAACAGTACTGCTCTGATCATGAGTGATCCAACATGTATAGCCATGCTCTAAAAAAATGTAGGCTCTGGAATGTGCAGATATCTGCTGTACAAGAATAGTAGCCCCGCTACTATGGTGTGATAACAGGTCTTATGACCACAGTTCAAGAGACTTGCTAGATTAACAATGCCTAATGCAGGGAAATGCAAGAAACTAAGATGCCCTCTGATAGAGGGTGCTCTTGACTTGGATTTGGCTAAGTTCAAGAGACTTTGGTTTATTTTAAAGAAGCAGAAAGAAAGTAGTAGCAGTATATCTTAACTTGAAACAGATTTTAAGCAATAATATTGACCACAAGATATGAATTACTGCTAACAATCGATGCTTGCGAGATAAATAAATCTAGTGTTCTACCACACAACTTTAATCTACTAGGTGGGATTGATCCCCGAAACAGGATCAACCACTAGAACCGCCTGCACTTGAGAACTTCCAGCTAGCTGAAAGCTCTGCCAAGGAAACCGACGGGGATGGAAGAGTAACCACAAATTATGTGGTCCTGCCCTTGAGACGAAATCTCAAGGATACAACTTCCGGCTGAGGGCTTTGGAAGAGAAGCAAGATAAAATTGCGAAATAAAACTAAACTACCCAAGAATCTCTTTCAGGTCAAAGACCCTACTCGGGAGAGCATGGGGGTAAGTAGATATGAAAGATAAACAAAAATGATCTTAATGAAGTAGAAACTAATCTAAGAGCATGGAAACGTAAACTAAGTTAAACCAAACCACAAGACCCAACACTCTTCCCCAAATGGGGAAGAAGACCCAAAAGTGGAGGACCTCTCCACTATAAATTTTATTAATCTTTTACAAGTGCCTCAAGGGAAAATCCTTGGAAGGTCTTGTTATCACCTAAACTGTAGTTACCCCTATGGATGGATCCAGTCATGGATGGCAATAGGGAAGGGCAACTCAAAAGGTGCAACCACGATCACCTCGACCTCCAAATATGTATGGTTGTCACGCCAGTCGAGGCAACCTTCACTTTATGTTATCTAGCCCAGACAACAAAGGGGGAGACCCGATCTACTCCCGACAGGAGAGATCAAAACCAAGACACCAAATCAAGGTATTTCTAGTTGAAGTTAGGTGTATGGTTTATCCTAGACCTAAGGATGAAGTCACAAGCCAAGTGAGGGGTTCAATAGGTATAGCTTTGGTTCATAGTTGATGTGAGAGTGACTTATAATGTTTGAAGTGAGATCTAGGGCTAGTGTACTAGGTCAATGTCAAAAGATCCACTGCCTTGGGAACTGTGTCCAATGCAGGATGGTTTTCAGGGATGTATTGGGGCTAACTAGTACATAAGACAAGCTTGACCATGGTTCATGATAGCTTTAGGGGTATAGTTCATCATGCAAAAGTCAAACCACAAGTCAATCCAACAATCTAGGAGAGTGGGTTGTCTTGGAATTAAACCAGTGCCTTGGGAATTGGGAAGTGGAGTCAAAGTAGGGTTGACTTTATGGTTTAGGACTCCTACAACATGAGATAAGTGGACAGTATAGGCCTTGATGGTTAATTGTGTCTAGATCTAGGTTTGACCCAAGTGGACCACAATCCCTTAAAACAAGGAATGCAATCCCCAAGGCAAGATTTGACAAAGTGACAGTCTAGACCTAGGTTTTGAATTATTCTGATTCCGGATCTGCAAGAATCTCAAGTACCCAGTTCCTCGAAGTGAGTGAACTCACTTCTCCAAGGTGGTGCGACTTTCCCTAAGGAGGCTTCAATTTGGGTTTAGGTGGGTCAAATCATGTCGGATGGCATCCAAACTTTAGATCCGGGTAGATCAGTCAAGTAGGGGTATGGATCTATAATTTCGTGGCAATCCACCGGTTAGATCTTTGTAGATTTGAGTTTAAGTATTCCAAGTGGTCCAAAATGGGGATTAAATCCCTTAAAATGTGGAATGGGACCCACAAGGTGAATTTCAAGAAAGGGACAACCTGGGTGTATGTTATTTGATGTGTAGATGTCAAATCAAGTGAAATCTCAAACACCCATCAACTAGATCTAGGTCAACTTGCTCAAATGGTGAAGTGCGCCTTCCTTGGGAGAAGCTAAGTTGGCTTGGGAGAAGGGTCAAATGGAAGCCAATCCACACCAAACTATAGATCCGGGATGCCGTGGATGCTATAGAGGTGGGTTTTCAATGTCATGCCCAACAACCCACTAGATCTAAGTAGATCTGACAAAATGTAGAATGGGGGTTTTGAAGTATTTAGGGTTTTAACAATTTATGAATTATGTCAATGGATTGGATAAAGGAAAGAGAAACAAACCTGTGGATCTTACCTGGATAACCTTGTAGATGCCTTGATAATGATGATCTATGCAAACCCGATCAATTTGGAAGCTTTGAGGTAGTCTCTATGCAAATCGATTTTGTCCAAGAAGCCAATGCGCCCTCTCTCCTGCACAACAAACGTCAACAATATCAGATTTGATGCATCAAGAGATAAGACTAATGCCACAAAAGAAGTAACAGAAAGATAGCATAGATCACAATGATACTAATGATAACCCCCTGATACAAGCGAATGCCAAGAAAGTCGATTTGAAGAAGCCTTGCAAAATCGCCCTTGTTGAAGTCGCCCTCCTGTAGACAAACAATGATTTCCCAAAAAAAGATAGATCTTACCACAATTTCCAAATGCTAGGTTGCAATAGACTTTCCAATCACCATCTAAGAACACCAGATGCAAAGGAGACCACAAGAATTTCCACAAGAATATTTTTCTATACCAATAATCCAAGAGCCAAAGGCCCCTTACAATGAGAGGCTCTCTCCTTTAAATAGGAAGGAGAGGCACCAAAACCCTAACCACTTTTTGAATGAGTGGCTAAGATTAAAAGATACAAATGTCTAATCAATGGTTGAGATGAGCTCAACAATATAATACATGGATCACACATAAAATATAATGTAAGTGGACAAAATCGCCCTAGAAGAGGGGAATCCCACCAAATCATGATGACATAATATCATAGGAGGCTTATGGTGGGTCCAAGGGGTAATTTTATCCCTCCTTGGTCAATCCCCATAGCACAATAACCAAAAAATAATCATGAATGTACCAAATCGTGCCTCCATAGTGAAGTCGTGGTCCTCAAAAGACCTCAAAAAATCCACAGAAAGTGCCATAAGTGATGGATGCGGGCCCCGATGAAGCTGAAACTGCTGGAGAAGGTGTGGAAGGTCCCGATCTATCATCACTGATCATCCCATGCCATAACTTTGCCTCAGTAGCCCAAATCGATTTCCTCAATAGCCATTTCTACCAATCCTGAAATGCCTCGGGAAGCGTGAAACTGCCCCAAACAGCCTCCTGGAGTGCTGGCGCTGTCAAGGTGAGGGCACCAATGTGTCCGGAAGGGGGGTAATATGGTAAAAACAAGTGGCTGGACCACCCCCTCCATCATCAGCGCCCTAGGTCAACCGGATGAAAGTCACCTCTGCTCCGACAGGGCCTCCAACAGACCAAAACTGCACTGGGACAGCCTACTGAGGCTCAATCATCACTGTAAGTGCTCGGAACTGAAAACAAACTGTCCCATTGGACTCAGAAGGTCCAAATCTATCCAAGATGTGTACTCATACACCATATGAGTCTCTGCATGATCAAAATAAATATCCAATATACCGGAACAGGGCCAATAATAATGCGCTGTACATATACAAACACTGCTGCAACCCCAGAATCATCATCATAACCCTGTAGCTGCTGCATAGAATCATCCTGTATGTGTACATAGACCATATATCATCTATCCATATCATCATAAGGTCCAACATCTCATGTCCCATGGTCCTCCATGGTCAAACTAGGTCTAACCAAGACCAAATACAACTCAGACTATCATCCATAGCTGCTGCAAGGTGTCCAGGTTAATACATGCTTTACAATTTATTCAAATAGCCAATATAACACAGAGTAATCATGACTGGCGATCTAAATCCAAATATATAGTGTCGTTAATTATTATTATTACTCAGACTAGACTTTCAGGACCATACTCACTTCATAGTTGTGATCAATTTGCTAGTGAAGGGTGAAGGCTGAAATAACTGGCTAGGCTAAGGGATGACTTGACTGACTTGACTTTGTGACACTTTGGCAAAGGAAAGGGAATACACACCATAGTATATACTGAATGAGCAATAACACAGGGAATGGCTGTGTCTCACAAATGGATGAGTTGTTTAAAGAGGGTTTATTCTCCTTCACAGATGCGCACAATCCATAATACAAACAAGGCCAGCAATTGTTTTAGATATAACATTTAAGTTCCATTGCTTTTTGGGCCTGAGGTTTCCATAGCCTTGATCTATGTGTGTTTACAAACACATTGCATAGATTTACATTTATTTTTAGGCTTTCTGCTGCAGGTGTGTTTTTAAGGCACTTGTTTACCTGAGCACTTCTAGGTGTGTCATGGACAACTTGTTTACCTAGGTATTTATTTTTCCAAAAGATGTAACATTTTATTTTTCATGGCCATTTTCAATTGCCATTTCTTTCACATACAAGATATAGCATTTCATTTTTCCAAATTTTGTATTGATGGCAGCACTAAAAGTTTCAGGTTTAGCCAACACAACTTTAGTGACTAGGGGGAATTCTCAAGGAACTCCAACTCACCATAGGTAAGTTTTGTCACCAACTCAGAGCCGAGACACAATAAACAGGGAGGCTCATCCAATACAGAAGCTACAGTGGGGAAAGGTCCTCCATGTCACTAGTCAAGTAGCAAATCAGGGTAATAATCTAAAAGGTAGGCCACGGATGGATGAAGACAATGAAATGATGGAGCCAACACTAGCAAGCCAGAGTATGGTGTAATGATCACCTCTATTCTCCCTAAGGAGGGTATGTACCAATGAGTATGAATAGTGAACTTCTAAGTCTGAGTAGGGACAATATAATATAAATAATAGGTCAACCAGGTCCATGTATCTATATGATCGCCAGATCATGACCCTAAGTGCTAAGACATGCTATAAGAATAAGTATAAAAGCAATCTAACCATAACACAATAATATACCTGCTGAGTCATATACCTGAATGCACATCAACCTGTACCATCATCTGTCCTCTGGAACTGCTGCTGTAACTCTGGGCACTACTGACTGCTCTGTACCAATGGTATAATGGCTATATCGGGCATCTCTCTGAGTGTCCCGAAACTTAGTCATGGCATGGAGAATATAACCGCTGTCCACAATCTGATAGTGATCCAATATAGATGCTCATCTCAGCATCTCGAATGTAAGGGAACTGGCTGAATAGTGTACTGGAATGAGAAAAATAATGTATGGTAGCCCGGCTACTATATATGTGATAACAGGTCTTTAATGACTATCTATGAATAACTTATGAAATTTGGAAAAATGGAGCCCTCAATGGCTTTTACAAAGGATAAGAGGAATCTAGCTTTGCTTGTTTGTCCCTTTGTGTTTTTAATGGTTTCTCGCCTTGAAGTTTCTTGACTTCTACTCCCTGAAAAAGTCTATAAAAAAAAATTGCTCCAATACCCATTCAGCATTAGTAACTTAAACAACAAATCGACACTAGCTAATGTCCTAGATCAACAAATTGCGCCAATCAAATGATAAAACCAGGACTTGTTTTGTGATGTAAAATGAAAGTATTTTAAAAATTAAACTATTTGCAATTGTTGAATTGACCAACTAAATTGGCAGCCATACATGTGAATTTCAAGGACAGTCAACGTATAGATATCTTATCTTGCAACCAATAAAAACACACTTTATGGTAGTCAACTGAATGTGCAATGAACGTCAAATAGCAACAATCTTTGGGACAGTCTAGTTCGGAATAAAAGGCAACTAACAAGCTTTTTGATAGTAGGTGTTTGAAAAGCAGTCAACAATATGTTATAAAAGTTCTCCAAAAGGCTAGATGGCAGCCAACACAAGTGTGATCACAGTCCTCTAGTATTTCATATGGCAGCCAATCATAAGTTAAACCAAACAATGTTATCGCAGTCCTCTAGTATTTCATATGGCAGTCAAACAGTCTATACGACAGTCAACAAAAGTTTGTAATGATGGCCAACGACACAACAAGATATGGAGTTCAATACATGTTTAACAAAACTTTGAGACTAGACAGTAACCTAGGAAAAGATTTATGATAACACACCTAACAATGCAATTACTATCAAAACCCAACAAATCTAATCTAGCATGATATAAGTGTTTAAGTCTTGAAGTGCAAATTAGCTAGTTTAACAAATTAACTAGATTCTAAATGATACAAAGTAAGATCCTCAAATGTAAAGAACTAACAACTAGCATACATTTAATCACTTGATTTTTTGCTTTGATGTGTTTTTAGGGCTTAAAAGGGAGTGGAAGAGAGAAGATGAAGGGGAAGTAAGGTGGACGAGAGGGAAGGAAAGAGGGTTAAGGAGTAGGGCAAAGGAGAATGACAAATGGGGACTAGGGGTTGGACTAGGAATGAGACAAGAACTAGAGGAAAGATAGATAGGACGAAAGGAATGAGGGGTAGAGACTAAAAGGAAGAGGAGGAGGCACTAAATGGCTAAGACAAGAGGAAGAAGGTGGCCTTTCTAGGATGGATGAGAAGGCAAAGAAGAAAACAAAAACGAATGGGGGAAGAAACCAATGAGGAGAGGGGACGAGGGCTAGAAGGAATGGGCTTAGCAAGCAATCAAAGGGGTTTCAATGAGAAAACGAGATGGCTTGAAGAATGGGAAGCCTAGGGTAACCAATGAACAATATTTTGAATATAAGAGATGGATCCTTGAAATCAAACCCCTTTATGCCACCATCTTGGTGTTGTGAGGTCGGCTTTGAGAGATCCTGCAATGTATGAATGTTAATGGAAAAATTTGTTCTTTGAAGAGATGGAGGAGACAACCTAGTTCCAACTCCTCTTCATAACTTTATAGATCTGCAAAATGTATCACTTACAAACAAGATTGATCAAATATAGTATGCCAAGTTGAAAGGGACAAGAAGAGTGTTAGTATTTCCGACTACAATCCACTACTTCCCAATCACAAACAACCCAACATAAATGGACAAATTGAACCCAAATGCCCACCCTATGGACTTGGAAAAGTCTTCTAAGCTTAAATAATTTGATCAAAACATGGAACATGTAAGCAAAAACCATAAAGCAATATCACCTTGATTATATTGAAGCACTTTCCATGAACAAGATCAACACACCATATGGACCTCCAAAGCCACTTTATTTCAATTAGCAAAAGCTATAACACATATACAATTTTGGCAGAGTAAGTTTGCCTCAAATTCTCCATGAGCTAATAGCCCCTAATGGGCCTCTCTTTATACTAAAACCAATAATCTAAACCCTAGGTCGAACTTGGCAATGGCATGGAGGTCGAATTCCAATCAACAAAGGCTTGGAGCAATAGACAATAGACAAGGTCGAGTTTGTTGGTTGGTGAAATGGAAGAGGTGGCATGGCTCGACTTTGGAGGAAGGTTTAGAAGTATTACCAACCAATAGATAAGCTACAACTAGGATACACGTGAGCTTAGATGAGGATTGACGTGAGGAATGGTAGATATGCGTGAGTCTTGAGAAGGGTGCGAGCTAGTTAGTTGGGTAACAAGTGGCATGTGGTAGGTACAAACTCGAATGGTAAAGGAGCCAAGCTAATGGTGATTGCATGGGAAGTATCAACTATCCAATAATCAACCTCCAACAATGCTAGACGTGAATTTAGGGCAGATTGACGTGAGCTTGAAGTAGGTGCGAGTTAGCATGGTGGAGAGACAAGTGGAAGGTGGTGGGTGCTAACTCGAATTTGCAACGAGAGCCAAGTTTGGTGAGTCACGAGGGCGCCCATCCTTAGGCTTTAATGCAAACCACCAACCCATTTATCAAGTGACACCTCAACAAATCGAATTTTTATGAAGGAGGGCGAATTTGCTTGAGAGGATAATGATTTGGTGACTGGATGGGCTTGGAGTTGATTGGAATCTTCCTAAAT
Organism: Larix kaempferi; assembly: GCA_027924585.1. Classification (NCBI taxonomy): domain Eukaryota; kingdom Viridiplantae; phylum Streptophyta; class Pinopsida; order Pinales; family Pinaceae; genus Larix; species Larix kaempferi. The sequence goes on from BSBM01000893.1 coordinate 10,172,321, forward strand.
GCTCATTGGCATGTCATTTAGCCCTTTATTTTAATCAAATTGATTAATTTTGGAGAGATTTGGATTATCTCCAAAATAATCAATTTTATTATTTTAATTAATAATTTCTCTGTAAATGACTTTTCAGAGAAAATATTAATTACGGGGCTGAATTAACATCCGAAAGTTGGGTTTAGCTGCTCCATGGGTCATGTATGATTTTTGGCTTATGAAACGAGCCATCAAACACTAAATTCGGACCCCAGATGACTGACATAATTACAGACTCAAATTTCTCTATTTAAACTATAGAGAAATTTAATTAAAATTTAAAAAACCCCAATTTCGACGCGTCCGGTAAAATTTTTTCGAATCTTTTTCTGGGGGTCCTAGAGACCTAGGACATGACCAAAACCTATTCTAATAGTGTCTAGTAGGTTTATACATTATAGTTGGACCCTAATAACCCCCCATGGCCAAATTTCCAAAATCGGGTATTCCAGCTTTGGAGGAAGCGGGAGAAAAACCAAGAGATTATATTTCGCCTGAAGCAAAGTATAATCTGACGGTGAAAAAACTCCCTGGAATTCCTTAGTTGTTTAATCCAGTCATGGGGAACCGAGCCACTCAAACCCTACTAGCACACTTTGATACAAACCCCCATGGGGCCATGGTCATGTCGACTCAAAAACAAAACCAGCTAGCCAAAACTGGCTAGACCCAAATACAATGAAACCCAGATACTCTGGAAGTGAACACTGATGTGTTCCAACACTGGCGGCTCAATAAGGTTTCAACTATTTGTACAAATCAGTTGATAACATCTGGCTCCAACTGCGGGACGAACACTTGCTTGATCTATGAGTCAAAGAAGGTGTTCGAGAATCGCAGAATATCATTTTCCTGCACAGAAAGAGAAGTGTCTTAGTTCCCATGTACATGATAAATAATGCCAAAATGAAATATCAACTATGAAACTATCTTTTGCTTTTTTCTTTTCAAATTCACAATACAAAAAATGGAAATCTTTTCTTTTTCAGCATGTATAAGAACTATATTACAAAAATACACTATGATACAGAAATAATGATACATAAAGTACAGAGATAAGAGTTTAGGGAAGTCCTGAGATGACCCCTTGGTCATCTTGTATGTTGTTCCGGTAAAAGGGCTTCAAATGTTGCCCATTTATAGGAAGAGGCAGTATTTCTCCTTCCATAGTGTTGAGGCCGAAAGAATTATCTCCAACTTGGCAGCGTATAATAAAAGGACCTTTCCAAAGGCTGTCGAATTTTCCATGTTTCCCAGGTTTCTCCCTTCTTTTGTCCCATAATAGAACAGTGTCCCCTTCTTGAAAGGCTCTTGGCTTGGCTGACTTATCAAATGTGGCTTTCATACTCTCCTTTTGTCTTAACATTTTGTCCAAGGAATTTCTTCTGTTTTCATCATGCTCGATGATTTGGTTGGCCCTATCTTCCAACTCTAACTTCTCAGAGTCATAATCAGTTAGCATTCTGAAAATGGGGATCTGCATGCTAAGAGGTAATGTTGCTGTGATGCCGTAAACAAGTTCAAAGGGGGACTTTCCAGTGGATTTTTTCTTTGTAATTCTGTCTGCCCAAAGGGCATACTTGATCTTGCTATCCCAAGATCTTTTGTTATCACCAACAGTTTTCTTAAGGATAGTCATCAGGTTCTTGTTTGAGGATTCAGCAAGGCCATTACCTTGTGGATAATAGTCGGAAGAGTGAGACAAAATAATGCCATATTTGAAACAGAAATCATTCATTTCTGTTGAACTGAAAGCCTTGGCATTATCGGTGGTTATCTTCAAAGGGGTACCAAATCTAGTGATGATTTTATCTTCAATAAAATTCATAACAACCTTCTCAGTAGCTGTCTTGGTAGGAATAGCCTCAACCCACTTGGTGAAGTAATCAGTTGCTGTTAGAATCCAGCAAAATCCATTGCTAGAGTTATCTTTAAATTTACCAATAAAGTCAAGGCCCCATTGCTGGAAGGGGGCAATGACAACAACCGGGTTGAGGGGTAAGGCGGCCAATTTAGGCTTTCCTGTGAATAGTTGACATTCTTGACAAAACTTGACATGTTTGTACACATCGGCAAATATGGTGGGCCAATAATATCCGGCTCTAAGTATTTTGTGGGCAGTTGTATTTGCTGCATAGTGTCCTCCACAAAATCATGGGTGAAGGTCAATCAAGATCTTTTTAGAATCTTGTTCATGGACACATCTAAGGATAACCCCATCAGGGCTTCTCCAACCCAAGCCTTCTTGAGTAAGGCAATATCTAGCGGCTTTCAATCTTAGTGCCCTTCGCTTGTGTCCTTTAAGGTGGTCAGGGCAAGTCATATGTAAGAGGAAATATATAACATCAGAGTACCAATGGATATCTAACTCCCGTAAGGCAGGTGTCATACGTGGACAATCAGGTTGATCCGTACAGTTTATGTCGATTGCTTCCTCATTTTTCTGCGTTAACATTTTGGCTAGGCCTTGTCCTTTGATAAGTTTGGTAGGTTTTATTTCCAAGTCATATTCCTGGATCTTGGAGACCCATGTGCCTCTAGTTCCTAAGCAATCCTGTTGGGATAGGATGTCTTTTACTGCAGCATGGGGGACATAACCTATAACTTTATTGTAGCCAATGTATGTTCTGAAATGTTTCAAGGATTTGACCAAAGCATAAGCCTGTTTTTCCATTATAGTGTACTTTAATTCTGAATTCTGTAAATCCCTACTCATGAATGCAATTGGCTGCTCAAACCCTTCAAAGTTCTTTTGGAGCAAAACCCCAGCTATAGTATCCTTAGAAGCAAAAGAGAAAATCATGAAATCTTTGGTATAATCCAGGCTAACCAACATAGGTGACCTAGTAATGGCATCTTTAATGATATTGAAGGCTTCCCTCCCCTCATCAGTCCACACAAATTTAGCATCTTTTTTAAGTAACCGTTGCATGGGTTTCATCAACTCAGCAAGGTTTGGAATAAATCTTCTGATAAAGTTTATGCGACCATTGAAAGATTGAAGGCCTTTCACATTCTTGGGGAGAGGTATTTTCTTGATGGCTTCTACTCTTTCGGGGTCAATCTTGACCCCATCCTTGTTTATAATATGCCCTAAGAGTTTTCCCTCCTCGATGCCTAATACATATTTTGCCGGATTTAGGGAGATACCATATTCTCTGCATCGTTCGAAGACTTTTCTCAAGTGATCAACATGGCTGGATCTTTCCTTCGAAAATACAGTTAAATCATCTTGGTATATCTCGATGATTTTTCCTATTAATTCCTTGAAAGCATAATCCATGGCCCTTTGGAAGGTGGCTCCTGCATTTGTAAGGCCAAAGGGCATTCTCAGATACTCAAAGGTTCCCCAAGGGGTTGTAAAAGCAGTTTTATGTTTATCCTCTGGGTTGATGACAACCTGGTTGTATCCTGAAAACCCATCAAGCATGGACATCATATTAGATCCAGTGACCCGTTGGAGGAGGGTCTCCATGTTGGGAAGTGGATAATTGTCTTTCTGGCATGCCATGTTAAGGTTCCTGAAATCAATACATATTCTGATACTCCCATTCTTCTTTCTTACGACAACTAAGTTGGAGCACCATGAAGTGTGTCGGGTGGGTGCTATAATGCCTGCTGCCAACATCTTTTCTAGCTCTCTTTTGATAATAGGGGCCAACTTAGGATTTATTTGCCTTAGTTTTTGACGGAAAGGCTTGGCATTCTGCATTTCTAGTTTAAGGGGAATGGTGTGTTGGAACACATCTTCCCTATAGGCCTTTAACTCGTCATAAGTAAAGGCAAATATATCTCTAAACTCTCTGACAAGGTTTATTAGTGCATTTCTTTCTTTTTCTGATGTTCCTTTTCCAATTTTTATGATTTTTGGATCTGTTTCTGTTCCGATGTTAACCTCAATGTAATCCCCTGGCTTCATTTGGTCAATGCTGTTCTTCTTCCCGTCATGCCTATCAAAGATGTTCTCTAACTTAGTGAAACCAAGTGAAATTGGGTTCATGGGTTGGCTTTCATCTTTATACTGCTTGCCTTCTTCCTGTTCATTAACGTTGAAATTGGCAAACTCATCTAAGTTATTTATGAATCTTAGAATTTGTTCATCATCTTTGAAAACCTGCCAATGGTTCATGTTGTCTGGGACAGATGGCCTATAGTTAATCTCAAGGGTACACTCTCCTTTCAACATTTCCTCTGATGGTTGGAGTGTAGATGCTGCAACAGCTAACCTATCTGCCATACTGTTCTCTTCCCTATGGACTGCTTGTATATTTAGAGCATCAAAGTATTCCATGGTGTCCCACACTGCATTTCTATATCTCTTAAGCCTTTTGCAATGGCATGCAAAGTTACCCATGATCTGTTGTACCACTAAATCAGAATCTCCCTTAATACTAAGCATCTTGATCTTCATGTCTTTAGCAATTTCTATGCCTAGTAAGAGTGCTTCATACTCCGCAACATTGTTAGTGGCTTCAAACTCAAGTCTAAATGCAAAATTGAAGATTTTACCCTCGGGTGACATTAAGACTATACCGGCACCCTTGCCAGCTTTAGAAAAAGCTCCATCAAATTCCATTTTCCACAGCCCATCAATTTTCTTGTCTTTCATTTCCCTATGAACTGGATCTAAGAAAGTGGAATTGATTTGGTGGGTTCCCATGTCATCTGAATTGTAAATGTACTCATTTGAAGGTTTGTGGGGATTTTCAACATGGTACCTCCTTTCCTTTTCTGAATGTAGTTTAACCTGAGTGTCTTCTGAAGTAGGAACAGTTGCGTAGGATAGATCTAATTGTAATGAACCACCCAAGGAAGCACCCCACTTTCTAGATAAAAGCATACCCCACTTATCAGGTACATCTATGACTAGGATGTCCATGGTGACATGGATGTCTGGGTACTTGGCTAGTCTGACGGTTTGATTCTGAATCATCCCCTCAACTTCGACAGGTCTAGAGTCCATGGCACAAACATTCCCATATGGTCTGGTGGTCTTTAAATTCAGTTGCTGCATGACTTTCTTGGTCATAAGGCTGGCACCAGATCCTGAGTCCAACATACAGTTATGTAGAAGAAGGTCACCTATCATCAATGATATGTAGAAAGGTGGGTGAGCTTCTTTTCTTGTTTCCCTGGTATGTAGGACTATAGGGGGATCTCCATAATCATTCATACAACTTGTTGAAGGTTGCTCTTTAGTTTCTACAAAAGTTACCTTTTTAGGGGTAGGGTACTTTGCAGGTGGAGGTTGCTTTTCAGATGCAATGGGATGAGGAACAACAAGGGGCTTTTCAGAATTTATAGGTTTAGGAGTATGAGGGGGAGTATTATTAGCATGAGGTTCTAACAGTTTTAATAGTTTCTCTCTCTGACCAGGAAGTTTGCATAGTTCAAGCACTGGGACTGGAACTTTGGTGTTGGACAACCAATTACTTAAATCAAAATTTAAATCAATAGGTGGTCCCTTTTCAATGTTTATTCTTGGAGCAATGTGAGGAACTGTTACCTTAGGAGTGTTTTGATTAGAAGGTCCCTCCTTCGGTTTCTTTTGATAAGTGTTTCCTTTGAATCTCTGGCTGTTGTTGATACTAGGTGGCATCTCTCCATACAGTTGAGTCATATAGTCGAGCTGCTGATAACCTTGGTTGGCTTGAGTCATATCAAGGTTCTCATATTCATTTCCCACATGGTTGATAAAAACAGGCTCGTCTGATGAAGTACTAAGCTCACATCCCTCAGGATATCCATGTTCTTGAACAAAGCAGGCATAATGGCAACCAGATTCCTCATGGAAATCCTTGCATGCCCTACAAAATGGCTTGACATGCTCAACCATGTTGGCAGCCTCTAGTTGATGAGGAGGCCTCTGTTCATGGTTAGGAGGTCTTCTTTGCCAAGTAGGTTTGGCAGGAAAATTTCTAGGAGCTGGTTGTGTATGTTGAACCTGTTGAACCTGTGCTCTTTCCATGTTGATGATCTTGTTTTGCAATTCTTTAATCTGACTTACATGTTTCTGTTCTGCCTTCTCCATTCTTTCACATATCTCTATCATTCTTTTTTCGTAAGAGTCCTTCATAGGTTCTTTGTCTTTATGCTCGATTGGTTTTGAAAGCAGTTGAGATCTAGAGTACCCCTGGATATTTGATTCTCCGGAAGACTTCATGTTTTCATCAATTTTGATGGCCAAAGCTTGAGCTTCAAGCAAGGTAGCTGGTTCTTTATCCCTGATCTGATATTGGACTTTGCCACTTAATGCTTCTATGTAGTAGTCTAACAAAGAGGCCGCAGGAGGTGCATAGGTGTCAGGGATGGAATTGGACAACTCCATGAATTTAGTGTTAAATTCATCCATAGTTTCGTTCTCAGTCTTCTTCATACTAGTTAGAGATGCAACTAAATGTCTAGGTTCTTTTCTGCAACCAAACTTGTTGAGGAAGGACGTCTTGAAGGCTGCTATGGTGGCAAACGAGTTGTCTGGTAGATTGTCGTACCAATTCCCTGCCTTACCCTCCAAGGATAGGGCAAAAAGAGTCATGTAAACGTCTTCATGTTTATCATCTCCCCTGACATGAGCACTACACAATTTGGTGAAGTTTCTAATATGTTGTTCAATAGATAACGAGGCATCAGTGCCATTGAAATTTGTGATTTTATCAATAGCCTTCTCGGGAATATCGTGAGGTTGACCTGGTATCTGTGTAAAGTTGAGTTGAGTAAAGAACTCACCCATTGTGGAAAGGAAACAGTTATTATTTTTAGAATTTGTTTGATTTTCTAGATTTTCTTGAAACAAAGAGTGGATGTCTAAAATAGATTCGGATCTAAGATTTTCAAGAATTCTACGAGAAGCAAGCTTGTTTAGTCTCCTCCTATAAACCTTTTCAGGCTCAGGGATAAAACTAAGCAAGCCTTCAGAGTTTCTTCTAGTTGAATACCTTGATGTGTTAACTGACAGTGGAGTCGCCAGGTGAATCCAAGTCTAATTTCAGAGAGTGATTAAACTAAAAATCTACCAAAGTAAAAAAGGTGAAGTGGAGTCGCCAGATAGATATGAGAATCTATCAAAAGGTAAAACAAAACTAGAAAAACTAAGGTCGTCCAGGAACAAAAAGATTTGTCCTCGGCAACGGCGCCAAAGATGTTGTCTGCCAATATGCACACCAGCAGCGGAAATCTTTCGAAAGCTGTCTCTTCACTACAAGTGAGAGAGGTGTGGCCTTGGGGGCAAGCAATGAGCCAGGTACTGTCACCTGAATCCCAGCTCCTCCGTTTAGGCAAAACTCCTAACGAAGCCAAGGGGGGTAGTCCCTAAAAAAGAGTTGTCTAAGGCTCTTTGTGTATTTTAGTGTTTTTGATGTGGTGATGCGGATGGGTGTTTTTTAGGAGTTTTTTAAATGAGAGACAATTATAAAGATTAAAAATAAGACAAGATAAAGCAATCCACGTTGCAAACACAGGACGAAAGATACACTTGGGCAATAAGTCAATCACTTTTCACGAAAAATAACAGATAACTCCAATGTAGAAAGCAAAATATGAGATAAAGGACCAGTGCCTTATGGAGTCAAGAATTAAATGTGAATTGTGAAAACTTGATACAAGTGCTTGAAATGAAAGTTTGTGAGAACATTATGCAGCTTATCTTGGTAAATTCAAAGTTTTAATTGTCTTGATTATTAGGGCTAAAACCAAGGGTATTCAAAGAGTGTCCGGAAAGTAGTTTTAAGCAGCCCCTTTGAGAGACTTGTCGGGGCCTGTCTGGAATCACGGCGAGGCGCGCAATGCTAACCAGCCACCGTGTCGCAGATTGGGAGGTCCGGCGCCTCCCCTGAGAGCTGATTAAAATACTTTATGTCAACGCCGGTTCGTTGGTTATGGGGTGAAAGTTTTAATTAGATTTTCACTTATAAATTAACAAGTCTTCCACCTTTCTGAGTACTAGCCCAACCTTTTCAGGTTGGCAGAGCATACGGGTGTAGGACAGAAACCAAGATAAATTAATTAAAGGGTGTGTGAGTGGAAATTTTTTTATTTATTAGAAGGCCTTGTTCAACTCTCCGACAGAGAGCGCTCTTGACTTGGTCTTATGACCACAGTTCAAGAGACTTGCTAGATTAACAATGCCTAATGTAGGGAAATGCAAGAAACTAAGATGCCCTCCGATAGAGGGTGCTCTTGACTTGGATTTGGCCAAGTTCAAGAGACTTTGGTTTATTTTAAAGAAGCAGAAAGAAAGTAGTAGCAGTATATCTTAACTTGAAACAGATTTTAAGCAATAATATTGACCACAAGATATGAATTACTGCTAACAATCGATGCTTGCGAGATAAATAAATCTAGTGTTCTACCACACAACTTTAATCTACTAGGTGGGATTGATCCCCGAAACAGGATCAACCACTAGAACCGCATGCACTTGAGAACTTCCAGCTAGCTGAAAGCTCTGCCAAGGAAACCGACGGGGATGGAAGAGTAACCACAAATTATGTGGTCCTGCCCTTGAGACGAAATCTCAAGGATACAACTTCCGGCTGAGGGCTTTGGAAGAGAAGCAAGAGAAAATTGCGAAATAAAACTAAACTACCCAAGAATCTCTTTCAGGTCAAAGATCCTACTCGGGAGAGCATGGGGGTAAGTAGATATGGAAGATAAACAAAAATGATCTTAATGAAGTAGAAACTAATCTAAGAGCATGGAAACGTAAACTAAGTTAAACCAAACCACAAGACCCAACACTCTTCCCCAAATGGGGAAGAAGACCCAAAAGTGGAGGACCTCTCCACTATAAATTTTATTAATCTTTTACAAGTGCCTCAAGGGAAAATCCTTGGAAGGTCTTTAATGACTATCTATGAATAACTTATGAAATTTGGAAAAATGGAGCCCTCAATGGCTTTTACAAAGGATAAGAGGAATCTAGCTTTGCTTGTTTGTCCCTTTGTGTTTTTAATGGTTTCTCGCCTTGAAGTTTCTTGACTTCTACTCCCTGAAAAAGTCTATAACAAAATAATTGCTCCAATACCCATTCAGCATTAGTAACTTAAACAACAAATCGACACTAGCTAATGTCCTAGATCAGCAAATTGCGCCAATCAAATGATAAAACCAGGACTTGTTTTGTGATGTAAAATGAAAGTATTTTAAAAATTAAACTATTTGCAAGTGTTGAATTGACCAACTAAATTGGCAGCCATACATGTGAATTTCAAGGACAGTCAACGTATAGATATCTTATCTTGCAACCAATAAGAACACACTTTATGGTAGTCAACTGAATGTGCAATGAACGTCAAATAGCAACAATCTTTGGGACAGTCTAGTTCGGAATAAAAGGCAACCAACAAGCTTTTTGATAGTAGGTGTTTGAAAAGCAGTCAACAATATGTTATAAAAGTTCTCCAAAAGGCTAGATGGCAGCCAACACAAGTGTGATCACAGTCCTCTAGTATTTCATATGGCAGCCAATCATAAGTTAAACCAAACAATGTTATCGCAGTCCTCTAGTATTTCATATGGCAGTCAAACAGTCTATAGGACAGTCAACAAAAGTTTGTAATGATGGCCAACGACACAACAAGATATGGAGTTCAATACATGTTTAACAAAACTTTGAGACTAGACAGTAACCTAGGAAAAGATTTATGATAACACCGCTAACAATGCAATTAACTATCAAAACCCAACAAATCTAATCTAGCATGATATAAGTGTTTAAGTCTTGAAGTGCAAATTAGCTAGTTTAACAAATTAACTAGATTCTAAATGATACAAAGTAAGATCCTCAAATGTAAAGAACTAACAACTAGCAAACATTTAATCACTTGATTTTTTGCTTTGATGTGTTTTTAGGGCTTAAAAGGGAGTGGAAGAGAGAAGATGAAGGGGAAGTAAGGTGGACGAGAGGGAAGGAAAGAGGGTTAAGGAGTAGGGCAAAGGAGAATGACAAATGGGGACTAGGGGTTGGACTAGGAATGAGACAAGAACTAGAGGAAAGATAGATAGGACGAAAGGGATGAGGGGTAGAGACTAAAAGGAAGAGGAGGAGGCACTAAATGGCTAAGACGAGAGGAAGAAGGTGGCCTTTCTAGGATGGATGAGAAGGCAAAGAAGAAAACAAAAACGAATGGGGGAAGAAACCAATGAGGAGAGGGGACGAGGGCTAGAAGGAATGGGCTTAGCAAGCAATCAAAGGGGTTTCAATGAGAAAACGAGATGGCTTGAAGAATGGGAAGCCTAGGGTAACCAATGAACAATATTTTGAATATAAGAGATGGATCCTTGAAATCAAACCCCTTTATGCCACCATCTTGGTGTTGTGAGGTCGGCTTTGAGAGATCCTGCAATGTATGAATGTTAATGGAAAAATTTGTTCTTTGAAGAGATGGAGGAGACAACCTAGTTCCAACTCCTCTTCATAACTTTATAGATCTGCAAAATGTATCACTTACAAACAAGATTGATCAAATATAGTATGCCAAGTTGAAAGGGACAAGAAGAGTGTTAGTATTTCCGACTACAATCCACTACTTCCCAATCACAAACAACCCAACATAAATGGACAAATTGAACCCAAATGCCCACCCTATGGACTTGGAAAAGTCTTCTAAGCTTAAATAATTTGATCAAAACATGGAACATGTAAGCAAAAACCATAAAGCAATATCACCTTGATTATATTGAAGCACTTTCCATGAACAAGATCAACACACCATATGGACCTCCAAAGCCACTTTATTTCAATTAGCAAAAGCTATAACACATATACAATTTTGGCAGAGTAAGTTTGCCTCAAATTCTCCATGAGCTAATAGCCCCTAATGGGCCTCTCTTTATACTAAAACCAATAATCTAAACCCTAGGTCGAACTTGGCAATGGCATGGAGGTCGAATTCCAATCAACAAAGGCTTGGAGCAATAGACAATAGACAAGGTCGAGTTTGTTGGTTGGTGAAATGGAAGAGGTGGCATGGCTCGACTTTGGAGGAAGGTTTAGAAGTATTACCAACCAATAGATAAGCTACAACTAGGATACACGTGAGCTTAGATGAGGATTGATGTGAGGAATGGTAGATATGCGTGAGTCTTGAGAAGGGTGCGAGCTAGTTAGTTGGGTAACAAGTGGCATGTGGTAGGTACAAACTCGAATGGTAAAGGAGCCAAGCTAATGGTGATTGCATGGGAAGTATCAACTATCCAATAATCAACCTCCAACAATGCTAGACGTGAATTTAGGGCAGATTGACGTGAGCTTGAAGTAGGTGCGAGTTAGCATGGTGGAGAGACAAGTGGAAGGTGGTGGGTGCTAACTCGAATTTGCAATGAGAGCCAAGTTTGGTGAGTCATGAGGGCGCCCATCCTTAGGCTTTAATGCAAACCACCAACCCATTTATCAAGTGACACCTCAACAAATCGAATTTTTATGAAGGAGGGCGAATTTGCTTGAGAGGATAATGATTTGGTGACTGGATAGTTGACTGGATGGGCTTGGAGTTGATTGGAATCTTCCTAAATGCTCATTGCCATGTCATTTAGCCCTTTATTTTAATCAAATTGATTAATTTTGGAGAGATTTGGATTATCTCCAAAATAATCAATTTTATTATTTTAATTAATAATTTATCTGTAAATGACTTTTCAGAGAAAATATTAATTACGGGGCTTAATTAACATCCGAAAGTTGGGTTTAGCTGCTCCATGGTTCATGTATGATTTTTGGCTTATGAAACGAGCCATCAAACACTAAATTTGGACCCCAGATGACTGACATAATTACAGACTCAAATTTCTCTATTTAAACTATAGAGAAATTTAATTAAAATTTAAAAATAATTAAAATTTAAAAAACCCCAATTTCGATGCGTCCGGTAAAATTTTTTCGAAATTTTTTTTCTGGGGGTCCTAGAGACCTAGGACATGACCAAAACCTATTCTAATATTGTCTAGTAGGTTTATACATTATAGTTGGACCCTAATAACCCCCCATGGCCAAATTTCCAAAATCGGGCATTCCAGCTTTGGAGGAGGCGGGAGAAAAACCAAGAGATTATATTTCGCCTGAAGCAAAGTATAATCTGACGGTGAAAAAACTCTCTGGAATACGTTAGTTGTTTAATCCAGTCATGGGGAACCGAGCCACTCAGACCCTACTAGCACACTTTGATACAAACCCCCATGGGGCCATGGTCATGTCGACTCAAAAACAAAACCAGCTAGCCAAAACTGGCTAGACCCAAATACAATGAAACCCAGAAACTCTGGAAGTGAACACTGATGTGTTCCAACACTGGCGGCTCAATAAGGTTTCAACTATTTGTACAAATCAGTTTATAACATTGTTCATCTCAAGTCTTGTGTTTTGTAGTTGCAATGTGGATTGCTTATATTATTGTAAGTTTTTTATCATCTCAAAAACTCCTAAAAAACACCCATTTGCATCACCATCGCCATAAAAAACATATAAAACACAAGAGCCATAGAAAAACTCTTTGTTAGGGACAACCCCCCTTGGCTTCGTTAGGAGTTTTCCTAAATGGAGGAGCTGGGATTCAGGTGATAGTACCTGGCTCATTGCTTGCCCCCAAGGCCACACCTCTCCCACTTGTAGTGAAGAGAGAGCTTTCAAAAGATTTATGCTGCTGGTGTGCATCTCGGCGGACAACAGGGGGTTCACCCTCGAATACCTCTGTGAAGACCAAATGCCAAAACATTGCCTCAGTTTCCCAAATCGAATTGCTTAGTGACCCTTTTATTCCTTTTTTAATCCGCCTCGATAACTGTGAAGCTGCCCAAACTGACACCTAGAGTGCTTGCGCTATCAAACTGAGCCCACCAGGCTCTCTGGGAGGGGGGTATAATGGTAAAATCAAGTGGTTGGATCACCCCCTCCTCATACAGCGCCCTAGGTGAACTGGCCTCTCATGGCTCTGCTGGTCAGGCTAGGAAAACAAGCCCAAAACTGGTCAACAAGTGGATAACTGTATCTCACCCCGTTAGAAGTTCCCGGAACTGAATGATAAGTGTCTCAATGGATCCAGAAGACCCAAATATACTAGAAATGTGTACTCATACACCATGGGTTTACCTGAGGGGTCAACAATAAGGTCCACCATAGCCAGACAGTGCATAATTTGATGATCTGGAAACAATAATAAATCTGCTGAACTGCATCAACCATCATCTGAATCATATGTCCACCATATGGTATCATCAACAATAGTATGTGGGACCATCAATCATCATCCATATGCATACATGGTCCACATCATCACGGATCCCAAGAATGACCATAGTCAAACTAAGTTTGACTAGGTCAAAATATAACCAAGGACAAATTATATCAATAGACTAAGACATGTTCCTCTAATCATATTCACAGCTTAACTTAAAGTACATCATCATTCCATGGCGGTTTAATAAATATAGATATTTAATGTTATTTATACTTTACTTCCACAAGAGCTTTAGTGACAGACTCACCCAGTGGAAATGATCTAACTGCTAACTAAAGGTGAAGGCTAGGACAAGGATGGGCAAAGGGGATGACTTGACCAAACTCAACTAGGTGACACTTTGGACGGGGAGAGGGGAAGCTACACTCTGTGCCGGACAAATAACACGAGGAAGGGATGTGCCTCACAAATGGATAAGTTGTTTAGAGAGTGTTTATTCAACTTAGGCATCATGTCTACATCAAGCTGATCCAGGTTCATAAGGATCATTCATTTCATTTCATGGCCTTTTTGGCCTACATAACCCTTCGGATTTCAGATGTGCTAAGAAGCACAACTAGTTGCAGCTTGCATCCAGGGCATGTTTATACATATACAAGGTCAGCAATAATAGATATAACTTTGAGTAACCATTTCTTTTTGGACCTTGTCTATACTCTTCGAGGAGTATTTTTAGCAGTTCATCGCTACAGCCTTTATTCACGTGTGTTAAGAAACACATTCTAGAATTTTAATTTCACAGGCTTTCATTGCATTTCCAATATAAGTAATACATGAGCTTTCAGTTTTAGCCAACAACATCTCAAGTGACTAGGGGGACTTCTGTCAGTGCCAACCATCGAGACAACCGACCAGAATGATTTAGGGCTAAAATCCAACTCACCAAAGGAAAGTTCTGTCACCAAATCAGAGCCGAGACACTAAACAAACATGGATGGGGTCCAACATAGAGGTAGTAATGGGGAAGTCCTCAATATCAAAAAGTCAAGTAAAGCAAGTCAAAGGTGAAAGCCAAATCAGGAAGGTCATGGATGGATGGAGTCAATGAATGTGTTGCTTAAGCTAGCAAATAAGAATTTCAAGAAAGACCATATCTATGCATAGGAGGGTAATACAACCGATGAGTTTTGTCAGAAAACCTAAGTGTGCAAGTAATACATCCATTAATAGTTATAACATCATCCAAGATATTCAATTTTAGTTTTAAATAGTATTTCCATGTCCTGAATCATATACCAAGCTAATGCTGTGAAGATGACTAAAACAACAAGATAATAATCCACAGTCAATAATCAGAAGTCCATAGGTTATATCACATCATAATAATAATCATAAAAAATCATCTGAAACACTGCTGCAATAACATCATTGGGCACTGAACTGAAACTGTATGGAACAAAGGGTCACATCGATCATCAAATCTAAACGCCCAAGGCTCAGCCTTGGCACAAGGTCTAACAAAAGTCTGATATAATATACTGCTTTGTTCATCAGTGATCACAAAATACAAGCTCATCATAGCCGATCTCTATGAAAGCAAAGCTCTGAAATGTGCAGATATCTGCTCAGCAAGGATAGTAGCCCTGCTACTATGGCGTGATAACAGATACGAAAAAAGTACTGAATGATTATATCAATCGGGGCAACTCTTTTTATTATCTTCTCTCCATGAAATTTCCGCACCCCTGCGGGGGATTTTGTAAGGATATGTTAGCATGAGGGCCTAGTTTTGTGTAACTTAGTCACCTAGGACATTATCATTAGGGAAGTCCTTTCATCGAGTGTTTTTTTACTTGAATAATTAAAATTTCTCTTTAGAGGTTTTAATTATTTGAGTTTTTCACTCAAAAATACCTCCAAAGTGGTGAAAGATGTTATAGTGATCAAGTTCATGGGGTGATTGAGGCCTAGGATTGTTCTATATTACCATGCTAGACATTATGCAGAGTCTTGCCGAATTTCATTAAGTTTTGCATAGTTTTTTTTTAATTTTGTCATTAAAAATTGTCACTCAAGACAATTTGTTGTAATGTAAAGAGGGTTACTTGGTCCTTTTTGATGTCGTATAGGGGTATGGGTACTCAAGACAAATGGCATGAGACCCCCTACACCCCTGGGCCAATTTTGAAGTCATTCGGAAAAGTATTGCTATGGTTATGATAACTTTTTCCCAGGTCAGTCAAGGAAATCAGGAAATTGGTCATTTAATTAGAGAACCAAATTTTGTAAAAATGACTATAGTCACTTGGGGTGGCCAAGTAAAGGTTCTAAAACTTATGTTATGTACCCAACACGAAAACTAAAGCTTAAGGAGGCCCCCCAAGCAAGTATTTTGAGTGTGGTGAAGTGCCCACTCTAGGGGGTGCACCATCCTCTCTTTGATTGGTTGGGTGACTAAAAGTCAATGGGAAGGGCCCCACTATGGTGGTTTCCTCCCCATTTGACATAACTATAAGGTTGGGAGCATTAAAATGGGGGTTTATCTCCCCATATTTGAGATCTCAAACCATGGTTTTGCCCTCCTTGAGCAAATTCGCCCCCCTCTCTCCCTTGTAACAATTGTCTAGCATGCAAAGAGCCTCTCTCTTTCATTTTTCCTATTTAAGGAGGACATTCCTCCTCAATTGGGTTACATTCACTCATGCTCTTGCTTCATTCTTGCTCTCTTGCTCTCATTTCTCCCATTTGCTCTCTTGCTCCCATTCTTTGTCCAAGAGGATCCATTGTACTTTCAAGTTGATGTTAATAGAAGAAATCTTTGGAGGAAGTATTGTCCATGCTATGAGATTGAGGTTGTTGGACACAATGGCACACTGAGAGGGGGGGGTGAATCAGTGGGCCACCAATTTCAATTTCTTCAATGCTTAAACATGTATATCTTTAAACAATGTCACTTTAACACTTTCATCGTTCACTAAGTTATACAACAGTAATCATCAAACTTAAACATGTCATTCATAACATCAATTCACACTATTAGAGACACATAACAATATGAGATTTGTAATGGACTTCAGATCACTGATGATGAACATGTAACATGAGATTTGTAATGGACTTCAATTCACTCTCACAAAAAGGGCCCTTAAAAGGCGTGATGGACTTGTTATCACACAACTTGTAGTTGCCCCTAGTGGTATCCCATCCGGGACGGTAGAGGAGTCAGGCAACTAAAGAGGTGACCCAAGAGATGCCACGGTTCCCAATGCAGGTGGGAGTCACGTCAACCGAGGCACTCTTCGCTTTAGGTCAAGGTATAACTAGACCAAGGGGGAGACCCTATACCCCAATCACAGTTGATTGGACCCAAACAAAGGTTTCTAAGTGTAGGTAAGTAATGAGTTACGGAAACCAATGCAAGGCTAAGTGGACCTAAGGTTTAAGGTATGGTTGAGGGAAGTGTAAGAGATTATTAACGTTTCAACCTATGTATGGTCTAGGCCACATGATGGGGTATGATGAAAAAGTATAGTACCATGTGTTTACACAAGTGGGTCTAGTTCTCTTGGGAAGTGTGAAGTGATTCTAGGTAGGCCCACAAGGTGAAGTTAGATGTGAGGTAGGTACTATAGGTTATATGTAGGCTAGATCTATGAGTTGAAGTTGATTTCAAGGATACCCATGTGCTAGATCTAGGATTTGACACCAATCCCAAGGAGTGCGACTTGCTTGGTGATGGACTAGTGCCTTGTTAAGTGGGCTAATGGGGTCAAAAAGTGTGTCAAATTGTAGATCGGGACACCTAGAAGCCAAGTCAAGTGGGTTGAGTGAAATCTAATGGTTGGATCTTACTAGATCTAGGTTTTTTAAGTGAGGACCCTAAGTGGACCACAATCCCTTGAAACAAGGAATGCAATCCCCAAGGCGGATCTTGACAAAAGGACAGTATAGACCTAGGTTTCAAGGCATGGGCATTCCAAATCCACGAATAACTCAAACACCCACTTCCTAGAAGTGGACCAACTCAAAAAATCAAGGGGGTGCGATTTGCTCAAGGAGGGTCCAAAAATGGGTTTTGGTGGACCAAATCAAGTCCAATGGCCACCAAAATGTAGATCCGGGATGTTAGTACCCCGATCTATGTTCATTCAAAGTTTCAAGTGAATCCAATGGCTAGATCTTAGTAGATCTAAGTTTTAAGATGCCAAGAAGGTCAAAAAGGGGGTTTCAACCCCTTAAAACATGGAGAGATGTCCACAAGGTAGTTTTCACCAAAGTAAAGATATGGGTATAGGTTATCAAATGTCTAGATGTCAAATCAAGTGGGATCTCACCTACCCATGTGCTAGATCTAACCCAACAAGCTTCTCTTAGGAAAATCGATTTAGGTTCAAGAAGGCTTTTTGCATTGAAAAGTGTGTCAATTTTTAGCCAATCACCACCAAACTATAGATCCAACTAGGGGTGGATCCTATAGAGGTGGGTTTTTAATATCTTTTCAATTGCAAGGCTAGATCTAAGTAGATCTAAGAAATACCAAAATTGGGGTTTTGATTTAATTAGGGTTTTATGACCAATGAAGATAGAATGGATGAAAGAGGCACATACCTTGTAGATCTTACCTCAATTGCTTATGGCCACCTTGCAAGTTGATAGCATTCACCTATGTGTATATTCAAGAGTGAGATCCAAGTGCTCCAACCAAATCGCCCTTCTCCAAGATAGCCAAATCGTCCTCCTCCTACAAGACAAGATCAAAGAAACAAGTCAAGCAAGATGATTATGAAAATGGTAGAAAGATGTAATAGAAAGCATCAACTATGTCACGAAGATACAATAATGATACTCCCTGTCACAAGATCAACCCAAGAGAGAATATGTGGATCCCTCCAACAATAACCCTCATGAAGTCGCCCTCCTCTCTCCAATTCGACTTTCCTGTCAAAAGGTTAGCAAAAGCACCAAAATCCACAATGATACATAGAAGAGATACTGTATATTCAATATGCAAGAGAATCCACAATGCAAGAGAGATGTGCTCCACAAAAAATCTTCTATTCCAATATTCCAGAGCTCCGAAGGTCCTTTTACAATGAGAGGCTCTCTCCTTTAAATAGGAAGGAGAGGCACCAAAACCCTAACCACTTTTTGAATGAGTGGCTAAGATTAAAAGATACAAATGTCTAATCAATGGTTGAGATGAGCTCAACAATGAAATACATGGATCACTAATAAAATATAATATAAGTGGACAAAATCGCCCTATAAGAGGGGAATCCCACCAAATCATGATGACAAAATATCATAAGAGGCTTATGGTGGGTCCAAGGGGTAATTTTATCCCTCCTTGGTCAATCCCCATAGCACAATAACCAATAAATAATCATGAAAATACCAAATCGTGCCTCCATAGTGAAGTCGTGGTCCTCAAAAGACCTCAAAAATCCACAGAAAGTGCCATAAGTGATGGATGCGGGCCCCGATGAAGCTGAAACTGCTGGAGAAGGTGTGGAAGGTCCCGATCTATCATCACTGATCATCCCATGCCATAACTTTGCCTCAGTAGCCCAAATCGATTTCCTCAATAGCCATTTCTACCAATCCTGAAATGCCTCGGGAAGCGTGAAACTGCCCCAAACAGCATCCTGGAGTGCTGGCGCTGTCAAGGTGAGGGCACCAATGTGTCCGGGAGGGGGGTAATATGGTAAAAACAAGTGGCTGGACCACCCCCTCCATCATCAGCGCCCTAGGTCAACCGGATAAAAATCACATCTGCTCCGACAGGGCCTCCGACAGACCAAACTGCACTAGGACAGCCTACTGAGGCTAAATCATCACTGTAAGTGCCCGGAACTGAAAACAAACTGTCCCATTGGACTCAGAAGGTCCAAATCCATCCAAGATGTGTACTCATACACCATATGAATCTCTGCATGATCAAAATAAATATCCAATATACCAGATCAAGGCCAATAATAATGCGTTGTACATATACAAACACTGCTGTAACCCCAGAATCATCATCATAACCCTGTAGCTGCTGCATAGAGTCATCATGTATGTATACATAGACCATATATCATCTATCCATATCATCATAAGGTCCAACATCTCATGTCCCATGGTCCTCCATGGTCAAACTAGGTCTAACCAAGACCAAATATAACTCAGATCATCATCAATAGCTGCTGCAAAGTGTCAAGGTTAATATATGCTCTAAAACTTATTCAAATAACAATTATAACACAGAGTAATCATGATTGGCGATCTAAATCCAAATATATAGTGTCGTTAATTATTATTATTACTCAGACTAGACTTTCAGGATCATACTCATTTCATAGTTGTGATCAATTTGCTAGTGAAGGGTGAAGGCTTAAATTAACTGGCTAGGCTAAGGGATGACTTAACTGTCTTGACTTTGTGACACTTTGGCAAGGGAGAGGGAATACACCATAGTATATACTGAATGAGCAATAACACAGGGAATGGCGGTGTCTCACAAATGGATGAGCTGTTTAAAGAGGGTTTATTCACCTTCACAGATGCGCACAATCCATAATACAAATAAGGCCATCAATTGTTTAGATATAGCATTTAAGTTCCATTGCTTTTGGGCCTGAAGTTTCCATAGCCTTGATCTATGTGTGTTTATAAACACATTGCATAGATTTACATTTTTTTTTTTTAGGCTTTCTGCTGCAGGTGTGTTTTTAAGGCACTTGTTTACCTGAGCACTTCTAGGTGTGTCAAAGACAGCTTGTTTACCTAGGTATTTATTTTCCAAAAGATATAACATTTTATTTTCATTGCCATGTTCATTTGGCATGCCTCTCATTCATGTGTGTTTAGAAACACATTGCATGAATGGGCTTTTCATACAAGATATAGCATTTCATTTTTCCAGATTTTGTATTCATGGCAGCACTAAAAGTTTCAGGTTTAGCCGACACAACTTTAGTGACTAGGGGGAATTCACAAGGAACTCCAACTCACCATAGGTAAGTTTTGTCACCAACTCAGAGCCGAGACACAATAAACAGGGAAGCTCATCCAATACAGAGGCTACAGTGGGGAAAAGTCCTCCATGCCACTAGTCAAGTAGTAAGTCAGGGTGATAATCTAAAAGGTAGGCCATGGATGGATGAAGGCAATGAAATGATGGAGCCAACACTAGCAAGCCAAAGTATGGTGTAATGATCACCTCTATTCTCCCTAAGGAGGGTATGTACCAATGAGTATGAATAGTGAACTTCTAAGTCTGAGTAGGGACAATATAATATATATAATAGATCAACCAGGTCCATATATCTATATGATCGCCAGATCATGACACTAAATGCTAAGACATGCTATAAGAATAAGTATAAAAGCAATCTAACCATAACACCACGATATACCTGCTGAGTCATATACCTGAAAGCTCATCAACCTGTACCATCATCTGTCCTCTGAGACTGCTGCTGTAACTCTGGGCACTACTGTCTGCTCTGTACCAATGGTATAATGGCTACATCGGTCATCTCTCTGAGTGTCTTGAAACTCAGTCATGGCATGGGGAATACAACTGCTATCCACAATCTGATAGTGATCCAATATAGATGCTCATCTCAGCATCTCAAATGTAAAGGAACTGGCTGAATAGTGTACTGCTCTGATCATGAGTGATCCAAA
This sequence comes from Larix kaempferi, assembly GCA_027924585.1. Taxonomy (NCBI): domain Eukaryota; kingdom Viridiplantae; phylum Streptophyta; class Pinopsida; order Pinales; family Pinaceae; genus Larix; species Larix kaempferi. The sequence goes on from BSBM01000893.1 coordinate 10,193,194, forward strand.
ATATATAGCCATGCTCTGGAATAAAGGAAGCTCTGGAATGTGCAGATATCTGTTGTACAAGAATAGTAGCCCTGCTACTATGGTGTGATAACAGGACTTCAAATCACTGATGATGAACATGTAACATGTTCAAACTTTGCCCGCTCACTTGAAAGTCCAACTAAGTACAACTTAGCTGGTAACAAGCCTCAAGGTGAAGGGATCTTGGATCTAGTTTGACTCCACTTTCTCTCCATCACATTCGAGCTTAAGATCTACAAGCTATTGATCCACACGTCTTTCTTCTCCAATCTTGTTCACACTTCAATCCTTGAGCTTGAGGGATTGCTTCCACTATCTCTCTTTTCTCTAAAATTACTCTTCGGGTTACTTGATTACTACAAGCTTGGTAAGAGATAGATCTCATTTTCATTTGCATAATCAAACATCTTCTTTTACTTTAGCATAAAAATCAGATCTAGAATAATCTCAAATTTTACATCAAAAAGCTAGATCTAGATCCCATTTTTCTATGCTTGTAATTGCCAAAAGTTTTCAATTTTTTTTACAAATGTAGATCTTGTATTTTTATGTAATATTGCATTATCTAATCCACTGATATATGTGAGTGATCATCAAATAGCTGCTCATCATAGGCTGATCTCATAAAAAATGTGTAAAGGACTAGCTCAAAAATACACAGGAAATTGATCTGCAATCAAGGTAGCCCGACTACTATGGATGTGATAATAGTACCCTCAGATATAAGCAAATAAATCTACATGCAAGTAGTTTCTTGGGCCATGAAAATAAATAAACCTAGCAAATGAATTTCAATACAATTTTAAACCACAATCTATGGGATTCGTATTATAACATGGTACAAAATGTTCATCAACGTAAATTTTTTGCTTGTATGGTTAACACTTTTCTTAATTTTTTATATTTAAAAATGTTTTCTTAATAGCTTAGTTATAGCTTAATCATCGTATTTCACATGTGACACACCTTATGTCATATCTATAATGCACAAAATTCCCAATAAAATAAGGTAAGGATCTTACAAGGACTTTTTTCCTTAATTGAGCTGCATCTTAAGATCAAGACACGAATTAATGTTATATTAACATCTAATGTCCAAAAATTCCTAGGAAGACCCATGATAGAAGTTTTTCATTTCAAAAGTTTCGACAACATTTATAATTATCATGAAACACCCTTGCATATAGAGTTGTATCCATGTTCCTAATTTGTTAAGATGACCTTTTGCTATGATCAAATAGATTTTTTTCTTAAAAAATAGAGAATAGATAAATAAATGTGGTATTGAAAAAAGGAAAATGAATTTTGCAAGTGATCATACCTCCCCAACATTACTTGTTGCATAAAAAATAGTTCCTACAACTACAAGAGCATCACCTAGAATTGGTTTGTTCCCACCTGCAAATTATTTAACATTGTTAGTTACTTAAAACAAAAGCATTACAATAAAGTTTAAACTTCATTTTTACACTTCTGAAAATAATTTTAATACTCCCTTGCTATGTATATACTTTCATGACAAGTTGGTCTTGTAGTAAGAATTGATTCTAAATATTGATAATGTTCAAAATATTACAAGACTTTAAAATACATTTACTCTTATGACTGAATTTCTCGCTCAATTTTCCAAGATCTCTAAAATGTTCCATTTAGAGATGAGTAATATCCAAACAAATGAAGACTTTGTTATACATATTTAATTTGATAAATTTCATTAGAAAAGGAAAAACTCAACATGATTGATTTAACTTTATTCAATCTTCTAAATATCAAAATTGCTTTTGTATCAAGTCCTTAGCTATGTCTATTAAAGGACTGGCCTTTAATCTTGGAGAAGGAAAGAAAGCAAACCAGTATAAAAAGAGTTCGCATATAATACAATACTATTATTCAATGTATAATCATTGTTCCCCAAGTTTTTGAGATGCGGGAGTGTGGAAGTAGGAAAATGAACATTGGAGACGTGTGGAGACACCCCCCAAATTTTGGGGAAATTCATAGAGGATAGGGGCACATCACTAAAAATATTAAATAAAATAGAAATCCCAAAAATAGTAATTCATCTGATGTATATTCATCATTGTGTAATGTAAATACTAAATACGTTTATTTATTTTCTAAATAGTACCAAGTCTAGACTATAAAATATAAAAACAATAGAAAAACAAAAAAAACTCGAGGGGAGCAAAGGGGGTAAAATTTCGCCAAGAGCCCCCCTCGTCCTAAGGGTGTGGGGAGCATGGGGGCGTGCCCCTCACCCTATTGGACGTGTCCCTATGGAACACTGAGTATAATTCTCACTTTGTTTGGAATATATTTGAAATTAGACATTAGACAAACAGAATAGGGAAAGAAACATAATCCAATTAGAAAAAAGTGTGTTCACCATAAAAACACATTTGAAGCCAAATCCATGACAATAGAGTGTTTTTGTAATAAACGACTGAACAATTATATCAAACTTAAAATAAAAATCAACATGGAGAAAGAGTGAATTCTACCAAGATCAACACTATAGGGGACTGTGCCTCCCCCCCGCCTTGCCTCACTACCCACTTTGCTCCCTAAGCACATCCTAAGAGGGAGAGACTTAGAAGCATAGTTCTAGATCATCCCTTCAAATAGCATTTTGAGATAGCGAACTCTAAAGCATTTTAAAATGCTCCATGTCACTGTAGAGAGTTCCTTGGGACTCTGGGAGTGGTGCTCCTAAAGCACTCTCAAGGCACTCTTAGAGTGCTTCAGGGAAAATTAAAACACTCCTTGAGCACTCCCTATTCGCACTCACACAATTAAGAGAATTTTTTTTCTTTCTTATGGGAACCAAGGTAAGGTTCCTGTTATCACATATATAGTAGCCGGGCTACCATACATTATTTTTCTCATTCCAGTACACTATTCAGCTAGTTCCCTTACATTTGAGATGCTGAGATGAGCATCTAGATTGGATCACTATCAGATTGTGGACAGTAGTTGTATTCCCCATGCCATGACTGAGTCTCGGGACACTCAGAGAGATGACCGATATAGCCATTATACCATTGGTACAGAGCAGTCAGTAGTGCCCAGAGTTGCAGTAGCAGTTTCAGAGGACAGATGATGGTATAGGTGGATGAGCTTTCAGGTATATGACTCAGCAGGTATATCATGGTTTTATGGTTAGATTGCTTTTATACTTATTCTTATAGCATGTCTTAGCACTCAGTGTCATGATCTGGCGATCATATAGATATTTGGACCTGGTTGATCTATTATACATATTATATTGTCCCTACTCAGACTTGGAAGTTCACTATTCATACTCATTGGTTTTACCCTTCTTCGGGAGAATAGAGGTGATCATTCAACCATACCTTGGCTTGCTAGTGTTGGCTCCATTGTTCATTGTCTTCATCCATCCATGGCCTACCTTTTAGATTATCACCCTGACTTACTACTTGACTAGTGGCATGGAGGACTTTTCCCCACTGTAGCCTATGTATTGGATGAGCTTCCCTGTTTATTGTGTCTCGGCTCTGAGTTGGTGACAAAACTTACCTATGGTGAGTTGGAGTTCCTTGTGAATTCCCCCTAGTCACTAAAGTTGTGTTGGCTAAACCTAAAACTTTTGGTGCTGCCATGAATACAAAATCTGGAAAAATGAAATGCTATATCTTGTATGAAAAGCCCATTCATGCAATGTGTTTCTAAACACACATGAATGAGAGGCATGCCAAATGAACATGGCAATGAAAATAAAATGTTATATCTTTTGGAAAATAAATACCTAGGTAAACAAGCTGTCCATGACACACCTAGAAGTGCTCAGGTAAACAAGTGCCTTAAAAACACACCTGCAGCAGAAAGCCTAAAGAAAAATTTAAATCTATGCAATGTGTTTATAAACACACATAGATCAAGGCTATGGAAACTTCAGGCCCAAAAGCAATAGAACTTAAATGCTATATCTAAACAATTGCAGGCCTTATTTGTATTATGGATTGTGCGCATCTGTGAAGGTGAATAAACCCTCTTTAAACAACTCATCCATTTGTGAGACACCGCCATTCCCTGTGTTATTGCTCATTCAGTATATACTATGGTGTATATTCCTTTTCCCTTGCCAAAGTGTCACAAAGTCAAGTCAGTCAAGTCATCCCTTAGCCTAGCCAGTTAATTTAGCCTTCACCCTTCACTAGCAAATTGATCACAACTATGAAGTGAGTATGATCCTGAAAGTCTAATCTGAGTAATAATAATAATTAACGACACTATACATTTGGTTTTAGATCGCCAGTTATGATTACTATGTGTTATAATTGTTATTTGAATAAGTTGTAGAGCATATATTAACCTTGACACTTTGCAGCAGCCTTGGATGATGGTCTGAGTTATATTTGGTCTTGGTTAGACCTAGTTTGACCATGGAGGACCATGGGACATGAGATGTTGGACCTTATGATGATATGGATAGATGATATATGGTCTATGTATACATACATGATGATTCTATGCAGCAGCTACAGGGTTATGATGATGATTCTTGGGTTTCAGCAGTGTTTGGTCATTTACAGATCATTATTATTGGCTTTGTTCCGGTATATTGGATATTTATTTTGATCATGCAGAGACTCATATGGTGTATGAGTACACATCTTGGATGGATTTGGACCTTCTGAGTCCAATGGGACAGTTTGCTTTCAGTTCCGGGCACTCACAGTGATGATTGAGCCTCAGTAGGCTGTCCCAGTGCAGTTTTGGTCTGTTGGAGGCCCTGTCAAAGCAGATGAGATTTTTATCCGGTTGACCTAGGGCGCTGATGATGGAGGGGGTGGTCCAGCCACTTGTTTTTACCATTATACCCCCCTCCCGGACACACTGGTGCCCTCACCTTGACAGCGCAGGCACTCCAGGAGGCTGTTTGGGGCAGTTTCACGCTTCCCGAGGCATTTCAGGATTGGTAGAAATGGCTATTGAGGAAATCGATTTGGGCTACTGAGGCGATGTTATGGCATGGGATGATCAGTGATGATAGATCGGGGCCCTCCACACCTTCTCCAGCAGTTTCAGCTTCATCGGGGCCCGCATCCATCACTTATGGCACTTTCTGTGGATTTCTGAGGTCTTTTGAGGACCACGACTTGACTATGGAGGCACGATTTGGTACTTTCATGATTATTTATTGGTTATTGTGCTATGGGGATTGACCAAGGAGGGATAAAATTACCCCTTGGACCCACCATAAGCCTCCTATGATATTATGTCATCATGATTTGGTGGGATTCCCCTCTTCTAGGGCGATTTTGTCCACTTACATTATATTTTATTTGTGATCCATGTATTTTATTGTTGAGCTCATCTCAACCATTGATTAGACATTTGTATCTTTTAATCTTAGCCACTCATTCAAAAAGTGGTTAGGGTTTTGGTGCCTCTCCTTCCTATTTAAAGGAGAGAGCCTCTCATTGTAAAGGGACTTTTGGCTCTGGATTATTGGAATAGAAAATTATTATTGCATCTATCTCCAGTGTTGTGGTGAATGTTTTTGGTGTTCGTTCGTTGGTTCTTCCTTTGCACTGAGTTATTGGAGATCTTGTTTTCCATATCTTTGTACCACGATTTTGCATCTACAGGTGGAGGCCGATTTGCTTGGAGGAGGAGGTATTGGTAGGGGAAGACTCTCCCTACTTCTTCTTTGGAGCTCTTCGTTGGTAACAGGGAGTATTACTGTCCCAGGACCTTCTATTTCATGTTACTATTGCATTTCTCTTGTATTTCCTCCATGCTTGATCTTACTGATTGAATCGCTATTCCTTAGTTTGACAGGTAGAGGAGGTCGCACTTGTGGGCTAGGGCATCAATTAGGCAAGCAAATCAACAATCTCTCATTTGATCTCTGCGGGAATCTTCCTCAACATCAAGGCATCTCATTCACATCACTCAGGTATGATCTCAAGGTAAGTTCTATCTCCATGATCTATCCAATTGTCAAAAACATTTAAAACCCTAATTAATCAAAACCCCATTTTTTACATTTTCTCAGATCTACTTAGATCTAGTGGGTTGTTGGGCATAATATTGAAAACCCACCTCTATAGCATCCACGGCATCCCGGATCTATAGTTTGGTGAGGATTGGCTTCCGTTTGACCCCCCTCCCATGCCAACTTAGCTCCTCCCAAGCAAAGCGCACTTCCTAGTTTGAGCAAGTTGACCTAGATCTAGGTGGTGGGTGTTTGAGATTCCACTTGATTTGTCATCTACACATCCAATAACATACACCCAGATTGTTACTTTCCTGAAATTCACCTTGTGGGCCCTATTCCACATTTTAAGGGATTTAATCCCCATTTTGGACCACTTGGAATACTCAAACTCAGATCTACTAAGATCTAGCCGTTGGATTGCCACGAAATTATAGATCCATACTCCTACTTGACTAACCTACCCGGATCTAAAGTTTGGATGCCATCCGACTTGTCTTGACCCACCTAACCCCACTTTTTAGCTTCCTTGGGCAAAGTCGCACCACCTTGGAGAAGTGAGTTGACTCACTTCTAGGACGTGGGTACTCGAGATTTTGGGAGATTTGAAACCGGAATAATTCAAAACCTATGTCTAGACTATCACTTCGTCAAATCTTGCCTTGGGGATAACATTCCTTGTTTTAAGGGATTGTGGTCCACTTGGGTCAAACCTAGATCTAGACACGTTCATCCATCAAGACCCCTATTTCCTACTTGTCCCATGTACTAGGAGTCCTAAACCACAAGTCAACCCTACTTTGACTCCACTTCCCAATTCCCAAGGCACTGGCTTCTCTCCAAGTTAATTCGACTCTCCTAGATTGTTGGATTGACTTGTGGATTGACCTATGCATGGTGAACCAAACCCTTGAAGCTATCATGTATCATGGTCAAGCTTGTCATCTGTACTAGTTAGCCCCAATACAACCCTTAAACTACCCTGCACTGGACACGGTTCCCAAGGCACTGGGTCTTCCAACATTGAACTAGTACACTAGTCCTAGACCTCACTTCAAACATTATAAGTCACTCTCACATCAACTAAGAACCAAAAGCTATACTCATTAAACCCCTCACTTGGCTTGTGACTTCATCCTTAGGTCTAGGAAAAACCATACACCTAACTTCACTTAGAAATACCCTGATTTGGTGTCTTGGTTTTGATCTCTCCTGTCGGGAGTAGATCGGGTCTCCCCCTTTGTTGTCTGGGCTAGATAACATAAAGCGAAGGTTGCCTCGACTGGCGTGACAACCATATACTGGAGGTCGAGGTGATCGTGGTTGCACCTTTTGAGTTGCCCTTCCCTATTGCCATCCATGACTGGATACATCCATAGGGGCAACTACAGTTTAGGTGATAACATTTTGGCGCCGTTGCCGGGGATGCAATAGGATTACCTTGGAAAAGCTAGTAGTCCTTCCCGCATATACAACGACACATATCTTGGTAGAAGAGTTAAAATCTACCTGGCGACTCCCAATCGTGACTCCGCTGAGGAGCGAGCTCATTTACATCCTTAAAAATACCTAAAACTATGCCTTGCGACACTTATTCAGAGAACGATATGATTTTGAAAATGATGACTGAAATGAGTGGAATAATTCGCAACCTAAATGGGATAGTTCTCAAAAAACGAAGTGAAAATATCAAACGCTATGAGTCTTTTCCTAGAACCTTTGAGGGTGTGTATACTAATGAATATCTTCAAACTAAGTCCACTTCTGATGGTCGAGTAGTAACTAGGTCTCAGGCAAAGAATCGCGCGAAAGATATAGATAAGAACAAAACTAGTATGAAAGAAAATTCCCTTGACCAAAGAAGTATCACTCGTAGAGTCCCAACTCAAACTCCAAACACTCCTCCTAAAGGAATCTTAAAGAAAAATGATCAACCTAGAAGATTGTCTTCTCAAGTCACCAAGAAGGTAGCAAGCCCAAGCCTTGCTAAACCCCAGGCTAGGGATCCAGTGCAAAGAAAACAAGTGAGTACTCCAAATAAAGAAATATCTCCCATAACGCAAGAAAAGCTAAATTCAAATATATCGGGAAAACTCTCAGGATCTTCTGTCATGGTGTCTTTGAAAGATTTGGTAGTCATCCCTTCTGTTAAATCACAGGTAATGCATTTATTGGGTCTAGAAATGAATACCAAGGAGAAAGAAAAGGCTTGCAATTTAAAGATTGATTTGAGAAATTTCTTATCCAAACCCAATATTCCTGTGCCCTTGGAAGAACTCTTGAAAATCCCTTCATACTTTAACCAGGCAACTAAATTCTTAGGAATCGAGCCTAAAGTCAAGAATCCCGTGAGATTAACAACTGAGGAAGATCCCCCCATTATGATTCAAAGTGTAGCTGATAAGGGTAGAGGTCACCCCCCTTTTTATATTGCTTTGGAAATCAATCAATTGGTATTGCATAACTGTATGTTAGACTCAGGAGCAGAGGTGAATGTTATGCCTCTTAAAGTCATGGAACAATTGGAGCTAAAACCATCCAGAGAATATAAAAATGTGTGTGGTATGGATTCTAGGCCTGTTAAGTCAGAGGGTATGATTGAGAATCTCAAGATGAAACTGGCCGCTTATCCTGCAATTGAAATAAGTATGGATTTCTGGTTTTAGATATTCCTGACGCATGGGGGATGTTGCTATCAAGGGAATGGGCTGCCAAACTAGGAGAGAGCATCCAAATGGATTTGTCTTATGCTACTATTCCTATCGGAGGAAAGGCTTCTTATAAATTGATGAATGAAAAACCTATGACTGAGCATGTAGAAACCCTCGACTATTTGTTTGGAGAGGCTATGCGTCCCACTGAAGAGGTTGGAAATTATATGGTGATGGCCAACTTTTGGGAAGAGCCCCGGCAACATCCTTTTCCTCCTAGTCAAATTTGGAAAATGCATTTTGATGGGGCTAAATCTAGACATGGTGCTGGAGCTGGAATTGTCCTTACATCGCCTTCTGGGGAGGAAAAATTATTCTCATATCGTCTTGAATTTGAATGCACAAATAATGTAGCTGAGTATGAGGCATTGCTGCTAGGGTTAGAGATTTGCCGCGAACAAAAGATTAAATGTCTAAATGTAACAGGAGACTCTGATTTGATTGTGTCCCAAGTGAAGAACCAGTTTGCGGCCAAAAATAATAGGCTTAGGGATTACCGAAATGCTGTTTGGGATACCATAGAAATGTTTGATGCCTTTGCAATAAAAGCAGTCCCAAGAGAAGAAAATACCCTGGCCGATGCATTATCAGTAATAGCGTGTACCTTTGAAACTCCAGATCATCTCAGGGATAAAGAGTATAAGGTTGAAGTAGTGTTTAGACCATCAGTTCGTGATAATCAAGATCATTGGCAAATCTTTGATAATGATGCACAGATCATTGCATTCTTGCAAAACAACGAAAAATTCCAGAATTGCAATGTGAATTTGGAAGATAAGTTAAACGATTCTTCTATTCAAAATTTTGATGTTATGAAATTAGCAATACCTCTGGAGAAAAATTTCAACAGGCATGATGAGTACAAAGGTAAGAGAGCTGAACCGGTAGATGAGGTTATAGAGATAAATATTGGAACTTCAGTTTCTCCCAGAATGATTAGGATAGGAAAGAATGCCTCCCCAGAAGAAAGAAAGGCGATTGTAAATCTAATTAGGAAGTATCGAGACATTTTCGCCTGGGCGTATGACGAACTCAAAACTTTTGACCCTGAAATTATTGAGCATACTATCCCTTTGCATGAAGGAGCTAAACCTTATAGGCAAAAGTTAAGAAATGTCAATCCTAAACTTGCTCCCTTGATTAAGAAAGAGCTTGAGAAAATGCTGGCTGCCGGAATTATCCAACCTGTTCGACACACCACTTGGGTTTCTAACCCGGTAATTGTGAGAAAGAAAAATGGTGAAATCAGGGTATGTATTGATTTCAAAAACCTTAATCAAGCATCCCTTAAGGACAATTACCCTTTGCCAAACATGGAAAACTTGCTACAGAGTGTTACTGGGGCAGGTATGTTGTCAATGTTGGACGGTTTTTCGGGGTATAATCAGGTACGTATTAGAAAGGAAGACAGAAATAAAACAACTTTTACTACTCCATGGGGAACTTTCCAATATATAAGAATGCCATTCGGGTTATTAAATGCCGGTTCCACTTTTCAAAGAGCTATGGATCAAGCATTTAGTGATTTGATTGGAAAAATCATTGCCATTTATCAGGATGACCTAACGGTGTTTTCCAAGGAACGGGGAGACCATATAGAACATTTGAGAAGAGTTTTTGAGCGTTGCAGAAAGTTTGGCATATCATTAAATCCCAAAAAATCAACTTTTGGAGTAGATGAGGGTAAGCTATTAGGACACATTGTGTCAAAAGAGGGTATCAGAATTGACCCAGAACGTGTCCAGGCCATCAATGCTATTGCAGCACCCCATAACGTGGCCACCTTGCAATCTTTCTTTGGTAAAATAAACTTTGTTCGAAGATTCATTCCAAACTTAGCAGAATTGGCCAAACCATTAAATACCCTTCTTAAAAAGGATGTGAAGTTTGTATGGGATAAAGAATGTGAATCAGCTTTCACCAAGCTTAAAAAGGCCATTTCAACCCCCCGTTGTTAGCTTGTCCTGATTACAATAGAGAATTCATGATTTACTCATATGCTTCGGAAGATACTATTGCTGGTGTGTTATTACAAAAGAACAACGAAAACCATGAACAACCTATAGCCTTTATGAGTAAAAATTTGAGAGATGCCAAACTGAAATATACCACCACTGAAAAACAAGCTTATGCCTTAGTTAAAGCCTTGAAACATTTCAGAACCTATGTGGGGTATTCCAAAATTAAGGCATATGTGCCTTATCAAGCAGTAAAGGATGTTCTATCACAAGCAGATGGCATAGGTGTAAGAGGAAATTGGATTTCACGTATACAAGAATATGATCTAGAGATTAAGCCAATCAAGATTGTGAAAGGTCAAAGGTTAGCTCAACTCCTAGCTGAAAAGGGAGGCAACATAGTAAACATGATAAGTGAAAGGGATTCTGCTATTTTAAACATTGATGAAGAGCATGAATGGTACAAAGACATTGTATATTTCTTGAGAAACTTGTCATGTCCTGAATACTTGGTAGATCATCAAAGAAGGGCACTAAAGCTAAAAGCTGAAAAGTATGTTTTAACCCAGGATGGATTAGGATGGAGGAACCCTGATGGGATAATCCTGAAATGTGTTAACCTGGAGGAGTCCAAAATCATTATAAAGGAGATGCACTCAAGATTATGTGGTGGTCATTATGCTCCGAGAACAACTGTTGCAAAAATCATGAGAGCAGGGTATTACTGGCCAACACTCTTCAAGGATGTACATGCTTATATTAGGATATGCCAAGAATGTCAATTTTTCTCAGGAAAACCAAGATTGCCTGCCTTACCTTTAAATCCTGTAGTGGTTGAAGCTCCTTTTCAACAATGGGGTATGGATTTTGTAGGTCCTTGTTATCACCTAAGCTGTAGTTGCCCCTGTGGATAGATCCAGTCATGGATGGCAATAGGGAAAGGCAACTCAAAAGGTGCAACCACGATCACCTCGACCTCCAATATGTATGGTTGTCACGCCAGTCGAGGCAACCTTCGCTTTATGTTATCTAGCCCAGACAACAAAGGGGGAGACCCGATCAACTCCTGACAGGAGAGATCAAAACCAAGACACCGAATCAGGGTATTTCTAAGTGAAGTTAGGTGTATGGTTTATCCTAGACCTAAGGATGAAGTCACAAGCCAAGTGAGGGATTCAATAGATGTAGCTTTGGTTCATAGTTGATGTGAGAGTGACTTATAATGTTTGAAGAGAGATCTAGGATGAGTGTACTAGGTCAATGTCAAATGATCCACTGCCTTGGGAACTGTGTCCAATGCAGGATAGTTTTGAGGGATGTATTGGGGCTAACTAGTACATAAGACAAGCTTGACCATGATTCATGATTGCTTTAAGGGTATAGTTCACCATGCAAAAGTCAAACCACAAGTCAATCCAACAATCTAGGAGAGTTGGGTTGTCTTGGAGATAAACCAGTGCCTTGGGAATTGGGAAGTGGAGTCAAAGTGGGGTTGACTTATGGTTAGGACTCCTACAACATGAGATAAGTGGACAGTATAGGTCTTGATGGTTAAATGTGTCTAGATCTAGGTTTGACCCAAGTGGACCACAATCCCTTAAAACAAGGAATGCAGTCCCTAAGGCAAGATTTGACAAAGTGACAGTCTAGACCTAGGTTTTGAATTATTCTGGTTCCGGATCTGCAAGAATCTCAAGTACCCAGTTCCTCGAAGTGAGTGAACTCACTTCTCCAAGGTGGTGCGACTTTACCTAAGGAGGCTTCAATTTGGGTTTAGGTGGGTCAAATCATGTCGGATGGCATCCAAACTTTAGATCCGGGTAGATCAGTCAAGTGGGAGTATGGATCTATAATTTCGTGGCAATCCACCGGTTAGATCTTTGTAGATCTGAGTTTAAGTGTTCCAAGTGGTCCAAAATGGGGATTAAATCCCTTAAAATGTGGAATGGGGCCCACAAGGTGAATTTCAAGAAAGGGACAACCTGGGTGTATGTTATTTGATGTGTGGATGTCAAATCAAGTGGAATCTCAAACACCCATGTACTAGATCTAGGTCAACTTGCTCAAATGGTGAAGTGCGCCTTCCTTGGGAGAAGCTAAGTTGGCTTGGGAGAGGGGTCAAACGGAAGCCAATCCTCACCAAACTATAGATCCGGGATGCCGTGGATGCTATAGAGGTGGGTTTTCAATATCGTGCCCAACAACCCACTAGATCTCAGTAGATCTAAGCAAATGCAAAATTGGGGTTTTAATTAATTAGGGTTTTAAATGTTTTTGACAATTGGATAGACTATGGAGATAGAACTTACCTTGAGATCATACCTGAATGATGTGGTTGAGATGCCTTGATGTTGAGGAAGATTCCCGCAGAGATCAAATGAGAGATTGTTGATTTACTTGCCAATTTGATGCCCTAGTCCACAAGTGCGCCTTCCTCTACCTGTCAAACCAAGGAATAAAATTCAATCAGTAAGATCAAGTATGGAAGAAATACAAGAGAAATGCAAATAGTAACATGAAATAGAAGGTCCTGGGACAGTAATACTCCCTGTTACCAACGAAGAGCTCCAAAGAAGAAGTAGGGAGAGTCTTCCCCTACCAATACCTCCTCCTCCAAGCAAATCGGCCTCCACCTGTAGATGCAAAATCGTGGTACAAAAGATATGGCAAACAAGATCTCCAATAACTCAGTGCAAAGGAAGAACCAACGAACGAACACCAAAAACATTCACCACAACATTGGAGATAGATGCAATAATAATTTTCTATTCCAATAATCCAGAGCCAAAAGTCCCTTTACAATGAGAGGCTCTCTCCTTTAAATAGGAAGGAGAGGCACCAAAACCCTAACCACTTTTTGAATGAGTGGCTAAGATTAAAAGATACAAATGTCTAATCAATGGTTGAGATGAACTCAACAACATAATACATGGATCACACCTAAAATATAACATAAGTGGACAAAGTCGCCCTAGGAGAGGGGAATCCCACCAAATCATGATGACAAAATATCATAAGAGGCTCATGGTGGGTCCAAGGGGTAATTTTATCCCTCCTTGGTCAATCCCCATGGCACAATAACCAATAAATAATCATGAATATACCAAATCGTGCCTCCAAGGTGAAGTCGTGGTCCTCAAAAGACCTCAAAAATCCACAGAAAGTGCCATAAGTGATGAATGCGGGCCCCGATGAAGCTGGAACTGTTGGGTGAGGTGTGGAAGGTCCCGATCTATCATCACTGATCATCCCATGCCATAACTTTGCCTCAGTAGCCCAAATAGATTTCCTCAATAGCCATTTCTACCAATCCTGAAATGCCTCGGGAAGCGTGAAACTGCCCAAACAGCCTCCTGGAGTGATGGCGCTGTCAAGGTGAGGGCACCAATGTGTCCGGGAGGGGGGTAATATGGTAAAAACAAGTGGCTGGACCACCCCCTCCATCATCAGCGCCCTAGGTCAACCGGATAAAAGTCATCTCTGCTTCGACAGGGCCTCCAACAGACCAAAACTGCACTAGGACAGCCTACTGAGGCTAAATCATCACTGTAAGTGCCCGGAACTGAAAACAAACTGTCCCATTGGACTCAGAAGGTCCAAATCCATCCAAGATGTGTACTCATACACCATATGAATCTCTGCATGATCAAAATAAATATCCAATGTACCGGAACAAGGCCAATAATAATGATCTGTAAATGACCAAACACTGCTGTATCCCAAGAATCATCATCATAACCCTGTAGCTGCTGCATAGAATCATCCTGTATGTGTACATAGACCATATATCATCTATCCATATCATCATAAGGTCCAACATCTCATGTCCCATGGTCCTCCATGGTCAAACTAGGTCTAACCAAGACCAAATACAACTCAGACTATCATCCATAGCTGCTGCAAGGTGTCAAGGTTAATACATGCTTTACAATTTATTCAAATAGCCAATATAACACAGAGTAATCATGACTGGCGATCTAAATCCAAATATATAGTGTCGTTAATTATTATTATTACTCAGACTAGACTTTCAGGACCATACTCACTTCATAGTTGTGATCAATTTGCTAGTGAAGGGTGAAGGCTGAAATAACTGGCTAGGCTAAGGGATGACTTGACTGACTTGACTTTGTGACACTTCGGCAAGGGAAAGGGAATACACACCATAGTATATACTGAATGAGCGATAACACAGGGAATGGCGGTGTCTCACAAATGGATGAGTTGTTTAAAGAGGGTTTATTCACCTTCACAGATGCGCACAATCCATAATACAAACAAGGCCAGCAATTGTTTAGATATAACATTTAAGTTCCATTGCTTTTTGGGCCTGAGGTTTCCATAGCCTTGATCTATGTGTGTTTACAAACACATTGCATAGATTTACATTTATTTTTAGGCTTTCTGCTGCAGGTGTGTTTTTAAGGCACTTGTTTACCTGAGCACTTCTAGGTGTGTCATGGACAACTTGTTTACCTAGGTATTTATTTTTCAAAAGATATAACATTTTATTTTTCATGGCCATTTTCAATTGGCATTTCTTTCACATACAAGATATAGCATTTCATTTTTCCAGATTTTGTATTGATGGCAGCACTAAAAGTTTCAGGTTTAGCCAACACAACTTTAGTGACTAGGGGGAATTCTCAAGGAACTCCAACTCACCATAGGTAAGTTTTGTCACCAACTCAGAGCCGAGACACAATAAACAGGGAGGCTCATCCAATACAGAGGCTACAGTGGGGAAAGGTCCTCCATGTCACTAGTCAAGTAGCAAATCAGGGTAATAATCTAAAAGGTATGCCACGGATGGATGAAGACAATGAAATGATGGAGCCAACACTAGCAAGCCAGAGTATGGTGTAATGATCACCTCTATTCTCCCTAAGGAGGGTATGTACCAATGAGTATGAATAGTGAACTTCTAAGTCTGAGTAGGGATAATATAATATAAATAATAGGTCAACCAGGTCCATGTATCTATATGATCGCCAGATCATGACACTAAGTGCTAAGACATGCTATAAGAATAAGTATAAAAGCAATCTAACCATAACACAATAATATACCTGCTGAGTCATATACCTGAATGCACATCAACCTGTACCATCATCTGTCCTCTGGAACTGCTGCTGTAACTTTGGGCACTACTGACTGCTCTGTACCAATGGTATAATGGCTATATCAGTCATCTCTCTGAGTGTCCTGAAACTCAGTCATGGCATGGGGAATACAACTGTTGTCCACAATCTGATAGTAATCCAATATAGATGCTCATCTCGGCATCCCAAATGTAAGGGAACTGGCTGGATAGTGTACTGGAATGAGAAAAATAATGTATGGTAGCCCGGCTACTATATATGTGATAACATCTGGCTCCGGCTGGGACAAGTGCTCTGCTGAAATGAGCGCTTGAGAACCTCAGAATCTCTGGTCCTCGAACTCTGCTACTCGAATCCACGATCCAGCACTCTACCACTTTACTTCCAGCTTTTATTCATGCAACCTATTTTCTGCATTCACAAACATCTAACAAAAATACCTCATGCCGCATGTGTGGGAAAAATATAAAATCAACTGAAATAAAATCTATTCTATGTCAGAAATATAAATGCATAAAGTATAAATGCAGAAAGTAAATTAAACTACTAACATAATTTGCAAAATTTGAAATTTATTGTGCAGGAAAAGAAAAAGTGACAGGTACTCAGTTAAACTAGGAGCTTACAAAGGAGCTTAGAGACTAAGAAGGTGCCAGACTCAATGGCTGAAAAGACTAACTACTGCCTAAGTAGGCTTATTCAGTTCCTACCTACTCTAATCTAACCAGTCATCACAAATGCTAGGTAAAATCATAAATCCAGTGCAACCATTCATCGAACAAGTTAATGATTCTTCTTTGATTTTTGCTTAGAAAACAAGTCAGGACTAGATTAAGGATTAATGAAATTGATAGCACAACTTTCCTCACATGTTCAAAAATTGAGAAATGAGTTGAATGGTGCAAAATGAAACCATGACAAGGGAAAGACTGATTACTGCAAGCATTCTCCATCCAAGAATTGATAGGATCATAAAATTCATGCGAATGATTGTTTAAAATTGATGGAGGGAAAATATATGGTATTTGATTTAATAAACTACTTTCCTCATTCACTTCACTTGCATATTCAATTTGTTTCCCCTTGGGACTGATGATCAAATAAAAACCAAGTGGGGACAAATCAAGGCTTAAAAGACTAAAAATCAAAACTAGACCCACTTGATGCTCAAAAATGGAGAAAAGATGAAATTGGTCTTTAAACAGCTTTTCTAGCCACCAAGAATGATTGATAATTTGACAACAAGCATTATTGTTCCAAGGTGACGGAAAAGGGAAATGAAGTGTTTTTTCTCCAATCATGTAATCGTGCATATACTTCCTATTGAAAAATTCCAAGGCAAAAAATTGACTAGAGCACCAACCCAAAGATGATTGAAAGAGTTGGGAAGGGAGGGTGGATTGCAAATATGGAAATTCTCCCAAATGAATAAATAAGTTTGACCTTGGATTTTGACAAAAGAAAGCACTCTTTACTGTAGGAATTATTTCAAGCTTTTGATCAAGTTTAATATTTACAATCTGAGGACAAGATTGACCATAGCCATCTAACTCTAAGCTATCTTTATTAGGGATAAAAAAAGGAAAATTTAAAGATTCATTATAAGAAGTGGAGCAAAGGTTAGAATATCTAGTATGATTCACTAATTCATCCTCACCTTGAGATTGACTTATTGATTCATCATTAAATTCGTACGAGGATAAATGATCATTTTTATTCAATTTGTCAGGGATAAAATTAACAGGCTCATCTAAAACATCCTGATTA
Source organism: Larix kaempferi (assembly GCA_027924585.1). NCBI lineage: Eukaryota > Viridiplantae > Streptophyta > Pinopsida > Pinales > Pinaceae > Larix > Larix kaempferi. Next base: position 10,210,715 of record BSBM01000893.1, read on the forward strand.
TTTGCACAATGATCATGTGAAAGCACTACTAAATGATCTTGGTTAATGTCTCCACTTTCTTCTTTTTCAGTAAGTTGATAAGGAATTGAATGATCATTAAAGACAGAATGACTAATGAGTTTCTCTGAGGGAGGAACTTCAGTAGACCTGTTAACTAAAAGCTCATCCTCAGAAATTCCCTTAGGATCAGGACTAGGGCTACCTAAAAAGCAATTTGAAAATTTATGGTTTGTACAATGATTAAAGATTTGACTTTCAATTGACTCAAAAGTAGAAGACTTATCATCAGAAGAAATTGGGCAAGAAAGGTCATCTCCGGATGTTGACAAATCACTTGATATTTGATTGTTAGATGATTCCACAATAAGATCGGAAAGGGGAAGGTTTTGATCTTGGATTTGATTTGAAAGATACATATCATCGAATTCACTTTCCCATTCTTCTAGGAATTTATTTTCAAACATGTCATAACCAGAAAAGCTATTGGGTTTCAAATTCGAAAGCCAAAGACCAGCTCTTTCTTTGAAAGATGAAGCCAATAGTCTCATACACACATCCTCATGGGTTATGGATAATTCTTTAATAATTTCCCTAAAAAGTTCAAGGTGTCTTTTAGCAGAGATTTCATAACTTCCATCGAAAATAGGCAACCTTGCACATGCTTGATGAGGAATATGATGAGGATACCCAACAATTTTTGAAAAGTCAAAAACTTTTAAACGACCGAAAGTTCTAGGTCGCTCAGAAGCAGCCATGGCTAATAATTTTTTATTTTATTTTTTATTTTTTATGTTTTTTTTTATTTTTTAAAATTCAAGAACCTGAAAACAAAATGATGCACCCCATGGGTTCTAGATAACGATAAGATCTGTCTAAATTCTAGTGTTATAGGGATGTAAATGAGCTCGCTCCTCAGCGGAGTCACGATTGGGAGTCACCAGGTAGATTTAACTCTTCTACCAAGATATGTGTCGTTGTATATGCAGGAAGGACTAGGGCAAGCTATTGCCTCCCCGGCAACGGCGCCAAAATGTTATCACCTAAGCTGTAGTTGCCCCTGTGGATAGATCCAGTCATGGATGGCAATAGGGAAAGGCAACTCAAAAGGTGCAACCACGATCACCTCGACCTCCAATATGTATGGTTGTCACGCCAGTCGAGGCAACCTTCGCTTTATGTTATCTAGCCCAGACAACAAAGGGGGAGACCCGATCAACTCCTGACAGGAGAGATCAAAACCAAGACACCGAATCAGGGTATTTCTAAGTGAAGTTAGGTGTATGGTTTATCCTAGACCTAAGGATGAAGTCACAAGCCAAGTGAGGGATTCAATAGATGTAGCTTTGGTTCATAGTTGATGTGAGAGTGACTTATAATGTTTGAAGAGAGATCTAGGATGAGTGTACTAGGTCAATGTCAAATGATCCACTGCCTTGGGAACTGTGTCCAATGCAGGATAGTTTTGAGGGATGTATTGGGGCTAACTAGTACATAAGACAAGCTTGACCATGATTCATGATTGCTTTAAGGGTATAGTTCACCATGCAAAAGTCAAACCACAAGTCAATCCAACAATCTAGGAGAGTTGGGTTGTCTTGGAGATAAACCAGTGCCTTGGGAATTGGGAAGTGGAGTCAAAGTGGGGTTGACTTATGGTTAGGACTCCTACAACATGAGATAAGTGGACAGTATAGGTCTTGATGGTTAAATGTGTCTAGATCTAGGTTTGACCCAAGTGGACCACAATCCCTTAAAACAAGGAATGCAGTCCCTAAGGCAAGATTTGACAAAGTGACAGTCTAGACCTAGGTTTTGAATTATTCTGGTTCCGGATCTGCAAGAATCTCAAGTACCCAGTTCCTCGAAGTGAGTGAACTCACTTCTCCAAGGTGGTGCGACTTTACCTAAGGAGGCTTCAATTTGGGTTTAGGTGGGTCAAATCATGTCGGATGGCATCCAAACTTTAGATCCGGGTAGATCAGTCAAGTGGGAGTATGGATCTATAATTTCGTGGCAATCCACCGGTTAGATCTTTGTAGATCTGAGTTTAAGTGTTCCAAGTGGTCCAAAATGGGGATTAAATCCCTTAAAATGTGGAATGGGGCCCACAAGGTGAATTTCAAGAAAGGGACAACCTGGGTGTATGTTATTTGATGTGTGGATGTCAAATCAAGTGGAATCTCAAACACCCATGTACTAGATCTAGGTCAACTTGCTCAAATGGTGAAGTGCGCCTTCCTTGGGAGAAGCTAAGTTGGCTTGGGAGAGGGGTCAAACGGAAGCCAATCCTCACCAAACTATAGATCCGGGATGCCGTGGATGCTATAGAGGTGGGTTTTCAATATCGTGCCCAACAACCCACTAGATCTCAGTAGATCTAAGCAAATGCAAAATTGGGGTTTTAATTAATTAGGGTTTTAAATGTTTTTGACAATTGGATAGACTATGGAGATAGAACTTACCTTGAGATCATACCTGAATGATGTGGTTGAGATGCCTTGATGTTGAGGAAGATTCCCGCAGAGATCAAATGAGAGATTGTTGATTTACTTGCCAATTTGATGCCCTAGTCCACAAGTGCGCCTTCCTCTACCTGTCAAACCAAGGAATAAAATTCAATCAGTAAGATCAAGTATGGAAGAAATACAAGAGAAATGCAAATAGTAACATGAAATAGAAGGTCCTGGGACAGTAATACTCCCTGTTACCAACGAAGAGCTCCAAAGAAGAAGTAGGGAGAGTCTTCCCCTACCAATACCTCCTCCTCCAAGCAAATCGGCCTCCACCTGTAGATGCAAAATCGTGGTACAAAAGATATGGCAAACAAGATCTCCAATAACTCAGTGCAAAGGAAGAACCAACGAACGAACACCAAAAACATTCACCACAACATTGGAGATAGATGCAATAATAATTTTCTATTCCAATAATCCAGAGCCAAAAGTCCCTTTACAATGAGAGGCTCTCTCCTTTAAATAGGAAGGAGAGGCACCAAAACCCTAACCACTTTTTGAATGAGTGGCTAAGATTAAAAGATACAAATGTCTAATCAATGGTTGAGATGAACTCAACAACATAATACATGGATCACACCTAAAATATAACATAAGTGGACAAAGTCGCCCTAGGAGAGGGGAATCCCACCAAATCATGATGACAAAATATCATAAGAGGCTCATGGTGGGTCCAAGGGGTAATTTTATCCCTCCTTGGTCAATCCCCATGGCACAATAACCAATAAATAATCATGAATATACCAAATCGTGCCTCCAAGGTGAAGTCGTGGTCCTCAAAAGACCTCAAAAATCCACAGAAAGTGCCATAAGTGATGAATGCGGGCCCCGATGAAGCTGAAACTGTTGGGTGAGGTGTGGAAGGTCCCGATCTATCATCACTGATCATCCCATGCCATAACTTTGCCTCAGTAGCCCAAATCGATTTCCTCAATAGCCATTTCTACCAATCCTGAAATGCCTCGGGAAGCGTGAAACTGCCCAAACAGCCTCCTGGAGTGATGGCGCTGTCAAGGTGAGGGCACCAATGTGTCCGGGAGGGGGGTAATATGGTAAAAACAAGTGGCTGGACCACCCCCTCCATCATCAGCGCCCTAGGTCAACCGGATAAAAGTCATCTCTGCTCCGACAGGGCCTCCAACAGACCAAAACTGCACTAGGACAGCCTACTGAGGCTAAATCATCACTGTAAGTGCCCGGAACTGAAAACAAACTGTCCCATTGGACTCAGAAGGTCCAAATTCATCCAAGATGTGTACTCATACACCATATGAATCTCTGCATGATCAAAATAAATATCCAATGTACCGGAACAAGGCCAATAATAATGATCTGTAAATGACCAAACACTGCTGTATCCCAAGAATCATCATCATAACCCTGTAGCTGCTGCATAGAATCATCCTGTATGTGTACATAGACCATATATCATCTATCCATATCATCATAAGGTCCAACATCTCATGTCCCATGGTCCTCCATGGTCAAACTAGGTCTAACCAAGACCAAATACAACTCAGACTATCATCCATAGCTGCTGCAAGGTGTCAAGGTTAATTCATGCTTTACAATTTATTCAAATAGCCAATATAACACAGAGTAATCATGACTGGCGATCTAAATCCAAATATATAGTGTCGTTAATTATTATTATTACTCAGACTAGACTTTCAGGACCATACTCACTTCATAGTTGTGATCAATTTGCTAGTGAAGGGTGAAGGCTGAAATAACTGGCTAGGCTAAGGGATGACTTGACTGACTTGACTTTGTGACACTTCGGCAAGGGAAAGGGAATACACACCATAGTATATACTTAATGAGCAATAACACAGGGAATGGCGGTGTCTCACAAATGGATGAGTTGTTTAAAGAGGGTTTATTCACCTTCACAGATGCGCACAATCCATAATACAAACAAGGCCAGCAATTGTTTAGATATAACATTTAAGTTCCATTGCTTTTTGGGCCTGAGGTTTCCATAGCCTTGATCTATGTGTGTTTACAAACACATTGCATAGATTTACATTTATTTTTAGGCTTTCTGCTGCAGGTGTGTTTTTAAGGCACTTGTTTACCTGAGCACTTCTAGGTGTGTCATGGACAACTTGTTTACCTAGGTATTTATTTTTCAAAAGATATAACATTTTATTTTTCATGGCCATTTTCAATTGGCATTTCTTTCACATACAAGATATAGCATTTCATTTTTCCAGATTTTGTATTGATGGCAGCACTAAAAGTTTCAGGTTTAGCCAACACAACTTTAGTGACTAGGGGGAATTCTCAAGGAACTCCAACTCACCATAGGTAAGTTTTGTCACCAACTCAGAGCCGAGACACAATAAACAGGGAGGCTCATCCAATACAGAGGCTACAGTGGGGAAAGGTCCTCCATGTCACTAGTCAAGTAGCAAATCAGGGTAATAATCTAAAAGGTATGCCACGGATGGATGAAGACAATGAAATGATGGAGCCAACACTAGCAAGCCAGAGTATGGTGTAATGATCACCTCTATTCTCCCTAAGGAGGGTATGTACCAATGAGTATGAATAGTGAACTTCTAAGTCTGAGTAGGGACAATATAATATAAATAATAGGTCAACCAGGTCCATGTATCTATATGATCGCCAGATCATGACACTAAGTGCTAAGACATGCTATAAGAATAAGTATAAAAGCAATCTAACCATAACACAATAATATACCTGCTGAGTCATATACCTGAATGCACATCAACCTGTACCATCATCTGTCCTCTGGAACTGCTGCTGTAACTTTGGGCACTACTGACTGCTCTGTACCAATGGTATAATGGCTATATCAGTCATCTCTCTGAGTGTCCTGAAACTCAGTCATGGCATGGGGAATACAACTGCTGTCCACAATCTGATAGTAATCCAATATAGATGCTCATCTCGGCATCCCAAATGTAAGGGAACTGGCTGGATAGTGTACTGGAATGAGAAAAATAATGTATGGTAGCCCGGCTACTATATATGTGATAACAGTCCTTTTAATGAAAACTCGAGCAATGGATATAAATATATGTTGACCTGCACTGATTACTTTACTCGGTGGGTAGAGGCTATTCCAACCAAGAAAGCCACAACCGAAGTTGTTGTGAAGTTCTTGGAAGAAAATATTGTGTCACGATACGGTTGCCCTGTAAAACTAACAACAGATAATGCCCCAGCTTTCAGTAAAATAGAAATGTCCACCTTTTGCATGAATCATGGAATCACCCTCTCTCATTCTTCGAACTATTACCCCCAGGGAAATGGTCTCGCCGAGTCTAGTAACAAAAATCTGATTAGGCTTTTGAAAAGAATGGTGGGTGAAAATAAGAGAAGTTGGGATGTAAAGTTAAAATATGCTTTGTGGGCAGATCGAACAACAGTGAAGAGAATTACTGTGTAATGTCCCCAGTTTGGCCCCATGGCATTAACACTATAAATGATGTAATATTGTTAGGAAATCATGGTGAGGAGCTCAAGGCCAAGGCCCCGCCATCGATTTCGTGATGCATATGGTTTGCGTGCTAGCAATGCACAGTGGAAATTCAAATAGCATGTAATATGCATTTTAATAAAAAAATACCCACAACTAGCTATGCAATGCAACAAAGAGATGGGGGCATGATTTCACAAGGAATTGGGAGGGAAAACATTCAAACCCTTGAGCCAATAGAGTCAAGCCAAGTGTCAATGAGGAAACCCATCAAACCCTCAACTACCCATGTTGACTTTTGTACCCAACCATTGATTTCTCCCAAGAGTTGGTTGGGGAAGTTATTGCCTTGGGAATGGGAAGGTATGGCTGTCCAAAATCGGGTATGGGCAAGCCACCCTTCATGGAAAAACGTGTTGGTCTTTTTGGGCAAGAATAGAGCCACGAAATGGCTGCCTAAGGGATTTATTCACCATGGCCTTGCTCTCTCACGCAGCTCAAGCTGCCTGGGCGTTTTCCTCCCTCGTTTTTCTATGTCTCCCTTCATCTTTTAGCTGGGAAGGGGCGTTTTTGTGTTGGTTACCCGTGGGGAAAGAGAGCAGAACGTTTTGGGTCTTCCTGGGGGTCGTTTAGGCCATTGGAAGGGATCCTAACCAGTGGAGAGAAATCGGTTTTGCTCCCTGGGGTTGAAAACGAAATTCCACAGTTCATTGGGTGAACCACGAGCTGGGGGAACCAATGTGGACCCTGTTTTGTGAACACCTCTGTTGTAAATGTGTAACCCTGTCAATAGTCGTTTTGTTGTGAGAAGGAAGAGTATGTTGGGTATGGGTGATGGGTAATCCATTATTCTGGCTTGGCTGAGATAAAAATGGTTATTGGGCAGTGGTTGAGCTGGAATGCCCCCTTTGTCCTTGTGAGAATCATGCCCAGCTCGGGGGTGGCCTTCGGACGGACTCAGTATAAGCTGTCGAAGAGCCTACGGTTGGGTGGAACGTTGCAGCGACATAGCTAGTTGCTTGGGACAATTGAAACGAAGATAAGTGTTTCTGCCTATATATTTATTTATGAAATGCTTTTATTAATGCCTGAAATCTTGAATGTATTCGAATGATTGTGTGGATGTTGTTTCCGCTGTGCATGATTGATTGTCTACATCTGCACATTCATATCTTATTTCTTGTAATGAAATGAGTGGGCTAAATTTTTGATTAAGAGCCCCATCGATTGGTAGTATGTTCCTTGCTTCGCAGTGGTCAGCAGGTGGGGACATTACATTGTGGTATCAGAGCCCTAGGTTCAACACTACGGCTGTTGGGCCCTTCACGGAGATGTAAATCAGTGTGTGTGAACATGCATTTTGTACTTGGAATTAAAACGCATTAAAAGAAACTGAAATGCATTTTGTGTGTACATGCATTTTGTATTTTGTATTTTGCATGTACAGGGATTAATTGTGAATCCATTGCATGGACTGTCGAATGATAAATGAATGAAAGATTTTGAATTTTCCTAAGTCGGGCTGAAAAATTCGTTTAAGACTGTTTCGGGGAGAATTCCCGAATGTCTTCCGAAACTGCGGAAGCATTCGGTGAATTGCCCCGAAACTGCGGAAGCATTCCGCGAAGTTTTCCGCAACGCGGAGGAATTCGGGAAGTCGCCCCGAAATTTGCGGAAGGAATTCCCTTCCGAAATTTTCGGAAGGAATTCTCTTCCGAAATTTGCGGAAGGAATTCCCTTCCGAAATTTTCGGAAGGAATTCTCTTCCGAAATTTGCGGAAGGAATTCCCTTCCGAAATTTTCGGAAGGAATTCTCTTCCGAAATTTGCAGAAGGATTCCGCGAGTTGTCCCGCAATGCGGAAAAAAAAACTCGGCAAACTGCTCCGAAAAAGAAGAAATTTTTTCAAGTGTTTTCGAAAAATTACATTTAAAGTTTGTTTCGGAAGGAGTTCGGGAAAGTCTTCCGAAACTGCGGAAGGATTCCGCGAACGGTTCCGAAATTGCGGAAGAGTTCGGGAAAGTCTTCCGAAACTGCGGAAGGATTCCGCGAACGGTTCCGAAATTGCGGAAGAGTTCGGGAAAGTCTTCCGAAACTGCGGAAGGATTCCGCGAACGGTTCCGAAATTGCGGAAGAGTTCGGGAAAGTCTTCCGAAACTGCGGAAGGATTCCGCGAACGGTTCCGAAATTGCGGAAGAGTTCGGGAAAGTCTTCCGAAACTGCGGAAGGATTCCGCGAACGGTTCCGAAATCGCGGGAGGATTCGGGAAAGTCTTCCGAAACGGCGGAAGCCTTCGCCGAATGGCTCCGCAACGGAAGCCTTCGCCGAATGGCTCCGCAGTTGCGGGAGCATTCGCCGAATGGCTCCGCAGTTGCGGGAGAATTCAGCGAATCGCTCCGCCATTGCGGAAGCATTCGCCGAACTGCTCCGCAACTGCGGAAGCGTTCGCCGAACTGCTCCGCGTTGCGGAAGCATTCGGAGAACCGGCCCGCGCGCCCGAAAAAAAAAAAAAAAACCAGTGAAGACCGGGGCTCAGAATGGGATGATTTCTGTGGGGCTCGGAGGCCATTGACGAAGGCCATGAAAGAACCAGTGAAGACCCCAAGTCCATTACACTCCGATTTGACAGAAATTGGATAATAGTGACTTTTGAAGGACAGAGTCCCGGGGCTTGACAGAAGGTCGGTTTGAGCCGAAATTGATCAGGCACGGCCATGAAGCAGGCACAATGTTAAGTTCCGAATCTTGGAGCCAAACTCCAAAGGATGTGGAGTCGGGGTGAGCAAGAAGGCCAAAAAGCACTGTTTCGGGCCACTTTTTCGGGATTTTGAAAAGCTTGTGGGCAGTGAAAGTGACCCTTGATGTGGGAATCAGAAATTTTACTGAACTAGACATTTCATATTCTCATTAAGAAGGACAGTTTCCGTTAGACGAAGATTTTCCAGAAATGCACCGTTTGGGAGATAGCCATTTTTGGCCCAAAATTTGGAATTTTGGGAAAATGTGAAAAGTGGGAAGTAGTGAAATCCAGAAATTCATAGAAGATGAATGGTGCATCGGAATTGAAATCCGTGAATTGCTGAGTGTTCCTTGTTATATGGACTAACTTCGCCCGATAGATAAGTTTTTGTGATTCCTCATAGATTTTCTTCCACAGGTGGCTGAAGTTGGCATTCGGGACCAAAATGCAACTGTGTAAAATGTGCAAAACTGAAGTGAAAGTTGTCATTTTTGAAGGGATGCAGTTTTCACACCCGATGTCGGAATGGAGCATGAAAACAGGCATTGGAAAGCTTGTCCAGCAGGGAACGATGATACATGACCAGATTTTGAATGAGGTCTACAAATATCATAATTATTTAGTGCAGAAGAGTGCCAACGGCTGTTTTTGACAAAGAAATTTTGTTGTCAATGTGGGCAATTTCTACAATTGCAGGATATGGAAGAGAAATTCCATGATACGAGGAGGGATCGAAAAGGGAAGAATTCCTTAAACCCTTGTTTGTTATCATACTTATAATTATGAAATTGTCATATGGCATAAAAATGATAAAAATATAAGGGATTACATAGATGTATATGCACTAGATGGCATCTTAACAAACATTGCATAGTACATGTGGGAATGCTTGTGCATAAATGGGATGTTGCATATTGGTAAAATAATGAAGTCTGCAAATGCAATGAACCACTGATGAAGAATATTGTGGCTGATAATCATTATTGATGTTGGTATGGGTTGTAGGACCAAAGATAACAAAGAGCATGGCCAAATGTGCTGAGGATGTTGTTGCATGAAGCCAGCAACCTTATGCAGAAAGGATGGTGCAACAAATCTATGATCATAATATTGGCAAAAGGACCGAGCAGCCTTGGTAAGAGGCCAACTGATCAGGTAACATCAGGCGATGTTAATGGTAGCCATGCAGGTAATGATTATTGGTGCCAAATTGCATGAATGTTGAAAGAGGATTTGGTAAGATCCCTTCAACTATGTTTGAGCTATGTTGAGTTAGTTTGCTTGTGATATTGAATACCAATTGGAACTGTTAACCTACCAAGCTTGGTGAGGTGTGGGTAAGTGAAGGAAATGATCCTTACACCCTATGATTGTTTAAAAATCTCAATGCATTCATATGAATTTATATCATGCCATGTGTATGTTGGTTATGTGCTTAATAACCAAAGCAAGTGAGGACTGGTGGTCCTGATTATGATAATGCAAGTTATATGAGATAGTCATGTTTCGATCATAATATGCTTGAGTGCATGGTACTCATGAAACAATGCAAGGTAGCATTGAGTAGATGTGCATTAAGAGATTTTATAAACCTTGTGATACATTGTATGAATGCATAGGTATGATGCATATGTTATTACAAATAAATAATGAATGAAATGATGAATTGATGATAATTCTAGGACCATTTCATGGGCTGTTATGAATGCAGAATAGTAAGTGCACGAAAATCCCAATCATGATCGATGGGCTGCTAGAATGCTTTGTGGAAAGACAGAGTTGTATGAATGATATGACTGTGAAATTGGATCTAGAGCTTATGAGAAGGAATCTCATGGTTGAGAGCTCTAAGTTCTGTTAGTAAGAACAGTTGTAAATCTCAGATTGGTAAATATTTCGGATTTGAAATTTTGCCAATAATTGCTAATGACTGTTTGGCTTATATGAAAATGTGTCAGGAGGACATGCTGTAAGTGGATGCTCATGTATGGCAGCAGGACACAAGACCATAACGGGCAGAGTGGTGTCCCTTGCAGGAGCCAAACAATATGAGGATAGCCTCATGGATAAGAAAACCAATTTCTGTAGTAGACAGAATTGTAAATTCATATTGAATTTGATTATTAATGCTATTGATTGGTTATGGAACAATCATATTTGAAGCTTATTGCTAAATGTTGCTGACTGTTTGGCTATGTGATAAAGTGTGCCAGGATGACACATTGCAGGAAGATCATGTGTGATGGCCTGCAGAAGCCAAACTAGATGGGAAGGATCCCATGCTTTGGAAATGGGTTTCGGGTGAAACGCCATTGTAAATGTTGATAATGTCTCAGACAAACTGCATGTTTGTAAAGCATGTGAGTGAGACAGTAAATTATGCCAAGAAGGCATGTGTGGGTTATGGCACGTGAAAAGATTGGGGTGGCAAACCGAAGGACTATTGACTCAGAGAAGGGAGCCCCATTCTTCACAAATGCAGAAAATATACATCTGTGAAGCGAATGAGTATTCCGTAACCCTAACTAAGAATATACGTGTCTGGTTATTAGATTTAATATGCAGAGCATGCTCCATCTTATTTATATCATTGCAGACTGCTTGAGTATGATTAGGGCCTACATGGCGCACATCGGAGAGGGGGTGCACACCTTTTCTGGTGCTGGGTCATGATAGGGTTTTCAATATTGACTACATCCTAAGGGAATGGACGCATTCCTGGTGTTTCAATACTTGATAGTGAATGATATGAAATATGATTACAATTTTTGGGCAACAATACTGATGAGCCTGCTTGTCCTTCTTGTGCTAACAGCTTACACAGATGCAACTTGGTGTTGCACGAAAGAGGCAAAGTGAAGAAAGGGTGCTCAAGAGGACTGTATGGGCAGTGGTAACCTTTCTACGCTCACACTAAAGGACACTAGAAGGGGTGGATAGGCCCAGGGAGCTGTGTTGCAGAAAAGGGGTATTATCCTTGTGTAGTGTGAGTGGGTATTGTTGGGCCATGCTAGTCTGCAGTCAAGTGAGTCACCTATGGAGTTCCTGGAGGGAACTGCTGGTTGCACAAGAGAGGGAGCCACGTAATCATATTATGTTGTTCATATTGCCTGAGAAACCTAGTCGATGTACTGGCTTGGCAATGGTTGTTGTATGCCTGATAAACCCAGTCGGCGTACTGGCTTGGCATTGGTTATTTGGGAGTTGTGGTGAAAGGTTGCTGGATGCCTGATAAACCCAGTCGGTGTACTGGCTTGGCATGATTGTTAAATTAATGCCTGACAAACCCAGTCGGTGTACTGGCTTGGCATTGGATAATTGCATGTTGTGAAGGTACTGGTTATTTGGGTGATATTTCCTGACAAACCCAGTCAGAGAACTGGCTTGGAAATGGTTATTAAATGCTTGATAAACCCAGTCGGCGTACTGGCTTAGCATACTGATTTTGAAATGCTTGATAAACCCAGTCGGCGTACTGGCTTAGCATACTGATTTTGAAATGCTTGATAAACCCAGTCGGCGTACTGGCTTAGCATACTGATTTTTGAAATATTGTGTCACGATACGGTTGCCCTGTAAAACTAACAACAGATAATGCCCCAGCTTTCAGTAAAATAGAAATGTCCACCTTTTGCATGAATCATGGAATCACCCTCTCTCATTCTTCGAACTATTACCCCCAGGGAAATGGTCTCGCCGAGTCTAGTAACAAAAATCTGATTAGGCTTTTGAAAAGAATGGTGGGTGAAAATAAGAGAAGTTGGGATGTAAAGTTAAAATATGCTTTGTGGGCAGATCGAACAACAGTGAAGAGAATTACTGTGTAATGTCCCCAGTTTGGCCCCATGGCATTAACACTATAAATGATGTAATATTGTTAGGAAATCATGGTGAGGAGCTCAAGGCCAAGGCCCCGCCATCGATTTCGTGATGCATATGGTTTGCGTGCTAGCAATGCACAGTGGAAATTCAAATAGCATGTAATATGCATTTTAATAAAAAAATACCCACAACTAGCTATGCAATGCAACAAAGAGATGGGGGCATGATTTCACAAGGAATTGGGAGGGAAAACATTCAAACCCTTGAGCCAATAGAGTCAAGCCAAGTGTCAATGAGGAAACCCATCAAACCCTCAACTACCCATGTTGACTTTTGTACCCAACCATTGATTTCTCCCAAGAGTTGGTTGGGGAAGTTATTGCCTTGGGAATGGGAAGGTATGGCTGTCCAAAATCGGGTATGGGCAAGCCACCCTTCATGGAAAAACGTGTTGGTCTTTTTGGGCAAGAATAGAGCCACGAAATGGCTGCCTAAGGGATTTATTCACCATGGCCTTGCTCTCTCACGCAGCTCAAGCTGCCTGGGCGTTTTCCTCCCTCGTTTTTCTATGTCTCCCTTCATCTTTTAGCTGGGAAGGGGCGTTTTTGTGTTGGTTACCCGTGGGGAAAGAGAGCAGAACGTTTTGGGTCTTCCTGGGGGTCGTTTAGGCCATTGGAAGGGATCCTAACCAGTGGAGAGAAATCGGTTTTGCTCCCTGGGGTTGAAAACGAAATTCCACAGTTCATTGGGTGAACCACGAGCTGGGGGAACCAATGTGGACCCTGTTTTGTGAACACCTCTGTTGTAAATGTGTAACCCTGTCAATAGTCGTTTTGTTGTGAGAAGGAAGAGTATGTTGGGTATGGGTGATGGGTAATCCATTATTCTGGCTTGGCTGAGATAAAAATGGTTATTGGGCAGTGGTTGAGCTGGAATGCCCCCTTTGTCCTTGTGAGAATCATGCCCAGCTCGGGGGTGGCCTTCGGACGGACTCAGTATAAGCTGTCGAAGAGCCTACGGTTGGGTGGAACGTTGCAGCGACATAGCTAGTTGCTTGGGACAATTGAAACGAAGATAAGTGTTTCTGCCTATATATTTATTTATGAAATGCTTTTATTAATGCCTGAAATCTTGAATGTATTCGAATGATTGTGTGGATGTTGTTTCCGCTGTGCATGATTGATTGTCTACATCTGCACATTCATATCTTATTTCTTGTAATGAAATGAGTGGGCTAAATTTTTGATTAAGAGCCCCATCGATTGGTAGTATGTTCCTTGCTTCGCAGTGGTCAGCAGGTGGGGACATTACATACTGGAAAATCTCCTTTCGAGTTAGTATATGGACAAGACTGTAGACTGCCAATAAATCTGCAAATACCCGTTTATGAACTATTGCAGCAGTGCTCCTCAGATACAGAAGCAATGCAAGGTAGAATTGATAAATTGGTTGAACTGGATGAAAAAAGAAGGATGCACTCGATAAGATGCTCATAGAACAAGAAAGGATAAAAGGCACATTTGATCAAAATACTAGAGGTACTACCTTTGGTAAAGGAGATATAGTTTTATTGTGGGATAAGCATAAGGAGAAACCAGGAAATCACACGAAGTTGGAGAGTTTATGGAAAGGTCCATATAAGATAAGTAGTCTGGCTGGAAAGGGATCTTTTGTCCTTGAAACTTTGGATGGAGATAAAGTTGAGTTACCTGTAAATGGGAGGATGTTGAAACATTACTTTCCTCCTATCAACCTTGAATGACCAAGTCTTGCATTGCCTGGTAAATTAGGGTAGGTAGGAAACTGAATAAGCCTACCTAGGCAGTAGTTAGTCTTTTCAGCCATTGAGTCTGGCACATAGTTTATCTTTAAGCTCCTTTGTAAGCTCTTAGTTTAGTTGAGTACCTGTCACTTTTCTTTTTCCTGCACAATAAATTTCAAATTTTGCAAATTATGTTAGTAGTTTAATTTACTTTCTGCACTTATATATTTCATGCATTTATATTTCTGACATAGAATAGTTTTTATTTCAGTTGGTTTTATATTTTTCCCACACATGCGGCATGAGGTATTTTTGATGTCTGTGAATGCAGGAATAGGTTGCAAGAATAAAACTAGAAATAAAATGGTAGAGTGCTGGATCGTGGATTCGAGTAGCAGAGTTCAAGGACCAGAGAGTCTGAGGTTCTCAAGCGCTCATTTCAGCAGAGCACCTGTCGCAGCCGGAGCCAGATGTTATCACATATATAGTAGCCGGGCTACCATACATTATTTTTCTCATTCCAGTACACTATTCAGCCAGTTCCCTTACATTTGAGATGATGAGATGAGCATCTAGATTGGATCACTATCAGATTGTGGACAGCAGTTGTATTCCCCATGCCATGACTGAGTCTCGGGACACTCAGAGAGATGACCGATATAGCCATTATACCATTGGTACAGAGCAGTCAGTAGTGCCCAGAGTTGCAGCAGCAGTTTCAGAGGACAGATGATGGTACAAGTGGATGAGCTTTCAGGTATATGACTCAGCAGGTATATCATGGTGTTATGGTTAGATTGCTTTTATACTTATTCTTATAGCATGTATTAGCACTCAGTGTCATGATCTGGCGATCATATAGATATTTGGACCTGGTTGATCTATTATACATATTATATTGTCCCTACTCAGACTTAGAAGTTCACTATTCATACTCATTGGTTTTACCCTTCTTCGGGAGAATAGAGGTGATCATTCAACCATACTGTTATCACATATATAGTAGCCGGGCTACCATACATTATTTTTCTCATTCCAGTACACGATTCAGCCAGTTCCCTTACATTTGAGATGCTGAGATGAGCATCTATATTGGATCACTACCAGATTGTGGACAGCAGTTGTATTCCCCATGCCATGACTGAGTTTCAGGACACTCGGAGAGATGACCGATGTAGCCATTATACCATTGGTACAGAGCAGACAGTAGTGCCCAGAGTTACAGCAGCAGTCTCAGAGGACAGATGATGGTACAGGTTGATGAGCTTTCAGGTATATGACTCAGCAGGTATATCGTGGTATTATGGTTAGATTGCTTTTATACTTATTCTTATAGCATGTCTTAGCACTTAGTGTCATGATCTGGCGATCATATAGATATTTGGACCTGGTTGACCTATTATATATATATTATTGTCCCTACTCAGACTTAGAAGTTCACTATTCATACTCATTGGTACATACCCTCCTTAGGGAGAATAGAGGTGATCATTACACCATACTCTGGCTTGCTAGTGTTGGCTCCATCATTTCATTGTCTTCATCCATCCATGGCCTACCTTTTAGATTATCACCCTGACTTACTACTTGACTAGTGGCATGGAGGACTTTTCCCCACTGTAGCCTCTGTATTGAAGAGCTTCCCTGTTTATTGTGTCTCGGCTCTGAGTTGGTGACAAAACTTACCTATGGTGAGTTGGAGTTCCTTGTGAATTCCCCCTAGTCACTAAAGTTATGTTGGCTAAACCTGAAACTTTTAGTGCTGCCATGAATACAAAATCTGGAAAAATGAAATGCTATATCTTGTATGAAAAGCCCATTCATGCAATGTGTTTCTAAACACACATGAATGAGAGGCATGCCAAATGAAAATGGCAATGAAAATAAAATGTTGTATCTTTTGGAAAATAAATACCTAGGTAAACAAGCTGTCCATGACACACCTAGAAGTGCTCAGGTAAACAAGTGCCTTAAAAACACACCTGCAGTAGAAAGCCTAAAAGAAAAAATGTAAATCTATGCAATGTGTTTGTAAACACACATAGATCAAGGCTATGGAAACTTCAGGCCCAAAAAGCAATGGAACTTAAATGCTATATCTAAACAATTGCTGGCCTTATTTGTATTATGGATTGTGCGCATCTGTGAAGGTGAATAAACCCTCTTTAAACAACTCATCCATTTGTGAGACACCGCCATCCCCTGTGTTATTGCTCATTCAGTATATACTATGGTGTATTCCCTTTCCCTTGCCAAAGTGTCACAAAGTCAAGACAGTTAAGTCATCCCTTGGCCTAGCCAGTTAATTTAAGCCTTCACCCTTCACTAGCAAATTGATCACAACTATGAAGTGAGTATGATCCTGAAAGTCTAGTCTGAGTAATAATAATAATTAACGACACTATATATTTGGATTTAGATCGCCAGTCATGATTACTCTGTGTTATATTTGCTATTTGAATAAATTGTAAAGCATGTATTAACCTTGATACTTTTCAGCAGCCTTGGATGATGGACTGAGTTATATTTGGTCTTGGTTGGACCTAGTTTGACCATGGAGGACCATGGGACATGAGATGTTAGACCTTATGATGATATGGATAGATGATATATGGTCTATGTGCACATACAGGATGATTCTATGCAGCAGCTACAGGGTTATGATGATGATTCTGGGGTTACAGCAGTGTTTGTATATGTACAGCACATTATTATTGGCCCTGTTCCGGTATATTGGATATTTATTTTGATCATGCAGAGACTCATATGGTGTATGAGTACACATCTTGGATAGATTTGGACCTTCTGAGTCCAATGGGACAGTTTGTTTTCAGTTCCGGGCACTTACAGTGATGATTGAGCCTCAGTAGGCTATCCCAGTGCAGTTTTGGTCTGTTGGAGGCCCTGTCGGAGCAGAGATGACTTTTATCCGGTTGACCTAGGGCGCTGATGATGGAGGGGGTGGTCCAGCCACTTGTTTTTACCATATTACCCCCCTTCCGGACACATTGGTGCCCTCACCTTGACAGCGCCAGCACTCCAGGAGGCTGTTTGGGGCAGTTTCACGTTTCCCGAGGCATTTCAGGATTGGTAGAAATGGCTATTGAGGAAATCGATTTGGGCTACTGAGGCAAAGTTATGGCATGGGATGATCAGTGATGATAGATCGGGACCTTCCACACCTTCTCCAGCAGTTTCAGCTTCATCAGGGCCCGCATCCATCACTTATGGCACTTTCTGTGGATCTTTGAGGTCTTTTGAGGACCACGACTTCACTATGGAGGCACGATTTGGTACTTTCATGATTATTTATTGGTTATTGTGCCATGGGGATTGACCAAGGAGGGATAAAATTACCCCTTGGACCCACCATGAGCCTCTTATGATATTTTGTCATCATGATTTGGTGGGATTCCCCTCTTATAGGGCGACTTTGTCCACTTATGTTATATTTTATTAGTGATCCATGTATTTCATTGTTGAGCTCATCTCAACCATTGATTAGACATTTGTATCTTTTAATCTTAGCCACTCATTCAAAAAGTGGTTAGGGTTTTGGTGCCTCTCCTTCCTATTTAAAGGAGAGAGCCTCTCATTGTAAAGGTCTTTGGCTCTTGGATTATTGGTATAGAAAAATATTCTTGTGGAAATTCTTGTGGTCTCCTTTGCATCTGGTGTTCTTAGATGGTGATTGGAAAGTCTATTGCAACCTAGCATTTGGAAATTGTGGTAAGATCTATCTTGTTTGGAAATCATTGTTTGTCTACAGGAGGGCGACTTCAACAAGGGCGATTTTGCAAGGCTTCTTCAAATCGACTTTCTTGGCATTCGCTTGTATCAGGGGGTTATCATTAGTATCATTGTGATCTATGCTATCTTTCTGTTACTTCTTTTGTGGCATTAGTCTTATCTCTTGATGCATCAAATCTGATATTGTTGACGTTTGTTGTGCAGGAGAGAGGGCGCATTGGCTTCTTGGACTAAATCGATTTGCATAGAGACTACTTCAAAGCTTCCAAATTGATCGGGATTGCATAGATCATCATCATCAAGGCATCTACAAGGTTATCCAGGTAAGATCCACAGGTTTGTTTCTCTTTCCTTTATCCAATCCATTGACATAATTCATAAATTGTTAAAACCCTAAATACTTCAAAACCCCCATTTTACATTTTGTCAGATCTACCAAGATCTAGTGGGTTGTTGGGCATGATATTGAAAACCCACCTCTATAGAATCCACGGCATCCCGGATCTATAGTTTGGTGTGGATTGGCTTCCATTTGACCCCTCTCCCAAGCCAACCTAGCTTCTCCCAAGGAAGGCGCACTTCACCATTTGAGCAGGTTGACCTAGATCTAAGCGATGGGTGTTTGAGATTTCACTTGATTTGACATCTACACATCAAATAACATACACCCAGGTTGTCCCTTTTCTGAAAATCACCTTGTGGGCCCCATTCCACATTTTAAGGGATTTAATCCCCATTTTGGACCACTTGGAACACTTAAACTCAGATCTACAAAGATCTAACCGGTGGATTGCCACGAAATTATAGATCCATACCCCTACTTGACTGATCTACCTGGATCTAAAGTTTGGATGCCATCCGACATGATTTGACCCACCTAAACCCCGATTGAAGCCTCCTTAGGGAAAGTCGCACCACCTTGGAGAAGTGAGTTCACTCACTTCAAGGAACTGGGTACTTGAGATTCTTGCAGATCCGGAATCAGAATAATTCAAAACCTAGGTCTAGACTGTCACTTTGTCAAATCTTGCTTTGGGGATTGCATTCCTTGTTTTTAGGGATTGTGGTCCACTTGGGTCAAACCTAGATCTAGACACATTCATCCATCAAGAACTGTATTGTCCACTTGTCCCAAGTACTAGGAGTCCTAAACCTCAAGTCAACCCTACTTTGACTCCACTTCCCAATTCCCAAGGCACTGGCCTCTCTCCAAGTTAACTCAACTTTCCTAGAATGTTGGATTGACTTGTGGTTTGACTTTTGCATGGTGAACTATACCCTTGAAGCTATCATGAAATATGGTCAAACTTGTCACTTGTACTAGTTCGCCCCAATTAAATCCATAAACTACCCTGCATTGGACACGGTTCCCAAGGCAGTGGATCCTTTGATATTGAACTAGTACACTAGCCCTAGATCTCACTACAAACATTATAAGTCACTCTTACATTTAATTATGAACCAAAGCTACACCTATTAAACCCCTCATTTGGCTTGTGACTTCGTCCTTAGGTCTAGGATAAACCATACACCTAACTTCATTTAGAAATACCTTGATTTGGTGTCTTGGTTTTGATCTCTCCTGTCGGGAGTAGATCGGGTCTCCCCCTTTGTTGTCTGGGCTAGATAACATAAAGCGAAGGTTGCCTCGACTGGCGTGACAACCATATACATATTGGAGGTCGAGGTGATCGTGGTTGCACCTTTCCAGTTGCCCTTCCCTATTGCCATCCATGACTGGATCCATCCATAGGGGTAACTACAGTTTAGGTGATAACATTTTGGCGCCGTTGCCGGGGAAGCAATAGGCTTACCTTGGTCCGACACATTATTTTTGTTAAAGCTCTCCTCCCCTTTCTCTTTGCCTAACATTTTGGCGCCGTTGCCGGGGACGCAATAGGCTTACCTTGGGAAAGCTAGTATTCCTTACCGCATATACAACGACACATATCTTGGTAGAAGAATTAAATCTACCTGGCGACTCCCAATCGTGACTCCGCTGAGGAACGAGCTCATTTACATCCTTACAACACGAGAAGTAAAGTAAACTTAGATCAAGTTGAAGGAACCCCAATTACATATCGTAAAAGAGATCCTAAAGCACAACCATCTAACTTCCTTTGGAAGTTGGTTAACGATTCTCCAAACAGAGCTTCAGGATCCCCTTTGACTGTTTCGGTTCCTTCCTCATCTCCTAGTTCAAACTTAAACACAAACTTACCAAATCCAATGGCCGGAACAAACCCGGGAAACCAGAATGTTCCTCCACCACAAGCTCCTAGGATTTTTGGAAGAAAGGCAAAACCATCTCCTTTAGACTTTTCCCAAATCCAGGGTGCACCCCATGATATGCCTGAAAAGTATTTTGAAAAGGTTCCCAGATTTGATGGAGTATCCGCTATATCAATTGAAGACCACATTGATAAAGTATGGGAACACATGGAAGCATATGGAGCATCTGAGGAAGATGTTTTCATGAGGGGTCTCCTGGCATCCTTGGAAGGAGATGTTAGGAAGTGGTTTGACAGGTTGCCTGCCTCATCCATTGATGGGTATGATAACTTTGTCAACAAGCTAAACAGTGAGTGGTCCCGAAAGTTAGATGGGAAATTTCTCTTACACCAACTTTTTGACATCAAGAAAAGAGAAAATGAAACAGTCCATGAGTTTAACATAAGATTTGACAAGACTGTAGCTGTTATCCCTGAAGAAATTAGACCAAAAGATCAAGCAGTTGTCATTCACTACTTGAATGCTTTTGAGGGATGGGTTGGTTATCAGCTAAAGGATAAAAACCCAAATGACTTAAAGACCGCTCAATCAAATGCTAAGATGGCTGAGCAAAATGCAGCATCCATGGGGAAACAAAACTTTTTTGATCAATTTACCCCATCCACTTCCAGATCTGACCCTAGACTCCGAAAACCAAAGGAACCTGTGAGTGTGCCAAAGGAATCTAAGGACACTTTAGAAGTCATGCAAGAAATGATGAAACAATTAACTGTCCTGACTAAGAATGTGGCAAGTTTGAATGACCCTGAGAGACATAGAAATCCTTATGGCCCTAAACCTTACTGGAATAATAATAGAAGGCCTGATGGGGATAGGGATAGGCGACGACCTGAGTATCCAGAGAACTCTGAAAAGAAGGAAGTCAATTGGTGTGATGAAGAAGAAGAGATACCCTCTGACACCATTGACCATGATGACCAACCAGAAAACATCAACTTCATAAATGACTTATCTTATGACGAAGACTTTGGAAGAATCCTTTTAGAAGAGGAGCCATGTGAGCAAGAAGATGATATAGTGGAAGAACTTAGCCCTTCATGTCATGCCTTAGAACTTCCAAAACCTAAAGAGCAACCAAAGTATCAAATCTATAAACGAGGAAGTACTTCCCATCCTTCTTTTCTTGATAAACATAAAAAGGAAGAAGAAGATCTCGTCATAGATGATTATGATCTTAAGATTGATATGAAGAAAGAATTAAGCAAGATAATGTGTAACATCCCTGTCACTGAGTTAATGAAGGTGCCCTCTGTTAGATGCCAAGTAGAGGATTTTTTCAATGGAATTGGCCAAGAGAAAACTCCTGAACCAATCCTAGAGTCATGTCATATCCAAAAGCTTAGTGGAACACAACCTAGTGAAACAGAGAAGGATCCACCAATAAACATCCATTCAGCCATTTATGAAAGAAAGAGCGGTGGTCACTCCCCCTTTTACCTTACCTTACACATTCAAAACATGCTCCTTCATAACTGTATGTTGGATTCTGGAGCAGCAATGAATGTTATGCCTTTACAAGTTATGAAGGAAATGGGACTTGAAGTGACTAGGCCTTATGGAAATGTCTGTGGTATAGATTCCCGACGAGTGCCATCTTATGGTTTGATCAAAAACCTTAGAGCTGATCTTTTCGCATGTTCAGACATTTCTACCATGATGGATGTAGTAGTCATTGATTTGCCCCCAGCATATGGAATGCTTTTATCTAGAAAATGGGCAGCTGGTCTAGGTGGATACCTTATGATGGACTTATCATTTATTTGTGTTCCTAACCCTGATGGAGCTTTGATTCGGGTTAATAGAGAACCTTGTTATAATGAGCATGTTGAATCTTTTGATGAAGGGTTGAAAAACACATATGGGGATGAATTATTAAATAATGCCAAAACTAACCTTGTTGAAGATGAGGATGAATTATATGAAGTTGATCAAAGTATGTGTATGGTCATGGAAGATTCTGATTCTTTTTGGGAAGACAAGCAAATGATTGAAATAACAAGAACAGTTGGAAATGAATTTGTTGAAGAAATAGATGAATTGAGAAGTTATGAAAATCAACCCCAAGATCATGAACAAAACAATGAAAACATTCAAGAACCTTCTATAGAAGATCACACACTTGAAGGGGTTGAGGATGGCATAAGGAACATAGAAGAGGATGAGAGTTTGCTTAATGATCAAGACATGGAACAAACTCCCCCAATAGAAAACCTTCATGATCAAATAAATAATGAGGAGAATCTTGAAAACCCAATACATGAAGATGAGTTTGATGATATTAGGAGGGGAGAAAGAATTCCTTTCACTGTTATGGAATGGTTTGCCTTGACTGATCACAATAGAGAGAGAGAAAGCCAAGGGCTTGCACCTATTTACCCATGGGAAAACAATCTTGCAACATCTATTAGGGTTGAAACAAATGAAGAGCCTGAAGCCACTTATTATTCTGACACAGAAGATTCCTTATCTCATTTATCTCTAGAAGACGGTAACCTAATTCAAGTCCATGATAACTCTCTAAGTTGGGAAGAGGATGCCCTAATTAATGATGCACCCGAAGGAGACTATAATCTAAATAACCTTGCTATTTTTCAAACTCCTTCAGAGCCTCAAAGCTATGCTTTATCTGCATACCCGCATATCCCTAGTTTCCTCTTACCATCCGAGTCACCTAGTCATCACACTTATGATCCTTCTCACATTCCTACTTCCTCTACTTTTCATCCTGAGTCAGTTTCTCCCAGTTTGGAAAACATGGTTGTTCCAGTTCCTTCAGGGGAAGGTTCTAGTCATAACACTGTCGTATCTTATGAGCCATCTTCCTTGGAAGAACATAGAGATTTATGGACTATAGGTGAGGTTGTTAAAGAAGTTATGTCTCCCCATGAGGAAGAGTCAAATGGTATAGTCCAAGAAACAAGAAGGGAAGTTAGGGAAGTCCTCGTTGGCAGAATTGCTATTTCTTTAGATGGTGGTTCACCCAGAGTCGATGCAGTTCCTTCTAGGAGGAACTCAAGGATTGTCACACCTCAGTCACAAAACCCTGTCGAAATCCACCCCATGCCTATTCGTAACATTGGAGTTATCCCTGAGTCAGTCAATCGAAATAGGTTTCCTACAGGAAGTCAAGTCATCATCCCCAACCATTTACTGCATATAAGATCGGGGCAAGCTGATGACTTATGGGTTGGACCTTTTACAGTAGAGCGATGCATTGATGGCATGTGCTTTCTGACTACTGGTAGTGGACGACGTATTTTATATCCTGTCAATCAAAGGGACTTAAGGGATCACATCCCTGATCCCACCTAGTTGGGATCTCTCTGCTTGCATTACCTGGTAGTTTAGGGTAGGTAGGAAAGCAAATAAGCCTACTTAGGCAGTAGTTAGTCTTTTCAGCCATTGAGTCTGGCACCTTCTTAGTCTCTAAGATCCTTTGTAAGCTCCTAGTTTAACTGAGTACCTGGCCCCTTTTTCTTTTCCTGCACAATAAATTTCAAATTTTGCAAATTATGTTAGTAGTCTTGTTTACTTTCAAGCATTTTTCTATTTCATGCATTTATATTTCTGACATAGAGTAGATTTTATTTCAGTTGATTTTATATTTTTCCCACACATGCGGCATGAGGTATGTTCGATGTTTGTGAATGCAGAAAATAGGTTGCAAGAATAAAAGTTGGAAATAAAATGGTAGAGTGCTGGATCGTGGATTCGAGTAGCAGAGTTCGAGGACCAGAGATTCTGAGGTTCTCAAGCGCTCATTTCAGCAGAGCACTTGTCCCAGCCGGAGCCAGATGTTATCACATATATAGTAGCCGGGCTACCATACATTATTTTTCTCATTCCAGTACACGATTCAGCCAGTTCCCTTACATTTGAGATGCTGAGATGAGCATCTATATTGGATCACTACCAGATTGTGGACAGCAGTTGTATTCCCCATGCCATGACTGAGTTTCAGGACACTCGGAGAGATGACCGATGTAGCCATTATACCATTGGTACAGAGCAGACAGTAGTGCCCAGAGTTACAGCAGCAGTCTCAGAGGACAGATGATGGTACAGGTTGATGAGCTTTCAGGTATATGACTCAGCAGGTATATCGTGGTATTATGGTTAGATTGCTTTTATACTTATTCTTATAGCATGTCTTAGCACTTAGTGTCATGATCTGGCGATCATATAGATATTTGGACCTGGTTGACCTATTATATATATATTATTGTCCCTACTCAGACTTAGAAGTTCACTATTCATACTCATTGGTACATACCCTCCTTAGGGAGAATAGAGGTGATCATTACACCATACTCTGGCTTGCTAGTGTTGGCTCCATCATTTCATTGTCTTCATCCATCCATGGCCTACCTTTTAGATTATCACCCTGACTTACTACTTGACTAGTGGCATGGAGGACTTTTCCCCACTGTAGCCTCTGTATTGAAGAGCTTCCCTGTTTATTGTGTCTCGGCTCTGAGTTGGTGACAAAACTTACCTATGGTGAGTTGGAGTTCCTTGTGAATTCCCCCTAGTCACTAAAGTTATGTTGGCTAAACCTGAAACTTTTAGTGCTGCCATGAATACAAAATCTGGAAAAATGAAATGCTATATCTTGTATGAAAAGCCCATTCATGCAATGTGTTTCTAAACACACATGAATGAGAGGCATGCCAAATGAAAATGGCAATGAAAATAAAATGTTGTATCTTTTGGAAAATAAATACCTAGGTAAACAAGCTGTCCATGACACACCTAGAAGTGCTCAGGTAAACAAGTGCCTTAAAAACACACCTGCAGTAGAAAGCCTAAAAGAAAAAATGTAAATCTATGCAATGTGTTTGTAAACACACATAGATCAAGGCTATGGAAACTTCAGGCCCAAAAAGCAATGGAACTTAAATGCTATATCTAAACAATTGCTGGCCTTATTTGTATTATGGATTGTGCGCATCTGTGAAGGTGAATAAACCCTCTTTAAACAACTCATCCATTTGTGAGACACCGCCATCCCCTGTGTTATTGCTCATTCAGTATATACTATGGTGTATTCCCTTTCCCTTGCCAAAGTGTCACAAAGTCAAGACAGTTAAGTCATCCCTTGGCCTAGCCAGTTAATTTAAGCCTTCACCCTTCACTAGCAAATTGATCACAACTATGAAGTGAGTATGATCCTGAAAGTCTAGTCTGAGTAATAATAATAATTAACGACACTATATATTTGGATTTAGATCGCCAGTCATGATTACTCTGTGTTATATTTGCTATTTGAATAAATTGTAAAGCATGTATTAACCTTGATACTTTTCAGCAGCCTTGGATGATGGACTGAGTTATATTTGGTCTTGGTTGGACCTAGTTTGACCATGGAGGACCATGGGACATGAGATGTTAGACCTTATGATGATATGGATAGATGATATATGGTCTATGTGCACATACAGGATGATTCTATGCAGCAGCTACAGGGTTATGATGATGATTCTGGGGTTACAGCAGTGTTTGTATATGTACAGCACATTATTATTGGCCCTGTTCCGGTATATTGGATATTTATTTTGATCATGCAGAGACTCATATGGTGTATGAGTACACATCTTGGATAGATTTGGACCTTCTGAGTCCAATGGGACAGTTTGTTTTCAGTTCCGGGCACTTACAGTGATGATTGAGCCTCAGTAGGCTATCCCAGTGCAGTTTTGGTCTGTTGGAGGCCCTGTCGGAGCAGAGATGACTTTTATCCGGTTGACCTAGGGCGCTGATGATGGAGGGGGTGGTCCAGCCACTTGTTTTTACCATATTACCCCCCCTTCCGGACACATTGGTGCCCTCACCTTGACAGCGCCAGCACTCCAGGAGGCTGTTTGGGGCAGTTTCACGTTTCCCGAGGCATTTCAGGATTGGTAGAAATGGCTATTGAGGAAATCGATTTGGGCTACTGAGGCAAAGTTATGGCATGGGATGATCAGTGATGATAGATCGGGACCTTCCACACCTTCTCCAGCAGTTTCAGCTTCATCGGGGCCCGCATCCATCACTTATGGCACTTTCTGTGGATCTTTGAGGTCTTTTGAGGACCACGACTTCACTATGGAGGCACGATTTGGTACTTTCATGATTATTTATTGGTTATTGTGCCATGGGGATTGACCAAGGAGGGATAAAATTACCCCTTGGACCCACCATGAGCCTCTTATGATATTTTGTCATCATGATTTGGTGGGATTCCCCTCTTATAGGGCGACTTTGTCCACTTATGTTATATTTTATTAGTGATCCATGTATTTCATTGTTGAGCTCATCTCAACCATTGATTAGACATTTGTATCTTTTAATCTTAGCCACTCATTCAAAAAGTGGTTAGGGTTTTGGTGCCTCTCCTTCCTATTTAAAGGAGAGAGCCTCTCATTGTAAAGGTCTTTGGCTCTTGGATTATTGGTATAGAAAAATATTCTTGTGGAAATTCTTGTGGTCTCCTTTGCATCTGGTGTTCTTAGATGGTGATTGGAAAGTCTATTGCAACCTAGCATTTGGAAATTGTGGTAAGATCTATCTTGTTTGGAAATCATTGTTTGTCTACAGGAGGGCGACTTCAACAAGGGCGATTTTGCAAGGCTTCTTCAAATCGACTTTCTTGGCATTCGCTTGTATCAGGGGGTTATCATTAGTATCATTGTGATCTATGCTATCTTTCTGTTACTTCTTTTGTGGCATTAGTCTTATCTCTTGATGCATCAAATCTGATATTGTTGACGTTTGTTGTGCAGGAGAGAGGGCGCATTGGCTTCTTGGACTAAATCGATTTGCATAGAGACTACTTCAAAGCTTCCAAATTGATCGGGATTGCATAGATCATCATCATCAAGGCATCTACAAGGTTATCCAGGTAAGATCCACAGGTTTGTTTCTCTTTCCTTTATCCAATCCATTGACATAATTCATAAATTGTTAAAACCCTAAATACTTCAAAACCCCCATTTTACATTTTGTCAGATCTACCAAGATCTAGTGGGTTGTTGGGCATGATATTGAAAACCCACCTCTATAGAATCCACGGCATCCCGGATCTATAGTTTGGTGTGGATTGGCTTCCATTTGACCCCTCTCCCAAGCCAACCTAGCTTCTCCCAAGGAAGGCGCACTTCACCATTTGAGCAGGTTGACCTAGATCTAAGCGATGGGTGTTTGAGATTTCACTTGATTTGACATCTACACATCAAATAACATACACCCAGGTTGTCCCTTTTCTGAAAATCACCTTGTGGGCCCCATTCCACATTTTAAGGGATTTAATCCCCATTTTGGACCACTTGGAACACTTAAACTCAGATCTACAAAGATCTAACCGGTGGATTGCCACGAAATTATAGATCCATACCCCTACTTGACTGATCTACCTGGATCTAAAGTTTGGATGCCATCCGACATGATTTGACCCACCTAAACCCCGATTGAAGCCTCCTTAGGGAAAGTCGCACCACCTTGGAGAAGTGAGTTCACTCACTTCAAGGAACTGGGTACTTGAGATTCTTGCAGATCCGGAATCAGAATAATTCAAAACCTAGGTCTAGACTGTCACTTTGTCAAATCTTGCTTTGGGGATTGCATTCCTTGTTTTTAGGGATTGTGGTCCACTTGGGTCAAACCTAGATCTAGACACATTCATCCATCAAGAACTGTATTGTCCACTTGTCCCAAGTACTAGGAGTCCTAAACCTCAAGTCAACCCTACTTTGACTCCACTTCCCAATTCCCAAGGCACTGGCCTCTCTCCAAGTTAACTCAACTTTCCTAGAATGTTGGATTGACTTGTGGTTTGACTTTTGCATGGTGAACTATACCCTTGAAGCTATCATGAAATATGGTCAAACTTGTCACTTGTACTAGTTAGCCCCAATTAAATCCATAAACTACCCTGCATTGGACACGGTTCCCAAGGCAGTGGATCCTTTGATATTGAACTAGTACACTAGCCCTAGATCTCACTACAAACATTATAAGTCACTCTTACATTTAATTATGAACCAAAGCTACACCTATTAAACCCCTCATTTGGCTTGTGACTTCGTCCTTAGGTCTAGGATAAACCATACACCTAACTTCATTTAGAAATACCTTGATTTGGTGTCTTGGTTTTGATCTCTCCTGTCGGGAGTAGATCGGGTCTCCCCCTTTGTTGTCTGGGCTAGATAACATAAAGCGAAGGTTGCCTCGACTGGCGTGACAACCATATACATATTGGAGGTCGAGGTGATCGTGGTTGCACCTTTCCAGTTGCCCTTCCCTATTGCCATCCATGACTGGATCCATCCATAGGGGTAACTACAGTTTAGGTGATAACACATACCTTGGCTTGCTAGTGTTGGCTCCATTGTTCATTGTCTTCATCCATCCATGGCCTACCTTTTAGATTATCACCCTGACTTACTACTTGACTAGTGGCATGGAGGACTTTTCCCCACTGTAGCCTCTGTATTGGATGAGCTTCCCTGTTTATTGTGTCTCGGCTCTGAGTTGGTGACAAAACTTACCTATGGTGAGTTGGAGTTCCTTGTGAATTCCCCCTAGTCACTAAAGTTGTGTTGGCTAAACCTGAAACTTTTGGTGCTACCATGAATACAAAATCTGGAAAAATGAAATGCTATATCTTGTATGAAAAGCCCATTCATGCAATGTGTTTCTAAACACACATGAATGAGAGGCATGCCAAATGAACATGGCAATGAAAATAAAATGTTATATCTTTTGGAAAATAAATACCTAGGTAAACAAGCTGTCCATGACACACCTAAAAGTGCTCAGGTAAACAAGTGCCTTAAAAACACACCTGCAGCAAAAAGCCTAAAGAAAAATGTAAATCTATGCAATGTGTTTATAAACACACATAGATCAAGGCTATGGAAACTTCAGGCCCAAAAGCAATAGAACTTAAATGCTATATCTAAACAATTGCTGGCCTTATTTGTATTATGGATTGTGCGCATCTGTGAAGGTGAATAAACCCTCTTTAAACAACTCATCCATTTGTGAGACACCGCCATTCCCTGTGTTATTGCTCATTCAGTATATACTATGGTGTATATTCCTTTTCCCTTGCCAAAGTGTCACAAAGTCAAGTCAGTCAAGTCATCCCTTAGCCTAGCCAGTTAATTTAGCCTTCACCCTTCACTAGCAAATTGATCACAACTATGAAGTGAGTATGATCCTGAAAGTCTAATCTGAGTAATAATAAGAATTAACGACACTATACATTTGGTTTTAGATCGCCAGTTATGATTACTATGTGTTATAATTGTTATTTGAATAAGTTGTAGAGCATATATTAACCTTGACACTTTGCAGCAGCCTTGGATGATGGTCTGAGTTATATTTGGTCTTGGTTAGACCTAGTTTGACCATGGAGGACCATGGGACATGAGATGTTGGACCTTATGATGATATGGATAGATGATATATGGTCTATGTATACATACATGATGATTCTATGCAGCAGCTACAAGGTTATGATGATGATTCTTGGGTTTCAGCAGTGTTTGGTCATTTACAGATCATTATTATTGGCTTTGTTCCGGTATATTGGATATTTATTTTGATCATGCAGAGACTCAT
Organism: Larix kaempferi; assembly: GCA_027924585.1. NCBI lineage: Eukaryota > Viridiplantae > Streptophyta > Pinopsida > Pinales > Pinaceae > Larix > Larix kaempferi. The sequence continues at coordinate 10,240,650 of BSBM01000893.1, forward strand.
ATGGTGTATGAGTACACATCTTGGATGGATTTGGACCTTCTGAGTCCAATGGGACAGTTTGTTTTCAGTTCCGGGAAATCACAGTGATGATTGAGCCTCAGTAGGCTGTCCCAGTGCAGTTTTGGTCTGTTGGAGGCCCTGTCAGAGCAGATGAGATTTTTATCCGGTTGACCTAGGGCGCTGATGATGGAGGGGGTGGTCCAACCACTTGTTTTTACCATTATACCCCACTCCCGGACACACTGGTGCCCTCACCTTGACAGCGCAGGCACTCTAGGAGGCTGTTTGGGGCAGTTTCACGCTTCCCGAGGCATTTCAGGATTGGTAGAAATGGCTATTGAGGAAATCGATTTGGGCTACTGAGGCGATGTTATGGCATGGGATGATCAGTGATGATAGATCGGGGTCCTCCACACCTTCTCCAGCAGTTTCAGCTTCATCGGGGCCCGCATCCATCACTTATGGCACTTTCTGTGGATTTCTGAGGTCTTTTGAGGACCACGACTTGACTATGGAGGCACGATTTGGTACTTTCATGATTATTTATTGGTTATTGTGCTATGGGGATTGACCAAGGAGGGATAAAATTACCCCTTGGACACACCATAAGCCTCCTATGATATTATGTCATCATGATTTGGTGGGATTCCCCTCTTCTAGGGCGATTTTGTCCACTTACATTATATTTTATTTGTGATCCATGTATTTTATTGTTGAGCTCATCTCAACCATTGATTAGACATTTGTATCTTTTAATCTTAGCCACTCATTCAAAAAGTGGTTAGGGTTTTGGTGCCTCTCCTTCCTATTTAAAGGAGAGAGCCTCTCATTGTAAAGGGACTTTTGGCTCTGGATTATTGGAATAGAAAATTATTATTGCATCTATCTCCAGTGTTGTGGTGAATGTTTTTGGTGTTCGTTCGTTGGTTCTTCCTTTGCACTGAGTTATTGGAGATCTTGTTTGCCATATCTTTGTACCACGATTTTGCATCTACAGGTGGAGGCCGATTTGCTTGGAGGAGGTGGTATTGGTAGGGGAAGACTCTCCCTACTTCTTCTTTGGAGCTCTTCGTTGGTAACAGGGAGTATTACTGTCCCAGGACCTTCTATTTCATGTTACTATTGCATTTCTCTTGTATTTCCTCCATGCTTGATCTTACTGATTGAATCGCTATTCCTTAGTTTGACAGGTAGAGGAGGTCGCACTTGTGGGCTAGGGCATCAATTAGGCAAGCAAATCAACAATCTCTCATTTGATCTCGGCGGGAATCTTCCTCAACATCAAGGCATCTCATTCACATCACTCAGGTATGATCTCAAGGTAAGTTCTATCTCCATGATCTATCCAATTGTCAAAAACATTTAAAACCCTAATTAATCAAAACCCCATTTTTTACATTTTCTCAGATCTACTTAGATCTAGTGGGTTGTTGGGCATAATATTGAAAACCCACCTCTATAGCATCCACGGCATCCCGGATCTATAGTTTGGTGAGGATTGGCTTCCGTTTGACCCCCCTCCCATGCCAACTTAGCTCCTCCCAAGCAAAGCGCACTTCCTAGTTTGAGCAAGTTGACCTAGATCTAGGTGGTGGGTGTTTGAGATTCCACTTGATTTTTCATCTACACATCCAATAACATACACCCAGATTGTTACTTTCCTGAAATTCACCTTGTGGGCCCTATTCCACATTTTAAGGGATTTAATCCCCATTTTGGACCACTTGGAACACTCAAACTCAGATCTACTAAGATCAAGCCGTTGGATTGCCACGAAATTATAGATCCATACTCCTACTTGACTAACCTACCCGGATCTAAAGTTTGGATGCCATCCGACTTGTCTTGACCCACCTAACCCCACTTTTTAGCTTCCTTGGGCAAAGTCGCACCACCTTGGAGAAGTGAGTTGACTCACTTCTAGGACGTGGGTACTGGAGATTTTGGGAGATTTGAAACCGGAATAATTCAAAACCTAGGTCTAGACTATCACTTCGTCAAATCTTGCCTTGGGGATAGCATTCCTTGTTTTAAGGGATTGTGGTCCACTTGGGTCAAACCTAGATCTAGACACGTTCATCCATCAAGACCCCTATTGCCTACTTGTCCCATGTACTAGGAGTCCTAAACCACAAGTCAACCCTACTTTGACTCCACTTCCCAATTCCCAAGGCACTGGCTTCTCTCCAAGTTAATTCGACTCTCCTAGATTGTTGGATTGACTTGTGGATTGACCTATGCATGGTGACCCAAACCCTTGAAGCTATCATGTATCATGGTCAAGCTTGTCATCTGTACTAGTTAGCCCCAATACAACCCTTAAACTACCCTGCACTGGACACGGTTCCCAAGGCACTGGGTCTTCCAACATTGAACTAGTACACTAGTCCTAGACCTCACTTCAAACATTATAAGTCACTCTCACATCAACTAAGAACCAAAAGCTATACTCATTAAACCCCTCACTTGGCTTGTGACTTCATCCTTAGGTCTAGGAAAAACCATACACCTAACTTCACTTAGAAATACCCTGATTTGGTGTCTTGGTTTTGATCTCTCCTGTCGGGAGTAGATCGGGTCTCCCCCTTTGTTGTCTGGGCTAGATAACATAAAGCGAAGGTTGCCTCGACTGGCGTGACAACCATATACTGGAGGTCGAAGTGATCGTGGTTGCACCTTTTGAGTTGCCCTTCCCTATTGCCATCCATGACTGGATACATCCATAGGGGCAACTACAGTTTAGGTGATAACAGTTCCGAAAGGGAATGTAAATTGTGCTCAAAGTTCCTTGATGGATTTAAACACTCTTTCACTCCATTTAGAGAGTCTGTTGGGTAAATCACGCATCTAGGATAGGAAATCACTATTTTATTGTAAAGGAAGTTGAGCTATGTTGCCCGCCGATGTGCACACAGTAGCGGAAATATTTCGAAGCTGCTTTTGGAATGTGCGGCCTTGGGGGAAAGCAAAGGGTCAGGTGCTGCCACCTAAACCCAACTCCTCCATTTAGGCTTAACTCCTAACGAAGCCAAGGGGGGTAGATCCTACAAAGAGTTACTAAGGCTCTTTAAGTGTTTTTGAGTGTTTTTTGTGGATTGGGATGGGTGTTGTTTAGGAGTTTTTGGACAATTTGCAACAAAATTATATCCAAACATATATTCGCAAGAGAAAGCACATCCACAGTATATGATGATAAATAACTAACTCATAGATGCATTCACAGCATAAATTTAATCAAAATAGTGCAATTGTATGATAGATAAATTAACTTTAGAAAAATAGTGAGACAATTGCTTTGCTTGAGAATTGAAACCAGTGCTAGTGGAGTCACTGTCTTTTGGAATGCTTGGAGTGCTTGGAAAATGTTGTGCGAATATATCTTGGTAAATTTTATTGTAAATTTTAATGAATGAGGTGGATTATTGTGGGAAAAGGAGATCTCTAAGATATACCTTTCGGTACAGGAGATATGTCTGGAATGCAGTCTAGGTGGCTCCGTACAACGACATGTAGGCTGGAACAGAGTCTCGAGAACGGTGTTCAATACTACACCAACAAGGATTTACTCTAACTGGTGCACTGAGGTCTCTTCCCAGTGGTTCCCGCGTCCCCAGGTAGAATTTTCCCACTTTTGACTGTAGCGTTCAACGCCGGATTTTCGTTGGTTTATACAGGAGTTTATTTTAATTAGGTTGAAGTAGATTAGTTAGATGTGAGGAAATTGAATAAGATACACTTGTTTCTGGTATCCCACAGCTCAGACGGATTGCTGGTGGGTAGGGCATACACAAGGTGAGTAAATAAGTTCGTTCCAATTTTATTAATCAAGTGAAAAGAGGAGCCATAGACTCTCCGATAGAGAGCACTCTTGATCCGCCTTATGGCGAGATTCAAGAGATTTTGCAATACAAGCTAAGCTATGTTGATGTCGGGTTAGCACACCTGGTTAACGTAGCAGAAATCTATGCTACTGCTCGGTGTGCCTGTTATCACCTAAACTGTAGTTACCCCTATGGATGTATCTATTGATGGATGGCAATAGGGAAGGGCAACTCAAAAGGTGCAACCACGATCACCTCGACCTCCAATAGATGGTTGTCACGCCAGTTGAGCCAACCTTAACTTTATGTTATCTATCCCAGACAACAAAGGGGGAGACCCGATCTACTCTCGACAGGAGAGATCAAACCAAAACACCCAATCAAGTTAATTCTAAGTGAAGTAAGGTGTATGGTTTATCCTAGACCTAAGGATGAAGTCACAAGACAAGTAAGGGGTTCAATGAGTATAGCTTTGATTCATTGTTGATGTGAGAGTGACTTATAATATTTAAAGATAAGATCCAGGATTATAGTACTAGTCAATGTGAGAAAATCCACTGCCTTGGGAACCATGTCCAATGCAGGGTAGTTTAGGGGTTGAATTGGGGCTAACTAGTACAAGTGACAAGCTTGATCATGAAGTATGATGACATCAAAGGGTTTAGTCCACCACACAAGGGTCAAACCACAAGTTAATCCAACAATCTAGGAAAGTCGAATTGACTTGGAGAGAGACCAGTGCCTTGGGAATTGGGATAATGGAGTCAAATGAAATTAACTTGTGGTTGATGACTCCTATTGCATGAGACAAGTGGGCAATTAAAGGTTTGATGGATGAATAGGTCTAGATATAGAGATTCAAGGTTTGACCTAAGTGGACCACAATCCCTTAAAACAAGGAATGCTATCCCCAAGGCAAGATTTGATGAAGTGACCAACTAGACCTAGGTTTTGAATTATACTTGTTCCAAATCCACCAAAATCTCATGTACCCATGTCCTAGAAGTGGACCAACTCAGTCTCTCAAGGAAGTGCGACTTTGCCCAAGGAGGGTAAAATGTGGGATAGATGAATCAAGACAAGTCCAATGACATCCAAATTTTAGATCCAAGTAGGTTGATCAAGTGAGAGTGTGGATCTACAATTTCAAGGCAATCCGATGGCTAGATCTTACTAGATCTGAGTTTAAAGATACCAAGTGGTCCAAAATGGGGATTAAATCCCTTAAAATGTGGAATAGGGCCCACAAGGTAGAAATCAGAAAAGTGACAGTGTAGGGGTAGGTTTTAGGATGTGTAGATTACGAATCAAGCAGAATCTCAACTACCCATGTACTAGATCTAGGTCAACTCACCCTCACCAGGAAGTGCTACCTCACTTGGGGAAGATAAGTTGGCTTGTGAAGGGGGTCAAATGGAGGCCAATCCTCACCAAACTATAGATCCGGGATGCCGTGGATACTATAGAGGTGGGTTTTCAATATTACACCCAACAACCCACTAGATCTTAGTAGATCTGAGAAAATGTAAAATGGGGGTTTTGATTAATTAGGGTTTTATCAATTTATGTGTTATGTCAATGGATTGGATCAAGATAAGAGAAACAAACCTGTGGATCTTACCTGGGTAACCTTGTAGATGCCTTGATGATGATGATCTATGCAAACCCGATGAATTTGAGAAGCTTTGAGGTAGTTTTCTATGAAGTCAATTTAGTCCAAGAAGCCAATGCGCCCTCTCTCCTGCACAACAAACGTCAACAATATCAGATTTGATGCAATCAAGAGATAAGACTAATGCCACAAGAGAAGTAACAGAAAGATAGCACATATCACAATGATACTAATGATAACCCCCTGATACAAGCAAATGCCAAAAAGATCGATTTGAAGAAGCCTTGCAAAATCGCCCTTGTTGAAGTCGCCCTCTTGTAGACAAGACAATGATTTCCAAAAAAGATAGATCTTATCACAAATTCCAAATGCTAGGTTGCAATAGAATTTCCAATCACCATCTAAGAACACCAGATGCAAAGGAGACCAAAAGAATTTCCACAAGAAAGTTTTTCTATACCAATAATCCAAGAGCCAAAGACCCCTTACAATGAGAAGCTCTCTCCTTTAAATAGGAAGGAGAGGCATAAAAATCCTAACCACTTTTTGAATGAGTGGCTAAGATTAAAAGATACGAATGTCTAATCAATGGTTGAGATGAGCTCAACAATAAAATACATGGATCACTAATAAAATATAACATAAGTGGACATAATCCTGGAGTGCCTGCGCTGTCAAGGTGAGGGCACCAGTGTGTCCGATAGGGGGGTAATATGGTAAAAACAAATGGCTGGACCACGCCCTCCAAGCACAGCGCCCTAGGTCAACCGGATAAAAATCACATCTGCTCTGACAGGGTCTCTAACAGACCAAAACTGCAATGGGATAGCCTACTAAGGCTCAATCATCACTGTAAGTGCCCAGAACTGAAAACAGACTGTCTCATTGGACTTAGAAGGTCCAAATATATGGAAGATGTGTACTCATACACCATATGAGTCTCTGCATGATCATATAATAAATCCAATATACCAGAACAAGTGAAATAATAATAATCTGTAAATGATCAAATAATGCTGTAAACAATGAATCATCATCATAACCCTGTATATGCTGCATTGAATCATCATGTACATGTACATAGACCATATATCATCTATCCATATCATCACAAGGTCCAACCATCTAATGTCCTATGGTTGACCTTGGTCAAACTGGGTTTGACCAAGTCAACATGACCAGATATAACTCAGACCACCATCATAAGCTGCTGTAAAGTGTCATAGGTTAATGCATGCTCTACAACTTATTCAAATAACAATTATAACACAAAGTAATCATTACTGGCGATCTAAATCCAATTATATAATGTCATTAATTATTATTATTACTCAGACTAGACTTTCAAGATCATACTCACTTCATAGCTATGATCAATTTGCTAGTGAAGGGTGAAGGCTAAAATAACTGGCTAGGCTAAGGGATGACTTGACTGACTTAACTTTGTGACACTTTGGCAAAGGGGAAAGGGAATACACACCATAGTATATACTGAATGAGCAACAACACAAGGAATGGCGGTGTCTCACAAATGGATGAGTTGTTCAAAGAGGGTTTATTCACCTTTAACAGATGCGCACAATCCACAATACAAATGAGTCCAGCAATAATTTAGATATAGCATTTAAGTTCCATTGCTTTTTGGGCCTGAAGTTTCCATAGCCTTTGATCTATGTGTGTTTATAAACACATTGCATAGATTTACATTTATTTTAGGGTTTCTGCTGCAGGTGTGTTTTTAAGGCACTTGTTTACCTGAGCACTTCTAGGTGTGTCACAGACAGCTTGTTTACCTAGGTATTTTCATTTCCAAAAGATATAACATTTTATTTTCATGGCCATTTTCATTTGGCATGCCTTTCATTCATGTGTGTTTAGAAACACATTGCATGAATGGGCTTTTCATACAAGATATAGCATTTCATTTTTTCCAGATTTTGTGTTCATGGCAGCACTAAAAGTTTCAGGTTTAGCCAACACAACTTTAGTGACTAGGGGGAATTCACAAGGAACTCCAACTCACCATAGGTAAGTTTTGTCACCAACTCAGAGCCGAGACACAATAAACAGGGAAGCTCATCCAATATAGAGGCTACAGTGGGGAAAAGATCCTCCATGTCACTAGTCAAGTAGTAAGTGAGGGTGATAAACTAAAAGGTAGGAAATGGATGAATGAAGACAATGAATAATGGAGCCAACACTAGCAAGCCAAGGTATGGTGGAATGATCACCTCTATTCTCCCTAAAGAGGGTAAAACCAATGAGAATGAATAATGAACTAATTCTGAGTAGGGACAATATAATATATATAATAAGATCAACCAGGTCCACATATCTATATGATCGCCAAATCATGACATTAAGTGCTAAGACATGCTATAAGAATAAGTATAAAAGCAATACAACCATAACACAATGATATACCTGCTGAGTCATATACCTGAATGCTCATCACCTGAACCATCATCTGTCCTCTGAAACTGCTCCTGTAACTCTGGGCACTACTGACTGCTCTGCACAAATGGTATAATGGCTACATCGGTCATCTCTCTGAGTGTCCTGAGACTCAGTCATGGCATGGGGAATATATACTGCTATCCAAAATCTGATAGTGATCCAATACAGATGCTCATCTCAACATCTCAATGTAAGGGAACTAGCTGAATAGTGTACTGGAATCAGAAAAATAATGTATGGTAGCCCGGCTACAATATATGTGATAACATCTGGCTCCGGCTGGGACAAGTGCTTTGCTGAAATGAGCGCTTGAGAACCTCAGAATCTGTGGTCCTCGAACTTTGCTACTCGAATCCACGATGCAACACTCTACCAATTTGCTTCCAGCTTTTTATTTTTGCAACCTATTTCTGCATTCACAAACATCAAAATACCTCATGCAGCATGTATGGGAAAAATATAAATCCAACTGAAATAAAATCTATTCTATGTTAGAAATATAAATGCAGAAAGTAAGTTAAACTACTAACATAACTTGCAAAGTTTGAGATTTATTGCGCAGGAAAAAGAAAAATGACAGGTACTCAATTAAACTAGGAGCTTAGAAAAAGAAAAACAAAAATTGCCAGATGCAATGGCTGAAAAGACTAACTATTGCCCAAGTAGGCTTATTTGGTTTCCTACCTACTTTAATCTACCAGGCAATGCAAGTGGAGAGATCCCAACTATGTGGGATCAGGGATGTGATCCCTTAAGTCCCTCTGATTGACAGGATATAAAATACGTCGTCCACTACCAGTGGTTAGAAAGCACATGCCATCAATGCATTGCTCTACTGTAAAAGGTCCAACCCATAAGTCATTTGCTTGTCCCGATCTTATATGCAACAAATGGTTGGGAATGATGACTTGAATTCCTGTAGGAAACCTATTTCTATTGACCGACTCAGGAATAACTCCAGTGTTACAAATAGGCATGGGATGGATTTCAGCAGGGTTTTGCGGTTGAGGTGTGACAATCCTTGAGCTCCTCCTAGAAGGAACTGCATCAACTCTGGGTGGACCACCATCTAAGGAAATAGAAATTCTTCCAACAAGGACCTCCCTAACTTCTCTTCTTGTTTCTTGGACTACTTCATTTGACTCTTCCTCATGAGGAGACACAACTCTTTTAACAACTTCACCTATAGTCCAAAAATCTCTATGTTCTTCCACGGGAGGTGGCTCATGAGATATGACAATGTTATGACTAGAGCCTTCCCCTGAAGGAATTGGGATGACCGTGTTTTCCAATCTAGTAGAAATTGACTCAGGATGATTAGTAGAAGAACTAGGAATGTGAGAGAGATCATGAGTATGATGACTAGATGACTCAGGTGGTAGGAGAAAATTAGGGACATGAGGATATGCAGATAAAAAATGGCTTTGAGGTTCTGAAGGAGTTTGAAAAATAGCAAGGTTGTTTAAATTAAAATCTCCTTCAAGTGCATCATTAATTAAGGCATCCTCTTCCCAACTTAATGAGTTATCATGAACTTGAATCAAATTACCATCTTCTAGAGATAAGTGAGATAAGGAATCTTCTACATCAGAATAATGGGAGGCTTTAGACTCTTCATTTGTTTCAACCCTAGTAGATGTTGCAAGATTGTTTTCCCATGGGTAAATAGGTGCAAGCCCTTGGCTTTCTCTTTCTCTATTATGATCAGTCAAAGCAAACCATTCACTAACAGTAAAAGGAATTCTTTCTCCCCTCCTAATATCATCAAATTCATCTTCATGTATTGGATTCTCAATATTTTCTTCAACACTTGTTTGATCATGAAGACTTTCTAATGGGGGATTTGGTTCCAAATTTTGATCATTAGGCAAATGTTCATCTCTTCCTATATCTCTTAAGCCATCATCAATTTCCTCATGTGCTTGGTTTGCAATAATTGGTTCTTGAATGATTTCATTGTTTTGTTCTTGACCTTGAGGTTGATTTTCATGTCTTCTCAATTCATCTATTTCCTCAACAAATTCATTTCTAAGTAACTCCAAATTGATTGTTCTTGCAATTTCCGCTGCTTGCTCTTCTTCCCAAGAGGAATCAGAGTCTTCCATGACCATACACATATTTTGATCAACTTCATATAATTCATCCTCATCTTCAACAAGGTTAGTTTTGGCATTATTCAACAATTCATCCCCATATGTGTTCTTTAACCCTTCATCAAATTATTCTACATGCTCATTGTAACAAGGTTCTCTGTTTACTCGAATTAAAGCTCCACCAAGGTTGGGAACACAAATAAATGATAAATCCATCATAAGGTATCGACCTAGACCAGCTGCCCATTTTCTAGATAAAAGCATTCCATATGCTGGGGGTAAGTTAATGACAACTACATCCATCATGGTAGAAATGTCTGAACATGCAAAAAGATCAGCTCTAAGGTTTTTGATCAAACCATAAGATGGCACTCGTTGGGAGTCTATACCATAGACATTTCCATAAGGTCTAGTCACTTCAAGTCCCATTTACTTCATAACTTGTAAAGGCATAACATTCATTGCTGCTCCGGAATCCAACATACAATTGTGAAGGAGCATGTTTTGAATGTGTAAGGTAAGGTAAAAGGGAGAGTGACCACCGCTCTTTCTTTCATAAATTGCTGAATGGATGTTTATCGATGGATCCTTCTCTGTTTCACTAGGTTGTGTTCCACTAAGCTTTTGGATATCACATGATTCTAGGACCGTTTCAGGAGTTTTTTCTTGGCCAATACCATCGAAAACTTCATCTACTTGGCATCTAACAAAAGGCACCTTCGTTAACTTAGTGACAGGGATATTACACATTATCTTGCTTTACTCTTTCTTCATATCAATATTAAGATCATAATCATCCACAACAAGATCCTCTTCTTCCTTTTTATCTTCATCAATCTTCTTATGTTTATCAAGGAAAGAAGGTTGGGAAGTACTTCCTCATTTATAAATTTGATACTTTGGTTGCCCTTTAGGTTTTGGGAGCTCTATGGCACAACATGAGGCACTAGGTTCTTCAACTATGTCTTCTTCTTGCTCCCAAGGCTCTTCTTCTAACATAATTCTTCCAAAATCTTCATCATAAGACAAGTGATTTATAAAGTTGATGTTTTCTGGTTGGTCATCATGGTCAATGGTGTCAGAGGGTTCTTCTTCCTTTTCATCACACCAATTGACTTCCTTCTTCTCAGAGTTTTCTGGATACTCAGGTCGTCGCCTATCCCTATCCCCATCAGGCCTCCTATTATTATTCCAGTAAGGTTTAGGGCCATAAGGATTTCTATGTCTCTCAGGGTCATTCAAACTTGCCACATTCTTTGTTAGGACAGTTAATTGCTTCATCATTTCTTGCATGACTTCTAATGTGTCCTTTGATTCTTTTGGCACACTCACAGGGTCCTTTGGTTTTCGAAGTCTAGGGTCATATCTGGAAGTGGATGGGGTAAATTGATCGAAAAAGTTTTGCTTTCCCATGGATGCTACATTTTGTTCAGCCATCTTGGCATTTGATTGAGTGTTCTTCAAGTCATTTGGGTTTTTATCCTTTAGCTGATAACCAACCCACCCCTCAAAAGCATTCAAGTAGTGAATAACAACTGCTTGGTATTTTGGTCTAATTTCTTCCGGGATAACAGCTACAGTCTTGTCAAATCTTATGTTAAACTCATGGACTGTTTCATTTTCTCTTTTCTTAAAGTAAAAAAGTTGATGTAAGAGAAATTTCCCATCTAACTTTCGGGACCACTCACTATTTAGCTCGTTGACAAAGTTATCATACCCATCAATGGATGAGGCAGGCAACCTGTCAAACCACTTCCTAACATCTCCTTCTAAAGATGCCAGGAGATCCCTCATGAAAACATCTTCCTCAGATGCTCCATATGCTTCCATGTGTTCCCATACTTTATCAATGTGGTCTTCAATTGATATAGCAGATACTCCATCAAATCTAGGAACCTTTTCAAAATACTTTTCAGGCATGTCATGGTGTGCTCCTTGGATTTGGGAAAAGTCTAAAGGAGATGGTTTTGCCTTTCTTCCAAAAATCCTAGGATTCTGTGGAGGAGGAACATTCTGATTTTCAGAGTTTGTTCCAGCCATTGGATTCGGTAAGTTTGTGTTTAAGTTTGAACTAGGAGATGAGGGAGGAACCGGATTAAACAAAGGGGATCCTGAAGCTTGGCTTGGAGAATCGTTGACCAATTTCCAAAAGAAGTTAGATGATTGTGCTTTAGGATCTCTTTTACAATATGTAATTGGGGTTCCTTCAACTTGATCCAAGTTTATTTTACTTCTTGTGTTATAAGGATGTAAATGAGCTCGCTCCTCAGCGGAGTCACGGTTAGGAGTCACCAGGTAGATTTAAACTCTTCTACCAAGATATGTGTCGTTGTATATGCAGGAGAGAGTGAATAATGACTACTAGTTTGTCCAAGGTAAGCCTATGCCCTTTAATTCCAAAATGCTAGGCAGGAAGAACGGGAGTCGAGCTCTAGGAAATATATGTCAAACCAGAGTAAGCTATTGCCTCCCCGGCAACGGCGCCAAAATGTTATCACCTAAACTGTAGTTACCCCTGTGGATGTATCCATTGAGTGATGGCAATAGGGAAGGGCAACTCAAAAGGTGCAACCACGATCACCTCGAACTCCAATAGATGGTTGTCACGCTAGTCGAGGCAACCTTCACTTTATGTTATCTATCCCAGACAACAAAGGGGGAGACTCGATCTACTCCCGACAGGAGAGATCAAACCAAAACACCCAATCAAGTTAATTCTAAGTGAAGGTGTATGGTTTATCCTAGACCTAAGGATGTAGTCACAAGACAAGTAAGGGGTTCAATGAGTATAGCTTTGATTCATTGTTGATGTGAGAGTGACTTATAATATTTAAAGATAAGATCCAGGATTATAGTACTAGTCAATGTGAGAAAATCCACTGCCTTGGGAACCGTGTCCAATGCAGGGTAGTTTAGGGGTTGAATTGGGGCTAACTAGTACAAGTGACAAGCTTGATCATGAAGTATGATGACATCAAAGGGTTTAGTCCACCACACAAGGGTCAAACCACAAGTTAATCCAACAATCTAGGAAAGTCTAATTGACTTGGAGAGAGACCAGTGCCTTGGGAATTGGGATAATGGAGTCAAATGAAATTAACTTGTGGTTGATGACTCCAATTGCATGAGACAAGTGGGCAATTAAAGGTTTGATGAATGAATAGGTCTAGATCTAGAGATTCAAGGTTTGACCTAAGTGGACTACAATCCCTTAAAACAAGGAATGCTATCCCCAAGGCAAGGTTTGATGAAGTGACCAACTAGACCTAGGTTTTGAATTATACTCGTTCCAAATCCACCAAAATCTCATGTACCCATGTCCGAGAAGTGGACCAACTCAGTCTCCCAAGGAAGTGCGACATTGCCCAAGGAGGGTAAAATGTGGGATAGATGAATCAAGACAAGTCCAATGATATCCAAATTTTAGATCCAAGTAGGTTGATCAAGTGAGAGTGTGGATCTACAATTTCAAGGCAATCCGATGGCTAGATCTTACTAGATCTGAGTTTAAAGATACCAAGTGGTCCAAAATGGGGATTAAATCCCTTAAAATGTGGAATAGGTCCCACAAGGTAGAAATCAGAAAAGTGATAGTGTAGGGGTAGGTTTTAGGATGTGTAGATTACGAATCAAGCAAAATCTCAACTACCCATGTACTAGATCTAGGTCAACTCACCCTCACCAAGAAGTGCTACCTCACTTGGGGAAGCTAAGTTGGCTTGTGAAGGGGGTCAAACGGAGGCCAATCCTCACCAAACTATAGATCCGGGATGCCGTGGATACTATAGAGGTGGGTTTTCAATATTACACCCAACAACCCACTAGATCTTAGTAGATCTGAGAAAATGTAACAATGGGGGTTTTGATTAATTAGGGATTTATCAATTTATGTGTTATGTCAATGGATTGGATCAAGATAAGAGAAACAAACCTGTGGATCTTACCTAGGTAACCTTGTAGATGCCTTGATGATGATGATCTATGCAAACCCAATCAATTTGAGAAGCTTTGAGGTAGTTTTCTATGAAGTCAATTTAGTCCAAGAAGCCAATGTGCCCTCTCTCCTGCACAACAAACGTCAACAATATCAGATTTGATGCAATCAAGAGATAAGACTAATGCCACAAGAGAAGTAACAGAAAGATAGCATAGATCACAATGATACTAATGATAACCCCCTGATACAAGCAAATGCCAAGAAGATCGATTTGAAGAAGCCTTGCAAAATCGCCCTTGTTGAAGTCGCCCTCCTGTAGACAAGACAATGATTTCCAAAAAAGATAGATCTTACCACAAATTCCAAATGCTAGGTTGCAACAGACTTTCCAATCACCATCTAAGAACACCAGATGCAAAGGAGACCACAAGAATTTCCACAATTTTTTTTTTTCTATACCAATAATCCAAGAGCCAAAGACCCCTTACAATGAGAAGCTCTCTCCTTTAAATAGGAAGGAGAGGCATCAAAATCCTAACCACTTTTTCAATGAGTGGCTAAGATTAAAAGATACGAATATCTAATCAATGGTTGAGATGAGCTCAACAATAAAATACATGGATCACTCATAAATTACAACATAAGTGGGCAAAATCGCCCTAGAAGAGGGGAATCCCACCAAATCATGATGACAAAATATAATAAGGAGCTTCTGGTGGGTCTAAGGGGTAATTTTAGCCACCCCTGGTCAATCCCCATAGCACAATAATACTAAAATAGTCATCAATCTACCAAATCGTGCCTCTATGGACAAATTGTAGGCCTCAAAAGACCTCAGAAATCACCAGAAAGTGCCATAAGTTATGGATGCGGGTCCCGATGAAGCTGAAACTGCTGGAGGAGGTGTGGAAGACATCAATCCATCATCACTGATCATGCCATGCCAAAACATTGCCTCAGTAGCCCAAATCGAATTCCTCAATAGCCATTTCTACCAATCCTGAAATGCCTCGGGAAGCATGAAACTGCCCCAAACTGCCTCCTGGAGTGCCTGCCCTGTCAAGGTGAGGGCACCAGTGTGTCCGGGAGGGGGGTAATGTTATCACATATATAGTAGTCGGGCTACCATATATTATTTTTCTCATTCCAGTACACTATTCAGCCAGTTCCCTTACATTTGAGATGCTGAGATGAGCATCTAGATTGGATCACTATCAGATTGTGGACAGCAGTTGTATTCCCCATGCCATGACTGAGTCTCAGGACACTCAGAGAGATGACCGATATAGCCATTATACCATTTGTACAGAGCAGTCAGTAGTGTTTAGAGTTGCAGCAGCAGTTCCAGAGGACAGGTGATGGTACAGGTTGATGAGCTTTCAGGTATATGACTCAGCAGGTATATCATGGTGTTATGGTTAGATTGCTTTTATACTTATTCTTATAGCATGTCTTAGCACTCAGTGTCATGATCTGGCGATCATATAGATATTTGGACCTGGTCGATCTATTATATATATTACATTGTCCCTACTCAGACTTAGAAGTTCACTATTCATACTCATTGGTTTTACCCTCCTTAAGGAGAATAGAGGTGATCATTCAACCATACCTTGGCTTGCTAGTGTTGGCTCCATTATTCATTGTCTTCATCCATCCATGGCCTACCTTTTAGATTATCACCCTGACTTACTACTTGACTAGTGGCATGGAGGACTTTTCCCCACTGTAGCCTCTGTATTGGATGAGCTTCCCTGTTTATTGTGTCTCGGCTCTGAGTTGGTGACAAAACTTACCTATGGTGAGTTGGAGTTCCTTGTGAATTCCCCCTAGTCACTAAAGTCGTGTTGGCTAAACCTGAAACTTTTAGTGCTGCCATGAATACAAAATCTGGAAAAATGAAATGCTATATCTTGTATGAAAAGCCCATTCATGCAATGTGTTTCTAAACACACATGAATGAGAGGCATGCCAAATGAACATGGCAATGAAAATAAAATGTTATATCTTTTGGAAAATAAATACCTAGGTAAACAAGCTGTCCATGACACACCTAGAAGTGCTCAGGTAAACAAGTGCCTTAAAAACACACATGCAGCAGAAAGCCTAAAGAAAAAATGTAAATCTATGCAATGTGTTTATAAACACACATAGATCAAGGCTATGGAAACTTCAGGCCCAAAAGCAATAGAACTTAAATGCTATATCTAAACAATTGCTGGCCTTATTTGTATTATGGATTGTGCGCATCTGTGAAGGTGAATAAACCCTCTTTAAACGACTCATCCATTTGTGAGACACCGCCATTCCCTGTGTTATTGCTCATTCAGTATATACTATGGTTTATATTCCCTTTCCCTTGCCAAAGTGTCACAAAGTTAAGTCAGTCAAGTCATCCCTTAGCCTAGCCAATTATTTCATCCTTCACCCTTCACTAGCAAATTGATCACAGCTATGAAGTGAGTATGATCCTGAATGTCTAGTCTGAGTAATAATAATAATTAACGACACTATATATTTGGATTTAGATCGCTAGTTATGATTACTCTGTGTTATAATTGTTATTTGAATAAGTTGTAGAGCATGTATTAACCTTGACACTTTGCAGCAGCCTTGGATGATGGTCTGAGTTATATTTGGTCTTGGTTAGACCTAGTTTGACCATGGAGGACCATGTGACATGAGATGTTAGACCTTATGATGATGAGGATAGATGATATATGGTCTATGTATACATACATGATGATTCTATGCAGCAGCTACAGGGTTATGATGATGATTCTTGGGTTACAGCAGTGTTTGGTCATTTACAGATCATTATTATTGGCCTTGTTCCGGTATATTGGAAATTTATTTTGATCATGCAGAGACTCATATGGTGTATGAGTACATATCTTGGATGGATTTGGACCTTCTGAGTCCAATGGGACAGTTTGTTTTCAGTTCCGGGCACTTACAGTGATGATTGAGCCTTAGTAGGCTGTCCCAGTGCAGTTTTGGTCTGTCGGAGGACTTGTCAGAGCAGATGTGATTTTTATCCGGTTGACCTAGGGCGCTGATGATGGAGGGGGTGGTCCAGCCACTTGTTTTGACCATATTACCCCCCTCCCAGACACACTGGTGCCCTCACCTTGACAGCGCAGGCACTCCAGGAGGCTATTTTGGGCAGTTTCACGCTTCCCGAGGCATTTCAGGATTGGTAGAAATGGTTATTGAGGAAATCGATTTGGGCTACTGAGGAAAAGTTATGGCATGGGATGATCAGTGATGATAGATCGGGGCCTTCCACACCTTCTCCAGCAGTTTCAGCTTCATTGGGGCCCGCATCCATCACTTATGGCACTTTCTGTGGATTTCTGAGGTCTTTTTGAGGCCTACGATTTGACTATGGAGGCACGATTTGGTACATTCATGATTATTTTATGGTTATTGTGCTATGGGGATTGACCGAGGAGGGATAAAATTACCCCTTGGACCCACCATAAGCCTCCTATGATATTATGTCATCATGATTTGGTGGGATTCCCCTCTTCTAGGGCGATTTTGTCAACTTAGATAATATTTTATTTGTGATCCATGTATTTTATTGTTGAGCTCATCTCAACCATTGATTAGACATTTGTATCTTTTAATCTTAGCCACTCATTCAAAAAGTGGTTAGGGTTTTGGTGCCTCTCCTTCCTATTTAAAGGAGAGAGCCTCTCATTGTAAGGGGTCTTTGGCTCTTGGATTATTGGTATAGAAAATATTCTTGTGGAAATTCTTGTGGTCTCCTTTGCATCTGGTGTTCTTAGATGGTGATTGGAAAGTCTATTGCAACCTAGCATTTGGAAATTGTGGTAAGAGCTATCTTTTTTGGATATCATTGTTTGTCTACAGGAGGGCGACTTCAACAAGGGCGATTTTGCAAGGCTTCTTCAAATTGACTTTCTTGGCATTCGCTTGTATCAGGGGGTTATCATTAGCTTCATTGTGATCTATGCTATCTTTCTGTTACTTCTCTTGTGGCATTAGTCTTATCTCTTGATGCATCAAATCTGATATTGTTGACGTTTGTTGTGCAGGAGAGAGGGCGCATTGGCTTCTTGGATCAAATCGACTTGCATAGAAACTACCTCAAAGCTTCTCAAATTGATCGGGTTTGCATAGATCATCATCATCAAGGCATCTACAAGGTTACCCAGGTAAGATCCACAGGTTTGTTTCTCTTTCCTTTATCCAATCCATTGACATAGCTCATAAATTGTTAAAACCCTAAGTATCTTAAAACCCCCATTTTACATTTTCTCAGATCTACTTAGATCTAGTGGGTTGTTGGGCATAAAATTGAAAACCCACCTCTATAGCATCCACGGCATCCCGGATCTATAGTTTGGTGAGGATTGGCTTCCGTTTGACCCCTTCCCAAGCCAACTTAGCCTCTCCCAAGTTAAGCGCACTTCCTAGTTTGAGCAAGTTGACCTAGATCTAGTACATGGGTGTTTGAGATCCCGCTTGATCCATAATCTACACATCAAATAACATACACCCAGATTGTTACTTTTCTGAAATTCACCTTGTGGGCCCTATTCCACATTTTAAGGGATTTAATCCCCATTTTGGACCACTTGGAACACTTAAACTCAGATCTAGTAAGATCTAACTGTCAGATTGCCACGAAATTATAGATCCACACTCCTACTTGACTAACCTACCCGGATCTAAAGTTTGGATGCCATCGGACTTGTCTTGACCCACCTAACCCACCTTTTCAACCTCCTTGGGTAAAGTCGCACCACCTTGGAGAAGTGAGTTCACTCACTTCTAGGAACTGGGTACTTGAGATTTTTGGAGATTTGGAACCGGAATAATTCAAAACCTAGGTCTAGTGTGTCACTTTGTCAGATCTTGCCTTGGGGATAGCATTCCTTGTTTTAAGGGATTGTGGTCCACTTGGGTTAAACCTAGATGTAGACCTACTTCTCCATCAAGACCTTAATTTCCCACTTGTCTCAAGCATTAGGAGTCCTCAACCACAAGTCAACCCTACTTTGACTCCATTATCCCAATTCCCAAGGCACTGGTTACTCTCCAAGTCAATTCGACTTTCCTAGATTGTTGGATTAACTTGTGGTTTGACCTTAGTGTGGTGAACCAAACCCTTGATGCCATCATGTATCATGGTCAAACTTGTCACTTGTACTAGTTAGCCCCAATCAACCCCTAAACTACCCTGCATTGGACACGGCTCCCAAGGCAGTGGGTCTTCCAACATTGAACTAGTACACTAATCCTAGATCTCACTTCAAACATTATAAGTCACTCTCACATCAACTATGAACCAAAGCTATACTCATTAAACCCCTCACTTGGCTTGTGACTTCATCCTTAGGTCTAGGATAAACCATACACCTAACTTCACTTAGAAATACCCTGATTTGGTGTCTTGGTTTTGATCTCTCCTGTCGGGAGTAGATCGGGTCTCCCCCTTTGTTGTCTGGGATGGATAACATAAAGCGAAGGTTGCCTCGACTGGCGTGACAACCATATACTGGAGGTCGAGGTGATCGTGGTTGCACCTTTTGAGTTACCCTTCCCTATTGCCATCCATGACTGGATACATCCATAGGGGTAACTACAGTTTAGGTGATAACATTTTGGCGCCGTTGCCGGGGACGCAATAGGCTTACCTTGGAAAAGCTAGTAGTCCTTCTTGCAAATACAACGACACATATCTTGGTAGAAGAGTTTAAATCTACCCGGCGACTCCCAATCGTGACTCCGCTGAGGAGCGAGCTCATTTACATCCTCACTACACCTAGAACTATGCCTTGCGTTATTGATTCAGAAAACGATATGATTTTGAAAATGATGACCGAAATGAGTGGTCTAATTCGAAACCTGAATGGGGTAGTTCTCAGAAAACAAAGAGAGAATATCAAACGTTATGAGCCTCTCTATAAAACCTCTGAAAGTGTGTATACCAATGAATGTCTTCAAAATAGGTCTACAAGCAAAGCCTCGGATGGTCGAGTAGTAACTAGGTCTCAAGTAAAGAATAACTCAAAAGATATAGATAAAAACAAAACTACAGTGAAAGAAAACTCCCTTGACCAAAGGAATATCACTCGTAGAATCCCAACTCAAAGCCCAAGCATCCTTCCTAAAGGAATTTTAAAGAAAAATGATCAACCCAGAAGATTGTCTCCTCAAGTCACCAAGAAGGTAAGAAGTCCGAGCCCTGTTAAACCCCAGGCCAGGGAGCCAGTGCAAAGGAAGCAAGTGAATACTCCTAGCAAGGAGATTTCCCCTATAACACAAGAAAAGATAAATTCAAATATACTGGGAAAACTCTCGGGATCCTCAGTCATGGTATCTTTGAAAGACTTGGTAGTTATCCCTTTTGTTAGAGCACAGGTAATGCATTTATTGGGACTAAAAATAAATACCAAAGATCAAGAAAAGGATTGCAACTTAAAGATTGACTTGAGTAATTTCTTATCCAAACCCAATATCCCTGTGCCCTTGGAGGAACTTTTGAAAATCCTGTCATATTTTAATCAAGCAACTAAATTCTTGGGAATTGAGCCTAAAGTTAAGAATCCTGTGAAACTAACAGCTGAGGATGACCCCCCCATTATGATTCAAAGTGTAATTGATAAAGGTAGGGGTCATCCCCCTTTTTATATTGCTTTGGAGATCAATCAGTTGATATTGCATAACTGTATGTTAGATTCAGGAGCAGAAGTAAATATTATGCCTCTTAAGGTCATGGAACAATTGGAGCTAAAACCATCCAGAGAATATAGAAATGTGTGTGGGATGGATTCTAGGCCTGTTAAGTCAGAAGGTATGATTGAGAATCTCAAGATGAAACTGGCCGCTTACCCCGCAATTGAAATAAGTATGAATGTTTTGGTTCTAGATATTCCCGACGCATGGGGGATGTTGTTATCAAGGGAGTGGGCTGCCAAATTAGGAGGAAGTATCCAAATGGATTTATCTTACGCAACCATTCCTATTGGGGAAAAAGCTTCTTATAGATTGATGAATGAAAAACCTATGACAGAACATGTAGAAACACCGGACTATTTGTTTGAAGAGGCTATGCGCCCCACTGAGGAGGTTGGAAATTATATGGTGATGGCTAACTTTTGGGAGGAGCCCCGACAACATCCTTTTCCTCCTAGTCAAGTTTGGAAAATGAATTTTGATGGGGCAAAGTCTAGGCATGGTGCTGGAGCTGGAATTGTCCTTACATCTCCTTCTGGTGAAGAAAAATTGTTTGCATATCGTCTTGAATTCGAGTGCACAAACAATGTAGCCGAGTATGAGGCATTGCTTCTAGGGTTAGAAATTTGCCGTGAACAAAAGATTAAATGCCTAAATGTAACAGGAGACTCTGATTTGATTGTGTCCCAAGTGAAGAATCAGTTTGCAGCCAAAAATAATAGGCTTAGGGATTATCGAAATGTTGTTTGGGATACCATAGAAATGTTTGATGCCTTTGCAATACAAGCAGTCCCAAGAGAAGAAAATACCCTGGCTGATGCCTTATCAGTAATAGCATGCACTTTTGAAACTCCAGATCATCTCAGAGATAAAGAATATAAGGTTGAAGTAATATTTAGACCATCGGTTCCTGACAATCAAGATCATTGGCAAGTCTTTGATAATGATGCACAAATCATCGCATTCTTACAAAACAATGAAAATTTCCAGAATTGCAATGTGAACTTAGAAGATAAATCAAACGGTTCTTCCATTCAAGATCTGGATGTTATGAAACTAGCGATACCTCTGGAGAAAAATTTCAATAGGCATGATGAATACAAAGGCAAAAGAGCTGAACCGGTAGATGAGGTTATAGAGATAAATATTGGAACCTCAGTGTCTCCTAGAATGATTAGGATAGGAAAGAATGCCTCCCTAGCAGAAAGAAAGGCGATTGTAAATCTAATTAGGAAATATAGGGATATTTTTGCATGGGCATATGATGAACTCAAGACTTTTGATCCTGAAATTATTGAGCATACTATCCCTTTGCATGAAGGACCTAAACCCTATAGGCAAAAGTTGAGAAATGTCAATCCCAAACTTGCACCGTTGATCAAAAAGGAACTTGAAAAAATGTTGGCTGCCGGAATTATCCAACCTGTTCGACACACTACTTGGGTTTCTAACCCGGTGATTGTAAGAAAGAAAAGTGGTGAAATCAGGGTATGTATTGATTTCAGAAACCTAAATCAAGCATCCTTTAAGGACAATTACCCGTTGCCAAACATGGAAAATTTGTTGCAAAGTGTCACTGGGGCAGGTATGCTGTCAATGTTGGATGGATTCTCGGGGTATAATCAGGTGCGTATTAGAAAGGAAGACAGAGATAAAACAACCTTTACTACTCCATGGGGAACTTTCCAATATATAAGAATGCCTTTCGGATTATTAAATGCCGGTTCTACTTTCCAAAGAGCTATGGATCAGGCATTTAGTGACTTGATTGGGAAAATCATTGCCATTTATCAGGATGACTTGACAGTGTTTTCAAAGAAAAGGGGGAGACCATGTAGAGCATTTGAGAAGAGTTTTTGAGCGTTGCAGAAAGTTTGGTATATCTTTGAACCCCAAAAAATCGACTTTTGGAGTATATGAAGGCAAGTTACTAGGACACATTGTGTCAAAAGAAGGCATAAGAATTGACCCAGAACGTGTCCAAGCCATCAATGCTATTGCAGCACCCCATAATGTAGCCACCTTGCAATCTTTCTTTGGTAAAATAAATTTTGTCCGAAGATTCATTCCAAACTTAGCAGAATTGGCCAAACCATTAAATGCCCTTCTTAAAAAGGATGTGAAGTTTGTATGGGATAAAGAATGTGAAGTGTCTTTCACCAAGATTAAAAAGGCCATTTCAACCTCCCCTGTGTTAGCTTGCCCTGATTACAATAAAGAATTCATGATTTACTCATATGCTTCGGAAGATACTATTGCTGGTGTATTATTACAAAAGAATGATGAAAACCACGAACAGCCTATAGCATTCATGAGTAAAAATTTGAGAGATGCTGAACTAAAGTATACTACAACTGAAAAACAAGCCTACGCTTTAGTCAAAGCCTTGAAACACTTTAGAACATATGTGGGATATTCCAAAATCAAGGCATATGTCCCATATCAAGCAGTAAAGGATGTTTTGTCACAAGCAGATGGTATAGTTGTAAGGGGAAATTGGATTTCACGCATACAAGAGTATGATCTAGAAATTAAGCCTATCAAGATTGTTAAAGGGCAAGGGTTAGCTCAACTTTTGACCG
Source organism: Larix kaempferi (assembly GCA_027924585.1). NCBI lineage: Eukaryota > Viridiplantae > Streptophyta > Pinopsida > Pinales > Pinaceae > Larix > Larix kaempferi. Next base: position 10,263,863 of record BSBM01000893.1, read on the forward strand.
AAAAGGGAGGTGACATGGTAAATATGGTAAGTGAAAGAAACATTGGTATTCTAAACATTAATGATGAACATGAGTGGTACAAAGATATTATGTATTTCTTGAGAAACTTGCCATGCCCTGACCACCTTGTAGATCATCAAAGAAGAGCATTGAGATTGAAGGCCGAGAAGTATGTTATAACTCAAGACGGGTTAGGATGGAGAAATCCTGATGGAATAATTCTGAAATGTGTTAACCCTGAGGAATCACAAACCATTATGAAAGAAATGCACTCTGGATTATGTGGTGGGCATTATGCCCCAAGAACAACCGCTGCAAAAATCATGAGGGCTGGTTATTATTGGCCAACACTTTTCAGGGATGTGCATTCTTATGTTAGAGTTTGTCAAGAGTGCCAACTATTTTCAGGAAAACCAAGATTGCCTGCACTACCTCTAAATCCTGTAGTAGTAGAAGCTCCTTTTCAGCAATGGGGTATGGATTTTGTTGGACCTTTTAGTGAAAACTCGAGCAATGGACATAAGTATATGTTGACCTGTACTGATTACTTTACTCGATGGGTAGAAGCCATCCCAACCAAGAAAGCTACAACCGAGGTAGTTGTGAAATTTTTGGAAGAGAACATTGTATCCAGATATGGTTGTCCTCTAAAAATAACAACTGATAACGCTCCCGCTTTCAGTAAAATAGAAATGTCAACCTTTTGCATGAATCATGGAATCACTCTCTCGCATTCCTCAAATTATTATCCTCAAGGAAACGGTCTCGCTGAATCTAGCAATAAGAATTTGATAAGACTGCTGAAAAGAATGGTTGGCACCAACAAGAGAAGTTGGGACACGAAGTTGAAATATGCCCTATGGGCTGACAGGACAACGGTTAAAAGAATTACCGGAAAATCTCCTTTTGAGTTGGTATATGGGCAAGATTGTAGACTCCCAATAAATTTACAAATTCCGGTATATGAGCTATTACAACAATGCACTTCAAATGAAGAAGCCTTCCAAATAAGAATTGATAAACTAGTAGAGCTTGATGAAATGAGAAGGATGGCATTTGACAAAACCATTATTGAACAGGAAAGAGTCAAAGGAACTTTTGATCAAAAAACAAGGAAAGTAAAGTTCGGAGTTGGAGATATAGTTTTGTTATGGGACAAAAACAAGGCAAAACCTGGAAACCATGGAAAATTTGAAAAAATCTGGATGGGCCCATATCGAGTATCAAGGATAGCTGGAAAAGGATCAGTGTTTCTAGAAACTCTAGATGGGGATGAACTCGAACTCCCTGTAAATGGGCTTTTGTTAAAACACTATTTCCCACCTATCGAGTAAACTATGCATTGCATTGCCTGGTAGATTAGGGTAGGTAGGAAACCAAATAAGCCTACTTGGGCAGTAGTCAGTCTTTTCAGCCATTGAGTCTGGCACCTAGTTTATCTCTAAGCTCCTTTGTAAGCTCTTAGTTTAGTTGAGTACCTGTCACTTTTCTTTTCCTGCACAATAAATTTCAAATTTTGCAAATTATAGTTTTATTTACTTTCTGCATTTATATATTTCATGCATCTATGCTTCTGACATAGAGTAGATTTTATTTCAGTTGGTTTTATATGTTTCCCACACATGCGGCATGAGGTATTTTTGATGTCTGTGAATGCAGAAAATAGGTTGCAAGAATAAAAGCTGTAAATAAAATGGTAGAGTGCTGGATCGTGGATTCGAGTAGCAGAGTTCGAGGACCAGAGATTCTGAGGTTCTCAAGCGCTCATTTCAGCAGAGCACTTGTCCCAGCCGGAGCCAGATGTTATCACATATATAGTAGCCGGGCTACCATATATTATTCTTCTCATTCCAGTACACTATTCAGCCAGTTCCCTTACATTTGAGATGCTGAGATGAGCATCTAGATTGGATCACTATCAGATTGTGGACAGCAATTGTATTCCCCATGCCATGACTGAGACTCAAGACACTCAGAGAGATGACCGATATAGCCATTATACCATTTGTACAGAGCAGTCAGTAGTGTTCAGAGTTGCAGCAGCAGTTCCAGAGGACAGGTGATGGTACAGGTTGATGAGCTTTCAGGTATATGACTCAGCAGGTATATCATGGTGTTATGGTTAGATTGCTTTTATACTTATTCTTATAGCATGTCTTAGCACTCAGTGTCATGATCTAGCGATCATATAGATATTTGGACCTGGTCGATCTATTATATATATTACATTGTCCCTACTCAGACTTAGAAGTTCACTATTCATACTCATTGGTTTTACCCTCCTTAGGGAGAATAGAGGTGATCATTCAACCATACCTTGGCTTGCTAGTGTTGGCTCCATTATTCATTGTCTTCATCCATCCATGGCCTACCTTTTAGATTATCACCCTGACTTACTACTTGACTAGTGGCATGGAGGACATTTCCCCACTGTAGCCTCTGTATTGGATGAGCTTCCCTGTTTATTGTGTCTCGGCTCTGAGTTGGTGACAAAACTTACCTATGGTGAGTTGGAGTTCCTTGTGAATTCCCCCTAGTCACTAAAGTTGTGTTGGTTAAACCTGAAACTTTTAGTGCTGCCATGAATACAAAATCTGGAAAAATGAAATGCTATATCTTGTATGAAAATCCCATTCATGCAATGTGTTTCTAAACACACATGAATGAGAGGCATGCCAAATGAACATGGCAATGAAAATAAAATGTTATATCTTTTGGAAAATAAATACCTAGGTAAACAAGCTGTCCATGACACACCTAGAAGTGCTCACGTAAACAAGTGCCTTAAAAACACACCTGCAACAGAAAGCCTAAAGAAAAAATGTAAATCTATGCAATGTGTTTATAAACACACATAGATAAAGGCTATGGAAACTTCAGGCCCAAAAGCAATAGAACTTAAATGCTATATCTAAACAATTGCTGGCCTTATTTGTATTATGGATTGTGCACATCTGTGAAGGTGAATAAACCCTCTTTAAACGACTCATCCATTTGTGAGACACCGCCATTCCCTGTGTTATTGCTCATTCAGTATATACTATGGTGTATATTCCCTTTCCCTTGCCAAAGTGTCACAAAGTTAAGTCAGTCAAGTCATCCCTTAGCCTAGCCAATTATTTCAGCCTTCACCCTTCACTAGCAAATTGATCACAGCTATGAAGTGAGTATGATCCTGAAAGTCTAGTCTGAGTAATAATAATAATTAACGACACTATATATTTGGATTTAGATCGCCAGTTATGATTACTCTGTGTTATAATTGTTATTTGAATAAGTTGTAGAGCATGTATTAACCTTGACACTTTGCAGCAGCCTTGGATGATGGTCTGAGTTATATTTGGTCTTGGTTAGACCCAGTTTGACCATGGAGGACCATTTGACATGAGATGTTAGACCTTATGATGATATGGATAGATGATATATGGTCTATGTATACATACATGATGATTCTATGCAGCAGCTACAGGGTTATGATGATGATTCTTGGGTTACAGCAGTGTTTGGTCATTTACAGATCATTATTATTGGCCTTGTTCCGGTATATTGGATATTTATTTTGATCATGCAGAGACTCATATGGTGTATGAGTACACATCTTGGATGGATTTGGACCTTCTGAGTCCAATGGGAAAGTTTGTTTTCAGTTCCGGGCACTTACAGTGATGATTGAGCCTCAGTAGGCTGTCCCAGTGCAGTTTTGGTCTGTCGGAGGCCTTGTCAGAGCAGATGTGATTTTTATTCGGTTGACCTAGGGCGCTGATGATGGAGGGGGTGGTCCAGCCACTTGTTTTTACCATATTACCCCCCTCCCGGACACACTGGTGCCCTCACCTTGACAGCGCAGGCACTCCAGGAGGCTGTTTTGGGCAGTTTCACGCTTCCCGAGGCATTTCAGGATTGGTAGAAATGGCTATTGAGGAAATCGATTTGGGCTACTGAGGCAAAGTTATGGCATGGGATGATCAGTGATGATATATCGGGGCCTTCCACACCTTCTCCAGCAGTTTAAGTTTCATCGGGGCCCGCATCCATCACTTATGGCACTTTCTGTGGATTTCTGAGGTCTTTTTGAGGCCGACGATTTGACTATGGAGGCACGATTTGGTACATTCATGATTATTTTATGGTTATTGTGCTATGGGGATTGACCAAGGAGGGATAAAATTACCCCTTGGACCCACCATAAGCCTCCTATGATATTATGTCATCATGATTTGGTGGGATTCCCCTCTTCTAGGGCGATTTTGTCCACTTAGATAATATTTTATTTGTGATCCATGTATTTTATTGTTGAGCTCATCTCAACCATTGATTAGACATTTGTATCTTTTAATCTTAGCCACTCATTCAAAAAGTGGTTAGGGTTTTGGTGCCTCTCCTTCCTATTTAAAGGAGAGAGCCTCTCATTGTAAGGGGTCTTTGGCTCTTGGATTATTGGTATAGAAAATATTCTTGTGGAAATTCTTGTGGTCTCCTTTGCATCTGGTGTTCTTAGATGGTGATTGGAAAGTCTTGTTATCACATTTATAGTATCCGGGCTACCATACATTATTTTTCTGATTCCAGTACACTATTCAGCCAGTTCCCTTACATTTGAGATGATGAGATGAGCATCTATATTGGATCACTATCAGATTGTGGACAGCAGTATATATTCCCCATGCCATGACTGAGTCTCAGGACACTCAGAGAGATGACCGATGTAGCCATTATACCATTGGTACAGAGCAGTCAGTAGTGCCCAGAGTTACAGCAGCAGTTTCAGAGGACAGATGATGGTACAGGTTGATGAGCAGTCAGGTATATGACTCAGCAGGTATATCATTGTGTCATGGTTATATTGCTTTTATATTTATTCTTATAGCATGTCTTAGCACTTAGTGTCATGATCTGGCGATCATATAGATATGTGGACCTGGTTGATTTTATTATATATATATTATTGTTCCTACTCAGACTTAGAAGTTCACTATTCATACTCATTGGTTTTACCCTCCTTAGGGAGAATAGAGGTGATCATTCAACCATACCTTGGCTTGCTAGTGTTGGCTCCATTATTCATTGTCTTCATCCATCCATGGCCTACCTTTTAGATTATCACCCTGACTTACTACTTGACTAGTGGCATGGAGGACTTTTCCCCACTGTAGCCTCTGTATTGGATGAGCTTCCCTGTTTATTGTGTCTCGGCTCTGAGTTGGTGACAAAACTTACCTATGGTGAGTTGGAGTTCCTTGTGAATTCCCCCTAGTCACTAAAGTTGTGTTGGCTAAACCTGAAACTTTTAGTGCTGCCATGAATACAAAATCTGGAAAAATGAAATGCTATATCTTGTATGAAAAGCCCATTCATGCAATGTGTTTCTAAACACACATGAATGAGAGGCATGCCAAATGAACATGGCAATGAAAATAAAATGTTATATCTTTTGAAAAATAAATACCTAGGTAAACAAGCTGTCCATGACACACCTATAAGTGCTCAGGTAAACAAGTGCCTTAAAAACACACCTGCAGCAGAAAGCCTAAAGAAAAAATGTAAATCTATGCAATGTGTTTATAAACACACATAGATCAAGGCTATGGAAACTTCAGGCCCAAAAGCAATAGAACTTAAATGCTACATCTAAACAATTGCTGGCCTTATTTGTATTATGGATTGTGCGCATCTGTGAAGGTGAATAAACCCTCTTTAAACAACTCATCCATTTGTGAGACACCGCCATTCCCTGTGTTATTGCTCATTCAGTATATACTATGGTGTATTTCCTTTCCCTTGCCAAAGTGTCACAAAGTCAAGTCAGTCAAGTCATCCCTTAGCCTAGCCAGTTAATTTAGCCTTCACCCTTCACTAGCAAATTGATCACAACTGTGAAGTGAGTATGATCCTGAAAGTCTAGTATGAGTAATAATAATAATTAACGACACTATACATTTGGTTTTAGATCGCCAGTTATGATTACTATCTGTTATAATTGTTGTTTGAATAAGTTGTAAAGCATGTATTAACCTTGACACTTTGCAGCAGCCTTGGATGATGGTCTGAGTTATATTTGGTCTTGGTAAGACCTAGTTTGACCATGGAGGACCATGGGACATGAGATGTTGGATCTTATGATGATATATGGTCTATGTACACATACATGATGATTCTATGCAGCAGCTACAGGGTTATGATGATGATTCTTGGTTTACAGCAGTGTTTGGACATTTACAGATTATTATTATTGGCCCTGTTCCGGTATAGTGGATATTTATTTTGATCATGCATAGATTCATATGGTGTATGCGTACATATCTTGGATGGATTTGGACCTTCTGAGTCCAATGGGACAGTTTGTTTTCAGTTCCGGGCACTTATAGTGATGATTGAGCCTCAGTAGGCTGTCCCAGTGCAGTTTTGGTATGTCGGAGGCCCTGTCGGAGCAGATGTGATTTTTATCCGGTTGACTTAGGGAGCTGATGATGGAGGGGGTGGTACAGCCACTTGTTTTTACCATATTACCCCCCTCCCGGACACACTGGTGCCCTCACCTTGACAGCGCAGGCACTCCAGGAGGCTGTTTGGGGGAGTTTCACGCTTCCCGAGACATTTCAGGATTGGTAGAAATGGCTATTGAGGAAATGGATTTGGGCTACTGAGGAAATGTTATGGCATGGGATGATCAGTGATGATAGATCGAGGTCCTCCACACCTTCTCCAGCAGTTTCAGCTTCATCAGGGCCCGCATCCATCACTTATGGCACTTTCTGTGGATTTCTGAGGTCTTTTGAGGACCACGACTTGACTATGTAGGCATGATTTGGTACATTCATGATTATTTATTGGTTATTGTGCTATGGGGATTGACCAAGGAGGGATAAAATTACCCCTTGGACCCACCATAAGCCTCCTATGATATTATGTTATCATGATTTGGTGGGATTCCCCTCTTCTAGGGCGATTTTGTCCACTTACATTATATTTTATTTGTGATCCATGTATTTTATTGTTGAGCTCATCTCAACCATTGATTAGACATTTGTATCTTTTAATCTTAGCCACTCATTCAAAAAGTGGTTAGGGTTTTGGTGCCTCTCCTTCCTATTTAAAGGAGAGAGCCTCTCATTGTAAAGGGTCTTTGGCTCTTGGATTATTGGTATAGAAAAATATTCTTGTGGAAATTCTTGTGGTCTCCTTTGCATCTGGTGTTCTTAGATGGTGATTGGAAAGTCTATTGCAACCTAGCATTTGGAAATTGTGGTAAGATCTATCTTTTTTTGGAAAGCATTGTTTGTCTACAGGAGGGCGACTTCAACAAGGGCGATTTTGCAAGGCTTCTTCAAATCGACTTTCTTGGCATTCGCTTGTATCAGGGGGTTATCATTAGCTTCATTGTGATCTATGCTATCTTTCTGTTACTTCTCTTGTGGCATTGGTCTTATCTATTGATGCATCAAATCTGATATTGTTGACGTTTGTTGTGCAGGAGAGAGGGCGCATTGGCTTCTTGGATCAAATCGACTTGCATAGAAATTACCTCAAAGCTTCTCAAATTGATCGGGTTTGCATAGATCATCATCATCAAGGCATCTACAAGGTTACCTAGGTAAGATCCATAGGTTTGTTTCTCTTTCCTTTATCCAATCCATTGACATAGCTCATAAATTGTTAAAACCCTAAATATCTTAAAACCCCCATTTTACATTTTCTCAGATCTACTTAGATCTAGTGGGTTGTTGGGCATAAAATTGAAAACCCACCTCTATAGCATCCACGGCATCCCGGATCTATAGTTTGGTGAAGATTGGCTTCCGTTTGACCCCTTCCCAAGCCAACTTAGCCTCTCCCAAGAAAAGCGCACTTCCTAGTTTGAGCAAGTTGACCTAGATCTAGTACATGGGTGTTTGAGATCTCGCTTGATCCATAATCTACACATCAAATAACATACACCCAAGTTGTTACTTTTCTGAAATTCACCTTGTGGGCCCTATTGCACATTTTAAGGGATTTAATCCCCATTTTGGACCACTTGGAACAGTCAAACTCAGATCTACTAAGATCTAGCCGTTGGATTGCCACGAAATTATAGATCCATATCCCTACTTGACTAACCTACCCGGATCTAAAGTTTGGATGCCATCCGACTTGTCTTGACCCACCTAACCCTACTTTTAAGCCTCCTTGGGCAAAGTCGCACCACCTTGGAGAAGTGAGTTGACTCACTTCCAGGAACTGGGTACTTGAGATTTTTGGAGATTTGGAACCGGAATAATTCAAAACCTAGGTCTAGTGTGTCACTTTGTCAGATCTTGCCTTGGGGATAGCATTCCATGTTTTAAGGGATTGTGGTCCATTTGGGTTAAACCTAGATCTAGACATACTTATCCATCAAAACCTTAATTGCCCACTTGTCTCAAGTATTAGGAGTCCTTAACCACAAGTCAACCCTACTTTGACTCCATTATCCCAATTCCCAAGGCACTGGTTACTCTCCAAGTCAATTCGACTTTCCTAGATTGTTGGATTAACTTGTGGTTTGACTTTTGCATGGTGAACTAAACCCTTGAAGCTATTATGTATCATGGTCAAACTTGTCACTTGTACTAGTTAGCCCCAATTCAACCCTTAAACTACCCTGCATTGGACACGGTTCCCAAGGCAGTGGATCTTCCAACATTGAACTAGTACACTCATCCTAGATCTCACTTCAAACATTGTAAGTCACTCTCACATCAACTATGGAACAAAGCTATATCCATTGAACCCCTCACTTGGCTTGTGACTTTATCCTAAGGTCTAGGATAAACCATACACCTAACTTCACTTAGAAATACCCTGATTTGGTGTCTTGGTTTTGATCTCTCCTGTCGGGAGTAGATCGGGTCTCCCCCTTTGTTGTCTGGGCTAGATAACATAAAGCGAAGGTTGCCTCGACTGGCGTGACAACCATATATTGGAGGTCGAGGTGATCATGGTTGCACCTTTGAGTTGCCCTTCCCTATTGCCATCCATGACTGGATCCATCCATAGGGGTAACTACAGTTTAGGTGATAACAAGTCTATTGCAACCTAGCATTTGGAAATTGTGGTAAGATCTATCTTTTTTGGAAATCATTGTTTGTCTACAGGAGGGCGACTTCAACAAGGGCGATTTTGCAAGGCTTCTTCAAATCGACTTTCTTGGCATTCGCTTGTATCAGGGGGTTATCATTAGCTTCATTGTGATCTATGCTATCTTTCTGTTACTTCTCTTGTGGCATTAGTCTTATCTCTTGATGCATCAAATCTGATATTGTTGACGTTTGTTGCGCAGGAGAGAGGGCGCATTGGCTTCTTGGATCAAATCGACTTGCATAGAAACTACCTCAAAGCTTCTCAAATTGATCGGGTCTGCATAGATCATCATCATCAAGGCATCTACAAGGTTACCCAGGTAAGATCCACAGGTTTGTTTCTCTTTCCTTTATCCAATCCATTGACTTAGCTCATAAATTGTTAAAACCCTAAATATCTTAAAACCCCCATTTTACATTTTCTCAGATCCACTTAGATCTAGTGGGTTGTTGGGCATAATATTGAAAACCCACCTCTATAGCATCCACGGCATCCCGGATCTATAGTTTGGTGAGGATTGACTTCCGTTTGACCCCTTCCCAAGCCAACTTAGCCTCTCCCAAGCAAAGCGCACTTCCTAGTTTGAGCAAGTTGACCTAGATCTAGTACATGGGTGTTTGAGATCCCGCTTGATCCATAATCTACACATCAAATATCATACACCCAGATTGTTACTTTTCTGAAATTCAGCTTGTGGGCCCTATTCCACATTTTAAGGGATTTAATCCCCATTTTGGACCACTTGGAACACTTAAACTCAGATCTAGTAAGATCTAACCGTCGGATTGCCACGAAATTATAGATCCACACTCCTACTTGACTAACCTACCCGGATCTAAAGTTTGGATGCCATCGGACTTGTCTTGACCCACCTAACCCACCTTTTCAGCCTCCTTGGGTAAAGTCGCACCACCTTGGAGAAGTGAGTTCACTCTCTTCTAGGAACTGGGTACCTGAGATTTTTGTAGATTTGGAACCGGAATAATTCAAAACCTAGGTCTAGTGTGTCACTTTGTCAGATCTTGCCTTAGGGATAGCATTCCTTGTTTTAAGGGATTGTGGTCCACTTGGGTTAAACCTAGATCTAGACCTACTTATCCATCAAGACCTTAATTGCCCACTTGTCTCAAGTATTAGGAGTCCTCAACCACAAGTCAACCCTACTTTGACTCCATTATCCCAATTCCCAAGGCACTGGTTACTCTCCAAGTCAATTCGACTTTCCTAGATTGTTGGATTAACTTGTGGTTTGACCTTAGTGTGGTGAACCAAACCCTTGATGCCATCATGTATCATGGTCAAACTTGTCACTTGTACTAGTTAGCCCCAATCAACCCCTAAACTACCCTGCATTGGACACGGCTCCCAAGGCAGTGGGTCTTCCAACATTGAACTAGTACACTAATCCTAGATCTCACTTTAAACATTATAAGTCACTCTCACATCAACTATGAACCAAAGCTATACTCATTAAACCCCTCACTTGGCTTGTGACTTCATCCTTAGGTCTAGGATAAACCATACACCTAACTTCACTTAGAAATACCCTGATTTGGTGTCTTGGTTTTGATCTCTCCTGTCGGGAGTAGATCAGGTCTCCCCCTTTGTTGTCTGGGCTAGATAACATAAAGCGAAGGTTGCCTCGACTGGCGTGACAATCATATACTGGAGGTCGAGGTGATCGTGGTTGCACCTTTTGAGTTACCCTTCCCTATTGCCATCCATGACTAGATACATCCATAGGGGTAACTACAGTTTAGGTGATAACAGGTAATATGGTAAAAACAAATGGTTGGACCACCCCCTAGGGCCAAGCACAGCGCCCCTAGGTCAACCGGATAAAAATCACATCTGCTCTGATAGGGTCTCCGACAGGCCAAAACTGCACTGCGATAACCTACTGAGGCTCAATCATCACTGTAAGTGCCCAGAATTGAAAACAGACTGTCTCATTGGACTCAAAAGGTCCAAATCTATCGAAGATGTGTACTTGTTATCACCTAAACTGTAGTTACCCCTATGGATGGATCCAGTCATGGATGGCAATAGGGAAGGGCAACTCAAAAGGTGCAACCACGATCACCTCGACCTCCAATATGTATGGTTGTCACGCCAGTCGAGGCAACCTTCGCTTTATGTTATCTAGCCCAGACAACAAAGGGGGAGACCCGATCAACTCCCGACAGGAGAGATCAAAACCAAGACACCAAATCAGGGTATTTCTAAGTGAAGTTAGGTGTATGGTTTATCCTAGACCTAAGGATGAAGTCACAAGCCAAGTGAGGGGTTCAAGAGGTATAGCTTTGGTTCATAGTTGATGTGAGAGTGACCTATAATGTTTGAAGTGAGATCTAAGATGAGTGTACTAGGTCAATGTCAAAAGATTCACTGCCTTGGGAACCGTGTCCAATGCAGGATAGTTAAGGGTGGTATTGGGGCTAACTAGTACATGAGACAAGCTTGACCATGGTTCATGATGTCTTCAAAGGTATAGTCTACCACGCATAGGTCAAACCACAAGTCAATCCAACAATCTAAGAAAGTTGAATTACCTTGTAGAGAAACCAGTGCCTTGGGAATTGGGAAGTGGAGTCAAAGTAGGGTTGACTAATGGTTTAGGACTCCTACAACATGAGATAAGTGGGCAATATAGGTCTTGATGGTTGAATATGTCTAGATCTAGGTTTAACCCAAGTGGACCACAATCCCTTAAAACAAGGAATGCAGTCCCCAAGGCAAGATTTGACAAAGTGACAGTCTAGACCTAGGTTTTGAATTATTCCGGTTTCAGATATGCAAAAATCTCAAGTACCCAGTTCCTGGAAGTGAGTCAACTCACTTCTCCAAGGTGGTGTGACTTTGCCCAAGGAGGCTTAAATTGGGGTTTAGGGGGGTCAAGACAAGTCGGATGGCATCCAAACTTTAGATCCTAGTAGATCGGTCAGGTAGGAGTATGGATCTATAATTTCGTGGCAATCCACCGGTTAGATCTTAGTAGATCTGAGTTTAAGTGTTCCAAGTGGTCCAAAATGGGGATTTAATCCCTTAAAATGTGGAATGGGGCCCACAAGGTCAATTTCAGAAAAGTGACAACCTGGGTGTATGTTATTTGATGTGTAGATGTCAAATCAAGTGGAATCTCAAACACCCACCACCTAGATCTAGGTCAACTTGCCCAACTAGAGAAGTGCGCCTTGCTTGGGAGAGGCTAAGTTGGCCTGGGAAGGGGGTCAAACGGAGGTCAATCCTCACCAAACTATAGATCCGGGATGCCGTGGATGCTATAGAGGTGGGTTCTTAATATTACGCCCAACAACCCAATAGATCTAAGTAGATCTGAGAAAATATAAAAATGAGGGTTTTAAGATATTTAGGGTTTTAACAATTTATGAGTTATGTCAATGGATTGGATAGAGGAAAGAGAAACAAACCTGTGGATCTTACCTGGGTAACCTTGTAGATGCCTTGATAATGATGATCTATGCAAACCCGATCAATTTGAGAAGCTTTGAGGTAGTTTCTATGCAAGTCGATTTGGTCCAAGAAGCCAATGCGCCCTCTCTCCTACACAACAAACGTCAACAATATCAGATTTGATGCATCAAGAGATAAGACTAATGCCACAAAAGAAGTAACAGAAAGATAGCATAGATCACAATGATACTAATGATAACCCCCTGATACAAGCGAATGCCAAGAAAGTCGATTTGAAGAAGCCTTGCAAAATCGCCCTTGTTGAAGTCGCCCTCCTGTAAACAAACAATGGTTTCCAAAAAAAGATAGATCTTGCCACAATTTCCAAATGCTAGGTTGCAATAGACTTTCCAATCACCATCTAAGAACACCAGATGCAAAGGAGACCACAAGAATTTCCACAAGAATATTTTTCTATACCAATAATCCAAGAGCCAAAGACCCTTTACAATGAGAGGCTCTCTCCTTTAAATAGGAAGGAGAGGCACCAAAACCCTAACCACTTTTTGAATGAGTGGCTAAGATTAGAAGATACAAATGTCTAATCAATGGTTGAGATGAGCTCAACAACATAATACATGGATCACACATAAAATATAACATAAGTGGACAAAATCGCCCTAGAAGAGGGGAATCCCACCAAATCATGATGATGAAATATCATAAGAGGCTTATGGTGGGTCCAAGGGGTAATTTTATCTCTCCTTGGTCAATCCCCATAGCACAATAACCAATAAATAATCATGAATGTACCAAATCGTGCCTCCATAGTGAAGTCGTGGTCCTCAAAAGACCTCAAAAAATCCACAGAAAGTGCCATAAATGATGGATGCGGGCCCCGATGAAGCTGAAACTGCTGGAGAAGGTGTGGAAGGTCCCGATCTATCATCACTGATCATCCCATGCCATAACTTTGCCTCAGTAGCCCAAATCGATTTCCTCAATAGCCATTTCTACCAATCCTGAAATGCCTCGGGAAGCGTGAGACTGCCCCAAACAGCCTCCTGGAGTGCTGGCGCTGTCAAGGTGAGGGCACCAATGTGTCCGGAAGGGGGGTAATATGGTAAAAACAAGTGGCTGGACCACCCCCTCCATCATCAGCGCCCTAGGTCAACCGGATAAAAGTCATCTCTGCTCCGACAGGGCCTCCAACAGACCAAAACTGCACTAGGATAGCCTACTGAGGCTCAATCATCACTGTAAGTGCCCGGAACTGAAAACAAACTGTCCCATTGGACTCAGAAGGTCCAAATCTATCCAAGATGTGTACTCATACACCATATGAGTCTCTGCATGATCAAAATAAATATCCAATATACCGGAACAAGGCCAATAATAATGCTCTGTAAATGATCAAACACTGCTGTATCCCCAGAATCATCATCATAACCCTGTAGCTGTTGCATAGAATCATCATGTATGTGTATATAGACCATATATCATCTATCCATATCCTCATAAGGTCTAACATCTCATGTCCCATGGTCCTCCATGGTCAAACTAGGTCCAACCATGACCAAATATAACTCAGTCCATCATCCAAGGCTGCTGAAAAGTATCAAGGGTAATACATGCTTTACAATTTATTCAAATAGCAATTATAACACAGAGTAATCATGACTGGCGATCTAAATCCAAATATATAGTGTCGTTAATTATTATTATTACTCAGATTAGACTTTCAGGATCATACTCACTTCATAGTTGTGATCAATTTGCTAGTGAAGGGTGAAGGCTAAATTAAGTTGGCTAGGCTAAGGGATGACTTAACTGTCTTGACTTTGTGACACTTTGGCAAGGGAAAGGGAATACACCATAGTATATACTGAATGAGCAATAACACAGGGAATGGCGGTGTCTCACAAATGGATGAGTTGTTTAAAGAGGGTTTATTCACCTTCACAGATGCGCACAATCCATAATACAAATAAGAGCAATTGTTTAGATATAGCATTTAAGTTCCATTGCTTTTTTGGGCCTGAAGTTTCCATAGCCTTGATCTATGTGTGTTTACAAACACATTGCATAGATTTACATTTTTTCTTTAGGCTTTCTGCTGCAGGTGTGTTTTTAAGGCACTTGTTTACCTGAGCACTTCTAGGTGTGTCATGGACAGCTTGTTTACCTAGTTATTTATTTTCCACAAGATATAACATTTTATTTTTATTGCCATGTTCATTTGGCATGCCTCTCATTCATGTGTGTTTAGAAACACATTGCATGAATGGCTTTTCATACAAGATATAGCATTTCATTTTCCAGATTTTGTATTGATGGAAGCACTAAAAGTTTCAGGTTTAGCCAACACAACTTTAGTGACTAGGGGGAATTCACAAGGAACTCCAACTCACCATAGGTAAGTTTTGTCACCAACTCAGAGCTGAGACACAATAAACGGGGAAGCTCATCCAATACAGAGGCTACAGTGGGGAAAGGTCCTCCATGTCACTAGTCAAGTAGTAAGTCAGGGTGATAATCTAAAAGGTTAGGCCATGGATGGATGAAGACAATGAAATAATGGAGCCAACACTAGCAAGCCATGGTATGGTGGAATGATCACCTCTATTCTCCCTAAGGAGGGTATGTACCAATGAGTATGAATAGTGAACTTCTAAGTCTGAGTAGGGACAGTATAATATATTATAATAGATCAACCAGGTCCATATATCTATATGATCACCAGATCATGACACTAAGTGCTAAGATGTGCTATAAGAATAAGTATAAAAGCAATCTAACCATAACACCATGATATACCTGCTGAGTCATATACCTGCAAGCTCATCAACCTGTACCATCATCTGTCCTCTGAGACTGCTGCTGTAACTCTGGGGCACTACTGTCTGCTCTGTACCAATGGTATAATGGCTACATCGGTCACCTCTCTGGGTGTCCTGAAACTCAGTCATAGCATGGGGAATGCAACTGCTGTCCAAAATCTGATAGTGATCCAATATAGATGCTCATCTCGGCATCTCAAATGCAAGGGAACTGGCTGAATAGTGTACTGGAATGAGAAAAATAATGTATGGTAGCCCGGCTACTATATATGTGATAACAGTACTCATACACCATATGAGTCTCTGCATGATCATATAATAAAATCCAATATACCGGAACAGGTGAAATAATAATAATCAGTAAATGATCAAATAATGCTGTAAACAATGAATCATCATCATAACCCTGTATATGCTGCATAGAATCATCATGTACATGTACATAGACCATATATCATCTATCCATATCATCACAAGGTCCAACCATCTCATGTCCTATGGTTGACCTTGGTCAAACTGGGTTTGACCAAGTCAACATGACCAGATATAACTCAGACCACCATCATAAGCTGCTGTAAAAGTGTCATAGGTTAATGCATGCTCTACAACTTATTCAAATAACAATTATAACACAAAGTAATCATTACTGGCGATCTAAATCTAAATATATAATGTCATTAATTATTATTATTACTCAGACTAGACTTTCAAGATCATACTCACTTCATAGCTGTGATCAATTTGCTAGTGAAGGGGTGAAGGCTAAAATAACTGGCTAGGCTAAGGGATGACTTGACTGACTTAACTTTGTGACACTTTGGCAAAGGGGAAAGGGAATACACACCATAGTATATACTGAATCAGCAACAACACAGGGAATGGCGGTGTCTCACAAATGGATGAGTTGTTCAAAGAGGGTTTATTCACCTTTAACAGAGTCAAGTGCTGTCACCTGATTACTCGACTCCTCCGTCTAGGCTTACTCCTAGCGAAGCCAAGGGGGGTGGTCCTGTTATCACATATATATTAGCTGGGCTACCATACATTATTTTTCTCATTCCAGTACACTATTCAGCCTAGTTCCCTTGCATTTGAGATGCCGAGATATGAGCATCTATATTGGATCACTATCAGATTGTGGACAGCAGCTGTATTCCCCCATGCCCATGACTGAGTTTTAGGGACACTCAGAGAAATGACCGATGTAGCCATTATATCAATTGGTACAGAGCAGACAGTAGTTCCCAGAGTTACAGCAGCAAGTCTCAGAGGACAGAGGATGGTACAGGTTGATGTGCATTCAGGTATATGACTCAGCAGGGTATATCATAGTGTTATGGTTAATTTGCTTTTATACTTATTCTCATAAGCATGTCTTAGCACTTAGTGTCATGATCTGGCGATCATATAGATATATATGGACCTGGTTGATCTATTATTATATATTATATTGTCCCTACTCAGACTTAGAAGTTCACTATTCATACTCATTGGTACATACCCTCCTTAGGGAGAATAGAGGTGATCATTACACCATACTTTGGCTTGCTAGTGTTGGCTCCATCATTTCATTGTCTTCATCCATCCATGGCCTACCTTTTAGATTATCACCCTGACTTACTACTTGACTAGTGGCATGGAGGACTTTTCCCCACTGTAGCCTCTGTATTGGATGAGCTTCCCTGTTTATTGTGTCTCGGCTCTGAGTTGGTGACAAAACTTACCTATGGTGAGTTGGAGTTCCTTGGAATTCCCCCTAGTCACTTAAGTTGTGTTGGCTAAACCTGAAACTTTTAGTGCTGCCATGAATACAAAATCTGGAAAAATGAAATGCTATATCTTGTATGAAAAGCCCATTCATGCAATGTGTTTTTTTAAACACACATGAATCAAAGGCGTGCCAAATGAAAATGGCCATAAAAATAAAATGTTATATCTTGTGGAAAATAAATACCTAGGTAAACAAGCTGTCCATGACACACCTAGAAGTGCTCAGGTAAACAAGTGCCTTAAAAACACACCTGCAGCAGAAAGCCTAAAAGAAAAAATGTAAATCTATGCAATGTGTTTGTAAACACACATAGATCAAGGCTATGGAAACTTCAGGCCCAAAAAGCAATGGAACTTAAATGCTATATCTAAACAATTGCTGGCCTTATTTGTATTATGGATTGTGCGCATCTGTGAAGGTGAATAAACCCTCTTTAAACAACTCATCCATTTGTGAGACACCGCCATTCCCTGTGTTATTGCTCATTCAGTATATACTATGGTGTGTATTCCCTTTCCCTTGCCAAAGTGTCACAAAGTCAAGTCAGTCAAGTCATCCCTTAGCCTAGCCAGTTAATTCAGCCTTCACCCTTCACTAGCAAATTGATCACAACTATGAAGTGAGTATGGTCCTGAAAGTCTAGTCTGAGTAATAATAATAATAATTAACGACACTATATATTTGGATGTAGATCGCCAGTTTATGATCATTATGTGTTATAATTGCTATTTGAATAAGTTGTAGAGCATGTATTAACCTTGATACTTTGCAGTAGCCTTGGATGATGGTCTGAGTTATATTTGGTCTTGGTTAGACCTAGTTTGACCATGGAGGACCATGGGACATGAGATGTTGGACCTTATGATGATATGGATAGATGATATATGGGTCTATGTATACATACATGATGACTCTATGCAGCAGCTACAGGGATTATGATGATGATTCTGGGGTTACAGCAGTGTTTGTATATGTACAGCGCATTATTATTGGCCTTGATCTGGTATATTGGATATTTATTTTGATCATGCAGAGATTCATATGGTGTATGAGTACACATCTTGGATGGATTTGGACCTTCTGAGTCCAATGGGACAGTTTGTTTTCAGTTCCGGGCACTTACAATGATGATTTAGCCTCAGTAGGCTGTCCTAGTGCAGTTTTGGTCTGTCGGAGGCCCTGTCGGAGCAGATGTGATTTTTATCCGATTGACCTAGGGCGTTGATGATGGAGGGGGTGGTCCAGCCACTTGTTTTTACCATATTACCCCCCTTCCGGACACACTGGTGCCCTCACCTTGACAGCGCCAGCACTCCAGGAGGCTGTTTGGGGCAGTTTCACGCTTCCCGAGGCATTTCAGGATTGGTAGAAATAGCTATTGAGGAAATCGATTTGGGCTACTGAGGCAAAGTTATGGCATGGGATGATCAGTGATGATAGATCGGGACCTTCCACACCTTCTCCAGCAGTTTCAGCTTCATCGGGGCCCGCATCCATCACTTATGGCACTTTCTGTGGATTTTTGAGGTCTTTTGAGGACCACGACTTCACTATGGAGGCACGATTTGGTACTGTTATCACATATATAGTAGCCGGGCTACCATACATTATTTTTCTCATTCCAGTACACTATTTAGCCAGTTCCCTTACATTTGAGATGCCGAGATGAGCATCTACATTGGATCACTATCAGATTGTGGACAGCAGTTGTATTCCCCATGCCATGACTGAGTTTCAGGACACTCAGAGAGATGACCGATGTAGCCATTATATCATTGGTACAGAGCAGACAGTAGTGCCCAGAGTTACAGCAGCAGTTCCAGAGGACAGATGATGGTACAGGTTGATGTGCATTCAGGTATATGACTCAACAGGTATATTATTGTGTTATGGTTAGATTGCTTTTATACTTATCCTTATAGCATGTCTTAGCACTTAGTGTCATGATCTGGCGATCATATAGATACATGGACCTGGTTAACCTATTATTTATGTTATATTGTCCCTACTCAGACTTAGAAGTTCACTATTCATACTCATTGGTACATACCCTCCTTAGGGAGAATAGAGGTGATCATTACACCATACTCTGGCTTGCTAGTGTTGGCTCCATCATTTCATTGTCTTCATCCATCCGTGGCCTACCTTTTAGATTATTACCCTGATTTGCTACTTGACTAGTGACATGGAGGACCTTTCCCCACTGTAGCCTCTGTATTGGATGAGCCTCCCTGTTTATTGTGTCTCGGCTCTGAGTTGGTGACAAAACTTACTCATGGCTCCCTGTTTATTGTGTCTCGGCTCTGAGTTGGTGACAAAACTTACCTATGGTGAGTTGGAGTTCCTTGAGAATTCCCCCTAGTCACTAAAGTTGTGTTGGCTAAACCTGAAACTTTTAGTGCTGTCATGAATACAAAATCTGAAAAAATGAAATGCTATATCTTGTGTGTGAAAGAAATGCCAATTGAAAATGGCCATGAAAAATAAAATGTTATATCTTTTGGAAAAATAAATACCTAGGTAAACAAGTTGTCCATGACACACCTAGAAGTGCTCAGGTAAACAAGTGCCTTAAAAACACACCTGCAGCAGAAAGCCTAAAAATAAATGTAAATCTATGCAATGTGTTTGTAAACACACATAGATCAAGGCTATGGAAACTTCAGGCCCAAAAAGCAATGGAACTTAAATGTTATATCTAAATAATTGCTGGCCTTGTTTGTATTATGGATTGTGCGCATCTGTGAAGGTGAATAAACCCTCTTTAAACAACTCATCCATTTGTGAGACACCGCCATTCCCTGCGTTATTGCTCATTCAGTATATACTATGGTGTGTATTCCCTTTCCCTTGCCAAAGTGTCACAAAGTCAAGTCAGTCAAGTCATCCCTTGGCCTAGCCAGTTAATTTAAGCCTTCACCCTTCACTAGCAAATTGATCACAACTATGAAGTGAGTATGGTCCTGAAAGTCTAGTCTGAGTAATAATAATAATTAACGACACTATATATGTGGATTTAGATCGCCAGTCATGATTACTCTGTGTTATAATTGTTATTCGAATAAGTTGTAGAGCATGTATTAACCTTGACACCTTGCAGCAGCTATGGATGATGGTCTGAGTTGTATTTGGTCTTGGTTAGACCTAGTTTGACCATGGAGGACCATGGGACATGAGATGTTAGACCTTATGATGATATGGATAGATGATATATGGTCTATGTACACATACATGATGATTCTATGCAGCAGCTACAGGGTTATGATGATGATTCTTGGGATACAGCAGTGTTTGGTCATTTACAGATCATTATTATTGGCCTTGTTTCGGTACATTGGATATTTATTTTGATCATGCAGAGATTCATATGGTGTATGAGTACACATCTTGGATAGATTTGGACCTTCTGAGTCCAATGGGACAGTTTGTTTTCAGTTCTGGGCACTTACAATGATGATTGAGCCTCAGTAGGCTGTCCTAGTGCAGTTTTGGTCTGTTGGAGGCCCTGTCGGAGCAGAGATGACTTTTATCCGGTTGACCTAGGGCGCTGATGATGGAGGGGGTGGTCCAGCCACTTGTTTTTACCATATTACCCCCCTCCCGGACACATTGGTGCCCTCACCTTGACAGCGCCATCACTCCAGGAGGCTGTTTGGGCAGTTTCACGCTTCCCGAGGCATTTCAGGATTGGTAGAAATGGCTATTGAGGAAATCGATTTGGGCTACTGAGGCAAAGTTATGGCATGGGATGATCAGTGATGATAGATCGGGACCTTTCACACCTTCTCCAGCAGTTTCAGCTTCATCGGGGCCCGCATCCATCACTTATGGCATTTTCTGTGGATTTTTGAGGTCTTTTGAGGACCACGACTTCACTAGGGAGGCACGATCTGGTACTTTCATGATTATTTATTGGTTATTGTGCCATGGGGATTGACCAAGGAGGGATAAAATTACCCCTTGGACCCACCATGAGCCTCTTATGATATTTTGTCATCATGATTTGGTGGGATTCCCCTCTCCTAGGGCGACTTTGTCCACTTATGTTATATTTTATGTGTGATCCATGTATTATATTGTTGAGCTCATATCAACCATTGATTAGACTTTTGTATCTTATAATCTTAGCCACTCATTCAAAAAGTGGTTAGGGTTTTGGTGCCTCTCCTTCCTATTTAAAGGAGAGAGCCTCTCATTGTAAAGGGTCTTTGGCTCTTGGATTATTGGTATAGAAAAATATTCTTGTGGAAATTCTTGTGGTCTCCTTTGCATCTGGTGTTCTTAGATGGTGATTGGAAAGTCTATTGCAACCTAGCATTTGGAAATTTGTGGCAAGATCTATCTTTTTTTTGGAAATCATTGTTTGTCTACAGGAGGGCGACTTCAACAAGGGCGATTTTGCAAGGCTTCTTCAAATCGACTTTTTTGGCATTCCCTTGTATCAGGGGGTTATCATTAGTATCATTGTGATCTATGCTATCTTTCTGTTACTTCTTTTGTGGCATTAGTCTTATCTCTTGATGCATCAAATCTGATATTGTTGACGTTTGTTGTGCAGGAGAGAGGGCGCATTGGCTTCTTGGACTAAATCGATTTGCATAGAGACTACCTCAAAGCTTCCAAATTGATCGGGATTGCATAGATCATCATCATCAAGGCATCTACAAGGTTATCCAGGTAAGATCCACAGGTTTGTTTCTCTTTCCTTTATCCAATCCATTGACATAATTCATAAATTGTTAAAACCCTAAATACTTCAAAACCCCCATTTTACATTTTGTCAGATCTACTTAGATCTAGTGGGTTGTTGGGCATGATATTGAAAACCCACCTCTATAGCATCCACGGCATCCCGGATCTATAGTTTGGTATGGATTGGCTTCCGTTTGACCCCTCTCCCAAGCCAACTTAGCTTCTCCCAAGGAAGGCGCACTTCACCATTTGAGCAAGTTGACCTAGATCTAGTTGATGGGTGTTTGAGATTTCACTTGATTTGACATCTACACATCAAATAACATACACCCAGGTTGTCCCTTTCTTGAAATTCACCTTGTGGGTCCCATTCCACATTTTAAGGGATTTAATCCCCATTTTGGACCACTTGGAATACTTAAACTCAGATCTACAAAGATCTAACCGGTGGATTGCCACGAAATTATAGATCCATACCCCTACTTGACTGATCTACTCGGATATAAAGTTTGGATGCCATCCGACATGACTTGACCCACCTAAACCCAAATTGAAGCCTCCTTAGGGAAAGTCGCACCACCTTGGAGAAGTGAGTTCACTCACTTCGAGGAACTGGGTACTTGAGATTTTTGCAGATCCGGAATCAGAATAATTCAAAACCTAGGTCTAGACTGTCACTTTGTCAAATCTTGCCTTGGGGACTGCATTCCTTGTTTTAAGGGATTGTGGTCCACTTGGGTCAAACCTAGATCTAGACATATTTAACCATCAAGGCCTATACTGTCCACTTATCTCATGTTGTAGGAGTTCTAAACCATAAAGTCAACCCTACTTTGACTCCACTTCCCAATTCCCAAGGCACTGGTTTATCTCCAAGACAATCCACTCTCCTAGATTGTTGGATTGACTTGTGGTTTGACTTTTGCTTGGTGAACTATACCTTTGAAGACATCATGGACCATGGTCAAGATTGTCTCATGTACTAGTTAGCCCCAATCTGACCCCTAAACTACCCTGCATTGGACACGGTTCCCAAGGCAGTGGATCCTTTGACATTGAACTAGTACACTAGCCCTAGATCTCACTACAAACATTATAAGTCACTCTTACATTCAATTATGAACCAAAGCTATACCTATTAAACCCCTCACTTGGCTTGTGACTTCATCCTTAGGTCTAGGATAAACCATACACCTAACTTCACCTAGAAATACCCTGATTTGGTGTCTTGGTTTTGATCTCTCCTGTCGGGAGTAGATCGGGTCTCCCCCTTTGTTGTCTGGGCTAGATAACATAAAGTGAAGGTTGCCTCGACTGGCGTGACAACCATATATTGGAGGTCGAGGTGATCGTGGTTGCACCTTCTGAGTTGCCCTTCCCTATTGCCATCCATGACTGGATCTATCCATAGGGGTAACTACATCTTAGGTGATAACAGGTACATTCATGATTATTTTTTTGTTATTGTGCTATGGGGATTGACCAAGGAGGGATAAAATTACCCCTTGGACCCACCATAAGCCTCTTATGATATTTTGTCATCATGATTTGGTGGGATTCCCCTCTTATAGGGCGATTTTGTCCACTTACATTATATTTTATTAGTGATCCATGTATTTTATTGTTGAGCTCATCTCAACCATTGATTAGACATTTGTATCTTTTAATCTTAGCCACTCATTCAAAAAGTGGTTAGGGTTTTGGTGCCTCTCCTTCCTATTTAAAGGAGAGAGCCTCTCATTGTAAAGGGACTTTTGGCTCTGGATTATTGGAATAGAAAATTATTAATGCATCTATCTCCAGTGTTGTGGTGAATGTTTTTGGTGTTTGTTCGTTGGTTCTTCCTTTGCACTGAGTTATTGGAGATCTTGTTTGCCATATCTTTGTACCACGATTTTGCATCTACAGGTGGAGGCCGATTTGCTTGGAGGAGGAGGTATTGGTAGGGGAAGACTCTCCCTACTTCTTCTTTGGAGCTCTTCGTTGGTAACAGGGAGTATTACTGTCCCAGGACCTTCTATTTCATGTTACTATTTGCATTTCTCTTGTATTTCTTCCATACTTGATCTTACTGATTGAATCTTCATTCCTTGGTTTGACAGGTAGAGAAGGCGCACTTGTGGGCTAGGGCATCAAATCGGCAAGCAAATCAACAATCTCTCATTTGATCTCTGCGGGAATCTTCCTCAACATCAAGGCATCTCATCCACATCACTCAGGTATGATCTCAAGGTAAGTTCTATCTCCATGATCTATCCAATTGTCAAAAAACACTTAAAAATCCTAATTAATCAAAACCCCTTTTTTACATTTTCTCAGATCTACTTAGATCTAGTGGGTTATTGGGCATAATATTGAAAACCCACCTCTATAGCATCCACGGCATCCCGGATCTATAGTTTGGTGAGGATTGGTTTCCGTTTGATCCCTCTCCCATGCCAACTTAGCTTCTCCCAAGCAAGGCGCACTTCACTAGTTGAGCAAGTTGACCTAGATCTAGGTGATGGGTGTTTGAGATTCCACTTGATTCGTCATCTACACATCCAATAACATACACCCAGGTTGTTACTTTTCTGAAATTCACCTTGTGGGCCCTATTCCACAGTTTAAGGGATTTAATCCCCATTTTGGACCACTTGGAACCCTTAAACTCAGATCTACTAAGATCTAACCGTTGGATTACCACGAAAATACAGATCCATACTCCTACCTGACTGATCTACCCGGATCTAAAGTTTGGATGCCATCCGACTTGTTTTGACCCACCTAACCCCACTTTTAGGCTTCCTTGGGCAAAGTCGCACCACCTTGGAGAAGTGAGTTGACTCACTTCCAGGAACTGGGTACTTGAGATTTTTGGAGATTTAGAACCGGAATAATTCAAAACCTAGGTCTAGACTATCACTTTGTCAAATCTTGCCTTGGGGATTGCATTCCTTGTTTTTAGGGATTGTGGTCCACTTGGGTCAAACCTAGATCTAGATACATTCATCCATCAAAACCTCTATTGCCCACCTGTCCCAAGTACTAGGAGTCCTAAACCACAAGTCAACCCTATGTTGACTCCACTTCCCAATTCCCAAGGCACTGGTTTCTCTCTAAGTTAATTCAACTTTCATAGATTGTTGGATTGACTTGTGGTTTGACTTATGCATGGTGAACTAAACCCTTGAAGCTATCATGTATCATGGTCAAGCTTGTCACTTGTACTAGTTAGCTCCAATTCAACCCTTAAACTACCCTGCACTGGACACGGTTCCCAAGGCAGTGAGTCTTCTGACATTGTACTAGTACACTAGCCCTAGATCTCATTTCAAACATTATAAGTCACTCTCACATCAACCATGAACCAAAGCTATACCCATTGAACCCCTCACTTGGCTTGTGATTTCAACCTATAAGGTCTAGGATAAACCATACACATAACTTCACTTAGAAATACCCTGATTTGGTGTTTTGGTTTGATCTCTCCTGTCGGGAGTAGATCGGGTCTCCCCCTTTGTTGTCTGGGCTAGATAACATAAAGTGAAGGTTGCCTCGACTGGCGTGACAACCATATACTGGAGGTCGAGGTGATCGTGGTTGCACCTTTTGAGTTGCCCTTCCCTATTGCCATCCATCACTGGATCCATCCATAGGGGTAACTACATCTTAGGTGATAACAGGTCCCTATGAAAAATAATCTAAGGATTTTAATCTACAACAAAAGATAAAAGTCTATTCTAGGAGTTAAAGATGACGAGATGATAAAATATAACAACAAAGCCCTGCTTGTGAATTAAATCAAATAGCTAACCCAACATAAGATAAATAAGCATTCACGACACTTATGATTGATACTTAAACACAGAAAATTAAAGACCAGTGCCGAGAAAGTAAAAATGCTTGTAAGTACTGTTGTGTGGGGTTGCTTGTGTAGTCTCAGTGAAAGTATTGCAGTGGCTCGGTTGGTAAATTTTATAGTTATTAAATGAGTAGTTAAGGAGTGGGTTGATTCTTGGTTTGGCCCAAAAGAAAACCTAAACTTCGAACTGAGTGCTCTAGCAACCTTACCAAGTGTCCAACCAGGTGAGGATGAACCCGCTTAAGAACCTGCTGACTCTGTGGATTCAGTCCATGCAACCTCCCGAGTTCTTAGAATTGGATTCTAATGGATTGTCCTATTAACACTAATTACCTTGCACCCGTTTCTGATTGAGCCAACTGTTCCGACTAAGCTGCAGTAGTCAAGAGCATACTCCGGTTTTGGGGCGTTGTTCGTTTTATTAAGACGTGTGAGTGGATGATTATTCTAAACTAAACCCCAAGCATAAAGCAAGGGGGGTTAATTTTAGGATTAAATTTTAAGCACAGAATAATAATTCGAAGTAAACACAAAAGCATGTAAAATGATAAACGGATCCTTGGAGGATGTTGTGTGCTTGAGTGTGTTATTTAATTACTACTGCTTGAATGAAAACTAATCTAAAACGAAAAAAAAATAAAAAATAAAAAGGGTGCGAATCCCCCCTGGGGGGATTGGGTTCAGGCGCTGGAATTGCCTGCTGTGCTCTTTTTATTTTTTTATGATTTACACATGAAGCTCAAGAAACACTACTGGTCCTTTAACTAGGCACCAATAAAGTTTACAAATGTTAGAATGATGTAGGGAGGTAAAACTAGCTCCCCGGATGGCTACGGACACCTCCGAATCTCAGACTTTGAGCTTTAAAAAGTTCGGACCTGCTAAAAGACAAAAAAAGACCAGCTAACTGAATTAGTCTTAAAAATGCCAAGAAACACTTAAAAAGTGTCTTTGACGTTGCTACAAAAAATTGCAAAAATTTCTAACTTAGCTAGCAACCTAGAACTAAATAAAAATGAAGCTATTAGACTCTTTAGATTGCTACTTGCTTAGATCTATTAATCAAATGAACTTTGAAGCAAGATTTAGATTTAAATAGGACAGTAACCGAGATAGAATAAAAAATGGATCTAGAAAAGTGAACCCATGGGGGTTGAGCGTTTTGAAGAAAGGACAATGGAGTCAAGCTCCCAAATGCACCGATAGGATCGAGACTTGGTTTGTATTTACTGAATGAAGGCACGATCTAACATGTTCGTGGACTTCTCCAGCTTAGGCTACCTGTAAACAGCTGCAAACAACTAGCAAGGGGATAAGAGCATATGTGTAGATAATTAAAAGAAAGCAGTGATGCAATGAATTCAAACAAGAAATTACATTACTCTTAGCCTTCTAATATTATCAACATGAATAAGCAAACTATAAAGTATTACTTACAGATCTTATAGAAGATAGCTTTCCTTTAAAGACATATAATCCCAACAATACTAGCTATGAAACATAATACAGTACACCTCAGATGTACAAGCATGAAGATCCAACCAAAGACAATCACCAGACTAGCCTCCAAAGCCTTCTTTATTAAACTCAGAAAAATATTACAATACAAATATAAGCAAAGGTTCCACACTTTTTGATCCTTACGATGGAGCTAAGCTCCTCAATTTATAGAAAATGCCAACCCAGCTAGGGCGCAAAACCCTAAGAGACAAAGCTCCTAGATTGTAGAGCAAGAAAAGCTCTCATCCAATGGTGTTACACCATTCCATTTGGACAAAAACACTTCAAGAAGGAAACTGTTGAAAGCTGCCCCTGCATGGAGATGAGGATGGCAAGTGGTTGAGTGATGTTTCCATAATTCGTTGGAATAAACAGCAGGCTGGTCGCTTTGGTGCATGGGCATATTTGATTGGTCTTTAAAATAGCAACCAAGCCACACTTAATGCCACCTCATGCTTTATCCACAACCAAATCAAATGGATGTCGTGAGGAATGGTTGGCCCACGCGTGAGGAAGTCTAAACCGTAGCATGATGTTTCAACTTTGATTGAGCTGTTCGAAAGTTTGATTAATATAGCAGCTATCCTACGTGGATCATGCCACCTCCTAAGATGGGAGAGCCCACCACTTAGACCGTCCACCATGGAAACCGTACGACCAGCCCACATGAAGATATGTGGAGCATATGGAAATATTCAAACTTTGTTCAACCTTTAAAATTTGAGAGTTGACCATGAAGTATTCGCCCATCCTCATGGTATTATGCCATGTCATATGATGTGGGCCACCTCACAACCAACTTGCCCAACAATAGATCCGTACGGCCGTGAGGGTAGAGGCCCACGTGATGGGATGAGGGCACATAAGTTAAAACAAATCTCATTTTTAAACCAAGTTATAATATATGCTTTAACCATGCATTTAGTCGCCTATCCATTGGGCTATCATCCAACCAAAATGCTCACGGCCATGTCATGTGAGGTCCCACGTGAGGAGGACGAACCTTGGAAAGAAATATTCAACGTTTGACTTTGATCTTAACTTTTATCATATGGTTTGCTCTTTACCATAAACGCCCACCTTACTTTGACTTATGCCACCTCAATTGGCATGTGCTAATTGCCATTTTTTAAATATTTTAATTATTGGCTTATGGTGCATTTTGTTGCATTTTTGGCATTAAAGTGCCATTCTGTAGGTCTGATAGACAAAACTGCTCCACGGGGGTTCTCGGTCACCCGAAATGTAGGAAAACTGGGGTACCGTGGTAAAGAGGATGCTCTGAGCTTGAAAATGAGCATCCCTACGTCAAATTCCGACTCCGGATAAGACTTTTATCACCTTTTGAATTTTTTAAATTAAACCATTAAAAAAATGGCTTAAAAATGCGGAAAAATACTTTTTGTCAGAAATGGCTGAAACTTCAGGGGAACCTAGTACATGACAAAACGATAAAATTCTAGCACCTAGCATGTTTATACATATTACAAAATGGGCTCTAATAATCCCCTAAGGCCTAACCCCCACTTTGGGCATTCCAGCTTTGGAGGAGCAGGAGAAAACCTCATCGATTATACTCGGCTAAAGGGAAGGTATAATCGACAAGGGAAAAAACTCCTTGGAATACCTTCTTTGGTTGTCAAGTCCTAGGGAACCGAGTCACTCAAAGACCACCATGCTAGTACGCTTATTACAAACCCCGTGGGGCACAGTCATGTACTACAAAAAACTGACAAATGGGCCCTGAAAAGGCCAAACTTGGAACATCTGAACTCTGAAAAAGGCACAAGTAAATGTGCAATACTGGCGGCTCACTGAAGTCCAACTGTAGTGCAACTTAGTTGGTAACAGAGCCAACACTAGCAAGCCAAGGTATGGTGGAATGATCACCTCTATTCTCCCTAAGGAGGGTAAAACCAATGAGTATGAATAATGAACTTCTAAGTCTGAGTAGGGACAATATAATATATATAATAAGATCAACCAGGTCCACATATCTATATGATCGCCAGATCATGACACTAAGTGCTAAGACCTGCTATAAGAATAAGTATAAAAGCAATACAACCATAGCACAATGATATACCTGCTGAGTCATATACCTGAATGCTCATCACCTGAACCATCATCTGTGCTTTGAAACTGCTGCTGTAACTCTGGGCACCATTGATTGCTCTGTACAAATGGTATAATGGCTACATCGGTCATCTCTCTGAGTGTCCTGAGACTCAGTCATGGAATGGGGAATATATACTGCTGCCCAAAATCTGATAGTGATCCAATACAGATGCTCATCTCAGCATCTCAATGTAAGGGAACTGGCTGAATAGAGTACTGGAATCAAAAAAATAATGTATGGTAGCTCGTCTACAATATATGTGATAACAGTGCCCTTGGGGCAAGTCTCGAGTCAAGGTTATCACTTGATCTTGACTCCTCCGTTTAGGAAAAACTCCCAACGAAGCCAAGGGGGGTAGTCCCTAAGGAAAGTTTCTAAGGTTGTTAGAGTTCCTATGTAAATGATTAAAGTGTTTTAAATGTTTTTAGGAGTTGTTTTTAGGGTAGTGATTAAAAGGTTCCAAGATGATTGCAACAAGGTTTAAATAGTCTTTACCAACATGAATTAAATATCACTGTGAAAAATATAGCAGAAGCACGATACTTGA
Organism: Larix kaempferi; assembly: GCA_027924585.1. Lineage (NCBI taxonomy): Eukaryota > Viridiplantae > Streptophyta > Pinopsida > Pinales > Pinaceae > Larix > Larix kaempferi. The sequence continues at coordinate 10,293,689 of BSBM01000893.1, forward strand.
TATTGATAATAAGCAAATAAAGAGTGCAAGGACCAGTGCCTTATGGAGTCAACACAGTGAAAAAATGATAATTGTTGAAAAAAGGAAATGTTGTGCAAGTGTCTCTTGGTAAATTTTAGATTTATTAAATGTGAAACTTGATTAAGGGAAAAAAAGGGAAAACTCTCGATATTTCGGGAGGTACAGGGAGGAATGTCTGGAATTTAAGAAGTTGGTGGTTCCGTACAAGGACATGTTGGTTGTCGGAGTCTGAAGAGCGTGTTCAACACTACACCAACCAAGGATGTAGTCTAATGGTGCCCTTAAGATCTAAGTATAGTGGTTCCAGCGTCCCCAAGCAGAATTTCCCCACACAAGCTCTAGTCGAAGTGCCGGATTTTCACTTATCTTAAAGGGATGTTAATTTTATTAAGTGACTGATTAAGTTAAGTGTGGAATGTTAAAAGAAGTGCTTCCAACTGTTTCTGGGTATCCCAAGGTGGACAAAGAATACCTAGTGTAAGAAAATGAGTTTATTCAGGTTTATGAACAAGGACCATTGTGCTCTCCGATAGAGAGTGCTCTTGACTTGCTATGCAGCTAAGTTCAAGAGACTTTAGGTTCTTTTTAGCAAACAATTAAGTTATGAAAAGTAAAAACAAAACTTATGGAAAATATATGAATGGCCAAACTTATGCGTCACTTTTCTGATCAATCTCCACTAATCGACAATGCCTTTAGGTGGAGATGAGAGCATACTTCGTGGCGACAAAGATGGTTTTATCTCTAAGTTACTTTTGCAAAATTAAATGATTAAAAAAGTGAAATACAAATGAAAGTATACACCCTGCACTTAAGAAGTGAGTGTGTGAAAAAAAATGTGAGTTAGAAAAATTTATCCACGAAAAATTGAAAAAATGCAAATCCCCCCAGGGGTGATGGGATGTGGGTGTGGGTACCCCACTGCTCTCGTTTAATAATTACAAAGTACTTGTTATCACATATATAGTAGCCGGGCTACCATACATTATTTTTCTCATGCCAGTACACTATTCAGCCAGTTCCCTTGCATTTATGAGCATTTATATTGGATCACTATCAGATTGTGGACAGCAGTTATATTCCCCATGCCATGACTGAGTTTCAGGACACTCAGAGAGATGCCCGATATAGCCATTATGCCATTAGTACAGAGCAGTCAGTAGTGCCCATAGTTACAGCAGCAGTTCCAGAGGACAGATGATGGTACAGGTTGATGTGCATTCAGGTATATGACTCAGCAGGTATATTATTGTGTTATGGTTAGATTGCTTTTATACTTATTCTTATAGCATGTCTTAGCACTTAGTGTCATGATCTGGCGATCATATAGATACATGGACCTGGTTGACCTATTATTTATATTATATTGTCCCTACTCAGACTTAGAAGTTCACTATTCATACTCATTGGTACATACCCTCCTTAGGGAGAATAGAGGTGATCATTACACCATACTATGGCTTGCTAGTGTTGGCTCCATCATTTCATTGTCTTCATCCATCCGTGGCCTACCTTTTAGATTATTACCCTGATTTGCTACTTGACTAGTGACATGGAGGACCTTTCCCCACTGTAGCCTCTGTATTGGATGAGCTTCCCTGTTTATTGTGTCTCGGCTCTGAGTTGGTGACAAAACTTACCTATGGTGAGTTGGAGTTCCTTGAGAATTCCCCCTAGTCACTAAAGTTGTGTTGGCTAAACCTGAAACTTTTAGTGCTGCCATCAATACAAAATCTGGAAAAATCAAATGCTATATCTTGTATGAAAGAAATGCCAAATGAAAATGGCCATAAAAAATAAAATGTTATATCTTTTGGAAAAATAAATACCTAGGTAAACAAGTTGTCCATGACACACCTAGAAGTGCTCAGGTAAACAAGTGCCTTAAAAACACACCTGCAGCAGGAAGCCTAAAAATAAATGTAAATCTATGCAATGTGTTTGTAAACACACATAGATCAAGGCTGTGGAAACCTCAGGCCCAAAAAGCAATGGAACTTAAATGTTATATCTAAACAATTGCTGGCCTTGTTTGTATTATGGATTGTGCGCATCTGTGAAGGTGAATAAACCCTCTTTAAACAACTCATCCATTTGTGAGACACCGCCATTCCCTGTGTTATTGCTCATTCAGTATATACTATGGTGTGTATTCCCTTTCCCTTGCCAAAGTGTCACAAAGTCAAGTTAGTCAAGTCATCCCTTAGCCTAGCCATTTATTTCAGCCTTCACCCTTCACTAGCAAATTGATCACAACTATGAAGTGAGTATGGTCCTGAAAGTCTAGTCTGAGTAATAATAATAACTAACGACACTATATATTTGGATTTAGATCGCCAGTCATGATTACTCTGTGTTATAGAAGCTATTTGAATAAATTGTAAAGCATGTATTAACCTTGACACCTTGCAGCAGCTATGGATGATAGTCTGAGTTGTATTTGGTCTTGGTTAGACCTAGTTTGACCATGGAGGACCATGGGACATGAGATGTTGGACCTTATGATGATATGGATAGATGATATATGGTCCATGTACACATACAGGAGGATTCTATGCAGCAGCTACAGGGATATGATGATGATTCTTGGGATACAGCAGTGTTTGGTCATCTACAGATCATTATTATTGGCCTTGTTCCGGTACATTGGATATTTATTTTGATCATGCAGAGATTCATATGGTGTATGAGTACACATCTTGGATGGATTTGGACCTTCTGAGTCCAATGGGACAGTTTGCTTTCAGTTCCGGGCACTTACAGTGATGATTTAGCCTCAGTAGGCTGTCCTAGTGCAGTTTTGGTCTATTGGAGGCCCTGTCGGAGCAGAGATGACTTTTATCCGGATGACCTAGGGCGCTGATGATGGAGGGGGTGGTCCAGCCACTTGTTTTTACCATATTACCCCCCTCCCGGACACATTGGCACCCTCACCTTGACAGCGCCATCACTCCAGGAGGCAGTTTGGGCAGTTTCACGTTTCCCGAGGCATTTCAGGATTGGTAGAAATGGCTATTGAGGAAATCGATTTGGGCTACTGAGGCAAAGTTATGGCATGGGATGATCAGTGATGATAGATCGGGACCTTCCACACCTCCTCCTGCAGTTTCAGCTTCATCGGGGCCCGCATCCATCACTTATGGCACTTTCTGTGGATTTTTTGAGGTCTTTTGAGGACCACGACTTCACCTTGGAGGACCACGACTTCACCTTGGAGGCACGATTTGGTACTTTCATGATTATGTATTGGTTATTGTGCCATGGGGATTGACCAAGGAGGGATAAAATTACCCCTTGGACCCACCATGAGCCTCTTATGATATTTTGTCATCATGATTTGGTGGGATTCCCCTCTCCTAGGGCGACTTTGTCCACTTATGTTATATTTTATGTGTGATCCATGTATTATGTTGTTGAGCTCATCTCAACCATTGATTAGACATTTGTATCTTTTAATCTTAGCCACTCATTAAAAAAGTGGTTAGGGTTTTGGTGCCTCTCCTTCCTATTTAAAGGAGAGAGCCTCTCATTGTAAAGGGTCTTTGGCTCTTGGATTATTGGTATAGAAAAATATTCTTGTGGAAATTCTTGTGGTCTCCTTTGCATCTGGTGTTCTTAGATGGTGATTGGAAAGTCTATTGCAACCTAGCATTTGGAAATTGTGGTAAGATCTATCTTTGTTTGGAAATCATTGTTTGTCTACAGGAGGGCGACTTCAACAAGGGCGATTTTGCAAGGCTTCTTCAAATCGACTTTCTTGGCATTCGCTTGTATCAGGGGGTTATCATTAGTATCATTGTGATCTATGCTATCTTTCTGTTATTTCTTTTGTGGCATTAGTCTTATCTCTTGATGCATCAAATCTGATATTGTTGACGTTTGTTGTGCAGGAGAGAGGGCGCATTGGCTTCTTGGACTAAATCGATTTGCATAGAGACTACCTCAAAGCTTCCAAATTGATCGGGATTGCATAGATCATCATCATCAAGGCATCTACAAGGTTATCCAGGTAAGATCCACAGGTTTGTTTCTCTTTCCTTTATCCAATCCATTGACATAATGCATAAATTGTTAAAACCCTAAATACTTCAAAACCCCCATTTTACATTTTGTCAGATCTACTTAGATCTAGTGGGTTGTTGGGCATGATATTGAAAACCCACCTCTATAGCATCCACGGCATCCCGGATCTATAGTTTGGTGTGGATTGGCTTCCGTTTGACCCTTCTCCCAAGCCAACTTAGCTTCTCCCAAGGAAGGCGCACTTCACCATTTGAGCAAGTTGACCTAGATCTGGTTGATGGGTGTTTGAGATTTCACTTGATTTGACATCTACACATCAATTAACATACACCCAGGTTGTCCCTTTCTTGAAATTCACCTTGTGGGTCCCATTCCACATTTTAAGGGATTTTATCCCCATTTTGGACCACTTGGAATACTTAAACTCAGATCTACTAAGATCTAACCGGTGGATTGCCACGAAACTTTAGATCCATACCCCTACTTGACTGATCTACCCGGATCTAAAGTTTGGATGCCATCCGACATGATTTGACCCACCTAAACCCAAATTGAAGCCTCCTTAGGGAAAGTCGCACCACCTTGGAGAAGTGAGTTCACTCACTTCGAGGAACTGGGTACTTGAGATTTTTGCAGATCCGGAATCAGAATAATTCAAAACCTAGGTCTAGACTGTCACTTTGTCAAATCTTGCCTTGGGGACTGCATTCCTTGTTTTAAGGGATTGTTGTCCACTTGGGTCAAACCTAGATCTAGACATATTTAACCATCAAGGCCTATACTGTCCACTTATCTCATGTTGTAGGAGTCCTAAACCATAAAGTCAACCCTACTTTGACTCCACTTCCCAATTCCCAAGGCACTGGTTTATCTCCAAGACAACCCACTCTCCTAGATTGTGGGATTGACTTGTGGTTTGACTTTTGCATGGTGAACTATACCTTTGAAGACATCATGGACCATGGTCAAGATTGTCTCATGTACTAGTTAGCCCCAATCTGACCCCTAAACAACCCTGCATTGGACACAATTCCCAAGGCAGTGGATCTTTTGACATTGACCTAGTACACTAGCCCTAGATCTCACTTTAAACATTATAAGTCACTCTCACATCAACTATGAACCAAAGCTATACCTATTGAACCCCTCACTTGGCTTGTGACTTCATCCTTAGATCTAGGATAAACCATACACCTAACTTCAACTAGAAATACCCTGATTTGGTGTCTTGGTTTTGATCTCTCCTGTCGGGAGTAGATCGGGTCTCCCCCTTTGTTGTCTGGGCTAGATAACATAAAGCGAAGGTTGCCTCGACTGGCGTGACAACCATACATATTGGAGGTCGAGGTGATCGTGGTTGCACCTTTTGAGTTGCCCTTCCCTATTGCCATCCATGACTGGATCCATCCATAGGGGTAACTACAGTTTAGGTGATAACATTTTGGCGCCGTTGCCGGGGAGGCAATAGCTTGCCCTAGTCCTTCCCGCATATACAAACGACACATATCTTGGTAGAAGAGTTAAATCTACCTGGCGACTCCCAATCGTGACTCCGCTGAGGAACGAGCTCATTTACATCCTTACAACACAAGAAGTAAAGTAAACTTAGATCAAGTTGAGGAAACCCCAATCACATATCGTAAAAGAGATCCTAAAGCACAACCATCGAACTTCCTTTGGAAATTGGTTAACGATTCTCCAAACAGAACTTCAGGATCCCCTTTGATCAAGTCGGTTCCTCCCTCATCTCCTAGTTCAAACTTAAACACAAACTTAACAAATCCAATGGCCGGAACAAACCCGGGAAACCAGAATGTTCCTCCACCACAAGCTCCTAGGATTTTTGGAAGAAAAGCAAAACCATCTCCTTTAGACTTTTCCCAAATCCAGGGTGCACCCCATGACATGCCCGAAAAGTATTTTGAAAAGGTTCCCAGATTTGATGGAGTATCTGCTATATCAATTGAAGACCACATTGATAAAGTTTGGGAACACATGGAAGCATATGGAGCATCTGAGGAAGATGTTTTCATGAGGGGTCTCCTGGCATCCTTGGAAGGAGATGTTAGGAAGTGGTTCGACAGGTTGCCTGCCTCATCCATTGATGGGTATGATAACTTTGTCAACAAGCTAAACAGTGGGTGGTCCCGAAAGTTAGATGGGAAGTTTCTCTTGCACCAACTTTTTGACATCAAGAAAAGAGAAAATGAAACAGTCCATGAGTTTAACATAAGATTTGACAAGACTGTAGCTGTTATCCCTGAAGAAATTAGACCAAAAGATCAAGCAGTTGTCATTCACTACTTGAATGCTTTTGAGGGATGGGTTGGTTATCAGCTAAAGGATAAAAACCCAAATGACTTAAAGACCGCTCAATCAAATGCTAAGATGGCTGAGCAAAATGTAGCATCCATGGGGAAACAAAACTTTTTCGATCAATTTACCCCATCCACTTCCAGATCTGACCCTAGACTCCGAAAACCAAAGGAACCTGTGAGTGTGCCAAAGGAATCCAAGGACACTTTAGAAGTCATGCAAGAAATGATGAAACAATTAACTGTCCTAACTAAGAATGTGGCAAGTTTGAATGACCCCGAGAGACATAGGAATCCTTATGGCCCTAAACCTTATTGGAATAATAATAGAAGGCCTGATGGGGATAGGGATAGACGACGACCTGAATACCCAGAAAATTCTGAAAAGAAAGAAGTCAATTGGTGTGATGAAGAAGAAGAGATACCCTCTGACACCATTGACCATGATGACCAACCAGAAAACATCAACTTTATAAATGACTTATCTTATGATGAAGACTTTGGAAGAATCCTTTTAGAAGAAGAGCCATGGGAGCAAGAAGATGATATTATTGAAGAACCTAGCTCCACATGTTGTGCCTTAGAACTCCCAAAACCTAAAGAGCAACCAAAGTATCAAATCTACAAACGAGGAACCACCTCCCAGCCTTCTTTCCTTGATAAACACAAAAAGATTGATGAAGATAAAAAGGAAGAAGAAGATCTTGCCATAAATGATTATGATCTTAAGATTGATATGAAGAAAGAACTAAGCAAGATAATGTGTAATATCCCTGTCACTGAGCTAATGAAGGTGCCCTCTGTTAAATGCCAAGTAGAGGAATTTTTCAACGGTATTGGCCAAGAGAAAACTCCCGAACCGGTCCTAGAGTCATGTCATATCCAAAAGCTTAGTGGAACACAACCTAGCGAAACAGAGAAGGATCCACCAATAAACATCCATTCAGCCATTTATGAAAGAAAAAGCGGTGGTCACTCTCCCTTTTACCTTACCTTGCACATTCAAAACATGCTCCTTCATAATTGTATGTTGGATTCTGGAGCAGCGATGAATGTTATGCCTCTACAAGTTATGAAGGAAATGGGACTTGAAGTGACTAGGCCTTATGGAAATGTTTGTGGTATAGATTCCCGACGAGTACCGTCTTATGGTTTGATTAAAAACCTTAGGGCTGACCTTTTCGCATGTTCAGACATTTCTACTATGATGGATGTAGTTGTCATTGACTTACCCCCAGCATATGGAATGCTTTTATCTAGAAAATGGGCAGCTGGTCTAGGTGGATACCTTATGATGGATCTATCATTTATTTGTGTTCCCAACCCTGATGGAGCTTTGATTCGGGTTAACAGAGAACCTTGTTATAATGAGCATGTTGAGTCTTTTGATGAAGGGTTAAAAAACACATACGGGGATGAATTATTAAATAATGCCAAAACTAACCTCGTTGAAGATGAGGATGAATTGTATGAAGTTGATCAAAATATGTGTATGGTCATGGAAGATTCTGATTCTTTTTGGGAAGACAAGCAAATGATTGAAATAATTAGAAATGATGTTGTTGACGAAATAGATGATTTGAGAGGACATGAAAATCAACCCCAAGATCACGAACAAAACAATGAAACCATTCAAGAACCTGCTATAGAAAATCACACACTTGAAGGGGTTGAAGATGGCATAAGAAATCTAGGAAGAGATGAGAGTCTGCTTGATGATCAAAGCATGGAACAAATTCCCCCAATAGAAAACCTCCATGAACAAACCCACAATGAGGAGAACATTGAAAACCCAATACATGAAGATGAGTTTGATGATATTAGGAGGGGAGAAAGAATTCCTTTCACTGTTAGGGAGTGGTTTGCCTTGACCGATCACAATAGAGAGAGAGAAAGACAAGGGCTTGCACCTATTTACCCATGGGAAAACAATCTTGCAACATCTACTGGGGTTGAAACAAATGAAGAGCCTGAAGCCACTTATTATTCCGATACAGAAGATTCTTTATCTCATTTATATCTAGAAGACGGTAGCCTTATTCAAGTCCATGATAACTCTCTAGGTTGGGAAGAAGATGCCCTAATTAATGATGCTCCTGAAGGGGACTATAATTTAAATAACCTTGCTATTTTTCAAACTCCTTCAGAGCCTCAAAGCCATGCTTTATCTACATATCCGCATGTCCCTAGTTTCCTCTTACCATCTGAGTCATCTAGTCAGCACACTCATGATCTTTCTCACATTCCTACTTCCTCCACATCTCATTCTGGGTTATTTTCTCCCAGACTGGAAAACATTGTCATTCCTGTGCCTTCAGGAGAAGGTTCTAGTCATAACACTGTCATATTTAGAGAGCCACCTCCCTTAGAAGGACATAGAGACTTCTTGACTGTAGGTGAGGTTGTTAAAAGAATTGTGTCTCCCCATGGGGAAGAGCCAAATGAGGAAATCCAAGAAACAAGAAGGGAAGTTAGGGAAATCCTTGTTGGCACAGTTGCTATTTCCTTAGATGGTGGTCCACCCAGAATTGATGCAGTTCCTTCTAGAAGAAACTCAAGGATTGTCACACCTCAACCGCAAAACCCTGCTGAAATCCATCCCATGCCTATTCGTAACATTGGAGTTATTCCTGAGTCAGTCAATAGAAATAATTTTCATACAGGAAGTCAAGTCATCATTCCCAACCATTTATTGCATATAAGATCGGGACAAGCTGATGACTTATGGGTTGGACCTTTCACAGTAGAGCGATGCATTGATGGCATGTGCTTTCTGACCACTGGTAGTGGACGACGTATCTTATATCCTGTCCATCAGAGGGACTTAAGGGATCACATCCCTGATCCCACATAGTTGGGATTTCTCCGCTTGCATTGCCTGGTAGAGTAGGGTAGGTAGGAAACCAAATAAGCCTACTTAGGCAGTAGTTAGTCTTTTCAGCCATTTAGTCTGGCACCCTTTAGTCTCTAAGCTCTTTTGTAAGCTCCTAGTCTAACTGAGTACCTGTCACTTTTTCTTTTCCTGCACAATAAAACTCAAATTTTGCAAATTATGTTAGTAGTTTAATTTACTTTCTGCATTTATATTTTATGCATTTATGTTTTTGACATAGAATAGATTTCATTTCAGTTAATTTTATTATTTTTCCCACACATGCGGCATGAGGTATTTTCTTTAGATGTTTGTGAATGCAGAAAATAGGTTGCAAGAATGAAGACGGAAATAAAATGGTAGAGTGCTGGATCGTGGATTCGAGTAGCAGAGTTCGAGGACCAGAGATTCTGAGGTTCTAAAGCGCTCACTTCAGCCGAGCACTTGTCCCAGCCGGAGCCAGATGTTATCACATATATAGTAGCCGGGCTACCATACATTATTTTTCTCATGCCAGTACACTATTCAGCCAGTTCCCTTGCATTTATGAGCATTTATATTGGATCACTATCAGATTGTGGACAGCAGTTATATTCCCCATGCCATGACTGAGTTTCAGGACACTCAGAGAGATGCCCGATATAGCCATTATGCCATTAGTATAGAGCAGTCAGTAGTGCCCATAGTTACAGCAGCAGTTCCAGAGGACAGATGATGGTACAGGTTGATGTGCATTCAGGTATATGACTCAGCAGGTATATTATTGTGTTATGGTTAGATTGCTTTTATACTTATTCTTATAGCATGTCTTAGCACTTAGTGTCATGATCTGGCGATCATATAGATACATGGACCTGGTTGACCTATTATTTATATTATATTGTCCCTACTCAGACTTAGAAGTTCACTATTCATACTCATTGGTACATACCCTCCTTAGGGAGAATAGAGGTGATCATTACACCATACTATGGCTTGCTAGTGTTGGCTCCATCATTTCATTGTCTTCATCCATCCGTGGCCTACCTTTTAGATTATTACACTGATTTGCTACTTGACTAGTGACATGGAGGACCTTTCCCCACTGTAGCCTCTGTATTGGATGAGCTTCCCTGTTTATTGTGTCTCGGCTCTGAGTTGGTGACAAAACTTACCTATGGTGAGTTGGAGTTCCTTGAGAATTCCCCCTAGTCACTAAAGTTGTGTTGGCTAAACCTGAAACTTTTAGTGCTGCCATCAATACAAAATCTGGAAAAATCAAATGCTATATCTTGTATGAAAGAAATGCCAAATGAAAATGGCCATAAAAAATAAAATGTTATATCTTTTGGAAAAATAAATACCTAGGTAAACAAGTTGTCCATGACACACCTAGAAGTGCTCAGGTAAACAAGTGCCTTAAAAACACACCTGCAGCAGGAAGCCTAAAAATAAATGTAAATCTATGCAATGTGTTTGTAAACACACATAGATCAAGGCTGTGGAAACCTCAGGCCCAAAAAGCAATGGAACTTAAATGTTATATGTAAACAATTGCTGGCCTTGTTTGTATTATGGATTGTGCGCATCTGTGAAGGTGAATAAACCCTCTTTAAACAACTCATCCATTTGTGAGACACCGCCATTCCCTGTGTTATTGCTCATTCAGTATATACTATGGTGTGTATTCCCTTTCCCTTGCCAAAGTGTCACAAAGTCAAGTTAGTCAAGTCATCCCTTAGCCTAGCCATTTATTTCAACCTTCACCCTTCACTAGCAAATTGATCACAACTATGAAGTGAGTATGGTCCTGAAAGTCTAGTCTGAGTAATAATAATAACTAACGACACTATATATTTGGATTTAGATCGCCAGTCATGATTACTCTGTGTTATAGAAGCTATTTGAATAAATTGTAAAGCATGTATTAACCTTGACACCTTGCAGCAGCTATGGATGATAGTCTGAGTTGTATTTGGTCTTGGTTAGACCTAGTTTGACCATGGAGGACCATGGGACATGAGATGTTGGACCTTATGATGATATGGATAGATGATATATGGTCCATGTACACATACAGGATGATTCTATGCAGCAGCTACAGGGTTATGATGATGATTCTTGGGATACAGCAGTGTTTGGTCATCTACAGATCATTATTATTGGCCTTGTTCCGGTACATTGGATATTTATTTTGATCATGCAGAGATTCATATGGTGTATGAGTACACATCTTGGATGGATTTGGACCTTCTGAGTCCAATGGGACAGTTTGCTTTCAGTTCCGGGCACTTACAGTGATGATTTAGCCTCAGTAGGCTGTCCTAGTGCAGTTTTGGTCTATTGGAGGCCCTGTCGGAGCAGAGATGACTTTTATCCGGATGACCTAGGGAACTGATGATGGAGGGGGTGGTCCAGCCACTTGTTTTTACCATATTACCCCCCTCCCGGACACATTGGCACCCTCACCTTGACAGCGCCATCACTCCAGGAGGCAGTTTGGGCAATTTCACGTTTCCCGAGGCATTTCAGGATTGGTAGAAATGGCTATTGAGGAAATCGATTTGGGCTACTGAGGCAAAGTTATGGCATGGGATGATCAGTGATGATAGATCGGGACCTTCCACACCTCCTCCTGCAGTTTCAGCTTCATCGGGGCCCGCATCCATCACTTATGGCACTTTCTGTGGATTTTTTGAGGTCTTTTGAGGACCACGACTTCACCTTGGAGGACCACGACTTCACCTTGGAGGCACGATTTGGTACTTTCATGATTATGTATTGGTTATTGTGCCATGGGGATTGACCAAGGAGGGATAAAATTACCCCTTGGACCCACCATGAGCCTCTTATGATATTTTGTCATCATGATTTGGTGGGATTCCCCTCTCCTAGGGCGACTTTGTCCACTTATGTTATATTTTATGTGTGATCCATGTATTATGTTGTTGAGCTCATCTCAACCATTGATTAGACATTTGTATCTTTTAATCTTAGCCACTCATTAAAAAAGTGGTTAGGGTTTTGGTGCCTCTCCTTCCTATTTAAAGGAGAGAGCCTCTCATTGTAAAGGGTCTTTGGCTCTTGGATTATTGGTATAGAAAAATATTCTTGTGGAAATTCTTGTGGTCTCCTTTGCATCTGGTGTTCTTAGATGGTGATTGGAAAGTCTATTGCAACCTAGCATTTGGAAATTGTGGTAAGATCTATCTTTGTTTGGAAATCATTGTTTGTCTACAGGAGGGCGACTTCAACAAGGGCGATTTTGCAAGGCTTCTTCAAATCGACTTTCTTGGCATTCGCTTGTATCAGGGGGTTATCATTAGTATCATTGTGATCTATGCTATCTTTCTGTTATTTCTTTTGTGGCATTAGTCTTATCTCTTGATGCATCAAATCTGATATTGTTGACGTTTGTTGTGCAGGAGAGAGGGCGCATTGGCTTCTTGGACTAAATCGATTTGCATAGAGACTACCTCAAAGCTTCCAAATTGATCGGGATTGCATAGATCATCATCATCAAGGCATCTACAAGGTTATCCAGGTAAGATCCACAGGTTTGTTTCTCTTTCCTTTATCCAATCCATTGACATAATGCATAAATTGTTAAAACCCTAAATACTTCAAAACCCCCATTTTACATTTTGTCAGATCTACTTAGATCTAGTGGGTTGTTGGGCATGATATTGAAAACCCACCTCTATAGCATCCACGGCATCCCGGATCTATAGTTTGGTGTGGATTGGCTTCTGTTTGACCCTTCTCCCAAGCCAACTTAGCTTCTCCCAAGGAAGGCGCACTTCACCATTTGAGCAAGTTGACCTAGATCTGGTTGATGGGTGTTTGAGATTTCACTTGATTTGACATCTACACATCAATTAACATACACCCAGGTTGTCCCTTTCTTGAAATTCACCTTGTGGGTCCCATTCCACATTTTAAGGGATTTTATCCCCATTTTGGACCACTTGGAATACTTAAACTCAGATCTACTAAGATCTAACCGGTGGATTGCCACGAAACTTTAGATCCATACCCCTACTTGACTGATCTACCCGGATCTAAAGTTTGGATGCCATCCGACATGATTTGACCCACCTAAACCCAAATTGAAGCCTCCTTAGGGAAAGTCGCACCACCTTGGAGAAGTGAGTTCACTCACTTCGAGGAACTGGGTACTTGAGATTTTTGCAGATCCGGAATCAGAATAATTCAAAACCTAGGTCTAGACTGTCACTTTGTCAAATCTTGCCTTGGGGACTGCATTCCTTGTTTTAAGGGATTGTTGTCCACTTGGGTCAAACCTAGATCTAGACATATTTAACCATCAAGGCCTATACTGTCCACTTATCTCATGTTGTAGGAGTCCTAAACCATAAAGTCAACCCTACTTTGACTCCACTTCCCAATTCCCAAGGCACTGGTTTATCTCCAAGACAACCCACTCTCCTAGATTGTGGGATTGACTTGTGGTTTGACTTTTGCATGGTGAACTATACCTTTGAAGACATCATGGACCATGGTCAAGATTGTCTCATGTACTAGTTAGCCCCAATCTGACCCCTAAACAACCCTGCATTGGACACAATTCCCAAGGCAGTGGATCTTTTGACATTGACCTAGTACACTAGCCCTAGATCTCACTTTAAACATTATAAGTCACTCTCACATCAACTATGAACCAAAGCTATACCTATTGAACCCCTCACTTGGCTTGTGACTTCATCCTTAGATCTAGGATAAACCATACACCTAACTTCAACTAGAAATACCCTGATTTGGTGTCTTGGTTTTGATCTCTCCTGTCGGGAGTAGATCGGGTCTCCCCCTTTGTTGTCTGGGCTAGATAACATAAAGCGAAGGTTGCCTCGACTGGCGTGACAACCATACATATTGGAGGTCGAGGTGATCGTGGTTGCACCTTTTGAGTTGCCCTTCCCTATTGCCATCCATGACTGGATCCATCCATAGGGGTAACTACAGTTTAGGTGATAACAGTACTGAAAGTAAATAAGTGCTTCTTAGTCCATTAAGTGTGTATCTAAGAGCTTACAATGCAAGAATTTGAAAAATAGAAGTTTATGGGTGTCCACCGAAAGGTTTTTTTGCACTTTTAGGGCTCTTGATCACTCCAAATCTTCGATTTTATTTGCAGACATGCTAAAAACCAGCAAGCCAAATGCTTGCAAAAAATTTATTAGAATGCACAAATTTACATAAAAAATACAACTTTTTACTTGTAAACATTTATGGAAAAATTGGACACATACAAGCATAAAAGTGAGATCTAGATTTAGCCTTTAAATGTGAAATGAATGCAAACTTTCTAGATCTGAAATTTGAAACAAAGTTAGAATGATATCAATCTTTTATAAGTACTTATGCTTGTTCAAAAAAGAAATATATGAAGAACAAAAGGTATTTTGATTTGAAAGGAGGAGAATGGATCTTTCCAAGCCAAAACTTGCTTGTTGGAGTTGCTTCTTGGAGAAACCTGTAACAAAATGTAAGTACAAAAGAATGCCCAAAGTATAGAAAATTCAACCGAGTTCTAATCCTTGTGGGTTTTCTGTGATCTGCAGCTTACAAAACAAACTCACCACACGAATTAATAGATCTAGTGTGTTAGAAATCAAAGAAATGAAGAAGAGCCTAGGTATAACCAAATACAGTTGGCTACTTCTCTACCTCTAAAACTCATCCACAATTAAACAAATTGACAACTGCAAATGTTTAATCAATATCAATATGCTAGATCTACTAAAGCATGAAAGTATGAAAGCAATAAGCACAATATCACCTCAATAATCTCAATACATTTGCACAAGGTGGACCTCCAAAGTCTTCAACAATATATTCAATGATCAACAAAATTACACATTGGCAGAGGTTCTATGCATCCACATTACTTGAGAAAGATGGAGCATAGACCTTGCTTAAATACAACTCTCCAAGAGCAAATTCGAATTCATGAAGGAGAGCAAGTTTAGGGCTTGGGGAATGACACATGTGAGCTCCTTGATTGAATAAGTGGTTGGGTTTGTATTGAATAAGAAGGCTGCCACCTAAGGGAGGCACCTTCCCTTCTCTCTTGTTAACTCCACCCTCCACAAGATGGATGCCACCTCAAGAAAAACGTCTCCCTTCAAGAAGGTGCAAATCCCAAGGGAGGCCACATCATAGCTCTTCAATCAATGCATAGTATATCCAAAATTGGGTTGGGATATCTCTTAAATGCTCATGCCAAGTCATTAGAGCCAACTCCCCAGACAAACTTCCACTGAAATAGGAGTTTGGATTCCCTCCTATTTCATTATTCTTGAATTAAGTAATTCATTTTTAATATTTTGGAGAGAAAATTATTTAAATGAATACTATTCACTCAAAACTTAGGAAAAGTAGGTTTAAGGGTTTTATGGGTGCTCTAAGTTAGAAAACGAGCACCCCCATGCCAAATTTCACCTCCTAACCCATCTTTTATCACTTTTTGATTTTTTTAATTAAATTATTAAAAAATCTCATAAACTGAGAAAAACAAATTTCTCAGAATGACTCAAAAATCCTAGGGGACCTAGTGCATGTCCATATGATTCATTATTGATGGCTAGCATGTTTAAAAAAATACATACACATAAGTGTTAATAATCTTCCCAAGTTCAACCATCATGTGAATACTCCATCTTTGGAGGTGTGAATGACAAAATTAGGGATTATACACCACTGAAGAGTAGTGCATAATTCCCAAGGAAAAAACACTCTAGAGTATCCCTATGATAGCAAACCTAAGGTAGACCAAGCTTCTTTAAAAAAAGAACTCATGCTAGACCGACTTATTGCAATTCTCCCGCAGGGGTTTGGACATGCTTATGGAGGGATGTTTGATCCAATGTAGGGTAGTTAAGGACCAAATTTGGGTTAACCAGTACCAAAGATAGGATTGATAAGTGGATATGACAATGTCTAGGTGTTCAAGCAGTAAGACAAAGATCAAACCACATGTGAACTCAACAACCCAGAAAAGTCGTGAGGGCTTGGAGAAGGATCAGTGCCTTGGAAAATGGGCCAAATGGAGTCGGATGTCCACCAAATTGTAGATTAGGGATGTTGAGGTGTAAAGATAGGTGGGTCTTGAAAATTAGGATCATCCAATGGCTAGATCTCAGTAGATCTAAGATTGTAATGCATCATCAAGTGACCCAAGTGGGGCTCAACCCTCAAAATGAGGAATGGAACCCACAAGGCAAAAATCAACAAGGTGAAGCACTCGGGGTAGGTTATCAACTGTGGAGAGTAAGGATCAAGTGGGATCTCACCTACCCAAGTGCTAGATCTAGCAAAACTCACCCAACCAAGGAGTGCGACCTCACTTGGAGAGGCTAATTTGCCTTGGGAAATGGGTCAAATGAAGGCTAATCCACACCAAAATATAGATCCGAATTGCTATGGATGCTATAGAGGTGGGTTTTAAATGTTTTACCCTAAAGCCAAATAGATCTTAGTAGATCTGAGAAAATGTAAAATGACGGTTTGAAATATGAGGGTTTTAACAATGAAGTAGCTATGCCAATGGATTGGAACTAAGACAAGAAGAACAAACCTGTGGATCTTACCTGGGAAACCTTATAGATTCCTTGATGATGATGATCTATGCAAACCCGATCAATTTGGAGCGATTTGAAGTAGTTTTCTATGAGATCGATTTAGTCCAAGGAAGCCAATGAGCTCTCTCTCCTGCATAACAGACGTCAACCATATCAGATTTGCTGCAAACAAGAGATAAGACTAATGCCACAAGAGAAATAACAGAAAGATAGCATAGATCACAATGATACTAATGATAACCCCCTGATACAAGAGAATTCCAAGTGGAGCGAGTTGAAGAAGCCTTGCAAACATGCCCAAGTGAAGTCGCCCTCCTGTAGACAAGACAAAAGTTTCCAAAAAATATACATCTTACCACAAATGCCTAAATGCTAGGATACAATAGACTTTCCAATCACCATCTAAGAACACCAGATGCAAAGGAGACCACAAAAATTTCCACAAGAATGTTTTTCTATATCAAGATTCCAAGAGCCAAAGACCCCTTTACATTGAGAATCTCTCTCCTTTAAATAGGATGGAGAGAGGCCATAATCCTAACCACTTTTTGAATGAGTGGCTAAGATTAAAAGGTCAAAAGATCTAATCGATGGTTGAGATGAGCTCAACAATACAATACATGGATCACTAATAAAATAATACATCAATGGACCAAATCGCCCTAGGAGAGGGGGTCCCACCAAAAGTGAATGATAAAACATAAGATCTAGCTCATGGTGGGTCCAAGGGGTAATTTCTAACACCCTTGGTAAATCTCCATGGCACAATATCCAAAAATAAATAAGCTAGACACCAAATCGTGCCTCTCTGTGAAAGTCGTGAGCCTTAGGAGGCTCCAGAAATCAATATAAAATGCCAAATGTGAGAGGTGTGGGTCCCATTGAACTGCTGGATAAGGTGTGGAAGACATCCCACTCATCATCACAAGTCATCCCATGCCATAACTTTGCCTCAGTAGCCCAAATCGAATCCTTCAGTAGCCATTTTCACCATTTCTGGATTGCCTCGAGAAATGTGAACATACCCAAATTGCCTCCTGGAGTTCCTGTGCTGTCAAGGTGAGTCCATCAGGCTCTCTGGGAGGGGGGTAATATGGTAATATCAAGTGGCTGGACCACCCCCTCCATGCACAACACCCTAGGTGAACTCAACAACTCTCTGCTCTGCTCTGACAGGGCCTCTGATAGGCCAAAACTGCACTAGGATAGCCAACTGAGGCTAATAATCACTATAACTGCCCGGAACTGAAAACAGACTGTCCCATTGGACTCAGAAAGTCCAAAACTATCTAAGATGTGTACTCATACACCATATAGACCTCTGTGCGGTAAAAAATAAATACTCATCATATCCGACAGACCAAATAATAATAATCTGTAAAAGTGCTAAAAAGCACAAATCATCATCATAAGCCTAAAACCACTGCATAGAACCACCATGGTGACCTGTACCAAACCATATATCATATCTCTGTATCATCTGAGGTCTGCCAACTCATGTCATGTGGTTGAATTTTGGTCAAACTGTGTTTGACCAAGTCAACAATGACCCAACATATAACTCAAACTGTCATCAAACTGCTGCAAGGTGTCAAAGGTTAAATCATGCTTTACAATCCATTCAAATAGCAATTATAACAAAAGTAATAATTACTGGCGATCTAAATCCAAATATATAAGGTCATGAATTATTATTTATAACTCAGACTAGACTTTCAAGACCATACTCACTTCATAGTTGTGATCAATTTGCTAGTGAAGAGTGAAGGCTAAAATATAGATGGCTAGGCCAAGGGATGACTTACTGACTTAACATTGTGACACTTTGGATATGGAAAAGGGAATACACACCATAGCATATATCGGACAAGCAATAACACAGGGAATGGCGGTGTCTCACAAATGGGTAATTTGTTCAAAGAGTGTTTATTCACCTTGGCAAATGCTCACAATCCATAATACAAATGAGGCCAGCAATCTTTTTGATATAGAGTTTAAGTTCCATTGCTTTTTGGGCCTATAGTTTCCATATCCTTTGATCTATGTGTGTTTATAAATACATTGCATAGATTTACATTTCATTAAAGCTTCTTGCTGCAGGTGTGTTTTTAAGGCACTTGTTTACCTGAGCACTTCCAGGTGTGTTTTTAAGACATCTTGTTTACCTGGGTATTTACATTTCACAATACATATAACATTTGATATTTCTTTGCCAGTTTCATTTGGCTTTTCACAATAGATATAACATTTCCTTTTTCATAATTTGTATTCATGGCAGCACTATCTGTTTCAGGTTTAGCCAACAACATCTTTAGTGACCAGGGGGACTTCGTGCCAGTGCCAAACATCGGGACAACCGACCATAATGATTTAGTCCTACAATCCAACTCACCAAAGGTAAGTTTTGTCACCAACTCAGAGCCAAGACACAATAAACAAGGAAGCTCATCCAATACAGAGGCTACAGCGGGGAAAGGTCCTCCATGCCACTAGTCAAGTAGTAAGTCAAGGTAAATAACAAACTGGGTAGGTAATGGATGGATGAAGACAGTGAATAATGAAACCAACACTAGCAAGCCAAAGTATGGTGGGAATGATCACCTCTAATCTCCCCAAGGAGGGTAAAACCGATGAGTATAGGTCAAGAACTTTGGAAAAGGTTGAAATTTGATTTCATATGGTGTACGACCCACATAAAGTATTAAAGCACATGTTGTATTAAGGTTTGACTTGAAAATTGAATTAAAAGGATGACGTGAGCTTACCTTCACGTGAGCTCCTCCATGGATTTGCGATTTGGTCATGTGGCAATTAATTAATGGATTGGTGGGTGAGTATCTATGACATGGTGGGCGCATTCCATGGATTGAGGCCACAACACATGGCTCAACAACCACAAACTCGAGTCTCCCTCCATTCAACTCCGAGCTTTCATCCTCAAGTGCTCACGCATATCCCATCCCTCACGTCAATCTTTATTGGAGCTCGATTTACTATGTGGCATTCCTTTATTGGAATGGTGATGGTTCCAAAGTTTGGTGGGGGCGCCTTGCCAAGGTGGAGGCCACCTCCCCATCCCAACAACTATAACTCGAGCTCATGTGATGGATCTTACTCCAAACTGCGATTTAGATGAGATTTGACTGAAATTACATTTTTATGATTAGTGCCATTTGTCTCTCTCAAGCCAATTCGAATTTGGCTTAGGTTGGCTTGCATTTTTGTATAAATAGAGATGCAAGGCACTCTATTCTTCATGGAAGTTTTGGGCAAACTTAATCTGCCATTTTGTAATTGTATAGCCTTTGGATTATTGGAATAAAGTGACTTTGGAGGTCCAAGTGGTGTTGATGCTTGTTATGGAAATGCTTCATCTATTCTAAGGTGATATTGTATTTGTTTATTGCTCATATTTCATTACTTTGATCAATTATTTAGCTTAGAAGGCTTTCTTAATCCCATAGGGTGGGCATTTGGGTTCAACTTGTCCATTGATGTTGAGGTTCTATGTGATTTGGAAGGAGTAGACTGTAGTCGGAAATACTTATACTCTTCTAATCTCATTTTGCTTTATATACAATATTTGATCAAGGTTTGTTTGTGAGCAATTTCTTGTGCAGATCTCATAGGTTGAAGAGAGGTTTGAGCTTGGGTGCATTTCAGGATCTCATCTCTTCAAATACCTTTTTCCTAACATTTGTGTGCATTTCAGGATCTCCCAAAGTCGATCTTAAACATTGGAATTTTTGCAAAGAAGTGCTAAGTTCGAAATCCATCTTCAAAATCATATTTTCAACTAATTACTTGGTTCTAAAGACTCACTTCTTCAAGCCCTCTCTTTTTCTCCTTGACCCCTTTTTTACTTGAGTTGCTAGCCCTTTTCTTCTCATCCCTAGTTTCGTCCACCTTAGTTTAGCCACTCCTCCTTGCTCTCGTTTTCCTTCATTTACAAGCTTTTTTCCTTGTCTTTTGGAGCACCCTTCACCCACCTTTTGGGCTGCTTTTAGCCCACTGTTTGGGCACCTCGTTAGCTGACTGTTTGCAGCCCATTAGCTGACTGTTCGCAGCCCATTAGCTGGCTGTTTTGCTGCCCATTTGCTGACTGTTCGCAGCCCTTTAGCTGACTGTTTGTTGCCCATTTCGTTGGCTGCCATCCCACTCCTTCTTCCCTCCTTTCTTCCATCTTGAAGTGCCCTAAATATTACACATAAAATAACAAAAAACAAACATCAAACTTGTTAGTAGTTAGATTCGTTAGTAGTTAGGCATAGATCTCACACTTTGCATTCATTTTTGTTAGGATCTAGCTTCTTTTAGGTTGCATCTTAGCTTACTTTTGTTTTGGTAGCTTGCATCTTGGCATTAATATCTCATTCAAAAAAGATAAAATTTGCATTTCACATCCTAGAGTTAGTTTCCATTTTGTTCAAACTTGCATGTAACTTTAGATCTCATTTCTAGTTTTTTAGATCTAAGTAGTTTCATCATTTATTTGATTTTTTCAAACTAATGCTAAAGGGTGCCTTGAGTTGAAGTTTTTGTGTAGGTATTTTGAAGAGGAAAAGAAGCATTGGGAAACTTTGAAACAAGGAGGTCTTTATCCATCCAAAGAAAACATCAAGCAAACCATAAGGACGATCTAAAACAAGAGGACCACATTCTCCTTTTGCAAAAGCTCGTAAGAGCTCTATCTTGTATTGTATTTCATAGTTATCTTACCTTTCATAAAAGACCTTACAAGGGTTATGTTATCACACCATAGTAGCAGTGCTACTATTCTTGTACAGCAGATATCTGCACATTCCAGAGCTTCCTTTATTCCAGAGCATGGCTATATATTTTGGATCACTCATGATCAGAGCAGTACATTATTCAGATTTTATGACCTTGTGTCAAGGCTGAGCCTTGAGAGTTCAGATTTGATGACTGATGTGACCACTTATCCCATTACAGTTTCAGTTCAGTGCCTAGAGATGTATTTCAGCAGTGTTTCAGATGATGCATGATGATGATTATTATGATGATGTTGTATGATCTATGGATATGTTCTCACTGACTGTGGATTATTATCTTGTTGATTTAGTCATGATCATAGCATGTGCTTGGTATATCATTCCTGATGTGGCATACTATTTAAAATAAACTGTAAATCATAAAATGGACAATTGCTTGCACTTTTAGGTCATTTAACAAAACTTACCGGTATTTCACCTTACATAGATATGGTCTTTCCCAACACCAGTTGTCTGCTAGTGTAGGCTCCATATTCACTTGTCTCCATCCATACATGACTTTCCTATTTGACTTTAAGCCCTGACTTGTCTCATTTGACTTTATGATACCGAGGACTTCCCTTTTTTTTCTACCTCTGTGTTTGGACCGCATCCCTGTTTATCCAGTGTCTCGGCTCTGAGTTGGTGACAGAACTTACCTTTGGTGAGCTGGATTGTAGGCCTAAATCATTCTGGTCGGTTGTCCCGATGTTTGGCATTGGCTCGAACTCCCCCTAGTCACTTGAGATGTTGTTGGCTAAAACTGAAAGCTCATGTTCTACCTGTGGAAACTAAATAAATTCGCCCATGGAAACAAAAAAAGGGCAAGACCAATGAAAGGCTAAAAATACTCCTCGAAGAGTATAAGAAAGGTCCAAAAAGCAATGGTTCTTAAAAGCTATATCTAAACAATTGCTGACCTTGTATAAATATATGAAAAACATGCCCTGGATGCAAGCTGCAACTAGTTGTGCTTCTCAGCACATCTGAAATCCGAAGGGTTATGTAGGCCAAAAAGGCCATAGAAATAAAATTGAATGATCCTAATGAACCTGGATCAACTTGATGTAGACATGATGCCTAAGTTGAATAAACACTCTCTAAACAACTTATCCATTTGTGAGGCACAGCCATCCCCCGTGTTCTTTTGTCCAGCACAGAGTTTGTAGCTTCCCCCTTTTTCCCAGTCCAAAGTATTTTTGAGTTAAGTTAGACAAGTCAAACCCTTGGCCCAACCTTGCTCCTAGCCTTCATCCTTCACTAGCAGTTTGACCATGTCCAATGGGTGAGTTTGTCATTTGAACTATTGTGCAAGTAATTTTATATAACCACGGAATATGTTAACTTGATTGATGCCACTGAATGGAATTTATACTTTGAGCTTAGCTGTGGGAATGATTAGAGAAACATTGTCTTAGTCTACTGATGTGATTTATCCTTGATTATATATTCTTGGGATCCGTGATGATGTGGACCATGTATGGATGATTATTGATGATGATTTATGGTCCCACATGTTTGATGATGATATCATATGATGGACATATGATGCAGATGATGTTTGATCCAGTTCAGCAGGTTTATTATTATTTCAGATCAGCAGATTATACATTGTCCATATATGGTGGACCCTACAGCTGGCCCATTAGAGCAACCCAGGGTGTATGAGTACTCATTCCTAGTGGATTTGGGTCTTCTGGATCCATTGAGACACTTATCTTTCAGTTCCGGGCACTTCTGACAGTGATTGATGCAGTTTTACACTTGTTGACCAGATTTGGGGCTGATTTCCCAGCCTGAGCAGCAGGGGCCCCGAGAGGCCAGTTCACCTAGGGCGCTGATGATGGAGGGGGTGGTCCAGCCACTTGTTATTACCATTTATCCCCCCTCCCGGAGAGCCTGGTGGGCTCAGATGGACAGCGCTAGCACCCTAGGAGGCAGTTTTGGCATTTTCACAGTTCCCGAGGCAGTTAAAAAATGGGATAAAGTGGTCACTGAGGAAATCGATTTGGGCAATTGAGGCAAGGTTTTGGCATTTGGTCTTCACAGAGGTCTTCCAGGATGGCATCACTATCTTCCAGTCAGTTTTCACCATGTGGGTATGCCCGGATTGATCACAGGAGGACATTTACTGCTTGACTGTCATGGATTCTGAGGACAGTTTTGGTCATTTTTATTATATTGGACATATTTTATTATTTTATTGTGCCTTGGGGATGAGCTAGTAAGGATTAATACCTCCTAGCCCCACCATGAGCTTATTTTATCATGTCCTAGTCATCATGAGGTGGATTATTGTACTTTTTACCCCTCTAGTGGGATGACGTCACCCTCCATTGTACCATCTAGTGAGGGCGCTATTGTTATGTTGACTGATCCATGTGATATATTGTTATGGATTCATCCTAGCCATTGATTGTATGATGAGATCTTATAATCTCAACCACTCATTTGATGTAGTATTGTAGAGTGGTATAGGGTTTTGGTCTTTATTATCCTATATAAGGAGGAGACCCCCCATTGTAAAGCTCACCTTTGGAGATCTGGAATATTGGAATAGAAGATTTTTTGTGGAGCACATCTCTCTTGCATTGTGGATTCTCTTGCATATTGAATATACAGTATCTCTTCTATGTATCATTGTGGATTTTGGTGCTTTTGCTAACCTTTTGACAGGAAAGTCGAATTGGAGAGAGGAGGGCGACTTCATGAGGGTTATTGTTGGAGGTGTTATCACACAACTTGTAGTTGCCCCTAGAGGGATCCCATCCGGGACGGTAGAGGGGTTAGGCAACTAAAGAGGTGACCTAAGAGATGCCACGGTTCCCAATGCAGTTGGGAGTCACGTCAACCGAGGCACTCTTCGCTTTAGGTCAAGGTATAACTAGACCAAGGGGGAGACCCTATACCCCAATCACAGTTGATTGGACCCAAACAAAGGTTTCAAAGGGTGAATAAATGATGAGTTACGGAAACCAATGCAAGGCTAAGTGGACCTAATGTTTAAGGTATGGTTGAAGGTGGTATCATGGATAGTTAGTGTTTCAACCTATGTATGGTTTAGGCCACTTGATGGGGTATGATTTCTAAGTATAGTACCATGTGTTTACATAAGTGGGTCTTGTTGCCTTGGGAAGTGTGAAATGGTTCTAGGTGGGCCCACAAGGTGAAGTTAAGTGTGAAGATGGTACTATAGGCTAGATCTAGGTTAGATCTACAAGTTAGAGTTGGTTCTAGGGTTACCCATGTGCTAGATCTAGGGTTTGACACTAATCCCAAGAAGTGCGCCTTGCTTGGAGAAGGACTAGTGCCTTGTTGGATGGGCTAATGGGGTCAAGAAGGATGTCAAAGTGTAGATCGGGACACCTAGAAGCCAAGTCAAGTGGTTTGGTTGAGATCCAATGGTTGGATCTTACTAGATCTAGGTTTTTAAGTGATGACCAAAAGTGGACCACAATTCCTTAAAACAAGGAATGCAATCCCCAAGGTAGATCGGGACAAAAGGACAGTCTAGACCTAGGTTTCAAGGCATGGGCATTCCAAATCTCTGAAAATCTCAAACACCCACTTCCTAGAAGTGGACCAACTCAAAAAATCAAGGGGGTGCGACTTGCTCAAGGAGGGTCCAAAAGTGGGTTTTGGTGGACCAAAACAAGTCCAATGGCCACCAAAATGTAGATCCGGGATGTTAGTACCCCGATCTATGTTCCTTCAAAGTTTCAAGTAAATCCGATGGGTAGATCTTAGTAGATCTAAGTTTTAAGGTACCAAGAAGATCAAATGGGGGTTTCAACCCCTCAAAACATGGAGAGATGTCCACAAGGTAGTTTTCACCAAAGTAAGGATATGGGTATAGGTTATCAAGTGTCTAGATGTCAAATCAAGTGGGATCTCATATACCCATGTGCTAGATCATGCCCAACAAGCTTCTCTTAGGAAAATCGATTTAGGTTCAAGAAGGCTTTTTACATTGAAAAGTGTGTCAATTCTTAGCCAATCACCACCAAACTATAGATCCAACTAGGGGTGGATGCTATAGAGGTGGGTTTTCAATATCTTTTCAAAAGGAGGGCTAGATCTAAGTAGATCTAAGAAATACCAAAAACAAGGGTTTTAATTTGATTAGGGTTTTTATGATCTAGAAATTATGGAAGATTCAAGGAAGAGAAGATCATACCTCTTGGGACATACCTGGATGAAGAGATGAATGCTAGTTGAGACGAGGATTACTTTGCCAAAGATCAAATGGAGAATTGTTGAAGCCCTCTTGCCAAATCGATTTTCCCAAGCCACATGAGATTCCTTCTAACCTGTCAAGCCAAGGAGCAAAGCATCAATTAGTTTAACAAATTGAAGGTAGATGCAAACAAGAGAGAGAAAAACATAGAATAGTTGACACAAAGGCAAAACCACTCCCTGTCAAACCCAAAACGACTTCTTCCAAGCTTGAAGGGCAAGCCTCCCCACCAATTCGCACTTGTCAAAGTCGCCCTCTCAACCTGCAAATAAAGTATGGCAAATACGCAAGATAGCTACAAAAGATCCTCCAGTGCAATGGACAATAGCATTTACAATCGAAACAACCAACATCCACTCCAATCCAAGCATGTACTCCAAAAGATAGAAATTTTATTCCAAGAGCCAAGAGCCAAAAATCTCTAGATGAATTTTACAATGAGGGGGTCTCCTCCTTATATAGGATAATAAAGACTAAAACCCTAGATCTCAAAACCACTTTTTGAAATGAGTGGTTGAGATTAAAAGATCTCACAACATAATCAATGGCTAATAATAAATCATAACCATATATCACATGGATCACCCACATAATGATAGCGCCCCCACTAAAAAGGTACAATGAGGGGTGACGTCATCCACAAGAGAAACTATAAGCATCAAAATCCACCTCATGGTGACTAGGACATAACAATATAAGCTCATGGTGGGGCTAGGAGGTTTTAATCCTTACTAGCTCATCCCCAAGGCACAATAAAAATAATAAAATATGTCCAATAATGATCAAAACTGTCCTCAGAATCCATGACAGTCAAGCAGTAAATGTCCTCCTGTGATCAATCTGGGCATACCCACATGGTGAAAACTGACTGGAAGGTAGTGATGCCGCCCTGGAAGACCTCGGTGAAAACCAAATGCCAAAACCTTTCCTCAATTGCCCAAATCGATTTCCTCAGTGACCACCTTTTCCCATTTTTTTACTGCCTCGGGAACTGTGAAAGTGCCAAAACTGCCTCCTAGGGTGCTAGCGCTGTCAATCTGAGCCCACCAGGCTCTCCGGAAGGGGGGATAAATGGTAATAACAAGTGGCTGGACCACCCCATCCATCATCAGCGCCCTAGGTGAACTGGCCTCTCGGGGCCCCTGCTGCTCAGGCTGGGAAATCAGCCCCAAATCTGGTCAACAAGTGTAAAACTGCATCAATCACTGTCAGAAGTGCCCGGAACTGAAAGATAAGTGTCTCAATGGATCCAGAAGACCCAAATCCACTAGGAATGAGTACTCATACATCATGGGTTGCCCTAATGGGCCAGCTGTAGGGTCCACCATATATGGACAATGTATAATCTGCTGATCTGAAATAATAATAAACCTGCTGAACTGGATCAAACATCATCTGCATCATATGTCCATCATATGATATCATCATCAAACATGTGGGACCATAAATCATCATCAATAATCATCCATACATGGCCCACATCATCACGGATCCCAAGAATATATAATCAAGGATGAATCACATCAGTAGACTAAGACAATGTTTCTCTAATCATTCCCACAGCTAAGCTCAAAGTATAAATTCCATTCAGTGGCATTAATCAAGTTAACATATTCCGTGATTATGTAAAATTACTTGCACAATAGTTCAAATGACAAACTCACCCATTGGACATGGTCAAACTGCTAGTAAAGGATGAAGGCTAGGAGCAAGGTTGGGCCAAGGGTTTGACTTGTCTAACTTAACTCAAAAATACTTTGGACTGGGAGAAGGGGGAAAGCTACAAACTCTGTGCTGGACAAAAGAACACGGGGAATGGCTGTGCCTCACAAATGGATAAGTTGTTTAGAGAGTGCTTATTCAACTTAGGCATCATGTCTACATCAAGTTGATCCAGGTTCATTAGGATCATTCAATTTCATTTCCATGGCCTTTTTGGCCTACATAACCCTTCGGATTTCAGATGTGCTGAGAAGCACAACTAGTTGCAGCTTGCATCCAGGGCATGTTTTTCACATATTTATAAGGTCAGCAATTGTTTAGATATAACTTTTAAGAACCATTGCTTTTTGGACCTTTCTTATACTCTTCGAGGAGTATTTTTAGCTTTTCATTGCTCTTGCCCTTTTTTTTGTTTCCATGGGCGAATTTTTTAGTTTCCATAGGTAGAACATGAGCTTTCAGTTTTAGCCAACAACATCTCAAGTAACTAGGGGGAGTTCGAGCCAATGCCAAACATCGGGACAACCGACCAGAATGATTTAGGCCTACAATCCAACTCACCAAAGGCAAGTTCTGTCACCAACTCAGAGCCGAGACACTGAATAAACAGGGATGCGGTCCAAACACAGAGGTAGAAAAATGGGGAAGTCCTCGGTATCAGAAAGTCAAATGAGACAAGTCAGGGTTTAAAGTCAAACAGGAAGGTCATGTATGGATGGAGACAAGTGAAGATGGAGCCTACACTAGCAGACAACTGGTGTCGGGGAAAGACCATGTCTATGTAAGGTGAAATACCGGTAAGTTTTGTTAAATGACCTAACAGTGCAAGCAATTGTCCATTTTAATGATTTATAGTTCATTTTAAAAGTTTGCCACATCAGGAATAATATACCAAGCACATGCCATGATCATGACTAAATCAACAAGATAATAATCCACAGTCAGTGAGAACATATCCATAGATCATACAACATCTGAAACACTGCTGAAATACATCTCTAGGCACTGAACTGAAACTGTAATGGGATAAGTGGTCACATCAGTCATCAAATCTAAACTCTCAAGGCTCAGCCTTGACACAAGGTCATAAAATCTGAATAATGTACTGCTCTGATCATGAGTGATCCAAAATATATAGCCATGCTCTGGAAGAAAGGAAGCTCTGGAATGTGCAGATATCTGCTGTACAAGAATAGTAGCCCTGCTACTATGGTGTGATAACATCTGGCTCCAGCTGGGACAAGTGCTCTAAGGGAGAGAGCGCTTGAGAACCTCAGAATCTCTGGTCTCGAACTGCTCTGCATCAATCTTCAATCCAGCACTGCACCATCCTTGCTTTCAGCTTTTATCTTGCACCTGTTCCTGCTCTCACAAAAACTAGAATACCATCATGGAGCATGTATGGGATAAAAACAAAACAAAACTGAAAACTAATCTAAAGCATAAACTGAAAATGCGTCAAAATATAAATTTAAACTAACATGGCATATATTATTATCATTTATCATTTTTATTTACTGTGCAGGAGGGCAAGAGTACTTCTTTAATCAGGCAATCTCAACTTGCACAGGCAGCCAACAATATAAATGCTAACTATAATTTCTTAAATGCATGCAGGAGAAGAGAAAAGCTTAGGAAGGAGCAAGACTCAACTCAGGCAGAAAAAGAAGAACGGGACAATACTCGGCACACAGAAAAAGAAAAATCACACAAATCCTACTGCTCAAGTGAGCTTATTTGGTCCTACCTACCCTACTCTAACCATTTAGCACAAATGTTAGGTAAAATCATAAATCCAGTGGAACCATTCATCAAATAAGTTAATGATTTTTCTTTGATTTTTGTTGATAGAGCAAGTCAAGATTGGATTAAAGATTACTGAATTTGAGAGCACAATCTTTCTAACTTGTTCAGAAATTGAAGAAGCATTTGAATGGAGCAAAATGAAATCATGCCAAGGAGAATATTGACTGGAGCAGACATCCTCCATCAAAGAACTGATAGGATCATAAAATTTATGCAAATGATTGTTTAGATTTGATGGAGGGAAAACATATGGCATTTGATTTAATGAACTACTTTCCTCATTCACTTTACTTGCATACTCAATATGGTTCTCCTTGGGACTGATGATCAAATAAAAACCAAGTGGGGACAAATCAAGGCTTGAGAGACGAAAAATCAAAACTAGATCCACTTGATGTTCAACAATGGAGAAAAGGTGAAATTGATCTTTAAATACCTTTTCTAGCCACCAAGAATGACTGATAATTTGACAACAAGCATCATGGTTCCAAAGTGACTGAAAAGGGAAATGAATTGCTTTTTCTCCAAACATGTAATCGTGCTTATATGTCCTATTGAAAATTTCCAAGGCAAAAGATCGACTACAGCACCAACCCAAAGATGATTGAAAGAGTTGGGAAGGGAGGGTGGATTGTAAATATGAAAATTCTCCCAAATGGATAAACAAGTTTGGCCTTGGAATTTGACAAGAGGAAAGGCCTTTTAAAACACTATTCCTTGTTCTAGGAATGATTCCAAGATTTTTATGAAGTCTAATATTTATAATATGAGGACAAGATTGACCATAACTATCTAACTCTAAGTTATCTTGATTAAGGATGGAAAAATTTAAAGACTTATTATAAGAAGTGGAACAAAGATTAGAGCATCTAGTGTGAGCTACTGGCTCATCCTCTCCTTCTATTGATTCATCATTAAAATCACAAGAGGATACTTGATCATTTTCATTAAATTGATCAGGGATAAAGTTAACAAATTTATTTAAAACATCCTGATTATTCGCACAATGATCATGTGAAAGCACTACTAAAGGGTCTTGGTCAATGTTTCCACTTTCTTCTTCTTCAATAAGGTGATAAGGAATTGAATGATTGTTAATGATAGAATGATTAAGGAATTCTTTTTCTGAAGGATCCTCAACCAACACAAAATCAGAAATTTCTTCAAGATCAAAAGTAGGGCTACTCAAGGACTGATTTGAAGTGTCATTATTATTATCATGGTCCTTATTAAACTGATCCTCAACATCATAGTTATTGCTTGATGTCTCTGTTAAGGATTCTTCAATATTACTACCCCATTTATTCTTTAATAACCCAACAAACATGTCATATCCAGTGATGGATCCTGGGGTTAAATTATCAAACCATAATCCGGCATTTCCACCTAATGTCTCACCCAGGGCCCGCATATAAACATCTTCATCATCAGCACCCCTAACTTCCATATAATCCCAAAATCTTTGTAAATGATTTTCAATTGACTCAAAATAATTTCCATAGAAACGAGGCAACCATTCAGAGTAATTATTTGGCATAAGATGAGGTGCCCCATGAATTTCAGAAAAGTCAAAAGGAGATGGCTTAGCTGGACTTCTAATAACTTTGGCCATTCTACTAGGGATTAGTTTTGGATGCCTAACTGGAATGCTAGAGTCATTTGACCGAATGCTTTGGTTGTAAGGCCTAGGTTGAGATTGAATTTTGTTTGAATTAATTGGGTTAATATTTTTACTTGAAGAATGAACAGAATGATGAGAGTCATAAGAATTATGTACATAATCACTCTCATATTGGTATGTTGACTGACTTTCATTACTTTCTTCCAACTGCCCTCTATAGCGAGACAGATTCTCATATATTTCATTCATACACTTTGTCATTTGGAAGAAAATGTCTGAATTCATTTATGATTTACAAATTACAAAATTGAAAGATGGGAATGGGGCCGATCCTCAGTGGAGTCACGAATTGGAGTCGCCAGGTAGATTTTTAAACTCTTCTACCAAGATGTATGTCGTTTAAAGTGCAGGGATAGAGTGAGACAAAACATATGTTGAACCAAGGTAGGCCTCTACCTCCCCGGCAACGGCGCCAAAAATGTTAATGTTGGCAAAGAGAACGGGAGTAGAGGTTTGAAAAATATATGTCGAACCAGGGTAGGCCTCTACCTTCCCCGGCAACGGCGCCAAAAATGTTATCACACAACTTGTAGTTGCCCCTAGAGGGATCCCATCCGGGACGGTAGAGGGGTTAGGCAACTAAAGAGGTGACCTAAGAGATGCCACGGTTCCCAATGCAGTTGGGAGTCACGTCAACCGAGGCACTCTTCGCTTTAGGTCAAGGTATAACTAGACCAAGGGGGAGACCCTATACCCCAATCACAGTTGATTGGACCCAAACAAAGGTTTCAAAGGGTGAATAAATGATGAGTTACGGAAACCAATGCAAGGCTAAGTGGACCTAATGTTTAAGGTATGGTTGAAGGTGGTATCATGGATAGTTAGTGTTTCAACCTATGTATGGTTTAGGCCACTTGATGGGGTATGATTTCTAAGTATAGTACCATGTGTTTACATAAGTGGGTCTTGTTGCCTTGGGAAGTGTGAAATGGTTCTAGGTGGGCCCACAAGGTGAAGTTAAGTGTGAAGATGGTACTATAGGCTAGATCTAGGTTAGATCTACAAGTTAGAGTTGGTTCTAGGGTTACCCATGTGCTAGATCTAGGGTTTGACACTAATCCCAAGAAGTGCGCCTTGCTTGGAGAAGGACTAGTGCCTTGTTGGATGGGCTAATGGGGTCAAGAAGGATGTCAAAGTGTAGATCGGGACACCTAGAAGCCAAGTCAAGTGGTTTGGTTGAGATCCAATGGTTGGATCTTACTAGATCTAGGTTTTTAAGTGATGACCAAAAGTGGACCACAATTCCTTAAAACAAGGAATGCAATCCCCAAGGTAGATCGGGACAAAAGGACAGTCTAGACCTAGGTTTCAAGGCATGGGCATTCCAAATCTCTGAAAATCTCAAACACCCACTTCCTAGAAGTGGACCAACTCAAAAAATCAAGGGGGTGCGACTTGCTCAAGGAGGGTCCAAAAGTGGGTTTTGGTGGACCAAAACAAGTCCAATGGCCACCAAAATGTAGATCCGGGATGTTAGTACCCCGATCTATGTTCCTTCAAAGTTTCAAGTAAATCCGATGGGTAGATCTTAGTAGATCTAAGTTTTAAGGTACCAAGAAGATCAAATGGGGGTTTCAACCCCTCAAAACATGGAGAGATGTCCACAAGGTAGTTTTCACCAAAGTAAGGATATGGGTATAGGTTATCAAGTGTCTAGATGTCAAATCAAGTGGGATCTCATATACCCATGTGCTAGATCATGCCCAACAAGCTTCTCTTAGGAAAATCGATTTAGGTTCAAGAAGGCTTTTTACATTGAAAAGTGTGTCAATTCTTAGCCAATCACCACCAAACTATAGATCCAACTAGGGGTGGATGCTATAGAGGTGGGTTTTCAATATCTTTTCAAAAGGAGGGCTAGATCTAAGTAGATCTAAGAAATACCAAAAACAAGGGTTTTAATTTGATTAGGGTTTTTATGATCTAGAAATTATGGAAGATTCAAGGAAGAGAAGATCATACCTCTTGGGACATACCTGGATGAAGAGATGAATGCTAGTTGAGACGAGGATTACTTTGCCAAAGATCAAATGGAGAATTGTTGAAGCCCTCTTGCCAAATCGATTTTCCCAAGCCACATGAGATTCCTTCTAACCTGTCAAGCCAAGGAGCAAAGCATCAATTAGTTTAACAAATTGAAGGTAGATGCAAACAAGAGAGAGAAAAACATAGAATAGTTGACACAAAGGCAAAACCACTCCCTGTCAAACCCAAAACGACTTCTTCCAAGCTTGAAGGGCAAGCCTCCCCACCAATTCGCACTTGTCAAAGTCGCCCTCTCAACCTGCAAATAAAGTATGGCAAATACGCAAGATAGCTACAAAAGATCCTCCAGTGCAATGGACAATAGCATTTACAATCGAAACAACCAACATCCACTCCAATCCAAGCATGTACTCCAAAAGATAGAAATTTTATTCCAAGAGCCAAGAGCCAAAAATCTCTAGATGAATTTTACAATGAGGGGGTCTCCTCCTTATATAGGATAATAAAGACTAAAACCCTAGATCTCAAAACCACTTTTTGAAATGAGTGGTTGAGATTAAAAGATCTCACAACATAATCAATGGCTAATAATAAATCATAACCATATATCACATGGATCACCCACATAATGATAGCGCCCCCACTAAAAAGGTACAATGAGGGGTGACGTCATCCACAAGAGAAACTATAAGCATCAAAATCCACCTCATGGTGACTAGGACATAACAATATAAGCTCATGGTGGGGCTAGGAGGTTTTAATCCTTACTAGCTCATCCCCAAGGCACAATAAAAATAATAAAATATGTCCAATAATGATCAAAACTGTCCTCAGAATCCATGACAGTCAAGCAGTAAATGTCCTCCTGTGATCAATCTGGGCATACCCACATGGTGAAAACTGACTGGAAGGTAGTGATGCCGCCCTGGAAGACCTCGGTGAAAACCAAATGCCAAAACCTTTCCTCAATTTCCCAAATCGATTTCCTCAGTGACCACCTTTTCCCATTTTTTTACTGCCTCGGGAACTGTGAAAGTGCCAAAACTGCCTCCTAGGGTGCTAGCGCTGTCAATCTGAGCCCACCAGGCTCTCCGGAAGGGGGGATAAATGGTAATAACAAGTGGCTGGACCACCCCATCCATCATCAGCGCCCTAGGTGAACTGGCCTCTCGGGGCCCCTGCTGCTCAGGCTGGGAAATCAGCCCCAAATCTGGTCAACAAGTGTAAAACTGCATCAATCACTGTCAGAAGTGCCCGGAACTGAAAGATAAGTGTCTCAATGGATCCAGAAGACCCAAATCCACTAGGAATGAGTACTCATACATCATGGGTTTCCCTAATGGGCCAGCTGTAGGGTCCACCATATATGGACAATGTATAATCTGCTGATCTGAAATAATAATAAACCTGCTGAACTGGATCAAACATCATCTGCATCATATGTCCATCATATGATATCATCATCAAACATGTGGGACCATAAATCATCATCAATAATCATCCATACATGGCCCACATCATCACGGATCCCAAGAATATATAATCAAGGATGAATCACATCAGTAGACTAAGACAATGTTTCTCTAATCATTCCCACAGCTAAGCTCAAAGTATAAATTCCATTCAGTGGCATTAATCAAGTTAACATATTCCGTGATTATGTAAAATTACTTGCACAATAGTTCAAATGACAAACTCACCCATTGGACATGGTCAAACTGCTAGTAAAGGATGAAGGCTAGGAGCAAGGTTGGGCCAAGGGTTTGACTTGTCTAACTTAACTCAAAAATACTTTGGACTAGGAGAAGGGGGAAAGCTACAAACTCTGTGCTGGACAAAAGAACACGGGGAATGGCTGTGCCTCACAAATGGATAAGTTGTTTAGAGAGTGCTTATTCAACTTAGGCATCATGTCTACATCAAGTTGATCCAGGTTCATTAGGATCATTCAATTTCATTTCCATGGCCTTTTTGGCCTACATAACCCTTCGGATTTCAGATGTGCTGAGAAGCACAACTAGTTGCAGCTTGCATCCAGGGCATGTTTTTCACATATTTATAAGGTCAGCAATTGTTTAGATATAACTTTTAAGAACCATTGCTTTTTGGACCTTTCTTATACTCTTCGAGGAGTATTTTTAGCTTTTCATTGCTCTTGCCCTTTTTTTTGTTTCCATGGGCGAATTTTTTAGTTTCCATAGGTAGAACATGAGCTTTCAGTTTTAGCCAACAACATCTCAAGTAACTAGGGGGAGTTCAAGCCAATGCCAAACATCGGGACAACCGACCAGAATGATTTAGGCCTACAATCCAACTCACCAAAGGCAAGTTCTGTCACCAACTCAGAGCCGAGACACTGAATAAACAGGGATGCGGTCCAAACACAGAGGTAGAAAAATGGGGAAGTCCTCGGTATCAGAAAGTCAAATGAGACAAGTCAGGGTTTAAAGTCAAACAGAAAGGTCATGTATGGATGGAGACAAGTGAAGATGGAGCCTACACTAGCAGACAACTGGTGTCGGGGAAAGACCATGTCTATGTAAGGTGAAATACCGGTAAGTTTTGTTAAATGACCTAACAGTGCAAGCAATTGTCCATTTTAATGATTTATAGTTCATTTTAAAAGTTTGCCACATCAGGAATAATATACCAAGCACATGCCATGATCATGACTAAATCAACAAGATAATAATCCACAGTCAGTGAGAACATATCCATAGATCATACAACATCTGAAACACTGCTGAAATACATCTCTAGGCACTGAACTGAAACTGTAATGGGATAAGTGGTCACATCAGTCATCAAATCTAAACTCTCAAGGCTCAGCCTTGACACAAGGTCATAAAATCTGAATAATGTACTGCTCTGATCATGAGTGATCCAAAATATATAGCCATGCTCTGGAAAAAAGGAAGCTCTGGAATGTGCAGATATCTGCTGTACAAGAATAGTAGCCCTGCTACTATGGTGTGATAACAGGAGGGATCCACATATTCTCTCTTGGGTTGATCTTGTGACAGGGAGTATCATTATTGTATCTTCGTGACATAGTTGATGCTTTCTATTACATCTTTCTACCATTTTCATAATCATCTTGCTTGACTTGTTTCTTTGATCTTGTCTTGTAGGAGGAGGACGATTTGGCTATCTTGGAGAAGGACGATTTGGTTGGAGCACTTGGATCTCACTCTTGAATATACACATAGGAGAATGCTATCAACTTGCAAGGTGGCCACAAACAATTGAGGTAAGATCTACAAGGTATGTGCCTCTTTCATCCATTCTATCTTCATTGGTCATAAAACCCTAATTAAATCAAAACCCCAATTTTGGTATTTCTTAGATCTACTTAGATCTAGCCTTGCAATTGAAAAGATATTAAAAACCCACCTCTATAGGATCCACCCCTAGTTGGATCTATAGTTTGGTGGTGATTGGCTAAAAATTGACACACTTTTCAATGCAAAAAGCCTTCTTGAACCTAAATCGATTTTCCTAAGAGAAGCTTGTTGGGTTAGATCTAGCACATGGGTAGGTGAGATCCCACTTGATTTGAAATCTAGACACTTGATAACCTATACCCATGTCTTTACTTTGGTGAAAACTACCTTGTGGACATCTCTCCATGTTTTAAGGGGTTAAAATCCCCTTTTGATCTTCTTGGCATCTTAAAACTTAGATCTACTAAGATCTAGCCCTTGGATTCACTTGAAACTTTGAACATGCATAGATCGGGGTACTAGCATCCCGGATCTACAATTTGGTGGCCATTGGACTTGATTTGGTCCACCAAAACCCACTTTTGGGCCTTCCTTGAGCAAATCGCACCCCCTTGAAAATTTGAGTTGGTCCACTTCTAGGAGGTGGGTGTTTGAGTTTTTCGTGGGTTTGGAATGCCCATGCCTTGAAACCTAGGTCTACACTGTCCTTTTGTCAAGATCCGCCTTGGGGATTGCATTCCTTGTTTCAAGGGATTGTGGTCCACTTAAGGTCATCACTTAAAAAACCTAGATCTAGTAAGATCCAACCATTGGATCTCATCCAATCCACTTGACTTGGCTTCTAGGTGTCCCGATCTACATTTTGACATACTTATTGACCCCATTAGCCCACTTAACAAGGCACTAGTCCATCACCAAGCAAGTCGCACTCCTTGGGATTCGTGTCAAATCCTAGATCTAGTACATGGGTATCCTTATAACCAACTTAAACTCATAGATCTAGCCTATATCTAACCTATAGTACCTACCTCACACCTAACTTCACCTTGTGGGCCTACCTAGAATCACTTCACACTTCCCAAGAAAACTAGACCCAGTTGTGTAAACACAAGGTACTATACTTCGTCATCATACCCCATCATGTGGCCTAAACCATACATAGGTTGAAACATTAATAATCTTTTACAACTCCCTCAACCATACCTTAACCCTTAGGTCCACTTAGCCTTGCATTGGTTTCCGTAACTCATCACTTACTTACCCTTGGAAACGTTTGGATCCAATCAACTGTGATTGGGGTATAGGGTCTCCCCCTTGGTCTAGTTACACCTTGACCTAAAGCGAAGAGTGCCTCGGTTGACGTGACTCCCACCTGCATTGGGAACCGTGGCATCTCTTGGGTCACCTCTTTAGTTGCCTAGCTCCTCTACCGTCCCGGATGGGATACCACTAGGGGCAACTACAAGTTGTGTGATAACAGGTTAGATTCCCAAGGAAAATTGTAACTCTTTCAATAAAAAGGCTAGGTGGGATAAGGCCTCCCACACATTGTTTCTCCTTCCCCATTTGGGGAAGTTTGTTTCATGCATGCTTTAGTTAGTTTTACTTCAAGTTTGCTAGATTAGAGTTTATTTCTATACTTAGATTAAATCTCTTCCAAGTCTTGACTTGAGATAGCAACTTTGGGATTTCATCCCAAATGCCTCATTGTTTTGTGGCAGCTCCTCTATCCCCATTAGACTCCTTGTCGAAATTCAGCTAGCTGGAAGTTCTCAAGGATTGGTGGTTCTAGTGGTCACCTTGTTCGGAGGTTGACCCCACTTTGTTGTTTATTTTTTAGTTAGTTGTTTAGTTTTGGCCTTAGAAAGCGTACATTTGTTATTGTCTTTTATCATTTGTTTACTTTAGAAAGTGTACTTTCTTCACATGCAAGCTGCTTCTATTCTAATAAACAACAAAGACTCTTGAACTTGAAATAACCCAAGTCAAGAGCACTCTCTGTTGGAGAGCATATTTTGTTTGCATTTCCCCTTGCATTAGGCATATAGATTAAATAAGTTTCTTAAACCTTGTCATAAGACAAAGTCAAGAGCACTCTCTGTCGGAGAGCTGAACTGTGTGCTCAAACAACAAAATAAAACATTTCAACTCACACCCCCATAATAATTTATCTTGGTTGCTATCTAACACCCGTATGCTCTGCCAACCTGAAAAGGTTGGGCTAGTACTCAGAAAGGTGTTAGATTTGATAAACTTCTATAACATAATAAAAATTTTCACCCCACAACCAACGAACCGGCGTTGACCATTCGAGACATACTCAGGTAGTGGGCAAAGTTCCTAAACCTGGGGGGGCCGGAGATTTCCGTTGTCTAGACATCAGAGTGGCTAAGTCTTTAGACACTTATTCCTCGAACTCTGGGCGGACCAACATACCATCAGAAGGGGAAGCCACTGAAAGTATCACTTTCCGGTCTCTTTGTTTGCCTTGTTGATCTTATCCTAATAATCAAGACCACTAAAACTTTTAATTTACCAAGATAATTTGCACAACGATTTCACAAACAGCTACTATTGAGACTTACATTTCAGCATCCCCAAGCACTATATTTGTTTGACTCCATTTGGCACTGGTCTTCAAAACTTATATGTATTACCTTAATTCGAACTGTTGATCAGTATATCTTGAATCATATTGTGGATGCTATTTAAATTTCCAAGTCTTCATTATTCTGTTGTGATCTATATCTTGCAACGTGGATTGCGTTATCTTGTGTCTTATTCAAAGTGTTATTATGTCTCTCATATTCAAAACTCCTAAACAACACCCATCCGCATCACCACACATTAAAACATAAAAAAAAACACATTGAGCCATAGTTAAACTCTTTGTAGGGACTACTCCCCTTGGCTTCGTTAGG
Source organism: Larix kaempferi (assembly GCA_027924585.1). Classification (NCBI taxonomy): domain Eukaryota; kingdom Viridiplantae; phylum Streptophyta; class Pinopsida; order Pinales; family Pinaceae; genus Larix; species Larix kaempferi. The sequence continues at coordinate 10,332,849 of BSBM01000893.1, forward strand.
AGTTAGCTTAAATGAAGGAGTTGGGATTCAGGTGACAGTACCTGGCTCATTCTTGCCCCCAAGGCCACACCTTCCCCACTTGTAGTGAGGGAACAACTTTCGAAAGATTTCTGCTGCTGGTGTGCATCTCGGCGGACAACAGGAACAAATAGTAAACCAGCAATACTCTGTGATAGTCTCAATCAAAGCAAGACTAGGCAACTGTCTCAATGGACTCATATCAAAGCCTGGCATGGAAGGGTGACCCTGCGGTAAATGCTAAGTAACATGTCTAGACCATTGTACAACCATTTCTCCCCTCTGATACATCTGCTTGGGGCAATCTGAACAAAACTGTGTGCCTCCTCTGAAGGCATCGGATCTTTGATCTGGAAAAAAAGTACTGTGCGGTCCTCGGCCGCACAGTCTGCAGTATGGTAGCTCCAACTAACATAGATGTGATAATAGTATACCCTAATGGAAAAGAAAGCCTATGCCTTAGTAAAATCCCTTAAACATTTCAGAACGTATGTTGGCTATTCTAAGATAAATGGTTATGTGCCACATGCAGCGGTAAAAGACATATTATCTTAGCAAGATTGCTTAGGGATAAGAGGGAAGTGGGTGTCTAAAATACAAGAATATGACTTAGAGATTAGACCCACTAAACTCATTAAAGGAGAAGGCCTTGCAAAGATGTTAACTCAGGGGAATGAGGAAGCCTTGGGAATTGTGTGTCAGGACAGTTTTTCAGAATAGGTCAAGTTAGCAGAGCTTCAACGGTTAGAATAGTGTGAATGGTATACAGATATCATTTTCTTCCTAAATAACCTCACATGCCCAAACCACCTAATAGGACATAAGAGACGAGCATTGAGGTTAAGGGCCATTAAGTATTGCATCACCCAAGATGGACTGGGCTGGAGAAACCCAAATGGATTGATACTTTGGTGTGTCGATGAACCAGAGTCCAAAAAACTCTTTGTTGATTTTCACTCGGGATTTTGTGGTGGTCACTACGCAGCTAGAACTACAGCCCACAAGATCCACCGAGCCAGCTATTACTGGCCAAGTATTTTTTTAGATGTGCACAAGTATGTTAGGAATTGTCAAGAATGTCAATTTTTTGTCGGAAAACAAAACCTAGCAACCTTACCTTTGAAACCAATAATAGTCCAAGCCCCTTTCCAACAGTGGGGGCTTGATTTCATCAGTTAGTTCAAGGATAACTCAAGCAATGGTTATTCGTGGATCCTTGTTGCTACCGATTACTTCACAAAGTGGGTGGAAGCAATTCCCACCAAAAAGGCTACCGAAAATGAGATCATGGATTTTCTTGAAGATAAGATTATCACAAGGTTCGGTGTGCTCTCTAAAATAACAACCGATAATGCCAAAGCATCCAGCTCAACAGAATTTTCAGCATTCTGTTTCAAGTATGGCATTATCTTATCCCATTCATCAAATTATTACCCCTAGGGAAATGGCCTTGCTGAGTCTAGTAACAAGAATTTAATGACAATCATTAAGAAAACTGTTGGGGATAATAAAAAATCATGGGATAGCAAAATCAAATTTGCACGATGGACGGATCGTATTACCAAGAAGAGTTCCACTGGGAAGTCTCTTTTTGAGTTGGTATATGGCATGGATGTTCAATTTCCTATTCATCTTAAGTTGCCAGCATATCAGTTACTTCAACCTTTCAGTTCAGATCAGGACACCATTCAAAACAGAATCAATCAGATTGTTGAGTTGGATGAGAGCAGAAGGAAGGATGTTGATAAAAGCATTAGGAATCAGGAAAAGAAAGACAAATTTCGATAAGTCTTCTAGACCTAGAGCTTTTCAGAAGGGTGACTGTTATCAACTTATCACCTAAGATGTAGTTACCCCTATGGATGGATCCAGTCATGGATGGCAATAGGGAAGGGCAACTCAAAAGGTGCAACCACGATCACCTCGACCTCCAATATATATGGTTGTCACGCCAGTCGAGGCAACCTTCGCTTTATGTTATCTAGCCCAGACAACAAAGGGGGAGACCCGATCTACTCCCGACAGGAGAGATCAAAACCAGGACACCAAATCAGGGTATTTCTAAGTGAAGTTAGGTGTATGGTTTATCCTAGACCTAAAGATGAAGTCACAAGCCAAGTGAGGGGTTCAATAGGTATAGCTTTAGTTCATGGTTGATGTAAGAGTGACTTATAATGTTTGTAGTAAGATCTAGGGCTAGTGTACTAGTTCAATGTCAGAAGATCCACTGCCTTGGGAACTGTGTCCAATGCAGGGTAGTTAAGGGTTGTATTGGGGCTAACTAGTACAAGTGACAAGCTTGACCATGACAGCTTCAAGGGTTTGGTTCACCATGCATAGGTCAAACCACAAGTCAATCCAACAATCTAAGAAAGTTGAATTAACTTGGAGAGAAACCAGTGCCTTGGGAATTGGGAAGTGGAGTCAAAGTAGGGTTGACTTGTGGTTTAGGACTCCTAGGACTTGGGACAAGTGGGAAATAGAGGTCTTGATGGATGAATGTGTCTAGATCTAGGTTTGACCAAAGTCGACCACAATCCCTTAAAACAAGGAATGCAATCCCCAAGGCAAGATTTGGCAAAGTGATAGTCTAGACCTAGGTTTTGAATTATTCCGGTTTCAAATCTCCAAAAATCTCAAGTACCCAGTTCCTAGAAGTGAGTGAACTCACTTCTCCAAGGTGGTGCGACTTTGGCCAAGGAGGCTAAAAAGTGGGATTAGGTGGGTCAAAACAAGTCGGATGGCATCCAAACTTTAGATCCGGGTAGATCGGTCAGGTAGGAGTATGGATTTGCAATTTCGTGGTAATCCAACGGTTAGATCTTAGTAGATCTGAGTTTAAGTGTTCCAAGTGGTCCAAAATGGGGATTAAATCACTATTCATACTCATTGGTACATACCCTCCTTAGGGATAATAGAGGTGATCATTACACCATACTTTGGCTTGCTAGTGTTGGCTCCATCATTTCATTGTCTTCATCCATCCATGGCCTACCTTTTAGATTATCACCCTGACTTACTACTTGACTAGTGGCATGGAGGACTTTTCCCCACTGTAGCCTCTGTATTGGATGAGCTTCCCTGTTTATTGTGTCTCGGCTCTGAGTTGGTGACAAAACTTACCTATGGTGAGTTGGAGTTCCTTGGAACTCTCCCCAGTCACTAAAGTTGTGTTGACTAAACCTGAAACTTTTGGTGCTGCCATCAATACAAAATCTGGAAAATGAAATGCTATATCTTGTATGAAAAGCCCATTCATGCAATGTGTTTCTAAACACACATGAATGAAAGGCGTGCCAAATGAAAATGGCCATAAAAATAAAATGTTATATCTTGTGGAAAATAAATACCTAGGTAAACAAGCTGTCCATGACACACCTAGAAGTGCTCAGGTAAACAAGTGCCTTAAAAACACACCTGCAGCAGAAAGCCTAAAAGAAAAAATGTAAATCTATGCAATGTGTTTATAAACACACATAGATCAAGGCTATGGAAACTTCAGGCCCAAAAAGCAATGGAACTTAAATGCTATATCTAAACAATTGCTGGCCTTATTTGTATTATGGATTGTGCGCATCTGTGAACGTGAATAAACCCTCTTTAAACAACTCATCCATTTGTGAGACACCGCCATTCCCTGTGTTATTGCTCATTCAGTATATACTATGGTGTATTCCCTTTCCCTTGCCAAAGTGTCACAAAGTCAAGACAGCTAAGTCATCCCTTAGCCTAGCCAGTTAATTCAGCCTTCACCCTTCACTAGCAAATTGATCACAACTATGAAGTGAGTATGGTCCTGAAAGTCTAGTCTGAGTAATAATAATAATTAACGACACTATATATTTGGATGTAGATCGCCAGTTATGATCATTATGTGTTATAATTGTTATTTGAATAAGTTGTAAAGCATGTATTAACCTTGATACTTTTCAGCAGCCTTGGATGATGGACTGAGTTATATTTACCATGGAGGACCATGGGACATGAGATGTTAGACCTTATGATGATATGGATAGATGATATATGGTCTATGTACACATACAGGATGATTCTATGCAGCAGCTACAGGGTTATGATGATGATTCTGGGTTTACAGCAGTGTTTGTATATGTACAACGCATTATTATTGGCCTTGTTCCGGTATATTGGATATTTATTTTGATCATGCAGAGACTCATATGGTGTATGAGTACACATCTTGGATAGATTTGGACCTTCTGAGTCCAATGGGACAGTTTGTTTTCAGTTCCGGACACTTACAGTGATGATTGAGCCTCAGTAGGCTGTCCCAGTGCAGTTTTGGTCTGTTGGAGGCCCTGTCGGAGCAGATGTGATTTTTATCCGGTTGACCTAGGGCGCTGATGATGGAGGGGGTGGTCCAGCCACTTGTTTTTACCATATTACCCCCCTTCCGGACACACTGGTGCCCTCACCTTGACAGCGCCAGCACTCCAGGAGGCTGTTTGGGGCAGTTTCACGCTTCCCGAGGCATTTCAGGATTGGTAGAAATGGCTATTGAGGAAATCGATTTGGGCTACTGAGGCAAGGTTATGGCATGGGATGATCAGTGATGATAGATCGGGACCTTCCACACCTTCTCCAGCAGTTTCAGCTTCATCGGGGCCCGCATCCATCACTTATGGCACTTTCTGTGGATTTTTGAGGTCTTTTGAGGACCACGACTTCACTATGGAGGCACGATTTGGTACATTCATGATTATTTTTTGGTTATTGTGCTATGGGGATTGACCAAGGAGGGATAAAATTACCCCTTGGACCCACCATAAGCCTCTTATGATATTTTATCATCATGATTTGGTGGGATTCCCCTCTTATAGGGCGATTATGTCCACTTACATTATATTTTATTAGTGATCCATGTATTTTATTGTTGAGCTCATCTCAACCATTGATTAGACATTTGTATCTTCTAATCTTAGCCACTCATTCAAAAAGTGGTTAGGGTTTTTGTGCCTCTCCTTCCTATTTAAAGGAGAGAGCCTCTCATTGTAAGGGGTCTTTGGCTCTTGGATTATTGGTATAGAAAAATATTCTTGTGGAAATTCTTGTGGTCTCCTTTGCATCTGGTGTTCTTAGATGGTGATTGGAAAGTCTATTGCAACCTAGCATTTGGAAATTGTGGCAAGATCTATCTTTTTTTGGAAATCATTGTTTGTCTACAGGAGGGCGATTTTGCAAGGCTTCTTCAAATCGACTTTCTTGGCATTCGCTTGTATCAGGGGGTTATCATTAGCATCATTGTGATCTATGCTATCTTTCTGTTACTTCTTTTGTGGCATTAGTCTTATCTCTTGATGCATCAAATCTGATATTGTTGACGTTTGTTGTGCAGGAGAGAGGGCGCATTGGCTTCTTGGACCAAATCGACTTGCATAGAAACTACCTCAAAGCTTCTCAAATTGATCGGGTTTGCATAGATCATCATCATCAAGGCATCTACAAGGTTACCCAGGTAAGATCCACAGGTTTGTTTCTCTTTCCTTTATCCAATCCATTGACATAGCTCATAAATTGTTGAAACCCTAAATATCTTAAAACCCCCATTTTACATTTTCTCAGATCTACTTAGATCTAGTGGGTTGTTGGGCATAATACTGAAAACCCACCTCTATAGCATCCAAGGCATCCTGGATCTATAGTTTGGTGAGGATTGGCTTCCATTTGATCCCCTTCCCAGGCCAACTTAGCCTCTCCCAAGCAAGGCGCACTTCACTAGTTGAGCAAGTTGACCTAGATCTAGGTGGTGGGTGTTTGAGATTCCACTTGATTTGACATCTACACATCAAATAACATACACCCAGGTTGTCACTTTTCTGAAATTCACCTTGTGGGCCCTATTCCACATTTCAAGGGATTTAAACCCCACTTTGGACCACTTGGAACACTTAAACTCAGATCTAGTAAGATCTAGTCATCGGATTACCGTGAAACTATAGATCCATACCCCTACTTGACTGATCTACCCGGATCTAAAATTTGGGTGCCATCTGACTTGTCTTGACCCACCTAAACCCCACTTTCAGCCTCCTTGGGTAAAGTCGCACCACCTTGGAGAAGTGAGTTCACTCACTTCTAGGAACTGGGTACTTGAGATTATTGCAGATCTGAAACCGGAATAATTCAAAACCTAGGTCTAGACTATCACTTTGTCAAATCTTGCCTTGGGGATATCATTCCTTGTTTTAAGGGATTGTGGTCCACTTGGGTCAAACCTAGATCTAGACACATTCAACCATCAAGACCTCTATTGCCCACTTGTCTCATGTTGTAGGAGTCCTAAACCATAAGTCAACCCCACTTTGACTCCACTTCCCAATTCCCAAGGCACTGGTTTCTCTCCAAGATAATTCAACTTTCCTAGATTGTTGGATTGACTTGTGGTTTGACCTATGCATGGTAAACTATACCTTTGAAGACATCATGAACCATGGTCAAGCTTGTCTCATGTACTAGTTAGCCCCAATCTGACCCCTAAACAACCCTGCATTGGACACAGTTCCCAAGGCAGTGGATTTTCCAACATTGAACTAGTACACTCATCCTAGATCTCACTTCAAACATTATAAGTCACTCTCACATCAACTATGAACCAAAGCTATACCTATTGAACCCCCACTTGGCTTGTGACTTCATCTTTAGGTCTAGGATAAACCATACACCTAACTTCACTTGGAAATACCCTGATTTGGTGTCTTGGTTTTGATCTCTCCTGTCGGGAGTAGATCGGGTCTCCCCCTTTGTTGTCTGGGCTAGATAACATAAAGCGAAGGTTGCCTCGACTGGCGTGACAACCATATATTGGAGGTCGAGGTGATCGTGGTTGCACCTTTTGAGTTGCCCTTCCCTATTGCCATCCATGACTGGATCCATCCATAGGGGTAACTACAGTTTAGGTGAAAACAGTACCATATGGTGGACATATGATTCAGATGATTGATGCAGTTCAATAGGTTGTATTATTATTCCAGATCATCAGATTATGCACTGTTCGGATATGGTGGACCCTATTGTTGACCCCTCAGGTCAACCCACAGTGTATGAGTACACATTCCTAGTAGTTTTGGGTCTTCTGGATCCAATGAGACACTTATCATTAAGTTCTGGGCACTTCTGACAGTGATAGATGCAGTTTTCCACTTGTTGACCAGATTTGGGGTTGTTTTCCCAGCCTTTCCAGCAGGAGCCATGAGAGGCTAGTTCACCTAGGGCGCTCTATGAGGAGGGGGTGGTCCAGTCACTTGATGTTACCATTATACCCCCTTTCTAGAGGGCCTGGTGGGCTAAGTTTGACAGTGCAGGCGCCCTAGGTGGCAATTTCAACAGCTTCACAGTTATCGAGGTCGATTAAACATGGAATAAAAGGGTCACTGAGGAATTCGATTTGGGCAATTGAGGAAAGGTTTTGGCACTTGGTCTTCACATAGGTCTTCCAGGGTGAACCCCCCATCTTCTAGCCAGTTATCATCAATTAGTGGGGTCCACAGAGGCCACAGGAGGCCTTTTACTACATGTCTCTCACAGATTTTGAGGATAGGATTTGATCATTTGTATTATTTGGACATTATTTTATATTATTGTGCCATGGGGATGAGCTAGTAAGGATTGATGCCTCCTAGCCCCACCATGAGCTTTATGAGTCTTGCCCATGTCATGTGAGGTGGGCCCATGTACTTTTGCCCCCTCTAGAGGATGACGTCACCCTCACTTAGTCTCTCCTAGCTATGACGTCACCTTTATGTTGAGTGATCTATGTGGTATTATGAATTGGCTCATCTTAGCCATTGATTAAATTATGAGATCTTTTAATCTCAACCACCCATTTTGTTGTAAAGTGGTTTTGAGATCTAGGGCTTTAGTCTTTATTATCCTATATAAGGAGGAGAACCCCTATTGTATAGCTCACCTTTGGAGCTCTTGAATATTGGAATAGAATACTTCTTTGTGGAGCATACTTCTCTTGTCTTGTGGATTCTTTTGCACTTTGAATATACAGTATCTCTTCTATGTATCATTGTGGATCTTGGAACTACACGTTGTTTTCTTGCAGGGAGGCCAAATTGGTGGAGAGGAGGACGATTTGAAGAGGGTTATTGTTGGAGGGATCCACATATTCTCTCTTGAGTTGATATTGGTGACAGGGAGTATCATTATTGTATCTGTTATCACCAAACTTGTAGTTGCCCCTAGAGATGGATCCAAGATGGATGGCAGATGGGATGGGCAACCAAAGAGGTGCAACCAAGATAGCATCGACTCCCAATGGATGGTTGTCACACCAATCGAGGCAATATTCACCTTATGTTATCTATCCCAAGACAATAAAGGGGGAGACCCATATCTATTCTCGATAGGAGAGATCGGACCAAGACACCAGATCAAATCAAGTATGGATGAAGTACGAAAGGTGTATGGTAAACCCTAGATCTATGGATGAAGTCACAAGATGAGTAATAGGTTGGATAAAGAGGTTTAAACAATTTAGATTCGGTCCAACATGGTTATGTGAGTGACTTATAAGGTTTGAAACAAGATCCACAATCAGGGTACTAGTCAAAGATGAGAAAATCCACTGCCTTGGGAACTGTGTCCAATGCAGGGTAGTTAGGGACCAAATTGGGGCTAACCAGTACCAAAGATAAGCTTGATGAGTGGATATGACAGTGTTTAAGTGTTCAAGTAGTAAGACAAAGACCAAACCACAAGGCAACTCAACAATTTAAGAAAGTCATGAGGGCTTGGAGAAAGATCAGTGCCTTGGGAAATGGGCCAAATGGAATCGGATGTCCACCAAACTGTAGATCAGGGATGTTGAGGTGCATAGCTAGGTCGGTCTTGAAGATAAGGATCATTGAATGGCTAGATATCAGTAGATCTGAGATCTAAGATGTATCACTAAGTGACCCAAGTGGTGCTTGTTATCACATATATAGTAGCCGGGCTACCATACATTATTTTTCTCATTCCAGTACACTATTCAGCCAGTTCCCTTACATTTGAGATGCTGAGATGAGCATCTAGATTGGATCACTATCAGATTGTGGACAGCAGTTGTATTCCCCATGCCATGACTGAGTCTCGGGACACTCAGAGAGATGACCGATATAGCCATTATACCATTGGTACAGAGCAGTCAGTAGTGCCCAGAGTTGCAGCAGCAGTTTCAGAGGACAGATGATGGTACAGGTGGATGAGATTTCAGGTATATGACTCAGCAGGTATATCATGGTGTTATGGTTAGATTGCTTTTATACTTATTCTTATAGCATGTCTTAGCACTCAGTGTCATGATCTGGCGATCATATAGATATTTGGACCTGGTTGATCTATTATACATATTATATTGTCCCTACTCAGACTTAGAAGTTCACTATTCATACTCATTGGTTTTACCCTTCTTCGGGAGAATAGAGGTGATCATTCAACCATACCTTGGCTTGCTAGTGTTGGATCCATTGTTCATTGTCTTCATCCATCCATGGCCTACCTTTTAGATTATCACCCTGACTTACTACTTGACTAGTGGCATGGAGGACTTTTCCCCACTGTAGCCTCTGTATTGGATGAGCTTCCCTGTTTATTGTGTCTCGGCTCTGAGTTGGTGACAAAACTTACCTTTGGTGAGTTGGAGTTCCTTGTGAATTCCCCCTAGTCACTAAAGTTGTGTTGGCTAAACCTGAAACTTTTGGTGCTGCCATGAATACAAAATCTGGAAAAATGAAATGCTATATCTTGTATGAAAAGCCCATTCATGCAATGTGTTTCTAAACACACATGAATGAGAGGCATGCCAAATGAACATGGCAATGAAAATAAAATGTTATATCTTTTGGAAAATAAATACCTAGGTAAACAAGCTGTCCATGACACACCTAGAAGTGCTCAGGTAAACAAGTGCCTTAAAAACACACCTGCAGCAGAAAGCCTAAAGAAAAATGTAAATCTATGCAATGTGTTTATAAACACACATAGATCAAGGCTATGGAAACTTCAGGCCCAAAAGCAATAGAACTTAAATGCTATATCTAAACAATTGCTGTCCTTATTTGTATTATGGATTGTGCGCATCTGTGAAGGTGAATAAACCCTCTTTAAACAACTCATCCATTTGTGAGACACCGCCATTCCCTGTGTTATTGCTCATTCAGTATATACTATGGTGTATATTCCCTTTCCCTTTGCCAAAGTGTCACAAAGTTAAGTCAGTCAAGTCATCCCTTAGCCTAGCCAGCTATTTTAGCCTTCACCCTTCACTAGCAAATTGATCACAGCTATGAAGTGAGTATGATCTTGAAAGTCTAGTCTGAGTAATAATAATAATTAATGACATTATATGTTTGGATTTAGATCGCCAATAATGATTACTTTGTGTTATAATTGTTATTTGAATAAGTTGTAGAGCATGCACTAACCTTTGACACTTTGCAGCAGCTTCTGATGATGATCTGAGTTATATTTGGTCATGTTGACTTGGTCAAACCTAGTTTGACCAAGGTCAACTATAGGACATGAGATGGTTGGACCTTGTGATGATATGGATTGATGATATATGGTCTATGTACATCTACATGATGATTCTATGCAGCAGTTACAGGGTTATGATGATGATTCATGGTTTACAGCAGTATTTGATCATTTACAGATTATTATTATTTAACCTGTTCCGGTATATTGGATATATATTTTGATCATGCAGAGATTCATATGGTGTATGAGTACACATCTTGGATAGATTTGGACCTTCTGAGTACAATGAGACAATTTGTTTTCAGTTCCGGGCACTTACAGTGATGATTGAGCCTCAATAGGCTATCCCAGTGCAGTTTTGGTCTGTCGGAGACCCTGTCAGAGCAGATGTGATTTTTATCCGGTTGACCTAGGGCGCTGTGCTTGAAGGGGGTGGTCCAGCCACTTGTTTTTACCATATTACCCCCCCTCCCGGACACACTGGTGCCCTCACCTTGACAACGCAGGCACTCCAGGAGGCAGTTTGGGGCAGTTTCACGCTTCCCGAGGCATTTCAGGATTGGTAGAAATGGCTATTAAGAAATTCAATTTGGGCTACTGAGGAAATGTCTTGGCATGGGATGATCAATGATGATGGATTGATGTCTTCCACACCTCCTCCAGCAGTTTCAGCTTCATCGGGGCCCGCATCCATCACTTATGACACTTTCTGATGATTTTTGAGGTCTTTTGAGGCCTACGATTTGACCATAGAGGCACGATTTGGTATATTGATGACTATTTTATTATTATTGTGCTATGGGGATTGACCAAGGGTGGCTAAAATTACCCCTTGGACCCACCATAAGCTTCTTATTATATTTTGTCATCATGATTTGGTGGGATTCCCCTCTTCTAGGGCGATTTTGTCCACTTATGTTATATTTTATGAGTGATCCATGTATTTTATTGTTGAGCTCATCTCAACCATTGATTAGACATTTGTATCTTTTAATCTTAGCCACTCATTCAAAAAGTGGTTAGGATTTTGATGCCTCTCCTTCTTATTTAAAGGAGAGAGCTTCTCATTGTAAGGGGACTTTTGGCTCTGGATTATTGGAATAGAAAATTATTATTGCATCTATCTCCAGTGTTGTGGTGAATGTTTTTGGTGTTCGTTCGTTGGTTCTTCCTTTGCACTGAGTTATTGGAGATCTTGTTTGCCATATCTTTGTACCACGATTTTGCATCTACAGGTGGAGGCCGATTTGCTTGGAGGAGGAGGTATTGGTAGGGGAAGACTCTCCCTACTTCTTCTTTGGAGCTCTTCGTTGGTAACAGGGAGTATTACTGTCCCAGGACCTTCTATTTCATGTTACTATTGCATTTCTCTTGTATTTCCTCCATGCTTGATCTTACTGATTGAATCGCTATTCCTTGGTTTGACAGGTAGAGGAGGTCGCACTTGTGGGCTAGGGCATCAATTCGGCAAACAAATCAACAATCTCTCATTTGATCTTTGCGGGAATCTTCCTCAACATCAAGGCATCTCATTCACATCACTCAGGTATGATCTCAAGGTAAGTTCTATCTCCATGATCTATCCAATTGTCAAAAACATTTAAAACCCTAATTAATCAAAACCCCATTTTTTACATTTTCTCAGATCTACTTAGATCTAGTGGGTTGTTGGGCATAATATTGAAAACCCACCTCTATAGCATCCACGGCATCCCGGATCTATAGTTTGGTGAGGATTGGCTTCCGTTTGACCCCCCTCCCATGCCAACTTATCTCCTCCCAAGCAAAGCGCACTTCCTAGTTTGAGCAAGTTGACCTAGATCTAGGTGGTGGGTGTTTGAGATTCCACTTGATTTGTCATCTACACATCCAATAACATACACCCAGATTGTTACTTTCCTGAAATTCACCTTGTGGGCCCTATTCCACATTTTAAGGGATTTAATCCCCATTTTGGACCACTTGGAACACTCAAACTCAGATCTACTAAGATCTAGCCGTTGGATTGCCACGAAATTATAGATCCATACTCCTACTTGACTAACCTACCCGGATCTAAAGTTTGGATGCCATCCGACTTGTCTTGACCCACCTAACCCCACTTTTTAGCTTCCTTGGGCAAAGTCGCACCACCTTGGAGAAGTGAGTTGACTCACTTCTAGGACGTGGGTACTTGAGATTTTGGAAGATTTGAAACCGGAATAAGTCAAAACCTAGGTCTAGACTATCACTTCGTCAAATCTTGCCTTGGGGATAGCATTCCTTGTTTTAAGGGATTGTGGTCCACTTGGGTCAAACCTAGATCTAGACACGTTCATCCATCAAGACCCCTATTTCCTACTTGTCCCATGTACTAGGAGTCCTAAACCACAAGTCAACCCTACTTTGACTCCACTTCCCAATTCCCAAGGCACTGGCTTCTCTCCAAGTTAATTCGACTCTCCTAGATTGTTGGATTGACTTGTGGATTGACCTATGCATGGTGAACCAAACCCTTGAAGCTTTCATGTATCATGGTCAAGCTTGTCATCTGTACTAGTTAGCCCCAATACAACCCTTAAACTACCCTGCACTGGACACGGTTCCCAAGGCAGTGGGTCTTCCAACATTGAACTAGTACACTAGTCCTAGACCTCACTTCAAACATTATAAGTCACTCTCACATCAACTAAGAACCAAAAGCTATACTCATTAAACCCCTCACTTGGATTGTGACTTCATCCTTAGGTCTAGGAAAAACCATACACCTAACTTCACTTAGAAATACCCTGATTTGGTGTCTTGGTTTTGATCTCTCCTGTCGGGAGTAGATCGGGTCTCCCCCTTTGTTGTCTGGGCTAGATAACATAAAGCGAAGGTTGCCTCGACTGGCGTGACAACCATATACTGGAGGTCGAGGTGATCGTGGTTGCACCTTTTGAGTTGCCCTTCCCTATTTCCATCCATGACTGGATACATCCATAGGGGCAACTACAGTTTAGGTGATAACAGTGCTCAACCCTCAAAATGAGGAATGGGGCCCACAAGGTGAAAATCACTGAAGTGGCACACTAGGGGTAGGTTATCAGCAGTGTAGATTAAGGATCAGGTGGGATCTCACCTACCCAAGTGTTAGATCATGCCAAACTCACATGTCCAAGAAGTGCGACCTCCTTAGGGAAGGCTAATTTGCCTTGGGAAATGGGTCTAATGAAGGCCAATCCACACCAAATTATAGATCAGAATTGCCGTGGATACTATAGAGGTGGGTTTTAAATGTTTTACCAAAAAGCCAAGTAGATCTAAGTAGATCTGAGAAATTGTAAAATGAGGGTTTGAAATATGAGGGTTTTATCAATGAAGTAGCTATGCTAATGGATTGGAACCAAGACAAGAAGAACAAACCTGTGGCTCTTACTTGGATAACCTTGTAGATTCCTTGATGATGATGATCTATGCAAACCCGATCAATTTGGAGTGATTTGCAATAGTTTTCTATGAAATCGATTTGCCCAAGGAAGCCAATGCGCCCTCTCTCCTGCACAATAAACGTCAATAATATCGGATTTACTGCATCAAGAGATAAAGACTAATGCAACAGAAGAAATAACAAGAGAACAACATAGATCACAATGATACTAATGATAACCCCTTGATACAAGCGAATGCCAAGCCAAGCGAGTTGAGGAAGCCCTGCAAAAACGCCCAAGATGAATTCGCCCTCCTGGAGACAAGACAAAGTTTCCACGAAAAGTAGATCTTCCAACAAATGCCCAAATGCTAGGATACAATAAACTTTTCAATCACCATCTAAGAACACCAAATTCAAAGGAGACCACAAGAATTTCCACAGAAAAGTTTTTTCTATATCAAGATTCCAAGAGCCAAAGACCCTTTACAATGAGAAGCTCCCTCCTATAAATAGGATGGAGAGAGGCCATAACCCTAACAACTTTTTGAATGAGTGGCTAAGATTAAAAGATCAAATCATCTAATCAATGGCTGAGATGAGCTCAACAATACAATACATGGATCAACTCAATAATACAATATAATAATGGACAAATCACCCATAATAAGGGGGTCCCACCAAATGTCAATGATAAAATATAAGAAATAGCTTATGGTGGGTCTAGGGGTAATTTATAACACCCTTGGTCAATCGCCATAGCACAATGTCATCAAAATAATCATCTAAGCACCAAATCGTGCTTCTCTGGGAAAGTCGTGAGCCTTAGGAGGCTCCAGAAATCATCATAAAGTGCCAAAAGTGATGGATGTGGGACCCACTGGAAGATGAAACTGCTGGAGAAGGTGTGGAAGACATTCCACTCATCATCAAACATCATCCCATGCCATAACCTTGCGTCAGTATCCCAAATCGAATTCCTCTGTAGCCATTTTTAACATTTCTGGACTACCTCGGGAAGTGTGAAACTACTCAAACTGTCTCTTGGAGTGCCTGCGCTGTCAAGGTAAGCTCACCAATGTGTCTAGGAGGGGGGTAATATGGTAATAACAAGTGGTTGCCGCTGGACCACCCCCTCCATGCACAACGCCCTAAGTGAACCCATCAAATCTCATCAATGCTCTGACAGGCCAAAACTACACTAGGATAGCCAACTAAGGCTAAATCATCACTGTAACTACCCGGAACTGAAAACAGACTCTCCCATTGGACTCAGAAGGTCCAAATCCATCTAAGATGTGTAGTCATACACCATATAGACCTCTGCATTGTCAAAAATAAATACTCATCATATCCGGCAGACCAAATAATAATAATCTGTAAAAGTGCTGAAAAGCACAAATCATCACCATAAGCCTGAAACCACTGCATAGAACTACAATGGTGACCTGTACCAGACCATATAACATATCTCTGTATCATCCGAGGTTTGCCACCTCATGTCCTGTGGTTGACTTTTGGTCAAACTGGGTTTGACCAAGTCAACATGACCAAAATATAACTCAAACTGTCATCAAACTGCTGCAAGGTGTCAAAGGTTAAAACATGCTTTACAATCCATTCAAATAGCAATTATAACAAAAAGTAATCATTACTGACGATTTAAATCCAAATATATAAGGTCATTAATTATTATTTATAACTGAGACTAGACTTTCAAGACCATACTCACTTCATAGTTGTGATCAATTTGCTAGTGAAGGGTGAAGGCTAAAATAAAAATGGCTAGGACAAGGGATGACTTACTGACTTAACATTGTAACGCTTTGGAAATGGAAAAGGGAATACACACCATAGCATATACCGGATAAGCAAAAACACAGGGAATGGCGGTGTCTCACAAATGGGTAAGTTGTTCAAAGAGTGTTTATTCATCTTGGCAGATGCTCACAATCCATAATACAAATGAGGCCAGCAATTATTTTGATATAGAGTTTAAGTTCCATTGTTTTTTTGGGCCTTTAGTTTCCATAGCCTTTGATCTATGTGTGTTTATAAACACATTGCATAGATTTACATTTCATTAGGCTTCTTGCTGCAGGTGTGTTTTTAAGGCACTTGTTTACCTGAGCACTTCTAGGTGTGTCTTTAGACAGCTTGTTTACCTAGGTATTTACATTTCACAATAGATATAACATTTGATATTTCTTTGCTAGATTCATTTGGCTTTTTCACAATAGATATAACATTTTCTTTTCACAATTTTGCATTTATGGCAGCACTATCTGTTTCAGGTTTAGCCAACGACATCTTTAGTGACTAGGGGGACTTCATGACGAAATCCAACTCACCAAAGGTAAGTTTTGTCACCAACTCAGAGCCGAGACACAATAAACAGGGAAGCTCATCCAATACAGAGGCTACAACGGGGAAAGGTCCTCCATGCCACTAGTAAGGTAGTAAGTCAAGGTAGATAACAAACGTGGGTAGGTAATGGATGGATGAAGATAGTGAATAATGAGACCTACACTAGCAAGCCAAAGTATGGTGGGAATGATCACCTCTATTCTCCCTAGGGAGGGTAAGACCAATGAGTATAGGTCAAGAACTTCTAAGTCTAAGTAGGGACAAATATGATATATAAAAGTACAACCAGGTCCACATATCTATATGATCGCCAGATCATGATATTAAATGCTAAGACATGCTAAAAGAATGAAAATCCATAGTATACCTGCTGAGTCATATACTTGAATGCTCATCATCTGAGCCATCATCTGTCCTCTGAAACTGCTGCTGTAACTCTTGGCACTACTGACTGCTCTGTACATAAGGCTAAATAGCTACATCGGTCATCTCTCTGAGTGTCCTGAGACTTAGTCATGGCATGGGGAATAAAACTGTTGTCCATAATATGATAGTGATCCATAGTAGATGCTCATCTCAGCATCTCAATGCAAGGGAACTGGCTGAATAGTGTACTGGAATCAGAGAAATAATGTATGGTAGCCCGGCTACTATATATTTGATAACATCTGGCTCCAGCTGGGACAAGTGCTCTGCTGAAAAGAGCGCTTGAGAACCTCAGAATCTCCGGTCCTCGAACTCTGCTACTTGAATCTTCGATCCAACACTCTACCTTTTTGCTTTCAGCTTTTTTATTTTATTTTGCACCTGTATCTGCGCTCACAAACACTAAAATACCTCATGGAGCATGTATGGGAAAAATATAAAATCAAACTGAAACAAAATCTATTTTATAATAGAAACTTAAAATGTGTAAAGGAAAATTAATCTACTAACATAACTTGCAAAGTTTGATATTTTATTGTGCAGGAAAAGAAAAAATGACAGGTACTCAATTGAACTAGGAGCTTCAAAAGGAGCTTAAGAAAAGACAAACAAAAAGGTGCCAGACTCAATGGTTGAAAAACTAACTACTGCCCAAGAAGGCTTATTCAGTTCCTACCTACTCTAAACTACCAGGCAAGGCAAGGTAAGGCACTCATGCAATTGGAGGGAAATAATGCTTTAGTAAGATCCCATTTACAGGAAGTTCAAGTTCATCTCCATCTAAAGTTTCCAAATAAACTGATCCTTTTCCTGCTATTCTTGACACTTGATAAGGACCCATCCATATTTTTTCAAATTTTCCATGGTTTCCAGGATTTTCTTTATGTTTATCCCACAAAAGAACGATGTCTCCAATTCCAAATCTTACATCTCTTGTTCTTTGGTCAAAGGTCCCTTTACTCTTTCTTGCTCAATGACAATTTTGTCAAATGTTGTTCTTCTTACTTCATCCAGTTCCACTAGCTTATCAATTCTTGCTTGAAATGCTTCTTGATCTGAATTACACTGTTGTAATAACTCGTATATTGGGATTTGCAGATTAATTGGGAGCCTACAATCCTGTCCATAGACTAGCTCGAAAGGGAATTTACCTGTGATCCTTTTAACTGTCGTTCTATCAGCCCATAATGCATATTTTAATTTGTTGTCCCAACTTCTCTTATTTTCTCCAACCATCCTTTTTAAAAGCTTAATCAAATTTTTATTACTAGACTCGGCCAGACCATTTCCTTGAGGATAGTAGTTGGATGAGTGGGATAGCGTAATTCCATGGCTCATGCAGAAAGTTGACATTTCTATTTTACTGAAGGCTTTGGCATTATCAGTGGTTATCTTTATGGGACAACCATACCGAGAAACGATGTTTTCTTCAAGGAATTTAACAACAACTTCGGCTGTGCATTTCTTAGTAGGTACAGTTTCAACCCAACGAGTAAAATAGTCTATGCAAGTCAATATGTATTTATATCCATTACTTGAATTTTGATCAAAAGGTCCAATGAGATCCATTCCCCATTACTGGAAAGGGGTTTCTATTACAACTGGATTTATAGGCAAGGCTCGCAATCTTGGTTTCCCTGAAAAGAATTGACACTCTTGACATGTTCTAACAAAGGAATGCACGTCCTTAAAAAGCGTTGGCCAATAATAACCTGCTCTCATGATCTTTGCAGCAGTTGTTTTGGGTGCATAATGTCCACCACATACACCAGAATGCATCTCCTTGATGATGGTTTCAGATTCTCCTACATTAACACATTTTAGGATTATTCCATCAAGATTCCTCCAACCAAGACCATCTTGAGTTAATATGTATTTTTCAGCTTTTAATCTTAATGCTCTTCTTTGATGGTCTACTAAATAATCAAGGCATGATAAATTTCTTAGGAAATAAATAATGTCTTTATACCATTCATGCTCTTCATCAAGGTGCATAATGTAAGACTTTTTTTCATCCACAAGATTAACTGCTTGATTGCTACCTTTTTTTGTTAATAATTGAGCAAGACCTTGACCTTTCACAATCTTAATAGGTTTGATTTCTAAATCATACTCTTGGATTCATGAAATCCAATTTCCTCGAACACCTATACCATCGGCTTGCGACAAAACATCTTTTACTGCTTGATATGGCACAAAGGCTTTAATTTTAGAGTACCCCACATAAGTTCTAAAATGCTTCAATGCCTTGACCAATGCGTAAGCTTGTTTCTCAATGGTGGTGTATTTTAATTCAGCATCTCTCAAGTTTTTACTCATAAAAGCTATGGGCTGCTCATGGTTTTCAGCATTCTTTTGTGATAAAACTCCCGCAATGGTATCTTCAGAAGCATATGAATAGATTAGAAATTCCTTGCTATAGTTAGGGCATGCTAAGACAGGGGCAGTGGATATGGCTTTTTTAAGCTTAGTGAAAGATAAATCGCAATTTTTATCCCATACAAATCTCACATCCTTCTTTAGAAGCATATTTAAAGGTTTGGCTAGTTCTGCTAGATTTGGAATGAATCTACGAACAAAGTTTATTTTACCAAAGAAAGATTCAAGGGAAGCTACGTTGTGAGGTGCAACAATGGCATTAATGGCTTGAACACGTTCAGGATCAATTATGATGCCTTCTTTAGACACAATATGTCCCAATAACTTTCTTTCATCAATTCCAAAGGTAGACTTCTTGGGATTTAGAGATATGCCAAACTTCCTACACCGATCAAAGACTTTTCTTAAATGTTTTACATGATCATCTCGTTCTTTGGAAAAAACTGTTAAAGTCATCTTGATAAATTGCGATAATCTTTCCTATCAAGTCACTGAAAGCCTGATCCATAGCTCTTTGAAAAGTTGAACCAGCATTTAATAATCCGAAAGGAATTCTTATGTATTCAAATGTTCCCCATGGGGTTGTAAAAGTAGTTTTTTCTCTATCTTCCTTTTTAATAAGCACCTGATTGTAACCTAAAAAACCATCTAACATTGACAAAATTCTTGCTCCAGTAAAACTTTGCAACAAATTTTCCATGTTCGGCAAGAGGTAGTTATCTTTAAGGCATGCTTGATTCAGATTTTTGAAATCTATGCATATCCTAATTTCACCACTCTTTTTCCTCACAAATACAGGATTGGACACCCAGGTAATATGTCGGACTGGTCTGATGATTCCAGCAACTAACATCTTTTCAATCTCTTTCTTAATCAAGGGAGCGAGTTTAGGATTGACATTTCGCAATTTTTTCTTGTAGGGCTTTGCTCCATCTTTCAGGGGGATAGTATGCTCAATAATATTAGGGTCAAAAGTTTTAAGATCATCATATGTCCAAGCAAAGACATCCTTGTACTCTCTGATTAAATTTTCAACGGCTTTTCTTTCCTTTGGGGAAGCATTCTTTCCAATTTTAATAATTTTAGGGGAGACTGAGGATCCAAGGTTAATTTCTATCACTTCATCTACTGGTTCAACTCTTTTACCTTTATACTCATCATGCCTATTGAAATTTTTCTCCAGGGGGATTGCCAACTTCATAATATCAATATCTTACAAAGATAAGTTGTTTACTTTGTCTTCCAAATTAACATTGCAATTTTGAAAATTATCTGTACTTTGCAGAAATGCAATGATATGTGCATCATTATCGAAAACTTGCCAATGATCTTGATTATCGGGGACAGAGGGTCTAAATAATAGTTCAACTTTGCACTTTTTCTCTTTAAGGTATTGTGGGACCTCAAAAGTGCATGCTATTACTGACAATGCATCAGCCAATGTATTTTCTTCTCTAGGAACTGCTTTAATTGCAAAACCATCAAACATCTCAATGGTATCCCAAACAACATTTCTGTAATCTCTGAGTATGTTATTCTTGGCTGCAAATTGATTCTTAATTTGGGATACGATTAGATCTGAATCTCCTGTTACACTTAAACACTTGATTTTCTGTTCTCGGGCAATCTCCAAACCTAAACGCAATGCTTCATACTCGGCCACATTATTAGTGCAGACAAACTCAAGACTGAAAGAAAATCATTTTTCTTCCCCAGAAGGAGAGGTAAGGACAATTCCAGCTCCAGCACCATGCCTAGACTTACCTCCATCAAAATGCATTTTCCAAACTTGACTAGGAGGAAAAGGATGTTGTCGAGGCTCTTCCCAATAATTTGTCAATACCATATAGTTTCCAACTTCTTCTGTAGGGCGCATGGCTTCTTCAAAAAGATGCTTAGGGGTCTCTACATGTTCGGTCATGGGATTCTCATTTACTAGCTTATAAAAATCATTTCCTCCTATGGGAATGGTAGCATATGAAAGATCCATTTGGACACTCCCTCCTAACTTAGCAGCCCACTCTCTGGATAACAACATTCCCAATGCATCGGGTATATCCAAGACCAACACATTCATGTTGATTTCAATCTTTGGGTAAGCTGCCAACTTCATCTTAAAATTTTCAATTACTCCTTTCGATTGAACAGGTCTAGAGTCCATTCCATACACGTTCTTAAACTGTCGAGATGGCTTTAGCTCTAACTGTTCCATGACCTTAAGTGGCATAATATTTACCTCTGCTCCCGAGTCTAACATGCAATTGTGCAGGATCAATTCGTTTATCTCTAAGGCTATGTAAAAAGGTGGATGACCCCTACCACTATTAGTTACACTTTGAATCATGACAGGAAGGTCTTCCTCTATTTGTAATTTCTTGGGAACTTTGGCTTTAGGTTTGATTCCTAAAAACTGTGTAGCTTGGTTAAATAAGGAAGGGATCTTTAGGAGTTCATCGAGAGGTACAGGGATATTTGGTTTAAAAAAGAAATTGCTTAGATCAACTTTTAAATTATTAGGCTCTCCTTGGTCTTTGGCATTTGTTTTCAAACCTAGTAAATGCATTACTTGAGTCCTCGCAGTAGGGATGACTATTAGCTCTTTCAAAGACACCATGATTGAAGATCCAGAAAGTTTTCTTAGTATGTTTGTATTCAAACTATCTTGCATCATAGGAGAAACTCCTTTGCTAGGTTCTTTACTTTGAGGTTTAGTAGAACTTGGACTCGTTGTCTTCCTATTTTCTCGAGAAATTATTCTTCGAGATTGATCATTTCCCTTTAGGATACCCTTAGGAGGAACATTTGGCAATTGTGAAGAAGTCTTGCGTATAATGTTCCTCTGATCAGGCGAGTTTCCTTTTATAACCGGCTTGACATTGTCTAAATTCTTTGTTTGAGACCTTGTCACCACTTGGTTATCTGAAGGTTTTCTTACAGATTTAGCCTGAGGGTAATCATTGGTGTAAACATTCTCAGATAGTTTATGAAGATGTTCATCACGTCTTATATTCTCTTTTTGTTGATTTAGAACCAAGCTATACAGGTTCTGTATTAGCTTGCCCAACTCAATCATCATTTTCATGATCATATCGTTTTCTGAGTCGCTTTCTTTAATGTAAGGCATGACTCTAGAACTTAGGGTTTATACTTCTAGTATTGTAAGGATGCAAATGAGCTCGCTCCTCAATGGAGTCACGATTTGGAGTCGCTAGGTAGACTTTTAAACTCTTCTACCAAGATGTATGGCGTTTAAAGTGCAGGGAGAGAGTAAGTGAAAAACAGATGGATATCGTTTAATTAAGAATTTGAAATGATACCCATCTAGATTAATCCGGATGCGATAAGATATGAGTTATGCATGGAAAATCGCAGACACCTCAGGTAAGCCTCTACCTCCCCGGCAACGGTGCCAAAATGTTATCACCAAACTTGTAGTTGCCCCTAGAGATGGATCCAAGATGGATGGCAGAGGGGATGGGAAACCAAAGAGGTACAACCAAGATAGCCTCGACTCCCAATGGATGGTTGTCACGCCAATCGAGGCAATCTTCACTTTATGTTATCTATCCCAAGACAACGAAGGGGGAGACCCAGATCTACTCCCAATAGGAGAGATCAGACCAAGACACCAGATCAAATCAAGTATGGATGAAGTACGTAAGGTGTATGGTAGACCCTAGATCTATGGATGAAGTCACAAGATGAGTAATAGGTTGGATCAAGAGGTTTAAACAATGTAGATTCGGTCCAACATGGTTATGTGAGTGACTTATGAGGTTTGAAACAAGATCCGGGATCAGGGTTCCAGTTAAAAATGAGAAAATCCAATGCCTTGGGAACCGTGTCCAATGCAGGGTAGTTAGGGACCTGTTATCACATATATAGTAGCTGGGCTACCATACATTATTTTTCTGATGCCAGTACACTATTCAGCCAGTTCCCTTACATTTGAGATGCTGAGATGAGCATCTATTGGATCACTATCAGATTGTGGACAGCAGTATAAATTCCCCATGCCATGACTGAGTCTCAAGACACTCAGAGAGATGACCGATGTAGCCATTATACCATTGGTACAGAGCAGTCAGTAGTGCCCAGAGTTACAGCAGCAGTTTCAGAGGATAGATGATGGTACAGGTTGATGAGCATTCAGGTATATGACTCAACAGGTATATCATTGTGTTATGGTTATATTGATTTTATACTTATTCTTATAGCATGTCTTAGCACTTAGTGTCATGATCTGGCGATCATATAGATATATGGACCTGTTCGAGCTTATTATATATATTATATTGTCCCTACTCAGACTTAGAAGTTCACTATTCATACTCATTGGTTTTACCCTCCTTAGGGAGAATAGAGGTGATCAATCCACCATACCTTGGCTTGCTAGTGTTGGCTCCATGATTCATTGTCTTCAACCATCCATTACCTACCTTTTAGTTTATCACCCTGACTTACTACATGACTAGTGGCATGGAGGACTTTCCCCCACTGTAGCCTCTGCATTGGATGAGCTTCCCTATTTATTGTGTCTCGGCTCTGAGTTGGTGACAAAACTTACCTATGGTAAGTTGGAGTTTCTTGGAATTCCCCCTAGTCACTAAAGTTGTGTTGGCTAAACCTGAAACTTTTAGTGTTGCCATGAATACAAAATCTGGAAAATGAAATGCTATATCTTGTATGAAAATCCCATTCATGCAATGTGTTTCTAAACACACATGAATGAAAGGCATGCCAAATGAAAATGGCCATGAAAATAAAATGTTATAGCTTTTGGAAATGTAAATACCTAGGTAAACAAGCTGTCCATGACACACCTAGAAGTGCTCAGGTAAACAAGTGCCTTAAAAACACACCTGCAGCAGAAAGCCTAAATAAATGAAAATCTATGCAATGTGTTTAAAAACACACATAGACCAAGGCTATGGAAACTTCAGGCCCAAAAAGCAATGGAACTTAAATGCTATATCTAAACAATTGCTGGCCTTATTTGTATTATGGATTGTGCGCATCTGTGAAGGTGAATAAACCCTCTTTAAACAACTCATCCATTTGTGAGACACCGCCATTCCCTGTGTTATTGCTCATTCAGTATATACTATGGTGTATTCCCTTTCCCTTTCCAAAGTGTCACAAAGTCAAGACAGCTAAGTCATCCCTTAGCCTAGCCAGTTAATTCAGCCTTCACCCTTCACTAGCAAATTGATCACAACTATGAAGTGAGTATGGTCCTGAAAGTCTAGTCCGAGTAATAATAATAATTAACGACACTATATATTTG
Source organism: Larix kaempferi (assembly GCA_027924585.1). Taxonomy (NCBI): domain Eukaryota; kingdom Viridiplantae; phylum Streptophyta; class Pinopsida; order Pinales; family Pinaceae; genus Larix; species Larix kaempferi. The sequence goes on from BSBM01000893.1 coordinate 10,357,199, forward strand.
GATGTAGATCGCCAGTTATGATCATTATGTGTTATAATTGTTATTTGAATAAGTTGTAAAGCATGTATTAACCTTGATACTTTTCAGCAGCCTTGGATGATGGACTGAGTTATATTTACCATGGAGGACCATGGGACATGAGATGTTAGACCTTATGATGATATGGATAGATGATATATGGTCTATGTACACATACAGGATGATTCTATGCAGCAGCTACAGGGTTATGATGATGATTCATGGTTTACAGCATTATTTGATCATTTACAAATTATTATTATTTGCCCTGTTCCGGTATATTGGATATATATATTGATCATGCAGAGACTCATATGGTGTATGAGTACACATCTTGGATGGATTTGGACCTTCTGAGTCCAATGAGACAGTTTGTTTTCCGTTTCGGGCACTTACAATGATGATTGAGCCTCAGTAGGCTATCCCAGTGCAGTTTTGGTCTGTCGGAGGCCCTGTCAGAGCAGATGTGACTTTTATCCGGTTGACCTAGGGCGCTGTGCTTGGAGGGGGTGGTCCAGCCACTTGTTTTTACCATACTACCCCCCCCCCCCCCGGACACATTGGTGCCCTCACCTTGACAGTGCAGGCACTCTAGGAGGCAGATTGGGGCAGTTTCACGCTTCCCGAGGCATTTCAGGATTGGTAGAAATGGCTAATGAGGAAATCGATTTGGGCTACTGAGACAATTTTATGGCATGGGATGATCAGTGATGATGGATCGATGTCTTCCACACATCCTCCAGCAATTTGAACTTCATCGGGGCCTGCATCCATCACTTATGGCACTTTCTGATGATTTTTGAGGTCTTTTGAGGCCTACGATTTGACCATAGAGGCACGATTTGGTACATTGATGACTATTATATTATTATTGTGCTATGGGGATTGACCAAGGGTGTCTAAAATTACCACTTGGACCCACCATAAGCTTCTTATTATTTTTGGTCATCATGATTTGGTGGGATTCCCCTCTTCTAGGGCGATTTTGTCCACTCATATTATATTTTATTAGTGATCCATGTATTTTATTGTTGAGATCATCTCAACCATTGATTAGACATTTGTATCTTTTAATCTTAGCCACTCATTCAAAAAGTGGTTAGGATTTTGATGCCTCTACTTCCTATTTAAAGGAGAGAGCTTCTCATTGTAAGGGAACTTGTGGCTCTGGATTATTGGAATAGAAAATTATTATTGCATCTATCTCCAGTGTTGTGGTGAATGTTTTTGGTGTTCGTTCGTTGGTTCTTCCTTTGCACTGAGTTATTGGAGATCTTGTTTGCCATATCTTTTGTACCACGTTTTTGCATCTACAGGTGGATGCCGATTTGCTTTGAGGAGGAAGTATTGGTAGGGGAAGACTCTCCCTACTTCTTCTTTGGATCTCTTCATTGGTAACAGGGAGTATTACTGTCCCAGGACCTTCTATTCTATGTTATCATTGAATTTTACTTGTATTTCCTCCATACTTGACCTCTCTGATTGAAATCGATTTTCCTTGGATTGACAGGTAGAGGAGGGCGCACTTGTGGGCTAGGGCATCAATTTGGCAAGCAAAATCAACAATCCCTCATTTGATCTCTGCGGGAATCTTCCTCAACATCAAAGCATCTCTTTTCATCACTCAGGTATGATCTCAAGGTAAGTTCTATCTCCATGATCTATCCACTTGTCTAAAATATTTAAAACCCTAATCAATCAAAACCCCATTTTTGCATTTTTTCAGATCTACTAAGATCTAGTAGCTTCTTGGGTGAGATTTTGAAAACCCACCTCTATAGTATCCACGACATCCCGGATCTATAGTTTGGTGAGGATTGGCTTCCATTTGACCCTCTTCCCAAAGCATTTAGCCTCTCCAAGCAAGGGCGCACTTCCTAGTTTGGTGAGTTGACCTAGATCTAGTATCTGGGTGGGTGAGATCCCGCTTGATTCATGATCTACACATCCAATAACCTACCCCCAGATTGTCATTTTTCTGATTGCTACCTTATGGGCCTTATTCCACATTTTAAGGGATTTAATCCCCATTTTGGACCACTTGGTATCTTCAAACTCAGATCTAGTAAGATCTAGCCATTGGATTGCCTTGAAATTGTAGATCCACACTCCTACTTGATTAACCTACCCGGATCTAAAGTTTGGATGCCATCGGACTTGTCTTGACCCACTTAACCCACATTTTAGCCTCCTTGGGTAAAGTCGCACTACCTTGGAGAAGGGAGTTGTCCCACTTCTAGGACGTGGGTACTTGAGATTTTTGTGGATTTGGAATGGGCATAATTCAAAACCTAGGTCTAGTAGGTCACTTTGTCAAATCTTTCCTTGGGGTTAGCATTCCTTGTTTTAAGGGATTGTGGTCCACTTAGGTCAAATCTAGATCTAGACCTATTCATCCATCAAGACTTTAATTGCCCACTTGTCTCATGCAATAGGAGTCCTTAACCACAAGTTAACTTTACTTTGACTCCATTATCCCAATTCCTAAGGCACTGGTCTCTCTCCAAGTCAATTCGACTTTCCTAGATTGTTCGATTAACTTGTGGTTTGACCCTTGTGTGTTAAACTAAACCCTTTGATGCCATCATACTTCATGATCAAGCTTGTCACTTGTACTAGTTAGCCCCAATTCAACCCTAAACTACCCTGCATTGGACATGGTTCCCAAGGCAGTGTATTTTCTCACATTGAACTAGTACTTTAATCCTAGATCCTATTTCACAAATCATAAGTCACTCTCACATCAATAATGAACCAAAGCTATATTCATTGAACCCCTCACTTGTCTTGTGACTTCATCCTTAGATCTAGGATAAACCATACACCTTACTTCACTTAGAGTTAACATTGATTTGGTGTCTTGGTTTTGATCTCTCCTGTCGGGAGTAGATCGGGTCTCCCCCTTTGTTTTCTGGACTAGATAACATAAAGTGAAGGTTGCCTCGATTGGCGTGACAACCATCTATTGGAGGTCGATGTGATCGTGGTTGCACCTTTTGAGTTTCCCTTCCCTATTGCCATCGATGAGTGGATACATCCATAGGGGTAACTACAGTTTAGGCGATAACAGGACCAAATTGGGTCTAACCAGTACCAAAGATAAGCTTGATGAGTGGATATGATAGTATTTAAATGTTCAAGCAGTAAGACAAAGACCAAACCACAATCCAACTCAACAGTCCAAGAGAGTCGTGAGGGCTTTTGAGAAAGATCAGTGCCTTGGAAATGGGCCAAATGGAGTCGGATGTCCACCAAAATGTAGATCTAGGATGTTGAGGTGTATATCTAGGTGGGTCTTGAAGATTAGGATCATCCAATGGCTAGATATCAGTAGATCTGAGGTCTAAGATGTATCACTAAGTGACCCAAGTGGGGCTCAACCCTCAAAATGAGGAATGGGGCCCACAAGGTGAAAATCACTAATGTGACACACTAGGGGTAGGTTATCAGCAGTGTAGATTAAGGATCAAGTGGGATCTCACCTACCCAGGTGCTAGATCATGCCAAACTCACCTGTCCAAGAAGTGCGACCTACTTAGGGAAGGTTAATTTGCCTTCGGAAATGGGTCAAATGAAGGCCAATCCACACCAAACTATAGATCCGAATTGCTGTGGATACTATAGAGGTGGTTTTGAAATGTTTTACCCAAAAGCCAAGTAGATCTAATTAGATCTGAGAAATTGTAAAATGAGGGTTTGAAATATGAGGGTTTTATCAATGAAGTAGCTATGCCAATGGATTGGAACCAAGACAAGAAGAACAAACCTGTGGATCTTACTTGGATAACCTTGTAGATGCCTTGATGATGATGATCTATGGAAACCCGATCAATTTGGAGCGATTTGCAGTAGTTTTCTATGAAATCGATTTGCCCAAGGAAGCCAATGCACCCTCTCTCCTGCACAATAAACGTCAACAATATCAGACTTACTACATCAAGAGATAAAGACTAATGCAACAGAAGAAATAACAAGAGAATAGCATAGATCACAATGATACTAATGATAACCCCCTGATACAAGCGAATGCCAAGCCAAGCGAGTTGAGGAAGCCCTGCAAAAACGCCCAAGATGAATTCGCCCTCTTGTAGACAAGACAAAGTTTCCACGAAAAGTAGATCTTCCAACAAATGCCCAAATGCTAGGATACAATAGACTTTTCAATCACCATCTAAGAACACCAGATTCAAAGGAGACCACAAGAATTTCCACAGAAAAGTTTTTTCTATATCAAGATTCCAAGAGCCAAAGACCCTTTATAATGAGAAGCTCTCTCCTTTAAATAGGATTGAGAGAGGCCATAACCTTAACCACTTTTTGAATGAGTGGCTAAGATTAAAAGATCAAATGATCTAATCAATGGTTGAGATGATCTCAACAATACAATACATGGATCAAGTCAATAATACAATATAATAATGGACAAATCACCCATAATAAGGGGGTCCCACCAAATGTCGATGATAAAATATAAGAAATAGCTTATGGTGGGTCTAGGGGTAAATTCTAACACCCTTGGTCAATCCCCATAGCACAATGTCATCAAAATAATCATCTAAGCACCAAATCGTGCCTCTCTGGGAAAGTCGTGATCCTTAGGAGGCTCCAGCAATCATCATAAAGTGCCAAAAGTGATGGGTGTGGGACCCACTGGAAGATGAAACTGCTGGAGAAGGTGTGGAAGACATCACACTCATCATCAAACATCATCCCAGGCCATAACCTTGCGTCAGTATCCCAAATCGAATTCCTCTGTAGCCATTTTTACCATTTCTGGACTACCTCGGGAAGTGTGAAACTGCTCAAACTGTATCTTGGAGTGCCTGCGCTGTCAAGGTAAGCTCACCAATGTGTCTAGGAGGGGGGTAATATGGTAATAACAAGTGGTTGCCGCTGGACCACCCCCTCCATGCACAACGCCCTAGGTGAACCCATCAAATCTCATCAATGCTCTGACAGGGTGTCTGACAGGCCAAAACTGCACTAGGATAGCCAACTGAGGCTAAATCATCACTGTAACTACCCGGAACTGAAAACAGACTCTCCCATTGGACTCAGAAGGTTCAAATCCATTTAAGATGTGTACTCATACACCATATAGACCTCTGCATGGTCAAAAATAAATACTCATCATATCCGGCAGACCAAATAATCATAATCTGTAAAAGTGCTAAAAAGCACAAATCATCATCATAAGCCTGAAACCACTGCATAGAACTACAATGGTGACCTGTACCAGACCATATAACATATCTCTGTATCATCCGAGGTCTGCCACCTCATGTCCTGTGGTTGACTTTTGGTCAAATTGGGTTTGACCAAGTCAACATGACCAAAATATAACTCAAACTATCATCAAACTGCTGCAAGGTGTCAAAGGTTAAAACATGCTTTACAATCCATTCAAATAGCAATTATAACAAAAAGTAATCATTACTGGTGATCTAAATCCAAATATATAAGGTCATTAATTATTATTTATAACTCAGACTAGACTTTCAAGACCATACTCACTTCATAGTTGTGATCAATTTGCTAGTGAAGGGTGAAGGCTAAAATAAAAATGTCTAGGCCAAGGGATGACTTACTGACTTAACACTGTGACACTTTGGAAATGGAAAAGGGAATACACACCATAGCAGATACCGGATAAGCAAAAAAACAGGGAATGGCGGTGTCTCACAAATGGGTAAGTTGTTCAAAGAGTGTTTATTCATCTTGGCAGATGCTCACAATCCATAATACAAATGTGGCCAGCAATCTTTTTGATATAGAGTTTAAGTTCCATTGCTTTTTTGGGCCTTTATTTTCCATAGCCTTTCATCTATGTGTGTTTATAAACACATTGCATAGATTTACATTTCATTAGGCTTCTTGCTGTAGGTGTGTTTTTAAGGCACTTGTTTACTTGAGCAATTTTAGTTGTGTCTTTAGACAGCTTGGTTACCTAGGTATATACATTTCACAATAGATATAACATTTGATATTTCTTTGCCAGATTCATTTGGCTTTTTCACAATAGATATAACATTTTCTTTTCACAATTTTGCATTTATGGTAGCACTATCTGTTTCAGGTTTAGCCAACAACATCTTTAGTGACTAGGGGCACTTCATGAGGAAATCCAACTCACCAAAGGTAAGTTTTGTCACCAACTCAGAGCCGAGACACAATAAACAGGGAAGCTCATCCAATACAGAGGCTAAAGCGGGGAAAGGTCCTCCATGCCACTAGTAAAGTAGTAAGTCAAGGTAGATAACAAACATGGGTAGGTAATGGATGGATGAAGATAGTGAATAATGAGACCGACACTAGCAAGCCAAAGTATGGTGGGAATGATCACCTCTATTCTCCCTAGGGAGGATAAAACCAATGAGTATAGGTCAAGAACTTCTAAGTCTGAGTAGAGACAAATATGATATATAAAAGTACAACCAGGTCCACATATATATATGATCGCCAGATCATGATACTAAATGCTAAAACATGCTAAAAGAATGAAAATAAAACCAATATAACCACAACACCATAGTATACATGCTTAGTCATATACCTGAATGCTCATCATCTGAGCCATCATCTGTCCTCTGAAACTGCTGCTGTAACTCTGGGCACTACTGACTGCTCTGTACAAATGGATAAATAGCTACATCGGTCATTTCTCTAAGTGTCCCGAGACTCAGTCATGGCATGGGGATTAAAACTGCTGTCCATAATCTGATAGTGATCCAGAGTAGATGCTCATCTCTGCATCTCAATGCAAGGAAACTGGCTGAATAGTGTACTGGAATCAGAAAAAATAATGTATAGTAGCCCGACTACTATATATGTGATAACAGTATCTTTGTGACATAGTTGATTCTTTCTATTACATCTTTCCATCATTTTCATAATTTTCTTACTTGGCTTGTTTCACTTGATCTTGTCTTGTAGGAGGAGGATGATTTGGCTTCATTGGAGGAGGACGTTTTGGCTTGGAGCACTTGAATCTCACTCTTGAATATACACATAGGGGAATGCTATCAATTTGCAAAATGGACACAAGCAATTGAGGTAAGTTCATCAAGGTATGTACCTAGATCCATCCATTCTTCTTCATTGGTCATAAAACCCTTAAAATCAAAACCCTCATTTTTTTGTTTTTCTTAGATCTACTTGGATTTAGCTTGGCTTTTGGAAAGATATTGAAAACTCACCTCTATAGTATCCACGACAATTCGGATCTATAGTTTGGTGGTGATTGGGTTCCATTTGACACACTTTCCAAGGCGCCTAGCCCTCTTGAAGGCAATTCGCAACCCTTGGGAGAAGCTAGTTGGGTTAGTTCCAAGACATGGGTGTTATCACACAAACTTTAGTTGCTATAGAGGGATATCCCAATAGAGATGGTAGAGGATGAACAACTAGGAAGGTGTAACCAACAGTAGCCAGGTCCTCTATCCAAGGGACAAAAGTCACACCGGACAAGGCTACAGTCACTTTAGACGAGGAGCAAAGCCAAGTCAAGGGGGAGACCCCGCTCAACTAGTGATGGTTGAGAGACAAAAAATACACCCAAACTCATAGGAATAAGAGATGGAAACCAAGAATGAGTGCAGATGAGCTCCTATGTTTGATTTCAGCCAATCGACATGTTATCACATTTATAGTAGCCGGGCTACCATACATTATTTTTCTGATTCCAGTACACTATCCAACCGGTTCCCTTACATTGAGATGCTGAGATGAGCATCTATATTGGATCACTATTAGATTTTGGACAGCAGTATATATTCCCCATGCCATGACTGAGTCTCAGGACACTCATAGAGATGACCGATGTAGCCATTCTACCATTTGTACAGACAAGTTAGTAGTGCCCAGAGTTGCAATAGCAGTTTCAGAGGACAAATGATGGTTCAGGTGATGAGCATTCAGGTATATGACTCAGCAGGTATATCATTGTGTTATGGTTATGTTGCTTTTATACTTATTCTTATAGCATGTCTTAGCACTTAGTGTCATGATTTGGCGTTCATATAGATATGTGGACCTGCTTAATCTTATTATATATATTATATTGTCCCTACTCAGACTTAGAAGTTCACTATTCATACTCATTGGTTTTACCCTCCCTAGGGAGAATAGAGGTGATCATTCCACCATACCTTAGCTTGCTAGTGTTGGCTCCATTATTCATTGTCTCCATCCATCCATTGCCTACCTTTTAGTTTATCACCCTGACTTGCTACTTGACTAGTGACATGGACGATCTTTTCCCCACTGTAGCCTCTATATTGGATGAGCTTCCCTGTCTATTGTGTCTCGGCTCTGAGTTGGTGACAAAACTTACCTATGGTGAGTTGGAGTTCCTTATGAATTCCCCCTAGTCACTAAAGTTGTGTTGGCTAAACCTGAAACTTTTAGTGCTGCCATGAATACAAAATCTGGAAAAATGAAATGCTATATCTTGTATGAAAAGCCCATTCATGCAATGTGTTTCTAAACACACATGAATGAAAGGCATGCCAAATGAAAATGGCCATGAAAATAAAATGTTATATCTTTTGGAAATGTAAAAACCTAGGTAAACAAGCTGTCTGTGACACACCTAGAAGTGCTCAGGTAAACAAGTGCCTTAAAAACACACCTGCAGCAAAAAGCCTCAAATAAATGTAAATATATGCAATGTGTTTATAAACACACATAGATCAAAGGCTATGGAAACTTCAGGCCCAAAAAGCAATGGAACTTAAATGCTATATCTAAATTATTGCTGGCCTCATTTGTATTATGGACTGTGCGCATCCGTTAAAGGTGAATAAACCCTCTTTGAACAATTCATCCATTTGTGAGACACCGCCATTCCCTGTGTTGTTGCTCATTCAGTATATACTATGGTGTGTATTCCCTTTCCCTTTGCCAAAGTGTCACAAAGTTAAGTCAGTCAAGTCATCCCTTAGCCTAGCCAGTTTATTTTAGCCTTCACCCTTCACTAGCAAATTGGTCACAGCTATGAAGTGAGTATGATCTTGAAAGTCTAGTCTGAGTAATAATAATAATTAATGACATTATATATTTGGATTTAGATCGCCAGTTATGATTACTTTGTATTATAATTGTTATTTGAATAAGTTGTAAAGCATGCATTAACCCATGACACTTTACAGCAGCTTCCGATGATGGTCTGAGTTATATTTGATCATGTTGACTTGGTCAAACCTAGTTTGACCAAGGTCAACCATAGGACATGAGATGGTTGGACCTTGTAATGATATGGATAGATGATATATGGTCTATGTACATGTACATGATGATTCTATGCAGCATATACAGGGTTATGATGATGATTCATGGTTTACAGCATTATTTGATCATTTACAGATTATTATTATTTCACCTGTTCCGGTATATTGGATATATTTTATGATCATGCAGAAACTTATATGGTGTATGAGTACACATCTTGGATGGATTTGGACTTTCTGAGTCCAATGACATAGTCTGTTTTCAGTTCCGGGCACTTACAGTGATGATTGAGCCTCAGTAGGCTATCCCAGTGCAATTTTGGTCTATCAGAGACCCTATCAGAGTAGATGTGATTTTTATCCGGTTGACCTAGGGCGCTGTACTTGGAGGGGGTGGTCCAGCCACTTGTTTCTACCATATTACCCCCCTCCCGGACACACTGGTGCCCTCACCTTGACAGCGCAGGCACTCCAGGAGGCAGTTTGGGTCAGTTTCACGCTTCCCGAGGCATTTCAGGATTGGTAGAAATGGCTATTGAGGATTTCGATTTGGGCTACTGAGGCAATATCGTGGCATGGGATGATAAGTGATGATGGGTTGATGTCTTCCACACCTCCTCCAGCAGTTTCAGCTTCATCGGGGCCCGCATCCATCACTTATGGCACTTTCTGATGATTTCTGAGGTCTTTTGAGGCCTACGATTTGACCATAAAGGCACGATTTGGTATATTGATGACTATTTTATTATTATTGTGCTATGGGGATTGACCAAGGGTGGCTAAAATTACCCCTTGGACCCACCATAAGATTTTTATTATATTTTGTCATCATGATTTGGTGGGATTCCCCTCTTCTGGGGCGATTTTGTCCACTCATATTATATTTTATGAGTGATCGATGTATTTTATTGTTGAGCTAATCTCAACCATTGATTAGACATTTCTATCTTTTAATCTTAGCCACTCATTTAAAAAGTGGTTAGGATTTTGATGCCTCTCCTTCCTATTTAAAGAAGAGAGCTTCTCATTGTAAGGGGTCTTTGGCTCTTGGATTATTGGTATAGAAAAACTTTTTTGTGGAAATTCTTTTGGTATCCTTTGCATATGGTGTTCTTAGATGGTGATTGGAAAGTCTATTGCAACCTATCATTTGGAATTTGTGGTAAGATCTATCTATTTTGGAAATCATTGTCTTGTCTACAGGAGGGCGAATTCAACAAGGTCGATTTTGCAAGGCTTCTTGAAATTGACTTTCTTGGCATTTGCTTGTATCAGGTGGTTATCATTAGCATCATTGTGATTTATGCTATCTTTCTGTTACTTCTCTTTTGGCATTAGTCTTATCTCTTGATTACATCAAATCTGATATTGTTGATGGTTTTTGTGCAGGAGAAAGGGCGCATTGGCTTCTTGGACTAAATCGACTTCATAGAAAACTACCTCAAAGCTTCTCAAATTGATCGGGTTTGCATAGATCATCATCATCAAGGCATCTACAAGGTTACCCAGGTAAGATCCACAGGTTTGTTTCTCTTATCTTGATCCAATCCATTGACATAACTCATAAATTGTTAAAACCCTTATTATTTCAAACCCTCATTGTTACATTTTCTAAAATCTACTAAGATCTAGTGGGTTGTTGGGTATAATATTGAAAACCCACCTCTATAGAATCCATGTCATCTCGGATCTATAGTTTGGTGAGGATTGGCCTCCATTTGACCCCCTTCCCAGGCCAACTTAGCCTCTCCAAGTGAGGTCGCACTCCTTGGGGAAGGTGAGTTACCCTAAATCTAGTTGATGGGTAGTTGAGATCTCACTTGTTTCATGATCTACACGTCCAATAACCTACCCCCAGATTGTCACTTTTCTGATTTCTACCTTGTGGGCCCTATTCCACATTTTAAGGGATTTAATCCCCATTTTGGACCACTTGGTATCTTTAAACTCAGATCTAGTAATATCTAGCCATTGGATTGCCATGAAATTATAGATCCATACTCTCACTTGCTTAAACTACTTGGATCTAAAGTTTGGATGCCATTGGACTTGTCTTGAGTCATTTATCCCACCTTTTAGCTTCCTTGGGTAAAGTCGCACCACCTTGGAGAAGGGAGTTGGTCCACTTCTAGGACGTGGGTACTTGAGATTTTAGTGGATTTGGAACGGTCATAATTCAAAACCTAGGTCTAGTTGGTCACTTCATCAAATCTTGCCTTGGGGATAGCATTCCTTGTTTTAAGGGATTGTGGTCCACTTAGGTCAAACCTTGAATCTCTAGATCTAGACCTATCCACCCATCAAGACTTTAATTGCCCACTTGTCTCATGCAATAGGAGTCCTCAACCACAAGTTAACCTTACTTTGACTCCATTATCCCAATTCCCAAGGCACTGGTTTCTCTCCAAGTCAATTCGACTTTCCTAGATTGTTGGATTAACTTGTGGTTTGACCTTTGTGTGGTGAACTAAACCCTTTGATGTCATCATGTATCATGATCAAGCTTGTCACTTGTACTAGTTAGCCCCAATTCAACCCTTAAACTACCCTGCATTGGACACGGTTTCCAAGGCAGTGGATTTTCTCACATTGAACCAAAGTTTGAAAAATCGAAATCGGACTCGGAATCGGTCGAGGGTCAACTCGGAATCGGAATCGGAATCGGTAATGAATCGGTCATAAATCGGCCGATTTGAATTTAATGAATCGGTTTACTCAAAAATACATAAAATATTTAAATTTTAAAGAAAAACAACATTTTCAAGATTTTAGGACTGTTGTTATGACCTAGACCTGTTGTTTGAAGGCCAAAGAGCACCTTTACTTGTTGTTTAGGGCTGCTTTCATCCACAGTACTGCTCACAATTTATTTTTAGCCTTTAAGGTGATTTTCATGACTTTTTACTGCTACAAAGGTCATAACAGGCACATGTTTGCTTCAAAATTTTTGTACGAGGGTTTGAACAGCTTCAACCTAAGTTGCATGAAACGAGGAAACGAGGACGAAACGGAGAAACTTCGAAACAGGGGAAACGTGACCCCCAAAATTGTGGAAATGAGGAAATGCAATATATATATATATATATATAAAATTAATAAATTAGCGAAGACATTTACAAAAATGAATGTGAAATATAAATCATCAATCATACATGTCAACGAATCATTGCCTATATTGGGATCCTATTCATCAATAGCACCCTATGCGTCCATCCTCTAGGCTCTAGCCCTTGCCTCTAACTCGAATTTCAAAGTTGATCCTCCAAGGACATTAGTCAACGACTCAACACACTACAATTTTGATGAAACTTCCTAATCCAATCGCTAAAATAACGTAGAAAAAGCTTTCGATGCTTGATAAGTGATTTTGCATGAGTGAAGAGTACATTTTTATTAAGGTCATGACAGAGGAATTCAACAATCAACACCACCAACATCAAGGTACATATAGGGGTTGATGTGCTTGATTAAATGCCAATTCCATACCCTCATACATGATAGAATCTGGTGGAAACCTTGCAATCCTAAAATCCTGAAAACTATTAAGTCTGATGAATTTTGAATGGGATCTAAAAATCTACTTTTTGCATATGAAGTCCGATGAAGTTGGAACCACTCTCAAACATCCTGAAACAATTAATGGTAATGTTAAAAATTTAAGTAAAAGGATGGAAAATAAAAGATAAGGAGAATGTCACTTTTACTTTAAGAATTTAACATTACCATTAGTATCACCAAGTACTACAGCACCATGGGGATATAGGTTAAAAATTCAAAAAAAATTAAAAAAAACCATCTTTTACTGGCCCACAGGCCCACACCAAAAAATCGGCCGATTTTTGTAAAAAATCGGTGGACCAGACCGGTTCGGTACCGAACCGGCCGATTTGATACCGAATCGGCCGGTTCGGTACCAAACCGGTCCTCCGATCCGATTTGGAGACCGGTTTGAACCGGTCTTGCCTTAAATCGGTGAATCGGCCGATTCCGATTCCGATTTCACCGATTTTTAAAACACAGCATTGAACTAGTACTTTAATCCTGGATCCTAATTCACAAATCATAAGTCACTCTCACATCAATAATGAACCAAAGCTCTACTCATTGAACCCCTCACTTGTCTTGTGACTTCATCTTAAGGTCTAGGATAAACCATACACCTTACTTCACTTAGAATTAACTTGATTTGGTGTCTTGGTTTTGATCTCTCCTGTCGGGAGTAGATCGGGTCTCCCCCTTTGTTGTCTGGGCTAGATAACATAAAGTGAAGGTTGCCTCGACTGGCGTGACAACCATCTATTGGAGGTCGAGGTGATCGTGGTTGCATCCTTTGAGTTGCCCTTCCCTATTGCCATCCATGAGTGGATACATCCATAGGGGTAACTACAGTTTAGGTGATAACATTTTGGCGTCGTTGCCGGGGAGGGCATAGGCTTACTCTGGTTTGACATATATTTCTCAAGCCTTACTCCCGTTCTTCTTGCCTAACATTTTGGCATTGAAGGGCATAGGCTTACCTTGGATAAACTAGTAGTCATTATTCACTCTCTCCTGCATATACAACGACACATATCTTGGTGGAAGAGTTTAAGAAATCTACCTGGCAACTCCCAACCGTGACTCCGCTGAGGAGCGAGCTCATTTACATCCCTATAACACTATAATTTAGACAGATCTTATCGTTATCTAGAACCCATGGGGTGCATCATTTTGTTTTCAGGTTCTTGAATTAAAAAAATAAAATAAAATAATCCATGGCTGCCTCTGAGTGACCTAGAACTTTCGGTCGTTTAAAAGTTTTTGACTTTTCAAAAATTGTTGGGTATCCTCATCATATTCCTCATCAAGCATGTGCAAGGTTGCCTATTTTCGATGGAAGTTATGAAATCTCTGCTAAAAGACACCTTGAACTTTTTAGGGAAATTATTAAAGAATTATCCATAACCCATGAGGATGTGTGTTTGAGACTATTGGCTTCATCTTTCAAAGAAAGAGTTGGACTCTGGCTTTCGAATTTGAAACCCAATAGCATTTATGGTTATGACATGTTTGAAAATAAATTCCTGGAAGAATGGGGAAGTGAATTCGATGATATGTATCTTTCAAATCAAATCCAAGATCAAAACCTTCCCCTTTCCGATCCTATTGTTGAATCATTTAACAATCAAATATCAAGTGACTTGTCAACATCCAGAGATGACCTTTCCTGCCCAATTTCTTCTGATAATAAGTTTTCTACTTTTGAGTCAATCGAAAGTCAAATCTTTAATCGTTGTACCAACCATAAGTTTTCAAATTGCTTTTTAGGTAGCCCTAGTCCTGATCCTGAGGGAATTTCTGAGGATGAGCCTTTAGTTAACAGGTCTACTGAAGTTTCTCCCTCAGAGAAACTCATTAGTCATCCTAGTTTTATTGATCATTCAATTCCATATCAACTTATTGAAGAAGAAGAAAGTGGAGACATTAACCAAGATCCTTTAGTAGTGCTTTCACATGATCATTGTGCAAATAATCAGGATGTTTTAAATGAGCTTGTTAATTTTTTCTCTGACAAATTAAATAAAAATGATCATTTATCCTCGTATGAATTTAATGATGAGTCAATATGTCAATCTCAAGATGAGGATGAATTAGTAAGTCACACTAGATGTTCTAATCTTTGTTCCACTTCTTATAATGAATCTTTAAATTTTCCTTTTTTTATCCTTAGTCAAGATAGCTTAGATTTAAATAGCTATGGTCAATCTTGTCCTCAGATTGTAAATATTAAACTTGATCAAAAGCTTGAAATAATTCCTAGAGTAAAGAGTGTTTTCTTTTGTCAAAATCTAAGTTCGAACTTGTCTATCCATTTGGGAGAATTTTCATATTTACAATCCACCCTCCTGTCCCAATTATTTCAATCATCTTTGGGTTGGTGCTGTTGACCGCCAAACTGCACACCAGCAGCAGAAATCTTTCGAAAGTTGTCTCCCTCACTGGAAAGTGGGGAGAAGTGTGGCCTTGGGGGCAAGCAATGAGCTAGGTACTGTCACCTGAATCCTAGCTCCTCCGTTTAGGAAAACTCCTAACGAAGCCAAGGGGGGTAGTCCCTAAAAAAGATTTGTCTAAGGCTCTTTGTGTGTTTAAATGTTTTTGGTGTTGTGATGCGGATGGGTGTTGTTTAGGAGTTTTTTGTATAGTGACTAGAACAGAATTAAACACGCAATCCATATTGCAAAATTCACAAGATACAAATTCAGAAGATAACAATATACTTTGACTTAGAAATTAAAGCAAAGCATCCACAAGATAGAGATTAAACAAGTGACAAGGACATATGGTCCAGATAAATATTAAAGACCAGTGCCAAATGGAGTCAAATAAAATACTTGTGATGCTGAAAAGAACAAGTCGAAAGTAGCTGTTTGTGAGAACGTTTTGAAATTGTTCTTGGTAAATTTTAAGTGTTTTAGATGTTCTTGATTATTAGGATAAGACCAAGGGTATCAAAAAAGTGGAACCTTATCCAAGAAAATTACTGGCAACCTTAGGTGATAGGTCGGGAGCACCCAGATTGCGAAGAGGGCAAGTGTGCTTGCAGCTTGACCGCCCTTGAGTCTGACAGTGGATTCCCGGCACCACCTCTTGTAGGAAGAACTCAGTAACTTGTCTTGGTTGAGGTTTTGGGTAGAAATTTTAATTAGATTTTCTCTTGTGAATTAGCAAGTCTTCCACCTTTCTGAGTACTAGCCCAACCGTTTCCGGTTGGCAGAGCATACGGGTGTAGGACAGAAACCAAGGTAAATTAATTAAAGGGGTGTGTGGGTTAAAAAGTTTAATTAAAGAGCACTTTAGTTCAACTCTCCGACAGAGAGCGCTCTTGACTTGATCTTATGACCACAGTTCAAGAGACTTGCTATCTTAACAAATGCCTAATGCAGGGATAATGCAAAACTAAAAAATGCCCTCCGATAGAGGGTGCTCTTGACTTGGATTTGGCCAAGTTCAAGAGACTTTGGTTCGTTTTAAACAAGCAGAAAGTAGATTGTAGTAGCAATGAATTCCAACTTAAATTTTGATTAAACAATATGATAGATCAACAAGATATGGAATATTACTAAAAATCACTATTTGCAAGATAAAATGAGACTTTGAATCAAACTAGTGTTCTACCACACAAAATCTAATCTAATAGGTGGGATTGATCTCCGAACAAGATCAATCACTAGAATCCCCCAGTCCTGGAAACCTTCCAGCTAGCTGGATGTCCACAAGAAGCTAATGGGGGAACGAGAAGCTACCACAAGACTATGTGGCCTTTGGGATACGATCCCAAAGTTAGCTATTCTCTAGTCAAGGTTTGGAAGAGAAGTACAAGATGAAAAATGAACTACTAAACAGAAAGTGAACTCTAGTCTACCCAAGAATCTCTTTCAGGTCAAAGACCCTACTCGGGAGAGCATGGGGGTAAGTGAATCGGAAAAATAGAGCAAGTATAACTTATTGAAATAAAACTAATCTAAGAGCATCTAAAAAGATCTAAACTAGGCCAATCCAACAAAACCCAACACTCTTCCCCAAATGGGGAAGAAAACCAAAGAGTGGAGGACCTCTCCACTATAAGTTTTATTAATTTTTTACAAGTGCCTTAAGGAAAATTCCTTGAAAGGTCTTTGATGGCTAATAGAACAAACTTATAAAAATTGAAAGCTTGAAGCCCTTAATGGCTTTTACAAAGGATAAGAAGATGTATCTTAAAATGTGTCTTATGATGCTTGGTTTCTTCTTCTCTCTTTGGTTTGATATTTTGATTCAAGAAATCTCTCTTCCCACAATCCTACCACAAGGATAAGCCAATAAACTCATGCACCCATTAGCGTTAGAAAATTAATCAAACTTTGAACTATCAAGTCTAGGTTTGCAAAATAAGACTAAAACATGAAAGAGCATGAGATTTTGACTTGAAATAATTAGTATGGTAAAACGGACCAGCAAGCTAAAATGCTCTAAAAAATGGTGGGAATGAGAATGCAACCACAAGATTTTACACTACTTGATATGCCAATTTGTTTATCTTTGAAATGAGACTAAGAACTTTTAAGGAAATAAACTAGATGCAAGTTCTAATGCTACTTCTAAAGCATGAACTAGAAGCTACTAAGTAACAAATGTTGAAAATCTAATCTCTTGCAAAAGAAAGACAAGATCTATGCATGTGAAACAAATCTATACTAACCAAAAATCAAAGATGTTTTATGTTTTGTGTTTTTTGTTGTGCTTTAGGGCATGAAAGGGATGGACGAAAGCTAGAGGAGGCACAAAACCAAGGGGAAAACGAAGAGGTGAAGGGGTATGGGAGATGGTGAAACAAGAAGATGAACAAGAATGGGACGAATGGGAAGAGTGGTGGAGAAGAGAGGCTAAAGAAGGTAGGACGAGAGGAGATGGAAAGCAAAGGAGACAATGAAAAACGAATGGAAGAGAGGATGGATGAAGACAACCTAGGGAGAAGTAGATTTAGGGCAAGGGCTTCAAGTGGAACACTTGAGATGGTAAAACACCGTCTTGGAAATCCTCCGGTTAACCGGTGATACGCCGACAACGAGTGTTGAAGAGAGCACAAGGGAACAAATCCCAAGCTATTCCCCAAGGTTGAAGGAACCTCAACCTTATGGCTAACTAATCTATGGCTTGAAAAGACAAGAAACTTCAACTTTGGATCAAAATCTAGAAATGGTTTCCACAAGATGAAGGTAGATCAAATGACTAGTAACCGAAAAGTGTTTTGAATGTTTGATGGAGAAGATCCAAACTCCTTTGTTTCTTAGATCTATAAAGCTAGAACTCCTTTGATCTTATGTAGAGTGAAGATATACCTGCAAGAACCTTAAGCATGGATAATATATATGAAACAAAATATTTAAGTGAAAAGAACTAGATACATGCTACTTGTGCTAGATTGTTAGCCATCTTGAACATGATCTACAACTTAAGAGCCTCAAATACAATGTAAAACAATATCACCTTGATCTCAAGTGAAGCAATGCACATCAAGAGCCTCCACGTTTTTGACCTCCAAAGTCTCAACTTTATTAACAATAAAAAGTGCTTACAATTTCATCAGAGTTTCGATGCATAAAGAATCCATGAGAAAATAACCCCAAAGGGCCTCTCTTTATAGTAAAAGACACTAGCTAAACCCTAGGTCGAATTTGGCAATGGCAAGTAGTTCGAATTCCAATCAAGGCAAGGCTTGGAGAGCTAAACTCGAGTTTATGGTAGGTGAAATGGCATGAGGTGGCAAGACTCGATTTGGAAGGAGGCATAGGAATTATCACCAACCAATAAACGAATTGCAACAAGGATAAACGTGAGTTTGAGGTAGGAATGACGTGAGCTTTGAGGAGGTGCGAGTTAGATGATGGATGGCAAGTGGAGATTTGGTAGGTGCTAACTCGAATGGTAGAGGAGCCAATCCAATGGTGATTGCATGGGAGCTAACCAATAGATAAACCCCAACTAGGATGCACGTGAGGTTAAATGAGATTGACGTGAGGATCATGAGGATGGCGAGTTACTTGGTGGAGAGACATGTGGAATGGGTAGGTGCTAACTCGAATCCAAGGAGAGCCAAGCTAATTGGTGATTGATGAGTCATGAGGGCGCCTACCTTAGGCTTAAATGCATAACAACCAAACCATTTAACACTTGACACCACATCAAATCGAAATTTGCATGAGGAAGGGCGAATTGGTTCAAGTGGATAACCTTCTAGTGACCTGATGTTTGATTGGAATGACTGGGAGTTGATTGGAATCCTCATAAATATTCATTGCCATGTCATTTAGCCTTTTATTTTAATCAAATTGATTAATTTTGGAGAGATTTGGATTGTCTCCAAAATATTCAATTTTATTATTTTAATTAATAATTTCTCTATAAATGACTTTTCAGAGAAAATATTAATTACGAGGCTGAATTGACATCTGAAAGTTGGGTTTAGCTGCTCCACAGGTCATGTGTGATTTTTGGCTTATGAAACGAGCCATCAATCACTAAATTCGAACCCCGGACGACTGACATATTACAATTTATAATTTCTCTATTTAAACTATAGAGAAATTTATTAAATTTAAAAAATAAATAAAACCCAAATCTCGACGGACCCGGTAAAAAAATTTCGAAATTTTTTCTTAGGGTTTTATGGACCTAGGACATGACCGACACCTATTCTAACAGTGTCTAGTAGGCTTATATACACTAGTTGGCCTCTAATAACCCCCCATGGCCAAATTTTCAAAATCGGGCATTCCAGCTTTGGAGGAGCGGGATAAAACCTCATCGATTATACATCGCCTTAAGCAAAGTATAATTGACAAGGGAAAAAACTCCTTGGAATACCTTAGTTGCTTAATCCATTCATGAGGAACCGAGGCACTCAGATCCTACTAGCACACTTTATTACAAGCCCCCATGGGGCCATGGTCATGTCGACTCATAAAACAAAACAGGCCAACCACAACTGGCTAGACACAAAATGCTGGATCATTTGATACACTGGAATCAAACATTTATCATGTTTGTCAAATGGCGGCTCTCCAGAAAATCCAACTATGGTACAAAAAAGTTGGTAACAGGTGCTATAGTCAATCTTTTGCCTTAGGAAGTATATGCATGATTACATGTTTGGAGAAAAAACACTTCATTCCCCTTTTCGGTCACTATGGAACCATAATGCTTGTTGTCAAGTTATCAATCACTCTTGGTGGCTAGGAAAGGTTTTTAAAGATCAATTCCATTTTTTCTCCATTTTTGAGCATTAAGTGGGTTTGACTTTGTTTTTCCATCCTTTAAACTTTAAGTTATCCCCACTTGGTTTCTATTTGATCATTAATCCTAGGGAGAACCAAATTGAATATGTAAGAGAAGTAAATGAGGAAGTTATGTTCTATGAAAAAAGAATTGAGTTACAAGCCTTCTATTTTTCCTCCATCAATCTTAATCAATAACTTGCATGAATTTTATGATCCTATCAATTCTTGGATGGAGGATGTTTGCAGTAATCAGTCTTTCCCTTGGCATGATTTCATTTTGCACCATTCAACCCCTTTCTCAATTTTTGAACAAGTCAGGAAAGTTGTGCTATCAATTTCATTAATCCTTAATCTAGTCCTGACTCGTTTTCTAAGCAAAAATCAAATAAGAATCATTAAGCTATTTGATAAATGGTTGCACTGGATTTATGATTTTACCTAGCATTTGTGCTAACTGGTTAGATTAGAGTAGGTAGGAAACTGAATAAGCCTACTTGGGCAGTAGTTAGTCTTTTCAGCCATTGAGTCTGGCACCTTTTTGTTTGTTTCTAAGCTCCTTTGTAAGCTCCTAGTTTAATCGAGTACCTATCATTTTTCGTTTTTCTACACAATAAATTTCAAATTTTGCAAATTATGTTAGTAGTTTAATTTACTTTCTGCATTTATATTTCTAACCTAGAATATATTTTATTTCAGTTGGATTTTATATTTTTCCCATACATGCTGCATGAGGTATTTTGATGTTTGTGAATGCAGAAATAGGTTGCAAAAATAAAAAAGCTGGAAGCAAATTAGTAGAGTGCTGGATCGAGGATTCGAGTAGCAGAGTTCGAGGACCAGAGATTCTGAGGTTCTCAAGCGCTCATTTAAGCAGAGCACTTGTCCCAGCCGGAGCCAGATGTTAACACATATATAGTAGCCGGGCTACCATACATTATTTTTTTGATTCCAGTACACTATCCAACCAGTTCCCTTACATTGAGATGCTGAGATGAGCATCTATATTGGATCACTATCAGATTTTGGACAGCAGTATATATTCCCCATGCCATGTCTGAGTCTTAGGACACTCAGAGAGATGACCGATGTAGCCATTATACCATTTGTACAGAGCAGTCAGTAGTGCCAAAAGTTGCAGTAGCAGTTTCAGAGGACAGATGATGGTTCAGGTGATGAGCATTCAGGTATATGACTCAGCAGGTATATCATTGTGTTATGGTTATATTGCTTTTATACGTATTCTTATAGCATGTCTTAGCACTTAGTGTCATGATCTGGCGATCATATAGATATGTGGACCTGGTTGATCTTATTATATATATTATATTGTCCCTACTCAGACTTAGAAGTTCACTATTCATACTCATTGGTTTTACCCTCCCTAGGGAGAATAGAGGTGATCATTCCACCATACCTTGGCTTGCGAGTGTTGGCTCCATTATTCATTGTCTTCATCCATCCATTGCCTACCTTTTAGTTTATCACCCTGACTTACTACTTGACTAGTGACATGGAAGATCTTTTCCCCACTGTAGCCTCTATATTGGATGAGCTTCCCTGTCTATTGTGTCTCGGCTCTAAGTTGGTGACAAAACTTACCTATGGTGAGTTGGAGTTCCTTGTGAAATCCCCTTAGTCACTAAAGTTGTGTTGGCTAAACCTAAAACTTTTAGTGCTGCCATGAATACAAAATCTGGAAAAATGAAATGCTATATCTTGTATGAAAAGCCCAATCATGCAATGTGTTTCTAAACACACATGAATGAAAGGCATGCCAAATGAAAATGGCCATGAAAATAAAATGTTATATCTTTTGGAAATGTAAAAACCTAGGTAAACAAGCTGTCTGTGACACACCTAGAAGTGCTCAGGTAAACAAGTGCCTTAAAAACACACCTGCAGCAGAAAGCCTCAAATAAATGTAAATCTATGCAATGTGTTTATAAACACACATAGATCAAAGGCTATGGAAACTTCAGGCCCAAAAAGCAATGGAACTTAAATGCTATATCTAAATTATTGCTGGCCTCATTTGTATTATGGATTGTGCACATCTGTTAAAGGTGAATAAACCCTCTTTGAACAACTCATCCATTTGTGAGACACCGCCATTCCTTGTGTTGTTGCTCATTCAGTATATACTATGGTGTGTATTCCCTTTCCCTTTGCCAAAGTGTCACAAAGCTAAGTTAGTCAAGTCATCCCTTAGCCTAGCCAGTTTATTTTAGCCTTCACCCTTCACTAGCAAATTGATCACAGCTATGAAGTGAGTATGATCTTGAAAGTCTAGTCTGAGTAATAATAATAATTAATGACATTATATATTTGGATTTAGATCGCCAGTAATGATTACTTTGTGTTATAATTGTTATTTGAATAAGTTGTAGAGCATGCATTAACCCATGACACTTTACAACAGCTTCTGATGATGGTCTAAGTTATATTTGGTCATGTTGACTTGGCCAAACCAAGTTTGACCAAGGTCAACCATAGGACATGAGATGGTTGGACCTTGTGATGATATGGATAGATGATATATGGTCTATATACATGTACATGATCATTCTATGCAGCAGATATAGGGTTATGATGATGATTCATGGTTTACAACATTATTTGATCATTTAAAGATTATTATTATTTCACCTGTTCCGGTATATTGGATATATTTTATGATCATGCAGAGACTCATATGGTGTATGAGTACACATCTTGGCTGGATTTAGACTTTCTGAGCCCAATGAGACAGTCTGGTTTCAGTTCCGGGCACTTACAGTGATGATTGAGCCTCAGTAGGCTATCCCAGTGCAGTTTTGTTATGTCGGAGACACTGTCAGAGCAGATGTGATTTTTATTCGGTTGACCTAGGGCGCTATACTTGGAGGGGGTGGTCCAGCCACTTGTTTTTACCATATTACCCCCCTCCCGGACACACTGGTGCCCTCACCTTGACAGAGCAGGCACTCCAGGAGGCAGTTTGGGGCAGTTTCACGCTTCCCGAGGCATTTCAGGATTGGTAGAAATGGCTATTGAGGATTTCGATTTGGGCTACTGAGGCAATGTCTTGGCATGGGATGATCAGTGGTCATGGGTTGATGTCTTCCACACCTCCTCCAGCAGTTTCAGCTTCATCGAGGCCCGCATCCATCACTTATGGTACTTTCTGATGATTTATGAGGTCTTTTGAGGCCTACGATTTGACCATAGAGGCACGATTTGGTATATTGATGACTATTTTATTATTATTATGCTATGGGGATTGACCAAGGGTGGCTAAAATTACCCCTTGGACACACCATAAGCTTCTTATTATATTTTTTCATCATGATTTGGTGGGATTCCCCTCTTCTAGGGCGATTTTGTCCACTTATATTATATTTTATGAGTGATCCATGTATTTTATTGTTGAGCTCATCTCAACCATTGATTAGACATTTGTATCTTTTAATCTTAGCCACTCATTCAAAAAGTGGTTAGGATTTTGATGCCTCTCCTTCCTATTTAAAGGAGAGAGCTTCTCATTGTAAGGGGTCTTTGGCTCTTGGATTATTGGTATAGAAAAAATTTCTTGTGGAAATTCTTGTGGTCTCCTTTGCATCTGGTGTTTTTAGATGGTGATTGGAAAGTCTATTGCAACCTAGCATTTGGAATTTGTGGTAAGATCTATCTATTTTTGGAAATCATTGTCTTGTCTACAGGAGGGCGACTTCAATAAGGGCGATTTTGCGAGGCTTCTTCAAATCGACTTTCTTGGCATTTGCTTGTATCAGGGGGTTATCATTAGCATTATTGTGATCTATGCTATCTTTCTGTTACTTCTCTTGTGGCATTAGCCTTATCTCTTGATTACATCAAATCTGATATTGTTGACGTTTGTTGTGCAGGAGAGAGGGCGCATTGGCTTCTTGGACTAAATCGATTGCATAGAAAACTACCTCAAAGCTTCTCAAATTGATCGGGTTTGCATAGATCATCATCGTCAAGGCATCTACAAGGTTACCCAGGTAAGATCCACAGGTTTGTTTCTCTTATCTTGATCCAATCCATTGACATAGCTCATAAATTGATAAAACCCTAATTACTTCAAAACCCTCATTTTACATTTTTTTCAGATCTACGTAGATCTAGTGGGTTGTTTGGTATAATATTGAAAACCCACCTCTATAGTATCCACGGCATCCCAGATCTATAGTTTGGTGAGGACTGGCTTCCATTTGACCCTCTTCCCATGCCAAACTAGCTCCTCCAAGCAAGGGCGCACTTCTTGGTGAGGGTGAGTTGACCTAGATCTAGGTGGTGGGTAGTTGAGATCCCGCTTGATTCATAATCTACACATCAAATAACCTACCCCCAGATTGCCACTTTTCTGATTTCTACCTTGTGGGACCTATTCCACATTTTAAGGGATTTAATCCCCATTTTGGACCACTTGGTATCTTCAAACTCAGATCTAGTAAGATCTAGCCGTCGGATTGCCTTGAAATCGTAGATCCATACTCCTACTTGACTAACCTATCCGGATCTAAAGTTTGGACGCCATCGGACTTGTCTTGACCACATTTACCTCACTTTTAGGCCTCCTTGGGTAAAGTCGCACCACCTTGGAAAAGTGAGTTGACTCACTTCTCGGACGTGGGTACCTGAGATTTCAGTGGATTTGGAACGGGAATAATTCAAAACCTAGGTCTAGTAGGTCACCTTGTCAAATCTTGCCTTGGGGATAGCATTCCTTATTTTAAGGGATTGTGGTCCACCTTGGTCAAACCTAGATCTAGACCTATTCATCCATCAAGACTTTAATTGCCCACTTGTCTCATGCAATAGGAGTCCTTAACCACAAGTTAACCCTACCTTGACTCCATTATCCCAATTCCCAAGGCACTAGTTTCTCTCCAAGTCAATTCAACTTTCCTAGACTGTTGGATTAACTTGTGGTTTGACTTTTGTGTGGTGAACTAAACCCTTGATGCCATCATGTATCATGATCAAGCTTGTCACTTGTACTAGTTAACCCCAATTCAACCCCTAAACTACCCTACATTGGACACGGTTCCCAAGGCAGTAGATTTTCTCACATTGAACTAGTACTTTAATCCTGGATCTCATTTCAAATATTATAAGTCACTCTCACATCAACAATGAACCAAAGCTATACTCATTAAACCCCTCACTTGTCTTGTGAATTCATCCTAAGGTCTAGGATAAACCATACACCTTACTTCACTTAGAATCAACTTGATTTGGTGTCTTGGTTTTGATCTCTCCTGTCGGGAGTAGATTGGCTCTCCCCCTTTGTTGTCTGAGTTAGATAACATAAAGTGAAGGTTGCCTCGACTGGCGTGACAACCATATATTGGAGTTCGAGGTGATCGTGGTTGCACCTTTTGAGTTGCGCTTCCCTATTGCCATCCATGAGTGGATACATCCATAGGGGTAACTACAGTTTAGGTGATAACAGGTATCTTTAAACTCAGATCTAGTAAGATCTAGCCATTGGATTGCCATGAAATTATAGATCCATACTCTCACTTGCTTAAACTACTTGGATCTAAAGTTTGGATGCCATTGGACTTGTCTTGAGTCATTTATCCCACCTTTTAGCCTCCTTGGGTAAAGTCGCACCACCTTGGAGAAGGGAGTTGGTCCACTTCTAGGACGTGGGTACTTGAGATTTTAGTGGATTTGGAACGGTCATAATTCAAAACCTAGGTCTAGTTGGTCACTTCATTAAATCTTGCCTTGGGGATAGCATTCCTTGTTTTAAGGGATTGTGGTCCACTTAGGTCATACCCTGAATCTCTAGATCTAGTCCTATCCACCCATCAAGACTTTAATTGCCCACTTGTCTCATGCAATAGGAGTCCTTAACCACAAGTTAACCTTACTTTGACTCCATTATCCCAATTCCCAAGGCACTGGTTTCTCTCCAAGTCAATTCGACTTTCCTAGATTGTTCGATTAACTTGTGGTTTGACCTTTGTGTGGTGAACTAAACCCTTTGATGTCATCATGTATCATGATCAAGCTTGTCACTTGTACTAGTTAGCCCCAATTCAACCCTTAAACTACCCTGCATTAGACACGGTTCCCAAGGCAGTGGATTTTCTCACATTGAACTAGTACTTTAATCCTGGATCCTAATTCACAAATCATAAGTCACTCTCACATCAATAATGAAGCAAAGCTATACTCATTGAACCCCTCACTTGTCTTGTGACTTCATCTTAAGGTCTAGGATAAACCATACACCTTACTTCACTTAGAATTAACTTGATTTGGTGTCTTGGTTTTGATCTCTCCTATCAGGAGTAGATCAGGTCTCCCCCTTTGTTATCTGGGCAAGATAACATAAAGTGAAGGTTGCTTCAACTGGCGTGACAACCATCTATTGGATGTCGAGGTGATCGTGGTTGCACCTTTTGAGTTGCCCTTCCCTATTGCCATCCATGAGTGGATACATCCATAGGGGTAACTACAGTTTAGGTGATAACACGACAGAACCAAGTGGTGGAATAAGCTTGCAATTGAAATGTGACCAGCTATTGATTGAGATGAATAAATTAGACTAAATAAATGATCAAATGGCTGAAAATCAACTAAGGATGCAGACAAGCTAGGAGTGAAAGAATGGAGTGATCTTGCCCAAGGAAAGTGGTTAAGCGGTGAAGCAATGGACCTAGGACAGAGACAAATAACCATGTAATGGCACTCCTAACTATTGGTAGTTTTATTTCTGAGGATAAGATGATGAAATAAACCCAAATCTAAACTACCCAGAACCCCAAATCAACCCAATCAAGCAAGAGAGAAAAACGCCCTAGGTGGGGCGTTTTTGCCAGGTAGACCAGTGCCTAAAGTGTGGGTTAATGGATTCAGAAAAGGATGAAACTTAGGATTTATATGTTTAAGCACAAATAAAAGGTGGGTTTGCAATAAAAATGAAGTTTCTACGGTTGGAAATTAAGTTATTAATTTTTAGGGTTTTTATTTATGGTTGCAGCTTAGCATTAACAGTGAAAGAGAGATTATGAGAAACAAGCAGAAATCCCATACCTGGATAATGAAGATGAAGATATCCCCATGTTGAAGACAAACGTTGAAGATCAAGTGTTGAGCTAAAGTGTGTTTCTCCCTTTGCGTTTTTGGAGTAGTCAGTGAGCTAGTGCATTTTTCTTGTACATGCCAAAGAGAAGATGAAGTCAGTTTCTATGGCAAAGAACAATAAACCAACAAATGAAATGACAAATAATGAGGAAAGCAAATGACAATCAAAGCGAATTCACTTCCCTGTTGAAGAACCCGAAGAGAAACGCTAGCAAGGAGACTCTATCTCAAGAGCTGCGTTTTCCTCCAGTGGCCAACTTCACCTGCAAATCGAACTGCTCAAGGAGAAAATATGAATGTCACAAACAACTCAGCAATGCATCAGAAATTTGATCTCAATCAACACAAGAAGAATCCCACTCCAAAATCACAAGTAACTCAGTAAAATGTCTCTCTATAATCTCAATGTCAAGTCTCTAGAGTGCCAAGAAGAAGTACAAATGGAGTGAGTGCCTTCTCTTATAGAGAAAGGCAGCTCTCAAAACCTATTTCCCCCCAAAATGGAGGGTGGAGATAACTCCCCCATCAACCAAAACGAATGGTGGAGATCTCCCTAGCTGGGGATGCGAATTGCCCATAGAAGCGCACAAGTGGAGAGGGGGACCCATTGTGGGGTTCATACAAATGTGGAGGGAGGAGTTGGGGGGATGGCTATAGTGTGTTTTATCCCCCCCAACTAATACAACAAGGGCCCACATCCATCATACAACAAAATCGAATTCCCTTAGGTGGAGAAAAACACCCCTCATGGGCAATTCGCTCATATGGAGAGCTGGTCCAATGGAGGGACCCACAATGAGAAATACAATGTCCAAACATAATAATTTTACCTTAGAGATCACCTTTTCCTTTGCCAACCATTGATTTTTCCATTTGCTTATAGTTGCCTTAGTCAAATTTTGATTTTTCATGTAATTTTTGCTGGTTTATATAGCTGAAGATGAAATTTGGGCTTTTGACCCACTTTTAGTGCCCGGATTGCCGAACCGTCTGCTGCAATGTGATCGTGGACCCCAAAAGTAATAGGAATTACCACTCAAACGACCTTGATCCATCACTTAGGCATTATTTTCCCTGTTGTCCGCCAAACTACACACCAGCAGCAGAAATCTTTCAAAAGCTGTCTCTTCACTACAAGTGAGAGAGGTGTGGCCTTGGGGGCAAGCAATGAGCCAGGTACTATCACCTGAATCCCAGCTCCTCCGTTTAGGCTAACTCCTAACGAAGCCAAGGGGGGTAGTCCCTAAAAAAGAGTTTCACTAAGGCTCTAGTGTTTAAGTGTTTTTTGTATGGGGTGATGCGGATGAGTGTTATTTAGGAGTTTTCTTGTGATGAGACCAAAAATATGTAAAGATGAACAACAGATAATGAGCAATCCACGTTGCGAGACAAGATAACAAGATGGCGGTATGTTTCAAGATCTGATAAATCACTAAAGCATTCACAATATGAAATAAACGCAAGGACAAATGGTCTTGATCAAAATATAAGCTTTTAAATAACCAGTGCCTTATGGAGTCAAAGAAAAGTAAAGATTGTGATGCTGAAAGTGTGGGTCTTGAAAAAATGCCGTTCGTGAGATCGTTGTGCAGATTATCTTTGTAAATTGAAGATTTTAGTGGTCTTGATTATTAGGATAAAACCAAGGATATCAAGAGAATGTTCGGAAAGATAGTATCAAGTGCCTCCGTTCAAGGACATGTCGGGCCACCCAGTGCTCTAGCCAGGTCGCGCAATGCTAACCAACAAACTAGAGGCTGAACATGGAACCCCGACGCCCCCAACTAGGAGATTACCCACCGAACTTATCTTATCGCTCAACTCCGGATTGGTTGGTTATGGGGGTGAATGTTTTATTAGTTATCACTTATGAACTTAACAAGTCTTCCACCTTTCTGAGTACTATCCCAACCGTTTCCGGTTGGCAGAGCATACGGGTGTTGGACAATCAACCAAAAGTAAATTTATTAGGGGAAAAATGTGGGTTGAAATATTTTATTAAATTAAGAGCACTTTGTTCAACTCTCCAACAGAGAGCGCTCTTGACTTAGTCTTAAGACCACAGTTCAAGAGACTTCCTACTTTAAAATGCCTAATGCAAGGTAAAAATGCAGATCTAACAATGCTCGCCGACAGAGAGTGCTTTTGACTTGGATTTGGCCAAGTTCAAGAGGCTTTTCGTTTTATGAAACAAGAAGCAGTTGTGATAACAAGATATTGAAATTTTGTAATATTAAAATCATGTGATAGCTCAATAGATGTGAAACACAGCTAGCATGCTACTTGCAAAATAAAATGAAATAACTGAAGGATATAGTGTTCTACCAAGCAATTTTACACTAAAAGTGGGATCAACCTCCGAACAAGGTTAACCACTAGAACCGCCTGCACTTGAGAACCTCCAGCTAGCTGGAAGCTCTACCAAGGAAACCGACGGGGAAGGAAGAGTAACCACAAATTATGTGGTCCTGCCCCTGGGATGCGATCCCAAGGATACAACTTCCGGTCGAAGGTTTGGAAGAGAATTTATCTAAGTACAGAAATAGATTTTAATCTAGAAAAACTTGAAACAAAACTAATCTAAGCATGCATAAAACAAACTTCCCCAAATGGGGAAGGAGAAAGGATGTGTGGGAGGCCTTATCCCACCTAGCCTTTTTATTAAATGGATTACAATTGCCTTTGGGAATTAAACCCTTGAAAGGTCTTTTGAGAGAGTAATAAAACTTGGAAAACGAATTGAAACAAGCCTTTAATTGCTTTTACAAAGGATAACAAATGATGTTTTCATGTTTTGGATCGTCCTTATGGTTTTTTTTTTTTTAATGTTTTGCTTAGCTTGGACCTCCCTTCTTCAAAACTTCCAAAGATCTTTTCTCCCTCAAAGTACCTGCAACAAAGTTCAACTCAAGGCACCCTTTAGTATTAGAAAGACAAAACAAACTTTGAAACTAAACTAGATCTAAACTTGCAAGAGAAAAGAAACTAGATACTAAAGTTTAGCTACTTACAATGAGATGCAACTTTGTAAAGAGATCTAGATGCAAACAAAAGAATCTATGAGATCTAACAATGCTAATGCAAATAAATGAAATCTAACTACTAACTTCTCAAAAGAAAATGCAACTAGCTAACTCTAATACTTAACAAGTTTTTGTTTTTTATGTTTTGTTGTGATTTTGGAAGGTGGACGAATGGGACAATCCAAGAACAAGAGGATGGGGCAGCCAATGAAGTGGGAGATGGGACAGTCCAAGAACAAGAGGATGGGGCAGCCAACGATAGTGGAAAGTAGCAGTGAAAGAGAAGGGAAAGAGGGGGCAGCTAGGGCACACTTTTCGAGACTGTTTTTAGGCACTTTTGGGAGGCTAAAACAGTCCAAAAAACAAGAGGATGGGGTAGCCAATGAAGTGGGAGAATGGCTGCAAAAATGAAAGAAGGGGCAGCAAAGAACAAAGATAGCAGCAGTAAGAAAATAGCAGCAGTAAAAGAGAGGTACCAGCTAGAGGATGGACGGAAGGGACAAGGTGGAAGGAAAAGCAAAAGCCAAGGGAAGATCTAGAGTGAGGACGATGAAAACAATGGCAAAAGGAGAGATCAACCAACCACAATCAGAGAGAGGCTTGATGGGGCTTCCAAGATTGGATAATAATATTTCTTGAGCTTTCCACAACTTGAAAAATGGATCTAGTAACCGAGTAACTGAAAAAAAAGTTTTTTGAATGCTTTGTTGGAGAAGGCAAGAAACACTTGGAGAAGCTTGCAACCCTGCAAACAAAATATTTAGAAAAATGGAACACTTGAATGGTGAAGGTATTAGATGCCAAGAGCTCCTAATAGATGCAATCCCTGAAGACACAAACACTCAATGCAAATAGATAAGAGCCTAAGTACTAGATTGTTAGTCTTCAATAAGCACAATAATCAAATTTGCAATACAAGGGTAGGGTGAAAGAGATATTACTTCATGTAGGATGAAGACACAATGCCAAAAGCCCACCAAGTGACCTCCAAAGTCTCAATAATTTTATTAACAACAAGATGCTTACAAAATCCACTAGAGTTTCTATGCCAAAAACTCCATCTAGAATGAGGAAAAAGAGCCTCATTATATAGCAATAGAAGACTATCCAAACCCTAAGTCGAATTGGCATTCAAGGGAAGCCAATACCACCTAACACAAATTGAGATCCAATCATATCTAGTCTTCAACCAATCGAATTGCAAGTCTTGGAGTTACAAAGTCGAGCTTAGTTAGTGAGATGAGGAGGTGGCCTCCACCTAGGCAAGGCGGCCCTCATCTCCACATTGGAAACATCTCCCATCAAATGAACACATGCCATGTGGTAAACTCGAGATCCAAATAGGTATGACGTGAGCAACTTGGAGCTAGCGTGAGCTTGGAGGTAGGTGCTTGGAGTTTTAACTAAGATTTGATTGCAGTCATGGTAGTTGGGAGTGGGAGGTGGCCTCCACCTAGGCAAGGTGCCCCCACTTCCATTCAATGCAACCTCACACCAACCAAAACTCATTTAATTTTTACTCCACATCACCAATTCGACTTTGCATGCATGGAGGGCGAATTCACTTGAAGAGACTTGACTTGTGCTGACTGTATAGTTGACTGAAGCTTAGTGAGGTTGATTGGAATCATCTTTAATGCCAGGTTCCATGTCAACTAGCCTTTTATTTTATTCCATTTGGATTATTTTGGAGAGATTTGGATTATCTCCAAAATAATCAATTTTATTATTTTAATTAATAATTTCTCTGTAACTGGGTTTTTTGAGAAATTATTAATTATGAGGCCTAGCTGACATCCGAAACTTAGGATAAATTGGACCATGGATCATGAATGATTTTTGGCTTAAGGTTAGAGCCTTCAATCATCAAATTCGGATCCCGGATGACTGACATATTACAAATTATTATTTCTCTATTTAAACTATAGAGAAATTTATTAAATTTAAAAAATAATTAAAAACCCAAATTCGACGGACCCAGTAAAAAATTTTCGAAATTTTTTCTGAGAGTTTTATGGACCTAGGACATGACCGACACCTATTCTAACAGTGTCTAGTAGGCTTATATACATCAGTTGGACTCTAATACCCCCCCATGGCTAAAATTTTCAAAATCGGGCATTCTAGCTTTGGAGGAGCGGGAGAAAACCTCATCAATTATAGCTCGGCTATAAGCAAAGTATAATTGACAAGGGAAAAAACTCCTTGGAATGCCTTAGTTGCTTAATCAAGTCATGGGGAACCGAGACACTCAGATCCTACTAGCACACTTTATTACAAACCCCATGGGGCCTGTTATCACCTATTTTGTACAAATAGTTGAACTTTCGATGAGCCGCCAGTTTATTGAACATGATTCATGTTCATCATCAGCATTCAGAAGTTCAGAAGTCAATTTCAGGGCAATTTTGCCCCTTTTGTAATAACTGCATGTTCATACCCCCATGGGGATTTTGTAAAATGTTGGTCTAAACGGGGTCCTTTTATAAAAGACTCGGCTATCCGTAGGTTTAGCCATTTGGGGGATACTCTAGAGTGTTTTTTCTTTAGGAATTATGCGCTACTCATCAGTGGCGTATAATCCCTGAGTTTTTCACTCAACCCTCCAAAGCTGGAGTATTTCCCATGGTGGTCAAAACCTAAGGTGGTTATTAGAGTCTTGTGTCTAGGATTTTTTACATGTTAGCCACATCGATTGAGTCGTATGAACATGCACTAGGTCCCCTAGGAGTTTCGTTCCATTCTGAGAAAAATAATTTTTTCCATAAATTAGACCATTTTTTAATGGTTTAATTAAAAAATTTCAAAAAATGAAAAAAACCTCATCCGGAGGCGAAATTGGGCGTGGGGAGGCTCGTTTTGATGCTCAGAGCATCCTCTTCACCTTGGCACCTTAATTCTTCAGTTTCCAGGCATTTACGTTACCCCAGGAGCAGTTTTGGCTAATAATGCATCATTTTGGCACTTAATTGCTAAAAATGGTGAAAATGCACTTTGACCAAAAAATTAAAAAAGTCAAAATTGATTAAATTAATCCATGGAAAAGGTTGAATAATATTTTCCTAAGGTGTACGACTACATATCATGAATAAAGCACATGATATTCTAATGTTTGGATAAGCAATTCATTTCAAGAGAGAATGACGTGAGCCATCACCACCGTACGACTAGCATTCACGATTTCGTTGGTTGTGTATCTAGTAAGTGGTGGGATCCTTCCATGGATTATGGCCACAATCACATGGCTCAACAACCACATCCACGAGCTCCAAGCCTATCTTTTCAAAGATTCACGCCCTTGCATGCATTTACGTCAAGCTAAGGAGGATATGCGAATTGGTTATGTGGCGAGCACTCAATGGTTTGGTGGATGAGCATTTATTATATGGTGGGCACATTCCATAGATTGAGGCCACATCACATGGCTCAACAACCACAATCTCGAGTCTCTCTCCATAGCACTCCAAGCTTTCTCTTCAAAGTGCACTCAAAGTGCACACGTCAATCCTTGATGGAAGCTCACGTATGGCTTGATGATGATCACGATGGAGGAGTGGGGGTGCGTTGCCAAGGTGGAGGCCACCTCCCCACTCACAACTACCAAGACTTAGAGTTAACTCACCATTCAACACTGCAAGCCTTCATGTTGATTGGAATTCGATTGGTTTTTTGGCTTTCCTCATGCCAATTCGTTTGAGGCTCTTTGTCTCTTGGTTTTGTATAAAGAGAGGTGCCTTCCTCTCTCTTATGATGGATTCTTTAAGCACCAAAACTCTGAAGAAATTTGTAATTTGTTGAATATTGAAATAAAGTGAGACTTTGGAGGTCAAAGTGGGAGCTCTTGATGTGCCATGCTTCATCTTGTATGAGGTGATATCATGTTTTGTCTATGCATTTTGGATTCTTAAGCATTTGATTTTATGATTTAGAGGGCTAACAATCTAGCACAAATATTATAGATCTATGCTTTTCTCTTAAGTGTGTGACTTTCAGGTATTATTCCGAGTACAAGGGTTCTTGTTTGGTAATATCTTCATCCCACAAAGCTTTCAAAGAAGTCTTGTTTTGAAAAGTTAAGAACTAGGAGTTGTTTGTGTTTTCTTTCCATCAAACTTCTTCAACAAAGTTTTCAAATTGGTTACTTGTCCATAAGGCTTATCTCTTCAAGCCCATCTCCATAGGATTAGCTCCATCCACCCATTCGTTTTGCCCACTTCTTCCATTCACCCATCTCTTTACACTAGCTGCCCATTACCTCTTTGTCTTGACTGTCCCATCATTTCCTATTAGCAGCCACTCACCTTTCCTTTTGGCTGCCATCTCATCTTTCCTTTTGTCCCACTCCACCTCCTCTCAACCTCCTACCTTCCTTCATCCCCTTCGTTTTGCTCTCTCCTTTGTTTTCTGTCTACCTTAATAGTCTCCAAAGCCTCCCTTTCGTTCACCTTTTAAAAGATACAAAGTTATACAAAAGCACAAAAAAACGAATTGACTGTTTGAGTTTTGGTTAGTGTGTAGTAGTTTCATGCTTATGGTAGGTTAATTTTTAGGCATATTTAGATCTTATATCTTATATTTTATTTAGATTTAGTTCAAAGTTATAGTTTGCACTTCTAATCTCATCATATTGAAAAGGTTTGTATTCTCAAAAATATAATTAAAGAACTTCAAAAAATGGTCAAACATTAGCATTAGTCTTTTGCTTAAGCATGTTAAGGGTTAGGGCTAGTCTTTATGCACCTTTAGTATTTAGATCTTCATTTTCCATTTTGCATAGTTAGGATCTTTTATTATTTGCATCTCATTGTTAGTTAGTTTGTTTAAAATCTAGTAATTAGTTGCACTATTTTAAAGCATTATTGTAGATCTCATACCATGCTAGCGTAGATCTTATATATTGTTGTTACCTAGTTCCATCTTGTTATTAGACTAATCCACTTTCTTCCATCTTGGTTGAGTTTATTGGCTGCGATCTTAACAAGGAGTTGACTGTCATAAAACAGGGTTCATTGGCTGCCATCTTAACAAGGAGTTGACTGTCATAAAACAAGGTTCATTGGCTGCCATCTTAACAAGGAGTTGACTGTCATAAAACAGGGTTCATTGGCTGCCATCTTAACAAGGAGTTGACTGTCATAAAACAAAGTTTATTGGCTGCCACTTCAAATCTTTTACTCAACCTTGCAAGTAGCTTAAGAGCTCAAGGTCTTAGGAGTCTATCATTTTGACTTACCTTGCATCTCCTCAATTTTGTTGATTGATAAGATCTAGTTAGTTTCAATTTGTTTTATTTTCCTAACGTCTGATGGGTGTTGGAGTTATTTGTTTATTGTAGATCTCTTTTTGTGAAAGAAAGAGACTTCTAATCCGAGCAAGTTATCAAGACAAGTGGACAAAACAAACCAAAAATATCAGTATTATCCTTTGTAATAGACATTAAAAGTTTGTTTCAAGTTTTCTACAAGTAGTTTATTTCAAAGTCCCTACAAGGGTTTCATTCCCAAGGGCAATTGTACTCTCTTAATAAAAGTTGCAGGTGGGGTTTTTAAGCCCCCACACTCACTTCCCCCATTTGGGGAAGTTTTGTAGTCTTCTTGAGTGGTTTGACTTTCTAGTTTAGATCCGTTATATATGCTATTAGATTAATTTCTTTTTTAATTAAGTCATTTTGTTATATTCCATATTTACTTACCCCCATGCTTTCCCGAGTAGGGTCTTCAACCTGAAAGAGATTCTTGGGTAGTTTAGTTTTATATTGCATTTTATCTTGCTTCTCTTCCAAAGCCCTCAGCCGGAAGTTGTATCCTTGAGATTTCGTCTCAAGGGCAGGACCACATAATTTGTGGTTACTCTTCCATCCCCGTCGGTTTCCTTGGTAGAGCTTTCAGCTAGCTGGAGGTTCTCAAGTGCAGGCGGTTCTAGCGGTTGATCCTGTTTCGGGGATCAATCCCACCTAGTAGATTAATTTTGTGTGGTAGAACACTAGATTTGTTTATCTTGCAGGCATTATCGTTAGTGATAATTTATATCTTGTGATTAGTAATATTGCTTGAAGTCTGTTTCAATCTGAGATATACTGCTGCTACTTTCTGCTTGTTTAAAACGAACCAAAGTCTCTTGAACTTGGCCAAATCCAAGTCAAGAGCACCCTCTATCGGAGGGCATTTTAGTTTCTTGCATTTCCCTGCATTAGGCATTGTTAATCTAGCAAGTCTCTTGAACTGTGGTCATAAGACCGAGTCAAGAGCGCTCTTTGTCGGAGAGTTAAACAAGGTTTCTTAATAATAAAAATTTTCACTCACACACCCTTTAATTAATTTATCTTGGTTTCTGTCCTACACCCGTATGCTCTGCCAACCTGAAAAGGTTGGGCTAGTACTCAGAAAGGTGGAAGACTTGATAATTTACGATCGATAACTTAATTAAAAATTTTACCCAAAACCTCAACCAAGGCAAATTACTGTTCTTCCCCACGAGAGGTGGTGCCGGGAAATCACTGTCAGACTCGAGGGCGGTCAAGCCGTAAGCACACTTGCCCTCTTTGCAATCTGGGTGCTCCCGACAAATCACTTAGGGTTGTCAGTACTTTCCTTGGGTAAGGTTCCACCATCTTTTGATACCTTTGGTCTTAGCCTAATAATCAAGAACATCTAAAACACGTAAAATTTACCAAGAACAATTGCAAAACGTCCTCACAAACATTTACTTTCGACTTATTTTATTTTAGCATTATAAGTTTTATTTGACTCCATTTGGCACTGGTCTGTACTGGTCTGTAATATTTATACACATTTGAAATCTGGACCATATGTCCTTGTCATTTGCTTAATATCTATCTTGTGGATGCTTCACTTCAATTTCTAAGTCAAAGTATATTGTCATTTTTCATCTTGTGTCTTGTGAATTTTGCAACGTGGATTGCGTGTTTAAATCTGTTCTAATCATCATTCAAAAAACTCCTAAACAACACCCATCCGCATCACAACACAAAAAACATTTAAACACACAAAGAGCCTTAGACAACTCTTTAATAGGGACTACCCCCCTTGGCTTCGTTAGGAGTTTTGCCTAAACGGAGGAGCTGGGATTTAGGTGACAGTACCTGGCTCATTGCTTGCCCCCAAGGCCACACCTCTCCCCACTTTCCAGTGAGGGAGACAGCTTTCAAAAGGTTTCTGCTGCTGGTGTGCAGTTTGGCAGACAACAGGGCCATGGTCATGTTGACTCAAAAAACAAAACAGGCTAGCCAAAACTGGCTAGTCACAAATGCTAGATCATCTGATACACTGGAGTCAAACACTTATCATGTTTGTCAAATGGCGGCTCTTCAGATAATCCAACTATGGTACAAATAAGTTGGTAACATGCCCAAGATCCATAATTTTTAATTAAAACACGTCAAAATTGACCGATAATAATTAAAAATTTCTAAAATGCTTCAATCTTTTGCAACTCTGACACCTGCATGCTCATATGGGACCCCTGTAGATAATAATTGACCAAAATCAAAATTCGGGTCGCAACATTTTTTCGAGCCCATTTTGGCCTAGTCAACTCAGTTTGACCAAGTCAAACTGGTCAAAAATAGTGCTAGCTAAATACCTGTGTGCAAACATGGAGTGACAAGGCTCAATTATACAAGTTAGTACATTACTAAGCAATACGATGATAACATGATGATAAAAAATACATTAAATCCCGAGATAATACAAGGCCCTGGTGAGGTGGGCCCACCACCTTCAGAAAGACTGAATGCTATGCACATCCTATAGAATTTACCACTTTGCTGACTTTAGGTGATGCGGACAACAAGGCGAAGGGCACGGGAAGACAAGGATAAAGATCATGTGACCCTTTGGACAACTTGGGAAAGCGGGGTCCACTGAGATAAGTATGCCATGACAGAACACGGGGAAGGGCGGTGCCTCACAAATGGGTATAGTGCAGGGAAACCACCACTAGTCATCTAACAAGTATCTCACAACTCACATCCGTGCCCGAAGACTCTGTGAGGTTCTTTTCTAGAGCCGCCAAACTGGGTGTCCGGCAAACCGTAACTTGAGACTCTAGGGGACAATCTTGAGCTTGTCCCTTGCTCCCTCTCACCTCCTTGCCCCGCAGGACTAAGTGAGGAATAACCACTACAAATGCTGACATGTATGGCTGACCTGTGTCCTTGTGTGTTTATAAACACATTGCATGGATTTTACAATGAGTTTCATACTTAGCCCTTTTTGGCTAGATTTTACATTTACAACATAATAGCCTTTTTGGCTTGATTTACATTTCTTCATTTCTTCATTTACATCAAGGCCCTCTTGGGCTACATACATATCTCAAAAGCTATAAACATGGTGCTCATACTGCAAAGGTAATGGGGGTGAGCAATACATGCTTCGATGACCAATGGGGAACACCCGGTGAGGCTACACAATTCTAACTGCATTGCAACATCGGGGGCAACCGACAAGAGCAAATCCCAGGTCTAAAAGTGTATCTCACACACTAAAGAGCCGAGGCACAATAAATGGGAGTCATGGCAAACTCAGAGATTAGTGGGGAAGGGGTCCTCGGGATCACAAATCAGAATCCAAGTCAGGAACAAGTATCATGGATGAGTCAGATGGATGGCGAAAGTGAGAGTGGAGCTAAAGTCAGCTATCGAGAGGGACTAAGTGACCAAGTCTATGCCAAGTGTAGGGGACATGACCCAGCGTGCATATACAAAAGTCTAACAGGAGGGGTGGACTGACATCATCAAAGGTCCAATCACATCATACAATAGCTAGATCACCAAATATATCATCTCATGCAAAGTTAGTGTACTAACAAGTATAAAGAAGTCTAATCTACATCATGAGCAATAATCATCAAATGCAATACCTGCTGCACCATATACCTGCTGCTATTGAATCTATCTCTGAGCTGGATCTCTGCTGAATCCGGGCAACATAGTAAACCAACAATATACGTTGATAGTCTCGATCAAAACAAGACTAAGGAACTGTCTCAAATGGGCTTATGTCAAATCCTGGCAAGGAAGAGGTGACCCTGCGGTAGATGGTAAATGACGATGTCTGTAACACTGTACAACTGTCTGTCCCCTCTGATATATCTGCTAGGGGCAATCTGAACAAAATTCCTCATCTAAAGGAGGCTGATCTCTGATCTGGAAAAAAAGGTACTGTGCGGTCTTCAGCCGCACAGTCTGCAGTATGGTAGCTCCAGTTAACATAGATGTGATAATAATGGGTACAGGGTAGGTGAGATCCCACTTGATTTGAACTCCTCTCACTTGATAACCTACCCCTAGTGCTTCACTTCTTTGATTTTTACCTTGTGGACCCCATTCCTCATTTTGAGGGTTGTGCCCCACTTGGGTCATTAGGTGATGCATTTTCAACCTTAGATCTATGGAGATCTAGCCTACCTTGGGGCATGCCACTTAAAGCCCACTTTGATATTTGCCTTAACTACCCCGATCTACAATTTGGCATAATTTGGACTCCATTTGCCCCTCCATCTAAAGGCACTAGTCTCCTTAGGTCAATTCGCACTCCTTGGGCAATGTGTCTTTTGCTAGATCCCATATGTGGGTATGTCTAAATCTACCTTGGATCCATAGATCCACATCTTCAAACACCCCTTAGTGCCATTTCATCCTTAACTTCACCTTGTGGGTCCCATTTGGGTCACTTCCATACTTTAAGGAAGTGGGCCACTTCCATACTTTAAGGAAGTGGGCCCCACTTGTGTATTTCGTGGTACTAGATCTATCCCTTTGATCTCCATAGGTGACCTAAATCATTCATTGGTTGAAACACTTGTCACTTTTTAAGCCTCTTCAACCACATCATAACATCTTGGGTCCACCTAAGCTTGCATTGGTTTCCATAACTTCACTTTCACATCCCCCTAGGAACCATTGTTTTGGCTAATCTTCTGTCGATTGGCTATAGGGTCTCCCCCTTGATCTTGTCTAGTATAGATCTAAAGTGAAGAGTGTCTCGGTTGTCATGAATCTCAGCTTGCATTGGGAACCGTGGCATCTCTTGGGTCACCTCTTTAGTTGTCCATCTCCTCTACCATCCCGGATGGGATACCATTAGGGACAACTACAAGTTGTGTGACAACAGGACATTTTTTCCTCACTTTCCATTAAAATTTCTGCACATTTTTTACATATTATTAACACTCTAAAATCTTGTTCAAAGTACTTCTTATCATAAGTTATTTTGAGTTAATCCACAATTTTTTCAGAAATTTATGTACTTAATTTGCAACTAATATTGCTAGCGTCCCAAAGTGTTTTGGACACTTTTTACAATTTATTTGCTTATTGTTTTGTATAGGTTTTTAGCAACATAAGGAGAGACTCGAACAAAATTTCGGTAGCAAAGAATTCAAAGGACTTCCAAGAGTCCCAATTTCAAAGGGCATTGCCTTGAGGTGCCCAAAAACCCCTTTCCTTCTCTCTTTCTCTCAATTTTCTGCTGCACAAATATTTTTCTCATTGTAAGGGCCAAGAGAGTCTCTTGAGCCCATTTTCTCTTTCCTCTAAGTTACAAGAATTGTCTTAAAGTTTTATTTAAGCCACTCATTGCATGCAAAGGAAGTTGGGTTTTGCCCACCCTTGCATAGCAAAAGATGAAGGCTAGGATTTATATTATAATTTATACTCACAAATTATATTTTTCTTTTTCCCCACCTCATCCATTCGGAAGGAGATTGAGTGGCTTGGATTAGTTGGTTTTTTTTTTCTCTATATTTTGCCCACACCTTGCAAGAGAAGTGGCTCTGCCCATCCTTGCAATATTGTGCCAGCTAGATGTTGTTTAAATTTCTTTGTTAATTCTTTATTTCAAGTAAATAAACCTTGCCCCATCTTTGCCCCATATTCACTCCCCTTGCCGGTTCGTTCGATCCTGGGTAATAAGAAAGGAAAAATATTTGTGTTGGCTAGATTAACTAGGCACTTTAACAACTTATTGTGAAATTTAGAAAATAAGGATTAGTTGAGGAGCTAGAGAGGTAGAGGCTGAAGGGAGCCTTGTGGCACTTTGTGTCCTCCCATTGAGCACCCTGCTAATCTTTGGAGCTAACTTGTGGAGCTAGAAGGGAACCTTGTGTTCCCTTGTTGAGCACCCAACAGTTTCTCTCAATCGAAGGATAAGGGTTAGAGGTACTCACATTAGTTAGATTTGATTTTCTTGTCTCAAAGTTTCGAACACTATCCCCTAAGCCAAAGCGAATCTTAAAATTAACTATAATTTACAGGACCACTTGCAAAATACTACAATCGCTTGTCTTTTTCACATTTCCTTTCCAAAACATTTCAGTTCAACTTCATTACATTTCAAAGCAAGTTATTTCAAGTTTCAAATATATTTCATTACAAGTTAAGTTATTTTTTGCAAGTTATTTCTTTCAATTTCGAATGTTCTAAAGTTTGGGGAAGCAAATTATTGCAATTTCTTTGTGTATCTTGTGCAATTTATTAAACAAGCATTGATTTATTGTAACTTTAACTCTGTTTTGATTATTTATAAAAGGGTTTGACTGTCATCAATAATTGTTGCATTTTGCACGATTGCTTGTCATAAAAAATCTTTAATCTTTAAGCGATAATAATTTAACTCCTAAAACTAAAAACTCAGTAAATAGTGACTATCCCCCTTGGGCTTTGGGAGTTGGGTCTAAACGAAGGAGTTAGGAATCGGGGTGACAGTGGGTCCTGTTATCACCTAAACTGTAGTTACCCGTATGGATGTATCCACTCATGGATGGCAATAGGCAAGGGAAACTCAAAAGGTGCAACCACGATCACCTCGACCTCCAATATATGGTTGTCACGCCAGTCGAGGGAACCTTCACTTTATGTTATCTAGCCCAGACAACAAAGGGGGAGACCCGATCTACTCCCGACAGGAGAGATCAAAACCAAGACACAAAATCAGGTTAATTCTAAGTGAAGTAAGGTGTATGGTTTATCCTAGACCTTAGGATGAAGTCACAAGACAAGTGAGGGGTTCAATGAGTATAGCTTTGGTTCATTATTGATGTGAGAGTGACTTATGATTTGTGAAATAGGATCCAGGATTAAAGTACTAGTTCAATGTGATAAAATCCACTGCCTTGGGAACCGTGTCCAATGCAGGGTAATTTATGGGTTGAATTGGGGCTAACTAGTACAAGTGACAAGCTTGATCATGATACATGATGACATCAAAGGGTTTAGTTCACCACACAAAGGTCAAACCACAAGTTAATCCAACAATCTAGGAAAGTCGAATTGACTTGAAAAGAAACCAGTGCTTTGGGAATTGGGATAATGGAGTCAAAGTAAGGTTAACTTGTGGTTAAGGACTCCTATTGCATGAGACAAGTGGGCAATTAAAGACTTGATGGATGAATAGGTCTAGATCTAGAGATTTAATGTTTTGACCTAAGTGGACCACAATCCCTTAAAACAAGGAATGCTATCCCCAAGGCAAGATTTGACAAGGTGACCTACTAGACCTAGGTTTTGAATTATGCTCGTTCCAAATCCACAAAAATCTCATATACCCATGTCCTAGAAGTGGACCAACTCACTTCTCCAAGGTGGTGCGACTTTACCCAAGGAGGCTAAAAAGTGGGATAAATGACTCAAGACCAGTGTTATTGGAACCGGACCGGAACCGGCAAAACCGGCCGGTCTGACCGGTTTACAGAGTTAACCGGTCCGGTTAGTGACCAAAACCGGTTGAACCGGATTTTTTTCTGAACCGGGTACTGAACCGGCCGGAACCGGCCAGAACCGGTCAAAACCGGCCGAACCGGCCGGAACCGGACAAAACCGGCCGGAACCGGCCGGTCCGTACAATGGACCCACAAAACTGAAATTTAAAAAAAAAACACAAAAAACAAGTTTTCTATGCTTCTATGATCAGTTTATTTTTATTCATTAGTACTATGGTTGCCATTTCGAGCCTCTTTGTTGATGTACTTTGGTTCAGAACCTCAGAGATGTATTGCACTAGGTGTTGTTTTGGTTATTTGCATCCATACTTGCTATATATATGAGAAACTTTGCATATTTGTGTATTAATGGTTTGGATTCATATGTATGCACATGAATATATATGTTTTTTTACAAAATATGAATATTTTATGTATGTTTTAGTCGACCGGTTTTTTTCCCGGTTTTTTTCCGGTTCCGGTCCGGTTTCCGGTCCGGTTCACATTTTGGGTTTCGCCGGTTCGATGACCGGTCCGGTTCCGATAACATTGCTCAAGACAAGTCCAATGGCATCCAAACTTTAGATCCAAGTAGTTTAAGCAAGTGAGAGTATGGATCTACAATTTCATGGCAATCCAATGGCTAGATCTTACTAGATCTGAGTTTAAAGATACCAAGTGGTCCACAA
This sequence comes from Larix kaempferi, assembly GCA_027924585.1. Classification (NCBI taxonomy): domain Eukaryota; kingdom Viridiplantae; phylum Streptophyta; class Pinopsida; order Pinales; family Pinaceae; genus Larix; species Larix kaempferi. The sequence goes on from BSBM01000893.1 coordinate 10,400,776, forward strand.
TGGGGATTAAATCCCTTAAAATGTGGAATAGGGCCCACAAGGTAGAAATCGGAAAAGTGACAATCTGGGGGTAGTTTATTGGATGTGTAGATCATGAAACAAGCGGGATCTCAACTACCCACGTACTAGATCTAGGTCAACCCACCAAAACTAAGAAGTGTGCCCTTGCTTGGAGAGGCTAAATGCCTTGGGAAGAGGGTAAAATGGAGGCCAATCCTCACCAAACTATAGATCCGGGATGTCGTGGATACTATAGAGGTGGGTTTTAAATATCTTACCCAAGAAACCACTAGATCTTAGTAGATCTGAAAAAATGTAAAAATGAGGGTTTGAAGAAATAAGGGTTTTATCAAATTATGAGCTATGTCAATGGATTGGATCAAAATAAGAGAAACAAACCTGTGGATCTTACCTGGGTAACCTTGTAGATTCCTTGATGATGATCATCTATGCAAACCCGATCAATTTGAGAAGCTTTGAGGTAGTTTTCTATGCAATCGATTTAGTCCAAGAAGCCAATGCACCTTCCGTCCTACACAACAAACGTCAACAGTATCAGATTTGATGTAATCAAGAGATAAGACTAATGCCACAAGAGAAGTGACAGAAAGATAGCATAGATCACAATGATACTAATGATAACCCCTTGATACAAGCAAATGCCAAGAAAGTTGATTTGAAGAAGCCCTGCAAAATCGCCCTTGTTGAAGTCGCCCTCCTGTAGACAAGACAATGATTTCCAAAATAGATAGATCTTACCACACATTCCAAATGCTAGGTTGCAATAGACTTTCCAATCACCATCTAAGAACACCAGATGCAAAGGAGACCACAAGAATTTCCACAAGAAAGTTTTTCTATACCAATAATCCAAGAGCCAAAGACCCCTTACAATGAGAAGCTCTCTCCTTTAAATAGGAAGGAGAGGCATCAAAATCCTAACCACTTTTTGAATTAGTGGCTAAGATTAAAAGATACAAATGTCTAATCAATGGTTGATATGAGCTCAACAATAAAATACACGGATAACTCATAAAATATAATACAAGTGGACAAAATCGCCCTAGAAGAGGGGAATCCCACCAAATCATGATGACAAAATCTAATAAGAAGCATATGGTGGGTCCAAGGGTAATTTTAGCCACACTTGGTCAATCCCCATAGCACAATAATAATAAAATAGTCATCAATATACCAAATCGTGCCTCTATGAACAAATTGTAGGCCTCAAAAGACCTCATAAATCATCAGAAAGTGCCATAAGTGATGGATGCGGGTCCCGATGAAGCTGAAATTGTTGGAGGAGGTGAGAAAGACATCAATACATCATCATTGATCATCCCATGCCAAGCCATTGCCTCAGTAGCCCAAATCGAATTCCTCAATAACCATTTCTACCAATCCTGAAATGCCTCGGGAAGCGTGAAACTACCCCAAACTACCTCCTGGAGTGCCTGCGCTGTCAAGGTGAGGGCACCAGTGTGTCCGGGAGGGGGTTAATATGGTAAAAACAAGTGGCAGGACCAACCCCTTCAAGCACAGTTCCCTAGGTCAACCGGATAAAAATCACATCTGCTCTGACAGGGTCTCCGACAGACCAAAACTGCACTGGGATAGCCTACTGAGGCTCAATCATCACTGTAATTTCCCGGAACTGAAAACAAACTATCACATGAGTCTCTGCATGATGAAAATATATATCCAATATACCAGAACAGGTCTGTTATCACCTAAACTATAGCTACCCCTATGGATGTATCCACTCATGGATGGCAATAGGGAAGGGCAACTCAAAAGGTGCAACCACAATCACCCCGACCTCCAATATATGGTTGTCACGCCAGTCAAGGCAACCTTCACTTTATGTTATCTAGCCCAGACAACAAAGGGGTAGACCCGATCTACTCCCGACAGGAGAGATCAAAACCAAGACACCAAATCAAGTTAATTCTAAGTGAAGTAAGGTGTATGGTTTATCCTAGACCTTAGGATGAAGTCAGAAGACAAGTGAGGGGTTCAATGAGTATGGCTTTGGTTCATTTTTGATGTGAAAGTGACTTATGATTTGTGAAATAGGATCCAGGATTAAAGTACTAGTTCAATGTGAGAAAATCCACTGCCTTGGGAACCGTGTCCAATGCAGGGTAGTTCAGGGGTTGAAACTAGTACAAGTGACAAGCTTGATAATGAAGTATGATGGCATCAAAGGGTTTAGCTCACCAATCAAGGGTCAAACCACAAGTTAATCCAACAATCTAGGAAAGTAGAATTGACTTGGAGAGGAACCAGTGCCTTCGGAATTGGGATAATGGAGTCAAAGTAAAGTTGACATGTGGTTAAGGACTCCTATTGCATGAGACAAGTGGGCTATTAAAGTCTTGATGGATGAATAGGTCTAGATCTAGGTTTGACCTAAGTGGACCACAATCCCTTAAAATAAGGAATGCTATCCCCAAGGCAAGATTTGACAAGGTGACCTACTAGACCTAGGTTTTGAAATATTCACATTCCAAATCCACAAAAATCTCAAGTAATCATGTCCTAGAAGTGAGTCTTCTCACTTCTCCAAGGTGGTGTGACTTTACCCAAGGAGGCTAAAATGTGGGTTAAGTGGGTCAAGACAAGTCCGATGGCATCCAAACTTTAGATCCAGGTAGGTTAATCAAGTAGGAGTGTGGATCTACAATTTCAAGGCAATCCGACGGCTAGATCTTACTAGATCTGAGTTTAAAGATACCAAGTGGTCCAAAATGGGGATTAAATCCCTTAAAATATGGAATAGGGCCCACAAGGTAGAAATCAGAAAAGTGACAATCTGGGGATAGGTTATTGGATGTGTATATCATGAATCAAGTGGGATCTCACCTACCCACATACTAGATCTAGGTCAACTCACCAAACTAGGAAGTGCGGCCTTGCTTGGAGAGGCTAAATGCCTTGGGAAGAGGGTCAAATGGAAGCCAATCCTCACCAAACTATAGATCTGGGATGCCGTGCATACTATAGAGGTGGGTTTTCAATATCTTACCCAAGAAGCCACTAGATCTTAGTAGATCTAAAAAAATGTAAAAATGAGGGTTTGAAGAAATAAGGGTTTTATCAATTTATGACCTAGGTCAATGGATTGGATCAAGATAAGAGAAACAAACTTGTGGATCTTACATGGGAAACCTTGTAGATGCCTTGATGATGATGATCTATGCAAACCCGATCAATTTGAGAAGCTTTGAGGTAGTTTTCTATGCAATCGATTTAGTCCAAGAAGCCAATGCGCCCTCTCTCCTGCACAACAAACGTCAACAATATTAGATTTGATGTAATCAAGAGATAAGACTAATGCCAATAGAGAAGTAACAGAAAGATAGCATAGATCACAATGATACTAATGATAACCCCCTGATACAAGCAAATGCCAAGAAAGTCGATTTGAAGAAGCCTTGCAAAATCGCCCTTGTTGAAGTCGCCCTCCTGTAGACAAGACAATGATTTCCAAAATAGATAGATCTTACCACAAATTCCAAATGCTAGGTTGCAATAGACTTTCCAATCACCATCTAAGAACACCAGATGCAAAGGAGACCACAAGAATTTCCACAAGAAAGTTTTTCTATACCAATAATCCAAGAGCCAAAGACCCCTTATAATGAGAAGCTCTCTCCTTTAAATAGGAAAGAGAGGCATCAAAATCCTAACCACTTCTTGAATGAGTGGCTAAGATTAAAAGATACAAATGTCTAATCAATGGTTGAGATGAGCTCAACAATAAAATACATGGATCACTCATAAAATATAACATAAGTGGACAAAATCGCCCTAGAAGAGGGGAATCCCGCCAAATCATGATGACAAAATATAATTAGAAGCTTATGGTGGGTCCAAGGGGTAATTTTAGCCACCCTTGGTCAATCCCCATAGCACAATAATCATAAAATAGTCATCAATATATCAAATCATGCCTCCATGGTCAAATCGTAGGCCTCAAAAGACCTCAGAAATCATCAGAAAGTGCCATAAGTGATGGATGCAGGACCCGATGAAGCTAAAACTGCTGGGGGAGGTGTGGAAGACATCAATCCATCATCACTGATCATCCCATGCCATAACATTGCCTCAGTAGCCCAAATCGATTTCCTCAATAGCCATTTCTACCAATCCTGAAATGCCTCAGGAAGCGCGAAACTGCCCCAAACTGCCTCCTGGAGTGCCTGCACTGTCAAGGTGAGGGAACCAGTGTGTGCGAGAGGGGGGTAATATGGTAAAAACAAGTGGCTGGACCGACCCCTCCAAGCACAACGCCCTAGGTCAACCGGATAAAAGTGATATCTACTCTGAAAAGGCCTCCGACAGACCAAAACTGCACTGGGATAGCCTACTGAGGCTCAATTATCACTATAAGTGCCCGGAACTGAAAACAAACTGTCTCATTGGACTCAGAAGATCCAAATCCATCCAAGATGTGTACTCATACGCCATATGAGTCTCTACATGATCAATATATATATCCAATATACCAGAATAGGGCAAATAATAATAATCTGTAAATGATCAAATACTGCTGTAAACCATGAATCATCATCATAACCCTGTAGCTGCTACATAGAATCATCATGTATGTGTACATAGACCATATATCATCTATCCATACCATCATAAGGTCCAACCATCTGATGTCCTATGGTTGACCTTGGTCAAACTAGGTTTGACCAAGTCAACATGACCAAATATAACTCAGACCATCATCGGAAGCTGTTGCAAAGTGTCAAAGGTTAATGCATGCTCTACAACTTATTCAAAAAAGAATTATAACACAAAGTGATCATTACTGGCGATCTAAATCCAAATATATAATGTCATTAATTATTATTATTACTCAAACTAGACTTTCAAGATCATACTCACTTCATAGCTATGATCAATTTGCTAGTGAAGGGTGAAGGCTAAAATAACTGGCTAGGCTAAGGGGTGACTTGACTGACTTAACTTTGTGACACTTTGGCAAAGGGAAAGGGAATACACACCATAGTATATACTGAATGAGCAACAACACAGGGAATGGCGGTGTCTCACAAATGGATGAGTTGTTCAAAGAGGGTTTATTCACCTTTAACAAATGCGCACAATCCATAATACAAATAAGGCCAGCAATTGTTTTGATATAGCATTTAAGTTCCATTTCTTTTTGGGCCTGAAGTTTCCATAGCCTTGGTCTATGTGTGATTATAAACACGTTGAATAGATTTTCATTTATTTTAGGCTTTCTGCTGCAGGTGTGTTTTTAAGGCACTTGTTTACCTAAGCACTTCTAGGTGTGTCATGGACAGCTTGTTTACCTATGTATTTACCTTTCCAAAATATGTAACATTTTATTTTCATGGCCATTTTCACTTGGCATGCCTTTCATTCATGTGTGTTTAGAAACACATTGCATGGATGGGCTTTTCATACAAGATATAGCATTTCAGTTTTTTCCAGATTTTGTATTCATGGCACCACTAAAAGTTTCAGGTTTAGCCAACACAACTTTAGTGACTAGGGGGAATTCCAAGGAACTCCAACTCACCATAGGTAAGTTTTGTCACCAACCCAGAGCCGAGACACAATAAACAGGGAAGCTCATCCAATACAGAGGCTACAGTGGGGGAAAGTCCTCCATGCCACTAGTCAAGTAGTAAGTCAGGGTGATAAACTAAAAGATAGGAAATGGATGTATGAAGACAATGAATAATGGATCCAACACTAGCAAGCCAAGGTATGGTGGAATGATCAACTCTATTCTCCCTAAGGAGGGTAAAACCAATGAGTATGAATAGTGAATTTCTAAGTCTGAGTAGGGACAATATGATATATATAATAAGATCAACCAAGTCCACATATCTATATGATCGCCAGATCATGACACTAAGTGCTAAGACATGCTATAAGAATAAGCATAAAAGCAATATAACCATAACACAATGATATACCTGCTGAGTCATAATACCTGAATGCTCATCAACCTGTACCATCATCTGTCCTCTGAAACTGCTGCTGTAACTCTGGGCATGACTGACTGCTCTGTATCAATGGTATAATGGCTACATCGGTCATCTCTCTGACTGTCCTGAGACTCAGTCATGGCATGGGGAATATATACTGCTGTCCAAAATCTGATAGTGATCCAATATAGATGCTCATCTCAGCATCTCAAATGTAAGGGAACTGGCTGAATAGTGTACTGGCATCAGAAAAATAATGTATGGTAGCCCGGCTACTATAAATGTGATAACAAGGTCAAATAATAATAATCTGTAAATGATCAAATACTGTTGTAAACCATGAATCCTCATCATAACCCTGTAGCTGCTGCATAGAATCATCATGTCCATGTACATATACCATATATCATCAATCTATATCATCACAAGGTCCAACCATCTCATGTCCTATGGCTGACCTTGGTCAAACTAGGTTTGACCAAGTCAACATGACCAAATATAACTCAGACCATCATCGGAAGCTGCTGCAAAGTGTCAAAGGTTAATGCATGCTCTACAACATATTCAAATAACAATTATAACACAAAGTAATCATTACTGGCGATCTAAATCCAAATATATAATGTCATCAATTATTATTATTACTCAGACTAGACTTTCAAGATCATACTCACTTCATAGCTATGATCAATTTGCTAGTGAAGGGTGAAGGCTAAAATAACTGGCTAGGCTAAGGGATGACTTGACTGACTTAACTTTGTGACACTTCGGCAAAGGGAAAGAGAATACACACCATAGTATATACTGAATGAGCAACAACACAAGGAATGGCGGTGTCTCACAAATGGATGAGTTGTTCAAACTTCAAAGAGGGTTTATTCACCTTTAATAGATGCGCACAATCCATAATACAAACAAGGCCAGCAATTGTTTTGATATAGCATTTAAGTTCCATTGCTTTTTGGGCCTGAAGTTTCCATAGCCTTGATCTATGTGTGTTTAAAAACACATTGCATAGATTTACATTTATTTTAGGCTTTCTGTTGCAGGTGTGTTTTTAAGGCACTTGTTTACCTGAGCACTTCTAGGTGTGTCACAGATAGCTTGTTTACCTAGGTATTTACATTTCCAAAAGATATAACATTCTATTTTCATGGCCATTTTCATTTGGCATGCCTTTCATTCATGTGTGTTTAGAAACACATTGCATGAATGGGCTTTTCATACAAGATATAGCATTTCAGTTTTTCCAGATTTTGTATTCATGGCAGCATTAAGAGTTTCAGGTTTAGCCAACAAAACATTAGTGACTAGGGAGAATTCACAAGGAACTCCAACTCACCATAGGTAAGTTTTGTCACCAACTCAAAGCCGAGACACAATAAACAGGGAAGCTCATCCAATACAAAGACTACAGTGGGGAAAAGATCCTCCATGTCACTAGTCAAGTAGTAAGTCAGGGTGATAAACTAAAAGGTAGGCAATGGATGGATGAAGACAATGAATAATGGAGCCAACACTAGCAAGCCAAGGTATGGTGGAATGATCACCTGTATTCTCCCTAAGGAGGGTAAAACGAATGAGTATGAATAGTGAACTTCTAAGTCTGAGTAGGGACAAATATAGTATATATAATAAGATCAACCAGGTCCACATATCTATATGATCGCCAGATCATGACACTAAGTGCTAAGACATACTATAAGAATAAGTATAAAAGCAATATAACCATAACACAATGATATACCTGCTGAGTCATATACCTGAATGCTCATCATCTGAATCATCACCTGTCCTCTGAAACTGCTACTGCAACTCTAGGCACTACTGACTGCTCTGTACAAATGGTATAATGGCTACATCGGTCATCTCTCTGAGTGTCCTGAGACGCAGTCATGGCATGGGGAATACAACAGCTGTCCAAAATCAGATAGTGATCCAATATAGATGCTCATCTCAGCATCTCAAATGTAAGGGAACTGGTTGGATAGTGTATTGGAATCAGAAAAATAATGTATGGTAGCCCGGCTGCTATATATGTGTTAACATCTGGCTCCGGCTAGGACAAGTGCTTTGCTGAAATGAGCCCTTGAGAACCTCTGAATCTCTGGTCCTCGAACTCTGCTACTCGAATCCACGATCCAGCACTCTACCATTTTGCTTCTAGCTTTTTATTTTTGCAACCTATTTTTGCATTCACAAACATCAAAAATACCTCATGCCACATGTGTGCGAAAAATATAAAACCAACTGAAATAAAATCTATTCTATGTCAGAAATATAAATGCATGAAATATAAATGTAGAAAGTAAATTAAACTACTAACATAATTTGCAAAATTTGAAATTTATTGTGCAGGAAAAAGAAAAGTGACAGGTACTCAATTAAACTAGGAGCTTACAAAGGAGCTTAGAAATAAACAAGGTGCTAGACTCAATGGCTAAAAAGACTAACTACTGCCCAAGTAGGGTTATTTGGTTTCCTACCTACTCTAATCTACCAGACAATGCAAGCGGAGAGATCCCAACTATGTGGGATCAGGGATGTGATCCCTTAAGTCCCTCTGATTGACAGGATATAAAATACATCATCCACTACCAGTGGTCAGAAAGCACATGCCATCAATGCATTGCTCTACTGTGAAAGGTCCAACCCATAAGTCATCAACCTATCCCGATCTTATATGCAATAAATGGTTGGGAATGATGACTTGACTTCCTGTATGAAACCTATTTCTATTGACAGAATCAGGAATTACACCAATATTATGAATAGGCATGGGATGGATTTCAGCAGGGTTTTGCGGTTGAGGTGTGACAATCCTTGAGCTCCTCCTAGAAGGAACTGCATCAACTCTGGGTGGACAACCATCTAAAGAAATAGCAATTCTGCCAACAAGGACCTCCCTAACTCCTCTTCTTGTTTCTTGGACTACTTCATTTGACTCTTCCTCATGGGGAGATACAACTCTTTTAACAACTTCACCTACAGTCCAGAAATCTCTATGTTCTTCCAAGGGAGGTGGCTCATGAGATATGACAATGTTATGACTAGAACCTTCCCCTGAAGGAATAGGAATGACCATGTTTTCCAATCTAGTAGAAACTCACTCACCCAAGGGAGTGCGACCTTGAACAAGGAGGGCTAAAAGGTGGATTAAGTGGACCAAATCAAGTCCAATGGCCACCAAACTGTAGATCCAAGTAGCTTATGCACCGATCTATGTAGATCTAGAAAATCAAGTCAATCCAAGGGTTAGATCTTACTAGATCTGAGTGTTAAGATGCCAAATAATTCAAAAGGGGGTTTTAATCCCTTAAAACGTGGAATGATGCCCACAAGGTAGAAATCACCAAAGTAAAAGTCTGGGGGTAGGTTATCAAGTGTGTAGATTACAAATCAAGCGGGATCTCACCTACCCATATGCTAGATCTAACCCAACAAGCCTCTCCAAGGAAGTGGGATTTGGTTCAAGAGGGCTATATTGCCTTGAAAAGTGTGTCAATTTTAACCCAATCACCACCAAACTATAGATCCAACTAGGGGTGGATGCTATAGAGGTGGGTTTTTAAGATCTTTTCAAAAACAAGGCTAGATCTAAGTAGATCTAAGAAAAAACCAAAAATGAGGGTTTTAATTAATTAGGGTTTGTGACCAATGAAGATAGAATAGATGAAAGAGGCACATACCTTGTAGATCTTACCTCAATTGCTTGTGGCCACCTTGCAAATTGATAGCATTCTCCTATGTGTATATTCAAGAGTGAGATCCAAGAGCTCCAACCAAAATGTCCTCCTCCAAGATAGCCAAATCGTCCTCCTCCTACAAGACAAAATCAAAGAAACAAGTCAAGCAAGATGATTATGAAAATGATAGAAAGATGTAATAGAAAGCATCAACTATGTCACAAAGATACAATAATGATACTCCCTGTCACAAGATCAACCCAAGAGAGAATATGTGGATCCCTCCAACAATAACCCTCAAGAAATCGCCCTCCTCTCCATCAATTCGACTTTCCTGCAAGAAAACTAGTAGAAGCACCAAAATCCACAATGATACATAGAAGAGATACTGTATACTCAATATGCAAGAGAATCCACAAGACAAGAGAGATTTGCTCCACAAAGAAGTGTTCTATTCCAATAAACCAGAGCTCCAAAGGTGACCTATACAATAGGGGGTCTCCTCCTTATATAGGATAATAAAGACCAAAACCCTATACCACTCTACAATACTACATCAAATGAGTGGTTGAGATTAAAAGATCTCAATATACAATCAATGGCTAAGATGAACCATAATAACATAACACATGGATGACCCCATACAATGATGACGTCATAGTATAAAATAATCATGGAGGGTGACGTCATCCACTAGAGGGGGTAAAAGTACCAAAAATCCACCTCATGATGACTAGGACATGACATAATAAGCACATGGTGGGGCTAGGAGGCATCAATCCTTACTAGCTCATCCCCAAGGCACAATAAAATAATAAAATATGTCCAATTTAATATAAATGATCAAATCTGTCCTCAAAATCTGTGACAGACAAGCAGTAAAAGACCTCCTGTGATCGTTGTGGGCCTACCCACATGGTGAAAACTGGCTGGAAGATAGTGGGATCACCCTGGAAGACCATTGTGAAAACCAAATGCCAAAACTTTGCCTCCATTGCCCAAATCGAATTCCTCAGTGACCACTTTATCCCATTTTTTAACTGCCTCGGTAACTGTGAAAGTGCCAAAACTGCCTCCTAGGGCATCTGCGCTGTCCATCTGAGCCCACCAGGCTCTCCAGAAGGGGGGGTAAATGGTAAAAACAAGTGGCTGGACCACCCCCTCCACATACAACGCCCTAGGTGAACTAGCCTCTCATGGCCCCTACTGCTCAGGCTGGGAAATCAGCCCCAAATCTGGTCAACAAGTGTAAAACCGCATCAATCACTGTCAGAAGTGCCCGGAACTGAAAGATAAGTGTCTCATTGAATCCAGAAGACCCAAATCCACTAGAAATGTGTACTCATACACCATGGGTTTCCCTATTGGGCCAGCTGTAGGGTCCACCATATATGGACAATGCATAATCTGCTGATCTGAAGTAATAATAAAACCTGCTGGACTGCATCAATCATCATCTGAACCATCTGTCCATCATATGATACCATCACCAAGTATGTGGGACCATCAATCATCATCCATAAGCATATATATATGTCCCACATCATCACGGATCCCAATAATATACAACCAAGGATAAATCACATCAGTAGACTAAGACATGCTTCTCTAATCATTCTCACAACCAAGCTCAAAGTATAACATCCATTCAGTGGCATTAATCAAGTTAGGGTATTCCTTTGTTATATAGAATTACTTGCACAATAGTTCAAATGACAAACTCACCCATTGGACATGGTCAAACTGCTAGTGAAGGATGAAGGCTAGGAACAAGGTTGGGCCAAGGGGTTGACTTGTCTAACTTAACTCAAAAATACTTTAGACTGGGAGAAGGGGGAAGCTACAAACTCTGTGCTGGACAAAATAACACGGGGGATGGCTGTGCCTCACAAATGGATAAGTTGTTCAGAGAGTGTTTATTCAACTTAGGCATCAAGTTGATCCAGGTTCATTAGGATCATTCAGTTTTATTTCATGGCCTTTTTGGCGTACATAACCCTTCGGATCTCAGGTGCGCTGATAAGCACAACTAGTTGCAGCTTGCATCCAGGGCATGTTTTTCAAATACATATAAGGTCAGCAATTGTTTAGATATAACTTTTAAGAACCATTGCTTTTTGGACCTTTCTTATACTCTTCGAGGAGTATTGTTTTAGTTGTTCATCGCTCTTGCCCTTTTTAGTTTCCATGGGCGAATTTATAGGTTTCCATAGGTGGAACATGAGCTTTCAGTTTTAGCCAACAACATCTCAAGTGACTAGGGGGAGTTCGAGCCAATGCCAAACATCGAGACAACCGACCAGAATGATTTAGGCCTACAATCCAACTCACCAAAGGCAAGTTTTGTCACCAACTTAGAGACGAGACACTGAATATACAGGGATGCGGTCCAAACACAGAGGTAGAAAAATGGGGGAGTCCTCAGTATCAGAAAGTCAAATGAGACAGGTCAAGGTTTAAAGTCAAATAGGAAAGTCATGTATGGATGGAGTCAAGTGAATATGGAGCCTACACTAGCAGACAACTGGTGTCAGGGAAGACCATATCTATGTAAGGTGGAAAACCAGTGGGTTTTGTTAAATGACCTAAATGTGCAAGCAATTGTCCATTTTATGATTTATAGTTCATTTTAAACAGTTTGCCACATCAGGAATAATATACCAAGCAGATGCTGTGAACATGACTAAATCAACAAGATAATAATCCACAGTCAGTGATAACATATTCATAGATCATACAACATCATCATAGTAATAATCATCATGTACCATCGAAACACTGCTGCAATACATCTCTAAGCACTGAACTGAAACTGTATGGGATAAAGGGTCACATCGGTCATCAAATTTGAACTCTCAAGGCTCAGCCTTGACACAAGGTCTAACATAAGACTGAATAATATACTGCTCTGATCATGAGTGATCACAAAATGTACATTCATCATAGCCATGCTCTGAATAATGGAAGCTCTGGAATGTGCAGATATCTGCTAAGCAAGAATAGTAGCCCTGCTACTATGGTGTGATAACAGTAAGGTAAAAGGGAGAGTGACCTCCGCTCTTTCTTTCATAAATGGCTGAATGGATGTTTATTGGTGGATCCTTCTCTGTTTCACTAGGTTGTGTTCCACTAAGCTTTTGGATATGACATGATTCTAGGACTGGTTCAGGAGTTTTCTCTTGGCCAATACCATCGAAAAATTCCTCTACTTGGCATCTAACAGAAGGCATTGTTATCACCTAAACTGTAGTTACCCCTATGGTAGCCCGGTTAGTATATATGTGATAAAATCTGGCTCCGGATGGAACAAGTGCTCTGCTGAAATGAGCGCTTGAGAACCTCAGAATCTCTGGTCCTCGAACTCTGCTACTCGAATCCACGATCCAGCACTCTACCATTTTGCTTCCAGCTTTTATTTTTGCAACCTATTTCTGCATTCACAAACATCAAAAATACCTCATGCAGCATGTATGGGAAAAATATAAAATCCAACTGAAATAAAATCTATTCTATGTCAGAAATATAAATGCATGAAATATAAACGCAGAAAGTAAATTAAATTACTAACATAACTTGCAAAGTTTGAAATTTATTGTGCAGGAAAAAGAAAAAAAATGACAGGTACTCAGTTAAACTAGGAGCTTCAAAAGGAGCTTAGGGAAAAAGGGGGCAGACTCAATGGCTGAAAAACTAACTACTGCGCAAATTGGCTTATTCAGTTCCTACCTACTCTAATCTAACCAGTCATCACAAATGCTAGGTAAAATCATAAATCCAGTGCAACCATTCATCGAACAAGTTAATGATTCTTCTTTGATTTTTGCTTAGAAAACAAGTCAGGACTAGATTAAGGATTAATGAAATTGATAGCACAACTTTCCTCACTTGTTCAAAAATTGAGAAAGGAGTTGAATGGTGCAAAATGAAATCATGCCAAGGGAAAGACTGATTACTACAATCATCCTCCATCCAAGAATTGATAGGATCATTGTTGGGTAAAATTATCACTAGTTAATTTACCTTCAATTAATTGTCAACCAGGGTACGTATACTTTGAGCTGCTACACTATATGTGCAGGCAAGGCAGTTTTAATGCTCGAGCTATCAGAAATGCTAGTCTACTTCAAACAAAGCAATGAAATGGATGAAACTATTGCTATCCTGGATGATCTATACTAAGGACTCATTGTTCTAAAACAAAAAGAAATCAATTTACTGACTATCAAACTCAGCATAGCCTACATCAATCTACAGCAATATGAAACTACAGTAATTTCCAAAACAATACTAATCTGCCAGGGAAACACTAATCTACAGCAATACTTCAAAAGAACAACCTGCTGATAAATTAAACAAACCCTTGAACTACAGCAATCCCGTAAAATACTCAACAGTCCACACTCAGCTACAGTACTGATGATTTATTATACAAATGAAAGAACTTAATAAGTTTCAGAATAAATATGATCTATTAACCTGAAAACTACACCATTAATCCTACAAGATCTAATGCTTAACTCCACACTAATACTTCTAGAATTATTGCTGAAGTAACACCTGTGACCTCTTGACTTTGAATTGTTAACACACAGCCTATTACAATGAAGCTTGGCTGGTTATCGTTATCCCAATGTACTCTGTTTTATTTTATACATACTAATGCACACAGAAAAATGCCAAAGTTATTCAGACAATACTCATTAATCAATATCAAGGCTGTGTAAGAAATATTCGCTGGTTCTGGCCTGTATATACAGACTGTGAAATTAATGTTAATTTGAGGAAGCAGTATTATAAACCAACATTCCTTTCCAAACTCATTCAATATCAAACAGCACAACTTCAACTCTTATTTAATCACTTATTTAAAAGACTATTTAACAAACCCTATACGCTCTGTAGACTACGGTCTTCAAACTCTCCACAAAATATTACAAATGCTGTTCAAACTCCAACAAAATATTCTACAGGTCTGCGAGCTCGAAAGTAAAAAGGATAGGCTGTTCATCAATTATTCTCATGCTGCAGCAAAAAGATTCTTCAACAGCTAGAGTCGAGTTCATTATCCAGTTTGCCAATACCACGATTCATACTGGAAATCAAAAGGAAATTTAAATACACACCGTTCCTCAATCCCATTAAATCAATTCTATAATAAATCCAATCCAAATTATCACACATTTCATCATTGCCGTAACCATTAATAATCACTCAGACTGAAAACCAAAGGAGATTTTAAATACAGATCACTCCCAAATCTATTCTTTGCGCTAGATCACAATACAAATGAAATTAACTAATGACCTGCAGGCATACGTTCTATTTCCACTCACAGTCAGCAAAATCATTACTATTTCTGAAAACACTGTCAAAATAAGAAAACGTTACTCTACTACTGTAAAAATGCACAATACTAAAATACCAGAGGTTGGTGTTGAAGGGGGCCCTACCCTCAACGCCTTCGAGCTTTAAATCAAAACCTTAAAGGAGATAAACGCTGATTTTATTGATGAAATAAAGTGTTATAGTCTTTTCCTCCTTGAGTATCCATCCTAAGGATTATTTATAGATGGATAGATGAACAAGATCCATCCCAGAATGCAGAGATTTTAACAACTACCCAGAAAACGGCCAACACAAAATCTGGCAAAACCACGTCTGTTCCAGAAGCGATTTCTCCACATCCGTTAAGAAATTCTGAAAACTGCCCGCGATTAGGGGTAAATGGGGCCATTTGTGAAGTGGGTTTCGAACCGTTTTGGAAAATTCCCAACCGTTTGTTCAGAAATTGAGCCCGAAATTAGGGTCCTGATCAAGGACGGAAATGACATTGCCAGATTGCTTGAGATCCATACACTGCTAAAAATGGAGGGTAACAGCTCTTTGAACGAAGGAAATCCATGAAACAGCACCGGAATAAACTTCATAGGCATCTGGAAGGCGATGAAAGCTCAAGAGACACCCCAAATGTGGATCGAAGCCCCCGAATCACTGGTGCAGCTAACGTGAACCTGCCCTAGAGCACCGAAAACCCTGCACAAAGAAATAACGAGCCATCAGGTTACCGGATATATATATGTGGAGATTTAAAAACCCAATTTATGCATAAAACAATGTAAAATAACCAAAAAATCACTTACCAAGCCTTTGTCCACGTTGGTCTCTACGAAAGCATAACCATACACAAATAAACATTAATAAAACTAATTTATCATGTGGTCTTATAGGTTTTATGCTGGAAAATAATGTATTGGACAGCCAATAATAGGAGACCAACATCTCCCCCAACCCAAAGATCTTGCATGTCCCTATGCAAGAAAACCTCATACAACACGAATTGAAACTCGAAGTAAAGTCTGATAGAATTAAAGTCTGATTTTGCAGACTTTACTCATCATTCCCGCATTTAGCAGGTCAGATATGCTGATGAACATCGGTGGTGATCAACAATCAAGTGTTCCAGGAGCAAAACTTGCTAGCAGAAGGACTTAATCCAAAACAAATCATGAGAAAAATACATAGAGCTGATGGCACAAAGCTAAGAAACTCAGCATCTAAAATAGAAGAAAGTAGCCCTCATTAATGGCCTTGCCATCCAAAAACTCAAAGAAGTAACCATGGCCCAAATCCAAATTCAGGGCCTTCTTGGAAAGTCCAGCTACTAGAGAATTATGCTCCCAGAAAACGTGATTGAAAATCACTTGAGGAGCCATGTGGATCAAATATCTTATATCTTTGCACCAAGGCATCAGAAAATAACATCAAATGCCAACAGTTGATTGAGTCATGAAATAACTATCAAGGAGTCTCCATAAATTAGCTGAATTGGAACAGCTAACCTCATCACACCTAAAAAACCCCAATTGCAATAAAACAAGGTTATGATTTTTATTACAGGTTGCCAATCAATAAGAAAGGATGAAACATTGTCCAAATTAACAATATGAAAGGAAAACCGTGATGTATCAATTAAATGAATGCCAAAGTTATTATGATATTTCATAGCTCATCAACTTTTTTTAGTAATGGCAAAAGCATTTAATTATAACCATAAACCTCAATACATAGCAATTAAAACTTACCCAATCATGCCATGTGCATTACCTTTATCAGCATTTCTTACCTTTGCCATGTCAATTTGCAAAAATTTTATATTCCGGTACTTCATTCAGTATTTAATCCAGTACTTCAGCCAATGTAAAATACAGCAGTGCTTTCTAATTGATAAAAATAAACAAAAGTTACCAGCCTAGTAGTAATTACCAGCATCTTGAGCAGCAACTGTACTATTCGAGTAAAGGCACTCACACAGTGATGTTAAACCATTAACTTTCCCAATATGCAACACTCAAATGAGTTGATAAACAAATAAACTGAATTAAAATTGGTTTTACCAAAACAGTTTATAGCATAATTACCTCATTTCCAGCTTACTGCTGCTCCTAATCACACAAGAAACCAAACTATGCCATGAAATCAATTTCTATTAACAATACAAAACAAACAATCAGGAACGCAGACCTCAATCAATCACCCTTATTTCTATGTAACTCAAACAATCTGAAATTCAGACTTCATCAATCACTCGTAACTCAAACAATCAGAAATTCAGACTTCATCAATCACTCTTGTTTCTATGTAACTCAAACAATCTGAAATTCAGACTTCATCAATCACTCGTAACTCAAACAATCAGAAATTCAGACTTCATCCTTGTCATCCATACAAAACTTTTTCCACCAGGACATATGCCACAGGACAAGGAAAATATCAACAGAAGCTAATGGGGTACTGGTCCATTTTGACTCAGCTTCACACAGGATAATTTGAGTAGTGGAACAAATAGTACTAAATTTCTCAGCTATGTTTAGGCATCAAGCATAAACCCTTTTTTTTCTAGAATCAGGTAACCCAAAATGTAGAACAATTGGAGATGATTATCAACTGGCTATCATTTTATTTTTTAATGAATTTATTAAATTTTAATTAACCATCCTTATGGCCTCTCTTTTACCTTCACATAGGTACGTTGTTCATATAGACAAGTATAGATGAGGCTGTTAAAGAAGATATTAGAGTCAGAACCCACTGCCGGCAAGCCTGGTCAGTACTCCGGTGGGGTAACTGTAACATCTTAAGAAGCTTCTTCCCCAGACAGATGCCCCATTGCCAACAGGCCTGTTCAGCACCCTGATGGGTTTGCCTGTTCATACCACAGGTCGGTACCCGCTGCCAGCAGACCTGTTCAGTATCCCGGCGGGTTAACCTCTTACACCCTTTTTCTATCAGAGGCTCTTGTCCCAATTTCATCTTAAAGATAAAATTTATGATTTGCTCAAGCATAGATGAGTGGGGGAGATGCTCTGAAAACCATCTAGGAGTGGGATGGTACCAGAATTGGAAGAGTATTCTTTGTATATGCCTGTAAAGATTTGCCCATATGAACAACTAACCTTTGTAACTGTAGAAAGTGAAAGTCATAAAGTGGCTAAAGACAATGTATATATATATGTGTTTAGTATTATAACAGCCAAGAGATAATAACCCCCAAACTGCCCGGTCCTGGACACCTTTTTAACATGATGCCTATCTTAAAAACAATTTCATGCCCATAGCTATAACTAACATCGATTCCCTCTCTCTATCTAGTGTGAAACCAAATCAAATGGTCCTAGCAGCCCATAGGTTCATAAACAGAAAATATTTGGGAAGCTTAAAGCATTAATGTAGGCAATGCCTGGTGGGCAAGTACTCTTATGAATAGCCAAAACAGTTCTGAAAAATCTGACACACACAGATATTGACCTAATGCAGACATTCCAATAAATCAGTGAAACTCAGAAATTGACCCAAATTTACACAGTCCTTAAAAAAATGTTTTGCAAAAATAATCAAAAGGCTGAAATAGAGTAGTGATAAAACACTTCCCTTAGGTTTCAAAACATTCTGAGCCTTACTGAAAAAATATCTGCACCCCTTTTAAAAAGAGACCTAATAAAACAAATTCCTGTACATATGTACAAAAAACAATTTTATTGAATGTTATTATGAGGAAGTGGGAGATGAAATCATTCCTCCACCTACCAGCTCTAGCTCAGATTGCTGATTCATGTTATGAAGGAATTCTTGCTTAAAAAGAGGTTTGTGATATATCTTTAACCAATATCCATTACCACAAATGCAACCTGTTCACCAATTGGTCTTATGTTTACAGAACCATTATTAAAAACAACAGTCACAATTTCATATTACCTTCTGGCATTTTTTTCCTTGCTATGGGCTGCTGTTATAATAAATTTTCTGAAAGTATGGACTGGAGAGAAGGTCTAAATTCTGGTTAAAGATCTTATCATTTTATTGAAAAGAAAGAAAAACAACGAAGTTGCATTAATTTCTAAACTGAACATGCAACTTTTTTATTTATATACATATTTTCCTATTCTACTTAAGAAGAAAGAAAACATTTCTATTCAAGTATAGGAATTTTTCCAATGTAACCAAGTGCGAAGTAAAATTAAAAATATACCTTTATCCATATACGAAAAAGTTATTGCAATGATTACCTGGATAAGGAGAACCAACTGACTTACTTGCTTCTGCAACAAAAGGTGTTGAAGGAGGAAATGGTGTTGTAGTCTGGTTGCCTCTTGGAACCAACTTTCGAAGTAGTCCTGGTACTCACCTTCCTTCATCATATCATATAGATCCCCTTCTTCTGATTGATTGATTTCGGAAGTACATAGAGAATTTGCTGATACCTCCTCAATTTTCAGCTGCTTTCCATCCAATGTAACACCCAAGTTGTCAATTTCCTCTGCAATTTGGCAAGGAATATATTTTTGTGGCTCTTGGGACTTTGGTTCATTTGTTATCTCAGGAGATGTAGATAAACTCTTAACTTCTTTCAGGATGTGTTCTACCTGATAAGAAGAATTCCCAACTGCAGCTAGGATTTGAGAAAGTTTTCCCAAATTGATGGTTACTTCTGTATCCATTTCTGTCAGTTGTTTTGTTCATGTTTCGCACAAGGATCAATGTCTGGGACTCTTACAGCACCCAAGTTTTTATTTTTATTTAATTCAGACGTGTTTTAAATGATTCTAATCAAGACTACACGCTGCTCTTGCATAAAATGAAACACTCTTGAAATTAAATTGCGGAAAGTAAACACTCTTTTCAGGAAAGGTAAACACACTTTTTGCATAAAATAAAGCAAACATGCGAAGAAAAATAACCACACTTACCAGAAGGAAACAACAAGAATTTGGGGTAACCCACTAAAGTGGATGCGGCAGGCTGTTACACCATGGGAATCCCATCGTGAATTCGTCTTTGCGTCTTAATGTTTCCCCTCCACCTTGTTGTGTACTGTAAAAGGGATCCTATCTACCTGAACTTCTCAATCAAATTCAAAAAATGAGCAAAATACCAGCTTACCTTGAAGCAACTCCCCGGCAACGGCGCCAAAATGTTGGGTAAAATTATCACTAGTTAATTTACCTTCAATTAATTGTCAACCAGGGTACGTATACTTTGAGCTGCTACACTATATGTGCAGGCAAGGCAGTTTTAATGCTTGAGCTATCAGAAATGCTAGTCTACTTCAAACAAAGCAATGAAATGGATGAAACTATTGCTATCCTGGATGATCTATACTAAGGACTCATTGTTATAAAACAAAAAGAAATCAATTTACTGACTATCAAACTCAGCATAGCCTACATCAATCTACAGCAATATGAAACTACAGTAATTTCCAAAACAATACTAATCTGCCAGGGAAACACTAATCTACAGCAATACTTCAAAAGAACAACCTGCTGATAAATTAAACAAACCCTTGAACTACAGCAATCCCGTAAAATACTCAACAGTCCACACTCAGCTACAGTACTGATGATTTATTATACAAATGAAAGAACTTAATAAGTTTCAGAATAAATATGATATATTAACCTGAAAACTACACCATTAATCCTACAAGATCTAATGCTTAACTCCACACTAATACTTCTAGAATTATTGCTGAAGTAACACCTGTGACCTCTTGACTTTGAATTGTTAACACACAGCCTATTACAATGAAGCTTGGCTGGTTATCGTTATCCCAATGTACTCTGTTTTATTTTATACATACTAATGCACACAGAAAAATGCCAAAGTTATTCAGACAATACTCATTAATCAATATCAAGGCTGTGTAAGAAATATTCGCTGGTTCTGGCCTGTATATACAGACTGTGAAATTAATGTTAATTTGAGGAAGCAGTATTATAAACCAGCATTCCTTTCCAAACTCATTCAATATCAAACAGCACAACTTCAACTCTTATTTAATCACTTATTTAAAAGACTATTTAACAAACCCTATACGCTCTGTAGACTACGGTCTTCAAACTCTCCACAAAATATTACAAATGCTGTTCAACTCCAACAAAATATTCTACAGGTCTGCGAGCTCGAAAGTAAAAAGGATGGGCTGTTCATCAATTATTCTCACGCTGCAGCAAAAAGATTCTTCAACAGCTAGAGTCGAGTTCATTATCCAGTTTGCCAATACCACGATTCATACTGGAAATCAAAAGGAAATTTAAATACACACCGTTCCTCAATCCCATTAAATCAATTCTATAATAAATCCAATCCAAATTATCACACATTTCATCATTGCCGTAACCATTAATAATCACTCAGACTGAAAACCAAAGGAGATTTTAAATACAGATCACTCCCAAATCTATTCTCTGCGCTAGATCACAATACAAATGAAATTAACTAATGACCTGCAGGCATACGTTCTATTTCCACTCACAGTCAGCAAAATCATTACTATTTCTGAAAACACTGTCAAAATAAGAAAACGTTACTCTACTACTGTAAAAATGCACAATACTAAAATACCAGAGGTTGGTGTTGAAGGGGGCCCTACCCTCAACGCCTTCGAGCTTTAAATCAAAACCTTAAAGGAGATAAACGCTGATTTTATTGATGAAATAAAGTGTTACAGTCTTTTCCTCCTTGAGTATCCATCCTAAGGATTATTTATAGATGGATAGATGAACAAGATCCATCCCAGAATGCAGAGATTTTAACAACTACCCAGAAAACGGCCAACACAAAATCTGGCAAAACCACGTCTGTTCCAGAAGCGATTTCTCCACATCCGTTCAGAAATTCTGAAAACTGCTCGCGGTTAGGGGTAAATGGGGCCATTTGTGAAGTGAGTTTCGAACCGTTTTGGAAAATTCCCAACCGTTTGTTCAGAAATTGAGCCCGAAATTAGGGTCCTGATCAAGGACGGAAATGACATTGCCAGATTGCTTGAGATCCATACACTGCTAAAAATGGAGGGTAACAGCTCTTTGAACGAAGGAAATCCATGAAACAGCACCGGAATAAACTTCATAGGCATCTGGAAGGCGATGAAAGCTCAAGAGACACCCCAAATGTGGATCGAAGCCCCCGAATCACTGGTGCAGCTAACGTGGACCTGCCCTAGAGCACCGAAAACCCTGCACAAAGAAATAACGAGCCATCAGGTTACCGGATATATATATGTGGAGATTTAAAAACCCAATTTATGCATAAAACAATGTAAAATAACCAAAAAATCACTTACCAAGCCTTTGTCCACGTTGGTCTCTACGAAAGCATAACCATACACAAATAAACATTAATAAAACTAATTTATCATGTGGTCTTATAGGTTTTATGCTGGAAAATAATGTATTGGACAGCCAATAATAGGAGACCAACAATCATAAAATTCATGAAGATGATTGTTTAAAGTTGATGGAGAAAAAATATAAGGCTTGCAACTCAATTCTTTTTCACAAAACATAGCTTCCTCATTTACTTCTCTTACATATTCAATTTGGTTCTCCCTGGGGTTAATGATCAAATAGAAACCAAGTGGGGATAAATTAAAGTTTAAAAGATGGAAAATCAAAGTCAGACCCACTTGATGCTCAAAAATGGAGAAAAAATAGAATTGATCTTTAAATACCTTTTCTAACCACCAAGCATGATTGATAACTTGACAACAAACATTATAATTCCAAAGTGACTGAAAAGGGACATGAAGTGCTTTTTCTCCAAACATGTAATCACACTTATATTTCCTATTAAAAATTTCCAAGGCAAAAGATTGACTAGAGCACCAACCCAAAGATGATTGAAAGAATTGGGACGGGAGGGTGGATTGTAAATATGAAAATTCTCCCAAATGGATAGACAAGTTCGAACTTAGATTTTGACAAAAGAAAACACTCTTTACTCTAGGAATTATTTCAAGCTTTTGAACAAGTTTAATATTTACAATCTGAGGACAAGATTGACCATAGCTATCTAACTCTAACCTATCTTGACTAAGGATAAAAAAAGGAAAATTTAAAGATTCATTATAAGAAGTGGAGCAAAGATTAGAATATCTAGTATGATTCACTAATTCATCCTCACCTTGAGATTGACTTATTGATTCATCATTAAATTCGTACGAGGATAAATGATCATTTTTATTCAATTTGTCAGGGATAAAATTAACAGGCTCATCTAAAACATCCTGATTATTTGCACAATGATCATGTGAACGCACTACTAAATGATCTTGGTTAATGTCTCCACTTTCTTCTTCTTCAGTAAGTTGATAAGGAATTGAATGATCACTAAAGAAAGAATGACTAATGAGTCTCTCTGAGGGAGGAACTTCAGTAGACCTGTAAACTAAAATCTCATCCTCAGAAATTCCCTCAGGATCAGGACTAGGGCTACCTGAAAAGCAATTTGAAAACTTATGGTTTGTACAATGATTAAAGATTTGACCTTCGATTGACTCAAAAGTAGAAGACTTATCGTCAAAAGAAATTGGGCAGGAAAGGTCATCTCCAGATGTTGACAAATCACTTGATATTTGATTGTTAAATGATTCCACAATAGGATCGGAAAGGGGAAGGTTTTGATCTTGGATTTGATTCGAAAGATACATATCATCGAATTCACTTCCCCATTCTTGTAGGAATTTATTTTCAAACATGTCATAACTAGAAATGCTATTGGGTTTCAAATTCGAAAGCCAGAGTCCAGCTCTTTCTTTGAAAGATGAAGCCAATAGTCTCATACACACATCCTCATGGGTTATGGATAACTCTTTAATAATTTCCCTAAAAAGTTCAAGGTGTCTTTTAGCAGAGATTTCATAACTTCCATCGAAAATAGGCAACCTTGCACATGCTTGATGAGGAATATGATGAGGATATCCAACAATTTTTGAAAAGTCAAAAACTTTTAAACGACCGAAAGTTCTAGGTCGCTCAGAGGCAGCCATGGATAATTTTTATTTTTCATTTTTTTTTTATATTTTTTTTAATATTTTAATATTTATTTTTAAATTCAAGAACCTGAAAACAAAATGATGCACCCCATGGGTTGTAGATAACGATAAGATCGGTCTAAATTCTAGTGTTATAGGGATGTAAATGAGCTCGCTCCTCAGCAGAGTCACGATTGGGAGTCGCTAGGTAGATTTAAACTCTTCTACCAAGATATGTGTCGTTGTATATGCAGGAGAGAGTGAATAATGACTACTAACGTGTCCAAGGTAAGCCCTATGCCTTTCAATACCAAAATGTTAGGCAAAGAGAACGGGAGGGCTTTAAGAAATGTATGTCGAACCAGGGTAAGCTAGTGCCTCCCCGGCAACGGCGCCAAAATGTTATCACCTAAACTGTAGTTACCCCTATGGATGTATCCACTCATGGATGGCAATAGGGAAGGGCAACTCAAAAGGTGCAACCACGATCACCTCGACCTCCAATAGATGGTTGTCACACCAGTCGAGGCAACCTTCACTTTAAGTTATCTAGCCCATACAACAAAGGGGGAGACCCGATCTACTCCCGACAGGAGAGATCAAAACCAAGACACCAAATCAAGTTAATTATAAGTGAAGTAAGGTGTATGGTTTATCCTAGACCTTAGGATGAAGTCACGAGACAAATGAGGGGTTCAATGAGTGTAACTTTGGTTCATTATTGATGTGAGAGTGACTTATGATTTGTCAAATATGATCCAGGATTAAAGTACTAGTTCAATGTGAGAAAATCCACTACCTTGGGAACCGTGTCCAATGCAGGGTAGTTTAGGGGTTGAATTGGGGCTAACTAGTACAAGTGACAAGCTTGATCATGATACATGATGGCATCAAAGGGTTTAGTTCACCACACAAGGGTCAAACCACAAGTTAATCCAACAATCTAAGAAAGTCGAATTGACTTGGAGAGAGGCCAGTGCCTTAGGAATTGGGATAATGGAGTCAAAGTAAAGTTAACTTGTGGTTAAGGACTCCTATTGCATGAGACAAGTGGGCAATTAAAGTCTTGATGGATGAACAGGTCTAGATCTAGGTTTGACCTAAGTGGACCACAATCCCTTAAAACAAGGAATGCTATCCCCAAGGCAAGATTTGACAAGGTGACCTACCAGACCTAGGTTTTGAATTATTCCAGTTCCAAATCAACTGAAATCTCAAGTACCCACGTCCTAGAAGTGGGACAACTCCCTTCTCCAAGGTGGTGCGACTTTACCCAAGGAGGCTAAAATGTCGGATAAGTGGGTCAAGACAAGTCCGATGGCATCCAAACTTTAGATCCAAGTAGGTTGATCAAGTGGGAGTGTAGATCTACAATTTCAAGGCAATCCGATGGCTAGATCTTACTAGATCTGAGTTTAAAGATACCAAGTGGTCCAAAACGGGGATTAAATCCCTTAAAATGTGGAATAGGGCCCACAAGGTAGCAATCAGAAAAGTGACAATCTGGGGGTAGGTTATTGGATGTGTAGATCATGAATCAAGCGGGATCTCACCTACCCACATACTAGATCTAGGTCAACTCACCAAACTAGGAAGTGCACCCTTGCTTGGAGAGGCTAAATGCCTTGGGAAGAGGTTCAAATGGAGGCCAATCCTCACCAAACTATAGATCCGGGATGCCGTGGATACTATAGAGGTGGGTTTTAAATTTCTTACCCAAGAAGCCACTAGATCTTAGTAGATCTGAAAAAAATGTAAAAATGGGGTTTTGATTGATTAGGGTTTTAAATATTTTAGACAAGTGGATAGATCATGGAGATAGAACTTACCTTGAGATCATACCTGAGTGATGAAGAGAGATGCTTTGATGTTGAGGAAGATTCCCGCAAAGATCAAATGAGAGATTGTTGATTTTGCTTGCCAAATTGATGCCCTAGCCCACAAGTGCGCCCTCCTCTACCTGTCAATCCAAAGAAAATCGATTTCAATCAGAGAGGTCAAGTATGGAGGAAATACAAGTAAAATGCAATGATAACATAGAATAGAAGGTCCTGGGACAGTAATACTCCTTGTTACCAACGAAGAGATCCAAAGAAGAAGTAGGGAGAGTCTTCCCCTACCAATACTTCCTCCTCAAAAAAAATCGGCCTCCACCTGTAGATGCAAAAACGTGGTACAAAAGATATGGCAAACAAGATCTCCAATAACTCAGTGCAAAGGAAGAACCAACGAACGAACACCAAAAACATTCACCACAACACTGGAGATAGATGCAATAATAATTTTCTAATCCAATAATCCAGAGCCACAAGTCCCCTTAAAATGAGAAGCTCTCTCCTTTAAATAGGAAGGAGAGGCATCAAAATCCTAACCACTTTTTCAATGAGTGGCTAAGATTAAAAGATACAAATGTCTAATCAATGGTTGAGATGAGCTCAACAATAAAATACATGGATCACTCATAAAATATAATATAAGTGGATAAAATCGCCCTAGAAGAGGGGAATCCCACCAAATCATGATGACAAAATATAATAGGAAGCTTATGGTGGGTCCAAGGGGTAATTTTAGCCACCCTTGCTCAATCCCCATAGCACAATAATAATAAAATAGTCATCAATATACCAAATCGTGCCTCTATGGTTAAATCGTAGGCCTCAAAAGACCTCAGAAATCATTAGAAAGTGCCATAAGTGATGGATGCAGGCCCCGATGAAGCTGAAACTGCTGGAGGAGGTGTGGAAGACATCGATCCATCATCACTGATCATCCCATGCCATAAAATTGCCTCAGTAGCCCAAATCGATTTCCTCAATAGCCATTTCTTCCAATCCTGAAATGCCTCGAGAAGCGTGAAACTGCCCTGTTATCACCTAAGCTGTAGTTGCCCCTATGGATGGATCCAGTCATGGATGGCAATAGGAAAGGGAAACTCAAAAGGTGCAACCACGATCACCTCGACCTCCAAATATGTATGGTTGTCACGCCAGTCGAGGCAACCTTCGCTTTATGTTATCTAGCCCAGACAACAAAGGGGGAGACCCGATCTACTCCCGACAGGAGAGATCAAAACCAAGACACCAAATCAGGGTATTTCTAAGTGAAGTTAGGTGTATGGTTTATCCTAGACCTAAGGGTAAAGTCACAAGCCAAGTGAGGGGTTCAATAGGTATAGCTTTGGTTCATAGTTGAAGTAAGAGTGACTTATAATGTTTGAAGTGAGATCTAGGGCTAGTGTACTAGTTCAATGTTGGAAAGTCCACTGCCTTGGGAACTGTGTCCAATGCAGGGAAGTTAAGGTTTGTATTGGGGCTAACTAGTACGGATGACAAGCTTGACCATGATACATGATAGCATCAAGGGTTTAGTCCACCATGCATAGGTCAATCCACAAGTCAATCCAACAATCTAGGAAGGTTGAACTAACTTGGAGAGAAACCAGTGCCTTCGGAATTGGGAAGTGGAGTCAAAGTAGGTTTGACTTGTGGTTTAGGACTCCTAGTACTTGGGACAAGTGGGCATTGGAGGTCTTGATGGATGAATGTGTCTAGATCAGGGTTTAACCCAAGTGGACCACAATCCCTTAAAACAAGGAATGCAATCCCCAAGGCGAGATTTGACAAAGTGACAGTCTAGACCTAGGTTTTGAATTATTTCGGTTCTAAATCTCCAAAAATCTCAAGTACCCAGTTCCTGGAAGTGAGTCAACTCACTTCTCCAAGGTGGTGCGACTTTGCCCAAGGAGGCTAAAAAGTGGGATTAAGTGGGTCAAATCAAGTCGGATGGCATCCAAACTTTAGATCCGAGTAGATCGGTCAGGTAGGAGTATGGATCTATAATTTCGTGGTAATCCAACGGTTAGATCTTAGTAGATCTGAGTTTAAGGGTTCCAAGTGGTCCAAAAAGGGGATTAAATCCCTTAAAATGTGGAATGGGGCCCACAAGGTGAATTTCAGAAAAGTGACAACCTGGGTGTATGTTATTTGTTGTGTAGATGTCAAATCAAGTGGAATCTCAAACACCCATCACCTAGATCTAGGTCAACCGGCTCAATCAGTGAAGTGCGCCTTGCTTGGGAGAAGCCAAGTTGGTATGGGAGAGGGGTCAAACGGAAGCCAATCCTCACCAAACTATAGATCCGGGATGCCGTGGATGCTATAGAGGTGGGTTTTCAATATTATGCCCAATAACCCACTAGATCTAAGTAGATCTGAGAAAAAGTAAAAATGGGGTTTTGATTAATTAGGGTTTTAAGTGTTTTTTGACAATTGGATAGATCATGGAGATAGAACTTACCTTGAGATCATACCTGAGTGATGTGATGAGATGCCTTGATGTTGAGGAAGATTCCCGCAGAGATCAAATGAGAGATTGTTGATTTTGCTTGCCGAAATGATGCCCTAGCCCACAAGTGCGCCTTCCTCTACCTGTCAAACCAAGGAATGAAAATTCAATCAGTAAGATCAAGTATGGAAGAAATACACGAGAAATGCAAATAGTAACATGAAATAGAAGGTCCTGGGACAGTAATACTCCCTGTTACCAACGAAGAGCTCCAAAGAAGAAGTAGGGAGAGTCTTCCCCTACCAATACCTCCTCCTCCAAGCAAATCGGCCTCCACCTGTAGATGCAAAATCGTGGTGCAAAATATATGGCAAACAATATCTTCAATAACTCAGTGCAAAGGAAGAACCAACGAACGAACACCAAAAACATTCACCACAACACTGGAGATAGATGCAATAATAATTTTCTATTCCAATAATCCAGAGCCAAAAGTCCCTTTACAATGAGAGGCTCTCTCCTTTAAATAGGAAGGAGAGGCACCAAAACCCTAACCACTTTTTGAATGAGTGGCTAAGATTAAAAGATACAAATGTCTAATCAATGGTTGAGATGAGCTCAACAACATAATACATGGATCACACATAAAATATAACATAAGTGGACAAAGTCGCCCTAGGAGAGGGGAATCCCACCAAATCATGATGACAAAATATCATAAGAGGCTCATGGTGGGTCCAAGGGGTAATTTTATCCCTCCTTGGTCAATCCCCATGGCACAATAACCAATAAATAATCATGAATGTACCAAATCGTGCCTCCAAGGTGAAGTCGTGGTCCTCAAAAGACCTCAAAAATCCACAGAAAGTGCCATAAGTGATGGATGCGGGCCCCGATGAAGCTGAAACTGCTGGAGGAGGTGTGGAAGGTCCCGATCTATCATCACTGATCATCCCATGCCATAACTTTGCCTCAGTAGCCCAAATCGATTTCCTCAATAGCCATTTCTACCAATCCTGAAATGCCTCGGGAAGCGTGAAACTGCCCAAACAGCCTCCTGGAGTGATGGCGCTGTCAAGGTGAGGGCACCAATGTGTCCGGGAGGGGGGTAATATGGTAAAAACAAGTGGCTGGACCACCCTCTCCATCATCAGCGCCCTAGGTCAACCGGATAAAAGTCATCTCTGCTCCGACAGGGCCTCCAACAGACCAAAACTGCACTAGGACAGCCCACTGAGGCTAAATCATCACTGTAAGTGCCCGGAACTGAAAACAAACTGTCCCATTGGACTCAGAAGGTCCAAATCCATCCAAGATGTGTACTCATACACCATATGAATCTCTGCATGATCAAAATAAATATCCAATGTACCGGAACAAGGCCAATAATAATGATCTGTAAATGACCAAACACTGCTGTATCCCAAGAATCATCATCATAACCCTGTAGCTGCTGCATAGAATCATCCTGTATGTGTACATAGACCATATATCATCTATCCATATCATCATAAGGTCCAACATCTCATGTCCCATGGTCCTCCATGGTCAAACTAGGTCTAACCGAGACCAAATACAACTCAGACTATCATCCATAGCTGCTGCAAGGTGTCAAGGTTAATACATGCTTTACAATTTATTCAAATAGCCAATATAACACAAAGTAATCATGACTGGCGATCTAAATCCAAATATATAGTGTTGTTGATTATTATTATTACTCAGACTAGACTTTCAGG
Source organism: Larix kaempferi (assembly GCA_027924585.1). Taxonomy (NCBI): domain Eukaryota; kingdom Viridiplantae; phylum Streptophyta; class Pinopsida; order Pinales; family Pinaceae; genus Larix; species Larix kaempferi. The sequence goes on from BSBM01000893.1 coordinate 10,430,768, forward strand.
ACCATACTCACTTCATAGTTGTGATCAATTTGCTAGTGAAGGGTGAAGGCTGCAATAACTGGCTAGGCTAAGGGATGACTTGACTGACTTGACTTTGTGACACTTTGGCAAGGGAAAGGGAATACACACCATAGTATATACTGGATGAGCAATAACACAGGGAATGGCGGTGTCTCACAAATGGATGAGTTGTTTAAAGAGGGTTTATTCACCTTCACAGATGCGCACAATCCATAATACAAATAAGGCCAGCAATTGTTTAGATATAGCATTTAAGTTCCATTTTTTCTTTAGGCTTTCTGCTGCAGGTGTGTTTTTAAGGCACTTGTTTACCTGAGCACTTTTAGGTGTGTCATGGACAGCTTGTTTACCTAGGTATTTATTTTTCCAAAAGATATAACATTTTATTTTTCATGGCCATTTTCAATTGGCATTTCTTTCACATACAAGATATAGCATTTCATTTTTCCAGATTTTGTATTCATGGCAGCACTAAAAGTTTCAGGTTTAGCCAACACAACTTTAGTGACTAGGGGGAATTCTCAAGGAACTCCAACTCACCATAGGTAAGTTTTGTCACCAACTCAGAGCCGAGACACAATAAACAGGGAAGCTCATCCAATACAGAGGCTACAGTGGGGAAAGGTCCTCCATGCCACTAGTCAAGTAGTAAGTCAGGGTGATAATCTAAAAGGTAGGCCATGGATGGATGAAGACAATGAAAAGATGAAGCCAACACTAGCAAGCCAAGGTATGGTTGAATGATCACCTCTATTCTCCCTAAGGAGGGTAAATACCAATGAGTATGAATAGTGAACTTCTAAGTCTGAGCAGGGACAGTAGTATATATATATAATAGGTCAACCAGGTCCATGTATCTATATGATCGCCAGATCATGACACTAAGTGCTATGACATGCTATAAGAATAAGTATAAAAGCAATCTAACCATAACATCGTAATATACCTGCTGAGTCATATACCTGAATGCACATCAACCTGTACCATCATCTGTCCTCTGAAACTGCTGCTGTAACTCTGGGCACTACTGACTGCTCTGTACCAATGGTATAATGGCTACATCGGTCATCTCTCTGAGTGTCCTGAAACTCAGTCATGGCATGGGGAATGCAACTGCTGTCCACAATCTGATAGTGATCCAATATAGATGCTCATCTCGGCATCTCAAATGCAAGGGAACTGGCTGAATAGTGTACTGGAATGAGAAAAATAATGTATGGTAGCCCGGCTACTATATATGTGATAACATGCCCCAAACTGCCTCCTTGAGTGCTTATGCTGTCAAGGTGAGGGCACCAGTGTGTCCGGGAGGGGGGTAATATGGTAAAAACAAGTGGCTGGACCACACCCTCCAAGCACATCGCCCTAGGTCAAAAAATCACATCTGCTCTCTCAGGGCCTCCGACAAACCAAAATTGCACTGGGATAGCCTACTTAGGCTCAATCATCACTGTAAGTGCCCGGAACTGAAAACAAACTGCCTCATTGGACTCAGAAGGTCCAAATCCATCCAAGATGTGTACTCATACACCATATGAGTCTCTGCATGATCAATATATATATCCAATATACCAGGACAGGGCAAATAATAATAATCTGTAAATGATCAAATACTGCTGTAAACCATGAATCATCATCATAACCCTGTAGCTGCTGCATAGAATCATCATATACATGTACATAGACCATATATCATCCATCCATATCATCACAAGGTCCAACCATCTCATGTCCTATGGTTGACCTTGGTCAAACTAGGTTTGACCAAGTCAACATGACCAAATATAACTCAGACCATCATCGGAAGCTGCTGCAAAGTGTCAAAGTTTAATGCATGCTCTACAACTTATTCATATAACAATTATAACATAAAGTAATCGTTACTGGTGATCTAAGTCCAAATATATAATGTCATTAATTATTATTATTACTCAGACTAGACTTTCAAGATCATACTCACTTCATAGCTGTGATCAATTTGCTAGTGGAGGGTGAAGGCTAAAATAATTGGCTAGGCTAAGGGATGACTTGACTGACTTAACTTTGTGACACTTTGGCAAAGGGAAAGAGAATACACACCATAGTATATACTGAATGAGCAACAACACAGGGAATGGCGGTGTCTCACAAATGGATGAGTTGTTCAAAGAGGGTTTACTCACCTTTAACAGATGCGCACAATCCATAATACAAATAAGGCTAGCAATTGTTTTGATATAGCATTAAAGTTCCATTGCTTTTTGGGCCTGAAGTTTCCATAGCCTTGGTCTATGTGTGTTTATAAACACATTGCATAGATTTTCATTTATTTTAGGTTTTCTGCTGCAGGTGTGTTTTTAAGGAACTTGTTTACATGAGCACTTCTAGGTGTGTCATGGACAGCTTGTTTACCTAGGTATTTATATTTCCAAAAGATATAACATTTTATTTTCATGGCCATTTTCATTTGGCATGCCTTTCATTCATGTGTGTTTAGAAACACATTGCATGAATGGGCTTTTCATACAAGATATAGCATTTCATTTTCCAGATTTTGTATTCATGGCAGCACTAAAAGTTTCAGGTTTAGCCAACACAACTTTAGTGACTAGGGGGAACTCCAACTCACCATAGGTAAGTTTTGTCACCAACTCAGAGCCGAGACACAATAAACAGGGAAGCTCATCCAATACAGAGGCTACATTGGGGGAAAGTCCTCCATGCCACTAGTCAAGTAGTAAGTCAGGGTGATAAACTAAAAGGTAGGCAATGGATGGACGAAGACAATGAATAATGGATCCAACACTAGCAAGCCAAGGTATGGCGGAATGATCACCTCTATTCTCCCTAAGGAGGGTAAAACCAATGAGTATGAATAGTGAACTTCTAAGTCTGAGTAGGGACAATATAATATATATAATAAGCTTCAACCATGTCCATATATCTATATGATCGCCAGATCATGACACTAGGTGCTAAAACATGTTATGAGAATAAGTATAAAAGCAATATAACCATAACACAATGATATACCTGCTGAGTCATTACCTGAATGCTCACCAACTTGTACCATCATCTGTCCTCTGAAACTACTGCTGTAACTCTGGGCACTACTGACTGCTCTATACCAATGTTATAGTGGCTACATCGGTCATCTTTCTGAGTGTCCTGAGACTCAGTCATGGCATGGGGAATATATACTGCTGTCCACAATCTGATAGTGATCCAATATAGATGCTCATCTCAGCATCTTAATGTAAGGGAACTAGCTGAATAGTGTACTAGCATCAGAAAAATAATGTATGGTAGCACGGCTACTATATATGTGATAACAAGCACCTTCATCAACTCAGTGACAGGGATATTACACATTATCTTGCTTAACTCTTTCTTCATATCAATCTTAAGATCATAATCATCCGTAGCAAGATCTTCCTCTTCCTTTTTATCTTCATCAATCTTTTTATGTTTATACAGGAAAGAAGGTTGGGAAGTGCTTCCTCATTTATAAATCTAATACTTTGGTTGCTCTTTAGGCTTTGAGAGCTCTATGGCACAACATGAGGAACTAGGTTCTTCAACTATGTCTTCTTCTTGCTCCCAGGGCTCTTCTTCTAAAAGAATTCTTCCAAAGTCTTCATCATAAGACAAGTCATTTATAAAGTTGATGTTTTCCGGTTGGTCATCATGGTCAATGGTGTTAGAGGGTTCTTCTTCTTTTTCATCACACCAATTGACTTCCTTCTTCTCAGAGTTTTCTGGATACTCAGGTCGTCGCCCATCCCTATCCCCATCAGGCCTCCTACTATTATTCCAGTAAAGTTTAGGGCCATAAGTGTCCTTTGATTCATCATCTCTTGCATGACTTCTAAAGTGTCCTTTGATTCCTTTGGCACACTCACAGGTTCCTTTGGTTTTCGAAGTCTAGGGTCAAACCTGGAAGTGGATGGGGTAAATTGATCGAAAAAGTTTTGTTTCTCCATGGATGCTACATTTTTCTCAGCCATCTTGGCATTTGATTGTGCTGTCTTCAAGTCATTTGGGTTTTTATACTTTAGCTGATAACCAACCCATCCCTCAAAAGCATTCAAGTAGTGAATAACAACTGCTTGGTCTTTTGGTCTAATTTCTTTGGGGATAACAGCTACAATCTTGTCGAATCTTATGTTAAACTCATGGACCGTTTCATTTTCTCTTTTCTTAATGTCAAAAAGTTAATGTAAGAGAAACTTCCCATCTAACTTTCAGGACCACTCACTATTTAGCTTGTTGACAAAGTTATCATACCCGTCGATGGATGAGGCAAGCAACCTGTCAAACCACTTCCTAACATCTCCTTCTAAAGATGCCAGGAGACCCCTCATGAAGACATCTTCTTCAGATGCTCCATATGCTTCCATGTGCTCCCATACTTTATCAATGTTGTCTTCAATGGATATAGCAGATACTCCATCAAATCTGGGAACCGTTTCAAAATACTTTTCAGGCATGTCATGGGGTGCTCCTTGGATTTCAGAAAAGTCTAAAGGAGATGGTTTTGTTTTTCTTCCAAAAATCCTAGGATTTTGTGGAGGAGGAACATTTTGGTTTCCAGAGTTTGTTCCGGCCATCGGATTCAGTTAGTTTGTGTTTAAGTTTGAACTAGGAGATGAGGGAGGAACCGAATTAATCAAAGGGGATCCTGAAGCTCTGTTTGGAGAATCGTTAACCAATTTCCAAAAGAAGTTAGATGACTGTGCTTTGGGATCTCTTTTACGATATGTAATTGGGGTTCCTTCAACTTGATCCAAGTTTACTTTACTTCTCGTGTTATAAGGATGTAAATGAGCTCGCTCCTTAGCGGAGTCACGATTGGGAGTCGCCAGGTAGATTTAAACTCCTCTACTAAGATATGTGTCATTGTATATGCAGGAGAGAGTGAATAATGACTACTAGTTTGTCCAAGGTAAGCCTATGCCCTTCAATGCCAAAATGTTAGGCAAGAAGAACGGGAGTAGGGCTCTAGGAGATATATGTCAAACCAGAGTAAGCTATTGCCTCCCCGGCAACGCGCAAAAATGTTATCACCTAAACTGTAGTTACCCCTATGGATGTATCCACCCATGGATGGCAATAGGGAAGGGCAACTCAAAAGGTGCAACCACGATCACCTCGACCTCCAATATATGGTTGTCACGCCAATCGAGGCAACCTTCACTTTATGTTATCTAGCCCAGACAACAAAAGGGGAGACCCAATCTACTCCCGACAGGAGAGATCAAAACCAAGACACCAAATCAGGTTAATTATAAGTGAAGTAAGGTGTATGGTTTATCCTAGACCTTAGGATGAAATCACAAGACAAGTGAGGGATTCAATGAGTATAGCTTTGGTTACTATTGATGTGAGAGTGACTTATGATTTGTGAAATAGGATACAAGATTAAAGTACTAGTTCAATGTGAGAAAATCCACTGCCTTGGGAACCGTGTCCAATGCAGGGTAGTTTATGGGTTGAATTGGGGCTAACTAGTACAAGTGACAAGCTTGATCATGATACATGATGACATCAAAGGGTTTAGTTCACCACACAAAGGTCAAACCACAAGTTAATCCAACAATCTAGGAAAGTCGAATTGACTTGAAGAGAAACCAGTGCCTTGGGAATTGGGATAATGGAGTCAAAGTAAGGTTAACTTGTGGTTAAGGACTCCTATTGCATGAGACAAATGGGTAATTAAAGACTTGATGGATGGATATGTCTAGATCTAGAGATTTAATGTTTTGACCTAAGCGGACCACAATCCCTTAAAACAAGGAATGCTATCCCCAAGGCAATATTTGACAAGGTGACCTACTAGACCTAGGTTTCGAATTATGCCCGTTCCAAATCCACAAAAATCTCATATACCCATATCCTAGAAGTGGACCAACTCACTTCTCCAAGGTGGTGCGACTTTACCCAAGGAGGCTAAAAAGTGGGATAAATGACTCAAGACAAGTCCAATGGCATCCAAACTTTAGATCTAAGTAGTTTAAGCAAGTGAGAGTATGGATCTATAATTTCATGTCAATCCAATGGCTAGATCTTATTAGATCTGAGTTTAAAGATACCTGTTATCACACCATAGTAGCAGGGCTACTATTCTTGTTTAGCAGATATCTGCACATTCCAGAGCTTCCATTATTAAGAGCATGGCTATGATGATTGTATATTTTGCGATCACTCATGATCAGAGCAGTGTATTATTCGGACTTATGTTAGACCTTGTGTCAAGGCTGAGCCTTGAGAGTTCAGATTTGATGACCGATGTGACCCTTTGTCCCATACAGTTTCAGTTCAGTGCCTAAAGATATATTGCAGCAGTGTTTCAGATGATATATGATGATTATTATTGTGATGATGTTATAAGATCTATGGATATTTTATCATTGACTGTGGATTATTATCTTGTTCATTTAGTCATGTTCACAGCATATGCTTGGTATATTATTCCTGATGTGGCAAACTGTTTAAAATGAACTACAAATCATAAAATGGACAATTACTTGCACATTTAGGTCATTTAACAAAACCCACTGGTTTTCCACCTTACATAGATATGGTCTTTCTTGACACCAGTTGTCTGCTAGTGTAGGCTCCATATTCACTTGACTCCATCCATACATGACTTTCCTATTTGACTTTAAACCTTGACCTGTCTCATTTGACTTTCTAATACTGAGGACTTCCCCGTTTTTCTACCTCTGTGTTTGGACTGTATCCCTGTATGTTTAGTGTCTCGGCTCTAAGTTGCTGAGAAAACTTGCCTTTGGTGAGTTGGATTGCAGGCCTAAATCATTCTGGTCGGTTGTCCCGATGTTTGGCATTGGCTCGAACTCCCCCTAGTCACTTGAGATGTTGTTGGCTAAAACTTAAAGCTCATGTACTACTTATGGAAACTTATAAATTCGCCCATGGAAACTAAAAAGGGCAAGAGCGATGAACAACTAAAAATACTCCTCGGAGAGTATAAGAAAGGTCCAAAAAAGCAATGGTTCTTAAAAGCTATATCTAAACAATTGCTGACCTTATATGTATATGAAAACATGCCCTGGATGCAAGCTGCAACTAGTTGTGCTTATCAGCGCACCTGAAATCCGAAGGGTTATGTAGGCCAAAAAGGCCATGAAATGAAATTGAATGATCCTAATGAACCTGGATCAACTTGATGTAGACATGATGCCTAAGTTGAATAAGCACTCTCTGAACAACTTATCCATTTGTGAGGCACAGCCATCCACCGTGTTATTTTGTCCAGCACAGAGTTTGTATCTTTCCCCCTTCTCCCAGTCCAAAGTATTTTTGAGTTGAGTAAGACAAGTCAACCCCTTGGCCCAACCTTGTTCCTAGCCTTCATCCTTCGCTAGCAGTTTGACCATGTCCAATGGGTGAGTTTGTCATTTGAACTATTGTGCAAGTAATTTTATATAACAAAGGCATATGCTAACTTGATTAATGCCACTGAATGGATGTTATACTTTGAGCTTGGCTGTGAGAATGATTAGAGAAACATGTCTTAGTCTACTGATGTGATTTATCCTTGGTTGTATATTATTGGGATCAGTGATGATGTGGACCATATATATATACCTATTGATGATGATTAATGTTCCCACAAACTTGATGATGATGTCATATGATGGACATATGGTTCAGATGATGATTGATGCAGTTCAATAGGTTTTATTATTACTTCAGATCATCAGATTATGCATTGTCCATATATGGTGGACCCTACAGCTGGCCCATTAGGGCAACCCATGTTGTATGAGTACACATTCCTAGAGGATTTGGGTCTTCTGGATCCAATGAGAGACTTATCTTTCAGTTCCGGGCACTTTTGACAGTGATTGATGCAGTTTTACACTTGTTGACCAGATTTGGGGTTGATTTCCCAGCCTGAGCAGCAGGGGCCATGAGAGGCCAGTTCACCTAGGGCGCTGTATGAGGAGGGGGTGGTCCAGCCACTTGTTTTTACCATTTACCCTCCCTTCTGGAGAGCCTGGTGGGCTCAATTGGACAGCGCAGATGCCCTGGGAGGCAGTTTTGGCACTTTCACAGTTACCGAGGCAGTTAAAAAATGGGATAAAGTGGTCACTGAGGAATTCGGTTTGGGAAATTGAGGCAAGGTTTTGGCACTTGGTTTTCACAGAGGTCTTCCAGGGTGATCCCACTATCTTCCAGCCAGTTTTCACCATGTGGGTAGGCCCACAGCGATCACAGGAGGTCTTTTACTGCTTGTCTGTCACAAATTTTGAGGACAGATTTGATCATTTATATTATCTTGGACATATTTTATTATTTTATTATGCCTTGGGGATGAACTAGTGAGGATTTATGCCTCCTAGCCCCACCATGTGCTCCATATGTCCTGTCCTAGTCATTATGAGGTGGGCTTTGGTACTTTTACCCCTCTAGTGGATGACATCACCCTCCATGATTATTTTTAGGCTATGATGTCATCACTTTATGAGTGATCCATGTGTTATGTTATTATGGTTCATCTTAGCCATTGATTGTATGATGAGATCTTTTAATCTCAACCACTCATTTGATGTAGTATTGTAAAGTGGTATAGGGTTTTGGTCTTTATTATCCTATATAAGGAGGAGACCCCCTATTGTATAGCTCACCTTTGGAGCTCTGGAATATTGGAATAGAACACTTCTTTGTGGAGCATATCTCTCTTGTCTTGTGGATTCTCTTGCATCTTGAGTATACAGTATCTCTTCTACGTATCATTGGGGATTTTTGTGCTTCTACTAGTTTTCTTGCAGGAAAATCGAATTGGTGGAGAGGAGGGCGATTTCTTGAGGGTTATTGTTGGAGGGATCCACATATTCTCTCTTGGGTTGATCTTGTGACAAGGAGTATCATTATTGTATCTTCGTGACATAGTTGATGCTTTCTATTACATCTTTCTATCATTTTCATAATCATCTTACTTGACTTGTTTCTTTGATCTTGTCTTGTAGGAGGAGGACGATTTGGCTATCTTGGAGGAGGACGTTTTGGTTGGAGCTCTTGGATCTCACTCTTGAATATACACATAGGAGAATGCTATCAATTTGAAAGGTGGCCACAATCAATTGAGGTAAGATCTACAAGGTATGTGCCTCTTTCCATCCATTCTCTCTTCATTGGTCACAAACCCTAATTAATCAAAACCCCAATTTTGGTTTTTCTTAGATCTACTTAGATCTAGCCTTGCTTTTGAAAAGATCTTAAGAACCCACCTCTATAGCATCCACCCCTAGTTGGATCTATAGTTTGGTGGTGATTGGTTTAAAATTGACACACTTTTCAAGGCAATATAGCCCTCTTGAACCAAATCGCACTTCCTTTGAGAGACTTGTTGGGTTATATCTAGCATGTGGATAGGTGAGATCCCACTTGATTTGCAATCTACACACTTGATAACCTACCCCTAGACTTTTACTTGGGTTATTTCTACCTTGTGGGCATCATTCCACATTTTAAGGGATTAAAACCCCCCTTTTGAACTACTTAGCACCTTAAAACTCAGATCTAGTAAGATCTAACCCTTGGATTGACTTGATTTTCTAGATCCACATAGATCAGTGCCTAAACTACTTGAATCTACAATTTGGTGGCCATTGGACTTGATTTGACACACTTTATCCACAGTTTAGCCCTCCTTGAGCAAGGTCGCACTTCCTTGGGTGACTGAGTTTGCCCACTTCCAGGACTTGGGTAGTTGAGATTTCAGTGGATTTGGAACGGGAATACCTTGAAACCTATATCTAGAGTATCATTTTGTGACAATCTGCCTTGGGAGTAGCATTCCTTGTTTTAAGGGATTGTGGTCCACTTGGGTCATTTCATGAAATCCTAGATCTAGCAAGATCCAACCACTCTATCTCAATCAACCCACTTCTCTTGACCTCTAGGTGTCCCGATCTACACTTTGACATATCTTTTGACTCCACTAACCCATCCAACAAGGCACTAGTCTTCCTTAAGCAAGTCGCACTCCTTGGGAATTATGTCAAACCTTAGATCCAGTAAGTGGGTACTTCTAATTTCAACTTAGATCCATAGATCTACTCATTACATATCCTCTAGTGCTAATTGCATCCCTTAATTTCACCTTGTGGGTCCTGTTATCACATATATAGTAGCCGGGCTACCATACATTATTTTTCTCATTCCAGTACACTATTCAGCCAGTTCCCTTGCATTTGAGATGCCGAGATGAGCATCTATATTGGATCACTATCAGATTGTGGACAGCAGCTGTATTCCCCATGCCATGACTGAGTTTCAGGACACTCAGAGAGATGACCGATGTAGCCATTATATCATTGGTACAGAGCAGACAGTAGTGCCCAGAGTTACAGCAGCAGTCTCAGAGGACAGAGGATGGTACAGGTTGATGTGCATTCAGGTATATGACTCAGCAGGTATATCATAGTGTTATGGTTAATTTGCTTTTATACTTATTCTCATAAGCATGTCTTAGCACTTAGTGTCATGATCTGGCGATCATATAGATATATGGACCTGGTTGATCTATTATATATATTATATTGTCCCTACTCAGACTTAGAAGTTCACTATTCATACTCATTGGTACATACCCTCCTTAGGGAGAATAGAGGTGATCATTACACCATACTTTGGCTTGCTAGTGTTGGCTCCATCATTTCATTGTCTTCATCCATCCATGGCCTACCTTTTAGATTATCACCCTGACTTACTACTTGACTAGTGGCATGGAGGACTTTTCCCCACTGTAGCCTCTGTATTGGATGAGCTTCCCTGTTTATTGTGTCTCGGCTCTGAGTTGGTGACAAAACTTACCTATGGTGAGTTGGAGTTCCTTGGAATTCCCCCTAGTCACTTAAGTTGTGTTGGCTAAACCTGAAACTTTTAGTGCTGCCATGAATACAAAATCTGGAAAAATGAAATGCTATATCTTGTATGAAAAGCCCATTCATGCAATGTATTTTTAAACACACATGAATGAAAGGCGTGCCAAATGAAAATGGCCATAAAAATAAAATGTTATATCTTGTGGAAAATAAATACCTAGGTAAACAAGCTGTCCATGACACACCTAGAAGTGCTCAGGTAAACAAGTGCCTTAAAAACACACCTGCAGCAGAAAGCCTAAAAGAAAAAATGTAAATCTATGCAATGTGTTTGTAAACACACATAGATCAAGGCTATGGAAACTTCAGGCCCAAAAAGCAATGGAACTTAAATGCTATATCTAAACAATTGCTGGCCTTATTTGTATTATGGATTGTGCGCATCTGTGAAGGTGAATAAACCCTCTTTAAACAACTCATCCATTTGTGAGACACCGCCATTCCCTGTGTTATTGCTCATTCAGTATATACTATGGTGTGTATTCCCTTTCCCTTGCCAAAGTGTCACAAAGTCAAGTCAGTCAAGTCATCCCTTAGCCTAGCCAGTTAATTCAGCCTTCACCCTTCACTAGCAAATTGATCACAACTATGAAGTGAGTATGGTCCTGAAAGTCTAGTCTGAGTAATAATAATAATAATTAACGACACTATATATTTGGATGTAGATCGCCAGTTATGATCATTATGTGTTATAATTGCTATTTGAATAAGTTGTAGAGCATGTATTAACCTTGATACTTTGCAGTAGCCTTGGATGATGGTCTGAGTTATATTTGGTCTTGGTTAGACCTAGTTTGACCATGGAGGACCATGGGACATGAGATGTTGGACCTTATGATGATATGGATAGATGATATATGGTCTATGTATACATACATGATGACTCTATGCAGCAGCTACAGGGTTATGATGATGATTCTGGGGTTACAGCAGTGTTTGTATATGTATAGCGCATTATTATTGGCCTTGATCCGGTATATTGGATATTTATTTTGATCATGCAGAGATTCATATGGTGTATGAATACACATCTTGGATGGATTTGGACCTTCTGAGTCCAATGGGACAGTTTGTTTTCAGTTCCGGGCACTTACAGTGATGATTTAGCCTCAGTAGGCTGTCCTAGTGCAGTTTTGGTCTGTCGGAGGCCCTGTCGGAGCAGATGTGATTTTTATCCGGTTGACCTAGGGCGCTGATGATGGAGGGGGTGGTCCAGCCACTTGTTTTTACCATATTACCCCCCTTTCGGACACACTGGTGCCCTCACCTTGACAGCGCCAGCACTCCAGGAGGCTGTTTGGGGCAGTTTCACGCTTCCCGAGGCATTTCAGGATTGGTAGAAATGGCTATTGAGGAAATCGATTTGGGCTACTGAGGCAAAGTTATGGCATGGGATGATCAGTGACGATAGATCGGGACCTTCCACACCTTCTCCAGCAGTTTCAGCTTCATCGGGTCCCGCATCCATCACTTATGGCACTTTCTGAGGATTTTTGAGGTCTTTTGAGGACCACGACTTCACTGTGGAGGCACGATTTGGTACATTCATGATTATTTTTTGGTTATTGTGCTATGGGGATTGACCAAGGAGGGATAAAATTACCCCTTGGACCCACCATAAGCCTCTTATGATATTTTGTCATCATGATTTGGTGGGATTCCCCTCTTATAGGGCGATTTTGTCCACTTACATTATATTTTATTAGTGATCCATGTATTTTATTGTTGAGCTCATCTCAACCATTGATTAGACATTTGTATCTTTTAATCTTAGCCACTCATTCAAAAAGTGGTTAGGGTTTTGGTGCCTCTCCTTCCTATTTAAAGGAGAGAGCCTCTCATTGTAAAGGGACTTTTGGCTCTGGATTATTGGAATAGAAAATTATTATTGCATCTATCTCCAGTGTTGTGGTGAATGTTTTTGGTGTTCGTTCGTTGGTTCTTCCTTTGCACTGAGTTATTGGAGATCTTGTTTGCCATATCTTTGTACCATGATTTTGCATCTACAGGTGGAGGCCGATTTGCTTGGAGGAGGAGGTATTGGTAGGGGAAGACTCTCCCTACTTCTTCTTTGGAGCTCTTCGTTGGTAACAGGGAGTATTACTATCCCAGGACCTTCTATTTCATGTTACTATTTGCATTTCTCTTGTATTTCTTCCATACTTGATCTTACTGATTGAATTTTCATTCCTTGGTTTGACAGGTAGAGGAAGGCGCACTTGTGGGCTAGGGCATCAAATCGGCAAGCAAATCAACAATCTCTCATTTGATCTCTACGGGAATCTTCCTCAACATCAAGGCATCTCATCCACATCACTCAGGTATGATCTCAAGGTAAGTTCTATCTCCATGATCTATCCAATTGTCAAAAACACTTAAAACCCTAATTAATCAAAACCCCATTTTTCACATTTTCTCAGATCTACTTAGATCTAGTGGGTTATTGGGCATAATATTGAAAACCCACCTCTATAGCATCCACGACATCCCGGATCTATAGTTTGGTGAGGATTGGTTTCCGTTTGACCCCTCTCCCATGCCAACTTAGCTTCTCCCAAGCAAGGCGCACTTCACTAGTTGAGCAAGTTGACCTAGATCTAGGTGATGGGTGTTTGAGATTCCACTTGATTCGTCATCTACACATCCAATAACATACACCCAGGCTGTTACTTTTCTGAAATTCACCTTGTGGGCCCCATTCCACATTTTAAGGGATTTAATCCCCATTTTGGACCACTTGGAACCCTTAAACTCAGATCTACTAAGATCTAACCGTTGGATTACCACGAAAATACAGATCCATATTCCTACCCGACCGATCTACCCGGATCTAAAGTTTGGATGCCATCCGACTTGTTTTGACCCACCTAACCCCACTTTTAGGCTTCCTTGGGCAAAGTCGCACCACCTTGGAGAAGTGAGTTGACTCACTTCCAGGAACTGGGTACTTGAGATTTTTGAAGATTTGAAACCGGAATAATTCAAAACCTAGGTCTAGACTATCACTTTGTTAAATCTTGCCTTGGGGATAGCATTCCTTGTTTTAAGGAATTGTGGTCCACTTGGGTCAAACCAAGATCTAGACACATTTATCCATCAAGACCTCTATTTCCCACTTGTCCCAAGTACTAGGAGTCCTAAACCACATGTCAACCCTACTTTGACTCCACTTCCCAATTCCCAAGGCACTGGTTGCTCTCCAAGTTAATTCAACTTTCATAGATTGTTGGATTGACTTGTGGTTTGACTTATGCATGGTGAACTAAACCCTTGAAGCTATCATGTATCATGGTCAAGCTTGTCACTTGTACTAGTTAGCCCCAATTCAACCCTTAAACTACCCTGCATTGGACACGGTTCCCAAGGCAGTGGATCTTCTGACATTGAACTAGTACCTTAGCCCTAGATCTCACTTCAAACATTGTAAGTCACTCTCACATCAACTATTAACCAAAGCTATACATATTGAACCCCTCACTTGGCTTGTGACTTCACCCTTAGGTCTAGGATAAACCATACACCTAACTTCACTTAGAAATACCTTGATTTGGTGTCTTGGTTTTGATCTCTCCTGTCGGGAGTAGATCGGGTCTCCCCCTTTGTTGTCTGGGATAGATAACATAAAGTGAAGGTTGCCTCGACTGGCGTGACAACCATATACTGGAGGTCGAGGTTATCGTGGTTGCACCTTTTGAGTTGCCCTTCCCTATTGCCATCCATGACTGGATACATCCATAGGGGCAACTACAGCTTAGGTGATAACAGGTCCACTTTAAGCCATTCAACATATCCCAAGAAAGTGGGTTCCACTTGTGTAATACATGGTACTAGATCTTGTCTTTTTAACTAATCATGTGGCCTAAATCATACATTGGTTGAAACACTAATCATTTCTCAAACCACCTTCAACCATACTTTAATTTCTAGGTCCACTTTAACTTGCATTGGTTTCCGTAACTTACCATTTACTCATCCCTAGGAACCTTTGTTTGGGTCCAATCATCTTTGATTGGTTATAGGATCTCCCCCTAGGTCTTGATTTATCTAGATCTAAAGTGAAGAGTGCCTCGATTGACGTGACTCCCACCTTGCATTGGGAACCGTGGCATCTCTTGGGTCACATCTTTAGTTGTCCATCTCCTCTACCGTCCTGGATGGGATACCACTAGGGGAAGCTACAAGTTGTGTGATAACAATACCAAGTGGTCCAAAATGGGGATTAAATCCCTTAAAATGTGGAATAGGGCCCACAAGGTAGAAATCAGAAAAGTGACAATCTGGGGGTAGGTTATTGGATGTGTAGATCATGAAACAAGCGGGATCTCAACTACCCACGTACTAGATCTAGGTCAACGCACCAAACTAGGAAGTGCGCCCTTGCTTGGAGAGGCTAAATGCCTTGGGAAGAGGGTCAAATGGAGGCCAATACTCACCAAACTATAGATCTGGGATGCCGTGGATACTATAGAGGTGGGTTTTAAATATCTTACCCAAGAAGCCACTAGATCTTAGTAGATCTGAAAAAATGTAAAAATGAGGGTTTGAAGAAATAAGGGTTTTATCAATTTATGAGCTATGTCAATGGATTGGATCAAGATAAGAGAAACAAACCTGTGGATCTTACCTGGGTAACCTTGTAGATGCCTTGATGATGATGATCAATGCAAACTCGATCAATTTGAGAAGCTTTGAGGTAGTTTTCTATGCAATCGATTTAGTCCAAGAAGCCAATGCGCCTTCCCTCTTGCACAACAAACGTCAACAATATCAGATTTGATGTAATCAAGAGATAAGACTAATGCCACAAGAGAAGTAACAGAAAGATAGCATAGATCACAATGATACTAATGATAACCCCCTAATACAAGCAAATGCCAAGAAAGTCGATTTGAAGAAGCCTTGCAAAATCGCCCTTGTTGAAGTTGCCCTCCTGTAGACAAGACAATGATTTCCAAAATAGATAGATCTTACCACAAATTCTAAATGCTAGGTTGCAATAGACTTTCCAATCACCATCTAAGAACACCAGATGCAAAGGAGACCACAAGAATTTCCACAAGAAAGTTTTTCTATACCAATAATCCAAGAGCCAAAGACCCCTTACAATGAGAAGCTCTCTCCTTTAAATAGGAAGGAGACGCATGAAAATCCTAACCACTTTTTGAATGAGTGGCTAAGATTAAAAGATACAAATGTCTAATCAATGGTTGAGATGAGCTCAACAATAAAATACATGGATCACTCATAAAATATAATATATGTGGACAAAATCGCCCTAGAAGAGGGGAATCCCACCAAATCATGATGACAAAATATAATAAGAAGCTTATGGTGGGTCCAAGGGGTAATTTTAGCCACCCTTGGTCAATCCCCATAGCACAATAATAATAAAATAGTCATCAATATACCAAATCGTGCCTCTATGGACAAATCGTAGGCCTCAAAAGACCTCATAAATCATCAAAAAGTGCCATAAGTGATGGATGCAGGTCCCAATGAAGCTGAAACTGCTGGAGGAGGTGTGGAAGACATTGATCCATCATCACTGATCATCCCATGCCAAGACATTGCCTCAGTAGCCCAAATCGAATTCCTCAATAACCATTTCTACCAATCCTAAAATGCCTCGGGAAACGTGAAACTACCCCAAACTGCCTCCTGGAGTGCCTGCGCTGTCAAGGTGAGGGTACTAGTGTGTCCGGTAGGGGGGTAATATGGTAAAAAAAAGTGGCTGGAACACACCCTCCAAGCACAGCGTCCTAGGTCAATCGGATAAAAATCACATCTGCTTCGACAGGGTCTCCGACAGACCAAAACTGCACTGGGATAGCCTACTGAGGCTCAATCATCACTGTAAGTGCCCGGAACTGAAAACAAACTATCACATTGGACTCAGAAGGTCCAAATCCATCCAAGATGTGTACTCATACACCATATGAGTCTCTGCATGATCAAAATATATATCCAATATACCAGAACAGGTCAAATAATAATAATCTGTAAATGATCAAATACTGCTGTAAACCATGAATCATCATCATAACCCTGTAGCTGCTTCATAGAATCATCATGTACATGTACATAGACCATATATCATCAATCCATATCATCACAAGGTCCAACCATCTCATGTCCTATGGTTGACCTTGGTCAAACTAGGTTTGACCAAGTCAACATGACCAAATATAACTCAGACCATCATCGAAAGCTGCTGCAAAGTGTCAAAGGTTAATGCATTCTCTACAACTTATTCAAATAACAATTATAGCACAAAGTAATCATTACTGGCGATCTAAATCCAAATATATAATGTCATTAATTATTATTATTACTCAGACTAGACTTTCAAGATCATACTCACTTAATAGCTGTGATCAATTTGCTAGTGAAGGGTGAAGGCTAAAATAACTGGCTAGGCTAAGGGATGACTTGACTGACTTAACTTTGTGACACTTCGGCAAAGGGAAAGGGAATACACACCATAGTATATAGTGGATGAGCAACAACACAGGGAATGGCGGTGTCTCACAAATGGATGAGTTGTTCAAAGAGGGTTTATTCACCTTTAACAGATGCGCACAATCCATAATACAAACAAGGCCAACAATTGTTTTGATATAGCATTTAAGTTCCATTGCTTTTTGGGCCTGAAGTTTCCGTAGCCTTGATCTATGTGTGTTTAAAAACACATTGCATAGATTTACATTTATTTTAGGCTTTCTGCTGCAGGTGTCTTTTTAAGGGACTTGTTTACCTAAGCACTTCTAGGTGTGTCACAGACAGCTTGTTTACCTAGGTATTTACATTTCCAAAAGATATAACATTTTATTTTCATGGCCATTTTCATTTGGCATGCCTTTCATTCATGTGTGTTTAGAAACACATTGCATGAATGGGCTTTTCATACAAGATATAGCATTTCAGTTTTTCCAGATTTTGTATTCATGGTAGCACTAAAAGTTTCAGGTTTAGCCAACACAACTTTAGTGACTAGGGAGAATTCACAAGGAACTCCAACTCACCATAGGTAAGTTTTGTCACCAACTCAAAGCCGAGACACAATAAACAGGGAAGCTCCTCCAATACAGAGGCTACAGTGGGGAAAAGATCCTCCATGTCACTAGTCAAGTAGTAAGTCAGGGTGATAAACTAAAAGGTAGGCAATGGATGGATGAAGACAATGAATAATGGAGTCAACACTAGCAAGCCAAGGTATGGTGGAATGATCACCTCTATTCTCCCTAAGGAGAGTAAAACCAATGAGTATGAATAGTGAATTTCTAAGTCTGAGTAGGGACAATATAGTATATATAATAAGATCAACCAGGTCCACATATCTATATGATCACCAGATCATGACACTTAGTGCTAAGACATGCTATAAGAATAAGTATAAAAGCAATATAACCATAACACAATGATATACCTACTGAGTCATATACCTGAATGCTCATCATCTGAACCATCACCTGTCCTCTGAAACTGCTACTGCAACTCTGGGCACTACTGACTGCTCTGTACAAATGGTATAATGGCTACATAGGTCATCTCTCTGAGTGTCCTGAGACTCAGTCATGGCATGGGGAATACAACTGCTATCCAAAATCTGATAGTGATCCAATATAGATGCTCATCTCAGCATCTCAAATGTAAGGGAACTGGCTGAATAGTGTACTGGCATCAGAAAAATAATGTATGGTAGCCCGGCTACTATATATGTGATAACAGCTCCTAAACTCATAGTTGCCCCTCAAGAACACACCTAGTAGATTTGAGATGTTTCTGCAGTTAAGTGTGTTTTAGGTGGCAACAGCACTTAGGCAAAGATGCATTACTAGTTTATTTCCTTCTAATAGGAGTTCTTTGGCCATAGATTGTAGGAATGCTTCTAGTTTTTCTTCATCCTCCACTTAAATCACAATGAGAAACATGTTGATGTCACCTACTATTATTCCCAAAGTCCCTATCAATGCAAGACACTATCTAGAGGACATTATTCAGAAGGCACTTGGTGTTGACATCTACAATATTGATTCGGATGATTAGAATGGATAACTCTCTCCTCTCCTTGTGGTAGTTGCATCTTAGCTTAGTTCATGTTTCTTTATTAGATCTACTTCACATACTAGTGTTTCCCTTCTTCGTCTATCCTACTTGTATACCTATGTTTATGTCATTTCATTTTATGTTGCTCCTGTACTTGCTTATCATTTTATCTTTAGAGCACCCTTCTTTTTCTTGGCTATTATGCTAGTTTTAGTCACTAGTCCCTTTGACCTATTTTGGTCTTTAGTCAAAACCCTCAGTCTCCATTTTTTATCTCCCTAATTCTCCTCCTTTTTTCGCTGACAGATATGGTCTCTGATCTCACAAACCCCAGACCTAATTGTTCTGGTACCATGTTGATTTATGTGGGTGCACATACAACATAGACACATGGACAGAATGATAAATGTCTCAACATATCGATGCTGTAGAAAATACAACATTGCAGTTTGGAAAAAAGACAAATTTAGACAAAGATAAAACAAGTATATTGAGAACATCGGATATTCTGATTAGGGAGCTCTGTCTCATATGTTAGCTCTTATGGTTTTGTTTGGAAGAGGCAACGTTGAATTGTACATTATGTATTTTTATAATTTGGCAAAATGTAAGACTCACTGCTGGAAACAAAAAGTTCTTAGGAAAGAATTTCAAATTGCTACTACTCATGGATTCCATTCAAAATCCACTGAAAGAACTAGATTATCAAACAACCAAAAAGTTATTATTATTAATCTAGATTCACAGTTAAAGGAAAATAGATAAAAGCTGGAAGTAATTACCTGAATCAGATGTGCTCACATCTGAGAAAACAGTAAGAACAAGCCCAATGATACAAGTAACTGCACCAACAAACTGCCAAGTGGTATACCTTGTCTTCATAATGAAACGAGTGAGAATCATAACCCATGGGATGGTCCAGCAGCTCAACAATGATACGCTAGTAATTGATGTATACTGATATGCCTTCACAGCTGTCATACACATTTATAAAAAGATAAATATTCCTCAATGCCCATACCTAATAAGTTAAGAAGTTCACATTATTTGGTTAGCTCAAAATTACAAATTACAAATTGCAGTTGGAAGGAAATTTCCTTTTCAAGGTTTTGCAATTTTCTTGTAGCTTCTTGGATATCAAGAATATCAAAGTAGGGAATTTTGCCTCCATTGGAAAACATCATAATTGAAACGTTTTTTGCTCAATCCACCTCTATTATCAAAGATCTGAAGATAATTTGACTATGCTTTTTAAAAAAATATATATAAATGGAATGGGCTGGAACTAATCTACAAATGAAATTAGGAAAATCAGTAAATCACTATGTTTGAATAAACATTGAAACATTCAGTATCAAGAAACAAAATGTGCATGTGTTACAAATAATATGTCACAACAGACTTGAAGCTACAATATGTAAATGCAATGTGCTGGGACTGATGTACACATCAAAATAGGCAATAGGCTGGAACTAACGTACAAATGGGGTTAAGAGAATCACTATGTTTGAAAAACATTGAGTGTCAAGAAACAAAATGTGCATGTGTGATACATAATGTGTCATGACCCCTTACTTGAGGCTAGCCCATCCCTAGCAACTTGCACATACTGAAAAACATGTCTTTTATTTCATGACTATCCAGATTGTATAACATTTTCTGCTGACTATCACTAATTTCTCTGTTTTCTAGTCTATATCTAAGATGCTCCGTCCTTAGTCTACTCTACGCCAGATTCCAGTGTTAAAACTGAGGTCATTTTGGATCTGTAATACTCAAATCCACTAGGAATAAGTACTCATACACCATGTGACCATCAAGAGATACCTCTGTAAGCTCATCCATGCTCAGAATAATAAAAAATAATGGTCCGTAAAAATAATAACCATAAAAAATCATCAAGCCATCATCTGAAACTGCTGTCTGAGGCATGGAACCATCTAATGGACACATATGGGCCATGAATAATGTATTTCGAACACTGTCTACCCAAACTCATCTTGGACCCTGTGGTTGACTTGGTCAAACTAGGTTGACCAGGTCAAGAATGACCAAAATAATGATCCGGATCACAAATGACTACTGCTGCAAGTACAAAAGGTTATGATATGCTCCTTCAATTATATCAGTATCTAGACTAAAGCATAGAATGATGTTTCACTGGCGTAAGCATGTAAATAATATAAATAATACAAGTCTAGATCAAAGTAACTAGCTACTATAAACAGGATTTTCAAGTGTATACTCGTTTACTGACTTGAACAATTTGCTAACCATGGGTGAGGTTGGAAAAACAAAGGCTAGGCTAGTGGAAAGACTCAACAACCTCAACACTGCAATCTCTCGGATGAAGGAACCAGGGAGACCACCTAAACATATGCTGGATAGAAGATAACATGGGGGATAGCGGTGTCTCACAAATGGGTAGAGTGATGAGAATGCTTCCAATAAACTCTAGACAAGCAACCTTTATTGCAATTTAGTTCATAGCCAGCTTTATACACATCGAGATTTAACATTTATTTCAACTTTATAAAGATTTTCACTAGCCAAACTCTAAGAGAAGGTGCCCTGAATAGCCTGGCGGGCCTCAGATAATGACTCGGTATGACCTTCATTGCTCGCCACCATCCATAGGTGCGATGGAGTGACCACCCTGTTTCCCTGTAGGGAAAAGGACCTTACATCATATAAAGGATGAGTGCGCATCCATTGGCCATTGACTAGCTAATATAGATATGCATGGTAGTGTTTAGCAACATTGTTTTTCCTGAATAAGCATCCCTTAGATATAGCATTTAAGATTCGATGCTCTAGTGTTTAGCAACACTGTTTGTAGGAATACTTGATTTCGAGGACTAGAGGAGAATAACCACTGTGACTAGAATCACACACTCCAGAGCCGAGACACAATGCAAACTGGGAATCTATCCAACAGAGAGGTCTAGGTGGGGGAATTCCTTAAGATCACTAGCTAAGGTGTAAGTCGGGATAAAACCAAAATTGGAAGATAACGGATGGACAGAGAAAATGACTGATGGTGTTGTGGATAGCAAAGGCCCTCAAATAAGGGAATGGGAAAGTCAGTACTTCATGGAGTAAGGGTATTGTTATCACACATATACTAGCCAGGCTACCATACATTATTTTTCTGATTCCAGTACACTATTCAGCCAGTTCCCTTACATTGAGATGCTGAGATGAGCATCTATATTGGATCACTATCAGATTTTGGACAGCAGTATATATTCCCCATGCCATGACTGAGTCTCAAAACACTCAGAGAGATGACCGATGTATCCATTATACCATTTGTACAGAGAAGTTAGTAGTGCCCAGAGTTACAACAGCAGTTTCAGAGGACAGATGATCGTACAAGTTGATGAGCAGTCAGGTATATGACTCAGCAGATATATCATTGTGTTATGGTTATATTGCTTTTATACTTATTCTTATAGCATGTCTTACCACTTAGTGTTATGATCTGGCGATCATATAGATATGTGGACCTGGTTGATCTTATTATATATACTATATTGTCCCTACTCAGACTTAGAAGTTCACTATTCATACTCATTGGTCTTACCCTCCTTAGGGAGAATAGAGGTGATCATTCCACCATACCTTGGCTTGCTAGTGTTGGCTCCATTATTCATTGTCTTCATCCATCCATTGCCTACCTTTTAGTTTATCACCCTAACTTACTACTTGACTAGTGGCATGGAGGACTTTTCCCCACTGTAGCCTCTGTATTGGATGAGCTTCCCTATTTACTGTGTCTCGGCTCTGAGTTGGTGACAAAACTTACCTTTGGTGAGTTGGATTGTAGGCCTAAATCATTCTGGTCGGTTGTCCCGATGTTTGGCATTGGCTCGAACTCCCTCTAGTCACTTGAGATGTTGTTGGCTAAAACTGAAAGCTCATGTACTATTTATGGAAACTAATCAATTCGCCCATGGAAACTAAAAAGGGCAAGAGCGATGAACTGCTGAAAAATACTCCTTGAAGAGTATAAGAAAGGTCCAAAAAGCAATGATTATTAAAAGCTATATCTAAATAGTTTCTGACCTTATACATGTATAAAAAACATGCCCTGGCTGCAAGCTGCAATTGGTTGTGCTTATCAGCACACCTGAGATCCGAAGGGTTGTGTAGGCCAAAAAGGCCATGAAATGAAATTGAATGATCCTAATGAACCTGGATCAACTTGATGTAGACATGATGCCTAAGTTGAATAAACTCTCTTTGAACAACTCATCCATTTGTGAGACACCGCCATTCCCTGTGTTGTTGCTCATTGAGTATATATTATGGTGTGTAATCCCTTTCCCTTTGCCGAAGTGTCACAAAGTTAAGTCAGTCAAGTCATCCTTTAGCCTAGCCAATTATTTTATCCTTCACCCTTCACTAGCAAATTGATCACAACTATGAAGTGAGTATGATCTTGAAAGTCTAATCTGAGTAATAATAATAATTAATGACATTATATATTTGGATTTAGATCGCCAGTAATGATTACTTTGTGTTATAATTGTTATTTGAATAAGTTGTAGAGCATGCATTAACCTTTGACACTTTGCAGCAGCTTCTGATGATGGTTTGAGTTACTTGGTCATGTTGACTTGGTCAAACATAGTTTGACCAAGGTCAACCATAGGACATGAGATGGTTAGACCTTGTGTCGATATGGATAGATGATATATGGTCTATGTACATGTAGATGATGATTCTATCCAGCAGCTATAGGGTTATGATGATGATTCATGGTTTACAACATTATTTGATCATTTACAGATTATTATTATTTCACCTGTTCCGGTATATTGGATATAGTTTATGATCATGCAGAAACTTATATGGTGTATGAGTACACATCTTGGATGGATTTGGACTTTCTGAGTCCAATGACATAGTCTGTTTTCCGTTCCGGGCACTTACAGTGATGATTGAGCCTCAGTAGGCTATCCCAGTGCAATTTTGGTCTATCAGAGACCCTATCAGAGTAGATGTGATTTTTATCCGGTTGACCTAGGGCGCTGTACTTGGAGGGGGTGGTCCAGCCACTTGTTTCTACCATATTACCCCCCTCCCGGACACACTGGTGCCCTCACCTTGACAGCGCAGGCACTCCAGGAGGCAGTTTGCGGCAGTTTCACGCTTCCCGAGGCATTTCAGGATTGGTAGAAATGGCTATTGAGGATTTCGATTTGGGCTACTGAGGAAATATCGTGGCATGGGATGATAAGTGATGATGGGTTGATGTCTTCCACACCTCGTCCAGCAGTTTCAGCTTCATCGGGGCCCGCATCCATCACTTATGGCACTTTCTGATATTTTTGAGGTCTTTTGAGGCCTACGATTTGACCATGGAGGCACGATTTGGTATATTGATGACTATTTTATTATTATTGTGCTATGGGGATTGACCAAGGGTGTCTAAAATTACCCCTTGGACCCACCATAAGCTTCCTATTATATTTTGTCATCATGATTTGGTAAGATTCCCCTCTTCTAGGGCGATTTTGTCCACTCATATTATACTTTATTAGTGATCCATGTATTTTATTGTTGAGCTCATCTCAACCATTGATTAGACATTTGTATCTTTTAATCTTAGCCACTCATTCAAACAGTGGTTAGGATTTTGATGCCTCTCCTTCCTATTTAAAGGAGAGAGCTTCACATTGTAAGGGGACTTGTGGCTCTGGATTATTGGAATAGAAAATTATTATTGCGTCTATCTCCAGTGTTGTGGTGAATGTTTTTGGTGTTTGTTCGTTGGTTCTTCCTTTGCACTGAGTTATTGGAGATCTTGTTTGCCATATCTTTTGTACCACGTTTTTGCATCTACAGGTGGAGGCCGATTTGCTTTGAGGAGGAAGTATTGGTAGGAGAAGACTCTCCCTACTTCTTCTTTGGATCTCTTCGTTGGTAACAGGGAGTATTACTGTCCCAGGACCTTCTATTCTATGTTATCATTGCATTTTACTTGTATTTCCTCCATACTTGACCTCTTTGATTGAAATCGATTTTCCTTGGATTGACAGGTAGAGGAGGGCGCACTTGTGGGCTAGGGCATCAATTTGGCAAGCAAAATCAACCATCTCTCATTTGATCTCTGCGGGAATCTTCCTCAACATCAAGGCATCTCTCTTCATCACTCAGGTATGATCTCAAGGTAATTTCTATCTCCATCATCTATCCACTTGTCTAAAACATTTAAAACCCTAATTAATCAAAACCCCCATTTTTACATTTTTTCAGATCTACTAAGATCTGGTGGCTTCTTGGGTAAGATTTTGAAAACCCACCTCTATAGTATCCACAGCATCCCGGATCTATAGTTTGGTGAGGATTGGCTTCCATTTGACCCTCTTCCCAAGGCATTTAGCCTCTCCAAGCAAGGGCGCACTTCCTAGTTTGGTGAGTTGACCTAGATCTAGTATGTGGGTAGGTGAGATCCCGCTTGATTCATGATCTACACATCTAATAACCTACCCCCAGATTGTTACTTTTTTGATTGCTACCTTGTGGGCCCTATTCCACATTTTAAGGGATTTAATCCCCATTTTGGACCACTTGGTATCTTTAAACTCAGATCTAGTAAGATCTAGCCATCGGATTGCCTTGAAATTGTAGATCCACACTCCTACTTGATTAATCTACCCGAATCTAAAGTTTGGATGCCATCGGACTTGTCTTGACCCACTTAACCCACATTTTAGCCTCTTTGGGTAAAGTCGCACTACCTTGGAGAAGGAAGTTGTCCCACTTCTAGGATGTGGGTACTTGAGATTTCAGTGGATTTGGAACGGAAATAATTCAAAACCTAGGTCTAGTAGGTCACTTTGTCAAATCTTGCCTTGGGGATAGCATTCCTTGTTTTAAGGGATTGTGGTCCACTTAGGTCAAACCTAGATCTAGACCTATTCATCCATCAAGACTTTAATTGCCCACTTGTCTCATGCAATAGGAGTCCTTAACCACAAGTTAACTTTACTTTGACTCCATTATCCCAATTCCCAAGGCACTGGTCTCTCTCCAAGTCAATTCGACTTTCCTAGATTGTTGGATTAACTTGTGGTTTGACCCTTGTGTGGTAAACTAAACCCTTTGATGCCATCATACTTCATGATCAAGCTTGTCATTTGTACTAGTTAGCCCCAATTCAACCCTAAACTACCCTGCATTGGACACGGTTCCCAAGGCAGTGGATTTTCTCACATTGAACTAATACTTTAATCCTAGATCCTATTTCACAAATCATAAGTCACTCTCACATCAATAATGAACCAAATCTATACTCATTGAACCCCTCACTTGTCTTGTGACTTCATCCTAAGGTCTAGGATAAACCATACACCTTACTTCACTTAGAATTTACTTGATTTGGTGTCTTGGTTTTGATCTCTCCTGTCGGGAGTAGATCGGGTCTCCCCCTTTGTTGTCTGGGCTAGATAACATAAAGTGAAGGTTGCCTCGACTGGCGTGACAACCATCTATTGGAGGTCGAGGTGATCGTGGTTGCACCTTTTGAGTTGCCCTTCCCTATTGCCATCCATGAGTGGATACATCCATAGGGGTAACTACAGTTTAGGTGATAACAGTATGCTCTAAGGTCATCTATGGTGTATCCCACTCCTTCCAGATCAGTTTGTAGCAGTCAGTGGGGTCCACACAATCATCAGGATGTGATTTGATGTATTTTTCTCTCAATTGAGGGGACCAGGATTTGATCATTTGTGTACTTGGACATGTCATTGAGTCAAATTTGATTTTTCTATCCCATGATTATTTATTATCCCCAACAGTTTTCTTAATAATTGCCATTAAGTTCTTATTGTTGGATTCAGCAAGGCCATTTCCTTGGGGGTAATAATTTGATGAATGGGATAAGATAATGCTATACTTGAAACAAAATGCTAAGAATTCTGAAGAGCTGAATGCTTTGGCATTATCGGTTGTTATGTTGGCGGGCACACCAAACCTTGTGATAATCTTATCTTCAAGAAAGGCCATGATAACAGTTTCGGTAGCTGCCTTGGTGGGAATTGCTTCCACCTACTTAGTGAAGTAATCGGTAGCAACAAGGATCCATGAATAACCATTGCTTGAGTTATCCTTGAATTGACCGATGAAATCAAGCTCCCACTACTGGAAAGGGGCTTGGACTATTACTGGTTTCAAAGGCAAGGCTGCTAGGTTTTGTTTTCCGACAAAAAAATGACATTCTTGACAATTCCTAACATACTTGTGCACATCTGAAAATATACTTGGCCAGTAATAGCCGGCTCAGAGAATCTTGTGGGATATAGTTCTAGCTGCATAGTGGCCACCACAAAATCCTGAGTGAAAGTAAACCAAGATTTTTTTGAACTCTGGTTCATCGACACACCTAAGTATCAATCTGTCTGGGTTTCTCCAGCCCAGTCCATCTTGAGTGATGCAATACTTAGTGGCCCTCAACCTCAATGCTCATCTCTTATGTCCTACTAGGTGGTTTGGGCATGTGAGGTTGTTTAAGAAGAAAATAATATATGTATACCATTCACACTATTCTAATCGTTGAAGCTCTGCTGACTTGACCTGTTTTGACACAAAATTCCCAAGGCTTCCTCATTCCCCTGAGTTAACATCTTTGCAAGGCCTTGTCCTTTAATGAATTTAGTGGGTCTAATCTCTAAGTCATATTCTTGTATTTTAGACACCCACTTCCCTCTTATCCCTAAGCAATCTTGCTGGGATAATATGTCTTTTACCATTGCATGTAGCACATAACCAATTATCTTAGAATAGCCAACATACGTTCTGAAATGTTTAAGGGATTTTACTAATGCATAGGCTTGCTTTTTGATTAGGGTATATTTTAACTCAAAGTTTTGTAATGCTCTGCTCATGAATGCAATGGGTTGCTCGAAACCTTCATTATTCTTTTGAAGCAACACCCCCGAAATCGTGTCCTCTAATGCAAATGAGAAAATTTGAAAATATTTTGTATAATCAGGGCTGACCAAAACCAGTGCTTTCGCTATGCTGTCCTTGATGCATTTAAATGCATTTCTACCTTCATCTAACCATATAAACTTAGCATCTTTCTTTAAGAGTTTCTGTAATGGTTTCATTAATTCTGCTAAGTTCGGAATGAACCTCCTTATGAATTTAATCTGACCGTTGAATGACTAGAGAGCTTTCAAATATTTTGGCAAAGGTACTGTTATCACATATATAGTAGCCGGGCTACCATACATTATTTTTCTCATTCCAGTACACTATTCAGCCAGTTCCCTTGCATTTGAGATGCTGAGATGAGCATCTATATTGGATCACTATCAGATTGTGGACAGCAGCTATATTCCCCATGCCATGACTGAGTTTCAGGACACTCAGAGAGATGCCCGATATAGCCATTATACCATTGGTACAGATCAGACAGTAGTGCCCAGAGTTACAGCAGCAGTTCCAGAGGACAGATGATGGTACAGGTTGATGTGCATTCAGGTATATGACTCAGCAGGTATATTATTGTGTTATGGTTAGATTGCTTTTATACTTATTCTTATAGCATGTTTTAGCACTTAGTGTCATGATCTGGCGATCATATAGATACATGGACCTGGTTGACCTATTATTTATATTATATTGTCCCTACTCAGACTTAGAAGTTCACTATCCATACTCATTGGTACATACCCTCCTTAGGGAGAATAGAGGTGATCATTACACCATACTATGGCTTGCTAGTGGTGGCTCCATCATTTCATTATCTTCATCCATCCGTGGCCTACCTTTTAGATTATTACCCTGATTTGCTACTTGACTAGTGACATGGAGGACCTTTCCCCACTATAGCCTCTGTATTGGATGAGCTTCCCTGTTTATTGTGTCTCGGCTCTGAGTTGGTGACAAAACTTACCTATGGTGAGTTGGAGTTCCTTGAGAATTCCCCCTAGTCACTAAAGTTGTGTTGGCTAAACCTGAAACTTTTAGTGCTGCCATCAATACAAAATCTGGAAAAATCAAATGCTATATCTTGTATATGAAAGAAATGCCAAATGAAAATGGCCATGAAAAATAAAATGTTATATCTTTTGGAAAAATAAATACCTAGGTAAACAAGTTGTCCATGACACACCTAGAAGTGCTCAGGTAAACAAGTGCCTTAAAAACACACCTGCAGCAGAAAGCCTAAAAATAAATGTAAATCTATGCAATGTGTTTGTAAACACACATAGATCAAGGCTATGGAAACCTCAGGCCCAAAAAAGCAATGGAACTTAAATGTTATATCTAAACAATTGCTGGCCTTGTTTGTATTATGGATTGTGCGCATCTGTGAAGGTGAATAAACCCTCTTTAAACAACTCATCCATTTGTGAGACACCGCCATTCCCTGTGTTATTGCTCATTCAGTATATACTATGGTGTACATTCCCTTTCCCTTGCCGAAGTGTCACAAAGTCAAGTCAGTCAAGTCATCCCCTAGCCTAGCCAGTTATTTCAGCCTTCACCCTTCACTAGCAAATTGATCACAACTATGAAGTGAGTATGGTCTTGAAAGTCTAGTCTGAGTAATAATAATAATTAACGACACTATATATTTGGATTTAGATCGCCAGTCATGATTACTCTGTGTTTTAGTAGCTATTTGAATAAATTATAAAGCATGTATTAACCTTGACACCTTGCAGCAGCCATGGATGATAGTCTGAGTTGTATTTGGTCTTGGTTAGACCTAGTCTGACCATGGAGGACCATGAGACATGAGATGTTGGACCTTATGATGATATGGATAGATGATATATGGTCTATGTACACATACAGGATGATTCTATGCAGCAGCTACAGGGTTATGATGATGATTCTTGGGATACAGCAGTGTTTGGTCATTTACAGATCATTATTATTGGCCTTGTTCCGGTACATTGGATATTTATTTTGATCATGCAGAGATTCATATGGTGTATGAGTACACATCTTGGATGGATTTGGACCTTCCGAGTCCAATGGGACAGTTTGTTTTCAGTTCCGAGCACTTACAGTGATGATTTAGCCTCAGTAGGCTGTCCTAGTGCAGTTTTGGTCTGTTGGAGGCCTTGTCGGAGCAGAGATGACTTTTATCCGGTTGACCTAGGGCGCTGATGATGGAGGGGGTGGTCCAGCCACTTGTTTTTACCATATTACCCCCTCCCGGACACATTGGTGCCCTCACCTTGACAGCGGCATCACTCCAGGAGGCTGTTTGGGCTGTTTCACGCTTCCCGAGGCAGTTCAGGATTGGTAGAAATGGCTATTGAGGAAATCGATTTGGGCTACTGAGGCAAATTTATGGCATGGGATGATCAGTGATGATAGATCGGGACCTTCCACACCTCCTCCTGCAGTTTCAGCTTCATCGGGGCCCGCATCCATTACTTATGGCACTTTCTGTGGATTTTTGAGGTCTTTTGAGGACCACGACTTCACCTTGGAGGCACGATTTGGTACTTTCATGATTATTTATTGGTTATTGTGCCATGGGGATTGACCAAGGAGGGATAAAATTACCCCTTGGACCCACCATGAGCCTCTTATGATATTTTGTCATCATGATTTGGTGGGACTCCCCTCTCCTAGGGCGACTTTGTCCACTTATGTTATATTTTATGTGTGATCCATGTATTATATTGTTGAGCTCATCTCAACCATTGATTAGACATTTGTATCTTTTAATCTTAGCCACTAATTCAAAAAGTGGTTAGGGTTTTGGTGCCTCTCCTTCCTATTTAAAGGAGAGAGCCTCTCATTGTAAAGGGTCTTTGGCTCTTGGATTATTGGTATAGAAAAATATTCTTGTGGAAATTCTTGTGGTCTCCTTTGCATCTGGTGTTCTTAGATGGTGATTGGAAAGTCTATTGCAACCTAGCATTTGGAAATTGTGGTAAGATCTATCTTTTGTTTGGAAATCATTGTTTGTCTACAGGAGGGCGACTTCAACAAGGGCGATTTTGCAAGGCTTCTTCAAATCGACTTTCTTGGCATTCGCTTGTATCAGGGGGTTATCATTAGTATCATTGTGATCTATGCTATCTTTCTGTTACTTCTTTTGTGGCATTAGTCTTATCTCTTGATGCATCAAATCTGATATTGTTGACGTTTGTTGTGCAGGAGAGAGGGCGCATTGGCTTCTTGGACTAAATCGATTTGCATAGAGACTATCTCAAAGCTTCCAAATTGATCGGGATTGCATAGATCATCATCATCAAGGCATCTACAAGGTTATCCAGGTAAGATCCACAGGTTTGTTTCTCTTTCCTTTATCCAATCCATTGACATAATTCATAAATTGTTAAAACCCTAAATAATTCAAAACCCCCTTTTTACATTTTGTCAGATCTACTTAGATCTAGTGGGTTGTTGGGCATGATATTGAAAACCCACCTCTATAGCATCCACGGCATCCCGGATCTATAGTTTGGTGTGGATTGGCTTCCGTTTGACCCTTCTCCCAAGCCAACTTAGCTTCTCCCAAGGAAGGCGCACTTCACCATTTGAGCAAGTTGACCTAGATCTGGTTGATGGGTGTTTGAGATTTCACTTGATTTGACATCTACACATCAATTAACATACACCCAGGTTGTCCCTTTCTTGAAATTCACCTTGTGGGTCCCATTCCACATTTTAAGGGATTTTATCTCCATTTTGGACCACTTGGAACACTTAAACTCAGATCTACAAAGATCTAACCGGTGGATTGCCACAAAATTATAGATCCATACCCCTACTTGACTGATCTACCCGGATCTAAAGTTTGGATGCCATCCGACATGATTTGACCCACCTAAACCCAAATTGCAGCCTCCTTAGGGAAAGTCGCACCACCTTGGAGAAGTGAGTTCACTCACTTCGAGGAACTGGGTACTTGAGATTTTTGCAGATCCGGAATCAGAATAATTCAAAACCTAGGTCTAGACTGTCACTTTGTCAAATCTTGCCTTGGGGACTGCATTCCTTGTTTTAAGGGATTGTGGTCTACTTGGGTCAAACCTAGATCTAGACACATTTAACCATCAAGGCCTATACTGTCCACTTATCTCATGTTGTAGGAGTCCTAAACCATAATGTCAACCGTACTTTGACTCCACTTCCCAATTCCCAAGGCACTGGTTTATCTCCAAGACAACCCACTCTCCTAGATTGTGGGATTGACTTGTGGTTTGACTTTTGCATGGTGAACTATACCTTTGAAGACATCATGGACCATGGTCAAGATTGTCTCATGTACTAGTTAGCCCCAATCTGACCCCTAAACAACCCTGCATTGGACACGGTTCCCAAGGCAGTGGATCTTTTGACATTGACCTAGTACACTAGCCCTAGATCTCACTTCAAACATTATAAGTCACTCTCACATCAACTATGAACCAAAGCTATACCTATTGAACCCCTCACTTGGCTTGTGACTTCATCCTTAGGTCTAGGATAAACCATACACCTAACTTCAACTAGAAATACCCTGATTTGGTGTCTTGGTTTTGATCTCTCCTGTAGGGAGTAGATCGGGTCTCCCCCTTTGTTGTCTGGGCTAGATAACATAAAGCGAAGGTTGCCTCGACTGGCGTGACAACCATATATATTTTGGAGGTCGAGGTGATCGTGGTTGCACCTTTTGAGTTGCCCTTCCCTATTGCCATCCATGACTGGATCCATCCATAGGGGTAACTACAGTTTAGGTGATAACAGGTACTCTCTTTATGGCCTCTACTCTTTCAGGGTCCACTTTAACTCCATCTTTTGTTATTATGTGGCCTAACAGTTTGCCTTCATCAATACCAAGTACTGATTTAGTTGGGTTGAGTGATATGCCAAATTTTCGACATTTCTCGAAAACTTGTCTTAAGTTTTTAACATGATCAGTCCTTTCCTTGGAAAAGACAGTCAAGTTGTCCTAATATATCTCAATTATTTTCCCAACCAGCTCTTTAAAAGCGTAATTCATGGCATGCTGAAAAGTAGCTCCTGCATTTGTTAAACCAAAAGGAATTCCGATGTACTCAAAAGTACCCCATGGGGTTGTGAAGGTAGTCTTATGTCGATCCTCCTTATTAATTAAAACTTGGTTATATCCGGAGAATCCATCCAACATGGAGATTATTCCTGAACCTGTTACTCTCTAGAGAAGAGTTTCCATGTTCGGCAATGCGTAGTTATCTTTTAGGCAGGATGTATTTAGATTTTTGAAATCAATGCAAATCCTGATACAACCATTTTTCTTTCTAACTACCACCAAATTTGAGCACCAAGTCGAATGTCTTGTTGGCTGGATGATTCCTACTCCCAACATCTTTTCTAATTACTTCTTGACTATTGGTGCCATTTTTGGATTTTTCTGTCTCAGTTTTTGCTGGAATGGCTTAACTTCTTTGAATTCTTGTTTCAAAGGGATGGTATGTTGAAATACATCATCTCAGTAGGCCTTGAGTTCATCATATGTGAATGCAAAAACATCCCTGTATTCCCTTACCAAGTTAATTAACTCATTCCATTCTTTTTTTGAATTTCCTTTTCCAATTTTTATTAATTTTGGATCTTTGTCTGTTCCGATGTTTATTTCTATATATTCCCCAGGTTTGATCGTTTCCTTTTTATTTTTATATCTGTCCTGCCGATCAAAACCATGCTCTAATTCCTCAAAGCCACTAGGGATAGGATTGAACCAATCATCTTTCTTCTGATACTCTTTACCTTCCTCTTGGAAACTAACCTGGAAATCTGAAAATTCCTCCACATCGTGGATGAATCTTAAGATTTGTATATCACTTTGAAAAACCTACCAATGGTGTACATTATCCGGAAAAGATGGTCTAAAATTGATCTCTAGTGTACCATTTCCATTTAATAGTTCTTCGGATGGTTGAAGTGTTGATGCAACTACTGCTAGTCTATCTGCCATGCAATTCTGATCTCAAGGAATCTCAATAAGGCTTAATGCATCAAAAAATTCCACTATGTCCCATACTGCATTCCTATATCTTTTTACTCTTTCACATTTGCATGCATACTTGTTCTTTACTTGGAGAATTATTAAGTCTGAGTCTCCCTTAATACTAAGCAGTTTGATACCCATGTCCTTAGCAATTTCCAATCCTAGAAGTAATGCCTCATACTCAACCACATTATTCGTTGCTTCAAATTCTAACCTATAAGCAAAGTTGAAAGTTTTCCCACTAGGTGAAGTGATGACAACACCTGCTCCTTTTCCCGCTCTAGACTGTGCTCCATCAAAATTCATTCTCCATATCTCATTAACTTTCTCATCTTTGATTTGTTCTTTTACAGGGGATAGAAAGTTGGAGTAAATTGCATAATTTTCGTTATTATCAGTGTTGTAAACATACTTGTTTTTTAAATTCTAAGGATCCTCATTAGAGAGATTTTGAGGTAAAAAAATGGCCTCCTAAGAGATGTACTAAAAAAGTATGAGATATATTAAAATATTGTGAGCTAGGGGTTTAATGGGGTAGGTATATATGACAAGTCACCTCCTACACTATTTTCTATGCACAATATAAATAACCATGGTTGAGTTACTTTTCAAAATTCACTAGAAATAAAATTAATAAAATAACTCTACATTGATGTGACTAAGATTCATTGTATATTCCAAAAAATGTATTGTCCTTTAGCATTTATTTGTCTTGAACTTGCAAATGAAATTAAATAATAAAAAACATTTTTTAAGAGCTATTTTTTTAATTTATGTTGACTTTTTATATTTAGTACTTTTCTCATCAATTTAATATAATGTGATTTAATTGAAAATTTATTTACATGTAAAATGTAAATAATATTATTATAATCCACATTGCATTATTATTATTATTCTTTATTCATTAAATCTATATTAATATCATTCATGAATTTAATTTATTTTAAAAGTACAATGATATATATATATAGATAGATAGATGCTTATAAATTAGTTTAGCATTATAATATTAAATAAAATGGAGTGAATACATAATTAAAAATTAAAAATATGAAAATGATAAAAATATTATTTTATGAAAAAATGTGAAATGAATATATATATATATATATATATATATATATATATATAATAAATTAGTTTGACATTATGATATTAAATAGAATGGAGTGCATATATAATTTAAAATTAAAAACATGAAAAATGTCAATATATTATTTTATAAAAAATGTGAAAAGACCTTTATGAATTATGAGTACTTTACTTGAAAATGACAATAATATTATTTTATGAGAAAGTGTGAAAGGAAAAAAAGTGTAAAAAGACATTCATTATGAGTACTTTACTTGAAAATGACAATAATATTATTTTATGAAAACACATTAATTATGAGTACTGTTATCACCAAACTTGTAGGTGCCCCTTGAGATGGATCCAAGATGGATGGCAGAATAGAAGGGCAACCTAAGAGGTGCAACCAAGATGGCCTCGACTCCCAATGGATGGTTGTCACGCCAATCGTGGCAATCTTCACTTTATGTTATCTAGCCCAAGACAACAAAAGGGGAGACCCAGATCTGCTCCCGACAAGAGAGATCAAACCAAGACACCAGATCAAATCAGGTATAAATGAAGTACGTAAGGTGCATGGAAAACCCTAGATATGTGGATAAAGTCACTAGGTGGGTAATAGGTTGGATCATGGGATTTAGACAATGTAGATTTGGTCCAACATGTTTATGTGAGTGACTTATGAGGTTTTGAATAAGATCAAGGATTAAGGTACTAATCAATTGTGAGAAAATCCACTGCCTTGGGAACCGTGTCCAATGTAGGGTAGTTAAAGACCAAATTAGGGCTAACCAGTACCAAAGATAAGCTTGATGAATAGATGTGACAATGTTTAGGTGTTCAAGCATGCAAGACAAAGATCAAACCCTAGCTAACCCAACAATCTAAGAAAGTCGATTTAGCTTGGAGAAGATTAGTGCCTTGGGAAATGGGCCAAATGGAGTCGGATGTCCACCAAATTATAGATCAGGGATGTTGAGGTGTCAAGCTAGGTGGATCTTGAAAATTAGGGTCATCCAATGGCTAGATCTCAGTAAATCTGAGATTGAAGTATGCCACAAAGTGACCCAAGTGGGGCACAACCCTCAAAATGAGGAATGGGGCCCATAAGGTCAAAATCACTGAAGTGACACACTAGGGGTAGGTTATTAAATGTATATATGAAGGATCAAGTGGGATCTCACCTACCCAGGTGCTAGATCCCTGCAAACTCACCTCTCCCATGAAGTGCGACCTCCCTTGGAGAGGCTTCTTTGCCTTGGAAAGTGGGTCAAATGGAGGCCAAATCACACCAAAATACAGATCCGAATCGCTGTGGATACTGTTGTCCGCCAATTTGCACACCAGCAACGGAAATATTTCGAAAGCTGTCTCCCTCACTGGAAAGTGAGAATAGGTGTGGCCTTGGGGGCAAGCAATGAGCCAGGTACTGTCACCTGAATCCCAGCTCCTCCGTTTAGGAAAACTCCTAACGAAGCCAAGGGGGGTAGTCCCTATAAAAGAGTTTCACTAAGGCTCTAGTATTTATAGTGTTTTTTGGTGTTGTGATGCGGATGGGTGTTGTTTAGGAGTTTTTGAGAATGAGAGACACAATAATATCTTAATGTAAAAACAAGATAACGCAATCCACGTTGCAAAACAGAAGATGAGAGATACACTTGGATAAGAAATAAATCACACTTTACGCAAATTAAAACAAATACTCCAATATTGATATTTAAGCAAATAAAATATATGATGAAGGACCAGTGCCTTATGGAGTCAAAAGTGTAAAAGTGATTGAAATGCTTGATACAAGTGCTTGAAATAAAGGTTTGTGAGAACGTTTTGCAGCTTATCTTGGTAAATTTAAGATTTTAGTTGTCTTGATTATTATGGCTAAGAACAAAGGTATCAAAAGGAGTGGAACCTTGTCCAAGAAAAATACTGACTACCTTAGGTGATAGGTCGAAAGCACCCAGATTACAAAGAGGGCAAGTGTGCTTGCGACTTGACCGCCCTTGAGTCTGACAGTGGATTCCCGGCACCACCTCTTGTAGGAAGAACTCAGTGATTTGTCTTGGTTGGGGTTGTGGGTAAAGTTTTAATTAATGTTATCACTTGTGAATTAACAAGTCTTCCACCTTTCTGAGTACTAGCCCAACCGTTTCCGGTTGGCAGAGCATACGGGTGTAGGACGGAAACCAAGATAAATTAATTAAAGGGGTGTATGAGTTGACAAATTTTATTATTAGAGCACTTTGTTCAACTCTCCGACAGAGAGCGCTCTTGAGTTGATCTTATGACCACAGTTCAAGAGACTTGCTAATTAACAAATGCCTAATGCAGGGGATGATGCAATACTAAAATGCCCTCCGATAGAGGGTGCTCTTGACTTGGATTTGGCCAAGTTCAAGAGACTTTGGTTCGGTTTAAGAAGCAGATAGTAGTTGTGTTGTAAAAGCAATAAATCAACTTTAAATGATTTAAACAATACAATAGATTGGAAAGATATGAAATAGTGCTTAACAATACTACTTGCAAAATAAAATAAAGCTTTGAAACAATCTAGTGTTCTACCATACAAAATCTAATCTAATAGGTGGGATCGATCTCCGAACAAGATCAACCACTAGAATCCACCAGTCCTGGAAACCTTCCAGCTAGCTGGATGTCCACAGGAAGCTGATGGGGGAACGAGAAGCTACCACAAGACTATGTGGCCTTTGGGATACAATCCCAAAGTTAGCTATTCTCTAGTCAAGGTTTGGAAGAGAAAATACAAGATAATACTAAACCGAAAATAAATCTAATCTACCCAAGAGTCTCTTTCAGGTCAAAGACCGTACTCGGGAGAGCATGGGGGTAAGTAAATCGGAAAATAACAACAATATGACTTCAATGAAATAGAAACTAATCTAAGAGCATATAACGGATCTAAACTAGAAAATCAAACCACTCAATGGAGACTACAAGACTTCTCCAAATGGGGGAAGTGAGTGTGGGGGCTTAAAAACCCCACTTGCAACTTTTATTAAGAGAGTACAATTGCCCTTGGGAATGAAACCCTTGTAGGGACTTTGAAATAAATAACTTGTAAAAACTTGAAACAAACTTCTATGATTTATTACAAAGGATAATACTAATCTTTTTGGTTCAATGCGTCCTCTTGTCTTGATGGCTTCTTAGATCAAAATTCTCTTGACTTTTACTTTGAAAAATCTATCACAAACCGTTAACTCCAATACCCATTAGCATTAGGAAATCAAACAAATTGAAACTAACTAGATCTTATCAATCAACAAAACTAAGGAGATACAAGCTAAGCAAAAATGATAGACTCTTAAGACTTTTAACTTTTAAACTACTTGCAAGGTTGAGTGAAAGAGTTGAAGTGGCAGCCAATGAACTTTTATTTCATGACAGTCAACTCACTATTTTAGATGGCAGCCAATGAACTCAACCAAAATGGAAAATAGTGGATTAGTATAGTGACAAAATGGAACTAGATAATCAACAAGAGATAAGATCTACACTAGTAATTTTGAAAACAATGTAACTAGCTATTAAAATTTAAACAAAACTAACTACCAACTAGCATAGTATGAGATCTAAATACCAACGTTAAATCAATGTAACAAGGTACTACTAACAACTTTTATGTTTTTGTTATGTGTTTATGCTTTAGGGCATGAAGAGAGATGGACAAGGAAGGGGAGAAGCCTATGGGAAAGGATGGGAGAGGAAAAGGGCGAATGGGATGGAGGAGAGACTAAAAGAGGTAGGACGAGAGCTATAGAAGAAAGCAAAAACGAGAGGAAGGATAAGGCAAAAGGAGAGGGACGAGAGGGAAGGAGGCACAAACCAAAGGCAAAAACAAATGGGAAGTAAAGAGGAGAAGAAGATAAAAGAGATGATGAAAAACGAATGGGAGAAGGGAAAAGATTAGGGCAAGGAGGAATGGATTATCAAAACAAGAGCAAGAGTTACAAGTGGAACACTTGAGAGGGTAAAAACACTGTCTTGGAAATCCTCCGGTTAACCGGTGATACGCCGAAAACAAGTATTGAAGAGAACACAAGGGAACAAATCCCAAGTTACTCCCCAAGGTTGAAGGAACTCCAACCTTATGGCAAACTAAAACTATGGCTTGAAAAGACAAGTAACTTATCTTGGATCAAAATCTAGAAGGGAAGAAAGGGCTTAGCAAGTAAATACAAAGATTCAAGGAGCAAACAAGAAGGCTTGAAGAAGATAGCCTAAAGTAACAAAGTAACCAATATTTTTGATAAAATGGATGGATCTTAGAGCAAAACTCTTTGTGCTTCTTCTTGGAACAAACTCAACTTCTTATAGATCCTGGAAAGACAACAATTGTTAAAAATCACTTGTGATGGTGAAGATGGGCTAGATGCAACCGAGCTCACACCCCCCTA
Organism: Larix kaempferi; assembly: GCA_027924585.1. NCBI lineage: Eukaryota > Viridiplantae > Streptophyta > Pinopsida > Pinales > Pinaceae > Larix > Larix kaempferi. Next base: position 10,470,181 of record BSBM01000893.1, read on the forward strand.
CACCTAGAAAAAACCTATTCAAAGACAAACAACCCAATGCAAAAGTGAGATCAAATATATAACTCGTATGCTACGAAAACTAAGGTTATATCAATGCTAGTACAACCGAATACATCCTATTCATATAACTCATTGATCAACATTGCATAATAAACCAAATTGCAAACCACAAATGGTAGATCTTATGTTCTAGAATATAGACTTCTAAAGCTAGTTATTTGATCAATCACATAAGCATTTAAATTGAAAGCATAGAAAGAAATCACCTCACAAGAGAAACATTCATCAATGTTGCACAAATCGCATGGACCTCCAAAGTCTAACTTTATTTCCTTAAGCCAATAGCTTGCAATCACAAAAATGGCAGAGTAACTTTACATCCAAAAATCCATGCGATAATAACCCCAAAGGGCCTCTCTTTATAGTAAAAGACTAAGCTAAAACCCTAGGTCGAATTGGCATAGACAAGTAAGTCGAATTCCAATCAAAGGAAGGCTTGGAGAGCTAAACAATGGACAAAGTCGAGTTTATTGGTAGGTATGATTGAAGAGGTGGCAAACTCGACTTGAGTGGTAGGTTGAATGTGAATAGGTGGCAAACTCGACTTGGAAAGAGGCATAGGAAGTATCACTACCCAATAAACAAACTCCAACCAGGATAAACGTGAGGCTAATGAAGATTGACGTGAGGCTTGAGAGGTGAGGGGAGAACAAGAGGGAAAAGCCAAACAAGCCACAAACAAAGGCTAGTTAGACTGTGATATCAAACCTGGAGAAGAATATGGTCTTGAAAATCCACAGTTTGAAGACGGGCAGATCAAGTAATCAATTTAAAGTTTCGTTGAAAGGTTGATGGAGGAGATAATAAATCCCTGATATCTCAGATCTATAAAGTTAGAACTCCTTTGGCCTTGATGTAGAGTGAAGATATACCTGCAAGAACCTTAAGCATAGATAATATATATATGAAACAAGATATTTAAGTGAAAAGAACTAGATACATGCTACTTGTGCTAGATTGTTAGCCATCTTGAACATGATCTACAACTTAAGAGCCTCAAATAAAATGTAAAACAATATCACCTTGATCTCAAGTGAAGCAATGCATATCAAGAGCCTCCACGTTTTTGACCTCCAAAGTCTTAACTTTATTAACAATAAAAAGTGCTTACAATTTCATCAGAGTTTCGATGCATAAAAGATCCATGAGATAATAACCCCAAAGGGCCTCTCTTTATAGTAAAAGACACTAGCTAAAACCCTAGGTCGAATTGGCAAGGACAAGTAGTTCGAATTCCAATCAAGGCAAGGCTTGGAGGGCTAAACTCGAGTTTGTGATAGGTTGAAGGAAGAGGTGGCAAGACTCGACTTTGTTTGAGGCATAGGAAGTATCACCACCCAATAAACAAACTCCAACTAGGATAAACGTGAGGTTGATGAGGATTGACATGAGGATTGGAGGAGAGTGCGAGCTAGTTGGTAGGAAGACATGTGGAGTGTGGGTAGGTAATAACTCGACTTGCAAGGAGAGCCAAGCCTAAAGGTGATTGATGAGTCATGAGGGCGCCTACCCAAGCCTTAAATGCACAACCACCAACCCAATTATCAATTGACAACAAGCCAAATCGAGTTTTGCATGAGGAAGGGCGAATTAGCTTGAATGGATAATCTTCTGGTGACTGGATAGTTGACTAGAATCACTTGGAGTTGATTGGAATCTTCATAAATGTCCATTGCCATGTCATTTAGCCTTTTATTTTAATCAAATTGATTAATTTTGGAGAGATTTGGGTTATCTCCAAAATATTCAATTTTATTATTTTAATTAATAATTCCTCTGTAAATGACTTTTTAGAGAAAATATTAATTATGAGGCTGAATTGACATCCAAAAGTTGGGTTTAGCTGGTCCATGGGTCATGTGTGATTTTTGGCTTATGAAACGAGCCATCAATCACTAAATTCGGACCCCGGACGACTGACATATTACAAATTATTATTTCTCTATTTAAACTATAGAGAAATTTATTAAATTTAAAAATAATTTTAAAAACCCAAACTCGACGGACCCGGTAAAAAAAATTTCGAAATTTTTTCTGGGGGTCTTAGAGACTTAGGACATGACCAAAACCTATTCTAATAGTGTCTAGTAGGTTTATACATTATAGTTGGACTCTAATAACCCCCCATGGCAAAAATTTCCAAAGTCGGGCATTCCAGCTTTGGAGGAAGCGGGAGAAAAACCAAGAGATTATATCTCGCCTGAAGCAAAGTATAATCTGACGGTGAAAAAACTCCCCGGAATACCTTAGTTGTTTAATCCAGTCATGGGGAACCGAGCCACTCATACCCTACTAGCACACTTTATTACAAACCCCCATGGGGCCATGGTCATGTCGACTCAAAAAACAAAACAGGCTAACCATAACTGGCTAGCCACAAATGTTGAATCCATCTGATACATTGGAGTCAAACACTTATCATGTTTGTCAAATGGCGGCTCTCCAGAAGATCCAACTATTTGTACAAAATAGGTGATAACAGATACTGTAGAGGTCGGTTTTAAATTTTATGCCAAGAAGCCAAGTGGATCAAGCCAGATCTGAAAAATTGTAAATGAGGCTTTTGAAATTATGAGGGTTTGAAGCATTTAGACAAATGGATCGATCATGGAGAGAGAAATTACCTTGAGATCATACCTAAGTGTTGGAATGAGATGCCTTGTTGTTGAGGAAGACTCCTACAGAGATCAAATGAGGACTTGTTGAATTTGCTTGCCGAAATGATGCCCTAGCCCACAAGTGCGACCTCCTCTACCTATCAAACCAAGGAAAGCGATTTCAATCAATCAGATCAAGTATGGAGGAAATACAAGTAAAATGCAATGATAACTTGAAATAGAAGGTCCTAGGACAGTAATACTCCCTGTTACCAACAAAGAGATCCAAAGAAGAAGTAGGGAGGGTCCTCCCCTACCAATACGCCCTCCTCAAACCAAATTGGCCTCCACCTGTAGATGCCAAAACGTGGTACAAAAATATAGCAAGACAAAATCTCCAAAAACCCAATGCAAAGGAAGAATCAACGAATGAACTCCAAAAGCATTCACCACAACACAACAGATAGATGCAATAATAATTCTCTATTCCAATAATCCAGAGCCAAACGTCCCCTTTACAATGAGAAGCTCTCTCCTTTAAATAGGAGGGAGAGAGTCCACAATCTAACCACTTTTTGAATGAGTGGCTAAGATTAAAAGATCAAAAGATCTAATCAATGGTTGAGATGAGCTTAACAATACAATACATGGATCACTAATAGAATATAACAATAAGTGGGCAAAATCGCCCTAGGAGAGGGGATCCCACCAAATCATGATGACAAAATAGTAGATCTAGCTTATGGTGGGTCCAAGGGGTAATTTTAGACACCCTTGGTCAATCCCCATAGCACAATATAAATAAAATAGTCATCAAAGTACCAAATCGTGCCTCTATGGACAAATCGTGAGCATTAGGAGGGTACAAAAATCATCAGAAAGTGCCATAAGTGATGGATGTGGGTCCCGATGAAGCTGAAACTACTGGAGAAGGTGTGCAAGACATTCCACTCATCATCACTAATCATCCCATGCCATAACATTACCTTAGTAGCCCAAATCGAATTCCTCTATAGCCATTTCTACCATTTCTAAACTGCCTCGGGAAACGTGAAACTGCCCAAACTGCCTCCTGGAGTGCCTACGCTGTCAAGGTGAGCTCACCAATGAGTATGGGAGTGGGGTAATATGGTAATAACAAGTGGCTGGACCACCCCCTCCATGCACAACGCCCTAGGTAAACCAAGTAAATCCCATCAATGCTCTGACAGGGCCTCCGACAGACCAACACTGCACTAGGATAGCCAACTGAGGCTCAATCATCACTGTAACTGACCGGAATTGAAAACAAACTGTCTCATTGGACTCAAAAGGTCCAAATGCATCTAAGATGTGTACTCATACACCATATAAACCTCTGCATGGTCCAAAATAAATACTCATCATATCCGACAGACAAAATAATAATAACCTGTAAGAGTGTTGAAATGCACAAATCATCATCATAAGCCTGAAACCACTGCATAAGCCCACCAAGGTGACCTATACCAGACCATGTATCATCTATCTGTAACATCTGAGGTCTGTCATCTCATGTCCTGTGGTTGACTTTTGATCAAACTGAGGTTTGACCAAGTCAACATGACCAAAATATAACTCAAACTGTCATCAAGCTGCTGCAAGGTGTCCAAGGTTAAAACATGCTTTACAATCCATTCAATTAGCAATTATAACAAGAAGTAATCATTGTTGGCGATCTAAATCCAAATATAATAAGTCATAATTATTATTTATTACTCAGACTAGACTTTCAAGGTCATACTCACTTCATAGTTGTGATCAATTTGCTAGTGAAGGGTGAAGGCTAAGAAAAACATGGCTAGGCTAGAGGGAATGACTTACTGACTTAACACTGTGACACTTTGGAAGTGGAAAAGAGAATACACACCATAGCATATAGTGGACAAGCAACAACACAGGGAATGGCGGTGTCTCACAAATGGATAAGTTGTTCAAAGAGTGTTTATTCACCTTACACAGATGCGCACAATCCATAATACAAAAGAGGCCAGCAATATTTTTGATATAGCATTTAAGTTCCACTGCTTTTTGGAGTTTCCATAACCTTTGATCTATGTGTGTTTACAAACACATTGCATAGATTTACATTTATTTAGGCTTCTTGCTGCAGGTGTGTTTTTAAGGCACTTGTTTACCTGAGCACTTCTAGGTGTGTCACAGACAACTTGTTTACCTAGGTATTTTACATTTCACAAAAGATATAACATTTGATATTTCATAGCCATTTTCAGTTGGCTTTCCTTTCATTCATGTGTGTTTGGAAACACATTGCACGAATGGGCTTTTCATACAAGATATAACATTTCATTTCCATACTTTGCATTAATGGCAACACTAAAAGTTTTCGGTTTAGCCAACAACAACTTTAGTGACTAGGGGGATTCCACAAGGAAATCCAACTCACCATAGGTAAGTTTTGTCACCAACTCAGAGCCGAGACACAATAAATAGGGAAGCTTATCCAATATAGAGGCTACAGTGGGGAGAAGGTCCTCCATGCCACTAGTCAAGTAGTAAGTCAAGGTAATGAATCAACTAGGTAAGTCATGGATGGATGAAGATAGTGAATAATGAAACCGACACTAGCAAGCCAAAGTATGGTGGGAATTATCACCTCTATTCTCCCTAAGGAGGGTAAAACCAATGAGTATAGGCCAAGAACTTCTAAGTCTGAGTAGGGACAAGTAAGATATATATATAGTACAACCAGGTCCACATATCTATATGATCGCCAGATCATGATACTAAATGCTAAGACATGCTAAGAAAATGGAAATAAAAGCAATATAACCACAACACCAAAATATACCTACTGAGTCATATACCTGAAAGATCATCATCTGAACCATCATCTGTCCTCTGAAACTGCTGCTGTAACTCTGGGCACTACTTACTGCTCTGTACAAATGGCTAGATGGCTACATCGGCCATCTCTCTGAGTATCTTGAAACTCGGTCATGGCATGGGGAATATAACTGTTGTCCAAAATCTGATAGTGATCCATAATATATGCTCATCTCAGCATCTCAATGCAAGGGAACTGGCTGAATAGTGTATTGGAATCAGAAAAATAGTGTATGGTAGCCCGACTACTATATATGTGACAACAAGTACTTTACTTTATGACTTAAAAGTACTTATACCACTACCTTGGTTAACTATGGGTTTTCATCCACCATTGAAAATTTGACAAATAAGCATTCTTAATTCATGCAATGCCACCTCAACCATGGGGGATGATGTCATCTACTAGAATGTGATTGGTTGATTTTTATAGTACATTTTCTTTGTTTTGAGGCCCATTTTTTACCTCAAAATTTCTCTAATGCAACATGATATTTCTTAGCTTTTTCTGTATGCAATTTAACAAAAGAATCTCCTGATGTAGGTACCGTGGCACAACTCCAATCCATCTGGGTGGAGCCCCCTAGATCAGCAACCCACTTTCTTGAAAGGAGCATACCCCACTTGTCAAGTACATCGATCACCAGGACATCCATGGTGATATGGATATTAGGGTATTTGGCCAATTTTACAGGTATATTCAAAATCATGCCAATCACATCAACTTGTCTAGAATCCATGGCACAAACATTTGAATATGGTCTAGTGATCGTTAAATTCAGCTTCTCCATTACCTTCCTCGTCATGATGTTTGATGAGGCCCCAAAGTCCAACATACAGTTGTGTAGAAGACCATATATCATCAATGATACATAAAAGGGCCGGTGATCTTCTTTACTTGTGTCCATAGTATGTAAAACTACTAGGGGATCTTCCTCAACAATTTTCTTTTGAAAAGGGGTTCTTTTCTTAGGCTATTCTTGATTTATCTCTTTTGGAGGATCAATTACATTCATTAAATCTTCCCTTTGACAAGGGATCTTAATGGCTTCAGTGGCAGGGATCAAGACTTTAGTTGATTCAAACCATTTACCTAAATCAATATCAACAACAACAAGGTTAGGATTATGTGGAGTTATTACCTTTGGTACATATTGTTGTTTGGACTTGGGGGCTCCAACATAATCCTGCCTCTGATAGGTAAGTCCCTTGTATTTAGGCATCTCTTTGATCTGCTCCGGAGTAGGCATCTTACCATAAGCGTTAGCTAGCTTATCCTTTTCATGACTATACTCTCTAGCTTGTTTCCATGTTTCTTTAGAGAGAAGGTGAACATGTCCTACTGTGTTGATGAACTCAGGCTTGCTTGCAAAGACATCACTACTGCTACCTCCCAGATATTCTTGTTCTAGGGCTTGACAGGCTACATAACATGTAGACTCTTCATGTAATGCATCACAAGGTCTGCAATATGGAGGAATTTCTTCCACCATATTGGCGGTTTCAAGTTCATGAGGCATCCTATCCTCCTGAGGAGGTCCTTTCTTCTGCCACTTACTCTTTTGATGAAAAGGCTTCTGATTTGAATAAGATCTTTCTACAGCAACCACCCTATTCTGCATGGTTTTAAGTTGAGTGACATAGTTGGCTTCCATTGCCTCCATACATTCACTCATCTCCTTCATTTGCTTTTCATAAGCTTCTTGCATCTTATCCATGGGTGATTTATCCTTAGGTTCATGATGTTTGACCATAGCTCTTGTGAACACAGGGATGTTTGATTTACCCGATGATTGCATGTTTAGATCAATTTTTATGGCCAAGTCTTGTGCAATCTTCAAAGTATGTGGTTCCTTAACCATTAGCATGTATCTGACATCTCCAGTTAATGCGTCCATGTAGTAAACTAGAATAGATTTATCAGTGGGATTGAAATCAACATGAAAACTAGCAACCAAATCTATGAACCTTTTATTAAACTCCTCCATAGTTTCATTTTCATTTCTTCGGATTGAATGGAGGGCATTCAACAAATGACGTGGCTCTTTCTTTTCTCCCCACTTTTCCATGAAACCTTTGGTCAAGGCATTATAAGAATCATAAGTATTATCAGCTAATCCTATGAACCACTCAGTTGCATCATCTTCCAGCAACAAGGAAAAAAGCCTCATGTAAACATCATCATGTTGTTGGGCAGGGGTTCAACACCAGATCAGGTTCCTATCAAACTTTTGAAGGTGAACTGCTGCCGAGATGGCATTGTTTCCTTGAAAGGAGGGCAACTTCTCAATGGCTCTTTCAGGGAGCTCATGTGGATATCCTGCAATCTAGTAAGGTTAAGGGGTTTAAAATTTTTATCCATCGGAGACAATTCTTTATTTGAAAACAAAAAATGGATGTCTGAGAGGGACTCAGATCCTAAATGTTCAAGGACCCTATGAGAAGTAAGTCTAGCCTACCTCCTTCGGTAAACCCTTTCAGTCTCAGGAATGAAGTTGACTAAACCGTCAGAAGTTCTTCTTGTAGAATACCTAATTGTATTATTAGACAGTGGAGTCGCCAGGTGGATAGAGTGAATCTTAGAAGTGTTCAACTAGACACACCAAAGGTAAAAAACAAAAAGAAGTTAAAATGTCATACCCAGGGATAGAAGATTTATCCCCGGCAACGGCGCCAAAAAATGTTGTTGCCGGATTAGCACACCTAGTTAATGCAACAGAAATCTATGCTACTGCTCGGTGTGCCCTTGGGGGCAAGTCTCGAGTCAAGGTTGTCACTTGATCTTGACTCCTCTGTTCAGGCAAAACTCCCAACGAAGCCAGGGGGGATAGTCCCTAAGGAATGTTTCTAAGGTTGTTAGAGTCTCCATGGAATAGTTTTTATGTTGATAGGAGTTGTTTTTGGGTAATGATTAAAAGGTTCCAAGATATGTTTGCAACAAAGTTTAAAGAGTCTTTAACCAGCATAAATTAAAGATCACTGTAAAAAAATAGATGCACAATACTTGAGATGATAATATGCAAATAAAAGTGCAAAAGGACGAGTGCCTTATGGAGTCAATACAGTGTAAATAAATAGTGTTGACTGAAAGGGAAATGTTGTGCAAATGTCTCTTGGTTAATTTTAGATTATTATGATGTGAAACTTGTTTAGGGAAAAAGGGGGAAACTCCTGATATACCTGTTATCACCTAAACTGTAGTTACCCCTATGGATATATCCAGTCATGGATGGCAATAGGGAAGGGCAACTCAAAAGGTGCAACCACGATCACCTCGACCTCCAATATATGGTTGTCACGCCAGTCGAGGCAACCTTCACTTTATGTTATCTAGCCCAGACAACAAAGGGGGAGACCCGATCTACTCCCGACAGGAGAGATCAAAACCAAGACACCAAATCAAGGTATTTCTAAGTGAAGTTAGGTGTATGGTTTATCCTAGACCATAGGATGGAGTCACAAGAAAAGTGAGGGGTTCAAAAAAGTGTAGCTTTGGTTCATAGTTGATGTGAGAGTGACTTACAATAATTAAAGATAAGGTCCAGGATGAGAGTACTAGTTCAATGTTGGAAAATCCACTGCCTTGGGAACTGTGTCCAATGCAGGGTAGTTTTAGGGTTAAATTGGGGCTAACTAGTACAAGTGACAAGCTTGACCATGATACATGATGGCTTCAAGGGTTTGGTTCACCATGCAAGGGTCAAACCACAAGTTAATCCAACAATCTAGGAAAGTCGAATTGACTTGGAGAGAAACCAGTGCCTTGGGAATTGGGATTATGGAGTCAAAGTAGGGTTGACTTGTGGTTAAGGACTCCTATTACATGAGACAAGTGGGCAATTAAGGTCTTGATGGATGAATAGGTGTAGATCTAGGTTTGACCAAAGTGGACCACAATCCCTTAAAATAAGGAATGCTATCCCCAAGGCGAGATTTGACAAGATGACACACTAGACCTAGGTTTTGAATTATTCCGGTTCCGAATCTCCAAAAATCTCAAGTACCCACGTCCTAGAAGTGAGTCAACTCACTTCTCCAAGGTGGTGCGACTTTACCCAAGGAGACTTAAAAGTGGGGTTAAGTGGGTCAAGACAAGTCCGATGACATCCAAACTTTAGATCCGGGTAGGTTAGTCAAGTAGGAGTATGGATCTATAATTTTACGGCAATCCGACGGCTAGATCTTACTCGATCTGAGTTTAAGTACACCTAGTGGTCCAAAAATGGGGATTAAATCCCTTAAAATGTGGAATAGGGCCCACAAGGTGAAAATCAGAAAAGTAACACTCTGGGGGTATGTTATTTGATGTGTAGATTATGGATCAAGCGGGATCTCAACTACCCACCACCTAGATCTAGGTCAACCTACAACCACCAAGAAGTGCGCCTTGCTTGGGAGAAGCTAAGTTGGCTTGGGAAGGGGGTCAAATGGAAGCCAATCATCACCAAACTATAGATCCGGGATGCCGTGGATGCTATAGAGGTGGGTTTTCAATATTATGCCCAACAACCCACTAGATCTAAGTAGATCTGAGAAAATGTAAAATGGGGGTTTTGAAATATTTAGGGTTTTATCAATTAAGAGCTATGTCAATGGATTGGATCAAGGTAAGAGAAACGAACCTGTGGATCTTACCTGGGTAACCTTGTAGATGCCTTGATGATGATGATCTATGCAAACCCGATCAATTTGAGAAGCTTTGAGGTAGTTTTCTATGCAATCGATTTAGTCCAAGAAGCCAATGCGCCCTCTCTCCTGCACAACAAACGTCAACAATATCAGATTTGATGCAATCAAGAGATAAGACTAATGTCACAAGAGAAGTAACAGAAAGAAAGCATAGATCACAATGATGCTAATGATAACCCCCTGATACAAGCGAATGCCAAGAAAGTCGATTTGAAGAAGCCTTGCAAAATCGCCCTTGTTGAAGTCGCCCTCCTGTAGACAAACAATGATTTCCAAAAAAGATAGATCTTACCACAAATTCCAAATGCTAGTTTGCAATAGACTTTCCAATCACCATCTAAGAACACCAGATGCAAAGGAGACCACAAAAAAGTTTTTCTATACCAATAATCCAAGAGCTAAAGACCCTTTACAATGAGAAGCTCTCTCCTTTAAATAGGAAGGAGAGGCACCAAAACCCTAACCACTTTTTGAATGAGTGGCTAAGATTAAAAGATACAAATGTCTAATCAATGGTTGAGATGAGCTCAACAATAAAATACATGGATCACTAATAAAATATTATGTAAGTAGACAAAATCCCCCTAGCAGAGGGGAATCCCACCAAATCATGATGACAAAATATAATAAGAGGCTTATGGTGGGTCCAAGGGGTAATTTTATCCCTCCTTGGTCAATCCCCCTAGCACAATAATCAATAAATAATCATCAATGTACCAAATCGTGCCTCCATAGTCAAATCATAGGCCTCAAAAAGACCTCAGAAATCCTCAGAAAGTGCCATAGGTGATGGATGCGGGCCCCGATGAAGCTGAAACTGCTGGAGAAGGTGTGGAAGACCTCGATCTATCATCACTGATCATCCCATGCCATAACATTGCCTCAGTAGCCCAAATCGATTTCCTCAATAGCCATTTCTACCAATCCTGAAATGCCTCGGGAAGCGTGAAACTGCCCCAAACTGCCTCCTGGAGTGCCTGCGCTGTCAAGGTGAGGGCACCAGTGTGTCCGGGAGGGGGGTAATTAGGTAAAAACAAGTGGCTGGACAACCCCCTCCATCATCAACGCCCTAGGTCAACCGGATAAAAATCACATCTGCTCTGACAGGGCCTCCGACAGACCAAAACTACACTGGGATAGCCTACTGAGGCTCAATCATCATTGTAAGTGCCCGGAACTGAAAACAAACTGTATCATTGGACTCAGAAGGTCCAAATCCATCCAATATGTGTACTCATACACCATATGAGTCTCTGCATGATCAAAATATATATCCAATATACCGGAACAGGGACAATAATAATAATCTGTAAATGACCAAACACTGCTGTAAACCAAGAAACATCATCATAACCCTGTAGCTGCTGCATAGAATCATCATGTATGTCTACATAGACCATATATCATATATCCATGTCATCATAAGGTCCAACCATCTCATGTCCTTTGGTTGACCATGGTCAGACTAGGCCTCACCAAGTCAACATGACCCAATATAACTCAGACCATCATCATAAGCTGCTGCAAAGTGTCCAAGGTTAATGCATGCTCTACAAATTATTCAAATAACAATTATAGCACAAAGAAATCATTACTGGCGATCTAAATCCAAATATATAATGTCATTAATTATTATTATTACTCAGACTAGACTTTCAAGATCATACTCACTTCATAGCTGTGATCAATTTGCTAGTGAAGGGTGAAGGCTAAAATAACTTGCTAGGCTAAGGGATGACTTGATTGACTTGAATTTGTGACACTTTGGCAAGGGAAAGGGAATACACACCATAGTATATACTGAATGAACAACAACACAGGGAATGGCGGTGTCGCACAAATGGACGAGTTGTTCAAAGAGGGTTTATTCACCTTTAACAGATGCGCACAATCCATAATACAAATAAGGCCAGCAATTGTTTTGATATAGCATTTAAGTTCCATTGCTTTTTGGGCCTGAAGTTTCCATAGCCTTGATCTATGTGTGTTTATAAACACATTGCGTAGATTTACATTTATTTTAGACTTTCTGCTGCAGGTGTGTTTTTAAGGCACTTGTTTACCTGAGCACTTCTAGGTGTGTCATGGACAGCTTGTTTACCTAGGTATTTATTTTCCAAAAGATATAACATTTTATTTTCATAGCCATTTTCATTTGGCATGCCTTTCATTCATGTGTGTTTAGAAACACATTGCATGAATGGGCTTTTCATACAAGATATAGCATTTCATTTTTCCAGATTTTGTATTCATGGCAGCACTAAAAGTTTCAGGTTTAGCCAACACAACTTTAGTGACTAGGGGGAATTCACAAGGAACTCCAACTCACCATAGGCAAGTTTTGTCACCAACTCAGAGCCGAGACACAATAAACAGGGAAGCTCATCCAATACAGAGGCTACAGTGGGGAAAAGATCCTCCATGTCACTAGTCAAGTAGTAAGTCAGGGTGATAAACTAAAAGGTAGGCCATGGATGGATGAAGACAATGAATAATGGAGCCGACACTAGCAAGCCAAGGTATGGTTGAATGATCACCTCTATTCTCCCTAAGGAGGGTAAAACCAATGAGTATGAATAGTGAACTTCTAAGTCTGAGTAGGGACAATATAATATATATAATAAGATCAACCAGGTCCACATATCTATATGATCGCCAGATCATGACACTAAGTGCTAAGACATGCTATAAGAATAAGTATAAAAGCAATATAACCATAACACAATGATATACCTGCTGAGTCATATACCTGAATGCTCATGAACCTGTACCATCATCTGTCCTCTGAAACTGCTGCTGTAACTCTGGGCACTACTGACTGCTCTGTACCAATGGTATAATGGCTACATCAGTCATCTCTCTGAGTGCCCTGAGACTCAGTCATGGCATGGGGAATACATACTGCTGTCCACAATCTGATAGTGATCCAATGTAGATGCTCATCTCAGCATCTCAAATGTAAGGGAACTGGCTGAATAGTATACTGGCATCATAAAAATAGTGTATGGTAGCCCGGCTACTATATATGTGATAAAATCTGGCTCCGGCTGGGACAAGTGCTCTGCTGAAATGAGCGCTTGAGAACCTCAGAATCTCTGGTCCTCGAACTCTGCTACTCGAATCCACGATCCAGCACTCTACCATTTTGCTTCAAGCTTTTATTATTGCAACCTATATCTGCATTCACAAACATCAAAAATACCTCATGCCGCATGTATGGGAAAAATATAAAACCAACTGAAATAAAATCTATTCTATGTCAGAAATATAAGTGCATGAAATATAAATGCAGAAAGTAAATTAAACTACTAACATAATTTGCAAAATTTGAAATTTATTGTGCAGGAAAAAGAAAAATGACAGGTACTCATTTAAACTAGGAGCTTACAAAGGAGCTTGAAGATAAACAAGGTGCCAGACTCAATGGATTAAAAGACTAACTACTGCCCAAATAGGCTTATTCGGTTTCCTACCTACTCTAATCTACTAGGCAATGCAAGCGGAGAGATCCCAACTATGTGGGATCAGGGATGTGATCCCTTAAGTCCCTCTGATTGATAGGATATAAGATACGCCGTCCACTACCAGTGGTTAGAAAGCACATGCCATCAATGCATCGCTCTACTGTAAAAGGTCCAACCCATAAGTCATCAGCTTGTCCCGATCTTATATGCAATAAATGGTTGGGAATGATGACTTGACTTCCTGTAGGAAACCTATTTCTATTGACTGACTCAGGGATAACTCCAATGTTACGAATGGGCATGGGATGGACTTCAGCAGGGTTTTGTGGTTGAGGTGTAACAATCCTTGAGCTCCTCCTAGAAGGAACTGCATCAACTTTGGGTGGACCACCGTCTAAGGAAATAGCAACTCTGCCAACAAGGACTTCCCTAACTTCCCTTCTTGTTTCTTGGACTACCTCATTTGGCTCTTCCTCATGGGGAGATACCACTCTTTTAATAAATTCACCTACAGTCCAGAGATCTCTATGTTCTTCCAAGGGAGATGACTCAAGAGATATGACAGTGTTATGACTAGAACCTTCCCCTGAAGGAACAGGAATGACCATGTTTTCCAATCTAGTAGAAACTGACTCAGGATAAAATGTAGAGGTACTAGGAATGTGAGAAAGATCATGAGTATGATGACTAGATGACTCAGATGGTAGAAGAAAATTAGGGACACTAGGATATGCAGATAAAGCATGGCTTTGGGGTTCTGAAGGAGTTTGAACAATAGCAAGGCTATTTAGATTAAAATCTCCTTCAGGTGCATCATTGATTAAGGCATCCTCTTCCCAACTTAGAGAGTTATCATGGACTTGAATTAGGCTACCATCTTCTAGGGATAAATGAGATAGAGAATCTTCTATATCAGAATAATAAGAGGCTTCAGACTCTTCATTCATTTCAACCCTAGTAGATGTTGCAATATTGTTTTCCCATGGATAAATAGGTGCAAGCCTTTGGTTTTCTCTTTCTCTATTGTGATCAGTCAAGGAAAACCAGTCCCTAACAGTGAAAGGAATTCTTTCTCCCCTCCTAATATCATCAAATTCATCTTCATGTATTGGATTCTCAATATTCTCCTCATCATTTGTTTGGTCATGAAGGTTTTCTATTGGGGGAGTTTGTTCCAAACTTTGATTATTAGGCAAATTTTCATCCCTTCCTATATCTCTTATGCCACCATTAACTTCCTCAAGTGCATGATTTTCAATAGAAAGTTCTTGAATGATTTCATTGTTTTGTTCATGATCTTGAGGTTGATTCTCATGTCTTCTCAATTCGTTTATTTCCTCAGCAAATTCATTTCTAAGTAATTCCAAGTTGATTGTTCTTGCACTTTCAGCTGTTTGCTCATCTTACCAAGAGGAATCAGAATCTTCCATGACCATACACATATTTTGATCAACTTCATATAATTCATCCTCATCTTCAACAAGGTTAGTTTTGGCATTATTTAACAATTCATCCCCATGTGTGTTTTTTATCCCTTCATCAAATGACTCAACATGCTCATTATAGCAAGGTTCTCTGTTAACCCGAATCAGGGCTCCATCAGGGTTGGGAACACAAATAAATGATAAATCCATCATAAGGTATCCACCTAGACCAGCCGCCCATTTTCTAGATAAAAGCATTCCATATGCTGGGGGTAAGTCAATAACAACTACATCCATCATGGTAGAAATGTCTGAACATGCAAAAAGATCAGCTCTAAGGGTTTTGATCAAACCATAAGATGGCACTCGTCTAGAATCTATGCCACAGACATTTCCATAAGGTCTAGTCACCTCGAGTCCCATTTCCTTCATAACTTGTAAAGGCATAACATTCATTGCTGCTCCAAAATCCAACATACAGTTATGAAGGAACATGTTTTGAATGTGCAAGGTAAGGTAAAAGGGAGAGTGACCACCGCTTTTTCTTTCATAAATGGTTGAATGGATGTTTATTGGTGGATCCTTCTCTGTCTCACTAGGCTGTGTTCCACTAAGCTTTTGGATATGACATGATTCTAGGACCGGTTCAGGAGTTTTCTTTTGGCCAATACCATCGAAAAATTCCTCTACTTGGCATCTAACAGAAGGCACCTGTTATCACCTAAACTGTAGTTACCCCTATGGATGTATCCAGTCATGGATGGCAATAGGGAAGGGCAACTCAAACGATGCAACCACGATCACCTCGACCTCCAATATATGGTTGTCACGCTAGTCGAGGCAACCTTCACTTTATGTTATCTAGCCCAGACAACAAAGGGGGAGACCCGATCTACTCCCGACAAGAGAGATCAAAACCAAGACACCAAATCAGGGTATTTCTAGGTGAAGTTAAGTGTATGGTTTATCCTAGACCTTATAGGTTGAAGTCACAAGCCAAGTGAAGGGTTCAATAGGTATAGCTTTGGTTCATGGTTGATGTAAGAGTGACTTATAATGTTTGAAGTGAGATCTAGGGCTAATGTACTAGTTCAATGTCAGAAGACCCACTGCCTTGGGAACTGTGTCCAGTGCAGGGTAGTTCAAGGGTTGTATTAGCGCTAACTAGTATAGATGACAAGCTTGACCATGATACATGATAGCTTCAAGGGTTTAGTTCACCATGCATAGGTCAATCCACAAGTCAATCCAACAATCTAGGAAAGTCGAATTAACTTGGAGAGAAGCCAGTGCTTTGGGAATTGGGAAGTGGAGTCAAAGTAGGGTTGACTTGTGGTTTAGGACTCCTAGTACATGGGACAAGTAGGCAATAGAGGTCTTAATGGATGAATGTGTCTAGATCTAGGTTTGACCCAAGTGGACCACAATCCCTTTAAACAAGGAATGCTATCCCCAAGGCAAGATTTGACAAAGTGATAGTCTAGACCTAGGTTTTGAATTATTCCGGTTTCAAATCTCCAAAAATCTCAAGTACCCACGTCCTAGAAGTGAGTCAACTCACTTCTCCAAGGTGGTGCGACTTTGCCCAAGGAGACTAAAAAGTGGGGTTAGGTGGGTCAAGACAAGTCGGATGGCATCCAAACTTTAGATCCGGGTAGGTTAGTCAAGTAGGAGTATGGATCTATAATTTCGTGGCAATCCGACGGATAGATCTTACTAGATCTGAGTTTAAGTGTTCCAAGTCGTCCAAAATGGGGATTAAATCCCTTAAAATGTGGAATAGGGCCCACAAGGTGAATTTTAGAAAAGTAACAACCTGGGTGTATGTTATTGGATGTGTAGATGACAAATCAAGTGGAATCTCAAACACCCACCACCTAGATCTAGGTCAACTTGCTCAAACTAGGAAGTGCGCTTTGTTTGGGAGGAGCTAAGTTGGCATGGGAGAGGGGTCAAACGGAAGCCAATCCTCACCAAACTATAGATCCGGGATGCCGTGGATACTATAGAGGTGGGTTTTCAATATTATGCCCAACAACCCACTAGATCTAAGTAGATCTGAGAAAATGTACAATGAGGTTTTTATTAATTTAGGGTTTTAAAATATTTTAGACAATTGGATAGATCATGGAGATAGAACTTACCTTAAGATCATACCTGAGTGATGTGGATGAGATGCCTTGATGTTGAGGAAGATTCCTGCAGAGATCAAATGAGAGATTGTTGATTTGCTTGCCAATTTGATGCCCTAGCCCACAAGTGCGCCTTCCTCTACCTGTCAAACCAAGGAATGAAGATTCAATCAGTAAGATCAAGTATGGAAGAAATACAAGAGAAATGCAATAGTAACATGAAATAGAAGGTCCTGGGACAGTAATACTCCCTGTTACCAACGAAGAGCTCCAAAGAAGAAGTAGGGAGAGTCTTCCCCTACCAATACCTCCTCCTCCAAGCAAATCGGCCTCCACCTGTAGATGCAAAATCGTGGTACAAAGATATGGCAAAACAAGATCTCCAATAACTCAGTGCAAAGGAAGAACCAACGAACGAACACCAAAAACATTCACCACAACACTGGAGATAGATGCAATAATAATTTTCTATTCCAATAATCCAGAGCCAAAAGTCCCTTTACAATGAGAGGCTCTCTCCTTTAAATAGGAAGGAGAAGCACCAAAACCCTAACCACTTTTTGAATGAGTGGCTAAGATTAAAAGATACAAATGTCTAATCAATGGTTGAGATGAGCTCAACAATAAAATACATGGATCACTAATAAAATATAATGTAAGTGGACAAAATCGCCCTATAAGAGGGGAATCCCACCAAATCATGATGACAAAATATCATAAGAGGCTTATGGTGGGTACAAGGGGTAATTTTATCCCTCCTTGGTCAATCCCCATAGCACAATAACCAAAAAATAATCATGAATGTACCAAATCGTGCCTCCATAGTGAAGTCGTGGTCCTCAAAAGACCTCAAAAATCCTCAGAAAGTGCCATAAGTGATGGATGCGGGCCCCGATGAAGCTGAAACTGCTGGAGAAGGTGTGGAAGGTCCCGATCTATCATCACTGATCATCCCATGCCATAACTTTGCCTCAGTAGCCCAAATCGATTTCCTCAATAGCCATTTCTACCAATCCTGAAATGCCTCGGGAAGCGTGAAACTGCCCCAAACAGCCTCCTGGAGTGCTGGCGCTGTCAAGGTGAGGGCACTAGTGTGTCCGGAAGGAGGGTAATATGGTAAAAACAAGTGGCTAGACCACCCCCTCCATCATCAGCCCCCTAGGTCAACCGGATAAAAATCACATCTGCTCCGACAGGGCCTCCGACAGACCAAAACTGCACTAGGACAACCTACTGAGGCTAAATCATCACTGTAAGTGCCCGGAACTGAAAATGAACTGTCCCATTGGACTCAGAAGGTCCAAATCCATCCAAGATGTGTACTCATACACCATATGAATCTTTCATGATCAAAATAAATATCCAATATACCGGATCAAGGCCAATACTAATGCGCTGTACATATACAAACACTGCTGTAACCCCAGAATCATCATCATAACCCTGTAGCTGCTGCATAGAATCATCATGTATGTATACATAGACCATATATCATCTATCCATATCATCATAAGGTCCAACATCTCATGTCCCATGGTCCTCCATGGTCAAACTAGGTCTAACCAAGACCAAATATAACTCAGACCATCATCCAAGGCTGCTGCAAAGTATCAAGGTTAATACATGCTCTACAACTTATTCAAATAGCAATTATAACACATAATGATCATAACTGGCGATCTACATCCAAATATATAGTGTCGTTAATTATTATTATTATTACTCAGACTAGACTTTCAGGACCATACTCACTTCATAGTTGTGATCAATTTGCTAGTGAAGGGTGAAGGCTGAATTAACTGGCTAGGCTAAGGGATGACTTGACTGACTTGACTTTGTGACACTTTGGCAAGGGAAAGGGAATACACACCCTAGTATATAATGAATGAGCAATAACACAGGGAATGGCGGTGTCTCACAAATGGATGAGTTGTTTAAAGAGGGTTTATTCACCTTCACAGATGCGCACAATCCATAATACAAATAAGGCCAGCAATTGTTTAGATATAGCATTTAAGTTCCATTGCTTTTTGGGCCTGAAGTTTCCATAGCCTTGATCTATGTGTGTTTACAAACACATTGCATAGATTTACATTTTTTCTTTTAGGCTTTCTGCTGCAGGTGTGTTTTTAAGGCACTTGTTTACCTGAGCACTTCTAGGTGTGTCATGGACAGCTTGTTTACCTAGGTATTTATTTTCCAAAAGATATAACATTTTATTTTCATTGCCATGTTCATTTGGCATCCCTCTCATTCATGTGTGTTTAGAAACACATTGCATGAATGGGCTTTTCATACAAGATATAGCATTTCATTTTTCCAAATTTTGTATTCATGGCAGCACCAAAAGTTTCAGGTTTAGCCAACACAACTTTAGTGACTAGGGGGAATTCACAAGGAACTCCAACTCACCATAGGTAAGTTTTGTCACCAACTCAGAGCCGAGACACAATAAACAGAGAAGCTCATCCAATACAGAGGCTACAGTGGGGAAAAGTCCTCCATGCCACTAGTCAAGTAGTAAGTCAGGGTGATAATCTAAAAGGTAGGCCATGGATGGATGAAGACAATGAACAATGGAGCCAACACTAGCAAGCCAAAGTATGGTTGAATGATCACCTCTATTCTCCCGAAGAAGGGTAAAACCAATGAGTATGAATAGCGAACTTCTAAGTCTGAGTAGGGACAATATAATATGTATAATAGATCAACCAGGTCCAAATATCTATATGATCGCCAGATCATGACACTGAGTGCTAAGACATGCTATAAGAATAAGTATAAAAGCAATCTAACCATAACACCATGATATATCTGCTGAGTCATATACCTGAAAGCTCATCCACCTGTACCATCATCTGTCCTCTGAAACTGCTGCTGCAACTCTGGGCACTACTGACTGCTCTGTACCAATGGTATAATGGCTATATCGGTCATCTCTCTGAGTGTCCCGAGACTCAGTCATGGCATGGGGAATACAACTGCTGTCCACAATCTGATAGTGATCCAATCTAGATGCTCATCTCAGCATCTCAAATGTAAGGGAACTGGATGAATAGTGTACTGGAATGAGAAAAATAATGTATGGTAGCCCGGCTACCATATATGTGATAACATCTGGCTCCGGCTAGGACAAGTGCTCTGCTGAAATGAGCGCTTGAGAACCTCAGACTCTCTGGTCCTCGAACTCTGCTACTCGAATCCACGATCCAACACTCTACCATTTTATTTCTAGTTTTATTCTTGCAACCTATTCCTGCATTCACAGACATCAAAAATACCTCATGCCGCATGTGTGGGAAAAATATAAAACCAACTGAAATAAAAACTATTCTATGTCAGAAATATAAATGCATGAAATATATAAGTGTAGAAAGTAAATTAAACTACTAACATAATTTGCAAAATTTGAAATTTATTGTGCAGGAAAAAGAAAAGTGACAGGTACTCAACTAAACTAAGAGCTTACAAAGGAGCTTAAAGATAAACTAGGTGCCAGACTCAATGGCTGAAAAACTAACTACTGCCCAAGTAGGCTTATTCAGTTCCTACCTACTCTAATCTAACCAGTCATCACAAATGCTAGGTAAAATCATAAATCCAGTGCAACCATTCATCGAACAAGTTAATAATTCTTCTTTGATTTTTGCTTAGAAAACGAGTCAGGATTAGATTAAGGATTAATGAAATTGATAGCACAACTTTCCTGACTTGTTCAAAAATTAAGAAAAGAGTTGAATGGTGCAAAATGAAATTATGCCAAGGGAAAGACTGATTACTGCAAACATCCTCCATCCAAGAATTGATAGGATCATAAAATTCATGCAGATGATTGTTTAAAATTGATGGAGGGAAAATACATGACATTTCATTTAATAAACTACTTTCCTCATTGACTTCTCTTATATATTCAATTTGATTCTCCTTGGGTTTGATGATCAAAAATTCACGTGGGGATAAATTAAAGCTTAAAAGACGGAAAATCAAAGTCAGACCTACTTGATGCTCAAAAATGGAGAAAATATGGAATTGATCTTTAAACACCTTTTCTAGCCACCAAGAATGATTGATAACTTGACAACATACATTATGGTTCCAAAGTGACTGAAAAGGGACATGAAGTGCTTTTTCTCCAAACATGTAATCATGCTTATACTTCCTATTAAAAATTTCCAAGGAAAAAGATTGACCAGAGCCCCAATCCAAAGATGATTGAAAGAATTGGGAAAGGAGGGTGGATTGCAAATATGAAATTTCTCCCAAATGGATAGACAAGTTTGACCTTGGATTTTGATAATAGAAAATATTATTTATTCTAGGAATAATTTCAAACTTTTGATCAAATTCAATATTTACAATCTGAGGACAAGATTGACCATAACTATCTAACTCTAAGTTATCCTGATTAAAGATGAAAAAAGGAAAATTTAAAGATTCATTGTAAGAAGTGGAACAAAGATTAGAACACCTAGTATGATCAGGGGTGAAATTAATAATTTCATTTAACATATCCTGATTATTTGCACAATGATCACCTGAAATCATCACTAGAGGATCTTGATCTATGTCCCTACTTTCTTCTTCTTCAGTAAGTTGATAAGGGATTGAATGATCATTAAAGACAGAATGACTAATGAGTTTCTCTGAGGGAGGAACTTCAGTAGACCTGTTAACTAAAAGCTCATCCTCAGAAATTCCCTTAGGATCAGGACTAGGGCTACCTAAAAAGCAATTTGAAAATTTATGGTTTGTACAATGATTAAAGATTTGACTTTCGATTGACTCAAAAGTAGAAGACTTATCATCAGAAGAAATTGGGCAAGAAAGGTCATCTCCGGATGTCGACAAATCACTTGATATTTGATTGTTAGATGATTCCACAATAAGATCGGAAAGGGGAAGGTTTTGATCTTGGATTTGATTTGAAAGATACATATCATCGAATTCACTTCCCCATTCTTCTAGGAATTTATTTTCAAACATGTCATAACCAGAAAAGCTATTGGGTTTCAAATTCGAAAGCCAGAGACCAACTCTTTCTTTGAAAGATGAAGCCAATAGTCTCATACACACATCCTCATGGGTTATGGATAACTCTTTAATCATTTCCCTAAAAATTTCAAGGTGCCTTCTAGCAGAGATTTCATAACTTCCATCGAAAATAGGCAGCCTTGCATATGCTTGATGAGGAATATGATGAGAATACCCAACAATTTTGGAAAAGTCAAAAACTTTCAATCGACCGAAAGTCCTAGGTCGCTCAGCAGCAGCCATGGATAATAATTTTTTATTTTTTATATTTTTATACTTATTTTTAGATTCAAGAACCTGAAAACAAAATGATGCACCCCATCGGTTCTAGATAACGATAAGATCTGTCTAGATTCTAGTGTTATAGGGATGTAAATGAGCTCGCTCCTCAGCGGAGTCACGATTGGGAGTCGCCAGGTAGATTTAACTCTTCTACCAAGATATGTGTCGTTGTATATGCGGGAAGGACTAGTAGCTTTTCTAAGGTAAGCCTATTGCGTCCCTGGCGCCAAAATGTTATGGCAAAGAGAACGAGAATGCTTGAAGAAAAGTATGTCGAACTAGGGCAAGCTATTGCCTCCCCGGCAACGGCGCCAAAATGTTATCACCTAAGATGTTGTTACCCCTATGGATGGATCCAGTCATGGATGGCAATAGGGAAGGGAAACTCAAAAGGTGCAACCAAGATCACCTCGACCTCCAATATATATGGTTGTCACGCCAGTCGAGGCAACCTTCACTTTATGTTATCTAGCCCAGACAACAAAGGGGGAGACCCGATCTACTCCCGACAGGAGAGATCAAAACCAAGACACCAAATCAAGGTATTTCTATGTGAAGTTAAGTGTATGGTTTATCCTAGACCTTATAGGTTGAAGTCACAAGCCAAGTGAAGGGTTCAATAGGTATAGCTTTGGTTCATGGTTGATGTAAGAGTGACTTATAATGTTTGAAGTGAGATCTAGGGCTAATGTACTAGTTCAATGTCAGAAGACCTGTTATCACCTAAGATGTAGTTACCCCTATGGATGGATCCAGTCATGGATGGCAATAGGGAAGGGCGACTCAAAAGGTGCAACCACGATCACCTCGACCTCCAATATATATGGTTGTCACGCCAGTCGAGGCAACCTTCGCTTTATGTTATCTAGCCCAGACAACAAAGCGGGAGACCCGATCTACTCCCGACAGGAGAGATCAAAACCAAGACACCAAATCAGGGTATTTCTAAGTGAAGTTAGGTGTATGGTTTATCCTAGACCTAAAGATGAAGTCACAAGCCAAGTGAGGGGTTCAATAGGTATAGCTTTGGTTCATGGTTGATGTAAGAGTGACTTATAATGTTTGTAGTAAGATCTAGGGCTAGTGTACTAGTTCAATGTCAGAAGATCCACTGCCTTGGGAACTGTGTCCAATGCAGGGTAGCTAAGGGTTGTATTGGGGCTAACTAGTACAAGTGACAAGCTTGACCATGACAGCTTCAAGGGTTTGGTTCACCATGCATAGGTCAAACCACAAGTCAATCCAACAATCTAAGTAAGTTGAATTAACTTGGAGAGAAACCAGTGCCTTGGGAATTGGGAAGTGGAGTCAAAGTAGGGTTGACTTGTGGTTTAGGACTCCTAGGACTTGGGACAAGTGGGCAATAGAGGTCTTGATGGATGAATGTGTTTAGATCTAGGTTTGACCAAAGTGGACCACAATCCCTTAAAACAAGGAATGCAATCCCCAAGGCAAGATTTGACAAAGTGATAGTCTAGACCTAGATTTTGAATTATTCCGGTTTCAAATCTCCAAAAATCTCAAGTACCCAGTTCCTAGAAGTGAGTGAACTCACTTCTCCAAGGTGGTGCGACTTTTCCCAAGGAGGCCTAAAAGTGGGGTTAGGTGGGTCAAAACAAGTCGGATGGCATCCAAACTTTAGATACGGGTAGATCGGTCAGGTAGGAGTATGGATATGCAATTTCGTGGTAATCCAACGGTTAGATCTTAGTAGATCTGAGTTTAAGTGTTCCAAGTGGTCCAAAATGGGGATTAAATCCCTTAAAATGTGGAATGGGGCCCACAAGGTAAATTTCAGGAAAGTGACAACCTGGGTGTATGTTATTTGATGTGTAGATGACAAATCAAGTGGAATCTCAAACACCCACCACCTAGATCTAGGTCAACTTGCTCAACTAGTGAAGTGCGCCTTGCTTGGGAGAAGCTAAGTTGGCGTGGGAGAGGGGTCAAACGGAAGCCAATCCTCACCAAACTATAGATCCGGGATGCCGTGGATGCTATAGAGGTGGGT
This sequence comes from Larix kaempferi, assembly GCA_027924585.1. Lineage (NCBI taxonomy): Eukaryota > Viridiplantae > Streptophyta > Pinopsida > Pinales > Pinaceae > Larix > Larix kaempferi. The sequence goes on from BSBM01000893.1 coordinate 10,494,736, forward strand.
TTTCGATATTATGCCCAACAACCCACTAGATCTAAGTAGATCTGAGAAAATGCAAAAATGGGGTTTTGATTAATTAGGGTTTTAAATGTTTGTGACAATTGGATAGATCATGGAGATAGAACTTACCTTGAGATCATACCTGAGTGATGTGGATGAGATGCCTTGATGTTGAGGAAGATTCCCGCAGAGATCAAATGAGAGATTGTTGATTTGCTTGCCAATTTGATGCCCTAGCCCACAAGTGCGCCTTCCTCTACCTGTCAAACCAAGGAATGAAGATTCAATCAGTAAGATCAAGTATGGAAGAAATACAAGAGAAATGCAAATAGTAACATGAAATAGAAGGCCCTGGGACAGTAATACTCCCTGTTACCAACGAAGAGCTCCAAAGAAGAAGTAGGGAGAGTCTTCCCCTACCAATACCTCCTCCTCCAAGCAAATCGGCCTCCACCTGTAGATGCAAAATCGTGGTACAAAGATATGGCAAAACAAGATCTCCAATAACTCAATGCAAAGGAAGAACCAACGAACGAACACCAAAAACATTCACCACAACACTGGAGATAGATGCAATAATAATTTTCTATTCCAATAATCCAGAGCCAAAAGTCCCTTTACAATGAGAGGCTCTCTCCTTTAAATAGGAAGGAGAGGCACCAAAACCCTAACCACTTTTTGAATGAGTGGATAAGATTAAAAGATACAAATTTCTAATCAATGGTTGAGATGAGCTCAACAATAAAATACATGGATCACTAATAAAATATAATGTAAGTGGACAAAATCACCCTATAATAGGGGAATCCCACCAAATCAAGATGACAAAATATCATAAGAGGCTTATGGTGGGTCCAAGGGGTAATTTTATGCCTCCTTGGTCAATCCCCATAGCACAATAACCAAAAAATAATCATGAATGTACCAAATCGTGCCTCCATAGTGAAGTCGTGGTCCTCAAAAGACCTTAAAAATCCTCAGAAAGTGCCATAAGTGATGGATGCGGACCCCAATGAAGCTAAAACTGCTGGAGAAGGTGTGGAAGGTCCCGATCTATCATCACTGATCATCCCATGCCATAACTTTGCCTCAGTATCCCAAATCGATTTCCTCAATAGCCATTTCTACCAATCCTGAAATGCCTCGGGAAGCGTGAAACTGCCCCAAACGGCCTCCTGGAGTGCTGGCGCTGTCAAGGTGAGGGCACCAGTGTGTCCGAAAGGGGGGTAATATGGTAAAAACAAGTGGCTGGACCACCCCCTCCATCATCAGCGCCCTAGGTCAACCGGATAAAAATCACATCTGCTCCGACAGGGCCTCCGACAGACCAAAACTGCACTAGGACAGCCTACTGAGGCTAAATCATCACTGTAAGTGCCCGGAACTGAAAACAAACTGTCCCATTGGACTCAGAAGGTCCAAATCCATCCAAGATGTGTACTCATACACCATATGAATCTCTGCATGATCAAAATAAATATCCAATATACCGGATCAAGGCCAATAATAATGCGTTGTACATATACAAACACTGCTGTAACCCCAGAATCATCATCATAACCCTGTAGCTGCTGCATAGAGTCATCATGTATGTATACATAGACCATATATCATCTATCCATATCATCATAAGGTCCAACATCTCATGTCCCATGGTCCTCCATGGTCAAACTAGGTCTAACCAAGACCAAATATAACTCAGACCATCATCCAAGGCTGCTGCAAAGTATCAAGGTTAATACATGCTCTACAACTTATTCAAATAGCAATTATAACACATAATGATCATAACTGGCAATCTACATCCAAATATATAGTGTCGTTAATTATTATTATTATTACTCAGACTAGACTTTCAGGACCATACTCACTTCATAGTTGTGATCAATTTGCTAGTGAAGGGTGAAGGCTGAATTAACTGGCTAGGCTAAGGGATGACTTGACTGAATTGACTTTGTGACACTTTGGCAAGGGAAAGGGAATACACACCCTAGTATATACTGAATGAGCAATAGCACAGGGAATGGCGGTGTCTCACAAATGGATGAGTTGTTTAAAGAGGGTTTATTCACCTTCACAGATGCGCACAATCCATAATACAAATAAGGCCAGCAATTGTTTAGATATAGCATTTAAGTTCCATTGCTTTTTGGGCCTGAAGTTTCCATAGCCTTGATCTATGTGTGTTTACAAACACATTGCATAGATTTACATTTTTTCTTTTAGGCTTTCTGCTGCAGGTGTGTTTTTAAGGCACTTGTTTACCTGAGCACTTCTAGGTCTGTCATGGACAACTTGTTTACCTAGATATTTATTTTCCAAAAGATATAACATTTTATTTTCATTGCCATGTTCATTTGGCATGCCTCTCATTCATGTGTGTTTAGAAACACATTGCATGAATGGGCTTTTCATACAAGATATAGCATTTCATTTTTCCAGATTTTGTATTCATGGCAGCACCAAAAGTTTCAGGTTTAGCCAACACAACTTTAGTGACTAGGGGGAATTCACAAGGAACTCCAACTCACCATAGGTAAGTTTTGTCACCAACTCAGAGCCGAGACACAATAAACAGGGAAGCTCATCCAATACAGAGGCTACAGTGGGGAAAAGTCCTCCATGCCACTAGTCAAGTAGTAAGTCAGGGTGATAATCTAAAAGGTAGGCCATGGATGGATGAAGACAATGAACAATGGGGCCAACACTAGCAAGCCAAGGTATGGTTGAATGATCACCTCTATTCTCCCGAAGAAGGGTAAAACCAATGAGTATGAATAGCGAACTTCTAAGTCTGAGTAGGGACAATATAATATGTATAATAGATCAACCAAGTCCAAATATCTATATGATCGCCAGATCATGACACTGAGTGCTAAGACATGCTATAAGAATAAGTATAAAAGCAATCTAACCATAACACCATGATATACCTGCTGAGTCATATACCTGAAAGCTCATCCACCTGTACCATCATCTGTCCTCTGAAACTGCTGCTGCAACTCTGGGCACTACTGACTGCTCTGTACCAATGGTATAATGGCTATATCGGTCATCTCTCTGAGTGTCCCGAGACTCAGTCATGGCATGGGGAATAAAACTGCTGTCCACAATCTGATAGTGATCCAATCTAGATGCTCATCTCAGCATCTCAAATGTAAGGGAACTGGCTGAATAGTGTACTGGAATGAGAAAAATAATGTATGGTAGCCCGGCTACCATATATGTGATAACAGCACCTTCATTAACTCATTGACAGGGATATTACACATTATCTTGCTTAACTCTTTCTTCATATCAATCTTAAGATCATAATCATCCATAGCAAGATCTTCCTCTTCCTTTTTATCTTCATCAATCTTTTTATGTTTATCAAGGAAAGAAGGTTGGGAGGTGCTTCCTCGTTTATAGATCTGATACCTTGGTTGCTCTTTAGGTTTTGGGTGCTCTATGGCACAACATGAGGAACTAGGTTCTTCTACCATGTCTTCTTCTTGCTCCCAAGGTTCTTCTTCTAAAAGAATTCTTCCAAAGTCTTCATCATAAGATAAGTCATTTATAAAGTTGATGTTTTCTGGTTGGTCATCATGGTCAATGGTGTCAGAGGGTTCTTCTTCTTCTTCATCACACAATTGACTTCCTTCTTCTCAGAGTTTTCTGGATACTTAGGTCGTCGCCTATCCCTATCCCCATCAGGCCTCCTATTATTATTCCAGTAAGGTTTAGGGCCATAAGGATTTCTATGTCTCTCAGGGTCATTCAAACTTGCCACATTCTTTGTTAGGACAGTTAAATGTTTCATCATTTCTTGCATGACTTCTAAAGTGTCCTTTGATTCCTTTGGCACACTCACAGGTTCTTTGGTTTTCGAAGTCTAGGGTTAGATCTGGAAGTGGATGGGGTAAATTGATCGAAAAAGTTTTGTTTCCCCATGGATGCTACATTTTGCTCAGCCATCTTAGCATTTGATTGAGCGGTCTTTAAGTCATTTGGGTTTTTATCCTTTAGCTGATAACCAACCCATCCCTCAAAAGCATTCAAGTAGTGAATCACAACTGCTTGGTCTTTTGGTCTAATTTCTTCAGGGATAACAACTACAGTCTTGTGGAATCTTATGTTAAACTCATGGATTGTTTCGTTTTCTCTTCTCTTAATGTCAAAAAGTTGATGTAAGAGAAATTTCCCATCCAACTTTCGGGACCACTCACTATTTAGCTTGTTAACAAAGTTATCATACCCATCGATGGATGAGGCAGGCAACCTGTCAAACCACTTCCTAACATCTCCTTCTAAAGATGCCAGGAGACCTGTTATCACACCATAGTAGCAGGGCTACTATTCTTGTACAGCAGATATCTGCACATTCCAGAGCTTCCATTATTCCAGAGCATGGCTATATATTTTGGATCATTCATGATCAGAGCAGTATATTATTCAGATTTATGTATGACCTTGTGTCAAGGCTGAGCCTTGAGAGTTCAGATTTGATGACTAATGTGACCACTTATCCCATACAGTTTCAGTTCAGTGCCTAGAGATGTATTTCAGCAGTGTTTCAGATGATGCATGATGATTATTATTACGATGATGTTGTATGATCTATGGATATGTTATCATTGACTGTGGATTATTATCTTGTTGATTTAGTCATGATCATAGCATGTGCTTGGTATATTGTTCCTGATTTGGCAAACTATTTAAAATGAACTGTAAATCATAAAATGGACAATTGCTTGCACATTTAGGTCATTTAACAAAACCCACTGGTTTTTCACCTTACATAGATATGGTCTTTCCCGACACCAGTTGTCTGCTAGCGTAGGCTCCATATTCACTTGACTCCATCCATACATGACCTTCCTGTTTGACTTTAAACCCTGACTTGTCTCATTTGACTTTCTGATACCGAGGACTTCCCCATTTTTTTACCTCTGTGTTTGGACCGCATCCCTGTGTATACAGTGTCTCGGCTCTGAGTTGGTGACAAAACTTGCCTTTGGTGAGTTGGATTGTAGGCCTAAATCATTCTGGTCGGTTGTCCCGATGTTTGGCATTGGCTCGAACTCCCCCTAGTCACTTGAGATGTTGTTGGCTAAAACTGAAAGCTCATGTTCTACCTATGGAAACTTAATAAATTCGCCCATGGAAACAAAAAAGGGCAAGAGCGATGAACAACTAAAAAAATACTCCTCGAAGAGTATAAGAAAGGTCCAAAAAAAGCAATGGTTCTTAAAATCTATATCTAAACAATTGCTGACCTTATAAATATTTGAAAAACATGCCCTGGATGCAAGCTGCAACTAGTTGTGCTTCTCAGCACATCTGAAATCCGAAGGGTTATGTAGGCCAAAAAGGCCATGGAATAAAATGGAATGATCCTAATGAACCTGGATCAACTTGATGTAGACATGATGCCTAAGTTGAATAAGCACTCTCTAAACAACTTATCCATTTGTGAGACACAACCATCCCCCGTGTTCTTTTGTCCAGCACAGAGTTTGTAGCTTTCCCCTTTCTCCCAGTCCAAAGTATTTTTGAGTTAAGTTAGACAGGTCAACCCCTTGGCCCAACCTTGTTCCTAGCCTTCATCCTTCACTAGCAGTTTGACCATGTCCAATGCGTTAGTTTGTCATTTGAACTATTGTGCAAGTAATTTTATATAACAACGGAATGTGCTAACTTAATTAATGCCACTGAATGGATGTTATACTTTGAGCTTAGCTGTGAGAATGATTAGAGAAGCATTGTCTTAGTCTACTGATGTGATTTATCCTTGGTTGTATATTCTTGGGATTCGTGATGATGTGGACCATGTATGGATGATTATTGATGATGATTGATGGGCCCACATGTTTGATGATGATATCATATGATGGACATATGATGCAGATGATGTTTGATCCAGTTTAGCAGGTTTATTATTACTTCAGATCAGCAGTTTATACATTGTCCATATATGGTGGACCCTACAGCTGGCCCATTAGGGCAACCCATGGTGTATGAGTACACTTTTCTAGTGGATTTGGGTTTTCTGGATCCAATGAGACACTTATCTTTCAGTTTCGGGCACTTCTGACAGTGATTGATGCAGTTTTACACTTGTTGACCAGATTTGGGGCTGATTTCCCAACCAGAGCAGCAGGGGCCCCGAGAGGCCAGTTCACCCAGGGCGCTGATGATGGAGGAAGTGGTCCAGCCACTTGTTTTTACCATTTACCCCCCCTTCTGGAGAGCCTGGTGGGCTCAGATGGACAACGCTAGCACCCTAGGAGGCAGTTATGGCACTTTCACAGTTCCCGAGGCAGTTAAAAAATGGGATAAAGTGGTCATTGAGGAAATTGATTTGGGCAATTGAGGCAAGGTTTTGGCATTTGGTCTTCACAGAGGTCTTCCAGGGTGGCATCACTACCTTCCAGTCAGTTTTCACCATGTGGGTATTCCGAGATTGATCACAGGAGGACATTTATTGCTTGACTGTCATGGATTCTGAGGACAGTTTTGATCATTTATATTATCTTGGACATATTTTATTATTTTATTGTGCCTTGGGGATGAGCTAGTAAGGATTGATGCCTCCTAGCCCCACCATGAGCTTATATTGTCATGTCCTAGTCACCACGAGGTGGATTTTGGTACTTATGTTTCTCTAGTGGATGACATCACCCTCTTATTGTACCATTTAGTGGGGGCGCTATTGTTATATTGAGTGATCCATGTGATATATTGTTATGGGTCATCTTAGGCATTGATTGTATGATGAGATCTTTTAATCTCAACCACTCATTTGATGTAGTATTGTAGAGTGGTATAGGGTTTTGGTCTTTACTATCCTATATAAGGAGGAGACCCCCCATTGTAAAGCTCACCTTTGGAGCTCTGGAATATTGGAATAGAAGATTTTTTGTGGAGCACATCTCTCTTGTATTGTGGATTCTCTTGCATATTGAATATACAGTATCTCTTCTATGTATCATTGTGGATTTTGGTGCTTCTACTAATCTTTTTTCAGGAAAGTCGAATTGGTGGAGAGGAGGGCGACTTCTTGAGGGTTATTGTTGGAGGGATCCACATATTCTCTCTTGGGTTGATCTTGTGACAGGGAGTATCATTATTGTATCTTTGTGACATAGTTGATGCTTTCTATTACATCTTTCTACCATTTTCATAATCATCTTGCTTGACTTGTTTCTTTGATCTTGTCTTGTAGGAGGAGGACGATTTGGCTATCTTGGAGGAGGACGTTTTGGTTGGAGCTCTTGGATCTCACTCTTGAATATACACATAGGAGAATGCTATCAATTTGCAAGGTGGCCACAAGCAATTGAGGTAAGATCTACAAGGTATGTGCCTCTTTCATCCATTCTATCTTCATTGGTCATAAACCCTAATTAAACAAAAAACCCAATTTTGTTTTTTCTTAGATCTACTTAGATCTAGCCTTGCTTTTGAGAAGATCTTGAAATCCCACCTCTATAGCATCCACCCCTAGTTGGATCTATAGTTTGGTGGTGATTGGCTTAAAATTGACACACATTTCAAGGCAAAAGCCCTCTTGAACCCAAATCGCACTTCCTAGAGATAGGCTTGTTTGGTTAGATCTAGCACATGGGTAGGTGAGATCCCACTTGATTTGCAATCTAGACACTTGATAACCTACCCCCAGATTCTTACTTTGGTGAAATCTACCTTGTGGACGTCTTTCCATGTTTTAAGGGGTTAAAACCCCCTTTAAATTTCTTGGCACCTCAAAACTCAGATCTACTAAGATCTAGCCCTTGGATTGACTTGATTTTTGGGACATGCATAGATCGGGGTACTAGCTACTTGGATCTATAGTTTGGTGACCATTGGACTTGATTTGGTCCACTTAACCCACCTTTTAACCTTCCTTGAGCAAAGTCGCACCCCCTTGGGTAGGTGAGTTTGTCCACTTCAAGGAGGTGGGTGGTTGAGATTTTTGGGGATTCGGAACGGCCATACCTTGAAACCTAGGTCTAGAGTATCTTTTTGTCACGATCCGCCTTGGGGGTAGCATTCCTTGTTTCAAGGGATTGTGGTCCACTTAGGGTCATTTCTTGAAAACCTAGATCTAGCAAGATCCAACCATTAGATCTCATTTAGCCCACTTGACTTGGCTTCTAGGTGTCCCGATCTACACTTTGACATACTTTTTGACCCCATTAGCCCATCCAACAAGGCACTAGTCCTCCTCAAAACAAGTCGCACTCCTTGGGATTTGTGTCAAACCATAAATCTAGTACATGGGTACTCGTAAAATCAACTTAGATCTATAGATCTACTAATAACAGAACATCTAGTACCAATTCCATCCCTAACTTCACCTTGTGTGCCCACTTAAAGGCATTTCACACATCCCAAGAAAATAAGACCCATTTGTGTAAACATATGGTACTATACCTAGTCATCATACCCCATCATGTGGCCGAAACCATACATAGGTTGAAACACTAATAATCTCTTACGCCACTTTCAACCATACCTCAACTCTTAAGGTCCACTTAAGCCTTGCATTGGTTTCCGTGACTCATCATTTGCCTACCCTTAGAAACCTTTGTTTGGGTCCAATCAACTGTGATTGGTCATAGGGTCTCCCCCTAGGTCTTGTTTCACCTTGACCTAAAGCGAAGAGTGCCTCGGTTGACGTGACTCCCACCTTGCATTGGGAACCGTGGCATTTCTTGGGTCACCTCTTTAGTTGCCTATCTCCTCTACCGTCCCGGATGGGATACCTTTAGGGGCAATTACAAGTTGTGTGATAACAAGACCCCTCATGAACACATCTTCCTCAGATGCTCCATATGCTTCCATGTGTTCCCATACTTTAACAATGTGGTCTTCAATTGATATAGCAGATACTCCATCAAATCTGGGAACCTTTTCAAAATACTTTTCAGGCATGCCATGGGGTGCACCCTGGATTTGGGAAAAGTCTAAAGGAGATGGTTTTGCCTTCCTTCCAAAAATCCTAGGAGCTTGTGGAGGAGGAACATTCTGGTTTCCAGAGTTTGTTTCGGCCATTGGATTTGGTAAGTTTTAGTTTGGGTTTGAACTAGGAGATGAGGGAGGAACCGAATTAATCAAAGGGGATCCTGAAGCTCTGTTTGGAGAATCGTTAACCAATTTCCAAAGGAAGTTAGATGGTGGTGCTTTGGGATCCCTTTTACAATATGTAATTGGGGTTCCTTCAACTTGATCCAAGTTTACTTTACTTCTTGTGTTATAAGGATGTAAATGAGCTCGCTCCTCAGCGGAGGCACGATTGGGAGTCGCCAGGTAGATTTAAACTCTTCTACCAAGATATGTGTCGTTGTATATGCAGGAAAGACTACTAGCTTGTCCGAGGTAAGCCCTATGCCTTCAATACCAAATGTTAGGAAAAGAGAATGGGAGGGCTTTAGGAAGTAATATGTCGGACCAGGGTAAGCTATTGCCTCCCCGTCAACGGCGCCAAAATATTGGCAAAGAGAAAGGGAAGGCTCTGAGAAAAGTATGTCGAACCAGGGTAAGCTATTTCCTCCCCGACAACGGCGCCAAAATATTGGCAAAGAGAAAGGGAAGGCTCTAAGAAAAGTATGTCGAACCAGGGTAAGCTATTGCCTCCCCGGCAACGGCGCCAAAATGTTATCACCTAAATTGTAGTTACCCATATGGATATATCCAGTCATGGATGGCAATAGGGAAGGGCAACTCAAAAGGTGCAACCACCATCACCTCTACCTCCAATATATGGTTGTCACGCCAGTCGAGGCAACCTTCACTTTATGTTATCTAGCCCAGACAACAAAGGGGGAGACCCGATCTACTCCCGACAGGAGAGATCAAAACCAAGACACCAAATCAGGGTATTTCTAAGTGAAGTTAGGTGTATGGTTTATCCTAGACCATAGGATGGAGTCACAAGACAAGTGAGGGGTTCAAAAAAGTGTAGCTTTGGTTCATAGTTGATGTGAGAGTGACCTACAATAATTAAAGATAAGGTCCAGGATGAGAGTACTAGTTCAATGTTGGAAAATCCACTGCCTTCGGAACCGTGTCCAATGCAGGGTAGTTTAAGGGTTAAATTGGGGCTAACTAGTACAAGTGACAAGCTTGACCATGATACATGATGGCTTCAAGGGTTTGGTTCACCATGCAAGGGTCAAACCACAAGTTAATCCAACAATCTAGGAAAGTCAAATTGACTTGGAGAGAAACCAGTGCCTTGGGAATTGGGATTATGGAGTCAAAGTAGGGTTGACTTGTGGTTAAGGACTCCTATTACATGAGACAAGTGGGCAATTAAGGTCTTGATGGATGAATAGGTGTAGATCTAGGTTTGACCAAAGTGGACCACAATCCCTTAAAATAAGGAATGCTATCCCCAAGGCGAGATTTGACAAGATGACACACTAGACCTAGGTTTTGAATTATTCAGGTTCCGAATCTCCAAAAATCTCAAGTACCCACGTCATAGAAGTGAGTCAACTCACTTCTCCAAGGTGGTGCGACTTTACCCAAGGAGGCTTAAAAGTGGGGTTAAGTGGGTCAAGACAAGTCCGATGACATCCAAACTTTAGATCCGGGTAGGTTAGTCAAGTAGGAGTATAAATCTATAATTTTACGGCAATCCGACGGCTAGATCTTACTAGATCTGAGTTTAAGTATACCTAGTGGTCCAAAAATGGGGATTAAATCCCTTAAAATGTGGAATAGGGCCCACAAGGTGAAAATCAGCAAAGTAACAATCTGGGGGTATGTTATTTGATGTGTAGATTATGGATCAAGCGGGATCTCAACTACCCACCACCTAGATCTAGGTCAACCTACAACCACCAAGAAGTGTGCCTTGCTTGGGAGAAGCTAAGTTGGCTTGGGAAGGGGGTCAAATGGAAGCCAATCATCACCAAACTATAGATCCGGGATGCCGTGGATGCTATAAAGGTGGGTTTTCAATATTATGCCCAACAACCCACTAGATCTAAGTAGATATGACAAAATGTAGAATGGGGGTTTTGAAATATTTAGGGTTTTATCAATTAAGAGCTATGTCAATGGATTGGATCAAGGTATGAGAAACGAACCTGTGGATCTTACCTGGGTAACCTTGTAGATGCCTTGATGATGATGATCTGTGCAAACCCGATCAATTTGAGAAGCTTTGAGGTAGTTTTCTATGCAATCGATTTAGTCCAAGAAGCCAATGCGCCCTCTCTCCTGCACAACAAACGTCAACAATATCAGATTTGATGCAATCAAGAGATAAGACTAATGTCACAAGAGAAGTAACAGAAACAAAGCATAGATCACAATTATGTTAATGATAACCCCCTGATACAAGCGAATGCCAAGAAAGTCGATTTGAAGAAGCCTTGCAAAATCGCCCTTGTTGAAGTCGCCCTCCTGTAGACAAACAATGATTTCCAAAAAAGATAGATCTTACCACAAATTCCAAATGCTAGGTTGCAATAGACTTTCCAATCACCATCTAAGAACACCAGATGCAAAGGAGACCACAAGAATTTCCACAAGAAAGTTTTTCTATACCAATAATCCAAGAGCCAAAGACCCTTTACAATGAGAAGCTCTCTCCTTTAAATAGGAAGGAGAGGCACCAAAACCCTAACCACTTTTTGAATGAGTGTCTAAGATTAAAAGATACAAATGTCTAATCAATGGTTGAGATGAGCTCAACAATAAAATACATGGATCACTAATAAAATATTATGTGAGTGGACAAAATCGCCCTAGGAGAGGGGAATCCCACCAAATCATGATGACAAAATATAATAAGAGGCTTATGGTGGGTCCAAGGGGTAATTTTATCCCTCCTTGGTCAATCCCCATAGCACAATAATCAATAAATAATCATCAATGCACCAAATCGTGCCTCCATAGTCAAATCGTAGGCCTCAAAAAGACCTCAGAAATCCTCAGAAAGTGCCATAAGTGATGGATGCGGGCCCCGATGAAGCTGAAACTGCTGGAGAAGGTGTGGACGACCCCGATCTATCATCACCGATCATCACATGCCATAACATTGCCTCAGTAGCGCAAATCGATTTCCTCAATAGCCATTTCTACCAATCCTGAAATGCCTCGAGAAGCGTGAAACTGCCCAAAACTGCCTCCTGGAGTGCCTGCGCTGTCAAGGTGAGGGAACCAGTGTGTCCGGGAGGGGGGTAATATGGTAAAAACAAGTGGCTGGACCACCCCCTCCATCATCAGCGCCCTAGGTCAACCGGATAAAAATCACATCTGCTCTGACAGGGCCTCCGACAGACCAAAACTGCACTGGGATAGCCTATTGAGGCTCAATCATCACTGTAAGTGCCCGGAACTGAAAACAAACTGTATCATTGGACTCAGAAGGTCCAAATCCATCCAAGATGTGTACTCATACACCATATGAGTCTTTGCATGATCAAAATATATATCCAATATACTGGAACAGGGCCAATAATAATAATCTATAAATGACCAAACACTGCTGTAAACCAAGAATCATCATCATAACCCTGTAGCTGCTGCATAGAATCATCATGTATGTATACATAGACCATATATCATATATCCATGTCATCATAAGGTCCAACCATCTCATGTCCTCTGGTTGACCATGGTCAGACTAGGCCTAACCAAGTCAACATGACCCAATATAACTCAGACCATCATCATAAGCTGCTGCAAAGTGTCCAAGGTTAATGCATGCTCTACAACTTATTCAAATAACAATTATAGCACAAAGAAATCATTACTGGCGATCTAAATCCAAATATATAATGTCATTAATTATTATTATTGCTCAGACTAGACTTTCAAGATCATATTCACTTCATAGCTGTGATCAATTTGCTAGTGAAGGGTGAAGGCTAAAATAACTGGCTAGGCTAAGGGATGACTTCACTGACTTGACTTTGTGACACTTTGGCAAGGGAAAGGGAATACACACCATAGTATATACTGAATGAGCAACAACACAGGGAATGGCGGTGTCTCACAAATGGACGAGTTGTTCAAAGAGGGTTTATTCACCTTTAACAGATGCGCACAATCCATAATACAAATAAGACCAGCAATTGTTTTGATATAGCATTTAAGTTCCATTGCTTTTTGAGCCTGAAGTTTCCATAGCCTTGATCTATGTGTGTTTATAAACACATTGTGTAGATTTACATTTATTTTAGGCTTTTTGCTGCAGGTGTGTTTTTAAGGCACTTGTTTACCTGAGCACTTCTAGGTGTGTCATGGACAGCTTGTTTACCTAGGTATTTATTTTCCAAAAGATATAACATTTTATTTTCATAGCCATTTTCATTTGGCATGCCTTTCATTCATGTGTGTTTAGAAACACATTGCATGAATGGGCTTTTCATACAAGATATAGCATTTCATTTTTCCAGATTTTGTATTCATGGCAGCACTAAAAGTTTCAGGTTTAGCCAACACAACTTTAGTGACTAGGGGGAATTCACAAGGAACTTCAACTCACCATAGGCAAGTTTTGTCACCAACTCAAAGCCGAGACACAATAAACAGGGAAGCTCATCCAATACAGAGGCTACAGTGGGGAAAAGATCCTCCATGTCACTAGTCAAGTAGTAAGTCTGGGTGATAAACTAAAAGGTAGGCCATGGATGGATGAAGACAATGAATAATGGAGCCGACACTAGCAAGCCAAGGTATGGTTGAATGATCACCTTGTTATCACCTAAACTGTAGTTACCCCTATGGATGGATCTAGTCATGGATGGCAATAGGGAAGGGCAACTCAAAAGGTGCAACCACGATCACCTCGACCTCCAATATATATGGTTGTCACGCCAGTCGAGGCAACCTTCGCTTTATGTTATCTAGCCCAGACAACAAAGGGGGACACCCGATCTACTCCCGACAGGAGAGATCAAAACCAAGACACCAAATCAGGGTATTTCCAAGTGAAGTTAGGTGTATGGTTTATCCTAGACCTAAGGATGAAGTCACAAGCCAAGTGAGGGTTCAATAGATATAGCTTTGGTTCATAGTTGGTGTGAAAGTGACTTATAATGTTTGAAGTGAGATCTAGGGCTAGTGTACTAGGTCAATGTCAAAAGATTCACTGCCTTGGGAACCGTGTCCAATGCAGGATAGTTAAGGGTTGTATTGGGGCTAACTAGTACATGAGACAAGCTTGACCATGGTCCATGATGTCTTCAAAGGTATAGTCTACCATGCATAGGTCAAACCACAAGTCAATCCAACAATCTAAGAAAGTTGAATTACCTTGTAGAGAAACCAGTGCCTTGCGATTTGGGAAGTGGAGTCAAAGTGGGGTTGACTTATGGTTAGGACTCCTACAACATGAGATAAGTGGACAATATAGGTCTTGATGGTTAAATGTGTCTAGATCTAGGTTTAACCCAAGTGGACCACAATCCCTAAAAACAAGGAATGCAGTCCCCAATGCAAGATTTGACAAAGTGACAGTCTAGACCTAGGTTTTGAATTATTCCGGTTTCAGATCTGCAATAATCTCAAGTACCCAGTTCCTAGAAGTGAGTGAACTCACTTCTCCAAGGTGGTGCGACTTTACCCAAGGAGGCTTCAAATGGGGTTTAGGTGGGTCAAATCATGTCGGATGGCATCCAAACTTTAGATCCTAGTAGATCGGTCAGGGAGGAGTATGGATCTATAATTTCATGGCAATCCACCGGTTAGATCTTAGTAGATCTGAGTTTAAGTATTCCAAGTGGTCCAAAATGGGGATTAAATCCCTTAAAATGTGGAATGGGGCCCACAAGGTAAATTCCAAGAAAGGGACAACCTGGGTGTATGTTATTTGATGTGTAGATGTCAAATCAAGTGGAATCTCAAACACCCATCAACTAGATCTAGGTCAACTTGCTCAAATGGTGAAGTGCGCCTTCCTTGGGAGAAGCTAAGTTGGCTTGGGAGAGGGGTCAAACGGAAGCCAATCCTCACCAAACTATAGATCCGGGATGCCGTGGATGCTATAGAGGTGGGTTTTCAATATCATTCCCAACAACCCACTAGATCTAAGTAGATCTAAGAAAATGTAAAATGGGGGTTTTGAAATATTTAGGGTTTTAACAATTTATGAGTTACGTCAATGGATTGGATAGAGGAAAGAGAAACAAACCTGTGGATCTTACCTGGGTAACCTTGTAGATGCCTTGATGATGATGATCTATGCAATCCCGATCAATTTGGAAGCTTTGAGGTAGTTTCTATATAAATCCATTTTGTCCAAGAAGCCAATGCGCCCTCTCTCCTGCACAACAAACGTCAACAATATCAGATTTGATGCATCAAGAGACAAGACTAATGCCACAAAAGAAGTAACAGAAAGATAGCATAGATCACAATGATACTAATGATAACCCCCTGATACAAGCGAATGCCAAGAAAGTCGATTTGAAGAAGCCTTGCAAAATCGCCCTTGTTGAAGTCGCCCTCCTGTAGACAAACAATGATTTCCAAAAAGATAGATCTTACCACAATTTCCAAATGCTAGGTTGCAATAGACTTTCCAATCACCATCTAAGAACACCAGATGCAAAGGAGACCACAAGAATTTCCACAAGAATATTTTTCTATACCAATAATCCAAGAGCCAAAGACACTTTACAATGAGAGGCTCTCTCCTTTAAATAGGAAGGAGAGGCACCAAAACCCTAACCACTTTTTGAATGAGTGGCTAAGATTATAAGATACAAAAGTCTAATCAATGGTTGAGATGAGCTCAACAATATAATACATGGATCACACATAAAATATAACATAAGTGGACAAAGTCGCCCTAGGAGAGGGGAATCCCACCAAATCATGATGACAAAATATCATAAGAGGCTCATGGTGGGTCCAAGGGGTAATTTTATCCCTCCTTGGTCAATCCCCATGGCACAATAACCAATAAATAATCATGAAAGTACCAAATCGTGCCTCCCTAGTGAAGTCGTGGTCCTCAAAAGACCTCAAAAATCCACAGAAAATGCCATAAGTGATGGATGCGGGCCCCGATGAAGCTGAAACTGCTGGAGAAGGTGTGGAGGGTCCCGATCTATCATCACTGATCATCCCATGCCATAACTTTGCCTCAGTAGCCCAAATCGATTTCCTCAATAGCCATTTCTACCAATCCTGAAATGCCTCGGGAAGCGTGAAACTGCCCAAACAGCCTCCTGGAGTGATGGCGCTGTCAAGGTGAGGGCACCAATGTGTCCAGGAGGGGGGTAATATGGTAAAAACAAGTGGCTGGACCACCCCCTCCATCATCAGCGCCTTAGGTCAACCGGATAAAAGTCATCTCTGCTCCGACAGGGCCTCCAACAGACCAAAACTGCACTAGGACAGCCTACTGAGGCTCAATCATCACTGTAAGTGCCCGGAACTGAAAACAACTGTCCCATTGGACTCAGAAGGTCCAAATCTATCCAAGATGTGTACTCATACACCATATGAATCTCTGCATGATCAAAATAAATATCCAATGTACCGGAACAAGGCCAATAATAATGATCTGTAAATGACCAAACACTGCTGTATCCCAAGAATCATCATCATAACCCTGTAGCTGCTGCATAGAATCATCCTGTATGTGTACATAGACCATATATCATCTATCCATATCATCATAAGGTCTAACATCTCATGTCCCATGGTCCTCCATGGTCAAACTAGGTCTAACCAAGACCAAATACAACTCAGACCATCATCCATAGCTGCGGCAAGGTGTCAAGGTTAATACATGCTTTACAATTTATTCAAATAGCAATTATAACCCAGAGTAATCATGACTGGCGATTTAAATCCAAATATATAGTGTCGTTAATTATTATTATTACTCAGACTAGACTTTCAGGATCATACTCACTTCATAGTTGTGATCAATTTGCTAGTGAAGGGTGAAGGCTTAAATTAATTGGCTAGGCCAAGGGATGACTTAACTGCCTTGACTTTGTGACACTTTGGCAAGGGAAAGGGAATACACCATAGTATATACTGAATGAGCAATAACACGGGGAATGGCGGTGTCTCACAAATGGATGAGTTGTTCAAAGAGGGTTTATTCACCTTCACAGATGCGCACAATCCATAATACAAATAAGGCCAGCAATTGTTTAGATATAACATTTAAGTTCCATTGCTTTTTGGGCCTGAAGTTTCCATAGCCTTGATCTATGTGTGTTTACAAACACATTGCATAGATTTACATTTATTTTTAGGCTTTCTGCTGCAGGTGTGTTTTTAAGGCACTTGTTTACCTGAGCACTTCTACGTGTGTCATGGACAACTTGTTTACCTAGGTATTTATTTTTCCAAGAGATATAACATTTTATTTTTCATGGCCATTTTCAATTGGCATTTCTTTCACATACAAGATATAGCATTTCATTTTTCAGATTTTGTATTCATGGCAGCACTAAAAGTTTCAGGTTTAGCCAACACAACTTTAGTGACTAGGGGGAATTCACAAGGAACTCCAACTCACCATAAGTAAGTTTTGTCACCAACTCAGAGCCGAGACACAATAAACAGGGAAGCTCATCCAATACAGAGGCTACAGTGGGGAAAGGTCCTCCATGCCACTAGTCAAGTAGTAAGTCAGGGTGATAATCTAAAAGGTAGGCCATGGATGGATGAAGACAATGAAAAGATGAAGCCAACACTAGCAAGACAAGGTATGGTTGAATGATCACCTCTATTCTCCCTAAGGAGGGTAAATACCAATGAGTATGAATAGTGAACTTCTAAGTCTGAGCAGGGACAGTAATATATATATATAATAGGTCAACCAGGTCCATTTATCTATATGATCGCCAGATCATGACACTAAGTGCTATGACATGCTATAAGAATAAGTATAAAAGCAATCTAACCATAACACCATGATATGCCTGCTGAGTCATATACCTGAAAGCTCATAAACCTGTACCATCATCTGTCCTCTGAGACTGCTGCTGTAACTCTGGGCACTACTGTCTGCTCTGTACCAATGATATAATGGCTACATCGGTCATCCCTCTGAGTGTCCTGAAACTCAGTCATGGCATGGGGAATACAACTGCTGTCCATAATCTGATAGTGATCCAATGTAGATGCTCATCTCGGCATCTCAAATGTAAGGGAACTGGCTGAATAGTGTACTGGAATGAGAAAAATAATGTATGGTAGCCCGGCTACTATATATGTGATAACATCTGGCTCCGGCTGGGACAAGTGCTCTCCTGAAATGAGCGCTTGAGAACCTCAGAATCTCTGGTCCTCGAACTCTGCTTCTCGAATCCACGATGCAGCACTCTACCATTTTATTTCCAGCTTTATTCTTGCAACCTATTTTCTGCATTCACAAACATCTAAAGAAAATACCTCATGCCGCATGTGTGGGAAAAATATAAAACCAACTGAAATAAAATCTATTCTATGTCAGAAATATAAATGCATGAAGTATAAATGCAGAAAGTAAATTAAACTACTAACATAATTTGCAAAATTTGAAATTTATTGTGCAGGAAAGAAAAAGTGACAGGTACTCAGTTAAACTAGGAGCTTACAAAGGAGCTTAGAGACTAAGAAGGTGCCAGACTCAATGGCTGAAAAGACTAACTACTGCCTAAGTAGGCTTATTCAGTTCCTACCTACTCTAATCTAACCAGTTAGCACAAATGCTAGGTAAAATCATAAATCCAGTGTAACCATTCATCAAACATATTAGTGATTCTTCTTTGATTTCTGGTAATGAAACAAGTCATGATTGGATTAAAGATCAGAGAATTTGATAATGCAATCTTCCAGGTTTGTTCAAAAATTGAATAAAGGTTTGCATGGTGCAAAATGAAATCATGCCAAGGAAAAGATTGACTGATACAAACATCCTCCATCCAAGAATTGATAGGATCATAAAATTCATGCAAGTTATTGCTTAAGATTGATGGAGGAAAAATATAAGGCTTGTAACTCAATTCTTTTTCACAGAACATAACTTCCTCATTTACTTCTCTTACATATTCGATTTGGTTCTCCTTGGGACTGATGATCAAAAATTCAAGTGGGGATAAATTAAAGCTTAAAAGACGGAAAATCAAAGTCAGACCCACTTGATGCTCAAAAATGGAGACAAGATGGAATTGATCTTTAAACACCTTTTCTAGCCACCAAGAATGATTTATAACTTGACAACATACATTATGGTTCCAAAGTGACTGAAAAGGGACATGAAGCATTTTTTCTCCAAACATGTAATCATGCTTATACTTCCTATTAAAAATTTCCAAGGCAAAAGATTGACTAGAGCACCAACCCAAAGATGATTGAAAGAGTTGGGAAAGGAGGGTGGATTGCAAATATGAAAATTCTCCCAAATGGATAGACAAGTTTGACCTTGGATTTTGATAATAGAAAATATTCTTTATTCTAGGAATAATTTCAAGCTTTTGATCAAATTTAATATTTACAACCTGAGGACAAGATTCTAATTCTAAGAAATCGATGACCCTATCTTGACTAAGGATGGAAAAATTTAAAGACTCATTATAAGAGGTGGAACAAAGATTAGAGCATCTAGTGTGATTCATTATTTCATCGTCATCTTGAGATTGAACTTTTATTGATTCATCATTAAATTCATATGAAGATAAATGACCATTTTTATTTAATTTGTCAGGGAAAAAATTAACAAGTTCATTTAAAACACCCTGATTATTTGCACAATGATCATGTGAAGTCACCACTAAAGGACTTTGGTCGATGTCCCTACTTTCTTCTTCTTCAATAAGGTGATAAGGAATTGAATGATCACTAAATGCAGAATGACTAATGAGTCTCTCTGAGGGAGGAAATTCATTAGACCTGTTAACTAAATGCTCATCCTCAGAAATTCCCTCAGGATCAGGACTAGGGCTACCTAAAAAGCAATTTGAAAATTTATGGTTTGTACAATGATTAAAGATTTGACTTTCGATTGACTCAAAAGTAGAAGACTTATCATCAGAAGAAATTGGGCAAGAAAGGTCATCTCCGGAGTTTGACAAATCACTTGATGTTTGATTGTTAAATGATTCCACAATATGATCGGAAAGGAGAAGGTTTTGATCTTGGATTTGATTTGAAACATACATATCATCAAATTCACTTCCCCATTCTTCTAGGAATTTATTTTCAAACATGTCATAACCAGAAATGCTATTGGGTTTCAAATTCGAAAGCCAGACTCCAGCTCTTTCTTTGAAAGATGAAGCCAATAGTCTCATACACACATCCTCATGGGTTATGGATAACTCTTTAATAATTTCCCTAAAAAGTTCAAGGTGTCTTTTAGCAGAGATTTCATAACTTCCATCGAAAATAGGCAACCTTGCAGATGCTTGATGAGGAATATGATGAGGATACCCAACAATTTTTGAAAAGTCAAAAACTTTTAAACGACCGAAAGTTCTAGGTCGCTCAGAAGCAGCCATGGATAATAATTTTTTATTTTTTATATTTTTATATTTTTTATATTTTTATATTTGTTTTCAAATTCAAGAACCTGAAAACAAAATGATGCACCCCATGGGTTCTAGATAACGATAAGATCTGTCTAAATTCTAGTGTTATAGGGATGTAAATGAGCTCGCTCCTCAGCGGAGTCACGATTGGGAGTCGCCAGGTAGGTTTTAACTCTTCTACCAATATATGTGTCGTTGTATATGCGGGAAGGACTACTAGCTTTTCCAAGGTAAGCCTATTGCGTCCCCGGCAACGGCGCCAAAATGTTATCACCTAAACTGTAGTTACCCCTATGGATGGATCCAGTCATGGATGGCAATAGGGAAGGGCAACTCAAAAGGTGCAACCACGATCACCTCGACCTCCAATATATATGGTTGTCATGCCAGTCGAGGCAACCTTCGCTTTATGTTATCTAGCCCAGACAACAAAGGGGGAGACCCGATTCCCGACAGGAGAGATCAAAACCAAGACACCAAATCAGGGTATTTCCAAGTGAAGTTAGGTGTATGGTTTATCCTAGACCTAAGGATGAAGTCACAAGCCAAGTGAGGGTTCAATAGATATAGCTTTGGTTCATAGTTGGTGTGAAAGTGACTTATAATGTTTGAAGTGAGATCTAGGGCTAGTGTACTAGGTCAATGTCAAAAGATTCACTGCCTTGGGAACCGTGTCCAATGCAGGATAGTTAAGGGTTGTATTGGGGCTAACTAGTACATGAGACAAGCTTGACCATGGTCCATGATGTCTTCAAAGGTATAGTCTACCATGCATAGGTCAAACCACAAGTCAATCCAACAATCTAAGAAAGTTGAATTACCTTGTAGAGAAACCAGTGCCTTGGGATTTGGGAAGTGGAGTCAAAGTGGGGTTGACTTATGGTTAGGACTCCTACAACATGAGATAAGTGGACAATATAGGTCCTGATGGTTAAATGTGTCTAGATCTAGGTTTAACCCAAGTGGACCACAATCCCTAAAAACAAGGAATGCAGTCCCCAAGGCAAGATTTGACAAAGTGACAGTCTAGACCTAGGTTTTGAATTATTCCGGTTTCAGATCTGCAATAATCTCAAGTACCCAGTTCCTAGAAGTGAGTGAACTCACTTCTCCAAGGTGGTGCGACTTTACCCAAGGAGGCTTCAAATGGGGTTTAGGTGGGTCAAATCATGTCGGATGGCATCCAAACTTTAGATCCTAGTAGATCGGTCAGGTAGGAGTATGGATCTATAATTTCATGGCAATCCACCGGTTAGATCTTAGTAGATCTGAGTTTAAGTATTCCAAGTGGTCCAAAATGGGGATTAAATCCCTTAAAATGTGGAATGGGGCCCACAAGGTAAATTCCAAGAAAGGGACAACCTGGGTGTATGTTATTTGATGTGTAGATGTCAAATCAAGTGGAATCTCAAACACCCATCAACTAGATCTAGGTCAACTTGCTCAAATGGTGAAGTGCGCCTTCCTTGGGAGAAGCTAAGTTGGCTTGGGAGAGGGGTCAAACGGAAGCCAATCCTCACCAAACTATAGATCCGGGATGCCGTGGATGCTATAGAGGTGGGTTTTCAATATCATGCCCAACAACCCACTAGATCTAAGTAGATCTAAGAAAATGTAAAATGGGGGTTTTGAAATATTTAGGGTTTTAACAATTTATGAGTTATGTCAATGGATTGGATAGAGGAAAGAGAAACAAACCTGTGGATCTTACCTGGGTAACCTTGTAGATGCCTTGATGATGATGATCTATGCAATCCCGATCAATTTGGAAGCTTTGAGGTAGTTTCTATATAAATCCATTTTGTCCAAGAAGCCAATGCGCCCTCTCTCCTGCACAACAAACGTCAACAATATCAGATTTGATGCATCAAGAGACAAGACTAATGCCACAAAAGAAGTAACAGAAAGATAGCATAGATCACAATGATACTAATGATAACCCCCTGATATAAGCGAATGCCAAGAAAGTCGATTTGAAGAAGCCTTGCAAAATCGCCCTTGTTGAAGTCGCCCTCCTGTAGACAAACAATGATTTCCAAAAACATAGATCTTACCACAATTTCCAAATGCTAGGTTGCAATAGACTTTCCAATCACCATCTAAGAACACCAGATGCAAAG
The DNA here is from genome assembly GCA_027924585.1 of Larix kaempferi. Taxonomy (NCBI): domain Eukaryota; kingdom Viridiplantae; phylum Streptophyta; class Pinopsida; order Pinales; family Pinaceae; genus Larix; species Larix kaempferi. The sequence goes on from BSBM01000893.1 coordinate 10,517,336, forward strand.
GAGACCACAAGAATTTCCACAAGAATATTTTTCTATACCAATAATCCAAGAGCCAAAGACCCTTTACAATGAGAGGCTCTCTCCTTTAAATAGGAAGGAGAGGCACCAAAACCCTAACCACTTTTTGAATGAGTGGCTAAGATTATAAGATACAAAAGTCTAATCAATGGTTGAGATGAGCTCAACAATATAATACATGGATCACACATAAAATATAACATAAGTGGACAAAGTCGCCCTAGGAGAGGGGAATCCCACCAAATCATGATGACAAAATATCATAAGAGGCTCATGGTGGGTCCAAGGGGTAATTTTATCCCTCCTTGGTCAATCCCCATGGCACAATAACCAATAAATAATCATGAAAGTACCAAATCGTGCCTCCCTAGTGAAGTCGTGGTCCTCAAAAGACCTCAAAAATCCACAGAAAATGCCATAAGTGATGGATGCGGGCCCCGATGAAGCTGAAACTGCTGGAGAAGGTGTGGAGGGTCCCGATCTATCATCACTGATCATCCCATGCCATAACTTTGCCTCAGTAGCCCAAATCGATTTCCTCAATAGCCATTTCTACCAATCCTGAAATGCCTCGGGAAGCGTGAAACTGCCCAAACAGCCTCCTGGAGTGATGGCGCTGTCAAGGTGAGGGCACCAATGTGTCCGGGAGGGGGGTAATATGGTAAAAACAAGTGGCTGGACCACCCCCTCCATCATCAGCGCCTTAGGTCAACCGGATAAAAGTCATCTCTGCTCCGACAGGGCCTCCAACAGACCAAAACTGCACTAGGACAGCCTACTGAGGCTCAATCATCACTGTAAGTGCCCGGAACTGAAAACAAACTGTCCCATTGGACTCAGAAGGTCCAAATCTATCCAAGATGTGTACTCATACACCATATGAATCTCTGCATGATCAAAATAAATATCCAATGTACCGGAACAAGGCCAATAATAATGATCTGTAAATGACCAAACACTGCTGTATCCCAAGAATCATCATCATAACCCTGTAGCTGCTGCATAGAATCATCCTGTATGTGTACATAGACCATATATCATCTATCCATATCATCATAAGGTCTAACATCTCATGTCCCATGGTCCTCCATGGTCAAACTAGGTCTAACCAAGACCAAATACAACTCAGACCATCATCCATAGCTGCTGCAAGGTGTCAAGGTTAATACATGCTTTACAATTTATTCAAATAGCAATTATAACCCAGAGTAATCATGACTGGCGATTTAAATCCAAATATATAGTGTCGTTAATTATTATTATTACTCAGACTAGACTTTCAGGATCATACTCACTTCATAGTTGTGATCAATTTGCTAGTGAAGGGTGAAGGCTTAAATTAATTGGCTAGGCCAAGGGATGACTTAACTGCCTTGACTTTGTGACACTTTGGCAAGGGAAAGGGAATACACCATAGTATATACTGAATGAGCAATAACACGGGGAATGGCGGTGTCTCACAAATGGATGAGTTGTTCAAAGAGGGTTTATTCACCTTCACAGATGCGCACAATCCATAATACAAATAAGGCCAGCAATTGTTTAGATATAACATTTAAGTTCCATTGCTTTTTGGGCCTGAAGTTTCCATAGCCTTGATCTATGTGTGTTTACAAACACATTGCATAGATTTACATTTATTTTTAGGCTTTCTGCTGCAGGTGTGTTTTTAAGGCACTTGTTTACCTGAGCACTTCTAGGTGTGTCATGGACAACTTGTTTACCTAGGTATTTATTTTTCCAAGAGATATAACATTTTATTTTTCATGGCCATTTTAAATTGGCATTTCTTTCACATACAAGATATAGCATTTCATTTTTCAGATTTTGTATTCATGGCAGCACTAAAAGTTTCAGGTTTAGCCAACACAACTTTAGTGACTAGGGGGAATTCACAAGGAACTCCAACTCACCATAGGTAAGTTTTGTCACCAACTCAGAGCCGAGACACAATAAACAGGGAAGTTCATCCAATACAGAGGCTACAGTGGGGAAAGGTCCTCCATGCCACTAGTCAAGTAGTAAGTCAGGGTGATAATCTAAAAGGTAGGCCATGGATGGATGAAGACAATGAAAAGATGAAGCCAACACTAGCAAGCCAAGGTATGGTTGAATGATCACCTCTATTCTCCCTAAGGAGGGTAAATACCAATGAGTATGAATAGTGAACTCCTAAGTCTGAGCAGGGACAGTAATATATATATATAATAGGTCAACCAGGTCCATGTATCTATATGATCGCCAGATCATGACACTAAGTGCTATGACATGCTATAAGAATAAGTATAAAAGCAATCTAACCATAACACCATGATATGCCTGCTGAGTCATATACCTGAAAGCTCATAAACCTGTACCATCATCTGTCCTCTGAGACTGCTGCTGTAACTCTGGGCACTACTGTCTGCTCTGTACCAATGATATAATGGCTACATCGGTCATCCCTCTGAGTGTCCTGAAACTCAGTCATGGCATGGGGAATACAACTGCTGTCCACAATCTGATAGTGATCCAATGTAGATGCTCATCTCGGCATCTCAAATGTAAGGGAATTGGCTGAATAGTGTACTGGAATGAGAAAAATAATGTATGGTAGCCCGGCTACTATATATGTGATAACACACCTCTATTCTCCCTAAAAAGGGTAAAACCAATGAGTATGAATAGTGAACTTCTAAGTCTGAGTAGGGACAATATAATATATATAATAAGATCAACCAGGTCCACATATCTATATGATTGCCAGATCATGACACTAAGTGCTAAGACATGCTATAAGAATAAATATAAAAGCAATATAACCATAACACAATGATATACCTGCTGAGTCATATACCTGAATGCTCATCAACCTGTACCATCATCTGTCCTCTGAAACTGCTGCTGTAACTCTGGGCACTACTGACTGCTCTGTACCAATGGTATAATGGCTACATCGGTCATCTCTCTGAGTGCCCTGAGACTCAGTCATGGCATGGGGAATACATACTGCTGTCCACAATCTGATAGTGATCCAATGTAGATGCTCATCTCAGCATCTCAAATGTAAGGGAACTGGCTGAATAGTATACTGGCATCAGAAAAATAATGTATGGTAGCCCGGCTACTATATATGTGATAACAATACCGTTCAGTACAGGGAGGAATGTCCGGAAATCAAGATTCGGTGGCTCCATACAAGGACATGTGGGCTGGAACAGAGTCTCGAGAGAGGTGTTCAACACTACACCAACAAGGATGTAGTCTAATTGGTGCTCAGAGGTCTCTTCCAATCTGTTCCCGCGTCCCTAGTTAGAATTTCCCCACACAAAAATTGTTGAAGTGCCGGATTTTCACTTATGTTGAGGGTAGTTGATTTTATTAGGTGACTATTAGTTAAGTGTAAACTCAAGTTGGTTTGAACAATTGTAGTTGTGGAAAGGTGGAGAACTTAACCAAGTAAATTGTAAGATATGGTTCACCAAGTGTATGCATCACTTTCTGATCAACCACCACTAATCGACAATTCCTTTAGGTGTTGGTGAGAGCATACTTTGTGGCGACGAAACTGGTATTATTAAACAGTTAACTTTGCAAAAGTGACCAAAGAAAAGCAAGAAGGCACACACCTATGTGTCAATTTCTGATCATCCACCACTAATCGGGAAAGCCTTTTTGTGGTGTAGAGAGCATACTTCGTGGCAATGAGGTATGTGTTTTCTCTACTTTACGCTTGCAAAAAATACTAAAATGAATTAACTTGTGAAACGGCTTATTAAAGTATACAAACTACAGTTAAAATGTGTGTGTGTGATGATAGTGTTTGTTAGAAAAACTCACACACGAAAATTTACACAAATACAAATCCTCCCTGGGGGGATGGGGTGTGGGTGTTGGGTGACCCACTGCTCTCTTTTAATGTTTAGAAACAGAAATGAAAAGAAGAGATGCTCCTTAGACCATTTTACTTGGATCTGAGGGCTTACAATGATGTACAAAAATATTACAATGCAATGGGTGTCCATTGGGGTGTTTTTTGCACTTTTGGTGGTCTTGGTCACTCCAATTCTTCACTTTTAAAGTGCAGACCTGCTAAATTCCAGCGAGCTAAAAGTGTTAGAAATTGATGTAAAAGATGAAACAAAAATTGAAAAATTTTGTACTTAGAAGAATTGGAAAAATTTACCAAGTGTAAGTACAAATTTCTAGCTTAGATCTAGTGAAAGATAATGCTCTTTTACAATACTTAGATCTAACTAATTAAAAATGCTTTAAGAAATATAGATCTAGAGAATAAACATGAAGCAAAGTGGATCTACTTCTTAAACAAAATTTATAAAGCAAAAATTGAAAGAAGGAGATTTTGTTTGAGAAGATGGATGAAACCCTTCAAGCCCAAGCTTGATCTTTTGTTTGGCCTTGGAAGATCACTGAAAAATTAGTATTAGCTTAAAAAAAAATGTGCCCAAGAGAGGAGAAGAAACAACTAAGTTCTAATTCCCCTTCAAGCTTGTGATCTGCACAACTAAGAAGAAAACGTGTACAAGATGAGTTAGATCTAGTGTGTTTGAAGAAGAAAAATAGAAAGAGCCTAAATACAACCTAGTATAGTTGGCTACTCCCTAATCTTTCAAAAGCAAAACAACAAGTAAGCAAATCAACAACTGTGAATACTTACTCTAAGAATTACTAAGCTAGATCTACCAACAAAATGTGACAAGCAAAGCTTAATTGATAAAATATCACCTCATGAAAGAACAAGCATCACATAAGCACAACCATGGACCTCCAAAGTCTTCACTTGCATTTATCAAATAACATCAATAGTACAATCGGCAGAGGTTCTATGCATCCATGTGAAAAATGGAGCAAAGAGCCTTGTTTTTATAGCCTTTCGGGAGAAGATGGCGTCTTCATGACCGCCATGCAAATTGGTTGAGGGGGAAGCCAAGTGGTGGAGCAAATATTTTGATTGGAGTGGAAGTGGAGTTCCATTAAATGAGAGGGCTGCACCTCAAGAGGGCGCCCTCTCTCCATAGGTTTCAACGCCAATCCCCATTGGAACCTATTATCACCAAAATTGTAGTTGCCCCTAGAGATAGATCCAAGATGGATGGCAGAGGGGATGGGCAACTAAAGAGGTGCAACCAAAATAGCCTCGACTCCCAATGGATGGTTGTCACACCAATCGAGGCAATCTTCACTTTATGTTATCTATCCCAAGACAACAAAGGGGGAGACCCAGATCTACTCCCGATAAGAGAGATCAGACCAAGACACCAGATCAAATCAAATATGGATGAAGTACGTAAGGTGTATGGTAAAACCTAGATCTATCGATGAAGTCACAAGATGAGTAATGGGTTGGATCAAGAGGCTTAAGCAAGTGTAATTTGATCCAACTTGGTTGTAAGTGACTTATGGGATATGAAACTAGATCTAAGATTAGGGTACTAGTCAAAGATGTGAAAATCCACTGCCTTGGGAAACGTGTCCAATGCAGGGTAGTTAGGGACCAAATTGGGGCTAACCAGTACCAAAGATGAGCTTGATGAATGTATATGACAATGTCTAGGTACTCAACCGATAAGACAAAGATCTAACCACAAGCTAACTCAACAATCCAAGAAAGTCGATTTGGCTTGGAGAAGATCAGTGCCTTGGGAAATGGGCCAAATGGAATCGGATGCCCACCAAATTATAGATCAGGGATGTTGAGGTGTAAAGCTAGGTGGGTCTTGAAATTTAGGATCATCCAATGGTTATATCTCAGTAGATATGAGATTGAAATGTATCACAAAGTGACCCAAGTGGGGCTCAACCCTCAAAATGAGGAATGGGGCCTATTATCACATATATAGTAGCTGGGCTACCATACATTATTTTTTAGATTCCAGTAGACTATGCAACTAGTTCCATTGCATTGAGATGCTGATATGAGCATCTACTATGGATCATTATCAGATTTTGGACAGCAGTTTTATTCCCCATGCCATGACTGAGTTTTAGGACACTCAAAGAGATGACCGATGAAGCTATTTAGCCATTTATACAGAGCAGTCAGTAGTGCCCAGAGTTACATCAACAGTTTCAGAGGACAGATGATGGTTCAAATGATGAGCATTAAGGTATATGACTCAGCAAGTATATTATGGTGTTGTGGTTATGTTGCTTTTATTTCCATTCTCTTAGCATGTCTTAGCATTTAGTATCATGATCTGGCGATCATATAGATATGTGGACCTGATTGTATTATATATATATCATATTTGTCCCTACTCAGACTTAGAAGTTCTTGGCCTATACTCATTGGTTTTATCCTCCCTAGGGAGATTAGAGGTGATCATTCCTGCCATACTTTGGCTTGCTAGTGTCGGTTTCATTATTCATTGTCTTCATCCATCCATGACTTACCCAGTTGATTCATTACCTTGACTTACTACTTGACTAGTGGCATGGAGGACCTTCCCCCACTGTAGCCTCTATATTGGATAAGCTTCCCTGTTTATTGTGTCTCGGCTCTGAGTTGGTGACAAAACTTACCTATGGTGAGTTGGATTTCCTTGTGAATTCCCCTAGTCACTAAAGATGTTGTTGGCTAAACCTAAAAATTTTAGTGCTGCCATTAATGTAAATTATGGAAATGAAATGTTATATCTTGTATGAAAAGCCCATTCATGAAATGTGTTTCTATCACACATGAATGAAAGGCAAGCCAAATGAATCTGGCAAAGAAATATCAAATGTTATATCTATTGTGAAATGTAAATACCTAGGTAACTGTTATCACCTAAGATGTAGTTACCCCTATGGATGGATCCAGTCATGGATGGCAATAGGGAAGGGAAACTCAAAAGGTGCAACCAAGATCACCTCGACCTCCAATATATATGGTTGTCAGGCCAGTCGAGGCAACCTTCGCTTTATGTTATCTAGCCCAGACAACAAAGGGGGAGACCCGATCTACTCCCGACAGGAGAGATCAAAACCAAGATACCAAATCAGGGTATTTCTAAGTGAAGTTAGGTGTATGGTTTATCCTAGACCTAAAGATGAAGTCACAAGCCAAGTGAGGGGTTCAATAGGTATAGCTTTGGTTCATGGTTGATGTAAGAGTGACTTATAATGTTTGAAGTGAGATCTAGGGCTAGTGTACTAGTACAATGTCAGAAGACTCACTGCCTTGGGAACCGTGTCCAGTGCAGGGTAGTTTAAGGGTTGTATTGGGGCTAACTAGTACAAATGACAAGCTTGACCATGATACATGGCAGCTTCAAAGGTTTAGTTCACCATGCATAGGTCAAAACACAAGTCAATCCAAAAATCTAGGAAAGTTGAATTAACTTGGAGAGAAACCAGTGCCTTGGGAATTGGGAAGTGGAGTCAAAGTAGGGTTGACTTGTGGTTTAGGACTCCTAGTACTTGGGACAGGTGGGCAATAGAGGTCTTGATGGATGAATGTATCTAGCTCTAGGTTTGACCCAAGTGGACCACAATCCCTTAAAACAAGGAATGCAATCCCCAAGGCAAGATTTGACAAAGTGATAGTCTAGACCTAGGTTTTGAATTATTCCGGTTCTAAATCTCCAAAAATCTCAAGTACCCAGTTCCTGGAAGTGAGTCAACTCACTTCTCCAAGGTGGTGCGACTTTGCCCAAGGAAGCCTAAAAGTGGGGTTAGGTGGGTCAAAACAAGTTCGGATGGCATCCAAAATTTAGATCCGGGTAGATCGGTCGGGTAGGAGTATGGATCTGTATTTTCGTGGTAATCCAACGGTTAGATCTTAGTAGATCTGAGTTTAAGGGTTCCAAGTGGTCCAAAATGGGGATTAAATACCTTAAAATGTGGAATGGGGCCCACAAAGTAAATTTCAGAAAAGTAACAACCTGGGTGTATGTTATTGGATGTGTAGATGACGAATCAAGTGGAATCTCAAACACCCATCACCTAGATCTAGGTCAACTTGCTCAACTAGTGAAGTGCGCCTTGCTTGGGAGAAGCTAAGTTGGCATGGGAGAGGGGTCAAACGGAAACCAATCCTCACCAAACTATAGATCCGGGATGCCGTGGATGCTATAGAGGTGGGTTTTCAATATTATGCCCAATAACCCACTAGATCTAAGTAGATCTGAGAAAATGTAAAAAATGGGGTTTTAAGTGTTTTTTGACAATTGGATAGATCATGGAGATAGAACTTACCTTGAGATCATACCTGAGTGATGTGGATGAGATGCCTTGATGTTGAGGAAGATTCCCACAGAGATCAAATGAGAGATTGTTGATTTGCTTGCCGATTTGATGCCCTAGCCCACAAGTGCGCCTTCCTCTACCTGTCAAACCAAGGAATGAAAATTCAATCAGTAAGATCAAGTATGGAAGAAATACAAGAGAAATGCAAACAGTAACATGAAATAGAAGGTCCTGGGACAGTAATACTCCCTGTTACCAACGAAGAGCTCCAAAGAAGAAGTAGGGAGAGTCTTCCCCTACCAATACCTCCTCCTCCAAGCAAATCAACCTCCACCTGTAGATGCAAAATCGTGGTACAAAGATATGGCAAACAAGATCTCCAATAACTCAGTGCAAAGGAAGAACCAACGAACGAACACCAAAAACATTCACCACAACACTGGAGATAGATGCAATAATAATTTTCTATTCCAATAATCCAGAGCCAAAAGTCCCCTTTACAATGAGAGGCACTCTCCTTTAAATAGGAAGGAGAGGCACCAAAACCCTAACCACTTTTTGAATGAGTGGCTAAGATTAAAAGATACAAATGTCTAATCAATGGTTGAGATGAGCTCAACAATAAAATACATGGATCACTAATAAAATATAATGTAAGTGGACAAAATCGCCCTATAAGAGGGGAATCCCACCAAATCATGATGACAAAATATCATAAGAGGCTTATGGTGGGTCCAAGGGGTAATTTTATCCCTCCTTGGTCAATCCCCATAGCACAATAACCAAAAAATAATCATGAATGTACCAAATCGTGCCTCCATAGTGAAGTCGTGGTCCTCAAAAGACCTCAAAAATCCTCAGAAAGTGCCATAAGTGATGGATGCGGGCCCCGATGAAGCTGAAACTGCTAGAGAAGGTGTGGAAGGTCCCGATCTATCATCACTGATCATCCCATGCCATAAATTTGCCTCAGTAGCCCAAATCGATTTCCTCAATAGCCATTTCTACCAATCCTGAAATGCCTCGGGAAGCGTGAAACTGCCCCAAACAGCCTCCTGGAGTGCTGGCGCTGTCAAGGTGAGGGCACCAGTGTGTCCGGAAGGGGGGTAATATGGTAAAAACAAGTGGCTGGACCACCCCCTCCATCATCAGCGCCCTAGGTCAACCGGATAAAAATCACATCTGCTTCGACAGGGCCTCCGACAGACCAAAACTGCACTAGGACAGCCTACTGAGGCTAAATCATCACTGTAAGTGCCCGGAACTGAAAACAAACTGTCCCATTGGACTCAGAAGGTCCAAATCCATCCAAGATGTGTACTCATACACCATATGAATCTCTGCATGATCAAAATAAATATCCAATATACTGGATCAAGGCCAATAATAATGCGTTGTACATATAATAACACTGCTGTAACCCCAGAATCATCATCATAACCCTGTAGCTGCTGCATAGAGTCATCATGTATGTATACATAGACCATATATCATCTATCCATATCATCATAAGGTCCCACATCTCATGTCCCATGGTCCTCCATGGTCAAACTAGGTCTAACCAAGACCAAATATAACTCAGACCATCATCCAAGGCTGCTGCAAAGTATCAAGGTTAATACATGCTCTACAACTTATTCAAATAGCAATTATAACACATAATGATCATAACTGGCGATCTACATCCAAATATATAGTGTCGTTAATTATTATTATTATTACTCAGACTAGACTTTCAGGACCATACTCACTTCATAGTTGTGATCAATTTGCTAGTGAAGGGTGAAGGCTGAAATAATTGGCTAGGCTAAGGGATGACTTGACTGACTTAACTTTGTGACACTTTGGCAAGGGAAAGGGAATATACACCATAGTATATACTGAATGAGCAATAACACAGGGAATGGCGGTGTCTCACAAATGGATGAGTTGTTTAAAGAGGGTTTATTCACCTTCACAGATGCGCACAATCCATAATACAAATAAGGCCAGCAATTGTTTAGATACAGCATTTAAGTTCTATTTCTTTTTGGGCTTGAAGTTTCCATAGCCTTGATCTATGTGTGTTTATAAACACATTGCATAGATTTACATTTTTTCTTTAGGCTTTCTGCTGCAGGTGTGTTTTTAAGGCACTTGTTTACCTGAGCACTTCTAGGTGTGTCATGGACAGCTTGTTTACCTAGGTATTTATTTTCCAAAAGATATAACATTTTATTTTCATTGCCATGTTCATTTGGCATGCCTCTCATTCATGTGTGTTTAGAAACACATTGCATGAATGGGCTTTTCATACAAGATATAGCATTTCATTTTTCCAGATTTTGTATTCATGGCAGCACTAAAAGTTTCAGGTTTAGCCAACACAACTTTAGTGACTAGGGGGAATTCACAAGGAACTCCAACTCACCATAGGTAAGTTTTGTCACCAACTCAGAGCCGAGACACAATAAACAGGGAAGCTCATCCAATACAGAGGCTATAGTGGGGAAAAGTCCTCCATGGCACTAGTCAAGTAGTAAGTCAGGGTGATAATCTAAAAGGTAGGCCATGGATGGATGAAGACAATGAATAATGGAGCCAACACTAGCAAGCCAAAGTATGGTGTAATGATCACCTCTATTCTCCCTAAGGAGGGTATGTACCAATGAGTATGAATAGTGAACTTCTAAGTCTAAGTAGGGACAATGTAATATATATAATAGATCGACCAGGTCCAAATATCTATATGATCGCCAGATCATGACCCTGAGTGCTAAGACAAGCTATAAGAATAAGTATAAAAGCAATCTAACCATAACACCATGATATACCTGCTGAGTCATATACCTGAAAGCTCATCAACCTGTACCATCACCTGTCCTCTGGAACTGCTGCTGCAACTCTGAACACTACTGACTGCTCTGTACAAATGGTATAATGGCTATATCGGTCATCTCTCTGAGTGTCCCGAGACTCAGTCATGGCATGGGGAATACAACTGCTGTCCACAATCTGATAGTGATCCAATCTAGATGCTCATCTCAGCATCTCAAATGTAAGGGAACTGGCTGAATAGTGTACTGGAATGAGAAAAATAATGTATGGTAGCCCGGCTACTATATATGTGATAACATCTGGCTCCGGCTGGGACAAGTGCTCTGCTGAAATGAGCGCTTGAGAACCTCAGAATCTCTGGTCCTCGAACTCTGCTACTCGAATCCACGATCCAACACTCCACCATTTTATTTCCAGCTTTTATTCTTGCAACCTATTTTCTGCATTCACAGACATCAAAAATACCTCATGCCGCATGTGTGGGAAAAATACAAAACCAACTGAAATAAAATCTACTCTATATCAGAAATATAAATGCATGAAATATATAAACGCAGAAAGTAAATAAAACTACTAACATAATTTGCAAAATTTGAAATTTATTGTGCAGGAAAAGAAAAGTGACAGGTACTCAATTAAACTAGGAGCTTAGAAAGGAGCTTAGAGACTAAGAAGGTGCCAGACTCAATGGCTAAAAAGACTAACTACTGCCTATGTAGGCTTATTCAGTTTCCTACCTACTCTAATCTAACCAGTCATCACAAATGCTAGGTAAAATCATAAATCCAGTGCAACCATTCATCAAACATATTAGTGATTCTTCTTTGATTTCTGGTAATGAAACAAGTCATGATTGGATTAAAGATCAGAGAATTTGATAATGCAATCTTCCAGGTTTGTTCAAAAATTGAATAAAGGTTTGAATGGTGCAAAATGAAATCATGCCAAGGGAAAGATTGACTGCTGCAAACATCCTCCATCCAAGAATTGATAGGATCATAAAATTTATGCAAGTTAAACTCAGAGATGGATAGAGGAAGGACATAAGGCATGTGATTCGATTCATTTTCACACAAATTAACTTTTTCATTTACTTCTCTCACATACTCAATTTGATTCTCCTTGGGACTGATGATCAAAAATTCAAGTGGGGATAAATTAAAGCTTAAAAGATGGAAAATCAAAGTCAGACCCACTTGATGCTCAAAAATGGAGAAAACATGGAATTGATCTTTAAACACCTTTTCTAACCACCCAGAATGATTGATAACTTGACAACATACATTATGGTTCCAAAGTGACTGAAAAAGGACATGAAGTGCTTTTTCTCCAAACATGTAATCATGCTTATACTTCCTATTAAAAATTTCCAAAGCAAAAGATTGACTAGAGCACCAACCCAAAGATGATTGAAAGAATTGGGAAAGGAGGGTGGATTGCAAGTATGAAATTTCTCCCAAATGGATAGACAAGTTTGACCTTGGATTTTGAAAAACATTCTTTATTCTAGGCATAATTTCAAACTTTTGATCAAATTTAATATTTACAACCTGAGGACAAGATTGACCATAACTATATAACTCTAAATTATCTTGATTAAAGATGAAAAAAGGAAAATTTAAAGATTTATTGTAAGAAGTGGAACAAAGATTAGAACACCTAGTATGATTTATTAACTCTTCCTCATCTTGATATTGATCTTCTATTAATTCATCATTAAAATTATAAGAGGAAAAGTGATCATTTTCATTTAATTGATCAGGGGTGAAATTAATAATTTCATTTAACATATCCTGATTATTTGCACAATGATCACCTGAAATCACCACTAGAGGATCTTGATCTATGTCCCTACTTTCTTCTTCTTCAGTAAGTTCATAAGGAATTGAATGATCACTAAAGACAGAATGACTAATGAGTTTCTCTGAGGGAGGAACTTCAATAGACCTGTTAACTAAAAGCTCATCCTCAGAAATTTCCTTAGGATCAGGACTAGGGCTACCTAAAAAGCAATTTGAAAATTTATGGTTTGTACAATGATTAAAGATTTGACTTTCGATTGACTCAAAAGTAGAAGACTTATTATCAGAAGAAATTGGGCAGGAAAGGTCATCTCCGGATGTTGACAAATCACTTGATATTTGATTGTTAAATGATTCCACAATAAGATCGGAAATGGGAAGGTTTTGATCTTGGATTTGATTTGAAAGATACATATCATCAAATTCACTTCCCCATTCTTCTAGGAATTTATTTTCAAACATGTCATAACCAGAAATGCTATTGGGTTTCAAATTCGAAAGCCAGAGACCAGCTCTTTCTTTGAAAGATGAAGCCAATAGTCTCATACACACATCCTCATGGGTTATGGATAACTCTTTAACAATTTCCCTAAAAAGTTCAAGGTGCCTTCTAGCAGAGATTTCATAACTTCCATCGAAAATAGGCAACCTTGCACATGCTTGATGAGGAATATGATGAGGATACCCAACAATTTTTGAAAAGTCAAAAACTTTTAAACGACCGAAAGTTCTAGGTCGCTCAGAAGCAGCCATGGATAACAATTTTTTATATTTTATATTTTTTTTATATTTTTATATATATATATTTTTTTATATTCAAGAACCTGAAAACAAAATGATGTACCCCATGGGTTCTAGATAACGATAACATCTGTCTAAATTCTAGTATTATAGGGATGTAAATAAGCTCGCTCCTCAGCGGAGTCACGATTGGGAGTCGCCAGGTAGATTTAACTCTTCTACCAAGATATGTGTCGTTGCATATGCAGGAAGGACTAGTAGCTTTTCTAAGGTAAGCCTATTGCGTCCCTGGCGCCAAAATGTTATGGCAAAGAGAACGAGAATGCTTGAATAAAAGTATGTCGAACTAGGGCAAGCTATTGCCTCCCCGGCAGCGGCACCAAAATGTTATCACCTAAGATGTAGTTACCCCTATGGATGGATCCAGTCATGGATGGCAATAGGGAAGGGAAACTCAAAAGGTGCAACCACGATCACCTCGACCTCCAATATATATGGTTGTCACGCCAGTCGAGGCAACCTTCGCTTTATGTTATCTAGCCCAGACAACAAAGGGGGAGACCCGATCTACTCCCGACAGGAGAGATCAAAACCAAGACACCAAATCAGGGTATTTCTAAGTGAAGTTAGGTGTATGGTTTATCCTAGACCTAAAGATGAAGTCACAAGCCAAGTGAGGGGTTCAATAGGTATAGCTTTGGTTCATGGTTGATGTAAGAGTGACTTATAATGTTTGAAGTGAGATCTAGGGCTAGTGTACTAGTACAATGTCAGAAGACTCACTGCCTTGGGAACCGTGTCCAGTGCAGGGTAGTTTAAGGGTTGTATTGGGGCTAACTAGTACAAATGACAAGCTTGACCATGATACATGGCAGCTTCAAAGGTTTAGTTCACCATGCATAGGTCAAAACACAAGTCAATCCAACAATCTAGGAAAGTTGAATTAACTTGGAGAGAAACCAGTGCCTTGGGAATTGGGAAGTGGAGTCAAAGTAGGGTTGACTTGTGGTTTAGGACTCCTAGTACTTGGGATAGGTGGGCAATAGAGGTCTTGATGGATGAATGTATCTAGATCTAGGTTTGACCCAAGTGGACCACAATCCCTTAAAACAAGAAATGCAATCCCCAAGGCAAGATTTGACAAAGTGATAGTCTAGAGCTAGGTTTTGAATTATTTCGGTTCTAAATCTCCAAAAATCTCAAGTACCCAGTTCCTGGAAGTGAGTCAACTCACTTCTCCAAGGTGGTGCGACTTTGCCCAAGGAAGCCTAAAAGTGGGGTTAGGTGGGTCAAAACAAGTCGGATGGCATCCAAACTTTAGATCCGGGTAGATCGGTCGGGTAGGAGTATGGATCTGTATTTTCGTGGTAATCCAACGGTTAGATCTTAGTAGATCTGAGTTTAAGGGTTCCAAGTGGTCCAAAATGGGGATTAAATCCCTTAAAATGTGGAATGGGGCCCACAAGGTAAATTTCAGAAAAGTAACAACCTGGGTGTATGTTATTGGATGTGTAGATGACGAATCAAGTGGAATCTCAAACACCCATCACCTAGATCTAGGTCAACTTGCTCAACTAGTGAAGTGCGCCTTGCTTGGGAGAAGCTAAGTTGGCATGGGAGAGGGGTCAAACGGAAACCAATCCTCACCAAACTATAGATCCGGGATGCCGTGGATGCTATAGAGGTGGGTTTTCAATATTATGCCCAATAACCCACTAGATCTAAGTAGATCTGAGAAAATGTAAAAAATGGGGTTTTGATTAATTAGGGTTTTAAGTGTTTTTTGACAATTGGATAGATCATGGAGATAGAACTTACCTTGAGATCATACCTGAGTGATGTGGATGAGATGCCTTGATGTTGAGGAAGATTCCCGCAGAGATCAAATGAGAGATTGTTGATTTGCTTGCCGATTTGATGCCCTAGCCCACAAGTGCGCCTTCCTCTACCTGTCAAACCAAGGAATGAAAATTCAATCAGTAAGATCAAGTATGGAAGAAATACAAGAGAAATGCAAACAGTAACATGAAATAGAAGGTCCTGGGACAGTAATACTCCCTGTTACCAACGAAGAGCTCCAAAGAAGAAGTAGGGAGAGTCTTCCCCTACCAATACCTCCTCCTCCAAGCAAATCGGCCTCCACCTGTAGATGCAAAATCGTGGTACAAAGATATGGCAAACAAGATCTCCAATAACTCAGTGCAAAGGAAGAACCAACGAACGAACACCAAAAACATTCACCACAACACTGGAGATAGATGCAATAATAATTTTCTATTCCAATAATCCAGAGCCAAAAGTCCCCTTTACAATGAGAGGCTCTCTCCTTTAAATAGGAAGGAGAGGCACCAAAACCCTAACCACTTTTTGAATGAGTGGCTAAGATTAAAAGATACAAATGTCTAATCAATGGTTGAGATGAGCTCAACAATAAAATACATGGATCACTAATAAAATATAATGTAAGTGGACAAAATCGCCCTATAAGAGGGGAATCCCACCAAATCATGATGACAAAATATCATAAGAGGCTTATGGTGGGTCCAAGGGGTAATTTTATCCCTCCTTGGTCAATCCCCATAGCACAATAACCAAAAAATAATCATGAATGTACCAAATCGTGCCTCCATAGTGAAGTCGTGGTCCTCAAAAGACCTCAAAAATCTTCAAAAGTGCCATAAGTGATGGATGCGGGCCCCGATGAAGCTGAAACTGCTGGAGAAGGTGTGGAAGGTCCCGATCTATCATCACTGATCATCCCATGCCATAACTTTGCCTCAGTAGCCCAAATCGATTTCCTCAATAGCCATTTCTACCAATCCTGAAATGCCTCGGGAAGCGTGAAATTGCCCCAAACAGCCTCCTGGAGTGCTGGCGCTGTCAAGGTGAGGGCACCAGTGTGTCCGGAAGGGGGGTAATATGGTAAAAACAAGTGGCTGGACCACCCCCTCCATCATCGGCGCCCTAGGTCAACCGGATAAAAATCACATCTGCTTCGACAGGGCCTCCGACAGACCAAAACTGCACTAGGACAGCCTACTGAGGCTAAATCATCACTGTAAGTGCCCGGAACTGAAAACAAACTGTCCCATTGGACTCAGAAGGTCCAAATCCATCCAAGATGTGTACTCATACACCATATGAATCTCTGCATGATCAAAATAAATATCCAATATACCGGATCAAGGCCAATAATAATGCGCTGTACATATACAAACACTGCTGTAAGCCCAGAATCATCATCATAACCCTGTAGCTGCTGCATAGAGTCATCATGTATGTATACATAGACCATATATCATCTATCCATATCATCATAAGGTCCAACATCTCATGTCCCATGGTACTCCATGGTCAAACTAGGTCTAACCAAGACCAAATATAACTCAGACCATCATCCAAGGCTGCTGCAAAGTATCAAGGTTAATACATGCTCTACAACTTATTCAAATAGCAATTATAACACATAATGATAATAACTGGCGATCTACATCCAAATATATAGTGTCGTTAATTATTATTATTATTACTCAGACTAGACTTTCAGGACCATACTCACTTCATAGTTGTGATCAATTTGCTAGTGAAGGGTGAAGGCTGAAATAATTGGCTAGGCTAAGGGATGACTTGACTGACTTAACTTTGTGACACTTTGGCAAGGGAAAGGGAATATACACCATAGTATATACTGAATGAGCAATAACACAGGGAATGGCGGTGTCTCACAAATGGATGAGTTGTTTAAAGAGGGTTTATTCACCTTCACAGATGCGCACAATCCATAATACAAATAAGGCCAGCAATTGTTTAGATACAGCATTTAAGTTCTATTTCTTTTTGGGCTTGAAGTTTCCATAGCCTTGATCTATGTGTGTTTATAAACACATTGCATAGATTTACATTTTTTCTTTAGGCTTTCTGCTGCAGGTGTGTTTTTAAGGCACTTGTTTACCTGAGCACTTCTAGGTGTGTCTTTAATCTTTCTATATGTGATAACAGTAACCAAGCTGTCTAAAGACACACCTAGAAGTGCTCAGGTAAACAAGTGCCTTAAAAACACACCTGTAGCAAGAAGCCTAAATAAATGTAAATCTATGCAATGTGTTTGTAAACACACATAGATCAAAGGCTATGGAAACTCTAGGCCCAAAAAGCAATGGAACTTAAATGCCATATCAAAAAGATTGCTGGCCTCATTTGTATTATGGATTGTGCGCATCTGTGTAAGGTGAATAAACACTCTTTGAACAACTTATCCATTTGTGAGACATCACCATTCCCTGTGTTATTGCTTGTCCACTATATGCTATGGTGTGTGTTACCAACTGAGTTGCACTACAGTTGGACTTCAGTGAGCCGCCAGTATTGCACATTTACTTGTGCCTTTTTCAAAGTTTAGAAGTTCCAAGTTTGGCCTTTTCAGGGCACATTTGTCAGTTTTTTTTTTGTGTTGTAGTACATGACTGTGCCCCACGGGGTTTGTAATAAGCGTACTAGCATGGTGGTCTTTGAGTGACTCGGTTCCCTAGGACGTGACAACCAAAGAAGGTATTCCAAGGAGTTTTTTCCCTTGTCTATTATGCCTTGCCTTTAGCCGAGTATAATCGATGAGGTTTTCTCCTGCTCCTCCAAAGCTGGAATGCCCAAAGTGGGGGTTAGGCCTTAGGGGATTATTAGAGCCCATTTTGTAACATGTATAAACATGCTAGGCGCTAGAATTTCATCGTTTTGTCATGTACTAGGTTCCCCTGAAGTTTCAGTCGATTCCGAGAAAAAATATTTTTTCGCATTTTTTAAGCCATTTTTTTAATGGTTTAATTAAAAAACTTCAAAAAGTGATAAAAGTCTTATCCGGAGTCGGAATTTGACGCAAGGATGCTCGTTTTCAAGCTCAGAGCATCCTCTTTACCTTGGTACCCCCCGGTTTTCCTATCTTTCGGGCAGTCAAAATGCCCCGTGAAGCAGTTTTGCCTATCAGAGCTACAGAATGACACTTTAATGCCATAATTGTGACAAATTGCACTATGGGCAAGTGATTAAAGTATTAAAAAATGGAATAAGTCACATGGAAAATGACTTGGCACTAAGTCAAACTAAGGAGGGCGATTATGTCCAAAGGCAAAGCTTATGTTATAACTTTATTTTATGCATCCTTCACGTGGGCATACGACCGTACGGAGGTGTTGGGCGAGTTTGAGATTGTGAGGCCCACCAAATGACATAGCATTAGACAAGAAAGGTGGGCGAATATATTAAAAAGACAGACCATGTTTTAAAGGTCGATTTGAAAGTGAAAACGTGGAGGTATTTTTTTTTAATAACAAATTCGCTTTCCTTTCACGTGGGACCGGCTCATCTGCACAGCTGCGTGTGGATTGGATGGAGAATAAGCCCATTGGTTGGGGTGCTTACCAAGTGAGGTAGCATGGTCAATGTGAGCTGGTTTCTAACTAAAGCTTCCATTCGTAACATCCAGCCAGCGCAGCATGGAACATATAGTCCACCATCACCTTCACGTGGGCCGAATTCTTCTCTTCACGACATATTGGAATTGGTTGGTGATAGATTGTGAGGTGGCACAGCCATGTTGTTTGGTTTCCATTTAAAGCTCCAATCAAAAAATGTAGCATCCAACGAATTGTGGAAACATCCACTCGCATCCTTATCTTCACGCGTGAGTGCTTTCAAAGTGGGCAGCTTCCATTTCAAGGAGTTTTTGTCCATGTGTGATGGTGCATTACCATTGGCCATCTAGTTTGCTTGCTCTACAATCAAGGAGTTGTGTCTCCTTAGGGTTTTGCGCCCTAGCTCACTTGTCATTTTCTATAAATTGAGGAGCTTAGCTCCATTGTAAAGATCGGAAGGTGGAACCTCTGCTCTATTATTGTTGTATAATTTCTGTGTTCTTGAGAATAAAGTTAAGGCTTTGGAGGCTATATTGTGGACTCGTGTTAAATGTGTGGATGTCTAATGCTTAAATCCCATGGAGGTAATCTGTGTCTCTTCATGAGCTTTGTTTATTGTTCGGATTCATGCTGACCTTTGAAGGAAATTTATTATTTTAGTAGGGTAAAGAGTAGAATCTATATTTTATTCTTTATTATCAATTATATGAAGTATATCTTAAACATTGTTCATATCTTGTTTGAATGTCCATGTTTCAGTTTATCTTTTATATGATTTATATCAGTGTCTCTTAATCCGCTTGTGCAAGGTTTGTTGTGAGGTTTCTTGCAGGTAATCTGATCTCATTGAGAAGGCATACATGCTAGTTTGCCAATCTTTGAAGTTATAAAAGGAAGCGTAGTCCCTCGCGTGTTCACTTGCATATGATCTCCATCCGCCCAGTCTTTCTCACTCAAAACCGGTTATATCACCTTCGTTCAAACCCTCATTTATTCTATCTTGGTTACTGTTTCCATATTATTCTAGATCTAAAATTTTGATATCCTATGAAGTGGATCTAGTATCCTTTACTAATGCTTTCATTTTATCAAAGTCCAAATCTTAAAGGTTCATTAGTGAAGAAGTGTTTGTAAAAGATTTATCTAGCATTGTTAGGCTTGTAATTTGGCTTGCAAACTCGAAAGAGAGAAGCCAAAGATCCTAGCAAGGCAAGCTCCCTAGCTTGTCTTCCTAGTTACCTTTTGTCTCGTTTCATTGCACCTTTTAGCTTCATTTTTCAGACTTAGTTTGCATTTCGAAAAAGAGTAATTTCTTAGTTGTTTTTAGGCATTTTACAAACTTTTTAGCTCGCTGGTTTTTTTGGTTCTGCACACAAAAGGTCATTTGAAAGTTAGTTTAAAAACCCAAAAACATTGCCCAAAAACTTTTTTTTTTAAATACTAGTTGCATTGGTTTTGATTTTGACAGTTTGTAGCATTGTCAGAACACTCTTAAAGTGTTCTGATTATCATTTTCTGACCAACATACTTCGCTGATCTGTTTTGATTTCATAACAGGTTGGAGTAAGAAAAGTAAATAAAACTTGCATTTGGAGCTTCCTGAACCACCCAGAGAGAACCAGTTTCAAGCATCATCATTATTTCTCTCAAACATTGTAAACTGACTTGTCCCTAATGATAAAGGGAAAGCAGTATTTCTCTTAATTTTCCAAGTTGTAATCAAAAAATAAAAAGAGCACAGCAGGCAATTCCAGCGCCTGAACCCAATCCCCCCATGGGGGATTCGCACCCTTGTTTATTTTTTTTTTTTTTTTTTTTTTTCGTTTTAGATTAGTTTTCTTTCAAGCAGTAGTAATTAGATAACTCACTCAAGCACACAACGTCCTCCGAGGACCTGTTTATCTTTTTTATATGCTTTTGTGTTTATTTCAAATTATTATCCTGTGCTTAAAATTTAATCCTAAAATTAACCCCCCTTGCTTTATTCTTGGGGTTTAGTGTAGATTAATCATCCACTCATACCTATTTAATAAAACGAACAACGCCCCAAATTCGGACTATGCTCTTGACCACTGCAGCTTAGTCGGAACAGTTGGCTCAATCAGAAACGGGTGCAAGGTAATTAGTGTTAATAGGATAATCCATCAGAATCCAATCCTAAGAACTCGGGAGGTTGCATGGACTGAATCCACAGAGTCAGCAGGTTCTTAAGCGGGTTCATCCTCGCCTGGTTGGACACTTGGTAAGGTTGCTAGAGCACTCAGTTCGAAGTTTAGGTTTTCTTTTGGGCCAAACCAAGAATCAACCCACTCCTTCACTACTCATTTAATAACTATAAAATTTACCAACCGAGCCACTGCAATACTTTCACTGAGACTACACAAGCAACCCCACACAACAGTACTTACAAGCTTTTTTACATTCTCGGCACTGGTCTTTAATTTTCTGTGTTTAAGTCAATCATAAATGTCGTGAATGCTTATTTATCTTATGTTGGGTTAGCTATTTGATTTAATTCACAAGCAGTGCTTTGTTGTTATAATTTTATCATCTCGTCATCTTTAACTCCTAGAATAGACTTTTATCTTTTGTTGTAGATTAAAAGCCTTAGATTATTTTTCATAGGGACCACCCCCCTTGGCTTCGCTAGGAGTAAGCCTAGACGGAGGAGTCGAGTAATCAGGTGACAGCACTTGACTCTCACTTGCCCCCAAGGACACACCGAGCGGCTTGAAGGTTTCCTGCCGCGTCCCCCCCAGGTGTGTATTAGGCGGCAACAGTGTGTATTCCCTTTTCCATTTCCAAAGTGTCACAATGTTAAGTCAGTAAGTCATCCTTTTCCCTAGCCAATTGTTTCTTATCCTTCACCCTTCACTAGCAAATTGATCACAACTATGAAGTGAGTATGACCTTGAAAGTCTAGTCTGAGTAATAAATAATAATTATGACTTATTATATTTGGATTTAGATCGCCAATAATGATAACTTCTTGTTATAATTGCTAATTGAATGGATTGTAAAGCATGTCTTAACCTTGGACACCTTGCAGCCACTTGATGACAGTTTGAATTATATTTTGGTCATGTTGACTTGGTCAAACCTTAGTTTGACCAAAAGTCAACCACAGGACATGAGGTGACAGACCTCAGATGTTACAGATAGATGATATATGGTCTAGTACAGGACACCATGGTGGGCTTATGCAATGGTTTAAGGCTTATGATTATGATTTGTGCTTTTCAGCACTTTTACAGATTATTATTATTTTGGTCTGCCGGATATGATGAGTATTTATTTTGGACCATGCAGAGGTTTATATGGTGTATGTGTACACATCTCATATGGATTTGGACCTTCTGAGTCCAATGAGATAGTCTGTTTTCAGTTCCGGGCAGTTACAGTGATGATTGAGCCTCAGTTGGCTATCCTAGTGCAGTTTTGGTCTGTCGGAGGCTCTGTCAGAGCAGTGATGAGATTTACTTGGTTCACCTAGGGCGCTGTGCATGGAGGGGGTGGTCCAGCCACTTGTTATTACCATATTCCCCCCTCGCAAACTCGTTGGTGAGATCACCTTGACAACGCAGGCACTCCAGGAGGCAGTTTGGGCAGTTTCACGTTTCCCGTGGCAGTCCAGAAATGGTAAAAATGGCTACAAAGGAATTCGATTTGGGTTACTGAGGCAATATTATGGCATGGGATGATCAGTGATGATGGGCGGGATGTCTTCCACACCTTCTCCAGTAGTTTCAGCTTCATTGGGACCCACATCCATCATGATGATTTTTGGAGCCTCCCAAGGCTCACAATTTGTCCATAGAGGCACGATTTGTTACTTTGATGATTATTTTATTGATATTGTGCTATGGGGATTGACCAAGGGTGTCTAAAATTACCCCTTGGACCCACCATAAGCTAGATCTACTATTTTTTCATCATGATTTGGTGGGATCCCCTCTCCTAGGGCGAGTTTGTCCACTTATTGTTATATTTTATTATTGATCCATGTATTGTATTATTGAGCTCATCTCAACCATTGATTAGATCTTTTGATCTTTTAATCTTATCCACTCATTCAAAAAGTGGTTAGATTGTGGACTCTCTCCCTCCTATTTAAAGGAGAGGGCTTCTCATTGTAAAGGGGTCTTTGGCTCTTGGAATCTTGATATAGAAAAACTTTCTTGTGGAAATTCTTGTGGTCTCCTTTGCATCTAGTGTTCTTAGATGGTGATTGGAAAGTCTATTGCATCCTAGCATTTGGGTATTTGTGGTAAGATCTATCTTTTTTGGGAAACTTTTGTCTTGTCTACAGGAGGGCGACTTCACTTAGGCGTTTTTGCAAGGCTTCTTCAACTCGCTCCACTTGGCATTCTCTTGTATCAGGGGGTTATCATTAGTATCATTGTGATCTATGCTATCTTTTTGTTATTTCTCTTGTAGCATTAGTCTTATCTCTTGTTTGCAGTAAATCTGATATTGTTGATGTTTATTGTGCAGGAGAGAGGGCGCATTGGCTTCCTTGGGCAATACGACTTCATAGAAAACTACCTCAAATTGCTCCAAATTGATCGGCTTTGCATAGATCATCATCATCAAGGCATCTACAAGGTTATCCAGGTAAGATCCATACGTTTGTTCTTCTTGTCTTGGATCCAATCCATTGACATAGCTACTTCATTGATAAAACCCTTAATTTACAAACCCTCATTTTACATTTTCTCAGATCTAGTAAGATCCACTTGGTGTTTGGGTATAAAATTTAAAACCCACCTCTACAGTATCAACGGCAATTCAGATCTGTAGTTCGGTGTGATTTGGCCTTCATTTAACCCATTTTCCAAGGCAAAGAAGCCTCTCCAAGGGAGGACGCACTTCCTGGGAGAGGTGAGTTTGCAGGGATATAGCACCTGGGTAGGTGAGATTCCACTTGATCTATAATCTACATATTCAATAACCTACCCCTAGTGTCACTTCAGTGATTTTGACCTTGTGGGCCGCATTCCTCATTTTGAGGATTGAGCCCCACTTAATCACTTTGTGGCATACTTCAATCTCAGATCTCCTGATATCCAGCCATTAGATGACCCTAATCTTTTAGATCCACCTACCTCAATACCTTAACATTCCAGATCTGTAATTTGGTGGACATCCGACTCCATTTGGCCCACTTCCCAAGGCACTAATCTTTCTCTAAGCCCATTCGACATTCCTAGATTGTTGGGTTAGCTTGTGGTTTGATTCTTGTTTTGGTTACTTGAACTCTTTGGCATTGTCATATCACTCAATCAAGCTCATCTCTGGTACTGGTTAGCCCCAATTCAGTCCTTAATTACCCTGCATTGGACACGGTTCCCAATGCAGTGGATTCTCTCATAATTAACTAGTACCCTGATCCTGGATCTTACTTTAAACATCATAAGTCACTCTTCCACCCATAATGGACCAAAGATACATTGTTTAAACCCCTTGATCCAAACTATTATTCATCTTGTGACTTCTTCCATAGATCTAGGAATCCCATACACCTTACATACTTCAACTATACTTGACTTCATCTAGTGTTTTGGTTTGATCTCTCCTGTCGGGAGTAGATCTGGGTCTCCCCCTTTGTTGTCTTGGGCTAGTTAACATAAAGTGAAGATTGCCTCGATTGGCATGACAACCATCCATTGGGAGTCGAGGCCATCTTGGTTGCACCTCTTTGGTTGCCCTTCCCTTCTACCATCCATCTTGGATTCATCTCTAGGGGAACCTAAAAGTTCAGTGATGACAGGGCCCACAAGGTGAAAATCACTGAAGTGACACACTAGGGGTAGGTTATCAAATGTGTAGATCGAGGATCAAGTGGGATCTCACCTACCCCGGTGCTAGATCTTAGCAAACTCACCCACCTAGGAAGCGCGACCTCCCTTGGAGAGGCTAATTTGCCTTGGGAAATGAGTCAGATGAACGCCAATCCACACCAAACTATAGATCCGAATCGCCATTGATGCTATAGAGGTGGGTTTAAAATTTTATACCCAAGAAACAAGTAGATCTTGCTAGATCTGAAAAATTGTAAAATGAGGGTTTTGAATTTTAGGGTTTTCAGTAACTTAGACAAATGGATAGATCATGGAAAGAGAAATTACCTTGAGATCATACCTGAGTGATGGATGAAGATGCCTTGTTGTTGAGGAAGACTCCCGCAGAGATCAAATGAGAAATTTTTTATTTTGCTTGCCAAAATGGTGCCCTACCCCACAAGTGCGACCTCCTCTACCTATCAAACCAAGGAAATCGATTCAATCAGAAAGATCAAGTATGGAGGAAATACAAGCGAAATGCAATAGACACATGGAATAGAAGGTCAAAGACAGTAATACTCCCTATTACCAATGAAGAAATCCAAGAAAGAAGTAGGGAGGGTCCTCCCCTACCAATACGTCCTCCTCAAACCAAATCGGCCTCCACCTGTAGATGACAAAAACGTGGTACAAAACATAGCAAGACAATATCTCCAAAAACCCAGTGCAAAGGAAGAATCAACAAACGAACTCCAAAAGCATTCACCACAACACAACAGATAGATGCAATAGTATTTTTCTATTCCAATAATCCAGAGCCAAAAGTCCCCTTTACAATGAGGAGCTCTCTCCTTTAAATAGGAAGGAGAGGCACCAAAACCCTAACCACTTTTTGAATGAGTGGCTAAGATTAAAAGATCAAAAGATCTAATCAATGGTTGAGATGATCTCAACAATACAATACATGCATCAATAATAAAATATAACAATATTTGGACAAACTCGCCCTAGGAGAGGGGATCCCACCAAATCATAATGATAAAACATAAGAAATAGCTCATGGTGGGTCCAAGGGGTAATTTCTAACACCCTTGGTCAATCCCCATGGCACAATATCCAAGAATAAATGATCTAGACACCAAATCGTGCCTTTCCGAGAAAGTTGTGAGCCTTAGGAGGCTCCAGAAAATCATATAAAATGCCATAAGTGATGGATGTGGGTCCCGATGAAGCTCAAACTGCTGGAGAAGGTGTGGAAGACATCCCATTCAGCATCACAAATCATCCAATGCCATAACCTTGCCTCAGTAGCCCAAATCGAATTTCTCTGTAGCCATTTTCACCATTTCTGGACTGCCTTAGGAAGCGTGAAACTGCCCAAACTGCCTCCTGGAATCCCCGGCTCAAACAAGTAAGGCCACCAAGCTATATGGGAGGGGGGGAATATGGTAATAACAAGTGGCTGGACCACCCCCTCCATCAATAGCGCTCTAGGTGAACCAATCAAATCTCTGCTCTGCTCTGACAGGGCCTTTGACAAGCCAAAATTGCACTAGAATAGCCAACTGAGGCTAAAACATCACTATAACTGCCCGGAACTGAAAACAGACTGTCTCATTGGACTCAGAAGGTCCAAATCCATTCAAAGTGAGTATTCATACACCATATAGACCTCTGCATGGTCAAAAATAAATGCTCATCATATCCGGTAGACCAAATAATAATAATCTACAAAAGTGTTGAAAAGCATAAATCATCATCATAAGCCTGAAACCACTACACAAGCCCACCATGGTGACCTGTACCAGACCATATATCATCTATCTGAATCATCTGAGGTCTGCTACCTCATGTCCCGTGGTTGACTTTTGGTCAAACTGGGTTTGACCAAGTCAACATGACTAAAATATAACTCAAACCTATCATCAAGCTGTTGCAAGGCGTCAAAGGTTAAAACATGCTTTACAATCCATTCACATAGCAATTATAACAAATAGCAATCATTACTGGCGATCCAAATCCAAATGTAATAAGTCATAATTATTATTTATTACTCAGACAAGACTTTCAAGGTCATACTCACTTCATAGTTGTGATCAATTTGCTAGTGAAGGGTGAAGGGCTAAGAATATCATGGCTAGGTCAAAGGATGACTTACTGACTTAACATAGTGACACTTTGGAAATGGAAAAGGGATTACACACCATAGCATATAGTGGATAAGAAACAACATAGGGAATGGCGGGTGTCTCACAAATGGGTAAGTTGTTCAAAAGAGTGTTTATTCACCTTGACAAATGCGCACAATCCATAATACAAATGAGGCCAACAATATTTTTGATATTAGAGTTTAATTTCCATTGCTTTTTGGGTCTATAGTTTCCATAGCCCTTTGATCTATGTGTGTTTATAAACACATTGCATAGATTTACATTTCATTAGGCTTCTTGCTGCAGGTTTGTTTTTAAGGCACTTGTTTACCTGAGCACTTCTAGGTGTGTCACAGACAGCTTGTTTTACCTAGGTATTTACATTTCACAAAAGATATAACATTTGATATTTCAGAGCCATTTTTCATTTGGCTTGCCTTTCATTCATGTGTGTTAAGTAACACATTGCATGAAATGGGCTTTTCATACAAGATACAACATTTCATTTCCATACTTTGTATTCATGGGCAGCACTAAAAGTTTTAGTTTATCCAACATCTTTAGTGACTAGGGGGGACTAAGCCAACTCACCAAAGGTAAGTTTTGTCACCCAACTCAGAGCCGAGACACAAATAAACAGGGAAGCTCATCCAATATAGAGGGCTACAATGGGGAAAGGTCCTCTATGCCACTAGTCAAGTAGTAAGTCAAGGTAATGAACAAACTGGGCAAGTCATGGATGGATGAAGATAGTGAATAATGAGACCAACACTAGCAAGCCAAAGTATGTTGGGAATGATCACCACTAATTTCCCTAAGGAAGGTAAAAACCGATGAGTATAGGACAAGAACTTCTAAGTCTGAGTAGGGACAAATCTGATATATATATATATAGTACAACCAGGTCCACATATCTATATGATCGCCAGATCATGATACTAAATGCTAAGACATGCTAAGAAAATAGAAATAAAAGCAATATAACCCACAACACCATAATATACCTACTGAGTCATATACCTGAATGCTCATTATCAGAACCATCATCTGTCCTCTGAAACTGCTGCTGTATCTCTGAGCACTACTGACTGCTCTGTGCAAATGGCGAAAATAGCTACATTGGTCATCTCTGATTCTCTCTGAGCGTCCTGAGACTCAGTCATGGCATGGGGAATAAAACTGGTGTCCACAATATGATAGTGATCCATAATAGCTGCTCATCTCAGCATCTCAATGCAAGGGAACTGGCTGAATAGTTTACTGGAATCAGAAAAATAATATATGGTAGCCCAGCTACTATATATGTGATAACATCTAGCTCCGGCTGGGACAAGTGCTCTGCTAAAAAGAGTGCTTGAGAACCTCAAAATCTCTGGTCCTCAAATCTGCTACTCGAATCCTCGATCCAGCACTCTACCTTTTTGCTTTCTGCTTTTTATTTTATTTTGCACCTGTAATCTGCGTTCACACACATCAAAATACCTCATGCAACATGTATGGGAAAAATATAAAATCAAACTGAAATGAAATCTATTCTATAACAGAAATTTAAAATGCGTAAAAGAAAACTAATCTTAGTAACATAACTTGTAAAGTTTGAAATTTATTGTGCAGGAAAAAAAAATGGACAGGTACTCAATTGAACTAGGAGCTTCAAAAGGAGCTTAAGAAAAGACAAACAAAAAGGTGCCAGACTCAATGGCTGAAAAAACTAACTACTTCCCAAGTAGGCTTATTCAGTTTCTACCTACTCTAAACTAACTAGTTAGTACAAATGCTAGGTAAAATCATAGATCCAGTGCAACCATTCATCAAACAAGATAATGACCGTTTCTTCGATTTTTGTTTATAAAACAAGCCAGGATTGGGTTAAAGATTAAAGAATTTGATAGAACAATCTTCCTGGTTTGTTCAAAAATTGCAAAAAGGGCTTGAATGGTGCAACAAGAAACTATGCCAAGGAGAAGAATGATTGATGAAAACATCCTCCATCAAAGAACTGATGGGATCATAAAAATTATGCAAGTTATTATTTAGAATTGATGGAGAGAAAGCACATGGCACTTGATTCAATTTCTCCTCGCACAAATTACTATCCTTATTCACTTCTATCACAGATTCAATTTGCTTCTCCCTGGGACTAATGATCAAGTAAAGACCAAGTGGAGACAAAATTAAGGTTTAAAAGACGAAAAATCAAAGTCAAACCACTTGATGCTCAAAAATGGAGAAAGGATGGAATTGATCTTTAAACACCTTTTCTAGCCACCAAAAATGATTGATAACTTGACAACAAGCATTATGGTTCCAAAGTAACTGAAAAGGGAAATGAAGTGTTCTTTCTCCAAACATGTAATCATGATTATACTTCCAATTGAAAATTTCAAAAACAAAAGATTCACTAGACCTCCAACTCCAAAAAGATTGAAAAGGATGTGCAGGGAGGGTGGATGCATTTTCTCTCGGGTGGATAGAAAAATTTGGCCTTGGAATTTGACAAAAGGAAAGACCTTTTAAGGTAATATTATTTATTCTAGGAATGATAAACTTTTAAATCAAGTCTAATATTTACAAACTGAGGACAAGATTCTAATTCTAAGAAATGGATGAAGCTATCTTGACTAAGGATGGAAAAATTTTAAGACTCATTATAAGAAGTGGAACAAAGATTAGAGAATCTAGTGTGATTCACTAATTCATCCTCATCTTGAGATTAACTTATTGATTCATCATTAAATTCATACGAGGATAAATGATCATTTTTATTCAATTTGTCAGGGAGAAAATTAACAAGCTCACTCAAAACATCCTGATTATTTGCACAATGATCATGTGAAAGCACTACTAAAGGATGTTGGTTAATGTCTCCACTTTCTTCTTTTTCAACATCATGATCAGAAATGTCATTAATTACATAAGGATTTTGAAAAGGAAACTCAAAAGAATTTTCAAAGGATTCACTAATGGAAGATTCAACCATGGATGCTTCCTGATGGAAATCATTGGAATCATCCTCTTCATCTGAGACTTCTTCAGGTAATGATGACAAGATTATCATAAGCTCTCCTCTTATATATATATTAAGGCAATAATCTTGAGGAATTGAAATTTGCTCAGTGTCATACATTACCTCATCGTGAGACTTGATTATCTCAGGAGAAGAGGAGTCACTTTGATAAAGACAATCGTTAGTTAATTCATTATCAATATATTGATCATCTACATCAAGTTGATTTTCATTAAGATAATCATCGTCTGATTGCCCTTCCATAGATCCATCAATTGTTTCTTTCCATTCACTTACTAACAACTGTTGGAACATGTCATACCCAGTGATGGATCCCGGTGTTAGATAATCAAACCACACTCGAGAACTGCCCTCTAGAGACGAACCAAGATCCCTCATTAAAACATCCCCCTCGGTTGTACCTAAGCTATCCATATAATACCAGAGACCATACAAATGATTTATAATTGAAATACCATCGCTTCCATTGAAACGAGGTAATCTTTGATTAAAATTGTCTGGCATCGGATGAGGTGCCCCATATATTTCAGAGAAGTCAAAAACTTTCAAACGACCAAAAGTCCTAGGCCGCTCAAAACCAGCCATGGATGGCAAAATTTATTTATTATTTATTTTATATTCTCTTTATTTTATTTTATTTTATCTTCAATCAAGTACCTAAATACAAAATGATGCACCCCCTGGGTTCTAAATAATGATAGGATCGATCACCATTGGAGTCGCTTTCGTGAGGTCGTCAGGTAGATTTTAAAACTCTTCTACCAAGAAGTATGTTGTTAACATGCAGGGAGAGAGTGAGCGACAAGTACATGGATACGTTTAAGTTAAGGATTGAAATGATAACCATCTAGATTAATCCAGATGCGATAAGATATGAGTTATGCATGGATGATTGCAGACACCTAAGGTAAGCCTCTACTTCCCCGGCAGTGGCACCAAAATGTTATTACCAAACTTGTAGTTGCCCCTAGAGATAGATCCAATATGGATGACAAAGGGGATGGGCAACCAAAGGGGTGCAACCAAGATAGCCTCGACTCCCAATGGATGGTTGTCATGCCAATCGAGGCAATCTTCACTTTATGTTATCTAGCCCAAGACAACAAAGGGGGAGACCCAGATCTACTCCTGATAAGAGAGATCAGACCAAGACACCAGATCAAATCAAATATGGATGAAGTATGTAAGGTGTATGGTAAACCCTAGATCTATGGATGAAGTCACAAGATGAGTAATGGGTTGGATCAAGAGGCTTAAGCAAGTGTAATTTGATCCAACTTGGTTATGTAAGTGACTTATGGGATATGATACCAGATCTAAGATTAGGGTACTAGTCAAAGATGTGAAAATCCACTGCATTGGGAAACGTGTCCAATGCAAGGTAGTTAGGGACCAAATTAGGGCTAACTAGTATCAAAGATGACCTTGATGAATGTATATGACAATGTCTAGGTACGCAAGCGATAAGACAAATATCAAACCACAAGCTAACTCAACAATCCAAGAAAGTCGATTTGGCTTGGAGAAGATCAGTGCCTTGGGAAATGGGCCAAATGGAGTCGGATGTCCACCAAATTATAGATTAGGTATGTTGAGGTGTAAAGCTAGGTGGGTCTTGAAATTTAGGATCATACAATGGCTAGATCTCAGTAGATTTAAGATTGAAATGTATCACAAAGTGACCCAAGTGGGGCTCAACCCTCAAAATGAGGAATGGGGCCCACAAGGTGAAAATCAATGAAGTGACACACTAGGGGGTAGGTTATCAGATGTGTAGATCAAGGATCAAGTGGGATCTCACCTACCCAGGTGCTAGATCTTAGCAAACTCACCCACCTAGGAAGTGCGACCTCCCTTGGAGAGGCTAATTTGCCTTGGGAAATGGGTTGGATGAAGGCCAATCCACACCAAACTATAGATCCGAATCGTCGTGGATGCTATAAAGGTGGGTTTTAAATTTTATACCCAAAAACCAAGTAGAACTTGCTAGATCTGAAAAATTGTAAAATGAGGGTTTTGAATTATTAGGGTTTTCAGTAACTTAGACAAATGGATAGATCATGGAAAGAGAAATTACCTTGAGATCATACCTAAGTGATGGATGAAGATGCCTTGTTGTTGAGGAAGACTCCCGTAGAGATCAAATGCGAAATTTTTTATTTTGCTTGCCAAAATGGTGCCCTAGCCTACAACTGCGACCTCCTCTACCTGTCAAACCAAGGAAATCAATTCAATCAAAATGATCAAGTATGGAGGAAATACAAGCGAAATGCAATAGCAACATGGAATAGAAGGTCAAAGTCAGTAATACTCGCTGTTACCAACGAAGAAATCCAAGAAAGAAGTAGGGCGGGTCCTCCCCTACCAATACGTCCTCCTCAAACCAAATCGGCCTCCACCTGTAGATGACAAAAACGTGGTACAAAAGATAGCAAGACAATATCACCAAAAACCCAGTGCAAAGGAAGAATCAACGAACGAACTCCAAAAGCATTCACCACAACACAACAGATAGATACAATAGTATTTTTCTATTCCAATAATTCAGAGCCAAAAGTCCCCTTTACAATGAGGAGCTCTCTCCTTTAAATAGGAAGGAGAGGCACCAAAACCCTAACCACTTTTTGAATGAGTGGCTAAGATTAAAAGATCGAAAGATCTAATCAATGGTTGAGATGAGCTCAACAATACAATACATGGATCAATAATAAAATATAACAATATGTGGACAAACTCGCCCTAGGAGAGGGGATCCCACCAAATCATAATGATAAAACATAAGAAATAGCTCATGGTGGGTGTAAGGGGTAATTTCTAACACACTTGGTCAATCCCCATGGCACAATATCCAAGAATAAATGATCTGGACACCAAATCGTGCCTTTCTGGGAAAGTCGTGAGCCTTAGGAGGCTCCAAAAAATCATATAAAATGCCATAAGTGATGGATGTGGGTCCCGATGAAGCTCAACCTGCTGGAGAAGGTGTGGAAGACATCCCACTCATCATCATAAATCATCCCATGCCATATCCTTGCCTCAGTAGCCCAAATCGAATTCCCCTGTAGCCATTTTCACCATTTCTGGACTGCCTCGGGAAGTGTGGAACTGACCAAACTACCTCCTGGAATGTCCGGCTCCAAAACGTAAGGCCACCAGGCTGTCTGGGAGAGGGGGAATATGGTAATAACAAGTGGCTGGACCACCCCCTCCATCAATAGTGCTCTAGGTGAACCAATCAAATCTCTGCTCTGCTCTGACAAGGCCTCCAACAGGCCAAAACTGCACTAGAATAGCCAACTGAGGCTAAAACATCATTGTAACTGCCCGAAAATGAAAACAAACTGTCTCATTGGACTCAGAAGGTCCAAATCCATCCAAAGTGAGTACTCATACACCATATAGACCTCTGCATGGTCAAAAATAAATGCTCATCATATCCGGCAGACCAAATAATAATAATCTGCAAAAGTGTTGAAAAGCATAAATCATCATCATAAGCCTGAAACCACTGCATAAGCCCACCATGGTGACCTGTACCAAACCATATATCATCTATCTAAATCATCTGAGGTCTGCTACCTCATGTCCTGTGGTTGACTTTTGGTCAAACTGGGTTTGACCAAGTCAACATGACTAAAATATAACTCAAACTGTCATCAAGCTACTGCAAGGTGTCAAAGGTTAAAGCATGCTTTACAATCCATTCACATAGCAATCATTACTGGTGATCTAAATCCAAATGTAATAGGTCATTAATTATTATTTATTACTAAGACAAGACTTTCAAGGTCCTACTCACTTCATAGTTGTGATCAATTTGCTAGTGAAGGGTGAAGGCTAAGAATATCATGGCTAGGTCAAAGGATGACTTACTGACTTAACACAGTGACACTTTGGAAATGGAAAAAGGAATACACACCATAGCATATAGTGGATAAGCAACAATACAAGGAATGGCGGTGTCTCACAAATAGGTAAGTTGTTCAAAGAGTGTTTATTCACCTTGACAAATGCGCATAATCCATAATACAAATGAGGCCAGCAATATTTTTGATATTAGAGTTTAAGTTCCATTGCTTTTTGGGCCTGTTGTCCTCCGAAATGGCATGCGTGTCGTTTGAAAGCCCAAAATGTGCAACGCCAGCTGGATGACAACTCTCTCAGGAGAGAGGCCAATGTCACCACACTTCTCTCCTCTTCGCTTTAGGTTGGCTCTTCTCCAACACTAGGGGGGTATCCCTAAAATAGGATCGCTAAGGCAGGTATAATAACGGGCAAGGTGATTGAAAGAGGCTGCCTTAGAGAAACGGATGTAACAAAGATAGTTTTGGATGGGTGATGGAAAGGAAAGGGAGATCAATCCTCAGGGAAAGACCAGTGCCAGTATCAGAGAGGGGCGAATGGAGTCAAAGGAAAACTCTAAAAGGACATTGCTGCCAGGTGAATGTAGTAACCAACTAAGAGCTCTTGCACTAGAGCATACCTGAAAGCCGCAAAACTTAAGAGAAAAACATGGGTCAAATGGTGTTATGCTAGATTGTTAGCCTTCTATTCAAATGATCCCAGTTTAAGAGTCAAAAGCAAAGAGCTAAGAGAGGTAATGCTTCATACAAAATGAAAGATGGCATACAAAGAAACACGGCAAACAAGGAACGAAAGAACCCCCAATTTGTCCAAAGAATCCCATCATGATTTTTCTATTAAGTTCACGGGAAAAAACTCCCAAAATTCTCCATCCTTACAATGAAGAAAGTTGGCCCCTTAAAAAGACCAAAACTCTCAGAAAATAAAACAATAAAATACTTGGAAAAAAGTGGGATCTCAGATCCACTTTTTTCTCTCCAACGAATGCATGACAACTTTATTTATTAATGGAACTGCCACTTAGGCTATCCCATACCATCCAAGAATTTCACTTCTTTATTGCATTGACATTTCACTGACCGCTCTGTTCTCCGAAATCAGGTGAACCGGGCCTCAAAAGCCATGTGTTAAAAAATAAAAAAAAAATAAAAACCTTTAATTAATCGTGGGAGCCCTGAGCAGCTCCACGTAACAATGAGAAAAGATGGCCTGGAAGTGTAACGGTGGCTTAACTGAATGATTTAACGATTGCTGAAACCTGCTGTCAAATGACCGATACAACCAACAAATGCAACTCGGCTGCTAGGAGTGCGTCTTTAATTTCTGGAAAACGTGGATTTGCCATGACGTGACTTTTGTTCAAATTTTAACCTCCACCGTGTTGCTCCAAATCGGTGGGCAGCCAGTCATGAAAACCTGCCTATCGTGGATGGCTAACTGAGCGTTGAAAACTCCTTTTTGCAATTGAAAACTCGAGCAGACGTGATAACCCATTGAAAATTAATCAGGTGCAGAATCGCCTAGCCCAGTTCACGGCTGCCAGTAAAGAGAACATAATTGATTTTTCCAAACGCCAAGTGTTAAGTGCCAAGGGGACGGGTTCCACGAATCACGGTGCTGCTGATTTGTGAACCGGCGTTATTTTTGAAGGTAGAAGAAATCAACGAGTCCACCGTGTACCAACACAGCGTTACGACCAATCGCGGACCGCTCCAAAGGACGTTTCAAAAGATGGTGATTACGCCAAATGCCACGAAATCAGAGGGAACAGTCTCCCAGCAGGACTGCGGTTTCGCGATGAAGATGATATGTGTTGACTCGAAACTCGGGCTCGGCTGCCGTTGCTGCCAATAGACTGTAATTTTAAGCGGATGAGTGCCGCTCAAAAACCCGTGCATCAAATAAACTGTGAACTTTGCTGTTAATCGATTTCTGAATTGGCGGCCAATTACAAAACGCGTGATCGAACTGAAACTTGGCATTACTTAATTCTTCTGCCAGCGATAGAAATAAACCCCGATGCAACTGGGATTTATTAGAAAGGCTCGAGTCAGCACTTTTCAAGTACACGGATTCCATCAATCATGGCACTTTTCGCGCAGAGATAATAGCAACCAGCAAGGGTTCACCGTTCAGCGATCTTCAACCCCATGTAACTCAAGCTGTCGCGGGGACCCATGATTGACGCGAAGAACCGCTATCACTCGAGCTGTTAGTATGATCGGTGTTCCATTGAATTACACCGACGCATCTTGAATCACCCGAAGCTCTAGTCAGACTTGGTTCATTAAATCGCGGTAGACTCATCCATCGTCCACTTCAGTTTCCAACGCGATCGACTGTCAAGGGAAATGTAAATCAACATTCACGCTTCGGCTGTCTCTTTACAGCAATCATTATTAAACCAAGCCGATCAGCAGATGTTAAATTAACAACATTTTTAGGATATTCGGCAAGATGAATTGGTGTAGGAGAAATTCTTTTGGAGTGCCCTGTCAAAATCGGAAGCCATGCAATCATTTCGCTGATACTGAATCATGGCCCTAGCATGCTGAGCGAAAATGCCAGGGTGGACGGGATTGTAAAATCTTGAGCTCTTTGTTTTGATAAAATGATGCTGTCTATCAAGAAACCAGTGAAAAATCTCCTGTCATACCCACAGGGCCTGATTCCATGTCCTCGAGCTCAAGCACATGATTTTGACTCTGCATCGAGATTTTTCTGCTAACGAAGACGGACTGTTAAAACCTTGCCTGCCACAAGCCTGAAGAAATCTCTCTCAAATTTCCTCAAACAGCTGTTTGGATTGAGCTTTGAGTGAGAAAGCAAACTGCTGTTTTGTAGGAGACATTGCGAAAGTGTACAATGTTTGTTGTTATTTCCTTAAACAGTCCATCACTAAACTGTTAAGAATACATCATTCTCCTCAACTTAACTTCATTTCTATAGCTTTCATTTCTTCCTTCAATTTGACTATTTCTTGCTGAAGATTTGATAATTTCTTAATCCCAGTTGAAACTTCCTCCTTGATGGATTTCTTTTTCACAGCACAAAACAAACATATCCTTTTGAAGTTGTTCTAAGTGTGCAGTTTTTGCCAATATATCATTCAGAAGCCTTTTGTTTTCTTCTTGTAGATATGAAAATTATGTTTGCAGCTTTTAAAACACATACCACTTCCCTCTGTAGGTGATATCTGGGAATTTTTTTTATTTTTTTTAAAAGTATATAGTGGAATATCTCTGCTACATCCTCATCAGAAATAACTTGAAAATTGACAGCTCCAGACTTAGACTTTTACCTTCACTTAGTGTATTCGTCTTAACATGCATACTTTCTCGGTCTGCAACCCTGGCGTGATATTTATCTCTGGAAAAGAGGTAGCATCTTTATTTCTTGCATTTTTCTTTTGCATGCTACTCCTCACTGTGTGCATACGCCTGTAACATTTGGGAGGTAACACTGTCTTCATATGCTAGGAGCCGCTGATTGAGAATGCCCTCTGTTGTTTCTCTGTCTGGTGACAATATTGTTAGCTGCTCTAGTGATAGTCTCAGACTTGTTGTAGTTCTGGGCTGTGCAAATCTCAATGAAACTGATGTTCATAACATCCAAGACCAAATCCCTCGCTGCAAGTAGTCAAAGGAATTATTGTGGGCTGTAATGAGCTCCTGCAATGACTTGATGTTGGGCTGTTCTGTTCCAACTGCCATGCTGAGAAACCAATCTTTACTTCTAGTAACAAGGCTGTGAAAGAACCAATCTGCCTCTGGAAGAGACATCCCGGATACCCAAAATGCAGATGCATTTTTGAGAGGTAACAGGGCCTATAGTTTCCATAGCCTTTGATCTAAGTGTGTTTATAAACACATTGCATAGATTTACATTTCATTAGGCTTCTTGTTGCAGGTGTGTTTTGAAGGCACTTGTTTACCTGAGCACTTCTAGGTGTGTCACAGACAGCTTGTTTACCTAGGTATTTACATTTCACAAAAGATATAACATTTGATATTTCAGAGCCATTTTCATTTGGCTTGCCTTTCATTCATGTGTGTTAAGTAACACATTGCATGAATGGGCTTTTCATACAAGATACAATATTTCATTTCCATACTTTGTATTCATGGCAGCACTAAAAGTTTCAGGTTTAGCCAACAACATCTTTAGTGACTAGGGGGACTAAGCCAACTCACCAAAGGTAAGTTTTGTCACCAACTCATAGCCGAGACACAAATAAACAGGGAAGCTATTCCCATATAGAGGCTACAGTGGGGAAAGGTCCTCAATGCCACTAGTCAAGTAGTAAGTCAAGGTAATGAACAAACTGGGTAAGTCATGGATGGATGAAGATAGTGAATAATGAGACTTGTTATCACCTAAACTGTAGTTACACCTGTGGATGTATCCATTAATGGATGGCAATAGGGAAGGGCAACGCAAAAGGTGCAACCACAATCACCTCAACCTCCAATACAT
This sequence comes from Larix kaempferi, assembly GCA_027924585.1. Classification (NCBI taxonomy): domain Eukaryota; kingdom Viridiplantae; phylum Streptophyta; class Pinopsida; order Pinales; family Pinaceae; genus Larix; species Larix kaempferi. The sequence goes on from BSBM01000893.1 coordinate 10,555,589, forward strand.
GGTTGTCACGCCAGTCGAGGCAACCTTCGCTTTATGTTATCTATCCCAGACAACAAAGGGGGAAACCCAATCTACTCCCGACAAGAGAGATCAAAACCAAGACACCAAATCAAGTTAATTCTAAGTGAAGTAACGTGTATGGTTTATCCTAGACCTTAGGATGAAGTCACAAGACAAGTGAGGGGTTCAATGAGTATAGCTTTGGTTCATTTTTTATGTGAGAGTGACTTATAATAATCAAAGATAAGATCCGGGATTAAAGTACTAGTCAATGTGAGAAAATCCACTGCCTTGGGAACCGTGTCCAATGCAGGGTAGTTCAGGGGTTTAATTGGGGCTAACTAGTACAAGTGATAAGCTTGATCATAATACATGATAACATCAAAGGGTTTAGTTCACCATACAAGGGTCAAACCACAAGTTAATCCAACAATCTAGGAAAGTCGAATTGACTTGGAGAGAGACCAATGCCTTGGGAATTGGGATAATGGAGTCAAAGTGAAGTTAACTTGGGGTTGATGACTCCTATTGCATGAGACAAGTGGGCAACTAAAGTCTTGATGGATTAATAGGTCTAGATCTAGGGGTTCAAGGTTTGACCTAAGTGGACCACAATCCCTTAAAACAAGGAATGCTATCCCCAAGGAAAGATTTAACAAAGTGACACAGTAGACCTAGGTTTTGAATTATGCCCGTTCCAAATCCACTAAAACCTCAAGTACCCACGTTCTAGAAGTGGACCAACTCACTTCTTCAAGGTGATGCGACTTTACCCAAGGAGGCTAAAAAGTGGGATAAATGAATCAAGACAAGTCCAATGGCATCCAAACTTTAGATCCAAGTAGTTTAAGTAAGTGAGAGTATGGATCTATAATTTCATGGCAATCCAATGGCTAGATCTTACTAGATCTGAGTTTAAAGATACCCAGTGGTCCAAAATGGGGAATAAATCCCTTAAAATGTGGAATAGAATCCACAAGGTAGAAATCAGAAAAGTGACAACCTAGGGGTAGGTTATTGGATGTGTAGATCATGAAACAAGCGGGATCTCAACTACCCATCAACTGGATCTAGGGTGACTCACCTTCCCCAAGGAGTGCGACCTCACTTGGAGAGGCTACGTTGGCCTGGGAAGGGGGTCAAATGGAGGCCAATCCTCACCAAACTATAGATCCGGGATGCCGTGGATACTATAGAGGTGGGTTTTCAATATTATACCCAACAACCCACTAGATCTTAGTAGATCTGAGAAAATGTAACAATGAGGGTTTGAAGAAATAAGGGTTTTATCAATTTATGAGCTATGTCAATGGATTGGATCAAGATAAGAGAAACAAACCTATGGATCTTACCTGGGTAACCTTGTAGATGCCTTGATGATGATGGTCTATGCAAACTCGATCAATTTGAGAAGCTTTGAGGTAGTTTTCTATGCAATCGATTTAGTCCAAGAAGCCAATGTGCCCTCTCTCTTGCACAACAAACGTCAACAATATCAGATTTGATGTAATCAAGAGATAAGACTAATGCCACAAGAGAAGTAACAGAAAGATAGCTTAGATCACAATGATACTAATGATAACCCCCTGATACAAGCAAATGCCAAGAAAGTCGATTTGAAGAAGCCTTGCAAAAATCGCCCTTGTTGAAGTCGCCCTCCTATAGACAAGATAATGATTTCCAAAATAGATAGATCTTACCACAAATTCCAAATGCTAGGTTGCAATAGACTTTCCAATCACCATCTACGAACACCAGATGCAAAGGAGACCACAAGAATTTCCACAAGAAAGTTTTTCTATACCATTAATCCAAGAGCCAAAGACCCCTTACAATGAGAAGTTCTCTCCTTTAAATAGGAAGGAGAGGCATCAAAATCCTAACCACTTTTTGAATGAGTGGCTAAGATTAAAAGATACAAATGTCTAATCAATGGTTGAGATGAGCTCAACAATAAAATACATGGATCACTCATAAAATATAACATAAGTGGACAAAATCACCCTAGAAGAGGGAATCCCACCAAATCATGATGACAAAATATAATAAGAAGCTAATGGTGGGTCCAAGGGGTAATTTTAGCCACCCTTGGTCAATCCCCATAGCACAATAATAATAAAATAGTCATCAATATACCAAATCGTGCCTCTATGGTCAAATCATAGGCCTCAAAAGACCTCAGATATCATCAGAAAGTGCCATAAGTGATGGATGCGGGCCCTGATGAAGCTGAAACTGCTGGAGGAGGTGTGGAAGACATCAATCCATCATCACTGATCATCCCATGCCAGAACATTGCCTCAGTAGCCCAAATCGAATTCCTCAATAGCCATTTCTACCAATCCTGAAATGCCTCGGGAAGCATGAAACTACCCAAAAATGCCTCCTGGAGTGCCTGTGTTGTCAAGGTGAGGGCACCAGTGTGTCTGGGGGAGGGGGGTAATATGGTAAAAACAAGTGGCTGGACCACCCCCTCCAAGCACAGCACCCTAGGTCAACCGGATAAAAATCACATTTGCTCTGACAGGGTCTTCGACAGACCAAAACTGCACTGGGATAGCCTACTGAGGCTCAATCATCACTGTAAGGGCCCGGAACTGAAAACAAACTGTCTCATCGGACTCAGAAGGTCCAAATCCATCCAAGATGTGTACTCATACACCATATGAGTCTCTGCATGATAAAAAATATATATCCAATATACCGAAACAGGTCAAATAATAATAATCTATAAATGATCAAATACTACTGTAAACCATGAATCATCATCATAACCTTGTAGCTGCTGCATAGAATCATCATATACGTGTACATAGACCATATATCATCTATCCATATCATCACAAGGTCCAACCATCTCATGTCCTATGGTTGACCTTGGTCAAACTAGGTTTGACCAAGTCAACATGACCAAATATAACTCAGACCACCATCGGAAGCTGCTGCAAAGTGTCAAAGGTTAATGCATGCTCTACAACTTGTTCAAATTACAATTATAACACAAAGTAATCATTACTGGCAATCTAAATCCAAATATATAATGTCATTAATTATTATTATTACTCAGACTAGACTTTCAAGATCATACTCACTTCATAGCTGTGATCAATTTGCTAGTGAAGGGTGAAGGCTAAAATAACTGGCTAGGCTAAGGGATGACTTGACTGACTTAACTTTGTGACACTTTGGCAATGGGAAAGGGAATACACACCATAGTATATACTTAATGAGCAACAACACAGGGAATGGCGGTGTCTCACAAATGGATGAGTTGTTTAGAGAGTGCTTATTCAACTTAGGCATCATGTCTACATCAAGTTGATCCAGGTTCATTAGGATCATTCAATTTCATTTCATGGCCTTTTTGGCCTACATAACCCTTCGGATCTCAGGTGTGCTGATAAGCACAACTAGTTGCAGCTTGCATCCAGGGCATGTGTTTTATACATATATAAGGTCAGCAATTGTTTAGATATAGATTTTAAGAATCATTGCTTTTTTGGACCTTTCTTATACTCTTCGAGGAGTATTTTTCAACAGTTCATCGCTTTTGCTCTTTTTAGTTTCCATTGGCGAATTCATCAGTTTCCATATGTAGTACATGAGCTTTCAGTTTTATCCAACAACATCTCAAGTGACTAGGGGGAGTTCGAGCCAATGCCAAACATCGGGACAACCGACCAGAATGATTTAGGCCTACAATCCAACTCACCAAAGGTAAGTTTTGTCACCAACTCAGAGCCGAGACACAATAAACAGGGAAGCTCATCCAATACAAAGGCTACAGTGGGGAAAATTTCTCCATGCCATTAGTCAAGTAGTAAGTCAGGGTGATAAACTAAAAGGTAGTCAATGGATGGATGAAGAAAATGAATAATGGAGCCAACATTAGCAAGCCAAGGTATGGTGGAATGATCACCTCTATTCTCCCTAAGGAGGGTAAAACCAATGAGTATGAATAGTGAACTTCTAAGTCTGATTAGGGACAATATAATATATATAATAAGCTCAACCAGGTCCATATATCTATATGATCGCCAGATCATGACACTAGGTGCTAAGACATGCTATGAGAATAAGTATAAAAGCAATATAACCATAACACAATGATATACCTGCTGAGTCATATACCTGAATGCTCATCACCTGTACCATCATCTGCCCTCTGAAACTGCTACTGTAACTCTGGGCACTACTGACTGCTCTGTACCAATGGTGTAGTGGCTACATCGGTCATCTCTCTGAGTGTCCTGAGACTCAGTCATGACATGGGGAATAAAACTGCTGTCCAAATCTGATAGTGATCCAGATAAATGCTCATCTTAGCATCTCAATGTAAGGGAATTGGCTGAATAGTGTACTGGAATAAGAAAAATAATGTATGGTAGCCCAGCTACTATATATGTGATAACAAGACCAACACTAGCAAGCCAAAGTATGGTGGGAATGATCACCCCTAATTTCCCTAAGGAAGGTAAAAACCGATGAGTATGGGACAAGAACTTCTATGTTTGAGTAGGGACAAATCTGATATATATATATATATATAGTACAACCAGGTCCACATATCTATATGATCGCCAAATCATGATACTAAATGCTAAGACATGCTATGAAAATGGAAATAAAAGCAATATAACCACAACACCATAATATACCTGCTGAGTTATATACCTGAATGTTCATTATCAGAACCATCATCTGTCCTCTGAAACTGCTGCTGTATCTCTGAGCACTACTGACTGCTCTGTGCAAATGGCTAAATAGCTACATTGGTCATCTCTCTGAGTGTCTTGAGACTCAATCATGGCATGGGGAATAAAACTGCTATCCACAATCTGATAGTGATCCATAATAGCTACTCATCTCAGCATTTCAATGCAAGAGAACTGGCTGAATAGTGTAATGGAATCAGAAAAATAAGGTATGGTAGCCCGGATACTATATATGTGATAACAGAACCTTCGTTCACCACGTGAATAAGGGAACTCACCCAAGCGATATTGGAGTACTCGCTCACCATCCGCCCACGTGAATAAAGGAGTCTACCACCGATTATATTAATACAATGCTTATCCAAAGTTTGGGTTATCACATATTTTAATCATTCAATCATGGTCGTACACCTTTATAAATCATGTTCCTTCCTTTTACAATCCTTTTTTAAATTCAATTTTGACTTTTTTATTTTTTTGTCAACTATGCAATTTGGGTTTTTTAGCATTGAAATGCCACCTTTGTTGCATTTTTAATGAAAAGTGCTCCCAAAGGCAACGTAATCGCCCGAAACCTAGAGAAAGTGGGCACTAGGGTGAAGAGGACGCTCTAAGCATCAAAACGAGCATCCCCATGCCAAAATCCTCCTCGAGACCACTCCTTTATTACATTTTGAAATTTTCCATTTAAACCATTAAAAAATGGTCTAATTTACGGAAAAAAAGTTATTTTTGCCAGAATCGACTCAAACCCCTAGGGGACATAGTGCATGTCCATACGAATTTTTACTGATGGCTAGAATGTAAAAATACATAGACACATAGGCTTTAATAACCCCCCTAAGATCGACCACCATGGAAAATACTCCAGCTTTGGAGGTGTGAGTGAAAAACTCAGGAATTATACGCCACTGAAGCGCAACGCATAATTCATAAGGAAAAAAACACTCTAGACTATCCCCTTGACGGAAAACCCTAAGGTAGGCCAATCCTTTTACAAAATAATCATGCTTAGACCAACTTATTACAATTCCGCCAAGGGGGTTTGGACATGTAAATTTTACAAAGGGAAAATTTTTTTTCTTGATGAACCTCTGAACTTTGGCAGTGAACAATGTAAGTCGTTCAAGTCTTCGTCGGTTCACAAGTAGTCCACCTAAGTGCAACTTAGTGCACAACATGCATGACAACCAAAAGTGTATTAATCACATGTATATATAAAAATAAGCCAAATGAAGCATTAAGTTGCATGATAATGTACAAAACATAATATACAAAATGATATACATGCTATGATACAAAACTACTATACAAAAAGTAATATACAAAAATAATGTACAAAAAGAAAAGGTATAGGGTTTAGAAAAGCCTTGATACACAGATGCCCTTTTAGGCATCAGATATTATTGTTATCACACAACTTGTAGTTGCCCCTAGAGGTATCCCATCCGGGACGGTAGAGGAGTTAGGCAACTAAAGAGGTGACCCAAGAGATGCCACGGTTCCCAATGCAATATGGGAGTCACGTTAACCGAGGCACTCTTCGCTTTAGGTCAAGGTGTAACTAGACCAAGGGGGAGACCCTATACCCCAATCACAGTTGATTGGACCCAAACAAAGGTTTCTAAGGGTAGGTAAGTAATGAGTTATGGAAACCAATGCAAGGCTAAGTGGACCTAAGGGTTAAGGTATGGTTGAGGGTGATGTAAGAGATTGTTAATGTTTCAACCTATGTATGGTTTAGGCCACATAATGGGGTATGATGATTAGGTATAGTACCATGTGTTTACACAAGTGGGTCTAGTTTTCTTGGGAAGTGTGAAATGATTCTAGGTAGGCCCACAAGGTGAAGTTAGGTGTGAGGTTGGTACTATAGGTTAGATGTAGGCTAGATCTATGAGTTTGAGTTGGTTATAGGAGTACCCATGTACTAGATCTAGGGTTTGACACGAATCCCAAGGAGTGCGACTTGCTTGGTGATGGACTAGTGCCTTGTTAAGTGGGCTAATGGGGTCAAGAAGGATGTCAAAGTGTAGATCGGGACACCTAGAAGCCAAGTCAAGTGGGTTGAATGAGATCTAATGGTTGGATCTTACTTATAGTACCAACCTCACACCTAACTTCACCTTGTGGGCCTACCTAGAATCATTTCACACTTCCCAAGAAAACTAGACCCACTTGTGTAAACACATGGTACTATACCTAATCATCATACCCCATTATGTGGCCTAAACCATACATAGGTTGAAACATTAACAATCTCTTACATCACCCTCAACCATACCTTAACCCTTAGGTCCACTTAGCCTTGCATTGGTTTCCGTAACTCATTACTTACCTACCCTTAGAAACCTTTGTTTGGGTCCAATCAACTGTGATTGGGGTATAGGGTCTCCCCCTTGGTCTAGTTACACCTTGACCTAAAGCGAAGAGTGCCTCGGTTAACGTGTCTCCCATATTGCATTGGGAACCGTGGCATCTCTTGGGTCACCTCTTTAGTTGCCTAACTCCTCTACCGTCCCGGATGGGATACCTCTAGGGGCAACTACAAGTTGTGTGATAACATTTTTGGCGCCGTTGCCGGGGAGGTAGAGGCCTACCTTGGTTCAACACACCTTTGTGTCTCACTATCTCTCTGCACTCTGAACGACATACATCTTGGTAGAAGAGTTTCAAGATCTACCTGGCGACTCCACATAAGCGACTCCACTGGTGATCGATCCTATCATTATCTAGAACCCATGGGGTGCATCATTTGGTACTTAGGTTCTTGATTTAAAAATAAAAATAAAATAATCCATGGCTGCTTCTGAGCGGCCTAGAACTTTCGGTCGATTAAAAGTCTTTGACTTCTCAAAAATTATTGGGTATCCTCATCATATCCCTCATCAAGCCCGTGAAAGGTTGCCTAAATTCGATGGAAGTTATGAAATCTCTGCTGAAAGACACCTTGAACTTTTTAGGGAAATTATTAAAGATTTATCCATAACCCATGAGGATGTGTGTATGAAACTATTGGCTTCGTCCTTCAAAGAAAGAGCTGAGATCTGGTTCTTAGATTTGAAGCCCAATAGCATTTCCGGGTATGACATGTTTGAGCAAAGTTTCTTAGAAAGATGGGGAAGTGAATCCGATGATATATATTTTTCAAATCAAAACCTTCCCCTTTTTGATCCTATTGTTGAATCTGTTAATAATCAAACATCAAGTGAATTGTCAACATCCGAAGATGACCCATCCTGCTCAATTTCTTTTGAGGATAAGTCTTCCACTTTTGAGTCGATTGATAGTCAAATCCATAATCATTGTATAAATCATAAGTTTTCAAATTTCTTTTTAGGTAGCCCTAGTCTTGATCCGGAGGAAATTTTTGAGGATGAGCCTTTAGTCAGTCAGTCTATTGAAGTTCCTCCCTCAGAGAAACTCATTAATCGTTCCATATTTAATGATCATTCAATTCCTTATAACCTTACTGAAAAAGAAGAAAGTGAAAACACCGACCAAGATCCTTTAGTGGTGATCTCTCGTGATCATTGTGCATTTAATCAAGATATTATAAATGAAAATGATCACTTATCCTCTTATAATTTTAATGATGAATCAATAGAAGGTCAATATCAAGATGAGGATGAATTAGGGAATCACACCAGATGCTCTAATCTGTTTTCCACTTCTTATAATGAGTCTTTAAATTTTTCCATCCTTAATCAAGATAACTTAGAGTTAGATAGTTATGGTCAATCTTGTCCTCAGGTTGTAAACTTTAAACTTGATCAAAAGGTTAAAATCATTCCTAGAGTAAAGACTACTTTCTTTTGTCAAAGTCCAAGGTCAAACTTGTTTATCCATTTGGAAGAATTTTCATATTTGCAATCCACCCTCCCTTCCCAACTCTTTCAATCATATTTGGGTTGGTGCTCTAGTCATTTTTTCGCCTTGGAATTTTTCAATAGGAAGTATATGTATGATTACATGTTTGGAGAAAAAGCACTTCATTTCCCTTTTCAGTCACCTTGGAACAATAATGCTTGTTGTCAAATTATTAATCATTCTTGGTGGCTAGAAAAGGTGTTTAAAGATCAATTTCATCTTTTCTCCATTTTTGAGCATCAAGTGGGCCTAGTTTTGATTTTTCGTCTTTTAAGCCTTGATTTGTCCCCACTTGGTTTTTATTTGATCATCAGTCCCAAGGGGAAACGAATTAAATATGCAAGTGAAGTGAATGAGGAAAGTAGTTTATTAAATCATATGCCTTATATTTTTCCTCCATCCATTTTAAACAATAACTTGCATAAATTTTATGATCCTATCAGTTTTTGGATGGAGGATGGCTTCACTAGTCAGTCGTCTCCTCTGCATTATTTCATGTTGCACCACTCAAATCCTTCTTCAATTTCTGAACAAGTCAAGAAGATTGTGCTCTCAATTTCAATAATTTTTAATCCAATCTTGACTTGTTTCATCAACAAAAATCAAAGAAGAATCATTAATTTATTTGATGAATGGTTGCACTGGATTTATGATTTTACCTAACATTTGTGCTCACTGGTTAGAGTAGGGTAGATAGGTATTGAATAAGCTCACTTGAGCAGTAGGATTTGTGTGATTTTTCTTTTCCTGTGTGATGAGTACTGTCCCTTATTCTTTTTCTGCTTGGAGTATCTGCTTGTTTTTCTTCTTTATTGAGTTGAGCCTTGCTACTTCCTAAGCTTGTTGCTCCTCCTGCATGCATTTAAGAAAATTTTAGTTATCATCTCTATTTTTGGCTGCCTGTGCAAGTTGAGATTTGCCTGATTTAAGAAGTATTATTTTCCTCCTGCACAGTAAATAAAAATGATAATAATATATGCCATGTTAGTTTATATTTATATTTTGACGCATTTCAGTTTATGCTTTAGATTAGTTTTCAGTTTTATTTTATATTTGTCCCATACATGCTCCATGATGGTATTCTAGTGTTTGTGAGAGCAGGAACAGGTGCAATATAAAAGATGAAAGTAAGGATGGTGCAGTGCTGGATTGAAGATTGATGCAGAGCAGTTCGAGACCAGAGATTCTGAGGTTCTCAAGCGCTCTCTCCCTTAGAGCACTTGTCCCAGCTGGAGCCAGATGTTATCACACCATAGTAGCAGGGCTACTATGCTTGTACAGCAGATATCTGCACATTCCAGAGCTTACATTATTCCAGAGCATGGCTATATATATTTTGGATCACTCATGATCAGAGCAGTACATTATTCAGATGTTGTATATGACCTTGTGTCAAGGCTGAGCCTTGAGAGTTCAGATTTGATGACTGATGTGACCACTTGTCCCATTACAGTTTCAGTTCAGTGCCTAGAGATGTATTATAGCAGTGATTCAGATGATACATGATGATTATTATTATGATGATGTTGTATGATCTATGGATATGTTCTCACTGACTGTGGATTATTATCTTGTTGATTTAGTCATGATCGTGGCATGTGCTTGGTATATTATTCCTGATGTGGCAAACTATTTAAAATGAACTGTAAATCATAAAATGGACAATTGCTTGCACATTTAGGTCATTTAACAAAACTTACTGGTTTTTCACCGTACATAGATATGGTCTTTCCCGACACCAGTTGTCTGCTAGTGTAGGCTCCATATTCACTTGTCTCCATCCATACATGACCTTCCTGTTTGACTTTAAGCCCTGACTTGTCTCATTTGACTTTCTGATACCGAGGACTTCCCCATTTTTCTACCTCTGTGTTTGGACCGCATCCTGTTTATTCAGTGTCTCGGCTCTGAGTTGGTGACAAAACTTGCCTTTGGTAAGTTGGATTGTAGGCCTAAATCATTCTGGTCGGTTGTCCCGATGTTTGGCATTGGCTCGAACTCCCCCTAGTCACTTGAGATGTTGTTGGCTAAAACTGAAAGCTCATGTTCTACCTATGGAAAATTATAAATTCGCCCATGGAAACAAAAACAAAAAAGGGCAAGAGCGATGAACTGCTAAAAAAATACTCCTCGAAGAGTATAAGAAAGGTCCAAAAAGCAATGGTTCTTAAAAGTTATATCTAAACAATTGCTAACCTTATAAATATGTGAAAAACATGCCCTGGATGCAAGCTGCAACTAGTTGTGCTTCTCAGCACATCTGAAATCCGAAGGGTTATGTAGGCCAAAAAGGCCATGGAATAAAATTGAATGATCCTAATGAACCTGGATCAACTTGATGTAGACATGATGCCTAAGTTGAATAAGCACTCTCTAAACAACTTATCCATTTGTGAGACACAGCCATCCCCCGTGTTCTTTTTGTACAGCACAGAGTTTGTAGCTTCCCCCTTCTCCCAGTCCAAAGTATTTTTGAGTTAATTTAGACAAGTCAAACCCTTGGCCCAACCTTGCTCCTAGCCTTCATCCTTCACTAGCAGTTTGACCATGTCCAATGGGTGAGTTTGTCATTTGAACTATTGTGCAAGTAATTTTATATAACAAAGGAATATGTTAACTTGATTAATGCCACTGAATGGAATTTATACTTTGAGCTTAGCTGTGGGAATGATTAGAGAAGCATTGTCTTAGTCTACTGATGTGATTTATCCTTGATATTATATTCTTGGGATCCGTGATGATGTGGACCATGTATGGATGATTATTGATGATGATTTATGGGCCCACATGTTTGATGATGATATCATATGATGGACATATGATGCAGATGATGTTTGATCCAGTTCAGCAGGTTTATTATTACTTCAGATCAGCAGATTATACATTGTCCATATATGGTGGACCCTACAGCAGGCCCATTAGGGCAACCCAGGGTGTATGAGTACTCATTCCTAGTGGATTTGGGTCTTCTGGATCCATTAAGACACTTATCTTTCAGTTCCGGGCACTTCTGACAGTGATTGATGCAGTTTTACACTTGTTGACCAGATTGGGGGCTGATTTCCCAGCCTGAGCAGCAGGGGCCCCGAGAGGCCAGTTCACCTAGGGCGCTAATGATGGAGGGGGTGGTACAGCCACTTGTTATTACCATTTACCCCCCCTTCCGGAGAGCCTGGTGGGCTCAGATGGACAGCGCTAGCACCCTAGGAGGCAGTTTTGGCACTTTCACAGTTCCCGAGGCAGTTAAAAAATGGGATAAAGTGGTCACTGAGGAAATCGATTTGGGCAATTGAGGCAAGGTTTTGGCATTTGGTCTTCACAGAGGTCTTCCAGGGCGGCATCACTATCTTCCAGTCAGTTTTCACCATGTGGGTATGCCCAGATTGATCACAGGAGGACATTTACTGCTTGACTGTCATGGATTCTGAGGACAGTTTTGATTATTTATATTATATTGGACATATTTTATTATTTTATTGTGCCTTGGGGATGAGCTAGTAAGGATTGATGCCTCCTAGCCCCACCATGAGCTTATTTTGTCATGTCCTAGTCACCATGAGGTGGATTTTGGTACTTATCTTTCTCTAGTGGATGACGTCACCCTCTTATTGTACCATTTAGTGAGGGCGCTATTGTTATTTTGAGTGATCCATGTGATATATTGTTATGGGTCATCTTAGCCATTGATTGTATGATGAGATCTTTTAATCTCAACCACTCATTTGATGTAGTATTGTAGAGTGGTATAGGGTTTTGGTCTTTATTATCCTATATAAGGAGGAGACCCCCCATTGTAAAGCTCACCTTTGGAGCTCTGGAATATTGGAATAGAAGATTCTTTGTGGAGCATATCTCTCTTGTCTTGTGGATTCTCTTGCATATTGAATATACAGTATCTCTTCTATGTATCATTGTGGATTTTGGTGCTTTTGCTAACCTTTTGACAGGAAAGTCGAATTGGAGAGAGGAGGGCGACTTCATGAGGGTTATTGTTGGAGGGATCCACATATTCTCTCTTGGGTTGATCTTGTGACAGGGAGTATCATTATTGTATCTTCGTGACATAGTTGATGCTTTCTATTACATCTTTCTACCATTTTCATAATCATCTTGCTTGACTTGTTTCTTTGATCTTGTCTTGTAGGAGGAGGACGATTTGGCTATCTTGGAGAAGGACGATTTGGTTGGAGCACTTGGATCTCACTCTTGAATATACACATAGGAGAATGCTATCAACTTGCAAGGTGGCCACAAACAATTGAGGTAAGATCTACAAGGTATGTGCCTCTTTCATCCATTCTATCTTCATTGGTCATAAAACCCTAATTAAATCAAAACCCCAATTTTGGTATTTCTTAGATCTACTTAGATCTAGCCTTGCAATTGAAAAGATATTAAAAACCCACCTCTATAGGATCCACCCCTAGTTGGATCTATAGTTTGGTGGTGATTGGCTAAAAATTGACACACTTTTCAATGCAAAAAGCCTTCTTGAACCTAAATCGATTTTCCTAAGAGAAGCTTGTTGGGTTAGATCTAGCACATGGGTAGGTGAGATCCCACTTGATTTGAAATCTAGACACTTGATAACCTATACCCATGTCTTTACTTTGGTGAAAACTACCTTGTGGACATCTCTCCATGTTTTAAGGGGTTAAAATCCCCTTTTGATCTTCTTGGCATCTTAAAACTTAGATCTACTAAGATCTAGCCCTTGGATTCACTTGAAACTTTGAACATGCATAGATCGGGGTACTAGCATCCCGGATCTACAATTTGGTGGCCATTGGACTTGATTTGGTCCACCAAAACCCACTTTTGGGCCTTCCTTGAGCAAATCGCACCCCCTTGAAAATTTGAGTTGGTCCACTTCTAGGAGGTGGGTGTTTGAGTTTTTCGTGGATTTGGAATGCCCATGCCTTGAAACCTAGGTCTACACTGTCCTTTTGTCAAGATCCGCCTTGGGGATTGCATTCCTTGTTTCAAGGGATTGTGGTCCACTTAAGGTCATCACTTAAAAAACCTAGATCTAGTAAGATCCAACCATTGGATCTCATCCAATCCACTTGACTTGGCTTCTAGGTGTCCCGATCTACATTTTGACATACTTATTGACCCCATTAGCCCACTTAACAAGGCACTAGTCCATCACCAAGCAAGTCGCACTCCTTGGGATTCGTGTCAAATCCTAGATCTAGTACATGGGTATCCTTATAACCAACTTAAACTCATAGATCTAGCCTATATCTAACCTATAGTACCATCCTCACACCTAACTTCACCTTGTGGGTCCACCTAGAACCATTTCACACTTCCCAAGAAACTAGACCCACTTGTGTAAACACATGGTACTTTACCTAGTTATCATACCCCATCATGTGGCCTAAACCATACATAGGTTGAAACATTAACAATCTCTTACACCTCCCTCAACCATACCTTAACCCTTAGGTCCACTTAGCCTTGCATTGGTTTCCGTAACTCATTACTTACCTATCCTTAGAAACCTTTGTTTGGGCCCAATCAACTGTGATTGGGGTATAGGGTCTCCCCCTTGGTCTAGTTACACCTTGACCTAAAGCGAAGAGTGCCTCGGTTGACGTGACTCCCATATTGCATTGGGAACCGTGGCATCTCTTGGGTCACCTCTTTAGTTGCCTAACTCCTCTACCGTCCCGGATGGGATACCTCTAGGGGCAACTACAAGTTGTGTGATAACAATTATCTTTGAAGAAAAGTTTCAAGAACTGCCCATTAACAAGCAAGTTGAGTTGCTCTCCGTCCATATTGTTCAGAAGGAAAGAATTGGCACCAGCCAAGTCATATATAATAAAAGGCCTCGTCCAGAGGCTGTCAAACTTCTCATGCAAGCCTGGTTTCTCTCTTCTCTTATCCCAAAGTAACACCATGTCACCCTTCTGAAAAGCTCTCGGTCTGGAAGACTTGCCAAAAATTTTCTTTATCTTATCCTGATTTCTGATGATTTTATCAACAGCCTTCCTTCTTCTCTGATCCAACTCAACAATTTGATTGATTCTGTTATGAATCAACTCAGCCTTACTGGATGGGTTTCCATTGGGACAGCCAGTCCTCCTCCAAAATGGAGAAACCTTCAAAGACGAACTAGGAGAAGTAGCCTGAAACAAGAACCCTAGAGCTAGTAAAATTGCTGAGCCATTTAATCATACACTTAATGTAGCCAGCCAATAGAGTTAAAAGACTCACTAGAGCTTGAAATTGAAATAGAAGAGGGCATGGTTCTTTTTTGTTTCTTGGTTTTTTAGATACGAAGTGCCAATCTAAGGGGAGATGAATAGCAAATCCCAACAAAATTGGGAGGGTGTTGACTCCCTACTATTAGGTTTTTGGTTGTAGACCACTAGTAATGAAGTTTATCTAGTCATTTATTTTAGAATTTCTTTTGTTTATTTCATTGTTTGAACATTGGTAAGGCCCTATAGGACAAGTATTTGAATCTGGCTCTGATACCAGATGCCAAGACCAAAATTTGAATTAGAAACCTAAATTTAAGTTAAAGTAAAAATACACTCAAATAATAACTTTAATAACTAAATTATCTCTAAGTGCAGTTCATGTTAACAACCAATCATTATTAAGTGAGAAAAACGACAGTGACAGTAAAACAATAATAACCCTGTTGGTCCTCTATTTTGTCTATTCGATGTACTATTTCCTAGTATTTAAAGTCTTAATGGGTCCAATAATAATCAGCTTTATATGTCTTTTGAAGGTCAACATTGCTAAAAGCCATGGGTTCGTTTTGTTACTTAGCCAGCGTTCAAATGAGGAGATTTGGGGATTCGATCTACCATCAGGGCGTTTTTATTGGATCCACATCATCTTTAAGATGCTTTTGAAGATTGCTTCACTGTTATTTCAGGCACGATCTGTGGTGTTATTATCTTCTCTTAAATGATATGTGTATATCCTGGATCTGCGATGCCATTTTTGGCTCAGAATGGTTAAGATATTTTGAGTATTGTTGTTCCTATCGATCCTTGTCTTCAGGACGATTTTACTCTGTATAATCTAGTATAAAAGTAGCCATGGAAACCCTAAGTGAGGGGAATTTGTACAAACTCCAATTTTCTGAATATGATACAGCGTGTGTTTTCAGCAAACTTGTGATTTCAATGTGTGAGGCGTTGAGGGCAGGGCCCACCTTCAACACCAGACTGTGATATTCCATTAGTGTGTGTGGTTTGCAATAGTAGATTGGCGTTTTCTCATTTCACATTCCTTTTCAGCATATAACTTATTTGCCCATTATTGGTTTGCAATAGAAAATGTGACTGCGAGTATTAATTCATAGCATTTACAGTTTATGGTGATAGATTGAATTTGTTAACAGTTTGAATGTAAGATTCCATTTGTTTTTGGTGAATTGTTATTTTAAACCTAGGGTATATATAATTGCATGATCTGATATAGAGTATGGTAGGTTCAATTTGATGAAGGACTACGAATGGATTGAGTGTTTTTAGATTGAGTGTTTTATTATGAATGGATTGAGTGTTATATTTCCATAGCTACAGGAATGGTTTTGAACTTGACTGTACAATTGAATTCAGAATTGGCTTTAAATCTTTTCTCTAGTATCCCGTGTGTGGCATTGGTACATGAATTACAAGTTTAACTTTCAATACTAAAACCTTTATGTTGCAGCACAAGAATAGTGTATAGACAGCCTGTTCTCTTATTGTCGAATCAGGGTTTGAAGATCGTGATCATAGAGTACTTAGGGTTTACTGTTTTTTTTTTATAAAGGATTGCATTTGTATCTGAATGAGTTTTGAGGAAGAGTCCCTGGCTGTAACCCTGTTCATTTGAATCAGTTTCATAATTTAAACACAGTGACTGTCGATTACACAGTTCTAATCTTTATTTGATGAACAGAGTTTTGGTGTTTTCTTCATGAGTACTTATATGCATTAATTGTAAATAGAGAGTGATGGAACTTCACCAACAGTTAAATTCTCCTTTGATAGATTGTATGCATTAATAACTCAAAGCTAAAAGGCATAGGACTAGTTCGGATTTGGGGATATTTGTGTGAATTTACATACTTGATTTGAAGTTCAGCTAGGAAACATGGTCGACGAAGCATACACATTTGGTTAATGACAGATTGACTATTTTTATGGATTGTGATTACAATAGCCTAGATTGCTGTAGGTACCATTTATTGTTTTTAAATTGCTAGCAGGTTGTTTTAAAATTATAGAATTACAATTTGAAAACCCCTATTTAGGTTATTTTCGAGTTCAACAATAAGAATTAGTAATTTAGTTTTCATTTTCTTTAATGCAGAGTTAGTGGTCTTTAGCATTGGTCCTTTAGGGTTAGTTTCATTGTTGTTTGCAGTAGATTAGGGTTTCTTGAGCATTAGGGTTAGCTTATCTGCACATATAGTGTAGCAGCTCGAAGTCTACGATTCCCCGGTTGATAAATTAAATTGAGGTGAATTAAATATCAATAATTTTAACCAACATTTTGGCGCCGTTGCCGGGGAGTTGCTCCAAGGTAAGCTGGTATTTTGCTCATTTCTATTTTTTTAGACTGAGAAGTTTAGGTAGATAGGATCTTTTTATAATACAAAACAAGGTGGAGGGGAAACATTAAGACGCAAAGACGAATTCATTATGGGATTCCCATGGTGTAACAGCCTGCCGCATCCACTTTAGTGGGTTGCCCCAAATTCTTGTTGTTTCCTTTTGGTAGGTGTGGTTGTTTTTCTTCGCATGATTGATTTATTTTACTGCAAACAGTGTGTTTATTTTTCTTGTAAAGAGTATTTATTTTTGTAGTTTAATTTCATGCAAGTGTGGGTGTGTTTAATTTCAGTAATCTAATTTTACAACAGCTTTTATGTGTGACTAGTGTTGTAGATTGAAGGAGAAGGATTGGTAAGGCAAACTTGCGCATTTCATATCAGGTTCCTTCAAACCCAATTGGGGCACAGGTATTTCAATTTATTTTGATTAAAAGTCTTGTGATTTTCAGAATTTGTTTTGATGAGACCTAGAGATAGTAAGGGTAGATTCATTAAGGTTCATGCTGATCTTTTTGTAAACAACAAAACCCCCCCCTTCACTAACCCTAGGGATAGGGATACCGGCAACGAAACTGAAAACAACAACATTCAGAATTCAGCGGAATTTGGAACTCAACCAGTGGGAACTGAGGTTATACCCAGTGAACAGTTACATTCAGAAGAAATCCCACAGATCCAACAAACTTCACCTTTAAGGGAAGATCCTAATTTGGTTGACGCAGTGAACATAGAAAAAGTGAACTTCCTTCTGGAACATAACCAGAATCCGGTGGTTTCTCAATTAGAATCCACTACAGATTTACCTTTTAACTTTCAAGCTTGGCCTAGGCCAGATCAGTTGGATTCTATTCTATCCCCAAGAAGAGACAGGATAGGTGTCAACTGGTTTAGGAACCCTCTTGTCATGAGTGATCAGGAAACTGAACACCAGATGGAAGGAGAAGTAGAACATGTGGGACGAACTGAAACAACTTTTGGCTTCCCCATTTTGGATCTTACACGGGATGTCAGTATGAAAAATATCCCAGCATCTTCATTACCTACTTTCTATGGGAAAAGTACTGAAGATCCGGATACCTTTCTATTTGAGTTTGACATCTTATGTAGGAGTTATAATTATCTACAGGATGCTCAGAAGTTAAAATTATTTCCAGCAACTCTTAAGGACTCTGCACTTAGATGGTTTATGAGCTTGGGGGAATCCACCATCCGAACTTGGGAACAAATGAAGAGTGCTTTCCTCAGAAAATACCGAGACTACTGTGGGCCCCGAGACTCCCAAAACGATATCTTTAAAATGCAACAGCATGAAGAAGAGAGTCTGGAGGACTTTCTAGAACGATTCTGCTTTGTATTACAGAAGTCTAAGTATAATACCTTACAGGAGGATGCCGTCAGAACCCTTTTTCTAAAAGGGATCCTGGATGAATATGTGGAAATCCTCAACTTGATGGCATCAGGTGATGTATCTCATAAATCCTTTGAAGAGATTACTGAACTATGCAGAAAGTATTCGAGGAGTAGAGCCAAGGCAGGAAAAAGCACAAGGGAAGGTCCTTCCCGTATTTCTAGAACAGCAGGGACTAGTGGGGTCACAAGAGTTGAGTTGGGAAACTTGTTAGAAAATTTCAAAACTGACATTTTAGGCACCTTAAGCTCTCAATTTGATGCTTTGAAAACAAAGAAACGGCAAGAGGAGGAGGACATAGCAGCATTACACATATTCTGCCCCAAATGCAGAAAAAGACACCCTTTGAAAGAATGCCCTCTAAATATTATTTCAGTCTGTGCTCTTTGCTCTGCTCAACACCCAACTGACAATTGCCCTTCTTTACCAGAGCTGCAAGCTTTTTACAAGCTTAATGCTGAACCTACCGATGCATCAAGGAGGCCTTGGCAGCCTAGACCTCAAAACATGTACCCAGAGCCTGTTTTCCAGAACCCTGCATATTATTATCCCATGCAGCAATCTCAGCAGCCATGGAGTCCACAAATGTGGCAGAATTGGCCCTCTCAACCTACTCAGACCCAGCCTTGGCAGCAAGGCTGGCGGGGACAGTCATATGGAGGACCACAAGGACAACCCTATGGAGGAACACAATCAACCACCTCTCCTAGTTACTGTCCAATGCCACCAAATATTCAGCAGTTACTACCAGGCTTTACACCACCTGCCCTTCCTCCTATACCCCCAGTTCCACAACAATATCAAAATCCAAATCCACCTCGACCCACGTTGTTGCCAGCCCAACCTATTCCAAACCCTAATAATCGACCTCCCCAGCCTCTTAATAATGCTGAAATTCAAATGGCTCCAACTTATGTAATTCATTCAGCTCCTTTACAGGAAATACAATTAAGGTCTGGGAAAACATTGAATAAAACTCCTCCAGCAGTGATTATTCATGAAGAGACTGGAGAAGAAAGTGATGAAAAAGAGATTTCAGAAGAAGAAGAAGTGCAGATTGCCTCAGAAAATACCCAAGCACTGGGAACTCATTTCCAACCACCAGCTCACCCACAGGTAAATAACAACCCTCCTTACCCAGAGAGGTTATTAATAGAGAAGCCTGTGATGCGTCCACAGTTTGATTTGGAAAGTGAGTTGAGAAATGTTTGCATCAAAATTCCATTACTTCAGGCTATTAGAGATGTCCCTATTTATGCAAAATTGGTAAGGGAACTGTGTTTAAAGAAACCTGGCCGGAAACAGAAGGACCCACCCAAGATAAATGTTTTAGGCCAGCTGTCTAATTATATTTCGGACTGTCCCTTACCCCCAAAATTTTCAAATCCTGGGAATCCAGTGGTGACTATTTACATCAATGAGGTTCCAATAGGAAACACTCTGGTTGACCTAGGGGCTGCCATTAATGTCATGTCTATGACCACCATGCAGAGACTTCATTTGCATAATCTCCTCAGATCTACTCCTACTATTTTGGAGTTGGCTGATAGGAGCACAGTCAAACCTGTGGGGGCCTTAGATGACATTACTGTCACAGTAGCTTCTTGGGAGTATCCAGTGGATTTTCTGGTACTCCAAACCAAACACCCAATGGGGGAGCATCCTGTTATATTAGGCAGGCCTTGGTTAGCCACTGCTAATGCCTTTATAGGATGCAGAGAAGGTATTTTAACTATATCAAATGGCACTTCTCTACAAAACCTAATCATTTATCCTCCAGCCCAGCCTGTATCGGAAAACATGTTATGGTTAGAGAATCCTTATGGGGATGAGGATGTGGGACAACCCTTACTGTCCATCAGTCAAACTAGGGGGCTGGAACACCAGACTGAGGATGATATCCTAGATCAATTTATTTCAGCCACCACTAGTATTGAGTACCCTCAGTCCTTCTCTGACTTAGACAATGTTTTCACAGAAGATTTTCAGGAACACTATTACCCCTCAGCCACCTCATCATCAGTAGTTTTATTTATAGATGAGAAGGTTGAAGCTGCAACTATACCAATGGAGATTAGTCCAGGAAGATCTTTGTTTATCAATGGGAATCTGTCTCAAAGCCAGCAAAATCAGATAGTTGATTTACTCAAAGCACAGTCTGGGGCATTTGCTTGGGTTTATACAGACATGAAAGGCATTCACCCTGACACATGCATGCATCACATTTATACGCAGGAAAATATAAGACCAGTAAGGCAGCCACAGAGAAGAATGAATCCTGCGCTTAAAGACATTGTGAAGGAAGAATTACAAAAATTGTTGGATGCAGATTTCATCTATCCCATTTCTGATAGCAAATGGGTATCTCCGTTGGTAATTGTTCCAAAGAAGGGAGGTAAGTGGAGAATATGTGTTGATTTTCGTGAATTAAATAAAGCAACTCTCAGAGATTACTTCCCTCTTCCTTTCATAGACCAGGTTTTAGATACATTGTCTGGAAAGAAATATTTTTCTTTTTTGGATGGATACAGCGGATATAACCAGATAAGAATAGCCCCAGAGGATCAAGAAAAAACCACTTTTACCTGCCCATGGGGAACTTATGCTTACAAGGTGCTTCCATTTGGACTGTGTAACGCTCCTGCCACTTTCCAGAGGGCAGTGTTGGGTATTTTGGCTGATTTGGTCCATGACTGTGTGGAAATATATATGGATGATTTTACAGTCTATGGTAATGATTTCAAGGAAGCCTTGGATAATTTGGAGAAAGTTCTAATTAGGTGCCAAGAAACAAATCTTGCTTTAAGCCATGAAAAGTGTAAGATGATGTTAACTGAGGGTATTGTTTTAGGGCACCATGTTTCATCAGAAGGAATTAAGGTTGACCCAGCAAAAATTGAAATCATCACTAGTCTGTCTTCACCAACTACACAAAAAGAAGTCAGAAGCTTTCTGGGACACGCAGGGTACTATCGTAGGTTTATTGCTAATTTTACAAAGATAGCAGCCCCACTGTTCAAATTATTGGTCAAAGACAGTGGTTTTGATTGGGATCAACACTGTCAGAAAGCCTTTGACACATTAAAGTCAGAATTGTCTTCAACACCAGTTCTGCGGGGGCCAAATTGGTCTTTGCCCTTCCATATACAAACTGATGCTTCAGACACTGCATTGGGGGGAGTGCTCGGACAGAAAGAAAATCAGTCCTCGTATGCTATTTATTTCATCAGTAAAAATTTAACACCTGCAGAACTGAACTATACAGTGACTGAGAAAGAGTTTCTAGCAGTAGTTCATGCCATCAATAAATTCCGGCATTATATTACAGGTTACGAGGTATTTGTTCATACCGATCATTCTGCTATTAAATTTTTAATGAATAAGCCAATCACTAGTGGCAGAATTACTAGATGGTTACTTTTGCTACAGGAATTTAACATTACCATAGTTGACAAACCAGGGAAGGAAAATCTGGTTGCAGATTTCCTCTCCAGATTGACTCATGCTGATAATAATGTTCCTGTCGATGATACATTTCCTGACGAACACTTGTTTGCTGTCTCTATTAAAACACCCTGGTTTGCAGATGTAGCCAACTATTTGGTTACAGGGAAATTACCTGCTCATTTGTCATCTTATGAAAAACGAAGAATCATACAGCAAAGTGCTAATTATTCATGGGTAGGTAATGATCTCTTTCGAACCGGTCCAGATCTGATTATCAGGAGGTGTGTGAGGGAGGATGAGATGTGTGACATCCTCCAAGCCTGTCATGATGGGCCCTGTGGAGGCCATTTTTCAGATAAGCGGACAGCATATAAGGTGTTACATCAAGGGTATTATTGGCCTACCCTTTTTAAAGATGCTGAGAAGTATGTACAGAGCTGTGACAGCTGTCAAAGAATGGGGAGACCCACTGCTGCTGATCAAATGCCTTTACAAGCCCAGGTACAAATTGAACCCTTTGAAAAATGGGGATTGGACTTTGTTGGACCAATTTCACCAATGTCAAGGAAAAAGAGGTATATTTTAGTTTGCACTGATTATGTAACTAAGTGGGTTGAGGCAAAAGCTCTATTGAGGGCCACTGAGAAATCAGTCATAGAATTTATTTACGAAGAGATTTTTACTCGTTTTGGTATTCCTCGTGAAATTGTGACCGACAATGGAGCACAGTTTGTCTCTAAATCAATGAAAGCACTTACAGAACAATATGGAATTAAGCATTATAAATCTTCTCCTTACCATCCCCAAGCAAATGGTCAGGTGGAATCAACCAATAAAGTGCTAGAATCCATTTTAACTAAGACTGTGCAGCTACATCATAAGGACTGGGCAGACAGGCTACCCGAGGCATTGTGGGCTTACAGAACTACCTGGAGAAATACCACAGGGTATACCCCATATCAACTTGTTTATGGTAAGCAGGTCCTGCTGCCTATAGAATTTCAGGTGAAAACTTTTCGTACTGCTGCACAACTGAGCTTGAATTTAGATGAAGCCCAGGAGCAGAGGCTGATGCAATTAAATGAACTTGATGAAATTAGACAAGATGCTGTCCAACAAACTGTGTTGATACAGAACCAGCGGACTAAGTGGCATGATAAATTTTTAAAGAAGAAGACTTTTGTAGAAGGTGATTGGGCTCTGTTATTTGACTCACGATTTAAACACTTCAAAGGTAAGCTTACCACTAGATGGATGGGGCCATATGAAATTGTGACTGTTTTTGATAATGGTTCTGTCAAAATAAAAACAATAGACGAAGAACAAACTGCCTTTGTAGTGAATGGACATCGGTTAAAAGTATATCATAAACCTCTCTCTAAGCAAGAGTTCATCCATAACATGAGTCAGCAGTCTGAACTAGAACTGGTAGGTGAGGAAAAGACTTCTTCATCTCCTACTCTCTCTCAGTAATCTTCAGTGAAATTGTTTTTGTACATATGTACAGGGATTTGTTTTTTTTTTTTCTTTCTCTTTTTGAAAAGGTGCAGATATTCTTTTCAGCAAGACTCAGAATGTTTTTTGAAACCTAAGGGAGGTATCACTATCCTATTTTAGCATGCTGATTATTTTTTGCAAGACATTTTTAAGGACTGTGTAAATTTGGGTCAATTTCTGAGCTTCAATGAATTATTGGAATGTCTGCATTTGTGTGTCAGATTTTCTTGGGAATTGTTTTGGCTATTCATAAGAGTACTTGCCCACCAGGCATTGCCTACATTAATGCTTTAAGCTTCCCAAATGTTTCTGCTTATGAACCTATGGGCTGCGAGGACCATTTGATTTGGTTTCACACTAGATAAAGAGTGGGAATTGATGTTAGTTACAGCTATGGGCATGAAGTTATTCTTAAGATAGGCATCATGATTAAAAGGTGTTCAAGATCGGGCAGTTTGGGGGTTATTATCTCTTGGCTGTTATAAGATTAAACACATATATATATACTGTCTTTAGCCACTTTATGACTTTCACTTTCTACAGTTACGAAGGTTAGTTGTTCATATGGGCAAATCTTTACAGGCATATACAAAGAATACTCTTCCAATGTTGGTACCATCCCACTCCTAGATGGTTTTCAGAGCAGCTCCCCCACTCATCTATGCTGAAGCAAATCATAAATTTTATCTTTAAGATGAAATTGGGACAAGAGCCTCTGATAGAAAAAGGGTGTAAGAGGTTAACCCGCCGGGATACTGAACAGGTCTGCTGGCAGCGGGTACCGACCTGTGGTATGAACAGGCAAACCCATCAGGGTTCTGAACAGGCCTGTTGGCAATGGGGCATCTGCCTGGGGAAGAAGCTTCTTAAGATGTTATAGTTACCCCACCGGAGTACTGACCAGGCTTGCTGGCAGTGGGTTCTGACTTTGATATCTTCTTTAACAGCCTCATCTATACTTGTCTATATGAACAACGTACCTATGTGAAGGTAAAAGAGAAGCCATGAGGATGGTTAATTAAAATTATCAAATTCATTAAAAATAAAGTAATAGCCAGTTGATAATCATCTCCAACTGTTTTTGGTACTTTGGGTTACCTGATTCTAAAAAAGGTTTATTTTGATGCCTAAAACATAGCTGAGAACTGTAGTACTATTTGTTCCACTACTCAAATTATCCTGTGTGAAGCTGAGTCAAAGTGGACCAGTACTCCATTAGCTTCTGATTGATTATTTTTCTTATCCTGTGGCATATGTCCTGGTGGAAAAGTTCTGTATGGATAACAAGGGTGAGGACTGAATTTTTGAAATCTGAATTGTGATTGTTTGCGTTTGAATTTTCGATTGTTTAAACTATGAGTGATTGATGAAGCTTTCATTTCTGATTATTTATGAGTGATTGTTTGAGTTTGAATTTTTGATTGTTTAAAGTATGAGTGAGTGATGAAATTTGCATTTCTAATTATTGAGTTATGAGTGATTGGTTGGAATTTGAATTTTTGATTGCTATTTGTATTTTCAATAAAAGATGGCTTCATAGCATGATTGAGTTCCTGTATGGTTAGATAGAGCAGCAACTCTGCAATAAGGAAATCAGGCCATAAAACTGTTAGGGTCCAACGAATCTCTTAATTCAGGCTATCTGCTTATAAACTCATTGAAGTGATGTCTATTTGGGAGATTCATGGTTTTACATCATTATTCATAACCTAACAGCTGCTCCAGATGCTGATACTTATCTTTATCTTGGTCAATTGCTGTACATAGTTATCAGCCTAAAAAGCACTGCTGTGTTTGTCAAAGTGCCGGATTGAGTGTCGGATTGAGTGCCGGAAGTTATATTGGGAAATTGGCATGTATATGCTAATGGACGTGGATAGAGGTAAGGAAAGTGTTACGATTGGCTAAACCTTAACTAGTAATAAGGATTATAATTAATATTTTGTTGCCATTATATGAAATCCGATGGTTATGAATTCCTTTAAAAACTTTTGGTAATATTTCATTTTCTATTATTTGGCAACCTTTGATAAATTAATCATAACCTTGTTCTATTATAATTTGGGTTCTGACGTGTTAAGAGACTGAGTTCAGTTAAAAACGTGTTAATACCACGGTTATCATTCCCTGCGAAGTGGGCAGTATGTGCCACCACTTGCAATGATTTGTTTTCTTATCACGATGCTGTCTTCATTACCCTCACTTCCTACCATTTTTACCAGGATCATTCGGGTTTTATACAGTCGCTATCCTCCCATTGTCGCTACCTGCGAATTACCTGTCTGAATCCTTTGCTAATTCCCTGTCAATTCGCTACCCTCGTGGCTCCACCATGCTCAACCGGCATGAACCCTCTGCGTATGAGCAGCTATTAGCCATTCCGGAGTTCGTTGCATGCAAGGATATGTTTATTCGGGCAGTATGGCATACATTTCTAACTAATTTACAGGGCCACGATGACGCAGTCTCTCTCCAATTCGCCCTGAGTTTCGACGGGCATACCGCTAGAGTGGGGGCTCTAGAATTTGCAGTGACAGAGGAGTCCATTTCAGTTGCCACGGGACTTCCCCGCACCGGTGATAGATGGTTTAAGAATGGTCGGATGCCACGAAAAGATTATGACTGCGTTTTTAAACCAGAATATTTGGCTGTGAAGGGTGAGAAGGGTTTCTCCAAACTGTGGGTCAGAGAAGAATTCTATAATTCTTTGATGATCATCACCAAGCTAATTACCTGTGAAGGTCGATTCTCCACCTACAAAGCCTGCCATTTTCGACTGCTAGCTCATTTCGAGTTTGGTAAGCTTCTAAATTTCCCATTTTACTTTTGGAAAAGTTTGAGTAAGATGGCTTCGCAGGTGAGAAAGAATTTAGAGCATCCAACCCATAGTCTTTATCATCATGGACTTATTAAAATGATCGTTTTAGCTGAGTTAAAGAAGCAGGGTCAGGGTTGGGAACATTTTGTATATGAACTCTCTAACCCTCATCTTCAGTCACCCGTGAGGAATGAAGCAGGGGAGCCTGGTATCCCTGATTTAGTGGAAAAAGCTTCCTCCACAAACAATTCAGTTCCTCAAGATGCTTTTCCTCAGGAACCTGCTATTAATAGCTCCAAGAAAACTGCTCCATTGTATGCTAAGAAATCCCCAATTCCTAAAAGGCAGTGTGTTAACTCTCAGTCTGGGGGAGATAAGGAGCCAAATAGACGGTTTACTCGCAGTATGGCCGCTAAAGAGGGAAGGAAGGGGTCTAAGGGTAAAGAACCTGTCCAAGTCGAGTTGTCATCATCCGATGCTTCCTCTACCCAAGCTGACTCCGATTCTCCTGATTCCCCTCATTGTTCTGCATCCCTGAATCCTGTCAGTGAACCCTTGTTACCAGTATCTCCTTCCAAATCAAGTCTGAAATCTATCAAAGGATCACCTTCAAAGTCAAGTTTGAAGTCTGTCAAGGTATCCTCTTCCAAATCAAGTTTAAAGTCTGTCAGGGCATCATTTTCCAGGTCTGGTTCAGAAGCTTCAGCGCAGGGGATTGACTATTTTAGACAAAAGAATATCAAATTGAAAAAGAAGCTGCAAGAATATGAGAGGTTGGATCGGGTTGTTAAACAAGAAAATGCCATTTTGAAAGCTAGAATATTGTCCCTGCAAACCTTGGTTGATGAAGTTAAAGGGACAAATCATAGCCTTCGAAGACAGTTAAAGAAAAAGGACAAACAGTTTGAGCAGTTAGCTAGCATACAGCAACATTCTGCTCCCTCTCCTCCTCAGGTGCAAGTCCTGTTTAATACCTCAGCTTCAGTTTCTGGAGTTGGGTCCAAGGATTGATAATTCATTTTGAAGACTTAAATTTTGTCTGTCACAAATTTCCTTGCATTGGGACATGCAAGACCTTCAGTCTGGGGGAGATGTTGGTCCTCTATTTTGTCTATTCGATGTACTATTTCCTAGTATTTAAAGTCTTAATGGGTCCAATAATAATCAGCTTTATATGTCTTTTGAAGGTCAACATTGCTAAAAGCCATGGGTTCGTTTTGTTACTTAGCCAGCGTTCAAATGAGGAGATTTGGGGATTCGATCTACCATCAGGGCGTTTTTATTGGATCCACATCATCTTTAAGATGCTTTTGAAGATTGCTTCACTGTTATTTCAGGCACGATCTGTGGTGTTATTATCTTCTCTTAAATGATATGTGTATATCCTGGATCTGCGATGCCATTTTTGGCTCAGAATGGTTAAGATATTTTGAGTATTGTTGTTCCTATCGATCCTTGTCTTCAGGACGATTTTACTCTGTATAATCTAGTATAAAAGTAGCCATGGAAACCCTAAGTGAGGGGAATTTGTACAAACTCCAATTTTCTGAATATGATACAGCGTGTGTTTTCAGCAAACTTGTGATTTCAATGTGTGAGGCGTTGAGGGCAGGGCCCACCTTCAACACCAGACTGTGATATTCCATTAGTGTGTGTGGTTTGCAATAGTAGATTGGCGTTTTCTCATTTCACATTCCTTTTCAGCATATAACTTATTTGCCCATTATTGGTTTGCAATAGAAAATGTGACTGCGAGTATTAATTCATAGCATTTACAGTTTATGGTGATAGATTGAATTTGTTAACAGTTTGAATGTAAGATTCCATTTGTTTTTGGTGAATTGTTATTTTAAACCTAGGGTATATATAATTGCATGATCTGATATAGAGTATGGTAGGTTCAATTTGATGAAGGACTACGAATGGATTGAGTGTTTTTAGATTGAGTGTTTTATTATGAATGGATTGAGTGTTATATTTCCATAGCTACAGGAATGGTTTTGAACTTGACTGTACAATTGAATTCAGAATTGGCTTTAAATCTTTTCTCTAGTATCCCGTGTGTGGCATTGGTACATGAATTACAAGTTTAACTTTCAATACTAAAACCTTTATGTTGCAGCACAAGAATAGTGTATAGACAGCCTGTTCTCTTATTGTCGAATCAGGGTTTGAAGATCGTGATCATAGAGTACTTAGGGTTTACTGTTTTTTTTTGATAAAGGATTGCATTTGTATCTGAATGAGTTTTGAGGAAGAGTCCCTGGCTGTAACCCTGTTCATTTGAATCAGTTTCATAATTTAAACACAGTGACTGTCGATTACACAGTTCTAATCTTTATTTGATGAACAGAGTTTTGGTGTTTTCTTCATGAGTACTTATATGCATTAATTGTAAATAGAGAGTGATGGAACTTCACCAACAGTTAAATTCTCCTTTGATAGATTGTATGCATTAATAACTCAAAGCTAAAAGGCATAGGACTAGTTCGGATTTGGGGATATTTGTGTGAATTTACATACTTGATTTGAAGTTCAGCTAGGAAACATGGTCGACGAAGCATACACATTTGGTTAATGACAGATTGACTATTTTTATGGATTGTGATTACAATAGCCTAGATTGCTGTAGGTACCATTTATTGTTTTTAAATTGCTAGCAGGTTGTTTTAAAATTATAGAATTACAATTTGAAAACCCCTATTTAGGTTATTTTCGAGTTCAACAATAAGAATTAGTAATTTAGTTTTCATTTTCTTTAATGCAGAGTTAGTGGTCTTTAGCATTGGTCCTTTAGGGTTAGTTTCATTGTTGTTTGCAGTAGATTAGGGTTTCTTGAGCATTAGGGTTAGCTTATCTGCACATATAGTGTAGCAGCTCGAAGTCTACGATTCCCCGGTTGATAAATTAAATTGAGGTGAATTAAATATCAATAATTTTAACCAACAAACCCATAAATTTACTCCTAATATTTTAGCAACTTACCACATCTATGCTTTCAAATAAACTACAATTCCTAGTTAAAGAGAATTCCAAGTTAAAGAGAAGACATACCTGTGATAGGGATTTGATAATCACAAACATACTATAAAAGTTGTTAGGAACATGGCAGTGGCAACTGGGAAACCACATTTGGGGGGACCGCTCTCCTCCCAACCAAACCCCCCATTCATAGACTGAGAGCCCCCAAGCCCTCACTCAACAATACCAAGCCAGCCAAAAATCACAAACAAAATCCTATTCTACCCCTCTCCCTCCAAACCTCCATCTGCATAGAACCCATGTCCCCGACCGAACCTACCCAAACAAAGAGCATAAACACTCCAAAAAGGCCCCCCTTCAATCAGCCCCTAATTCCCCTATTTATGTAGAATATTCAAATTTCAATTTAATAAGAAAGCATTATGCATGAGGGCCACATGGCATTCATGCATCCTACTTTATTTAATTAAGTTTAATTAACTTAACCTAGATTAATAGTTAATTAACTAATATTTCCCTTTTTTGTCATTGAATTAATTCCACTTTATTAATATTTCATTAGTATCTAATGAAGGATTAGGAATTCTAATCCTTAATTAGTTTTTAGGGGTGTTACATATACATGCTCACTTACGAAATTAACTAAATTGCAATGATGGGTGAGGTGAGAGAAACAAGCGTAGGACAAGGGAATCGACTTGATCACCTCAACACTGTGATCTCTTGGACATGAGGTAAAAGGGAAACCACTTAGACATATGCCAGATAGAAAACCCTAGGGAATGGCGGTGCCTCACAAATGGGTAGAGTGCTTGGAAGGCTTCCAATAGACTCTAGGCAAGCATCCTTTGTTGCATTTATTTTATTGCCAGTTTTTTGCATATTTGAGATTTAACGTTTAACATTTAACACTTTGATATATATTTCACTAGCCAACCTCCAAGGGAAGGTGCCCTAAATAGCCTTGCAGGACTCAAATAATGACTCGGTCTTACCACCATTTCCCTCCACCGTCCATAGGTACGATAGATTGAAAATATGATGGGCCCATAATCCATAGGCATCAAGATTGTGTTATTTTTTTTGAAGTGACATCGTTTGACCCTTATTCCCCAAATCCATCTAGTATGTATGACATCCATCTAATTGTAAGACCAAATCATTTTTTCCCATCAAAATGTATTTTACATAGTAAGACTAGTCATATTGATGAATGTGATATCCTAATCATTTGTGTAAGATTCTTTAAACACAGATTCAAGGATAAAGCCTTCTATGAATGGTAGACATATTACATATTATACTAAGTTTCATAAACATGCATACAATGTAGAGAATATATATATATATATATATATATATATATATATAATTTCAGTATTAGTAATATTTTATAATGAGCAATGGAAACTACCCCATGATTTTGGGAATTTTCTTTCTATCCCTTCATTCCATCACCTATATATTTTCCTATCCCATGATCCTATAATAATCACCTAGCTAGGAATCAAAGAAAAGACCACAACAATAGTCACAACATCATATAAGTTATGTACATATCAAGGTAATATATTATAGTCTATATTTCTTATTTTCCATTTCATTGCTTTAAATTTTAAACATTCCAAAATGAAGAACAACATTGCTCCTTCAACTAATACAAGGGCAAATACTTGAAAATTAAAAAGCAATAATTCCAAATCTAGTTTTATTCATTTAGATATTTAGCTGAATAAAGTTGATGTTGTTTAAGGTTGATGTCACCAATCACATTCTCATCAATAGCCCTTTTATA
The DNA here is from genome assembly GCA_027924585.1 of Larix kaempferi. Taxonomy (NCBI): domain Eukaryota; kingdom Viridiplantae; phylum Streptophyta; class Pinopsida; order Pinales; family Pinaceae; genus Larix; species Larix kaempferi. The sequence continues at coordinate 10,586,696 of BSBM01000893.1, forward strand.
AGTTTTTGACAGGCCTATTACATAGTCTAGCAATGCACAATCCTAATATAAATGTCCCTAAAAGTAGGAATTTTATTTTATTATCAATAAATATTCTATCAATGAACGACTAATGAGCTGCTATGGTAAAACATGACATCATAATCATACTTTGGAGTATGCTTTGTGAAAAAAAATCATCTATTAAAAGTTAAAACATCTAATCAATACAAATGTGACTTTACATACTGAGATAATTGCCTTCCACGTCAACAAACGCCAATAAAATATACCAATACCAAGGAACCTGCATATGCCAAAAGATGGGATTTCAAAGACTAAGCTATGTTGGCAATTTATCAAGAAACTACATATATAAAACTGTAAATGAGTGTTTATCGTTCAGTTCAAAACAACAATAAATGAAAGAAAGAGCACACCTCGTGAAGGTTTTCAAAACTGATGGGATTTCAAAAACTACTCTGTGATGGCAATTTATGAAGAAACTATATATATAAAACTGTTAACGAGTGTATATAGTTAAAATTCAAAACAATGATAAATGAAAGAAAGAGCACACCCCATGAGGGTTTTTTAAAGTTATGAAATTCCAAAAGCTAAGTTATGGTGGCAATTTATCAAGAAACTACATATATAAAACCGAATGAATCTATATTGTTAAAGTTCAAAGCAGCGATAAATGAAAGAAAGAGCACACCCTATGAAGGTTTTCAAAAGTGAATTGTTCCATTTCTTTGCAATATCACATGTGTATACTACATTTTGTATAACCCCAAGGGTTATCTCAAGTGATTGGACTTGCCATGGCGAAGCCGTAAAGGCCAAGGAAGTGGCATTTACCTGAGATGTCGTTCACAGAATGAGAGGAAGCATTTGGAGGGTTTTCCCAAGGAATTTTTCCATGGAAAAAAAACTATAATACAAAACTTTCTATAATGTAATTCTGTTTTAATATTTATTTAATATGGTTGTATCTAAATTAATCTTACCTAATATTGACTAGATATTGTGCATGTGCTTCTAATAGTTTGGATGTATAGAATATTGGCATAACTAATTACAGATCATGCAAGCAACGTATTCATCTTATTTCATAAAAATTGCATGCAATAGATCTATTGTTACTATATTTTTTTTTATATCATCAATATAAAGATGTGCTAGTTTGATGAATGCTATGTGTTGAGAAAATGAATGAGGGTTTAGGGTTTATGATGTCATCAGAATTCCAGTTTAGATCTTTTGTCAAGCAGAATTCATTATCCATCCATTCAAATTTACTACTCCAAGATCTGCACAAAAGATAAGTCCAATCACCAAGCACAAACCTTAGGGAAATTTGAGGACACCACCCATTGTCACCCAAGTAGTTGTCCTCCTCACTTTAGGCCAGTTCTCCTCCAGCACATGGGGGGATTCCCTGGTAAGACTGCAAACATGTCCTTGTAAAGTTGGATATAAAAGTCAGATTCATAGAATGAAGATACTTCAAGATTTAGGTAATAAAGTGATGGTGGACTATCAAAACCAATGTCTATCCATTGAGCAACGAAGCCAAGGTTAGTGAGCACGAAGGCTTGAGTGTGATGGAAAAGATGTAATTAAGGCATGCATTGATGTGCTCCAATTACTCCTGTTACCACTAGAACATGTAAGGTGTTGAAGATAAGCGAGCATTATCACACATGTTGATGCATAATCTTTCATTGAGGATACTTTTGATGCATTTTCACATTCCCCAAGGCATATTTGCATATGTGGGGGCATGATCATCTTCATGGGCATTTTTCACATCTCACGAGGCATGTTCTACATATTTGGAGGTGTTACTGGGCAAACTAGCAGGGCTAGTTCCCGATAAGCAAAAATAAGGAAAGTGATCCAATGTCACCTCGATCACGATCCTAACTTCTTCGGAAGCCAATAACCTCCAAGGAGAAGTATCCTTATGTAACCTGTTGAATACTGATGCAACCAAAAAGACTATATTCTCTATGTAGTTTATAGTTAGACCAGTGCGTAAATGGAGTCAATATGAAGATAGCATAACAGTTAATCATCCAATGCAAAAGATATTAGTTAATCGCCAATTCAATAGCTAAGTTCTAGCACATAGGATACTTCATCCACCAACAACTAGCATTAATCATTAGATAACTAAAAACACCATTACCACTTAAGTCATCCAATGAAGGTATAAGATCAATCCTAATATAGATATATAACAATAATAAATCAATGACTGTATCTACCAATGAAAATAATGAGAATCCTTGTGTAAAGATCATTCATATAATTCCAGTTTGATAAACACTTGCTATCATTCACCAAGGATCATTCAATTCTAGAGTCAGCTTAACTTGTATTATGTATAAGATACCATTTATCAGTGCTTGTCATGTAAATAAGGCAATCATCAGCTGAGTTAAAGCAAATTCAAATGTCACTTTAAGCATCTAGATAACAACTCTTGTCAACGTCTAAAAGCATATCAGTAGTAACACAATTATGCAGCAGCCAAGCATATATCTGAGAAGTATGATAACTAGGTTAGCTTTAGCACCAGTAGTTCAGTAGGCTAGCATTTCATTGCTAAATCAAATACACTCCTATTCAAATAAGCTATGGGATTCCCCAATGTGGCAGTTGCAGCATTCCAAGTATGTGAAATCTTGTCGAGTTAAATCTGCTGTGTAGTAGCACTCAGAAAATAAATATTGCAGATCTGCACATATAAAGTAAGTGCAGCAGAGAAGTAACCTTATGGTGTATGAAAAGTGACAAAATCAACCCAAGAAATAAAACCTAAACTGAAGTACTAACTTTTAATGTCTTGTTTTATTTTTGTATTGCAGGCAAGGGGGGGAGAGTAACACAAGGTCTGCAATTGTAATTGCAGACCTGTGTATATTGTAGTAAAGGCTCGGATGGGAGCAAGAGGCCGAGACTAGGGCAGGAAATGGATGAAGGAAGAATAGGGTGGCGGATAGGGAAGAGAAAGCGAAGATGAAGTGGAGGAGTGGAGGAATGGAGAAAGGGATAAGATGGGAGCAGAAGGATGGAGGCCGAGGGGTTTAAAGGAGGGAACAAGCTGAGAAAAAGGAGGGCCGAGGGTGAAGGAAGGCTACGGAGGAGAGGCTGAGTTAGATGAGAAGGAGGTCGAAGGTTGGATGGATGTGTAGGGTAGGTCGTAGGAGTAGTTAGGTCTGTAAATAGGGCATAAAACACAGAAATTAAACTCAGAATTAGGGATTTTTAGTAACTTCAATAAATGCATAAAAAAAATCTAATTTAAGCTAAGATAATACTAACCAAAAATTAAACAAATCCATAAATCTAAGAGAACTAAGCTAACATAATAATTACAAATGCACAAAACTCATAAATTAGGGTTTTTTAGGGAGTTTTTGATAATTTTGGGATTTTTAAGGCTCCCTAAAATTTTGCCTTAGGGTTTTTAGGGACAAATAGGGCAGACCAAAATTATAGGAGGAAGGGCCGAAATTTTAGGGAGGCCAAAAATGCAAAAAAAATAATTCTTAATTTTTAGGGTTTTTGTTATAAAATTGAAGACCTAAATCTAACCATAATTCTACCATGAAAATGCAGAATTACACATGAAAATGTAAGTTTAACCTAACAATAATATTTACAAAAATACAAACTCATAAAATTAGGTTAGATGAGTAGATGAACAACTTAGGGTTTAATGGAGAAATTCACCTAACCCTAGAGCATCAAAGAGGATGGCCCTCCTCTTGAGATTGTGCTTGCCAAGTTTGGAAAGAACTAGGGATTCATCAACAACTTCAAGAGTTGGTTGATGATGCCCCAGCTAAGACAAACTTTGGAGACCTAAAACTCAAGTTAACAATGCTAGGGTAACTAAAGGATAGAAAATTACTTATGCTAGGACAAAATGCAACACAATGGCTACCATTCAACCTTAGACAAGAATACATCCAACATTTAACAAAAAGACATCAAGAGAAAGACTTAGATACCTTCTTGTGCATGTGTTAAGCAAACAACTCTTATCATCACCTTAGCAAAGAAACAAGAGCAAAGACTTCAAAGATTTGTCCCCAAATTAGCAAGCATGATCATCCTCAAGAGGTGTACATCACTCAAAGAGCCCTAGTTAGGGAAAAAATCAGAAATAACAGTGTAATCCCATAAAGTTGATGTGTAAAAATGAAGTGAGGAAAAGTTATTTATACTTTTCACACTCACTTTTAAAAAATAATTAAAATCCGGGCCGACATGCCTTTTTAAAATGTCAAATTGAAATTAGAAATGTCAACTTAAAATTAAAACAAAAATAATATAAAATAATCAAAGTAGTAGGTAAATTGGGGTGTTTTCTCCATATTTGACCCACATATGACTAAAAAGGCTAAAAATGAGCAAATCAGTCCGTTCTGAAGGCGGAGTGAGGAGGGGGGGGTCGTCATGCCCCAACTAACCCCAATAGAAGTGGATATCCCTCAATGCCCCCCCTTATCAAGCATAACAGTCTGCCAAGAAGGATGTCGTCATCTTCAATAGGAAGGTCCAGAGAGAGGGCGTTGGTGAGCTGGAGGGCCAGGAGGTTACTGGAGATGCTCTAGAGGATAACAATGTGTCTCAGTGTTGAAACATCTGCCGTTGGAGTGGTGGAATAGAGTTGGGGTCATGTGACCCAGTGATCCACCCCTGGAAGCCCCGGACACCAAACCTCAAGGCTTCAAGCCCTTTTGTGAGGTAGTCAGCAATGCCACTAAGACATAGTACTTCCAAGAGAGAAATCAGAGGGTCTAGCCATAATCCATACTCAGAAAAAGCTAGATAAACACCCATCCTGGAAAGAAAAATGACACCCTCTCCCTGGGGCACCTCTGCAAGTGAGTTGGTACTGGTACCATCATAACAGGATGCATGGTATGATATGTTAGCATTCTCTACATGGCACTATGATGGAACGTCCTTCATAGAATGAGGACACATGACATAAAACTTCTCTACAAGGCTGGTTACACTATTATTCATGAGCCATCCAGCATTTATGGCAAGTTTTAGGTGCATTTACGCCATGGAATTATACTTTTTTGAGGTCGTCCATCATTCTAGCCTACACATGCCATACCTAGTCATGAAAATATTAATAAAGATAGCCTTGACGCCATAATTTGTGGAGTGGCCTGTTGCCGCCAGATTACACACCGTCTTTGTCGCAGCAGAAATCTATGTTGTCGCTCGGTGTGCCCTTGGTGGCAAGTCTCGAGTCAAGTATGTCACTTGGTTCTTAACTCCTTTGTTTAGGCAAAATTCCCAACAAAAGCCAAGGAGGTAGTCCCTATGGAAAGTTACTTAGGTTGTTAGGGTCTTCCAGTTAAGTGATGGGTTATTTATTAATGTTTTGGGGAGTTTTTGATTAAAGGTTCAAGATTGTAATTGCCACAAGAGTTTTGTTATCACACTAACTCTATTTGCTACTAAAGGTATCTCATCCGAGATGGTAGACGGAAAGTAGCCAGGTAGGTGTAACCTGCAAACGCCAGGTCCACCGTCCAAAGGGAGGTAGTCACACCAGACAAGGCGTTTGTCACTTTGGATAGGGCACCTAGCCTAATCCAGTGCGAGACCCTTCTCAACCAGCGATGGTTGAGAGACAAAAAGCCACCCAAATCCCAAAAGATAAAGAGATAGAAACAAGGGATGAGGATTGGTGAGATCCTAAGTTGGATTTCAACCACTAATTGGACACAAGGATAAAATGAGTATGTGAATGGAAAGTGACCAACAATCAGACGTGATGAGATAGTGAGATTAGATCAGTCATTGTGTGGCTGAGAAACAAACTAAGGATGTACAGTAAACTGGAAGTGAAGAGATGAAGTATAACTGCCCGAGAAAGGGGACTTACTCAAGAGCTTAGTGAACCTAGGGCAGTGCCAAATTAATGCTTAAATTCACTTCCAACAAACGATAGCTTAGTTTCTTATGATGAAATGACAATTTAAACGCAAATCCAAACTACCCACAACCCCAAAACAACCCAGCTAGACAAAAAGAGAAAAACGCCCCGGAGGGGCGTTTTTGCTAAGTGGACCAGTGCTAGATCTAAAGGGAAAATGGAGTCTAATCAACCCGAAACTTTGGAATTAAGCATTTAAGAACATTTCATAAGCGGGTTTGGAAAGAAAAACAAGTTCTAACGGTTAAATTTTAAGATTTTAATTTTTAGGTTTTTTATGTAAATTTCTCTCTAAAACCATTTAGAAATTGAAATGCAAGAGAAGGAAGTGGAACACCTACTTGGAACCGGCTGATATCTTTGATTTGTTGAGGTTATGCGTCCCAAAGATCAAATAGAAGTGATTGTAGAAGTCCCCAAGTGAATTCGATTTGCTCAATCCCACCAACTCGCCCTCCTTGCCTACCAAAACAACTGGACATAAATCAAATCTGCATGACAAATAAATGAAAGCTACAACAATACAAATAATAATGAGAAGAAATGCTTGGCTTAAATGGAAAAAACTTCCCTTTGAAGATCGATCCCGGAGAGTGGAGCAACAATGGCAGCCAAGTGGTGCGCCCTCCTCCAAGAGTTTGTATTTGTTGCAAACAATGGTGAGAAATAATATGCTGAAGACAACCACAATATATTCTAGTGCATTAAGATAGCAAGGCAATCAAAATCTCAAAGAACATCACAAAAGAGCAGAAGCAATGAGCTCCAAATCGTTTTCTTCTATTCCAAGTCCAAAACTGCCAAGAGAGAAGTACAAAATGGGTGAGTGTCTTCTCTTATAGAGAAAGACCACTCTCAACCCTAACTCCCTCCAAAACCAAGGGCTGAGATTGAATCTCTCAATGGCCAAATCGATGGAGGGAGATCACTCTCAAGAGGGGGGGCGAATTACCCTCTATAGCGCCCATGTGGATGATGGGGCCTGTTATCACATTTATAGTAGCCGAGCTACCATACATTATTTTTCTGATCCCAGTACACTATTCAGCCAGTTCCATTACATTTGAGATGCTGAGATGAGCATCTATATTGGATCATATCAGATTGTGGACAGCAGTGTATATTCCCCATGCCATGACTGAGTCTCAGGACACTCAGAGAGTATGACCGATGTAGCCACTATACCATTGGTACAGAGCAGTCAGTAGTGCCCAGAGTTACAACAGCAGTTTCAGAGGACATATGATGGTACGGTTGATGAGCATTCAAGTATATGACTCAGCAGGTATATCATTGTGTTATGGTTATATTGCTTTTATACTTATTCTTATAGCATGTCTTAGCACTTAGTATCATGATCTGGCGATCATATAGATATGTGGACCTGGTTGATTTTATTATATATATATTATATTTGTCCCTACTCAGACTTAGAAGTTCATTATTCATACTCATTGGTTTTACCCTCCCTTAGGAAGAATAGAGGTGATCATTCCACCATACCTTGGCTTGCTAGTGTTGGCTCCATTATTCATTGTCTTCATCCATCCATTGCCTACCTTTTAGTTTATCACCCTGACTTACTACTTGACTACTGGCATAGAGGACTTTTCCCCACTGTAGCCTCTGTATTGGATGGGCTTCCCTGTTTATTGTGTCTCGGCTCTGAGTTGGTGACAAAACTTACCTATGGTGAGTTGAGTTCCTTGGAATTCCCCCTAGTCACTAAAGTTGTGTTGGCTAAACCTGAAACTTTTAGTGCTGCCATGAATACAAAATCTAGAAAATGAAATGCTATATCTTGTATGAAAAGCCTATTCATGCAATGTGTTTCTAAACACACATGAATGAAAGGCATGCCAAATGAAAATGGCCATGAAAATAAAATGTTATATCTTTTGAAAAATAAATACCTAGGTAAACAAGCTGTCCCATGACACACCTAGAAGTGCTCAGGTAAACAAGTGCCTTAAAAACACACCTGCGGCAGAAAGCCTAAAATAAATGTAAATCTATGCAATGTGTTTTATAAACACACATAGACCAAGGCTATGGAAACTTCAGGCCAAAAAGCAATGGAACTTAAATGCTATATCAAAACAATTGTTGGCCTTATTGGTATTATGGATTGGTGCGCATCTATTAAAGGTGAATAAACCCTCTTTGAACAACTCATCCATTTGTGAGACACCGCCATTCCCTATGTTGTTGCTCATTCAGTATATACTATTGTGTGTATTCCCTTTCCCTTTGCCAAAGTGTCACAAAGTTAAGTCAGTCAAGTCATCCCTTAGCCTAGACAGTTATTTTAGCCTTCACCCTTCACTAGCAAATTGATCACAGCTATGAAGTGAATATGATCTTGAAAGTCTGGTCTGAGTAATAATAATAATTAATGACACTATATATTTGGATTTTGATTGCCAGTAATGATTACTTTGTGTTATAATTGTTATTTGAATAAGTTGTAGAGCATGCATTAACCTTTGACACTTTGCACCAGCTTCTGATGATGATCTGAGTTATATTTGGTCATGTTGACTTGGTTAGGCCTAGTCTGACCAAGGTCAAACATAGGACATGAGATGGTTGGACCTTATGATGATATGGACAGATGATATATGGTCCTATGTATACATACATGATGATTCTATGCAGCAGCTATAGGGTTATGATAATGATTCTTGGTTTACAGCAGTATTTGATCATTTACAGATTATTATTACTAGCCCTGTTCCGGTATATTGGATATATATTTTGATCATGCAGAGATTCATATGGTGTATGAGTACACATTTTTTATGGATTTGGACCTTCTGAGTCCGATGAGACAGTTTGTTTTTTAGTTCCGGGCACTTACAGTGATGATTGAGCCTCAGTAAGCTATCCCAATGCAGTTTTGGTCTGTCGGAGGCCCCTGTCAGAGCAGATGTGATTTTTATCGGTTGACCTAGGGAGCTAATGATGGAGGGGGTGGTCCAGCCACTTGTTTTTACCATATTACCCCCCTCCCGGACACACTGGTGCCCTCACCTTGACAGCGCTGGCACTCCAGGTGGCAGTTTGGGGCAGTTTCACGCTTCCCGAGGCATTTCAGGATTGGTAGAAATGGCTATTGAGGAAATCGATTTGGGCTACTGAGGCAATGTTATGGCATGGGATGATCAGTGATGATAGATAGAGGTCCTCCACACCTCCTCCAGGAGTTTCAGCTTCATCGAGGCCCACATCCATCACTTATGGCACTTTCTGAGGATTTCTGAGGTCTTTTTGAGGCCTACGATTTGACCATGGAGGCACGATTTGGTACATTTAGGATTATTTTATGATTATTGTGCTATGGGGATTGACCAAGGAGGGATAAAATTACCCCTCGGACCCACCATAAGCCTCTTAGTATATTTTGTCATCATGATTTGGTGGGATTCCCCTCTTCTAGGGCGATTTTTGTCCACTTACATAATATTTTATTAGTGATCCATGTATTTTATTGTTGAGCTCATCTCAACCATTGAGTAGACATTTGTATCTTTTAATCTTAGCCACTCATTCAAAAAGTGGTTAGTGTTTTGGTGCCTCTCCTTCTATTTAAAGGAGAGAGCCTCTCATTGTTAAGGGGACTTGTGGCTCTGGATTATTGGAATAGAAAATTATTATTGCATCTATCTCCAGTGTTGTGGTGAATGTTTTTGGTGTTTCATTCGTTGGTTCTTCCTTTGCACTAGGTTATTGGAGATCTTGTTTGCCATATCTTTTGTACCACGTTTTTTGCATCTACAGGTGGAGGCCGATTTGCTTTGAGGAGGAAGTATTGGTAGGGAAGACTCTCCCTACTTCTTCTTTGGATCTCTTCATTGGTAACAGGGAGTATTACTGTCCCAGGACCTTCTATTCTATGTTATCATTTGCATTTTACTTGTATTTCCTCCATACTTGACCTCTCTGATTGAAATCGATTTTCCTTGGATTGACAGGTAGAGGAGGGCGCACTTGTGGGCTAGGGCATCAATTTGGAAAGCAAAATCAACAATCTCTCATTTGATCTCTGCGGGAAACTTCCTCAACATCAAGGGCATCTCATTCACATCACTCAGGTATGATCTCAAGGTAATTTCTTTCCATGATCTATCCACTTGTCTAAAACATTTAAAACCCTAATTAATCAAAACCCCCATTTTACATTTTTTCAGATCTACTAAGATCTAGTGGCTTCTTGGGTAAGATATTTAAAACCCACCTCTATAGTATCCACGGCATCCAGATCTATTGTTGGGTGAGGATTGGCCTCCATTTGACCCTCTTCCCAAGGCATTTAGCCTTCTCCAAGCAAGGGCGCACTTCCTAGTTTGGGTTGGTTGACCTAGATCTAGTATGTGGGTAGTTGAGATTCCACTTGATTTGTGATCTACACATCCAATAACCTACCCCCAGATTGTCACTTTTCTGATTCTTACCTTGTGGGCCCTATTCCACATTTTAAGGGATTTAATCCCCATTTTGGACCACTTGGTATCTTCAAACTCAGATCTAGTAAGATCTAGCCGTCGGATTGCGGTGAAATTATAGATCCATACTCCTACTTAACCAACCTACTCGGATCTCAAGTTTGGATGTCATCGGACATGTCTTGACCCCACTTATCCCACTTTTAGGCCTCCTTGGGCAAAGTCGCACCACCTTGGAGAAGGGAGTTTGTCCACTTCTAGGACATGGGTACTTGAGATTTTCGTGGATTTGGAACAGGAATAATTCAAAACCTAGGTCTAGTAGGTCACCTTGTCAAATCTTGCCTTGTGGGATAGCATTCCTTGTTTTAAGGGATTGTGGTCCACTTAGGTCAAACCTAGATCTAGACCTATTCATCCATCAAGACTTTAATTGCCCACTTGTCTCATGCAATAGGATTCCTTAACCACAAGTCAACCTTACTTTGACTCCATATCCCAATTCCCAAGGCACTGGTTTCTCTCCAAGTCAATTCGACTTTCCTAGATTGTTGGATTAACTTGTGGTTTGACCTTAGTGTGGTGAACTAAACCCTTGATGCCATCATGTATCATGATCAAGCTTGTCACTTGTACTAGTTAGCCCCAATTCAACCACTAAACTACCCTGCATGGACACGGTTCCCAAGGCAATGGATTTTCTCACATTGACTAGTACTTAAATCCGGGATCTCATTTCAAATATTATAAGTCACTCTCACATCAACAATGAACGAAAGCTATACTCATTGACCCCTCACTTGTCTTGTGACTTCACCCTAAGGTCTAGGATAAAACCATACACCTTACTTCACTTAGAATCAACTTGATTTGGTGTCCTTGGTTTTGATCTCTCCTGTCGGGAGTAGATCGGGTCTCCCCCTTTGTTATCTGGGCTAGATAACATAAAGCGAAGGTTGCCTCGACTGGCGTGACAACCATCTATTGGAGGTCGAGGTGATCGTGGTTGCAACTTTTGAGTTGCCCTTCCCTATTGCCATCCATGAGTGGATACATCCATAGGGGTAACTACAGTTTAGGTGACAACAGGGCCACTCGTGGGGCCTGTTATCAACTAAGGGGTAACTACAACTTAGGTGATAACAGGCCCCACGAGTGGCCCTGTTGTCACCTAAACTGTAGTTACCCCTATGGATGTATCCAGTCATGGATGGCAATAGGGAAGGGCAACTCAAAAGGTGCAACCACGATCACCTCGACCTCCAATAGATGGTTGTCACGCCAATCGAGGCAACCTTCGCTTTATGTTATCTAGCCCCAGACAACAAAGGGGGAGACCCGATCTACTCCCGACAGGAGAGATCAAAACCAGACACCAAATCAGGGTTATTTCTAAGTGAAGTTAGGTGTATGGTTTATCCTAGACCATAGGATGGAGTCACAAGACAAGTGAGGGGTTCAAAAAGTGTAGCTTTGGTTCATAGTTGTTGTGAGAGTGACTTACAATAATTAAAGATAAGGTCCAGGATGAGAGTACTAGTTCAATGTTGGAAAATCCACTGCCTTGGGAACCGTGTCCAATGCATGGTAGTTCAAGGGTTGAATTGGAGCTAACTAGTACAAGTGACAAACTTGACCCTGATACATGATGGCTTCAAGGGTTTGGTTCACCATGCAAGGGTCAAACCACAAGTTAATCCAACAATCTAGGAAAGTCGAATTGACTTGGAGAGAAAACCAGTGCCTTGGGATTTGGGATTATGGAGTCAAAGTAGGGTTGACTTGTGGTTAAGGACTCCTATTGCATGAGACAAGTGGGCAATTAAGGTCTTGATGGATGAATAGGTGTAGATCTAGGTTTGACCCAAAGTGGACCACAATCCCTTAAAATAAGGATTGCTATCCCCAAGGCGAGATTTGACAAGATGACACACTAGACCTAGGTTTTGAATTATTCCGGTTCCGAATCTCCAAAAATCTCAAGTACCCACGTCCTAGAAGTGAGTCAACTCACTTCTCCAAGGTGGTGCGACTTTACCCAAGGAGGCTTAAAAGTGGGGTTAAGTGGGTCAAGACAAGTCCGATGACATCCAAACTTTAGATCCGGGTAGGTTAGTCAAGTAGGAGTATGGATCTATAATTTTTACGGCAATCCGACGGCTAGATCTTACTAGATCTGAGTTTAAGTACACCTAGTGGTCCAAAATTGGGGATTAAATCCCTTAAAATGTGGAATAGGGCCCACAAGGTGGAAATCAGAAAAATAACAATCTGGGGGTATGTTATTTGATGTGTAGATTATGGATCAAGCGAGATCTCAACTACCCACCACCTAGATCTAGGTCAACCTACCACCGAGAAGTGCGCCTTGCTTGGGAGAAGCTAAGTTGGCTTGGGAAGGGGGTCAAATGGAATCCAATCACCACCAAACTATAGATCCAGGATGCCTTGGATGCTATAGAGGTGGGTTTTCAATATTATGCCCAACAACCCACTAGATCTAAGTAGATCTGAGAAAATGTAAAATGGGGGTTTCGAAATATTTAGGGTTTTATCAATTAAGAGCTATGTCAATGCATTGGATCAAGGTAAGAGAAACGAACCTGTGGATCTTACCTGGGTAACCTTGTAGATGCCTTGATGATGATGATTTATGCAAACCCGATCAATTTGAGAAGCTTTGAGGTAGTTTTCTATGCAATCGATTTAGTCCAAGAAGCCAATGCGCCCTCTCTCCTGCACAACAAACGTCAACAATATCAGATTTGATGCAATCAAGAGATAAGACTAATGTCACAAGAGAAGTAACAGAAAGAAAGCATGGATCACAATGATGCTAATGATAACCCCCTGATACAAGCGAATGCCAAGAAAGTCGATTTGAAGAAGCCTTGCAAAATCGCCCTTGTTGAAGTCGTCCTCCTGTAGACAAACAATGATTTCCAAAAAAGATAGATCTTACCACATATTCCAAATGCTAGGTTGCAATAGACTTTCCAATCACCATCTAAGAACACCAAATGCAAAGGAGACCACAAGAATTTCCACAAGAAAGTTTTTCTATACCAATAATCCAAGAGCCAAAGACCCCTTACAATGAGAAGCTCTCTCCTTTAAATAGGAAGGAGAGGCACCAAAACCCTAACCACTTTTTGAATAAGTGGCTAAGATTAAAAGATACAAATGTCTAATCAATGGTTGAGATGAGCTCAACAATAAAATACATGGATCACTAATAAAATATTATGTGAGTGAACCAAATCGCCCTAGAAGAGGGAATCCCACCAAATCATGATGACAAAATATAATAAAAAGCTTATGGTGGGTCCAAGGGGGAATTTTATCCCTCCTTGGTCAATCCCCATAGCACAATAATCAATAAATAATCATCAATGTACCAAATCGTGCCTCCATAGTCAAATTGTAGGCCTCAAAAAGACCTCAGAAATCCTCAGAAAGTGCCATAAGTGATGGATGCGGGCCCCGATGAAGCTGAAACTGCTGGAGAAGGTGTGGAGGACCCCGATCTATCATCACTGATCATCCCATGCCATAACATTGCCTCAGTAGCCCAAATCGATTTCCTCAATAGCCATTTCTACCAATCCTAAAATGCCTCAGGAAGCGTGAAACTGCACCAAACTGCCTCCTGGAGTGCCTGCGCTGTCAAGGTGAGGGCACCAATGTGTCCGAGAGGGGGGTAATATGGTAAAAACAAGTGGCTGGACCAACCCCTTCATCATCAGCGCCCTAGGTCAACCGGATAAAAATCACATCTGCTCTGACAAGGCCTCCAACAGACCAAAAACTGCACTGGGATAGCCTACTGAGGCTCAATCATCACTGTAAGTGCCCGGAAATGAAAACAAACTGTCTCATTGGACTCAGAACAAATCCATCCAAGATGTGTACCCATACACCATATGAGTCTCTGCATAATCAAAATATATATCCAATATACCGGAACAGGGCCAATAATAATAATCTGTAAATGACCAAACACTGCTGTAAACCAAGAATCATCATCATAACCCTGTAGCTTCTGCATAGAATCATCATGTATGTATACATAGACCATATATCATATATCCATGTCATCATAAGGTCCAACCATCTCATGTCCTCTGGTTGACCATGGTCAGACTAGGCCTAACCAAGTCAACATGACCCAATATAACTCAGACCATCATCATAAGCTGCTGCAAAGTGTCCAAGGTTAATGCATGCTCTACAACTTATTCAAATAACAATTATAGCACAAAGAAATCATTACTGGCGATCTAAATCCAAATATATAATGTCATTAATTATTATTACTCAGACTAGACTTTCAAGATCATACTCACTTCATAGCTGTGATCAATTTGCTAGTGAAGGGTGAAGGCTAAAATAACTGGCTAGGCTAAGGGATGACTTGACTGACTTGACTTTGTGACACTTTGGCAAGGGAAAGGGAATACACACCATAGTATATACTGAATGAGCAACAACACAGGGAATGGCGGTGTCTCACAAATGGATGAGTTGTTCAAAGAGAGTTTATTCACCTTTAACAGATGCGCACAATCCATAATACAAATAAGGCCAGCAATTGTTTTGATATAGCATTTAAGTTCCATTGCTTTTTGGGCCTGAAGTTTCCATAGCCTTGATCTATGTGTGTTTATAAACACATTGCATAGATTTACATTTATTTTAGGCTTTCTGTTGCAAGTGTGTTTTTAAGGCACTTGTTTACCTGAGCACTTCTAGGTGTGTCATGGACAGCTTGTTTACCTAGGTATTTATTTTCCAAAAGATATAACATTTTATTTTCATAGCCATTTTCATTTGGCATGCCTTTCATTCATGTGTGTTTAGAAACACATTGCATGAATGGGCTTTTCATACAAGATATAGCATTTCATTTTTCCAGTTTTTGTATTCATGGCAGCACTAAAAGTTTCGGGTTTAGCCAACACAACTTTAGTGACTAGGGGGAATTCACAAGGAACTCCAACTCACCATCGGCAAGTTTTGTCACCAGGAAGCTCATCCAATACAGAGGCTACATTGGGGAAAAGATCCTCCATGTCACTAGTCAAGTAGTAAGTCAGGGTGATAAACTAAAAGATAGGCTATGGATGGATGAAGACAATGAATAATGGAGCCGACACTAGCAAGCCAAGGTATGGTGGAATGATCACCTCTATTCTCCCTAAGGAGGGTAAAACCAATGAGTATGAATAGTGAACTTCTAAGTCTGAGTAGGGACAATATAATATATATAATAAGATCAACCAGGTCCACATATCTATATGATTGCCAGATCATGAAACTAAGTGCTAAGAGATGCTATAAGAATAAATATAAAAGCAATATAACCATGACACAATGATATACCTGCTGAGTCATATACCTGAATGCTCATCAATCTGTACCATCATCTGTCCTCTGAAACTGCTGCTGTAACTCTGGGCACTACTGACTTCTCTGTACCAATGGTATAGCTGCTACATCGGTCATCTCTCTGAGTGTCCTGAGACTCAGTCATGGCATGGGGAATACATACTGCTGTCCACAATCTGATAGTGATCCAATATAGATGCTCATCTCAGCATCTCAAATGTAGGGGAACTGGCTGAATAATGTACTGGCATCAGAAAAATAATGTATGGTAGCCCAGCTACTATAAATGTGATAACAGGGCCCAATAAAACAATACAAATGGTGGTTGGGGGGTGCCTATGGGTTGTTTTAGCCCCCCACACCATTAAACCATAGTCTCCATACAATAAAACCACAAAATATGATTTTTGCTAAGTGAAAAACGCCCCCCATGTGAAAATTCATCCCACATGGTGAGCTGGCCAAAGTGAGGGCCCCACAACACAAGTAGAATGTCCAAACATAATAGAAATACCTTAGAAGACCCCCTTGTATTAGCCAACTTTTCCATTTGCCATTTTTCCATATTTATCTTTGCCATATTTGATTTTCCATATTAATTTACTATTGGTTTTTATTGCTGAAGATGTAATTTGGGCTTTTGACTCACTTATAATGCCCGGATTGACGAACCGTCTGCTGCAATGTGATCGTAGACCCCAAATATAGAAGAAATGGTCACTTGAACGACCTCGATCTATCAATTAGGCACTGTTTGCCCAAAATCCATGATTTTTAATTAAAATAGGTCACTAGTGACCCATAATAATTAAAAATCTCATCAACGCCTCAATAGATATATGGACCTGGTTGATCTATTATATATATTATATTGTCCCTACTCAGACTTAGAAGTTCACTATTCATTCTCATTGGTACATACCCTCCTTAGGGAGAATAGAGGTGATCATTACACCATACTTTGGCTTGCTAGTGTGGCTCCATCATTTCATTGTCTTCATCCATCCATGGCCTACCTTTTAGATTATCACCCTGACTTACTACTTGACTAGTGGCATGGAGGACTTTTCCCCACTATAGCCTCTGTATTGGATGAGCTTCCCTGTTTATTGTGTCTCGGCTCTGAGTTGGTGACAAAACTTATCTATGGTGAGTTGGAGTTCCTTGTGAATTCCCCCTAGTCACTAAAGTTGTGTTGGCTAAACCTGAAACTTTTAGTGCTGCCATGAATACAAAAATCTGGAAAAATGAAATGCTATATCTTGTATGAAAAGCCCATTCATGCAATGTGTTTCTAAACACACATGAATGAGAGGCATGCCAAATGAAGATGGCAATGAAAATAAAATGTTATATCTTTTGGAAAATAAATACCTAGGTAAACAAGCTGTCTTTGACACACCTAGAAGTGCTCAGGTAAACAAGTGCCTTAAAAACACACCTGCAGCAGAAAGCCTAAAAAAAAATGTAAATCTATGCAATGTGTTTATAAACACACATAGATCAAGGCTATGGAAACTTCAGGCCCAAAAGCAATGGAAATTAAATGCTATATCTAAACAATTACTGGCCTTATTTGTATTATGGATTGTGCGCATCTGTGAAGGTGAATAAACCCTCTTTAAACAACTCATCCATTTGTGAGACACCGCCATTCCCTGTGTTATTGCTCATTCAGTATATACTATGGTGTATTCCCTTTCCCTTGCCAAAGTGTCACAAAGTCAAGACAGTTATGTCATCCCTTAGCCTAGCCAGTTAATTTAAGCCTTCACCCTTCACTAGCAAATTGATCACAACTATGAAATGAGTATGATCCTGAAAGTCTAGTCTGAGTAATAATAATAATTAACGACACTATATATTTGGATTTAGATCGCCAGTCATGATTACTCTGTGTTATAATTGTTATTTGAATAAGTTGTAGAGCATATATTAACCTTGACACTTTGCAGCAGCTATTGATGATGATCTGAGTTATATTTGGTCTTGGTTAGACCTAGTTTGACCATGGAGGACCATGGGACATGAGATGTTGGACCTTATGATGATATGGATAGATGATATATGGTCTATGTATACATACATGATGACTCTATGCAGCAGCTACAGGGTTATGATGATGATTCTGGGGTTACAGCAGTGTTTGTATATGTACAGCGCATTATTATTGGTCTTGATCCGGTATATTGGATATTTATTTTGATCATGCAGAGATTCATATGGTGTATGAGTACACATCTTGGATGGATTTGGACCTTCTGAGTCCAATGGGACAGTTTGTTTTCAGTTCCGGGCACTTACAGTGATGATTTAGCCTCAGTGGGCTGTCCTAGTGCAGTTTTGGTCTGTCGGAGCAGATGTGATTTTTATTCGGTTGACCTAGGGCGCTGATGATGGAGGGGGTGGTCCAGCCACTTGTTTTTACCATATTACCCCCCTCCCGGACACATTGGTGCCCTCACCTTGACAGCGCCAGCACTCCAGGAGGCTGTTTGGGGCAGTTTCACGCTTCTCGAGGCATTTCAAGATTGGTAGAAATGGCTATTGAGGAAATCGATTTGGGCTACTGAGGCAAAGTTATGGCATGGAATGATTAGTGATGATAGATCGGGACCTTCCACACCTTCTCCAGCAGTTTCAGCTTCATCGGGGCCCGCATCCATCACTTATGGCACTTTCTGTGGATTTTTGAGGTCTTTTGAGGACCACGACTTCACTATGGAGGCACGATTTGGTACTTTCATGATTATTTATTGGTTATTGTGCTATGGGGATTGACCAAGGAGAGATAAAATTACCCCTTGGACCCACCATAAGCCTCTTATGATATTTTGTCATCATGACTTGGTGGGATTCCCCTCTTATAGGGCGATTTTGTCCACTTATATTATATTTTATTAGTGATCCATGTATTTCATTGTTGAGCTCATCTCAACCATTGATTAGACATTTGTATCTTTTAATCTTAGCCACTCATTCAAAAAGTGGTTAGGGTTTTGGTGCCTCTCCTTCCTATTTAAAGGAGAGAGCCTCTCATTGTAAAGGCACCTTTGGAGCTCTGGAATATTGGAATAGAAGATTTTTTGTGGAGCACATCTCTCTTGCATTTTGGATTCTCTTGCAAATTGAATATACAGTATCTCTTCTATGTATCATTGGGGATTTTGGTGCTTTTGCTAATCTTTTGACAGGAAAGTCGAATTGGAGAGAGGAGGGCGACTTTAGGAGGGTTATTGTTGGAGGGATCCACATATTCTCTCTTGGGTTGATCTTGTGACAGGGAGTATCATTATTGTATCTTCGTGACATAGTTGATGCTTTCTATTACATCTTTCTACCATTTTCATAATCATCTTGCTTGACTTGTTTCTTTGATCTTGTCTTGTAGGAGGAGGACGATTTGGCTATCTTGGAGAAGGACGTTTTGGTTGGAGCACTTGGATCTCACTCTTGAATATACACATAGGAGAATGCTATCAATTTGCAAGGTGGCCACAAGCAATTGAGGTAAGATCTACAAGGTATGTGCCTCTTTCATCCATTCTATCTTCATTGGTCATAAAACCCTAATCAAATTAAAACCCTTGTTTTTGGTATTTCCTAAATCTACTTAGATCTAGCCTTGCATTTGAAGAAAAATTGAAAACCCACCTCTATAGCATCCACCCCTAGTTGGATCTATAGTTTGGTGGTGATTGGCTAAAATTTGACACACTTTTCAATGCAAAAAGCCCTCTTGAACTAAATCGCACTTCCCTAAAAGAGGCTTGTTGGGTTAGATCTAGCACATGGGTAGGTAAGATCCCGCTTGATTTGAAATCTAGACACTTGATAACCTACCCCCACATCCTTACTTTGGTGAAAACTACCTTGTGGACATCTCTCCATGTTTTAAGGAGTTAAAACCCCCTTTTGATTTTCTTGGCACCTTAAAACTTAGATCTACTAAGATCTAGCACTTGGGTTCTGTTATCACCTAAACTGTAGTTGCCCCTATGGATGGATCCAGTCATGGATGGCAATACGGAAGGGCAACTTGAAAGGTGCAACCACGATCACCTCGACCTCCAATATGTATATGGTTGTCACGCCAGTCGAGGCAACCTTCGCTTTATGTTATCTAGCCCAGACAACAAAGGGGGAGACCCGATCTACTCCCGATAGGAGAGATCAAAACCAAGACACCAAATCAGGGTATTTCTAAGTGAAATTAGGTGTATGGTTTATCCTAGACCTAAGGATGAAGTCACAAGCCAAGTGAGGGGTTCAATAGGTATAGCTTTGGTTCATAGTTGATGTGAGAGTGACTTATAATGTTTGAAGTGAGATCTAGGATGAGTGTACTAGGTCAATGTCAAAAGGTCCACTGCCTTGGGAACCGTGTCCAATGCAGGATAGTTTTGAGGGATGTATTGGGGCTAACTAGTACATGAGACAAGCTTGACCATGATTCATGATAGCTTGTAGGGTATAGTTCACCGTGCAAAAGTCAAACCACAAGTCAATCCAACAATCTAGGAAAGTTGGGTTGTCTTGGAGATAAACCAGTGCCTTGGGAATTGGGAAGTGGAGTCAAAGTGGGGTTGACTTATGGTTTTGGACTCCTACAACATGAGATAAGTGGACAGTATAGGTCTTGATGGTTGAATGTTTCTAGATCTAGGTTTAACCCAAGTGGACCACAATCCCTAAAAACAAGGAATGCAGTCCCCAAGGCAAGATTTGACAAAGTGACAGTCTAGACCTAGGTTTTGAATTATTCCGGTTTCAGATCTGCAATAATCTCAAGTACCCAGTTCCTAGAAGTGAGTGAACTCACTTCTCCGAGGTGGTGCGACTTTACCCAAGGAGGCTTAAATTGGGGTTTAGGTGGGTCAAATCATGTCGGATGGCATCCAAACTTTAGATCCTAGTAGATCGGTCAGGTAGGAGTATGGATCTATAATTTCGTGGCAATCCACCGGTTAGATCTTTGTAGATCTGAGTTTAAGTGTTCCAAGTGGTCCAAAATGGGGATTAAATCCCTTAAAATGTGGAATGGGGCCCACAAGGTGAATTTCAAGAAAGGGACAACCTGGGTGTATGTTATTTGATGTATAGATGTCAAATCAAGTGGAATCTCAAACACCCATCACCTAGATCTAGGTCAACTTGCTCAAATGGTGAAGTGCGCCTTCCTTCGGAGAAGCTAAGTTGGCTTGGGAGAGGGGTCAAACGGAAGCCAATCCTCACCAAACTATAGATCCGGGATGCCGTGGATGCTATAGAGGTGGGTTCTTAATATTATGCCCAACAACCCAATAGATCTAAGTAGATCTGAGAAAATGTAAAATGAGGGTTTTAAGATATTTAGGGTTTTAACAATTTATGAGTTATGTCAATGGATTGGATAAAGGAAAGAGAAACAAACCTGTGGATCTTACCTGGATAACCTTGTAGATGCCTTGATGATGATGATCTATGCAATCCCGATCAATTTGGAAGCTTTGAGGTAGTTTCTATGCAAATCGATTTGGTCCAAGAAGCCAATGCGCCCTCTCTCCTGCACAACAAACGTCAACAATATCAGATTTGATGCATCAAGAGATAAGACTAATGCCACAAAAGAAGTAACAGAAAGATAGCATAGATCACAATGATGCTAATGATAACCCCCTGATACAAGCGAATGCCAAGAAAGTCGATTTGAAGAAGCCTTGCAAAATCGCCCTTGTTGAAGTCGCCCTCCTGTAGACAAACAATGATTTCCAAACAAGATAGATCTTACCACAATTTCCAAATGCTAGGTTGCAATAGACTTTCCATTCACCATCTAAGAACACCAGATGCAAAGGAGACCACAAGAATTTCCACAAGAATATTTTTCTATACCAATAATCCAAGAGCCAAAGACCCCTTACAATGAGAGGCTCTCTCCTTTAAATAGGAAGGAGAGGCACCAAAACCCTAACCACTTTTTGAATGAGTGGCTAAGATTAAAAGATACAAATGTCTAATCAATGGTTGAGATGAGCTCAACAATATAATACATGGATCACACATAAAATATAACATAAGTGGACAAAGTCGCCCTAGGAGAGGGGAATCCCACCAAATCATGATGACAAAATATCATAAGAGGCTCATGGTGGGTCCAAGGGGTAATTTTATCCCTCCTTGGTCAATCCCCATGGCACAATAACCAATAAATAATCATGAAAGTACCAAATCGTGCCTCCCTAGTGAAGTCGTGGTCCTCAAAAGACCTCAAAAATCCACAGAAAGTGCCATAAGTGATGGATGCGGGCCCCGATGAAGCTGAAACTGCTGGAGAAGGTGTGGAAGACCCTGATCTATCATCACTGATCATCCCATGCCATAACTTTGCCTCAGTAGCCCAAATCGATTTCCCCAATAGCCATTTCTACCAATCCTGAAATGCCTCGGGAAGCGTGAAACTGCCCAAACAGCCTCCTGGAGTGATGGCGCTGTCAAGGTGAGGGCACCAATGTGTCCGGGAGGGGGGTAATATGGTAAAAACAAGTGGCTGGACCACCCCCTCCATCATCAACGCCCTAGGTCAACCGGATAAAAGTCATCTCTGCTCCGACAGGGCCTCCAACAGACCAAAACTGCACTAGGACAGCCTACTGAGGCTAAATCATCACTGTAAGTGCCCGGAACTGAAAACAAACTGTCCCATTGGACTGAGAAGGTCCAAATCCATCCAAGATGTGTACTCATACACCATATGAATCTCTGCATGATCAAAATAAATATCCAATGTACCGGAACAAGGCCAATAATAATGATCTGTAAATGACCAAACACTGCTGTATCCCAAGAATCATCATCATAACCCTGTAGCTGCTGCATAGAATCATCCTGTATGTGTACATAGACCATATATCATCTATCCATATCATCATAAGGTCCAACATCTCATGTCCCATGGTCCTCCATGGTCAAACTAGGTCTAACCAAGACCAAATACAACTCAGACCATCATCCATAGCTGCTGCAAGGTGTCAAGGTTAATACATGCTCTACAACTTATTCGAATAACAATTATAACACAGAGTAATCATGACTGGCGATCTAAATCCAAATATATAGTGTCGTTAATTATTATTATTACTCAGACTAGACTTTCAGGACCATACTCACTTCATAGTTGTGATCAATTTGCTAGTGAAGGGTGAAGGCTGAAATAACTGGCTAGGCTAAGGGATGACTTGACTGACTTGACTTTGTGACACTTTGGCAAGGGAAAGGGAATACACACCATAGTATATACTGAATGAGCAATAACACAGGGAATGGCGGTGTCTCACAAATGGATGAGTTGTTTAAAGAGGGTTTATTCACCTTCACAGATGCGCACAATCCATAATACAAACAAGGCCAGCAATTGTTTAGATATAACATTTAAGTTCCATTGCTTTTTGGGCCTGAGGTTTCCATAGCCTTGATCTATGTGTGTTTACAAACACATTGCATAGATTTACATTTATTTTTAGGCTTTCTGCTGCAGGTGTGTTTTTAAGGCACTTGTTTACCTAAGCACTTCTAGGTGTGTCATGGACAACTTGTTTACCTAGGTATTTATTTTTCCAAAAGATATAACATTTTATTTTTGATGGCCATTTTCAATTGGCATTTCTTTCACATACAAGATATAGCATTTCATTTTTCCAGATTTTGTATTCATGGCAGCACTAAAAGTTTCAGGTTTAGCCAACACAACTTTAATGACTAGGGGGAATTCACAAGGAACTCCAACTCACCATAGGTAAGTTTTGTCACCAACTCAGAGCCGAGACACAATAAACAGGGAAGCTCATCCAATACAGAGGCTACAGTGGGGAAAGGTCCTCCATGCCACTAGTCAAGCAGTAAGTCAGGGTGATAATCTAAAAGGTAGGCCATGGATGGATGAAGACAATGAAAAGATGAAGCCAACACTAGCAAGCCAAGGTATGGTTGAGTGATCACCTCTATTCTCCCTAAGAAGGGTATGTACCAATGAGTATGAATAGTGAACTTCTAAGTCTGAGTAGGGACAGTAATATATATATAATAGGTCAACCAGGTCCAAATATCTATATGATCGCCAGATCATGACACTAAGTGCTAAGACATGCTATAAGAATAAGTATAAAAGCAATCTAACCATAATACCATGATATACCTGCTGAGTCATATACCTGAAAGCTCATCAACCTGTACCATCATCTGTCCTCTGAGACTACTGCTGTAGCTCTGGGCACTACTGTCTGCTCTGTACCAATGATATAATGGCTACATCGGTCATCTCTCTGAGTGTCCTGAAACTCAGTCATGGCATGGGGAATACAACTGCTGTCCACAATCTGATAGTGATCCAATATAGATGCTCATCTCGGCATCTCAAATGCAAGGGAACTGGCTGAATAGTGTACTGGAATGAGAAAAATAATGTATGGTAGCCCGGCTACTATATATGTGATAACAGGTTCATTTGAAATTTTGAAGATACATAGATCGGGGTACTAGCATCCCGGATCTACAATTTGGTGGCCATTGGACTTGATTTGGTCCACCAAAACCCACTTTTTGACCTTCCTTGGGCAAATCGCACCACCTTGAAATTTTGAGTTGGTCCACTTCTAGGAGGTGGGTGTTTGAGCTTTTCGTGGATTTGGAATGCCCATGCCTTGAAACCTAGGTCTATACTGTCCTTTTGTCAAGATCCGCCTTGGGGATTGCATTCCTTGTTTCAAGGGATTGTGGTCCACTTAGGGTAATCACTTAAAAACCTAGATCTAGTAAGATCCAACCATTGGATCTCATCCAACCCACTTGACTTGGCTTCTAGGTGTCCCGATCTACACTTTGACATACTTTTTGACTCCATTAGCCCATTCAACAAGGCACTAGTCCTTCTCCAAGCAAGTCGCACTCCTTGGGATTCGTGTCAAACCCTAGATCTATTACATGGGTACTCCTAGAACCAACTCAAACTCATAGATCTAGCCTATATCTAACCTATAGTACCATCCTCACACCTAACTTCACCTTGTGGGTCCACCTAGAACCATTTCACACTTCCCAAGAAACTAGACCCACTTGTGTAAACACATGGTACTTTACCTAGTTATCATACCCCATCATGTGGCCTAAACCATACATAGGTTGAAACATCAACAAGATCTTACACCTCCCTCAACCATACCTTAACCCTTAGGTCCACTTAGCCTTGCATTGGTTTCCGTAACTCATTACTTACCTACCCTTAGAAACCTTTGTTTGGATCCAATCAACTGTGATTGGGGTAAAGGGTCTCCCCCTTGGTCTAGTTACACCTTGACCTAAAGCGAAGAGTGCCTCGGTTGACGTGACTCCCATCTTGCATTGGGAACCGTGGCATCTCTTGGGTCACCTCTTTAGTTGCCTGACTCCTCTACCGTCCCGGATGGGATACCTCTAGGGGCAACTACAAGTTGTGTGATAACAGGTATCAAAGATTCAGGAGTATGATTTAGAGATAAAACCAACCAAGCTTATAAAAGGACAAGGCCTTGCCAAGATGTTAACTCAGAAAAATGAAGAGGCAATAGGTATTGTTACCAACTTTTTTGTACCATAGTTGGATTATCTGAAGAGCCTCCATTTGACAAACATGATAAGTGTTTGTGTTCCAGTGTATCAGATGATCCATCCTTGTGCCTAGCCAGTTTTGGCTAGTCAGTTTGTTTTTTGTCTTGAAATGACCATGCCCCACGGGGTTTTTGTAAAAAGTGTACTAGTAGGGTTTGAGTGGCTTGGTCACCCATGACTGGTTTATCAACTAAGGTATTCCATGGAGTTTTTTACCCTGACTAATTATACTTTTCCTACAGGCGAGGTATAATTGACAAGGTTTTCTCCCGCTTCCTCCAAAGTTGGAATGCCCGATTTTGAAATTCTGGCCATTGGGGGTTATTAGAGTCCAATTGATGAATATGAACCTGTTGCCGCCTAATACACACTTGGGGGGGACGCGGCAGGAAACCTTGAAGCCGCTCGATGTGTCCTTGGGGGCAAGTGAGAGTCAAGTGCTGTCACCTGATTACTCGACTCCTCCGTCTAGGCTTACTCCTAGCGAAGCCAAGGGGGGTGGTCCCTATGAAAAATAATCTAAGGCTTTTAATCTACAACAAAAGATAAAAGTATATTCTAGGAGTTATGAGATGATGAGATGAAAAATTAACAACTTAAGCACTGCTTGCAAATTAAATCAATTGATTAACCCAACACAAGATAGATAAGCATTCACGACATTTATGATTGAAACTTAAAACATGGAAAATTAAAGACCAGTGCCGAGAATGTAAAAATGCTTGCTGTGTAGGGTTGCTTGTGTAGTCTCAGTGAAAGTATTGCAGTGTCTCAGTTGGTAAATTTTATGATTATTAAATGAGTGGATTAAGGAGTGGGTTAATTCTTGATTTGGCCCAAAAGAAACCTAAACTTCGAACTGAGTGCTCTAGCAACCTTACCAAGTGTCCAACCAGGCGAGGATGAACCCGCTTAAGAACCTTCTGACTCTGTGGATTCATTCCATGCAACCTCCCGAGTTCTTAGGATTGGATTCTAATGGATTATCCTATTAACACTAAGTACCTTGCACCCGTTTCTGATTGAGCCAACTGTTCCGACTAAGTTGCAGTAGTCAAGAGCATACTCTGGGTTTAGGGCGTTGTTCTTTTTATTAGAATGTGTGAGTGGATGATTAATCTACACTAAACCCCAAGAATAAAGCAAGGGGGGTTAATTTTAGGATTAAATTTTAAGAACAAAATAATAATTGAATAAAACACAAAAGCATATGACAAAATGATAAACGGGTCCTCGGAATACGTTGTGTGCTTGAGTGAGTTGTTTAATTACTACTGCTCAAATGAAACTAATCTAAAACGAAAAACTTGGAAAAAATGCAAAAAACTGAAAAAAAATGCGAATCCCCCCTGGAGGATTGGGGTCGGACGCTGGAATTGCCTGCTATGCTCTTTTTATTTTTTGTGTTACAATACGAAACTTGAAATAGAAACACTGCTTGCCCTTTATGCTTAGGGAACAAGACAGTTTACAAATTATTGCAAAAGTAAAATAGTGCTTGAGCAACTGCTTCACAGGGTGGTTCTGGGAGCTTCCAACTGTCTTTCTTATGAATTTTTTGGCTCCAACCTGCTAAGAACATGAAACAAACCAACGAGATAAAATTGATTAGAAAGTTCAATCAAAACACTTTAAGAGTGTTCTGATAATACTACAAAGTGCAAAACTGAAACTAGCTTAAACAAGTATGTGAAAGACTAGTTTATTGGCAATTTTTTGAGTCTTTAACTGAGTTTTAGTTAACTTTTAAATGTAGGATTGTCATAAAATGGTACAAATTCCAGCGAACAAAAGTTTACTGAAAACTACCGAAACACACTTTAAGAGTATGTTCGGTTTAGATGCAAAAAATGGAAAATTTTCTAACTTAACTATTACAAAAAATGAAATTAAATGACTGAGAAAAGTGAGCTAGAAAGCTACTTCCCTTAGGATCTTTTGCTTGCTTTTGAAAAAGCTAAGCGAACCAAAGCACTTTAAATGCCAAATATACTTTTTAACCAAGACAATACTTTCCTATCAAGAACTCCAGATTTACGATAAAGCAAGCTTGAAAAGGAAAATTTGTAACATTAGATATAGATTCGAAGTATTTATGCTTTGAAAGAACTATGATCTAAGTAAGTAACAGTAACCGAAGATAGTTGAAGAAGTTTGGATCAGAGGAATGGAACCCTTGGGGGATGAGCGTTTAAATGGGCTATGGAGTCTGCTTGCTGATGCACCGGTAGTATTGGCTTTCTTGTTGTGAATCTATTGAGTGTGAGTAAGAGCTAACATGCTCATCCGCTCCTACAGCTTGAGTTACCTACAAAATGGAATCAACACTGGCAAAGGGGATTAAAAATATTTGTGTAAACGATTGAGAGAAATAAGAAGAAATAACATACTCAAACAAGTAATATCATTACTTCTAGCTTCCTAACATCACTCACAATAATAAGAATTCTATAAAGCAATACTTACTATCCTTATGAAAAATAATTTCCTAACAAAGGCAAACACCCAACATATACTAGCATGAACCACGATACAGATTACCTCATTGATGATCAAAGAACATGACAATACACACCGCAGACAACACCAGGGTAGCCTCCAAAGCCTTTTATTACTCAATAACCAGAAAATATTACAATGGACAAGAGCAAAGATTCCACCTTCAGATCCTTTGCAATGGAGCCAAGCTCCTCAATTTATAGCAAATCACAAGTGAGCTAGGGCGCAAAACCCTAAGAGACAAAGCTCCTAACTTGTAGAGCAAGCAAAGCTCTCATCCAATGGAGAAACACCATTTCAAATGGACAAAAACACATCAAAACGGAAATTGCTGAAAGTTGCCCACTTGTGAAGGAGCTCACGCATGAGGAATGAGGATGGCATGTGATGTTTCCTTGCTTTCAATGGAGACCTTTATGATTGGATGCATTAATTGGCAACTAATCCAAGTGGGTAGTGCCACATAATGGTGTAAGAGCCCACCACATGACATACTTATCCTCCATTCAAAACGCTTACGACCAAGTGGAGAAGGCCCCACGTGAGGAAACCGTACGGTTTTGGCAATAATAAAAATGCTCAACTTTTTACAACTCGACTTTAATACATAAGGTTTAATCGTTAGCATGGTAGCATATCCAAATAATTCATATAGCAAGGTTCTAAACTTAACGCTTCCATGTCATGAGAGAGCTTAGACCCACGTGAAGGTGGTCGTACGGTCTTCTTTTAAATGCTTCACATTAATTTAGTCCACCATATTACATGCTCAAACCTTTAGCATAGTCGCTTTACCTAATGATGATGTAAGCCACCTTAATTGGCATGTGCCAATATTCATTTTTTGATATTTTATCAATTTGGCCATAGTGCATTTTGTTGCTCTTTTAGCATTAAAATGCTAATTTGTACCTCTGATAGGAAAACCTGCTCCTTGGGACACTCTGATCACCCAAAACATAGAAAAACTGGGTACTAGGGTAAAGAGGATGCTCTAAGTTTGAAAACAAGCATCCTTGCGCCAAAATCCGACTCCGGATCAAACTTTTATCATCCTTTGAAATTTTTTAATTAAACCATTAAAAAAATGGCTTAAAATGTTAAAAAAATATTTTTCTTGGAATTGACTGAAACTTTAGGGGAACCTAGTACATGACCAAACGATAAAATTCTAGCGTCTAGCATGTTTATACATGTTACAAAATGGGCTATAATATTCCCCTAAGGCCTAACTCCCACTTTGGGCATTCCAACTTTGGAGGTGCAAGAGAAAACCTCACCGATTATACTTGGCTAAAGGAAAAGCATAATCAACAAGGGAAAAAACTCCTTGGAATATCTTCTTTGGTTGTTAAGTCCTAGGGAACCAAGTCACTCAAAGACCACCATGCTAGTACGCTTATTACAAACCCCGTGGGGCACGATCATGTACTGCAAAACATTAAAAAAGGGGCCCTGAACAGGCCAAACTTGGAACTTCTGAACTCTGATAAGCACAAGTGACTTGTGCAACACTGGCGGCTCACCGAAGTCCAACTAAAGTGCAACTTTAGGTGGTAACAGAACCTACTAGACACTATGGGTCGAGTCAGTTGTCATTTCCTAGGTCTGTAGAGGTTTTTAAACACTGTCCGAAAATTTTTTTACCGGACGCGTTGGACAGTTAATTATTCATTTTTTAATAATTAATTTTTCCATAGTTTAAATGGAAAAATTCAATTTGTAATATGTCAGTCATCCAGGATCCAAATTCAGTGATTAAAGGCTTGAACCTTATGCCAAAAATCATTCATGATCCCCGGACCAATTTATCCTAAGTTTCGGATGTCAATTCAACCTCATAATTAACAATTTCTCAAAAAAGTCATTTACAGAGAAATTATTAATTAAAATATTAAAAAATGAATATTTGGAGATAATCCAAATCTCTCCAAAATAATCCAAATGGATTAAAATGAAAGGTTAATTAACATGGCACAAGACATTAATGAAGATTCCAATCATTTCAGTCATCATTCAGTCAACTATCCAGTCACCAGATGAGATCTCCTCCAAGAGAATTCGCCCTCCTTGCATGAAGAAGTCGATTTGGTGTGTTGGCACATGATGAATTGTTTGTTGAGTTGAAATAAATGCTAAGGTAGGCGCCCTCCTCAAATTGAGGGCACACTCCAACACACTCCACCACAAACTCGAGTTAGCATTCATCACAAGGCTCCAATCTTATGTTATGTGGCATTCACGCCTTCCTTGGTATCCTCACGTCAACCCTCATTGGAGCTCAATTTTTACACATGGCAAGTGATATATGGAGGATGATACTTCCAAGGAAAGGGATGGGGGGCGCCTTGCCTAGGTGGAGGCCACCTCCCCACCCTAACTCAATGCAATTCGAGTTATGAAGGAGTTAAGCACTCCAAGCTTGGCTTGACATGGATTTTGATTGGGATTTGATGGCAATTCGACTTGATGACTAAGTGCTATTGGCTCTATTCATAGCCAATTCGAATTAGGGTAGACTAGGCTCTTGTATTTGTATAAGTAGAGGCTCTTTGAGCTCTCTTCAAATGGATCTTTTAGCATAGAAACTCCGGAGAATTTTGTAATTTGTTTAAGCATTTGAATAAAGTTGAGACTTTGGACGTCAACGTGAAAGCTCTTGGTGTGCCATGCTTCATCTTGTATGAGGTGATATCATGTTTTGTTTACATGCTTTTGATTCTTAAGTATTGGATTTTATGATTTAGAAGGCTAATAATCTAACACAAACATTATAAATCTATGCTTTTCTTTTAAGTGTGTGGCTTTTCAGGTTGTTATCACACAAACTTTAGCTGTTGAAGTGAGGTGTCCCAACAAGGATGGTAGAGGATGGACAGCTAGGAAGGTGTGCACATTCGGCGAGCAACACCGATCTCAAGCATCTCACTGTAAAGCACTGGCTGAAAAAAGGACTAGAATCTGATCTGAATATATGGTATCCCCAGCTACTATAAATGTCATAACAAATCCAAAAAGATTATGAAGGAAGAAGAGGATGCAACTAAGCTCAACTTCAACTAAGCTCAAATTCTTCCTTCAAATAGGTGACCCACACAATCACAAACTCTTGCACAAGCGAGATCAAATCTAGTATGATTTATAAAAAGAAATTACGAGAGTATAAGTATAACTGACTATTGTCTGCTACTCCTAGGTCTCTAATGATAAAGCATAAACAAGCAAGTTGAAGACTACAAATGCTTGCTCCATGGCTGGTAGCAGCTTTCTAAGTTAGATAGATTAACAAGTCTATAACAAAAGGAGAGTAATAAGAACTAAATCACCTCAGCACAGCATGCACAATAGCAGATAGTTTGCACCACATGGACCTCCAAAGTCTTCAAACTTTATTCAAGAAAATTACAATACAAAGTACAAAGGAGGAGGTTCCACCATCCATCATCAAACAATGGAATGGGCCTTCATTATATAGAAGAATGGAGAGAGGGGGGCGAATCTAGCACAAGAGATGAGAGGGGGTGCATTCCATAATTAGTGGAGTGATTCACTCTTGAACTAAAGCTTGAACTCATGCTTGGTTGGCATGATTAAATGAGGTGGTTGCCACCTCATGAGAGGGGAGCCCCTCTTCACCTTGTAAACTCCTCCAACCTTATGAACTTGCAAACATGAGGTATGACACCCATGTGAGATATGTGCATCCCATAATTTGATTTCATTCACCACTTAATAATTTGACTTTATAACATGTGCTTTATCCACTTCATGAGGTCGTACATCATAAGATACCACCATGCCACCTCTTCCCACATGTTTAAAATATGCTTTTTCGATTTTCACAATTTGTCTTTTTGTGCAATTTGTAGCACTTTTAGCATTTAAATGCCCATTTGTCGCCTCTTTAGGAAAAAATGCCATAAGTGACAATTTAATCACCTGAAACCTAGGAAAAGTGGGCTTCAAGGTAAAGAGGACGCTCTGGGTGTGAAACGAGGATCCATGCGCCAAATTCTACCTCCAAACCATACTTTTATCACAATTTGAAATTTTCCAATTAAACCATTAAAAAATGGTCTAATTTTACGGGAAATTTTTTTTTATCGAAACTGAATCAAACTTTTAGGGGACCTAGTGCATGTCCATATGATTATTACTGATGGCTAGCATGTAAAAATACAGACACTTAAGCTTTAATAACCTCCCGAGGTTTGACCACCATGGTGAATACTCCAGCGTTGGAGGTGTGAGTGAAAAATTCAGGAATTATACGGCACTGAAGCGCAACGCATAATTCCTAAGGAAAAAACTCTCTAGAGTATCCCATTGACAACTAAACCTAAGGTAGGCCAATACTTTTACAAAAAGATCGTGCTTAGACCAACTTATTACAATTCCCCATGTTGATTTTTATACCTAGGAAAGTGTTCCCCTAGGTGGCTTTTGCCTTAGTCACTTAAAAAGGAGAAATAAAGTGACCCTTGCATTAAATGACTTGAGATGAGCATTTAATTTGAATTTAGGGATTAAAGTCACTTTTTGGAAAAATTAAACTGAAGTGAGTGAAATTATTTTTAAATGAGATTTCATGAGCATTTAATCTCATCCACTCATCTAAGCCAATCTCAACCGTTGGATTAGAAGACCATTCACTTACCCTAGGGTTTTCACCAAAAAGGCAAGGGAAGGCAAAGATGCACTCACTTTGAGAAGAGAGTGAAGGAGAGAGCAGAGAGAGGAGCACGAATTTCCAGGCAGCGAGTTTCTTTTTTTTTGCAGCACGAATTTCGAGACAGCACTGTTTTCGAGGAAAAGATATTTAGAATCAGCACGCAACCCGAGGAGGCCGTACAACAGTTATTGAGGGCACGAGTTTCGAGGAGGATCCCTGGGCATGAATCCTGAGATCACTGGCACAGAAACCGAGGCCATGCTCTACACGGAATTCGAGGAAAGTTTCAGGCACATTTTTCAAGGGTCGTACAGTCTGTATGAACTGTTCTGATTCTACATAGTTTTCGAGGTTCTGGTTCTGCACAGTTTTCGAGGTAGCAGGCACAGAAAACGAGGTTCTGTAGTTGGCACAGAAATCGAGGAAGCTTATGGGTGCATTCATTGCGGTGGAGATAAGTTGTATTTTCTACTGTAATTGTTGTTCTATATTTTGCTGAAGAAATAAAAATCTCTCTCCAAACAGGTTTTCCCTTTGTGGGTTTTTCCTGGGCATGTTTGTCAAAAATATCTGAGTCTGAAATTTATGGTGTGCATTTATTATTTAATTTGCTGTCATTAAAAGTGAGTTTCAACAGTGTTTTATTTGTCTAAAAATATTGTGCAATTTCCACCCAACATGAAAACTGGGTTGGGCATTAAACACTGAAATTTTGACATTGAAACTGAGTGGGCTGAAAACACAGAAAACTTACATCCCGAAGGCGGTCTGGACATGCAAACTTTTAAAAAGGCCTGTTGTCCGCCAGATTGCACACCAGCAGCGGAAATCTTTCGAAAGCTATCTCTTCACTACAAGTGAGAGAGGTGTGGCCTTGGGGGCAAGCAATGAGCCAGGTACTGTCACCTGAATCCCAGCTCCTCCATTTAGGAAAACTCCTAACGAAGACAAGGAAGGTAGTCCCTAAAAAAGAGTTGTCTAAGGCTCTTGTGTGTTTAAAATGTATTTTAGTGTTGTGATGCGGATGGGTGTTGTTTAGGAGTTTTTTGAAGGTGAGAGACACAAAAATGCTTGAAATGAGACCAAGATAACGCAATCCACGTTGCAATAGAAGATAAGAAATACACTTGAATCAGATATAAATCACTCTTTACAGAAATTAACACAAGTACTCCAATATTGATAATAAGCAAATAAAATATTATGATCAAGGACCAGTGCCTTATGGAGTCAAAAGATGTATAAGTGATTTGAGATGTTTGATACAAGTGTTTCGAGAAGAAAAGTTTGTGAGATCGTTTTGCAGCTTATCTTGGTAAATTTAAGATTTTAGTGGTCTTGATTATTATGGCTAAAACCAAGGATATTCAAGAAGTGGAACCTTAACCGAGAAAAAACACTGGCAACCTCTTAGGTGATAGGTCGGGAGCACCCAGATTGCAAAGAGGGCAAGTGAGCTTACGGCTTGACCGCCCTCGAGTCTGACAGTGGATTCCCGGCACCACCTCTTCAGGAAGTTCTCAGTGATTTTGTCTTGGTTGGGGTTTTGGGGTAAAATTTTAATTAATGTTATCACTTGTGAAATTAACAAGTCTTCCACCTTTCTGAGTACTAGCCCAACCGTTTCCGGTTGGCAAAGCATACGGGTGTAGGACAAAAACCACGATAAATTAATTAAAAGAGAAATATGGGTTGAAAAGTTTTATTATTAGACCACTTTGTTCAACTCTCCGACAGAGAGTGCTCTTGACTTGGATCTTATGACCACAGTTCAAGAGACTTGCTAATTAACAAATGCATAATGCAGGGAATGATGCAAGACTAATAATGCTCTCCGATAGAGAGTGCTCTTGACTTGGATTTGGCCAAGTTCAAGAGACTTTAGTTAGTTTAAGAAGCAAATAGTAGTTGTAAAAGCAAGATACTTCAATTTGAAATGATTTAAACAATGTGATAAATCAGAAAGATATGAAACATTGCTAACAATGCTACTTGCCAGATAAAATGAAATAAACTAGAAAATCTAGTATTCTACCACACAAATTTTAATCTAATAGGTGGGATCAACCTCCGAACAAGGTCAACCACTAGAAGCCACCAGTCTTGGAAACCTCCCAGCTAGCTGGATGTCCACAAGAAGCTGATGGGGGAACGAGTAGCTACCACAAAGTTATGTGGCCTTTGGGATACAATCCCAAAGTTAGCTCTACTCTAGTCAAGGCTTGGAAGAGAAATGACAAGATGAAAAATAAGATACTAAACAGAAAATAAAGTCTAATCTACCCAAGAATCTCTTTCAGGTCAAAGACCGTACTCGGGAGAGCATGGGGGTAAGTAAATCAGAAATTATAACAAACACAACTTATTGAAATAGAAACTAATCTAAGAGCATATCAGAGATCTAATCTAGAAACTCAAACCAATCAAAGAAGACTAAAAGGCTTCCCCAAATGGGGGAAGTGAATGTGGGGGCTTAAAAACCCCCTTGCAACTTTATTAAGAGAGTACAAATGCCCTTGGGAATGAAACCCTTGTAGGG
Organism: Larix kaempferi; assembly: GCA_027924585.1. Lineage (NCBI taxonomy): Eukaryota > Viridiplantae > Streptophyta > Pinopsida > Pinales > Pinaceae > Larix > Larix kaempferi. Next base: position 10,621,816 of record BSBM01000893.1, read on the forward strand.
ACTTTGAGAGAAATAACTTGGAAAATACTCGAAACAAGCTTCTAAAAGCTATTACAAAGGATAAATACTAGTCTCTTGGTTTGGATCGCCCTTTTGTCTTCTTGATAACTTCTTTTTTAGCACTTTTATCTTCTTTTTGCCTCAAGTTTTCTCAAATTTTCTCTTTCTCGACAAAAGAGACCTATCACAATGAAGCAACTCAAATACCTATTAGCATTAGAAAATCAAACAAATTGGAAACTACCTAGATCAAATCAAATAAAACTAAGGAGATGCAAGTTCTTTTAAATTTTTAAAATGAGATCTAACACAAAACTACCAAATTCAAAGTGTAAGATCTAAACTAGTAACAATGTAAATGCAAAACTAACTATGATGAGAAGAGGAACTAGATCCTAAATATATAAATGCAAAGTGTGAGATCTAATTACCAACTTTGAAATAAATGCAACAAAATACTACTAACAATTTTTGTGTTTGTTTTGTTGTGTTTTAGGGCCAAAGAGAGGATGGACAAGAAGGGGAGAAGGAGCAACCTAAGGGCAAAAACGAAGAGGATGAAAGAGCAAGATGGAAGGAGAAACTAGGGTGGACGAGAGGAAGAAAGTAGGGCTAAACTAAGGGGACGAGAGGAAGAAAGTAGGGCTAAACTAATGGGACGAGAGGGAGGACTAATGGATGGACTAGAGATGGGACGAGAGGCCAAAGATGGGGATGGACGAATGCAAGCTTAAGGAGATAGGACGAATGGTAGGACTAGACTAGGGAAAAGATAATGGGAAGGAAGGGAGAGCGAATGGAGAAGAAGAGTAGATGGATGAAAGGGGTAGCAAGGCAATGCAAAGGGTTTCAAAGAGAAGACAAGAGAGGCTTGAGGAAGAGAAAGCCTAAGGTGACAAGGTAACCAATTTAAGAGTATTTTTGATAAATGGATGGATCTTTGAATGTAACACTTCTTGCCAAGTTTTTGATGTTGTGAGATCGACTTTGGGAGATCCTGCAATGCACGAATGTTAGGAAAAAGTGGGTCCTTTGAAGAGATGGAGGAGACAACTGAGTTCCAACTCCTCTTCAAACCTATGAGATCTGCAAAATGTATCACTTACAAACAAGTTTGATCAAATATAGTATGCAAAATTGAAAGAGACTAGAAGAGTGTTAGTATTTCCGACTACAATTCACTACTTCCAAATCACAATCAACCCAACATCAATGGACAAATTGAACTCAAATGCCCATCCTATGGACTTAAAAAAGTCTTCTAAGCTTTAATAAATTTGATCAAAACAATGAACAGGTAAGCAAAAACATGGAACAAGATCACCTTGATAAATTTGAAGCAATCCCCATGAACAAGATCAACACACCATATGGACCTCCAAAGCCACTTTATTTCAATTAGCAAAAGCTATAACACATATACAATTTGGCAGAGTAAGTTTGCCCAAAATTCTCCATGAGATAATAACCCAAATGGGCCTCTCTTTATAGTAAAACCAATAGCTAGAACCCTAGGTCGAATTGGCTTGAGTGAGAGCCAATAACCAATAGACATGAAGTTAAATTCCAATCAAAACCAAGCTTGGAGAGAGAACTCGAACTTGTTGGTAGGTGACAAGTGGATAGGTGGCAAACTTGCCCTTGTTGATGCATAGGAAGTATCACCCATCAAATGGGCAATCTACAACTAGGATCCACGTGAGCAAGAGTTAGGTGCGTGAGCTAAATGATGGATGGCGAGTTGGTTGGTGGAGGATGGCGAGTTGGCATGTGGGAGTGTGGTAGGTGCTAACTCGTGTTTGCAAGGAGAGCCAAGCTATGGTGATTGATGAGTCAAGGAGGGCACCTACCTTAGACTTAAATGCAAACCAACCAACCCATTTAACACTTGACAACTCACTAAATCGACTTTTGCATGGGAGAGGGCGAATTAGCTTGAGGAGATCTCTTGCTGGTGACTGGATGGTTGATTGAAACCACTTGGAGTTGATTGGAATCTTCATAAATGTCTATTGCCATGTCTTTTAGCCTTTTATTTTAATCATTTCTGATTATTTTGGAGAGTTTTGGATTTCTCCAAAATATTCAAAAATATTAATTTAATTAATAATTTCTCTGTAAATGACTTTTTAGAGAAAATATTAATTATGAGGCTGAATTGACATCCGAAAGTTGGGTTTAGCTGGTCCATGGGTCATGTGTGATTTTTGGCTTATGAAACGAGCCATCAAACACTAAATTCGGACCCCGAATGACTGACATATTACAGACCCAAATTTCTCTATTTAAACTATAGAGACTTGGGACATGACCAAAACCTATTCTAATAGTGTCTAGTAGGCTTATATACATTAGTTGGACTCTAATAACCCCCCATGGCCAAAATTTTCAAAATCGGGCATTCCAGCTTTGGAGGAGCGGGAGAAAACCTCATCGATTATAGCTCGGCTATAAGCAAAGTATAATTGACAAGGGAAAAAACTCCCTAGAATACCTTAGTTGCTTAATCAAGTCATGGGGAACCGAGACACTCAGATCCTACTAGCACACTTTATTATAAACCCCCATGGGGCCTGTTATCATCTAAGCTGTAGTTACCCCTATGGATATATCCACTCATGGATGGCAATAGGGAAGGGAAACTCAAAGGTGCAACCACGATCACCTCGACCTCCAATGGATTGGTTGTCACGCCAGTCGAGGCAACCTTCACTTTATGTTGCCTAGCCTAGACAACAAAGGGGGAGACCCGATCTACTCCCGACAGGAGAGATCAAAACCAAGACACCAAATCAGGTTAATTCTAAATGAAGTAAGGTGTATGGTTCATCCTAGACCTTAGGGTGAAGTCACAAGACAAGTGAGGGATTCAAAGAGTGTAGCTTTGGTTCATTGTTGATGTGAGAGTGACTTATAGTATTTGAAATGAGATCTAGGATTAGAGTACTAGTTCAATGTTAGAAAATCCACTGCCTTGGGAACCGTGTCCAATGCAGGGTAGTTTAGGGGTTGAATTGGGGCTAACTAAAGTGACAAGCTTGACCATGATACATGATGGCTTCAAGGGTTTAGTTCACCATGCAAAGGTCAAACTACAAGTTAATCCAACAATCTAGGAAAGTCGAATTGACTTGGAGAGAAACCAATGCCTTGGGAATTGGGATAATGGAGTCAAAGTAAGGTTGACTTGTGGTTAAGGACTCCTATGGCATGAGACAAGTGGGCGATTAAGATCTTGATGGATGAATATGTCTAGATCTAGGTTTGACCAAAGTGGACCACAATCCCTTAAAATAAGGAATGCTATCCCCAAGGCGAGATTTGACAAGACGACACACTAGACCTAGGTTTTGAATTATTCCGGTTCCAAATCTCCAAAAATCTCAAGTACCCATGTCCTAGAAGTGAGTCAACTCACTTCTCCAAGGTGGTGCGACTTTACCCAAGGAGGCCAAAAATGTGGGTTAGGTGGGTCAAGACAAGTCCGGTGGCATCCAAACTTTAGATCCAGGTAGGTTAGTCAATTAGGAGTGTGGATCTATAATTTTACGGCAATCCGACGGTTAGATCTTACTAGATCTGAGTTTGAATGTACCAAGTGGTCCAAGAATGGGGATTAAATCCCTTAAAATGTGGAATAGGGCCCACAAGGTGAAATTAGAAAAGTGACAATCTGGGGGTAGGTTATTTGATGTATAGATTATGAATCAAGCGGGATCTCAACTACCCACTACCTAGATCTAGGTCAACTCACTACCACCAAGAAGTGCGCCCTTGCTTGGGAGAGCTAAGTTGGCTTGGGAAGGGGTTTAAACGGAAGCCAATCCTCACCAAACTATAGATCCGGGATGCCGTGGATGCTATAGAGCTGGGTTTTCAATATTATGCCCAACAACCCACTAGATCTAAGTAGATCTGAGAAAATGCAAAATGGGGGTTTTGAAATAATTAGGGTTTTATAAATTTATGAGCTATGTCAATGGATTGGATAAAGATAAGAGAAACAAACCTGTGGATCTTACCTGGGTAACCTTGTAGATGCCTTGATGATGATGATCTATGCAAACCCGATCAATTTGAGAAGCTTTGAGGTAGTTTTCTATGCAATCGATTTAGTCCAAGAAGCCAATGCGCCCTCTCTCCTGCACAACAAACGTCAACAATATCAGATTTGATGCAATCAAGAGATAAGACTAATGCCACAAGAGAAGTAACAGAAAGAAAACATAGATCACAATGATGCTAATGATAACCCCCTGATACAAGCGAATGCCAATAAAGTCGATTTGAAGAAGCCTTGCAAAATCGCCCTTGTTGAAGTCGCCCTCCTGTAGACAAACAATGATTTCCAAAAAAGATAGATCTTACCACAAATTCCAAATGCTAGGTTGCAATAGACTTTCCAATCACCATCTAAGAACACCAGATGCAAAGGAGACCACAAGAATTTCCACAAGGAATTTTTTCTATATCAATAATCCAAGAGCCAAAGACCCCTTACAATGAGAAACTCTCTCCTATCAATAGGAAGGAGAGGCACCAAAACCCTAACCACTTTTTGAATGAGTGGCTAAGATTAAAAGATACAAATGTCTAATCAATGGTTGAGATGAGCTCAACAATAAAATACATGGATCACTAATAAAATATTATATGAGTGGACAAAATCGCCCTAGAAGAGGGGAATCCCACCAAATCATGATGACAAAATATAATGAGGGGCTTATGGTGGGTCCAAGGGGTAATTTTATCCCTCCTAGGTCAATCCCCATAGCACAATAATCATAAAATAATCACCCATGTACCAAATCGTGCCTCCATAGTCAAATTGTAGGCCTCAAAAAGACCTCAGAAATCCTCAGAAATTGCCATAAGTGATGGATGGGGGCCCTGATGAAGCTGAAACTGCTGGAGAAGGTGTGGAGGACCCCGATCTATCATCACTGATCATCTCATGCCATAACATTGCCTCAGTAGCCCAAATCAATTTCCTCAATAGCCATTTCTACCAATCCTGAAATGCCTCGGGAAGCGTGAAACTGCCCCAAACTGCCTCCTGGAGTGCCTGCGCTGTCAAGGTGAGGGCACCAGTGTGTCCGGGAGGGGGGGTAGTATGGTAAAAACAAGTGGCTGGACCACCCCCTCCAAGCACAGCGCCCTAGGTCAACCGGATAAAAATCATATCTGCTCTGACAGGGCCTCCGACAGACCAAAACTGCACTGGGATAGCCTACTGAGGCTCAATCATCACTGTAAGTGCCCGGAACTGAAAACAAACTGTCTCATTAGACTCAGAAGGTCCAAATCCATCCAAGATGTGTACTCATACACCATATGAGTCTCTGCATAATCAAAATATATATCCAATATACCGGAACAGGGCCAATAATAATAATCTGTAAATGACCAAACACTGTTGTAAACCAAGAATCATCATCATAACCCTGTAGCTTCTGCATAGAATCATCATGTATGTATACATAGACCATATATCATCTATCCATGTCATCATAAGGTCCAACCATCTCATGTCCTCTGGTTGACCATGGTCAGACTAGGCCTCACCAAGTCAACATGACCCAATATAACTCAGACCATCATCATAAGCTGCTGCAAAGTGTCCAAGGTTAATGCATGCTCTACAACTTATTCAAATAACAATTATAGCACAAAGTAATCATTACTGGCGATCTAAATCCAAATATATAATGTCATTAATTATTATTATTACTCAAACTAGACTTTCAAGATCATACTCACTTCATAGCTGTGATCAATTTGCTAGTGAAGGGTGAAGGCTAAAATAACTGGCTAGGCTAAGGGATGACTTGACTGACTTAACTTTGTGACACTTTGGCAAAGGGAAAGGGAATACACACCATAGTATATACTGAATGAGCAATAACACAGGGAATGGCGGTGTCTCACAAATGGATGAGTTGTTCAAAGAGGGTTTATTCACCTTTAACAAATGCGCACAATCCATAATACAAATAAGGCCAGCAATTGTTTTGATATAGCATTTAAGTTCCATTGCTTTTTGGGCCTGAAGTTTCCATAGCCTTGATCTATGTGTGTTTATAAACACATTGCCTAGATTTACATTTATTTTAGGCTTCCTGCTGCAGGTGTGCTTTTAAGGCACTTGTTTACCTGAGCACTTCTAGGTGTGTCATGGACAGCTTGTTTACCTAGGTATTTATTTTCCAAAAGATATAACATTTTATTTTCATAGCCATTTTCATTTGGCATGCCTTTCATTCATGTGTGTTTAGAAACACATTGCATGAATGGGCTTTTCATACAAGATATAGTATTTCATTTTTTCCAGACTTTGTATTCATGGCAGCACTAAAAGTTTCAGGTTTAGCCAACAAAACTTTAGTGACTAGGGGGAATTCACAAGGAACTCCAACTCACCATAGGCAATTTTTGTCACTAACTCAGGGCCGAGACACAATAAACAGGGAAGCTCATCCAATACAGAGGCTACAGTGGGGAAAAGTCTTCCATGCCACTAGTCAAGTAGTAAGTCAGGGTGATAAACTAAAAGGTAGGCAATGGATGGATGAAGACAATGAATAATGGAGCCAACACTAGCAAGCCAAAGTATGGTGGAATGATCACCTCTATTCTCCCTAGGGAGGGTAAAACCAATGAGTATGAATAGTGAACTTCTAAGTCTGAGTAGGGACAAATATAATATATATATAATAAAATCAACCAGGTCCACATATCTATATGATCGCCAGATCATGACACTAAGTGCTAAGACATACTATAAGAATAAGTATAAAAGCAATATAACCATAACACAATGATATACCTGCTGAGTCATATACCTGAATGCTCATCAACCTGTACCATCATATGTCCTCTGAAACTGCTGCTGTAAATTTGGGCACTACTGACTGCTCTGTACCAATGGTATAATGGCTACATCGGTCATCTCTCTGAGTGTCCTGAGACTCAGTCATGGCATGGGGAATATATGCTGCTGTCCACAATCTGATAGTGATCCAATATAGATGCTCATCTCAGCATCTCAAATGTAAGGGAACTGGTTGAATAGTGTACTGGCATCAGAAAAATAATGTATGGTAGCCCGGCTACTATATATGTGATAACAGGGCCATGGTCATGTCTACTCAAAAATAAAACTGGCTAACTGCTGCATTCTGAAACCCAGATACTCTAGAAGTGAACACTGATGTGTTCCAACACTGGCGGCTCAATAAGGTTTCAACTATTTGTACAAAATAGGTGATAACAGGGCCAAAAATTGGTCTGATGAACTTCTGAACACTAACGATGAACATTGTAAAATATTCACAACTCTGGCGACTCGCAAGAAATCCACCTAATGTACAAATTATGAGGTAACAACTGCTCGCTCCGAAAACTCTTCATGATATGAGGATATACCCCAACGGCTAACAAAACTCGGCTCATCATAAGTTGGGCTCCATACCATCGGCGACCAAGCTAACTTGATGAGTGATGACCTGTGGCCCACTTAATCGGCAAAAATTTAGTCCAAACAGATTATTGAGAAGCTGTGAGGAGGTGACCTGTGGCAAGAATGGCGTCTCTACACGGCTCATTTTTAAATGATGCTGCTGGCGGCTCCCATGATAAAAAATCAATAAACAAACAACCAAATCCCAAATTTGATCTTCTTTGTTCTCGTCTCGAACTCGTGCTGTCTCTACTCGAAACAGAGGAACCGATAGCAACCAGTTTGCACATAAGCTGCTGCTATTCTGATAGCTTGCTCTGACTGGGGCTTGACAGGGGTGACAACCACGCCTTCTGTTTGGTGCCACTTTCTTTACTCTTTGAGATGACATGCACAGCATTCAATATTTTTTCTTCCACTGCCTTCTCTGATTTTCTGAGTTATTGCAGAAATTTACAAATGGATTCTGAATGCCAAAAATCCATGATGTTTAAGTAGACCTGCCATATCTGCTGGCGATATGTTCACAGTCTCCTCCTTTGAAATTTGAATATCTCACTCTTTCTCAGCTTTGAATACAGTGCTTGAAGCCGCTGTGACTGCTCTTTTGAGATTTGGATCAGAATCGTATCAAAGAATGAAAAGAAAAAGAGTGAGAAGCGCCCTGTTGACTGCAAATGAGGTGACTTCCATATATTCTCATCACATTCACGGATATTTCATTAACCTCTGTGTAAGCCAAAACTGCAACTGATGCTCCATTGTCACCTTTAGACTATGTTTCTGCACCTTTTTCTATCCAGCAAAGTTGCTTGTATGTGGACCCAGCCTGTTGAAGGTAATCTATTGGAGAAAGAGGGAAATAATAACATGATGAACAATCCAAATCAAGCCCTGGATCTGTCAAATCTGTGCTATTCTCTCACGTCTTGTAGCCTTGGGAAGAAGCTTGCTCAAGGTTTCCTTTTTTATCTTTCGATAACTCTCTAATTTCACAAACTTTAGCAATTTCCCTCTTCAATAGGACATGCCTCAGATGTTGTTTTTTCTGTCTATTTTGAATCCCCAATTATGATTGCCTGAGCAGCAGTGTTAATTCTTTCATATTATTCACTTCATAACTGCCTCAGCTACACCTCTTGCTGAAAGTTCTTTTAGCCTTTTTATATTATTTTCAGTCTCCATTGATGCTGCCTGTAGCTTTATGCTGTCATCACAATTGATCAAAATTTCTGAAAGTTCCCTACAAAAATCAGTGATAACAAGGGGTAACAGTATAAATGGTGGCAATAACTTCTTATCCTATGAAGTGCCATAGATATAAACACACACTGAAGGTGAAAGTCCATGTGGACTGACTACAAGCTATCAGATGTGACAAAATCCAAGTGAATCTTATGAACTTTGAAATGGCATACATAAGATCCAAGCATATACTTGTAGATGATTGTTACTTCTTAATAGTTATTTTAAGAAATCGAAAAAAAGTATCCAATTGATGAAAGATAGCCATAATTTTTTTATGTATTCCACCAAATTTTTTAATCAATTATGCAATTATTCTCATTAAGCATCTAGATGAACCACTAGAGGCTAGACATTGAAGATGACACTACCTGGAGTTTTTGACCACGATATAGAAGTACACCACCATAAACCAAAGCTAGAAGAATATAAACCAGTAAAGACTGAGTGACTGGTGCATCAACCCCTGCACATGAAACATTTGAGTCAGGTTATAAGAAGCACAACATAATATTTTTTATGCTATCTAGTATTAAGGAAAAAGTCCTTGAGGTATTGTAAAATAATGAAGCCCCTTCATTTCCATGAGCAAATGAAGCTTGAGATTAACAAAGGAGGTTCCTTTCTAACAATAACTTATAATGCATAAAATGATTTTGGGGAGAAATTATAATATGCAAGGGACAATTAGGGATATAATATGTTGTTACTGATCTTTGGGAATCAAATGCAACACAAATAGATGGGGTCACCAAACAAAGATCTATCTCACCTAAAATTGAACAACTATTCTAATGAACTAAATCATATTGTTGGAAAAATATTCAAGAAAAGGAAAGAAGGTAAAGAGATTTTTATAGCTGCTCCTTGTCTTCCTTTCTTCCCATTCGTCCACCTTCAAAAAGTCACAACAAAACATTAAAACCAAAAATTTGTCAAGTTAGTGATTAGCTAGTTGCATTTCTTGGGAAGGTTAATAGTTAGATTTCTTTTATAAATAAAATTTCATGCATTGAAAGGTTAGTTTAGGCATATCAAAAGGTCATTTAGAGCTTGCATTTAGTCTCTTTCTTAAAGTTTTATGGTTTCATTTTAAAAGTAAACAAGTTGGCATATGAAGTAGTGTGAAATCTTGTGGTTGCATTTTCATTCCCATCGTTTTTTGGGGCATTTTAGCTTGCTGGTCCGTTTGGTTAAAATCGCAATTTAATTCCAAAATCTCATGCTTTTGACAAAATAGACTTCATTTCGTAAATCCCAAAAGTCACATTTTAAAAGAGCATTTTGCACATGCATTAGATCTTAGTCGTTTGCATCTAGTTCAAGCTTATTTGATTTGATTTTTCGTTAACACTTAATGGGTGCTTGTTGAGGATTTGTTGAACTTGTGTAGATCTTTAAAAGGGAAAGAGAAGTGCTTATGTGAGCAAGGCATAAAAGTGACCAAAGTCACATTCAAGAAAGGAGCTTAAACGAAGCAAAAGAACCAAAACGATTATCCTTTGTAACTAGCCATTAAGGGCTCTAAGAATCTCTCTTTAAAAGTTAATCTCAAGTCAGATCGAAGACCTTTCAAGGAATTTTCCTTAAGGCACTTGTAAAAGTTAATAAAGTTTCTAGTGGAGGAGTCCTCCACCTTTGGGTTTCTTCCCCATTTGGGGAAGAGTGTTGGGTTTGCGTAGCTTAGATCTTTTCAATTCTTGTTTTAGAGTAGTTTATTTTATCTTGTCACTTCTCTCTCAAGTTTTGACCAGAGTAAGCTAACTTTGGGATTGCATCCCAAAGGCCACATAGTTTTGTGGTAGCTTCTCGTTCCCCCATCAGCTTCTTGTGGACATCCAGCTAGCTGGAAGGTTTCCAAGACTGACGGTTCTAGTGGTTGACCTTGTTCGGAGGTTGATCCCACCTTAGCGTAAAATTGCTTGGTAGAACACTAGATCTTTCAGTTATTTCATTTTATTTTGCAAGTAGCATGTTAGCAGTATTTCACATCTATTTGAGCTATCATATGATTTAAATGTTACAAAGTTGAAGTATCTTGTTATCACAACTGCTACTTGTTTCTTAAAACGAACAAAGTCTCTTGAACTTGGCCAAATCCAAGTCAAGAGCACTCTCCATCGGAGAGCATTGTTAGACTTGCATCTTCCCCTACATTAGGCATTTTAAATTAGGAAGTCTCTTGAACTGTGGTCATAAGATCAAGTCAAGAGCGCTCTCTGTCGAAGAGTTGAACAAGTGCTCTAAATAATAAAATATTTCAACCCACATTTTCCCCCTAATAAATTTACTTTTGGTTGATCGTCCAACACCCGTATGCTCTGCCAACCGGAAACAGTTGGGCTAGTACTCAGAAAGGTGGAAGACTTGTTAAATTCATAAGTGATAACTAATAAAACTTTCACCCCCATAACCAACCAATCCGGAGTTGAGCGATAAGATAAGTTCAATGGGTAATCTCCTAGTTGGGGGCGCCGGGGTTCCATGTTCAACCTCTAGTTTGCTGGTTAGCATTGCGCGACCTGGCTAGAGCACTGGGTGGCCCGACATGTCCTTGAACGGAGGCACTTGATACTGTCTTTCCAGACATTCTTTGATAGCCGTGGTTTTATCCTAAAAATCAAGACCATTAAAATCTTCAATTTACAAAGATAATCTGCATAACGATCTCACAAACGGCATTTCTTCAAGACTCATACTTTCAGCATCATAATCTTTATTTTTCTTTGACTCCATAAGGCACTGGTTGTTTAAAAGCATATATATTGATCAGGACCATTTGTCCTTGTGTTTATTTCATATTGTGAATGCTTTAGTAATTAATCAAGTCTTGAAATATATTGCCATCTTGTTATCTTATTTCGCAACGTGGATTGCTTATTATCTGTTGTTCATTTTCTCATATTTTTGGTCTCATCACAAGAAAACTCCTAAACAACACTCATCCGCATCACCCCATACAAAAAACACTTAAATACTAGAGCCTTAGTGAAACTCTTTCTTAGGGACTACCCCCCTTGGCTTCGTTAGGAGTTAGCCTAAACAGAGGAGCTGGGTTTCAGGTGACAGTACCTGGCTCATTGCTTGCCCCCGAGGCTACACCTCTCTCACTTGTAGTGAAGAGACAGCTTTCGAAAGATTTCTGCTGCTGGTGTGCAGTTTGGCGGACAACACAAGTAAAGTGAATGAGGAAAGTAGTTTATTAAATCAAATGCCATATGTTTTCCCTCCATCAATTTTAAACAATCATTTACATAAATTTTATGATCCTATCAGTGCTTTGATGGAGGATGTCTGCTTCAGTCAAATTTCTCCTTGGCATGATTTCATTTTGCTCCATTCAAATCATTTTTCAATTTCTGAACAAGTCAGGAAGATTGTGCTCTCAATTTCATTCATCTTTAATCCAATCTTGACTTGTTTTATCATTAAAAATCAAAGAAGAATCATTAATTCATTTGATGAATGGTTGCACTGGATTTATGATTTTACCTAACATTTGGTCTGACTGGTTAGAGTAGAATATGTAGTCTTCTAAATAAGCTCACTTGAGCAGTAAGACTTGTGTGCTTTTTCTTTTTCTGTGTGCTGAGTATTGCCAATTTTTCTTTTCTGCCTGGAGTGTCTCCTTGTTTTTGTTTTTGATTGAGTTGAGCCCTGCTCCTTCCTAAGCTTGTCTCTTCTCCTGCATGCATTAAAGAATTTTAATTTCCTTTTACATTTTTGGCTGCCTGTGCAAGTTGAGATTGCCTGCTTGAACAAGTTCTCTTTTCCTCCTGCACAGTAATAAAAATAATGAATGATGAATAAATGATATATGTCATGTTAGATTTAAAATTTCTTTTATGCATTTCAGATTATGCTTTAGAGTAGATTTCAGTTTCAGTTTTATTTTATATTTTTCCCATACATGCTCCATGAGGTATTCTAGTGTTTGTGAGCGCAGGTACAGGTGCAAAATAAAAGCTGAAAGCAAGGATGGTGCAGTGCTAGATTGAAGATTGATGCAGAGCAGATCGAGACCAGAGATTCTGAGGTTCTCAAGCGCTCTCTCCCTTAGAGCACTTGTCCCAGCTGGAGCCAGATGTTATCACACCATAGTAGCAGGGCTACTATTCTTGTTTAGCAGATATATGCACATTCCAAAGCTTCCATTATTCAGATCTTGGCTATGATGATTGTATATCTTGAGATCACTCATGATCAGAGCAGTGTGTTATTCAGACTTATGTTAGACCTTGTGTCAAGGCTGAACCTTGAGAGTTCAGATTTGATGACCGATGTGACCCTTTATCCCATACAGTTTCAGTTCAGTGCCTAGAGATGTATTGCAGCAGTGTTTCAGATGATATATGATGATTATTATTGTGATGATGTTATATAACCTAAGGATGTTTTATCATTGACTGTGGATTATTATCTTGTTGATTTAGTCATGTTCACAGCATCTGCTTGGTATATTATTCCTGATGTGGCAAACTGTTTAAAATGAACTATAAATTATAAAATGGACATTTACTTGCACATTTAGGTTGTTTGACAAAACTCACTGGTTTACCACCTTACATAGATATGGTCTTTCCTGACACCAGTTGTCTGCTAGTTTAGGCTCCATACTCATTTGACTCCATCCATACATGACTTTCCTTATTTGACTTTAAACCTTGACCTGTCTTATTTGACTTTTTGATACTGAGGACTTCCCCATTTTCTACGTCTGTGTTTGGACCACATCCCTGTATGTTCGGTGTCTCGGCTCTAAGTTGGTGACAAAACTTGCCTTTGGTGAGTTGGATTGTAGGCCTAAATCATTCTGGTCGGTTGTCCCGATGTTTGGCATTGGCTCGAACTCCCCCTAGTCACTTGAGATGTTGTTGGCTAAAACTGAAAGCTCATGTACTACTTATGGAAACTTATAAATTTGCCCATGGAAACTAAAAAGGGCAAGAGCGATGATCTGCTAAAAATACTCCTCGAAGAGTATATGAAAGGTCCAAAAAGCAATGGTTCTTAAAAGCTATATCTAAACAATTGTTGACATTATATGTATATGAAAACATGCCTTGGATGCAAGCTGCAACTAGTTGTGCTTATCAGCACACCTGAGATCCGAAGGGTTATGTAGGCCAAAAAGGCCATGAAATGAAATTGAATGATCCTAATGAACCTAGATCAACTTGATGTAGACATGATGCCTAAGTTGAATAAGCACTCTCTAAACAACTTATCCATTTGTGAAGCACAGCCATTCAACGTGTTATTTTGTCCAGCACAGAGTTTGTAGCTTTCCCCTTTTCCCAGTCCAAAGTATTTTTGAGTTGAGTTAGACAAGTCAACCCCTTGGCCCAACCTTGTTCCTAGCCTTCATCCTTCACTAGTAGTTTGACCATGTCCAATGGGTAAGTTCGTCATTTAAACTATTGTGCAAGTAATTTCATATAACAAAGGAATATGCTAACTTAATTAATGCCACTGAATGGATGTTATACTTTGAGCTAAGCCGTGAGAATGATTAGAGGAACATGTCTTAGTCTACTAATATGATTTTTCCTTGGTTATATATGGACCTAGTCAAACCTAGTTTGACTATGGTCATTTCTTGGGATCCGTGATGATGTGGGCCACATATGCTTATAGATGATGATTGATGGACCCACATACTCTTGATGATGATGCCATATGATGGATATAGGATGCAGATGATGATTGATGCAGTTCAGCAGTTTTATTTATTACTTTAGATCATCAGATTATACATTGTCCATATATGGTGGACCCTACAGCTGGCCCATTAGGGCAACCCATGGTGTATGAGTACACATTCCTAGTGGATTTGGGTATTCTAGATCCAATGAGACACTTATCTTTCAATTCCGGGCACTTCTGACAGTGATTGATGCAGTTTTACACTTGCTGACCAGATTTGGAGCTGATTTCCTAGCCTGAGCAGCAGGGACCATGAGAGGCTAGTTCACCTAGGGCACTGTATGAGGAGGGGGTGGTCCAGCCACTTGTTTTTACCATTTACCCCCCCTTCTGGAGAGCCTGGTGGGTTCAGTTGGACAGCGCAGATGCCCTGGGAGGCAGTTTTGGCACTTTCACAGTTATCGAGGCAGTTAAAAAATGGGATAAAGTGGTCACTGAGGAATTCAATTTGGGCAATTGAGGCAAGGTTTTGGCACTTGGTTTTCACAGAGGTCTTCCAGGGTGATCCCACTTTCTTCCAACCAGTTTTCACCATGTGGGTAGGCCCACAGCGATCACAAGAGGTATTTTACTGCTTGTCTGTCACAGATTTTGAGGACAGATTTGATCATTTATATTATCTTGGACATATTTTATTATATTGTGCCTTAGGGATGAGCTAGTAAGGATTGATGCCTCCTAGCCCCACCATGTGCTTCTTATGTTATGTCCTAGTCATTATGAAGTGGATTTTTGTACTTTTACCTCTCTAGTGGATGACGTCATCCTCACTTTGTACCATTTAGTTGGGGCGTCATCATTATATTGGGTGATCCATGTGATATATTGTTATGATTCATTATTAGCCATTGATCATGTATTGAGATCTTTTAATCTCAACCACTCATTTGATGTAGTATTGTAGAGTGGTATAGGGTTTTGGTCTTTATTATCCTATATAAGGAGGAGACCCCCTATTGTATAGCTCACCTTTGGAGCTCTGGAATATTGGAATAGAACACTTCTTTATGGAGCATATCTCTCTTGTCTTGTGGATTCTCTTGCATCTTGAGTATACAGTATCTCTTCTATGTATCATTGTGGGTTTTGGTTCTACAACTATTTGTCTTGCAGGGAAGTCGAATTGGTGGAGAGGATGGCGATTTCTTGAGGATTATTGTTGGAGGGATCCACATATTCTCTCTTGGGTTGATCTTGTGACAGGGATTATCATTATTTTATCTTCGTGACATAGTTGATGCTTTCTATTACATCTTTCTATCATTTTCGTAATCATCTTACTTGACTTGTTTCCTTTGATCTTGTCTTGTAGGAGGAGGACGATTTGGCTTCTTGAGGACCATCCCCTTCCTATATGGTATCCCGGCTACTATATATGTGATAACAGGACCATCCCCTTCCTCCATGGAGTTAATTAAGCATTGTGATGACTTTTTACGTCAATTGATGCCACTATCTAGTTTTTTTACTCCTTCCTTGGATCTAGCCATTTGCACATTTTTGGAGGTTTTTTACACCTTGGAGACCAGTTCATTGAGGTTGTTTAGGAGATGTCCTAGCTTTTAGGGACTATCTTTAGCATATTATCAATCTTTATGAGACTACACCTCATGTCCTACTGGGTCAATCAATCAACTGAGATTTTCATGGCACATACTTTCATGTTATTGACAAGACATCTCACCTAGAGGAGCCATATGTGCCACTTGGAGGGTTTTATTCTATGTTGCATGGGTACCCGTACCAGGGGGTCGGGTACACGTACCCGTACCGGGTACGTGTACCGGGTACTTGGGTACTTCAATGGTATGTTCCTAGCCGTACCCAAATTCAAACTCGCGTACCGGGTACTTCACTTATGAAAACAGGGTACTTGCATGGATTTTGGTACGCCGTACCGCATGTTTGGGTACTCGAGAGATACAGCCGTTGGGAAATTTACCTTAGCTTGCCGTCGAGGGGGGTCGATTTGCAATGTTTGATGTTTAAAATTTTAAAAATTAAAAATTAAAACACTGAAACACATGTTATGTGGGCACTTACCCCTTACCTAAACCTGTGCGGCACTCCATTTCTCACTGCTAGTGCTCCGTGCTCACTACTCCAACAATGCCTATCTAGAGAGCTTCCTGACAGAGGACCTTAATGATGCTGATGACATTGATCCTGAGGACGCTGATGACATGGCTTGAGGAAGCCAAATCAACTATCTTGTTCATTGTTCAATGTTTACTGTTTTGAACTTTCTTTTTCATGTCTGGAAATGCCATTCAGTCTTCCAATCTTCCACTTGATATCTACTATGAGTCTATGTCATATGATTTATCAAGTTTATTATTTTATGTTTCAAATTTTCAATGTGAATGTTCATATGAATCGTTGAATTTAGAAATATCAAACATACATGTATGATGTGATGTGACATGTTTTATTTTTATAAATTTTAATATATATATATATATACACAGTACCCCTGACGTACCCAAGTACCCTATTTCAAAAAGTGGCGTCCGTGTCCCCATCCCCGTACCCACATTTCCTGGCAACTTAGATTTTATGCATTGTTTGACTTGTCGCTTAAGTTAGTAGGAGATATTAGTTCTTTATGCATTCCTAGGATAGATTTAGGTTTTTAGCCTTGGATATTATTATTTTATGTTGAGGAAATTTTCATCCTTGATCTCTAAATAAGAGAGGATCCTCCTATTTGTAATGGTTGTTGAAAGCAGGTATAAATTTTGAGAGCTATTGCTTAACATTTATTGAAGGCTTGTGGAAATTTTATGGGTTCATTCTTGCATATGTGGAATTATTGTTTTGGAGTTCTATTAATGCATGTTCGTATTGAATACTACATTCAAAAGTTTATTTCAAGAGGCCATCAAGGAAGGGTATATTGACCACAATGGAAGAAACTAGGTGTGATCTTTCCTTTCTAATCTCTTTGCTTGTTTTATGAATGGAAGTAATATTGTTTCATATATCATCTTAGGATATGTTGTGGAATGTATTTTCATAGTAGAACACACCCTTGGACATAAGCTTAAAGGCGCATCTCTTGTAGGGCCCTTTCTTGGAAAAATTTTGCACTAATTAACAACCACATTAGGATTGTTGTAGCATGCAATTTGCAGCCCAATATTCCCTAATAACCTAATGAAAAATGACCAAACAAGACACAATAATCATGCAATAACAAAGTTACTCACTTAATCACAAAACTCAATAAATATCATGCATTTCAAGGCAATTTCGCACTTCTCAAGACAATCACTCCAAAAAGTGCACCTTCAAGGAAAAGAGGACTATTGGACTAGGGTTAGGGTAGATCGAGTCAAGAGTGATTCCCTTGAGGACCCACTTGGGGCTAAGCCTTAAGTGGAAAACCTAGAAATCATTCGCCCAAATTCCAAGTTATAAGAGCTAGGGAATTTTTATAAGATTTTGCAGGTTAGGGTTTGAATAAAATTGACAAATAGGTAAGCTAATGAGCCAAATACGTACCTTCTGAGCGTACCTGGATGATGATGATGAATGTCGATATGACGAGGATTACTCCCACAAAGATCAAATGAAGTCTTGGTCACTTCTCTTGCTCCAACGAACTACCTGTTATCACACAACTTGTAGTTGTCCCTAAAGGTTATCCCATCCAGGACGATAGAGGTGTTGTAAAACTAAATAGGTGACCCAAGAGATGCCACGATTCCCAATGCAGTTGGGTGTCACTTTAACCGAGGCATTCTTCACTTTAGATCAAGCCTAAGCAATACCAAGGGGGAGACCCTAGCTTATCCAATAAAGGATAGCGAACCCAATCTAGACCTCCTAGGGAAATGTGATGATGATAAAGTAGAAGACCAAGATAAGATTATATCTAGATCTAGAATGATAAGTGGACCCAAGAGGTTAGGGCTTGGTTGAAGAGGCCTAAGACAAGGACAAATGTTCAACCAAGTTTGATATAAGGTTACTTATGGATTAGGAGTGATATATCTAGATAGATCTAATGCCAAGAAAAAGTACCCAAGTGGGGCCCATCCTTAAAATATGGAAAAATGGTCCAAATGGGGCCCACAAGGTCAAAATCAAGATGAAATGGCATTAGGGGGTATGCTACACAATGGATCTATGACTTTGAGGAAGAAATGGCAATACCCACGATTGGGATCTAGCAAAAGACCACCCACCCAACTAGTGCGACATCCCTTGGAGAGGCCCAATGCCTTAGATCCGGGGGAAAATGGAGTCGAATGTCCACCAAACTTTAGATCGGGAATGTTGTGACTAAAGGTAGAGGTGGGTTTTAATTATTAAGCCCCAGTAATTGCTAGATCTCCATAGATATGAAAAATAAAAAAAATACAAGGGTTTTGATTTAAGGGTTTTAATGACCAGTAGGATGAAAGACAAGAAAATGGATACGAACCTTGTAGATCTTACCTCAAATGCTTGCAGCTACCTTGCACATAGATGATCCTTGCATTTAGTTACAATTCCAAGCTAGATCCAAGTGATTCCAAGAAAAAACGTCAAAGCCCTAGGAGGAAAAACGCCCCACTCAACCTGTAAAACAAACTACAATAAGTAAGATTTGATCCACAGATGAATGAGATCTAAGCATGGCATATCAAAAGAAGCAAATCAATGGACAAAGCACAATTGAAAAACTCCCTTCAAGATGAAAACGTCTTTCCCAAGGGGGATGTGAGAAACCCAACAATCTTCCCTTCAAGCAATTCACACTCCTTGCACAAGTCAATTCGGCCTCCCTCTGTAGCTGTCAAAATCACCTGTAACAAGCAAAGATGTCTAAAGCAAGAGATGTATAATCATGTACAAGAAAAACCCATCAAAGCATAAGAAGTAGATCTGCAAAATAATATTTTATTCCAAGTTTTCCAGAGCCCAAAAGGTGCCTTTACAATAGGGGGTCTCTTCCTTAAATAGGATGAGGGATACCAAAACCCTAAACCACTTTTGAAATGAGTGGTTGAGATCAAAAGATAAAATAATACAATCAACGGCTAAGATGAGCCGATACAATATAACATGGATCACTCACATGAGGGGAGTGCGCACTACATAGAGAAAGCCCTAGGGGGGTGCGCACTACACAAGGGAGACTAAACAACTAGTGTGCCACATAAGATGACAAGGACAAGTGACTAGGAGCACATGGTGGGGCTAGGAGGTATTACCTCCCTTTATTAGCATCACCCCATGGCACAATAATATAACATAAGACTCAATGACATGTCCAAGTGTACAAATGATCAAATCCTGTCCCCCTCAATTGAGAGAAGAATGCATCAAATCACATCCTGATGACTGTGTGGACCCCACTAACTGCTGCAAACTGATCTGGAGGGAGTGGGATACACCATAGATGACCTCAAAGCAGACCTCATGCCAAAACCTTGCATCAATTTCCCAAATCAAATTCCTCAATGACCTTTTTATTCTATTTTTAATCCACCTAAAAAACCACCAAACTGCCCACAGCCCACTATCTGGTGCCTGTGCACAAAACCCGACTGTACCATCATGTCCGGAAGGGGGGTAATATGGTAAAAACAAGTGGTTCGACCACCCCCTCCCCCTATAGCGCCCTAGGAAACGACTAGCCTCCAATGCTCTAGCTAGACAAGCCACATCAGCATGGCCAAAGTAGTCAACAGGTGAAAAACTGCTCAAATCATGCCTGGGAGTGCCTGAAACTGAAAGGTAAGTGTCTCCATGGATCCAGAAGACCAAAATCTACTAGAGATGAGTACTCATACACCTCATGATAACCTGTAAGATCAGCTGTAATCCACCATGCCCAGACAAGTAAAAATATGATGATCTGGAAATAATAATAATCAATAAAAACTGCATCAATCATCATCTGAAACATGTGCCCATCATATGGAATCATCAAAAGGTATATAAAGGACCTGTTATCACACAACTTGTAGTTGCCCCTAGAGGTATCCCATCCGCGACGGTAGAGGAGTCAGGCAACTAAAGAGGTGACCCAAGAGATGCCACGGTTCCCAATGCAGGTGGGAGTCACGTCAACCGAGGCACTCTTCGCTTTAGGTCAAGGTATAACTAGACCAAGGGGGAGACCCTATACCCCAATCACAGTTGATTGGACCCAAACAAAGGTTTCTAAGTGTAGGTAAGTAATGAGTTACGGAAACCAATGCAAGGCTAAGTGGACCTAAGGTTTAAGGTATGGTTGAGGGAAGTGTAAGAGATTATTAACGTTTCAACCTATGTATGGTCTAGGCCACATGATGGGGTATGATGAAGAAGTATAGTACCATGTGTTTACACAAGTGGGTCTAGTTTTCTTGGGAAGTGTGAAGTGATTCTAGGTAGGCCCACAAGGTGACGTTAGATGTGAGGTAGATACTATGGGTTATATGTAGGCTAGATCTATGAGTTGAAGTTGATTTCAAGGATACCCATGTGCTAGATCTAGGATTTGACACTAATCCCAAGGAGTGCGACTTGCTTGGTGATGGACTAGTGCCTTGTAAAGTGGGCTAATGGGGTCAAAAAGTGTGTCAAATTGTAGATCGGGACACCTAGAAGCCAAGTCAAGTGGGTTGAGTGAAATCTAATGGTTGGATCTTACTAGATCTAGGTTTTTTAGTGAGGACCCTAAGTGGACCACAATCCCTTAAAACAAGGAATGCAATCCCCAAGGCGGATCTTGACAAAAGGACAATATAGACCTAGGTTTCAAGGCATGGGCATTCCAAATCCACGAATAACTCAAACACCCACTTCCTAGAAGTGGACCAACTCAAAACTTCAAGGGGGTGCGACTTGCTCAAGGAAGGGCAAAAGATGGGTTTGGTGGACCAAATCAAGTCCAATGGCCACCAAACTGTAGATCCAAGTGGCTAGTACCCCGATCTATGTACCTTCAAAATTTCAAGTGAATCCAATGGCTAGATCTTAGTAGATCTAAGTTTTAAGATACCAAGAAGATCAAAAGGGGGTTTTAACCCCTTAAAACATGGAGAGATATCCACAAGGTAGTTTTCACCAAAGTAAAGATATGGGTATAGGTTATCAAGTGTCTAGATTTCAAATCAAGTGGGATCTCACCTACCCATGTGCTAGATCTAACCCAACAAGCTTCTCTTAGGAAAATCGATTTAGGTTCAAGAGGGCTTTTTACATTGAAAAGTGTGTCAATTCTTAGCCAATCACCACCAAACTATAGATCCAACTAGGGGTGGATCCTATAGAGGTGGGTTTTTAATATCTTTTCAATTGCAAGGCTAGATCTAAGTAGATCTAAGAAATACCAAAAACAAGGGTTTTAATTTAATTAGGGTTTTATGACCAATGAAGATAGAATGGATGAAAGAGGCACATACCTTGTAGATCTTACCTCAATTGCTTGTGGCCACCTTGCAAGTTGATAGCATTCTCCTATGTGTATATTCAAGAGTGAGATCCAAGTGCTCCAACCAAAACGTCCTTCTCCAAGATAGCCAAATCGTCCTCTTCCTACAAGACAAGATCAAAGAAACAAGTCAAGCAAGATGATTATGAAAATGGTAGAAAGATGTAATAGAAAGCATCAACTATGTCACGAAGATACAATAATGATACTCCCTGTCACAAGATCAACCCAAGAGAGAATATGTGGATCCCTCCAACAATAACCCTCATGAAGTCGCCCTCCTCTCTCCAATTCGACTTTCCTGTCAAAAGGTTAGCAAAAGCACCAAAATCCACAATGATACATAGAAGAGATACTGTATATTCAATATGCAAGAGAATCCACAATGCAAGAAAGATGTGCTCCACAAAAAATATTCTATTCCAATATTCCAGAGCTCCAAAGGTGCCTTTACAATGAGAGGCTCTCTCCTTTAAATAGGAAGGAGAGGCACCAAAACCCTAACCACTTTTTGAATGAGTGGCTAAGATTAAAAGATACAAATGTTTAATCAATGGTTGAGATGAGCTCAACAATGAAATACATGGATCACTAATAAAATATAATATAAGTGGACAAAATCGCCCTATAAGAGGGGAATCCCACCAAGTCATGATGACAAAATATCATAAGAGGCTTATGGTGGGTCCAAGGGGTAATTTTATCCCTCCTTGGTCAATCCCCATAGCACAATAATCAATAAATAATCATGAAAGTACCAAATCGTGCCTCCATAGTGAAGTCGTGGTCCTCAAAAGACCTCAAAAATCCACAGAAAGTGCCATAAGTGATGGATGCGGACCCCGATGAAGCTGAAACTGTTGGAGAAGGTGTGGAAGGTCCCGATCTATCATCACTGATCATCCCATGCCATAACTTTGCCTCAGTAGCCCAAATCGATTTCCTCAATAGCCATTTCTACCAATCCTGAAATGCCTCGGGAAGCGTGAAACTGCCCCAAACAGCCTCCTGGAGTGCTGGCGCTGTCAAGGTGAGGGCACCAATGTGTCCGGGAGGGGGGTAATATGGTAAAAACAAGTGGCTGGACCACCCCCTCCATCATCAGCGCCCTAGTTCAACCGGATAAAAATCACATCTGCTCCGACAGGGCCTCCGACAGACCAAAACTGCACTAGGACAGCCTACTGAGGCTAAATCATCACTGTAAGTGCCCGGAACTGAAAACAAACTGTCCCATTGGACTCAGAAGGTCCAAATCCATCCAAGATGTGTACTCATACACCATATGAATCTCTGCATGATCAAAATAAATATCCAATATACCGGATCAAGGCCAATAATAATGCGCTGTACATATACAAACACTGCTGTAACCCCAGAATCATCATCATAACCCTGTAGCTGCTGCATAGAGTCATCATGTATGTATACATAGACCATATATCATCTATCCATATCATCATAAGGTCCAACATCTCATGTCCCATGGTCCTCCATGGTCAAACTAGGTCTAACCAATACCAAATATAACTCAGATCATCATCAATAGCTGCTGCAAAGTGTCAAGGTTAATATATGCTCTACAACTTATTCAAATAACAATTATAACACAGAGTAATCATGACTGGCGATCTAAATCCAAATATATAGTGTCGTTAATTATTACTATTACTCAGACTAGAATTTCAGGATCATACTCATTTCATAGTTGTGATCAATTTGCTAGTGAAGGGTGAAGGCTTAAATTAACTGGCTAGGCTAAGGGATGACTTTAACTGTCTCGACTTTGTGACACTTTGGCAAGGGAAAGGGAATACACCATAGTATATACTGAATGAGCAATAACACAGGGAATGGCGGTGTCTCACAAATGGATGAGTTGTTTAAAGAGGGTTTATTCACCTTCACAAATGCGCACAATCCATAATACAAATAAGGCCAGCAATTGTTTAGATATAGCATTTAAGTTCTATTGCTTTTGGGCCAGAAGTTTCCATAGCCTTGATCTATGTGTGTTTACAAACACATTGCATAGATTTACATTTTTCCTTTAGGCTTTCTGCTACAGGTGTGTTTTTAAGGCACTTGTTTACCTGAGCACTTCTAGGTGTGTCATGGACAGCTTGTTTACCTAGGTATTTATTTTCCAAAATATATAACATTTTATTTTCATTGCCATGTTCATTTGGCATGCCTCTCATTCATGTGTGTTTAGAAACACATTGCATGAATGGGCTTTTCATACAAGATATAGCATTTCATTTTTCCAAATTTTGTATTCATGGCAGCACTAAAAGTTTCAGGTTTAGCCAACACAACTTTAGTGACTAGGGGGAATTCTCAAGGAACTCCAACTCACCATAGGTAAGTTTTGTCACCAACTCAGAGCCGAGACACAATAAACAGGGAAGCTCATCCAATACAGAGGCTACAGTGGGGAAAAGTCCTCCATGCCACTAGTCAAGTAGTAAGTCCGGGTGATAATCTAAAAGGTCGGCCATGGATGGATGAAGACAATGAAATGATGGAGCCAACACTAGCAAGCCAAAGTATGGTGTAATGATCACCTCTATTCTCCCTAAGGAGGGTATGTACCAATGAGTATGAATAGTGAACTTCTAAGTCTGAGTAGGGACAATATAGTATATATAATAGATCAACCAGGTCCATATATCTATATGATCGCCAGATCATGACACTAAGTGCTAAGACATGCTATAAGAATAAGTATAAAAGCAATCTAACCATAACACCACGATATACCTGCTGAGTCATATACCTGAAAGCTCATCAACCTGTACCATCATCTGTCCTCTGAGAATGCTGCTGTAACTCTGGGCACTACTGTCTGCTCTGTACCAATGATATAATGGCTACATCGGTCATCTCTCTG
Organism: Larix kaempferi; assembly: GCA_027924585.1. NCBI lineage: Eukaryota > Viridiplantae > Streptophyta > Pinopsida > Pinales > Pinaceae > Larix > Larix kaempferi. The sequence goes on from BSBM01000893.1 coordinate 10,646,530, forward strand.
AGTGTCCTGAAACTCAGTCATGGCATGGGGAATACAACTGCTGTCCACAATCTGATAGTGATCCAATATAGATGCTCATCTCAGCATCTCAAATGTAAAGGAACTGGCTGAATAGTGTACTGCTCTGATCATGAGTGATCCAAAATATATAGCCATGCTCTGGAATAAAGGAAGCTCTAGAATGTGCAGATATCTGCTGTACAAGAATAGTAGCCCTGCTACTATGGTGTGATAACAGGACCATAGATTAGCATCATACAACATAAGTGGTCCATCTCATCAAGGATCCCAAGGTTGACCTTGGTCAAACTAGGTTTGACCAGTCAAACTGATCAAAATATGACCTTGGCCAAAGAAGCCATGCTGCTACAAGTGCATATGGTTAAGAAATGTTCTTTATATCATTTTCATAGCAAGACTCTAAAGCATTAAGCATTATTTCACTGGCAGTTAATAAATAATAGTAGGTTGGTTATTAACTTACTTTCAAGAAGAATCTCAAGAATATACTCATTTGTATACATGATCAAATTGCAAGCAAAGGGTGAAGGCTAAGGATACAAGGCTAGGCTGAATGGGAATGACTTGAATGACTTGACACTGTGATGCTTTGGATGAGGGAAATGGTGTTACACACTGTTATCAACTGATTTGTAAAAATAGTTGAAACCTTATTGAGCAGCCAGTGTTGGAACACATCAGTGTTCACTTACAGAGTATCTGGGTTTCATTGTATTTGGGTATAGCCAGTTTTGGCTAGCTGTTATCACACAACTTGTAGTTGCCCCTAAAGGTATCCCATCCGGGACGGTAGAGGAGTTAGGCAACTAAAGAGGTGACCTAAGAGATGCCACGGTTCCCAATGAAATGTGGGAGTCACGTCAACCGAGGCACTCTTCGCTTTAGGTCAAGGTATAACTAGACCAAGGGGGAGACCCTATACCCCAATCGCAGTTGATTGGACCCGAGCAAAGGTTTCAAAGGTGAATGAATGATGAGTTACGGAAACCAATGCAAGTCTAAGTGGACCTAATGTTTAGGGCATGGTTGAAGGTGGTACAAGGATAGTTAGTGTTTCAACCTATGTATGGTTTAGGCCACTTGATTGGGTATGATTATTAAGTATAGTACCATGTGTTTACACAAGTGGGTCTTATTGCCTTGGGAAGTGTGAAATGGTTTTAAGTGGGCCCACAAGGTGAAGCTAAGTGTGAAGATGGTACTATAGGCTAGATCTAGGTTAGATCTACAAGTTAGAGTTGGTTCTAGGGTTACCCATGTGTTAGATCTAGGGTTTGACACTAATCCCAAGAAGTGCGCCTTGCTTGGAGAAGGACTAGTGCCTTATTGGATGGGCTAATGGGGTCAAGAAGGATGTCAAAGTGTAGATCGGGACACCTAGAAGCCAAGTCAAGTGGTTTGGATGAGATCCAATGGTTGGATTTTACTAGATCTAGGTTTTTAGGTAATGACCAAAAGTGGACCACAATCCCTTAAAACAAGGAATGCAATCCCCAAGGTGGATCGGGACAAAAGGATAGTCTAGACCTAGGTTTCAAGGCATGAGCAATCCAAATCCACAAAAATCTCCAACACCCACTTCCTAGAAGTGGTCCAACTCAAAATTCCCAAGGGGTGCGACTTTCTCAAGGAGAGGCAAAAAGTGGTTTTGGTGGACCAAACCAAGTCCAATAGCCACCAAAAAGTAGATCCGGGATGCTAATACCCCGATCTATGCATGTTCAAAGTTTCAAGTGAATCCAATGGGTAGATCTTAGTAGATCTAAGTTTTAAGTTACCAATGAGGTCAAAAGGGGGGTTTCATCCCCTCAAAACATGGAGAGATGTCCACAAGGTAGTTTTCACCAAAGTAAGGATATGGGTATGTGTTATCAAGTGTCTAGTTGTCAAATCAAGCGGGATCTCACATACCCATGTGCTAGATCTAGCCCAACAAGCCTCCCTCAAGGAAGTGCGCTTTAGGTCAAGGAGAGCTTTTGTCTTAGAAAATGGGTCAATTCTTAGCCAATCACCACCAAACTATAGATCCAACTAGGGGTGGATGCTATAGAGGTGGGTTTTCAATATCTTTTCAAATCGAGGGCTAGATCTAAGTAGATCTAAGAAATACCAAAAACAAGGGTTTTAATTTGATTAGGGTTTTTGTGATCTAGAAATTATGGAAGATTCAAGGAAGAGAAGATCATACCTCTTGGGACATACCTGGATGAAGAGATGAATGCTAGTTGAGACGAGGATTACTTTGCCAAAGATCAAATGGAGAATTGTTGAAGCCCTCTTGCCAAATCGATTTTTCCAAGCCACATGTAATTCCTTCTAACCTGTCAAGCCAAGGAGCAAAGCATCAATTAGTTTAACAAATTGAAGGTAGATGCAAGCAAGAGAGAGAAAAACATAGAATAGTTGACACAAAGGCAAAACCACTCCCTGTCAAACCCAAAACGACTTCTTCCAAGCTTGAAGGGCAAGCCTCCCCACCAATTCGCACTTGTCAAAGTCGCCCTCTCAACCTGCAAATAAAGTATGGCAAATACGCAAGATAGCTACAATAGATCCTCCAGTGCAATGGACAATAGCATTTACAATCGAAACAACCAACATCCACTCCAATCCAAGCATGTACTCCAAAAGATAGAAATTTTATTCCAAGAGCCAAGAGCCAAAAATCTCTAGATGACTTTTACAATGAGGGGGTCTCCTCCTTATATAGGATAATAAAGACCAAAACCCTAGATCTCAAAACCACTTTTTGAAATGAGTGGTTGAGATTAAAAGATCTCACAACATAATCAATGGCTAATAATAAATCATAACCATATATCACATGGATCACCCACATAATGATAGCGCCCCCACTAAAAAAAGGTACAATGAGGGGTGACGTCATCCACAAGAGAAACTATAAGCATCAAAATCCACCTCATGGTGACTAGGACATGATAAAATAAGCACATGGTGGGGCTAGGAGGTATAAATCCTTGCTAGCTCACCCCAAGGCACAATGAAATAATAAAAATATGTCCAATATAATAATAATGACCAAAACTGTCCTCAGAATCCATGATAGTCGAGCAGTAAATGTCCTCCTGTGATCAATCTGGAGATACCCACATGATGAAAAATGACTGGAAGATAGTGAGATCAACCTGGAAGACCTCTGTGAAAACCAAATGCCAAAACCTTGCCTCAATTGCCCAAATCGATTTCCTCAGTGACCACTTTATCCCATTTTTTAACTGCCTCGGGAACTGTGAAAGTGCCAAAACTGCCTCCTAGGGTGCTAGCGCTGTCCATCTGAGCCCACCGGGCTCTCCGGGAGGGGGGATAAATGGTAATAACAAGTGGCTGGACCACCCCCTCCATCATCAGCGCCCTAGGTGAACTGGCCTCTCGGGGCCCCTGCTGCTCAGGCTGGGAAATCAGCCCCAAATCTGGTCAACAAGTGTAAAACTGCATCAATCACTGCCAGAAGTGCCCGGAACTGAAAGATAAGTGTCTCAATGGATCCAGAAGACCCAAATCCACTAGGAATGAGTACTCATACACCCTGGGTTGCCCTAATGGGCCAGCTGTAGGGTCCACCATATATGGACAATGTATAATCTGCTGATCTGTAATAATAATAACCTGCTGAACTGGATCAAACATCATCTGTATCATATGTCCATCATATGACATCATCATCAAACATGTGGGACCATAAATCATCACCAATAATCATCATACATGGTCCACATCATCACGGATCCCAAGAATATATATAATCAAGGATAAATCACATCAGTAGACTAAGACAATGCTTCTTTAATCACTTCATAGCTAAGCTCAAAGTATAAATTCCATTCAGTGGCATTAATTAAGTTAACATATTCCGTGATAATATAAAATTACTTGCACACTAGTTCAAATGACAAACTTACCCATTGGACATGGTCAAACTGCTAGTGAAGGATGAAGGCTAGGAGCAAGGTTGGGCCAAGGGTTTGACTTGTCTAACTTAACTCAACAATACTTTGGACTGGGAGAAGGGGGAAGCTACAAACTCTGTGCTGGACAAAAGAACACGGGGGATGGCTGTGCCTCACAAATGGATAAGTTGTTTAGAGAGTGCTTATTCAACTTAGGCATCATGTCTACATCAAGTTGATCCAAGTTCATTAGGATCATTCAATTTATTTCCATGGCCTTTTTGGCCTACATAACCCTTCGGATTTCAGATGTGCTGAGAAGCACAACTAGTTGCAGCTTGCATCCAGGGCATGTTTTTTTATATATTCACAAGGTCAGCAATTGTTTAGATATAGCTTTTAAGAACTATTGCTTTTTGGACCTTTCTTTATACTCTTCGAGGAGTATTTTTAGCTTTTCATTGCTCTTGCCCTTTTTTTTTTGTTTCCATGGGCGAATTTATTTAGTTTCCACAGGTAGAACATGAGCTTTCAGTTTTAGCCAACAACATCTCAAGTGACTAGGGGGAGTTCGAGCCAAGGCCTACAATCCAACTCACCAAAGGCAAGTTCTGTCACCAACTCAGAGCCGAGACACTGAATAAACAGGGATGCGGTCCAAACACAGAGGTAGAAAAATGGGGAAGTCCTCAGTATCAGAAAGTCAAATAAGACAAGTCAGGGTTTAAAGTCAAACAGGAAGGTCATGTATGGATGGAGACAAGTGGATATGGAGCCTACACTAGCAGACAACAGGTGTCGGGAAAGACCATATCTATGTAAGGTGAAATACCAGTAAGTTTTGTTAGATGACCTAAAAGTGCAAGCAATTGTCCATTTTAAGGTTTACAGTTCATTTTAAATAGTTTGCCACATCAGGAATAATATACCAAGCACATGCTATAATCATGAGTAAATCAACAAGCTAATAGTCCACTGTCAGTGAGAACATATCCATAGATCATACAACATCATCATAATAGCAATCATCATGCATCATCTGAAACACTGCTGAAGTACATCTCTAGGCACTGAACTGAAACTGTAATGGGATAAGTGGTCACATCAGTCATCCAATCTGAACTCTCAAGGCTCAGCCTTGACACAAGGTCATACAATATCTGAATAATGTACTGCTCTGATCATGAGTGATCCAATATATATAGCCATGCTCTGGAATAAATGAAGCTCTGGAATGTGCAGATATCTGCTGTACAAGAATAGTAGCCCTGCTACTATGGTGTGATAACACTAGCCAGTTTTGTTTTTGAGTCGACATGACCATGGCCCCATGGGGGTTTGTATCAAAGTGTGCTAGTAGGGTCTGAGTGGCTCGGTTCCCCATGACTGGATTAAACAACTAAGGTATTCCAGGGAGTTTTTTCATCGTCAGATTATACTTTGCTTCAGGCGAAATATAATCTCTTGGTTTTTCTCCCGCTTCCTCCAAAGCTGGAATGCCCGATTTTGGAAATTTGGCCATGGGGGGTTATTAGGGTCCAACTATAATATATAAACCTACTAGACACTATTAGAATAGGTTCTGGTCATGTCCTAGGTCTCTAGGACTCCCAGAAAAAATTTCGAAAAAAAATTTACCGGACGCGTCGAAATTGGGGTTTTTAATTTTTTAATTATTTTTAAATTTTAATTAAATTTCTCTATAGTTTAAATATAGAAATTTGAGTCTGTAATATGTCAGTCATCCGGGGTCTGATTTTAGTGTTTGATGGCTCGTTTCATAAGCCAAAAATCACACATGACCCATGGAGCAGCTAAACCCAACTTTCGGATGTCAATTCAGCCTCATAATTAATATTTTCTCTGAAAAGTCATTTACAGAGAAATTATTAATTAAAATAATAAAATTGAATATTTTGGAGATAATCCAAATCTCTCCAAAATTAATCAATTTGATTAAAATAAAAGGCTAAATGACATGGCAATGGACATTTATGAGGATTCCAATCAACTCCCAGTCACTCCAATCAATTATCCAGTCACCAGAAGGTTATCCACTTGAGCAAACTCGCCCTCCTCATGCAAAACTCGAGTTTGATGTGTTGTAAGTTGATGATTGGGTGGTAGTTTGTATTAAAGCCTAAGGTAGGCGCCCTCATGACTCACCAATCAATCCAAAGCTTGGCTCCTTGTTGAGACTCGAGTTACACCTACCATGACCACGTGTTCCTACCTCAACTAACTCGCATATCCCCTAAATCCTCACGTCAACCTCTTTTAAGCTCGAGTTTAGCCTTGATGGACCTTGCCTATTGGTTGTGATACATCCCATGCTCTTACCATTCGAGTTACACCTACCACATTACACTTGGCTCCTTCTACCATGCGAGTTACACCTACCATGTTACACTTGTCTCTCCATCCTCTAACTCGCACCTTCCATTACCCTCACGTCAACCTACCATACCTCACGTGGATCCTTGTTGGAGGATGTTTATTGGTTGTTGATATATCTAAACCTACCACCCAAGTCGAGTTTGCCACATATCCAATCATACCTACCACACAAACTCGACTTTGTCTATTGTCTTTTGCTCCAAGCCCTCTCATGATTGGAATTCGATCTACTTGTCTATTTGCAAATTCGAACTAGGGTTTTAGCTTAGGATTTAGTATAAAGAGAGGCCCATTAGGGGCTATTATCTCATGCATTTTTGGATGCAAGAAAACTCTGTCGAGAATTGTAATATTTTTATGCTCATATTGGAATAAAGATCAAGACTTTGGAGGTCCATGTGTTTTCAAATTTTGTGGTGAATGTGTCCAATGCATTGAGGTGATATCTTCATATAACCTACCTCTTATTTATGCAAGTGTTTCTTTCAATATTGCTAGCTCTAGAAGGCTATTTTTAGTCCATGAGAATAGTCATTTGTTATATTCAAGTTGATTATGTGTGTGATGTTTTCCAAAGATTTAAATGAGCAAGAAGTATTCGGTTATACCAATGTTGATTTAGTCTTGGTTATCTAACATACTAGCATTTGATTTCACTTGTATGTTTGAGTGTGTTGGGGTTTTACAGGTATTGTCAAAGGTGAAGACAAGTGTGAGCTAGGTTGCATCTAGCTTGACTTCACAAGCAAGGATTTTTTCCCACTAATATCTTTTGTTTTGCAGGATCCTCAAGCTCCTTCATCTTGTCTCCAAAACCAAGTTACAAAGAGCTCTCTTCCTCACCCATCAAAGTTTCAAAAAATCTACATTTTAAAACTCGGTTACCTTAGATTCGAGCTTCCTTCCTCTAGCTCTCCCCTCACCTTCACTTTGAAGTCTCCACCTTAGTCTCTCTCCATTCGTCCAACCCCTTTAGCCACCTTATTCTTCTCGTCTTAGCCATTTAGTGCCTCCCTCCTCTTCTTTTTAGTCTCTACCCTATCCCCTTTTGTCCTACTCCTTTCACTCTCCTCTTGCCCTAGTTTCGTCCTCCTCCTTTAAGCCCTTCTTCCCTCTCGTCTTACTTTCCTTCCCTTGCTCTCGTCCACTTCATTTGATAGCCTTCCTACCTCTCGTCTCTCCTCACTTCTTGCTTTAGGATCCCTCCTTTCGTCCATCCTTGAGTGGCCCTAAAATCCACCATAAACACACAAAATTGTTAAAACATTAGCATTTGCCTTTTTGCATAAGCTTGTTAAAATTTAGTGTTAGTCTTTAGGCATTTTTAGTTTTTAGATCCTCATACTTGCATTTGCATAGTTAGTCTTATTTGCATCTCATCTATAGTTTCAATTACATTGTAGATCCCATCTTATTGAGTTTAGGCTTGCATTTTGAGTCATCTTTCCTAGTTTTATGGTTTCATTTCAAAGATATAAAAGTTTGCATATAGAATAGCTTAAAATTTTGTGGTTTTAACTTCATTCCCACCATTTTTCGAAGCACTTTAGCTTGCTGGTCCTGTTATCACACCATAGTAGCAGGGCTACTATTCGTGTACAGCAGATATCTGCACATTCCAGAGCTTCCATTATTCCAGAGCATGGCTATATATTTTGGATCACTCATGATCAGAGCAGTATATTATTCAGATTTATGTATGACCTTGTGTCAAGGCTAAGCCTTGAGAGTTCAGATTTGATGACTGATGTGACCACTTATCCCATACAGTTTTAGTTCAGTGCCTAGAGATGTATTTCAGCAGTGTTTCAGATGATGCATGATGATTATTATTACGATGATGTTGTATGATCTATGGATATGTTATCACTGACTGTGGATTATTATCTTGTTGATTTAGTCATGATCATAGCATGTGCTTGGTATATTGTTCCTGATGTGGCAAACTATTTAAAATGAACTGTAAATCATAAAATGGACGATTGCTTGCACATTTAGGTCATTTAACAAAACCCACTGGTTTTTCACCTTACATAGATATGGTCTTTCCCGACACCAGTTGTCTGCTAGTGTAGGCTCCATATTCACTTGACTCCATCCATACATGACCTTCCTGTTTGAATTTAAACCCTGACTTGTCTCATTTGACTTTCTGATACCGAGGACTTCCCCATTTTTCTACCTCTGTGTTTGGACCGCATCCCTGTTTATTCAGTGTCTCGGCTCTGAGTTGGTGACAAAACTTGCCTTTGGTAAGTTGGATTGTAGGCCTAAATCATTCCGGTCGGTTGTCCCGATGTTTGGCATTGGCTCGAACTCCCCCTAGTCACTTGAGATGTTGTTGGCTAAAACTGAAAGCTCATGTTCTACCTATGGAAACTTAAAAAAATTCGCCCATGGAAATAAAAAAAAAAGGGCAAGAGCGATGAACAGCTAAAAATACTCCTCGAAGAGTATAAGAAAGGTCCAAAAAGCAATGGTTCTTAAAAGCTATATCTAAACAATTGCTGACCTTATAAATATTTGAAAAACATGCCCTGGATGCAAGCTGCAACTAGTTGTGCTTCTCAGCACATCTGAAATCCGAAGGGTTATGTAGGCCAAAAAGGCCATGGAATAAAATGGAATGATCCTAATGAACCTGGATCAACTTGATGTAGACATGATGCCTAAGTTGAATAAGCACTCTCTAAACAACTTACCCATTTGTGAGACACAGCCATCCCCCGTGTTCTTTTGTCCAGCACAGAGTTTGTAGCTTTCTCCTTTCTCCCAGTCCAAAGTATTTTTGAGTTAAGTTAGACAGGTCAACCCCTTGGCCCAACCTTGTTCCTAGCCTTCATCCTTCACTAGCAGTTTGACCATGTCCAATGGGTGAGTTTGTCATTTGAACTATTGTGCAAGTAATTTTATATAACAACGGAATGTGCTAACTTAATTAATGCCACTGAATGGATGTTATACCTTGAGCTTAGCTGTGAGAATGATTAGAGAAGCATTGTCTTAGTCTACTGATGTGATTTATCCTTGGTTGTATATTCTTGGGATCCGTGATGATGTGGACCATGTATGGATGATTATTGATGATGATTGATGGGACCACATGTTTGATGATGATATCATATGATGGACATATGATGCAGATGATGTTTGATCCAGTTCAGCAGGTTTATTACTACTTCAGATCAGCAGTTTATACATTGTCCATATATGGTGGACCCTACAGCTGGCCCATTAGGGCAACCCATGGTGTATGAATACACTTTTCTAGTGGATTTGGGTCTTCTGGATCCAATGAGACACTTATCTTTCAGTTCCGGGCACTTCTGACAGTGATTGATGCAGTTTTACACTTGTTGACCAAATTTGGGGCTGATTTCCCAGCCTGAGCAGCAGGGGCCCCGAGAGGTCAGTTCACCTAGCGCGCTGATGATGGAGGGGGTGGTCCAGCCACTTGTTTTTACCATTTATCCCCCCTTCTGGAGAGCCTGGTGGGCTCAAATGGACAGCGCTAGCACCCTAGGAGGCAGTTTTGGCACTTTCACAGTTCCCGAGGCAGTTAAAAAATGGGATAAAGTGGTCACTGAGGAAATCGATTTGGGCAATTGAGGCAAGGTTTTGGCATGTGGTTTTCACTGAGGTCTTCCAGGGTGGCATCACTATCTTCCAGTCAGTTTTCACCATGTGGGTATGCCCAGATTAATCACAGGAGGACATTTACTGCTTGACTGTCATGGATTCTGAGGACAGTTTTGGTCATTTACATTATTTTGGACATATTTTATTATTTTATTGTGCCTTGGGGATGAGCTAGTAAGGATTGATGCCTCCTAGCCCCACCATGAGCTTATATTGTCATGTCCTAGTCACCATGAGGTGGATTTTGGTACTTATGTTACTCCAGTGGATGACGTCACCCTCTTATTGTACCATTTAGTGGGGGCGCTATTGTTATATTGAGTGATCCATGTGATATATTGTTATGGGTCATCTTATCCATTGATTGTATGATGAGATCTTTTAATCTCAACCACTCATTTGATGTAGTATTGTAGAGTGGTATAGGGTTTTGGTCTTTATTATCCTATATAAGGAGGAGACCCCCCATTGTAAAGCTCACCTTTGGAGCTCTGGAATATTGGAATAGAAGGTTTTTTTGTGGAGCACATCTCTCTTGCATTGTGGATTCTCTTGCATATTGAATATACAGTATCTCTTCTATGTATCATTGTGGATTTTGGTGCTTCTTCTAATCTTTTGACAGGAAAGTCGAATTGGTGGAGAGGAGGGCGACTTCATGAGGGTTATTGTTGGAGGGATCCACATATTCTCTCTTGGGTTGATCTTATGACAGGGAGTATCATTATTGTATCTTCGTGACATAGTTAATGCTTTCTATTACATCTTTCTACTATTTTCATAATCATCTTGCTTGACTTGTTTCTTTGATCTTGTCTTGTAGGAGGAGGACGATTTGGCTATCTTGGAGAAGGACGTTTTGGTTGGAGCTCTTGGATCTCACTCTTGAATATACACATAGGAGAATGCTATCAATTTGCAAGGTGGCCATAAGCAATTGAGGTAAGATCTACAAGGTATGTGCCTCTTTCATCCATTCTATCTTCATTGGTCATAAAACCCTAATTCATTAAAACCCCAATTTTTGTATTTCTTAGATCTACTTAGATCTAGCCTTGCTCTTGAGAAGATATTGAAAACCCACCTCTATAGCATCCACCCCTAGTTGGATCTATAGTTTGGTGGTGATTGGCTTAAAATTAACCCACTTTTCAAGGCAAAAAGCCCTCCTTGACCCAAATCTCACTTCCTAGTGAGAGGCTTGTTTGGTTAGATCTAGCACATGGGTAGGTGAGATCCCACTTGATTTGCAATCTAGACACTTGATAACCTACCCCTAGATTCTTACTTTGGTGAAATCTACCTTGTGGACATCTCTCCATGTTTTAAGGGGTTAAAACCCCCTTTTGAATTTATTGGCACCTCAAAACTCAGATCTACTAAGATCTAGCCCTTGGATTAACTTGATTTTTTGGACATGAATAGATCGGGGTACTAGCTACTTGGATCTACAGTTTGGTGGCCATTGGACTTGATTTGGTCCACCAAACCCACTTTTTAGCCTTCCTTGAGCAAGTCGCACTCCCTTGAAAAAGTGAGTTTGTCCACTTCCAGGAGGTGGGTGTTTGAGATTTTCGTGGATTTGGAATGCCCATACCTTGAAACCTAGGTCTAGACTGTCTTTTTGTCACGATCCGCCTAGGGGGTAGCATTCCTTGTTTCAAGGGATTGTGGTCCACTTAGGGTCATTACTTGAAAAACCTAGATCTAGTAAGATCCAACCATTAGATCTCATTTAACCCACTTGATTTGGCTTCTAGGTGTCCCGATCTACACTTTGACATACCTTTTGACCCCATTAGCCCATCCAACAAGGCACTAGTCCTTCTCTAAGCAAGTCGCACTCCTTGGGAATTGTGTCAAACCCTAGATCTAGTACATGGGTACTCCTAGAATCAACCTAGAGTCATAGATCTAGCCTTTATCCAACCTATAGTATCAACCTCACACCTAACTTCACCTTGTGGGCCCACTTCAAGGCATTTCACACATCCCAAGAAAATAAGACCCACTTGTGTAAACATATGGTACTACACCTTGTCATCATACCCAATCATGTGGCCTAAACCATACATAGGTTGAAACACTAACAATCTATTACACCACCTTCAACCATACCTCAACTTCTAGGTCCACTTAGCCTTGCATTGGTTTCCGTGACTCTTCATTTACTTACCCTTAGAAACCTTTGTTTGGGTCCAATCAACTGTGATTGGTTATAGGGTCTCCCCCTAGGTCTTGCTACACCTTGACCTAAAGCGAAGAGTGCCTCGGTTGACGTGACTCCCACCTTACATTGAGAACCGTGGCATTTCTTGGGTCACCTCTTTAGTTGCCTATCTCCTCTACCGTCCCGGATGGGATACCTTTAGGGGCAACTACAAGTTGTGTGATAACAGGTCCGTTTTGTCAAATTTGAAAAGTTAAATACAAAATCTCATGCTTTTACATTTTAGAACCTATTTTTCAAATCTAGACTTAGTTTAGTTTCATTTTTGTTTGATTTGACTAACACTAAAGGGTGCTTGTAGTTTCACTTTCACTTGTGTTGTAGGTGTGATAAAAGCGAGCTCAAGAAGAAAATTTGAAATTTAAGAAGAGGAGAAGTTAACCAAAGTGAAGAGAAGGACAAATTGCAAAATCCAAGAAGAATAATGAAAGCAAGAAGAGGATCTTAAACCAAACAAATCAAAACCATTATCCTTTGTAAAAGCTTTTAAGAGCTCCTTAGATTTCCTCTATTTTATTTTTCAAAGTCCTTTCAAGGGTCTCAGACCAAGGCATTTGTAACAGTTTAATAAAAAGTTTCAAGTGGAGGGGGCCTCCACTTTTGGGTCTTCTTCCCCATTTGGGGAAGAGTGTTGGGTCTTTTGGTTTGGTTTAACTTAGTTTATGTTTCCATGCTATTAGATTAGTTTCTATTTCATTAAGTCATTTGGTTATTTATCTTCCATATCTACTTACCCCCATGCTCTCCCGAGTAGGGTCTTTGACCTGAAAGAGATTCTTGGGTAGTTTAGTTTTCTTTTTGCATTTATTTTGCTTCTCTTCCAAAGCCCTCAGTCGGAAGTTGTATCCTTGAGATTTCGTCTCAAGGGCAGGACCACATAATTTGTGGTTACTCTTCCATCCCCGTCGGTTTCCTTGGCAGAGCTTTCAGCTAGCTGGAAGTTCTCAAGTGCAGGCGGTTCTAGTGGTTGATCCTGTTTCGGGGATCAATCCCACCTAGTAGATTAAAGTTTGTGTGGTAGAACACTAGATTTATTTATCTTGCAAGCATTATTGTTAGTGGTAATTTATATCTTGTGATCAATACTATTGCTCAAAATCTGTTTCAAGTTAAGATATACTGCTACTACTTTCTTTCTGCTTCTTAAAATAAACCAAAGTCTCTTGAACTTGGCCAAATCCAAGTCAAGAGCACCCTCTATCGGAGGGCATTTTAGTTTCTTGCATTTCCCTGCATTAGGCATTGTTAATCTAGCAAGTCTCTTAAACTGTGGTCATAAGACCAAGTCAAGAGCGCTCTCTGTCGGAGAGTTGAACAAGGCTTTCTAATAATAAAAATTTTCCACTCACACACCCTTTAATTAATTTATCTTGGTTTCTGTCCTACACCCGTATGCTCTGCCAACCTGAAAAGGTTGGGCTAGTACTCAGAAAGGTGGAAGACTTGTTAATCTACAAGCGAAAATCTAATTAAAATTTTCACCCCCATAACCAACGAACCGGCGTTGACATAAAGTATTTTAATCAGTTCTCAGGGGAGGCGCCGGATCGCCCAATCTGCGACACGGTGGCTGGTTAGCATTGCGCGCCTCGCCGTGATTCCAGACAAGCCCCGACAGGTCTCTTAAAGGAACTGCTTAAAACTACTTTCCGGACACTCTTTGAACATCCTTGGTTTTAGCCCTAATAATCGAGACAATTAAAACTTTGAATTTACCAAGATAAGCTGCACAACGTTCTCACAAACTTTCAATTCAAGCACTTGTGTCAAGTTTTCACAATTCATGTTTTTGACTCCATAAGGCACTGGTCCTTTATCCTATATTTTGTTTGCCTAAATATCAACATTGGAGTATCTGCTTATTTTTCGTGAAAAGTGATTTACTTATTTTCCCAAGTGTATCTTTCATCTTGTATTTGCAACGTGGATTGCGTTATCTTGTCTTATATTTAATCTTTATAATTGTCTCTCATCTCAAAAAACTCCTAAAAAACACCCATCCGCATCACTACACAAAAAATACTTAAATACACAAAGATCCTTAGACAACTCTTTTTTAGGGACTACCCCCCTTGGCTTCGTTAGGAGTTTTGCCTAAATGGAGGAGCTGGGATTCAGGTGACAGTACCTGGTTCATTGCTTGCCCCCAAGGCCACACCTCTCTCACTTGTAGTGAAGAGACAGCTTTCGAAAGATTTCCGCTGCTGGTGTGCATATTGGCGGACAACACACACTTAAGCATTTGCTGGACAAAGAATATACAAGGAATGGCAGTGTCTCACAAATGGGTAAGTTGTTCAAAGAAGTGTTTATTCAACCTTGGCAAAATGTCTACTGCTAGAACCGTCGTGAACTAGGTGCCCGGATAACCGTAACTTGAGGTTCTAGGGGACACTTAGAATTAGCTGTCCCTTGCTCCATCTCATATCATAACCCACAGGCTCGATGAGGAAAATTTCACATAAGGTCAGCAGTCTTTAGATTTGGCATATATTCAACCACTGCTTTATTTGGACCTTTCATTTCATTTCAATAAATTTCATGGCCAGCAATCTTTAGATTTAGCATACATTTATCCATTGCTTTTTAGGCCTATAAGACCCCTCTAGGATTTTGCATGTGCTTACAAGCACAACTAATTGCAGCTTTCATCCGGGGTGCTTTTGCATTACATTTCACAACCCTTTTCATTTGGTTTCACAAAATATATACATCAATCATTTCCAAAGGTAGTACAATTTGCTTCAGGTTTTAGCCAACACAACTCAAACAACTAGGGGGACTATCCACAATCAAGACCAAACATCGGGGCAACCGACTAGAGTGATCAAGGTGTCAAATCCAACTCACTAAAGGTAAGTTTTGTTGCCAAATCAGAGCCGAGACACAAACTAATAGGGATGCTATCCAACATAGAGGCAAGAATGGGGAAGTCCTCCATATCACAGGCTGAGGTGTAAGTCAGGGTAACAACCAAAAAGGTGGGAAAGACAATGGATGGATGGAGACACTGAATGGTGATGCCTAAGATAGCAAGCCATAAAGGCGGAAATGATCATGTTCACACTCTAAGAGGGTGAAACCAATGAGTATAAAACAAGAGCTTCTAATTGTCAGTAATACAATCATTTAGATATTCAATAATAACCAGTTTCGTTTTATATAAATATACTGTCAAATCATAATCACTAGATGCCAAGTCAAGCTATCAAAATGACCAAAACAACAAGACAATAATACCAATGCACATCATATACCTGCTGGGTCATATACCTGTATCTGTAATCCGGACCAACTATAACCACTGAGAACACTATTGCTGAATCTCTACTCACTGCAGTGCATCTGTATGGAATAAAAGGTCATCTCGGTCATCAAATCTGAGGTCTTAAGGCTCAGCCTTGGCATAAGGTCTACTGCATGTCTGATATAAGGCTGCTCTGATGTGTGTGTTTCCACTGGATTGCACACCTAGTTAACGCAACAAAAATCTATGCTACTGCTCGGTGCGCCCTTGGGGACAAGTCTCAAATCAAGGCTGTCACCTGATCTTGACTCCTCTGTTTAGACAAAACTCCCAACAAAGCCAAGGGGGTAGTCCCTAAGGAAAGTTTCTAAGGTCTTTAGAATGTTTCGGTGAATTGGTTAATGATGTTGTTTAAGGAGTTTTATGATTTGACTAAAAGGGTTCCAAGATGATTTGCAAAATAGTTTATAAAATGTACTTTCATCAGCAAAAAATGAAATGACAACTAGTAAACAGCATAACAATGATATGATATTAAGCAAATGTAAATAAATGGTGTTGTGGACCAGTGCCTTATGGAGTCAATACAAGATATAAAAGTTGTTGCTGAAAGGGAAATGTTTTGCGATTGCTTCTTGGTTACTTTTAGATTATTAATGGTTCGAAATTATTTAGGGAAAAAGGGGGACTCCCGAGATACCGTGAGGTACAGGGAGGAATGTCCGGAAAGCAAAAGATGGTGGATTCTCACGAGAACATGTGGGCTGGAATGGAGTCTCTAGGGCGGTGTTCAACACTACACCAACAAAGGGTATAGTCTAACTGTTCGTACTGCCAGAAATTTCCCCACACAAACTTTAATTGTTCGTACTGCCAGATTTTCACTATGTGAGGGGTTGTATATTTTATTAGGTGAGTTATTAGCTTAAATGTGGAAAATTGAAGAAGTGGCTACAATCGTTTCTAATTTCCCACGGGCCTAGGCAAGATGCCCGCAAGGGGAAAGAGCATATACTCTGATATGTAAACCAAATATTTATTCCAATTGTGATAGTTGTAGAACAAGAAATACAAAAACTTAAAAGTAAAGTAAAGCAACACAAAACCTATGTGTCACTTTTCTGATCATCCACCACTAATCGACAAAGCCTTTGTGTGGTGGTGAGAGCATACTTCGTGGCAACGAGGTTTGTGTTATTTCTAGATTTACGCTTGCAAATTTTTTTAAAAAAATGAATTAAAAGCAAAAAATTAGTTAAAGTATACACCCTACAAATTAAAAGTGTGTGTATGTTTGTTGTGTTGTTAGGAAAAATTATTCACAAAAATTTACAGAGTACAAATCCCCTCAGGGGGGATAGGGTGTGGGCGTTGAGTATCCCACTTCTCTCATTTATTAATTACAATAAAAATAGAGAAGAAAATGCCTCTTAGTCCATTTTTAGTTGGATCTAAAGGCTTACAATCAAATAGAAATTTGTACAAGTGGATGGGGGTCCACTAGAGGTGTTTTTTGTGTTTTTTGACCAGTTTTGACCACAAATCCACTCACTTTCGTCACAGACCTGCTAAAAACCAGAGAGCTAAAAACGCTGCGAATTAGTGGTTAGAACATACAAATCTACATAAAAAACACAATATCTATACTTGTAAAAAATATTGAAAAAATTAAGCAATTTCAAGCATAGAAAATTGAGATCTAGATCTAGCTTTTTGATACTAAAATTGAGATTATTCTAGATCTGATTTTCTGCTAAAGTACGAAAAGATGTATGATTTTTGCAAAGGAAAATAAGATCTATTTCTTACTAAGCCTATACTAACCAAGTAACCAAAGAGTATTTTAGCAAAATGGAGAGATAATTGAAGCAAACCTCAAGCTCAAGGCTTGATATGTGAACAAGACAAAGAAGGAGGAAGTGTGGATCAATCAATTGTAGATCCGAAGCTCGAATGTGATGGAGAGACAGGAGTCAAACTAGATCCAAGCTCCCTTCACCTTGCAACTTCCTGTAGAGCTTACAAAAAATTCTCATACAAACAATGTTAAATCCAGTATGTTGATAAACCAAAATCAAGAGAATATTTTGTACAACCAAATACTAGTATTACTCTTAAATCTTGATAATATGCTCATAAACAAACAAGTTAACAACATTAAATGTTTGTTCTACAAAGCTAGATATAAACAATTACTTGCATAAAAAAACAAATGAAACTCAGAAGGATGACACCTCAACCAAATAATTGTGCATGCATGGAACCAAGAGTCCAAATTAACCTCCAAAGTCTTCAATCTTATTACTTGAAACAAAAATTACAATACGTAGGAGCAGAGGTTCTATGCCCTTTTATCACTGAGAAACAAGCAATAGAAACCTTGCTTAAATAGCAAAATGAGAGAAGGGGAGGTGCACTTCCCAAGATAGATCCTCTTTGACACTTGGAGAAATGGATAGATACACTTGGAAAAGGCTTGTTGACACATGTGAGGGGTTTGGGGAAGTTAATGACACATTTCTCCAACCATTTGACACTTTTCAATCTCCACTTGACACTTCTCCAACCACAAATTCGCCCCCCCTTTGGTGGCTCCAATCTTCAATCAAATCATCATTTATTTGCTCAATATTCTCCCTAATTTAATTGCCAATCAAAGGAGATTTGATTCAAACACATTTCCTTGATCCATGGGATTGAGATTTTGCCTTTATTATGTCTTTTTTGCAAATTAAATTGGTCTTTTTGGCATTTTTGAGTAAATATTCACTCGAAACTTATGAAAAGTGGGTTTAGGGGTTTTTTGGATGCTCTGACTTAGAAAACAAGCACCCTCATGCCAAAATTCACCTCCTAACCACACTTTTAGCACTTTTTTTATTTTTTAATTAAAATATTAATTAATCCCGTTAAATGGGAAATTTTATTTTTGTCCGAATAACTTAAAAAACCTAGGGGACCTAGTGCATGTCCATATGACTCAATTTTGATGGCTAGCATGTTAAAAATACATAAACACATAGACTTTAATAACCTCCCTAGGTTCGACCACCATGGTAAATACTCCACCTTTGGAGGTATGAGTGGAAAACTCGGGAATTATACGCCACTAAAGCGCAACACATAATTCCTAGAAAAAACACTCTAGAGTATCCATTTGATAGCAAAACCTAAGGTAGGCCAAGCCTTTTACAAAAGTATCATGCTTAGACCAACTTATTACAATTCCCCCATGGGGGTTGGATCTCGGAACACTGATGATGAACAATTAGATTGTTCAAGTCTTCGATGGTTCACTCGAGATCCACTAAGTGCAATTTAGTGGATAACAATGTGAATGATCACAAATAACACTGCTCATCACAGTTGATCTCACTGAAGATGTGCAAAGGCAAAGCTCAAAAATATGTAGATAACTGCTCTGTAACCATGGTAGCCCAGCTACTATGGATGTGACAACCACCTCTTACATGAAAATCAAAGCATTCAACAACTCGAGCTAACCCACTTGTATATATATATATATATATATATATATATATATATATATCCAATAGACTAGCTCAATACACACACAAGGCTACTATGTGTATATAGCGAGTCTAGCTATACAAAGAGAGAGAGCCCACCTACTAGAGAGCTCTCTCTATATATAGCTAGACTCGCTATATAGACATAGTAGCCTTGTGTGTGTATTGAGATAACTAGTCAAGTAGATGAAGTCGAGATATATATATATATATACACACACACAGGCGATTATTTTGGAATGACAAAAACATGTATATAGATAGGTAGGCGAATATTAAATAAATATAGGCGAGACTAAAAATGACCAAATAGCAAATTTATTTTTTGAAAAAAAACCAAAAAATAGCCAATTGGCTAAATTTCGCCCCTAAAAATTACCTGCACTACACTAACTATATATATAAGTAGGACTGGAAAATTTTATTTATATCCATCCTAAAACTGTTTTTATTTCTATCAACACCTACTAAGATCACATTTTTGAAAATTTTGGAGTAATTATGTTTTCCAGTCTTACTGGAGAACTTTCAGAATAAATATGTTTTCCAGTCCAAGCTGATTTTGACTGAATTTTCAGTTCAGTCCTAAAATTGTTTTATTTCTGTCAACAGGAACGGACATCAAATTTGGGATTTTTTGAATAAATATGTTTTCCACTCCATCATATATATATATACCGGAAAATAGATTTATTCTAAAATTTGATCTCAGGTTGCCGTTCACAGAAATGCTTGAGAGAATGCTGGGTGAAGCTGCAAATCATTCGTACAAAACCTTTAAGAAGTTGCTACAATTTATGTAGCTGCTCGTTATAAATTCGATATACACTTGAATAATTTATTAGCTGACAAAGGCATGAAAATGTCGGAACTTTTGTCGAACTCAATGCTAATTGTAATTAAGTTTATCAAAACTAAAACTATACCAATACTGTAAAGTATTTTGAAATTAAATGCACTAAGATGAAATGATCCTGACTCTAAGCGAAAAAAAAACATCGCACCTTTGTATGCCAATGCTGAAGACGCAAAGCTGCCCCCGGAAATGCAGAGGGTTACCAGCTGACCAAGAGCTAAAGCTCCAAGAGCGTACCGTAGCTGTTCGTTCATAGCTGATGATAGCTTAAAAAGCCTGTACGACTATACTCTGCACTCTGAGCCGGATTGCTCAGGCTTAAAGGTTTTTAACAGAAATGAAGAGAGTTTAAGTTAAAGGCCGACGATATGGAACTGAAAGCCTTTATTTAAATGTTCTTTCAGGCGCGCCCGGTTGAAATAACATATGTGCGCAGCCACACATTCTTATTACAACGAAGTTAAAAATATTCAACCGTGGGAGTCTGGGACTGGCAAGTGGAGTGCTGTTTGAAGCTTTTCAGCCACCAGTCAATGTCAGGTAGCCAACAACCCACGTCATTGGAAGTAACTTGGATCGTACGTGTTTCCATTATTAGAAGCCGTTGTATCCACATTAATAGTAGTTTGGCAGCGTTTATGCACCTTTCAAGTTTCAACATCGTATTGAATGCTGGGCGGCGTCAAAGACACAGTGATTTGCGATTCTAGCAATTCCAAAATTTCCAACCGAATTTGGGGGTAAAAATTACCGGGAAAATTGCTCGAAAAGAGTCTTAAAGACTTCCCAAGTTCCCTGGTGTATATAGGATCTCGTCGGATCTCAGGATATGTAAGGCCGTCGCTGTCAACGTTTAATGCAATGTTGCCTTAATAGTGATATTCGGGCAAAGTACGGTTAATGGGATGTTACCTTTTTTTGTCACCAGGCAGAGGAATTGGTGCCCACCCGGGGGTCGTGGGGTCGATCCTGGGATAGCCACAGGCTACAGCCGACCGCCCCACCTACCTACAGGGATGATGTTACCTGAATAATAGTGATATTCAGTAAAGTATTATTAGGAAATTAAATCTAATCAATTTTTTGACATTTGTATTTTATAGTGTATATATCTGCCGCAACAATATTAAATGTTAGCATTAGTATTAAATGTTAAGGTTATGAGTGTTTAAGAATTTTTAAGAAAATATTTTATCCAAATAAAAATAAATGACAAATTCCATTTTGTCCAACTTATTAAACATAATGAGAGATAGTCATCATCTTACACATAGGTTACACTATATGACATGTTGATCTCCAATGCATAAATCCCTTGTTGTTTTGGTATATCATATAGTATATTTATCCTTATCATTTATCTACATTTATCATGTCAAATTTTCAATATTTTTTTTAACTATAAATTTAAAGCTTTAATTATTAAGTTACCTAAAATATCCCTGTGATGGACAAATATATTTGTCTTGTATTTTTACAAGCAAACTCAGCTTTCAGTAATATTATTTGGTTATTAAAAAGATAATAAAAATATATATATCAATGTTTCAAAATTTACCCACTATTATTTTAGCTCAATTAACAACAACAAAGTTAACTTGAATGGCTCCAAAAGAGACAATAAATCTATAGGCAATGTATTAATAAAGTTTAATCTTGGATTTGGGTTAGTAAGTGAGAGGAATCTTTTCCATCCCAAGGGCAAAAAAAAGTTTGAGTTAGCATGGGACCTAGACACTGTAAGGAAGCAAATGTTTAATTATCACTCTAAGTAATCAATGTGATTCTAAATCATTATATATAAAAGCTTCCATAATATGGAATTTGACCATCATCATAATAGGGTAGTTTCTATGGTTAGGAGCTTCCATTTTGTATCATACTTCCACATCAAGAGAGGATTGGACACATAAGTGGGAAACATTGAGGCTACTTGATTGAGAGCATGTTTGTTATGAGTGATAGTAGGGGCACAATGTAGCACCCTACATGATTATAACATGCACTAATTTAATGGTGTTATAATTCACAATCAATTTAATATCTAAACAACTAGTCCAAATTCAATGTGTAGAATCAATGCAATACCCAATCCTAACTTGAAATGTGTAGAATCAACTTAATAACCAATCCAAACTCAATGTGTTAATCTCAATAACAGTTTAGTATCTTTTTCACAGTTCTAGAATAGTTTTTTGCTACTCCAATGATTAACCCTAACTTTCTTGTTTTTTTCTCTTCTTATCCCTTTTTTATTCATTTGGTGGGATTGTCCGCAACAATTCCAAAGTACAAGCTTTTGATCATTGATGACATTCATCTTTTACATGATAATAGAGAACCAGTGATGGAAAGCATTGTTTCTAGGACGGTTAGGAAAATTGAGACTACTCAAGAAATTATTTAATTGGTGGGATTGTGTGCAACACTTCCAAACTTCGAGCTTTTGATCATTCATGAGATTCATCTTTTACATGATAATAGAGGACCATTGTTGGAAAGCATTGTTTATAGGACGGTTAGGGAAATCGAGACTACTCAAGAAATTATTCGAATTGTCTGTAACACTTCCAAGCTATGAGGATGTTTCCCTATTTTGAGGGTTATGTCAAATGGGAAACTCTAATATGTTTTCTAAAGAAAGCTACAAAATCTATGTATAAAAGATCACACAAAAAACTGGTAGTAAGTAGTTCTAACAAAAAATTTATTTGCCATAATTTCTTAAGATTTACTTTTAACAAAATTAAACTATATTATTAATCTAAGATAACAAGAAAACATAATCATAAAGCTCATCATGCGAAATTATGATATGAAAATCATTCAAAATTATTATATCTAATTCAAAAATAAAGTTATCGTCCAAAATAACTAAATTAAATGTACTCAATGCATGTAAATACATAAGATGAAATACCAAATTTAAAATTATGATACAAACATATCGAAAGGCATGTATGAAAGTCTATGTAATATCCTCTATATGAATCTCCTCCAACACTCTCTCCTCATCCTTCTCCTAATTAACCTATAACACATGTCTATGCATATATAAATGCGAATATTAAATTAAAAATCATTACAATTTTAAACTTGATTCTAATACTAAAATAAACTTATAAAAAAATTGTAAACAATAATAATTTGTAAATGCAAATATTTAAAAATTAAAAATAATTACAATTTTAAACTTGATTCTAATACTAAGATAAATTTACAACTTGCAATTGCTCCATAAGGTGCAAAGGAACGTCTAAAGGAAAAAATAAAATGGAAAGTAAAGTAAATGTGATGGAGTGAAACAAAAACAGCAAAATAGACATAAAAATTTAGAATGGGAGAAAGATATTTAATTGCTAATTTTCTTTTCTAAATAAGAAAATTTAAGCAGGGTATGATCTCCATTTGATTTGGTAATATTACAAACACATTAAAGAAACTTATCATGTGTCTATTTTTGGAAGAATTGTTATGTATTCTTTTGAAAAAGGTGTTTGTTTTAAAGAAGGGTTGGGTTAGAAATATATACTTTTATATTTTAAATAAGAAATAAGCATGAGAGAACAAAGCACTATTGAATAGTGAGGAGATGAACTCAAGTATCAAATATGAATGTATAGAGCCATATTTGGAAAAGATAAAGAGAAGAGAAGAGAAAGAGGTGTGAAAGACTCAGGGGGAGGGTAAGAAAACAAAAGGAAAGAAAATAGGTGAAAAAAGGTTGAAAGAAGTTGAGGTAAAATAAAGGGCTAAAAAAGAATGCAAGCAAAGATTAATGCCCAAGCCTATTGATTAATGAAACCAACTCCTACCAAATAGTTAGTACTTTAAGTCCAAAGATTGTTGTGACTATCCAAATTTGATTCACTTCATGATAACATAAACAAACAAAATTTCATATATCAAACTTGAATTTGTAAACTTAAATTTTACTTAAAAAGTTTTAAATTAAATAAATAGAAGTGATATAAAACCATGTATTTTCAATATTATTCCTATATAATCTTATATATATATGTTATGATTTTCTATATATTTTGTTTATTTAATATAAATATATTATATAACATTTCTTGGTATATAGTTAAATTTATAACTTAATATGTTAATATGAATATTTATTATATATATTAATGATATCTTTTTATATTTATAAAAGATATCCATATAAAAGAGTCATTTTAATATGTATTTTTTTGTTTATTATATTAATAAGTATATGTAGTAGATATGAATACATTTTTCAAAATTATAAATATAGTATATTAAATTGATTGATTAAATATTTTAACTTTTAGTCAAAACATTTCACATTAATTCCCATATTATTGTCTATTTTGTTTGCAATCTTTATCATCCCTTGGTCTACATGACCTATGGCATTATAACAATAAATCAAGTTATAAATTTCACTCTGAGTGTAGAGAAATGTAGTAGTGAGAACAAGTACGAAGTATTGACAATGATATAAATTATCCAAGTTATTCAATTAAACACACCAAATTAATCAAGAGAAGAGAATACCGTAAAATTTCACACTCCACAGAGATATAACAATGAAGCTCCAAAATGAGAGAAATACCATTATCCAACCATGGCAAATGAGTGAGACAGCCAACCCTTTTATAGGTTGCATCTTTATCTAACTTTACAATAAAATATCTAGTATTTCCTATATCTAACCTAGAGTAGAGTGCATAATAACCCAATATCCCTAAATTTTAACAAACTTTTAATCAATACATAAAATAATAATGGTAAATACCATAGGGTACAATTCATGAAGTATAAACCTCATTTTCCTCAACCTATTTAACAAAAATATTATATTTCCTTTATCACTTCTAACTTACTCAAAAAAGATGAACAAAACCACAAATACATCATTACATAAATACATCACTAAATATGGTTACCAATGTTCACAAAATAACCACCTGAACAAACTTATACAAAGTGGTTAAATCCAATCTATAAGAATATTAAAATAATGAGCATCCTTTAACCAAACTCCATCGAATCTTCTCATAAAGCATTATTTAAATCAAGCAACCATAAAGTTTCCTCAAGAGTTCCAAAGTGATAAACATTCAAAATAAAGCAATGAATGCCCTCCAACATGGTTGGGACATGTATCCTCAAGCAAGGCATAAAGTCTTCACATTCACGAGGCAACGTTTCCAACAACATAGGAAATAGCTTGACTTGGGAAGGATGGAACCCTCTTCCGCATATTCCATCGTCAAACGATAGTGAGCGATTTGTGGCAACAAAAATCATTTCCGCGGGATGACCCCTCACAGCATATACCTAATAGATGGGACTCGACTTCCTTGAACAAATATGTCCAGGTCCATAGATCTACGCCATAGAGATTGCATTTTATTTAATGCTCAGTAGCGCCATCAACCCACGATATTAGTGTAAGCATGGAAATTGGAAAAGCGGTTTCTCAATTCCACGTTTTCCCTTGACAACATTCGACTTGGAAAAACGTTGTTCACATTTTGAAATCTTCATTTTTTTGTTGTAGCTTTGAGTTGGAAGTCACACAGGTTCTCCATATTAAATAAAGGTGGTTCCCAAAAGACTAAATCCGCTACCAGATGCATAAAACCCAAGGAGCATGCTATAGGAAATCTGTATTGTGGCTTTGAAAATCCTCATGTCCTTGATGAGATTTAGCTTCAAAATAAATAGACATCTGATAGTTGACCATCAAATAATGCTTTGGAACCATATGCCCAACAAACCTATTTTATGAGAGATACTCAATCTGGTATAGCTCAGTCGATCCATATCATGTGTATAAGCACTTTGAAGGGAACTTGGGATCATGTGATTGTAGTATTTCATGTATTCTGATAGTTTCATGCATAGGATTATGGATCTTCCAATATGGTTTCTAACTTCAATGAACTGAAACTACCTTAAGCAACTCGCAAGATGTATGTAGCCTACCCATAAAATGCCTAGACTTGGAATTCACAGTACCGCTCTATCGTTGTTTTCTCACATAGTCTTTCCCAGAGTGAGATTTATTGTTACCTTTGAAAGACCAGATCCACATGTAGACACTCTAAAATGCATAAATTGTCCCAAAACCTACTCTTATGAAGAGGCTACTCAAGAAACACTTTTGTTTCTTTGTTTGCTACTACATGAACAATATTCAATCATCCATCCATCTAGTATCTACAAAACTGCCTACTAAGGCTATCTTTAGAGGAAACATACTATAAATATGCTCTCAAAAATATGTGAACATACTATAATAACATGAAGGTCAACCCAACATCATTTGAAAAGTATCCATAAAAAACATCAAACGAAACCTAATATTTATATTTTTCCATCCTGTTATCACTAAGAGATGCTCCTTGATTGCAGAAGGAGCATGGCTAGTTCATCTTAAGCTCTAGGGCTGAATAAAATTTAAATGGGTTTGTGAAAATATAAAAGAAATAGAAATCAGGCTAGCATAATAGGTTACTGAGAGTGAATGCATAGCATAATATTAAGGTCAAAAATAACACAAGAATGAATTTATAGTAAGGAAGAAACCAGCTATGTTAAGATCATGATAAACATCACAGACTGTCCACAAGAATCCAAATACAGGAAAAAATCATGGATACAGTATAAAATTTATCACTTCAAATTTAAAACAAAACTAACAAAACTAGGTTCCATTCATACATAAGCATTTCAAAGTGTTTTGATTAAACATAGAAATGTCATACATGCCTGTATAAACAATACGAGTCTAATCTCCAATCCTCCCTAATACACTCTCAGCCTCTCGGCTGGAACCTCCCTCTGTTACATTAAAAATGAATCCCTTTATAGGAATTAACTCCTGCTAGTCATTGCAAATCTAAAAATAAAAGGATCCCTAACTTGTGAACAAGAAATCTGGAACCGTTCAATTTAATGATTTCTAACTTGCCATCTGTATTAGAATCTGGAGCTAATTGCTGAGCTTGAAATCAGGAACTAAATGTTTGAAGAGATCGATCTAATTCTCTATCTCTTGATACTCTTCCACTTATGAATTCTTGACTTCGGGTTGATATTCCTCTGTCAAATCTGGCACAACCCACTTAATTCTTCATTCAGTTTAAAGATTTGACACCTGCATACTTTGACTGCCATCTCATCACCCATCGCACTTAGATTGCATAACTGTTAGTGGATGATGACTATTGTGTTCTGGAAAGCATAAACTCTGCCTGAATATCTGGAATTGATTTGTTGAGGATGTTGATTTCATGCATTGAAGATAAATTTGCTTTAATTTAAAATAGTATGCCACCTTTTTTTGTTCTTCACAATATAGCAGCTGTAGTTAGACCAAATAAAAGAAAAAATTTTGCATCTTAGCGTGACATCTGGAAGCTCGAGAGCTTGGACTTCATTCTTTAGAGATACATTTAGCACCAAGATAATAAATGGAACTTTGAGTTTAATATATGATAAATGCTGCACTTAAACTGTCCACCTGGATAATTAGCTCATTAAACTGTCCACCTGGATAATTAGCTCATGCTCACTATTGCTTCATCATAACTAT
Organism: Larix kaempferi; assembly: GCA_027924585.1. NCBI lineage: Eukaryota > Viridiplantae > Streptophyta > Pinopsida > Pinales > Pinaceae > Larix > Larix kaempferi. The sequence goes on from BSBM01000893.1 coordinate 10,673,934, forward strand.
CACCATCCAGCTTGGCATTAACATTTACATTTAAATATGCCTGTCAATGTTGGGCATTGAAGAACGCTTGATGTGAATGATTTTCTCAGCCTACTATATGCTCTAACATTTTAATTTTGTATTACTGGAATATCCCAAATGTATCAAAGCAATAAAAAGCTTTATTATTTATGAAAAGAACTATCCATGCCTTTCATTGATGTCTTATGCACATATCTTAGTTCGTGCAATTTCCTAGGGGCTTAAGGCTTGTGTGCTTCAGTGCATGGATTTTGAGATAAAGTAGAATAATTGGTCTTGTATCATATGATAATAACCCTTTAGTTTTACCAAAAGGACTTTATGCTTTTATGTTCTTGTAACATGAAAAGCTTAACGGTGGATAGAACCATGGCTTTTTTTTGTTTTTCTTTTTAATAGAAGTTATTATTTTAATTAAAAGATAAAAGAATTTTGTTAAAATAATAATAATTATTAAAAATCTAATGCAAATGGTAAGTAAATAAAGATCACAAGATCAAGTATTTTGCAATGATGGCAAATTGACCAAACTAACGCAACAAGAGGAAACTTGGTGAGATCTTATTCAATTTTGGCGAAAATTTGGAAGATGGGGCAAATTTGATGTAGGATAGTGAAAAGAGTGAAGCTTTTGGAAGAATTACTCTGACAAAAATACTAATGGGCATTCTGGTGATAACACATCCTTGTATTTTTCAATCTTTCATATGCTCATAAGTGTTCTTCCCATCACATAAAACATTCCTTTAATAATGTGAAGGTCAACCCAACATCATTTGATTAACATTCATCAAAACGACATCAAACAAAACTAATGGGCATCCTGGTGATAACACATCCTTGTATTTTTCAATCTTTTATATGCTCATAAGTGTTCTTCCCATCACATAAAACATTCCTATAATAATGTGAAGGTCAACCCAACATCATTTGATTAACATTCATCAAAACGACCTCAAACAAAACCTAATCTTTATAAAACTTCCAATGCTAAAACTCAAGAACCATTGTTTAAATTACAATGATTTAGTGCATTTTCTACAGCAATAACATTATATAGACATTTATGTGGGGAGTACATGCAACTTTAATTTATGTGTTACTTCGGTGGAAACTAAATTTTCAATACTATGATGAAGGTTATATTTTTTATTAAAAATTCAAATGTAAAATCATTAAAGTAATATAAAAATTGGTGAAACACAGAGTTTCATGATTTTAATGATAATATTAAAAACTAAATAAAAATTGGAAAAAAAAACTAAATAATTAAATAAAAATGTTAATATTTTGGGTAATACAGTTTGATAAATATTTTCATTTGAAAGTTGTTTTCTAAATGTAAAAGTGAAAAAGTTAATAATTAATAAAAATTGGAAAAAAACTAAATAATTAAATAAAAATGTTAATATTTTGGATAATACTTTTAGGGAATTTTTTCATGAAAAAGTTGTCTTCTCAATGTAAAAGTGAAAAAGTTAATAATTAATAATTAAAATCTTGAAAAAATACATATAACTCCACAAATGCTTTGAGTCTTCCTAGATTCGCTCGTTTGGTGTTTAGTATGGTTGGTGTTGACTCTTGAGTGTATGTGCTCGTTCCCTCTTTTGGTGTCAATTAATACAAGGAAGCCTCTTTTATGTTACGTTAAAATCCATGCAACCAATATTTTCCATTAAACTTTAGACAACATTAGCATTTGCAAACCAACACCATATCTATTAAAGTTTATGTATATCTTAACAAAACAACAGGTTTATTGGATGTCGATCACCCATTCTTTGAATTGTTTTTAGTAGTAGTAAAGTGCTCTATTTTGGAATTTCATTCGACAAAGTCAAGGATCATATATATAGAAATAGAGGTCTTATAAATATATCCATAACTATCTTATAAATATTTCAAATCGTTCTCTTATGATAAATATATCCATAACTATCTTATAAATATTTCAAATCGTTCTCTTATGATAAATAGGATAAATATCAAAATATCAAAATGAAGACGGATAAATATTAAAATAATAATAAGATATTTATGAACTGAATATCAAAACAAAAAAATGGATATTTGTGTAGGATTGTTCAATTTGATGGATTTCAAATTTGGAAGAAAATAAATATTAGTTAATTAGCTAATCCGTTAATTTAGCTGTTTTGTTTGGTTGTTCTAGTGATCATGGAGAGTTTTTGGAAGAAATAGTAAATATTGTATTAAAATAAATATTTAAATGGGACACATTAGAAGTAGCTAAATCCCCAATGGGCCTCGAAAAAGCAGCAGAGGATTTCCAAAATGAAATTATGGAACAAAGCCAGCCAAACTCTACAACGATTGGGAAAGTCAACTCTTGCTAAATATCTCTACAACTTGAGACGTGCAGATTTTAATGGCAAGTTGTGTTTTTGTCTTTGTTTGACTAATCATTCTTTCCAGCCTATTGATAATATCTGTAAAGGAAAGCGTATTTTACGAGATTGTTGCGACGACTCCCAAGATTTTTTATTGTTCTGTATGATGTTGATAATATGGAACAAACAGAGAGCCTGCTGGATGTGCATGACGTTGCATCTAGGAGCCTGATATTGATCACATCTCGTGATAAAGATTTACTCAGACGCTCTTCTTAAAAAACTGTAGTATATGATGTAAAGCCATTGCATATAAAGCATGCCCGAGAGATCTTCTGCCTACATGCCTTTTCTCAATCTAAACCAACTAAAGAATTCAAAGATTTAGTTGAGGAGTTCTTGAAAATTTGTGGGGGTTTCCTTTGTCCTTGAAATTTCTAAGAGGACTCTTTGTTGGTCGGTGTGACAAAGAACACTGGAAGGGGCAGTTGAAAAAGTTGTCTACAGCACTGCCATATGATATAATAATCCCGCTTACGATGCTCTAGATCCTAAAGAAAAGGATACATTTTTGGAGATCAGGTGTTTCTTAGTTGGAGAAGAAAAGGAATTAGCCATTCGAGTGTTGGAGGGATTATATGACAATAGAGTTGCAAATCATCTTGAAATTCTCCATAAAAAATGCCTTCTGGTTTTTCATTTTGGCATGTCGGATAACGAAATTGATTGCAGAAAACATGAAAATATTGTATTAATTGTCTCTCTTTTAAGCTTAGTAATGCTAGTGTTTATTACTAATCTGTGTTGTGCTTATAAAGAACACTTTATCATTGTTGCACTAACTATTAATTTTATTTCTTCAGATGACATATTGCAGTGATTCCTACCTATTGATTACAATGCACGATCAACTTAGGGAAGTGGAAAGACATATCGCCCGAGAAGAGTTGCGCATGTTCCCACCGCATAACTCACTTCGCATTACCTGCTCAAATGATATGCAAGAAATGTTGCGACCGCAGGTTATATGGGCATTTGATCTCTGTTATTTTATTATTTATTTATTGTAGAAAATATAGTAATTTTAACTTGCATGTTGAATGTGATTTCCAGGTTGGGTCAAGGATAGGATCCAGCTTATAGGTACGGGGAATTCGTTCCTCGAAACCCTGCTCAAATGATATACAAAAAATGTTTCCATGGCAGGTATGAGAATTTGGTCTTTCTCTAATATTATTTATTTATTGGTGAAAAATGGTCATTGTAACTTGTAGGTTAATTGTGATTGTCAGGCCAGATCTAAGACTGGATCAAGCTTACATATCAAGTAGTTCCGTTGTTGAAAACCCTTCTTCCCAAACCCTCTCACGCATATTTTTTCGATCCTTGTCATATCGGATAATCGTTATGGGTGCATGACAACAACACTAATGAAAATAATTTGAATATTGTTATAACATCAAGCAATAATTTTGGTAGCAGCGGTAGCTGTCACGAATCGATCTCTCTCTGCTTGACAGAAATGGGTTATGAATTCATAGAAAATGGGGACAAAAACCAACAATGCTAGCTTTCACAAACTGAGCTCTCTCTGCTTGACGGAAATGGGTTAGGAAACGAGTTCTGACTTCATGGAAAATGGGGACAAAAACCCAGACTGTGGCCATTCTCGTTGTAATTTCTTTATAGACTTTACAACGGAAATGCAAATGGAGACAATGGACACGATGTTTTTGCACTAGGCGATGTGATATCCTTATGGTGACTAGTGGGGAGGGTTTGGGGTAGCCGATGCAGTGAACAAAACTTCCTAAACACGTTAGGAAGAACCGCACAACCACACATCAGTCGAATTCAACATTATATGAAAGAGAAAACGTGGATGCATTCCATTGGAAGGAGAGACGGAGACGATGTGGCATCATTCCATTTGAGGTCCGAAAGACAATGAATCTCCTAACAATGTCATGTGAGATGATGTGGTAGAATAAACGCCTACGACATAAAAATAAAATTGGAAACAATAATAATTTGTAAGTCATTACGTGAGCAATGACCCCCATATCCATAGTGGTTAGAGATTAAAGACTAGAATTTTTTTTAATTAAATAAAATATTCCATATATAAAATAAATTAAAATTAATTAACACTTCAAATCATAACTAAATAGTAACATGTTATACTATAGAACGAGAATTTGTACGAGTTTTCATTTTTTTGGAGGTCACATTCAATGGCAATTTTTAGCCTCGAATCAAAAAGTGGTGCTACAAATAGCATCTAAATTTTTTCTAGGGCTAAAATTGTAACTTTTTTGAAACCACAGCTGGTGCAGTTGCGATCAAAACCCTAGATCAACACCTAAATTAAAAAGTGGTGCTACTAGAATCACCCTCTTTTTTTTCGAGATTAAAATTATGCCTCATTTGAAACTATGGCCCTAGCAATTGGTACCGTTGCAACCAAAACCCTAAAATCAACCCCCGAATCGAAACCTGGCACTACCATGGCATCCTCATTTTTCTTTTTGAGATCAAGATTACAACTTATCTAAAACCATGACATTAAGATCTAGTACTATTGCAAGCACTACCATGGCATCCTCATTTTTCTTTTTGAGATCAAGATTACAACTTATCTAAAACCATGACATTAAGATCTAGTACTATTGCAATGAAAATGTCAAAACCAACCCTTGGATTGAAAAAAGTTGTTACAAGTCACCTAACCCTTTCTTCTCTCACGTTAAAATTGCAAACATTTTAGAAACATGAACCAATTTTATTTTATTTTTAATTTTTGAAAAAATGACTTCAAAATTTTAATAAAAAAATAATCTTTTGAGATAAAAAACACACTAAAAACCCAAAAATTACACATACACAGGAAGGGTATTCACACAACAATAGTTTACACATTTCAACACCAGCTCTCACCAACAGTACGTAGCAATACTGGGGGTATTCACTCACCAATAGCTCACACATTTCAACACCAGTTCTCACCAATAGTACACAGCAATAGATGAAGACAACACCGAAGCTTTCTATAGGTCAGTCTTGGTCCGCGAGAGAGAGTATTAGGATTAAGGTTTCTATGCTATTGCAAAAATAAGCAAGACAATCGTGCATAGAGCATAACAAACGAGTAGAGGGAAAAAGTGTGGGGCTGAGGCGTAGCTGGCAAACTGCCAAGACTGGCACACACAGAGTAGGAGTTATGGAGTGCTCTAGTACCACTATCAGAGTAAATAAATCCTGAATTGAATTGTATTTCTCATGGATTCTATATTTATAGAGTAGAGATTATTGTTGGAATCCATATTCCAGCAGGTCCGTTGGAGTACAAAGAGACTCTTCATCTTCTAGATATTATTTATTTACATTATTTACAAACCTCTAATCCATTTGGATTAGATTTTTAACATGTCTACATCAAGAATACTCAAATCTGAGGAAAAGGAGGAGAAGATAAATGGCAGTAGTATATCAAATATCACTTTTTGTTAAGGACCGAAAATAAAAGAAGGAACAATATGGTGATTATGTAAAAGATTTACTCTGCTCATAACTCTTCCCTATGGAGTTGCATCAATGAATGCCATTGGTGATGGGAATAAAGAATTGAGAAGATATGAAAAGTATAGAGGTAAACCCAAAGGTGGAGTACACTATTACTAACCTTAATACATTTACTTGAGGGTTTTGCATATTAGTAGCCATCCAAGTATTTCCTGAAATATTCCCAATCAAAAATATAAGATGAACAAGACTAGCACAAGAACAATATAAGAAACCTTTATTTTGTTTCAAATATTCAATATATGGATTCAGACAAGTGTCCCCAACTTCCTTGTCCTCCTTTTTAACTAGATGATCCCCTTTAGGAGATTTACTTGAAATCAGTTTTTCTCTTTGTGACTTGCTCCTTTGAATTTCTCTCTCTTCATTGATAGGTTCATATTTTCTAGATGGAATTATGATTCTTAGCTCATTGGAACCAATAGTGTTCTTGTATGCATTCACAAGCTCCCTAAATGCCTCACTTGAAACTAGAAACTCCTAATATTGCATTGCCTAATGAATCTCCCCATCTAACATCAACTGCAAAAGGGAGAAACTTTAGTGTCAGAAATTCAAAGAAATTTTTTCCAAAACTATCAGCATGAAATATGTCAAAATTATAGGAATCGTTATTGTGTGCCATATCTTACAAAAAAAAACCAAAATTTGTATACAAGCAAGCAAACAACTCCCACTTGACTAGGACAATTGTTTACTAACTAGAATAGCATCAAAGGCTAGTAGAAAATCAACTTGGTGTGTTGCAAGGATTAATGTCTTCTTTGACAGTGTCCCCATTATGTATTCCTACACACCAAAATCTATAATTAATAGTATATTAGGAAAATAAGGAAAAAGAATAATCATTCCTATAGAAAGGTGCAACATACAAAATTAGAACAACCCACATAATAATTTTAAAACATTTATATCAAAAGGAAAACACCATATTAACCTTAAACAAGGTAGTAGTAGTATGAGCATAAACAATAGCTTGGTATCTTAACTTGTTATAAAAGAAAATACACACAAACACCGGTTGATATGCAGTTGACCCTAATTTTTGTGCATCAACTATTGTCAGGGATTAAAACTATTAAACATGTTGTCTTCCTAGCTTCAAGAACAGCATGATCCTTTGCAGCTTCTGATAAATGGTATGTATCAGTCACATGAACTTTTATAACACCATTGGAAACAAAAGAAAATACTTCCCCTGCACATATCAATAGCTCTTCTCTAGTTGCAGTGTAATGCATTAGAGAAGGTCGGATCAAAAAAGGATAATCATGACACCATCCAATGCTCATAATTTCCTGGTTTGAAGGCCCTATTTGAGGGAGTTGTTGATTTTGCACCTAAAGTCACAATTTTTTTTTGTTCTCTCACCATTCCATATCATAAAATATAGTCCAATGATTGATAGAAACATTCTCTCATATAAACTTCCATGCCACGGCTCTCAACAATCATGTGCATCCTCAGAGTTAAGACTCGTTGCATACTGGTAATTCCACTAGCAAGGAATGTAGGGAACAACTTTCACCTTCAAGGACTAAGGGTTAGAGGAGTTTTTAATTTAAGTAGTAAACTTTAATGCATGAACATATAAAATCATATTCAGAAGAGTACCGCTCTAATAAAATTTGAACTGTAATAAACAAACATAATTTTCATCTCTTTCAACTTAACGCTCGATTATTCACTGCGTTAAATTTGGTCCTCGAGAATCACCAAATGCCATGTACAGTAACAACATGATAAAATAATGTACAGTAGATATCAACAGTAAATAATCATAACCAATATTTGAATCAACCATATACTCGGATTTTTCAGATTTGATCTTGCCACCGAAGGGACAAGTCAACCTAGACAAACAATTTACGTACCTTGAGAGAGATCCAAAGAGGGTTAAAGCAAAATCATATTGACCCGGACTTCTTAGTCAACAAGCACATTCATACCCAATACAATCATGCGGACAAAGGACACACAGTCATGCTACGTAAGGATGCAGTCACATACTGTAGAGACATACAGTCATGCTTGAAAAAACACAGTCCACCCATAAAGTGAAATTCACTATCACGCTGGGGAAGACCCCACAGTCTACAAAAGAAAACAGGCTCATGGTCACACTAGGGAAGGACCCACATTCCACGCGAGAAAACAGATCATGGTCATGCTGGAGAAGGACACACAGTCCACCAAGAAAACAGATCACGGTCACACTAACATCAGTAGTAAATCTAAATCGTGTCTAACTCAAAATATAAAGAAAACAAATAATATAACCCACTAGGAGAGTTCAAACATGGTTGAAACCTTCCTTATACTCAGCAATATTTTTTTAGATCAAATCTTATCTATTAAGAGACAAGTCACTACAGGAACAAAGGACATACCTGAGAGAGAATAAATTTATTTACCTAGTTGAGAAGCAAGGAATCCCTAATTACTGGAGCAGCAGAGCAAGGAATCCCCGTGGTTTAAGAAGGTTTAAGTGGACAAGATCTATGTTGCACTGTATGAGTGTTTGGGTCTGCTTAAAGTGAACCGTAAGGAAACCCCAATTACTGGAGCAACAGACCCAGAAACAACAATCCATAAAATATCAGGTAATGATGAAATATCACACAAAAAACGTGCACAAACCAGATCTCCGTTTGTAGCCCATACAAATCCCATGGCTTTCTTACAACTTAGCACACTTAAACAGTGCAACAGAGATATTAGACCACTCAAGTATGAAGCCACGGCGGTGTCGCTGACAAACCAATACCATATCACGTCCGTTCATATTGGGGGCTTAATAATTATAAAAAAACATTATATTGGGAAAGTTATAAATCAATGTAATATTGTTATATGTTTGTCAAATTCATATAATTTGGGGCAAATTCAAACAGATAACAACATTACATTGATTTATAACTTTCACAAACAATTTGCATTCACATCAACATTTCGTCAAACACATTGGAAACATATGGGGGTATTAAATAAACATGAAAACCCAAAAATTATATTACCTATATATGAAGGGGCAAATGTTTTTTTAATTTAATATAACAATACACAAATACTTTGGGGTAATTTTTTATATGGGCGGGCTGACAAATATCCACGAAATGGCAATGAGGCAAGGCTCGGGCTTACCAGAGGCACAGGGAAATCGCGTCTTGAGGCGTGCTTGAGGCCATGGTTTTGTGGTGAAGAGGCAAGAGCTGGCAAGGGCCCTTGGAGGCGTTGGAGGCGTTTTGGAGGCCCAGTACGCAGAGAAATCGCGCGAGGCCGGGGTTTTCCACAGCATCCAGGTGAGCGGATCTCTCATTTGCATTTTGATTGAGCTGAATGGTTTTGTGGTGAAGAGCATGTCCTTTTCCCACAATGTGTTTTTTGAAAACATCTTCCTTCTTTACTAAATTTTTGGACCTAGTAGCTCAGCCGTGTTGGAGCATTGGGGTTCCAAGCTTAGACTGCGTTGTGGGTCAACATAAGATCAAGAGTCAACAAGAGGGGTCAAGAAGACGATGGTGTAAAACTCGTGGTCAAACTATTATATTCTCTCTCAAGGTATCACCAAGGTATAAATTATAAGTGTTCCAAACCATAGCAATACGTTTTATCATCACCATATAAGGAAGATCCATACCACGTCCATACCCACTCCATACCACAACAGGTGCACAACAGTGAGTTTTATAACAAGATATTTCCACACCCTAGCCATATTTCGAATCAACAACAGTCACAATTTCCTAATGAGTTAATATGCATTCCACACAAACATGACGAAATTAAAGAACAGTTCCACTGGAAAATTTTAAGATCTGAAACCATAAACATCGAATGGACTATCAAGATTTAAACTTGAAAATTTCTCTGATTTCTCAACTTTGTTGTCAACTGCTGAACTATTACCATCAGCATTGTTGCCAACAATATCTGAAAATACATTTTTTCCAATTCCTGTACAGCATGAGACTGAAAAAGAGAGTGAAAAGAGATACCTTTGCTTTTAGTAACCATTCAAAACATGGACTGTGCTATGCAACTTCCATGAGCTAATAACACATAGTCAACTAATAAGCTTTAAAAGCATAAACAAAAGTGAAGCGTGAGTGAAGTAAAATTGTAAGGCATGCTAAATAACGTGTAAATAACAAGCACATCAAAATTAAGTGTGAATTAAGTCTGAGTATCCCAGTGGTATCCCACTGTTTGTTCAATATTTTCGCAATGCATCTTCATACCTCAAGCTTTACATGCATCTTCAACATAGAATTGATTGGTAGGTCTAAAAATTTATAGTTAGGGACGTCATCTTTTCCAATAAATATGCAAGCTTGAGCGAGTCCTTCGAGACCTAGTAGATCTTAGCTGCAAAAACAAAAACAAGTGTCCTTAGTTCAAACATTCTTTGGATTTGTGCTCAATAAATCCCACGTAAACAATATAAATCCATAGTTCACTTGCCCTGCATTACAAATACATTTCTAACTACATAATTTTAATTTATATAAATCAATGCATTATAAAACCAAAAGTGAAGGCCTGTAACCAAGAAATAAACAACACTCAGCCCCTGATACCAACAGTTGAATTAGACCAAACAGAGACAAATTATTTTGAGAAGAATTGGAGTCTGCAATAGGATATGTAATACAGAAAAAGAATACTATAATGTAAGCACGGAACACAACAGATCTGAATGGGATGACCCAAAAGTTACAATCAAGCTACTACAACCAACAATATACATATTTTGATCAGATGTTGAAAATATTTGAAGCTACACAATAAAGCATTTTAAATGTTGCATTATAAATGTGGATGTTTAATTATTTAACTGATAAACATAAATAAATAATATACATATTTTGATCAGATGTTGAAAATATTTGAAGCTACACAATAAAGCATTTTAAATGTTGCATTATAAATTTGGATGTTTAATTATTTAACTGATAAACATAAATAAATAATATACATATTTTGATCAGATGTTGAAAATATTTGAAGCTACACAATAAAGCATTTTAAATGTTGCATTATAAATGTCGATGTTTAATTATTTAACTGATAAACATAAATAAATATAAAACTGATCTAATTTAACTAATAAACATAAAACTATATTAAAACTAATCTGTCTCTACAATTGTGCAAAATCTGAACTTGTTTGATCTTTGTTGATTATAGTATCGAATTTAAGAATCTTATTTATAATAAATTTAAATTTAAGCAGAGAGGATGTCCAAATGCATGGAATTAGAATTAATTAGAATTAAGAAATAATCTTTGAAGCTACACAATATATTGCTTAAAATGAATGTAATATATTTCATGATATAATTCTATCATGAATTGATGTTGTTAATCAGTTGAGTACCATTTTGGAGATGTCTTCCTCCATCTTTTTATCAATATTTCAGGAATTGCAGGTGCATCCCAGCTTAGGTGCAACTATCCCCAACACTTTTCTTTTTCCTCTTTATTTATGTTACTATCAATATTTGCAGTTGTGGTAGTATCCATTTTCGTTAGAGGGACATTGAAGGAGCTATCAAAGCAGGTTTTAAATCTATTTGGTAGAAAAATGTCAATTGTAGAAGCTATAAATTTCTATTGTAAAGTCAAATTGAGATGATCTTTTTCTTGTTGGAAACTAGTCTAAGAAGCTCAAATTGAGCTATCACTTCTTTTTTTAGGAAGAAGATTCATAAGGATTTAAAACAAGGGATGCTGTAAGGGATTTCATGAAGCAACATTCAATTAGGCTAAGAGAATCAAATGAATTTTTTTGCTATTTGGCACAGAATTTCAGATCTAATTGCACACACAATATTAGCTTCAGATTCGCACTGAAAAGTGAGACATTTAATTCAAGCTCATAAAAAACATATTTGATATAGCTATATATTGAAATACCATATGAAAACTAATTGCACACACAATATTGGGTGTCGCTGACGGACCAATACCATATGAAAACCAAAACATATTTGATATAGCTGTAGATTGAAATCAGCAAAGCACACAACCCTAATCAATTTGATAGGAACCCAATTCAAGCAAAATCCACACAAACCCATTTAATACCAATGCAAGCACACAACCCTAACCAATTTTAATACAATGCAAATCTAGCACATAGACCCATAGACAGTTCATATAATTATGGAAGTATTGAAACATGCTTTCTAACACTTTGACTGCCAAACATCCAACACTTATTAAGAGGTGGAAAACCGTGTCACGGTTATGGCATGTGACCTTCTGTGTGAACAATAAGATGTAACTTGGAAAGCAATAACAAACACTTTCATTGAGAGGCCTGCAAAAGTTTTGAAACTACCTTTGCTATAACTCTTGCTAGAATGAGATCATGTATGCTTTAATTCTCTTGCAAGGAAAGTGCAGCATGGACTTCCTGCAAAAACAAGAAAAAGAGATAATTAATGACCTTGCTTGTAGAATTTTTGGCAAAATGAAACATGCCATCAAGTGAATACTTGTTAAAACAGACCTAAGTATTTTTTGGCCGTTGAGGCAAAGTAAAGTGGCCTTAAGGACGATCCATTTTGCAGGCCTCATGATCATCAATCCTGGATGATATTTACTACTATTGTTATTTATATGTACACATGTTATTTACTACTGCTGATATTCCATTTAAGAAAACATTTAGAAAACACATTTCAAGAAACACACATTAAGTAATATTCCATTTAAGTATTGAAGTAGCAAAAGAAAGTATATGAAAACTCTAAGATGGGCATGGGCACCAAAATTTTACAAACAAAAACTTGTTTCATCCTTTTAAAAGTAATATTAAACATAATTGTTGAACTAACCAACAGTTCAAGAACCCTCAAGAACCATGCTTCAAGAACGCATAAAGAAATATTTGATGATCGATAACTTCACATTGAGTTATCCCAACCATTCGACATCCGAACCATTCACCGCACCTGAAGATAAGAGAAATTAAAATGAATATAAAATGAGTATGAAATTGATACAAACAAATTAGAGATAATACAAAAAAATACTTTATAAATAAGTTATAAGATAGTGGTAGAAAAGATAAGAGAAATTATAATGTTTTGAAAACTTCACCATATTTAAATTTTTTATGAAATCCACATAAATTCTGTGGTCACTTTCTTCTAACTTGTATGTGTCATTCTTGATATCGTGTGATAGGTTTTCCGTTGCTATAACAGATTCAAGTTGTATGAATAGATGATATGTCGAATCATACTTGTATATGCGTTGCCCTTTTATTTTATTGTACCAACAACATTGAAGCTCAACACCTTCGGGCCTATCCAAAAGATCAATGTCATTATGGTAATTAAACACCCTATTACCATCCTTCTTTCTTATTCTTTGAACTCTTCCAATGTACCAAGTCCCACAAGAAACACCATGCTTTGTACTTTGAGATACACCTTGTTTGACGGACAATCTACCGAGAGCGGACTCAAGGCCCGATCTCCCTAGCTTAACGTAAGTCTAGAAAAAATAGGACAGAACACAAAATACTTTCCTAGATCAAATAGAAGTGCAAATGGAAGGATAGATTGTTTACCTTGGATTTGTAGATCCCTTTCTCCTTCGTTGATCCAATGCTCCAACGCTGCCAGATCTTAAATGGCTATACCTTGTTGATCATATAACGGACCAAGAATAGTGAAAGCATACATTTCATATGATAGATCTAAGTTAACAGTTAAGGAGGAAAACTCTAAACATCATCAATGGGACAACATTTATGGAAAGCAATTGTATTAACTGTATTGAAAAGTGGAGAGTACAATAGAAAAGAGGATTACAACCATTTCCTTAATGTTGCAAGCTCCTTCCGACAAGCCATGCCAAAGCTACTAGAGAGAGGTGGATGTCCCCCAAGCTAGAGTGCTAGATCTATTGAGCCTAATTTCACCAACATAAGAGTACCATAGACTGCCCCCCTTTTGGAGAGGGGTAGAGCTTCACTTATATAGGGATAAGTGGATAGGATATGGATAGGGTAGGTTGAGATATGGTAGGAGAGAGATAGGGGATCCTTCCAAGAGGTTAGGAACCGAGTGCTAGCTCCCCAAAGAGGTCAGGGATAAGTATACAAGTCAGCAGGCTTCGAGAATGAGCTCGAAAGGCCTATTTTTGTCCATTAACTGACTTCGTCGCACCCTATAGTGGAGCAAGGTGCGACGTCGCAGGTTGCATGAGTGCGACCTGCGATGACCTCTCAAAACTTAGCAAAGGTGCAATGATATCCCTTCCAGGTGAATGACTTAACCAATTGAACTTCAGGGGTGTATACACTGAATCTCATGATGGTAGGATTTTAGGTGTAACAGAATGCCCCCCAAAGCATGAAGCTGTTTGAAATATTGGACAGGTGAAATGCTTTGACAGAAGAATGGAAAATGGACTTGTCAGATGAAGGACGTTGCTGCAGTACAACTGACTCTAAATTGACAATCTCATATGATATACAACATGGCTGTCGACCAATACAATGCAGATCCATGGTAGTAATGACCGACTGAACACAATCATGGCTACTAGACACAAGCATAGATCCATGATGAGATGGTAACACAGCCACGACCAATACAAATGTGGATCCGTGTAATATGGCTCAATACAAACTCCATCGCAACCTAGGTAAAACATGACTCCCCAGGGTCTTCAAGCTGAACCCGCAATGATACGAATCTATCCATGTGATTACAAATGTTCTGACGTCGAACATGGTAGAAACCACTTGATTACCGGTCATTGATGTATACCATTAACAAGCACGAGGGAAATCACCATTAATGTCAATGATCCCCAAGGTATCGCAGTACATATCATCATGCGTGAATAAATGAGTTGAAGTCGAACGCAAGATGAAATATTTCAATCAAGAGTCAATGATGTAAACTCATGTTGAAAGCGAGGTAACCTGCCATTGAGGCATGCAGGGCCAAGGTACTTGGTTGGTTTCTAGATTCAATCCTCAGATGATGAGATGAAGTCGACAAGGATGAATCCGTCGAAGGAGGGCCATGATGAATCCCCCATCATCGACATGAAACACGACAAAGGATGTGCAAAGTGGGTCGGATGGTACAGTAACATGCGTGATTGACTCAGAGTAGACTGACATGATGGAAGGTGTACTGACTGCAGAAAATGAATAGTGAAAGTATTCTTGAACATGGGCATGCCATGACTTGGTAGTATTGACATGACGAGTACGACACTAACTCCTAATGCAACTGATGATGGAAGCTTTCTTTGAATGACTCAAAGGAGTAACAAGACTCAGGAAGTAAGCAGAACTCAAGGACAAATAGATGATCCAAGTACTGTATGCAAATGCAGATGAGTGCCATGTTCAAGAACGACCAAGTACTGCCACAGATAAAGGTGTAAATCTAAAGCTTTCCTTTTTCCCCATCATGAACGATGAGTGCCTCATGTGTTTTTTTACGAGCTTGATGAGGGTAACCAGATGCTTGGAATAGCTCATCTCATAGATGAGTCCAATCCCAAATATTTTCCGAACCTGGGATAGGAGGGGTTCGTCCCATGGAGGGCCATTCAATGTAAAACTTTATTGAGTCCATAGAAGGTAAACTCGGTCATCATTTCATGTTTAGAGAGTCTAAAAAGAATTAAAGAAGACTCCAACGGTCCTTTTTCGTAAAGTTAGCCTCATCGCCCGAAAAAGGGTAAAACAACGCGAGAGAGGACTCTTCCAGTCATGATTGGATGGAGTATACCTTTTTTGTAAGTAGTGCTCCCTGGTCCAAAAAAGGGGTAAACTATCACCAGGAAGACGACCATTCAAATCCTTTTACAAGCGTGAACGCAACAAGTTCGCTTGGCAATCTTTTCGTATTTCGAGAGCCTGAAAAGAGCTTAAAGATAGACTCCGGGGGGGTTCCTTTTCCGTAGGATTTTAACGAGCCCAGAAAAGTGATAAATCATAACTCGGTAATGTATTCTCATAGTTTCAAGAGCACGAGAAAGGACAAAGAGTAAGCTCATAATCATTAAATAATTACAATCTAATGAATGAAAAGATAAATGACAAAAATTCACAAGGGGTGTTCATACCAGAGATGACCGTTCCAATGCGAAAATGGCATAAAAAAACACTTAACAACTCCTGCACACTTGGAAACTAGGTCAAATAGTCAACCAAACGTTTAAATATGATAAAATCGATCCAAACTATAGCAAACGGCATGAAGGCATCAAATATTTGAAAAAGGAATATTCCATTTTGTTTATAAATAGAAATAAAAACCAAATATAGTCACCATTGTTCTATTTGCCAAATTTGGGAGGAGTAGTGTTGTTTGGAGCCAAAACTTCACTCGTCGATTCTAGGAGCTACGAGCAGGCATTTCACCCGCTGTCCAGAGCAGGGAACCCTAAAATTCATCCAGCATAATTGTAGTGGTTTACATTTTTGAATTCCATTCAGTTTTTGGGTTTTTGGCTTGGTTTGGGAAGGGCCATTGCGCCCTCGGCTCGTCGCGGTCTGCCCTTTCGGGAACTGCGACGAGACTGAGTCATCGCAAGAGTCGCATAACTAGACTGCAAAGACGTCGCACTGTTTACAAAAACGGGGTGCGACGATGAAAACGTCCATCCCCAAACTCAAGCCAAGCTCAAAAAAAGAACTTTTGGTGGTTGAAGTAAGTTCTAACAATGTTAAAACTCTCCTTTTGGCAGGTTCCAAGCATCCAAAATGGTTTTGGAATGGCGTGAACGGGAGAATGAGTTAGATGATGAACAAGCTGCAAATGATCCACGTTGTGTGGAAGCACTGAGGAACTGTGGGCTCCTCAAGTTCTTCGAGATTTAGGGGATGAGGTCCCAAATCCCACTACTGACCCATATGCTCCGATGCTGGGATGCGGCCCAGCAATACTTCGTGATTGGTGAGCACGTGCTTACCATAGATGCCGAGGACATCTATTTCCTGACTGGATTGTCCCATAGAGGGGACAATGTGCTTCCGACCGGATCACGTGGGAGTGATCGGACTGTGTGTGACATGATCCTGCAACATTGTGTTCCCAACAACCGAGCTTCTAGTGGGAAGATTCCCATAAAAGACGTGCGGGAACGTCCATTGCACGCCATACTCTTCACCATTACGAGGATGGCAGGGAGACAAGCTCCTCACTTAGCCACCAGATCACAAATGCTATACGCGGAGAACTGTATGTCTCCAAAGATCTTTAATTGGTGCGAGGGACTCCTCGCAAACATGTGAGCTCAGCTGACCAAGTGTCGGCGGGGAGATCTCAAACAGTTTGGCTATGGTTCGATAGTGATCTCGTTCTTACTGGAACGGGTTCCCCTCTTGCGTCCTCAGGTACCACTGGAGGATAGGGATCCTAGGGATCCACACATGGCTAGATGGACGGGGGTGATGACCCGTCATGGTGGGGGTCCCATTATTGGATATGGTCCCGAGTTTTTCACTTGGCTGGAGGGCCAGTTACTGATGGTGGAGGACTTCCCGTACAGTGGTACGGACTTTAGAGATGACCCGGACTTGCCGCTGCCAGAAGGAGCAGCATGGGGAGACCTTGGTAAGAATAAATAACCCTTTACTTTTTAAGTTTTGTGCAATTATGATTTTTTTTATGTAGTGCTGACAAGTAAACAACATGTGTGTGCAGACGTGGGACCTGTACGACTGGTGGGAGTCTCTCTTCTTGCTAGGAGAGAGAGAGGAGAGGGAGTAGTCGTGGGACCTGCAGTGCATGTTTCCATTGCAGAGATGGATGGATTCTATGCCAACCTGAGTGGGTTGACACTAGATGTTCCTGAGCCGACGGTAGATGAGGTGCTGCGACCCATGCAGCTGTACATAGTTGTAGTGACTGCACGCTTCAACGCGCTGCTTCGCAGGTTTGCGAGAGCAGTTGACTGTTTCCACACTCAGTAGGCCAGAGCTGTTATACCACCTAGGGTTTTACGGGCCAGGCGCTAGGCCTTACGTTGTTACTATGTATGAACTAAGAGCTTAGGGGCCTCAGATTTTGTACTACTGAAAGCTACGAGGCTTCAGATTTTGTACTACTGAAAGCTACGAGGCTTCAGATTTTGTACCAGTACTACTTTTTGAAATATATATATATATATACAGACATCCCGGCGATTTATACATTATGTGTTTCAAATGGATGAATGATGTGGTCTTGTTATGTGTTTGATTATATGAAATTATTTACATGCTATGTCTACTTTTAACAATTCATGAATATATGCTTATGTGTGTGCAATGTACCAATCTAAGATGAATTTGGCCATAGAATCAACAACTGTGTTAACGTCTCGTGGAATGTGCAGGTACTGAATGGAATCGAAGGACCTTTCCAAGATATGGACTCGTCGATAGAGACGGAGTAAGGTAGGATCGCGGATGACGTAGACTCGATTAAGATGAGAGACCACTAGTTGAGAATCTAGGTGGATGACAACATGGTCCATACGCAAAGAAATGGTGTCAGTTAGGGTTCCAATGATTGCTTGATATTCTGCAGCATTGTTGGTTGTGAAACCTAGACACATTCCCCCTGAGCTGATGAGCTCGTTGGTAGGTAAATAGAGTACCCAGGCTACCGAAGCAAGGTTGCGGGTATGCCGACTGGCGCCGTCTGCGAATCCAAAACAAGTTGCCATCTGCACATGCAGACAGAACATGGAATAAGAAATGAAACAAGACCTAAACATGCAAGAAATCAAAGCGTCAGACCGCATAGAAAACACACACGCACACCATGTACAGTATATACAAAAGTACTCATGCATGAAAGACTCAAGCATAGTACCTTTTCAGGTAAAGCCCATTGCGGGGTTCACCCAAAGATATCCTATCATAGTCTTCAATCTCACAAGCTCCCTTCTTTAAGACGCGTTTTATGATGTAAGGTCCATGCCACATGGACTCAAACTTTCCTTCCCCCATCTTATCATGCTTATGGTCGTATGTGAGGACCAAATCTCCCTCGCTATAGGCACGAGGTTCTACCAACTTGTCATATTGCGCTTTGATGCGTTTCTTATGAGCCTCGTTTGCAAGAGCGGCATCTCGGTGAGTCTCGTCGAGCTTAGCTAAGTAGAGGAAGCATTCTTCCTCGGCAGTAGTGTTTGGGAGAAGTTCAATGGCGAGCTTGAGAGATGGAATCTCGCACTCAATGGGAAGGACCACCTCCAATCCATACACTAGTTGGAAAGGAGTAAATCCAGTGGTGGTTTTGACGGAGGTTCTATAAGCCCAAAGCGTGGAGAAGAGTATATTATGCCAATTGGCCTTGTGCGTACCCACCATACATTGGACCATAGTTTTCAAGACCTTGTTAATGGCCTCAACCTATCCGTTTGACTATGGGTAGTACGGTGTTGAGTTTTCATGGCGAAAACCCAATCTGTCACTCAACTCGTCAACCATGTGGTTCATAAAGTGTGAACCATGGTCAGTAACTATTGCTTGAGGAACTCGAAACTGCGCTATTACATGATTAAACATGAAGAGTGTGGCGGTATTGTCGTCATTCGTGTATGTAGGCATTGCCTCGGCCCACTTTGTAAAGTAGTCCACAGCTACAATGACGTAACTATGCCCCCCGGCCGAGGTAGGCTTACAATGCATGAAATCGATGCCCCATTTAGCAAAGGGGCCAATGGCAATAACCGGGTGTAACGGGGCAGGATGGGTGCGCTTTTTCGTATGAAAATGTTGACATAGAGGACTTTTTTTATGGCCTCGATGCAATCTTTGAAGATAGACGGCCAATAATATCCTACGCGCAAAATCTTCTGGGCTGTAGCCATCCCAGAGAGGTGACCGCCACATGCCCTAGCGTGGAATTCATTTAGAACGCGTTCAACCTCATAATGAGTCAAACAACGTCAAAGGATAGAATCAATGCCACGACGGTACAAAGTATCACTGATAATCAGATAGTACTTCGCATGGTGGCGTATTCGGCGACGGTTGTCACGAGACAATTCAAGGCTAAAACATTGGGTTTGAAGATACAATGTGATATCTACATACCATGGATCAGACGTACTAATAAGAAACAATGACTCATCTGGAAAAGAGTCATTGGGCTCAGATTCTGCATCAGTACGGGGGAGGTCACAAATGAGCTCAGCAAACACCAAAGATTTTTTTGACTTGGCTTTTTCGAAAAGAAGATCGAATTCTTGCAGTATCACGATCCAGCGTGAATACTTGCCCCCAAGTACCTGATGAGTCAGAACATGGTACATGGGGTTCGAATCAACGATGATGGTGGTGGTGCGAAGCAAAATGTAATGTCAGAACTTCTGCACGGCTATGATTGCCACGAGAGTGAAATTCTCAACATGTGAATAGCGAGTTTCAGCATCAACAAGACCTTTACTGGCATAATATATCACATGTTCTTGGGCGTTCTGATCTTCCTGCACCAAAACCATGGCAATAGTGGTGTCAGAAGTGACAAGATATAAAATGTAATCTCGATAGTAATTTGGCGGTTGGATCACAAGGTCATGCGTAATGCCATGTTTTAAACTATCAAAAGATCGTTGAGATTGATCATCCCAAATAAATGGGTCGTCTTTCATCATCAATCTCATGTAGCCCTACGTCTTTTGTGCAAAATTACAAACGAAGCGCTGTAAATAAGTTGCTCTTCCTTGCAGACTCTAAAGTTCCGTAATGTTGGTTGGAGGTGGAAGAGCGACGATGGATTCCACCTTCAAGGGATCAATACGGATCCCATCTTTCGAGACGATAAAGCCTAAGAGGCATCTAGATTCGACACAATATATACTCTTGTGAGGATTCAAACGGATACTGTACCGCCTGCATCCGAGGAAAACGACTATCAGATGATCTAAGTGGAACTCACGCTGCTTTGAGTGGGCAGGGAGGTCATCCAAGTAAGGTTCCACGAAGTCATTCACATCATGGAAGGCGTACGACATGGCCTGCTGGAATGTGGCACCATCATTTTTAAGACCAAATGGAAGTTTACGATATGCAAACGTTCCCCAAGGGAAGATGAATTAAGTCTTGTGCTGGTCGGCGGGGTGGATCTCAATTTGGTTGTATCCGGAAAAGCCATCCATAAATGAAAAAATGACACTTCCAGCACAATTGTCGATAATTTGGTCAATAAAGGGAGTTGAGTAGTTGTCCTTGTGACTAGATTTGTTGAGATCCTGATAGTCGACACAGACGTGGATGGTACCCTATTTTTTATTAACAGGGACGACGTTTGAGACCCACTCTGTCAATGGGACAGGGTAAATGAAGCCGGCCTTCAAGAGTTTTTCAATCTCTGCCTTGATTTCCGCAGTCTTCCGAGGGTGTACCGGTCGCAACTTCTAGCGAATAGGTTTGACGTCGGGATAGGTTTTAATCTCATGTAAAACAATGGAGGGGTCTATCCCAGGAATCTCCTCATAGGTCCAAGCGAAAACGTCTCGGAATCGCTTGAATAAGGCCGTGGTGGCGATGACTTCTTTAGGGGAACACTTCTGGCCTAACTGAATGTGTTCCACTACACCAGGAGTAACCGAAATGTCTATTAAAGTGGTGGGCTCGATGTTGGCAAAGTTTCCTTCAGAATTCATTTGACACACGAGTATCAAGGACTAAGAGCCAGAGTAGATATCCGATGTCACGATGGTGTGAATGCTATTATCTACAGTATCCAGCATGGGAAAAGAAGACGAACGATGATGGAGGTCTCCCCATGGAGGATCATCTGTGCTCATGATTTCCATAAAGGACTCGTCATAATGAAAAGTCTGTAGCAAAAGATCAGATGATGTCCGTTGTAGAGAACAGGAAATGGAAGCCACAACTAAGTGGTCCTCAGGTGCTGATTGGATAGCCTCATACATGAGTTCAGCGGGTGATAGAGGCATAATGTCTCCAATCAGGTGTGTGGTGGCTTCATCAGGTACAAGCCATGAATCAGTGGAGTTGGGGATAGATGAAGTCTGCGAGGAGATCATGTTCACTGTGGAAACATGATTTGGGGGATCCAAAGTAGGAAAGACGCCCATAAGGGATGAATCCTTAAGGAGGACGACCCCCACACTCTCATACTTTTGCGAAGATTGTCCAATCGAAGGAACATTATCGCCCGAATGAGTAGTGGTGTCAGGTGTGCAGAAATCTAGTTGGTCGACTGTGACAATTCGGCCTTGATGGGGGAATTGTACTATGCGGAAGACAGATGATGCGACCGCAGTCATGGCATAAAACCAATTATGACCAAGCAGAATGTTATAATCCAACGGGGCAGCGACTACCTCCACGTTAATGGTTGTGGTCTTGCCCCCCCAGCTCGACTGGTAAAGCTTGTAACAGCCTATGAGGTTGAAAGCCACGTTCGTCGAAGGCTCTCAAAGTGGTAGGAGAACGGTTCAACTTGGGAGAACTAATGGCTCTCCAACATGCGATCGACATGATTGACATAGAAGCTCCTTCGTCCAAGACGGTACGATGGATTATCTTCCCAGCGATGTTTGTGGCAACTTGAAATGCCAGCTGATGGGAGAGCCTCGGTTTAAAATACTCTAGCTGGAACATAATGGTGTTCGATGAATCCGGGTCAACTGCACCGATGGAAACAAGGAGAGTCTTGCGCTGATTTGGACAATTTTGCAAGACCTCAAGTGTCGACATAGCACAAGGAGCTTGTGCTAGGTCCTCTACAATATTTTAGTTTTGAGCAACCCAAGCATTAGGATTTAAAACCGATTTTCTAATCGTGCTCTTGGGTGGACGCAACACTGACTCGAGAGAGGGCTTCTCTATGGTGAGAGGCGCAGCCGGCATGGTTACATCGGGCATCCAAGTGGAAGCTTTTTCAGTATTACTTCCAACAAGTTCTTTGGATAGAACAGAGTCATACGAATGATAACAGGTGTTCAAGTTGGTGGTCTTGTTACACACCATGAGAACATGTGTGGTGGTGGATGCTTCTCCTTGGGGAGAAGAAGTGTGAGCGATCGACTGCTGATTTTGAGCAGGGAAGGGATCGTTGAGAACTGCGGGTGTGGGTTTATCCTTAAGAAACTTTTGAACTTCGTCTCTATGGGGGCACTCTTTAGAAAAGTGATCATCACCACACAGTAGGCAAGGATACTTCAACTTCCTTTTCTGTTTGGTATCATTAGGGGTGCTCTTTTATTCTTGCTGGGTGGAATATTTCTTAGGTTTCCCCTTGTTCTTCTTCTTACCACCAGACTTTTGAGGTGAAACTGATGAAACATAATTCACTTCTTTGGTGACAGCAGGAGTGGATGATTTGGCGGTGTCGTGACCAGCCTGTGTTGGTGATGGGGAAGAACCTGAGGGGTTCGACGAACCAACAGTTTGAGAAGAAGGCTGGGTGGTAAGGGATCCAATGATGCCATCAGTTTGGGGTCCCTTGGGTGGTTTCGTGGGGTCATAAGTGTTGCAGGGTGGGTCAGGAAGGATATCAAACAATGTGCCAGACTGAGCGTAGATTAAGTCTAGTAAGTGGGCACATGCGATGGCTTGTTCTTCAGTGACAACACCTCCCATGGCAACATATCGTGCTATGGTTGGTATGAGAGACTTCGTAAACCAATCTGCTAGGATTTGATCTGGAATAGGAGCCTTAATGAGACGCCGTCTCCTTCGCCACTCATGTATATGATCTGAGATATGAGTAGCGGTATTTTGACGGAGCGAGGTTAAAAGCTTTGTACCAGTTTCATACCGTATAGGAAACTAGAAATGAGTCAAAAAGTTCACAGCAAGAGAACCAAAATCATGAAAAGAATGGGGTGGTAGTTCAATGTACCACTTGGCAGCCGAACCAGTGAGAGTCCGTTGGAAGAACCGGAGACGGATCGAGTCGTCCATCAGGGAGTTGGATGAACACCATAAGTGGTATGTCATCACGTGGTTTTTAGGATCTTCACTCGGCTTACCATCAAATTTTGGGATATCTAACGGATGTTTCACCGGAATGGGCGGCCAATTAGTTCTGTGGTAAATGGGGTCATTTGTTAAACGAGACAGGTCAGGTAGATCCAAAGTAGCAAAAAAGGGCAGCTCCGGATTAGGGTGTGAGTATTGATAGTACGGATAAGGCATGTAAGGACCTGCGGGACCTTGTGTCGACTGACCATAGGGTGTTCCAGGAGGAAACTGGCCATAGGGGTACTGGCCACTCGAACCAAATGTAGGTTTGCCGCCATAGTAAGGTGGTCCATAACCAAAATAAGGTGGCCCGTTACCATAAGGTGGGGGCCCGCCTCCGCCGCCGGGAGGGGGTGGGCCACCTCCAAATGGTGGGGATCTGCCACCACGGCCAGGGTAGGATGGGCTGCCACTGTTTCCACCGGGAGGAGGTGGTGGTCCACTACCACCACCAAAATAGGACGGTCCTCCACCACCTCCGTCGGGAGGGGGTGGTGGGTCACTGCTGCAGCCAGAAGGGTAAGAGCCTCCTCCGCCACCTCCATCATAGTAGGGTGGGGGTCCACCACCACCACCACTGGGAGGGGGCGGTGCTCCTCCACCACCACCGGGATGAGATGGTCCTCCCCCACCTCCGCTGGGAGGAGGGGGTAGTCCTCCACTACCTCCTCCAGGGGGAGGTGGGCCTTGATGATTGAAGTGGGGTGGTCCTCCTCCAGAAGGTAGAGGTCCGCCTCCTTCAGAGTTACGTGGGGGCCTGTCGCCTCCAATGGGAGGTGGGGGTGGACCAAACGGGGGTGGAGGGACTTGAGGGACTGTAAGTGGGGGTCCATGTTGTAAAACATTTTGTTGTCCCCATAGAGTGTAAGGATTACTGGGGTAGGGTACCCCGTAGAGTGCGTTTCCAGGATTAAGTTGACCTGGCACAGGGTTAAGATGACCTGGATACGCTTGACTTGATGGAGGTTGAATTACATTGGACGGTCCCCTGACATGGGATAGTCCCGAAGCGGAAGGTCCAGGAGGTAAGGAATTTCCAACGGAAGGCTCAATGGGAACTCCTGCTGCAGTATTATGGTTAAGAGACGGGGTTTGCCCCCCAGCAACAACTTGTTGAGCGCTAGGTAAAGGTTGACCCAACATTGGTTGTTGATTATTCACCGTAGGATTACCACTACCCGTAAGGAAGGTAGGGGGTAAAGAGTATCCTCCCCTCGAAGTTTGGGGTGGGGGGAGGAACATGTGACGTAACTGCGGTAGTCACGGGTGTGTTGGACTATTGTCCTTAAACAGGTTGGGTTATGGGAGGTACTGAACTGGTCTCCTGTCTAGGAGATACATGTGCAGGGATGGATGGTTGACTAGTTTCAGTAGTGGTCACATGTTGCGTGGATGATTCTGGTGACTCGAAAGATAAAGAGCAACCTGGGATTGGTCTATCGTCGAATCTTATTTGAAAGTTTCGATTTCGAAAATCCTCACCCATAGCACATAAACGAGCCAATTGCTCACGGTAAGGTGTTAAGCGGTCATCAAGGCTAGCCCAACTGGGTGGGGATGCAATGGAAAAATGGGCCACTAGGTGACCGATAGAATATGTCCAATAAGTTGTTGCAGGACCAGCAGCTACTGTAGGGTCGTCCTGTGGTTGATTTATCCATTCCAACGATCCAGGATCTCCCGGTGAAACGGGAGGTGAGTCTTGTGAAGTGGGAATTTGTGCTTCTTCACCTTGCGGGGGATGAGAGGCAGGTGAATCTGGAGGAGTATGTGGAAACAAATGTCCTCCAATATTCAAAGTGGGGTTTTCCACTTTATGTGACTCGACCCTGGCTTGTGGATCCATTCTTACCCTCGAAATTACCTCCTGATTAAGGGGATATTCGGGTGGCAAATTCTGAATCCTGCGAGACCTTCTCCAAGGAAAGTCAGCCAGAGTGACTGAAACAAAAAATTTCTCCTAAGGGAAAACTAAAAGAAAATAAGACCAGAAAAAACCCTACACAAACTAAGGCCACAAGCAAACTTATGTTATAAGAGTGGATTCAATGGTATGGAACCTCACAGGATTGTCAAGGATTCACAACTCGCGATATACCGTAGGGTCCAACAATATGACGCGACAAGGAGGATTGGGACTGTACCCTTGCCTGCATACCCTATCACCTGGACGGTACGTGCGTAGTAGCTCCCCGAGTGCTATTCTCGGTGTATTGCTCCGCTAAGACGGCCAAAATTTTAACTCAGTTGGTTTCAGGAATCCTAAGGGTGTCTCCCGATATACGCAAGGTACGTGGGAGCTCAAATCCGTAGTGGTGTTGTCTAATGCACAACCGTTCGGCAAGAGACCTTCCGATATACTACCGAGTACATGATACACCCTTCGATATACGCCAAGTACTCAAGGTGACTTGGTGGGTACGTGAAGGAGCTCGATATACCGATTAGTATGTGGAAGACTATAATAACCCGGGGATACAGTGCTGGAAAATAACGACAACTGCCATGCTTAACAACGTCGGAATACGTCTCTAACTTACACACAAGTTTCTAAAGATTTTACCCTAGTTCTACCGTTAATTTTATCCGGACAGTTAGGTGAATGCATGAGGTGAGTACATAATCGTAAACATAATGCAGGCCCTAACTACATGCACAAAATACGCTTTTCTTTCAATGAACTCTATGTATGGGAAGGAGGATTTTTCTTTTTATTTCCAACACTTTCACCAAAGCAATGCAATGCAATACAATCCCAAATCTACCAAAAAATGACTATGAAGTATTCTTTTTCCCTTTCAATGAAATGCAAAAAAAATTCACAACACTACTAAGCCAAATCAAAGCATGGTTTTATTTTTCTTTTGTCTTTTCAAAATGAAAATGATGCTAAGTAATGAAAAGAGATAATTTCTAAGTAGAATATGCAAGCTTTTCACTTTCACTAAGATGGCCTAAAAGCATAAAAATCAAAAGATACAATGCAACTTTCCAAGCATGGAACTAATTTTGCAAAACTTGATGTCTATTCGAATTTTTCAAGAAAATGAGAAACTCGTAATTCATGAAAAACACAAATAATGCAATTTCCTTTCAACTTTTCCAAAAGATTCATAAATGAAACATTCCAATGGATATACAATTCTTCAAATGATCTTGAAAAATAATGGAAATGAAGTACGTTTGATCTTTCAATGAGTGCATCAAAATGACAGTTTGATAACAACTATGCTTTTAAACATGAATACTGAACTGAAAAGATTACTTGCAACACTCTAACAACTCAGAAAATCTCAAGAGAAAGCAAGCACTCAATGGACTGAAAATACATCCAAACACTCAAAATCAATCGGTAACAAGCAAGACTGAAAGCAAGCAAAACTCACAAAATGAATGCAAGTGAGGTATGGAAACCAATCCAATACACTTGATCAGATCAGGCTAGGAGACGAGGGAATGCAAGGGTGAGTGGATGAAGGTGGGGAAGACCAAAGTGTCCACCACTACCAAATCTCAGACTTGTCCAAGATGGAACCCAAAACAACTCCAACAAAACCAAAGAACTCAATTACATAAAGAAAAAAGGGATCTCTGACTGGATCATACAGTACAGAGGGAGTCTGCACACAAACCAAATTCACAACAGAATTGGAGAGGGTATTCCTGTATGGAAAAAATGGCAGATCGACGCACTCTGTGCTTATGCACAGTGCGACGTTGTAGTTCACCAGTGTAGGAAGTGCGACGACGTCGCACTATACCAATGGAAGGGTTGCGATGACAGACTAACAGGCAAAGAACAGAGATCAAAAACAACACAGTGTCACTCTGGGTACACTGACCAAGTGCGACAGGCGAGATCCGAGTTCAAAAATGAACCAATTCTCTAGATAATGAGCATAAAAAGGTCTGCAGATGAGATGTGCAAACTCAAAGGAAGCTAATCAGACTCTTCAAGGTGAAGATCTGATGGTGAAATCAACTTCAAGAAGGAAAAGACAAAACAGAATGGCTTGGCTAGAAATCAACTGAAAACAACATTCAAATGAAAACTAGAAAGCAATGTTTTCCCCAGTATGGTCGCCAGATTTGTTTGGTGGACAATCTACCGAGAGAGGACTCAAGGCCCAATCTCCCTAGCTTAACCTAAGTCTAGAACAAATAGGACAAAACACAAAATACTTTCCTAGATCAAATAGAAGTGCAAATGGAAGGATAGATCGTTTACCTTGGATTCGCAGATCCCTTTCTCCTTCGTTGATCCAATGCTCCAGCGTTGCCAGATCTTAAACAGTTATACCCTGTTGATCATATAACGGACCAAGAATAGTGAAAGCATACATTTCATATGATAGATCTAAGTTAATAGTTAAGGAGGAAAACTCTAAACATCATCAATGCGACAAAATTTATGGAAAGCAATTGTATTACCTGTATTGAAAAGTGGAGAGTACAATAGAAAAGAGGATTACAACCATTTCCTTAACATTGCAAGCTCCTTCCGATAAGCCATGCCAAATCTCCTAGATAGAAGTGGATGTCCCCCAAGCTAGAGTGCTAGATCTATTGAGCCTAATTTCACCAGCATAAGAGTACCATAGACTTCCCCCCTTTTGGAGAGGGGTAGAGCTTCACTTATATAGGGATAAGTGGATAGAATATGGATAGGGTAGGTTGAGATATGGTAGGAGAGAGATAGGGGATCCTTCCAAGAGGTTAGGAACCAAGTGCCAGCTCCCCCAAGAGGTCAAGGATACGGATACAAGTCAGCAGGATTCGAGAATGAGCTCGAAAGGCCTATTTTTTTCCATTAACTGACTTCGTCGCACCCTGTAGTGGAGCAAGGTGTGATGTCACAGGTTGCATGAGTGCGGCCTGTGAAGGCCTCTCAAAACCTAGCAAAGGTGCAATGATATCCCTTCCAGGTGAATGACTTAGCCAATGGAACTTCAGGGGTGTATACACTGAATCTCATGATGGTAGGATTTTAGGTGTAACACACCTTTTCTTGTAGTACGTTCAGCTACAGCTATAGACTCGCTCTCAAACAACACTGCACAATCTAATCCAATTCCAAAACCAATTGCAACACCCTTTTTGGGGGCCCTCTCATCTCGCCTGAAGTATACTCCATTCCTCACTTTAGTCAATCTATCTTTCGATAATGTCAGATTTCCATTCAATTGACTAACCAAACAAGATTTGCACATGTCCTTGCCATCAAGCTCCACCACTGGTTTGGTAGTTATGTTTACATTCTCATCAATAGAATCTAAAATTCACCCAACTTGTGCCTCCACTCACTTTCCATCGTTTGCAATTCACTATCATTAAGTACCATAAAAGACGAAGATTGGAATATGGATGTGGAATGACCCGGTGGAGAATTATCAACTACTTCATCCATAGCTTCGAATGTTGAATAATTGTGATCCTATATCCATGGTTTAAACCACCAAGAATCTTATGTGTGTCTTTTTGGTTGTATGCCAAGACCTAGTAAAATTCCTTGTGCATCCTCCAATCCTATCTTTAGAGATTCTATAATTTTATCATATGTGGATATTGAATCATATTGTGACAAGACGTCACATTCCTCTATTGTTTGTTGATGCAATTTATTCTAGATACCCATTTGTTTCTTATGAGATTTATTGAAACGAAGCCCTTGGGGATTCGATTCTTCTTCAGCAACTCTATTAATGGTTCCAATAGCATGAAGTAAGTCAGTGAAATCATATGCCCTCTCTACTCTGACCATGCCACCGAATTTGCTAAAGAAGTTATCACATACATCTGACCCAGTCAGGTGCAATGCACATGGAAAGTTAGGGTATTGATCACGAAAGAATCTCATCAACAAAACCGCAAAGTGGCAAGAAATTTTCACATCTTGATATGCCTCTCTGCTAATGAAATTAATGTTGACATTAGTATTTGCTTGTTCTCTGACCCAACATAGCCATAACGTGAAGAAATGATGGAATCTTGAAGAATTTCACACCCTTTCCCAAAGAGTCAAACTAGGAGACAAAAAAATATCAATATAGTCAGCAACGATTGCTAGATAGGTATCTGTACCCAATGTCCTCTCCGTCTTGCCACTTGTACTTCTCATTTCCTTCAAGAACCTATGGACATGCCTTGAAGCAATGCGTTGTGCTAAACCCCAGTTTTGGCGATCAATCCTCTCTATATCCTCAATTTTAAGCTTGTGGTCATTCACTTTAAAAGTGTTATAAACCATTCTTACATGGTTAAAACTAATCAACTCTTCTCCAACAATCAAATCTCGTCGACCACTAAACAAAGGATTCATTATCTTTTTTCCATTGTGGATGTAATCCTAGTCATGAAGTCCTGTTACTTTAAAGCCATCATACAACCTAGATAGCCTCCACCCTTCCCATGGAATTTGATATCTCATGCCTGTCGTTGAGTAATAATACTTCAACATAAGCATTCTTCTCCTACTATCCCCATCTGAGGAATGACCAATAATAGGTCCTAAAAAATGTTCCCCATGTTTCTTCCATAGGTCTTCTATTTTTTCCCATTGTCGATGGACAAAATTTGCATAAAATCTATTGCACGTTGGATGAACAACCACAACCAAATGAGGAATATTCCAATGTAAAGGGTTTGCAATAATAACATGTGCATAATGGCCAATCACATAATTCTTGAAGGCATCTATAATAATCTCATAGCCTGCAGTGCCCTCACCAACTATCACCAAGAAATGTGATTGACACTTATGTTCTTCTTTCTTACCACAAAAACCCACCAATGTATCACTTTTTTCTACCCACCTGACATATTTTTTCGCAACAGTTTCATCTTCAGCAAGGCATACCGGAATTGGGCCTTCTATACCATGTTTGGCTTTATAAGAAGCATACACTTTTTTTATTGCCTCAAAAATGTACTCTTGCTCCCCTGGGATATATCTCAATGATTTTCTAACTTGTCTTAAAGTCGTAGATATCGAAGGGCCATCCAGATTCAAGCTAATAAAGCTATGTAATCTAGGACCTCCCAATAACTTAATCATCTCATAAATGGATTTAGTGGATGCACTATATCTTCTCCCTGACTTTGAACGAACTAGGTTGTGAAATATATCTTGAACAAATTCCCAAACTACATCTTTACCTTGTAATTTTCCTTGCTTATGAGCCTCACACACATCCTTGCAAAACCTGAACACATCGTTCCTTCCTGCAGATTCGAACAACTTTTCCCTTAGAGACCTCGTTCTAATAGACAGTGTAGCAACCTTTGTCCTCTCCCACCAAAGGGATTGCATTGTTAATCTATGTGTAGCATTTGCATCTCTTGCAACAATTTTGAGTTCAGTTGGAGTCAAATGGTCTAACCTTCTCCCTTTCCCTGTATCTCTCCCATGTCTTTTGATGTTGCTCCTTGATTCGTGATATAAATGCATCCGAAAGTCATCACAATTAGGTATCAACTTACAAAGATTGCATGTCAATGAATCAAAAGGTATTCCTGTTTCAGAAACCCTCTTGCAATGAATATGTCTGTAGTACCGTTAATACGGCATTCAACACCATAATAACATAGTGTTCTCTTGGTATGTTTCTCTATGGCCCACAATTTTCCACCATGTTGATCATCCATTAGAACCTTTGTGTCCAATCTCTCCCCTCTTCTATCAAGATAGGGATCCCAATACACCAACATAGTAATATCGGGGGAGGAAATTGTCCTAGAATAAGATGAAAAAACACATTAGAAAATGATCTACGAACTGCTACTAACAAGTAATAACAAATAAAGTAATGTGAAAATTCAAATTCAAATTCAAATTAAATTAAAACTTGGGTAATTAACACACCTGAAGTAGAAGCATGTGAACTTGTAGAAACCCCATGTAATGGTGATGGTATTGATGGGATCAAGAACTTAGTCAAACTTTGTTGGGACTTAACATTGGTAGGCTTCTTTGGTCTCCCAACTATTCCACTCCTCAACACAACTGTATCATGTGAATCCTCATCTGTAGTAGTAGTGTGCTTCCTTGATTTCATGTGTTCATTTAGAGAACTGACAATATTA
The DNA here is from genome assembly GCA_027924585.1 of Larix kaempferi. Taxonomy (NCBI): domain Eukaryota; kingdom Viridiplantae; phylum Streptophyta; class Pinopsida; order Pinales; family Pinaceae; genus Larix; species Larix kaempferi. The sequence goes on from BSBM01000893.1 coordinate 10,705,953, forward strand.
CCATTTGCCGGCACCAAAGAGAACCATCTATTGCACCGTGTACATTCCACTCTTACTTTTTTCTTGTCCTCATAGTTTGCAAGTGTTGCTTCCACCACCGTGAACAAATTAGGCTCTTGCGTTTGGTTGAAATCATCTAGAAGTTTGATTGCTTGATCAATCTCAAGTCGATCTCTAGCCACGGTTGTCTGCTTTTCTCTGTTACAAGAAGGATATTCATTAATTCCCAACATTGAAATGTGACGTTGATGGGATCTTGTTTTCATATGATTGTTTTTGAAGTTACGAACCGTTCGCGCTGCCAAGGATACTTCCCCCGTACCATAATAAATGCCACAAATTTCACAACGGATCTTTATATTAGGTTTTCCATTTTCTGAATATACCTTGAGTGTTAGCTTCTCCTTGACAAACTCTTCCATTAAACTATTCACTTTCTATTCCCAAGATGCCAATACATTAGGATCAACTACTACAACTTGTTCAACTGACTCAGACACATGACCAACCACTTCAACTTGTTCCACTGACTCGGACACATGATCAACTCTTGGTTTTTTATGCATAGGTTCCTCCACATTCCCTTCAATGTTTTTAGATATTGGCGTTCCTTCCATTACATCCGATTGCAATGATTCAACAACCATTGTGTCTACTTTCTTCTTAATGCCTATATTTTTTGTTGTAGGTTTCCTTTTTTGCTCTTGCTTTGTATTTAAAGGATGTCCAATTGGGCCAATAAAATCAAAAGGATATTCGATGATTTCATCATCCACAATTTCACAACGAATATCAGCATATGTACAACCTTTTCAACACTGAACTATGCCAAGGGCGCAATTCTCTTCACCAATAAAAATTGCAAAGTTCTCAACATCACTTGGATCCATCTGCATTTCCATCCATGTGTACCCTTTAGTTGGTTAAGAAATGAATAAAATTATAACAAATTTTTCAAAAGTTTTGATATAATATGGCTACGAAATGAGGTGAGTGCATCCATAAATAAATGAAAAAAAAAGTAATTCAAATTTACACATGCATATTAGTTCATTAATAAAACAAAGAGCTAGGAAGCAAGGTATGCACTTTCAATTCAAATCTCTAAAAAGGATGAAGAAATATTACTATCGGGATGAAACACCTTGAAACAAAATGTATTGTCAGTGGCATATTCAAATAGCCCTCCCCAAACTGAAGAGTCAACTTCAACATACCTGCAGAAGATCAAAAGGTGATCAAAACAAGAGATGAAAAAACATAGCAACTCTCCCTTCAAATGATGCTCATAATCATTAAATTTTTTTATGGGTTTAGCATATTTAACGATGTTGAATTATACTCAAAAAAGTTCTGACTTTAATTATTGTTAACTGTTGTTAAGTCATTTCTATTCCAAAACTACTGCATCTGAGACAGGGATATCCTGGTGACCATGACATACCATGAATCACTAACATTCCATTTCATCTTTAAATGATCTATGATTGGGTCCACTTCATCCTTATTTCCACTTCCAGTACAAAAAACATGATTACAAGGCCATTGGGAAAAAAGTCCAGAGAGTTTGTCTCAGAAGATTCAAGAGGACTTGAAAAGCCTGGAAAAAAACGTTACAAATCGCAGCTGTTGCAACTAAGTCTGAGTGAGATGTCACAGTCAACCCACAGTGGCAGAAGAGCACAGGCACACAGCTGCTGCAACTAAGTCTGAGTGAGATGTCAACCCCACAGTGGAAGAAGAGCACATGCACATGCTCCCCAGGAAAACATCAAATTTATTTTCAAGCACAGTCTATGTTTGCAGACCCGTATCGTTTAATGAGATTGGATGCCCCACATTTTGTATGTGGGTTGACAATATGTATTCCTTTGTTTAGAGCACTTTGTCCTCCATGGTAGAGCACTTTAGCCTCCATGGTAGAGCTGTTAGGATATTACTATACTCCATCCTAGTCCCACCAGTATTTTGATCCTTTACATTTTCAGTTATGCATGCACCTTTTAGGGTTTGCATGCATTCTAGGGTTTGCATGCATCCCAGTCATCAGTCCAGCACCTAGCCCTCAGTTAGCCAGCCCCCAGGAGCTTCTCACTATTCAGTTTTAGCCATACAGTTGCTTAATGCGCCCTTCTTCCTTGATTTTAGGGAGCAACTCGCCCTCCTTCACCTACCAGTCCAGTTGTCACTCAGTTACACTTAGTTACAGTCAGTTACACTTAGTTACACTCAGTTACACTCAGTTACAGTCAGTTACAGTCAGTTACATTCAGTTACATTCAGTTACACTTAGTTACATTGAGTTACACTCAGTTACACCTACCAGAGTTAGTTTGACTGATGGTTGACAGTTACTTGAGCATTGATGACTCCATTGATGATGATGAAGACTTCCAGTTGCGCTCCGATGATCATGAGGACACCTAGTTGTGATCTGATGACACTCCAGTGATCCTTTGATCACTCCATGAAGGCTAATTCGAATTTCCACCTTAGGCATTCGAATTCCTCATGCATTGTATTATTTATATGTCCATTTGTGATTAATAATCTAGTATGACTGAAGTATTATTGCTTCTATCTGAGTTCTACTGTACCATATTATTCTGTTGCTCATTATACTGCATGTATCACTCTTCTTCTATTTTCTTGCTTAATCATAATTATTCTCTTGTGAGATACATCATCTCTTAGATCTGCTGTGAGGATTTTCACATGGTATCAGAGCATGTTGAGAGAATTGTTTATCACCATTCTTGAGAGTTTTTTTTTGCAGGTTATTACCAAGATTTCGAGTTGAGCAGTTTCTGCATTTTTGCAGCAGTAGCAGTTGCAGTTATTCTATATTGTTTTTGCAGGTCCTCTACAGCTTCAATGTATTCATCAGGAATTACTCCTCTTGATCCACTCAACTATGATGAATGGAAACCAAGAATGATAGAAGACTTGAAGATCCATGATCTTTTTTATTGTTATTTTGAAAGAGAGTTTGAATCCCCTGAAGAGAAGATTGACTGGTTAAATAAAAGAGACATGCACTTTGCAGCAATAATGTTTTCTTTGTATGCATACCAGAGATTCCAATTCAAATACCGTGATGGTGTTGAAATTCCAAGAGATTTATGGACTCCAAAAGAGATATGGGCTCACCTGGATGGAAAATTTGGTAGAGAGAATCAAGGACTTGGTCCCAACCCATTCGAAAGAAAACAAAGAGATGCATTCGCTCCTCTTGATGGTCTCTCAGATCATGCACCAAAAGTATCATCTCATATTGAAGTTGTTGACAAAGAACTTGCAGATTCTCCGCTCATGCTCAAACCTTCTTCTCTTTCTGTGCCAGCTCACACTCTAGATATTGCAGAAGGTCCTAAATCCTCTCTTGCACCAGAGTCTGTTGGTTTGCATCATGATCACATGATTATTTCAGAGGTCAAATCAGCTAATGGAGGTAATGCATTTGCTCCTCTTCAGCAAACATCTCTTTTATACTACTATATGATCATAAATTCATGCTTTCAGAAGGTCATTGAAGAATATGGCCATTGCCATTCGCTTGGGATAATTTCTCATGCATCTACTGGTTTTGATCTCACCTCTCATGGTTCAAAGGAGATCTCAAGAAGCCATGATTCAAGTCTTGTATCTAATTTGGGTACTAAGCAATTACTGCTTGGGAAAATTTCTCATGCATATGATAGTTTTGATCTCACCCCTGTTGGTTCAAAGGAGATCTCAAGAAACTGTTTTGAAAGTCTTAAATCTGATTTTGATTTCAAGCAAACATGTAATAGTTCTTTTTGGCATAATATCACCCATGGTGGTTCGAAGGAGAAGACAAAGGACTATATGCACATTCAAAAATTTGATCCTACCTCAGATGATTCGAATCACAGGTTCAAGGATCATTCTAATACTGTTGGATTTGTTCTCATCACATTCGATATGAAGAGCAAGTACAAGCACATGCTTTTTGAGCATGATCCACTTCTTTCCAAGAAGAAGATACCTCCAGACATATGACCAAGCATCACACATGCTTGAGTTTGGAGCTTTTATTTTTTTTATGTGTGCCTTACAGTCTATTTTTTGAGGAGGGGGTATGTTTCCCATGAAATTTTCCCACTTCCTTGGTTTATTGATTGTTATTATTCATTGTATTGGGTGACCTTTGGTCTTAGTTACCAGGGCCCAGGATGGATTAAGGGGGGGTGTTAGGATATTACTATACTCCATCCTAGTCCCACCAGTATTTTGATCCTTTACATTTTCAGTCATGCATGCACCTTTTAGGGTTTGCATGCATTCTAGGGTTTGCATGCATCCCAGTCATCAGTCCAGCACCTAGCCCTCAGTTAGCCAACCCCCAGGAGCTTCTCACTATTCAGTTTTAGCCCTCCAGTTGCTTAATGCGCCCTTCTTCCTTGATTTTAGGGAGCAACTCGCCCTCCTTCACCTACCAGTCCAGTTGTCACTCAGTTACACTCAGTTACAGTCAGTTACAGTCAGTTACATTCAGTTACATTCAGTTACACTCAGTTACACCTACCAGAGTTAGTTTGACTAATGGTTGACAGTTACTTGAGCATTGATGACTCCACTGATGATGATGAAGACTTCCAGTTGCGCTCCGATGATCATGAGGACACCTAGTTGTGCTCTGATGACACTCCAGTGATCCTTTGATCACTCCATGAAGGCTAATTCGAATTTCCACCTTAGGCATTCGAATTCCTCATGCATTGTATTATTTATATGTCCATTTGTGATTAATAATCTAGTATGACTGAAGTATTATTGCTTCTATCTGAGTTCTACTGTACCATATTATTTTGTTGCTCATTATACTGCATGTATCACTCTTCTTCTATTTTCTTTCTTAATCATAATTATTCTCTTGTGAGATACATCATCTCTTAGATCTGCTGTGAGGATTTTCACAAGAGCAACTCTGGTTTTGTAATCAAGCATTGTCTACATTTACATTCCTCTATGTTATTCATTATGTCTTGTTGTATTAGGTTGGTTGTACCACTTTTTGTATGTGCCTTGACAATAGGAAGTCCTTTGTTTAGAGCAGTCTGGCACCCACAGTAGGGAATCTCTGATTTTGTAACCCGAATAGAAGACTATCCTTTGTATATACTTTGTATACATTAATATAAACACTTTGTCATAAAAACAAGGATACAACGCAGAAACCATAGAGACAGTATTCCCATAGATACAAATACAGGGAGAGGTTTGATCCTGTAACTCAACTCAAGGACCCTTATTATTTTATCAAATCAATGGAGTTTACAGAAATCAGAGCAGCACAAATGCATAAAGATAATTAAGCTCACCTAAATAAAAGTGAATTTTACAGTTATTTTGTTATTTGTATATGTTCTTGGAAATTTCATCATTTAACCCCTAAACAATTTTGCATGGGGAAAATATTTGTAGCACATTTATAGGCCACAAATAATTCTTCTCCAAACAATTTACTCATTTTGAAGAGGGGATAAAAAGAAAGGATTCAAAGACAAACTATAAACCAAGAATATTAGATTACAGGGAAACCCTACCAAATATTGAATAATCCAAGCCAAAACTGATATTAAACTCTACAGCCAAACAAAAACCTAAAGCTAAAATGAGAAAGGCCTCCCAGAATCTAGTAAATCAATACATGGCAACCATCAAATTCATCTATGATATTTTAGGCTTGCTGGTGATTCTTCTAAATTAAAGCAAGGAATACAATAGATGTACTTCCATTCCACTTAGCACAGATTGACCAGACTGACAACGAAGTAAAAATTATTTGCACTCCCAGAAAAAAACATGCCTATTTGGCCCCATGTTACATGAATCGGGGATGGTGGTGGCTGATATCCAAATTTTGGGATTAAAGATTCAACAAAATATCTTTTTTCTAAATATATATAGATACAGAAAATCAACAACATACATAATCCAGATAATCAATATTTAATATTTATAGCATCTTAAACATATAATAATACATTAAGCAATGAGAACATGAAAAATTCAAAGAATGAACATTGAACACAGTTCATATCAATATGTTTTCGTATTAATGCAATTTTTAACTTTAAAAAGTGGAGGAAGCAACATACATAACATGATACTGTAGAACACTAGAGCTACAGATGAGCTCCAAGTCCCTATAAAGAATTTAACAAGTTACATGGCACAAGCATCCACATAAGTTTCTTCGAGATTCCGAGGTCCTTGATATTCACCCTTCCAATAGGAAATCAAGGAAATTTGTGTGTACATATATAAAGATCCTTTACCTTTAACAAGACTTGATTTTCTTTATAGAAACTTGAAAGGTAACCTATTAAATACCAATATTTTTCAAATGTTGAAGAGGTCGTCTAATAAAAAATGGGAATGGCAATAGGCTAATGTTCAAGAGACTTATAACGATAATTAGCCCCCAAAAAGTCCCTATCAAAAAGTACCTATGCATCTTCATATGCTACATTTTTAGTGGCACACATGGCAACCGAATGCAGAATTTTTAGTTACAATGCTAAAAACTAGGAAATGTTTGCAAAGACATTGATCCCTTATGTGCCCATCACTGGGCAAAACTGCAACTTTGAAAAGTACAAATCTGTCTGAGTACTTGTAAGTTAAACTCACACCAAATCACAAAAAGAACATGCACAAATGATTCTCAATTATTTACAAAGTTGTAAGAGAACTTATGATTTAGACCCAACAAGTTGAAAGAACGATGAGCTTCCTTTTCTCTACAAGTGACATAGAGTTTGCTATTGTGTTTAACTAAAACATTGGCTGCTTAGAATAATCCACGTGTGTTGTATGTTGCATAACATCATCGTTGATTGAGGTGAAAAGTTGTATGGCAATGTTCCCTTGTCTCATCATCATGATTCGGGATACAAGCAACAACTCTATCAATTTGCGGATGCAAATGCTGAAATCTTGAGAGAACAGCTATCCAATTACCTATCACAGAAATCACATGAATGATCTATATGAATCACATGTTTGCTTTTTGATAAATTTTTTGTTTATCATATTTTAAAGGATTCTACTCTCTTCCATGGATTTCAAGTTTAATCTGGAAGAGAAAAATAATTCATTTAATAATGAGTTGGAAGATAAAGAATCTTCATTTAAGAATGGGTTAAGGTGATTGTAAGCGACTATAGTATTAAGAAACTAAGATATTTTTAATTCACTGATATTTAATTTATTAATATTATTTCTGAAATCCTTAATAAGAATTTCAATTATCTAAGCACTTATTCTTCCTTAGTTTAAAAATTTACAAAGTTTAAGTAATCATTTTTTATTAAACCAATAATTCTTAATTCATCATTAACTAATCCACTAAGTTATAAATCTGTCAATAATGATTTAATCGACTAGTTCACTCACTAATTTAGAAATCACCGACCGATGGTTCACTAACAATTTATACTAACATATTAACCTACCAGCACATTAACCACTAATTTGTTGATCCAATGACAATTAACATTCTAACCCACTAGCATACTAGCTAGTGGCACACTAACCCGGTAACAATTTTGTTACACTAATCCAATAATTCAATAAACCACTAATACCATAACCATTGTCTCATTAATTCACTTACCCACTAAATAGGCTAACCATTAACCCACACTCAAAAGCACTTCTAACACTAGAATTCTGCTATCTCAACACTTAGATTTACAATTCTATTATATAAACACTAAGGAAGATTCGAGGATGGAGATTTCACTACACATTTAATGGCGCTGAAGAGCTATGGGGATGATGGATCTTGAGGTGACTACACCTCAGATCCCTTCGAAGGGGTTTTTATTTGGTCCTCTTTGCCACCCATGATGGAATGGCCCCAATAGAAACACTAATAATAGCAGGGTTAGGTCCCCTTGTACTAAATGAACTACCAACACTAGACATCCCATATGTAAAGTAAAGTAGAAAATCAAAAGCATCTTTGGGTGGAAATCCACCTACCTAGACGAGCATAGGGTCCTTTGATTTTTTCAAAGAGGATTAAAATTGGCCAAAGAATTATGTTCAATGTTTTCAATCTCCAGAGGACCAAAATATTCTAAGACAGGAGAAGGATGAACCTCTTTTGTTATCACAGTGTGTGTGTTGAGACCTCACAAAAATTCATCCTTATATGTTATGTAATTGGACCCAGAGTGATCAAAGTCTTCTCTAGTTGGGCTATGTAGAACAATGTAGGTCTTGTCTTCTAATTCACTATGGATAATTTCAAAGAGGTTTCTCTATCGTCATAATAGAGACATTTCTGTGATCTTGGGAGGAGAGCCCCATTGCCTCCTAGATCGATGGGGTGATGGGTCAGCCACTTTGAACTTTAGGTTTAAATAAAAAAATTACAAAAGAACAAACAATTAAACCTAAGGCCAACTAGACAAAAATCACCAAAGAGTACTCTCCTAAAAATATAAAAACAACAAGCAACAAACTTGCTCTCCCCAAAATTGGTCGAGGGCAGTTACGACCCTAAATATGATTAGTGGGGAGTTGGAAAGAGGGCCTTCCAAATATCAACTTGGGAGAATAAGGGCCTAGTACTAACTAATGAAAGTGTAAGGAAAAACTATAATAATCATTTGAGAATCAATCACCTAAGGTTCAATTTCCCTCGTGAAGTAAGGAAATGTCAAAATGAGTTGAGACCAAGATCTACTATCTGCTTGGAGTACTGCAAGCACTTCCCACTTGCAATCAGTTATTGGAAAACCAAGGAAGCGCCACTAAACATACCACTTCATGATTGGTAGCCAGGGGGAACAATTATGAGTTAAGCTTTTGTGTTGGGTATTAATATAGTTAAAGTTTTCCCAAAGTCCCCAATTACCCCACCCGCCAATTAATCTAGGTGCTAGGGGAATCATGATATTGACACTTGAACTAGCTTTACCTACTGTTTGATGCTTATGTAAGATGTGCTTTCCTAGAAATATTGTTTTAGGAAAATATACTATTAGTACCAAGAATGCTCACAGAAACATAAGGAAGGAAATATTAAAGGTGAAATTAGGGCAAGGAAAAACAATGGCTGTGGGAAAAAAAAAAACAATACTGAAGTTTCTTAGAAGGTAGTTGCATGAGATATCTCTAGAGCTAATAACCCAACTAACTGATCACTAAGGTGAAGTACCCACGAAGTACTAGAGTCGGGGGATGGAGATAATGTGCCAATCGTGGATGTTGATTGTAAGGTAATGCCACAAGAGGGTGTACAAGTTTCTGATGGGAAAATTTCACAAACAATTCAGAACAAAGAAAATTATGTTGACTGTTCAACACATAATAAATTCCAAAAAGAGAGAGACTTTGATGGAAAATGCAACCAACATTGATTTGGAGACTCAGCAAAAACCTACAGAAGATGAATGAATGGGGGACCAATTACTTCCAATTGAAAATGTCACATCACTTGGTTTGAAAAATAGTCATCACAATAGTGAGGAAGCTGAGGCTGTTAGAAGCATTGATGCATGCGCCCAAGCATCAACAAAGCCTGTTAATCTCACTCCAGTCTAACATGTACCAAGTGATAGCTTGTTGGAGAATCTAAAATTTCAACATAGGTCATCAACAAGTCATAAAATAAACAATGCTTGGAACCCATCAAGGTAAGTGCATGGATGATCAACAATATCCTCTGCTGGCATGCGTTTGAAGATCAATGAAGGAACTTTTGGATGCAAAACTGCAATTGGAAAAACTAGATATTTAGGCCCCCCTCCAACGAATTGCATAATAAGGGTGGACTTGGAGATCAAGCTAAAAGAGCATTGATTCTCAGGAAAAAAATGGAGAAGGATGGAGGATTGAGCAGATGGCTTGTTGCACAACCTCTGGGACAGTTTGTAGACATTTTTCAGAGGGAAAACGTTGAAGAGTTCCATTTATTGCAATTAACCATTGGAACACACAAAGAGATGGGAGCACATGTTGTTGGGCCTCAAAGAAAGCTGATCCATGCTATTGATCAGCTAATCCAGCCTTACTATTTCAAATCCTTTTAAACTCCTTTGACAAAGAAACCTAGAATGGAGAAATCCTTGTTTTCGGAAGGAAGGAAAGGAAATGTTTATTTAATGGTTTCTTCCTATTTATATTTCAATCTTCAGTACACGGCCAGATGAGAAATGCTTCTATGATGATATATTTCAAAATGAAGAACAAAACTACAAACATACCGTGTTCCTACGCCCCCCATTTCTGAAATTAATTCTAGCCAAGAAGGTTAAAAGAGGGTTCCGGACAAAAAACCCTAAGGATACAAAAAAACCCCATGATCGAGAACACCAAAGAATTTCCCAACGCTCTTACCGATAGGTTACGTGCATTCGCCATTAAAGACGTCTATGGTTCCGCCGCTGCTAAGCTTTTCATGTGAGGCCGATAAGACCAGAATCAACCCCAACTCACCTCCTCCCTCCCTTCCTATCTGAATGAATTAACCCAAAATATCATTGGTGTAACACCCTGCTAAACGGATAAATACTCCGTCAACCTCATCAAGCCCGGTTGGTTTTGAACCATGACAACAAATAAAATAATTCTTAATCACATCAACTCAAAGAAGTATTTTGCAGAAAAATATATGTCAAAATTTGAATCAAACTGAAATCCAGAAACTCACCGCCATAATCTATTTGAGTCTTCTACTCACCTTCAAATTTCGCCACTCTCCCACAAAGTTGAATATGCCACAACCAACATTTCTAGCAACCTACATAAAATTTCAATAAGAAAAGACACAGAAAATATCGATGCTCACCCAATGCTGCAACCCTCGCTTCAGTCTTTTCGGCTGTGGTCAATGAGATGTCTTAAAAGGAAGCAACACGCCTCCACCACACCTCAATCCCCTCAACCCTGCGTACTGGTAAGCCATGGGTAAGCCCCTCAACCCTGCGTACTGGTAAGCCGTGGGTAATCCCCTCAACCCTGTGTACTGGTAAGCCGTGGGTAATCCCCTCAACCCTGCGTATTGGTAAGCCGTGGGAAGCCATGGGTAAGCCCCTCAACCCTGCGTACTGATAAGTCGTGGGAATCCGTGGGTAATCCCCTCAACCCTGCGTACTGGTAAGCCATGGGTAATCCCCTCAACCCTGCGTACTGGTAAGCCGTGGGAAGCCATGGGTAAGCCCCTCAACCATGCCTACTGGTAAGCCGTGGGTAAGCCCCTTAACCCTGCGTACTGGTAAGTCCTTCAACCCTGCTCTCCATTTCGGGGATATTTGTGAGCCCTCCCCTATAAATAAGACCCCAGCGTATTAGTGTATTACTATATTAAATTAAAAAAACCATTTGCCCCTTAATATATAAGCAATATAATTTTTCGGTTTTCATGTTTATTTAATACCCCCAATATGAACGAACATGATATTATATTGGCCCCCTAGTGAAGCCCCTGTGGGCCGCCCCTTGGAGCGGGGAGTAGGCGATGCTATTGTTAGAATCACCCCAACCTAAGCATCCCTACATTACCCATACAGGTAATACGAATGCACTTATTGTGATATATATTTTGTTTGTTATATATTGTTTTTTAATGTATTGTTTGTTATGTATTATGTTTTATACTGTTGTGATATATATTGTTTGTTATATTTGTTATATATTTTGTTTGTTATATATTGTTTTTGTTTTTTTATAGTTTTTATATATTGTTTTTATGATTTTTAATGATTTAAAAAAAATGGGTTATGTTTAGAAAATGCATGCAATTTTAACCCGAGAGAAGAGGGCTGTCACTAGTAGCACCTCTTTTCGATCCAAGGATTCATTTTGGCATTTTGTTGCATCGGTACTGGATGTTAAGGACACAATTTCAAATAAGTTGTAATTTTGATCTCGAAAAGAAAAATAAGAGTGTCATGGTAGCACCAGTTTTCAATTTGAGGGTTGATATTAGGGTTTTGGTTGCACTGGTGTCAATTGCTAGGGCCACTTTTTCAAACAAAGCGTAATTTGAACCCCGAAAAAAAAGAGGATGATTTTGGGAGAACCACTTTGCAATTCGGCCATTGAGTTAGGGTTTTGATCACCACTGCATTGACCAAGGTTTCAAAAAGTTGTAATTTTATCCCCGAAAAAAAAGGGAGTGCTACCAGTAGCGCCACTTTTTGATTCGAGGGTTTTTTCATTATTTTTGGTGCAAAAATATGAGTTTTTATGATTAGAGTTCTCGTTCTTTGTATACAATTCTCATTCTACAGTATACTGTGTTGAGTTTGAAACATGCAATTAATCTATGAAGTTCCAATATCTGAGGCATATGAAATATCTCCGAAAATAGATGAGGAGAGGCGCACCATGCCCAAAGTGCCAAGAGAGGGAAATGGAATCTACGAACACAACCAATTTTCAATTTTAGAAAATGTGTTCGCATTAATGACGAGATTTAAATTTGTTCAATTGATCATTGAACAAGGTCAAGCAATACAATTAAAGCATAAATATGAATATTTAAGCAAATGTACCTCTTTGAATCCTTCCAAATTTACATTATAGGACACCTTAAAATCCTGCTCTTGCAACATTCGAGAGAACTACAATTAATGAACATTTAAAATATTCATTGTTATATCTCTAAACTTGCAAAGAAGTGGATCTAATAACAAAAAATTCTCATGACAAATGAAACAATTGTCAATTAAATATAACACATACCTCTCCCCTACTTTATCCCTAATGAGAGAGGAGGTCAAAACACCCATCACGACATCTCTTATTATAATCCCTGACATATTCACGGCTCATAGAATTCACCTAATCATATGTTCTATAAAAAATCTTTTATGAGAACTAGCTCATGCTCTCTCTATGCTCAAGCAAATTCAATGATTACAAAAGCTAATGTTAAGTTATCTGCTATGACATCCCTCGCTTCTCGACCAACCTGAGATGTAGCATCCATATCTGGTCTTAAATTAACAAGCATTTGAGGGAGAGATATCAAAGGAGGTGGAGGTCGATGCAATGGAAGATCCCAAAAGGCACCTCTTTGGTTATACATTTGACCTTTTCCAACCCCATAATATCTAGATGGAAGGTTCGTATAATCTGGCCTCATGTTCTCAAAAAACTCCGCATAAACAAATATAGAAAAATAATGGGGTACCTCATCATTCCATGGAAATCTACCATAGGCTGCGAGGAACCAATCATGGAAATGATGCACAATGTGAGGTTGTTTGAAATATTTCACCTTCAACATTGGTCACTTTGGTCCTTCTTTAAAATTAAACATTGAAATTTCTTGTTGTTTTGTTTCCCTCTTCTCTATCTTGGTCCACTTGTCATGACCCATCACCACTTCCTTCTGCCTCCACATCAAATGAATGAAACCATATGTAGTTGGCCTAAGAATTTCATATTCATCAATAAATTTTCCAAGAGATTGCAAAACTATATCCAACCTTCATTGACTCTCCATCGGGAGTTCCAAATTGGCAATATCACCATTCAATTTTTCATGGTGGGATGTGCAATGTTGAAGGGAAATTTTTGAACATCATTTTCCCAAGATCCTCGGGTGTATATGAGGAATAGGTGCTTATGGGTGTACAACCATCCTCTTGTTCAATAATAACCCTCAGTTAACCTTCACCCCTCCCCTGAACATTGGCATCATGTTGATATTGACCCTTTGCCTCATTGTAGCTCTCAACATAACCACAATACTCTACAAACACAAACAAAATTATGTATACAAATACACACACAAACATTTACACACATACATCTACAATTGATTTATATAAACATAAATAAATTATACACAAAATTTTACCGACAAAAGGTGGTTGATGTAATGTAGGTTGTGCATTGGATGACATGGGATAATTCTCCATGTTCAAATCATTGGATGTCCACAATTGATCTCGCAATGAATCAGACCTCCTCTGACCACATGTAGATTGATGAGCACCCTCACAAGGAGATCTATTCTAATATGTCTCTAAAGAGAGAGAAATATTAATTAACAATTTCAATGTTTGATTAAACCAAGATACCTAAGCATGTATGCACAATTTTACATGTGCATAAATCTACATACCATAATATCGATACAACATACTTGATTCTCTAGATGAATCCGAAAATATCTGAGTACCTCCACTAGTACGTGTTCGACTTGATTTCCTTTCCTCGACAGATGTCCTGGTATCACTAGAATTCCTGGGATGTTTTTGCCATGAATAATGAGCCAACGACTCCTCAAGGAATGACTCATCTCAATCCATGCATTCAAGTTGTTGTCTCCTGCTTCATGTAAATTCACAAAGGGAATAAGGGCTCATTACATCTCCAAATTTTACGTCTTGATGTCAAAAAAAAAAAATAGAAAGTAAGTAAATGCCATCCATCACCACAATCAACACCATAGCAAAATCCATTGCCACTCACAAACTGATGAAAAAATAAGCAAATGCCCATACCCCAAAAGACTTGTGATGCATTAATGTTTTGATGAACTTGTTTTAATATTAATTTGAATGCAAGTAAATTGGAGGAACAACAATAATCACATTTCCATTATCATAGAAAACAATAGAAGATATGCAGCCCAAATCCCTTCGCCAAATGGAAAAGACGGGTGGACATGAAGTATGCAGCCATGAAATAAATTCATGGTCTCGAATCATCAATTACAACAGAGGATATTGAGCACCATATGTGCACTGCAAATGAGTCTAACATTAACATTGGCATCTAATTATTATCCCTTTTGGTAGGCCTTTATGTTCTTCTAGCTATATTTTATTAACAAATTTAATTTTAATATTTTTTTCTTTATCTTCTTCACAAATTCAACTAAAATTATATATGTTTCAAAATTAAAAATGATTCATAATATCATCTTCTTTGTAATGATATATTTATAATCCTTTCATCCATGGTGTTTTGTCTAAATCTAATCCAAATGATATGTTGTGGTTTAGATTATAGTAGTCCATGATCATGTGTCTTATGTTGACTTACCATGGACGAGTAGCAACATTTACGGTTCAATATTTCCTCAAAATGTAAAGCATCTCCCCTTTTAGATAGTCTTTTAAACATTCATGTATTATGCCACTAATTGCATTAATAAACCCCCAGCCTGACCTTAAACGTGCTATTCATGTATGGACACTGCCAAACATCACCTTAAATGTAAAATTCATGCATGGACTAAAATAAAATGATCCAATTGATAAAACTCTCTTAAACTAACATTATTACCTTGTTATAAACTTTATTTCTCAACCAAAATAACATGATTCAACTAATCAACATGTTATCTTTTGGGGTTACTCCGAAGTGTTTACACCATGTTTAGGGGCGCTTCATCAGATTTAGGGTACATGGTATATGATTAGGCCTTGGATGGTCCATGATAGACTTTCACATTGGATTTGGAGTACTCAATGGTTTCTTAACCTCAATTGGATGCTTTCATGACAATCTTCCATGGAGTGTTGGAGATATTAAAAAAACTTGGGACAATATTCTTCATGATAGCCAAGTGGATATTGGTTTCTCACTTGAGAGGATGTTGTAAATTGGAGGAGGATTGTTTATCATGCTAGAGGAGGGCGTTGATCCCTATAAAACATGGGGTGGCTTAGATGCTTGGATGGAGTCTTGGAGTTGACTTGGGGATGCTTGGGTTTCCATAATTCTCGTGCTTGTGAAGTGGACCCATGGAGCAAATGGATTAGGAGGAGAGTTGGAGTTCTTAAAGGCTTGTAGGAGGAGTGTTGGGTACATCTTGTGAAGTGATATTGCATTGGATCCGTGCATGCGTATGACATAACCTTGGATCTTGACATGTGTACCCTTGGAGTATAGTGCTTCACAATGTTTGCACCAACTGCAGACATTGTGGTAGAGCCTGTGATGTCGCAAGACCCATCTAAACTTACAATGAAACCATCACATAATGAATTCTCTTCATGTGGGCACTCCACCCATATGCTCCCTCCTAGCACCATCGCATGCATAATGGAGAAAATCAACACCCGAGAAGATCAACAATTCTTCCGTCCATGCATACCAAGACCTTTCTGTCTTGTGTAGAGACCACCCATTACTCCTTTCAGTGCCCCATTTTGCGCGCCGAATGAAAAAATAGTCTTGAATTGATCAGAATGCAAGATCAATTACAAACACCCGATGTAACCTCACAAGTGTCACCAACCAAGGAGGAAGTATCGACCTTCCCAGACACCAGTGAGGCTGAATCTCTTTTATCCGGTGTTCTCACTTAGAGTGATTCCTTGTCTTTCGACGAAGATGCATACCACCTGTAACCATTCTTAAAAAATTAACAACCAAAACAAGGGGTTTGCACCCCCCAAGCACAAATAAGACATCCGACACCAACCGTTGATATTCTTATTTTGTGCCAAAAATTTTACTTTCATTTCACAATATCTCGAATTAAGAAAGTAAACTACCTCTCTTCTTCAAATGTAGATGGACTCCCCAACTGACATCTGCATAGGGTATGCAGATGGTGCCAGTCGATGGTCCAAACATCTAGCATCCACTGCTTGGGTTATATATCCCCCCTCCCATACACTCCACCACACTGGTGGAGTGTGCTTGGGGGAACTAACAAACAACCAGGAAAAGTACGATACATTGTCGTAATATGTATATTAAGCGATGCCCTACACCTAGGCATTCACCATCTACAAGTGCACCTCGACTCACAACTAGTCGTATCGCAATTGAATAATGTATTCCTTGTTTGCAACTCACTCCTCTTCCGAAATTGTATGCATGTGCGCCTTCTCATTCGACAATTTGAAACCATAACTTTCACACATATACTGAGAAACGCCAATGAATTTTCCGACTCCATCACCAATGAGGTATTGAATTGGCATCTAGTACATCACCAAGCCACATAAACCTACATATCATTCATACATGAATATATCTATGTGTCTCACCTACTACTACACATACATGTATTTCATCATCACAAGGCCTAAAAATCGATAACACATGCCCAAAAAAAATATGCTAGTATCACCTACTACATATACATCACATCAACATATAGGAAACATAAACCAAAATACACAGACATCACATACATCAAGATATGCATACATCATGTGCTACCAAAATGGTATATATATATATCTCATAAAAATGTGTGTCATATACAAAAGTTGGCCCCCCTAGGGCATATACATAGGTATCCTTATGGGGATACTTAAAAAAATTGTCTCCCATAGGCCCATAAAAAAAATGTATATCTACAAAATGGGGCTCATATCCCTATACAAAATCAAGCTGCCCCGCTAGTTGGTGGATCTCGGGTTCCCAAAATAGTTAATGGGCGCACGGCCTCCCGCGCACCGGCTCTGTTCCCTATCGTGGCCTCTTTCGTGGATGAGGAGTCGCTCCTCCTTGCACCTCCCGTGCCAGATGGCAAGCAACTGCGACCCGTCGCATGATCTGCCACCAAGATAGCCTGCACTCCACTGGTATATGAAGTGTCAATTCTACCTCATCATCCTCAACGTAGGCCTAGTCGCGCTTATCAACCCCAGCTATTTCCCACCTAACATTTGATCCAATTCGGCTACCAAAACCGCCATCCAACCCCCGGTAGCTGCCCCACTTGCCACATCTCCTCCAACTCTAGATCCTCCCGCTCTAGTAGCCCCACCCTCGGCTTCCCCTACTCCTCCTATCTCCTGTCCAGCCCCAGCAACCGACCGATCCTGCCTCAGTCTCTGTCTCCAAGGTGGACTCACAAGACCTGCATCTGCATCAGAGAGGAGGAAACCATCATAAGTACCTGATAAACATATGTATCATCAATGTGCATAAATAAATAATATGTACAAATATATATGCGAATAGTACAAAAACATAAAAAAAACATACTAGTTCACAGAACTCTAGTCACCACCACAGTACCGATCCACTAAAGTGTGGATCGTATCCCCAACCAAATGTAGAAGGAGAGGCTCCCTCACCCCTCGAGGAGTCAACCCGGTCAAGAAGTAAATGTCCTGTGTCATAATACTCAGGTCCTTGCCTCCCATGTAGAACACCCCGAGGTCAAGGTCCCACATGTCCAGTAGCCACCACAAGAGGTAGTCAACTGACTGCATTGGAGGGATTTTGAATAAATTCAATATCCTAGCCTCTCGTAAAGCATCAGTCACCACCTGGTCGGCTAACACAACTGCTCGGAGGTCAACAAAATCTCTCTCCCTCCACTCAACATCCCGAATGTGCACCATCACTGATACGCAACCACATGCACATGGAAATAATAATCCATTAGCCATATAAACTCATTAGCGCGACCTTTCCTAAGAAGGTTTGCGCGTAGCACAACTCTTTACAAAATATCCGCGTGTAGCACGGCCATATCTCTATTCGGTCGTACATAACCAACGCGCTGGAGATATATAGTTCGATCGTGCGAGTAGCGCAATTGTTCGAGGAATAGTCGCACTACAACCAATGCACGACCGAAGCGTATACATCCCACGCTACGCACGGTACAATACATTTTTCCCACGCTAGTGAGAGTGCTACCGCGTGTGTGATTTTAAAAAAATCTTGTGCTAAGATAGTGCGATATTTTCCCAAAATCTTGCGCGTTTTCTTAAAATCTTGCGCGGTAACCCCAAAAACACAAAAAAGAACCCCTAGCCACCCAAGGGACCCCTAAGCCTAAGTCTAACAAATAAAATAAAAAAGGACTAGGTTTAGGCTTACCTGGAACTTGCAGATCGATGAACGGTGCAATGGATCTCCCAGAAATTCTTGAAATGCACTCTAGGAGATCAGTGGCACAAAGTACAAATGATTTCGAAAAGTGGGCCCCACCCCTCTTTTATACTCATTTAACCCAAACTTCCAACCAATGCCACGAAAAAACCGTAACTCCGTTTACAAAACCGTTCACACCATGATAACCAGCGCTTCAAGATCTTCGACATGGAATTGACCAATCCAAATTCTAACCAAATTCACTGGAACACTATCCAAGTACCCCACAGGTACGTGACATTTTCTTTATGTGATTTCCGTATTGCCAATTTCTTGGTTATGTCCTTTACTACACTTGGGTATGTGCGCCATATGTGTAGGACCACGATAAGGACATTATGGAGCCTCTTGTTATCTAAAAATAGGGGTCACGCACCCTACCACAGGTATCATTTCGAAACTGGCATATAGACATTATTTTCCCTCCGCTTATAATGCATATCCCAGTATTCCTGCTGATAACCATAGGGTCCCCATTCACGACCTTGATGTTCCATCAACATCATTACCGTGAATAGCATGTTCCCCATTGGGTGTATGCACCAGTTCCATCCCCTTCATCAATTGACACCCGTGATGTCGACCCCTCACAAGTCCGAGGAATCTGACCAAACTTGAAATGACCCTCCCTTAAATTATCATTTTTGCGCATTTACTCCACCAAGCAGACACACGTCAAATCCCTCAGCACAAGTTACGAGACCTATTCATAAATCCCCCTCATACCTCCATGATCGCTTTACCATTTGCAATCCCCCTCGTATCATCACCCTAGCAAAGACACCGATGGGTCTCCCACTCTCCAAAACAACTAGTTCTATTCAGATATCCTGCAGGATTACATTGCATGGCATTGTTTCATGGGGAACCCGTCTTTGCGTCTGCAAATTAAACCTCACTTCACCATTGGAAATTGTCTCCCGATCCACTCTAAACCGTGGGGATTCTGCCCATAATAAAATTGGTCCCCTGATACACCTAAAACTGTGGGGACCCCACCGATATTCTTTATGTACAAGTAGTTCCCTCATCACCTCACATTGCAGGAATACCACATTATTTTGGAAGCAACCCATGGTCGCCTTTGATCGATGTATTTGAGTCTTCATATGTTTAGAAATAACTATTTTTTCAGTTACCATTACCATTTGTTTTTCATCTCCATCAAATCCATTTCACTTGCAGTTTGTTTCCACCAGTTTCAATCTGTGTCGTCTCAAAAGAAAAGTTGTTGTCGCCGCTCCCTATTTTCACTTTGACCAAAGGAAGTTATGAGCCCCACACTTATCAACCAGTCTTGTGTCAGGTCTATCCGTCCACTATTTGGTTACAATATGATCCCATTTCTCAGGATAGGACTCTTGTCCTATCATATACTTCAGCCCTTGTCGACGTCAAAATGTTATATTCCAAGAGTTGTAGTAGTCGCAGTTGTAACTTGGGAACCATTTCAATCACTATAAGAGATCACCTCGAACTTAGTAGGGAGAGCCATTAGTGATCCCTAACTAGGTAGTTTCCCCTATGCTCGACGTCAACACATCATCGCATCAGGGGGAGATGTACTTTTGAAGGTAGCGGTGTTCACATTTGGAAATCATGGTAGCAGTCTATTCAGTACGATGAAGCCCTTAGGAAGATTTACATACCAAGTTTAGTCCCCCACCTCAGTGGGTTCATCATGGTCACCAACAGTTCTACTTCTTCAATATTTTGCAGCAACTACGGGGGAATTTACTCCAACATGGATTGAAGCCGTCTTCATCCATGTCCCAGCAGTATAGTAGAGTCGACACCTTTTTCCTCTCTCATTGTAATCATTTTGACAACATTTCACGAGCATGGGTATGCACACCTCGTTTGTATAAAAAATATTCTTTATTACAGCTCCAACGGTCATCACCAACAATATTCCCCCATGGGAGAACCTTATTTTGCACACATATGCTCCTTCCTAC
This sequence comes from Larix kaempferi, assembly GCA_027924585.1. NCBI lineage: Eukaryota > Viridiplantae > Streptophyta > Pinopsida > Pinales > Pinaceae > Larix > Larix kaempferi. The sequence continues at coordinate 10,726,766 of BSBM01000893.1, forward strand.
AGAATAGGAGAGAAAAAGAAGAAAACATGATGCATTATAGGCTCTATACTACCCTCTGAACATCATACATCAGGGGGCATCTGTTAACGTCTAAAAGTCGTACACATGCGACATTTCGACGATTCATCCAGTAAAGCGTCATCAACATAAATAATGCATCTCACCACAGGCATCCTCAACAGATGAAAAACACAATATGAGTCCATAAGTGCCAAGAAACAGTGAAAACAAAGGGTAGTGCGGGTATCACACAGTTGACCCGCGTTATAGCGCAAGTTACCTGAACAATGCCTGCACTACACACACTCGGATTTTCCTTCGATAGCCATGATACTATCAAAATGGTGGGACCACTCACTCCCATCAGTTCATTAAAGAATCAAACCTCCCCAAGGATAATAATTCGGCTCCTCACACACTTGGGGGGGCATTAATCAACCCCCCTTATGTACCTTGGAACTAGTTCATGAAGGAGGAGAGTTCACATTTGGATCTAGTTGTTTGATGGCCACCTCTTGGCCTATAAAAGGAATCCACTGGCATGCATTTTGTAGAGAGAAATTAAAGAAAGGTTATGCCACTGGATTTGAGTTGGAGCTTCCTCATAGCCCACCATTTCCTACTATTGTGAGCATTCCCAAGCTTGCTTGCCACCTACCATCAAGGGGCAAGTGTCTCTCTCCATTGTTCTTCCAATTACTTAGCATTTAGTTTGGACAAGAAAGGCCTCCCTAAGGGAGATTGTTGCCTTCCCTTGAAGCCTTCACCTCCTAGGTGTTGTACAACTATTCCATTGGGAAATACACAAGTGGTTTAGCATATCTTTGGTTTTTGTTAGAGTTTGCATATTTCCCCCATCTCTTTCATTTTATTTTCATCAATATTTTCATGTTTGGATGTGAACTACACTAAAAATATTTTGCAGGATCACTCGGAGGAATACCAACCACCAAAACAAAAGGGGGCTCCAAGGACTGATGCCTTGCAGCAACCTACAAGGCTTAGCCCCTCACCAAGTGGAAGAGTGCACTTGTGCAATGTTTTTCACAACAACTACATTGTGCTAGAAAGCTGCATGTTTCTTTATCGATCTATGCAATTCTTTCCAGGTATATGCCATTATATTTGCATGCTCAAGTTTTATTTATGTGTGTTTACTTATCTTGTTGGAGGATTTTTCTTTTTCCATAACTTAAGGTTGTCTCTACCTATTGGTCATTTCCTAGGTATCTCATGGGATCCATCGACAATTTCAAAATTTCAGGTGAACAAATATATTAAGACATATTCAGGTTCAATATTCTACTATTATTTCTTTGCATTCTTTTGTTGAGTTAATATACAACCATTTTCATAAACACTTGAATAGTTCTTATGTTATGTGTATGGGTGCTTTAATAGTTATAGATATGGTGTTGAATACCATTAATGATTAGCATTTTATCTCAACAAGTGTTGTTTTATGAATTGTTATGAGTGCTTTAATAGATTGGTAATATCTCCGATATCTCCTAAATTTCTAAGTTTTTTTAGTTTTTAAGGGCCATATTTCTACTTGTTGTCTGCACAAGGTACTGCTGGAAGAGTGAATCATCCCTGGTTCAATCCAGATTCCAAGATCTTGTTATTCACATCAGACTATATAGGGGTGTCTGTGGAGCCTATTTCTGTGCCTCATTAGTTCCAACCACATGGAGAGATTTTCATGGATAGGGTGGATGGTTCTGAGCTGCGACGACTTACTCACAATGCTTAGTAGGATGGAACTCCATCGGGGTAGAATTTTCATAGCTGCTTCAGACTTGAAAGGATAATGTGGGAGTTTCAAGTGTGATTTTGACGATGATAATTGGCTTCAAAGAATGAATGGAGAGTCAGTTGGATTGGTAAGCTGCTGAAATATAATAGAAAATGATGTCCAAGCATCCTATGAGAGGAATTATCATTTATTCATTGTAAATATAGCTATGAAAAGCATTAAACTTATCTCTAAATATTATCCAGATCAACTTAATGTCACAACTATGAACAATGTATCTCTATATATTAATTGTTTGTAGTTTTCACCACCTCTAAACTGAAATTTTAAGTTTCTAGATTAAATATTTATGCCAAGAATTTTTTGGATAGATTATAACTAGAAGGCAAGAGCTAGTGAAAAATTCAGTATCATAATCAGTGCATGAGTTGCTTGTTTGATATTTTAAATATTTTGGCATATTTCTTTAAGATGCCCCGGCTTTATGTTGTTCTAAAAGTGTACAAAAGAAAAGCTTAAATTTTAGTACTGTAAGCAATGGACACGATTGTCAAATATGCACACGCAATTACAAATCGTGATCTTAACCCATATCTTTGAACCTTCCATATTATGTATTTTAATGTTTTTTATACCGTCGGATAACCGACGTCCTACATGCAAATAACTAGCGAACATTCCCTCGGAACCACGGAACATCTGTCGAATACACTGTGCATTTGTCGGATATCCAATGTACATACATGGAGCGAGACGACGGTTATGCAACACATCGGTGTCGGTGATAAACGCCCCATCTCTCCATCGGCGTCGGATATGCGACTCTCGTGCGTCCCTTATCCAACGCCATAGCGTCAGATTCTAGTATACGAGGTTCCTCGTATTGGTCGGATAACCGAGAAAAATTTATTCGCATATCTGACTTTAAAAGGAATTTTCACTTCCCCTGGAGGTCGGATATCCGACTTGCTTTGCATCGACCATTTGATGCAAATTTAGTTCGATCATCCGACATTTATACGTCGGATGTGGTCGGATAGCCGATCGAATTTACGTTGGATATTCGACGTCTTTAAGTCGGATAGAAATCAATCTTATCTTTTATTTGGTCTAAATATTTGTCCAATAAACGATGTATCGATGGTTGGAAAACTAATGTATAATGGTTCACCAGATATCCGACGAAATTGCACCAATGGTTTTTTGGAATCAAATTCATCAAATTTGTGCCATTTTTTGGTCTGATATCCAACGATTTTCCATCGGATTTTGGTCCACAGGAGTTAGTGAATGGCAAATTTCCTCGCTGATAATCAGGGGAATACATCAATGTCTCTTGTTTGTCAGATCCTGCAGGTGACTTGACTTCAACACATCCATTCGTACCTGCTAGGTTGTACTATTGTACCTTGACAGTTCATTGTCATCACTAGTGAGTTGTCTCGCGTTGGTTAACAATTTTCATTATTGATTGGTAATCCAACGAAGTTTCTCCATGTTCTACTTCAAGAACATTCATTCACATGGATTAACTTGTACATGAGCGTGTATATTGGATGAATACTATATATTTCTATTGTTCTAGCACTTCAACAATACCTTTTCATTCATTTTCCAGTAGTCAGCAATCTCAAGATCCACCACTACACTCGCATGACTCCCACCTTCAACATCATTCAGTTTAGCTACACAGTTCCTCATTTAGATAGCAGATCAGATCTATCCCTCATTACTTCAGCCTACATCAACTCTAATATACATCAGTCCATCCATGCCAATCAAAGCTTTCGCGGAGGTAAAACTTGAGGTAAAATAACATGAATTCTTGATTTATTAAAAGTTTAGAAAAATATCATGGAAAACCACTAAGCATTATCGACTTCCATTTTTCATACTATAATTTGCACTTCTTTACCATCCCATCCATGTTCATTCCAAAACCTCCCTTATTACATGTGACCCAAACTGATATCATCCTACCCATAGCATCATCTCCCATGACCTTGCTGAAGGAATAAGATGGTAAACATTGTTGCAACTTGTGTGTTGTTACACAGTTGCTACAACTGGTGTGTTGCTGCAACTTGTGTGCTATTACACAGTTTCTACAACTTGTGTGATGCTACAACTTGTGCAACAAGCAACAATCAACCAACTTACCATTAAGAATATATACTAGAAGTGAGAAGGAAAGAATCAGATGATACACAATCCCAATAAATCTACTAGAAGAGGAATTGGATGGCCACAAGAACCTATGGTATAAGAAATTCTTGTAGAAGTTTATGTTGCCACACAACAGAGAATACATTCAGAGGTATGATTTTTTTTATTTATTCCCATGATTCACTGATGCATATTTGGGTTCATATCTTCACAAATTGCTATGGGTTACAAGAAATAATCAATCTATGATTTGTTGAAATCCATCTTACATATGGTAGGGAGTTTACAAATCAATTGATACATATGTTAAAGCATTTGATGGATGATGAATCTTATAGCGAATGGAGTAGTTAAAAATCAATCACATTGCCAACATCTCAATGCATGGCTTCCCCACATATGGATCCTACAACAATCAACATTTTTCAGTCATCATCTTCACCATACAACATTAGTCATTGGGTTCAACAACATAAACAAAGTTTAATCACAGTGATTTGTAGCAGCACAAGAACATATAGCATAGCTTGATATATATATGAGACATTCTTGATAACAACAGGGTCATTTTGAGTATTTCGAATCCTCTTTTCCTACTATGTTGAAGGATGTTTTGATTGTGAGTAGGATGACTCACATATCTAGCTTGGTTCTCTCATATTCTATGCTTTGGATCATTTTATTTTTGTGCATTTTGAAAAAAGAGAAAATAAGTTTTCTTGGAAAATAAATTGATGGAATGGGATGTTTCATTATTACAATGGGAGTGGATAGCTTGAGTGTTGTTGATTTTGGTCCCAAAAAAGAAAAAATTAAAGGTATTTTGGGCAGATTTTGAAGACAATCTTTTGTGCTTTTATGAACACAATAACATATTCGCAATAATTGATGTCATCCTCCAGATGATTTTTGAGTAGATTGGCACTTCGAACAACAACACATTTCAGTATTTGGTTGATACCATCCATATTCAATAATAGCCCTATCCATGCACAACGGTTGAAAGAATGACCATGATAGCAGTGGAGGATTTGAGCCAGCATTCGGTAATGCCATTTTCTTGCAAAAAATTTCTCTAGGATTGATTATGGCTTATCAATGATCGACTAGATGAGTTGATTTCAAATTTTGTTGTAATACCATGCTTTTCAATATTTTTCCTTAAAGTATACATCTATTGGAGCATTTGAAGAATGTTTGGTGTTACAAGGGTCTGTTTCTCACAAGCTTCCAACAATAGTAAATTTGAGTGCAACCAAATGTTTTGGGGAGCCTACCATTGATCCAACAGTCCTGTAGCATTAGCATGAATTTGATGTTCAGTAAAATATGTCCGCCTCTATTTGCAATCCTAAAGGAAGATATCTACATCAATGGTAACAAATGAAGCATGCATTCTTCAACATGATTTGGGCATTTTTGTGCAACAAGAACTTGTTGCCATATAACAGGGTATGAAACAAAGGTATGTGATTTACTTTCATGGGTTATTTGTGCATATTTGGACATATTGAGCAATACCTCCTCTCACTCAAAGCTGAAAATGAACCTCAAGTCATAGGGAAAAATCAAATGAAATTAGTGGAAGAAATTCTTGTGGTTTTATGAATAACATTGTGATCATATTTGAGGTGAGAGACAACTGTGTATGGAACATGATTTTTAGCTTCTCTGTTCAGATCTTTTACATGCCTTCATATTTTCATGTTCATCATTTTGAGGATTCAGTTTGGGGGAGGATTGATGTGAATATTAAAACTTGTTTTCTGCCATACAATATGAACATGGATCCTGTGTAGCATTTAACAAGATGATGACATCTTCAAAATTAAAACATGAATCCAATACATTGTCTTGAAGGGTCTCATTACAGCATGAGGACATGTTGTATCCTCAATTTGTGGGAGAAGATGCACTCCATGGAATCTCATATCCTAGGCTAATAATGACAACTTATTAAACTCAAGTTCACATTTTTATTCATGTGTTGTCTACAAAAGTGCAGAAATTGAAGTAAGCATACCTTCCAAACCATGAACTGGATTTTCACGAAAGTTGGAGGAGCAAAGCATTACATCATGAAGAACAACCCTAGTAATTTTCAGTCAATAGAATGCACGATTTTCAAGAAAATGGCCACCATCTCCTACAACCATTTTTTCTATATCTTGAAATACGTGCATCCAATGGCTTTTATTTTTGGTGAGCAGCAGTATTATGGAAAGGGGAATATACTCACTATTTTTTAGGAAAATTTTGTTTACGTATTTCGAGAAAATGACTGTCATCACCTACAACCAATTTGTGTTTTTCTCGAAATCCATGATATGGGCATCTTTGATTTTTGGTGTGGAGAAGCATTAGAACAATAGAAACCTCCCTGCAAAATTTCAGCAAAACCCAGTTTGTATTTTGTGAGAAAAAACTTGGTGTTACTCCATGTAGTTGCTTGTTGTCACTCGTAGTAGTATGATGTTACTTGTTGCAGATTGTTTTTACTCCATCAAGAATTGCTACAAATCACTTGAGAATTGATTTTGAAGGTATGTTGGCTATGAAATAAGGTTTTTAAGATAATCTAAGGGACCATGGATTGAAAAAATCATAAGTTAGATGTCTTGTTTTTGCTCATACTTGGACAATAAATGACATGTCTTGGAAGATGACACTTTTATAAGAAATTCAATTTTGGACAATTATTATTTGAAGAGGTTTCAAGTGCTATTTGGAAAGAAGCATCATCATCATCATCAGTTGGGCAACGTAGTTGGTTATTGTGCATGGAAAAATTAAAGCAACATTCAGATGGGTCCTTTCAGCTTAGATGCTACAAAGATGTTTGGTTGCACGAGGACATGCAACATGTTCAGTTTGGGGGAGATGTTGGGCCATGGATATGCCACTATTATTACCAGTTATAAACATCCATTTCATCCCTTTTACTTCATCTTACCACTCATTTATCACTCCATTTACCACAATTTCTTGTAAAATGCCATGTTATGCGTATTCATGCTTTAGTGGTTAATTAGTGCTAATTCTCCTTTATTTTTAATAGATTAAGAATTATTATGCATGATTTTACTAATGACGGTTTATGATGCAAGTTATCAAGCAACAACACTCTTGTATTTGCTGCAACTCCTCAAGTTGCGGCACTCATGGTTGGCATACTAGCACACCTCCACATGGAAATCCACAACATGGATTTGTTCCTACATTCAATGGCATGGATTTGTGACCCTCAATTCGTACCCAGGTCCAACATGGCAAGCTCTATCTCATGGTCAAATGCTCCCACTCAAGAAAACACATTAGATAAGAAGACATTATTTTGCGTTACAAATTGCGGGAATATGGGGACGAATTTCAGAAATTAGGTGACTCGTGTGTAGACTCTCTAGGAAGTGCTTTATTTGAGAGATATGAGTGGTTTTTTAAAGACAATTTTGCCAGATTTGTTGTTACAATCCGTTTTCACAATTGGAAAATTTGTTTAAACAAAATCCAAGTCTGGAATTCGTTTCCTCATCCTTATGAAGGATTTTATGTATAAATATGCAATCAATCTCATGAGGATAGGTAGATAGGGAGATCCATAAGTAGAGTAGTGGATTGCCAAATCTATTGTATCATTCTTTTATCCATAATAGAAGACATGTTGATTCTTATGATCCGAGTTTTAATTCGTGAGTTTCTTCAGCATCTCTAGTTGGAGACGGAAGGGCCCCCTTCAATGACCAGGTGCTGCCATTTCAATTAGTTATTCATAGTTTTATCATAGATTGCTATTGAATTTATAATAGTTGATGTTACTTCTGAATTCCATTTATTACTTATGTTGTTACTTACTGCTGTCACTTATCATTGCATGTTGTTACTTGCTGTTACTTAACTACGATTCTTGAAGTTTGAGTATTTCTTTTCATTTCATCAAGTGTGGGTTTGCTTTCCAATTTATGCAAGACCTGTTCAATTTCACCAGTGTGATTTACACAAGTATGGGTTTAACCTTTTATTTTAAACATGTGTGAGCTTGCTTCAATTCAGAAAGTAAAGTGTGAAGGGTGTTTTCATTCAGCAGGTGTTCTTTCTTAAGCATGTGCCTTAGATATGTAGCTGTTACTTTCCATTAGATTGAATGTTATTAATGAGTGCACACGCTTAATTCCAGAAGAGTGATTTTATTTTCCATCGAGTGGTTTTTAGATTTCCTTTCCTTTTGGTGTGCGAATCAACTTAAGAGCGTGATTTCCTTTTCAATAATGATTGTATGGATTGGATTCGATTTATTTATCTATAGAAGCAGTCTTGATTTGATCATTTTTTATGAGTGTGTTTCTTTTTAAAGAAGAGTGGATTGGGTGCTACTTCATCTCATTAGCTGCATTGCATTTAATATTTCTTCCACAACATTAGAAGAGAATTGTACCTGCATATATTTTCCAGTAGTCTTGAAAGATATACGCTCCTGTATTGATAATTAATGTACATGCTGGTTTGGTTTTAATTAGAATAACTTATTTAGCACCAACACCTATGTCGATTGGGGGCAAACCCTTCCAAAATCAATCAAACCCCTTGGAAGGAGTATACTCTTCGCAAGGGATGTATGGGGGCAACCCCTTCCAAAATCAATCAAACCCCTTGCAAGGGGTATACTCTTCGCAAGGAATGTATGGGGGAATACCCTCACAATTTTTTGGAAATACAGGAATTGGAAATTTTCCCTATATGAGACCACTTGCAAATTCATCTACGACCCAACCTAGACTTTCTTTTTTGGAAACTTTGAACCTATCAGATTTGTCAAAAATCATGAATGACCCAGTGGGTCATAATCCTGCTTGGCCTTTTGTTTAGGAGATCATGTCACAAATTTCCATTTGTGGTTCTCTTCGACTTCACTGAATGATGATTCGATAATATTAAGGTTGTTTCAAACAACCCTTACAGGGGTGGAAGTTAAATGGCACATTGAACTACCATCATCTGCTTACCATCGTTTCCATGATTTGGCGACTGCTTTTCTCAATCACTTCCAACTTCATGTAGGTATGATGCTGGTACAGATCCACTGTCTACTTTTAGGAAAAACAAAGTCACTCATATTTTAGATCACATCCAGGAGTGGCGAAGAAGGAAGAGAATGATAAAAGCTAACATACCTCCTGAATTTTTATTGGAATGGTTTCTAAAATCACTTATACCTTACATTTCGAAAGATGTATCTACTTTAGAAGTTAATAATGAAGAGGAAGGCATTTTTAAATCCTAGCAATTAGATTTAATCTATTAGCAATCTAGGATTTGGTATGACATTATTCTTGACGCACTACAGCCAAATACGGATCCGACTAAACCAAAACCTGGACCACATGTTGATGGCATTGTTGGTTCCATTGATACTCCTACTGCAACAACACTTGCAAAACAAATAAAATATTTATCTGTTAAAAGCTCTACAACGAGCGCAACTTCAGTTTCTACCTCCCCTTCTCAAATTTTTATTGTACACAATGTGAAGTCCAATCCAAAAGGTCCTTAGCAACCTGGCAGAAAGAAAAATAATAATAAGGGTAAGAAAGGTGAGGGAAATCAAAACAAACCCCAAACCAATAATAATGTTGAGGGGGGTGAGAAAGAACGTAAGAAGGTTAAGTTCCCTTGCAAAGTTCCAAAGGAGATCACCTTACACATCAATTCCCCTTGATTGATCAATCTCAAAAGATTTTGCAGCAATAGAAACATGTTGTATTAAAGGATCCTTTTCCTAAAGGACAACATATGGCTTCTAGTAACTCTAGTTCGGATGGAGGTACACAAAATTACTCGTCATCTGATCAATCCTACATTCACATGGCGAGTTCAAGCACTTTATTGTAAACGAGAGCAAAAAATTATGGTCATGAATCATCGCTAAAGGAGAAAGAGAATCCTGAGCTGCATACCCCTCTCCATATAGAGAGAACTGCATACCTTATACCAAATATACCGAAAGGTGTCTACAAAATAGCTATGCACAATCCTAATGCTAGGGAAGATGCCAACTATTCTATTTTTGAAGACTTGGCTCAAACACCTTATGCGATGTCTGCTTTAGAAGTGCTACATAGTTTCCCATTGCAACAGAATACACTCTTGGCTGCTATAGAAAACACTGACTCCACGAATAATCTATTGGCAAAATTGATATGACGGATATTAAACCCCGATTACCTTACCGTGTTTCCTTTCAGATTGGCATAGTCTGTGGTTCTAAAATGATTGGACAAACTATTGTTGACGAAGGTGCATCCACATGTGTCATGGCTATATCGTGTTGGAGAGATTTGGGATCCCTAGAGTTGGTTCCCTCCACAACTTTACTCATTGCGTTTGACGGAAGGTCTTTTAGACCTCATGGAATTATCCCTACTTTTGACATTGAGTTAGAAGGGAAAAGAGTTTCCATAGAAGTTGAAGGTGTAGATTCTCCCCTTGACTACAATTTTTTTTAGGGAGGAGTTGGACATATGCCATGCAAGCTATCCCATCTTCTGTATTTCGAGTTTTATTATTTCCCCATGAAGGAATAATTGTTACTATTGATCAATTGAAATTTACTTGAAATAGTACTTCAACTCCTTCATATTCTAACATTCCTTGGATTGATCAGACTCATCCATCCACTGAAATTTTAGGTGCAGGAATGTATCCATCGTTTATGGGCACGTTCAAACTTCCTGCTCCTGTTAATTTTATTAGTTCGACTAGTGTTCAGGCTATTGATCTTATGTCCAAAGATCCCTCACATCTAATTTCTGATAGAAGTGATCCTTGGATCCTGCCGACTTCATCTGAGTTAGCATAAGATTATCAACATAGTCAATTGATTGTACCTTTATCCGCATAAGAAATTGCTTATCAAACTACCCTTAGTACTTCTACGGATTCTATCCCAACTTTTCCAGTCTTCGAAGAGTTGGACCTTGGTTATGAACCTGCATGGGCTATCGATTCTTCTCATTTCTTGGATTGTTTAGACACTGTATTACCTACAGATGAGGCTATTTTAGAAGATATGGTAGGGCCTGATAAGCCTTGGGAAGATATGCATCATCGGTCTTACTTTCTCCAGGCCTTAGAAAAAATTGGGAATGAGGAATTATGTTTGAGACTACTTGGGAATAATGGTAGGCCCATAAATCCTTTAGCTAAGAAGGAAATTTACGCTGAAGGAAATATGGAGAATATTTCAGAAATTATACCCATCAATATTTCCAAGGAACCTAATGTCGTGGAAAATATTTTTATCTGTGCGAATTGTTCTGAAGAAGAAATCCGCATTTATACCGATTTATTTAAAGAATTTAATGATTTTTTTTCCTGGTCATATGAGGAGATGGCAGGCATTGACCCATCCATAATGGAACATGAAATTCAAACATACTCGAATGCTAAACCTGTTCGAAAAAAGCTTCATCCGATTAATCCTAGGAATGAAACAACTGTTAAGGTTGAAGTTGATAAACTCTTAAAGCTAGTTTCATCTACCCTATCAATATGACGGAATGGGTATCTAACCCTATTCCGGTAGACAAAAAGCAAGGTACTATCATAGTTTGTATTGATTTTCATGATTTAGACAAAGCCTGTCGCAAGGACAAGTATCCCACATCAATCATTGATCAAATTATTGATGAGTGTGCTGGAAGTGAAATCTTCTCTTTTATGGATGGATTTTTAGGTTATAATCAGATCCAAATTAAACTTGAAGACCAACATAAAATAACTTTCATTTGTCCTTGGGTTACTTTTTCATATAGGAATTTTCCCTTCGTTTTGAAGAATGCCAGAGCTACTTTCCAATGTGTTATGAGTTTTTCCTTTCACGATATCAAACACATCGTAGATCCTTATTTGGATGATCTTCTGACTTGATCTCGAAAGAGATGAGACCATCCTGATCATTTGCGCCTTGTGTTTGAACGGTGCAGACATTATAATATTCATTTGAATCCTAATGAGTGTATTTTTGTCGTTGAGTCTAGACGCTTGTTGGGATTCACTATTTCCAACAAAGGGATCATGGTCGATCCGTTGAAAGTTGAGGCTATAGTAAATCTTCCTCCTCCTCGTACTGTTCCTTAGCTTCAAATCCTTTAAGGGAAGGCTAATTTTCTCAGACAATTTATAGTAAACTATGCAAAAATTACCAAAGGATTCACGCAGTTGCTTAAGAAAGGTGTCCCATTCATTTGGGATGAAGCTGCTCAAAATTCTTTTGAAACTCTTAAGAAAGATTTATTAATAGCTCCTTTACTTAGCGCACCTTATACGAGGGATTTCCTTCTATACCTAGCTGCATTGATCAACAGTAGGTATAGTCTTAGTTCATGAAGATGACCAAATCCAAGAGCATGTCATTTGTTATCTTAGTCATTCATTGATGGGTCTTGAACTTTGTTATTCTCACGTTGAGAAGTTGGCCTTGGTAGTTGTTTGCGTTGTTCAAAGAATTCACCATTACATTCTATTGCGAACAACCACAATGGTGGCATATGTTAATCCATTTCAATTCGTTTTAACCCAATGATTAATCAGGAGCAAATACAACAAATAGATTATTATATTACAAGAATTTGATCTTGAATTTCAATCTGCAAAATCAAAGAAATCATTGGTTTTCGCGGAATTAATTTTGGAATTTCCAATTGAAGAAAATCCTAAAATCAAAGAAATTCCATTCCCTGATGAGCATATATTTTGATTTCTTCATCTGACCCTTGGTATGGAATTTTTTTTATTTATCTTCATACTTTGAAGTGTCGTCCTGCTTTTTCAAGGGATGAATGAAGATGCTTACGTCATAATGTGAAGAATTACCTCATCATCGGTGACACTTTGTACCGAAGAGGGGTTGATTCCATTTTTCATCAATGTTTAACCCATGAAGAAGCAGAGTTAGTTTTGAATGATGCCCATAGTGGAGCATGTGGGGTTCATTCAAAGAATTCAGTTGTTGAACACATAATGTAATTGTAGACACATAGTGAGACTCATAGGGACAACATCTTTATTCAATGTAACATATTATGAATAATTCAAACACATTAACTGAAAAATGAAACATTCATCACATCAAATGATCCAAAATGTGGGATGAAAGGATGCCTCATTGGATTTCATTATATATCTATGTTGCAATTACATGCCCGATAGGAGATATGGAGTAACAGAAGAGGAATACAGAACAAAATAAGGATTATAGATTGATAGACCAAAAGCTCTAAATCCACCCAACCCAATTACATCAAAACACTGGATAGCAATCTTGGATAGCTCTGATATAACAAAATGAGAGGATCTACATTCTGCTAATAAAATGTCGATCCATCTTTTTGGTGCAACTCCTTCCTTTTATAGTCCGTAGTCTTGATTTCTTATTACAATAGATTCTGTTTGTTTGTTACAACTTCCTTCTCTATTTCAACCAAAACTGCTCAGTTGGACCTTCAATATACCTTTGTTGACCACTGTGATGGTGACTTGTTCACTACTTTGAATGCTAAGTTGGCCTTCGGTTGGATTGCTGAGCTAGGGGTGGTCACTATATAAATTCCTGAGGTGGCATCTGAGGTGGATGGGAAAAGGATGCTCCTAGGGTCCCTTGAGGCGTAGCCAGTAAAGCTTGTTCAACATAAGTCAAGGCTGTGTACTTGAATATGTTATTCCATTCTTTCTTCAATGGATACTCAAGCGTACTCATATCTCGTAGGAACATATCAAGATTAGTGTAATGTGAATAAGATGATGGTGGTATACTTTTAAACAATGATTGCAGGTTTGACAGAAGACCGAAATCATCCAACAATTTATCCAAGATGACTTGGCCCTTGATTCCTCCTTTAACCTCTTCAAATTTATGGTCATTGTTCTTGAAGGGGGTTCCCCCATTGGTAATTTGGCTACTGGTGGAAGCAGGGACGTGAGGAATATTTCCTTATCTTTTGTGGTCAACTCTTTATACCTAGCACTCAAAGAATTTTCATCAAAGAGCTTGTGAGGTATCCCTAGTGTGATTTCCAGCATCCTTTGGATGAACTCTTTATTAATTGGGCACACCATTGTCCCATCTCGAGCTATCACTGCACTCTTCTCCACCGAGTAGAGTTTCATACACTAGGTAACTAGCTCAAGAAAATGACACATCTTGGGGAAGAATACCAAGGGCATACATGAATCATAGAGATGAAGGTAGCCCTCACCTACTTTGAATTTGTATTTTGCCTCTTTAGCAACCTGGTGTAGATCTGAAATAGAGGTAATTGTATCAAAAAACTCTGCTAATGCATTTGCGAGGTGGTCATCATGCACAAAGGTTATAGTAGAGGGTTTAGGAGACGGGGATGGTGGTGAAGAATCCATGGTTGATGATAGTGTTGGGTATTATCTAGTGAAAATGGATGAATTAAGGTATTTAAGATGCAATTCACCGAGACGACTCTCGACAATGTTAAGAGCTCTTAGGAAATTCAAAAATTGATTTTTGAGGGATTTGAGGGCTATTTATAGATTTAGAGTTCACCCAATAAATGTAAAATTCACGTGGCGGCATGTCATTAGCTGAGGTGACCAGGTTCAGGGTGACGATAAATGCATTTAGCCGTTGGGAGCTTAGTCACGTGACAAAAGCTTAGTGGTGAAATGGACTTATAAGCTGGTGGGTGGTCTTCCTTATTAAGAATTGGAGATGGTAAGTGGTTTTAGGATTCAAGGGGAAGTGGTTTAGGTAAAATTATTTTGGGATCCTGAATGCATATGAAGGCGCCACGCATCCCAGGCAGTATTCTTTCAGGTAGATCTGAAATAAAGGCCCCTACTTTGAATTTGTCTTCTGCCTCCTTAGCAGCCCGGTGTAGATCTGAAATAGAGGTAATTGTATCAAAAAACTCTGCTAATGCATTTGCGAGGTGGTCATCATGCACTAAGGTTATAGTAGAGGGTTCAGGAGATGGGGATGGTGGTGAAGAATCCATGGTTGATGATAGTGTTGGGTATTATCTAGTGAAATTGGATGAATGAAGGTATTTCAAATGCAATTCACCGAGACGACTCTCGACAGTGTTTAGAGCTTTTAGGAAATTCAAAAAATTGAATTTTGAAGGTTTTGAGGGTTATTTATAGATTTAGAGTTCACCCAATAAATGTAAAAGTCGCGTGGAGGCATGTCATTAGTTGAGGTGACCGGGTTCAAGGTGACGATAAATGCATTTAGCCATTGGGAGCTTAGTCACGTGACAAAATCTTAGTGGTGAAATGGACTTATAAGCTGGTGGGTGGTCTTCCTTCTTAAGAATTGGAGATGGTAAGTGGTTTTAGGATTCAATGGGAAGTGATTTAGGTAAAATTATTTTGGGATCCTGAATGCATATGAAGGCGCCACGCATCCTAGGTGGTATTCTTTCAGGCTCGCGTGTTTTTGATAATGCCCGAGCTTCTTCACGAGCCTGGAGCCATGCACATCATTGATCTTTTGACAATAGATATGCGTCCTTTTTTGGATTGTGCAACTTTGGAAAGAACATGTCACCTCATTCTGTCACATCGTCAAATAACATCAATTCCAGCTGGATGTTACCTGTGTCCTCTGCGAAATGGAAAAAAGTGGTTTCAAGCTCGTGAGAGGAGTGGTTTTGTTAGCCCACTTTTGGGAGCCTAAAGGGTTGTGGAGGTTCCACGCGTCTTAGGATGTTTCTTTTCAGGATCGTGATTTTTAAATAATTCCCAAGCATCTTCATGGGCCTGAAAGCCTAAGAGTCGTCGATATGATAAAAATCAATCTAAGTCGTCAGCTACTTGCATCCAGGCATTCACCGCCAAACTAATAATCCATGATTACTACATTTACATAATACCTAATCTGTAGTGGATTTTGATCATGGATTGTCACCACCATTCGACTCCTCTAATCTGCATTCTATATTCTCGATTCCTTGAGCGACCCAAAATCTAAGATAGAGTTACCTTGACCCCAATGTCATCGAATAACAGAACAATTAGGTTTCCCTTCTTCCTCATTGTTGAATAGGTCGATATTAATGCTAACATTGGGTCCATCGGGGACAACATTTTTCTTTGGAAGAGGCTGAGATCTAAAGACTAGTGCCTTGTCCATTGGGTTATGGAGTCTTTGCATTTTTGATATAAATCATGGTGGCTTCCCTTCCATATTTTTGTGTATTCTCTAAAATTGATCCTATATTAAAGAGGAGTATGGGATTCAAAAACCTTTTAAAAAATCTGTTGGTATTAACCAAAAAAATGCAGAAGCAAAGTTGCCATAACTTTCCCAATACAAAAAGAAAGAGATTGGGAGTAAGAAGCAATGTGGAAGTGAGGTAATTTTTGGGTATTTTATGCTTAAATTTAATTAGTTCATAAATGATTTTCTCATTTAGAAGAAATCTGGTAGTACCTTAAGTTTCATATAAAGATTTAGCGGATGTTTAACAAGTGTTTGCAAAAAGGGGTAAATGGATTTCATGACTGTATGTTGATTTTCTCATGTATGGTTGTAGTTAGGATTTCCCATAACTTTAGAAAATTAAAGAGGGCATGCGAGAAGACTTCAAAAAAGTTTGGTTATCCTCATTTGCTTATTTTTATTCATGCTTGTCATATAAATTATGTCCATAGCATACATTTGTTTTACTACTGGTGTAATTTAGTTTAGATAGATATTTCAATATGTTTTGGTTTGGTATTATCCCTTGTATGGCTGTAGGTGTTACCATGTATGCCATGTGTTTGACAAATTACATAAATAGAATTCACATATTTAAAACTAAATTCTGTTTTAATCATTCGAGTTTTTGGACAGTTCTGTTACAAATTAGATCAAATTCAAGGGGTGTCAATGCAATGTGGACTTGGTGTTGGAACATTCCATCCATATAGAATTTGGTTTTTCATGCATGCATGCATTGCATGCATCAATCATGCATTCCATGCATTGGTAATTGAGACTCCTAGTACCTAGTCCATGTTTTTGAACCCTTGGTGATTAATTTTGGTCATCATTAGCCTCCTTATCCACTCATAGCACCTTATCCACATCACTTGAGTGTTAATGCACCCGCATGCATGATTTTAGGAGCTAGTAGTGTCAGTTCCTTGAATTAAGGCACCTTGTCCCCTTGATTGCCTAGTTAACTGACCCTTCTACCTGGTTTCACTGAGACTGAGTGTAGTAGGGCCCCTTTTGACTACCACAAGTCATCTAATGCACCTCTTTGGGTTCCCCATCCCTAAATCCTATCCTAATGACTCATTCATGCGCCAAGCACCTTTAGTTAACTGGCCATTGATCATTAGTTGCCACTAGTGCTTGTCGGGAGATGGATCCAATGCTAACTAAGCCTGTCTCTTCAGTGGAATTTGAATGCCATCATAGGCTCACAAATTATCTTGCACGTAATCTTATTTAATATCCCACATCTCATGGATGAATAACATGGAAATTTTTAACACTCAAAAATATCTTTTCTTTATGCTATTCTTCTCAATTTTTTTGTAGATTTGTGTTAAACATTGTGAGGACTTTTTTACTGTTGAAGAGCCACCTGTGTGAGAGAATTTCACATGGTATCAGAGCGGACCATCTATCTAGTTTATCTCAGATACTTCCATAGATGCACCAGAAGCTGCAAAGTTTCCACAGAAATCCTTGAGGCCATTGCATTGAAGCCATTGGAGAAATACTTTGGAGTCTACCCAGGTGTGACGGACTCCCGAATGTGATCAGTGTCGAAGTAGAGATTGAGTGAGTTGATATTAAACTTTCTTCTAGAGTGTTTTATTGCAAATTTTTATGCAGGTACAACTTCATGGATTCAAATTCAATTCCTCTTCTATCTTCTTCAAACTATTCTATTTGGAAATTGAAGATATCATAGCATCTGAAGAGATTGGATCTATTTGACATGTCTATTGGAATCGTTACAAAAAGAGAATCCTTTGAAGAGAAAGATGCTTGGATGAATAATAGTGATAGATCCTTTGGAATTATGTGTTTGGCTATTCCTCCATGCATGAGCTACCTCATTGATACAATTGATCTCCCAAGTGAGCTTTGGAGCAATCTAGATAGAGCATTTGGCCAGCAAGATGATGAGGAAGAGATAAGCCATTTGGAGAGCGATCCTATCAAAGACACCTCCTTAAATATTGTCACAGATGTCACTACTATCTTGGCCTCAATATTCTCTGAAGAAGTTGTTCATGAAGAAGGAGAAATTGCAGAAGTTTCTTCAACACAACCAATTTCTGTTGGAAAATATCTCCTTGATTCAAATGCTTCATTTGCATGTCATGAAGTATAATATGAAGAGACTTATTATGTGGCTCTAGAGGATGATGAAGATACTATATCATCATCATATGAAGCTGATGATGAAGAATAAGTGAATGATGGAGCTGTCATTGCTGTAGAATGACTCAACTTCCTCCGAGTTCGAATTGGTGATAGTCTCCTTGAAGAGACCACTTCTCCTGTTGCTAAGAAGTTCAAGAGAATTCTGATTTCTTATATTCATATGCAGCTGATCCAAAAGAATTCATTTGAACCCTCTTTGTTGAAGAATAACTCTCCATTCAATTCTCATATCATTCTTCATATTTTGATTTTGAGGATGACAAGTTAGTTGTTGATGATCATGTGCATACTTCACAAGCTGATGGTGCACAATATGTTGATCCAAAGGATGTTTCGAAGGTTAGATCAAATCTCAACAATGATTCATTTGCACTCACTGACAGTGATCTCGTGGCTTCTACATATTCCTACAATATGGATGGTACACTTTCTCATGGCTACACCGAAGATGGAGGACACCACCACTTGCTTGGGATTGATTCTCAAGCTCATCAAATCTATTTTGGACCCGATCTTAAATCACATGGTTCAATGTTCAAGTATGAAGAGCATTCACTATTTCTTGGGTTCAAGTCTCAATCATATCATGGTACAATTGGTTCTAGAGAGCTTCCAGATTCGCTTGCATCCATTGGTGGAGAATTCAAGCACATGTTTTGGGAGCATGATCCTCTTCTGTCAAAGAGGAATATACCTCCACACATAAATTCAAGCATCACACCTACTTGAGTTTGGAGCAACAATTTTCGGTGTGTTTCATGTCCATTCTTGAGGGAGGGTTTTGTTCCCATGAGGTTTTCCCTGTTTCCTCGGTTTACATGGATAGATACAATTTTGCAAAGGGTGACCTTAGCCTTTGTTGTTGGGCCCTATTTTTCTTTATTTTTTACAAGTCAAGCTTAAGGGGGGGTGTTGGCACATTCCATCCATCTAGACCTTGGTTTTGCATGCATGCATCCATTCCATGCATTGGTAATTGAGTCTCCTAGCACCTAGTCCATGCTTTTGAACCCCTAGTGCTTAATTTTGGTCATAATTAGCCTCCTTATCCACTAAGAGCACCTTATCCACATCACTTGAGTGGTAATGTGCCCTCATGCAAGATTTTAGGAGTTAGTAGTGTTAGTTCCTTGAATTAAGGTGCCTTGTCCCCTTGATTGCTGAGTTAATTGACCCTTCTACCTAGTTTCACTGAGACTGAGTGCAGGAGCACCCATTTTAACCACCACAAGTCATATAATGCGCCTCTTTGGTTTCTCCATCCCTAAATCCTATCCTAATGACTCAATCATGCACCAACCACCTTCAATTGACTGCATTGATCATTAGTTGCCACTAGTGCTTGTCAGGAGATGAATCCAATGCTAACTAAGCATGTCTCTTCAATGGAATTTGACTTCCATCATAGGCTCAAGAATTCTCTTACATGTAATCTTATTTAATAACCCACATTTCATGGATGAATAACATGGAAAGTTTTTACACTCATAACTATCTTTTCTTTATGCTATTCTTCTCAATTTTTCTGTAGATTTGTGTTAAACATTGTGAGGATTGTTTTACTGCTGGATATCCACCTGTGTGAGAGAATTTCACACGTGTAACCCGTGTTTTGATTAACAAAAAAATAGTTTTGGAATCTAAATCTCGAATCTGGGCAATTTTGTAGATTTGTTGATGCCCATAAAATATCGCCCGTTGTCTGATTTTGTGTGTGTGTGTGTACACACACACACACACACACAAACTAATTAGTTTTTTTTTAACCTATTTGTGGTAAGAAGAGTAATAGGAATTAGTCCTTTATAGAGCATTGAGTTAATAACTCAAGGCATAATATTTAATGCGGGTATTGGATGGGTTAAACCTCTTTATGGCCATAGATTTCATGTCAACAATCTATTTGACAGAATGCCTCAATGGCTGTAGTGGTTATGATTGTAATATGTTTGACAAAATGCCTCAATAGCTATAGCATTTATGGCTGCCATGTGTTTGTTAAACTGTCTCAATGGTTGTAGTGTTTATGGCTGCCATGTGTTTGTTAGGATGTTCTAATGGTTGTAGCTTTTATGGTTGTATGGTATTTGTTCAAATTCCCATGGCTGTAACTATGCATGTTGGTAAAATGTTTGTATAAATGTTTAAATGATAATAATATGAATGTAATTGAAGTGTTTGTATAAATGTCTTAATGAATAAAATTAGTAATTCCAATTCTGTGTTGCATGTGAAAACTGAATTATTATAGAATTTAAATTCTACTTTCTTGCATTTAAATGATTGGTATGTTTCTTGGTCAGTTATCATACATTTGAAATTGTTATGTTGAATATATTTAATTGCCCGCCGAATTAAAATTAGATGGTTGAAAATTATAGTTCATAAGTTTGACATAATTTTTTTTTACTATGAGATATTCTTTATTGTGATTATGAGCAAAAGAAACACTTAATGTTCCTCTTTTAAGACTTAATGTCCAATAGAACATTTACCTCTATATATCTTGATGGTTGTTAAAGTGATACCTTACAATTGATAACTCTTACTCTAATATCAAACAAGAGAGGAGGCTGAGAAAAGTATTATAATCAATCATAAAATACATTAAAAAAAACAAGGCGAGGAATGTGGAGCCAGGGAACAATGATCTACGTGGGGCATAATCCTTCCAATATTACTAACCATTTTCCATAATCAGCTACATTAATAATGCAATCTTGTCCAAAGTGTGCATGCTTCCTAGTACTAACTATTAGTGGTTAAGGGTGGGACTCTAGGGCATAGTAATTGCTTACATGATGCATGATGTATCTAGCCCACACGTGATGTGTGATGTATCTAGCCCACCTCTATCCCTAAAAGGTACTTGTCTCTTCTCAAACTATAAAAAAATTGTCACATCATATACCTTCAAAAGCCCGTAGGATAAAAGAAACCAAAACACCCCGCTTTTCCGACGATTTTGGGATAAATACCGATTAAAATTCTTGCTGGAAATTGCTACTTTCGCAATTTTGTAATTTCAACAATTGGGATTTCCTATTCTAGACTAATTTCCCAATTTGAACCTACCCATATCGCCGAAATTGCGACCTGAGCACTCCAAATTGCAATTTTGGCAAGAATTGCTCTGCCGGATTCCGACGAGTCGGGGGCGTTTTAGTTAGCCCTTATACATTGCCCTTCAAAATTCCTTGGATATTTGTATCAGATTATTTTGCTAGACTAACCGTTACACTATTTAATGGTGCAAGTGAGGGTATGGATTCGTTGTCCAAGATGTCACAATGGTGATGACATGTTGACATGTCAAATATTTGATTTCATCTAGTATTTTTGCTTTGTCAGAAAAATATGTCACATCGTGAATCTCTTTCTATACTAGTTGAGAAAGATGACATGGAGCGTAGTAATCAGTTGCACTATGCTAGTACATTTAATGTAAAAAATAATATCTATCAAGATCATGCCGCCAATGAGATGTGGTTTGAAATTGCCACTCAAAGAACTCTTTAACACATGACATTGTTGAATAATATGTCAATATGGATAATGCATTAAATATTTCAGACTCGATGATTGTTGAGGAAACCAATTGCTAGGTCAATGAGGATCATTAGGTCATTAGGTGGGTTTGTAAGACAACATAAGAGGGTACAAATAGAGTGTTCATGTAGGGTGTCTAGATTTCAATAATGGTTGATTGACATTTAGGAAGAAACACAACAACAATATGGAAAACAATGAGGTAGCATTTGGAGTGTGTAAAGCATTACAAGTGGGTTTATGGAAACAATGAGGCATGAAGGTTTGTAAAACTATTGGGGCACTCAGATAATTTTTTGTATGGATGAATGAAGATGTTAGGTGATGTTGGCACAATCCATGTGTATTTTTTCTTGCAAATAATCTAAATGATTACATACTTCATGTGCATGTTTGTGAACATATGCAATCTACTCGTGCTTCTAGTGAAATATTGAAGTAGCAACAATATTAAGAGGTAAAGTAAAAGGAAAGGGAATAAAATGATCCATAGCATGATCATGCATGAGAATGGCTAGTGTGTGTGATGGCCAACGTCATTGAATTCTTCAAAAAATAGGTTGTGTAACTCTTGGAAGGTGGCAAAGTAGGGCATGAGCATACCCCACAATTCCAAAGCTTAATCCACAAAGGGTATGGACAAAGTATCTATGTTGAAATAGGGGCCATAGGAGTCTCTATAGTTGAAGAACCACCCTCTTCAGAGGCATGTTTAGGTAGCATGCCGCACAAACACTTTGTAACAACATGTAATCCCCAACATATGCTACATCACCATGAAGTGAGCAAATAGAGTTGGAATAAAAAATGGGCGAACAATTGTGAAATAGTTCTTTTGAGTGAAGAGAGGATTAGGTTTAGGGTTAAACAAGTACATGATGCATTTTCTAGCCTCTTCCCACCGTAAATGGTGCATAACCCTAGATACTGGAGGTGGGGAAAATAATACAAATAGTGGAACCACTATGTCATATCATATAAACCCAATGGTGATAAATAACACGATTATAAAACAAAATTAGTGGTTTGACAAAGAGGGAACTTGCATGGAGTTTTCAACCCAATGTTTCATACTACAAAGAGATGAGTCCATCTTCAAGGGATCTTCAATGCGATGATTGAGATGAGAATAATGGAGGGAAGCCCCATTATAAATTCTCACTAGACTTGGAGGAAAGTGAGGTCAGCTCATTCCAAGGAAAAAAAATTGAGCTAGTTGATGATTGGTTTCCATATATTGCTGAGGTTTAGACGTTCATCCCTATTGAGGGTTTTGTTTCGTTTCTCAATTTCTATAGCTTCCCTTATCCTTCTTTTTGTGTAGTTATCCGCTCTTGCCAATAGCCTTGTTTTCTCTCTATAGATATGATGGGAAATATTACGAGAATGCTCTGCGAGGGCTTATTTGTAAGCACAATCTCTAGATATGTCTATTGCATGTTCTTTTAGGTGTACCTGAAGAGAGCGCCCAATTTCTACATTGTAGACATGGTTGCAAGAACACGGGATTTCATAAACACCTTTATGTTGTCTATAATCTATAGAGTCTACTGCATGGTAAGCCCCTACTAACTTACATAATAGGAATTAATGGATCTTATCACATAAAATGTCTATTTAACAAAGCTTGGTTATTAAAAGACAAAAACAAAAAGCATACATAAAAAATGTGCACTAAGACAGAAATATAAATCACTATGCTAACTTCAAGAATGTAGGAACCAAACAAAGTATACGTAACATATATATAAAACTCATTGTAATGAGCCCTAAGATCTTATTGTGGTCTAATTTAATTACATATGATATAGTCTCTCACTTGATTACCTTTACTCTTGCATTTATTTATACATATTGAATCATTTAATACCAATCATTTGGGTCCACATGCCTACCCCTAAATACACATGGATTACATTTAGTCAAAGAAGAAAGTGAGTAGAATGTGTGTATACATCCCAAAACATACTCAATTTAAAATAAATAGTACTTACTCAAAGGTTGTGATGGTCTTTAAGCCCAAGCACTAATTTTAACTCTATAATTACATTTTACAACACATCAAATCAAGCATTTATTATTCTCCGAATTATGCATTTTCATCAACCCTAACTTCATAGTCTTACATGTGTTGAACTAAGTAAATTCAATTAATCATCTAGATGATGGGCCTAATTTCTAACTAATACGTTGTTAGTCCAAGCCATGTGAACTTGTGACAATTTCTATCTTGCACCCAAAAGTTTGCTAGTTGGAGACAAGAAATACCAACAGTTTCACATTCTCTAATTTGGACTCTACAAATTCATCACACAACCAAGTTTGCAATAGTAATTTTGAAAAGAATAAGTTATGATAAAAGAGAGATGAGTGATTTGTGCCACAATGAGATCTTACTAAGAAACAAACCTCATGCACTCACTTTTCCAAGTCTACCAAATCTCAACAAAAAAAAAGGCATACATGAAATTAAACATGCATGAAAGTACAAGTAAGAAGACCCTAAACTAACAAACATAAATAAATTACTAATGAAATGAAATAAAAACATACACATTCTAGCTATGAGGAAGATGAATGCCCTATGGAGACATTTACTCAACAATTCCTTGAGTACACCCAATTCACTTGGCGAGAGCCGTAAAGATAAGAGACTCATGAGGTAGAAAACACTTATTTTATTCCTTTAATTTTTCTTTTTTTGTAATGTAAATAACAACTTCTTTAATGAGTAAAAAAGAAAGAGTTGATCAACCACTAGATAGTGGTTTACCTTTTGTCTTTAAATCTCACACTATTTAAAATTTAATACAAAATACATTTTTGATATATTACAAATAACACAAATAACGCATGATTATTTAATATTTTAACATGTAACAAATATAAGAGCCACAACCTTTATACAAGGTGTAGGTAAGAATAATATATAGAAACCCTACCTTCACATTGGGTGAAGATGAAATGTTAAAAAATCACATGAAGTTGCTATGTTATATTTTTGAAAATAAAGTTCAAAGTAGTTTAAGATATGCCAAAATTGTGTCACAATGGTTCCAAAAAGATGTGTGATGATGGAATTATTTTAGTCATAATCAAAATTAAATTTCCTTATAACATAGTTTCTTTAATTTCTGATGTTTATTACTTCAAATTTCAATATTTAAATCTACATCAAAATATTATCCTAAATAAACATAGTTTCTTTAATTTCTGATGTTTATTACTTCAAATTTCAATATTTAAATCTACATCAAAATATTATCCTAAATAAAAATAATGTTGGTATATCTACAAAACAATTGTAGCTTAATTATATTCTTTGTAATGAATTTGTTCAAAGGTTGAATACTCTAAAACAATAATGATGGCTGTGACACTCAGGCTAAAGAGTGATTTTCTAATCATGAGTTACATTTATGCCTGGTATATTAAGATCCCTTTCTTGATTGAGATGTGTGTACGGTATGCTTTCACTTGGATCATTTTCGCTCACATTTAAAATAGTGCTTTCTTTGTCGCTACTACAAAAATGAAAAGCACATGTTAGACATTATCATAGTCATGAAGGTAGAAAAGGTTTTTCCTTATTGAATTTTCTCATATAAAAATGCCATGCATAGTTTATTAAAAAATATAAAGGTGTAGTTTGAGCAATTACTAGATTGAATAGATGGTTAGGCCCACAACGACAACTCCAAAAGCAACGTAATATAACCAATCAACCTGCATCAATAAAACATATGGTATTGAATGAGTTTTTAAAGCTTTTTAGATATAAATGTTCACCATGGCTATTAAGAAAATCGAAAGTAGGGTATCATATATATAACTTAAATGAATGTGCTCAACCTTAGTATTCACATTAAAAACAGGTTATTTGGAAAATAATTTTACTCACTGCTTTATGATAAAAAAATATGCGGATAAGTATAGCCCACATATCGGAAGTCAAAAGTGACAGATTAAAAAGGGTTGCTCCAGTCATCTGTAAGAGATAAATCAAAGAAGCATGGCATGTTAGTCATGTAAATTAAACATGTTTAGCAATCATGTCCATGAAAGTGCAACAAACTGATATTCCAATGCAAATGCTACATATAAGTCATATTTCATCTTATTATCCTTCTGCTTAAACTCTATATCTAGCATCGAAGTACATTGAAGACTAACATTAGTTCAAACTTCAAAACAATGTTTAGAGTTATTAAAAAACGTGACATCATAATTCTTCTACTAGAAAAAACGTTATTGTCAAGAGTTTAAGACTCAAAGTGGGTGTATGATATGAGCAAGTAAATTTTTCCTGTGAATGAGGAGAGTGAGGGTTGACAAAGAGCCACTGCAAAATCACAAATTCATATCTCAACAATTTTTTTCTAAGGAAAACATGTTACATATAATCAACTTTTATCAAAATATATGAGAAATTTAACAAAACATTATGAAAAATGTTGTAGCAA
Source organism: Larix kaempferi (assembly GCA_027924585.1). Classification (NCBI taxonomy): domain Eukaryota; kingdom Viridiplantae; phylum Streptophyta; class Pinopsida; order Pinales; family Pinaceae; genus Larix; species Larix kaempferi. The sequence continues at coordinate 10,753,122 of BSBM01000893.1, forward strand.
TTTTTACATTTTACACAAATTTATAGATAAACCATTAATTAAGTAATGTTATAAAGATTTAGCTACATGTCAAGTTGTGGTCTAGTGATTTAAACATGGCATCACCACAAATATAACCTAGGTACAAACCCCAATGGCCATGGAGCCCTGATCATGTGTATGACTTGGCCAAGTTTGATATCCCCCACATTAAATTGGGCTTTACTTTAAAATGTAGAATTGGGCTTTATAACTTCCTATAAACAAAAAAGCATTTACCCTTCCCAAAATATGTTGTAGAAATTAACGAACTATATAAGCTTATATAATATAAGTGAATAGAGTCATTTCCTTCCATATAGATAATGGAAAATTGTTGTTCTCGGTCTCATTGTCCTTTACCCTGATGGGGCAAGAAAAGAACAAAATAGAAGGTAACCATCATTGTTGAATGTGGTAATAATTGCCACAACTTCAGTAAAAAACTATACATTTCCATGTAGATTTCTCCCATTCATTGCCTAGTACTTAAACCTAACAAGATTAGGTAAAAAATCTAGGCTCTAAGCCATGATGAATACACCCATTCAAAAATAATCCTCTCCCTTTTTCACATGGGGTCATAGGTCAAACAAGGAAATGGTGATAACATAACAAATTTTCACCCAAATGTGGGGACAATATATCCTCATAAATGAATGGTGATTTGAACCTCCAATCTATAGTCCACCGATTCAATACTCTATGAGAGTACATCTCCAAGTGGTACCAAAACTCGCCTTATGTGCCTAATTGTAAACACAAATGGAAAGGAAGAATCAAAGAAGTAAAAAAAAAGGGAAAAGGGATGAAAATATCCAAGAATATTGTTTGATGAAGGTCTACCCTTGACAAGGGACTGCTCATGGTCATGCATAATCCAAGGGTATTCACATCAATCCTTCAAAATTTGTAAATCTACATAATAACTAGAATATGGCATGCTTTGTCCCAGAGCTATACAAGCACATTAAAGCCTTGTCACACTTATCTTTTGTCCTTGAAGAACAAGTGGATGTTTTATTTATATGGATCTTTGAAAATATGTTTGCATCTAGAATGTCAATGAGCATGTGATGAACACATTTGGGTGAAAATATTGGCTCTCTTGAGCATGGGCATGCTAAAAGATCATAGAAGAATGGCATTGCTATGTAGTTTGAATGACATTGGTGTGCATTTTAGAGGGATTAGGTGCTAACAAAACCATGTTCTAGAATATTCTCCCTCCTAAAATGTGGGTCCATACTTTGGTGAATTTTTAAATAAATAGGGCATGGCTAGGTATATTTGGGTCTCTAAGCATGCAATCCAAGGGGATTTCAAAACCTAGGATTGGTTGCTAAGAACCTAATTAGGGATATTTGTGGATATTTATTGGTTTAAGTGTCCCAAGTACCTAGCTTTGAGGATTTTAAGACAAAATCCAATAAATGTAAAGGACTTGACATAGTGTGTATGGACTAAAGAATCCTTCAAGATAGGCAAGTTACCCTTTCAAGGGATCTCATTTGGTGGCCCCACCATCAAGCAAATATAGAACTAGTGTTTTGAATGAATGTGCATTGGAGGTAATGGAACATATATGTAGTCATCATTTGGTATAATGTGTCCACATGTTGGCTCAAAATAGTAGACCAAGGTCCATAGGGTTGTCCAACAAATGGTTTTGAATGAATGTGCATTGGAGGTAATGCAACCTATATGTAGTCTTCTTTATGCATAATATGTGCACATGTTGGATCAAAATAGTAGACCAAGGTCCATATGGTTGTCCAACAAAGGGGTTGTAATCTAGAATTGACATATAAATCCCTGAAGATAGAGAAGGTCTCACTGAGGTGCATTGCCGAGATTCCTACCATATTCCTACCATAGTACCTACAATGGAATTTAGAATTCAAGCTGCAAATTTTAAAGTAAATGAGTATTAAGAATTGATTTGAGTAGTACCTGGTACCATATCTTTATTTCTTGAAATACACTTGACATGGAAAACAAACCATTTCCCTACATGAACGTTGCAAATTGGCCTAGCACTATCCTCTGCTGTCATATGACATGAAGGCAAGAGGACATGAGTGTTTGGCACACGACCTATAGACCCTGAATTGCAACACATGCATGTGTGTATGCGTGCGTATTAAAAAATTACAATTATAGAAATAGACATAAAGATGCAAATTTTAACAACATTTAGAAAACATTGATACGCCTAGTAACTTACTACCTCAAACACATAAGTAATTAGAAAACATATAGAAGGTTAGAATTAGAAGCATGATCCAAAACTATAGTTTCTCATTGAGTCATTTGATGTCATCAAAATCAAAATGTATTGCATAGATGATAGATAAAAGCATGATCCATGGATGATCACGATACTAAATATAAAAGGGGGGGGGGGGGTAAAATGGTAGCACTGTAGATAGAAGAATGTCATAATCGTCACTAATCCAAGGTTCTCCATGCCATAACCATAATCATCAAGACCATCACCAACATAAAAATTATTCCCTTCCTTTGACCTATAGAGGGATCCCTTGATGATTGAGACATGAATTCTTTGGTATGAATGAAGTAGAACACCGTTGTTAGAGAATGACACACTCCAAGGAAACTATGCACAATTTAGATGCACCAATGATTCTCATCAAAAGACATTTTTCTCCTTGCCTGTAGACTCTAGGGGAAAATATAAATGAAACAATGAAGAGAGGAAGAGGCCAAATGTGTTTTTGGGGTATTTTTAAGCATTGAAATCCATTTTTTTGCACCTCATCTATGCAACGCGTTGAAACAAAAAATGGGTACATTTCAGTCACGCTCTTACATGTGTCCATCACAATGAACACATAGACATGCTACTTTTGTTGTGCCCCATGTGTCCATGCATTGGACATGTATCCTTCATCCCTAGATGGATGTGTCTACTACCTTAACTTCTATGTAAGCCATCATCATAACCTTTCCATCAACAATTAGCCAACAACCATATGGTTGTATTGTAAGTTCTATTTGCATTAGGTTTTCATCCCCCACATCTAAAACAATTGATGCAAGAAAATCACAAAGACATTGAACAATGTTTACACATCAATAGATTTTTGAAACATGGTGCTCTTGGGACAAGACAAGGAAATTAAGCAAGGTCTTATTTATTCTGTCAATCCAACCATCTCACATGATTGTTCAACTATTTCTATGACATGAATCTCGAATAGTCTGTAAGGTCCCATTCATATCTTGAATTTCTTTAGACAACAAATTAGTTCTCAAGGCCTCACATGTAGGGGATTTGAACCTTGCACCTAAGTGGAAATATCATCTACCATGGCTTGCCAATAGGGGATCCTTGCCAAATAGAATGGAATGGTGGAAAAGTGCCAGAATTTCCTTCTTAGCTTGTGCATTGACATTTTTCTTCCAACATGTGCATCTAATGTAGTCTACGAATCTAGTTTGGTACAAGGTGCAAAAAAGGCCTTCATATTTCCCCCGCAAGTGTTGTGAGTGGGAATGAGTTAGGATGGTGGATAAAGAGTACTAGTAGCACACTTTTTAACCTTCTTCTATTGTAGTAACCATCACCTTGACTCTATGATACCTCTTCCAGTGAGGAATCCATTCCATGATATTCACCTTCACATTTAGAATCATTAAAAAAAGGATTTGGATCTTTCATTTCACACCATTATCTTTGTTGGTGTGCTTAAGGAACCAACATAACCAACCATAATTTTTTATTGCTTGTTCTTCCCCTCCTTAATAACTTCTAAGTGTAAGGTTGCTTGATGTTTGACATATTCAAGGAAGGGCCTGGACATAAGGTTATTTTTCCATTGGGACATGGAAATATGGTACTTGAACTGATTGATGACTCCAAAACATACCTTGCCACAAAACTTGCAAGATATGGAGCCCTTGTGACAAATTTATAGCACTTTCAAGTGATATATCATGCCCAAGGCATTTTGTTTGATAATGAGTATGAAAAGTACGTATGAAAGAATTATGTTTTGATAGGCTTGCAAATCATTGTTTTGGTCCAATTAATATGATGTTACATGTTTGATTTTAATTGGTAGGAAATCCCCCCCTAGATCTAACAAAAACCAAAAATCATTTCAACCTATTTTGTTCACTAGAATTTTTTGTGTAATTTTTTTAGGGAAGTGTATTTTAAAAAATCCCTAGAAATTCAAAAACCCTAAAATGTCAAAACCCTAACTGTAAACCCTAAAAATAAGCAAGTCAACATGCTACTAGAGAATATTGGAATGGGATCCAAGCTTGAATCCTTAAAAAAAATGTGAAAAACAACTAGCAATTTGATTCCTTGCTTGTAGAGCAAAACCCTAGGTTATGGTCAACCCTAGCGAGTGTGCCACTATCCAACCCCTAGTTTTGGCAGTTGTTAGAGCTACCTAGTTATTGGCATGCACCATGGCTAAGGAACCTTCCCAAACCTGAACTAAAAATGAGCAATAATGAGCAAAATGACTCACAAATATGCCTTTATAGGTGCATTGGCGAGTTGAGTCAATGATTCCCATAGGGTAGCACAAATTTTGACAGAGCTCAAGTTGACTTGGTGAGTATTTTCTAGCAAGACATTTTTTGACCAAGTTAACCTAGGTTTGCCTAGATTTTTCTGAGACTTGGCAAACAGGTTGACTTGACTTGATACACTAGTGAGTCATCCAAACTCGATGAATTTGGGTAGACTCAGTTGATTCTAGTAACTATGCCAAAACCATGAAATAAGGGTTAAATAATTTGTTTTAGCCCCAAACTGACTTAGGCCATATTATTGTTGCAACTAGTCTTGAAATGGGGTCAATATTTCTCTTGTGTGGAAAATATACCATCTTTAGGACATTTACTATGGTCAATGGTCCTACACATGGCTTATGAACCCAAAAACATGGACTAGACCAAATGCCCACTTTTAGACCCAACCCATGGCTTATGCCACAAGAACAATCCCTATTACAATGAATCCATGAAATCAGGCCCATATTCCTCTTCTAGGGGAAGGATTCCACCTATAGTTCCTCTGGCATAGTTTAGGGCCTTGTACATGGATTTTGAACCCCAAAACATGGATTGGGGGTTAAATCCATGATTTTTAGCCCCAATCAATGGTTTAGGACACAAGAACCATACTTGTTGCAATGAATCTATGAAAGCAAGGCCGAATTCTTCATGTAGGGAAAAGATTCAATTTGCAAGGTTTGTATCATGCTTCAAGGCCTTATACATAGGTTCTAAGTTCTCTAAACAAGTATTAACATCTAAATCCTTGGCTTGTAGCCCCAAACCATGGTTTGGGCCATAAGAACCATCTTTGTCACCCTAAGTTCTTAAGATTGTAACTTGCATCTCCTAAATGATAGAGATAGAACTTGTAGGGCTTACACCATGGTTGAAGGCCTCTTGCAAGGCTTTTGAGCTCCAAATTCATAGGTTAGGGGTTAAATACCTAGTTTTGTCCCAAACCATAGTGTGGGCCACACAAACCATCCTTGCTGCACCCAATCATTGATATTGAGATCATATACCTTCCATAGGGAAACTATGTATCTACATGGATCCTCATATGGTATGGGGACCCTTACATAACTTCTAACTCCCAGAAAACATGGATTATAGGGTAAATCCTTGATTTTTGAGCCCAAAACATGTCTTGGGATATAAGAAGCTTTCGTATTGCAGCGACTCCATGAAATCTAACCAATAATTCTTCTACAGGGAAAACATTCAATCCATAGGTCATGTAGCACCAATGTTTCCAATATCGTGTTGGAAAATGTTAAGCCATATATATTTTAACATTACATTTATATTGTTATATTTGTATTATGTTTATTGGTCCACTAGGACCTTAATTGTAGTCGTAGGGCCCGCTAGAATTGTAATTGTACCATTTGTCTCCTATATATATATACCAAGGAGACCTAGCTTTATGATCATCTCATCTTGTCTTGTGTATTTAGTACAATGTATAAGGAGGTTGCCCCCTCGAAGAGGCTTCTTATTCATTTATTTTCTTCATTCTTAAGGCGTGGATTACTCGCTCTTGGTTATTTTATGCTCTTTGGGTAATTTCGTGCATAACATTTGGTGTCAGATTTTGGATTCTTCCAAAACGATTCATCTTGGCATTTTCGATATAACTTTTTTTGAGATGTTTCAGACAGTGAAACTCAGAGGGGCCGTAGAGACATATCAAACCATCTATGGTATGATTTTCAAATCTCGGTTCATTACAGGTTCAGATTTATACCTTTTGGAAGTTAGGGTTTCTAACTAGTCTAAAAACTAGTCTCAAATACGTGTTCTGGGTAAAATTGTTATATCTGGAGCTTGAGAGATCCAAATTGGGTGAGACCTATTACATCAGAAAGATAACAAACTAGAGTATTTGTGGTATCAATTTCAGAATCAGATTAAAAAACTAAACACGTGGTAGGATGTACACTATCACTTTCCTAAATAGGAAAAAAATAACTAGTTTTGGCAAAATTACCATAACTTTTTCTTAGCACATCATAATTATGTTAGACTTGTGGCAATGCAAAGAAGACATACCAGGATAATATAGGACGATATTTTAGACTCAAAGAGACTGAAAAATGCAGAGTTTCCTCACTTGAAAGGTCGGTTAGTAAGATAGTTTCCAAACCAAGGTTTTTAAAGGTACATTAACTTGAACTTGCATAACTTTTGATTAAAATGTCTGTTTTGGGTGATTCAAAAGGTGTGATAAACAATAAATAGAGAAGAAGTATAGTAATACCACTGGGATCAAATGGAAAATGGTGTGGCGAAAAAGTCTATGTCCGTTAAAACTTCTAAGAGCTCAACCATGACTCTTGAATAAAATGAAGAAATGAGACACGAGCTGTCTAAAATGAATGAAAAATTGAATAAATTGAATGATAATTTAGTGAAACCTTTTGAATTGTTAAACCAAAAAATCGATATGGAAAAGAGTTGAAAATAATCTCGAAAAGATGGTCAATAAAGAGGATCTCAGGGAGATGGACAATAAAGAGGATCTCAAGGAGATGTATAGCAAAGAGGATCTCAAGGAGATGGCCAGAAAAGGGGATCTCAGGGAGATGGTCATCAAACAGGATCTCAAGGAGATGGCTGAAAAGAGGATCTCAAGGTTATGAAAAATCAAATGTTGAATGTGATGAGGCTTGGCCTTCCTCATAATTCAGATATTAAAGAAGAAGAGAACGCGAATACAAGGGACTTGTCCCAATCACATATTGATAAAATTGAAAAATAGTTGGAGAATAAGAGGTTCAAGTCCTCGACATTTGACTATTCATCACTGTTAGTTTTTCTACTTTTAATCAATATTATCTAGGATCTTAATTGAAAGAATAACATGTACAATATAACACAATAGACACAAAGATTTTCCTCGGGGAAACCATAAAGGAGAAAACCTTGCAACTTCCTCAGAGAGAGAATCGTCACCAATACAATATCACAAAAGTAAAAACCCAAAACAATATTGTCTTCTGGAGCTCCTCTCTCTTTCTCCTATGCGAACTTGTCCTCTCTCTCTCACTTATGCAAACTTGAGTGAGTGAGTGTGTGTTCAAATGAGAGAGCCCAACTCTCTATTTATACTTTACTTTATCTTGACCTTTTTCACTTGCTAGGTTGGCCCTAGCTAAACCTAACTGGGCTGACATCTCTAGGGGACTCAATAACCTAATACAACAGACTCTAGGGGGAACTTGCTATCACACCATAGTAGTAGGGATACTATTCTTGTTTAGTAGATATCTACACATTCCAGAGCTTCCATTATTCAGAGCTTGGCTATGATGATTGTATATCTTGAGATCACTCATGATCAGAGTAGTATATTATCCAGACTTATGTTAGACCTTGTGTCAAGGCTGAGCCTTGAGAGTTCAGATTTGATGACCGATGTGACCCTCTATCCCATGCAGTTTCAGTTCAGTACCTAGAGATGTATTGCAGCAGTGTTTTCAGATGATATATGATGATTATTCTTGTAGTCGTAGGGCCCGCTAGATACGGTCTTTCCTGACACCAGTTGTATGCTAGTTTAGGCTCCATATTCACTTGACTCCATCCATACATGACTTTCCTTATTTGACTGTAAACCCTAACCTGTCTCATTTGACTTTCTCATACTAAGGACTTCCCCATTTTCTACCTCCGTGTTTGGACTGCATCCCTGTATGTTCAGTGTCTCGGCTCTAAGTTGGTGACAAAACTTACCTTTGGTGAGTTGGATTGTAGGCCTAAATCATTCTGGTCGGTTGTCCCAATGTTTGGCATTGGCTCGAACTCCCCCTAGTCACTTGAGATGTTGTTGGGTAAAACTGAAAGCTCATGTACTACTTATGGAAACTTATAAATTCGCCCATGGAAACTAAAAAGGGCAAGATCGATGAACTGCTAAAAATACTCCTCGAAGAGTATAAGAAAGGTCCGAAAAAGCAATGGTTCTTAAAAGCTATATCTAAACAATTGCTGACCTTATATGTATATGAAAACATGCCCTAGATGCAAGCTGCAACTAGTTGTACTTATCAGCACACCTGAGATCCGAAGGGTTATGTAGGCCAAAAAGGCCATGAAATGAAATTGAATGATCCTAATGAACCTGGATCAACTTGATGTAGACATGATGCCTAAGTTGAATAAGCACTCTATAAACAACTTATCCATTTGTGAGGCACAGCCATTCCCCGTGTTATTTTGTCCAGCACAGAGTTTGTAGCTTTCCCCTTCTCCCAGTCCAAAGTATTTTTGAGTTGAGTTAGACAAGTCAACCCCTTGGCCCAACCTTGTTCCTAGCCTTCATCCTTCACTAACAGTTTGACCATGTCCAATGGGTGAGTTTGTCATTTGAACTATTGTGCAAGTAATTATAAATAACAAAGGAATATGCTAACATGATTAATGCCACTGAATGGATGTTATACTTTGAGCTAGGCTGTGAGAATGATTAGAGGAACATTTCTTAGTCTACTGATATGATTTTTCCTTGGTTATATATAGACCTAGTCAAACCTAGTTTGAATATGGTCATTTCTTGGGATCCGTGATGATGTGGGCCACATATGCTTATAGATGATGATTGATCTATCCACATACTCTTGATGATGATGCCATATGATGGACATATGGTTCAGATGATGATTGATGCAGTTCAATAGGTTTTATCATTACTTCAGATCATCAGATTATGCACTATCCATATATGGTGGACCCTACAGCCGGCCCATTAGGGAAATCCATGGTGTATGAGTACACATTCTTAGTGGATTTGGTTTTTTTGGATCCAATGAGACACTTATCTTTTAGTTCCGGGCACTTATGACAGTGATAGATGCATTTTTACACTTGTTGACCAGATTTGGGGCTGATTTCCCAGCCTGAGCAACAGGGGCCATGAGAGGCCAGTTCACCTAGGGTGCTGTATGAGGAGGGGGTGGTCCAGCCACTTGTTATTACCATTTACCACCCCTTCTGGAGAGCCTGGTGGGATCAGTTGGATAGCGCAGATGCCCTAGGAGGTAGTTTTGGCACTTTCACAGTTACCGAGGCAGTTAAAAAATGGGATAAAGTGGTCACTGAGGAATTCGATTTGGGCAATTGAGGCAAGGTTTTGGCACTTGGTTTTCACAAAGGTCTTCCAGGGTGATCCCACTATCTTCCAGCCAGTTTTCACCATGTGGGTAGGCCCACAGAGATCATAGGAGGTCTTTTGCTGCTTGTCTGTCACAGATTTTGAGGACAGATTGGGTCATTTATATTATATTGGACATATTTTATTATTTTATTTGTGCCTCGGGGATGAGCTAGTAAGGATTGATGCCTCCTAGCCCCACCATGTGCTCCTTATGTCATGTCCTAGTCATATGAGGTGGGTTTTTGTACTTGTACCCCCTCTAGTGGATGACGTCACCCTCCATGAGCATCGTTTAGCTATGACGTCATCACCTTTTTGAGTGATCCATGTGTTATGTTATGTGGTTCATCTTAGCCATTGATTTTATATTGAGATCTTTTAATCTCAACCACTCATTTGATATTGTGTTGTAAAGTGGTATAGGGTTTTGGTCTTTATTATCCTATATAAGGAGGAGACCCCCTATTGTATAGCTCACCTTTGGAGCTCTGGAATATTGGAATAGAACACTTCTTTGTGGAGAATATCTCTCTTGTCTTGTGGATTCTCTTGCATCTTGAGTATACAGTATCTGTTCTATGTATCATTGTGGGTTTTGGTGCTACTTCTAGTTTTCTTGCAGGGAAGTCGGATTGGTGGAGAGGAAGGCGATTTCTTGAGGGTTATTGTTGGAGGGATCCACATATTCTCTCTTGGGTTGATCTTGTGACAGGGAGTATCATTATTGTATTTTCATGACATAGTTGATGCTTTCTATTACATCTTTCTATCATTTTCATAATCATCTTACTTGACTTGTTTATCTTGATCTTGTCTTGTAGGAGGAGGATGATTTGGCTTCTTTGAGGAGGACGTTTTGGTTTGGAGCAACAAAATTGCACTCTTGAATATACACATAGGAGAATGCTATCAATTTGCAAGGTGGCCATAAGCAATTGAGGTAAGATCTACAAGGTATGTGCCTCTTTCCATCCATTCTTTCTTCATTGGTCACAAACCCTAATTAATTGAAACCCTCATTTTTGGTTTTTCTTAGATATACTTAGATCTAGCCTTGCCTTTGAAAATATATTAAAAACCCACCTCTATAGCATCCACCCCTAGTTGGATCTATAGTTTGGTGGTGATTGGGTTAAAATTGACACACTTTTCAAGACAATAAATCCCTCTTGAGCCAAATCGCACTTCCTTGGAGAGGCTTGTTTGGTTAGATCTAGCATATGGGTAGGTGAGATTCCACTTGATTCATAATCTACACACTTGATAACCTACCCTTAGACTTTTACTTTGGTGATTTCTACCTTGTGGGCATCATTCCACATTTTAAGGGATTAAATTCCCATTTTGGACTACTTGGCATCTTAAAACTCAGATCTAGTAAGATCTAACCCTTGGATTGCCTTGATTTTCAAGATCCACATAGATCATTGCCTAAACTACTTGGATATGTAATTTGGTGGACATTGGACTTGTTTTGACTCACCTTTCCCACCTTTTAGCCCTCCTTGAGCAAAGTCGCACTTCCTTGGGTGATTAAGTTTGCCCACTTTAAGGACGTGGGTAGTTGAGATTTTTGTGGATTTGGAAAGAGCATAATTTGAAACCTACATCTAGTGTGTCATTTTGTGACAATCTGCCTTAGGGGTAGCATTCCTTGTTTCAAGGGATTGTGGTCCACTTAGGGTCATATCATGAAACATTAGATCTAGAAAGATCCAACCATTATATCTCAATTAGCCCACTTGATTTGCCTACTTGGTGTCCCGATCTACACTTTGACATATCTTTTGACTCCATTAGCCCATCCAACAAGGCACTAGTCCTCTTTAGGTAAGTCGCACTCCTTGGGAATTGTGTCAAACCTTAGATCCCATATGTGGGTATTCCTAATTTTAACATAGATCCATAGATCTACTCACTACATACCCCTTAGTACCAATTTCATCCCTTAAAATTCCACGTAGTGGGTCCCATTTGAGCCATTCACATATCCCAAGGAAGTGGGTCCCACTTGTGTAACACATGGTACTAGATCTTGTCTCTTTAGCTCATCATGTGGCCTAAATCATATATTGGTTGAAACACTAATCATCTCTCAAACCACCTTCAACCATACCTTGACTTCTAGGTCCACTTTACGTTGCATTGGTTTCCGTAACTCACCATTTACTCATCCCCAGGAACCTTTGTTTGGGTCCAATCATCTTTGATTGGTAGCAGGGTCTCCCCCTAGGTCTTGATTTATCTAGATCTAAAGTGAAGAGTGCCTCGGTTGACGTGACTCCCACCTCGGATTGGGAACTGTGGCGTCTCTTGGGTCGCCTCTTTAGTTGTCAGTCTCCTCTACCTTTTTCGGATGGGATACCACTAGGGGAAACTACAAGTTGTGTGATAACAGAACTATTTCCCCGACTTACAAAGGAGGATTTACCTCAATGAATTTACGACCAAATGTAATAAAGACACCTCCGACCAAAGGAATAAACATCTCTGTCGGAGGTACAAATAAAATACAATAATAATAACAATATAAAATACAAGTGAATATCTTCCGAAGTAACAATTACATCAACACTCCCTCTTAACTAGGAAGGTATTCTCTTGCCACAATCATTAACACATCTGGACACAAGTCATCATCGCTGGATCATATTCAATTGGAACATCGTCATCAACATTGGATCATCATTGTCGCTGCTGCTGTAATCCTCATCATGTCGATCATTGATTGGTGATATCTCTTGAATCTAATCGTCATAGGAATTTCTACAGAGCCAACCCTTTTTCATGTTGGATGTAGGCCTAGCCCTCATATAGGTCTTCATCATCTCTGCAAGCAAGCCATCAAGTAGGTACATCCCAGGACCAGTCATTACATTGCCACTGCAAACACCTGCATCTCCTATTGTCGCCTCATCGTCTTTAGATCATCTCATCGTCAAACGGAGCACAGCTCAGATGCACATCACATGTCCCACGACGGTCAGCCCGCGTCTACCAGTATGGGAGGACAAACCTGCCACCATGCGAGATCCTGCCTATGTGCACACACAATGTCTTATGACCGGTGGACGTTTCCAGTATGGGAGGACAAACCTACCACCATACGAGACCTCATCTACCAACATGGGAGGACTTTCCTACAACCATGCGAGACCTCATCTACCAACATGCGAGACTTTCGTCTACCAACATGCGAGACCTGCGTCTACCAGCATGCGAGACCCAGCCCTTACATCTACCAACATGGGAGGACTTTCCTACCACCATGCGAGAATGGCTCAGCCCTTACATCTACCAACATGGGAGGACTTTCTGGATTTTTTGTAGGCTAAGTCTTCCTCAAATGTCACATCTCTGCTGATGTCGATCTTCTTGAATCCTGGGAAATATATTCGATAGGCCTTCGAACTTTCACTGTATCCTACGAATATACCCTTCTTTCCTGAAGGATCTAGCTTCGTCCTCTTCTCCGTTGGAATGTGTATGTACACTGGAAAGCCAAATATCCTGAGATGGCTGACTTCTGGTTTCTCACAGGAGAATACTTCTTCTAGAGTCTTGTTGTCTAGTACTCTATGAGTACGGTTATGTACATACACCATTGTCCTCACAGCTTATGCCCATAGGTGCATCAAAAGATCTTGGTCATGAAGCATTGCTCACGCTGCTTCCATTATTGTTCTATTCTTTCTTTCTGCAACGCCATTCTGTTGTGGATTGTATGGAGTGGTCAAATCCCTCTTAATCCCATATTCTCTGCATAGGTTCTTGAAATCTTCCGAGGTGAATTCTCCGCCATTATATGATCGAAAGGTCTTGATCCTTTTCCCAGTGTGGTTCTCGATCAAGGCTTTGAATTTCTTGAACTTGCTAAATACTTCATCTTTACTTTTCAAAAAGTATATTCAAGCTTTATGGGAAAATTCATCAATGAATGAAACATAACATACATACCCACTCAATGAACTGGATGACATAGGACCGCATACATTAGAGTGGGTGATCACCAATAATCCCTTCGCTTTGCTTTCGCTACTTGGAAATTTCTTCTTTACGTTCTTTCCCTTCGCACATCCTTTGCAAACGCCTTCAAGTTCGACTGGATTTGTGGAATTCCTTCAACTACTTTGCTTGCAATGGGTAGTGCTCTATAGTGCACATGTGCAAGTCTTCTATGCCAAAATTCACTTGGCTCCATGGAGTCATGAACCAAGGCTTGTTCATGTTGGCCTTTCAATTTGTACAAACCTCCCTCTTTCTCTCCAATCACAATTGCATCATCTATAGCATCTAGTGCTGATATGGAGAGAAGGTTCTTCTTTAGTCCTAGAACATATAGGATATCCTTCATCTTTAGATATTTTCTAGAGTCTAGCTTGTATGAAGCTTCTCCACTTCCTTTTATGGGGTATTGGTAATCATTCCCAAGTTTTACCTTATGAGGTGACTCATGTTCAGATAGGTTTGTGAAGGATTATTTATATCCCGTCATATGCTTGGAAGCTCCACTATCTACAAGCCAATCAAGGAAATTTTTAGGGGTGAAATTTCGCCAATTGGCTATTTTTTGGGTTTTCTTGCAAAAAATAAATTCGTTATTTGGTCATTTTTAGGCTCTAATATCGCCTATATTTACATAAAATATGTTTTTTTATCATAACATTTGCCAAAATTTACAAGTTTTGGTAGTAAATTGTATGTTTCATATTTCATATTCGTCTACCAATCTATATATATGATTTTTTCAATTCAAAATAATTGCCTAAAATACTATACTTAAATATACTTTTATAATCCTTAAAAAATACCTTGAAGCCAATCATTACTTCCATGTGTGATAGTGCCTGTGAGTGCTGATATCAGGACATACTCTTCATCACTTTCTTCTCTGGCTCTCTTCCTTGGAGGTTCATCATCTTTTGCAATGTGAGCATGGTGTCTTTTCTTGTTGTTGTTCTTGTTGTGGGAGCCATTTCTATTTCTGGGACAATCTCTGGAGTAGTGTCACTTCTCATCACAAGTATAACATCTAACGTTGGATAGATCTCTCTTGTATCTTCTAAAGTTATCCCTCTGACTTTGGTGGTGGTGTTTCTCCCTCTTACTGTGATGATGGTGCTCTCTCTTGTTATGATTCCTTCTAGTGTGTGCTGTGAGAGTTGGATCATCATTTGCCCCCATCTTCTCTTCTCGAGCCACAAATCGAGCTTCTTCTTGTGAACATTCTTCCCATAACCTATTGAATGTGATTAACTTCTTTCTGGCACATATCCCTTGAATGAATGAGTCCCATGATCTTGGGAGACCATTCAAGGTGGTCATCACAATCTCTCCTTCTTATACCTTTTCTCCAACAGCTTCAAGTTGCTCCTTGATCTGAGATACCCTTGTAAAGTAGGACTGCATGGTCTCTGCATTTTGAATCTTCACATTCTTAAGCTGGTTCCTCATGGTCATCTTCTGATTTATGTTCTTCCCTTCAAATAGCTTTGTCAAAGCATCAAACATCTCCTCAGGTGTCTTCAAAGATGACACATGTGGGATGAGACGATCCTTAATGGAATCTGCAATCATCATCTTGGCCTTAACCAAGTTCTTCTTATGTAAGTCTTTGGCCTCATCTCCCTCTGGTGCTGGAACCTCTTCATTTACATACTTTTCCAATTCATTTTCTTCAAGGACAAGAGAAATCCTATACTTCCATGCTTGGAAGTTATCAGCTCCTTCAAGATTATCCTCAAGCTTGGTGTGGTGAGACATATTTAGTGAGAAATTCAAATGGAAATAGCAAATCTTTTAGGTCTTACCACTTTAATATGCCAAAACTGGTTCTGGAGCTGGTTGGCCTAGGGTTTGTTAGAGAAACCCTAATTTTCCAAACTTGGAATTTGGAACTTCTATTTGGACAGATAGATGCGCCTCCTCAAGGCAAGTTTCCCAATGTACTCACTTCTCCAAATATGTGAATAGAAACTCAAAATTGTTGATGCCCTAGTTTTCCTCCAGTAGTAGTGACGGGCCAAAAAATGAAAATTCTTAGAATCCAATTCTGCTTCGACAGAAAGATGCGCCCTACTAGGGCTAGTTATTCTAGCCTCCTTTTATTGATGATCTGTTGAGAGAAGACCTCAAACTTAGAAGCCCTAGCTTCCCGCAGCCGCACAATGTCTTCTTTTTAGGTTAGCTTTGATACCATGTTAATTTTTCTACTTTTAATCAATATTATCTAGGATCTTAACTGAAAGAATAACATGCAAACCATAACACAATAGACACAATGATTTTCCTCGGGGAAACCATAAAGGAGAAAACCCCGCAACTTCCTAAGAGATAGAATCGTCACCAATACAATGTCACAAAAGTAAAACCCCAAAACAAGATGATCTTCTGCAGCTCCTCTCTCTTTCTCCTATGCGAACTTGTCCTCTCTCTCTCACTTATGCGAACTTGAGTGAGCGAGTGTGTGTTCAAATGAGAGAGCCCGACTCTCTATTTATACTTTACTTTCTCTAGACCTTTTTCACTTGCTAGGTCGGTCCCAGCTAAACCTGACTGGGCCGACTTCTCTAGGAGACTCAATAACCCTAATACAACTAACTCTAGGGGGAACTATTGCCCCGACTTACTGTTACCAACTTATTTGTACCATAGTTGGATTATCTGAAGAGCCGCCATTTGACAAACATGATAAGTGTTTGTGTTCCAGTGTATCAGATGATCCATTTTTTGTGCCTAGCGAGTTTTGGCTAGTAAGTTTGTTGTCTTTCTTGAAATGACCATGCCCCACGGGGTTTTTGTAATAAAAGTGTGCTAGTAGGGTTTGAGTGACTCGGTCACCCATGACTGGTTTATCAACTAAGGTATTTCAGAGATTTTTTTACCCTGACCAATTATACTTTGCCTTCAGCCGAGATATAATTGACAAGGTTTTCTCCCACTTCCTCCAAAGCTAGAATGCCTGATTTTGATTCTGGCCACGGGGGGTTATTAGAGTCCAACTAATGTATATGAACCTACTAGACACTATGAGTCGAGTCAATGGTCATTTCCTAGGTCTGTAGTGGTTTTTAAACGTTGTCCGAATTTTTTTTTGCCGGACGCGTTGGACAGTTAATTATTTTATTTTTTAATAATTAATTTTTCCATAGTTTAAATGGAAAAATTCAATTTGTAATATGTCAGTCATCTGGGGTCCGATTTCAAAGATTGAAGGCTTAAACCTTAAGCCAAAAATCATACATGACCCCTAGACCAGCTTATCCTAAGTTTTAGATGTCAATTCAGCCTCATAATTAATAATTTCTCAAAAAACCCATTTACAGAGAAATTGTTAATTAAAATATTAAAAATGAATATTTTGGAGATAATCCAAATCTCTCCAAAATAATCCAAAAAGAATAAAATAAAAGGCTAATTGACATGGCACTGGGCATTTATGAAGACTCCAATCAACTCCACTCATATTCAGTTAACTATCTAGTCAGCACAAGTGACTCCTTAAAGAGAATTCGCCCTCCTTCATGCAAAATTCGATTTGGTTGATGTGGCAAGTGTTTAATAGTTTGTTGGGAGTGCATTTACTCCATGGTAGGTGCCCTCCTTATTTTATGGCCACCTCATGGGCTTGGCTCCCACTAAAGGCGAGTTAGCACTTAAGATGACATGAGATTGGATCTCTCATGAGGCTCACGTATATCCTCTATTGTTCACGTGTTTGCCAGGTGATTGGTTTCCATTCGCTTGGTGTATATTCTTATGTATGGTGGAGCTTCCAAAGCTTGAGTGGGGGGCGCCTTGCCTAGGTGGAGGCCACCTCCCCACTCCCCATTGATTGCAACTCGAGTTATGTGGGGGTTTAACACTCCAAGCTTGTATTTGACATGGATTTGATTGGGTTTTGATTGCCAATTCGAATTTGTGATAAGTGCCATTGGCTTCCTTCAAGGCCAATTCGAATTCACTCATGGATGGCTTGTATTTTGTATAAATATAGGTGCAAGGCACTCTATTCTTCATGGATATTTTGGGCAAACTTACTTTGCTAGATTGTAAATGTGTTATAGCTTTTGCTAATTGAAATAAAGTGAATTTGGAGGTCCATATGGTGTGTTGATCTTGTCATGGGAAGTGCTTCATCTATATCAAGGTGATTTCGTTCTTGTTTATTACTTGCATTTCACTATTTTGATCAAATTGTTAGCTTAGAAGGCTTTATTAAGTCCATAGGATGGACATTTGAGTTCAATTTGTCCATTTATGTTGAGGTTTTATGTGATTTGGAAGGAGTAGACTATAGTTGGAAATACTTATACTCTTCTAATCCCATTTTGCTTTGCATACAATATTTGATCAAGATGTGTTCGTGAGTGATTTCTTGTGCATATCTCCCAGGTTTGAAGAGAAGCTTGAGCTCGGTTGCTTCTCGCATCTCTTCAAAAGACCTATTTTCTGACATTGTGTGCATTTCGGGCCTCCCAAAGTCGATCTCAAAACATCAAAAGTTTGGCAAGAAGTGTTAGTTTCGAAGATCCATCTCTTAATCCACCTTAAACTTGGTTACTTGGTTACAAAAGAAACCAAAAAACACCTTGCTTTCGTTTTGTGGGTCCTTTCCCTCTCGTTTTTTGCCTCTTTCCATCCCTTTAGCTTCGTTTTGAGCCTCCTTGATAGCTCTCGTCCATCTCTCTTTGGCCCTTAGCCCTTCTTCCCCTTGCCCTAGCTCTCTTAGCTTTCGTCCACTTCCTTCTTCTAGCTCCTTCAACCCTCTTCCATTTCGTTTTCCCTTGGGTCTTCTCTCAAGTCCTCCTTTCGTTTTTCCCTAATCACCTCCATCTTCTTTGCTCTCATCCCTCCTCAACTTAGCCTTCACTCATCCTTTCGTTTCCCTTCAAACTTGTCCAAACCTCCTCCTTTCATCCCTCCTTGAGCATTCTAAAAAAATCACAAAAAGCAACAGGTTTTTGTTAGGAGTTAGTAGTTTCATTCTTTGAAAAGCTAATAATTAGGTCTTGTTTATTAACTTGCATTTCATAGTTAGATCTTGCATCTAGTTTGTTGATTAGCTTGCATCTACATCTCTTTCAAAAGTTAGGCTTGCATTGTATTTCCTCATTTTAGGTCTTTGCATCTAGTTTATTTTGAAACATTGCACTTAGATCTCATCTCAAACATTAAATTTTGCATTGTATTTCATTTTTTAGATTGCATCTAGCTTAGATCTTAAATTGCACTTAGTTTTCCTAGTTTTGTTAGTGACTAATGCTAAAGGGTTTTTGTAGATTGAATTTTGTTGTGTGAAGAAAAGTGAACCAAAGAAGAAGAAATGAAGAAGAGAAGAGGAACATCAACAAAGAAAAGAAGAAATTGCAAAACCAAGAGAAGAATTGAAATCAAGTATCAAAACCAAGAAAGATCCAACCTTGTGGGATTTGAACCAAAAGAAGACAAAGTTTCAATCACTCTCCTTTTTGTAAAGAGCCATTAAGGCTTGTTCTTTTTGTCTTTCTAAGCTTATCTCTAAGGTTGAAAATCCAAAATATTGTACTTGATTAATAAAATAGGGCTAAGTGGGATAAGGCCTCCCATAGTTGGTTTTTCCTTCCCCATTTGGGGAGGAGTGTCTTGTGTGTTCTTAGCTTAGATTTGCTTCAAGTACTTAGAATAGTTTCATTTATACTTAGAGCTTTGATTGTTAATTCAGTTTTGACTTGAGAAGTGTCTTGGGATTCGATCCCAAGTGCCGCATTGACCTTGCGTGCTACTTCTCTTTCCCCACTGTGTACTGCGTATTTTCAGCTGGCTGGAAATTTCATGAACAGTGTGAAGAAGTCATTTTTGACTCCTTTTTGCAAGTAGCTTAGTTTCATTTTTGTTGTAGAACACTAATTGCTAGATTAGTTCAATTGTTCATTACTTAGCATCATAACTTGTTAGATCTCATTTTTTATTATTTGTTGAGCTATCATTTGGGCTCTTTGTTTACAAACTGCTTGTCTTTTAAAAAGAACCAAAGACTCTTGAACTTTCCATAACACAAGTCAAGAGCACTCTCTGTCGGAGAGCATAAGCATTGTATTTTCCTTGCATTCAACATATAGATTAGTTAAAGTCTCTTGAACTTCTGTCATAAGACGAAGTCAAGAGCACTCTTTGTCGGAGAGTTTTACTGTGTGCTCTAAGTTAAAACACTTCAAACTCACATCCATTTTCTAAAAATTTATCTCGTTGCTTTCCATCACCAAGTATGCTCTACCGACCCTAAAAAGTTGGATTCGTACTCATAACGATGATTGGATTTGTTAATCTTACAAGTGATAACCATAATAAAATATTCACCCCCATAAACCAATGAACCGGCGTTGTTTCGAGAAATACTCAGGTAGTGGGGAAATTCCAAGTGTGGGTGCTGGGCAACCCAATCTGGACACTCACTGGTTAAATTCTCTGAACACCTAGCTTGTGATTCCAGACAGGTCCGTCATGTCTTCGAACGAAGCCACTGAAGGTATACTATTTCCGGTTGGACGCATACCTTGCTTTTTCTAGCCTTAATAATCAAGAACACCTAAAATATTTCAAAATTTATCAAGAACAATTTCAAAATGATTTCACGAACATTACATTTTGACTTACACTTTTCAGCATCCAAGCAATATTTTTGACTCCATAAGGCACTAGTCTTTGAAACTTATATGTATCACCTTAATCTGTACCATATGTCATTGTCATTTGTTTAGATTTATCTTGTGGATGCTCTTTTAAACTCTAAGTCATCATATATTGTTCATCTTGCAATTGTGTCTTGTAATTTCAATGTGGATTGCGTATTTTACATTGTTCTCATCATAAAAAAACTCCTGAACAACACCCATCCGCATCATTTCATCACTTAAAACATTTAAAAAAGAAGAGCCATAGAAAACTCTTTGTTAGGGACAACTGCCCTTGGCTTAGTTAGGAGTTAGCCTAAACGGAGGAGCTGAGATTCAGGTGACAGTACCTGGCTTATTGCTTGCCCCCAAGGCCACACCTCTCCCACTTGTAGTGAGGAGATGGCTTTCGAAAGATTTCTGCTGCTGGTGTGCATCTCGGTGGCCAACATTTACAAAGGAGGATTTACCTCAATGACTTTACATGACCAAATGTAATAAAGACATCCGACCGGAGGAATAAACATCTCCGTCAGAGGTACAAATAAAATACAATATAAAATACAAGTGAATATCTTCCGAAGTTACAATTACATCAACAATCACATCATCATGGGTTCAACTCTAGACCAAGGACCTACTTCATTCCAAAGATTGATATGAAAAAGTTTGATGGAAATGACCCAATAACATGGATATTGCAGATGGAGCAATTCTTTGATTTACACCAAGTTCCAACTTTACAAAAGGTAACTATTGCATCCTTATATTTAGAACATGATCAATGTATTTGCTACTAATGGATTTGTGATCGTAAACATGACTCTATTGTCTCTTGGTCCATATTTAGGGATGGATTGATTACACATTATGAGGATATTAAGATCAACACATTCTTTAGCCAATTGATAAATATCAAGAAAAAAAAATGTGGTCATCGATGCACTTTCAAGAAAAGAAGATGACATTGAGGGCTTACTTTGTGTTATTTCCATTATGCAATTTGATTGGGTAGAAGAAGCAAGGACATAATGGAAGCAAGATCAAAAGGCATGCAAGATTATCAACAACTGCAAGAGGGCCCCAATTCACTAGATAAATTTGTGTGGAAGAATGATTCACCATGGTACCAAGATTCCTATATTTATGTAAAAATTCTCAACTCAAACATAAGATCCTTTTGGAATTGCACACTTCTCCTATAGGAGGACATTCCAGGTTCTTTAAAATGTACCACATGATCAAGAAGGATTTCTTATCGAAAGGTCTTAAAACTGATGTCCAAAGGTTTGTGGCAGAATGTTTGGTTTGTCAACAAAACAGAGGAGAGACAATCAATATACCAAGTCTTTTACAACCATTAGCCATACCAAGTTAGCGTTGGGAAGAGGTCTCAATGGAATTTATCACAAGTCTACCAAAGTCAAAATGAAAGACTGTCATCATTGTAGTGGTGGAGCGGCTCACAAAGTATGACCATTTTTGCTCTCTTTCTCATCCTTTAAGAGCAATTACAGTAGTTGGGACATTCATGGAAACAATTTAGAAGCTACATGGAACCCCCAAGATTATTGTAAGTGATAGAGATCCAATTTTTATTGGTAATTTTTGAAGGAAGATTTAATTTCTTGTGTGGGCACTAAGTTGGCTCATAGCTCCTCTTACCATCCTCAAACTGATGGGAAAACTGAGATTGTGAATAAGTGCTTAGAAGGGTATCTTCGTTGCTTTGCATCAAATAAATAAACACAATGGGTCAAGTGGTTTCCCTTAGTAGAATGGTGGTACACACATCTTTCCATAATTCATTAAAATGTCACCATTTATGCCACTTTATGGCTATCATCCTCCTTCCATCACATCATCCTTGAAAGAGAACTAAGGTTCAATCATTGCAGGATCGCATAGAGCACCAACAACGAGTTCTCCAATTATTGAAGGATAACTTGGTTATGGCACAAAATAGGATGAAACAACAAGCATATCAACATTGTTGTTAACACCAAAATTGACCCCCTAGGTTGTGGAGAGGGTAATTCTGGGTAACCACTAACCAGTCTTTGGCTTATGCTTTTGACCTAACACAAGCAGAGAGGGCTCTCTCTTTAATTCATAGAAAGCTGGAAATCATCAAGATTGTCAATAATGAAGAAACAGACCAGCATTCAACATTTAAGATATTCAATCAAAACAGATCCAGAAGATCATATTTCTGCTGGAACAAATTGTTTGAAACCTTGGTAAGAGAATCAGAAGGAGAACTATTGGGAAATGGAGTCAAAAGATGAATCATAAAACACATAACAGTGCAGCTGCATAATATATCTAAACAGAGGCAAGGTAGCCACCAACGCACAGTCAAAGAGCTTTAAGGGGTGAAACAAAAGAAGAATGAACAGTCCATCAGCATAGGGCATCTAAAAATGATGAATCCTATGCCAACTTTAGCAGAATATATTTGGTGAAATACTTGGAATAAGCTAAGCAGAGCATAATCTCTATGAATTCTACTTAACTATTACCTTGATCCAAGCATGAAGGAAATATCACAGAATGGAATAACAAAGAGAGAAACACATTTGCACATTGGAAAAGAAGGAAACAGACTGCAAGAAAGATAACACAGGAATTCTCTGCAAATAAGCCAGCCTCAAACACTGCTGATGTATTAACAATAAAATCTCAAAAACAGAGCTGAGCTCTCCTAGGCTTCAGCCAAATGATTCACTCACCCTTAGTTTCTTCTATTACAATGATTTATATAGCTGTCCTGAGATACATAGTCAACCTAATCCTAACATCAAATGGTTACAAATGTAGTGACAGATCATCAATACAACTCTGCCACCTACCTTTTCAAAACAAAATTTAAGAGATATCCTAACTGCTTTTTACATCCGGCATCAATTTTCAGTAGATGACAAAATTTACTACAAAGCAAAAGACAAAAGATATTATGGATTCCTTCCAGGTGGCTGCTCCACTAGCTGACCACCTCCTACTAGCCTTTGAAAGCTTCGTTTTTGCCCACCTTTAAATGCCAGGTGTTACCTTTATTTAACCCTTTAAAATTAACCTCCAAGCCTTTGTTGAGCTTCACTCCAAGTGGTGTGATAACAGCTGCAAGACTGCTCATGAAACTTGTGAATATGACAAACCCATTATCCACGAAATATTCATTTTTTGTGTATTATTCCAATGTCAGGTGTTGCACCGCTTTAAATTGCTTTCCTAGCATCGTTTTAGTTTCATTTCAAGAGATGTAGTAGTGGTTATCTCCAAGATTTGAGCTATTCTTCATAGTATCATTTGAAAAACTGAGGCGTGACTCAGAGGGGACGAGCAGGTAGAGCACATTTACAAACAACGCCTAAGAGCCCAAGTGTACATCCAAGCCCAGAAGTTACAGCAAGATAACAAGCGTAGACTGTCATCAAATCATACATTGCAGCTCTCCCAACAAGAACACTGTAAGACACAAAATCTCCTAGGCCCAACTTTATGCCTTGTGAGGTTGAAATAGTAACTCTCCCTTCTAAACTGATGAGTGCCTTAAATTTATTTCAAAGCTTTAATCTCTCTCGACAACATCCCGTACAGTAACCTTTATTCCTTTAGCATAATTTTCTTCTTTTGTGGAATTGGAAACAAAGAACATGAGGAAACGCAGCAGATGACTTCTGCGCTTTAAATGAAATTCGAATGTATATTATGACAATATCACCTTCCCTGGTGCTTTCATTGTTTTCAGCTTAACCGAACCCCTCGACTTGAGCAAACCCACAATTCTTAGCCTACATAATGGTTAGAAATAAATTCCAGAAGTCGTAAAATCGATGTGGCCGTGTCCCTTCATCTGCTACAGCGAATGGAACCAACATCGACGCTGGATGAAAATCTTGTCGAATCCTCCATGAATAGTTCGCCTGTTGTACGGCCATTCGGCGTGCATGGATTGACATTAGACTGAAATCCACGCAGAGGGTATTGGCATCCCGTGTTCTGAAACCTCCTATCGAATATCTCCCACACCAGGACGAAAAGTGTTTTCTCTGCCTCATCACATCCGACGTTAGGGTTTGGGAGTTTTGGTGCCTCAGTCACATGCAAAGACATACCGCAAAAAGAATGGGACCACCTTATGCTATTGAATGGGCCAAAAAATCGACCCGATATGTATATAAAACCTTGCATCTGGCGTTCTTCAAATTCTATTGACCATCGCCATCTACCTTTCAGCTGGAAAATAGACATAAAATCAATGCTTGCTGCGCAAAACGATTCAACAAAGGGTACCTACAGATGTTTCCACGACCATTGACTTGGTCGAACCCATCCTCTCCCTTGAAGTTCTCACTATACAGCCAGGTCTCAAATTTATATAAGTTGACTTCTGAAACCTGCTTCGAAGAACCTCAACCGGTGATGAATTTTCTCAAACCAAATACCATCGCAGGTGCACCACGTTTTTTTATTTTTGCCAATAGCCCAACCTTGGCATGCAACTTTAGAAGATAAGAGAGTAATCTTTCTCTGCATCCAAGGAATCGACCCTTCGGAGAGCGTCTCAGGTTCTACAAAGTTTGCAGATGGATAAAATAGCATTAGGGTTTGGGGACTCTTGACATCCCGGTCAAATTAGATGTGAAAAAATAGAACTGCTTTTCCTTTTATACCCCGGAAACAAATTTTGTTTGATGGGTAGTATCGCATGGGATCAAAGCAGTTTCCAATACCCTTTCATGCTCTATGCGATGAATCATTAGAGTGACACATGTAATAGTGGTTTTCTTCATTGCTGCTACCAACTTCTTATCCCCGGAGCACCTTGGCGATGCGATGAACCGTCGATTGCTATACCTACGATCTTCATAGAGCCATCTCCTTTTTAACTCTTGGAGGATTATCCCATATGCATAACAAAGGGATGCTCCCCCATTCTTTATCAGAGAAACCTTTGGTCTTAGCGCTTGAGTGGTGGAGGATATGTGGGCCCTTCTTTGGCTTTGCACTTGGTCCCATGGTGAAGCCCTCGGTGCTGGGCGCTAAAAACTTTTGCTTCAAGTTCAATTAAGGTCTTGGCCCAACCAAAAATTCAAAATAAGTCTTTGCCTCCATTAAGCTTTAGCCCAGGCGATATCATGAGAATTAAAGCCTTCCCTATATAATTTTGACTTAGGCTTAATGCCTCTTATTCATAAGATCCATACTTGGGCTTAGTTATAAACATGAAGCCCTAACTTTGGCCATACCAATTATATATAAAAATTAAAAGTCTTCGACCTCTTTGCTCACATAAACATTAGTAATTGGAGGATTTTAAATATGCAAAAATTAATCCTTGGCCTAAAATTGATTCTCTTGCCAGAGCATGAACACTTTTCATTTCGCTTTTTTCTCAAAAGTTTTCCTTTTGCAACCTTGGTGCATACACCTGAATACAAATTCTTCTTTTCGACCAAGCTTGAAAACCTCCCGCCATGAAAAATGTTCTCTTTTGCACCGTCGATGCTTCCCGAAGACGATTAATGCTATCAGAAGACAATTAATCACAAATTTTTTTGGGGTGCTAACAACTGGCTCCAGCCAGGGATGCTATCCTCCCTGCGAGGTAGCAAAGAACTCGTAGACCAAGTGCCTAATCCATTGGGCAGCTCCCAACCCTGACGACTGCACCCTATAACCTGCTCTTCCTCTGAGAACCGGGACTGAAAATTGCTAACTGCCGAAACTAAAAACATACTGAAATTTTCTGAATCATGCCGCAAACTGAAAAAATAACAATGTACATATTGAAAACTGCTTGCTGAGCAAACTTATTCCTGCTACCGACCCTACTTCATTGAAATGCTACTGCTAAATCAAATGACACAAAAGTGCCAGTGAAGCCAATCCAGTAACCGGCCAGTTGCGTGGATCATGCTTACACTCTCTTTGAATAAGTAAAGAAGACAGAAAACAAACCACTCCAAACATCCACCGATAATGAGCTCAGGTTCCATAAGTGCAAGAAAATTCATCTTCCCCTTAGACTGTAGTAATTTAGCACAAGGATCTTTAATAATTTGAAACATTACCATGTCCTGAGATTCAACAAAAATGCATGTGACTCTTTCAATTTTACCCGTAAGAATATTTGGCTATCGATCCATGAGAATGCATAGGGAATTGTGACCTTCTGCTACTTGAGTGCCGACTGTATCTCCCTCAAGCATGAGTAGCTCTGGTTCTCTTTTTGGCAGGCTATCCGTCTCCGATTCATTCTCCTTCATATTGTAATCTAAAGCATCTTCAAACAGCAAACCCTCTTCCAGATCATTAGATATGACAGTCCTATCTTCTTGATGAAAACAAATGGTGTTCAACAGCTGATTTTCTTGTGGAGAATCTTTATCACAAATGGATCCCTTCAAAAGATCATTACGACTATCCTCTTTTAAATTCATATTAACATTTTCAGAAATAGAGGAAGTTTTAGTTACAGATATTAAACTGTGTGGACACTGCAAATCTGATTCAAGTGGGGTCGTAACATGACCTTTCAAGAGCTGATCTATCTCATCTTCAGACAGAGGAGAAATTTTGGAAACACTGTGTAAGATCTGCTCACTTTTCTTGTTTAATGAAAACCCAGCAGCATCATCTGAGACCAAATCTGCTCCTTGTGCTCCAAGAGAAGCACCGATGTGTTGTCTTTCAAGTGAATCAAACAAGACAGGATTCTCTAGATCAATAGCTTCTGAAATAGTATGACATGTAATGGAACTGATCTGATCTTCTTCAGAAACACAAGATGATTTACAAAACTGAAAACACTTCTCATCCACCTCGGGAGAAAAATTATAAAGATCATCAACAGGATTACTGCTTTCTTTATTTTCAGCTGAGGGTGCTACTCTGTTTTGAGAATTTTCTTGAATATCTTGACTATGGACTTGTGAAGAAAAATGATAAACAACTTCAGACAAGTCTTCATCATTCATACTTTCCAGATCTTCATTAATACTTTCAAGGTACTGTATGAAATCCTCAAACTAACCACAACAATCTTCCACTAAAGACAAAGATAGAAAATACCCTTTATAATGCTCATAAAATGTTGTGTGAAAATCTTTTAAAGAAAACAAGCTGCAAGGTTTCAAACTTTCATACCAATCCCTTGCTTTGCCTTCTAAAGAAGCCATGAACATTTTCATAAGACAATCTTCATGAAACCTAATATTCAGTTTGTGCACATGTATATGAAATTTGATTAAATGCAAAACAACATTATCTTGATCTTCATCTCTGAATTTAGGTAAGTAGGTTTGCCAATCTACTTTAGGGATCTGATTTGGAAAACCAGGAATATGAGACCTGCTTAAAGGAGCATACCTTCTTGACAATGAAGTCATCTTGAAACCTTGAAGCTGCAAACTCTGATTTGAAAATTGAGGAGACTAGCCTGTGAAACAATGGGCTGCTGGGTTTCTTGAATGTGGAGTCGCCATGAGACCTTAAACATCTCAAAATCTGATATGGAGTCACTGATCCTCCCAGTGGAGTCACCTTCGCACTGAAAATCTTTTGATTGGAGTTGCTAGGTGAATGATACAACCTTCTTGATGTCTGACTGCTGTTCATCATCAGCATTCAGATCTGAACTTTGTCGTTCTCCCAGGGATTGTGAAACAATCTCTTCCCCAGCAGCGGCGCCAATTTGTTAACACTAAAATTGACCCCCTAGGTTGTGGAGAGGGTAATTCTGGGTAACCACTAATCAGTCTTTGGCTTATGCTTCTGACCTAACACAAGCAGAGAGGGCTCTCTCTTTAATTCACAGAAAGTTGGAAATCATCAAGATTGTCAATAATGAAGAAACAGACCAGCATTCAACATTTAAGATATTCAATCAAAACAGATGCAGAAGATCAGATTTCTGCTGGAACAAATTGTTTAAAACCTTGGTAAGAGAATCAGAAGAAGAACTATTGGGAAATGGAGACGAAAGATGAATAATAAAACACATAACAGTGCAGCTGCATAAGATATCTAAACAGAGCCAAGGTAGCCACCAACGCATAGTCAAAGAGCTTTAAGGGGTGAAACAAAAGAAGAATGAACAGTCCATCAGCATAGGGCATCTAACAAGGATGAACCCTATGCAAACTTTAGCAGAATATATTTGGTGAAATACTTGGAATAAGCTAAGCAGAGCATAATCTCTATGAATTCTACTTAACTATTACCCTGATCCAAGCATGAAGGAAATAACAAAGAATGGAATAACAAAGAGAGAAACACATTTGCACATTGGAAAAGAAGGAAACAGACTGTAAGAAAGATAACACAGGAATTCTCTGCAAATAACCCAACCTCAAACACTGCTGATGTATTAACAATAAAATCTCAAAAACAGAGCTGAGCTCTCCTAAGCTTCAGCCAAATGATTCACTCACCCTTAGTTTCTTCTATTACAATGATTTATATAGCTGTCCTGAGATACATAGTCGACCTAATCCTAATAGCAAACGGTTACAAACTTAGTGACAGATCATCAATAAAACTCTGCAACCTACCTTTTCAAAACAGAATTTAAGAGATATCCTAAATGTTTTTTACATCCGACAGCAATTTTCAGTAGATGTCAACATTTACTACAAAGCAAAAGACAGAAGATATTATGGATGCCTCCAGGTGGATGCTCCACTAGCTGATCACCTCCTACTAGCCTTTGAAAGCTTCGTTTTAGCCCACCTTTAAATGCCAGGTGTTACCTTTAGCTGATACCCTCCAAGCCTTTGTTGAGCTTCACTCCAAGTGGTGTGATAACATCTGCAAAACTGCTCATGAAACTTGTGAATATGACGAACCCATTATCCTAGAAATCTTCATTTTTTGTCTATTATTCCAATGTCAGGTGTTGGATCGCTTTAAATTGCTTTCCTAGCATCGTTTTAGTTTCATTTCAAGAGATGTAGTAGCAGTTCTCTCTGAGATTTGAGCTATTCTTCATAGTATCATTTGAAAAACTGAGGCGTGACTCAGAGGGGACGAGCAGGTAGAGCACGTTTACAAACATCTAAGAGCCCAAGTGTACATCTAAGCCCAGAAATTACAGCAAGATAACAAGCGTAGACTGTCATCAAATCATAGATTGAAGCTCTCCCAACAAGAACACTGTAAGACACAAAATCTCCTAGGCCCAACTTTATGCCTTGTGAGGTTGAAATAGTAACTCTCCCTTCTAAACTGATGAGTGCCTTAAATTTATTTCAAAGCTTTAATCTCTCTCGACAACATCCCGTACAGTAACCTTTATTCCTTTAGCATAATTTTCTTCTTTTGTGGAATTGGAAACAAAGAACATGAGGAAACGCAACACATGACTTCTGCGCTTTAAATGAAATTCGAATGTATATTATGACAATATCACCTTCCCTGGTGCTTTCATTGTTTTTAGATTGACCGAACCCCTCGACCCTGAGCAAACCCACGATTCTCATCCTGCATAATGGATAGAAATAAATTGCAGAAGTCGTAAAATCGATGTGGGCGTGTCCCTTCATTTGCTACAGCGAATGGAACCAACATCAACCCTGGATGCAAATCTTGTCGAATCCTCCATGAATAGTTCGGCTGCTGTATGGCCATTCGGCGTGCATGGATTGGCATTAGACTGAGATCCACACAGAGGGTATTGGCATCCCGTGTTCTGAAACCTGCTATCGAATATCTCCCACATCAGGACGAAAAGCATTTTCTCTGCCTCATCACATCCGACGTTAGGGTTTGGGAGTTTTGGTGCCTCGCTCACATGCAAAGACAGACCGTAAAATGAATGGGACCACCTTGTGCTATTGAATGGGCCAAAAACTCGACCCGATATGTATATAAAACCTTGCATCTTGCGTTCCTCAAATTCTATTAACCATCGCCATCTACCTTTCAGCTGAAAAATAGACATAAAATCAATGCTTGCTGCGCAAAACGATTCAACAAAGGGTACTTGTAGATGTTTCCACGACCATTGACGAGGCCGAACCCATCCTCTCCCTTGAAGTTCTCACTATACAGCCAGGTCTCAAATTTATATAAGTCGACTTCTGAAACCTGCTTCAAAGAACCTCAACCGGTGATGAATTTTCTCAGACCAAATACCATCGCAGGCGCACCACGTTTTTTTATTTTTGCCAATAGCCCAACCCTGGCGGGCGCACCACGTTTTTTTATTTTTGCCAATAGCCCAACCCTGGCGTGTAACTTTAGAAGATAAGGGAGTAATCTTTCTCTGCATCCAAGGAATCGACCCTTCAGAGAGCGTCCCAGGTTCTACAAAGTTTGCAGATGGATAAAATAGCATTAGGGTTCGGGGACTCTTGACATCCCGGTCAAATTAGATGTGAAAAAATAGAACAGCTTTTAATTTTATACCCTGGAAACAAATTTTGTTTGAGAGGTAGTATCGCATGGGCTCAAAGCAGTTTCCAATACCCTTTCATGCTCTATGCGATGAATCATTAGAATGACACATGTAATAGTGGTTTTCTTCATTGCTGCTACCAACTTCTTATCCCCGGAGCACCTTGGCGACGCGATGAACCGTCGATTGCTATACCTACGATCTTCATAGAGCCATCTCCTTTTTAACTCTTGGAGGCTTATCCCATATGCATAACAAAGGGATGCTCCCCCATTCTTTATAAGAGAAATTTTTGGTCTTAGCGCTTGAGTGGTGGAGGATATGTGGGACCTTCTTTGGCTTGGGGCTTGGTCCCATGGTGAAGCCCTCGGTGCTGGGCGCTAAAATCTTTTGCTTCAAGTTCAATTAAGGTCTTGGCCCAACCAAAAATTCAAAATAAGTCTTTGCCTCCATTAAGCTTTAGCCCAGGCGATATCATGAGAATCAAAGCCTTCCCTATATAATTTTGACTTAGGCTTAATGCCTCTTATTCATAAGATCCATACTTGGGCTTAGTTATAAAAATGAAGCCCTAACTTTTGCCATACCAATTATATATAAAAATTAAAAGCCTTCGACCTCTTTCCTCACATAAACATTAGTAATTGGAGGATTTTAACTATGCAAACATTAATCCTTGGGCTAAAATTGATTCTCTTGCCAGAGCATGAACACTTTTCATTTCTCCTTTTTCTCAAAAGTTTTCCTTTTGCAACCTTGGTGCATACACCTGGATACAAATTCTTCTTTTCGACCAAGCTTGAAAACCTCCCGTCATGAAAAATGTTCTCTTTTGCACCGTCGATGCTGCCCGAAGACGATTAATGCTGTCAGAAGACAATTAATCACAAATGTTTTTGGGGTGCTAACAACTGGCTGTAGACGGGGATGCTATCCTCCTTGCGAGGTAGCAAAGAACTCGTAGACCAAGTGCCTAATCCATTGGGTGGCTCCCAACCTTGACGACTGCACCCTGTTACCTGCTCTTCCTCTGAGAACCGGGACTGAAAATTGCTAACTGCCGAAACTAAAAACATACTGAAATTTTCTGAATCATGCCGCAAACTGAAAAAATAACACTGTACATAATGAAAACTGCTTGCTGAGCAAACTTATTCCTGCTACCTACCCTACTTCATTGAAATGTTACTGCTGAATCAAATGACACAAAAGTGCCAGTGAAGCCAATCCAATAACCGGACAGTTGCGTGGATCATGCTTACACTCTGTTTGAATAAGTAAAGAAGACAGAAAACAAACCACTCCAAACATCCACCGATAATGAGCTCAGGTTCCATAAGTGCAAGAAAATTCATCTTCCCCTTAGACTGTAGTAATTTAGCATAAGGATCTTCAATAATTTGAAACATTACCATGTTCTGAGATTCAACAAAAATGCATGTACCTCTTTCAATTTTACCCATAAGAATATTTGGCTGTCGATCTCTGAGAATGCATAGGGAATTGTGACCTTCTGCTACTTGAGTGCCGACTGTACCTCCCTCAAGCATTAGTAGCTCTGGTTCTCTTTTTGGCAAGCTATCCGTCTCCGGTTCATACTCCTTCATATCGTAATCTAAAACATCTTCAAACAACTAACCCTCTTCCAGATCATTAGATATGACAGTCCTATCTTCTTGATGAAAGAAAATGGTGTTCAACAGCTGATTTTCTTGTGGAGAATCTTCATCACAAATGGATTCCTTCAAAAGATCATTACGACTGTCCTCTTTTAAATTCATATTTACATTTTCAGAAATAGAGGAAGTTTTACTTACAGATCTTGAACTGTGTGGACACTGCAAATCTGATTGAAGTTGGGTCGTAACATGACCTTTCAGAAGCTGATCTATCTCATCTTCAGACAGAGGAGAAATTTTGGAAACACTGTGTAAGATCTGCTCACTTTTCTTGTCAAGTGAAAAACCAGCAGCATCATCTGAGACCTGATATGCTACTTGTGCTCCAAGAGAAGCATCGATGTGTTGTCTTTCAAGTGAATCAAACAAGACAGGATTCTCTAGATCAATAGCTTCTGAAATAGTATGACATGTAATGGAACTGATCTGATATTCTTCAGAAACACAAGATGATTTACAAAACTGAAAACACTTCTCATCCACCTCGGTAGAAAAATTATAAAGATCATCAACAGGATTACTGCTTTCTTTATTTTCAGCTGAGGGTGCTACTCTGTTTTGAGAATTTTCTTGAATATCTTGATTATGGACTTGTGAAGAAAAATGATAATCAACTTCAGACAAGTCTTCATCATTCATACTTTCCAGATCTTCATTAATACTTTCAAGGTACTGTATGAAATCCTCAAACTAACCACAACAATCTTCCACTAA
This sequence comes from Larix kaempferi, assembly GCA_027924585.1. Lineage (NCBI taxonomy): Eukaryota > Viridiplantae > Streptophyta > Pinopsida > Pinales > Pinaceae > Larix > Larix kaempferi. Next base: position 10,786,284 of record BSBM01000893.1, read on the forward strand.
AGACAAAGATAGAAAATACCCTTTATAATGCTCATAAAATGCTGTGTGAAAATCTTTTAAAGAAAACAAGTTGCCAGGTTTCAAACTTTCATACCAATCCCTTGCTTTGCCTTCTAAAGAAGCCATGAACATTTTCATAAGACAATCTTCATGAAACCTAATATTCAGTTTGTGCACATGTATATGAAATTTGATTAAATGCAAAACAACATTATCTTGATCTTTATCTCTGAATTTAGGTAAGTAGGTTTGCCAATCTACTTTAGGGATATGATTTGGAAAACCAGGAATATGAGACCTCCTTAAGAGAGCATACCTTCTTGACAATGAAGTCATCTTGAAACCTTGAAGTTGCAAATTCTGATATGAAAATTGAGGAGACTAGCCTATGAAACAATGGGCTGCTGGGTGTCTTGAATGTGGAGTCGCCATGAGACCTTCAACATCTCAAAATCTGATATGGAGTCACTAATCCTCCCAGTGGAGTCACCTTCGCACTGGAAACCTTTTGATTGGATTCGCTAGGTGAATCATACAACCTTCTTGATGTCTGACTGCTGTTCATGATCAGCATTCAGATTTGAACTTTGTCGTTCTCCCAGGGATTGTGAAACAATCTCTTCCCCAGCAGCGGCGCCAATTTGTTAACAATAAAATTGACCCCCTAGGTTGTGGAGAGGGTAATTCTGGGTAACCACTAATCAGTCTTTGGCTTATGCTTCTGACCTAACACAAGCAGAGAGGGCTCTCTCTTTAATTCACAGAAAGCTGGAAATTATCAAGATTGTCAATAATGAAGAAACATACAAGCATTCAACATTTAAGATATTCAATCAAAACAGATGCAGAAGATCAGATTTCTGCTGGAACAAATTGTTTGAAACCTTGGTAAGAGAATCAGAAGGAGAACTATTGGGCAATGTTGTCAAAATATGAATCATAAAACACATAACAATGCAGCTACATAAGATATCTAAACAGAGGCAAGGTAGCCACCCACGCAAAGTCAAAGAGCTTTAAGGGGTGAAACAGAAGAAAAATGAACAGTCCATCAGCATAGGGCATCTAACAAGGATGAATCCTATGCCAACTTTAGCATAATATATTTGGTGAAATACTTGGAATAAGCTAAGCAGAGCATAATCTCTATGAATTCTACTTAACTATTACCCTGATCCAAGCATGAAGGAAATAACACAGAATGGAATAACAAAGAGAGAAACACATTTGCACATTGGAAAAGAAGGAAACAGACTGCAAGAAAGATAACACAAGAATTCTCTACAAATAACCCAACCTCAAACACTGCTGATGTATTAACAATAAAATCCCAAAAACAGAGCTGAGCTCTCCTAGGATTCAACCAAATGATTCACTCACCCTTAGTTTCTTCTATTAAAATGATTTATATAGTTGTCCTGAGATACATAGTCGACCTAATCCTAATAGCAAATGGTTACAAACTTAGTGACAGATCATCAATACAACTCTGCCACCTACCTTTTCAAAACAGAATTTAAGAGATATCCTAACTGTTTTTTACATCCGGCAGCAATTTTCAATAGATGACAAAATTTACTACAAAGCAAAAGACATAAGATATTATGGATGCCTTCCAAGTGGCTGCTCCACTAGTTGACCGCCTCCTACTAGCCTTTGAAAGCTTCAGTTTAGCCCACCTTTAAATGCCAGGTGTTACCTTTATTTAACCCTTTAAAATTACCCTCCAAGCCTTTGTTGAGCTTCACTCCAAGTGGTGTGATAACAACTGCAAAACTGCTCATGAAACTTGTGAATATGACAAACCCATTATCCTAGAAATCTTCATTTTTTGTTTATTATTCCAATGTCAGGTGTTGGACCGCTTTAAATTGCTTTCCTAGCATCGTTTTAGTTTCATTACAAGAGATGTAGTAGCAGTTCTCTCCAATATTTGAGCTATTCTTCATAGTATCATTTGAGAAAATGAGGCGTGACTCAGAGGGGACGAGCACGTAGAGCACGTTTACAAACAGCTAAGAGCCCAAGTGTACATCTAAGCCCAGAAATTACAACAAGATAACAAGCGTAGACTGTCATCAAATCATACATTGCAACTCTCCCAACAAGAACACTGTAAGACACAAAATCTCCTAGGCCCAACTTTATGCCTTGTGAGGTTGAAATAGTAACTCTCCCTTCTAAACTGATGAGTGCCTTAAATTTATTTCAAAGCTTTAATCTCTCTCGACAACATCCCGTACAGTAACCTTTGTTCCTTTAGCATAATTTTCTTCTTTTGTGGAATTGGAAACAAAGAACATGAGGAAACGCAGCAGATGACTTCTGCGCTTTAAATGAAATTCGAATGTATATTATGACAATATCACCTTCCCTGGTGCTTTCATTGTTTTCAACTTGACCGAACCCCTTGACCTGAGAAAACCCACGATTCTCAGCCTGCTTAATGGTTAGAAATAAATTCCAGAAGTCGTAAAATCGATGTGGGCGTGTCCCTTCATCTGCTACAATGAATGGAACCAACATCGACCCTGGATGCAAATCTTGTCGAATCCTCCATGAATAGTTCGGCTGCTGTATGGCCATTTGGCGTGCATGGATTGGCATTAGACTGAATTCCACGCAGAGGTTATTGGCATCGCATGTTCTGAAACCTGCTATCGAATATCTCCCACACCAGGACGAAAAGCGTTTTCTTTGCCTCATCACATCCGACGTTAGGGTTTGGAAGTTTTGGTGCCTCGGTCACATGCAAAGACAGACCGCAAAATGAATGGGACAACCTTGCCCTATTGAATGGGTCAAAAACTCGACCCGATATGTATATAAAACCTTGCATCTGGCGTTCTTCAAATTCTATTGACCATCGCCATCTACCTTTCAGTTGGAAAATAGACATAAAATCAATGCTTGCTGCACAAAACGATTCAACAAAGGGTACCTGCAGATGTTTCCACGACCATTGACTTGGCCGAACCCATCCTCTCCCTTGAAGTTCTCACTATACAGCCAGGTCTCAAATTTATATAAGTCGACTTCTGAAACCTGCTTCGAAGAACCTCAACCGGTGATGAATTTTCTCAAACCAAATACCATCGCAGGCGCACCACGTTTTTTTATTTTTGCCAATAGCCCAACCCTGGCGTGTAACTTTAGAAGATAAGAGAGTAATATTTCTCTGCATCCAAGGAATCGACCCTTCGGAGAGCGTCTTAGGTTCTACAAAGTTTGCAGATGGATAAAATAGCATTAGGGTTTGGGGACTCTTGACATCCTGGTCAAATTAGATGTGAAAAAATAGAACTGCTTTTCCTTTTATATGCTGGAAACAACTTTTGTTTGAGAGGTAGTATCGCATGGGCTCAAAGCAGTTTCCAATACCCTTTCATGCTCTATGCGATGAATCATTAGAGTGACACATGTAATAGTGGTTTTCTTCATTGCTGCTACCAACTTCTTATCCCCGGAGCACCTTGGCGACGTGATGAACCGTCGATTGCTATACCTAGGATCTTCATAGAGCCATCTCCTTTTCAACTCTTGGAGGCTTATCCCATATGCATAACAAAGGGATGCTCCCCCATTCTTTATAAGAGAAACCTTTGGTCTTAGTGCTTGAGTGGTGGAGGATATGTGGGCCCTTCTTTGGCTTGGCGCTTGGTCCCATGGTGAAGCCCTCGGTGCTGGGTGCTAAAAACTTTTGCTTCAAGTTCAATTAAGGTCTTGGCCCAACCAAAAATTCAAAATAAGTCTTTGCCTCCATTAAGCTTTAGCCTAGGCGATATCATGAGAATCAAAGCCTTCCCTATATAATTTTGACTTAGGCTTAATGCCTCTTATTCATAAGATCCATACTTGGTCTTAGTTATAAAAATGAAGCCCTAACTTTTGCCATACCAATTATATATAAAAATTAAAAGCCTTCGACCTCTTTGCTCACATAAACATTAGTAATTGGAGGATTTTAAATATGCAAACATTAATCCTTGGCCTAAAATTGATTCTCTTGCCAGAGCATGAACACTTTTCATTTCACTTTTTTCTCAAAAGTTTTCCTTTTGCAACCTTGGTGCATACACCTGAATACAAATTCTTTTTTTCGACCAAGCTTGAAAACCTCCCGCCATGAAAAATGTTTTCTTTTGCACCGTCGATGCTGCCCGAAGACGATTAATGCTGTCAGAATACAATTAATCACAAATTTTTTTTGGGTGCTAACAACTGGCTCCAGCCGGGGATGCTATCCTCCTTGCAAGGTAGCAAAGAACTCGTAGACCAAGTGCCTAATCCATTGGGCGGCTCCCAACCCTGACGACTGCACCCTATAACCTGCTCTTCCTTTGAGAATCGGGACTGAAAATTGCTAACTGCCGAAACTAAAAGCATACTGAAATTTTCTGAATCATGCCGCAAACTGAAAAAATAACACTGTACATACTGAAAACTGCTTGCTGAGCAAACTTATTCCTGCTACCTACCCTACTTCATTGAAATGCTACTGCTGAATCAAATGAAACAAAAGTGCCAGTGAAGCCAATCCAGTAACCGGCCAGTTGCGTGGATCATGCTTACACTCTCTTTGAATAAGTAAAGAAGACAGAAAACAAACCACTCCAAACATCCACCGATAATGAGCTCAGGTTCCATAAGTGCAAGAAAATTCATCTTCCCCTTAGACTGTAGTAATTTAGCATAAGGATCTTCAATAATTTGAAACATTACCATGTCCTGAGATTCAACAAAAATGCATGTACCTCTTTCAATTTTACCCGTAAGAATATTTGGCTGTCGATCCCTGAGAATGCATAGGGAATTGTGACCTTCTGCTACTTGAGTGCCGACTGTACCTCCCTCAAGCATGAGTAGCTCTGGTTCTCTTTTTGGCAGGCTATCCGTCTCCGGTTCATACTCCTTCATATCGTAATCTAAAGCATCTTCAAACAGCAAACCCTCTTCCAGATCATTAGATATGACAGTTCTATATTCTTGATGAAAGAAAATGGTGTTCAACAGCTGATTTTCTTGTGGAGAATCTTCATCACAAATGGATTCCTTCAAAAGATCATTACGACTGTCCTCTTTTAATTTCATATTTACATTTTCAGAAATAGAGGAAGTTTTACTTACAGATCTTGAACTGTGTGGACACTGCGAATCTGATTCAAGTGGGGTCGTAACATGACCTTTCAGGAGCTGATCTATCTCATCTTCAGACAGAGGAGAAATTTTGGAAACACTGTGTAAGATCTGCTCACTTTTCTTGTCTAATGAAAAACCAGCAGCATCATCTGAGACCTAATCTGCTCCTTGTGCTCCAAGAGAAGCACCGATGTGTTGTCTTTCAAGTGAATCAAACAAGACAGGATTCTCTAGATCAATAGCTTCTGAAATAGTATGACATGTAATGGAACTGATCTGATCTTCTTCAGAAACACAAGATGATTTACAAAACTGAAAACACTTCTCATCCACCTCGGGAGAAAAATTATAAAGATCATCAACATGATTACTGCTTTCTTTATTTTCAGCTGAGGGTGCTACTCTGTTTTGAGAATTTTCTTGAATATCTTGACTATGGACTTGTGAAGAAAAATGATAAACAACTTCAGACAAGTCTTCATCATTCGTACTTTCCAGATCTTCATTAATACTTTCAAGGTACTGTATGAAATCCTCAAACTAACCACAGCAATATTCCACTAACGACAAAGATAGAGAATACTCTTTATAATGCTCATAAAATGCTGTCTGAAAATCTTTTAAAGAAAACAAGCTGTCAGGTTTCAAACTTTCATACCAAACCCTTGCTTTTCCTTCTAAAGAAGCCATGAACATTTTCATAAGACAATCTTCGTGAAACCTAATATTCAGTTTGTGCACATGTATATGAAATTTGATTAAATGCAAAACAACATTATCTTGATCTTCATCTCTAAATTTAGGTAAGTAGGTTTGCCAATCTACTTTAGGGATCTGATTTGGAAAACCAGGAATATGAGACCTGCTTAAAGGAGCATACCTTCTTGACAATGAAGTCATCTTGAAACCTTGAAGCTGCAAATTCTAATTTGAAAATTGAGGAGACTAGCCTGTGAAACAATGGGCTGCTGGGTTTCTTGAATGTGGAGTCGCCATGAGACCTTCAACATCTCAAAATCTGATATGGAGTCACTGATCCTCCCAGTGGAGTCGCCTTCGCACTGGAAATCTTTTGATTGGAGTCACTAGGTGAATGATACAACCTTCTTGATGTCTGATTGCTGTTCATCATCAACATTCAAATCTGAACTTTGTCGTTCTCCCAGGGATTGTGAAACAATCTCTTCCCCAGCAGCGGCGCCAATTTGTTAACACTAAAATTGACCCCCTAGTTTGTGGAGAGGGTAATTCTGGGTAACCACTAATCAGTCTTTGGCTTATGCTTCTGACCTAACAGAAGCAGAGAGGGCTCTCTCTTTAATTCACAGAAAGATGGAAATCATCAAGATTGTCAATAATGAAGAAACAGACCAGCATTCAACATTTAAGATATTCAATCAAAACAGATGCAGAAGATCAGATTTCTGCTGGAACAAATTGTTTGAAACCTTGGTAAGAGAATCAGAAGGAGAACTATTGGGCAATGGAGTCAAAAGATGAATCATAAAACACATAATAGTGCAGCTGCATAAGATATCTAAACAGAGGCAAGGTAGCCACCCACGCAAAGTCAAAGAGCTTTAAGGGGTGAAACAGAAGAAGAATGAACAGTCCATCAACATAGGGCATCTAACAAGGATGAATCCTATGCCAACTTTAGCAGAATATATTTGGTGAAATACTTGGAATAAGCTAAGCAGAGCATAATCTCTATGAATTCTACTTAACTATTACCCTGATCCAAGCATGAAGGAAATAACACAGAATGTAATAACAAAGAGAGAAACACATTTGCACATTGGAAAAGAAGGAAACAGACTGCAAGAAAGATAACACAGGAATTCTCTACAAATAACCCAACCTCAAACACTGCTGATGTATTAACAATAAAATCTCAAAAACAGAGCTGAGCTCTCCTAGGCTTCAACCAAATGATTCACTCACCCTTAGTTTCTTCTATTACAATGATTTATATAGTTTTCCTGAGATACATAGTTGACCTAATCCTAATAGCAAATGGTTACAAACTTAGTGACAGATCATCAATACAACTCTGCCACCTACCTTTTCAAAACAGAATTTAAGAGATATCCTAACTGTTTTTTACATTCGGCAGCAATTTTCAATAGATGACAAAATTTACTACAAAGCAAAAGACAGAAGATATTATGGATGCCTTCTAGGTGGCTGCTCCACTAGTTGACCGCCTCCTACTAGCCTTTGAAAGCTTCATTTTAGCCCACCTTTAAATGCCAGGTGTTACCTTTATTTAACCCTTTAAAATTACCCTCCAAGCCTTTGTTGAGTTTCACTCCAAGTGGTGTGATAACAGCTGCAAAACTGCTCATGAAACTTGTGAATATGACAAACCCATTATGCTAGAAATCTTCATTTTCTGTCTATTATTCCAATGTCAGGTGCTGGACCACTTTAAATTGCTTTCCTAGCATCGTTTTAATTTCATTTCAAGAGATGTAGTAGCAGTTCTCTCCAAGATTTGAGCTATTCTTCATAGTATCATTTGCAAAACTGAGGCGTGACTCAGAGGGGACGAGCAGGTAGAGCACGTTTACAAACAGCTAAGAGCCCAAGTGTACATCTAAGCCCAGAAATTACAACAAGATAACAAGCGTAGACTGTCATCAAATCATACATTGCAGCTCTCCCAACAAGAACACTGTAAGACACAAAATATCCTAGGCCCAACTTTATGCCTCGTGAGGTTGAAATAGTAACTCTCCCTTTTAAACTGATGAGTGCCTTAAATTTATTTCAAAGCTTTAATCTCTCTCGACAACATCCCGCACAGTAACCTTTATTCCTTTAGCATAATTTTCTTCTTTTGTGGAATTGGAAATAAAGATTATGAGGAAACGCAACAAATGACTTCTGCGCTTTAAATGAAATTCGAATGTATATTATGACAATATCACCTTTCTTGGTGCTTTCATTGTTTTCAGCTTGGCCGAACCCCTCGACCTGAGCAAACCCACGATTCTTAGCCTGCATAATGGTTAGAAATAAATTGCAGAAGCCGTAAAATCGATGTGGGCGTGTCTCTTCATCTGCTATAGCGAATGGAACCAACATCGACCCTGGATGCAAATCTTGTCGAATCCTCCATGAATAGTTCGGCTGCTGTATGGCCATTCAGCGTGCATGGATTGGCATTAGACTGAAATCCACGCAGAGGGTATTGGCATCTCGTGTTCTGAAACCTTCTATCGAATATCTCCCACACCAGGACGAAAAGCGTTTTCTCTGCCTCATCACATCCGACGTTAGGGTTTGGGAGTTTTGGTGCCTCGGTCACATGCAAAGACAGACCGCAAAATGAATGGGACCACCTTGTGTTATTGAATGGGCCAAAAACTCAACCCAATATGTATATAAAACCTTGCATCTGGCGTTCTTCAAATTCTATTGACCATCGCCATCTACCTTTCAGCTGGAAAATAGACATAAAATCAATGCTTGTTGCGCAAAACGATTCAACAAAGGGTACCTGCAGATGTTTCCACGACCATTGACTTGGCCGAACCCATCCTCTCCCTTGAAGTTCTCATTATACAGCCAGGTCTCAAATTTATATAAGTTGACTTCTGAAACCTGCTTCGAAGAACCTCAACCGGTGATGAATTTTCTCAAACCAAATACCATCGTAGGCATACCACGTTTTTTTATTTTTGCCAATAGCCCGACCCTGGCGTGTAACTTTAGAAGATAAGAGAGTAATCTTTGTCTGCATCCAGGGAATCGGCCCTTCGGAGAGCATCTCAGGTTCTACAAAGTTTGCAGATGGATAAAATAGCATTAGGGTTTGAGGACTCTTGACATCCCGGTCAAATTAGATGTGAAAAAATAGAACTGCTTTTCCTTTTATACCCCGGAAATAGCTTTTGTTTGAGAGGTAGTATCGCATGGGCTCAAAGCAGTTTCCAATACCCTTTCATGCTCTATGCGATGAATCATTAGAGTGACACATGTAATAGTGGTTTTCTTCATCGCTGCTACCAACTTCTTATCCCCGGAGCACCTTGGCGACGCGATGAACCGTCGATTGCTATACCTAGGATCTTCATAGAGCCATCTCCTTTTTAACTCTTCGAGGCTTATCCCATATGCATAACAAAGGGATGCTCCCCCATTATTTATAAGAGAAACCTTTGGTCTTAGCACTTGGGCTATGTTGGCCCTTCTTTGGCTTGGCGCTTGGTCCCATGGTGAAGCCCTCGGTGTTGGGCGCTAAATTTTTTTGCTTCAAGTTCAATTAAGGTCTTGGCCCAACCAAAAATTCAAAATAAGTCTTTGCCTCCATGAAGCTTTAGCCCAGGTGATCTCATGAGAATCAAAGCCTTCCCTATATAATTTTGACTTAGGCTTAATGCCTCTTATTCATAAGATCCATACTTGGGCTCGGTTATAAAAATGAAGCCCTAACTTTGGCCATACCAATTATATATAAAAATTAAAAGCCTTCGACCTCTTTGCTCACATAAACATTAGTAATTGGAGGATTTTAAATATGCAAACATTAATCCTTGGCCTAAAATTGATTCTCTTGCCAGAGCATGAACACTTTTCATTTCTCTTTTTTCTCAAAAGTTTTCCTTTTGCAACCTTGGTGCATACACCTTAATACAAATTCTTCTTTTCGACCAAGCTTGAAAACCTCCCGCCATGAAAAATGTTCTCTTTTGCATTGTCGATGCTGCCCGAAGACGATTAATGCTGTCAGAAGACAGTTAATCACAAATTTTTTTGGGGTGCTAACAATTGTAGTGAAATGGAATCTGAAGTGGAATATTGGGTATTTTTGAGGCTACAACCATACAAACATATGTCCCTCAAGCATCAAAAGAAGGATAACAAATTAGCACCGAAGTACTATGGTCCCTATAAGGTGATGTAGAGGATTGCAAGTATGGCTTACAAATTGGAGTTGCCTGCATCTTGACATGTACATCCAATCTTCCATCTGTCTTGCTTAAAAAAGGTAATTGGTGACAAGATCTCAGTCCAAACTATTTTACTAGAGATTGACGAAGGGAAATTGGTATTAGAACCTGAAACAATCATTGACACAAGGGCTGAGAAATTACGAAATCGAGCAATTATTGAGTACCTCATCAAGTGGAATAACCTTCCAATAGAAGAAGCAACATGGAAAGATGATATCTTCAAGCAGAAACACCCAAAATTAATCAAGTCTGGAGGATAAGACTTGTTTAAAGGGGAGGGGCATGTTAAGCCCTATATATTGTAACATTACATTTATATTGTTATATTTGTATTATCTTTATTGGTCGACCGGGACCTTAATTGTAATTGTTGAGTCCATTATAATTGTAATTGTACCCTTTGTCTCCTATATATATACCAAGGAGACCCAGCTTTAAGATTATCTCATCTTGTCTTGTGTATTTAATACATTGCATAAGGATGTTTCCCCCTCGAAGATGCTTCTTATTTATCTCTTTTCTTCATTCTTAAGGAGTGGATTACTTTATTTTGGGGAATTTGGTGCATAACAACAAATATATTGCCGATGGTATGGGCTATAGCTTAACTCCCAAAGGCAAATTGTAATCTGTTTAATAAAAGGTTAAGTGGAGGAGTCCTCCACTTTTAGGTTTTTTTTCTCCATTTGGGGAAGAGTCTTGTGTTTTTTCTAGTTTAGATCTCTTATTTCATGCTTTAGATTAAACTGTTTACTTTCATCATTTTCCATTTCCAAGTTTTGACTAGAGTAAGCTAACTTTGGGATCGCATCCCAAAGGCCACATAGTTTTGTGGTAGCTTCTCGTTCCCCATTAGCCTCCTTGCCGAAGTTCCAGCTAGCTGGAAAGTCTCAAGGACTAGTGGTTCTTAGTGATCGACCTTGTTCGGAGGTAGATCCCACTTTAGATTAACATTGTTTGGTAGAATACTAAGTCTACTTTCAGTTATTTTTAGCATCTTGTCATATATTATAATCATTTCTTTACTTTTAGTAAATTAAGCTTCATTTATTTTTTCAAGTTTTACAACTGCTCCCATTTTCATAAAATAAACAAAGCCTCTTGAACTTGGCCAAATCCAAGTCAAGAGCACTCTCTGTCGGAGAACATTTAGTTATTGCATTTCCTTTGCATTAGGTATTTAGATTACTTAAAGTCTCTTGAACTTTGGTCTTAAGACTAAGTCAAGAGCGCTCTCTATCGGAGAGTTGAACGGTGCTCTAATAATAAAATATTCCAACTCACACCCCCATTAATTAATTTATCTTGGTTGTTATCTGACACTTGTATGCTCTGCCAACCTGAAAGGGTTGGGCTAGTACTCAGAAAAGTGTTAGATCTGTAAATCTCATAAGTGATAACCTAATAAAACTTTATCCCAACCAAGCAAACCGGCGTTAAATACTGAGGTTTCTGAAGCAGGTGGTGCCGAGAATCCACTGGTCAGACTCGGGGGTGGTTCAAACATTGGACACCTATCCTCTTGAATCTGGGTGCTCTCGACTTATCATCTAAGAGGTTGCCAGTATCTTTCCCGGTTAGTCTTTTCCTTTTTATCCTTGTATTCTTGACAATCTAATAAACAAGATCACTAAAACATTCAATAAACCAAGATTAATTCGCACGACGATCTCACGAACATCACCACTTTGAACTCTTGTATCAAGCAACCCAAGCACTCAAGACTATTTTTTGTTTCCATAAGGCACTGGTCCTTGACATCATTTTATTTGCTTATTATCTATCTAGAGCATTTATATTTCCATGGTTGTCTTGCTTTAATTCACCAAAGTGTTTGTTTCTCAATTCTCTTATCTTATATCACAACGTGGATTGCTTCATTATCTTGTGTTTATTTCAATTGTTAAAATTGTGGTCATCATCAATAAAAAAACTCCTAAAAAACACCCATCTGTATCACCATACACTTAAACTCTAAAAAACATTTAAGAGCCTTAGTGAAACTCTTTGTAGGGACTACCCCCCTTGGCTTCGTTAGGAGTTAGCCTAAACGGAGGAGCTGAGATCCAGGTGACAGTACCTGGCTCATTGCTTGCCCCAAGGCCACACTTCTCCCCACTTCCAGTGAGGGAGACAACTTTCGAAAGATTTCTGCTGCTGGTGTGCAATTTGGTGGACAACACACTCCTAATCTCCTCCAAGGGTGTTTTTGCTAGAAGTGGAACATCTCCTCCTCTTCCTCCACCTCCCCTGCCACCCCCTCTAGCACATTACATTAGAGGAATTTTGAGGTAAAAAATGGGTCCCAAAACAAAAAAAATGTACTATTATACTTAACTTTATAAGAACAAATATGATTCAAGATGATGATGTCAACCATAAGGGTAAATAGTTTTGGAGGGAAGGGGAAACACTACTTTTTTTTACTGTACTTTCAACTTATCTCCTTGTAAGTTTACCAAAATTTCGAGTGTGAACACTCGTTGGATGCATAATTAAATTTCACATATGATGAATACCCACTCAATACACTTTTGATAGACCCTGGTAAGAGAAAAACTCAAAATACATTAAAAAAGTATTTAGATGAGGGAATACATTTTTTTTAATGTATTTCGAGTTTTTCCCTATTTGAGGTCTATCAAAAGCATACAAGTGGGTACTCATTGGATGTAGAATTTAATTCCGCATCCAACAAGTGGCCACACTTGAAATGTGAGTAAATTTACAATGAAATAAGTTGAAGATACGATAGAAAAAAAAAATAGTTTTTTTTGTTTTCTTAAAAAATTTATAACTCTTATTTTATTATTTTTTTAGGAGGCCCATTTTAGACCTTAAAATTCCTCTAATGAAATCCTCTTCCAACCACTCAGGTGCCTCCTCCATAACAAATTTCTTCACCTCCACCATCCACTAACCTATGGTGCCAATTGCAGCCAATAAAATCATCATTGTGTCAAGTGTGTTATTAATATATTGCTTCACCCACAACTTAAGATTGTAGTAGGAAAAGGTCATGTCATTAAGATGTTGGGATTCTAACTTGTTTGAGAGTTGCATTATAATTAGAGGGTCATTGAGGAGATACATTAATAAATTATAATAAATTATAATAAATTAGTAAATTTAACTTGAAAATTTCTAACTCGGTGTTCTTCTTGGTGTGTGTGTTTTTTCAAACACACTTCAGTTGTGCCCACACCATAAAAAGCTACAAGTTTGACTAAGCAACTGAATGGAAAGTTTCTGTAGATTTGGTACTCTTCTACAATAGTTTCTCTACCAAACATCCACAATTAATAAACAAAAAATTAAATACTCAAGTTATATTTCATTTTAGTAGCAAATAGACAGAATGGAAAAATGTTGAAATTTGAAACAAATTGAAGCTTTCCTAGCATTCTAATCACCATGTCATTACCAAATGTTCTAGTGGCCAACCTACATATCTCCATTTGTTTTGAAATTTCAGATTGTTCCTTAGGAGTCAACACCATCCTATAAACATAATGGAGGAATCTAGCCATAACCTTTACATCAAATATAAAACCATAGGAGTAAGAGAACGTGGGTTGAGGTAGAGCCATGCTACAAGAATGATAATGGGAATAATTGTTCCATCGCTCATAATCAATTCCTATATTTCGAATTGTTTCTTGAATCTCTCCCCTACCTTGTCCTCGCAGTACTTATGGACAACTCCCTTGGTCCTGTCCATTTTCGGCTTTTCACGACCAACAAAGCAAAGAACCTTTATCACAAGTTCACTAATGGAACACATGTCTTGCACCCCTATCTAAAAACTCTCTTGGTACACTAGTCTAGATATGGCTTGCCCATCCGGTTTACTATTGTATGCATTGACATCCTACTTATTTGAAAGAAACGTTCTCTTCACCTCCAACATAGAAGTGAGGTGAGATTGAAGAGAAATGAATCTAGTGGAAAAATGTGTGATTGTGGGACACACAACTCCTTGTTTCTCGTGAATTGTCTCATGAGGTTAATAAAATATGCACGATATTATATATTAATTTGGTGATGCTTTTAGCCAATTCAACAATATCCTTGATCCAAGAATTTTTTTCCATGTCCCCTAAAATCAAATAAATGTAATAAACATGACAAGGAGTTCAATACAAGGTTCGATACCTCTGCATACACAACATGTTAGCAGCGACATAATTAGAAGCATTATTTGTTATGACTTGGACAACATGTTGTGGATTTATCTCTTAGATGAACCCCTCCATTAAATTTTTTCCATGTCCCCTAAAATCAAATCAATGTAATGGACATGACAAGGCGTTCAATACAAGGTTCAATACCTCTTCATAAACAACTTGTTAGCAACCACATACTTAGAAGCATTATTTGTTATGACTTGGACAACATGTTGTGGACCTATCTCTTAGATGAACCCCTCCAACTTCTCACATATTAATTATGCATCTTTAACATATGCAGATGCATCGACAAATTTGATAAACATTGTCCCATTGGGATAATTAACTAAGGAGTTTAGAATGGTCCTTCCCTTTTGATCTATCCAACTATACGAAATCATAGTGCATCCTTTGTTCTCCCATGATTCCTTAAGCTAATGCAACCTATGAGTGTAATCGGGATTCCCCCATTCAAGGAGAGGTCCTCTCAACTCATCATAGGTAGGGTTCTTGTAACCTAGGTCACCAACATAAGCAACTTCAAACACTGACTAGTAGAATAGGTTGCTCTTTGCAACACTAAAAAGGAATGCCACTCCATAGAAAACATCTAGCCACAATCTTGTTGGATTCCTACTTCTCCCTTATTTTAACCAAAGACCTAATAGAAAGTTGTAACTTGTGCCTAGAAGCAAATCTTGAAAAAATGAAAGCTGAGCTTGTTTAAGGCATTATGGAAGGTGTAGCTAAGGGTTGGCTTTCATTTCCCTAGGTTCCCCCCACCCTTGAGAAGCATGTGTCTCTCGAGCTTCTTGCTACTCCTCTAGCTATAATTTCGAGCCTCATTGATTCCATCGTCTTTCTTCTTACTGACATCAATAGTTCATCGAGTGACAATCTCGACAACTTCTACAGTATATGTAGTGGAAATTTCCACTTCATGCCTTGGAATTTTGGCAAGTTGGTATTTCAAGTGGTTGTTTCCACCATTCATTACCTTCCCACACAACATGCAACTCATATTTTGTCAAATATGAGGGTCAAGCAACTCACCATATTCCTATAGTGGATGGAGGGAATTTGCATTTTCATAGGGAATTGATTGAACCTAGGGCACAAAACGAAAGGGAAATTGACACAAAAGAATACTACAAATAAAAAATCGGACTTTGATAAATATTAAATCTCCTATTAGAAATCGACAAGAAGAGGAAAATCTAATGGACATTGTAAAATCTATACTAAATCTCAAAAACCAAGAAAATGCAAGCATAACTTGTTATGCATGCCTAAGAATATGGAAATGGTAGATTAGAATCAATCCCCACTCCACAATACCTCTGCTAATGCCAACGAAAACACTTGATTCCCCCTCCTTAGCTCGATGAAAGACATTTAAAAACTCCTCTACTCTTCATCCCTTGCCTTTGTTTTTTAAAAAGAAGTAAAAAGCGGCTAACAATAAGATCTTAAAGGGTTATTGACACAAACCCGACAATTAATTCCATCAACTCATGATATTTTCACAATATATCTTAAAGTTATTAAAGAATCACAATATTTTGACACGACAATATCGACACCTTGAAAATCTCACGACATGTCACGATATGGCCAATATTTTCATGATATTGTAACAATGTGAAGCATGGTTAAGGGTCTCGCACTTGCATATGATCCCTTAAATATGGATCAAGGTAAAAATCCTTGGCTTTTAATCCAAACACATCGCTTGGTCCATAAGCACCATTCCTCTTACACGTAAACCTTGAAATCATGCCCATATTCATTCCAAGGTTTAGGTTTGATACCATTCCTTACTACAATGAATCCACAAAATTAGGCCACAAATCCTTCTATAGAGCAATACATTTTCATGTACGGCTATTTTATGGTTAAAGGACCTATGGATTGGTGGACAAGTCCTTGGATTTTAGCCCCAAACCATGGCTTCAACCACATGAACCATCCAATTTTCCTTGAATTCTTGAAATCGGGCCCTTAATTTTCTTGTAGGACAAACATTCCACCTAAAAGTTCAAGGTCTTTGACATGGCTTCTAATCCACAAAATCATGGACTAGTGAACAAATCCCTAATGTTTTCCCACAAATTACTGGGCCACAAAAACAATCCTTATTACAATGATCATATAAACTAGGCTTATATTCCCCCCTTAGGGAAAGGATTCGATCTCTAGGGAAAGTATCATGGCTAAGGGCCCTATAAATGACTTCTAAGCCTCAAAAGCATGGACTAAGTGTCAAATCCATGGTTTCTATCCCCAAACATGGTTTGGTTTGTAATAAGTTATAATAATCAATGTTGTGAAAAATCCACTAAATCATAGCCATACTCCTCTGATTGGGAAAAGATCTCATTTATACAACCCCTACCATGGTTCAGGGTCATGTACATTGCTTTTGAGTTCCCAAAACATGGATTAGGGGCTAAATCCTTGGTAGGCTATAATAGCCATCTCTATTGCATTGAGTCGACAAAATCAAGCCCATAGTCCTCCCATAGGGCAAGGATTCCATCTATAGGTCTTGTATTATGATTTATGTCCCTAAACATGGGTTCTAAGATCCTAAAACGTGGATGAGGGAAACAATCCTTAGTTCTTAACCCAAAACCATGACTTGGGACACAAGAACCATCCCCATTGCAATTAATCCATGAAACTAGGTCCATATTCCACTGATAGAGAAAATATTCCATGTAAAGGGCACGTGCCATAGTTTAGGGCACCGTGCATGGTTTCTAAGTACCCAAAACCATGGATTATGAGTTAAAGCCCTAATTTTAGGGAAAAACTATAGCTTGGGAAACCAATATCATCCTAGTTGGATAAAATCCTTGAAATTGAGCCCCTAATCCTCTAGTAGGGGAAATATATCGTCTATATGGTTTGGATTGTAGTTTAGGTCCTCATAATGATGGCCGATGAACTTGAAAAATATGGCTTAGGGATTAAACACCTAGTTTCCAACCTCAAACCATAGCTTCGACATAAGAACCATACTTTTTTTGTCTAATCCTAAAACTTGACCCCATATTCCCGCTACAATATAAATTTCTATCTAAATGGATTGTAGATGAATTTTGGACCTAGAAAAATTGGTTGCAAAGAAAATCCCTATTTTGTTGCTATTAAGCATGGCTTGGGATATAAGAACCACCCTTGATGCACCTAATCATTTAAATTGGACCTACATTCCTCTTATAGGGGTAATATTTATTGTGTAGGGCCTATATGATGGTTAAGGGCACCTTACATGGATTTTGAGACAACCACCCCCCCCCCCCTCCCCCCAAAAAAGAGACTAAATCCTTGGTTTTTGGCCCAAACCATGGCATGGTCCATAAGGACCATCACCATTGCAACCAATCCTTGGAATCAATCCTATATTCTCCCTTGGAAAAAATATTCCATCTACAGGACTTATGGCATTGTTTAGGGGCTCATACTAGACTTTTGAGATCCAAAAGCATGGATTAGAGGATACATCTCTAGTTTCTATCCCCTAACCATGGATTCAGACACAAGAACCATCTTGTTGCAATGAATCTAAGAAATTGGGACCTTGATCCTCCCATAGAGAAAGGATTCCACCGATAGGCCTTGTACCGAGGTTCAAGGCTCCAAACTTGACTTTTGATCCCCATAATCATGCAATATGGGATAAATTAATAGGGTTCAACCCCAAATCATGGCTTGGACCCCAAGAACCATGATTGTTAACTCAATCTTTTGGGGCCATATTCCTCTTATAGGATAAATCCCATCTATAGGGAACATACCATGGTTCAAGGTCCTATACATGAGCCCCAAAAACATGGATTTCAACTTAAATTCTTGGTTTTCAACCCCAAACCATGGCTTGGGACATAAGAACCATTCTTATTACATTTCATCCTTAATATCATGCTATTGATATTGAGAGAATAGAGGAAGGAAGGTTGACTATGAGGATTTCTCTGTTATCTTGGGGATTGTTTCCACCCATGTTATATAGAACACAGTCTATGAAATATTATGTTTCATGCTAGAGTTTAAGAAGATTAAGTGAATCTAGTGTAAGCTTCTTGTTCCCATTAAGTAAATTAGCCATATGAAAGATCAAAATCACAACTAGAGCCTACCAAGGAGAAGATCGGGGATGTGTAACAACCATAACAATACGCAATGGTTGTGTTTCAACTAAATAAGCAAAATAATTGTCAAAGTACCTAAGATATGTTAGGAAGCAAGGAGGCCCCTTGCTACAAAGAGGATTTCTAAAGAGACCATGAAAAACTAACAAGTTGGTAGAGGGTCACACAAGTATAAGAGAGCCTAGTAAAAAAGATGACATAATTGGATAAAATGAAGAAAAACACTAGAGGAGTAGAGGAACACTATTTGAAAGAGAAAATATCATGCTTGAAGGATGATCTATTGAGATAATGTGGACACTTCATGTTCGAATTTCGATCCATCACATGAGATAGCATTATGCAAGGAGTCAATAATGTTGTAAAAGAGAAGACAAAAAACAACCATTGTAGAATAAACCTTATCTTAATAAACTTGAATTGACAATCTGCACATGGACTTCGAGTGTATCAAGGAGGAGTAAAGGTTGATCTTTTTTCCCTAAGGTTTATTTGATTTATTAAACTCAACCTCATTATGCTTTCTTAGTCCTTGGTGATGTGCTTAAAAAGGCTAAAATTAAAGTCTTTAAAGTGGTTTTAAAAAGTCTTTTGTTTATTTTGAGGAGGTATTTGTGGATCTTTTCTCATCTCTATATTATGTTGTTAGAATTGAGTGTTACCAGTTGCATTGAGGAGAGCACAATCTTTCATCAAGTTGTTGAATGGAAAGGGTTACTAGTGGTTTGCAACAAATACTTATTGTTAAAAGTTGAATTCAGGGTCCTACATGTCTTTTAAAAGCGTGAATGATAGTTGGAAAGTTGATATGATCAAAGGATTTCATTTTTAAACATATTAAAGTATTTTAGTCTAAGGCTGCTAGGATGGGCATTTTTAATGTTTATATACCTTAGGAAAGAGTCTTGGTTTGGGTCATATTTGAATTTCTTGGTATAAGTTCTTTGTCTTAAGACAAGGGGTTATCTTAAATTTATAAGCCCCAAGCATGTAGATTAAAGTTAGGTCTAGTCCTCAAGTTGTGTCTTAGTGAGTTTGTCTTAAAATGTTTGGAAAACCAATGAACTTTGAAGAATTGGTTAGATTATTACTACAAGATGAGTAAAATAACAAGCAAAATGGGATTGGAAGGGTTGTTAAAAATAAATGAGAAGAAAAATAGGAAAATGTGTCATTATCAAACACAACTTCCCAAGACAACATGATTGCTACTAACATGGAAAATGAGGACATCTAAAGAATAACTACATGAAGGGGAAGGCTAACCTTGCCAAGAAAGGGAAGAATGGCACAAGCAACATTGCAAAAGTCACACTATTTTGATCAAGGGGAGGTGTACACTTCAAGGCTGATTTAGTGATGGACATAGGAGACACCCACAAACAAAGATAAGATTGGGTGTTGAAGTACACCTATACAAGAACAAGTTGTAGGTAGGAGACAACTTCTTGGTGGCATCAATTCCAAAACCTGTTCACAATTTACTAGTTCATGGTATTAAATTAAGGATTTAGGTAAATTAGTGTTTGGATCAAGAATATTGCATGTTTACTATACAAGTGATGATTAAGGGGAGGTGTTGATCAATAACGATCACTTAGGCAATAATTGTGCATCCTAGATGTACTTGCTAATGAGTCCTAGCGATTAAATATCCTAAGATTTTAGAAGTATGTAATTAATATAAAAAAATGAAAGAAGAAATTGTGTGACACATGAATGGAATGTGTCATAAGTTAGGTGCAGTTATGAAAGAGAATATACCAAGTTAAGAAGTGAGTTGTGAAGGACATAAGAAAACTAAACTTGATGTGAAGGAATCTCTCCAAATTTAATAAGTAATTGAAGTCTCTAAAGAGTTAATTTTTTATGATAAAAACATGTACTCATATACTATTTATTTGACAACATGAGTCAAAGCATATGCATACAATGCAACTCCTTATTGTTCTCTTTATATCTTATGTTTGTTCATGACTTGATAAAAACATGTATTCGTATACCATTTATATTATAACATGAATCAAACCATATGCATGCAATGCAGCTCCTTATTGTTCTCTTTATATCTTGTGTTTGTTGGAAAATTTCTATGTACTCCATCTTGCCAAAATTACAACCTTTCATTCTTCATTACATGTTAAAAGATACTACGTGAAAATGGGTTGTAATTCACTTAAAATAGATGCCACTTCTTGAGCAATATTTCAAGGGAAATATAGTTTAGAAATGTTAGAATACCTCTTTTTAAATGAATTTATTTTCCACCCTTAAAAGATAAAAAACACATCCACTAAAAACATTTTCCACACGATGTTAAAAACATAATTTTGTGATTTGTTTAATGCCACTGGACAAAACGTCAAACAAACTTTAAAGCAATATTTTAGCTCATCTTTTCCAGTCATTAATAGCATTGCTTTTCTTGGCTGTAGAAGTGTGTACTTGGTGTTAACCCTCATATTGTATGAGAGTTACACTTGTTGTAGGTCTATCTGAAGAAGATGAATGTGAAAGTTTTTTTCAGATTCCAAATCTCAAGACACCATGATTAGTTGCACAT
This sequence comes from Larix kaempferi, assembly GCA_027924585.1. Taxonomy (NCBI): domain Eukaryota; kingdom Viridiplantae; phylum Streptophyta; class Pinopsida; order Pinales; family Pinaceae; genus Larix; species Larix kaempferi. The sequence continues at coordinate 10,807,273 of BSBM01000893.1, forward strand.
GAATTGGAATTCTTTGAAGCACATTTATTAAGATATATTTTTCATATTTGCATGGTGGTCAAAGTGATAATTAAAAAATGTTTTTCCAAGGGGGACACCACCATGTAAATAATGTAATCATATTTTGTGGCATGTAATGCAGATTTGTTTTGATAAAAAAATTAATGTATGAGTGAAGCCCCCCTTTACCTCCTTAAAAAATGGTGGGCACACTTCACTCTCACATATGTGGCAATCATATCCTAAAATTATGGTGGGGCACACTTCCCTAAGGTTAAGGTGAGTGCATGATCCCCACAAATAAGGTGGATGCACTTACCTCTTCCCACATGAGAGGGATGGTGGGCACACTTCACTCTCACATATGTGGCAATCATATCCTAAAATTATGGTGGGCATACTTCCCTAAGGTTAAGGTGAGTGCATGATCCCCACAAATAAGGTGGATGCACTTACCTCTTCCCACATGTGGCACTTGCTCTTGCATGCTCATACACTTGTCTAGGGTGCATCTCCCCATGCAAATGTAGCCACTAGGTTATGTATTATAAGAGGAGGGAGCATTTCATTGTAAAACATGGTTGGATTTTTGGAGTTTCCCCTCCTTGGAGGTTAATGGATATATTTTATTAGAGCACATGTAAAGTGCAATGGTTTCTATCCTATCAATGTGAGGCTTATGTTTCTATTTGTAATGTTGTTGGTAATATGTAGAATTTCTAGAAATTTCTTTTTGAGGCATATGAGAAGGGTATATCTACCATGCTGGAAGGAATTTATGTGAGGAGTCTGTCCTTCTATTTCCCTTTGATGTCTTATGCATGCTTTTATTATCTTGCTCCTATCATCTTCTAGAGTTGTTGCTAGTAATACTTCATTGTGTAAGCCCTAGTAGCAATGTTTTGATGTGGCACATTTTGGGCCCTCCTAGTCTATTTTCTACATTCATTTGTCAGCATGTCATGGCTTATTGTGACATGCTTCAGTGGCCCTTGTTGTCCTAACCATTCATCGACTTGCCCTCTTGGATTGGCTTCTTGACTCCATTTGCTCTTATTAGTATATGCACTAATATCTCGATTCTTCCATCACTCTATTACTTTTTATGCTACAACCATGTTTTGCTAAGCTATCTCTTCATATCACCTTGAGCCTCCTTGGCATAGTCTTAGCACTCCTATCTTAGGGAAGCCCCCTTGTGGTGCATAAGAGACAACCTAAAGTGTCGAAAAGGTTTGGTGAGGTGATAATGGCCTCCCTCTTAGTTGCTCATAAGCTAGCATTGTTTTCTGGACATTAATTTCACATGCTAGTTTGTGTAGTAACACTTGGCATGCATAGAACTTCAAAGACATAAAATTGCTAATTCAAGATTCCTTTCTCACACAAATAAGCCTCTAACAAGTAAGAATTACATTTAAAAGATTTCATTAAATGTCAAGATAATTTATCTCAAATCACTTTATTACAAGCACCTCGACATAAACGATTCTTAAATACAATAGGTATCTCTCCTTAATGCACATAGCAGATAACAACAACCATGGAATTATTTGCATTTATTAAACTATCTTGGTATAAACGATTCTTGAATACAAGAGGTATCTCTCCTTAATGCACATAGCGTATAGCAGCAACCATGGAGTTATTTGCATTTATTAAACTGTCGTAGTAGATTATGATATTATGTTTTAAATACAAGAAAGCTCCACTTTTAGTTTCTTTTTTGTTGGCTAATAAAACCAGTCATATAAAATACAATGCTATTCTTTATTAGTTTCTGCATAGTTTTCAAAAAGTTTTAACCAAAGTTTTATAAGTGATATTCCTTTCCGGTCAATAAGCAATTTGCTACCCTTATTTAACCTCTTATAGAGATTCAAGCTAGTTTTTGTCTGTTTTTTTTTATTGTTCTTAGCAGTTGCATTTTAATGTTTATTGATGATATCGAGGCCACTACAAACGTGTTCACCTGCATGTTATCATTGCCACGATCTTGGTTGCAGGCACCTCGGTGGGCTGCAGCAGTTGAGGTGCATGCCATGCTCTACAGGGTGTACAGCGCAAGATGTCGACAAGTTTACGATAAGACTAGGGATTCTTTAGTTAATCCGATTTAACTTTGGGATAAAGGGAAACACCAGTTCTTTTTCTTCATGTTAGTACCAGTGTCTGCATGTTGAGATTATTGTGAGTTGCAAGCCCATGGAAGGCTCTGAGTTGGGATTTACGAATTCAGTTGATAACATAGACCGCATGCTGCGGACAGTTATTCTACCTCTCATTTCTGGAGTCGATACCTGTTTCTAATGCTATGTATGAGGATTCTAATCTACTGCTGCATGACACAGCGAGTTCTTCTGTCCACATACCAGAGGTATGTATTATGATTTACAGGCAATATTTTTATAGCGTCGTTGGACTCGTTAAATTGCATCCTTTTACTTTGTTATACTGCTACTAAGCATTGATCTATTTTCTTTTGACAATAGCATAATGGCCTTGTAGAGAGTGAAGCTAATATAGAACAGAACCTGCAGCTGCCAACCAAAAGCCTCAGTGATATTAAGGTAAAGGAACTGTGTGGGATTTTATTTTTTGATCTCTAAAATTTTGGGGCCATCAGTTTAAATATTGTCCTTTGATTTGATTCATATGGGTATAATTAGTATTATTAAACAAACATTAGACCGTGTCAGCTTTTCTGAACAAATACAACTCCCCAAAAATTAATATGTATTGGCAGTAAAAGAATGGAAATGCGCGTTTGGAAGCTCTGCAATCCTTGTTACCTGATGAAGCCAAGGTGAGTTTATCCTGCATAAACCCATGAGCAAGCATTGATGCCACTCGCATCTTCGTGGTAATTAATGTGTTCTAATATAAAGCTCTCATCTATGTTTCCCAGTGCATTCTTTTATCACTAATGAAATTGTGGTTATATTTTGTATGGTCTATGCTAGAGTGTCTTCAAAGATTGCGCTGTTACAGGCTGTTAATCAGATGTCGCGACCCAATTTCAACCTTAGCTTGTAACTAGTCTCCCAATCAAGGGGCAAGCGATATAGATAAAGCATGTTGGGTTGCTCGTTGATCTCGTAAATTTCACTACCAACGGCGCGGGCGCTTCGAACCTCTCCTGAACATGGCTTAAGCAGGTCACAAATCCTCTTTCTCTTTTCCGTTCCGCCTCAAGGAAGTCCGAAAAAATCGACAACTCTTTTTCAGTTAAGGTTTTCAAGATTTGTTCTTTCGGCTCGGGGATGCAAGGATGATGAAATTTTAATTTAAAGGATTTTCTTCGTCTTTCTGCGAATTCTTGATGGTGTTTTCTAACTTGCTTTCTGCTTCCAGAAGTAGAAATTTGTTAAATTTAGGATTTTTCTCCATCGGCTTCGATTTCTTCTGTAATTTTTTGTTTTCTCTGGATTTCTGAGACTGCTAAGATAATTTCTGTATATACATATTGAAATTGAAAATAGTTGTAACACATAGTTTGGGTTACTGCAAGAAAACCCAAACTGTAGTAGCTGCCTTTGCTGTTGCCTCGGAAGAGTGCTTTTTGTATGAAAAAAAAGATTATTTTGATGTTTGGAAGGTCGGCTTCACGACTGTTTTCTGAGTTACCGCGTCCTTGAAGCCAACACTATTGCAGCGTTCTGAGAGAATCCTATGGCGTTTATGCATATTTACATTTTTTACGTAATATAATTTGTTTTATAATAATATTTTATGAACACAACTCTATCACCAAACAGCCCGTGGAGCAGAGCGATATAAGCATCGCCCAAAGCGCAGAGGATCAAATGACGGGGCAGCAGGTATCGGGAGGGTGAATTTTTAATCTGTGTGTGGTCTGCAGGTTGTGGGTGTGACCAGAAGAGCCATGTTTCTCAAGTCATTCATCGAGTTTTGCAAGTTAGTGTCATAACTAATTTCTAGTATTAACATTTGTTTATTTTTGCAGGTCAATGTTTTCAATTATTTATGAGGCCTATAAAATCTCTAAACGTTTGAAATGCGATTGATGCACCATTTGTGCTTTGGTAGGTAGGTAAGCCTATGGATACAGGGAACACCAATGGCAGAGTTCTGAAACCCAACTAAGACTTTATTACCTATTTATGACCATTATCTCTAACTTAAGATATCAGCCATAAATGATAAAAATATGTCCAAAACTGTCATAAAAAGGATGACCTATACACCTGCAAACAAAATGGTTGTCGACCTTGGTAACTCAACCCAAAATTTTATTAATCAATTGGAGGATTGGTTTCGCCTATTTTAAAAAAAATTGGATATCGTCGCCCAACTCAAAATTGCGCAACTCACTGCAGTGCATGGAGGGGGAGGAAGATGAACTGGAATCCATTTCTACCAACCTCCCTGAAAGGCACTCGCATTGGGTGCACAGAAGGAGGAAGAGGGCAGGTAAAGGATTAATACTGGATGCACAAGTATTTTAATTTCGATTCATAGATTTAGTTCCACAAACAATTCACTATATTGTAATGCAAAATGTTTCACCTTATTTTATTTTCAATATTGTAACACTAAGTATTTCACTGTATCATATTTTATGAAAGCAAAATGCTAGATATATCTAGCTATGCATAGGAATAAACTTATGACCTTGTTATGTAGAGGAAACCAGCATGCAGATTGCATTTGTCCTTTCATTGTCGATGCTATCAGTGACCTCACTGAAGTGGGTTCAATGTTGTCTGTCCAGAATATGCAATGTCCTTATCTTTGCCACCATCCAGGACCATCCTTATATTTTCCTAACCATGCCAGCTACATGTTGCCTCTTACTCGCTGCAAGCAAATGCCATTATATTTCTTAAATTTTGAAGTAACATGTTCTCCATGCAAGTTGGTGGTGATTACCTGTAAGATAAATGAATCAGACCGTCGTGTGCTGCTTTCTAGATTTTAGGGGAACGAAAACCTGTTTTGCTTCTCATTCGGTGCCTCCTAACGCTATATCTTCTTGTTTTTGTTTAAGGTAGGAGGAGAATATGTTTAACTTCTTGCATGTGAAGCTTTCACTCTGTTTGTCAACCATCAAATTATAGTTTTGTAATTCCAACTCGATATGGATTTTCGACTTCAAGTGTCCTAATATTCCTTTTTCGCCATAAGTATACAATCGACAACGTCTAGGGTTCAAAAACTTAGATCTGTTCATAGGGTTTGAACCTATTTATAATTCCTACACTTACGATGTAAAATTTCACAACGATTATGGGCTAAGATCAACCCTAAACGTTGAGTCATTTCATGAGTCCGGTAAGTGGGTATAAACACAATGGTCAATACCTTGATAGTTAATATGTTTGTCAACACCACTAACGTTGATCCCATCCAAGGACGCACCAACTTGCTGAATTTAAGAATTTATATATATGTGTTGAATATATATTTCAAAAAAAGAGTTATATCTCTATTGACAATTAAATATCGAATCCTGCTATATATTGTTTTGATCTATTTAATAACAAATTGAAGGGTATATTGTTTAGACCTATTTATTAAAACATTTGCAAGATCGATGTGCCAACAGTTTTATTAAATAAGTTGCAAAAGATGTTTTATATGCATATATATGTTACATCATGTTTTCTAAAAAAAGAGCTTAGTTCTGTCAATTTTTATATATGTTGAATCGTGTTTCTTTGAAAAAAAAAAGAAAATAACGATTAGATTTGGGAATTTAGATATCTATACATGTTGGATCATGATTTCTAAAAAGAAAGAGATAGAGATTATATTTGAGTTTATTTATAACTATATCATGTTGAGTAATTTAAAATGAAGGAGCGACCGTGGTTATAGATTGTGGATCCATATCTATATATGTTGACTTTTGTTTTCAAAACATGGTATAGTATGTCAAGACGTAGTGAATCTGTAGCATGTATATCTATATATACATGGTAGGGGGTAGTTGTTATAAAAAAAAATGCAGAGAATCTGATTCCATGGATTGGTATATATTGAAAACAATTTTAAAGGATACAAAGGTTGAGTGCCAATGATTTTTGTTGATCGGTCAAAATGTGTCCTTAAAATCACAGAAATTATGAGTACCCAACACTGATATCAGTGCCTATCTTCTGAAAATTTGTTTGGGAAAAACGATAGGGTTGAGCCATTGCATAAACCTACACAGTCCTCTCGAAAGACTCCTAATCGGGCTCGGCATTGTGGAGCTATCCCCGTCATGCATGGATCCCAAGATTAGTTTTATGAGGAGGTACATCGATCCCATAGTTGGCAGCCGACTGGTAGTGACCCTTCCCTTGTAACTAAGGGTTGTGTGTGGAGTACCACTCACAGTGAGAGAGTTACCATCCATGCGTTAGAATAGCCACAACTGTGACTGGCGCTGCAGCGAGCTGCCCAATGTGCCACGGGGGCTCCGAAGCAGGCCACAATATCGATCTGCTTGGCAGGTGAACAAAGGGATCGTGTTGATATTTGGTTAAGTCTGCAGCCGACCGTTGGTAGGTGCAATCCAAATAAATGGTGACTTATGTAAACCCTCAAGCCTTGGCGTGACGCGTGACATGTGGGGTGCCATTGTCACTCAACCTGGGCATAACTGCCAGAAGGTGAAACCGACATTTCCTTTCCTGCAAAATCAATCCCCAAGTTGGAGATATAGTCGGTATGTTACAAATGCGATAGGTATACTTACATTCAATCAATGAGCTTATACAACACCTTTCACTTTATTCTGCTCAATGATAGTAATGGTCACAGTGTTGATACAGTAACTCATGTGTCAACATTTTGCAATTGAAGGCTCTCTTTGTTATGCAAGGAACTCAGTCTTGATGTGGACACAACAGATGAGGGTTTCAGTGGCACAACACCCTTGGAAGGTCTATGAGCTATATTTTTCACTTCGCTAAGAAATGAGGAACCTATTATGTCAACTCTAGACCTACAAAATTATGTGTTGCAAAAGAGGCTCGAGGCTAGTAATTAACGTGCTGAAAATTTCAAATGGATACAGATGCAGATGCCACTAGCTCAAGACAAAAAGGCTACACAAAAAGGCTACAGACGTCGTTTGCCATTGCCATTCCCATTCCAAGTGGAAGTTGCATGCATAATACTGCTATGTCAAGCTATGAGCTGACACTTCAATGATATGTAGTGTTATGTATTGTCTACCTCCAAATTGGCTTGTCCTAAGTTTGTAAAAAAATAGTTTCTAAATATGATACAATAGGTTCTCTCATTAATTTCTTAAAACTGCTCCAAATTGGCTTGTCCTAAGTTTGTAAAAAAATAATTTCTAAATATGATACAATAGGTTCTCTCATTAATTTCTTAAAACTGCAAAATGTCTTGTTCCAAATTGAATTGTACATATCTAAATACATCTGGCATGATTGTTTAGTGATGACTTATGTAAGCATTCCTCGGTGTATGTTTAAACACATTTAACAACTACGTCGTAATTAACTATGAATACGCAATGTAAAATAACAAATATGATAATATGTTTAAATATATTATTTTAGTGATATGTTTAAATCATATATTTATCTACAATTGACACTTTTGAAACGATTCAAGGTATCCAAAATCCAACAATTCAGTGACCCATGTTAAAATTGATCCACTTTAAAAATTGTAATGATAATAAGGGATTAAGTCAATTGCAAGCCATTTTACTGAAGCAAATACAATTCTATGAAGCAAATACAATTCTACCAGTTGCAATGCAACTTTCCTGTGTTTTGCTTTTAATTTTGGCAGGGTCTACCAGTTGCAATGCAACTTTCCTGTGTTTTGCTTTTAGTTTTGGCAGGGACTTGAAGCTCTGCTTCTATCTCCCTTGTTTCATTAGAGTTAGGGTGTGATAAATAATGGGATGATAGGGTTTAACATATAAGCATTATAATAGTCTTTTAAGGATGCTTTAAAGTTAATTGCAATAGTCTTTTAAGGATGCTTTAAAGTTAATTGCAGCACGTATCTTTATCTTTGTTATACAACTTATCAAACAAAACTATGCCATATCTCAATTATCAAATTTTCATGTGAGTTCCAGATGCAGATGATAGAGCTCATATCACATCTATTAGCATTTGAAAAAACTAATGGAGTTGTATACTATTTCTTAAATATGATTGTGAAATAATTTTATTAGTTGGTAATCCTTATGTAACTTTATGATATATGTAACTTTATGATATATGTGATGCCAATATAATGCAATCCTTTTTGTTTAAATTTTTGTCTCCTAACTCTTTATTCATGCTCTAGGAAAAATAAGATAGATGGATGTTCTAGTTTACGCATTCACCCATTTTCTCTAATAAGACTTAATGCTCATGCTATAAGAAAAAAGATTGAATAGATGGTCAGCTAACCTAGAAAATTGTATTCTACATTAATCAATTTCCTCTTATAAAGCCTAGTGTCCATAAAATTAAATTAAAGAAATGAAGACTAACCTTTAGAAGGAATGGCACGCCAGTGTAGAATGCAAACATTGATAGTCCAAATCCAAGAAAGAGTAGAACCTGCAAGGTGATGTTCAGTGGGAATGAACAATGTAGTCATTTTATTTTCGAAAAAAAAAACATGCCTGTAATCTCATTGAAACTTGTATCAACTTTTAAAAATGGAAAGGTGGCGATGGTGAAGTAGGACATGCACTAAGAGTTAAATCCAAGGACATATCAGTGACAATGTGATGGAGGGTTCCAACAATGGTATAGGCAGCATACAACAGGTTGGCAAGCAAGGTATGAACATGTTTTGTACAGGTACAAATGCCCTTAGTCAAGTTGCAGGAGTACGAACTCCAAACCATACAGATAGTTATGTAGGACATGCACTAAGAGTTAACTCCAAGGACATATCAGTGACAGTGTAATGGAGGGTTCCAACAATGGTATAGGTAGCATACAACAGGTTGGAAAGCAAGGTATGAACATGTTTTGTACAGGTACAAATGCCCTCAGTCAAGTTGCAGGAGTACGAACTCCAAACCATACAGATGGTGCAGAGTTTTTTCTTGATCGAACTGTGTCGAAAGATGTTTTTTGGGTGTGACCAAACAAGGAGGAAAGGGAAGTAAAGTTGGCCATACAGTTGGTGTAGAAGGATTACAGGGAGTCTAGTGAATGGCCATTGGTGAGCTCCAATAGTTGATAATGAGTATTAGAAGAGAAGCCAGTTCAATGCCCTTAATTGTGTCAATGGTGAAAGAAACACTCTTCGCCAAAGAATATTGCCCTTAATTGTGTCGATGGTGATGGATTAGTTCGAGTTGTGGTACGTTATTTTAATGATAAGTTTGCTAGTTTGAAGAGTGCCTCTTTAAAGAAACCCACATAGGAGTGGCTAGCCCTATCAACAATGGGAATGTGGTCCATATGGAGAAGAAGCTTGGGAGCTCAAACACAAATGTTGTGATCCATCCAACAACAGTAACTGAGCCTATGTGCCTTGAGGGCATGTCCCTTTTTGAGGATGGACTAGGGCTTGTCGTTCCATATAGGGATTCTACCTTGGTGATTATGGATGAGGACTTGATAATGGGGATGGCTAGTTAGATCAATGTTACCAGAATTGGAATCGACAATAAATCGACGAGGAAAAAGAGTCAAAGTTTTGAATCAGATCAGGAAAAAATCGGCAAATACAAAAAAATTAAATCTATATACATATTTTGAATTAAAAAAATATTTTTCATTGATATTCAAAGTAGCCATGTCCATATACTAGAAGATATCTAGATGTCCAAAATATATCAATTCCATCCATTAGATGAGTCCAGATAGATAAATGATTGTCTATATTGGGATCCTATTCATCAATAGCACCCTATGCCTCCCTCCCCTAGGCTCTAGCCCTTGCCTCTACCTCAAACTCGAAGTTGATCATCCAAGGATATTAGTCAACACCCTAAAATTTTGGTGAAACTTCCTAATCCAAGCATTAAAATGAAGTAGAATTATAATTTTTTTCCCATGCTTAATAACATATAAGTGATTTTGCTTGACTAAAGGGTACATTTTTATTAAGGTCATGATAGAGGAGTTCAACAATCAACACCACCAACATCAAGCTACATAGAGAGGTTGATGTGCTTGATTAAATGCCAATTCCTTACTCTCATACATGATAGAATCCAGTGGAAATGTTGCAATCCTGAAAACTCTTAAGTCTATTGAATTTTGTTGTCCGCCAAACTACACACCAGCAGCGGAAATCTTTCGAAAGCTGTCTCCCTCAATGGAAAGTGGGGAGAGGTGTGGCCTTGGGGGCAAGCAATGAGCCAGGTACTGTCACCTGAATCTCAGCTCCTCCGTTTAGGCTAACTCGTAACGAAGCCAAGGGGGTAGTCCCTACAAAGAGTTTCACTAAGGCTCTTGTGTTTTTTAGGTTTTAAATGTGAATGATGCGGATGGGTGTTGTTTAGGAGTTTATTATGATGAGACCAATTAAAAGATGAGATAAGCACAAGATAATGACGCAATCCACGTTGCTAAATAGGATAACAAGATTCACAGTATATTTCAAGACTTAAAAATCATAAGAAGCATTCACAACGAAATAACACAAGGACAAATGGTCCTGATTAAGATATAAACCTTTGAATACCAGTGCCTTATGGAGTCAAAATAAAGAACAAAGATTGTGATGGTGAATGTGTGGGTCTTGAGAAATGCTGTTCGTGAGATCGTTTTGAAATTTATCTTGGTAAATTGTAAATTTTAATGGTCTTGATTATTAGGGCTAAGAACAAGGATATCAAAGAGTGGAACCTCAACCATGAACAAATACTGGCAACCTCTTAGATGGTATGTCGGGAGCACCCAGATTGCAAAGAGGACAAGTGTAATTATGGCTTGATCGCCCTCGAGTCTAACAGTGGATTCCCGGCACCACCTGTTTCAGGAAGCACCTCAGTGATTTGATACTGGATTTGGTTTTGGGTAAAATTTTAATTATGTTATCACTTGTAAGTTTAGCAAGTCCTTCACCTTTCTGAGTAATAGCCCAACCGTTTCCGGTTAGAAGAGCATACGGGTGTTGGACAATCAACCAAAAATAAATTAATTAGGGGGGAATGTGGGTTAAAATATTTTATTAAATTAAGAGCACTTGTTCAACCCTCCGATAGAGAGCACTCTTGACTTAGTCTTAAGACTACAGTTCAAGAGACTTCCTACTTTAAAATGCCTAATGCAAGGGGGAAAATGCAAATCTAAGATGCTCTTCGACAGAGAGTGCTCTTGACTTGGATTTGGCCAAGTTCAAGAGGCTTTGTTTATTTTAAGAAACTAGAAGCAGTTTGTAAAGATGTAGAATTAAATGAAACTTAAAAAAAGACTTGAAGAAATGATAACCACAAGATATTATAATGCCTCTACAGATAACATAAAGCAAGACTAGTGTTCTACCAAACAGATTTACACTAATGGTGGGATCAACCTCCGAACAAGGTCAATCTCTAAGAACCGCCCGCACTTGAGAACTTTCAGCTAGCTGAAAGCTCTACCAAGGAAACTGACGAGGAAGGAAGAGTAACCACAAATTATGTGGTCCTGCCTCTTGGATGGGATCCCAAGGATACTACTTCCGGTCAAAACTTGGAAGAGAGAAAAAGATGGAGATAAAGATTACTCTAAAACAGAAAGCAAAAGATCTAATATAACCAATCACCACACTCTTCTTCAAGGGAGTGACATATCAAAAGAAACCTAAGGAAGGACAACCTGCTCAAACTGCTCCTAAGGTAACAATTCCTAACATTGCTCAAAAAATTAATAATGAAAAGGAGTCTGTTGATTTGGGTTTTGATTTAGGTAGCTGGTTGGCCAACTCTAAAGTTCCAGTTCCGGTACTTGAACTATGTAAAATTCCTGGTCAGAGAGAGAAGCTGTTGAAAATACTAGAGCCTCAGGTTGATGGTACTTTTCCTTCTATTCCGAAGCCCATAACATCTGAGAAGTCCCCTCCCCTTGCAAAGCAGCCTACCCCTAAGAAGGTGCATTTCTCAGAAACTAAAGAGCAACCCTCAACAAGTTGTAAAAAAGATTTTGACGATCCCCCTATAATCCTACATACCAAGGAAACAAGAAAAGAAGCTCACCCGCCTTTTTATATATCATTGATGATAGGTGACCTTCTTCTACACAATTGCATGTTGGATTCAGGATCTGGTGCAAGTCTAATGACCAAAAGAGTTATGCAACAGCTTGGTCTAAAAACCACCAGACCTTATCAGAATGTATGTGCCATGGATTCTAGACTTGTTGAAGTAGAGGGAATGATCGAAAATCAAATCGTCAAATTAGCCAAATATCCAGATATCTATGTCGCTATGGACATCCTTGTTATAGATGTGCCTGATAAATGGGGGATGCTTCTATCTAGAAAGTGGGGTGCTACTTTGGGTGGGTCAATACAATTGGACTTATCCTATGCAACTATTCCAGCATCCGAAGATACACTCGTCAAATTACACTCAGAAAAAGAAAGAAAATACCACGTTGAAGATCCCCATAAACCAGCAAATGAATACATCTACAACACAAATGAACTAGGGACCTACCAGGTAAATTCCACCTTTTTAGAACCTGTTCATGAAGAAATGAAGGATAAAAAAGTTGATGGATTGTGGAAAATGGAGTTTGATAGTGCCTTTTCTAGAGCTGGCAAAGGTGCTGGCATAGTCTTAATATCACCCGAGGGGAAGATTTTCAACTTTGCATTCAGACTTGAGTTCGAAGCCACAAACAATGTTGCAGAGTATGAGGCACTTTTACTAGGCATAGAGATTGCTAAAGACATGAAAATAAAAATGCTTAGTATTAAAGGAGATTCTGACTTAGTTGTGCAACAAATCAAAGGAGATTTTGCATGCCATTGCAAAAGGCTTAAAAAATATAGAAACGCGGTATGGGACACCATGGAGTACTTTGATGCATTAAACATAAAAGCAGTCCATAGGGAAGATAACAATATAGCAAATAGATTGGCAGTTGCCGCATCTACCCTCCAGCCTTCAGAAGAAATGTTGAATGGGGACTATACCCTTGAGATAAATTATAGGCCATCAGTCCTAGGCAACATGAACCATTGGCAGGTTTTCAAAGATGATGAGCAGATCCTAAGGTTCATTCATGATCTTGATGAATTTTCAAGTTTCAACGTAAACATACAGGAGGAAGGCAAGCAATATCCGGAAGACAGCCAAAACCTAAACCCTGTATCACATGGATCTACTAAGCTAGAGAACATTTTTGACAGGCAGGATGGAAAGAAAAATAACATTGACCAATTGAAACATGGTGACTACATTGAAGTAAATATTGGGACGGAAACGAATCCGAAAATTATAAAAATTGGAAAAGGAAAGGAATGCACTAATAAGCTTGGTGAAAGAATATAGGGATATATTCGCTTTTACTTATGATGAGTTAAAGGCTTATAGGGAAGATGTTTTCCAGCACACTATCCCTCTCAAGCCTGAAATGCAAAATGCCAAACCCTTCCGGCAAAAACTTAGGCAAATAAATCCTAGGTTGGCACCTATTGTCAAGCAGGAGTTAGAAAAAAATGCTGGCAGCAGGTATTATAGCACCCACTCGACATACTTCATGGTGCTCCAACTTAGTTGTGGTCAGAAAGAAAAATGGAAGCATTAGGATATACATAGATTTCAGGAACCTTAACATAGCCTACCAGAAAGACAATTATCCACTTCCCAACATGGAGACTCTCCTCCAAAGGGTCACGGGGTCTAAAATAATGTCTATGCTTGATGGTTTTTCGGGATATAACCAGGTTGATATTAAGGAGGAAGATAGACACAAAACAACTTTCACAACTCCTTGGGGAACTTTCGAATACTTGAGAATGCCCTTTGGCCTCACAAATGTTGGGGCACTTTTCAGAGGGCCATGGATTATGCCTTTAATGAATTAATAGGTAAGATCATTGAAATATATCAGGATGACCTAACCGTCTTTTCAAAAGAAAGATCTAGCCACATTGATCACCTTCGAAATTTTTTTGAAAGATGCAGAGAATTTGGTATCTCCTTAAACCCGGCCAAGTCTGTCTTAGGGATAGATGAAGGAAAGCTTCTTGGTCATATCATATCAAAGGACGGGGTCAAAATTGACCCTGAAAGAGTAGAAGCAATAAAAAAGATACCCCTTCTTAAGAATGTCAAAACTCTTTAGTCTTTCAACGGTCACATAAATTTCATAAGAAGATTCATCCCGAACTTAGCTGAGTTGAAGAAACCCATGCAACGGTTACCTAAAAAGGACGCTAAGTTTGTTTGGATTGATGAAGGAAAGAAAGCCTTTGCAACCATCAAAGATGCCATTTCTAGATCACCTGTTTTAGTTAGCCCTGACTACATGAAGGATTTCATAATATTCTCTTTTGCCTTAGAAGACACAATCGCCGGGGTTTTGCTCTAGAAGAACTTCGAAGGGTTCGAGCAACCCATTGCCTTCATGAGTAGAGCTTTGCAAAGTTTCGAGTTAAAATATACCATCATGGAAAAGCAAGCCTATGCTCTAGTTAAGTCTTTAAAGCATTTCAGAACTTATATTGGATGTTCAAAAGTTATAGGATATGTACCCCATACTGCAGTCAAAGACATCCTATCTCAATAGGATTGCTTAGGAACAAGGGGCACATGGGTATCTAAAATCCAGGAGTATGATCTAGAAATTAGGCCCACTAAACTTATAAAGGGACAAGGGTTGGATAAGATGCTTATTCAAAAGAATGAAGAGGCCATTGAAATGATCGCTGAGAACAACTTTCCTCAACCTTCCATGACTCCTGCCCTACAAGAGCTTGACAACATTTGGTATTCCGATATGATGTACTTCCTCCTTCACTTCAATTGTCCTGATCACCTCAAGGGTCACAAGCGAAGGGCTTTGAGACTTAAAACTACTAGGTATTGCCTTACCCAAGAAGGCTTAGGCTGGAGAAACCCGGATGGCATCATACTTACGTGTGTAAATGAACATGACTCCAAAAGAATCTTGACTGAATTTCACTCAGGATTTTGCGGAGGGCATTATGCAGCGAATACAACTGCTCACAAGATCTTAAGAGCCGGATACTATTGGCCCACCATCTTTGCAGATGTTCACAAACATGTTAAATGTTGCCAGGAGTGCCAGCTCTTCACTAGTAAGCAGAAGTTGGCTGCCCTCCCCCTCACACCTGTTGTGGTCCTTGCCCCTTTCCAACAATGGGGGCTTGATTTTATCGGCAAATTTAAAGATAACTCTAGCAATGGATTTTGCTGGATTCTTACGACGACCGATTACTTTACCAAATGGGTAGAGGCCATACCTACTAAGAAAGCCGATGAAAATGTTGTCATAAACTTCACAGAAGAAAGAATCATCACCAGGTTAGGAATCCCTTTGAAGATAACAACCGATAATGCCAAAGCCTTCAGTTCCGGAGAAGTAAACGACTTCTGTTTCAAATACGGCATCATCGTATCCCATTCCTCAGATTACTACCCACAGGGAAATGGACTTGCTGAGTCCACAAATAAAAATCTAATGAATATCCTTAAGAAAACTGTGGGTGATAATAAGAAAGCATGGGACAGTAAGATTAAGTATGCTTTATGGGCTGACAGAATAACCAAGAAGAACTCCACAAGGAAATCCCCCTTTGAGTTGGTGTATGGTCTCACAGCCACCCTTCCAGTTAGCATGTAGATTCCAATTTTCAGATTAATAAGTGAGTATGGAACAGAAAAATTGGAAATGGAGCAAAGGATTAATCAGATCATAGAATTGGATGAAGCCAGAAGAGCTTCCCTTGACCAATCCTTGAGACATCAGGAAAGTATGAAGGGTACCTTTGACAAATATGCCAAGCCAAGACCTTTCCAGGTAGGAGATACTGTTCTCCTATGGGACAAAAGAAGGGAGAAGCCTGGGAAGCATGGAAATTCAACAGCCTTTGGAAGGGCCCGTTTATCATCCATGCAATTGCTGGCACAAATTCTTTCTTGCTGAACACCATGGAAGGAGAAGAACTGAGCCTACCCAGAAATGGGCAACACCTGAAGCCTTTCTATCGGAACAACATTCAAGATGACCAAGTGGTCATCTCAGGACATCTCTGAACCCATCTTTGTTGACCTTTATGTATTTTTATGTACCATATTGATGTATCATAGTTTTTCACATGTTAGCTTTTTGTATTTATATTTCATATATATGCTGAAGAAGAAAAGATTTTATTTTTTATGTACCTTTGATTATAGAAAAAGCAAAAAAATAGTATATTGGTATTTCATTTTGGCATTATTTATCATGAAAATGTTGGACTAAGACACTTCCGTTTCTGTGCAGGAAACTGATGTTCTGGGATTCTCGAACACTTTCTTTGATCCATAGATCTAGCAAGTGCCCGTCCCGTAGTTGGAGCCAGATTTACCAACTTTTTTGTACCATAGTTGGATTATCTGAAGAGCCGCCATTTGACAAACATGATAAGTGTTTGACTCCAGTGTATTGGAGGATCCAACATTTGTGACTAGCCAGTTTTGTTTTTTCAGTCGACATGACCATGGCCCCATGGGGTTTGTAATAAAGTGTGCTAGTAGGATCTGAGTGTCTCGGTTCCCCATGACTTGATTAAGCAACTAAGGTATTCCAGGGAGTTTTTTCCTCTTGTCAATTATACTTTGCCTATAGCCGAGCTATAATCGATGAGGTTTTCTCCCGCTTCCTCCAAAGCTGGAATGTCCGATTTTGAAAATTTTGGCCATGGGGGGTTATTAGAGTCCAACTAATGTATATAAGCCTACTAGACACTATTAGAATAGGTTTTGGTCATGTCCCAAGTCTCTAGGACCCTCAGAAAAAATTTCGAAAAAATATTACCGGGTTCGTCGAATTTGGGTTTTTAATTATTTTTTAAATTTAATAAATTTCTCTATAGTTTAAATAGAGAAATGTCAATTTGTAATATGTCAGTCGTCCGGGGTCCGAATTCAGTGATTGATGGCTCGTTTCATAAGCCAAAAATCACACATGACCTATGGACCTGCTAAACCCAACTTTCGGATGTCAATTCAGCCTCATAATTAATATTTTCTGTAAAAAGCCATTTACAGAGAAATTATTAATTAAATTAATAAATTTGAATATTTTGGAGAAATCCAAATCTCTCCAAAATAATCAGAAAAGAATAAAGTAAAAGGCTTGTTGACATGGAACCTGGCATTAAAGATGATTCCAATCAACTTCACTGAGCTTCAGTCAACTGTACAGTCAGCACAGGTCAAAACTCTTCAAGTGAATTCGCCCTCCATGCATGCAAGCTTGACTTTGGTGATGTGGAGTGGGCATTTAATGTATTTTGGTTGGTTTGGAGTGCATTGAATGGGAGTGGGGGCGCCTTGCCTAGGTGGAGGCCACCTCCCACTCTCAACCACCATGATCTCAATCAAATTCGTGGCAAGCTCCAAGCCTACCTACCTCAAACCTCACGCTACTCCAAGTTTGCTCACGTCATATCTCCATTGAGGCTCGAGTTTACATGTGGCTTTCATGTGTTGGATGGTGATTATTCCAAAGATGAGGATGGGGGGCGCCTTGCGTAGGTGGAGGCCACCTCCCCATCCATGTGGACTTGCAACTCAAGTTGTTTGGTGCTCTTTCACTCCAAGCTTGTAGTGATTGAGCTTTTGATTGGAACTCGACTTTATGTTAGGTGGTATTGGCTTCCCTTGAATGCCAATTCGACTTAGGGTTTAGGCAATCTTCTATTGCTATATAATGAGGCTCTCTTTCCTCATTCAAGGTGGATGATTACTGTAAAGAAGCTCTGCTCATATTTGTAATGCTTTCATGCATATTTTGGAATAAAGAATAAGGCTTTGGAGGCTCATTTTGTATTGTTTTGTGGATCAATATTGTTGGTGAATGAAGTGATATTCTTCCATAACTTTCATTGCTTGCTTAATGGTGGTTTAATATTCATGCTTTAGAGGGCTTTATCAAGCACATAAGATCAATTATTTGTAGTTTCAATTTAATTGATTATTTGTTTGTCTTTTGAGATTCAAGAGTGTAGGAAATCTACGAGTTTGTAATTCACACCTCTTGATTTCAATTGATGAAAATACATGTCTAACTCCCTATTTTGTAAGTGTTTGTAAGTGTTTGTGTTGTAGATCATCCTCTTCAACCAAGTAGGATTGTGGAGCTAGTGTTGCATCCCTTCCTCTTGAAGACCAAGCAGAGGGATCCAACAAGCAACTATCAAGGTGAAATCCAAGCTTTTTCAAAGGTCCAAAAGAGCTAAGTTTGAACTTCTTATCCCCCTTTCAAATTTAAAAAATTTCAATCACTGGTTACTTGTTACTAGATCTACCATCTAAGTTGTGGAAGTCCAAGTTTCTATCTTTATCCAAGCTTAGAACTCGGTTTAGCCCGCCTTTGGTTTGTGGCCAGCTCGACCTTGCCCTTCCTCACCTTCTTCCTCCCATCCTAGTCTCGTCCCACTTCTCTTTCCTCCATCCCATTCGTCCAACCTTCATTCTGCTGTTGTCTTGTTACTGCTGCTCCTTTTTCTGCCATTTCCATCTCAGTCTGCTGCCCATCTGTTTGCACTTTTGCAGCAGTCTGTTATCTTTCCCCTTTGGCAGCCACATCATCTCCCCCTCATTTTCTCCCAAAAGAGCCCTAAACATACACACAAAAGACAAAAAACGAGTTGATTAAGGTAGTTAGTATTTGAGTTATTTTTCATTATCTAGATCTTATGTTTGATATAGTCTAAATCTCTTTTCAAAGATCTAAACATTGCATTAGTTCATTAAAGTTTCAAAATTCTTTTTCTCTTATTCAAAATCTCATGCATTGAAGGAGTTAGATTTTTAGAGCATTCTAGATCCCATTTTGTTTAGTGTAGTTTGCATTTTGTTAAAATTTTGGTTCCACTTGAAAGATAGGAGTTTCATGCAAAAAATATCAAAAAAATTTATACTTTAGATGTCTTTCCCATTGCATTTTAGGGGTTCGTTGTTCGCTGGTCCGTTTTATCATTGTTAAAGTTTTATGTCAAATCTCATGCATTTTACGTTTTAGAGTTAAAATTTCAATTCTAGACTTAACTAGTTTCAAATTTGGTTTTATTTTCTTAACGGTTAATGGGTGCATTGTTGAGCGATTTTTAAGATTTGTGTAGATGCTTTGAAAGGAGGAAACTTGAAGAAGTTTCGAAGAAGTGAGATCCAAGCACAAGACAAAGAAACCATGAAAATGAGCAAAACTTGACACACTTATCCTTTGTAAAAAGCAAGCAAAAACCTGCTTCTTCTTTGAATTTTCCAAGTATCGTTTTACTTCAAAGTCCTTCAAGGTTTCCAAACCAAGGCATATTGTAATCAGATCAATAAAGTTTCAAGTGGAGGGGGTCCTCCACTTTTTGGTTTTCTTCCCCACTTGGGGAAGAGTGTGGTGATTGGTTAGATTAGATCTTTTGCTTTCTGTTTTAGAGTAATCTTTATCTCCATCTTTTTCTCTCTTCCAAGTTTTGATCGGAAGTAGTATCCTTGGGATCCCATCCCAAAGGCAGGACCACATAATTTGTGGTTACTCTTCCTTCCTCGTCAGTTTCCTTGGTAGAGCTTTCAGCTAGCTGGAAGTTCTCAAGTGCGGGCGGTTCTTAGAGATTGACCTTGTTCGGAGGTTGATCCCACCATTAGTATAAATCTATTTGGTAGAACACTAGTCTTGCTTTATGTTATCTGTAGAGGCATTATAATATCTTGTGGTTATCATTTCTTTAAGTCTTTTTTTAAGTTTCATTTATTTCTACATCTTTACAAACTGCTTCTAGTTTCTTAAAATAAACAAAGCCTCTTGAACTTGGCCAAATCCAAGTCAAGAGCACTCTCTGTCGGAGAGCATCTTAGATTTGCATTTTCCCCCTTGCATTAGGCATTTTAAAGTAGGAAGTCTCTTGAACTGTAGTCTTAAGACTAAGTCAAGAGTGCTCTCTGTCGGAGGGTTGAACAAGTGCTCTTAATTTAATAAAATATTTTAACCCACATTCCCCCCTAATTAATTTATTTTTGGTTGATTGTCCAACACCCGTATGCTCTGCCAACCGGAAACGGTTGGGCTAGTACTCAGAAAGGTGAAGGACTTGCTAAACTTACAAGTGATAACATAATTAAAATTTTACCCAAAACCAAAGCTAGTATCAAATCACTGAGGTGCTTCCTGAAACAGGTGGTGTCGGGAATCCACTGTCAGACTCGAGGGCAGTCAAGCCGTAAGTACACTTGTCCTCTTTGCAATCTGGGTGCTCCCGACATACCATCTAAGGGGTTGCCAGTATTTGTTCATGGTTGAGGTTCCACTCTTTGATATCCTTGTTCTTAGCCCTAATAATCAAGACCATTAAAATTTACAATTTACCAAGATAAATTTCAAAACGATCTCACGAACAACATTTCTCAAGACCCACACATTCACCATCACAATCTTTGTTCTTTATTTTGACTCCATAAGGCACTGGTATTCAAAGGTTTATATCTTATCAAGACCATTTGTCCTTGTGTTATTTCGTTGTGAATGCTTCTTATGATTTTTAAGTCTTGAAATATACTGTGAATCTTGTTATCCTATTTAGCAACATGGATTGCGTCATTATCTTGTGCTTATCTCATCTTTTAATTGGTCTCATCATAATAAACTCCTAAACAACACCCATCCGCATCATTCACATTTATGACCTAAAAAACACAAGAGCCTTAGTGAAACTCTTTGTAGGGACTACCCCCCTTGGCTTCATTAGGAGTTAGCCTAAACGGAGGAGCTGGGATTCAGGTGACAGTACCTGGCTCATTGCTTGCCCCCAAGGCCACACCTCTCCCCACTTTCCAGTGAGGGAGAGAGCTTTCGAAAGATTTCCGCTGTTGGTGTGCAGTTTGGGGGACAACAAATTCTAAATGGGATCTAAAATTCTACTTTCTGCATATCAACTCCGATGAGATTGGAACCACTCTCAAACATCCTGAAACAATTAATGTTAATGTTAAAAATTTAAGTAAAATGATAGAAAATGAAAGATAAGGAGAATGTAACTTTTACTAAAAATATTATATTACCATTACTACTGAACAACTCCAACAGGAAGACACACCTCCAACAATAAAAAAATGACCAAAAACAATCAAAATTGATCTTAAAAACTTTTCCTGGGTGCATAGTTCAAAAAATCGGAGCTTCAAATTGTGAGTCAAGGAAAAAATCACGAATTTGACTCGCGTTGTCTGAGTCAAACTCGATCAACCCAAGTTTGACTCGGCCCGAATCGAATCGACTCATTTTGAGGGCGATTCAAGTCAAATTGGCGATTTTCCGAGTTTGACTCACTATTGTTGTTACATTGAGTTAGATGTTGAAGAGAACACAGTGTCGCCTATAGTGGAGTCTCAAGTTGAGGAGATAGGGGTTCCTTCTCATTCTTCAATGAACAAGGATGTCATACCACGTCCAGATCGTCACAAATCCAAGTTTTTCTTGGAAGACAACTAGGAGTATTTTGAGGGGCACATGCAGTTGAAGACACTAGGGGTTATTTTGTTCTTTCTACACTGAATGGAGAATGAGGAGGCCTTCAAAAACTGACATGTGTTAAACTGGGAGGCTAAGGGGAACTCCTTCAACTCTTATTAGGGATTAGGGTCAAAGTATGTTTTCCTTTTGTTTAATTCAGATGTTGTAGCTTGCAATGTGTTACAATTTGGAACATGTAGTATTGTTGGTTCCCTAGCCTATGTTCAGTAATGGAGGGCAGGGCTTACCTTAGAGGACAATGTGCAGGCTAACTATCTGCTATGGTTGGAATTCCCAACTCTTCTAGTTAACATGCCCCCTTTTGTTGATCTATTTGCCGACGGGATTGTTCAAGTTCTTATTCTCAATAGCTCGAATAACTCTTTTTGACCAACTCGGAGGGTATGTGTGGAGATGGATTTGGCATAGATGCTTCCTCCCTTCATTTTTGTTTGCAACATTTATGGAATTAAGAAACAAAAGGTTCAATACCTCAATCTGTCGAATGCCTACTTTTCTTGTTAGGCTAAGGATCATTTGATTCAGTATTTCCCTCTTTAGAGGCCCAAGTCAAGTGAGGCTGCTAATGAATGACACTAATAAGAAAATATATAAATTACATTCATGAAGTGTAAGAGGAAGCACTTTTCCTACTTAATAAATTCAATTAAAAAACAATTACCATACAAGAGTTACTCTAGGCATGCATCCATCTCAATGATAGCTTCAAAAGACTCATTCTAGCATCAAGGCACCATAACTTAGTCTTCATTATTCCACAAGCACCGGAATATTTATAATAGACATAGAGTCTCACTCCCAAAACAATCCTCCTCTCAAGTGAAGAGAGCAAACCCTTATATAGGTTTTAGCTCATCTTCCTTGTACAATAAAATAATAATTTCCCTTTCTAGATCCATTATTTGTTCAACATTTTTTCTAAGAATAACAAACTAGTTTTTACATCCACTTTTTTCTCAAAAGGAAATAATACAAAAAAAGTTCTCATGTAACCAACTCTTTGAGAAGAGTTCAACAATAATAAACCATTGAGTTGGTTAGATCCACCAAGGCCAAGAAGGTGGGGTGCATGCCTAAGTAGATTAAAGTTTGACTAAAGCTTGATCTTCTTACTCCAATAATTTTCCTTCTAGAAGCTCCAACATGTGAATAGTTGCTTTCTTCAAGTGATGTGCCCTCCAAGAGTGTAATAAACTCTTCCACACGTGTATATGGATCAAGGGGTTTAACAAACTTTGATAGATGTGTAATGAGTAACAAGCTTGGATCAAGTAATAAAATAATGTTTTCTAGAAGATGAGGTTCCTTGAAACAAGTGCTTTTCTTAACCATCTTGACAAAAAATAGAAGCGCCCCCTTGAGAGAGAATCTTCCACATGTGTGAGTGCAACTAACTCCTTGAGGCACATGTTACCTCCATCATGCTTCTTCTTTGGCTCAACAAACTCCACACGTGTGGCATGAAATATAGAGTTTAAGCAACCTCCCAACAACCTTTAACCCATCTCTGACCAATAAAATGATTGTTTAAGCTTGAAGGAGTGGATCCTCCAAGGAAATGATTTTTTAATGAATTTTTTCTTCAATTACTAGGAGGGCATTCCATGTATTGTTATCAGAACCAGAGCAATTTTTCCAAAACCAGATGGTTCAACCAGTTTACAGGCGTAACTAGTCCAAATCGCGGCAGTGAATTGGAAATGGCTGGTTATGTACTAAATCGACTGGTTTTGTACTTGAACCAACTAGTTTCATATGGAACCAACCTTAAATGCCTAAACCAACTGGTTTTGTACAAGTCTGTATGTTGTGTGTGGAACAATGATTTTGACCATGAAAATTTAAAAAATAAATAAAATAAGGTAAAACAGAAAACCTAAAACTAACACTAGATCCTAGTAATCAATGGTATCATGAAATTCTTAAAGTTAAAGTGGCATTCTCCTTATCTTTCCTTTTCTATCATTTTACTCAATTTGTAATGTTACCATTAATTGTTATAGGATGCTTGACAGTGGTCCATCCTTATCGAACATCATGTTCAAAACGTAGAATTTTAAATCCCATTTAGAATTCAACAGACTTAACAATTTTCAACATTTCAAGATTGCAATGTTTCCACTGGATTCTATCATGTACGAGGGTATGGGATTGTCATTTAATCAAGTGCGTCAACCTCTGTATGTACCTTGATGTTGGTGGTGCTGATCGTTGAACTCCTTTGTCATGACCTTAGTCAAAATGTACCCGTCAATCAAGAAAAAATCACTTATTAGCCACGGGAAGTTTTTTCCACCTTATTTTAATACTTAGATTATAAAGTTTCATCAAAATTGGAGGGTGTTGACTAATGTGCTTGGCGGATTGACTTCGAGATTCGAGGTAGAGGCAAGGGCTAGAGTTTAGAGGCGGGGGGCAGAGGGTATTATTGATGAATAGATCCCAATATATACAATAATGTTTTTTGGACTCTAGAGGCCATTTAGAGCCTCTTTGTTTATGTATTTTAGGTTAGATATGGATTGCACTCGATGCTATTTTAGTTATATGCAGCCTTATTTGTTATATACATGAGAAAAAGTTGCATATTTTTGTTTAATGGTTTGGATTCACATGGATGCACATGAATATATATTATTTTACCAAAATTTGAATATTTTATGTATTTTTTGGTTGCCCCCCCCTTTTTTTTCTTCTTTCTGGTTTTGGTCCAATTTTGACCAGTTTCCATTTTTTGGAGTCCATCGATTTGATGACCGGTCCGGTTATGATAACATTGATTCGTGGCATCTAGAAGCTTAGCATGTGATGAACACCCTCCAAGTGTAAACAAGGCAAAAGAGGCTAGGGTGTTTGAGCATTAAGCCTCGATGTATCATAACCTTAGTCAAACCAAAGTCAACAATCCATCAAATCATCTTCATTAAAGTCCTCTTTAGGGTAGTGCTCCACAAATTTTTAATAATTATGTCATGAAACTTCTCATGTATGAAGTGCCTCCATATCACGTAGAGTGTTCCAACTAGGATCCTGTTATCACATATATAGTAGCCGGGCTACCATACATTATTTTTCTGATGCCAGTACACTATTCAGCCAGTTCCCTTACATTTGAGATGCTGAGATGAGCATCTATATTGGATCACTATCAGATTTTGGACAACAGTTGTATTCCCCATGCTATGACTGAGTCTCAGGACACTCAGAGAGATGACCGATGTAGCCATTATACCATTTGTACAGAGCAGTTAGTAGTGCCCAGAGTTACAGCAGCTGTTTCAGAGGACAGATGATGGTACAGGTTGATGAGCATTCAGGTATATGACTTAGCAGGTAAATCATTGTGTTATGGTTATATTGCTTTTATACATATTCTTATAGCATTTCTTAGCACTTAGTGTCATGATATGGCGATCATATAGATATGTGGACCTGGTTGATCTTATTATATGTACTATATTGTCCCTACTCAGACTTAGAAGTTCACTATTCATACTCATTGGTTTTACCCTCCTTAGGGAGAATAGAGGTGATCATTCCACCATACCTTGGCTTGCTAGTGTTGGCTCCATTATTCATTGCCTTCATCTATCCATTGCCTACCTTTTAGTTTATCACCTTGACTTACTACTTGACTAGTGACATGGAGGATCTTTTCCCCACTGTAGCCTCTGTATTGGATAAGCTTCCCTGTTTATTGTGTCTCGGCTCTGAGTTGGTGACAAAACTTACCTATGGTGAGTTGGAGTTCCTTGTGAATTCCCCTTAGTCACTAAAGTTGTGTTGGCTAAACCTGAAACTTTTAGTGCTGCCATGAATACAAAATCTGGAAAAAATGAAATGTTATATCTTGTATGAAAAGCCCATTCATGCAATGTGTTTCTAAACACACATGAATGAAAGGCATGCCAAATGAAAATGGCCATGAAAATAAAATGTTATATCTTTTGGAAATGTAAATACCTAGGTAAACAAGCTATTTGTCACACACCTAGAAGTGCTCAGGTAAACAAGTGCCTTAAAAACACACCTGCAACAGAAAAGCCTAAATAAATGTAAATCTATGCAATGTGTTTATAAACACACATAGATCAAGACTATGGAAACTTCAGGCCCAAAAAGCAATGGAACTTAAATGCTATATCAAAACAATTGCTGGCCTTGTTTGTATTATGGATTGTGCGCATCTGTTAAAGGTGAATAAACCCTCTCTAAACAACTTATCCATTTGTGAGACATCGCCATTCCCTGTGTTGTTGCTCATTCAGTATATACTATGGTGTGTATTCCCTTTCCCTTTGCCAAAGTGTCACAAAGTTAAGTCAGTCAAGTCATCCCTTAGCCTAGCCATTTATTTTAGCCTTCACCCTTCACTAGCAAATTGATCACAGCTATGAAGTGAGTATGATCTTGAAAGTCTAGTCTGAGTAATAATAATAATTAATGACATTATATATTTGGACTTAGATCGCCAGTAATGATTACTTTGTGTTATAATTGTTATTTGAATAAGTTGTAGAGCATGCATTAACCTTTGACACTTTGCAGCAGCTTCCGATGATGGTTTGAGTTATATTTGGTCATGTTGACTTGGTTAAATCTAGTTTGACCAAGGTCAACCATAGGACACGAGATGGTTGGACCTTGTGATGATATGGATAGATGATATATGTGTTGGTCTCCTATTATTGGTTGTCCAATACATCATCTTCTAGCATAAAACTTATGAAACCACATGATAAGTTAGTTTTATTAATGTTTATTTGTGTATGGTCATGCTTTTGTGGAGACCAACGTGGACAAAGGTTTGGCAAGTGATTTTTGGTTATTTATTTCTTACTTTACATTGTTTTATGCATAAATTGGGTTTTTAAATCTCCATATGAATATCCAGTCAACTGATGGGTCGTTGTTTCCTTTGTGCAGGGGTTTCGGCGCTCCAGGGCAGGTTCACGCTAGCTGCACCAGCGATTCGGGGGCTTCGATCCACATTTGGGGTGTCTTTTGAACTTCCATTGTCTTCTAGATATCTATGCAGATTTTCCAGGTGTTGTTTTGGAGATGATCTTTGATCAAGGAGTTGTTATCCTCCATTTTTAGCAGTGTATGGATCTCAAGCAATCTGGCAATGTCATTTCCGTCCTTGATCAGGACCCTGATTTCGGGCTCAATTTATGAACAAACGGTTGTGAATTTTTTAAAACGGTTCGAAACCCACTTCACAAATGGCCCCATTTACCCCTAACCGCGGGCAGTTTTCAGAATTTCTGAACGGATGTGGAGAAATCGCTTCCGGAACAGACGTGGTTTTGCCAGATTTTGTGTTGGCCGTTTTCTGGGTAGTTGCTCAAATCTCTGCATTCTGGGATGGATCTTGTCCATCTGTTCATGTATAAATAAAGCTTAAGGAGAGGATACTCGGAGAGAAGACTGTAACACTTTATTTCATCAATAAAATCAGCGTTTATCTCCTTTAAGGTTTTGATTTAAAGCTGGAAGGCGTTGAGGGTAGGGCCCCCTTCAACACCAACCCCTGGTATTTTGATATTGTGCATTTTACAGTAGTAGATGTAACAGTTTCTTATTTTGACAGTGTTTTCAGAAATAGTAATGGTTTTGCTGATCCGTGAGTGGAAATAGAACGTATGCCTGCAGGTCATTAGTTAATTTCATTTGTATTTTGATCTAGCGCAGAGAATAGATTTGGGAGTGATCTATTTTTAAAATCTCCTTTGATTTTCAGTGTGAGTGATTATTAATGGTTACGGCAATGATGAAATGTGTGATAATTTGGATTGGATTTATTATAGAATTGATTTAATGAGATTGAGGAACGGTGTGTATTTAAATTCCCTTTTGATTTCCAGTGTGAATCGTGGTATTGGCAAACTGGTAATGAACTTGATTTCAGTTGCTGAAGAATTGATTTTCTGAAGAGAATAGATTGAACCCTCTATTTCCTTTTGTTGTAGCATTAGAATAATTGGTGAATAGTGCCATTCTTCCAATTGTTGAGCTCGCAGAGCTATAGGGTATTCTTGCCTGGTAGAATGTATATTTTAAAAGAATTGTTAGCAGAAGGTTTGAATAGTTTAATTTACAGAGCACCTAGGGTTTGTTAAATAAGTCTTTTGGAGTGGATGATTAGATAGGAGCTGAAGTTGTGCTGTTTGTTATTGATTAGATAGGAGCTGACTGAGCATACTCATTTGATAGGTGAACTCTTTTCTTAGCAGGTTGTTTGTTTTTAAAAGTACGCCATAGTTACTTTAGCATAAGATTGTTGTAGAGATTTTAGATTACTTTGGAATATTGTTGTAGATTAGTGTTTCCCTGGCAGATTAGTATTGTTTTGGAAATTACTGTAGTTTCATATTGCTGTAGATTGCTGTAGGCTATGCTGAGTTTGATAGTCAGTAAATTGATTTCCTTTTGTTTTAGAACAATGAGTCCTTAGTATAGATCATCCAGGATAGCAATAGTTTCATCCATTTCATTGCTTTGTTTTGAAGTAGACTAGCATTTCTGTCAGCTCGAGCATTAAAACTGCCTTGCCTGTACATATAGTGTAGCAGCTCAAAGTATACGTACCCTGGTTGACAATTAATTGAAGGTAAATTAACTAGTGATAATTTTACCCAAACAATATGGTCTATGTACATGTACATGATGATTCTATGCAGCAGCTACAGGGTCATGATGATGATTCATGGTTTACAGCAGTATTTGATCATTTACAGATTATTATTATTTGACCTGTTTCGGTATATTGGATATATATTTTGATCATGCAGAGACTCATATGGTGTATGAGTACACATCTTGGATGGATTTGGACCTTCTGAGTCCAATGAGATAGTTTGTTTTCAGTTCCGGGCACTTACAGTGATGATTGAGCCTCAGTAGGCTATCCCAGTGCAGTTTTGGTCTGTCGGAGACCCTGTCAGAGCAGATGTGATTTTTATCCGGTTGACCTAGGGCGTTGTGCTTGGAGGGGGTGGTCCAGCCACTTGTTTTACCATATTACCCCCCTCCCGGACACACTGGTGCCCTCACCTTGACAGCGCAGGCACTCCAGGAGGCAGTTTGGGGCAGTTTCACGCTTCCCGAGGCATTTCAGGATTGGTAGAAATGGCTATTGAGGAATTCGATTTGGGCTACTGAGGCAATGTCTTGGCATGGGATGATCAGTGATGATGGATTGATGTCTTCCACACCTCCTCCAGCAGATTTAGCTTCATCGGGGCCCGCATCCATCACTTATGGCACTTTCTGATGATTTTTGAGGTCTTTTGAGGCCTACGATTTGACCATAGAGGCACGATTTGGTATATTGATGACTATTTTATTATTATTGTGCTATGGGGATTGACCAAGGGTGGCTAAAATTACCCCTTGGACCCACCATAAGCTTCCTATTATATTTTGTCATCATGATTTGGTGGGATTCCCCTCTTCTAGGGCGATTTTGTCCACTTATATTATATTTTATTAGTGATCCATGTATTTTATTGTTGAGCTCATCTCAACCATTGATTAGACATTTGTATCTTTTAATCTTAGCCACTCATTCAAAAAGTGGTTAGGATTTTGATGCCTCTCCTTCCTATTTAAAGGAGAGAGCTTCTCATTTGTAAGGGGTCTTTGGCTCTTGGATTATTGGTATAGAAAAACTTTCTTGTGGAAATTCTTGTGGTCTGCTTTGCATCTTGTGTTCTTAGATGGTGATTGGAAAGTCTATTGCAACCTAGCATTTGGAATTTGTGGTAAGATCTATCTATTTTGGAAATCATTGTCTTGTCTACAGGAGGGCGACTTCAACAAGGGCGATTTTGCAAGGCTTCTTCAAATCGACTTTCTTGGCATTTACTTGTATCAGGGGGTTATCATTAGTACCATTGTGATCTATGCTATCTTTCTGTTACTTCTCTTGTGGCATTAGTCTTATCTCTTGATTATATCAAATCTGATATTGTTGACGTTTGTTGTGTAGGAGAGAGGGCGCATTGGCTTCTTGGACTAAATCGATTACATAGAAAACTACCTCAAAGCTTCTCAAATTGATTGGGTTTGCATAGATCATCATCATCAAGGCATCTACAAGGTTACCCAGGTAAGATCCACAGGTTTGTTTCTCTTATATTGATCCAATCCATTGACATAGCTCATAAATTGATAAAACCCTTATTGCTTCAAACCGTCATTTTTACATTTTTTCAGATCTACTAAGATCTAGTGGCTTTTTGGGTAAGATATTTAAAACCCACCTCTATAGTATCCACGGCATCCCGGATCTATAGTTTGGTGAGGATTGGCCTCCATTTGACCCTCTTCCCAAGGCATTTAGCCTCTCCAAGCAAGGGTGCACTTCCTAGTTTGGTGGGTTGACCTAGATCTAGTATGTGGGTAGTTGAGATCCCGCTTGATTCATGATCTACACATCCAATAACCTACCCCCAGATTGTCACTTTTCTAATTTTTACCTTGTGGGCCCTATTCCACATTTTAAGGGATTTAATCCCCATTTTGGACCACTTGGTATCTTTAAACTTAGATCTAGTAGGATCTAGCCATTGGATTGCCATGAAATTATAGATCCACACTCTCACTTGCTTAAACTACTTGGATCTAAAGTTTGGATGCCATTGGACTTGTCTTGAGTCATTTATCCCACTTTTTAGCCTCCTTGGGTAAAGTCGGACCACCTTGGAGAAGTGAGTTGGTCCACCTCTAGGACATGGGTACATGAGATCTTTGTGGATTTGGAACGGGCATAATTCAAAACCTAGGTCTAGTAGGTCACCTTGTCAAATCTTGCCTTGGGGATAGCATTCCTTGTTTTAAGGGATTGTGGTCCACTTAGGTCAAACATCAAATCTCTAGATCTAGACCTATTCATCCTTCAAGACTTTAATTGCCCACTTGTCTCATGCAATAGGAGTCCTTAACCTCAAGTTAACCTTACTTTGACTCCATTATCCCAATTCCCAAGGCACTGGTTTCTCTTTAAGTCAATTCTACTTTCCTAGATTGTTGGATTAACTTGTGGTTGACCTTTGTGTGGTGAACTAAACCCTTTGATGTCATCATGTATCATGATCAAGCTTGTCACTTGTACTAGTTAGCTCCCATTCAACCCTTAAACTACCCTGCATTGGACATGGTTCCCAAGGCAGTGGATTTTCTCACATTGAACTAGTACTTTAATCCTAGATCCTATTTCACAAATCATAGGTCACTCTCACATCAATAATGAACCAAAGCTATACTCATTGAACCCCTCACTTGTCTTGTGACTTCATCCTAAGGTCTAGGATAAACCATACACCTTACTTCACTTAGAATTAACTTGATTTGGTGTCTTGGTTTTGATCTCTCCTGTCGGGAGTAGATCGGGTCTCCCCCTTTGTTGTCTGGGCTAGATAACATAAAGTGAAGGTTGCCTCGATTGGCGTGACAACCATATATTGGAGGTCGAGGTGATCGTGGTTGCACCTTTTGAGTTGCCCTTCCCTATTGCCATCCATGAGTGGATACATCCATAGGGGTAACTACAGTTTAGGTGACAACAGATCCCTCCAACCTTAATCTTCTTGCAATATTCTTCAATTAAATTTGCATAAGAGACAATTGTGCCTAACGCCACCCTCATAGCTAACTTCTTGTGAATTGGAAAGACGATTGTAAAAGAAAAGCATGCGATCTCAGATAGTTGAGAGACAATATGTTGAATACTTGTGATTTGCTGCTGTTGAAGGCAGACAAAACGTAAATCATTCTATTCGTTGAGGAGAGTTGAGAGTACAGAAGAATAAAAAGGTAGAATAGCTGATCTTTGTAGCACTTAGTTGAGAGAAAATATGTTGAATACTTGTGATTTGCTGTTGTTGAAGGCAGACAAAGCGTAAATCATTCTATTCGTTGAGGAGAGTTGAGAGTACAGAAGAATAAAAAGGTATGATAGCCGATCTTTGTAGCACTTAGTTGTAAATCTGTTGCACTAAAGAGGTGCACACTGGTCAGATTTCTTCCATGATTTAGTTAGAAGTAAAATTGTGGTAGATGATAGCCCATGGGGTAGAGTAATTGGTAATGAGTAAATGAGATGAGAAGTTGTAAATGGAAGGTCACAAGATGAAATCCAGTGGGTACATACTTAAAAAAATGTGGCAGATGATGCATCGAAGGCAAGAGCTATGTGTGAACACACATAAGCACGAGGTCTAGTGTTCGATTATGCTTGAGGAGGAAGAGTCCAAAGTTTCAATATGCTGCAGATAATCATTGCTACAGAGTTGTTGATACCTGTTTGTTAATCACTGTATGAGAATCAGAATAATTAGTAGTTCAGATTCCAGAAAAGCAAGCCTTTGAGGGAAACACTATATAACACCAAATATTAGATCAAATCCCAATGCAACTTGGCATGAAAGGAGCACTAATATTGGATATGAGGTAATATTGTGTTGCACTGAAGCACTGTTACAGGTCATTGAAGATTGGATATGCGCTAATATTGTGTTGCACTGAAGCACTGTTACAGGTCATTGAAGATTGGATATGGGCTAATATTGTTGAATGCTGTAGCAGTTATTATGACAAAGAACTTATTCTTACAAGTCGTTGAAAGAAGGATACAACTAATAAAGAGACAAACATATTTAAATGTAAGGAATACGTGTTTAAATTTCATTGGCAAAGTGTTGAGAACTTTTGTTTCCAGATAAAGAAAGAAGGTATGTCCATAGCCTTCTCTCCAAAAAGATAACTGCACAAGAATGATGGCAAGCACACTGAAGATCTTTTTTGAGGTATGTTTATATGTTTATCCCTTGTTGCATTACAAGTTCAATAATGTGTCTTCATATAGCAATTCGAATTGATAAACAATAACAAAATGCAAGTTCTATTTCAAGAGTTAGTTGACATTGAAATATATTTTTTTGAAAAAAAAACTCGGGGGAGAGTGAATGCAACCCTAGTTGATAAACAATGAAAGATGGGAAAATGGTATTTTGGCGTTGTATAAAAACATGTAAAGGAGAAGAATTGATTTTTGGAGTTGTTTGAGTGCAAGGAGGAATGTTGTACTGCTTTAACGAAGTTTGATGAAAATTATTGTAAAGGGAAGATCAAGTTTTCTTTAAATGACTTCATGTTGATGTTTCCTCAGGTTGCAGCATTGGGCAGACATTCTCTCCCAGATTGGTCATGTGATTTGACCAAGGGAAATGGCCATGTGATTTGAGAATTGCCCATGCATAGCCTTGATTAGTCATGTGATTTGGCTAAGAGTGAATAAGGCTAGAGGTTACATTGCATACTCTGTGAGGGAGTGATCCATGATAGAGTGATCTATTCTATATTAGAGTGAGTTCACTTGTTTATTTTGATAAAGGGATTTCATCCCCTTGTGGAATATACAAGTCTAATCTAATGTTGAATTTGACATAGGCTCTAAGAAGTGTTTGGGACTTCTTAGAGTGGGTCCAATCAACATTAGAGGTCTATGGGTGAATAGACGTGCATGTGAAGAGATGATCATCAACATGGACAACTTTTCTATAATGAATAAATAACCAAGAAGACAAGTTAGACCATTGAAGAAGTCCCAAATAGCATTGAAGAAAAACAGACAAGTCGGCCTTGAAGATTAAATGAAACTTGAAGTGAAAAGACAAGTCGTCCTCATCAAGTGTACAAGTCGGCCCCATAATGAAATTAAAGGTCAACTGAAGAATATAAATAAAGTGCTCCAACATTTCCTTTTCACATCATCACTTCACACCTTCTCTTCTCCACTGGTGCACACTTTCCAAGAAGGCCTAGCAAAAGGCATAAGGAGCAAATTACTTGGGTTATCATCTCTCCTAGAAGTTCCCTATCTCTCCCTAGAGATTCGCTATGGTTTCTGTTATCACATCCATATTAGCTGGGGCTACCATGATACAGACTGTATGGCCAGATATATTTTTCCAGATTATTTTTGATCCAGAGCAGAGATGAGCTGAGATTAGAGGGGGCATGATGTATTTTGCTGGTTCAGATGCTACTACTGAGTAGTATTACAGAGCCCCTCTTCTTTTCCCATCTTTGCATGACCCCATTGAGAGCGGTAACTTAGCCATAATATGATGAGAGCAACACAGGTCACAGCTGGCTCACCATTTCTTGCCCACATACAGCAGAGATTGGTCTTCAGATCCACTTGCAGCAGCAGGTATTTGGTATGGCAGGTATACATTATTTATGGTTATTGCTCATGGTTTTGCTTTGAGGCTTGTTTATTTGTATTAGTACATTGACTTGACATATGATGGCTGACTTGGTGGTCTCGTGTGTTATTTGTATGATGCTTGTGGCCCATGGTGATGTCATTCCACCCCTTTCGGTAGAGACTCTTGCCTATGCACACTAGTTCCTGTCCCCTCTTTGGTATATATTTGGCCATTCGACTTATAGGAAGCTAGCTTTGGTTTCACTTGTCACTTCTATCCACTCATCCGACCCATCCATCATTGGTTCTTTCCCCGACTTAGACCAGAATAGGTGGCCTTGAGGATCCATTCCCCCAGTGGCCCCTGAGTACGCTATGATTCCATGCTTTTTGTGCCTCGGCTCTTTAGTGTTGAGATGCATTTTCAAACCTGGGATTCACTTCCTGTCGGTTTCCCCCGATGTTGTGATGCAGTATAGGATTGTGTAGCCTCACCAGGTGCTCCCCATTGGTTCTCAAACCATACACACTTGCCACCATTACATTGCAGTATGGATATCATTGTTCTATCTGATATGAAATGTAAATCCAAGAATGTGTTTCTTAACACACACGGATCAAAAAGCCTATTGAAATGTAAATCCAAGAATGTGTTTCTCAACACACACGGATCAAAGGCTAAATGTGAAGGGCCAAGCAGCGGTAACAAAAGCACTATCTAAATGACTGCTTGGCCACATATGTATTTGAGCATGTAATGGTTATTTCCTCACCGAGTCCAAAGGGACTGAGAGGTGAGATGGAGTAAGGGGCAGCTAATTCTAAGTGTCCCCTAGAGTCTCAAGTTACGGTTTGTCGGGCACCCAGTCTTGGCGGCTCTAGAAAAGATCCTCATGGAGTCTGTTGCAGGCATGGATGTGAGTTGCAAGGTGTGTGTTAGAGTCTAATGGTGGTTTCCCTGCACTATACCCATTTGTGAGGCACCGTCCTTCCCTAGTGTTTCTCATGGTGTACTTATGTCATTGGGTCCCCATTTCCCCGCTTATCCGAGGGGTCATACAGTTCTGGTCTATGTCATTCTCCTCATCCTTTTAGCCTCGTTGTCCACCTCACCCAAAGCTAGCTCAATGACCAAATCTGTAAGTGTGCATAGCAGTAGAGCCTTTGTTGAAAGTGGTGGGCCCACCTCACCTTGGGCCTATTTTTGAGATACTATTTATTATGATCACCATATGTTCGTCATTTGATGCTTATATTTATTGTACTAACATAAATAAGGAAGCCTTGGCGTCCCATGTTGCATGCAAAGATACACTTCAGCCATTGCCATTGTTGACCAGATTTGACTTGGTCAAACTAGGTTGACTAGGCCAAAAATGGGTCCTGAAAAAAGTTGGAACCAAAACTTCGATTTTGGTTATTTGATATATATTGGGGTCCCATACAAGCCCCCAAGGATCAGATCATGAAAATATGGAAGAAGCTATGAGATTTTTAATTATTAATGGCCAGCAGGGCCATATTTTAATTAAAAATGCTTGGAATTGGGCAAATTGTGCTCACATGATGCATCATGGTCACTCTAGTAACCACTATTAGTGAATTTGGGTCTACGATCACATTGGAACAGACGGTTCGTCAATCCGGGCAAAAAAAGTGGGTCAAAATAGCAATTTTCATCTTCAGCAATATGAACCAGCAACAAATTAATGGAAAATATCAAATTTGGCTAAGTTATACTTTGATATGGCTAATGCAATGTTGGGTAAAGGTAAAAGGGTCTCTCATTATCATTTTTGTATAGTTTGGACATGGTTATATTGGTGCAGGGCCCTCCATTCATCCCAGCCATTTTTATGGGGCGAATTTGACCCTACTTGGACGTTTTTGGCGAAGTGGAACTTCATATTTTGGCATTGTAATGTAATGAAGCTTAAGGCATGGGGCCTAGGGGGGTAAAACAACCTAAAGCCACCCCCTAGGTGTCCCCACTTGATGTATTTTGCACTATGTTGTTCCCCTCACTCTCCTTGGGCGCACTTGGGTAATTCGCTCTCCCTCTCTTGATGTAGTTGGATTCATCTCAGCCATTGATCTCTCATCAAGAGATCTAACCCCAACTATTCATCTCTTTGGTTAGGGATTGTGTATGGAGTTTCTCTACTTAAGAGAGAACTCACTCATGTGTAACTCTTCTTGGCACTCTTGGCTAAAAAAAACTTGAATATAGAGAAAATTCTTGTGAGAGATTCTTGGTAGTTTGTGGTGTGATTGTTCTTGTGGTGACTGATATTTATTTTTCGAGTGCATTGCTAAGGTTGTTAAGCATTTTCCATATCATATATTTGCTGGTTCGATTTGCAGAAGTAGAGGCCATCTAGAGAAGGGCACATCACTTGGAGGAAAACTCCACTATTGCTTCCTCTCCGGAATATGAACGAGAGGAAGTAAATTTGCACTTTGTTATTCTCTTCCTTCATCATTTGTCTCATGTTATTTGTGCTTCATTTCTCCATTTGCTACAGATTTTGATTTCATCCTCTTTGTGGCAGGTGAAGGAGGGTGCATTTGGGCATTCCGGCAACAGTGAAACAAAGGGAAATTTCTTGCAAGTTTGGCACTTGATTTTCGGAAAATAGTCTTCATTCAAGGTACAACAACACCATCACTACCAAGTAAGTTCTTCTACCGCTCTTCTCTTTGTTTAATTTTCTGAGCATTAAGAGATAAAATTTACATAAAAAATAAAAACCCCAATTTCTCATATCTTTAAATTTAACCGTAGGATTTCATTTATGTTTTAAACCCGCTTTTATTTTGCTAAGAAAACCTCTTATCCAAAGCCCCATGAATTTTTGACTCCATCTACCCGCATTTTTGGTACTGGTCCATTTTCTGATTGTGCCCTCCTTGGGCGTTTTTGCTCTCTTTCTTGGCTGGGTCGTTTTGGGTTTGTGGGTACTTTTGTTTCTGCTTTGTAATGATTAAACATCATCTAATATAAAGTTAAAATCACTAGAAGTGCTACTTAAATCGCTAATTTTACTTCTGCCGTGCATGCACAATTGAATTGAGTCATTTTCCCCACAGGCAGAAATTCTGATTTTACTTCTAGCTTAATTTTGCTCTCTGAGTCAATTTCCAGCCATCCATCTTTCAAGTTTTACTATCCTTTGCACTCATATCAGATCTGGAATCACTTAAGTAAGTACATTATTTCACCCAGAGTCTTGATCCATTGGCTGGAAGGGGTCTCAAAACACGTTAGACATTCACCTTGCATTTTCATTTTCTCTTATTTTGGGGTTGGGTGTCTGATTTTGAGTCTCGACCTTAGCTGGTCGAATAGGGTCTCCCCCTTGACTTGGCTACGTGCCTTGTCTAAAGCGACGAGCACCTTGTCCTGCGTGACAACCGCTTCTCAAAGCGGTGGGTTTGGTGTTTGTAGGTGTCACCTGCCTGGCTGCCCTACCTCTACCGTCCCGGATGGGATACATTTAGTAGTGGCTAGAGTTTATGTGATAACATTTTTGGTGCCGTTGCCAGGGAGGTAGAGGCTTACCCCATGGTCTTTTGCGATTGAGTCTTTTTTCTTGCTTTTGCTTTTCATCATACCGCATCTAGACTTAATTTTTGTTGGCTGATTTTTGTTTGCATAATTTATTACAGCCATCATATTTTGCTTCATTCTTCACTCCCCTACAACATTTTACCTTCGGTGAACAAGGTTCCACGTTCACTTGGCGACTCCATCCCGCGGTTCCACTGGAGGCCGAACCCATCCTTACAACCTTAGAAGCTTAGATCATTCTGACACTTCACATGAGACTCCATTGGGAAATCTTAAATTGATAAATCAGAATGGACCCAGATGTTCTCCTTGGCCTCTCACAATCCATAAAAGAATTAAATGAACGTGTGAATAGGTATAAAAGGAGACAAGAGGAAATAAATGAATGGGATGCACAATTTCAGTATGGGGATGAGTATGAGTATGATTATGGGT
Source organism: Larix kaempferi (assembly GCA_027924585.1). Taxonomy (NCBI): domain Eukaryota; kingdom Viridiplantae; phylum Streptophyta; class Pinopsida; order Pinales; family Pinaceae; genus Larix; species Larix kaempferi. The sequence goes on from BSBM01000893.1 coordinate 10,845,137, forward strand.
ATGAGCCTGAATATCAAGATTTTTGTGATACCCGCGATGCTCCTCATCAGTCTAATGAAATCTTTGTCCCATCTACTCCTAATAGATTGGTAAGTCAACCTGAATCTAGATGTCGATCCCTACCTAGGATTTATAGCCAAAGCAATCGGTTGAACTATCCTGTTAACCAAGCCAGACATCAAAATCAAGTAACTAGAGTAGTTAGGAAACAAGCCAAACCGTCTCCTTTTGACTTCTCTATAATATATGGGGTGCCTCATCCTATGCCAAATCAAATATATTAAGGATTTGCCCCATTTTGATGGAAGTAATGCAATATCAAATGAAAATCATTTGGATGCTCTCTGGGATATCATATGGAATATCGAGGCGTAGATGATGTAGATGTTTACATGTGTGCCCTTGGTGTTTCTCTAGAAGGGAATGCCCGATTATGGTTTGAGCATTTAGCACCGGGATCCATCACTGGGTATGACATGTTCACGAGGTTTCTAATAGATAAATGGGGTGAGAACATTGATGATTCTTTAGAATATCAATCTAGCACTGATTGTGTTATGGATGATAAATATATTGATGATCTGCTTTCTTGATTGGATCATTCCTCTCCTGAGATGTTCCAAATTATGAGTGTGCCTACAATCCATAGGAATGTTACAAAGTATTTTGAGAATAATGCTTCAAAATCTCGTGCAGAAGCTAAAAGAGACATTAATCGAATCATATGAGATACTTTGTTACTATTGCCTGAGGCAGTTGCAGGACGAATTCTAGATCTAATTCACCTTTCCATTCGTGACTCCAGTAAAACATCACAAGAAGAGAAACTTCACAATCATCACGTGGTTTACAGTTGTCTTAATCAATGTTCAAACAATCCAAATTTTGACTCAGATTTTAATCATCTCTCTGAAGAGGAGGAGAAAGGTGAGGGTAGTCAGATTACATTTGAGAAACAATCAAGTGATCATCATGTAATTGAAAATCAACTTTGTAAAGATGAATCGGGTGAAAGCATTGATGAATCCATGGAAGAATAATCAAATGAGGATTATGTGGTGGAGGATCAATGTGATGAAGACGATCAGGATAACAATGATGAAATGAGCAGTGAGTGCCCTTATCAATTTGATTTCTCCTCTCCCGAACCAATGGTGAATGTGCCTTTGATTTAGCTTATGAATGAGCCTTAAGTCTATAAGAATGTAGTAGAGTATTTGAAGAATATATGCAATAAGTCTCATGATTAAGTTATGTATGATGGTGAACAAATCTCAACCCCTCAAGATTGTGACCTTGGTATTGACTTAGTGTAAATTTTCTGTGTTATTTCAGCTTGCTGGTTTATGTCAACTTTTCAGAGTTTTTCATTCCCAAGGTCGTTTTGCATTGGTTGGAAATTACTTATAAAAATTATAGACAATTAAACATGCTGTAAATACACTTTAACAGGCAGAAAATTAATTTAAGATGCACACCATGAAAATATTTCACTCAAAAATTTTTGGCCAATAGCCCTAGAAAAACCCCCACGGGGAAAACCAGTCAGAGAGAGAGAGAGTATATTATTTCTTCAGAAAATCTTCAATACAAAAATTTACAATCAAACAACTTATCTCAACCAGCAATTCTTTCACCCAGAAATTGCCTCGATTTCAGTGCCAACTCAGCCTCGAAATCTGTGCCAAATGTCTGCACCGATTTCTGTGGTATACGGTATGCTACCTCGGGATTTGTGCCATAGTACAGTCCCGATTTCTGTGCCTGCAATAAATGCTCCTCAAGAAATGTGCCTAGTTTTGTAGCCTCGAAAACTGTGCCCTGTCTCGAGAAAAGTGCGCAGAAAACTCCCTCAAAATGCGTGCTGCTATTCTCGGGATTTGTGCCCAGAATTGATCTCGATTTCTATGCTGATGTTCTCGGGTTTTGTGCCTAGGACAGTCCTCGATTTCTGTGCCCATAAAATGTTGTATGGTGCCTCGGGATTTGTGCCCAGCTGAAGTTCACCACCTCGAAATATGTGTTGCTCAGAAAATTACTCAGGAAGCTCCTCGATTTCTGTGCCCTCTCTCAGCTCTCTCTTCACTCCACTTCTTTCTCAAAAGTGAATGCTCCTTGCCTCCCTTTTCCTTTTTGATCAAAACCCTAGGTGAGTGAGGGGCCCATTCAAATCAATGGCTGAGATTGGCCAAGATGAATGGGTGAGATTAAATGCTCACTTTAATATTTAAAAATAATTAAATTCACTCACTTAAATTTGATCAAAAGTGACTTTATGTTATAAAGTCACATTAAACGCTTTTTACAAGTCATTTAATGCAAGGGTCACTTTTCCCCACTTAAAGTGACTTAGGCAAAAAAGTCACCTAGGGGACACTTCCTAGGTACAAAAACTAACACTCCCTCTTACCGAGGAAGGTGTTCTACACCACTCCCAACTTGTCTCTGAAGAAAACAAACTTGCCCCTCCCCAAAGATTTGGTCAGGATATCTGCTACCTGCTCATCAATGGATATGTACTGCAACTCTACAGCTCCTCTCTGAATGTAGTCACAGATGAAATGGTACCTGATCTCAATATGCTTTGACCTATCATGGAACACTGGATTCTCAGAGAGCTGAATGCAACTCTGATTGTCCTAGTAGTCACCGTAGGCCTAAGCTCCTAATCAAACAAATCTACCAACAACTTGCGAAGCCACAGTGCCTCAAAAGTAGCTTGACTGGCTGCCATATACTCAGCCTCAGCGGAACTCAATGCAACGGACTTATGTTTCCGACTGAACCACGACACTACTGCTGAGCCCAAACTGAAACAACAACTGGAAGTGCTCTTTCGATCCCTCACACTGCCTGCCCAGTCTGAATCTGTGAAACCAACCAAACTGACTCCATCCGAACCCCTGTAATCCAAATCACAGTCCACTGTACCTGTAAGGTATCTCAGCACATGTTTTGCAGTAGTCCAATGTACACTCCTAGGATCCACCATGAATTGGCTAAGAGTGTTCACTACAAAACACAAGTCTAGCCTAGTGTTGACCAGATACATCAACGACCCAATGAGCTGACGATAAAGTGTAGGATCCACCAACTTACCCTCAAAAGCATGAAGCTGCTTCCAGTTGGTGATCATAGGTGTAGACATCGACCTGCAATCCTCCATCCGAAATCTCCTCAGAATATCAACTGCATACTTCCCCTGTCCCAGGAAAATATGTCTAGGCTCCTGCCAAACCTCCATCCCCAGATAATAATGCATCAACCCAATGTTAGTCATCTCATACTCAGTAGCAAGGTCTCTCTTGCAATGTGCAATGAGACGCTCCTCTCCAATGATAAACAAGTCATCAACATATAACAAAAGAATGAGAGGATCTCCACCAACCACAATGTAGTAAAGGTTGGGATTAGCCTCACTCTTCTGAAAACCCATCGAAGTCAAGTACACATCAATCCTGGAGTACCAAGCTCTAGGAGCTTGCTTCAGTCCATACAAGGCTTTCCTCAGCCTGCACACATGAGAATCTCTCCCATAAATCTCGAATCCCCGTGGCTCCTCTAAGTAAACCTCCTCCTGCAGAAGACCATTGAGAAATGCGGTCTTCACATCCATCTAGTGGATCTTCCAACCCATCTCTGCTGCTATAGAAATCACTGCTCTAATGGAAGAATACTGAGCAACTAGCGCAAAGGTCTCATCATAATCAACTCCCTCAACCTGTGAAAACCCCCGTGCCACAAACCGAGCCTTGTACTTCTCCACAGTGCCATCCGCAGCATGCTTCACCTTGTAGATCCACTTGGAAGTCACAACAGACTTCCCCTCTGGTCTCGGCACTATCTCCCAAGCATCATTCTTCATGATGGAATGGTACTCTTCCATCATGGCATCTCTCCAAACTTGATGCTGAGAAGCCTCCTCAAATGTGGAAGGCTCTGAATTACGAAGACTCGCAACAAGAGCCATACCCAATCTATCTGGCATCACTACTGTCCTGATTTCCTCCTGGGGTCTACCAAATGCCTCTGCCTCCTTCAAGGTCTCTTGTAGCCATTTAGGCTTCCTCTTCCTTGAAGGATCCTCCCATACTGGTTTATCCTCATCTGAAGAACTCCCAGAAGAAGAAGGTCCAACACTATGAGGACCAAAGACTGATGAACTAGTCCCTGAAGAACCTGTAACCTGAGAACCAAAACCTGAACCTGTCCCTGAAGTACCTGTCACCTGAACCACTGAACCTACAGAAGTTGTGCCTGTACCTTGTGATCCAGTCACTTCGGAAACCTGTGGACCTGAGATCTGTATCGAAGAAGCCTGAGTCACCTGAGGTGTGGAAGCCGGTGGCTCCCCCTGCTCTATCTCTCTGGACTTCCTAAAGGCTCTCTCCTCATCAACGTTCACCTCCCGCCTAACAACAACCTTCTTCAGGCCAAGAAGGTAAATCCGGTAAGCCTTTGAAGTCTCATCATATCCCACAAAGATGCCTCTCTCTGTAGTGGGATCAAATGTCGTCCTCTTCTCAGAAGGGACGTGAGAGTAAGTCAAAGAACCAAATATGCGAAAATGGCTCACCTCAGGCTGCTTTCCTATGTACATCTCCTCAGGAGTCTTCCTCCCCAAAGCACGATGAGGACTCCTGTTTTGCTGATAAACTACAGTGCTGGATGCCTCTGCCCATAGAAAGAACAGTAAACTCTAATCATGGAGCATCGCTCTCGTTGCTCCCACAATCGACCTGTTCTTCCTCTCTACTACTCCATTCTGCTCGGGAGTGTAGGGAACTGTCAGCTGTCTCTGTATACCCTCCTGTGTGCAAAATCCATCGAACTCCTTGGAGGTATACTCACCCCCATTGTCCGATCTCAACATCCGAATCTTCCTCCCTGTCTGCTTCTCCACAAGGGCTTTGAACCCTTGGAAGACACTCAATACTAAGGGTGACTTCTTGCTCCTCAAGAAGTAGATCCAGGTCTTCTTGGAGTAGTCATCAATGAAGGTGATATAGTATTCAAAGCTAGTCAAAGAGACTAATGACATAGGACCACAAATATCAGAATGGATCAAGTCAAGTACTCCTGCTGCTCTAGTGTCACTGCTTGGAAAAGCAGTCTTGGTGTACTTTCCCAAAGCACACCCCTTGCACACATCACTCTGCTCTATGCTGAACTCAGGTAAACCTGTAACCATGCTCCTCAACAATCTCAGAATTGGGTGATGGAAGTGGGCCATCCTCCGATGCCATAGCTCACAAAGCTCACTGCTGCTGCTGTGTGCTAAAGCGTGCTCCAGCTGAAACAAGAGTTTGTATAACTTTCCACATCTAACCCCAATGTCCATGGAGGTAGATAATCCTGTAGCCTTGGGGAATACCTGCACTCACCCATCCAAGAAACAAACCCCAAGACCCCTGTCCTCAATGGTGGAAATTGATACAAGGTTCTTCTTCAGCCCAGGGACAAATAACACATCCTTCAGAATCATGGGACTCATAGACTCCCTCTGAAATGTAATGGTCCCCCAACTGACTGCTCTAACAATGGTGTCATCGCCTAGTACAACCTCCACATCTGTACCTATTTGTGAAAGCTCGAAGAACATCTCTTGAGCACCTGTCATGTGGCTCGAGGCTCCGCTGTCAATATACCAAGTGCTAGTGGTGGATGCACTCATCTGATGCCCTGTCAATAAGGAATACTCCATCTCCATATCCACATCAGTGCTGGTAACTAAAGAGGTTCTCTCTCTCTCAATCTGTCCAACACACAAAGAAAACTCTCTCTGAAATCTGTCTCCAAAGTCATCAACCTCCGCTGAAGCTGCAATCTGCTGTCCCTTCTTTTTCTTGCTTGGACATTGTGAAGCATAGTGCCCAATGTCTGACATGCATAACACTTGATTTTACTCAAGTCCTTCTTCTGCCCACCCTGCTGCTGCTTGGCCCCACCCTGCTTGGGACCCTTCTTCTTCTTCTTCCCCTTTGCTGTCAAAGCCACATTCTCCTCATCTTCCCTACCCTGTGAAGAACTGCCTTGTACAAGACCTCTCCTGGTCTCCTCCTACACAAAATCATCCCACAGTCTCTCCCATGAAGGTAAGTTTTCTCTGCCCACTATAGCCTGCACAAATGCACCCTAGGGCTTTGAAGCCCCATTCACTGCTGTACGCACAAGCTCAGTAGCAGTGACCACCTCCCCAACTGTTGCTAGCTCATCTCTAACTGCAGATATCCTGGTAAGGTAAGCTGTCACTCCCTCTCCACCATTCATCTTTATACTCTTCAGTTTCTCCTTGAGAACCATCTTCCGATTCTCATTGGTACTTTCATATAAGCTGGTTAAAGCACTCCACAGCAAATGTGCCCTAGCTTTACCAGAAATGTGAGGGATGATATGATCTTTAACTACATCAAGGATTATTCTTCTAGTTTTATAGTCCTTGTTGAAGGCTGATAATGCTGTTGCATCTGTAGCAGCGGGAATTTGAACGGGGTTTACTGTAGTGTTTCTAACCACCTCCTCCCACATTTTATTTTCCTCTAAAACCAGCAAAATCATAGCCTTCCATGGCACAAATTTCCTGTCCCATCCAGCCTATCCTCCAACCTAAGTCATGTAACCATCTCTACTGTCAACCCAACAAGGTGATGTTCACTAACAGAAGAAAATACCCAAATCTGGAAATTTCTATGTCTGCAAATTTTACTGTTTTCTGTCCCCAAGCTTTGATACCATGTAAATTTTCTATGTTATTTCAACTTGCTGGTTTATGTCAACTTTTCATTGTTTTTCATTCCCAAGCCGGTTTTGCATTGGCTGGAAATTACTTATAAAAATTGTAGACAATTAAACACGCTGTAAATACACTTTAACAGGCAGAAAATTAATTTAACATGCACACCATGAAAATATTTCAGACTCAAAAATTTTTGGCCAATAGCCTTGAAAAAACCCCCACGGGGAAAACCAGTCAGAGAAAGAGAGAGTATATTATTTCTTCAGAAAATCTTCAGTACAAAAATTTACAGTCAAACAACTTATCTCAACCAGCAAATCTTTCACCCATAAGTTGCCTCGATTTCAGTGCCAACTTAGCCTCGAAATCTGTGCTGTACTCTGCCTCGAAATTTGTGCCAAATGTCTACACCAAATTCTGTGTTGTAAGGTTTGCTACCCCGAGATTTGTGCCACAGTACAGTCCCGATTTTTGTGCCTGCAATAAATGCTCCTCGAGAAATGTGCCCAGTTTTGTAGCCTAAAAAACTGTGCCCTGTCTCGAGAAAAGTGCCCAGAAAACTCTCTCGAAATGCGTGCTATTGTTCTTGGGATTTGTGCCCAAAATTGACCTCGATTTCTATGTTGTTGTTCTCGGGTTTTGTGACCAGGACAGTCCTCGATTTCTGTGCCCAAAAAATGTTGTACGGTGCCTCGGGATTTGTGCCCAGCTGAAGTTCTTTACCTTGAAATATGTGCTGCTCAGAAAATTACTCAGGAAGCTCCTCGATTTCCGTGCCCTCTCTCAGCGCTCTCTTCACTCCACTTCTTTGTGAAAAGTGAATGCTCCTTGCCTCCCTTTTCCTTTTTGATCAAAACCCTAGGTGAATGAGGGGCCCATTCAAATCAATGGCTGAGATTGGCCAAGATGAATGGGTGAAATTAAATGCTCACTTTAATATTTAAAAATAATTAAATTCACTCACTTAAATTTTATCAAAAGTGACTTTATGTTATAAAGTCACATTAAATGCTTTTTACAAGTCATTTAATGCAAGGGTCACTTTTCCCCACTTAAGTGACTTAGGCAAAAAAGTCACCTAGTGGACACTTCCTAGGTACAAAAACTAACACTTAGAATGGGAACTTACTAAAATCATATGAAGCACTTTGTCATCATTACCCGGAGAAGGCACACATAAAGAAGGGGATCCCATTGATCATCACGGACAAAATTTCGTGGTTGAGCTTTCAATCAATGAATCCACTAAAGGTCCTCTTGAGGGGCAGCCCCATAGTCATTACTTCATTGGCGATTGTTCAAGTCAATGCTCAAGTGATCCTGACCTTGTTTCATTTTCCGATCATATCTTTGAAGAAGAAAAAGAAAATATTGAAAATAATCAGACTTCTGTTGAGGGGGGATCAAACGATCATCATGTGGTTGAAAGTCAAATGTGTGAAGATGATAGGGTTTTTAAAAATGATCATATTAGTATACTACCTTGTAAGGTTGATGCTAGTAGTGGTCCGTCCTTAGTTGGGCATCATGAGAAATCTAATGACAAACAAGCGCATGATGATGATATGTTTCTGATTCATGAGTGTTCTTTGTTGCAACCTTCAAGATGGAATCTATGTTACAAAGAACCTTCAAAAGGTGTTTGGCTAAATGTCAATAATATTCCTTGCCTTTTCCTTGGTCAAAATGAATTGATTGGAAATATGAATCAAAATGAGTCTTGTCTTCAGAAGGTTGGTGTTGACCTTGATGATTTCCTTGACAAGTGTCCCTTATCTCATGCAAAATTGGCGATGACAATTTTAGGAAATGCTAAACAGGCCTCTATGTTTCAATCCTCCCTCCCATCCCAACTCATGAAGTCAGTGACTCTTTCAAACCTAATTTTATTGTGCAAAGGGTTCGATAAGGAGTTTTTAGAATGCCAAGCGGTTGATGGTAAAACATTTTATTTCCTTTTTCAGTCATCCTGGGTTAATCCTATTTTCCAAACTAATGGTCCTATTGATTGGTTGATTGAGAAGCTTTTCAAAGATCAATTTCATCTTTTCGCAATCTTTGAGCAACAAGTGGGCATAATTTTGATCTCAGGTTTAGTAAACTCCAATTTGTCCCCACTTGGTTCTTTCATCAATTCAAGGATGAACGACATTGAGAATGCCAGCTTGATAGATGAGGAAAACAACATGTCTCAACCTTGGCATGATTTCACTTTGCACCACTCTGACCCTTTTCCAATTTTTGAACAAGTCAAGAGGATTGTGATCTTAGACTCATTAATTTCTAATCTAGTCTTGACTTGTTCTGCTAAACAACATCAGGGAAGAATTAGTGAATTGTTTGATGAGTGGTTGCATTAGATCTATGATTTTACTTAGTATTTGTCTGAATTGGTTAGAGTAGGGTAGGTAAATTGAATAAGCTCTAGTGAGCAGTAGTTAGTTGTCCTTTTTTCCTTGAATGATTTTCTGATGTTTGACAACCCGTTGTTTCCTTTTTATCTTATCTTCCTTTTTGGCGTTGTTTTCTTTTGTTTGTTAGTGTAGTTTTCACCTTTTCGCCCTTTCACACTCTATTTTATCAGCAAATAAAACTTTAACAATGCTGTCAGCTTGAACTAACAGAGTAGTTTTCATTTCTATCATTTTACAGTTCAGCATTGTAATTTTTGTTATTTTGTTTCTCCATTATATATATATATATCGCATGTCCTGACTGTTGAAATATTGTAATGAGTTAGGTCCCATCATGTTTTTGTGTTTATCATGGTGGGGACAAGTTGTCCTTCCTAAGTAATGTACTTTTGAAATATAAAAGAAAAAGTGACTTTATGTTTTGAAAGTTAAGTGACTTTATTAAAAGTATTTGTGCCTTAAATGATTAAAAAGGACATTTAAGGTGCTTTTAATGTAAACCCTTAGATCATAAGTGATCTCAGCCATTCAAAAGGTAGTTTGAATTAGTTGGGGTTTAGGGAGGGTAAAGTCACCTATTTAATACATCTTGGGAGGAGAGCCAAAACACAAGAGAGAAGACAAGTGAGAGAGAGAGAGACCAAAATCTTGAAGAAGATTTCTGTTTTGAGAGAGAGACTGATCATCAAAGACATCTTGAGGACACGATTCCCAAGAAAGTTCTGCTCCAATCATTGAATTCATACAGTAAGAATCCGTACAACCATTTCTACTAACCGTATAGGCACAGAACCCAAGGAAGATTGCAGGCACAGTTTTCGAGGAAGATTAAGGTCAAATATGGCACAAATTTCGAGGCAGTTTTCTGTATTTAATTCTAAGCAGAATCCGTACAGTCTGTACCTGGCACAGTTCCATAAAATTTGTTGTGTGCAGTTCGCACGTACGAGTTGGATGTAAGTATTATTTTCGCACAAATTTCAATGCAGTTTTGCAGAAGAGTGGGATTTCTGAAATCTGTTTTGATGTTGTAGAAGAAATTCTGTATTGGTGAATTTATGAGTTTATCTCTCATTAATAAATTTCTTTCTCTGGGTTTTTCTCCGGTGAGTTTTTGCCCTGGGCTTGGCCCTAAATTTCTGAGTTGCTTTCATCTTCAGTTAAGGTGTTTAGTTGTATGGTATTTATACTTTAACTATCAGAAGTTTCATTTTTATGAATTCATAGTTCAGAAAAGTTATAAATCAAAGTTATAGTCAAAGTGTATTTGATAATTTATCTGAAGAAAAATAAAATCTCTCTCTCATACAGGTTTTCCCTTCGGGGTTTTATCCTGGACCGATTGGTCAAAAATTCCCGTGTTATTTTTCATGAGTGAATGGCTGTCATAAATTTATGAGTTTGAAATTATTGACTGAAAGTGAAAATTTCTGAGTTTTAAAATTTGAAAAGAATCTCCTGCGTTTTAAGTTGAAGTCAATTTTTGTGAATAAATTGTGCATATCTGGGTTTGGGCATTAAACAATGCAGAGAAGCTTCTAAGCTTATAAACCAGGTTGGGGTTCTAAAAAACTTTCATGGTATCAGAGCTGAGTTAAAGAATCAGGATTTAAACATTCAGAAAAACAGGGGTTTTGAGAAAAATTTCAGATTTGAAGGAAGTTAGGGTTTTGAGAAAAAATTTCCATATTTCAGAAAAAGTTCTTGAACAAGTTGCTTGAGTAGTATAGGTTGTAGCCATGGTGTTTGGGCTTAGAGTAGAAGATAGGTTGGATGGGGCTACAAATTTTAGCCCAAGGAAGGCTAGAATTATGTTGATACTTGAAGAAAATGGGTTATGGGATATAGTGAACAGTACAACAGCAAATCCTGTGACAGTACTGTTATCACACAACTTGTAGTTGCCCCTAGAGGTATCCCATCCGGGACGGTAGAGGAGTTAGGCAACTAAAGAGGTGACCCAAGAGATGCCACGGTTCCCAATGCAATATGGGAGTCACGTCAACCGAGGCACTCTTCGCTTTAGGTCAAGGTGTAACTAGACCAAGGGGGAGACCCTATACCCCAATCACAGTTGATTGGACCTAAGCAAGGTTTCTAAGGGTAGGTAAGTAATGAGTTACGGAAACCAATGCAAGGCTAAGTGGACCTAAGGGTTAAGGTATGGTTGAGGGAGGTGTAAGAGATTGTTGATGTTTCAACCTATGTATGGTTTAGGCCACATAATGGGGTATGATGATTAGGTATAGTACCATGTGTTTACACAAGTGGGTCTAGTTTTCTTGGGAAGTGTGAAATGATTCTAGGTAGGCCCACAAGGTGAAGTTAGATGTGAGGTAGGTACTATAAGTTATATGTAGGCTAGATCTATGAGTTGAAGTTGATTTCAAGGATACCCATGTGCTAGATCTAGGATTTGACACCAATCCCAAGGAGTGCGACTTGCTTGGTGATGGACTAGTGCCTTGTTAAGTGGGCTAATGGGGTCATAAAGTGTGTCAAATTGTAGATCGGGACACCTAGAAGCCAAGTCAAGTGGGTTGAGTGAAATCTAATGGTTGGATCTTACTAGATCTAGTTTTTTTTAAGTGAGGACCCTAAGTGGACCACAATCCCTTGAAACAAGGAATGCAATCCCCAAGGAGGATCTTGACAAAAGGACAATATAGACCTAGGTTTCAAGGCATGGGCATTCCAAATCCACGAATAACTCAAACACCCACTTCCTAGAAGTGGACCAACTCAAAAAAAACAAGGGGGTGCGCTTTGCTCAAGGAGGGTCCAAAAATGGGTTTTGGTGGACCAAATCAAGTCCAATGGCCACCAAAATGTAGATCCGGGATGTTAGTACCCCGATCTATGTTCCTTCAAAGTTTCAAGTGAATCCAATGGCTAGATCTTAGTAGATCTAAGTTTTAAGATGCCAAGAAGGTCAAAAGGGGGTTTCAACCCCTTAAAACATGGAGAGATGTCCACAAGGTAGTTTTCACCAAAGTAAAGATATGGGTATAGGTTATCAAGTGTTTAGATTTCAAATCAAGTGGGATCTCACCTACCCATGTGCTAGATCTAACCCAACAAGCTTCTCTTAGGAAAATCGATTTAGGTTCAAGAATGCTTTTTGCATTGAAAAGTGTGTCAATTTTTAGCCAATCACCACCAAACTATAGATCCAACTAGGGGTGGATCCTATAGAGGTGGGTTTTTAATATCTTTTCAATTGCAAGGCTAGATCTAAGTAGATCTAAGAAATACCAAAATTGGGGTTTTGATTTAATTAGGGTTTTATGACCAATGAAGATAGAATGGATGAAAGAGGCACATACCTTGTAGATCTTACCTCAATTGCTTATGGCCACCTTGCAAGTTGATAGCATTCTCCTATGTGTATATTCAAGAGTGAGATCCAAGTGCTCCAACCAAATCGCCCTTCTCCAAGATAGCCAAATCGTCCTCCTCCTACAAGACAAGATCAAAGAAACAAGTCAAGCAAGATGATTATGAAAATGGTAGAAAGATGTAATAGAAAGCATCAACTATGTCACGAAGATACAATAATGATACTCCCTGTCACAAGATCAACCCAAGAGAGAATATGTGGATCCCTCCAACAATAACCCTCATGAAGTCGCCCTCCTCTCTCCAATTCGACTTTCCTGTCAAAAGGTTAGCAAAAGCACCAAAATCCACAATGATACATAGAAGAGATACTGTATATTCAATATGCAAGAGAATCCACAATGCAAGAGAGATGTGCTCCACAAAAAATCTTCTATTCCAATATTCCAGAGCTCCAAAGGTGAGCTTTACAATGGGGGGTCTCCTCCTTATATAGGATAATAAAGACCAAAACCCTATACCACTTCATAATACTACATCAAATGAGTGGTTGAGATTATAAGATCTCATCATACAATCAATGGCTAAGATGACCCATCACAATATATCACATGGATCACTCAAAATAACAAAAGCGCCCTCACTAAATGGTACAATGGAGGGTGACGTCATCCCACTAGAGGGGTAAAAAGTACAATAATCCACCTCATGATGACTAGGACATGATAAAATAAGCACATGGTGGGGCTAAGAGGTATTAATCCTTACTAGCTCATCCCCAGGGCACAATAAAATAATAAAATATGTCCAATATAATAAAAATGATCAAAACTGTCCTCAGAATCCATGACAGTCAAGCAGTAAATGTCCTCCTGTGATCAATCCGGGCATACCCACATGGTGAAAACTGACTGGAAGATAGTGATGCCATCCTGGAAGACCTCTGTGAAAACCAAATGCCAAAACCTTGCCTCAATTGCCCAAATCGATTTCCTCAGTGACCACTTTATCCCATTTTTTAACTGCCTCGGGAACTGTGAAAGTGTCAAAACTGCCTCCTAGGGTGCTAGCGCTATCCATCTGAGCCCACCAGGCTCTCCGGGAGGGGGGATAAATGGTAATAACAAGTGGCTGGACCACCCCCTCCATCATCAGCGCCCTAGGTGAACTGGCCTCTCGGGGCCCCTGCTGCTCAGGCTGGGAAATCAGCCCCAAATCTGGTCAACAAGTGTAAAACTGCATCAATCACTGTCAGAAGCGCCCGGAACTGAAAGATAAGTGTCCCAATGGATCCAGAAGACCCAAATCCACTAGGAATGAGTACTCATACACCCTGGGTTGCCCTAATGGGCCTGCTGTAGCGTCCACCATATATGGACAATGTATAATCTGCTGATCTGAAGAAATAATAAACCTGCTGAACTGGATCAAACATCATCTGCATCACATGTCCATCATATGATATCATCATCAAACATGTGGGCCCATAAATCATCATCAATAATCATCACACATGGTCCACCTCATCACGGATCCCAAGAAAATATATAATCAAGGATAAATCACATCAGTAGACTAAGACAATGCTTCTCCAATCATTTCCATAGCTAAGCTCAAAGTATGAATTCCATTCAGTGGCATTAATCGAGTTAACATATTCCGTTGTTATAATAAATTACTTGCACCATAGTTCAAATGACAAACTCACTCATTGGACATGGTCAGACTGCTAGTGAAGGATGAAGGCTAGGAGCAAGGTTGGGCCAAGGGTTTGACTTGTCTAACTTAACTCAAAAATACTTTGGACTGGGAGAAGGGGGGAAGCTACAAACTCTGTGTTGGACAAAATAACACGGGGGATGGCTGTGCCTCACAAATGGATAAGTTGTTTAGAGAGTGCTTATTCAACTTAGGCATCATGTCTACATCAAGTTGATCCAGGTTCATTAGGATCATTCAATTTTATTCCATGGCCTTTTGGCCTACATAACCCTTCGGATTTCAGATGTGCTGAGAAGCACAACTAGTTGCAGCTTGCATCCAGGGCATGCTTTTCACATATTTATAAGGTCAGCAATTGTTTAGATATAACTTTTAAGAACCATTGCTTTTTGGACCTTTCTTATACTCTTCGAGGAGTATTTTTAGCTTTTCATTGTTCTTGCCCTTTTTTGTTTCCATGGGCGAATTTTTTAGTTTCCATAGGTAGAACATGAGCTTTCAGTTTTAGCCAACAACATCTCAAGTGACTAGGGGGAGTTCGAGCCAATGCCAAACATCGGGACAACCGACCAGAATGATTTAGGCCTACAATCCAACTCACCAAAGGTAAGTTCTGTCACCAACTCAGAGCCGAGACACTGGATAAACAGGGATGCGGTCCAAACACAGAGGTAGAAAAATGGGGAAGTCCTCAGTATCAGAAAGTCAAAATGAGACTAGTCAGGGTTTAAAGTCAAATAGGAAGGTCATGTATGGATGGAGACAAGTGAGTATGGAGCCTACACTAGCAGACAACTGGTGTCGGGGAAAGACCATGTCTATGTAAGGTGAAATACCAGTAAGTTTTGTTAAATGACCTGAAAGTGCAAGCAATTGTCCATTTATGATTTACAGTTCATTTTAAATAGTTTGCCACATCAGGAATAATATACCAAGCACATGCCATGATCATGACTAAATCAACAAGATAATAATCCACAGTCAGTGAGAACATATCCATAGATCATACAACATCATCATAATAATCATCATCATGCATCATCTGAAACACTGCTGAAATACATCTCTAGGCACTGAACTGAAACTGTAATGGGATAAGTGGTCACATCAGTCATCAAATCCGAACTCTCAAGGCTCAGCCTTGACACAAGGTCATAAAATCTGAATAATGTACTGCTCTGATCATGAGTGATCCAAAATATATAGCCATGCTCTGGAATAAATGAAGCTCTGGAATGTGCAGATATCTGCTGTACAAGAATAGTAGCCCTGCTACTATGGTGTGATAACAAGTACTTACCGATGCTACTGATAAGGCAGCTTTCATGAAGAGAGATGTAAAGGCAAGGAGGGTTATACTTGATGCCGTGAAGGATCATGTAATCCCCCACATATCAACAAAGACATATGCTTTTCAGATGTGGAATTCTTTGACCAACCTTTACCAGAGTTCAAATGAGAATAGGAAGATGGTGTTAAGGGAGAAGTTGAAGAATGTACACATGAGTAAAGGGGAAGGCATGGCTTCCTATCTTACCAGGATTACACGGGTGAGGGATGAGCTTGCAACTGTCGGAGAGGTTATATAGGCACTGAGATGGTGTTGTCCGCCAGATTGCACACCAGCAGCGGAAATCTTTCGAAAACTGTCTCCCTCACTGGAAGTGGGGAGAGGTGTGGCCTTGGGGGCAAGCAATGAGCCAGGTACTGTCACCTGAATCCCAGCTCCTTCGTTTAGGCTAACTCCTAACGAAGCCAAGGGGGGTAGTCCCTATAAAGAGTTTCACAAAGGCTCTTATGTTTTATATGTTTTAAGTGTATAGTATGATGCGGATGGGTGTTGTTTAGGAGTTTTTTGTATGATGATGACCAATATTATAAATGTGATAAACAAGATAAGATGCAATCCACGTTGCTAAATGAGATAACAAGATGACAGTACGTTTCAAGATTTGATAATCAGATAAAGCATACACAAGATGAAATAACCACAGGGACAAATGGTCCTGATCAAGATAAAAAAATTTAAATAACCAGTGCCTTATGGAGTTAAAGAATAATAAAGATGTGATGCTGAATGTGTGGGTCTTGAAAAGTGTTGTTTGTGAGATCATTATGCAAGTTATCTTGATAAATTACAAATTTTAATGGTCTTGATTATTAGGCTAAGAACAAGGATATCAAAAGTAAAAAACCAACCGGGAAAGATACTGGCAACCTCTTACATGATAGGTCGAGAGCACCCACATTCAAGAGGATATGTGTCCAATGTTTGAACCGCCCCCGGGTCTGACCAATGGATTCTTGGCACCACCTGTTTCAAGAAGCAACCTCAGTATTTAACGCCAGTTTGCTTTGTTGGGGTAAAATTTTATTTAGATTATCACTTGTAGAATTAGCAAGTCCAACACCTTTCTGAGTACTAGCCCAACCTTTTCAGCTTGGCAGAGCATACGGGTGTTGGATAAACGACCAAGATAAATTAATTATGGGGTATGAGTTGGAATATTTTATTATTAGAGCATCACTTCAACTCTCCGATAGAGAGCGTTCTTGACTTAGTCTTAAGACCTAATTATTAACTTAGTTCAAGAGACTTTAATTAAAATTAAATGCCTAATGCAAGGGAAATGCAACAACTAAATGCTCTCCGACAGAGAGTGCTCTTGACTTGGATTTGGCCAAGTTCAAGAAGCTTTGTTCATTTTATGAAACTGAGAGCAATTGTGAAAAATGAAGGAACAAGTGAAACTCAACTTACTGAAAGTAAGGAAATGATAATAAGATATGATAAGATGCCTAAAAATAACTGAAAGCAAGACTTAGTATTCTACCAAACAATGTTGATCTAAGGTGGGATCTACCTCCGAACAAGGTCGATCACTAAGAACCACTAGTCCCTGGAAAGTACAGCTAGTTGAGTTTAGACAGGGAGTCTAATGGGGAACGAGAAGCTACCACAAAACTATGTGGCCTTTGGGATACAATCCCAAAGTTAACTTGCTCTAGTCAAAAGTTGGAAGTGGAATATTTAATCTAAGAATAAGAAATGAAAGATTAATCTATAAACTTTGAAAAAGATAAGATCTAAACTAAGCATGCGACAACACTCTTCCCCAAATGGGGAAGAAAAAACCAAATAAGTGGAGGACTCCTCCACTTAACTTTTTATTAAGAGATTACAAGTGCCTTGGGTTGGAGACCCTTGAAAGGACTTTGATAGAAACTAAAACAAACTTATGAAAAGAAAAGCTTGAAACCCTTAATGGCTTTTACAAAGGATAAGAGAGTATGTATTGAAACTTTGTCTTCTCTTGGTTTGAAGTTTCACAGTTTGGATCCTTTTGTTTTTGGTACTTGGTTTCTACTTCTCTCTTTGGTTTGATCTTACTTTCCAAAAAAATTCATTCTCTTCTCACAACCTGCAACAAACGATGAACCAACAAACTCATGCACCCATTAGTGTTAGAAAAACAAAACAAACTTTGAACTTATCAAGTCTAGGTTTGCAAAATAAGGTATAAACCATGAAAGAGCATGAGATTTAATTCAAAATTATTAAAATTGTAAAACGGTCCAGCAAACAAAAGATGTCTAGAAAATGCTAGGAATGAGATCTAAAACATAAAATTTTTGAAATATTTTTGGTATATAAGATCTATCTTTTAAGTAGAAACAAAAATCAAACAAGTGCAAGCTATACTAATGCAAGAATGAGACCTAGAATGCTCAAAAATTAACTTTTCCAATGTATGAGATTATTAATAAGATGTAAAGATTTGAGATCTAACTATCAAAGAACTAACTCTAACAAATCGTTTTGTGTTTTTGAAGTGTTTGTTTGGGAAACTAGTCATCCACTAGCTCTCCCTCTTCACAAATGCAATTGCAAATTCTACAAATGATCAAAAGCCATTCTCATACTTCATTTCTACATTTTATAACAAACATTAGCCTTCTAAGGGTCGAAATCCTCTCAATAGATTCAATAGATTTTCATTTAGGAAATATTCCACATTTGCCACTTGTCTCCTAGTTCCAACCTTCCATCTTCTCCCAAATTCGATTTTGAGTCTCTTTGGCTTCTCCAACTCCCAAATTCGCCTTCTTTGAGCCTATTTTTGGGGCTGACATGTCATAGTGGTCAGATGTCAGAGGTCAGGTCTGCAATTTGTCATAGTTGTCATAGATGCTCCATCATTGGTGCCATAGGGGCTAGGGAATCTAGCCCAAGTGTCCACAAACTTCCACTTTGACTCTTTATCTTCCATGGAGGTTACCAATCCTTCCAAATTCGACCTAAGATGCTCAATGACATGTGTTATGACTTACCAACTCACCCAAGAGTGTTCACATTTCCATTAATTCGGATTTGCAAAAGAGAGATACCATGTATTATGAAAAATCAAGCTAGTGTGGGTCCCACATCCTCCATATGTCTCCAAAACCATTTGTCACTTAGGATTTCTCTTGAATTTATTTATTCACTCTATTTATTAAATACTTGAACCCTTCTAATGTCTAAACATCATTTATTATCCCCCTTATTCCAAATCCCAAAGCTTCCACCCCAAACCTAGGAAACTAGTAATTTTCCTCCTTGGCAATTATTTGACCCTTAACATCAATTTTACAAACTCTAATGAATATGGCTAATGTGATTAGGCCATTGTGACCCAATTCCACATTTGGGACATGACAAATCCTCCCTTCCCAATATTGCTTGTCCTCAAGCAATTTCAAACATGGATGTTGAAGAACCTGTTTTTTGTATAATTCTTTGAAGTTGCCATTGAATTGCCAAACCTTGAGTCTTTGAGTTTCCATGAATATTTTAGAGAGGAACCACCATGCTTGCTGCTGCACCAATCTGATTAAAATCACTTTATTAAGTTGGGAATCCATCTCCCATACTGCTTGCTTCCCCAAAAAAAATGAAACCAATGAGACAAAAATTATTCCAGGGTCCCATTGCTTGTATTGCATCCCAACAATTAAGAGTGCTCTCCAACCTACACCATTAGATAAGAGGATTCCTGGATCCCATTTTCTTGTATGCATTCTTCTAAACATCATGAGTACCAAATATATATCATCAAAGTGCATAACAACATAATGAAAATGTACATCAAGGATATGCTTCATCAAAGAGTCATGAAAGTGCTTATACCTCCAAGCAAGCAGACCACCATTTTCCAAGTGCATACAAGCTTCAAGTGACCAATCAAATCTGCTCCAATGACATAGGTGAGGATCCCATGTCCTATAATGCTGCTCCAAAAGGATGTGATATGCATCAAAATATTCAGCCATGTATTCTTTCATCCAAGAAGTGAATGAAGAATCTCCACTAGAATCTGAACCAAATAATGAGCAGAAAAAACAAGGAGACTTCAAATGAATCAAAGAAGTCTCACCCATACATCCATGAATGTGAGAATCATAAAAATATAACAAAGTATGTGGCTTCATCTTTAAGGACCCTTCAAGAAAATGAGGCTCTTGCAAATGAACCTCCTCATCTTCTTCAATTTTGCTTGGACCAACTTCATGAAGCTCAAGTGGTGATGGGGAAGTTGATCTTGGTTCTTCTTCAACTGCTACAAGGTCTTCATTATCATGCTTAATGGAACTTGGGCTTGCAGCAACACTTTCAAAAGTGATCTCTATGTCACCAACATAGAGGTGTGAGCACCCATCAGTAGGTACTCCTTCATAGTTTAAGCATCCATCAGTAGATGCTCTTTGGTTCATGTCTAAGCTAGAAGGTGTCTCGAAATGATCTTCCATATTTTCAATAGAATCTTCTTCATGCTCTTGTGATGTCTCTTCATTTTTATCTTTCAAGCAAGATGATGAATTTTTCCCCTTGTTTTCCTTATGATCAATATCTTTGGAATCTTTTTTTGAAAAATTCCCAAAAGCTCTCCTCAAGTGGGACATAATTTCATGCACACATGTATGATACTCACTCCAAGGTTCTT
This sequence comes from Larix kaempferi, assembly GCA_027924585.1. Taxonomy (NCBI): domain Eukaryota; kingdom Viridiplantae; phylum Streptophyta; class Pinopsida; order Pinales; family Pinaceae; genus Larix; species Larix kaempferi. Next base: position 10,865,332 of record BSBM01000893.1, read on the forward strand.
TACAAGAAGGGCATAAACCTTTCTTTACTAACTCCACATCTTCATGTTTGGGCCTATTTTCAAAAACATGTTCAGCAAAGTACTCAAAAGACATGGCATTTTGTATATTTTTGCTAAAAGCCAAATATTCTTGATATTTTTGATATTGTTGGGGCAAGGTTTTATATTTTGCTCTCCATCTTTGTGTTGGACACACGGAGCACACTGAGAGGGGGGGGTGAACAGTGTGTGTAGCTTTTATTACTTTTTCAACTTTAACAATCATCAGCAGCTTATTCAATACATCATTCATTAATGCATTATCACATTATCATTATATCATCAGCATTATTAACAGTTACAGCTCATCATATCATCATCACATAGGAAGCATAGAAAAACACAGTACACAAGATTTTTACGTGGAAACCCAAGTCCTGGGGGAAAAACCACGGAAGCCTTTATAATAATAATTTACTAGCAACTACTGGAAGGAGGCAACAACCCCCTTTGTTACAAAGACTTCAATTCTCCAGCTACAACTGGAAGGAGGCTACAACCCCCTGGTTTACAGGCTACAACCTGAAGGAAGCCTTAGCTCCCTCAATTTCCTTGCCCCGTCCTGCCACCCTGATATGAAGATAGAATAGAAACTGAACTACTGAACCACAAACTGCACTGATCCTGCGGACCTGCTATCCAACACCTGTACCACACTGCACAATCTAAACCACACTGCACAACCTGTACCACACTGCAAAACCTAAACCACACTGCACAACCTGTACCACACTGCAAAACCACTTTCACTGCTCATCAACTGACCACTGCTCATCAACTGTTCATTGCTCATCAACTGTCCACCGATCATCACAACTGTGCCACATTGTTCATCAACCTGTACACTCAATCTGTCCAATCTAGCTGTACCAATCAATCTCAGCTATACCAATCAATCTGTCTGCATAAATCAATCTGTTGTTCACATCATTTGAACCAATCAATCTGAGTTTAACCAACTGTGTACCAGACCACCTGGGTCAAACCAACTGCTCATACAACTCAGCCAATCTGAGTTAGACCAACTGCACATAAGGCAACCTATGCCAAACCTGTACCAAGCTGCTTATGTACCTGTGCCAAATTAATCATATGCCTGTGTCAATCTGATCATGTACCTGTCCATAATTGCTCTATGGGAAACCTACTTTCTTACTTGGTCAAGATAGAGTTACAACCATAACTTTACTCACCCAATCATACTTAGTTCAATGACATCACAACTATTCTCACAATTTGACAGGCAACATAGTCAAGCAGAGCTTGACGGACAACTTCAAACAAGCAATCAACAAACTGTAAGACAATCATGTCTTCAACCAACTTGGTCAATGCTATACCACCTATGGATACTTTCATCAATATATAGTCTCATACAATGTTAACTAAATCAAATACAGTCAATGGTTTCTCAATACTGGAATGCCAATTACTTAAGATCAATATTGACTTACTAAGTCAATGGTGAATAAAACAATTGCCCAAAACCAATCACATCTCAAATCAATCAAGAGAAGTATTATCAAATCAATCAAACAACCTTTACTTTGTCAAATCATCAACTTGCCAATGTTACTCAGATAACAGTTAAGGCTCATAGTCAACCACTAACAAGTCAATCTTAGGTCAATCCACTTAGTCAATGACAAACCCTTACAACATTGTTTTGTCAACTCAATGAAGGTCATCAATTAAGTCAAAGAGTACTGTCAATACAGTCCTAATATAATACTATTCAAAATGCAATGGAAGAATGCTAAGTCAATGATGACTTGTCAAATCAACATCAAGTATACATCATAATGCATAGGAGAGCATCATCACACTATGGTATGCATGTACATCATATTGTATAGGAGTGCATCAACTTCATAGAGTGTACATCATTATCACATGCATTATCATCATAAAGTGTATAATATCATAGCATAAAGGTATGCAACTTCATCATCATATCCTCCATAATGAATTCAAATATATATACCAATATATAGGCTCACATACTAATATCAAAGATGAACTCTATCCATGAGAGACATGTGCCATTACAAGAGAAACCTAGAAGCATGAGCCATACCTTTTTGAAGATCATAAGGTCAAGAAACAATAGAAAAACCAAAATAAACTCTATATCATGTCATCACATAGCCCTCGTAACAAGCTTTCCAACGAGCCAAGAATTTTGTAATTCCGATTCCGTATGAGAAAGTTATGCCAATTTTAGTGAAGATACCCAAAAAAAATTTGCTCCACAAAATTTCGCACTTTTCTCCAAGAGTTGCGAAATTCCAATTGATGAGCAAATGAAATGTTTTATATTCTATTTATATATAGGTCATAGAGGAAAGTTATTACCTCAAATTGGGCCGACATGCAATTCAAAATTACAAATAATTAATTTTTCTTTTGTTTGGTCGGCTCACCCAAAAAGGTGGGGTACACCAACTTCAAAAATTCATTTCTCTTCAACCGTAAGGAGTTAGAAGATGCTCCACATATCAATGGAAATGGCTTGATGAGGACTATATCCCTATGATGGGTTTATTTGCAAATTATTGGTATAATACACTTAAATTATTCAATATGTCCACGACATCAAAGACCCCACATATGAGGGTGCCAAAGACCATACCACTAACTACAAGAGTTTCAAAGTCTTCTTCAACATATCAAGGCACATCCGTGGGATCTACCTCCATCTACATCCCAATATCCATACAACCACAAATAGGACCATACATCACCATGGTTCAAGACCCAAGGCACCACATGCAAGGGTTTCAAGGACTCTTTCAAGGATATCATATAATATTTAAAGATACTTTCCATGGACTTCAAGCCCATCACATAGGACTCCATCACCAAGTGATGAGGGCATCATGACCAAGGATTCTATCATATCAAAGGCTCCAACAATCATGGGATTACAAACCACCATATGTATGGATTCCAAGACCCAAATCATTTCCAAATGCACCATCAATGATCATATAGTGTCCAAGGGTCATCATGCCGCCATTTATGTGGGTGCCAGACCTTCTCATGCATAATGACCATCTCCAAGGGTTCCATGAACCCAACAAGGGATACACGGGCATCAAGATCTTGGTCAAGGTTTCTAAGTCTTCATTAAGTCATTAATGGCCACATCATCACCTTTAAGGGGACAAGGACCATTAAGCCATCAAATGTGGGTCCAAGGACTTCTTCATCAAGCAAGGGGATTCATAGGCTTCTTCAACCACCTCAACCACACCAGGAGACCTCCAAGGGTCAAGATCCATCATGAAATCACCTGTGGGGTTGCTAGACCTTCTCTTGGGGTACCATGACCTCAATAAACACAAATGACCACTGAAAGGGTCATTTGGACTCTTGCAACTTGTTCAACACTTTTGTAGCGTACTGGGGCATAAGTTGTGGTACTGGGGAAACAAAGAAACAATTGGGGAAACGCAAAACCTCTTTGGGGTACTTAAACACTCTACAGGGTGTTCAGGGCTTTTGTCATTGTCCCAAGGGCTCCAAGGGCTTCAAACTTGGGCTTGGACAAGATCAAAAGGTCTCCTTAGACACTGACAATTACTTAACCCTCAGGGGCTCCTCAAGGGGCACCAAGACATGTTGGCATCAATGACTATACACTGTTGGCATCAATGACAACTTAATCAACACTTTGGAACTCAGTCATAGAATTATCTTTGGTTGGTGTGACACACTCATATTCATCAGATTTAAAGTCATAAGAATAATCTTCATTTCTCTTGAAATTGTAAGAATTATTGCATGATGGCATCTCTTCCTCGTACCATTCACATTCTGCTTCATATTGCTCATAAGCATCTGCATATTCCTCATAAGAATTGTACTCATAGGATTCATCATAATAGTAAGACATGGCTGCCAATTATTCTTGAATGTATGTTCCTAATCCACAGGTGCAAGGACCATGCTCTGATACCACTGTAATGTCCCTTGTTAGGAATTTTATTAAAATGACAATTTTCCACTTTTTTCCTTGGTTCGACCTTTGACTAGTTTTGATCTCTAGGTCCCAAATTTGCCCCAAATGATCCCAAATCTTCTGAGAAGGTATATGAATGATATTAGAACATAAATATGTGTTTCAGGGATGCCTTTGGACCTTTAAAATACTTCTGCAAACCCTCTTTCAATTCTGGTCAATGTAGGTAACTTTACTAGTGATTTCCCTTTGACTAGTATTGGTCTCTAGGTCTCAAATTGACTCCAAATCCCTTCAAATCTTCAAGGAAGGTGTATGAATGATATTAGCGCCCTAACACCCTTGAGCGCCCTCTTGGAGTCTATTTTTAGCCCTGACATGTCATATATGTCATATGTCAGCCTTCAGGTCTGATTTGTGTCATAGGTGTCATAGCATCTTCATCATTGTTTTCATAGAGCTAGAGAATCTAGCCCAAGTGTCTCACTAGCTCCAAATTGCCTCTTCCTCTTCCATGGGAGTTACTCTTCCTCTATATTTCGACCTTGGATGAGTCATGCCATGAATAATACCTTTTGGACTCCCCCAAGTATGTTACCATTCACCTTGAATTCGAATTGGTGAGAGAATGAGGCCAAATGTAGTGGGGAAATCTAGCCATATGTGGGTCCCACTTCCTCCATGTGTCTTCATGATCAAATGCCACTTTGATTTTCACTTGTATATATTTATTTAGGTCCTTTATTAAATATTTATTCCATTCTAATGTTCAAACATCATTTATTATCTCCATTATTCCAAATCCCAAAGCTTCCACCCCAAACCTAGGAAACTAGTAATTTTCCTCCTTGGCAATTATTTGACCCTTAACATCAATTTTACAAACTCTAATGAATATGGCTAATGTGATTAGGCCATTGTGACCCAATTCCACATTTGGGACATGACAAAATTTAGGGATGGACGAGAGGAAGGAGGGATGAAAAAAACTAGCAAAGAGAGGGTGGACGAATGGAGGAAGAAAGAAGGGAAAAACTAGGGCAAAAATGAAAGGGAGGATGGCTTGAAGAGGATGAAGATGGGGAAAACGAATGGGCTAAGTAGGGCAAACTATTCTAGACTTAGCACACAAAGCTTCAACTTCTGGATCAAGATAGACAAAGGTTTTCCACAAAGTATGAAGGTAGATCTCATGTAACCAGTAACCAAGAAAGTGAGAGATTGTTGATGGAGGAAGAGACAAATCTCTTTTAAAGCGTTTCTTCTCTTCAACAAAGAATCCTTCGGGAACCTGCAAGAAAAACTTTGATTAGGTGCTAATAACCATTGGTATGCAAAGAGTAACTTGATCTCCAAGTCGTTCTCCACCTTATGTGAATCCTGCAAAACCCTTAAACATCAAACAAGTTAAACCGAATAGTACATTTCTAAGATTTATAGAACATATACTAAATAATGCAAAACTTGAGATAAGGAATAAGGTGAGAAAGATGTCACCAAGCAATGTGAAAGACAACCCCAAAGCTCTTGTATGGACCTCCAAAGTCAATATTTTATTTAAGAATCAAACAAATATTACAATAGTATTTTGGCAATGTTCATGCTCAAAATCTCCATGAAGAATAGAGCCCAAATGGCCTCTTTATATAGCAAAGGCTACATACTGAAACCCTAATTCGAATTGGCATTGAAGAGAGCCAATAACATAGTCAAAAATCCAATCTCAGTCAATCCCAAGGCTTGGAGTGGAGCTCCAACCCATAACTAATAGACAACTCGCATTTTGGTAATGACTGAGGGTGGGGAGGTGGCCTCCACCTAGGCAAGGCGCCCCCCATCCCTCTCTTGGATACTTCACCATCAAATGATAGGCTTCCAAGCGTAAACACGTGAGCTCCAATGAGATATGCGTGAGCTAGATGATGATACATGTGAGGATATGGTAGGTATCACCCTAATTCGATTTGGTGGTAAGCTTGAGTTATACAAGGAGCCAAGCTTTTAGTCCTCCCTTAAATAAAGGTAGGCGCCTACCTAGCATTGAATACCAACTCAACCATCCATTAAATGCAATTACACATCACCAAAAACGAATTTGCATGAAGATGGGCGAATTTCTTATCGAAGATCTTCTGCTGGTGACTGGATAACTCACTGAAAGCAATGGGAGTTGACTGGAATCTTCATTAATGACTAATGCCATGTCATTTAGCCTTTTATTTTATTCTTTTTGGATTATTTTGGAGAGATTTGGATTATCTCCAAAATATTCATTTTTATTATTTTAATTAATAATTTCTCTGTAACTGGGTTTTTTGAGAAATTATTAATTATCAGGCCTAATTGACATCCGAAACTTAGGATAAATTGGTCCGGGGATCATGAATGATTTTTGGCTTAAGTTTGGAGCCTTCTGTTATCAACTGATTTGTACAATAGTTGAAACCTTATTGAGCCGCCAGTGTTGGAACACATCAGTGTTCACTTCCAGAGTATCTGGGTTTCATTGTATTTGGGTCTAGCCAGTTTTGTTTTTGAGTCGACATGACCATGGCCCCATGGGGGTTTGTATCAGTGTGCTAGTAGGGTCTGAGTGGCTCGGTCTCCCATGACTGGATTAAACAACTAAGGTATTCCAGGGAGTTTTTTCACCGTCAGATTATACTTTGCTTCAGGCGAAATATAATCTCTTGGTTTTTCTCCCGCTTCCTCCAAAGCTGGAATGCCCGATTTTGGAAATTTGGCCATGGGGGGTTATTAGGGTCCAACTATAATGTATAAACCTACTAGACACTATTAGAATAGGTTTTGGTCATGTCCTAGGTCTCTAGGACCCCCAGAAAAAATTTCGAAATATTTTTACCGGACGCGTCGGAATTGGGGTTTTTAATTATTTAATTATTTTTAAATTTTAATTAAATTTCTCTATAGTTTAAATAGAGAAATTTGAGTCTGTAATATGTCAGTCGTCCGGGGTCCGTTTTCAGTGTTTGATGGCTCGTTTCATAAGCCAAAAATCACACATGACCCATGGAATAGCCAAACCCAACTTTCGGATGTCAATTCCGCCCCATAATTAATATTTTCTCTGAAAAGTCATTTACAGAGAAATTATTAATTAAAATAATAAAATTTATTATTTTGGAGATAATCCAAATCTCTCCAAAATTAATCAATTTGATTAAAATAAAGGGCTAAATGACATGGCAATGAGCATTAAGGAAGATTCCAATCAACTCCAAGCCCATCCAGTCACTCAACCAGTCACCAGCAAAGAACCTTCTTGAGAAAATTCGCCCTCCTTCATAGGAAAATCGAGTTTGTGATGTGGCAATGATTGAATGGTTTGTTGGATGGCATTAAAGCCAATGGTGGGCGCCTCCTTTAAACTAGCAATCTAATCCAAGCTTGGTGCTCTTCATGATTCGAGCCACACCCACTATCTACCACGTGTTCCCTCACAAGCTAGCTCGCAATCCTCACTTTAGCTCACGTCAACCTCATTTAGGCTCGAGTTTAGCCTTGTTGGACATTGCCTATTGGTTGTGATACATCCCATGCTCTTGCCATTGGAGTTACACCTACCACGTTACACTTGGCTCCTTCTCCCATGCGAGTTACACCTACCACGTTACACTTGGCTCTACTTCCTCTAACTCGCACCTTCCATTACCCTCACGCCCTTCCTTGTTGTAGTCTTGTGATTGGTTGGTGATACCACCTATGTGCCCATCCAAGTCGAGTTTGCCACCTAGTCCTTCATACCAAACACTAACTCGACTTTGATTGCTAATCACCTCTCCAAGCCACCTCTTGATTGGAATTCGACCTTATCCATTGCCAAATTCGACCTAGGGTTTTGGCACTTAGTTTTAGTATAAAGAGAGGCCCATTTGGGTTGTTATCTCATGGAGAATTTGAGGCAAACTTACTCTGCCAAAATTGTATATGTGTTATAGCATTTGCTAATTGAAATAAAGTGGCTTTGGAGGTCCATATGGTGTGTTGATCTTGTTCATGGAAAGTTCTTCAATCTAATCAAGGTGATATTGTGTTATGTTTTTTACTTACATGTTCCAAGTTTTGATCAAATTATTTAAGCTTAGAAGACTTTTCCAAGTCCATAGGGTGGGCATTTGGGTTCAATTTGTCCATTGATGTTGGGTTGTTTTGTGATTGGGAAGTAGTGAATTGTAGTCGGAAATACTAACACTCTTCTTATCCCTTTCAACTTGGCATACTATATTTGATCAATCTTGTTTGTAAGTGATACATTTTGCAGATCTATAAAGTTATGAAGAGAAGTTGGAACTAGGTTGTCTCCTCCATCTCTTCAAAGAACAAATCTTTCCATTAACATTCATACATTGCAGGATCTCCCAAAGTCGATCTCACAACACCAAGATGGTGGCATAAAGGGGTTTGATTTCAAAGATCCATCTCTCATATTCAAATATTGTTCATTGGTTACATTAGGCTTCCCTTCTTCAAGCCTTCTCATTTGCTCTTTGAAGCTTTTATTTTTGCATGCTAAGCCACTTCTAGCCCCTCTAGCCTTGATCCAAGATTGCCTTGTCTTCAAGCCATAGTTTAGAAATCCATAAGGTTGAAGTTCCTTCAACCTTGGGGAATAACTTGGGATTTGCTCCCTTGTGCTCTCTTCAACATTCGTTGTCGGCGTATCACCGGTTAACCGGAGGATTTCCAAGGCGGTGTTCTATTACCTCAAGTGTTCCACTTGTAGCCCTTTGCCCTTGTCCTGCTTTTTCATCCTCCTTTGCCCTAGTCTCCCCTACCATTCGTTTTTGCCCTTCAAGGTCTCTTGTCCAACCCCTTTTTCCCTCTTTTTCTCCCTTAGATCCATTCCCTTCCATCTTCCTTTCTCCCTCTTGTTCACTTCAAGAAAAAAGTGCCCTAAAAACACACAAGAAAACCAAAAACGAATTGTTAAAGTTGATCAATAGTTTCATTCTTAGTTTGCAAGGTTATTGGTTAGAGCTCAGAAACCGGATTCGTTGATAACCCTTGCCGTGTCCCGAATCGGTCGAATCGGACACGATTCGATTGGAATTCGTGTCCGATTCGACCTTGCATCGAATCCTGAATCGGGACACGAACTTAACAACGAATCGGACACGCAGTTGCATCGAATCCCGACTGTCGGACACGTTTTTGAAAAACAGGACACGTTTTTGGCGGAGAAGGGCGTCCGGGTTCACTTAAAAATAGAAATTTGCCTTTCTTTTTGTCATTTGCAAGGAAGCATTTGGTTGAGAGCATTTGCATTTGGTCGAAGGATGGACGCTTGACACTAAAGTAGAGAGGAAGCATCTTTTTAATTCCTCCATTTCCTGAGATTTTAGAGATGCAATTTCTGAAACTTGCACACATTTCAAAAACGTTTCCAATACCCATGCAACATAGAGTGAGGTGTAAGAGAAGCAAGTAGTGTACTACAACATAAATGTTAACCTAGAAATATTTCTTCCGTGAGGTAGGAAAATTAGTGTCCCTAAGAATTATGTAAGGTGTTCAAAAGGTATGAATGTCCACTTTACATAGGATCATCCAACATACTTTTATTTTCAACCTTTAAGTCGCAAGTAATAACATATTCCACTAGTGTTTAGTCTCATTCGGGAGGACCCCTCTCTATCTCCATTACCTTTAAAAATAAAGATAATTGGTCTTGTTTCTCAGAGAGACAGTTTCCTTTAACGACGAGGATTGCATTGCTCCTCCAAATGTACTAGTTTGATCAGATTTCCTTCAACCTACATTGCCCAATGGGAATGTCTGGCATCAAGCAAATATTGGAGATATTGACATGGACAATAGCAAATTGGTCAAACAGTACCCTCTTACATAAGTTGCCCCATAGTCAGATTGTCATATTAGTTTCAATATTCAACAAAGGGTCACTAATTATGTATACATTTTGATTTTGATGACTTAATGAGAAATATGGTTCCGACATGCATCTGTGTCTCATTGTGATTTGTGAATGACAAATGTGTTGTGAATCATGATTTGTGAATGACAAATGTGTAATCATTAATGTGTTTTTATTCTAATTTCTATTGAATATTTGTAAATGTTCTAGTTTCTAAATATTTTTGGATCTATATGTCTATATTTTTAAATTTTAATATATTTAAAAAAAAATATATATATGTATATAAAACGTATCCTACGTGTCCTGATTTCGGGGGTCACCGTGTCCGTGTCGGACTCTCGTATTTTCGTGTCCTACGTGTCCCGTGTCCCCGTGTCAGGTGACTTAGGGTTAGAGTTGGTTTGTTTTGAAAAGGAGTTGTTTAGTTAGATCTCATGCATTGAAAAGATAGCTTCAAAATCATACTAGATCTCATTATTTGCACTTGTTAAGTTTTGCATTTAGTTTCCCTTTTAAGATAGAATATTTTGCATAAAAATATTTCAAAAAATTTAAGTCTTAGATCTCATTTCTAGCATATTTAGAGCAACTTTTGTTCGCTGGTCCGTTTCGCCATAGTTAATATTTTATGACAAAATCTCATGCATTTTCCATCTTAGAGTTAAAATCTTAAATATAGATTCAAATAGTTTCAAATTTTGATTTATTTCTTGCTAATGGTTAATGGGTGCCTTGTTTAGATGTTCTTGAACTTGTGTAGGCCATTCGAGAGAGAAGTACTTGATAAGATTTTGAAACAAGAGGATCAAAGCAAAACAAAGTGAAGGATCCATGAAAAGGACTTAAACTTGATACACTTATCCTTTGTAACAAGCTTATAAGAGCTAGCCTTGTATTTCCTTTTTGCTTCATTCTCAAAAGACCTTGCAAGGTTTTAAAAACCCAAGGCATCTGTAATCTTTCAATAAAAGTTTCAAGTGGAGGAGGCCTCCACTTTCTTGGTCTTCTTCCCCATTTGGGGAAGAGTGTTGGGTCTTGTGGTGTGTTTATGTTTCCATGCTCTTAGATTAGCTTCTATTTCGCTAAGTAACTTGTTTATCTATCTTCTATATTTTACTTACCCCCATGCTTTCCCGAGTAGGGTCTTGAACCTGAAAGAGATTCTTGGGTAGCTTAGTTTAATTTTTATCATTATATTGTTTCTCTTCCAATCCTTGACCAGAGAATAGCTAGCTTTGGGATCGTATCCCAAAGGCCACATAGTTTTGTGGTAGCTTCTCGCTCCCCCATCAACTTCTTGTGGACATCCAGCTAGCTGGAAGGTTTCCAGGATTGGTGGTTTCTAGTGGTTGATCTTGTTCGGAGATCAATCCCACCTGGTAGATTAGAACTTGTATGGTAGAACACTAGATTTGCTTATCCCGCAAGTTTTATTTGCTAGTAGTCATTTATATCTTATGATCAATAATACTGCTTGAAGTCTGTTTAAATCTGAGATATACTGCTACTACTTTTTTTCTTAAAATAAACCAAAGTCTCTTGAACTTGGCCAAATCCAAGTCAAGAGCACCCTCTGTCGGAGGGCATTTTAGTTTCTTGCATTTCCCTGCATTAGGCATTGTTAATCTAGGAAGTCTCTTGAACTGTGGTCATAAGACCAAGTCAAGAGCGCTCTCTGTCGGAGAGTTGAACAAGGTTTTCTTAATAATAAAATTTTCCACTCACACACCCCTAATTAATTTATCTTGGTTTGTCCTACACCCGTATGCTCTGCCAACCGGAAACGGTTGGGCTAGTACTCAGAAAGGTGGAAGACTTGATAATAACGATCGATAAATTTAACTAAAATTTTTACCCACAACCTCAACCAAGGCAAAATACTGTTCTTCCCGCGAGGGGTGGCGCCGGATTCCCACTGTCAGACTCAGGGGCGGTTCAAACATTGGACACCAATCCTTATCGAATCTGGGTGCTTCCGACATGTCATTCAGGGTTGCCAGTATCTTTCTTGGGTAGGGTTCTACCATCTCTTGATACCTTTGGTCTTAGCCCTAATAATCAAGACAACTAAAATTTTCAATTTACCAAGATAAGCTGCACAACGTTCTCACAAACTTTCCATTTCAAGCACTTGTGTCAAGTTTACAATCACTTTTATTTTCTGACTCCATAAGGCACTGGTCCTTCATATTGTATTTTGCTTGCTTAAGTATCAACATTGGAGTATCTGCTTATATTTTTGTGAAGTGATCTGCTTATTGTCCAAGTGTATCTTTCATCTTGTGTTTGCAACGTGGATTGCGTTATCTTGTCTTATATTTAAGTTTTATATTGTCTCTCATTTCACAAAAACTCCTAAAAAACACCCATCCGCATCACAACACCTAAAAACACTATAAATACAAAGAGCCTTAGACAACTCTTTTTTAGGGACTACCCCCCTTGGCTTCATTAGGAGTTTGCCTAAACGGAGGAGCTGGGATTCAGGTGACAGTACCTGGCTCATTGCTTGCCCCCAAGGCCACACCTCTCTCACTTGTAGTGAAGAGACAGCTTTCGAAAGATTTCCGCTGCTGGTGTGCATATTGGCGGACAACATCTTTGGCGCCGCTGCCGGGGATAAATCTTTTTGTTCCTGGACGACCTTAGTTTTTTCTAGTTTGTTTACCTTTTGATAGATTCTCAAATTTGTCTGGCGACTCCACTGCCCCTTTTTCTTTTTGGTAGTTTTTTAGTTCAATCACTCTCAGAAATTAGACTTGAAACCACCTGGCGACTCCACTGTCAATTAACACCTCAAGGTATTCAACCAGAAGAAACTCTGAAGGCTTGCTTAGTTTTATCCCAGAACCTGAAAAGGTTTATAGGAGGAGACTAAACAAGCTTGCTTCTCGTAAAATCCTTGAAGAACTTAGGTCTCAGTCTATTTCTGACATCCATAGTCTCTTTCAAGAAGATAACTTAGAAAATTTTGAAAATTTTGAAAACAGTAATAATTGTTTTTCCGATACAATGGGTGATTTTTTCGCCCCCCTCAACATTACTCAGATTGCAGGTCAACCACATGATCTTCCGGATAAAGCCATCGACAAACTTCCAACCTTTACCGGCACTGATACTGTTACTGCCGCACATCACCTTATTGCTTTCTCAAAAGTAAAGGGTGGATATGTCAGGGATGCTGCTCACAGACATGAGGATGTATACATGAAGTTGTTTGCCTTGTCCTTAGATGGGGCTGCTGGTGACTGGTTCATCGGCTTGCCAGCCAACTCCTTTGCCACCTTAGCTGAGTTCTCAACTGCTTTCACCAACAAGTTTGGTGAGAAAAAAGAGCCACGTCATCAACTTGCTGCTATAACAAACATCAAGAGAAGTGAAATGGAAACCATGGAAGATTTCAACAAAAAGTTCATGGATTTATACAATGCAATCCCTACAGACTACAAGCCAACTCCACATACTATACTGGTTTACTACATTGAAGCTTTAAATGGAGAGATGCAGTATCAACTTAGGGATAAAGAACCTACTACTTTGCTAGAAGCACAAACTATGGCAGCTAAGATTGATAGGAACATGCAGTCATCTGGGAAGTCAAACCTACTCGGTTATTCAAGAGCCCAAACTCCTTTGAAAACAACTGAGCCTAAAGGTAAAGATCCTTTGGATGCTTTGAAAGAATCATATGAGAAAAAGATGATGGACATGTGTGAAAGGATGGAAAGAGCTGAGCAGAAACATGTAGCCCAAATGAAGGAAGTTCAAAACAAAATAATAAACATGGAAAGGGCACAAGTCCAACGAGTTCAGCAGGTTCAACAAACTCAACCTATTCAGAGAAATTACCCTCCAAAAAATAACTGGCAAAAGAAAGCTCCCGAAAATGAAAAGAGGCCTCCCACTCAGATAGAGGCTGCCAACGCAAATGAGGTATATATCCCATTTTGCAGAGCTTGCAAGGATTTCCATGAGGAATTCGCTTGCTATTTTGCGAACTATGTACAGGAGCATGGTTATCCTGAAGGGGAGAGTGCCAGTAATCCAACGTCAAGCGAGCCTGAATACATAAATGCTGTAGGTGACATCCGAAATATTCCCAAAGAAAACTGGAAACATGCTGAGAATGAACCAGACAATATGACAAGAAACTTTGGAGGAAGACCATCAAATGAACAGCTACAAAATATGCAAAGATTTAAAGGGGTCGGATACCAAAGAAGATCAAATCCTGCACCTGCTATACAACCTCCCAAGGTAATCATCCCAAATGATTCAACAGATTCTAGCAAGTTAAATTTTGATTGGAATAATTGGTTCAATACTACTAAGGTACCTATACCTATAAATGAACTCTATAAGATTCCTGGTCAAAAGGAAAAATTGTTGAAAACTTTAGAGGCACCTATCCCTGTATGTATCACCAAGCCTTTAGAAGCACCTATTCCTGAGTGTATTACCAAGCCTAGTACACCCTCTTCTCTCACTCCTCAGACTCCTAAGAAGGTCACTTTTTCGGACAATGTGGAAGAACCTTCAACCAGCTATGAACCAACTCCTGAGGACCCTCCTATAATCCTGCATACTAGGGATACAAGAAAAGAAGCTCACCCTCCTTTTTACATATCATTGATGATAGGTGACTTTCTTCTACACAATTGTATGCTGGATTCAGGATCCGGTGCGAACTTAATGACCAAAAGGGTTATGCAACAACTCGACTTAAGAACCACCAGGCCCTACCAGAATGTATGTGCCATGGATTCTAGGCCCGTCAAGGTTGAAGGTATGATAGAGAATGTTCCTGTAAGGTTGGCCAAGTACCCGGATATCCATATTTCCATGGATATCCTTGTCATAGATGTACCGGATAGATGGGGTATGTTACTTTCTAGAAAATGGGGTGCAACCTTGGGTGGTTCTATACAGATGGATTGGTCTTATGCAACAGTTCCTGCTTCCGAAGACTCTCTTGTAAAGTTACACACTGAAAAGGAAAGGAGATACCATGTGGAAAATCCTGATAGACCTTCAAATGAGTTTGTTTGCCATGTCGGTGAGATGGGAGATATCCAAATCAACTCCACCTTCTTAGATCCTGTTCGTAGGGAAATGAAAGACAAAGAGGTTGATGGATTGTGGAAAATGACTTTTGATGGTGCCTTTTCTAAATCTGGCAAAGGTGCTGGTATAGTCCTAATATCACCTGAGGATAAAATCTTTTACTTTGCTTTTAGACTCGAGTTTGAAGCTACCAACAATGTTGCGGAGTATGAAGCACTCTTACTAGGCATAGAAATTGCTAAAGACATGAAGATCAAAATGCTTAGTATTAAGGGAGACTCTGATTTAGTGGTGCAACAGATCAAGGGGAACTTTGCATGCCATTGCAAAAGGCTTAAGAGATATAGAAACGCGGTATGGGACACCATGGAATACTTTGATGCTCTAAACATACAAGCAGTTCATAGGGAGGAAAACAGTATGGCGGATAGGTTAGCCGTTGCAGCATCTACCCTCCAGCCTTCAGAAGAAATGTTGAAAGGAGACTGTACTCTCGAAGTAAATTATAGGCCATCTGTCCCAGACAACATGAACCATTGGCAGGTTTTCAAAGATGATGAACAAATTCTAAGATTCATAAATAACTTAGATGAGTTTGCCAATTTCAATATTAATGAACAGGAAGAAGGCAAGCAGTATAAAGATAAAAGCCAGCCCATGAACCCAATTTCACGTGGTTTCACTAAGTTAGAGAACATCTTTGATAGGCATGATGGGAAAAAGAACAGCATTGACCAAATGAAGCCAGGGGATTACATTGAGGTTAACATCGGAACAGAAACAGATCCAAAAATCATAAAAATTGGAAAAGGAACGTCAGAAAAAGAAAGAAATGCACTAATAAATCTTGTCAGAGAGTTTAGAGATATATTTGCTTTTACTTATGACGAGTTGGAGGCCTATAGGGAAGATGTATTCCAACATACCATTCCCCTTAAACCGGAAATGCAAAATGCTAAGCCTTTTCGTCAGAAACTAAGGCAAATAAATCCTAAGTTGGCCCCTATTATCAAAAGAGAGCTAGAAAAGATGTTAGCAGCAGGCATTATAGCTCCTACCCGACACACTTCATGGTGTTCCAACCTAGTTGTTGTAAGAAAGAAGAATGGAAGTATCCGAATATGCATAGACTTCAGAAACCTAAACATGGCGTGCCAGAAAGACAATTATCCACTTCCCAACATGGAGACCCTCCTCCAACGGGTCACTGGATCTAATATGATGTCCATGCTTGATGGATTTTCAGGATACAACCAGGTTGTCATCAACCCAGAGGATAAACATAAAACTGCCTTTACAACACCTTGGGGAACCTTTGAGTATCTGAGAATGCCCTTTGGCCTTACAAATGCAGGAGCCACTTTCCAAAGGGCCATGGATTATGCTTTCAAGGAATTAATAGGAAAAATCATCGAAATTTACTAGGATGATTTAACCGTCTTTTCAAAGGAAAGATCCAGCCATGTTGATCACTTGAGAAAAGTTTTTGAGCGATGTAGAGAATATGGTATTTCCCTAAATCCGGCAAAGTCTGTCTTAGGCATTGAAGAAGGAAAACTCTTAGGGCATATTATAAACAAGGATGGGGTCAAGATTGACCCTGAAAGAGTAGAAGCCATTAAGAAGATACCTCTTCCCAAAAATGTGAAGGGTCTTCAATCTTTCAATGGACACATAAATTTTATCAGAAGGTTTATTCCAAACCTTGCAGAGTTGATGAAACCCATGCAGCGGTTGCTTAAAAAAGATGCTAAGTTTGTGTGGACTGATGATGGAAAAGAAGCCTTCAATACTATTAAAGATGCCATTACTAGGTCACCTGTGCTGGTTAGTCCGGATTATACCAAAGATTTCATGATTTTCTCTTTTGCTTCTGAGGATACTATAGCTGGGGTTTTGCTCCAAAAGAACTTCGAAGGGTTCGAGCAACCAATTGCATTCATGAGCAGGGCTTTACAAAATTCAGAATTAAAGTATACAATAATGGAAAAACAGGCCTATGCTTTGGTCAAATCTTTGAAACATTTCAGAACATACATTGGCTACAACAAAGTTATAGGTTATGTCCCCCATGCTGCAGTAAAAGACATCCTATCCCAACAGGATTGCTTAGGAACAAGAGGCACATGGGTCTCCAAGATCCAGGAATATGACTTGGAAATAAAACCTACCAAACTTATCAAAGGACAAGGCCTAGCCAAAATGTTGACCCAGAAGAATGAGGAAGCCATTAACATAAACTGTACAGATCAACCTGATTGTCCACGAATGACACCTGCCTTGCGGGAGTTAGATATCCATTGGTACTCAGATGTTATATACTTCCTCTTGCATCTGACTTGCCCTGACCACCTTAAAGGACACAGACGAAGGGCATTAAGACTAAAAGCTGCTAGGTATTGTCTTACTCAAGAAGGCTTGGGTTGGAGAAGCCCTGATGGGGTTATTCTTAGATGTGTCCATGAACAAGATTCCAAAAAGATCTTGATTGACCTTCACTCAGGATTTTGTGGAGGACACTATGCAGCAAATACAACTGCTCACAAAATCCTTAGAGCTGGATACTATTGGCCCACCATATTTTCAGATGTGTACAAACATGTCAAGTTTTGCCAGGAATGCCAACTATTCACAGGAAAGCCTAAACTGGCCGCCTTACCCCTCAACCCGGTTGTTGTCATTGCCCCTTTCCAACAATGGGGTTTGGATTTCATTGGTAAATTTAAAGATAACTCTAGCAATGGTTTTTGCTGGATTCTGACGGCAACTGATTATTTTACTAAATGGGTGGAGGCCATTCCTACCAAGACAGCTACTGAGAAGGTTGTTATGGATTTTATTGAAGATAAAATCATCACTCGATTTGGCACCCCTCTGAAGATAACTACTGACAATGCCAAAGCTTTCAGTTCAACAGAAATGACTGATTTCTGTTTCAAATATGGCATTGTTCTATCTCATTCTTCTGACTATTATCCACAAGGTAATGGCCTTGCTGAATCCTCAAACAAGAACCTGATGACTATCCTTAAGAAAACTGTTGGTGACAACAAAAGATCCTGGGATAGCAAGATCAAATATGCCCTTTGGGCGGACAGAATTACAAAGAAAAACTCCACCGGAAAGTCCCCCTTTGAACTTGTTTATGGCATCACAGCAATACTACCTCTTAGCATGCAGATCCCCATCTTCAGAATGCTAACTGATTATGACTCTGAGAAGTTAGAGTTGGAAGATAGGGCTAACCAAATCATCGAGCTTGATGAAAACAGAAGAAATTCCTTGGACAAAATGTTAAGACAAAAGGAGAGTATGAAAGCCACATTTGATAAGTCAGCCAAGCCAAGAGCCTTTCAAGAAGGAGACACTGTTCTATTATGGGACAAAAGAAGGGAAAAACCTGGGAAGCATGGGAAGTTCGACAGCCTTTGGAAAGGCCCCTTTATTATACGCTGCACAGTTGGAGATAATTCTTTCGGCCTCAACACTATGGAAGGAGAAATATTGCCTCTTCCTATAAATGGGCAACATTTGAAGCCCTTTTATCGGAACAACATACAAGATGACCAAGAGGCCATCTCAGGATCTCCCTAAACTCTTATCTTTGTACTTTATGTATCATTATTTTTGTATCATAGTGTATTTTTGTACTATAGTTCATATTTATGCTGAAAAAGAAAAAATTTCTATTTCTGTACTTTCTGTACTTTGAATTTAAAAAGAAAAAGCAAAAAATAGTTTCATAGTTGTTATTTCATTTTGGCATTATTTATCATGTACATGGGAAACTAAGACACTTCTCTTTCTGTGCAGGAAAATGATATTCTGGGATTCTCGAACACCTTCTTTGACTCCTAGATCAAGCAAGTGTCCGTCCCGCAGTTGGAGCCAGATGTTATCAACTGATTTGTACAATAGTTGAAACCTTATTGAGCCGCCAGTGTTGGAACACATCAGTGTTCACTTCCAGAGTATCTGGGTTTCATTGTATTTGGGTCTAGCCAGTTTTGGCTAGCCAGTTTTGTTTTTGAGTCGACATGACCATGGCCCCATGGGGGTTTGTATCAGTGTGCTAGTAGGGTCTGAGTGGCTCGGTCTCCCATGACTGGATTAAACAACTAAGGTATTCCAGGGAGTTTTTTCACCGTCAGATTATACTTTGCTTCAGGCGAAATATAATCTCTTGGTTTTTCTCCCGCTTCCTCCAAAGCTGGAATGCCCGATTTTGGAAATTTGGCCATGGGGGGTTATTAGGGTCCAACTATAATGTATAAACCTACTAGACACTATTAGAATAGGTTTTGGTCATGTCCTAGGTCTCTAGGACCCCCAGAAAAAATTTCGAAAAAATTTTACCGGACGCGTATGAATTGGGGTTTTTAATTATTTAATTATTTTTAAATTTTAATTAAATTTCTCTATAGTTTAAATAGAGAAATTTGAGTCTGTAATATGTCAGTCGTCCGGGGTCCGTTTTCAGTGTTTGATGGCTCGTTTCATAAGCCAAAAATCACACATGACCCATGGAATAGCCAAACCCAACTTTCAGATGTCAATTCCGCCCCATAATTAATATTTTCTCTGAAAAGTCATTTACAGAGAAATTATTAATTAAAATAATAAAATTTATTATTTTGGAGATAATCCAAATCTCTCCAAAATTAATCAATTTGATTAAAATAAAGGGCTAAATGACATGGCAATGAGCATTAAGGAAGATTCCAATCAACTCCAAGCCCATCCAGTCACTCAACCAGTCACCAGCAAAGAACCTTCTTGAGAAAATTCGCCCTCCTTCATAGGAAAATCGAGTTTGTGATGTGGCAATGATTGAATGGTTTGTTGGATGGCATTAAAGCCAATGGTGGGCGCCTCCTTTAAACTAGCAATCTAATCCAAGCTTGGTGCTCTTCATGATTCGAGCCACACCCACTATCTACCACGTGTTCCCTCACAAGCTAGCTCGCAATCCTCACTTTAGCTCACGTCAACCTCATTTAGGCTCGAGTTTAGCCTTGTTGGACATTGCCTATTGGTTGTGATACATCCCATGCTCTTGCCATTGGAGTTACACCTACCACGTTACACTTGGCTCCTTCTCCCATGCGAGTTACACCTACCACGTTACACTTGGCTCTACTTCCTCTAACTCGCACCTTCCATTACCCTCACGCCCTTCCTTGTTGTAGTCTTGTGATTGGTTGGTGATACCACCTATGTGCCCATCCAAGTCGAGTTTGCCACCTAGTCCTTCATACCAAACACTAACTCGACTTTGATTGCTAATCACCTCTCCAAGCCACCTCTTGATTGGAATTCGACCTTATCCATTGCCAAATTCGACCTAGGGTTTTGGCACTTAGTCTTAGTATAAAGAGAGGCCCATTTGGGTTGTTATCTCATGGAGAATTTGAGGCAAACTTACTCTGCCAAAATTGTATATGTGTTATAGCATTTGCTAATTGAAATAAAGTGGCTTTGGAGGTCCATATGGTGTGTTGATCTTGTTCATGGAAAGTTCTTCAATCTAATCAAGGTGATATTGTGTTATGTTTTTTACTTACATGTTCCAAGTTTTGATCAAATTATTTAAGCTTAGAAGACTTTTCCAAGTCCATAGGGTGGGCATTTGGGTTCAATTTGTCCATTGATGTTGGGTTGTTTTGTGATTGGGAAGTAGTGAATTGTAGTCGGAAATACTAACACTCTTCTTATCCCTTTCAACTTGGCATACTATATTTGATCAATCTTGTTTGTAAGTGATACATTTTGCAGATCTATAAAGTTATGAAGAGAAGTTGGAACTAGGTTGTCTCCTCCATCTCTTCAAAGAACAAATCTTTCCATTAACATTCATACATTGCAGGATCTCCCAAAGTCGATCTCACAACACCAAGATGGTGGCATAAAGGGGTTTGATTTCAAAGATCCATCTCTCATATTCAAATATTGTTCATTGGTTACATTAGGCTTCCCTTCTTCAAGCCTTCTCATTTGCTCTTTGAAGCTTTTATTTTTGCATGCTAAGCCACTTCTAGCCCCTCTAGCCTTGATCCAAGATTGCCTTGTCTTCAAGCCATAGTTTAGAAATCCATAAGGTTGAAGTTCCTTCAACCTTGGGGAATAACTTGGGATTTGCTCCCTTGTGCTCTCTTCAACACTCGTTGTCGGCGTATCACCGGTTAACCGGAGGATTTCCAAGGCGGTGTTCTATTACCTCAAGTGTTCCACTTGTAGCCCTTTGCCCTTGTCCTGCTTTTTCATCCTCCTTTGCCCTAGTCTCCCCTACCATTCGTTTTTGCCCTTCAAGGTCTCTTGTCCAACCCCTTTTTCCCTCTTTTTCTCCCTTAGATCCATTCCCTTCCATCTTCCTTTCTCCCTCTTGTTCACTTCAAGAAAAAAGTGCCCTAAAAACACACAAGAAAACCAAAAACGAATTGTTAAAGTTGATCAATAGTTTCATTCTTAGTTTGCAAGGTTATTGGTTAGAGTTGGTTTGTTTTGAAAAGGAGTTGTTTAGTTAGATCTCATGCATTGAAAAGATAGCTTCAAAATCATACTAGATCTCATTATTTGCACTTGTTAAGTTTTGCATTTAGTTTCCCTTTTAAGATAGAATATTTTGCATAAAAATATTTCAAAAAATTTAAGTCTTGGATCTCATTTCTAGCATATTTAGAGCAACTTTTGTTCGCTGGTCCGTTTCGCCATAGTTAATATTTTATGACAAAATCTCATGCATTTTCCATCTTAGAGTTAAAATCTTAAATATAGATTCAAATAGTTTCAAATTTTGATTTATTTCTTGCTAATGGTTAATGGGTGCCTTGTTTAGATGTTCTTGAACTTGTGTAGGCCATTCGAGAGAGAAGTACTTGATAAGATTTTGAAACAAGAGGATCAAAGCAAAACAAAGTGAAGGATCCATGAAAAGGACTTAAACTTGATACACTTATCCTTTGTAACAAGCTTATAAGAGCTAGCCTTGTATTTCCTTTTTGCTTCATTCTCAAAAGACCTTGCAAGGTTTTAAAAACCCAAGGCATCTGTAATCTTTCAATAAAAGTTTCAAGTGGAGGAGGCCTCCACTTTCTTGGTCTTCTTCCCCATTTGGGGAAGAGTGTTGGGTCTTGTGGTGTGTTTATGTTTCCATGCTCTTAGAGTAGCTTCTATTTCGCTAAGTAACTTGTTTATCTATCTTCTATATTTTACTTACCCCCATGCTTTCCCGAGTAGGGTCTTGAACCTGAAAGAGATTCTTGGGTAGCTTAGTTTAATTTTTATCATTATATTGTTTCTCTTCCAATCCTTGACCAGAGAATAGCTAACTTTGGGATCGTATCCCAAAGGCCACATAGTTTTGTGGTAGCTTCTCGCTCCCCCATCAACTTCTTGTGGACATCCAGCTAGCTGGAAGGTTTCCAGGATTGGTGGTTTCTAGTGGTTGATCTTGTTCGGAGATCAATCCCACCTGGTAGATTAGAACTTGTATGGTAGAACACTAGATTTGCTTATCCCGCAAGTTTTATTTGCTAGTAGTCATTTATATCTTATGATCAATAATACTGCTTGAAGTCTGTTTAAATCTGAGATATACTGCTACTACTTTTTTTCTTAAAATAAACCAAAGTCTCTTGAACTTGGCCAAATCCAAGTCAAGAGCACCCTCTGTCGGAGGGCATTTTAGTTTCTTGCATTTCCCTGCATTAGGCATTGTTAATCTAGGAAGTCTCTTGAACTGTGGTCATAAGACCAAGTCAAGAGCGCTCTCTGTCGGAGAGTTGAACAAGGTTTTCTTAATAATAAAATTTTCCACTCACACACCCCTAATTAATTTATCTTGGTTTGTCCTACACCCGTATGCTCTGCCAACCGGAAACGGTTGGGCTAGTACTCAGAAAGGTGGAAGACTTGATAATAACGATCGATAAATTTAACTAAAATTTTTACCCACAACCTCAACCAAGGCAAAATACTGTTCTTCCCGCGAGGGGTGGCGCCGGATTCCCACTGTCAGACTCAGGGGCGGTTCAAACATTGGACACCAATCCTTATCGAATCTGGGTGCTTCCGACATGTCATTCAGGGTTGCCAGTATCTTTCTTGGGTAGGGTTCTACCATCTCTTGATACCTTTGGTCTTAGCCCTAATAATCAAGACAACTAAAATTTTCAATTTACCAAGATTAGCTGCACAACGTTCTCACAAACTTTCCATTTCAAGCACTTGTGTCAAGTTTACAATCACTTTTATTTTCTGACTCCATAAGGCACTGGTCCTTCATATTGTATTTTGCTTGCTTAAGTATCAACATTGGAGTATCTGCTTATATTTTTGTGAAGTGATCTGCTTATTGTCCAAGTGTATCTTTCATCTTGTGTTTGCAACGTGGATTGCGTTATCTTGTCTTATATTTAAGTTTTATATTGTCTCTCATTTCACAAAAACTCCTAAAAAACACCCATCCGCATCACAACACCTGAAAACACTATAAATACAAAGAGCCTTAGACAACTCTTTTTTAGGGACTACCCCCCTTGGCTTCGTTAGGAGTTTGTCTAAACGGAGGAGCTGGGATTCAGGTGACAGTACCTGGCTCATTGCTTGCCCCCAAGGCCACACCTCTCTCACTTGTAGTGAAGAGACAGCTTTCGAAAGATTTCCGCTGCTGGTGTGCATATTGGTGGACAACACCTTCAATCATTGAATTCGGATCTCGGATGACTGACATATTACAAATTGAAATTTCTCTATTTAAGCTATAGAGAAATTTATTAAAATTAAAAAATAATTAAAAACCCAAATTCGAGGGACCCGGTAAAAATTTTTCGAAATTTTTTCTGGGGGTCCTAGAGACCTAGGACATGACCGACAACTATTCTAACAGTGTCTAGTAGGCTTATATACATTAGTTGGACTCTAATAATCCCCCATGGCTAAAATTTTCAAAATCGGGCATTCCAGCTTTGGAGGAAGCGGGAGAAAACCTCATTGATTATAGCTCGGCTATAGGCAAAGTATAATTGACAAGGGAAAAAACTCCCTGGAATACCTTAGTTGCTTAATCAAGTCATGGGGGACCGAGACACTCAAATCCTACTAGCACACTTTATTACAAACCCCATGGGGCCATGGTCATGTCAACTGAAAACAAAAACCGGCTAGCCAAAATTGGCTAACTGCTGCAATCTGAAACCCATATACTCTGGAAGTGAACACTGATGTGTTCCAACACTGGCGACTCATTAAGGTTTCAACTATTTGTACAAAATAGGTGATAATAGATGGTGCGCACTGCCTTAAATGGCGTGACTCAACAATGGAGTGTGTTTGTACAGACTATTATTGGTCGAGAGAACATGCCTACATGGGATTGTCTTTAGGATGATCTCACACAGGAGGAAACATGTAGAGGATACTTATAGGGTAGTTCATCACATCATAGGAATGATGAGGAGGATGTAGCATTGGCAACGAAAGGTAAGAAGCAGAAGAAGTTCAAGAAGGGTCCAAGGGTGGGGCTAAGCAGTATACAAGTGAACAAAAGAAAGACTTTAGTAAAATCAAGTGTTTTGCATGTCAGAAGTTTGGACACTATGCTGGACAGTTCCCAAACAAGCAGATGTTGATGATTTTGCTTCTCCTTTTGAGGGAGAGTTTTCTCTCTATGTTGGGTGTACAGAGAGGATATCTTTCACCAACAGTGATATGGAGGGGAGACATGGATGGTCAGGATCAGTGTTCCTTATTGGTTGGCCACTCTTTGAGCGCTTCTACCACTACTTCTACATGGTATATTGATAGTGGGGCTTTGAGCCACATGACAGGTACTCGTGATATGTTTTCCGAGATGATCGAGACTGGCTTGAGTCTCGAGGTAGTATTGGGTGATGATACTGTTGTGAGAGCAGTTGGGCATGGGACTGTAATCTTTGAGAGGGAGTCCATGCAGCCTATGTTGTTGAGGGATGTCTTGTATGTCCCTATGCTGAAGAAGAACCTTGTTTTAGTGTCCACCATTGAGGACAGGGGATTTGGAGTATATGTCCTAGGTGGTGTTGTCCTCCGAAATGGCGTGCGTGTCGTTTGAAAGCCCAAAATGCAACACACCAGCTGGAATGACAACTCTCTTAGGAGAGAGGCCAATGTCACCACACTCCTCTCCTCTTCGCTTTAGGTTGGCTCTTCTCCAACATTAGGGGGGTATCCCTAAAATAGGATCGCTAAGGCATATGCAGTAATGGGCAAAGTGAATGGAAGAGGCTGCCTTAGAGAAACGGATGTAACAAAAGATAGTTTTAGATGGGTGATGGAAAGGAAAGGAAGATCAATCCTCAGGGAAAGACTAGTGCCAGTATCAGAGAGGGGCGAATGGAGTCAAAGGAAAACTCTAAAAGGACCTTGCTGCCAGATGAATGTAGTAACCAACTAAGAGCTCTTGCACTAGAGCATACCTGAAAACCGCAAAACTTAAGAGAAAAACATGGGTCAAATAAAGTTGTGCTAGATTGTTAGCCTTCTATTCAAATGATCCCAGCTTAAGAATCGAAAGCAGAGAGCTAAGAGAGGTATTGCCTCAGACAAAATGAAAGATGGCATACAAAGAAAAACGGCAAACAAAGAGCGAAAGAATTCCCAATTTATCCAAAGAGTCCCATCATGATATTTTTCTATTAAGGTCTGGGGAAGAAACTCCCAAATTTTTTCATCCTTTTACAAATGAAAGAGGCTGTCCTCTTTATAGGCCAAAAAAGGCTCTAGAATAAAATAATAAATAAAAAAGACAAAAAGGTGGGTGAGATCCACCTTTTCAGCTCCACTAAAATCTAAACAGACTTTGCATAACTAAAGTAAATCATTCAGTTGATTTTATTAAAGCGAGCACTCAGCTGAGGCTCTGGAGTGAGTCATGAGATGGGTCTCCATGCAAATAGGCAAGCAACGATCACAAAGCAAAGGTGGGTCAACCGAATGTAAACCTTGCTGCTCTTAGGCTCCACGTATCAATGGAAACATCCTCAAGCAGCTACACCTTCAGCTGACAGTGAACACGTGATCCTGGGTTGACAGCTGCCCAAACTCCATGTATCGGCTGCCAGTGATAGAAATAAACCCCGATGCAATTAGAAAGGCTTGAGTCAATGTTTTCAGGTACACGGGCTCCACCAGTCTTGATACTTTTCACGCAGAGGTAATAGCAAACAGCAGGGAATCAAGCTTTCAAGAGATTGCATTCTAGGCAATGACGGCCGCTCCAATTTGATGAGTGACTTGTGGCCCATTAAATTAGTAACAACCAAATTCGTGACTTCCACCTAAGCTGCCAAATGCTCCAGCTATGAAATCTGACTACTGACTTAAGTTTTGTTTGTGTGCGGGCTAATTTCTGAAACTCGAGCTTTGTTTTGATTGGCTGTCAACAAAATGTGAGTGCAAACTCTGAGCCCAGCGAACCTCGACTCATTATGAAGTCGCACCAAACCCCTAATCGGCGGCCAAATGAAGGTGTTCAGCTACCCACAAATTTCGTCGTTTTATAGCTTGGCGTGAGGGATTTCTTTTGTGAAACGTTGACACTTGACTATAGTGGAGAGACCCGAAGGAGTTGTCCAACATCAGACACGCGGCCGGCTACTGATGCAATCAGAATAATAAAAGAAAAATGCGCCCAGGCTTGAGTCACGGGCCGCAGAAATAGCACTGAATCACGCCCCAAATGGCGACTGAGAGGATCGTAACCTCCGATAAAGAAACTGCAATCGTGTATCGCCCATTTTTGAAGAAAGAAGGGGCAAGCAACCCCTGCACTTGTCTGTAATGTCATCGAGTCCCGTGAATGAGATGACAAAGTTTGAGGGGAAAATATGGCGGATCCAAAAATAAACAGTGTGTTGATACTGAAATTCGAGCTCTTTGCTGATGAAGATGATCATTCGTTAAATCCAGGCATATCTCAGGCCCTACACAGTCCCAAAAATAGTAGCGAGCATCTTCATGCGTCATTCTGGATGCATTCTGGGTGTATGTGTGGTTTTTGCAAATAAACAAATATTTCTCCACAGCTACCTCTACAATCCACTGAATAAAACGCAATTCTCTATGACATCGTGTGACGTATTTCATTAACCTGCTGTGCGAACTTCAATTTGCCCCAACGGAATCTTTTATCAGCTACCACTGTCTGGTCGAAACTTGTTTCTTAAAACTCTGCTTATTGGAACTTTAATCAGTGCATTTAGAGCTTTCTCCATTGAATAAGGCTTCATTAAAGGAAAAGGCAAGTCATTTGCAGACACGTCCTCAAAAGCTCCATCTAACGATATGTAGTTAATCTTTTCACACAAAGTCTCCACACAAGAAGTATCTCGAGGGTCATGGACACTAGTATCTTCCCTTTGTTCTCTAAGGGCATTGACAATCCATCCAATAAGATCTAGTCCAAGCACATTTTTCACTTCATGATCTGAAAGTGGGAGGTTGGCAAGTATGTATGCAGCTGCTGAACATTCTTCATTTGCATTTGTCCCCGGATTTAACAATTTGTCTTTTAGCAAGACCAACTGCTTATTATTCAAGGCAGATAAGAAATCCTGGCTTAATCTCTCTGAAAGAATACTCATCAGCTTAAAGGCTTGAATTCGATGGTCCACTTCTGGATCTTCCAGAAAAGCAACAAGTGTGACGATGCCATTCCCATTTTTAATGTGTACTGCAGCAAATTTTCACAGTGTTTTCTGGTTGACAATCCTGATGCACTTCCTGTGATAAAAAGCCCTGGAGGTGAGCTCTTCCTGGCAGTGACTGACCCAGAGTCTTTATATATCTCAGGAGCCATAAGCTTATATTTCCAACATGTCTACTCCTTTCTATAACTGGAAGTCTTCCTACACCCTTTCACTCATCAATTTGAAAGCTTTGAGAACAGGTTCATCTTCAATGTAATTCGGTATGGTTGGGTCAAGAGAAGCTACAGGAAATAACATTTCCACAGCTACATGATTCCTTGGGAAGCAACAACCTGAATTCTTCATCATGCAGCCTGATAACATCTGAATAATTCAACTGTGGATACCCCTGCCAAAATGAGGGGTAACATCTGGCTCCAACTGTAGGGTGTGTGCTCGCCTTGTGAGTGCACGAGAACCTCAGATCTTCTCGGTTATCGCAGACCAAATCTTTAAAAGCAAACGCCCAATGGTGGGGATGGCTCAATTCACATCCCAAAACCACGGACTTATTACAAAACAGAAAACATACTGAAAATTTTAAATGCTCCTGTAGGAGCTTTATTCATCCTACCTACACTAACTAATCATGAGACAAAAGAATGCTAAGTATATTCATATAACCAATGTAACCATTTCAGCATCTCATCTATGTCAGACTGCTTTTTTCTGCGTTTGTTTAGTGGCAATGATGAAGACATACCTACCCTAAAACAACGTTGTCCTGCAATCTGCTCATGAATAACTTTGAATTGCAACATCAGATTGTCAGAATATAAAAGATCACCGAAGCTTTGGAATGAAAACTCAGATTGTGCACAAAAGACCTCTATCCATTGACTGATAGGAGTTAAGTACAGACCTCCATCACAAATCTGCTCAGGCTGATATGCAAAACAAGTGTTGTTATCTTCAATGAAATGAACTTTAGGCGAGTCTGGATCTTCACAGTAGAACTGTTTATGAACATCTTCAATGGGGTAAATATGAGGCAGCATCATCTCTTCAACATCATCTTCGACCAAGGGCCCTTGTGAAGCTTCCTCAATCGGATCATCCATGAAAATTTCCTTAAGCTGCCCTATTTGATCTTCAATGTTCTCTTCTGCAGCAATGTCAGGGATTTGTTCAGCAATGTCTTCAACCAATGGTCTTTGTACTGCTTCTTCAAAAGGATCTTGACAGAGGTGTTCTTTAGGCTGGGATCTAGGGATGAGAGCACTGTATTGTCTAGCAAGCTGCTCAATCTCATCAACAGTTCCATCATGCCAACGGAGGAGAAATCTCTCAAAAAACCCTGCCATTGAATCTATGGATTCATCCAAAAGACCAAAGAACCACTTTTCTGCATTTCCTTCTAAAGTTAAAGTAAAGATGATCATAAGGTCATCCTCACAATAAACATTGAAATCGACCATCAATTTGCAGTAAGAAGCAATGTGATAGATGGCTGAAACATCATTATTTCCATGAAACTCTGAAAAAGCGTCATGCACTTTTTCATAGTCATAGCACTCATTAGGAAATCCATGGATTTTTGAGAAATCCAATGGGGCGTAACCTTTGTGCCAAAGAGCAAGATTTTGTTCTTTTTTATCGTTCATAAGTCAAATAATGAAGTACTAAATCTGAAACACATATTCATACCTCATACCAAACTGTGGAGTCGCCAAGGTGAGCTTGAAAGCATTCCAATGAGTGTGCTCACCTCTACACCCAATAGGATCTTCAAATCTGCAAAAGGACAAGGGCTCTGTCCCTTCGTGGAGTCGCCATGTGAGAAGAAGAATCCCACAAATGTCGTTTAATGAAGCATAGTCTTCAAATTTCGGGAACTGGACTTTGTCCCCAGTAGCGGCGCCAAAAATGTTGTCCTCTGAAATGGCATGCGTGTCGTTTGAAAGCCCAAAATGCAACACACCAGCTGGAATGACAACTCTCTTAGGAGAGAGGCCAATGTCACCACACTCCTCTCCTCTTCGCTTTAGGTTGGTTCTTCTCCAACACTAGGGGGGTATCCCTAAAATAGCATCGCTAAGGCATATGCAGTAATGGGCAAGGTGAATGGAAGAGGCTGCCTTAGAGAAACGGATGTAACAAAAGATAGTTTTAGATGGGTGATGGAAAGGAAAGGAAGATCAATCCTCAGGGAAAGACCAGTGCCAGTATCAGAGAGGGGCGAATGGAGTCAAAGGAAAACTCTAAAAGGACCTTGCTGCCAGATGAATGTAGTAACCAACTAAGAGCTCTTGCACTAGAGCATACCTGAAAACCGCAAAACTTAAGAGAAAAACATGGGCCAAATAAAGTTGTGCTAGATTGTTAGCCTTCTATTCAGATGATCCCAGCTTAAGAATCGAAAGCAGAGAGCTAAGAGAGGTATTGCCTCAGACAAAATGAAAGATGGCATACAAAGAAAAACGGCAAACAAAGAGCGAAAGAATCCCCAATTTATCCAAAGAGTCCCATCATGATATTTTTCTATTAAGGTCTGGGGAAGAAACTCCCAAATTTTTCCATCCTTTTACAAATGAAAGAGGCTGTCCTCTTTATAGGCCAAAAAAGGCTCTAGAATAAAATAATAAATAAAAAAGACAAAAAGGTGGGTGAGATCCACCTTTTCAGCTCCACTAAAATCTAAACAGACTTTGCATAACTAAAGTAAATCATTCAGTTGATTTTATTAAAGCGAACACTCAGCTGAGGCTCTGGAGTGAGTCATGAGATGGGTCTCCATGCAAATAGGCAAGCAACGATCACAAAGCAAAGGTGGGTCAACCGAATGTAAAAATTGCTGCTCCAAGGCTCCACGTATCAATGGAAACATCCTCAAGCAGCTACACCTTCAGCTGACAGTGAACACGTGATCCTGGGTTGACAGCTGCCCAAACTCCATGTATCGGCTGCCAGTGATAGAAATAAACCCCGATGCAATTAGAAAGGCTCGAGTCAATGTTTTTAGGTACACGGGCTACACCAGTCTTGATACTTTTCACGCGGAGGTAATAGCAAACAGCAGGGAATCGAGCTTTCAAAAGATTGCATTCTAGGCAATGACGGCCGCTCCAATTTGATGAGTGACTCGTGGCCCATTAAATTAGTAACAACCAAATTCGTGACTTCCACCTAAGCTGCCAAATGCTCCAGCTATGAAATTTGACTACTGACTTAAGTTCTGTTTGTGTGCGGGCTAATTTCTGAAACTCGAGCTTTGTTTTGATTGGCTGTCAACAAAATGTGAGTGCAAACTCTGAGCCCGGCGAACCTCGACTCATTATGAAGTCGCACCAAACCCCTAATCGGCGGCCAAATGAAGGTGTTCAGCTACCCACAAATTTCGTCGTTTTATAGCTTGGCGTGAGGGATTTCTTTTGTGAAACGTTGACACTTGACTATAGTGGAGAGACCTGAAGGAGTTGTCGAACATCAGATACGCGGCCGGCTACTGATGCAATCAGAATAATAAAAGAAAAATGCGCCCAGGCTTGAGTCACGGGCCGCAGAAGTAGCACCGAATCACGCCCCAAATGGCGACTGAGAGGATCGTAACCTCCGATAAAGAAACTGCAATCGTGTATCGCCCATTTTTGAAGAAAGAAGGGGCAAGCAACCCGTGCACCTGTCTGTAATGTCATCGAGTCCCGTGAATGAGATGACAAAGTTTCAGGGGAAAATATGGCAGATCCAAAAATAAACAGTGTTGATACTGAAATTCGAGCTCTTTGCTGATGAAGATGATCATTCGTTAAATCCAGGCATATCTCAGGCCCTACACAGTCCCAAAAATAGCAGCGAGCATCTTCATGCGTCATTCTGGATGCATTCTGGGTGTATGTGTGGTTTTTGCAAATAAACAAATATTTCTCCACAGCTACCTCTACAATCCACTGAATAAAACGCAATTCTCTATGACATCGTGTGACGTATTTCATTAACCTGCTGTGCGAACTTCAATTTGTCCCAACGGAATCTTTTATAAGCTACCACTGTCTGGTCGATACTTGTTTCTTAAAACTCTGCTTATTGGAACTTTAATCAGTGCATTTAGAGCTTTCTCCATTGAATAAGGCTTCATCAAAGGAAAAGGCAAGTCATTTGCAGACACGTCCTCAAAAGCTCCATCCAACGATATGTAGTTAATCTTTTCACACAAAGTCTCCACACAAGAAGTATCGCAAGGGTCATGGACACTAGTATCTTCCCTTTGTTCTCTAAGGGCATTGACAATCCATCCAATAAGATCTAGTCCAAGCACATTTTTCACTTCATGATCTGAAAGTGGGAGGTTGGCAAGTATGTATGCAGCTGCTGAACATTCTTCATTTGCATTTGTCCTCGGATTTAACAATTTGTCTTTTAGCAAGACCAACTGATTATTATTCAAGGCAGATAAGAAATCCTGGCTTAATCTCTCTGAAAGAATACTCATCAGCTTAAATGCTTGAATCCGATGGTCCACTTCTGGATCTTCCAGAAAAGCAACAAGTGTGACGATGCCATTCCCATTTTTAATGTGTACTGCAGCAAATTTTCACAGTGTTTTCTGGTTGACAATCCTGACGCACTTCCTGTGATAAAAAGCCCTGGAGGTGAGCTCTTCCTGGCAGTGACAGACCCAGAGTCTTTATATATCTCAGGAGCCATAAGCTTATATTTCCAACATGTCTACTCCTTTCTATAACTGGAAGTCTTCCTACACCCTTTCACTCATCAATTTGAAAGCTTTGAGAACAGGTTCATCTTCAATGTAATCCGGTATGGTTGGGTCAATAGAAGCTACAGGAAATAACATTTCCACAGCTACATGATTCCTTGGGAAGCAACAACCTGAATTCTTCATCATGCAGCCTGATAACCTCTGAATAATTCAACTGTGGATACCTCTGCCAAAATGAGGGGTAACAGGTGGGAAAGTGTATGTGTTTCCTAGAGCAGCAAGACCATCTACTTCATGTGCCATTGGAGTTAGATGTGGGAAACTGTACAAGTTTCTCTTCCAACCTCATCATGCATTAGCCCATGCAAGCAGTAGTACTGAGATGTGTGAGTTGTGGCACAGGAGGATGGGCCACCTTCATCATTCAACTTTGAGATTGCTAAGGGAGATGTCTACAGGTTTGCCTCAGTTCAGCACAGAGCATGGTGGTGTGTGCAGAGGGTGTGCTTTGGGAAAGTACACCAAGACTGTTTTTCCAAGCAGTGACACGAGATCATGTGGCATACTATACTTGATTCATTCATACTTGTGTGGACCTATGTCTTCTACATCGTTGACAGGATTTGAGTACTATATCAGTTTCATTGATGACCACTCCAGGAAGACTTGTATCTATTTTATGAGAAGTAAATAATCTTAGGAAGTCTTGCAGAGGTTCCAAGAGTTCAAAGCTCTTGAGGAGAACCAAACAGGGAGGAGGATTTGGGCACTCAGGTTAGACAATGGGGGTGAGTATACCTCCAAGGAGTTTGATGAGTTTTGCAGAGAGGAGAGCATCAGGAGGCAGTTGATAGTTCCATACAATCCATGGCAGAATGGAGTTGCGGAAAGGAAGAACAAAGCGATAGTGGGAGCAGCTAGAGCCATGTTGCATGATCAGAGTCTTCCTTTCTTTCTATGGGCAGAGGCGAGTAGCACTGTTGTTTATGTTCAGAACAAGAGTCCACACCGAGCATTGGGGTGTACAACTCCCGAGGAGATGTTCACCGGGAAGAGACTTGAGATAGGTCACTTCCGTATTTTTGGATACCTTACATACTCTCATGTCCCTTCTGAGAAGAGGACAAAGTTAGAGCCTACAGCGAAGAACGACATCTTTGTTGGTTATGATGAGACTTCGAAGGCTTTTCGCATATACCTTCCTACACAAAGGAAAGTTGTAGTGAGGAGGGAGGTCATATTTGAGGAGGAGAAAGCCTTCAGGAAGTCTTATGATTCAGAGGTGGAGGAGCAGCAGATTGTCTCTCCACAAGTGATAGGGTCACAGAGTCAGAGCACAGAGTCACAGGTTGTAGGTGTGACTAGGTCACAGGTTACAAGTTCACCAAGTGGGACTCAGTCTACAGGGACTTCTGGTATAGGTACAGGTTCACGAGTCACAGGTTCACAGGTTTCACCTTCATGTGATTCGGGTGGTACAGGTTTAGGATCACCGGGCATACGATCTCAGGCTACAAGTACTTCTTTAGGTAGACAGTTGTCAGATGAGGAGGTTATGGAAGAGGACCTACAACAGGAAGATACTTCCAGGAAACGTAAGCCAAGTTCGCTTAAGGATCTTGTGAAGGAAGTGTTGTCCGCCGAGATGCACACCAGTAGCAGAAATCTTTCGAAAGTTGTTCCCTTACTATAAGTGGGGAAAGTGTGGCCTTGGGGGCAAGCAGTGAGCCAGGTACTGTCACCTAAATCCCAGCTCCTCCGTTTAGGCTAACTCCTAACGAAGCTAAGGGGGGTAGTCCCTACAAAGAGTTAACTATGGCTCAAATGTGTTTAAGTGATGAAAAGATGTAGATGGGTGTTGTTTAGGAGTTTATTATGATGAGAATACTATAGAAAACGCAATCCACGTTGCAATTGCAAAACACAGATATCAAGATGAACAGTATATGGTGACTTTGAAAATTAAATAAGCATCCACAAGATAATGTAAACAAATATCAAAAAGACTAATGGTCCAGCTCAAAGTGATGCATATAAATCTTGTCGACCAGTGCCAAATGGAGTCAAAAGGTGCTTGGGATGCTGTAAAATAAGTCTCAATGTAATGTTCGTGAGATCGTTTTGAAATTGTTCTTGGTAAATTTTGAAGTATTTTAGGTGTTCTTGATTATTAGGCTTGGCAAGAAACAAGGATAAACATCCAACCGGAAGAAATACTTTAAGTGGCTATTCACGGTGATCTGACGGACCGTCCAGTTATCAAGAGGATAAGTGTCCAATGTTTAAACCACCCTCGAAGTCTGAACAACGGCACTCCGACTCCACCTCCCAGAATAACACTCTAGTATTTATCAAAAGCAATGCCAGTTCGTTGGTTGTGGGGTGAAAATTTTATTACGTTATAGAAGTTTATCAAGTCCAACACCTTTCTGAGTACTAGCCCAACCCTTTCAGGTTGGCAAAGCATACGGGTGTTGGATAGCAACCAAGGTAAATTATTAACGGGGGTGTGAGTTGAAATGTTTTAGGATTATTGAAGCACACAGTTCAGCTCTCCAACAGAGAGTGCTCTTGACTTTGTCTTATGACAAGGTTCAAGAGACTTATTTAATCTATATGCCTAATGCAGGGGAAATGCAAACTTATAATGCTCTCCGAAAGAGAGTGCTCTTGACTTGGGTTTTTTCAAGTTCAAGAGACTTTGATCATTGTTAGAATAGAAGTAGTTTGCATATAAAGGAAAAAAAACACTTTCTAAAGTAAACAAATAATTGAAAGAAGTAAAAAGTACACACTTTCTAAGGCCAAAATTAACAACTAACCATGAAATAAACAACAAGGTGGGATCAACCTCCGAACAAGGTGATCACTAGAACCGCTAGTCCCGAAAACCTTCCAGCTAGCTGGATGTCCACAAGGATGCTAACGGATAAAATTTGTAGCCACAAAACTATGTGGCACTTGGGATGAAATCCCAAGATTACTATCTCAAGTCAAGACTTGGAAGAGAGTTTAATCTAAGTACAGAAATAAACTTTAATCTATAAAACTTGAAGTAAAACTAACTAAAGCATGCGTGAAACAAACTTCCACAAATGGGGGAGGAGAAACAATGTGTGGGAGGCCTTATCCCACCTAGCCTTTTTATTAATCAATTTACAAGTGCCTTGGGAATTTAACCCTTGTAAGGTCTTTTATGAAAGATAAGATAACTATGAAAGACAACATAGAGCTCTTAGGAGCTTTTACAAAAGGAGAATGTGGTTCTTTTGTTTTGGATCATCCTTATGGTTTGCTTGATGCTTTCTTTGGGTAAAGACTTCCTTGTTTCTCAAAGTTCCTTGAATTTCTTCTTCTTTGAAACACCTACACAAGTTCAAATTAGCTAAACAAGGCACCCTTTAGCGTTAGATAAAAAACAAAATAAATTTTGAAACTAGCTAAGTCTAAGTTTGCAAAATGAGATCTAAAGATGAAATATTGTATGAGATTCAACTTTGAATTTATTAAAAATGTAAAAACGGACCAGCAAACAAATCTATGCTAAAAATGCTAGGAAAGAGATCTAAACCATGATAAAAAATAACTTATTTTGTACGCAACTTTTATCTTTTTTAAAAGAGAGATCTAGAATGCATATGCAAGCTGAAAAATGAACTAAATGCAAGGTCTATAAAGATACTACAAATTTACTAACTCCTAAAAGAGATCTACACTAAAACAATGCAAGTATGATCTAATCTAATCAAATGAAAAATGCTAACTTTGAAAGAGAAATCTAACTAATGAACAAAATGTGAGATCTAACTATTGAAAATACAAAGTCTATAGTTATGAAAACTAGCTCTAACACTACAAGCTTATGATTTGTTTTTTTATGTGTTTTAGGGCAGATTTTGAAGATGGACAAAAGGAGGATGGAGGGAGGTAAAACGAGAGGCTTGAGGAGATGGAATCTAGAGGATGAAGATAGGATCTAAGGAGGAAAACGAAAGGGAGAAAGGTGACGAGGACTAGGAGAGAAACGAGAAGAAAGAAGAGGGCTAAGTAGGGCAAAGACGAAAGAAAGGAGGATGGATTGGGCGAATGGAGAGAAGGGAGGAGGAGCGAATGGGAGGAAGACAAGATGGACGAGAGGAACTAGGGATAGCAAATCAAGGCAAAGAAGTCAAGGAGAAAGTGGAGGGTTTGAAGAAGAAAACCCTTAGAATCTAGTAACCAAATTTGAATGTATTTTTCAGGATGGAACACAAGAGAGAGAGCTACTCCTGGCTTTCTTTTTTGTGGCAAAAGATGACAAGCTTTGTAGATCCTGCAATGACAAAGTGTTAAACTCAAAAAATATGGTTGTTTGAAGCTTGGGATAGAAGCGACCGAGCTCACACCCTTCTTCAGTTGGTGAAACCTGACGAAGCACAACACACTCAATACAATCGTGAGATAAAAAATATTAGTATGCTAAGCAGATCAAAGCTTTATCAATATTAGTACAACCGAATACGTTCTATTCATATAACTTTGATGAACATTGCATAATAAGTCAAGTTGACAACTGCAAATGACAGATCTTACGTCCTAAGATATTAGACTTCTAAAGCTAGTATTTGATCACAACATATATGAGTATTGAAAGAGAAATGCTTAGAAAGAGATCACCTCAACCATGAAGAATTCACCACAATGAGCAAGATACCATGGACCTCCAAAGTCGAAATTTTATTCACATATTCAAAGCATAAGCTTGATACAATTTTCTCAGAGTAACTCTACAACAAAAAGTCCATGTGAAGAGAGCTCAAAGAGCCTCTACTTATACAAAAACCAAATAGCTTTAGAACCCAAAATCGAATTGGCACAAGAGAAGCCAATAGTCCAATCAACACAAGTAGAACTCCAATCAAACCATGGCTTGGAGTGAATCACAAATAACAAAGTCGAGCTCTTGGTAGGTGAATGGGGAGGTGGCCTCCACCTTGGCAAGGTGCCCCCCATTCCAACTTTGGAACAACCACCACTCCAATACGAATGTGCCAAGTGTGAAAACGTGGACAATGAGAGAGGAATGCGTGAGCTTTGAGGAGATTGACGTGAGCTTGATGGTGATGGTTAATTCGAGTTACAATCAATGCAAGGGTGAGTGCAATGGGAGCCGAGCCATGACATTCAATGCAATCTCAACAATCCATCCATCTTTTGCCACATAGCCAAATCGTATTTGCACACGAAGGAGCCGTACGGTTTAAATGGCTCACGTCATTCTCTCTTAGAAATATTCCAAACTTTATTTAAAACATGTGCTTCTAACCTTAATGTGGTCGTACACCATATTAAAATCCACTTCAACCTTTAAAAAATCATTTTTTAATGTTTTTTGGACTTATTTGATTTTTGGACTCAAGTGCATTTTCATCATTTTTAGCAATTAAGTGCCAAAATGATGCATTTTTAGCCAAAACTACTCCTGGGGTGACATAACTGCCCGAAAACTGAAGAACGAGGGTGTCAGGGTAAAGAGGATGCTTTGAGCGTCAAAACGAGCCTCCCCATGCCCAATTTCGCCTCCGGATGAGGCTTTATCATTTTTTGAAAATTTTTAATTAAACCATTAAAAAATGGTCTAATTTATCGAAAAATTTATTCTTCTCGGAATCAAACGAAACTCCTAGGGGACCTAGTGCATGTTCATACAACTCAATCGAGATGGCTAACACGTAAAAATCCTAGACACAAGACTCTAATAACCACCTTAGGTTTTGACCACCATGGGAAATACTCCAGCTTTGGAGGTTTGAGTGAAAAACTCGGGGATTATACGCCACTGATGAGTAGAACATAATTCCTAAGGAAAAAACACTCTAGAGTATCCCCCAAATGGCTAAACCTACGGATAGCCGAGTCTTTTATAAAAGGACCCCGTTTAGACTAACTTTTTACATTTTCCCCATGGGGGTATGAACATGTAGTTATTACAAATGGGGCAAAATTGCCCTGAAAATGACTTCTGAACTTCTGAACACTCACGATGAACATGAATCATGTTCAATAAACTGGTGGCTCACAAGAAATTCAACTATTGTACAAAATAGTTGATAACAGGAAGCTGAGGAGTCAGTGGGGCCACCCAAGAGGGAGGTCAAGGAGAGCAAAGCACCAAATAAATTTTCCAGTTATATGGCGATGATAACTAGCTTGAGTGATTCCAAGCCTACTACATTTTAGGAGGCTATCCCACACCAGGTTTGGAGAGATGCCATGATCGAAGAGTATAAATCCATCATGAAGAATGGAGTGTGGGAGGTTGCTCCGAGACCAGAGGGGAAGTCAGTAGTGACTTCCAAGTGGCTCTATAAAATCAAGTGTGCTGCGGATGGCAGCATCGACAAGTACAAAGCTCGATCTATTGCACGTGGGTTCTCATAGGTAGAGGGAGTTGACTACTATGAGACCTTTGCACTGGTTGCTAGATTTTCTTCGATCAGAGCAGTGATCTCCATTGTGGCAGAGATGGGTTGGAGGATTCATCAGATGGATGTGAAAACCGCTTTTCTGAACGGTTTTCTACAGGAGGAGGTATATCTAGAGCAGCCCCAGGGCTTTGATATTCATGGGAGAGATTCACATGTTTACAGGCTGAAAAAGGCCTTGTATGGTCTAAAGCAAGCCCCTCGGGCTTGGTATTCCAGGATTGACACTTACTTGCTATCGATTGGGTTTCAGAAGAGTGAGGCAGATCCCAACCTATACTACATTGTGGTTGGTGGTGTTCCGCTCATTCTTCTGCTATATGTTGATGACTTGTTCATTACAGGAGGAGAGCACCTGATTGAAGCATGCAAGAAAGATCTTGCTTCAGAGTTTGAGATGACTGACCTTGGACTGATGCATTATTATTTGGGGATGGAGATATGGCAGGAGGATGGACATGTTTTCCTAAGTCAGGGAAAGTATGCTGCAGATATTTTGAGGAGATTTCAGATGGAGGGTTGCAGGCCCATGTCCACACCTATGACCACCGACTAGACAAAGCTTCATGCTTCTGAGGGAGAGTTGGTGGATCCTACTTTATATCCTCAATTGATTGGTTCGTTGATGTATTTGGTCAACACCAGACCAGATATGAGTTTTGCAGTTAACACTCTCCGTCGGTTCATGGTGGAGCCCAGGAGAGTGCACTGGATAGTTGCAAAACATGTGTTGAGATACCTTGCATGTACAGTAGATTTTGGTTTGGACTATAGGAGATCTGATGGAGTGGGATTGGTTGGCTTTACAGATTCAGATTGGGCAGGTAGTGTTTCGGATCGGAAGAGCACTTCCGGTTGTTGTTTCAATTTGGGCTCAGCAGTTGTGTCTTGGTTCAGTCGGAAACAAAAGTCTGTAGCATTGAGTTCTGTAGAGGCTGAGTATATGGCTGCCAGTCAGGCCAGTTGTGAATCCTTGTGGCTTCGCAAGTTGATGGTTGATTTATTTGGTCAGGAGATGGGACCCACTATGATACACTGTGATAATCAGAGTCGCATCTGGCTCTCTAAGAATCCAGTATTTAATGACAGGTCCAAACACATTGAGATCGGGTATCACTTCATCAGGGATTATGTTCAGAGAGGAGCAGTACAGTTGCGGTATATTTCTACTGATGAGCAGGTGGTTGACATTCTCACGAAGTCTTTGGGTAGAGGGAAGCATGTCTATTTCAAAGACAAGTTGGGAGTGGTGAAGAACACCTTGCTCGATAAGAGGGAGTGTTGAAAATTTACCTAAGAAGTGCTTGTTCACCTAGTGATGCCTTGGGTGGACAAGGACACTTTAATTGGTGATCCCTAGTCATGTTTTAATTAATGAAGTGAGATGCACTTTATAATTTTAAAGTGACTTCATTAAAAGTTAAATTCATGGTTATCGTAAGTTCATATTTAATAAAGGTCAAGTGAGTGATTAATTAAAAGGGGGGGGTGTTCATACTTTATTAAATGACATGAGGTGCACTAAATGTCATTTATTAATTATTAAATGAGCATTTAATGAGAACCCCACATCTAATCTAATCTGGGCCATTAGATTGAAAGAGGAAATTATCATGAACAAAAAGGGCTAGGGCAAGGCATTCATCATTCATTATTCACTTTTCATGAGAGAGTTTTGGAGAGGAGAAGAGAGAAAAGAAGGGTTTAAAGAGAATTTTGAACCAGGAAAAGAAAGAAGAAAAACCTAGCACAGAATTCGAGAAGTGGCTGGGCACGTTTCCAAGGAGTGGGAACTTTTCCCAAGATAAATTCGTATAACAAATGCACAGAAATCAAAATCCGTACAACATTTATTGAAGGCTGTACTGCACAAATTTCGAGGCAGCTCCGTATAGTCCATACTGCACAGTTTACGCGGCATTTCTGTATAGCAGTAATTGCAGCCGTACATCACAGATTTCAAGGCAGGAATTTGTCAAATCGTAACACAGGTTTTACACATTTTTCGAGGCACAGCTTTGGCATGAAATTCGAGGAGGCCGTACTGTTTTTATTGATGTCGGTACAGTCTTCATTTCTGGGCACATTTAACGAGGAGGTTAAGATAAGTATTGTTGTTGTGTATTTGATAATTTACCCAAAGAAAAATAAAATCTCTGTCATACAGGTTTTCCCTTCAAGGTTTTATCTTGGACTGATTGGTCAAAAATTCCTGTGTTAGTTTTAATGTGTGAATGGCTGTCATAAATTTATGAGTTTGAAATTATTGACTGAAAGTGAAAATTTATGAGTTTTAAAATTTGAAAAGAATCTCATGTGTTTTAAGTTGAAGACAATTTTTGTGAATAAATTGTGCATATCTGGGTTTGGGCATTAAACAATGCAGAGAAGATTCTAAGCTTATAAACCGGGTTGGGGTTCTCAAAAAATTTCAGTGTTAAAGTCTTTTTGGGGTCAGATCTATTGTGTTAAGACTATTTGGGGTCAGATCTACTGTGTTAAGATTGTTTGGGGTCAGATCTATTGTGTCAAGTTTGTTTGGGGTTAGATCTACTGTGTTTAGGGCTAGCTTTGGTCAATTGTGGAGGTCACTGCCTATTAGAACTTTGTTTGGAGGTATGATATCTTATTGGGTGACTGCCTGGGCTGCCACTATGATTTGAGGTCTGTCATGACCTGTTGGTGACCTTAACTACTTTGTTTAAGCTGCCACTTTGGATTGTGGTTTGAGGCTGCCTCTGTGTCCTTCTCTATTTGACTATCTTGGTTATCCTATAACCCTTCCTTCTCTCTCTCTCAGGTATGTACTAACCCTCAAGTAAGGGTTAGTTTTGTTCCAATGGATTGACTTGCCTCTGAGAGGCATAGTTTGTTCTGAAAGTTAAATTTCTGAGTTTAAGGAAGGTATCAACTCACCAGGTAAGTAATTAGACTTGTTCTTTTGTATTGTGAGTTAGAGCTATTACTGTTGTTATAGTTTTGTCTAAATAGTCATACTACTGCTACTATTATTTACATGTTATTGTTACTGTATGTTTCAACTTTAACACAGGGACCTCTTGGGAGTGTTAAAGTTGAAAGAGATGAAAATTATGTTTTAATGTAGTAGATCTAAATTTTGTAATGTTATAGTTGTACTATTTTTTATTTCCAGTACTAGAGATTTATTTTTGCATTAAAGTATAATTTTTTAAAGTTTCTACTTCAAACCCTAACCTAACCCTCAATTTAACATGGTATCAGAGCTTAGGGCTTGTAGATAACTTTGTTTTGCAGGCTAACATAATCTACATAGATCCCAAGGTAAGGGTTTGTTCTTTAATCAACTTGATTGCGTGATTTACTTGGCAAACTCATCAAGTTGACAGTAAGGGTTTGAAGATGGCTTCTACTTCAGTTAAATCAAAAGATAGGCTTGAAGGAGCCTCAAACTTTAATGCATGGAAGGCTAGGGTTCTGAATATTCTAGAGAAGAGTGACTTGGATTATTTGGTTACTAGGGTTTTGGAAGAGCCCACGACAAATCAAGGAAGAGCAACATTTAAGAAGACGCAAGCCAAAGCAAAGAGTCATTTTTTACTCAATTAAAGATAATTTGATGCCTGTAATAGCTCCTCTAAGGACATCTAAAGAATGCTTTGATGCCCTAGCAAATATTTATGAGAAGAAGGCACCTACTCATAAGAGAGTTTTGAAGAAGCAGCTTCGTTCATTGAAGGTGGAGTTAGTTGCCTCTTTCTTCTCAAAGATCTCTCAGATAAGAGATCAGCTCATGGCAATTGGAGTTGAAGTAGATGATGATGATCTTGTGCAAACAGCAGTAGATCGTCTTCCTACATCTTGGGAGACATTTCTTCCAGTCGTAAATGGAAGAGAGATTCAACCAAATTTTGATAGATTATGGCATGATTGTATAGAAGAAGAAGGTAGGATCCAGAGTAGATATGGACCTCCCACCGAAAAGAATCATGCCCTTGCTGCCAAGACAAAGAAGGGAAGAAGCTTCCCTCAGCACAAGAACAAAGGTAAGGGATCTCAAGGTAAGAACTTTCATAAAGCAAAGGTAAGGTGTTATAACTGTAGCCAGCTTGGTCATTATGCACAAGATTGTAAGAAACCTCCTAACAAGAAATGGCATAGAGGGAAGTATCATGCTTTAGCTGTTACAAAAGAAGAAGAGCCACAACAAAAGAAAACTAGGGCTGAGACCAAAGAACAAGATTAAAGAGAATGCTACTTGGTTTCATCACTCTCAGGTTCCATCTCCAACTCATTCGATTCCTGGTGGATAGATAGTGGGGCCACCAAGCATATGACTAGATTCAAGAAGGATCTTGCAGATTACAAGGCCAAGAAGTTCAATGTGAAAGTGGAACTGGGAGATGGAAGTACCTATGCCATAAAAGGAGTTGGTTCAACTTCCTTACACCTTGATTTAGGTACATTGATTCAAATTGAGGAAATTTTATATGTTCTTGGATTAAAGAAGAATATTCTTTCAGTGGCAGTTTTAGAAGACAAGGGGTTCTTTGTAGCCTTCTCAGAAGGAAAGGCTCTAGTGTGGCCTAAGGGTGGAAATATGAGCTCAGCCATTGTGATTAGAGTTTGTGAAGGTGACCTCTATAAGGTTTCAGGACATGTTATTAAAGCTCTAGTTCATGACCCTTATCAGAATTCAGAGATCAAGAGGGATCAAACTGTGTTCTTCAATCCCCAGCAGAGTGAGATTGTAGAAAAGGAAAGTAGAGATGTGATATTCCATCACTCCAGGGAGTCTTCCAGTGACTCAGATATGGAAGTGTATGAGACATCTCGTTCAAAGGAGCAGAGGGAGAAGGCCAAGAATCCTTCAATTGATCTCATTGAGGATCCTATTGAGAGGCTTCAAGGGTGCTCCAGTGTTAGCCATGTCACTGATTTAGGATCATCCACTTATGTGGAGGCAACCAAACATCAGGTTTGGAAAGGAGTTATGATAGAAGACATCCAGTTGATAATGGATAATGACATGTGCAAAGTGATTCTCAGATAACAAGGGAAGTCGGTTGTAACTTCCAAGTGGATCTATAAGATCAAGTTTCTTGTTGACATTCAGAACTATTTGAAGCTCTCATAAAATCCTGTATTCTATGACAGATCGAGACACATTGAGAGGAAGTATCACTATGTCAAGGACATGGTGCAAAGACTTCAGTATGTTCTGTTAGATGAACAGATTACCGATATGTTGACTAAGCCTCTGTCCACGACGAAGTCTGGGAACTTCCGAGACAGGCTTAGTGTTGCTGAGAATGCCTCTCTTGCTGAGAGAAAGTGTTAAAGCTAATGCAGTTGCGAGAGCCATTCTCCAGGAGGATGGAACCCTAGTCAGTTAAATAGGGTTCCTGTTCAGTTAACCAGGCAGAGTAAGTCCCTAGAAGGTACCCTAGGGCCACCAACAATCTACTAGGGTTCTTGGTCTGGGACCAAGCAGGTTGATGTTATGGCAAAGTCCCTAGCATGTGGTTAGGGTCCCTATCTGTCTATAGGGTATACTGGTTTGGGACCAGATAGTTTCTTGGTCATGAGGACCAACCAAATCCTGTAGGCTGAGACAAAAACATCCTGGTCTGGGACCAGGCAGATTCTTGGTCTAGGACCAAGTAGTTCCTGCAGGTACATACCTGGTCAGTTAACCAGGTGGATCTTGGTCAGTTAACCAAGATGATGATGTGTGATTCCCTCCTCTTTTAGGTCTTCGAGATGGTTGAGCTAGGTTGTTTCATCAAGGGACTGGCCACCCCTTGATGAAGTCACTAGCACTTGACCTCAAGAGCAGTCAGGAGGACTACAGGATCACATCATCTAGTGTGGACCTTCTTTATACGGTGATAATGAACTTTCAGTTAGTGTATGGAACACTTGTACATTTCAAAGAGAGATGAAAGGGTTGTATCCCCACCTTGTTATTATACCCCTTGGTCTTCCTTCCCACCTTGTTTTTCTTGGCCTTGTGGTTAGAGGGTTTGTCTTACCACCTTGTCTTGTGGTTAGAAGGGTTGTCTTCCCACCTTGTGGGTACACCTTTGGTCTTGTGGTTTGTAGGGTGTCTACCTATCCTAGATCTATGGGGGATTTTTTGTGTTGAACCCTTGTTGGTC
Source organism: Larix kaempferi (assembly GCA_027924585.1). NCBI lineage: Eukaryota > Viridiplantae > Streptophyta > Pinopsida > Pinales > Pinaceae > Larix > Larix kaempferi. The sequence continues at coordinate 10,910,281 of BSBM01000893.1, forward strand.
CTTATGCTAAGTCATCCTACCCTTAGCCATGACCTTGGTACCTGTTGTCACCTAAACTGTAGTTACCCCTATGGATGTATCCACTCATGGATGGCAATAGGGAAGGGCAACTCAAAAGGTGCAACCACGATCACCTTGACCTCCAATAGATGGTTGTCACGCCAGTCGAGGCAACCTTCACTTTATGTTATCTAGCCCAGACAACAAAGGGGGAGACCCGATCTACTCTCGACAGGAGAGATCAAAACCAAGACACCAAATCAAGTTAATTCTAAGTGAAGTAAGGTGTATGGTTTATCCTAGACCTTAGGATGAAGTCACAAGACAAGTGAGGGGTTCAATGAGTATAGCTTTGGTTCATTATTGATGTGAGAGTGACTTATGATTTGTGAAATAGGATCCAGGATTAAAGTACTAGCTCAATGTGAGAAAATCCACTGCCTTGGGAACCGTGTCCAATGCAGGGTAGTTTAGGGTTGAATTGGGGCTAACTAGTACAAGTGACAAGCTTGATCATGAAGCATGATGGCATCAAAGGGTTTAGTTCACCAATCAAGGGTCAAACCACATGTTAATCCAACAATCTAGGAAAGTCGAATTGACTTGGAGAGAGACCAGTGCCTTGGGAATTGGGATAATGGAGTCAAAGTAAAGTTAACTTGTGGTTAAGGACTCCTATTTCATGAGACAAGTGGGAAATTAAAGTCTTGATGAATGAATAGGTCTAGATCTAGGTTTGACCTAAGTGGACCACAATCCCTTAAAACAAGGAATGTTATCCCCAAGGCAAGATTTGACAAGGTGACCTACTAGACCTAGGTTTTGAATTAATCCCGTTCCAAATCCACTGAAATCTCAAGTACACACGTCCTAGAAGTGGGACAACTCACTTCTCCAAGGTGGTGCGACTTTACCCAAGGAGGCCTATAAGTGGGATAAGTGGGGTCAAGACAAGTCCAATGGCATCCAAACTTTAGATCCAAGTGGTTTAAGCAAGTGAGAGTATGGATCTACAATTTCAAGGCAATCCAATGGCTAGATCTTACTAGATCTGAGTTTGAAGATACTAAGTGGTCCAAAATGGGGATTAAATCCCTTAAATGTGGAATAGGGGCCACAAGGTAGAAATCATAAAAGTGACAATCTGGGGGTAGGTTATTGGATGTGTAGATCATGAATCAAGCGGGATCTCAACTACCCACATACTAGATCTAGGTCAACCCACCAAACTAGGAAGTGCGCCCTTGCTTGGAGAGGCTAAATGTCTTGGGAAGAGGGTCAAATGGAGGCCAATCCTCACCAAACTATAGATCCGGGATGCCGTGGATACTATAGAGGTGGGTTTTCAATATCTTACCCAAGAAGCCACTAGATCTTAGTAGATCTGAAAAAATGTAAAAATGGGGTTTTGATTGATTAGGGTTTTAAATATTTTAGACAAGTGGATAGATCATGGAGATAGAACTTAAGAGAGATGCTTTGATGTTGAGGAAGATTCCCGCAGAGATCAAATGAGAAATTCTTGATTTTGCTTGCCAAATTGATGCCCTAGCCCACAAGTGCACCCTCATCTACCTGTCAATCCAAGGAAAATTGATTTCAATCAGAGAGGTCAAGTATGGAGGAAATACAAGTAAAATGCAATGATAACATAGAATAGAAGGTCCTGGGACAGTAATACTCCCTGTTACCAACGAAGAGATCCAAAGAAGAAGTAGGGAGAGTCTTCCCCTACCAATACTTCCTCCTTAAAGCAAATCGGCCTCCACCTGTAGATGCAAAAACGTGGTACAAAAGATATGGCAAACAAGATCTCCAATAACTCAATGCAAAGGAAGAACCAACGAACGAACACCAAAAAACATTCACCACAACACTGGAGATAAATGCAATAATAATTTTCTATTCCAATAATCCAGAGCCACCCGTTCCTTTTACAATGAGAAGCTCTCTCCTTTAAATAGGAAGGAGAGGCATCAAAATCCTAACCACTTTTTGAATGAGTGGCTAAGATTAAAAGATACAAATGTCTAATAAATGGTTGAGATGAGCTCAACAATAAAATACATGGATCACTAATAAAATATAATATAAGTGGACAAAATCACCCTAGAAGAGGGGAATCCCACCAAATCATGATGACAAAATATAATAGGAAACTTATGGTGGGTCCAAGGGGTAATTTTAGCCACCCTTGGTCAATCCCCATAGCACAATAATAATAAAATAGTCATCAATATACCAAATCGTGCCTCCTTGGTCAAATCGTAGGCCTCAAAAGACCTCAGAAATCATCAGAAAATGCCATAAGTGATGGATGCGGGCCCCGATGAAGCTGAAACTGCTGGAGGAGGTGTGGAAGACATCAACCCATCATCACTGATCATCCCATGCCAAGACATTGCCTCAGTAGCCCAAATCGAATTCCTCAATAGCCATTTCTACCAATCCTGAAATGCCTCGGGAAGCGTGAAACTGCCCCAAACTGCCTCCTGGAGTGCCTGCGCTGTCAAGGTGAGGGCACCAGTGTGTCCGGGAGGGGGGTAATATGGTAAAAACAAGTGGCTGGACCACCCCTTCCAAGCACAGCGCCCTAGGTCAACTGGATAAAAATCAGATCTGCTTTGACAGGGTCTCTGACAGACCAAAACTGCACTCGGACAGCCTACTGAGGCTCAATCATCACTGTAAGTGCCCGGAACTGAAAACAAACTGTCTCATTGGACTCAGAAGGTCCAAATCTATCCAAGATGTGTACTCATACACCATATGAATCTCTGCATGATCAAAATATATATTCAATATACCGGAACAGGTCAAATAATAATAATCTGTAAATGATCAAATAATGTTGTAAACCATGAATCATCATCATAACCCTGTAGCTGCTGCATAGAATCATCATGTACATGTACATAGACCATATATCATCAATCCATATCATCACAAGGTCCAACCCTCTCATGTCCTATGGGTGACCTTGGTCAAACTAGATTTGACCAAGTCAACATGACCAAATATAACTCAGACCATCATCGGAAGCTGCTGCAAAGTGTCAAAGGTTAATGCACGCTCTACAACTTATTCGAATAACAATTATAACACAAAGTAATCATTACTGGCGATCTAAATCCAAATATATAATGTCATTAATTATTATTATTACTCAGACTAGACTTTCAAGATCATACTCACTTCAGATCATACTCACTTCATAGTTGTGATCAATTTGCTAGTGAAGGGTGAAGGCTAAAATAACTGGCTAGGCTAAGGGATGACTTGACCAACTTAACTTTGTGATACTTTGGCAAATGGGAAAGGGAATACACACCATAGTATATACTGAATGAGCAACAACACAGGGAATGGCGGTGTCTCACAAATGGATAAGTTGTTTAGAGAGTGCTTATTCAACTTAGGCATCATGTCTACATCAAGTTGATCCAGGTTCATTAGGATCATTCAATTTCATTTCATGGCATTTTTGGCCTACATAACCCTTTGGATCTCAGGTGTGCTGATAAGCACAACTAGTTGCAGCTTGCATCCAGGGCATGTTTTTCATACATATATAAGGTCAGTAATTGTTTAGATATAGCTTTTAAGAATCATTGCTTTTTGGACCTTTCTTATACTCTTCGAGGAGTATTTTTTAGCAGTTCATCGCTCTTGCCCTTTTTAGTTTCCATGGGCGAATTTATCAGTTTCCATAAATAGTACATGAGCTTTCAGTTTTAGCCAACAACATCTCAAGTGACTAGGGGGGAGTTCGAGCCAATGCCAAACATCGGGACAACCGACCAGAATGATTTAGGCCTACAATCCAACTCACCAAAGGTAAGTTTTGTCACCAACTCAGAGCCGAGACACAGTAAAAAGGGAAGCTCATCCAATACAGAGGCTACAGTGGGGAAAAGTCCTCCATGCCACTAGTCAAGTAGTAAGTCAGGGTGATAAACTAAAAGGTAGGCAATGGATGGATGAAGACAATGAATAATGGAGCCAACACTAGCAAGCCAAGGTATGGTGGAATGATCACCTCTATTCTCCCTAAGGAGGGTAAAACCAATGAGTATGAATAGTGAACTTCTAAGTCTGAGTAGGGACAATATAATATATATAATAAGATCAACCAGGTCCACATATCTATATGATCGCCAGATCATGACACTAAGTGCTAAGACATGCTATAAGAATAAGTATAAAAGCAATATAACCATAACACAATGATATACCCGCTGAGTCATATACCTGAATGCTCATCAATCTGAACCATCATCTGTCCTCTGAAACTGCTGCTATAACTTTGGGCACTACTGACTGCTCTGTACAACTGGTATAATGGCTACATCAGTCATCTCTCTGAGTGTCCCGAGACTTAGTCATGGCATGGGGAATACAACTGCTGTCCAAAATCTGATAGTGATCCAATATAGATGCTCATCTCAGCATCTCAATGTAAGGGAACTGGCTGAATAGTGTACTGGAATCAGAAAAATAACGTATGGTAGCCTGGCTACTATATATGTGATAACAGTACCCTCACTTAAGACGTCATAATATTAATTTATATTTTATAAGTGGTGACCCTCAATGTATGATGTCTTGACCCTAGTACCCACTCCTAAAGACTTCATAACATTATTTTATATTCTATTTTTATGGTAACCCTCCTTATTTGATAAAACCCTAACTCAATGAAGAATTATAAGAGAGACCCTTCTAGAAGCCTCTAAGAAACTATCAAATCAAGTCTTATTCTTCATTTGAGATCATAAAAAAGATACATCTCAGATTTGATTCGCTTGGGACTGTTCTAGGATGACGTCAAGGTTCCTTTGTTGTTGCTAGGGATTGTTTGTCTGTATCGTTCACTTGATGAAACTTACTGGCCATCTTAAAGATTGATGCATGACCTTTCAAGATTGATCTAGCTACCCATGGACTGCATGGTTAAGGTCGCTTCCCTTGTGATGTGTTTTGCTGCCCTGAGGACTGTTTTGGATAGGCCACCTACTTTGTGGATTGTTTTGCTCCCTTAAGCAACATGTCGCAACCTTAGGGATGTTTGTGGATTGTCTTGGAGAGGGACACATCCTGTATTAGGGCTTCTAGAATCGACAGCAGCCTCTAAGGGTGCTTGTGGATTGTTTTAGAGAGGGTCGCATCCTTAGAGCTGCCTGCTACCACATCTAAGGACTATTTTGTCAGCTTCTTGTTGTATTTTGTGGAGGTCGATACCCCTTGTGGACTGATTTAGGGCTGAACGTTATCTTTTGTGGAGGTTGGTGCCTATTGAAGCCATTGTTTGGGGTCATATCTACTGTGTTAAGTCTGTTTGGGGTCAGATCTAATGTGTTAAGACTGTTTGGGGTCAAATCTATTGTGTTAAGATTGTTAGGGGCAGATCTATTGTATTAAGTCTTGTTATCACATATATAGTAGCCGGGCTACCATACATTATTTTTCTCATTCCAGTACACCATTCAGCCAGTTCCCTTGCATTTGAGATGCCGAGATGAGCATCTATATTGGATCACTATCAGATTGTGGACAGCAGTTATATTCCCCATGCCATGACTGAGTTTCAGGACACTCAGAGAGATGACCGATGTAGCCATTATACCATTGGTACAGAGCAGACAGTAGTGCCCAGAGTTACAGCAGCAGTTCCAGAGGACAGATGATGGTACAGGTTGATGTGCATTCAGGTATATGACTCAGCAGGTATATTACGGTGTTATGGTTAGATTGCTTTTATACTTATTCTTATAGCATGTCTTAACACTTAGTGTCATGATCTGGCGATCATATAGATATATGGACCTGGTTGATCTATTATATATATTATACTGTCCCTACTCAGACTTAGAAGTTCACTATTCATACTCATTGGTACATACCCTCCTTAGGGAGAATAGAGGTGATCATTACACCATACTCTGGCTTGCTAGTGTTGGCTCCATCATTTCACTGTCTTCATCCATCCATGGCCTACCTTTTAGATTATCACCTTGACTTACTACTTGACTAGTGGCATGGAGGACTTTTCCCCACTGTAGCCTCTGTATTGGATGAGCTTCCCTGTTTATTGTGTCTCGGCTCTGAGTTGGTGACAAAACTTACCTATGGTGAGTTGGAGTTCCTTGTGAATTCCCCCTAGTCACTAAAGTTGTGTTGGCTAAACCTGCAACTTTTAGTGCTGCCATCAATACAAAATCTGGAAAATGAAATGCTATATCTTGTATGAAAAGCCCATTCATGCAATGTGTTTCTAAACACACATGAATGAAAGGCGTGCCAAATGAAAGTGGCCATAAAAAATGAAATGTTATATCTTGTGGAAAATAAATACCTAGGTAAACAAGTTGTCCATGACACACCTAGAAGTGCTCAGGTAAACAAGTGCCTTAAAAACACACCTGTAGCAGAAAGCCTAAAGAAAAAATGTAAATCTATGCAATGTGTTTGTAAACACACATAGATCAAGGCTATGGAAACTTCAGGCCCAAAAAGCAATGGAACTTAAATGTTATATCTAAACAATTGCTGGCCTTATTTGTATTATGGATTGTGCGCATCTGTGAAGGTGAATAAACCCTCTTCAAACAACTCATCCATTTGTGAGACACCGCCATTCCCTGTGTTATTGCTCATTCAGTATATACTATGGTGTATTCCCTTTCCCTTGCCAAAGTGTCACAAAGTCAAGACAGTTAAGTCATCCCTTAGCCTAGCCAGTTAATTCAAGCCTTCACCCTTCACTAGCAAATTGATCACAACTATGAAGTGAGTATGATCTTGAAAGTCTAGTCTGAGTAATAATAATAATTAACGACACTATAAATTTGGATTTAGATCGCCAGTCATGATTACACTGTGTTATAATTGTTATTTGAATAAATTGTAAAGCATGTATTAACCTTGATACTTTTCAGCAGCCTTGGATGATAGACTGAGTTATATTTGGTCTTGGTTGGACCTAGTTTGACCATGGAGGACCATGGGACATGAGATGTTAGACCTTATGATGATATGGATAGATGATATATGGTCTATGTACACATACAGGATGATTCTATGCAGCAGCTAAAGGGATTATGATGATGATTCTGGGGTTACAGCAGTGTTTGTATATGTACAGCGCATTATTATTGGCCCTGTTCCGGTATATTGGATATTTATTTTGATCATGCAGAGACTCATATGGTGTATGAGTACACATCTTGGATAGATTTGGACCTTCTGAGTCCAATGGGACAGTTTATTTTCAGTTCCGGGCACTTACAGTGATGATTGAGCCTCAGTAGGCTGTCCCAATGCAGTTTTGGTCTGTTGGAGGCCCTGTCGGAGCAGAGATGACTTTTATCCAGTTGACCTAGGGCGCTGATGATGGAGGGGGTGGTCCAGCCACTTGTTTTTACCATATTACCCCCCTTCTGGACACATTGGTGCCCTCACCTTGACAGCGCCAGACTCCAGGAGGCTGTTTGGGGCAGTTTCACGCTTCCCGAGGCATTTCAGGATTGGTAGAAATGGCTATTGAGGAAATCGATTTGGGCTACTGAGGCAAAGTTATGGCATGGGATGATCAGTGATGATAGATCGGGACCTTCCACACCTTCTCCAGCAGTTTTAGCTTCATCGGGGCCCGCATCCATCATTTATGGCACTTTCTGTGGATTTTTTGAGGTCTTTTGAGGACCACGACTTCACTATGGAGGCACGATTTGGTACATTCATGATTATTTATTGGTTATTGTGCTATGGGGATTGACCAAGGAGGGATAAAATTACCCCTTGGACCCACCATAAGCCTCTTATGACATTTCATCATCATGATTTGGTGGGATTCCCCTCTTCTAGGGCGATTTTGTCCACTTATGTTATATTTTATGTGTGATCCATGTATTATGTTGTTGAGCTCATCTCAACCATTGATTAGACATTTGTATCTTCTAATCTTAGCCACTCATTCAAAAAGTGGTTAGGGTTTTGGTGCCTCTCCTTCCTATTTAAAGGAGAGAGCCTCTCATTGTAAGGGGTCTTTGGCTCTTGGATTATTGGTATAGAAAAATATTCTTGTGGAAATTCTTGTGGTCTCCTTTGCATCTGGTGTTCTTAGATGGTGATTGGAAAGTCTATTGCAACCTAGCATTTGGAAATTGTGGCAAGATCTATCTTTTTTGGAAATCATTGTTTGTCTACAGGAGGGCGACTTCAACAAGGGCGATTTTGCAAGGCTTCTTCAAATCGACTTTCTTGGCATTCGCTTGTATCAGGGGGTTATCATTAGCATCATTGTGATCTATGCTATCTTTCTGTTACTTCTTTTGTGGCATTAGTCTTATCTCTTGATGCATCAAATCTGATATTGTTGACGTTTGTTGTGTAGGAGAGAGGGCGCATTGGCTTCTTGGACCAAATCGACTTGCATAGAAACTACCTCAAAGCTTCTCAAATTGATCGGGTTTGCATAGATCATCATCATCAAGGCATCTACAAGGTTACCCAGGTAAGATCCACAGGTTTGTTTCTCTTTCCTTTATCCAATCCATTGACATAGCTCATAAATTGTTGAAACCCTAAATATCTTAAAACCCTCATTTTACATTTTCTCAGATCTACTTAGATCTATTGGGTTGTTGGGCGTAATATTAAGAACCCACCTCTATAGCATCCACGGCATCCCGGATCTATAGTTTGGTGAGGATTGACCTCCGTTTGACCCCCTTCCCAGGCCAACTTAGCCTCTCCCAAGCAAGGCGCACTTCCTAGTTTGAGCAGGTTGACCTAGATCTAGGTGATGGGTGTTTGAGATTCCACTTGATTTGACATCTACACATCAAATAACATACACCCAGGTTGTCACTTTTCTGAAATTCACCTTGTGGGCCCTATTCCACATTTCAAGGGACTTAAACCCCACTTTGGACCACTTGGAACACTTAAACTCAGATCTAGTAAGATCTAGCCATCGGATTACCGTGAAACTATAGACCCATACCCTTACCTGACTGATCTACCCGGATCTAAAATTTGGGTGCCATCCGACTTGTCTTGACCCACTTAAACCCCAATTTAAGCCTCCTTGGGTAAAGTCGCACCACCTTGGAGAAGTGAGTTCACTCACTTCTAGGAACTGGGTACTTGAGATTATTGCAGATCTGAAACCGGAATAATTCAAAACCTAGGTCTAGACTATCACTTTGTCAAATCTTGCCTTGGGGATTGCATTCCTTGTTTTAAGGGATTGTGGTCCACTTTGGTCAAACCTAGATCTAGACACATTCATCCATCAAGACTTCTATTGCCCACTTGTCCCAAGTACTAGGAGTCCTAAACCACAAGTCAACCATACTTTGACTCCACTTCCCAATTCCCAAGGCACTGATTTTTCTCCAAGTTAATTCAACTTTCCTAGATTGTTGGATTGACTTGTGGTTTGACCTATGCATGGTGAACTAAACCTTTGAAGCTGTCATGTATCATGGTCAAGCTTGTCACTTGTACTAGTTAGCCCCAATACAACCCGTAATTACCCTGCGTTGGACACAGTTCCCAAGGCAGTGGACCTTTTGACATTGAACTAGTACACTAGCCCTAGATCTCACCTCAAACATTATAAGTCACTCTCACATCAACTATGAACCAAAGCTATACCTATTGAACCCCCACTTGGCTTGTGACTTTATCTTTAGGTCTAGGATAAACCATACACCTAACTTCACTTGGAAATACTCTGATTTGGTGTCTTGGTTTTGATCTCTCCTATCGAGAGTAGATCGGGTCTCCCCCTTTGTTGTCTGGGCTAGATAACATAAAGTGAAGGTTTCCTCGACTGGCGTGACAACCATATATTGGAGGTCGAGGTGATTGTGGTTGCACCTTTTGAGTTGCCCTTCCCTATTGCCATCCATGACTGGATCCATCCATAGGGGTAACTACAGTTTAGGTGATAACATTTTGGCGCCGTTGCCGGGGATGCAATAGGCTTACCTTGGAAAAGCTAGTAGTCCTTCCCGCATATACAACGACACATATCTTGGTAGAAGGGTTAAATCTACCTGGCGACTCCCAATCGTGACTCCGCTGAGGAGCGAGCTCATTTACATCCTTACAACACGAGAAGTAAAGTAAACTTAGATCAAGTTGAAGGAACCCCAATTACATATCGTAAAAGAGATCCTAAAGCACAACCATCTAACTTCCTTTGGAAATTGGTTAACGATTCTCCAAACAGAGCTTCAGGATCCCCTTTGATTAATTCGGTTCCTCCCTCATTTCCTAGTTCAAACTTACCAAATCCAATGGCTGGAACAAACCCGGGAAACCAGAATGTTCCTCCACCACAAGCTCCTAGGATTTTTGGAAGAAAGGCAAAACCATCTCCTTTAGACTTTTCCCAAATCCAGGGTGCACCCCATGACATGCCTGAAAAGTATTTTGAAAAGGTTCCCAGATTTGATGGAGTATCCGCTATATCAATTGAAGACCACATTGATAAAGTATGGGAACACATGGAAGCATATGGAGCATCTGAGGAAGATGTGTTCATGAGAGGTCTCCTGGCATCCTTGGAAGGAGATGTTAGGAAGTGGTTGGACAGGTTGCCTGCCTCATCCATTGATGGGTATGATAACTTTGTCAACAAGCTAAACAGTGAGTGGTCCCGAAAGTTAGATGGGAAATTTCTCTTACACCAACTTTTTGACATCAAGAAAAGAGAAAATGAAACAGTCTATGAGTTTAACATAAGATTTGACAAGACTGTAGCTGTTATCCCTGAAGAAATTAGACCAAAAGATCAAGCAGTTGTCATTCACTACTTGAATGCTTTTGAGGGATGGGTTGTGTTATCACACAACTTGTAGTTGCCCCTAGAGGTATCCCATCCGGGACGGTAGAGGAGGCAGGCAACTAAAGAGGTGACCCAAGAGATGCCACGGTTCCCAATGCAATGTGGAAGTCACGTCAACCGAGGCACTCTTCGCTTTAGGTTAAAGTGTAACTAGACCAAGGGGGAGACCCTATACCCCAATCACAGTTGATTGGATCCAAACAAAGGTTTCTAAGGGTAGGTAAATGATGAGTTACGGAAACCAATGCAAGGCTAAGTGGACCTAAGAGTTAAGGAATGGTTGAAGGTAGTGTAATGGATAGTTAGTGTTTCAACCTATGTATGGTTTAGGCCACTTGATGGGGTATGATTACTAGGTGTAGTACCATAAGCTTACACAAGTGGGTCTTGTGTTCTTGGGAAGTGTGAAATGATTCTAGGTAGGCCCACAAGGTGAAGTTATGTGTGAGGTTGGTACTATAGGTTAGATGTAGGCTAGATCTATGAGTTTGAGTTGGTTATAGGAGTACCCATGTACTAGATCTAGGGTTTGACACAAATCCCAAGGAGTGCGACTTGCTTGGTGATGGACTAGTGCCTTGTTAAGTGGGCTAATGGAGTCAAGAAGGATGTCAAAGTGTAGATCGGGACACCTAGAAGCCAAGTCAAGTGGGTTGAATGAGATCCAATGGTTAGATCTTACTAGATCTAGGTTTTTAGGTGAAGACCAAAAGTGGACCACAATCCCTTACAACAAGGAATGCAATCCCCAAGGCAGATCTTGACAAAAGGGCAGTATAGACCTAGGTTTCAAGGCATGGGCATTCCAAATCCACGAAAATCTCCAACACCCACTTCCTAGAAGTGGACCAACTCAAAACTTCAAAGGGGTGCGACTTGCTCAAGGAAGGGCCAAAGATGGGTTTGGTGGACCAAATCAAGTCCAATGGCCACCAAACTGTGGATCCAAATGGCTAGTACCCCGATCTATGTATCTTCAAAATTTCAAGTGAACCCAGTGGCTAGATCTTAGTAGATCTGAGTTTTAAGATGCCAAGAGAATCAAAAGGGGGTTTTAACCCCTTAAAACATGGAGAGATGTCCACAAGGTAGTTTTCACCAAAGTAAAGATGTGGGTATAGGTTATCAAGTGTCTAGATTCCAAATCAAGTGAGATCTCACCTACCCATGTGCTAGATCTAACCCAACAAGCTTCTCTTAGGAAAATCGATTTAGGTTCAAGAGGGCTTTTTGCATTGAAAAGTGTGTCAATTTTTAGCCAATCACCACCAAACTATAGATCCAACTAGGGGTGGATCCTGTTAAATTTTCAGAATTTACTTCAATATGATCTAGGATCTTAACTGAGAGAACAACATGTACAGCATATCTACATCATATCAATCATGGAGACAATAATGCAAGCACAGAAGAGACACAAAGATTTACTTGGGGAAAACCATAAAGGTGAAAAACCCCAATAACTTCCTCAGAGATAGATAGAGCAATGATACAACCAACCAAGAGAGATAGCCATAACCTAGCAGCAGATCCTCCTCCTCCATAAGTGCGCCACTCCTCCTTGAGTGCATGTGTGAGAAGTGAGTGAGTAAATAGAGTGCCTCCCACACTCTATTTATACTTGACTTGACTTGCCTTTTTACCTAACTCATGTAGGCTCGAACTTAACCACATAATATAATGCTGACTGGGCCGACCCCCAATAGGGTGGTCTAATAACCCTTTGACCCACATGGCCGACCCCCAATAGGGTGGTCTAATAACCCTTTGACCCACATGACTTATACAGGGCCGACCCCAAACAAGGTGGTCTAATAACCCATCAAGTATAAGTTACGACACTTACAATATAAATGACGACACTTCCGTATAGAGGAATAATAACATCTCTATAGGAATACAATATACATATATGTGAAATACATTCTGAAGTTACATATTCATCAACACTCCCTCTTAACTAGGAAGGTATTTCTCAGCACAGTTCTTCTAGCACAAGTCATCTTCTCTGGATCATCGTCACTGGATAATCGTCATCGAGTCATCATCATCGTCACTGCTGCTGCTATCTCAATCAATCTCTGAATCTACTCGTCATAGGAAGTTCTACAGAGCCAGTCCTTTTTCATACTGGATGTAGGCCCACCACCTGCAGGTCTTCATCATCATTGGCCATACTGTGGAATCCTCAGGACTTATTACGTGCGTCACAAAACCTGGCTGCAGCATCCCAGGCTATTACGAGCACACAGCTCTACCTGTAGGATCTCCCAGGAGCACATTACATGTGACCCATCACAAAACCTGGCTGAAGCATCCCAGGCTGTTACGAGCACGCGACTCTACCTGTCGGATCTCCCAGGAGCACATTACATGTGATCTCACCACAAAACCTGGCTGAAGCATCTGAGGCCTTTTTCATCCTGTCCAGATCTCCCAGGAGCAAATTACATGTGGTCCACCACAAAACCTGGCTGAAGCATCTGAGGCCTTTTTCATCCTGTCCAGATCTCCCAGGAGCAAATTACATGTGGTCATGGCAAAACCTGGCTGAAGCATCTGAGGCCTTTTTCATCCTGTCCAGATCTCCCAGGAGCAAATTACATGCCATAGGACAAAACCTCGCAAGAGCATCTCAGGATGTTACGGGTACACAACTCCGACCTGAAATCTCCCAGGGCACAAATTACATGTCCTCCCAAGCAAAACCTCGCAAGAGCATTTGCCAGATGTCCCAGGGCACCGAATTACATGCCATAGGCAAAACCTCGAAAGACCATCTGCAAATCTCCCAGGGCACAAATTACATGCTTTCCTGCACAACCTGATCCACGGCCACAAAGTATCATCTGATACTCATCAAACATCATCCTGATGTACACATGATCATCTTGATCATCATCACTGCAACATCCTGCTGCATGTCATCTGGAGAAGCTTGTCATCCACGATCATCCAAGTATCCACCTGATACATACATAGATACATGATCCACACAATGTATCCATCAACATACATGATCCACCTGATCATACAAAGATACATGATCCACACAATGTATCCATCAGCATACATGATCTACCTGATCATACAAAGATACATGATCCACACAATGTATCCATCAGTATGCATGATCTACCTGATCATACAAAGATACATAATCCACACAATGTATCCATCAGCATCCATGATCTACCTGATCATACAAAGATACATGATCCACACAATGTATCCATCATCATCCATGATCTACCTAATCATACAAAGATACATGATCCACACAATGTATCCAACAGCATCCAACATGATGCGTTCATACAAAATACATACACATGATCCAACCGATCATATCCAGCATCCAACATGATGCGTACATACATAAATGATCCAACTGATCATATCCAGGCAGAAACCAGAACACCATCCTGATGCTCATCATCCAGCGCTTACATCCACAGCCATGTGAAGGATCCTCCTTCCAACATGCTTGGAATGGCTTCAGCAAATGTGTCCATCACTTCTTCCTCGAAGTGTCCTCGATCTGGAGAACGCCAAGCCTCTCTCTGAAGTACTTGAACTTTACCCTGGCTAGTGGCTTCGTCAGCACATCTGCAATCTGCTCGTCCGTCGCAACATACAGGAGCTTCACAGCTCCTCTCTATACCATATTCCTGATATAGTGATATTTGATCTCTATGTGTTTCGACCTGTCATGAAACACTGGATTCTCGGACAGCTTCACACAACTCTGGTTATCACAGAAGATACCAGTAGCTTCCAATGGAGATCAAATAACTCAGATAGTAGCTTCCGTAGCCATACTGCCTCACAACTAGCTGAACAGGCTGCAACATACTCTGCCTCAGCTGTACTCAGTGCTACGCAGGACTGCTTCCTGCTAAACCAAGAGATCACACCTGATCCCATACTGAAGCAACACCCAGATGTGCTCTTCCTATCTGCAGCACTGCCAGCTCAATCTGAATCAACATAACCCTGCAGGTTAAACTTTTGATTCGCCTCATACCTGAGCCCATAATCCACTGTACCCTTCAGGTACCTCAGAATATGCTTTACAGCAACCAGGTGAACACTCCTTGGATCCGTCAGGAACTGGCTCAATGTGTTCACAGCAAAGAAAATATCTGGTCTCGTGTTCATTAGGTACATCAAGGACCCAATCATCTGACGATACATGGAGACATCAACCAGCTCAGATGAAGCATCACATAGAAGCTTCAGATTCGATGCCATAGGTGTGGCCATAGCTTGCAGTCCATCATCCCGAACCTCTTCAGGATCTCTACTGCATACTTCCCTTGTCCAAGGAAGATTCCATCACTCTGCCACACCTCCATGCCAAAAACAAATAGTGCATCATCTCAAACTTGGAAGAAAGCTTCCGCTGCGTGTCGGCAATCAATCTATCTTTACCTGTAACAAACAGGTTATCTGCATAAAAAAAACAGTATCACTGGATTGCCTTCTTCAACCTTGTAGAAAAGGTTGGAATCTGCTTTACTCTTGGTAACGCCCAAACTGGATAGAAAGCTGTCTATCCTACCATACCAAGTTCTGCACACATATATGACTACACCATGCTGTCTTGAGATCCATCTGGTGCATCTTCTATTTTATCACTTTTATATTGCTCAATGCTGCCATCTGCAACATGCTTGATCTGATAGTTCCATTTGGAAGTCAAAAAAAAACTTCCCTTCACATCTTGGGACTACATCCCAAACATCATTCTTCATGATCGACGGATCATGGCATTCCATTTCTTCATCCCAGATCCTGGGAACTTCAATATCTTCAATATCTTCAATAGATATCTTTGTTGCTGGAACAAAATGTTGTAGTTCTTCTTTTGTAGGAGATGACATATGATCTTTCCTACACAACAAGTTAAATTGCATGATTAGAAAACATCTCATAGTTTTCAGAACAAATTCTTACACATAAAGAAATATGTCATACAGTCATGCAATTATCTTAGCCAATGCTTCAATACAACATTTATCCATATCCCGTAACTTTCTAGATGCCTTCCAATCTCTACCAGAACATTGTTAAGAGTGTGCACAACTCCCAACATGTCAGCAAAGAGGTTTCATTCTAGATAAGTAGCAATGGAATGTTGTACAGTGCCATAGGCCACTTACCCATGTATATTAGTAGTATACTGTTCATCAATGCAACTATTCTAATATGCATAATACACAACCTAATTCTAGGAACATCAGTGTATACATTATTGAACAGTATTATTTAAACAAACAAATATGCAAGAAATGATAATTTAAAATACTTATCTTTGTTTGTTCGTTGGGTGGACTCCCTCTGAGTCTTTGCTTCCTTGCAGGAGCTGCTGGAGTCCTAATCTGAAGTAGCTTCTTCTACACCTTTCTATTGTGGAATGTAGAGAGATGGTCAACTCCCTCTGAATATCTGCATCCTTGCAGAAACTACTGAAGTGTGCTCCTTTGCTTTCTTGCAGGAACAACTGGAGTGTGCTCCCTCTTGATCTTTGCTTCCTAAATTACCTGTTCTTGAACTCATATTCATCCTTGGTCCCTATGCATGCTTATTAGTATCATGATTGTGTTATCCTTGTGAACTCATATAAAATCATACATTCATTAGTATACTATTAAAACACAATAATCTCAAGCATGTATAGTCATGATCATTTCAAACAAAAATAGTAAGCATTATTATTCAAGGTTTATGCAGGATTCTTATGGTTAGTCAAATCATAAGAAACATAACATATCTAAACCTATAATTACTCAAACCTATGACTCTTCAGGTTAGTTGAATCATCAATCAAGATAAGAATCATAATATGCCTAAACCCATGAGTACTAACTTCAATGAATAATCATAATCAATCATGCCAAGTATACTTAAATAAAGGATCTTATCACAAGGTGAGATTCTAACTTGATATAGGAAAAACATACCTGGATTAGCATGCTAGCTAATTATGTCTAACATACTCACATGATGTCTTCTTGTTCTTCTTCAATGACTTGTGCTAGTAACCTGTATATCTCATAGGTTAACCATTATAAAACCAAGTTATACATACCTCGTAAATGGATCTTTTATGAGATCCATGACAATGGATGAATCTTTGTCCTCATGTTATCATGATCATATGTTCTTTGAACCAAAACATGATTTGTCTTTCTTGGTGTACCTTTCATGTTAGTAGACAACATAAATCTCATACAACACCATAATGCATTAGTACAATCATAAGTGTCAACACCCTAATCAATGAATATTTTCTATTGTGCATTCATAGTTTTATTAAGGTAATATGACAAGTCTAAAATCAAGAAGACAAACATACCATGAACAAATCTCAAAACATACCTCGATGAGTCATACCTGTCGAGATCGCTTGTAATCTTCTTATGTAAGGCCTTAGCCTCATCTCCCTCTGAAACAGGAACTTCTTCACTTATGCAAGTGACCAATCCATCTTCTTCTAGGATTAATCCAATCTACTTGATTTACAAGAACTGGACCTGGAGCTGGATATGGTTTTGTCAGAGAAACCCCAAAAATTCAAACTTTGAATTTCAAACTTCCGAAAGGATAGAAATATGCGCCTTGATGAGCTGATCAAATTGGTATATTCATAATTTGAAAACTGCAAAGTTTCACTCCTCAATTTTGCCTTTGAAACTTCCGGATTCACTGGACGTGACCCTGAACTGGGGTTTGATGAATCCCACTCTTTTTCCCAATCAAAAGGTTTGATCCAAAGCTCTAAGCTTCTATTTTTCTAAGGAGCTTCCAGCCGTGGTCTCAGATTTCAAAAATTCCCATTTTTACAGAAGCCCTAATTTTCCACTTTCCTGATCAAAGTCCCGAACTAGGGTCTGATCAAGCCCGGCCTTCTTCCCAACCAAAAATTCTGATTTTGGTCTCTAAATTTTTATTTTGATGAGTAGCATTCAGCTGTGGTCTCTGATTACAAAAATTCCAACTTTCTTCAAAGCCCTAAATTCTGGAAGCCATGAATGAAGGTACCAAAAAATAATTCTGTTTTGACAGAAATATGTACCTGATTGTTTCTGGTGTAACTCTAAAATTTTTGATCCACAGGGTCTGAAAAAAGTTTCCTGAGATAGCCTGACCTGTTACCTTTCCATCCTGACAGGTCTGACCTCAATTGGATTCTCTGAGAGAGAGTTATGCCAAATGTCGCAACGTGACCTGTTTTGGGATAAAACAGAAGAGCGAACTTGTACGGCGTGCCACGTGTCACTGTTTGAACTTCGGCCTCTGAAAAAGTTTTCTGAGATAGCTCGGCCTGTTATCTTTCCATCCTGACAGGTCTGACCTCCATTGGATTTTCTGAGAGAGAGTTATGCCAAGTGTCGCAACGTGACCTGTTTATGGGATAAAACAGTAGAGCGAACTTGTACGGCGTGCCACGTGTCACTGGTTCAACTTCGGCCTCTGAAAAAGTTTTCTGAGATAGTAGCGACTGTGTACTACCTGTCACTTTTTACGAAATTTCATTTGGAGCTTCCTAGCCCAAGTTATGACCTTTTTCCCAAGGTCACCTGATTTTGACTCAGATCTGGAAGAGGCAGAAACCCTATATTGTACAGATCATAAATCACAAAGTACAACGAATTAGAGGTTGTCCTTTGGACACAAGGTACCTGGAGATTTTAGCTTCGTCCTGTAACAATTTCAGATCCGAAAACTTCGCCAAAACGGATTTATAGCGAAAGTGCTACGATGACTGGTTTTTGCCATATCAAGCCCTAGCATCGTAAGTGCAACAAGTGTCATACATGCCATATCATGCCTTCTTTCAGGCTAGCTCTGATACCATGTTAAATTTTCAGAATTTACTTCAATATGATCTAGGATCTTAACTGAGAGAACAACATGTACAGCATATCTACATCATATCAATCATGGAGACAATAATGCAAGCACACAAGAGACACAAAGATTTACTTGGGGAAAACCATAAAGGTGAAAAACCCCAATAACTTCCTCAGAGATAGATAGAGCAATGATACAACCAACCAAGAGAGATAGCCATAACCTAGCAGCAGATCCTCCTCCTCCATAAGTGCGCCACTCCTCCTTGAGTGCATGTTTGAGAAGTGAGTGAGTAAATAGAGTGCCTCCCACACTCTATTTATACTTGACTTGACTTGCCTTTTTACCTAACTCATGTAGGCTCGAACTTAACCACATAATATAATGCTGACTGGGCCGACCCCCAATAGGGTGGTCTAATAACCCTTTGACCCACATGGCCGACCCCCAATAGGGTGGTCTAATAACCCTTTGACCCACATGACTTATACAGGGCCGACCCCAAACAAGGTGGTCTAATAACCCATCAAGTATAAGTTACGACACTTACAATATAAATGACGACACTTCCGTATAGAGGAATAATAACATCTCTATAGGAATACAATATACATATATGTGAAATACATTCCGAAGTTACATATTCATCAACAGATCCTATAGAGGTGGGTTTTTAATATCTTTTCAATTGCAAGGCTAGATCTAAGTAGATCTGAAAAATACCAAAAACAAGGGTTTTAATTTGATTAGGGTTTTTATGATCTAGAAATTATGGAAGATTCAAGGAAGAGAAAATCATACCTCTTGGAACATACCTGGATGAAGAGATGAATGCTAGTTGAGACGAGGATTACTTTGCCAAAGATCAAATGGAGAATTGTTGAAGCCCTCTTGCCAAATCGATTTTTCCAAGCCACATGTGATTCCTTCTAACCTGTCAAGCCAAGGAGCAAAGCATCAATCAGTTTAACAAATCGAAGGTAGATGCAAGCAAGAGAGAGAGAGAAACATAGAATAGTTGACACAAAGGCAAAACTACTCCCTGTCAAACCAAAACGACTTCTTCCAAGATTGAAGGGCAAGCCTCCCCACCAATTCGCCCTTGTCCAAAATCGCCCTCTTAACCTGCAAATAAAATATGGCGAATATGCAAGATAGCTACAATAGATCCTCCAGTGCAATGGACAATAGCATTTACAATCGAAACAACCAACATTCACTCCAATCCAAGCATGTACTCCAAAAGATAGAAATTTTATTCCAAGAGCCAAGAGCCAAAAATCTCTAGATGAATTTTACAATGAGAGGCTCCCTCCTTAAATAGGATGGGGAGAGAGTACAATCCTAACCACTTTTTACATGAGTGGCTAAGATTAAAAGATCTCAAGATCTAATCAATGGTTGAGATGAGCTCAACAATAAAATACATGGATCAACCATAATAAGTGGACAAAATCGCCCTAGGAGAGGGGATCCCACCAAATCATGATGACAAAATATCATAAGGGGCTTATGGTGGGTCCAAGGGGTAATTTTATCCCTCCTTGGTCAATCCCCATAGCACAATAACCAAAAAAATAATCATGAATGTACCAAATCGTGCCTCCATAATGAAGTCGTGGTCCTCAAAAGACCTCAAAAATCCACAGAAAGTGCCATAAGTGATGGATGCGGGCCCCGATGACGCTGAAACTGCTGGAGAAGGTGTAGAAGGTCCCGATCTATCATCACTGATCATCCCATGTCATAACTTTGCCTCAGTAGCCCAAATCGATTTCCTCAATAGCCATTTCTACCAATCCTGAAATGCCTCGGGAAGCGTGAAACTGCCCCAAACAGCCTCCTGGAGTGCTGGCGCTGTCAAGGTGAGGGCACCAGTGTGTCCGGAAGGGGGGTAATATGGTTAAAACAAGTGGCTGGACCACCCCCTCCATCATCAGCGCCCTAGGTCAACCGGATAAAAGTCATCTCTGCTCCGACAGGGCCTCCAACAGACCAAAACTGCACTGGGACAGCCTACTGAGGCTCAATCATCACTATAAGTGCCCGGAACTGAAAACAAACTGTCCCATTGGACTCAGAAGGTCCAAATCTATCCAAGATGTGTACTCATACACCATATGAGTCGCTGCATGATCAAAATAAATATCCAATATACCGGAACAAGGCTAATAATAATGCGTTGTACGTATACAAACACTGCTGTAACCCCAGAATCATCATCATAACCCTGTAGCTGCTGCATAGAGTCATCATGTATGTATACATAGACCATATATCACCTATCCATATCATCATAAGGTCCAACATCTCATGTCCCATGGTCTTCCATGGTCAAACTAGGTCTAACCAAGACCAAATATAACTCAGATCATCATCAATAGCTGCTGCAAAGTGTCAAGGTTAATATATGCTCTACAACTTATTCAAATAACAATTATAACACAGAGTAATCATGACTCGCGATCTAAATCCAAATATATAGTGTCGTTAATTATTATTATTACTCAGACTAGACTTTCAGGATCATACTCACTTCATAGTTGTGATCAATTTGCTAGTGAAGGGTGAAGGCTTAAATTAACTGGCTAGGCTAAGGGATGACTTAACTGTCTTGGCTTTGTGACACTTTGGCAAGGGAAAGGGAATACACCATAGTATATACTGAATGAGCAATAACACAGGGAATGGCGGTGTCTCACAAATGGATGAGTTGTTTAAAGAGGGTTTATTCACCTTCACAGATGCGCACAATCCATAATACAAATAAGGCCAGCAATTGTTTAGATATAGCTTTTAAGTTCCATTGCTTTTTGGGCCTGAAGTTTCCATAGCCTTGATCTATCTGTGTTTATAAACACATTGCATAGATTTACATTTATTTTAGGCTTTCTGCTGCAGGTGTGTTTTTAAGGCACTTGTTTACCTGAGCACTTCTAGGTGTGTCATGGACAGCTTGTTTACCTAGGTATTTATTTTCCACAAGATATAACATTTTATTTTCATAGCCATTTTCATTTGGCATGCCTTTCATTCATGTGTGTTTAGAAACACATTGCATGAATGGGCTTTTCATACAAGATATAGCATTTCATTTTTCCAGATTTTGTATTCATGGCAGCACTAGAAGTTTCAGGTTTAGCCAACACAACTTTAGTGACTAGGGGGAATTCACAAGGAACTCCAACTCGCCATAGGCAAGTTTTGTCACCAACTCAGAGCCGAGACACAATAAACAGGGAAGCTCATCCAATACAGAGGCTACAGTGGGGAAAAGATCCTCCATGTCACTAGTCAAGTAGTAAGTCAGGGTGATAAACTAGAAGGTAGGCCATGGATGGATGAAGACAATGAATAATGGAGCCAACACTAGCAAGCCAAGATATGGTGGAATGATCACCTCTATTCTCTCTAAGGAGGGTACATACCAATGAGTATGAATAGTGAACTTCTAAGTCTGAGTAGGGACAATATAATATATATAATAGATCAACCAGGTCCAAATATCTATATGATCGCCAGATCATGACACTGAGTGCTAAGACATGCTATAAGAACAAGTATAAAAGCAATCTAACCATAACACCATGATATACCTGCTGAGTCATATACCTGAATGCTCATCAACCTGTACCATCATCTGTCCTCCGAAACTGCTGCTGTAACTCTGGGCACTACTGACTGCTCTGTACCAATGGTATAATGGCTACATCGGTCATCTCTCTGAGTGTCCTGAGACTCAGTCATGGCATGGGGAATACAACTGCTATCCACAATCTGATAGTGATCCAAAGATAGCTGCTCATCTCATCATCTCAAAGTAAAGGAACTGGCTGAAATGTGCTCTGGAATCTGAAAAATAATGTATGGTAGCCCGGCTACTATATATGTGATAACAGGTTGGTTATCAGCTAAAGGATAAAAACCCAAATGATTTAAAGACCGCTCAATCAAATGCTAAGATGGCTGAACAAAATGTAGCATCCATGGGGAAACAAAACTTTTTTGATCAATTTACCCCATCCACTTCCAGATCTGACCCTAGACTCCGAAAACCAAAGGAACCTGCGAGTGTGCCAAAGGAATCCAAGGACACTTTAGAAGTCATGCAAGAAATGATGAAACAATTAACTGTCCTAACTAAGAATGTGGCAAGTTTGAATGACCCTGAGAGACATAGAAATCCTTATGGCCCTAAACCTTACTGGAATAATAATAGAAGGCCTGATGGGGATAGGGATAGGCGACTACCTGAGTATCCAGAGAACTCTGAAAAGAAGGAAGTCAATTGGTGTGATGAAGAAGAAGGAGAACCCTCTAACACCATTGACCATGATGACCAACCAGAAAACATCAACTTTATAAATGACTTATCCTATGATGAAGATTTTGGAAGAGTCCTCTTAGAAGAAGAGCCATGGGAGCAAGAAGATGATGTAGTTGAAGAACCTAGTTCCTCATGTTGTGCCATAGAGCTCCCAAAACCTAAAGAGCAACCAAAGTATCAAATCTATAAACGAGGAAGTACTTCCCAGCCTTCTTTCCTTGATAAACACAAAAAGATTGATGAAGATAAAAAGGAAGAAGAAGATCTTGCCATAGATGATTATGATCTTAAGATTGATATGAAGAAAGAGCTAAGCAAGATAATGTGCAACATCCCTGTCACTGAGTTAATGAAGGTGCCATCTGTTAGATGCCAAGTAGAGGAATTTTTCAATGGTATTGGCAAAGAGAAAACTCCTGAACCGGTCCTAGAATCATGTCATATCCAAAAGCTTAGTGGAACACAACCTAGTGAAACAGAGAAGGATCCACCAATAAACATCCATTCAGCCATTTATGAAAGAAAAAGCGGTGGTCACTCTCCCTTTTACCTTACCTTACACATTCAAAACATGCTCCTTCATAACTGTATGTTGGATTCTGGAGCAGCAATGAATGTTATGCCTTTACAAGTTATGAAGGAAATGGGACTTGAAGTGACTAGGCCTTATGGAAATGTCTGTGGTATAGATTCCAGACGAGTACCATCTTATGGTTTGATCAAAAACCTTAGAGCTGATCTTTTCGCATGTTCAGACATTTCTACCATGATGGATGTAGTGGTCATTGACTTGCCCCCAGCATATGGAATGCTTTTATCTAGAAAATGGGCAGCTGGTCTAGGTGGATACCTTATGATGGACTTATCATTTATTTGTGTTCCCAACCCTGATGGAGCTTTGATTCGGGTTAACAGAGAACCTTGTTATAATGAGCATGTTGAGTCTTTTGATGAAGGGTTAAAAAACACATATGGGGATGAATTGTTAAATAATGCCAAAACTAACCTTGTTGAAGATGAGGATGAATTATATGAAGTTGATCAAAGTATGTGTATGGTCATGGAAGATTCTGATTCTTTTTGGGAAGACAAGCAAATGATTGAAATAACAAGAACAGTTGGAAATGAATTTGTTGAGGAAATAGATGAATTGAGAGAATATGAAAATCAACCCCAAAATCATGAACAAAACAATGAAACCATTCAAGAACCTTCTATAGAAGATCACACACTTGAAGGGGTTGAGGATGGCATAAGAAATATAGGAGATGAGAGTTTGTTTGATGATCAAAACATGGAACAAACTCCCCCATTAGAAAATCTTCATGAGCAAACAAACAATGAGGAGAATATTGAGAACCCAATACATGAAGATGAGTTTGATGATATTAGGAGGGGAGAAAGAATTCCTTTCACTGTTAGGGAATGGTTTGCTTTGACTGATCACAACAGAGAGAGAGAAAGCCAAGGGCTTGCACCTATTTACCCATGGGAAAACAATTTTGCAACATCTACTAGGGTTGAAACGAATGAAGAGTCTGAAGCTTTTTATTATTCTGATATAGAAGATTCTCTATCTCATTTATCCCTAGAAGGTGGTAGCCTTATTCAAGTCCATGATAACTCTCTAGGTTGGGAAGAGGATGCCCTAATACATGATGCACCTGAAGGAGACTATAATCTAAATAACCTTGCTATTTTTCAAACTCCTTCAGAACCGCAAAGCCATGCTTTATTTGCGTATCCGCATATCCCTAGTTTCCTCTTACCATCCGAGTCACCTAGTCATCACATTTATGATCCTTCTCACATTCCTACTTCCTCTACATTTCATCCTGAGTCAGTTTCTCCCAGATTGGAAAACATGGTTATTCCCGTTCCTTCAGGGGAAGGTTCTAGTCATAACACTGTCATATCTCGTGAACCACCTCCCTTAGAAGAACATAGAGACTTCTTGACTGTAGGTGAAGTTGTTAAAAGAGTTGTGTCTCCCCATGAGGAAGAATCAAATGAGGAAGTCCAAGAAGCAAGAAGAGAAGTTAGGGAAATCCTTGTTGGCAGAGTTGCTATTTCCTTAAACGGTGGTCCACCCAGAGTTGATGCAGGTCTTTCTCGGAGGAGCTCAAGGATTGTTACACCTCAACCGCAAAGCCCTGCAGAAATCCACCCTATGCCTATTCGTAACATTGGTGTCGTTCCTGAGTCAGTAAATAGAAACAGGTTCCCTATAGGAAGTCAAGTCATCATTCCCAACCATTTATTGCATATAAGATCGGGACAAACTGATGACTTATGGGTGGGACCTCTCACAGTAGAGCGATGCATTGATGGCATGTGCTTTCTGACCACTGGTAGTGGACGACGTATTTTATACCCTGTCAATCAAAGGGACTTAAGGGATCACATCCCTGATCTCACTTAGTTGGGATCTTTCTGCTTGCATTGCCTGGTAGTTTAGGGTAGGTAGGAAACCAAATAAGCCTACTTAGGCAGTAGTTAGTCTTTTCAGCCATTGAGTCTGGCACCTTCTTAGTCTCTAAGCTCCTTTGTAAGCTCCTAGTTTAACTGAGTACCTGTCACTTTTTCTTTTCCTGCACAATAAATGTCAAATTTTGCAAATTATGTTAGTAGTTTAATTTACTTTCTGCAGTTGTATCTCATGCATTTATATTTCTGACATAGAATAGATTTCATTTCAGTTGTTTTATTATATTTTTTCCCACACATGCGGCATGAGGTATTTTCGATGTTTGTGAATGCAGAAAATAGGTTGCAAGAATAAAAGCTGGAAATAAAATGGTAGAGTGCTGGATCGTGGATTCGAGTAGCAGAGTTCGAGGACCAGAGATTCTGAGGTTCTCAAGCGCTCATTTCAGCAGAGCACTTGTCCCAGCCGGAGCCAGATGTTATCACATATATAGTAGCCGGGCTACCATACATTATTTTTCTCATTCCAGTACACCATTCAGCCAGTTCCCTTGCATTTGAGATGCCGAGATGAGCATCTATATTGGATCACTATCAGATTGTGGACAGCAGTTATATTCCCCATGCCATGACTGAGTTTCAGGACACTCAGAGAGATGACCGATGTAGCCATTATACCATTGGTACAGAGCAGACAGTAGTGCCCAGAGTTACAGCAGCAGTTCCAGAGGACAGATGATGGTACAGGTTGATGTGCATTCAGGTATATGACTCAGCAGGTATATTACGGTGTTATGGTTAGATTGCTTTTTACTTATTCTTATAGCATGTCTTAACACTTAGTGTCATGATCTGGCGATCATATAGATATATGGACCTGGTTGATCTATTATATATATTATACTGTCCCTACTCAGACTTAGAAGTTCACTATTCATACTCATTGGTACATACCCTCCTTAGGGAGAATAGAGGTGATCATTACACCATACTCTGGCTTGCTAGTGTTGGCTCCATCATTTCACTGTCTTCATCCATCCATGGCCTACCTTTTAGATTATCACCTTGACTTACTACTTGACTAGTGGCATGGAGGACTTTTCCCCACTGTAGCCTCTGTATTGGATGAGCTTCCCTGTTTATTGTGTCTCGGCTCTGAGTTGGTGACAAAACTTACCTATGGTGAGTTGGAGTTCCTTGTGAATTCCCCCTAGTCACTAAAGTTGTGTTGGCTAAACCTGAAACTTTTAGTGCTGCCATCAATACAAAATCTGGAAAATGAAATGCTATATCTTGTATGAAAAGCCCATTCATTCAATGTGTTTCTAAACACACATGAATGAAAGGCGTGCCAAATGAAAGTGGCCATAAAAAATGAAATGTTATATCTTGTGGAAAATAAATACCTAGGTAAACAAGTTGTCCATGACACACCTAGAAGTGCTCAGGTAAACAAGTGCCTTAAAAACACACCTGCAACAGAAAGCCTAAAGAAAAAATGTAAATCTATGCAATGTGTTTCTAAACACACATAGATCAAGGCTATGGAAACTTCAGGCCCAAAAAGCAATGGAACTTAAATGCTATATCTAAACAATTGCTGGCCTTATTTGTATTATGGATTGTGCGCATCTGTGAAGGTGAATAAACCCTCTTCAAACAACTCATCCATTTGTGAGACACCGCCATTCCCTGTGTTATTGCTCATTCAGTATATACTATGGTGTATTCCCTTTCCCTTGCCAAAGTGTCACAAAGTCAAGACAGTTAAGTCATCCCTTAGCCTAGCCAGTTAATTCAAGCCTTCACCCTTCACTAGCAAATTGATCACAACTATGAAGTGAGTATGATCTTGAAAGTCTAGTCTGAGTAATAATAATAATTAACGACACTATAAATTTGGATTTAGATCGCCAGTCATGATTACTCTGTGTTATAATTGTTATTTGAATAAATTGTAAAGCATGTATTAACCTTGATACTTTTCAGCAGCCTTGGATGATAGACTGAGTTATATTTGGTCTTGGTTGGACCTAGTTTGACCATGGAGGACCATGGGACATGAGATGTTAGACCTTATGATGATATGGATAGATGATATATGGTCTATGTACACATACAGGATGATTCTATGCAGCAGCTACAGGGATTATGATGATGATTCTGGGGTTACAGCAGTGTTTGTATATGTACAGCGCATTATTATTGGCCCTGTTCCGGTATATTGGATATTTATTTTGATCATGCAGAGACTCATATGGTGTATGAGTACACATCTTGGATAGATTTGGACCTTCTGAGTCCAATGGGACAGTTTACTTTCAGTTCCGGGCACTTACAGTGATGATTGAGCTTCAGTAGGCTGTCCCAGTGCAGTTTTGGTCTGTTGGAGGCCCTGTCGGAGCAGAGATGACTTTTATCCGGTTGACCTAGGGCGTTGATGATGGAGGGGGTGGTCCAGCCACTTGTTTTTACCATATTACCCCCCTTCCGGACACATTGGTGCCCTCACCTTGACAGTGCCAGCACTCCAGGAGGCTGTTTGGGGGAGTTTCACGCTTCCCGAGGCATTTCAGGATTGGTAGAAATGGCTATTGAGGAAATCGATTTGGGCTACTGAGGCAAAGTTATGGCATGGGATGATCAGTGATGATAGATCGGGACCTTCCACACCTTCTCCAGCAGTTTCAGCTTCATCGGGGCCCGCATCCATCATTTATGGCACTTTCTGTGGATTTTTTGAGGTCTTTTAAGGACCACGACTTCACTATGGAGGCACGATTTGGTACATTCATGATTATTTATTGGTTATTGTGCTATGGGGATTGACCAAGGAGGGATAAAATTACCCCTTGGACCCACCATAAGCCTCTTATGACATTTCATCATCATGATTTGGTGGGATTCCCCTCTTCTAGGGCGATTTTGTCCACTTATGTTATATTTTATGTGTGATCCATGTATTATGTTGTTGAGCTCATCTCAACCATTGATTAGACATTTGTATCTTCTAATCTTAGCCACTCATTCAAAAAGTGGTTAGGGTTTTGGTGCCTCTCCTTCCTATTTAAAGGAGAGAGCCTCTCATTGTAAGGGGTCTTTGGCTCTTGGATTATTGGTATAGAAAAATATTCTTGTGGAAATTCTTGTGGTCTCCTTTGCATCTGGTGTTCTTAGATGGTGATTGGAAAGTCTATTGCAACCTAGCATTTGGAAATTGTGGCAAGATCTATCTTTTTTGGAAATCATTGTTTGTCTACAGGAGGGCGACTTCAACAAGGGCGATTTTGCAAGGCTTCTTCAAATCGACTTTCTTGGCATTCGCTTGTATCAGGGGGTTATCATTAGCATCATTGTGATCTATGCTATCTTTCTGTTACTTCTTTTGTGGCATTAGTCTTATCTCTTGATGCATCAAATCTGATATTGTTGACGTTTGTTGTGCAGGAGAGAGGGCGCATTGGCTTCTTGGACCAAATCGACTTGCATAGAAACTACCTCAAAGCTTCTCAAATTGATCGGGTTTGCATAGATCATCATCATCAAGGCATCTACAAGGTTACCCAGGTAAGATCCACAGGTTTGTTTCTCTTTCCTTTATCCAATCCATTGACATAGCTCATAAATTGTTGAAACCCTAAATATCTTAAAACCCTCATTTTACATTTTCTCAGATCTACTTAGATCTATTGGGTTGTTGGGCGTAATATTAAGAACCCACCTCTATAGCATCCACGGCATCCCGGATCTATAGTTTGGTGAGGATTGACCTCCGTTTGACCCCCTTCCCAGGCCAACTTAGCCTCTCCCAAGCAAGGCGCACTTCCTAGTTTGAGCAGGTTGACCTAGATCTAGGTGATGGGTGTTTGAGATTCCACTTGATTTGACATCTACACATCAAATAACATACACCCAGGTTGTCACTTTTCTGAAATTCACCTTGTGGGCCCTATTCCACATTTCAAGGGACTTAAACCCCACTTTGGACCACTTGGAACACTTAAACTCAGATCTAGTAAGATCTAGCCATCGGATTACCGTGAAACTATAGACCCATACCCTTACCTGACTGATCTACCCGGATCTAAAATTTGGGTGCCATCCGACTTGTCTTGACCCACTTAAACCCCAATTTAAGCCTCCTTGGGTAAAGTCGCACCACCTTGGAGAAGTGAGTTCACTCACTTCTAGGAACTGGGTACTTGAGATTATTGCAGATCTGAAACCGGAATAATTCAAAACCTAGGTCTAGACTATCACTTTGTCAAATCTTGCCT
The DNA here is from genome assembly GCA_027924585.1 of Larix kaempferi. Classification (NCBI taxonomy): domain Eukaryota; kingdom Viridiplantae; phylum Streptophyta; class Pinopsida; order Pinales; family Pinaceae; genus Larix; species Larix kaempferi. Next base: position 10,940,033 of record BSBM01000893.1, read on the forward strand.
TGGGGATTGCATTCCTTGTTTTAAGGGATTGTGGTCCACTTTGGTCAAACCTAGATCTAGACACATTCATCCATCAAGACTTCTATTGCCCACTTGTCCCAAGTACTAGGAGTCCTAAACCACAAGTCAACCATACTTTGACTCCACTTCCCAATTCCCAAGGCACTGGTTTTTCTCCAAGTTAATTCAACTTTCCTAGATTGTTGGATTGACTTGTGGTTTGACCTATGCATGGTGAACTAAACCTTTGAAGCTATCATGTATCATGGTCAAGCTTGTCACTTGTACTAGTTAGCCCCAATACAACCCGTAATTACCCTGCGTTGGACACAGTTCCCAAGGCAGTGGACCTTTTGACATTGAACTAGTACACTAGCCCTAGATCTCACCTCAAACATTATAAGTCACTCTCACATCAACTATGAACCAAAGCTATACCTATTGAACCCCCACTTGGCTTGTGACTTTATCTTTAGGTCTAGGATAAACCATACACCTAACTTCACTTGGAAATACTCTGATTTGGTGTCTTGGTTTTGATCTCTCCTATCGGGAGTAGATCGGGTCTCCCCCTTTGTTGTCTGGGCTAGATAACATAAAGTGAAGGTTGCCTCGACTGGCGTGACAACCATATATTGGAGGTCGAGGTGATCGTGGTTGCACCTTTTGAGTTGCCCTTCCCTATTGCCATCCATGACTGGATCCATCCATAGGGGTAACTACAGTTTAGGTGATAACAAGTCTGTTTGAGGTCAGATCTATTGTGTTTAGGGCTACCCTTGGTCAATTGTGGAGGTCACTGCCTATTAGAACCTTGTTTGGAGGTCTGATATCTTGTTGGGTGACTTCTTGGGCTACCACTGTGATTTGAGGTCTGTCATGACCTGTTGGTGACCTCAACTACTTTGTTTAAGCTGCCACTTTGGACTGTGGTTTGAGGTTGCCTCTGTGTCCTCCTCTATTTGACTGTCTTGGTTATCCTACAGCCCCTTCCTTCTCTCTCTCTTAGGTATGTACTCACCCTCAAGTAAGGGTCAGTTTTGTTCCAATTGATTGACTTGCCTCTAAGAGGCATAGTCTATTCTGAAAGTTAAATTTATGAGTTTAAGGAAGGTCTCAAATCACCAGGTAAATAATCAGACTTGTTCTTTTGTATTGTGAGTTAGATCTATTACTGTTGTTATAATTTTGTCTAAATAGTCATATTACTGTTGTTGTTATTTACATGTTATTGTTACCGCATGTTTCAATTTTAACACAGGGACCTCTTGGGAGTGTTAAAGTTGAAAGAATGAAAATTATGTTTTAATGTAGTAGATCTAAATGTTGTAATGTTACAATAGTACTATTTTTAATTTCCAGTACTAGAGATTTATTTTTGCTTTAAAGTTTAAATTTTTTTAAGTTTCTACTTCAAACCCTAACCTAACCCTAAATTTAACATCGCATTGCCTAATTCCACTTCACATTTGTTTATGTATTCTATTGTTATGTGGTTAAATGTTAATTCTATTTTACAAGAGTCCTCAAACACAAGTCTGGGCTTGATTTACCATAACCTTGTAGATTTCAATTATTTAATGTAACTGCGATGAATCCCAAGCTCTGTCTTGGGCGAATTGGATTTCTGGAATGTATAGACAGTAATCTATTTTGTGAATTCTTACCCTACAAGTTGCAAGGTTCAGCCCCAAATTGTTCATGTCAAACAATTTAACAAAGGACGATGCCTATGAGGCTCAATCCTGGCCTCCAAGCACACATGAGATGCATAACAAGTAGTTGAGGGCATTCTGCTCAATGTTCGACCCTTGCACGATTCGATGGTTATGAGAAATGTGATATTTGTCAATGGATTTGGGTACTTGGCTTGGGCATCAGCCCTATGCCTTTGTGATGGTTATATTAATGGGCTCTATTTATTGTTCTTTGGTAATCTTGTTAATATTATTATGTTGGCTTATTATCATGTTTCCTATGTTTTTCATACTTATATTAAATATTATGTTTATCATATGTATAAGTATTAACATATGATTTGGTTAAGGGAGTTATCCCTAGATTCGTTCGAATCCTCTCTGATTATATGTATAACGAGAGCTTTCTCTCTAGGGCTGTAAATGCCCTATGATAACTTTATAATTATTTTAATATAATTAATGTGTTTATTTTGTTTATGATTATTATTTCCTAATATTTATGTTTGTTGTCCGCCAAACTGCACACCAGCAGCGGAAATCTTTCGAAAGCTGTCTCTTCACTAAAAGTGAGAGAGGTGTGGCCTTGGGGGCAAGCAATGAGCCAGGTACTGTCACCTGAATCCCAGCTCCTCCGTTTAGGCTAACTCCTAACGAAGCCAAGGGGGGTAGTCCATAAAAAAGAGTTGTCTAAGGCTCTTGTGTTTTAAAATGTTACTTGTATGGGGTGATGCAGATGAGTGTTGTTTAGGAGTTTTTTGTATAATGATGAGAACACAATTAAACACGCAATCCACGTTGCAAATTCCACAAGATACAAATTTAGAAGATGACAATATACTTTGACTTAGAATTAAAACAAAGCATCCACAAGATAAAGATCAAACAAATGACAAGGACATATGGTCTAGATTCAGAAGATATATAAGAATTTTTAAAGACCAGTGCCAAATGGAGTCAAATGAAAAACTTGTGATGCTGAAAAATGTAAGTCAAAAGTAGCTGTTTGTGAGATCGTTTTGAAATTGTTCTTGGTAAATTTTAAGTGTTTTAGATGTTCTTGATTATTATGGCTAAAACCAAGGATATCAAAAGAGTGTCCGGAAAGACATTCTAAGCAGCTCCTTTAAGAGACATGTCGGACCTGTCTGGAATCACAGCGAGGCGCGCAATGCTAACCAGCCACTGTGTCGTAGATTGGGCAATCCAGCGCCTCCCCTGAGAACTGCTTTGAATACTTTTTGAACAACGCCGGTTCGTTGGTTATGGGGGTGAAAGTTTTAATTAATTGTCACTTATGAGCTTATCAAATCCTTCACCTTTCTGAGTACTAGTCCAACCGTTTCCGGTTGGCAGAGCATACGGGTGTTGGATAAACGACCAAGATAAATTAATTAAGGGGGAAATGTGGATTGAAAAGTTTTATTATTAAGAGCATTTGTTCAACTCTCCGACAGAGAGCGCTCTTGACTTGGTCTTAAGACCATAGTTCAAGAGACTTCCTACTTTAAAATGCCTAATGCAGGGGAAGATGCAGGTCTAACAATGCTCCAAAAAACAGTGGGAATGAGAATGCAACCACAAAATTTCACACTATCCTATATGCCAACTTTTCTACTTTTGAAGTGAAACTATAAAACTTAAGGAAAAAGACTAAATGAAAGCCCTAAATGACCTTTTAATATGCCTAAACTAACCTTTCAATACATGAGATTTGATTTGTAAAAGAGATCTAACTACTAACCTTCCAAAGAAATGCAACTAGCTAACTCTAACTTAACAAGTTTTTTGTTTTAATGTTTTGTTGTGATTTTGGAAGGTGGACGAATGGGAAGAAGGGATGACAAGGAGGAGCAGCTGGTGGATGGAAGAGGAGGGACGAGAGGAGAAGAAGGTAGGGGGAGCGAATGGGAGAGAGAGGCAAAACTTGGAGTGGATGGACGATGGGAAAAATGGAGCGAAAAGAGAGGAAAAACGAATGGATGTAAATGGGACTCAAGTGGAACACTTGAGGGCTTGAAACACTGCTATGGAAAACCTCTGGTTCACCGGTGATATGCCAAAAACAAGAGTTGAAGAGAGCACAAGGGAACAAATCCCAAGTTATTCCCCAAGGTTGAAGGAACTTCAACCTTATGGCAAACTAATCTAAGGCTTTAAAACAAAAATAACTTCAACTTTGGAATAAGATCTGGAAAGGGTTTCCACAAGAATGAAGGTAGATCCAAGTAACTAGTAACTGAGAAATTTTTTTGGGTGTTTGATGGAGAAGAGCTAGATTCTCTTGTTTCTCAAATCCATACAGCTAGAAACTCCTTTGGCCTTATGTGGAGTGAAGATGTGCCTGCAAGAACCTTAAGCATGGGATAATATATATAAAACAAGAATATTTAAGTGAAAAGAACTAGATACATTCTTGCTTGTGCTAGATTGTTAGCCATCTTGAACATGATCTACAACTTAAAAGCCTCAAATACAAATGCAAAACAATATCACCTTGATTCTCAAGTGAAGCAATGAACATCAAGAGCCTCCACGTTTTTGACCTCCAAAGTCTTAACTTTATTAACAATAAAAATGCTTACAAATTCTCCAGAGTTTCTTTGCCTAAAAATCCATCCAAAATGAGAAAAAAGAGCCTCAGTATATAGCACAATACAAGAGCTAGCCTACCCTAATTCGAATTGGCTTGGTTGGAGCCAATAGCACCTAACACAAACCGATTTCCAATCTAAACTTCAATTACATCAAGTCAATGCCGAGTTTGGAGTTGATCTCCACCAAACAAGTCGAGTTTGTGGATGATGTGGATGGGGAGGTGGCCTCCACCTACGCAAGGCGCCCCCCATCCCACTTTGGTATCACCATCAAGCAAATCTCGTGATGCCACATGGAGAACTCGAGTTCTAAAAGAGGTTGACGTGAGCTCTTGAGGTAGGTAATTGGAGTTCAACATCTTTTAGATTGCAATCATGGTGGTTGAGAGTGGGAGGTGGCCTCCACCTAGGCAAGGCGCCCCCACTCTTCATTAAATGCAAATCACACCAACCAATTTTCATTAAATATGATCTCCACCTCATCAAACTCGACTTTGAATGCATGGAGGGCGAATTAGCTTGGAGAGATCTACTTGTGATGACTGTATACTTGATTGAATGTTGACTGAGATGATTGGAATCTTCATAAATGCTGAGTGCCATGTCATTTAGCCTTTTACTTTATTCCATTTGGATTATTTTGGAGAGATTTGGATTATCTCCAAAATAATCATTTTTATTATTTTAATTAATAATTTCTCTATAAATGGCTTTTTAGAGAAAATATTAATTACGAGGCCTAAATGACATCCCAAACTTGGGTTTAGCTGGTCTGGGGATCATGAATGATTTTTGGCTTAAGTCTGGAGCCTTAAATCACTGAAATCGGATCCTGGATGACTGACATATTACAAATTGAAATTTCTCTATTTAAACTATAGAGATTTATTAAAATTTAAAAAATAATTAAAAACCCAAATTCGACGGACCCGGTAAATTTTTTTTTGAAATTTTTTCTGAGGGTCCTAGAGACTTGGGACATGACCAAAACCTATTCTAATAGTGTCTAGTAGGCTTATATACATTAGTTGGACTCTAATAACCCCCCATGGCTAAAATTTTCAAAATCGGGCATTCCAGCTTTGGAGGAAGCGGGAGAAAACCTCGGCTAGGCTATAGGCAAAGTATAATTGACAAGGGAAAAAACTCCCTGGAATACCTTAGTTGCTTAATCAAGTCATGGGGAACCGAGACACTCAGATCCTACGAGCACACTTTATTACAAACCCCCATGGGGCCATGGTCATGTCGACTCAAAAATAAAACTGGCTAGCCAAAACTGGCTAACTGCTGCATTCTGAAACCCAGATACTCTGGAAGTGAACATTGATGTGTTCCAACACTGGCGGCTCAATAAGGTTTCAACTATTTGTACAAAATAGGTGATAACAATGTTAAAATAGGATAACGTTTGAATTATAATAATAGGGTAGATTTATAAAACATCTATATAATTGATTACATAACTAGATAAGCAATAGATTAACAAGGAATTCATTAATCTAGAACATAATTAGATAGACACTAGTTTAACAAGAAATTCATTAATCTAGAACAGTTAGGAAAAAAAGGACTTTACTGTATAAAATATACTAAATAAATTAGGTCTGATCATAAGGAATTTTCAATAAAACATGCACAAATACTCCTACATAATTCCCATGTTCTGAAGCCAGTACACAAACATTTTCAAGCAAAACTAGTTTTAATAATGAATAAAATATTTCAATTTGCAAAATAAACAATTTAATCATACACCTAATGTAGCCATCCAGTAGAGTTAAAAGACCAACGTGTTAGTCTCATTAATGCACAATATAAGAAAATATCATTAATAACCAGATTATAAATCCATAGAAATCTTATTATATTCAACAACTAATCCCAAGGTGAAATAATAAATAAACAGAGTTAGAATACTTATCATCCTTTAAACTTCCAACTGTTTGGGGAACTTCCACATTCCTCCCAACCTTAGACCTTGAATAACTCCTTGTTCATTCCACAGGGCACCCTCGGGCCACACCAAGCACACTAGAAAAGAGAGACTTAGGGTACTGTTATCTATCTTGTTTACTAACCGCACAGTAGCCACAAGGTTTTTTACCAACTATGTGTAGATTCTTGTAATTTTCATCCCCTTACATAGTCCATCCTGGACGAGCCATATACTTATTCATGGAAAACTGTGCGCTCAAGGATCTACAACTGAACCCTCCAATGTACTAGGGACCATCACCCCCTGTAATGTCCACTCTCTGCCATTTTATTATTTTATTGGGAGAAACGCTCATATTCTTTTTATGCTCGCTACTTTCTCTATATTTAGGAAAACTCTCTTTTGTTTGCTTTTCTTTCTTTCTTTTTATTTTCTTTCCATAAAGTAGTTAGATTTTCCAACTCTCTTTATCTTTCTATTTTCTTAATTTATTTATTATAGATTTTCCTCACATTCTGTCCTATCTCTTTATTACTTTTATTTAGTAACTACTTAAAGAGACATCCCATCTCTTTATTACTTTTATTTAGTAGCTACTTAAAGAGTCATCCCATCTCTTTATTACTTTTATTTAGTAACTACTTAAAGAGTCATCCCATCTCTTGCATGCTTGGTCTCTCTTTAGGTGGTCATTCCCCAACAATTAGAAATATAAAAAGAAGATAAATAGCATAATAATCATGTGCTTTATGTATTTGATGCTCCAGAGCCTGCCAACTCAACATCTAATCAAATATAACAATATAACTAGTCTTGATGCTCCAGAGCCTACTAGATCAACAACAAAACATAATGAGTCTAGCTAAATCTTGATGCTACAAAGCCTACCGGCTCAATATCAAATCAAGCATAACAATGTAACTAGTCTTGATGCTCCAGAACCTAACAGCTTAACATCAAAACAATAATAATTCTAAATAAATCTTGATGTTCTAGAGTCTAGCAACTCAACATCAATTCAAACATAATAACGTAAAGAATCTAATCTTGGGATATTGCACAATAATCCATCAAATCATCTCCATTAAATTCCTCGGGCTAGTGCTACACAAGGTTTTAATAATTATGTCATGATAAAGCATCTCATGTGTGGAGTTCCCCCATATCACCTAGGGCATTCCAACTAGGAGCCCTCCAACCTAAATCTTCTTGCAATAAACTTCAATTAAATGTGCATAAGAGACATTTGTGCTTAGCCCTCCCACCCCTACCTCCCCTACCCTCATAAGTGATGATTTAATTAAATCAAACTGTAATACATGGGTACTTTGTTCAATTAATGTGATAAAGTTATTTTCCTTGATTGACATTAATTAATCAAAATAACACCTTGGAAAACCCAAGGTAAAACAATTTAATTAATCCATTACTTCAAAAGTGCAATTAATAACACTTCAAAACTTAGGGAGACCCTAAGTTGATGGGTTTCCATTCCTTTAAATAATTAAATGTTAATTAATTGCATTAATACCTTGGTCATTCATCTTTTTAATTGTCAATTAGAGGGAGTGCATCATCTTATGATCAATTTTACTTGTTAGGCACACCATACTAACCAATTAACACCATAAAGTCATGAAAACACAACACCTCATGTTTCCTAGTCAACCATCATGGTCACCACCCAACCATGAAAAAACACCATCTCTAAGCAAGAACACAAGTGTACCACCTACCGATCCAACTATTTAGCCATGAAATGCTACAATCTTGATACTTGTGAAAACAATTCACAAATGATGTGACAAAAATCACAATGTAACAAAGTGTTGTAACATTCCTAATTCGCTTTCTAAAAGGAGCTAGTGGGAATTCCTTGTATGGATTCTCCTTGGGGTCCATTTTGTGACCTCACTAAGGTTAAGACTAACAATAACATAAAAGACCCAAGTCCTTTTTGCTATAAATTTTGAAGTGAAACTAAATACTTGGACCATCCTTACCATAGTATCGTGACAATACCTAATCAACCATCCATTGTCATCTTAACCTACTACATCTCTTTCCACTTCATGATTCTCATAGTTCATGTCTAAATTATTCTAACATGTTTATTATTATTTACTAATTTAGTAACAAATAATACGACAAGAGCAGGCATAGTCATTTTAGATTATTTTTTTAAAGTGAATTTCTTTTAATTTGAAGGGAATGTGTCACAAGATTACTACATATACAACAAACTAAATGAGTGTAATATTTTGAGTTAGGAGAAAAATGTGCAATATTCTTAGTAAGAAATATCATTGATTAGATGTGAGGTTCAACTTACAATAGTGTAAGACCAGTCCAAACTTTCTAATTCCTTCCTCTCAAATATGAGACTGCAAAAAGCTTGAGTCAAGGAAAGGGTAAAGATTGTCAAAATAAAATAAAATTTATGACTAAACTGTGCTACAAAAATTTGCATGTTTGTGCTCTCTCCCTTTCTCTCAATTTAATAATGTGAGATAACATTGATAAGAGATTGAAGAACTAATCATTTGCAAATAACCTTTTACAAAAAACATTAACCTACTATGGCCAAAAGTAGAAAGCAAACTTGAGGAAAGAGTCTCACTAAAGAAATCTTGCAACCATTTGCTTTGGCAGGGATATCATCCTATGTGCAACACCCATAGGCTAGTGATCATAATGTGCTAAGAAGATTCTAAAAACCAAAATGATTTATATGCTCCACCCATAATTGATAGATCTTAGTCGACTGTGCCATTTATTACAAGAACCTACTAAAAGAATGTTGTGAACTTCAAAGTGGATAATGTTCCTTCTGAATCGCCATAAAACCACAATACACTCTTCCTTAAAACCAACAAGCGGTTAAATGAAATAGAGGAAGCACCAGTAACTGCAAATTTTGTAAAGCCATGAGCACACAAGGATGGATGATGGAAGTGGGACATTTTCGTAGAAGCATTAGAAGCCCACTGTATATTATAGGGCTTCAAAACAAATAAAAATGCTAATGAATGATACATCCTGTTAATAAAATGCTATAGGAAAGAAAAAGGACAGCTGTACTTTGGTGAATCCATTGTTTGATCATATACAAAGAAGAAAGAAAGAGACTAGTAGAAGGTTACTTCTAGAACCTTGTAAAGCACAACCAAAAGGAAAGAGAGGATAGCTACTTCTGTGAATCCATTGTTTGATGATATACAAAGAAGAAAGGAGGAGGCTACTATTGTTTGATGGAATAGATAAGAAACTGACATGAACCGATATATTTAATTGTTTAGAAGAAGAAAGAGACATCATTCTAGAAAAGAAAAACTAGTCAATTGAATTAAATATGATGAAGTCCAAAGCATTTTGGAGATTAACTACAATCAAGTTATCTGATCAGTAAGTCTACTGGTAAAAAAGTTATCTGATCAGTAATTCTACTAGTAAAACAACGAGTAAACTTTGCTAAAGGTTTCTATGAAAACATTTATAAATGAAAAAGTATCTTGGCACTAGGTCAAAGAGGAAAGTTTCTAACTCGAGGATGGCTAAAAAGAAAGAAAGAATGTTTCATCAAGAAAAGCTAAGGACAAAAACAGACTGCCAATCCAATGTTACAGGCCAAGCAAGCCAGGTCAGAATGATGAGCAGAAGGGAAAAGCCGAGAAAAGCTAGTAAAGACCTAAGGACAATAACCTTAGAATCGATGCTAATGCCCCAAGACCCTAAAAGAATGAGAAGAGTCGTAATGAAATATCAAAACATCAGAAATACTCACATACTATTTAAAGTGGACAAACAACAAATATTGATGTCACTCAAGGGAGTCGATGGGATCTAAGCGGCTTATTTAAGAAAAGGTAATCTCTCCCCTTTTCATCATGAATAGTTTGTAGCACAATATTGCTTTAGATTTGTTTTAGAAGTATGCTAGTTTGCATTCATATAAGTTTTCGCTGTTTAAAGCTGGGGGAGGATGTTATAGCAAAACCCAATAGAAGTGCTCAGCCATATTTATTAATATTTTCTTATTTATGAGTTTGAGAGTACTCGCATCATTTTTAGATCTTATTCAACCATTAAAAAGTGAGAAATAGGTAGGACTTTCTCCCTATGTGATCTCAGAGGTTGTAACTTGTATTTAAATCGTATTCATTGCAAAGTAAAACAGAACCTATGAAATTGCAAAGTAAAACCCTTTTCAAACAAATCTAAGAAAGAACATGTACAATACAGGGTTAAATCAACAATTCATTAATCTAAAACCCATTCAGGAGGGACACCAATCTGGGTGGGTTGTCAAAAAGATTTTCAATTCAGTTTCTTATATAGGTTGGTTATCTGCCTCACGAAACCAAGTTTTTCACAGTCAAGCCATCCAAGACCCTGGCCCGCGTGCTCAGTTGTCCACCAAAACCACACCTTAATACATCCCCAAAACCTAGATAATATCTGCGCCTCATCCTGAAATCAAATAAATACAGACTAACCGTAAAATAAATAAGTACCTTAATTTAAATTTTAACATAAAAATAAAAGACAAAAAAAAGGTTGTACACGGCCCTAAACTAACCCTACACGAACCTAACCCAATATTAGACTCTTAATAAAGCTAACCCGTGTTCCCCAAAACATCAGAAGACAAAACAATGAAGAGATCATCGAAGAAAAATAGAACCAGAAAAAGAACAGGGAAAACACTAAAGTGTACACAAAAACAATGACTACATAGATAATATAAGATGCATGCTTTCCAAAGATTAAAAACGGAAGAAACAACAAGCCAATCAGTACAGAGTAAACCCTAACACCCACACCCTGCCAACCTTGGTAATGAAGAATATTTATATTTGCAATTAGAATGACCTGGCATCTTGTATCTATGCATATGAGCATGATAACAGAAATACGGCAATCTACAAAGGAGATAAGATAATGTTATTACTGTCCAACAAAGGAAAACAAAAGTAGGTCAATAGGACTGAGTACATCCAGCAAAAAGAACAATGTGGGAGTGCGAAAGCATCTCCTATAACAAAAGTAGAATGAAAGGAACTAGGCAAATATGAGAGTAAAAGTTATTAAAGACAAAGAAAAGAGATATTTCAGTTTCATTATCACCTTCAAATGCCTTATCCATTCAATAATCCTATCAGTGACGTTTTCTACATAAATACGTCTAGCTTGAACATCATAAAAAAGTGCAACAGACAGTCACCAATTCAAGTTATTCCCAGCTCAATGGGTGTATCAATTGGCAGGAGAGATTGTGAAAAAGCCCCAAAGTAAGGTCATTTAACATTGAGACTGCCATCTTAATGCCCTGGGATATGCTTCTTTAACAATATATATCATTAAAGACATCTTAAAATACTCAAACAAATGACATGGGCTATTATTTATCCACCTTTGAATATAGACAGCATATTCAGTGGTGTGATTTTGCAATAAACATGCAACTTTCTTCAAAAGGTCAAATTTAGAACATGCATGGTAGGAAACAATCAAATCTACTTAAGGAATAGCAGAACATGCTTTTTTGTAAGAGCACACTGCATTAAGGATACAGTTGGATTGTACTTATGAGTGCTCCAAAAACACCAAGCATTGCAACAACCTCGACACGATCTTTCTTCTTTACACAGAACTCCTGCAAACAAAAAACAATTTACTTGAACTTCACATGGCAACACTTTCAAAGAATACCTAGTATGCTAGTGATATTTGACAATAAATAGCTGCATAAACAACATTTTCTTTATTACAATACAATGTACATTATTCATCAAGAAATTAAATTATGGAATAGAAGTCTTGGTAGTCTAAGAGAATGATGATAGGCATATATAACATATAAGCTTCTAAAAGACATATTTGTTGGTCTATTCAAGCAAAAGTTAGGTAGTTCATTTATTGAATAGTTCATTCATTATAAGACTACTCAAGGGGTACGGTCAAATATTTCGTGCAATTATCAGGGAAATCCAAACTCAAAGGTCTATGACTATTTCACATAATTAGAATCATCATATATTTTCATTGCATCTGAATTGATCCACATGGAGTACAACATTAGCTCTCCAAAATGTAAATTGCCTATAAGGAATTAATTTTTTTAAAATGTCTTATATTTACAGAAAAATCTTTACAAAAAACAGTACAAAAAGTGGAAGGGTATATACAATGGATATCATAACTACTTCCTCAATGCTACTACAACTGAAATAAAATCAGAATACCCTAGCCATTGTGTAGAACTTCACTCAGAACTTCCAGAAGATAGAGACACTATGAAGGAAGAACAGTGTATCATTAATATTCATTTTAGTACATGAAGTGATATTGTATATATGGCCATTAGGTTCCGTTATGCAAGTTAGGAACCAAATTCAAACTATCCATACCTAACTCATTAATACGTAAATGATTTAAGACATTAGGAGATAATGTCATTTATAATTTAAGACATCTTTATTACATCATTAGTTACTTCTAGGAAAAATAAACATTACAATATCTAACACCCCCTCTTAATGTTTATTTCATTTTTAAGGACTCCCAACATGTTTGGAAATTTTTCAAACTTATCCTTGCTAAGTGCTTTGGTGAAGATATTTGCCACCTGATCCTCAAACCTGCAATAAACGAGTTCTATTTCTTTATTATGTACTTGTTCTTTGATATAATGATGATGAATCTCAACATGCTTTGTTTTTTAATGATAAATAGGATTTTTGGTCATTTTGATAGGAATTTGATTGTCACAATGTAGAATTGTAGGATGCATTTGAGGAAGCTTCAAATCATTTAGAATTCGACATAACCATATTGCTTCACATTTTGCTCCAACAGTTGCTTTGTATTCTACTTCTATTGTTTAAAGTGCTATGGAATATTGCTTTTTACTGGACCATGAAATAACTCCACTGCCAAGAGTAAATGCATAACCTATTGTGGATTTCCTGTCATCTGTATCCCCTAACCAATTTGCATCTGTAAAACCTGTCAACATAAAGTTATCATTTGTCTCCAATGCAATACCAAATTGTGCAGTGCCTTTGATGTACCTAAGTGCCCTCTTTGTTGCATTCCAATGTGTTTCCCTGTGACAATTTAAAAACCGTGAGAGCATGCCAACTGCAAAAATAATATCTAGTCTAGTATTGGTGAGATAGATTAACCCTCCTACAAGTTGACGATAAAGTAAATCATCAACCACATCAGACTTATCATTTTTGGAAAGTTTTAAATTTTCCTCCATTGGTGTTTTACTAGAATTACATTCTTCCATTCTGAATTTTTGTAACAACTCTGAAGCATACTTTGTCTGTAAGATAAAAACCTTGTTTGATTGTTGCCAAACTTCTATACCCAAATAGTAATGTAGTAAGCCTAAATTAGTCATTTCAAAGGATTTGCAAAGACTATCTTTTTCTTCCTGTATCAAGTCAATAATGCTACATGTAATGATCAAATCATCTACATAGACAACCATAATGACAATGTCTTCACGTTTTTTATATATATAAATTAGAGTCAGACTCACTTCACTTGAAACCTCTTGATTGAAGATACTCATTGATCTTGTCATACCATGCACAAGGGGCTAAAGCCTTCACCAATTTACATACCAAATTTTCTTTTCCTTCAACTAGAAATCCTTCTGGCTGCTCCATATACAGTTCCTCTTGCAAATCTTCATTCAAAAGGGTTCCTTAAGCCTTGACCTTTAGCAAAGAATTACGTTTCTCAAGGGCAACACTTACTTTTTGAAAAATAAATCAACTGTACCTAAGTGAAATAAAATTGTAATGGTTGTTACATACATTTCACTTTCAGCTACCAACTTTCATTTCAACATTACACTTGGATAATATATTTGTAAAGTGCATGCTCTAAACTTAAGTATTCATTTGATAAATAACTTGTTTATTTTAACACTTTAATGATCACTTTGCTCAGGTAACTTATGTGTTGGTAGAAGGTATTTATTGAGCAAAATTTCTTTATAATTGAATCCATTTTTTAAACACTTTCCTTAATTTATCTTGATTTGATTTACTTGTATATTCAACATTGCTAAATCACACTTGCTCAAAAGTTGTCATGTTTACTCTTGATGCCATTACATGGATCTACTACTTAAGTCATTATGTTGTGAATGAGAGTGAAGATTATTGTTCACTGAAGTTGCACCATGGTGGACAACTTGTGAACCGCAGAAGACTTGAACAATGTTATTGTTCACTTACCAGAGTTCAGTGTTCATCAGGCAAATTTTTTCCCTTTGTAATAATTTGCATGTCCAGACCCCTACGGGGGAATTGTAATAAGTTGGTCTAGCATGAGTTATTTTTAATAAAGCTTGGTCTACCTTAGGTTTCATAGGGATACTCTAGAGTGTTTTTTCCTTAGGAATTATGCATGGCTCTTTAGCTGTGTATAATCCCCGAGTTTTTCACTCACACCTCCAAAGCTGGAGTGTTCCCATCACTGAAGCATCACTCGTTTAAGACTCGCGAGTCTGGATGAGTGACTCCTGCTCCCGCGTAACCGTAGTAGACTCGGCAAGGAACTCGCTGTCAACAGAGAACTTGTTGGAATACTCGCCAGAATTGTCAGACGCCAGGGACGCGAAAGTATGGATGTGAAAATTCTTTCGCGGGTGGACGTGATTCCGGTCTTTGACGTGGGTGTAGGGTTTTGTTCGTGTTCGACGGCCTGGCTACTGTATTTGACGACCGAGCTGCTGTATTCGACGGTCGGGCTGCTGCTTCATTCGACGTGGTTGTAGGGTTCTGTTCGTGTTCGGGTTCCGTTGGTGTTCGATGGCTGGGCTGTTGTATTCGACGGTTGGGCTGTGTTCAATGGCCCGTTTAAACTTTATGTTATGTTATGATATAATCCCAGCGAGTTTGTATTATATCGTTTTTTTTGTTATACTATATAGTTTCAACTTTATGCTAGTTTTTTATTTATTTATATTTTAAGTTTTTGTTATATAATTTTTAATTAAATATTTTTGTTATATATTTTAATACTTTTATATATAATATATATTATATATGTAGTTTTTTTTTTATTTATATTTTTATTATATAGTTTGTTTAGATAGTTGTTTATTTAGATTTTTGTTATAAATTTTTATTTGTTATATGTTTTAAATTTATATTTATTAATTTTTTTGTTATATATATATATATATATTTTTTTTTTATTTTTTTTTTGTTATATTTTGTTTTTTATATATACATTTTTATTATTTTGCATATATATATATTTTAATTTTATTATTTTAAAATCGATTGTGTTATGTCGTATAGTTAATGTTTATGAGTTTATAAGACAATGTTATGAATTATTGCATAAATTGTAGTTTTATAGCTTATATGGATTGGAAATGTTTTTAATCTCTTTTTTTTGCCCAAAATGTACAATATTTTTTTTCCTATTTGCCGAGTCTGCCCCGAGTCCACGAGTCATATGCCAGCCGAGTCTTTGTCGAGTCCGAGTCGTGCAACATTGGTTCCCATGATGGTCGAACTTAGGGAGATTATTAAAGTTTGTATGTATGTATTTTTTAGACATGTTAGCCATCAATATTGAGTCGTATGAACATGCACTAGGTCCCCTAGGATTTTTGAGTCATTCTCAGAAAAATAATTTTTCTTATTTAAATGAGATTTTGTATAATTTAATTAAAAAACCCCCAAAAGTGATAAAAGTGTGGTTAGGAGGTAAAATTGGACACAAGGGTGCTCGTTTTCTAACCCAGAGCACCCATAAAACCCCTATACCCACTTTTCCTAAGTTTTGAGTGAATAGTATTCACTTAAATAAATTTCTCTCCAAAATATTAAAAAAAGAATTTTTTAATTCAAAAAATAATATAGTGGAGAAAATCCAAACTCCTAAATCAGTGGATTTGGTTGGGTGAGTTGGCTGAGTTGACATGGCATGGGCATTTAAAGTGATTACCAACCAAATTTTGAAGATTCCAATCAAAGATTGGATTGATATGAGTTGTCCTCTATTGGGATTTGCGCCCTCTCCTTGAGGTGGGTGACTTTCCCACGTGGTACCTCCTTTTTGGTTGGTGGAGTTTACAAGGAATGGAAGGGAGGCGCCTCCCTTAGGTGGCAGCCTCCCATTTAATAGAACCTCACTCCATCATATCAAGCTTGGATTTTATTCAACATTTGTCTCTCTTCCTATGCCAACTCGCCCTCCCTTCATCAATTTGAATTCCTCTTTGTGGATGCTATAAAAGCAAGGCTCTTGCTCCATTATTGAGATCGATGCATTGAACCTCTGCTACTTTGCATATTGCTATTATTGAATAAGATATTGAAAGACTTTGGAGGTCCATCGGGTGCATTTTTGTTGGAGTTCTACATGAGGTGATATTGTGGCTTTATATTTGTCATTTCATGCTTTCATCTTGTGTTGTTTTAGTCTATTTTGAATATATAGAAGCAAACATTTACAGTTGTTAACTTGTTTGTTTATGCTTAAATAATAGGAGATGTTAATGTAATCAACAGTATTCGGTTGTACTTGGATTCATTTCATCTCATTTTCGCAATCGTGGACAAATTTTTAATTTTTAATTTTTATTAAAAAATTAATTTCATCTCGTAGATTCCTGCATTTGAGGGTTTGGTGATGTGCTCGGGAAGAACGCAGTACCCATTTTGAAAAGTCAATGTTTTGAACCTTAATCATGGTTCATCATCAGGACAATGAGTCAATGGTAAGGATAGCATTTCCAGAACATTAATATTCATTTAAGTTTGTTGTTGAGAGAACTAAGAACCCAAGGTGTCGGCTAAAAACCCTAACCCTAAGTGTAGATTGTTTAGTTATAATGTTTTTAGAATTTTAATTTTAATTAAATTAAACTTTATTAATTAATTATTTAATTTTAACTATATGTTCTTACGATGTTATTATTCTAATGTTGTTATTATTGAGATGTAGTGTGAATAAATTAAAGAGTAGATTAAATTTTAATCTCTTTAACATTTTAAATTTTTAGATTAAAATATTTTATTAGATATAAATATTTAGATTTAAATTATTATTATTAATTGTGTTATAAAACATTACAAATTTCTTTAATAAATAATTTATTTATTAGTTGAATACTTAACCTAAGAAAATTATTAGAACTGTGATGTGATATAATATATGATAATAAAAGTTAGTACCAGGGAGGCAGGTGCGGGGGGGATCATCTTTGATCCCGAAGGAAATAAAGTTGCAGACTTCTCTTGGGGACTAGGTATCAGAACAAACAATGAAGCCGAGTGGTTGGCGATGTATCACTCTCTTGAAATTGCCTCCACTATCAATATGGGGAATTTACGGGTCTTTGGAGACTCTAGGCACGTAATTCATGCTATGAGGAATGGTATTTCCACTAGAGGATCTAAGAGTCAAAGAATTTGAAGAAGAATTAAGTATCTCGCTCTCCCTACTGACACTTTATTCTTTCACGTTCTTAGAGAACTTAATCCTATAGCAGACAATTTGGCAAATGTAGGAGCTTCAGACAATTTGGCAAATGTAGGAGATTCTATGGTAAAAGGACAAGTTAAACATAATAATGTAATAGAGCATTATTTCATACCCTAATGAGTTTATTGATTATGGGATTATCAATATTTCCAAGGTCCTCAAGGGGTCGTCTCATTCCATATAATGGACATTAGGTTGTACAAGCCCATGCACCTCCTTGGTCGACACGCCATCCCCCATGTGCCCCCCACATGGGGTTCACAGCTCTCACGCTTAAACGGCACATGGGGTTCACAGCTCTCACGCTTAAACGGCACATGGGGTTCACAGCTCTCACGCTTAAACATTTAATACTTCAGGTTTGCATTTGGTTTTCGATTGAAAGATGGATCGTCCCATTCCACCAGCTCTCGCTCCTGCTCTCAGACAGCTCCGTATTTCCGCCCTGGTATCTAACTCCCTGTTGCTCTTAGAAGATGGTGCTCCCTCTATAACTTCGTCCACTCCATTCAGCAATATGGACGGGGTAAGACAGGCAATGGCCACGCTCAGCTAGTTAACTTTGGAGATAAGATTTATTTGTGTAGAACTTACTCTGCAGTCTGTACCAGTGTGCGCCAAACCGAGGAGTTGGCCGTGGAAAACAAGCATATCCACTCTCGGCTTTCATGCCAAGAATCTTGTATGGATGATATGGACCGAAATATCATTGAACTAATGGGCAAAGTGGATAGCATAAAGGAAGACATCTCTGTCTTTATCAGCAAGTCACAATTCAGCCATGTCTAGGAAGCCCCAACCGTCAACCAGGAAATGTTGGATGCAGTCTCTATTCAGCAGCAGAACTTTGGTTAAAGTCTCTTCTCATCAAAATTTTGGTTAATGTCTTTTTCTCTCAGGTTCTCTTTGAATTCCATATCTTGAATGTATTTTTTCCTCCTGTTATGTAACCAGTTTGTAAGGGTTTATCCCAATGATATGAATAGAAGCTATAGGAAGATAAGATGCAAAGACTACAGTGACAAAAACTCTATCAAATTCTGCATTTTTCCCCTCTGAGAAGAAGAATGCTGGTTTCAAATTTTGTAATGAATGGTTGTGCACAACCTTTTATCTATATATATTTTCCTCTGTTTCTGTTAAAAAAAATATATGATAATAAAAGTTGAATTAATTTGTTATTAATTATAATTTTATTGATGTAAAATAAAATAACCTAAAAATATTTTGTTAGATTATTATAATATCATATATTATAATGTGTTGTGAGGCCTAATCTTTTTTAATGACGGGAACGCAAGTATTGCTAATCTAAAGGCCACCATCTCTATTTAGGTTGCTAGGGTGCTTGGCTATCTCTAGGGCCTCTCTAATTTTAAGTTTGAAGTAATGGTTTTCTTTAGCAAGGATTTCAGTGTTTTCTAGGTAGATATGGTGTTTAGTTTTGATGGAATGTTCAGCTAATGCAGAGGTGCGGGCTCTCTCATTACAGATGTTTGCCTCGTGTTCCTTAATTCTAACTCGAAAGGAGTGTCCTGTCTCACCAATATAGCAATCCCCACAAGAACATGGAA
This sequence comes from Larix kaempferi, assembly GCA_027924585.1. NCBI lineage: Eukaryota > Viridiplantae > Streptophyta > Pinopsida > Pinales > Pinaceae > Larix > Larix kaempferi. The sequence goes on from BSBM01000893.1 coordinate 10,959,366, forward strand.
CCTTATAAACTCCTTGGCATTGATGTTGGTCTAAGGGATCTTTGACAGATCTGATTTTACTTCTGATGGTCATGGTTGGTTTAAATGAGGTTGAAATATTCTTTTTCTTTAGAACTCATTTTCTAAGCCAAAGCACCCATTTAACCCATAAACCCACTTTTCCTAAGTTTTGAGTAAGTATTTATCAAGAAAATTGACATTTACTCAAATTCTCCAAAAAAAAAGACAAAATAAATATGAAAAAAGACATATTTATTAAATAAAAAGACAAATTCATAAATCAAAGGAAAGTGTCCGGAGTTGAACTGAGGATGAACTAAAGTGATTGTACAGTAAACTAGGATGAACTGAGCTCCGAATTAGATGATTCCAATCAAGCCGAGCAATATCTAGCTAACTCCCTCTCATCTCATGCGCCCTCCTTAGGTATTTGCGCCCTAGTTTGCTATAAAAGAGAGAGCTTTGGTCCATTGTTAGGATCTGAAGGTGGAACCTTTGCTTTCGTACATTGTAATACTTTTTTGAATATTGAGTAATAAAAGGATTTGGAGGCTACCCTGGTGTTGTCCGCGGTGTGTATTGTCATGTTGTTTGATCAACAATGAGGTAATCTGTATCCTGGTTCATATTAATATATGTTGGGATATTTGTCTTTGTAAGGAAATTATTTTTTCATAAGGATAGTAAGCATTGCTTTGTAGAATACTTGCTATTGTAAATGATATTAGAATGCTAGAGGCAATCATATTTCTTGTTTGAATATGTTATTCATTTTGTTTCTTTCAATTGTTTACACAAATATGTTTAATCCCCTTTGCTAGTGTTGATTCCATTTTGCAGGTAACTCAAGCTGAAGGAGCGGATGAGCATGTTAGCTCTTCCTCACACTCAGTAGATCCAAAACAAAGAAGCCAATACTACCGGTGCATCAGCAAGCAGACTCCATAGCCCATTTAAACGCTCATCCCCTAAGGGTTCCAAAAGTTTATCATTATAATAGATCTAAATCCTTTTGCAATCTTAAATTTATTTAAAGTTTATATATCATTTGATCTAGGTTGCAAGTCTTTTCAAATTTCAAAGCTTCTAAAGTAGATCTAAAAAATGATTTGAAAAGTTTAAGTATTTCTAAAGTTATATCTAGCATTGTTAAGTTTGAAAGATTTGGCTTGCAACTTGAAAGAGTTCAGCCAAAGATCCTAGCAAGGCAAGCTTTCTAGCTTGTCTTACTAGTTCATTTTTTTTCGTCTTTTGTTTCATCATTTTAGATCTAATTTTTAGGCATATTTTGCTTTAGAAGTAGTGTGATTTTTAAGTTGTTTTTAGGCATTTTATAAATTTTTAGTTCACTGGAATTTTTTGCATGCATATCAGTCCTAAAATTTAAAGTTAATTAAAAATCAGTAAAAGACACAAAAAATCGCTAAAAAGCTAGTTTTTTTGCATACTAGTTTAGCTAGGTTTCTTTTTTACATTTTTTAGTATTGTCAGAACACTCCTAAAGCGTTCTGATTGTCTTTTTCTAACAAATATAGCTCGCTGGTATGTTTTATTTTCTTAAAAGGTTGGAGCTAAAAAGATCACAAGAGAGGCATTTGGAAGCTCCCAGAACCATCCTGAGAACTAGCTTTCCAAGCATTTGTTGTTTTTCGCAATAAATTGTAAACTGTCTTGTTCCCTAATCATAAAGGGCAAGCAATGTTTTTATTTAAGTCTCAATTGTAACTCGAAAAATAAAAAGAGCTAAGTAGGCAATTCCAGCGCCTGACCCCAATCCCCCCAGGGGGGATTCACACTTTTTTTTTTCCTTTTTCTTTTAGATTAGTTTTATTTGAGCAGTAGTAATTAAACAACATCATCAAGCACACAAAGCGTCCGCAAAGGACTATTCAAACAATTGTTCAAATCATTCTTACTTTGTGTTACAAACTACTATTGTTCTTAAAATTTAACCTTAAAATTTACCCCTTGCTCTACCGAAGTACTCCATCACTTTGTGGTGTGAAAAAAAGATACTCTTGGGTTTTAGTTTAACCAATCATCCACTTCAAACTTTTAATAAAACGAACCAACACCCCAAACCCAAAGTATGCTCTTGATCGTTGGAGCCTAGTCTGAACAGTTGGATCAATCAGAAACATGTGTAAGGTACTTAGTTTAATAGGAAAATACAAACTCATCATTTTTTGCGGATTTGGGAGGTTGCATGGGTGCACACTGTAGAGTCAGCAGGCTACTTTAAGAAGGTTCATCATCGCTTGGTTGGACACTCAGTTAAGCCACTTAAGCACTCAGTCCAAGAAGCTAGATCTGGTTGGGCCAAATAAAAATTTTTACCCATTCCAAGTTAATACTCATCTAATAATTTAAAATAAACCAACAAGCCTTTGCAATACTTTTGTTACCTCCCAAATGTTACAAGTCCATAGCAGCATTTTTTGCGAGATATGCAGTCATGCATGTGGAAGGCTGGTGAATTGGTAAGGCGCAAAGAATCTGATATCAGCAGAAATACAAGGGAGAATATGCTGCCTATAGGTTGTGACTTTGTTTGGCATCAGGTGATCTTGCTTTGAATCAACAATCAATGCTGCTGGACAACCAAGAAAAGTTGTGGTACCTATCCTTCAAGCTACTCAATATAAATTTCTCTGGATGCATAAGATCTAGTTTAACTTCCAGAGTCCATCAAAGCAAAATAGCATGAAGGATTGTAATACAGACATTGGGACTTGGCAGAGCTTGACTCAAATCCAGGCACACCACATGGGCCCTAATTTTTAGTTTCCGCTTAAACAGCCGAATACCGAGTTTTATCCACGCTCTTATGGACTCACTGTTTTAGTTCGGATTAGTTTGAAGGATGTATTCAGCCATCAAATTGAAGCAGGGCTACAATCTGCCAGATGCATCAGCAATTTCAACATCGCAGGGTTTATATCGGCCGAGTCTCGGTTTATCTTTCACGATTTGACAGCAGTGGCATCTTCCTCGGCCTCTTCTCAAGTCTCAACTAGATCATAAACGCAGCAGTGGCCGTGGGTCTCCACTCGTGGGTGCACTGTTAAAACATTGTGTAAAATAGCCACAAGTTGTTAGCCGTAAGTACACGAGCTGCCATGTTTTTAGAAATGGTGCATTTATTTGGTCAAGCCTCCGGATTGTTCAATCGCAGCTGCAAAGTAATAATACAACTATAAATTAGAGGGGATGCTGGTCGCCAAATTTTTCAACACGCCGAATGGTTAGTGCTGAGTCCATGTCAGCGATTGTCGAATACTTGAAACAACTGTGCGTGAATTTTTGCTGCAGAGAGAGGTGCAGCGACCAACTGATGGTTGAAGATTTTCACAAACGTGTGTTGACAACTGAAGAAATGGAGAAATCAGCAGGATCGACTGCTACTTTTTCAAATTTTTGATATGGCTGAAAGTTCAATTATTTCACCTTACCCATGTCGATAAATTGTGCCGGCGTATTACTCTGATAGAATTCACCACCAAATATGGGTAAGCAGGGTCCATTTAGAAATTGAGGTTGATGCCACAGCAGCTATTAGAAGTCGTAACCTCCAGATAAAATCGAAATTTTTGCTAGCTGTGCCAAAATCGCGATTTTCCTTTACCATGTATCACTTATCTTATCAGCTCGTTGTTCAACATTTTAATTCAACAGCAGTAGAAGATTGAGTTTGATCAGGATCTCATTAAAATGTAGAGCTACGCTCATTGGCAGCCGATTTTTTAGAGCTCGGGTTTTTTTTATGCCGATTTCTTGATGGCCGGGTTACCTTCACGCCGCAACTCCGGAGTTCACATCTGAAATTGATCTCCCGTAGCATTAAACCTTGAATTCGATCTTCTATTTGTTATGAAATCGGTTGCCAACACGAATTCGCAGTGAGCCGCGGGTCACATTTTGGAGCCCATTATTCATGTAAACCAAAGGACCTTTCCCGTAGCAGTTGATTGAAATAGATCTGTGAGTTACGGGTGATTCATTCCGCCTCTTGAGCCTACAGTTACGCGAGATTTAGTCAGCAGTTCGGGGGTATCTCTGTGGTCAAAGCAGGGGTGTCTTCAGTTCTTCATTAAAGCCATGTCAGGGAATGATGGCTCGGCTCGAAACCTGTTTTTAACTTCAATTTTTGCCAATTAAAAGTGCCACTTATGGTCAGAGCAGCGTGTGAAACACTCGGTGATCTCACTAGGTTTTGTTGCTTTCAAAAGAAGACACCAGCTCACAATTTGCTGAGTGGGAGTGCTTTTTAATAAAGTGACACTTGGAGACTCTAGTGGAGAAAAAGGTGGATCTCACCTTTTTTCTCATTTACTTTATCATTATTTTCTTTTTGAGAGGAATAGGAGCCTTTTGGCCTATAAAGAGGCCAGCCTCCTCATTGCAAAGGATGGAAAATTTTTGGGGTTTTTTCTCCCTGTTGAGCTTTAATGAAAATATCAGCTGGGTTTGTGGACAGATTGAGCATCCTTCATGTGCTTGTGTGATGTATTTCAAGTTGCAGGATGAATCTAGCTTGTGAGCACTTTCTCAAGCACAATAGATTAGCCATTTAGGATTAAGTTGGTTAATTATGCTTGAACAATTAGTTTTTTCAATGGACATCAGTATTCGGTTGTACGAAATGTTGATTAAGATCTGATTGTTTATGCATTCTAGATTCGTCTCACTTTTATGAAGCATAAAGCCTCCATGAGTCCTCTTTTGACTCCATTTCCCCTTCTGATACTGGCACTGGTCTTTCCCTGAGGATTGATCTTCCCTTCTTTTCCATCACCCATTTAAAAACTATCTTTTGTTACTTCCGTTTCTCTAAGGCAGCCTCTTCCATTCACCTTGCCCGTTACTGTACCTACCTTAGCGATTCTATTTTAGGGATACCCCCCTAGTGTTGGAGAAGAGCCAACCTGAAGCGAAGAGGAGAGGAGTGTAGTGACATTGGCCTCTCTCCTGAGAGAGTTGTCATTCCAGTTGGTGTGTTGCATTTTGGGCTTTTAAAATGACACGCATGCCATTTCGAAGGACAACAACTTTCACGACACTACACATCAACAATCGCACGCATATATCTCTCGGCACTGGTCTTTTCATCTTTTATCTCTAATTATATATTGTCGTGAAGTTTCATTTATCATGTGTGGTGTTGATTAAGTTAAATTGCAAATAATGCTATTTTGTGTTCTTTTTTCCATCTCATCATAATTAACTCCTACAATAGAATTTTTTACTTGCATTTTAGTTTAAAATCCTTAGTTTATTATTATAGGGACCACCCCCCTTGGCTTCGCTAGGAGTAAGCCAAGACGAAGGAGTCGAGTAATCAGGTGACAACACTTGACTCTCGCTTTCCCCCCAAGGACACACCGAGTGGCTTGAAGGTTTCCTGATGCATCCCCCCCAGGTGTGTATTAGGCGGCAACAAGACCAAAACCCTAACCACTTTTTAAATGAGTGGTTGAGATAAAAAGATACAATAGAGATCATCGACCGTGGAGATCTTTTTATTTTTACATTGCATGGATCAATGATCAAGTCAAAGATGGGGGCGCACTTTTGCCCAATAACGCCCTTGGAGGGGCGAATACAAAATAACAACATGATATAACATGGGCTAACATCGCAAGGGGGTCACTAGGGGCATAAATCACCCTAGGACTCAACCTGTTACAAAGATATGACATAATGACATGATATACATAAATGATCAATCCTCAAGTGCGCCCCAAGGGAGAAGGTGTCTGTTATCACACCATAGTAGCTGGACTACTATTCTTGTTTAGCAGATATCTGCACATTCCAGAGCTTCCATTATTCAGAGCATGGCTATGATGATTGTATATTTTGTGATCACTCATGATCAGAGTAGTGTATTATTCAGACTTATGTTAGACCTTGTGTCAAGGCTGAGCCTTGAGTGTTCAGATTTGATGACCGATGTGACCCTTTATCCCATACAGTTTCAGTTCAGTGCTTAGAGATGTATTGCAGCAGTGTTTCAGATGGTATATGATGTTTATTACTATGATGATGTTGTATGATCTATGGATATTTTATCATTGACTGTGGATTATTATCTTGTTGATTTAGTCATGTTCACAGCATTTGCTTGGTATATTATTCCTGATGTGGCAAACTGTTTAAAATGAATTATAAATCATAAAATGAACAATTGCTTGCACATTTAGGTCATTTAACAAAACCCACTGGTTTTCCACCTTACATAGATATGGTCTTTCCTGACACCAGTTGTCTGCTAGTGTAGGCTCTATATTCACTTGACCCCATCCATACATGACTTTCCTATTTGACTTTAAACCTTGACCTGTCTCATTTGACTTTCTGATACTGAGGACTTCCCCATTTTTCTACCTCTGTGTTTGGACCGCATCCCTGTATGTTCAGTGTCTCGGCTCTAAGTTGGTGACAAAACTTGCCTTTGGTGAGTTGGATTGTAGGCCTAAATCATTCTGGTCGGTTGTCCCGATGTTTGGCATTGGCTCGAACTCCCCCTAGTCACTTGAGATGTTGTTGGCTAAAACTGAAAGCTCATGTTCTACTTATGGAAACTTATAAATTCGCCCATGGAAACTAAAAAGGGCAAGAGCGATGAACAGCTAAAAATACTCCTCGAAGAGTATAAGAAAGGTCCAAAAAGCAATGGTTCTTAAAAGCTATATCTAAACAATTGCTGACCTTATATGTATTTGAAAACATGCCCAGGATGCAAGCTGCAACTAGTTGTGCTTATCAGCACACCTGAGATCCGAAGGGTTATGTAGGCCAAAAAGGCCATGAAATGAAATTGAATGATCCTAATGAACCTGGATCAACTTGATGTAGACATGATGCCTAAGTTGAATAAGCACTCTCTGAACAACTTATCCATTTGTGAAACACAGCCATCCCCCTTGTTATTTTGTCCAGCACAGAGTTTGTAGCTTTCCCCCTTCTCCCAGTCCAAAGTATTTTTGAGTTAAGTTAGACAAGTCAACCCCTTGGCCCAACCTTGTTCCTAGCCTTCATCCTTCACTAGCAGTTTGACCATGTCCAATGGGTGAGTTTGTCATTTGAACTATTGTGCAAGTAATTTTATATAACAAAGGAATACGCTAACTTGATTAATGCCACTGAATGGATGTTATACTTTGAGCTTGGCTATGAGAATGATTAAAGAAGCATGTCTTAGTCTACTAATGTGATTTATCCTTGGTTGTATATTATTGGGATATATGATGGATGATGTGGGCCATATCTATACCTATTGATGATGATTGATGGTCCCACATACTTGATGATGATGTCATATGATGGACATATGGTTCAGATGATGATTGATGCAGTTCAGCAGGTTTTATTATTACTTCAGATCATCAGATTATGCATTGTCCATATATGGTGGACCCTACAGTTGGCCCATTAGGGCAACCCATGCTGTATGAGTACACATTCCTAGTGGATTTGGGTCTTCTGGATTCAATGAGACACTTATCTTTCAGTTCTAGGAACTTCTGACAGTGATTGATGCAGTTTTACACTTGTTGACCAGATTTGGGGCTGATTTCCCAGCCTGAGCAGCAGGGGCCATGAGAGGCCAGTTCACCTAGGGCGCTGTATGAGGAGGGGGTGGTCCAGCCACTTGTTTTTACCATTTACCCCCCCTTATGGAGAGCCTGGTGGGATCAGATGGACAGCGCAGATGCCCTGGGAGGCAGTTTTGGCACTTTCACAGTTACCGAGGCAGTTAAAAAATGGGATAAAGTGGTCACTGAGGAATTCGATTTGGGCAATTGAGGCAAAGTTTTGGCATTTGGTTTTCACAGAGGTCTTCTAGGGTGATCCCACTATCTTCCAGCCAGTTTTCACCATGAAGGTAAGCCCGCAGGGATCACAGGAGGTCTTTTACTGCTTGTCTGTCACAGATTTTGAGGATAGATTTGATCATTTATATTATCTTGGACATATTTTATTATTTTATTGTGCCTTGGGGATGAGCTAGTAAGGATTGATGCCTCCTAGCCCCACCATGTGCTTATTATGTCATGTCCTAGTCATTATGAGGTGGATTTTTGTACTTTTACCCCTCTAGTGGGTGACGTCATTCTCACTTTCTACCATTTAGTTAGGGCGTCATCATTATATTGGGTGATCCATGTGATATATTGTTATGATTCATTATTAGCCATTGATCATGTATTGAGATCTTTTAATCTCAACCACTCATTTGATGTAGTATTGTAGAGTGGTATAGGGTTTTGGTCTTTATTATCCTATATAAGGAGGAGACCCCCTATTGTATAGCTCACCTTTGGAGCTCTGGAATATTGGAATATAACACTTCTTTGTGGAGTATATCTCTCTTGTCTTGTGGATTCTCTTGCATCTTGAGTATACAGTATCTCTTCTATGTATCATTGTGGATTTTGGTGCTTCTACTAGTTTTCTTACAGGAAAGTTGAATTGGTGGAGAGGAGGGCGATTTCTTGAGGGTTATTGTTGGAGGGATCCACATATTCTCTCTTGGGTTGATTTTGTGATAGGGAGTATCATTATTGTATCTTCGTGACATAGTTGATGCTTTCTATTACATCTTTCTATCATTTTCATAATCATCTTACTTGACTTGTTTCTTTGATCTTGTCTTGTAGGAGGAGGACGATTTGGCTATCTTGGAGGAGGACGTTTTGGTTGGAGCTCTTGGATCTCACTCTTGAATATACACATAGGAGAATGCTATCAATTTGCAAGGTGGCCACAAGCAATTGAGGTAAGATCTACAAGGTATGTGCCTCTTTCATCCATTCTATCTTCATTGGTCACAAACCCTAATTAATTAAAACCCCAATTTTGGTTTTTCTTAGATCTATTTAGATCTAGCCTTGCTTTTGAAAAGATCTTAAGAACCCACCTCTATAGCATCCACCCCTAGTTGGATCTATAGTTTGGTGGTGATTGGGTTAAAATTGACACACTTTTCAAGGCAATTTAGCCCTCTTGAACCAAATCGCACTTCCTTGGAGAGGCTTGTTGGGTTAGATCTAGCATATGGGTAGGTGAGATCTCGCTTGATTTGTAATCTACACACTTGATAACCTACTCCCAGACTTTTACTTTGGTGATTTCTACCTTGTGGGCATCATTCCACATTTTGAGGGATTAAAACCCCCTTTTGAACTACTTGGCATCTTAAAACTCAGATCTAGTAAGATCTAACCCTTGGATTGACTTGATTTTCTAGATCCACATAGATCGGTGCATAAGCTACTTGGATCTACAGTTTGGTGGCCATCGGACTTGATTTGGTCCATCTTATCCATCTATTAGCCCTCCTTGAGCAAGGTCACACTCCCTTGGGTGAGTGAGTTTGTCCACTTTGAGGAAGTGGGTGGTTGAGATTTTTGTGGAGTTGGAACGGCCATACCTTGAAACCCTAGATCTAGCTAGATCCAACCATTCTATCTCAATTAGCCTACTTGACTTGACCTCTAGGTGTCCCGATCTACACTTTGACATACCTTTTGACTCCATTAGCCCATCCAACAAGGCACTAGTCCTCCTCAAGCAAGTCGCACTCCTTGGGGTTTGTGTCAAACCTTAGATCCGGTACATGGGTACTCCTATTTTCAACTTAGATCCATAGATCTACTCATTGTATATCCTCTAGTGCCAATTGCATCCCTTAACTTCACCTTGTAGGTCCACTTTAAGCCATTTCACATATCCCAAGAAACTAGGACCCACTTGTGTAGCACATGGTACTATACATTGTCATTATACCTAATTATGTGGCCTAAATCATACATTGGTTGAAACACTAACCATCTCTCAAACCACCTTCAACCATACTTTAACTTCTAGGTCCACTCAACCTTGCATTGGTTTCCGTAACTCATCATTTACTTATCCTTAGGAACCTTTGTTTGGGTCCAATCATCTGTGATTGGTTATAGGGTCTCCCCCTAGGTCTTGATTCATCCTGATCTAAAGCGAAGAGTGCCTCGGTTGACGTGACTCCCACCTTGCATTGGGAACCGTGGCATCTCTTGGGCCACCTCTTTAGTTGTTCATCTCCTCTACCGTCCCGGATGGGATACCAAAAAGGGGCAACTACAAGTTGTGTGATAACAGTGTCCTTTCTAGGACAAGGATAACATCATGTGGAAACCATCCCGGACGAAGCAAATCCATGTAACATGCATCTAGATCCATATCTCATCATCATCAACCATCCCCATGCCATTTACTTACCCACATTAGCCAAATTGATTTTCCTAGTGCAGCCATGGTCATTTTTTCCAAATAAAAATTGTCGGTACATCATGTTGGAGAATAAAATCATCATTAGGTCCACTTCCTTTGCCCAAAATCACCATCTGAGTGCACCAAGTGAATCAGAGACATGAAATCCACTACTCCATATGTCCATCAAAATGTGCATCTGAAGCCCAACACCATATCCAGTATAATAAAAATGGCCATAAAAATAATAATAATCATTGTAACTGCTGCGGAATGGCCTCAAACCAAGAACTAAGCATGGAAATGGTGTACTAGATACATTTGGAGGATAAGTAAGCTATCTCGAACACTGCAATCATTGCCTCGGGTAACGTGTTGACCAAGTCAAAGCACTGAAACTGGAGGTAGGGAAATAATCTGGATGATATTGTATGCATGTTAGATGAATAATGCTCACAAGTTTATGTCAGTAACCAGACTAAAACATGAAATAGATAACAGTGGCCATATAATCAATAAAATATACCTATGTGAGAGAACCATTAAGTCTTTCATGAAGCTCCCTACATATGCTCACTCACAACTTAGACAAACTGCTAAGATGGGTGAGGTGGAAAAACAAGGCTAGGATAACGGGCAAGGACTTGTAACTTCGACATTGTAATCTCTCAGACATGAGGGAAAAAGGGGAACCACTTAGACATATGTTGGATAGAAGACACTAGGGAATGGCGATGCCTCACAAATGGGTAGAGTTATTGGAATGCTTCCAATAGACTCTAGACAAACAACATTTTGCATTTAATTTACTGTCAGCTTTGCACATTTCACATTTAACATTTGATCATCTTTCACTAGCCAGCCTCCAAGAGCAGGTGCCCTGAATAGCCTTGCTTCCCTCAGATAATGACTCGGTCTTACCACCATTTCCCGCCACCGTACATAGGTGCAATGGAGTTACCACTCTGTTGCCCTGTAGGGGCAAACGACCTTACATCATACAAAGGATGAGTGCTCGTCCCTTGGCCATTGACTAGCTACGGAAGACATTTTATTTTCATTAGTGTTTAGCAACATTGTTTGTAGTTGACTTTTGCATCCATTTAGATATAGCATTTATGCGTTCCGATTCTTTTAGGTAGGAATACTTGCGTTTGAGGACTACAGGATAACACTCTGGTGACATAGACCACACACTCTAGAGCTGAGACACAAGGTAAACATGGAGTCTATCCAACAAAGAGGTCTAAGTAGGGGGATTCCTTGATCTCACTAGTCAAAATACAAGCCGAGATCAAACCAGATATCGAAAGAGACGGATGAATGGAGAAAGGTGAAAGGTGATGTCATCAAAGCAAAATAAGGGCTAAGTCTATGTAAGGTAGGAGATACTAGCAATCATATGTAATGACCTTACACTAGGGACTCTTTAACAACTCACGACACAGGTTTCAAACCATGAAGCTCAGAATGCCACTGTCAGTAAGCATGCATAGTCACAGTAACTAAAATAAACTATAGAGCAACTGAAACATCTAAATGTAATATAAAGGTATACCTCTGCTCAATCATTTACCTGCCTCTGGATCATCTGCAACTAACCATGGGCAAAGGACATCACCGACTAACTGCTCTGCACTGAATGAACCACAACTACACCAGAATTATCTCAATGGGGTCATGCAGGATCAGTCATGACAAGGGACCATACAACTGCTGCTAGCTCGGAAATATACAACACTGTTGAAAGATAGGCTCATCTCAACCACAGGACTGGCTCAATAGACTGGAAAAAATCTGGTCTGCATCATGGCAGCCCAACTACAATGTATGTGATAACAGTACCTTCGTGGCACAATCGAGTATGGTTTGAGATATGCTCAGGGAGATTGAGTGGAGTTGATGGGCTATACAGATGCAGACTAGGAAAGCAATGCAGTGGATAGAAAAAGCACTTTGGGGTGTTGTTTCAGCTTGGGATTGGGGGTTGTCTCTTGGTTCAACAAGAAGCGGAAGTCTGTTGCATTGAGTTTTGCAGAAGTAGAATACATGGCAGCAAGCATGGCAGCATGTGAGGCCATATGGCTTCGGAAGCTACTAGTGGTATTGTTTGGTCAGGAGCTAGAGCCAACCATCATACGCTGTGAAATCAAAGTGGCATAAAACTCTCTGAGAATCCAGTATTTCATAATAGGTCGAAGCACATCGACATCAGATATCACTTCATTCGAGATTCAGTTTAGAGGGGTGCAGTCCAATTACAGTATGTACCTACAGATGAGCAGGTGGTAGATATTCTCGCCAAGGCCTTGATGAAAGGAAAGTTCGTCTTCTTTAGAGATAAGATGGGAATTGTGGAGAACACCTTGCTCGCTAAGAAGGAGTGTGGAAATATTGTAGCTCAGACGGGTATTCTTGCTTAGGCAAGTTGTCACATGTTAATTTTTGAGCATTAATTCAACATACTCTAGGATCTTTACTGAGAGAATAACATGTACAGCATATCAAGCATAACAATGCATATCAATCACACCAAGCAATCACATGAGACAATAGACACACAGAGTTTCACTGGGGAAAACCATAAAGGTGAAAAACCCCACAACTTGCTCAGAGATAGAAAGAGCAATGATACAACCCAAGTACAAGAGATAGTCTTCTCTAGCAGCTACTCCTCCTTCCTCACTTGTGCGCCACTTTCCGATGAGTGTAGAAGTGAATAATGAGATAATAAAATAGAGTGCCTCCCGCACTCTATTTATAGATGACCTGACCTGCCTAATAACCTAGCAGGTCCGACTTGTCTAACTCAGTCTAATAACCCATGGTTATACTAATCAGGGCCGACCCCACACTTGGTGGTCTAATAACCCATCACTTGCAAGTTGCGACACTTATCAATACAAATGACGACACTTTCATATAGAGGAATAATAACATCTCTATAGGAGTACAATATACATAGGTGAAATACATTCCGAAGTTACAATTACATCAACACTCCCTCTTAACTAGGAAGGTATTTCTCGACACAGATCTACTAGCACAAGTCTTCTTCTCTAGATCATCGTCACTGGATCATCGTCATCGTCATGGCTGCTGCTATCTCAATCAATCTCTGATCTACTCGTCATAGGAAGTTCTACAGAGCCAGTCCTTTTTCATACTGGATGTAGGCCCACCACCTGTAGGTCTTCATCATCACTGGCCATACTGTGGATCCCGGGACTCATTATGTGCGTCAACAAAACCTCGAAAGAGCATCCCAGGCATTTTACAAGCACACAGCTCAACCTATCGGATCTCCCAGGATATTTTACATGTGACTGTCACAAAACCTTAAAAGAGTGTCTTGCCCAACAAGATCTCTAAAGAGCATCTGAGGCCTATTACATGCCTAGCACAACCTATCCGGATCTCCAGGACTTATTACATGTGACCCCTACCACAAAACCTTAAAAGAGTGTCTTGCCAAGCAAGATCTCTAAAGAGAATCCGAGGCCTTTTACGTGACTAGCACAACCTGTCCAGATCTCCAGGACTTATTACATGTGGTCCCCACAAAACCTTAAAAGAGTGTCTTGCCAAGCAAGATCTCTAAAGAGCATCTGAGGCCTTTTACGTGACTAGCACAACCTATCCAGATCTCTAGAACGTATTACATGTGGTCTACCAAAACCTTAAAAGAGTGTCTTGCCAAGCAAGATCTCTAAAGAGCATCTGAGGCCTTTTACGTGACTAGCACAACCTGTCCAGATCTCCAGGACGTATTACATGCTACCCTTGCACAACTGGTCCACGGCCACAAAGTATCAACCTGATACTCACCATACATCATCCTGATGTACATCATCACATGATCAACCTGATCATCATCATAGCATCATCTTGATGCATATCATCTGGAGAAACATCCTAAAGCTCGTCATCCATGATCATCTTGATCATACAATGCATCCACCCGATGCATACCAAGTATCTACCTGATACATATCATCATACATGATCTACCTGATCATACAATGTATCCACCTGATACATATCATCATACATGATCTACCTAATCATACAATGTATCCACCTGATACATATCATCATACATAATCTACCTAATCATACAATGTATCCACCTAATACATGTCAAATCCATGATCCAACTGATCATATCAAGCATCCAACATGATGCATATACATATACATGATCCAATTGATCATAACAAGCATCCAACATGATGCATATACATATACATGATCCAACTGATCATAACAAGCATCCAACATGATGCATATAACAAACATCCAACATGATGCATATACAAAGCAGTAACTGGAGCATCGTCTTGATGCTCATCATCCAGCGCTTACCTCCACAGCCATGGGAAGGATCCTCCTCTTACCATGCTTGGAATGGATCCTGCAAATGTGTCCATCACTTCTTCCTCGAAGTGTCGTCAATCTGAAGAACACCAAGCCTCTCTCTGAAGTACTCAAACTTCACTCTGGCTAGTGGTTTCGTCAACACATCTGCAACCTGCTCATCCATCGCAACATACAGGAGCTTCACTGCTCCTCTCTGCACCATATCCCTGATATAGTGATATTTGATCTCAATGTGTTTCGACCTGTCGTGGAACACCGGGTTCTCAGATAGCTTCACACAACTCTGGTTGTCACAAAAGATACCAGTAGCCTCCAACGGGAGATCAAATAGCTTAGACAGTAGCTTCCTCAGCCATACTGCCTCACAACTAGCCGAACAAGCTGCAACATACTCTGCTTCGGCTGTACTCAGTGCTACGCAGGACTGCTTCTTGCTAAACCAAGAGATCACACCTGATCCCATATTGAAGCAGCACCCAGAAGTGCTCTTCCTATCTGCAGCACTGCCTGCCCAGTCCGAACCAACATAACCCTGCAGGTTAAACTTTTGATTCGCATCATACTTGAGCCCATAGTCAATTATACCCTTCAGGTACCTCAGAATATGCTTTACAGCAACCAGGTGAACACCTCTGGGATCCGTCAGGAACTGGCTCAATGTGTTCACCGCAAAGCAAATGTCTAGTCTCGTGTTCGTCAGGTACATCAAGGACCCAATCATCTAACGATACATCGTGACATCAACCGGATCAGATGAAGCATCACACAGAAGCTTAAGGTTCGATGCCATAGGTGTGGCCATGGCCTTCCAGTCCATCATCCCGAACCTCTTCAGGATCTCTATTGCATACTTCCCTTGTCCAAGGAAGATCCCATCTGCACTCTGCCACACCTCCATGCCTAAAAAATAGTGCATCATCCCCAAGTCCTTCATCTCGAACTTGGCAGCAAGTTTCCACTTGGTATCGGCAATCAAACCATCCTCACCTGTAACAAACAGGTCATCCACATACAAGAGTAGTATCACAGGATTGCCTTCCTCAACCTTGTAGTAAAGGTTGGAATCTGCTTTACTCTTGGTAAAGCCCAAACTGGATAGAAAGCTGTCTATCATACCATACCAAGTCCTAGGAGCTTGCTTCAAGCCATACAAGGCTTTCTTCAACTTACACACATATGACTCCCTGTCATGTGTCTCAAAACCAAGTGGCTGCTCCACATACACTTCCTCTTCGACTACACCATTCAAGAAAGCTGTCTTGACATCCATCTGGTGTATCTTCCATTTCATCACTGCAGCCAGAGTAAGTACTGATCTGATGGAAGTGTATCTGGCTACAGGAGCAAAAGTTTCTTCATAGTCTATCCCTCTTTTTGAGAGAAGCCACGAGCTACAAATCTCGCTTTGAATTTTTCTATGCTGCCATCTGCAGCATGCTTGATCTTGTAGATCCACTTGGAAGTCACAACAGACTTCCCTTCAGGTCTTGGGACTACATCCCAAACATCATTCTTCATGATCGACTGGTATTCCTCGACCATGGCATCCTTCCATTCTTTCTTTTCCGTTGCTTCTTCATAACTGGAAGGTTCTTTGTTCATAATATCACAGAGTAGGGCAACATAACTGGTATGTGATCTAGTCCTCTTCCTTTCTCTGTGTTCTTCTTCTGGAATGCCATATCTTTCTGCATCTTGAATGAACTCTCTAGCCCTTGCAGGTTTCCTCTTGTGAGATTTCTTCTCACGGGGTGGATCTACAGGTTCTCGTGGATCTTCAACTTTAAGATCTGCTTCTGGAATTGATTCAGTCATGATGGTGTCTTGGAATCTGTTTTCCTTTGGTTCTTCATGATCTTCAACAGGTGTCTTCTTTGATTTGATGAAGGCTGAGTTTCCATCAAATGTTACATCCCTGCTGACATCAATCTTCTTGAACCTTGGAAAGTATATTCTGTAAGCTTTCGAGCTTTCACTGTACCCCACAAAGATGCCCTTCTTTCCTAGAGGATCTAGCTTTGTCCTCTTTTCCTTTGGAACATGAGTGTATACTGGACAACCAAATATTCTGAGATGGCTGACTTCAGGTTTCTTACCAGAGAATACCTCTTCTAGTGTCTTGTTGTCCAATATCTTGTGAGGTGTTCTGTTCTGCACATATACAGCTGTCCTAGCTGCTTCTGCCCATAGATGCATAGGCAGATCCTTGTCATGCAGCATTTCCTGTGCTGCTTCAATGATTGTTCTATTCTTTCTTTCTGCAACCCCATTCTGTTGTGGATTGTAGGGAGCAGTCAACTCCCTCTTAATCCCTAAATCACTGCATAGCTTCTTGAAATCACCTGGAGTGAATTCTCCGCCATTGTCGGATCTGAAAGTCTTGAACTTCTTATCAGTTTGATTTTCCATCAAGGCTTTGAATTCCTTAAACTTATCAAACACTTCATCTTTATTCTTCAAGAAGTAAACCCAAGTCTTCCTAGAGAAATCATCAATGAAAGAGACATAGTATACATACCCACTCAGAGAACTGGATGACATCGGACCGCATACATCGGAGTGGATAATTTCCAAGATTCCTTTAGCTTTGCTTTCACTGCTTGGAAATGGCTTCTTAATGTTCTTTCCTTTTGCACATCCTTTGCAAACCCTTCATGCTTTGTCTTGATTTCAGGAAGACCCTCTACAGCTTTACTTGCAATTGGTAGTGCTCTATAGTGCACATGTGCAAGCCTTCTATGCCAAAGTTCACTTGGCTCCATGGATTCATGTACCATAGCATGTTCAGGTTTTCCCTTCAATTTGTACAATCCTCCCTCTTGCTCTCCAATTACTACTGCATCATCTATAGTTTTACCTTTTGGCCACATTAGGACTTGACCATCTACAAATGCAACCCTCATGCCTTTTGCATCCAATGCAAATATGGAGAGTAGGTTCTTCTTAAGCCCAGGTACATATAGAACATCTTTCATCTTCAAGGACTTCCCAGAGTCTAGGTTGTAGGAAGCTTCACCACTTCCCTTGATGGGATATTGATAGTCATCCCCAAGTTTCACTTTATGGGGTGACTCATGTTTAGATAGATTTGCAAAAGATTCTTTAAACCCAGTCATGTGTTTGGAAGCCCCACTATCAATAAGCCAATCATTACATCCATGAGAGATAGTACCTGTGAGAGCAGAGATTAGAACATATTCATCTTCACTTGATGAAGCATCACTTTCTTCCCTAGCCTTCTTCTTGGGAGGTTCATCATCCTCAGCAGCATGAGCTTGATATCTTTTCTTGTTTCCCTTATTTTTGTTGTTGTTGAAGCCCTTTTTGTTTTTGGGACAATCTGCAGCAAAGTGTCCCTTCTCATTACATGTGAAGCATCTCAGATCCTTCTTACCCTTTTGATGATTGTGAAAAGGTTTCTTGTGATGAGAGTGCTCCTTCTTGGACTTGCTTCTTTTGGTGTGAGCTGTGAGAGCTTGATTTTCACTTCCCATCTTTTCTTCTCGGGCTACAAGCCTAGCCTCTTCTTGTGAGCATTCCTCCCACAATCTACTGAAGGAGATCAACTTCCTTCTTGCACATATTCCTTGAATGAAGGAATCCCATGACCTAGGTACGCTCTTCAAAGTGGTCATAACAATTTCACCATTCTCCACTACTTCATGCACAGCTTCAAGTTGTTCCTTGATCTGAGAGACCTTAGAGAAATATGATTGAATGGTCTCTCCATTCTGAAGCTTTACCTCTTTCAATTGATTCCGCAAAGTCATCTTCCGATTTATGTTCTTCCCTTCAAATAGCTTGGTCAGGGAATCAAACATCTCCTTGGGTGTCTTTAGAGATGACACGTGGTATGAGATGGTCTTTGATAGAATCAGCAATGATCCTCTTTGCCTTGACCAAGTTATACTTATGCAAGGATTTAGCCTCTTCTTCCTCTGGGACAGGGACCTCAGAACTTATGTAAGTATCCAATTCATTTTCTTCCAGGATTAACCCAATCCTATACTTCCATGCTCGGAAGTTATCAGCCCCTTCAAGCTTATCCTCAAGCTTGGTGTGGTGAGACATCTTAAAGAGTACTTCAAATGGAAATAGAAAAAGATTTATGTCTTACCACATAATTTGCAGAGATCTGGATCTGGTGCTGGATTAGGATTTGTCAGAGAAACCCTAAAAATTCAAAATGTGAATTTCAACTTTTTGAAAGAATAGAAAGATGTGCCTTGATGAGCTGATCAACCTGGTATATTCAGAAATTGAAAACTGCAAAGTTTCAGCCTTCAGAAATGCCTTTTAGTCTTCCCGGATTCACTAGGAGGACCCTAAATTAGGGTTTGAGTTTCCCGGAGCTTCACCCAACCAAAAAGTTCGATCCAAAGCTCTAAACTTCGATTTTTCCAAGGAGCTTCCAGCTATGTCCTCAGATTTCAGAAATTTCTATTTTTGTGGAAACCCTACTTTTTAGGGCCAAAAATGAAAGTGCCCAGAATTGAATTCTGATTGGACAGAAAGATGCGCCTTGCTGAGGAGGGTCAAAATACCCTACTGACTTTCAATATCTGTGGAGAGAAACCCAATAAACAGGAAACCCTAGTTTCTGCAACTGAACAGTGTCTTCTTCTCAGGTTAGCTCTAATACCATGTTAATTTTTGAGCATTAATTCAACATACTCTAGGATCTTTACTGAGAGAATAACATGTACAGCATATCAAGCATAGCAATGCATGTCAATCACACCAAGCAATCACATGAGACAATAGACACACACAGTTTCACTGGGGAAAACCAAAGGTAAAAAACCCCACAACTTCCTCAGAGATAGAAAGAGCAATGATACAACCCAAGTACAAGAGATAGTCTTCTCTAGGAGCTACTCCTCCTTCCTCACTTGTGCGCCACTTTCTGATGAGTGTAGAAGTGAATAATGAGATAATAAAATAGAGTGCCTCCCGCACTCTATTTATACATGACCTGACCTGCCTAATAACCTAGCAGGGCCGACTTGTCTAACTCAGTCTAATAACCCATGGTTATACTAATCAGGGCCGACCCCACACTTGGTGGTCTAATAACCCATCACTTGCAAGTTGTGACACTTGCGACACTTGTCAATACAAATGACGACACTTTCGTATAGAGGAATAATAACATCTCTATAGGAGTACAATATACATAGGTGAAATACATTCCGAAGTTACAATTACATCAACATCACACAAGCAAGGAACACATTGTGGCCTTATTGCTAACGCTAACTCTCCAAAATCACTTTGTGGCCTTATTGCATAGCCTAGCAATCATTTCTAGGAAAATCACCCTTGAGTTGGAGAAGAGCCAATTGGAAGTGCAAAGAGGTGGTTATCCAGGTGACAGTGGGTAACACCTCTAGGTTGTAGTTGGGCTAGCCATGTTCTTTGAGGCTTTAACTATACATGTTAGTTCAAGATATAACACTATGATCAAGTAGACTTTTTTCCTAAAACAAAAAAAAATAGATCGACAAATGCAGTGTTGAAGAAAGGAAAAAGAATATGTATGTGATCATACCTCACCAACATTACTCATTGCATAAAAAATAGTTCCTGCAATAACAAGAGTGTCACCTAGAATTGGCTTGCTTCCACCTGCACATTGTTCAAAGCAGAGTTGTCAGACTTAGATTCAACAATGTCTCAACTGGCCTTGGACTCGACAAGACTCAATTGATTCGGTAAAACTCAATTTAAGACTCTGCAAATACAGAAAGAACTCAAAATATAGTAAATTTTGTGCACAAAAAATATATTGACATTTCTTATCCATATAAGCTATAAAATGATAGAGTATGCACAAATTCATTAGATCATCTCATAAAATATGATAATAAAACATTTGACACACAATATTTGTTTGCATAACAATAAACTAAAAGACGATTCCATGATCAAATTGACAAACGGTACCAAGTTCAGCAATTAATAATAAATGGATATCTACATAATTCACACAACATAATTAGAAAATCAAAATAAACATTGTCTCCAAGTCCCATCTTGAGTCTCGTGTATGACTACAAGGATGGCAAGAATAAGCCCTCTAGGAGCTAGTGCCAACATCGCTAGCTTGAAGTAGAAAATGTGATGTAGGTGTATTTGGTGTTTGCATTTGAGATAATGGCACACTAGAGAGATCCTGAGTATCTTCATCAAGCCAAATCAAATCATCAACAAGAGAATCATCCTCCAAGACCCATTCAAAGTCTAGACCAATCTTATCCAATAAAATGGAATCCAAATCCTTTGGCTGCAATTGTTCTGTGAGCAGTTGAAGGTTGTAGTAAATTGTTGGAAACCTAATCCTTAGGGATATGGTATATTATATTGTATCATTATTACTATTAACATTAGTAATATGAAGAGTCATTGGTGAATAGGAAAAGTCGTAGTAGAGTCCAAGAGACCTCTTGGAAGATGAAAACAAGGGTCATATCTCAATGTATTTATATGTGATTCATATTTATGAAATGCAGTCCATGCTTATCTCTATTTCGCCTTGTTATTTCCATTTGGATTCAGTCTAACATTGCTATCAGAGCCCTGTAGTTCTTAGGGCCTGAAAGAAGCTATGGTAGTTGTCCATAGCATGCTATCCATGAGAGTTCTTTCTCTTGTTGGGAAAATTCCCTATTGGGCAAATTGAAGAGAAGATTGAATTCATTGCTGGGCAAATTCCTTCAATGGTAATCCCTTATAACAACTAGTTACTCTCCTCTATTGGATGCCCATTCATTCTCTGAGATCAATGGTCTCAATTCCAAAGTTGTTGCAATTAAATAGGGGGTCGCTAAATTGATTTTGAAGGGTTATTGTCTGTTGGACGTCTTCATTCTCAGTTGAGCATTTTTCTACAGCTTCACTTGGACTGTACATTGCCTGAGAATTCTGGTCTAGAACCATATCAGAAGGACAGACTGTTGCAAGTTGCAACTTATGTTTGATGTTCCCTCAAAGATTTTTCTAGTTCTTTAGCCTTGCAGGCCCAAGAATTCATTACATGTTCAGTATTGGCTTCCTAATACTTTGCAATATTTGCTTCAGTTGTTGGGACATCTATTCCTGCTACCAGCTTAAATGCTGCATAAATGAATATGGGTTTGAAGTCTACTCGTATCCTCAACCTCCTCTAAATAGTCATCGTAATCTCCTAGTGATGGAAAATCTTCCTCTTTTATTATATATGTTAGCTATTTTTCTTCTAATGTCTACTTCCCTACTAAAAGGATTGCCAACCGGAGCAACCACCATCAGTAAATCAACTTTGAATACAGAATGAACTAATGGATGATTGAGTTTGAGGATGGATAGAGAAGACTAACTGTCGCACACTCTTGTTCCAAGAATTGCTCTACAATATGAAGGTAACACCCCTTCTCTAGATTAAGGTGGATGCCTAATATTGGTCCCACGTGAGGTTTGAGGAGCAAAATGAGCACAAGCTGCTCCATGTGCTGCAATGTGGCACTAAAACGTTTTAACTATGAGAGCATTGGAACGTTTCTCCAGTTGGTAACAACCCATTCATCCATCGTTGGTCTTGGTTATGTTATACGAATGCTCAATCCTTGGCAAATGTTGAAAGGAAATGATGTTGTGTAGGTAATCAATGCTACAATCATACTTTGGATGTGAGTTATTGTCTAAGATATTTAGCCATGTATTGGAGCCTTTCCTGTAGTCTTTGTAATTGTGAGAACAGTCATCCCTTGTTATTGTTCATATAACCAAATCCATGCTAGTGGTCAAGAATATAACGTTGTCTAATTATTGGCATTGCACTCTGGAGCTACATCATTCACTTAGTCAGTTTGAACCTAAAACTCTATCACCCAACTCAAACATATACCTCAACTTGTAAGTGGTTGAATGTGCCTTCTATGCGAACGAGAAGCATGACTGGTGTGTTTTTTATTGGCATTGTAGGGTTTGTGTGTGTAGACAAAAGAGTGGGCATTGTATAGATGGGAACAATTTTGTCCTTGGGAGTGTTGGGAATGCACATTCAAACCAGTGCATTGTTGTCTCAAAAAAAAAACTAAGTTCCCATTCTTATGGCAGTGAATTATGGTATTATGATTGAATATTGGTGTTTCTTTGAGGCTGATCTTTTCCAGGCAATTGAATCTGAATACACTAGTACTTGTCAATCAGCATTGGCCTTGGCACTGTTACCCCTCAGCTTGCACAAGGTTGATTATAAATATTAAAGATGATGATACACTTAAAGACTTACAAATCCAAGGCTTCTTCAAGCATTCTTCTTCTTCTTCCTCTTCTCCTGGTCATATTTTGTATCACATTGTCCATGGTCTTGAAGAAAATTGTAAATGAGATGACATGTATTTTTGTTATGTAAAAGAATAACCCCAACTGACACTTACACTAGGCAAATGCTCATGAGTTGTTTTATTACGGAGACAGGTTCAGATCCTCATGGTCTAAATTTGATGAAGTTTTTTCACTCAGCAATGCCTCCAAAACCATGAGCACGTTCTAGTACATCTAACCTAGACTGGTGTATTAGTCTTGAGTCTATTGTATTATCATGCATCTCATTGTTTATCACCATGCATCTCATTGTTTATCACCATGGACATGTATTTAGAGTTAGTTAGGGTCCCTTGGGGTGATTATTATGTAAAATATTGTAAAGTATTATTAAATGAGATGTAAACCCCATTTGGCCCCCCTTTAGACCCTCAAATCATGCCTAGCGCACCTCCTGGGGACATTATCCCATGTTTTATGGATTTCAGGGACAAATTTCCCTGATTTAAGGCCCAGAATCCTTGTTTTATGGATTTTGTTGGGGGAATATGATTTTTCTAGGGGGGTGCACCTCTCTTGGTATCTTGAACTCCTATAGGTGGCGCATTCCTTTGAAGATGAGTTTTGACATATGGAGAAGTACTCCTAGAGTTGGCTCACATCCTCATGCATGCCTCTAACACTTGGCATGAACCCTCTTGCATCATTTGGGCTATATAAGGAGTGCATCTCTCCTCACTTCATTGTTGGTTGTTGCTTAGAGCATTGGTCTTCGTAATCTTTCTCTTTTTTGGAGAGCTTAATTGGAATATCAAGTAGAAGGCTTTGGAGGTCATCTCGGGATCCATATTTTCATGTGTGGCTTCTCTATTGTTTAGTGTTCTTAAGTTGGAGGTAACTTGTATTATTGCATTGCTTTTTCTTTCTATTTTGGTTGGCCATTGAAAGGGTACTACTACCCCATTGGAGCATAAATATAGTAAATTAGATCTTATTGTAAATCTTATTGTCATTCTATTAAGAGGGTTATTAGTTAGCATATTTACCTTAATAGGATTGTGCTATACTAATGCCCTCTTTGTAGAGTGCAACCCCAAAATAATGGAATAGATCTCTTCTCCTCCCATTTTCTACCTTGTTTGCAGGTTTTTTCCAATCATCAAGAAGATTAAAGTTAGCTTGGAACAACCTTCTTCTCTCAGTGATCATTATAAGCAAGGACCTGAAGGTTTGTCCTTATTGACTCCATTGCCCTTCTCCTTGGCACTAGTCTCTCTCTCTCGAGTCTCAACCATCCAAAATACAAGAAAAATCTAAATCTTTCCTTCATTTTCTTCTTTTCTAAGTGAAATCTATAGTATCCAGGAAAGAACTTGATGTAGATTTCGCTCCCTAGATCTCTTAGAATTATTTGATTATCTTTCAAGAAGATCTATTTGAGTTAAAACCTGAATTTCTCATTGCATAAATCATATTCTTAAGGTTCAGATTTCTCTCATTTCAATTCTTAATCTGCAGTAGAGTTTAAGGTAAATTACATTCATCAGTTGCAGATTGGACACAAATAGTATAGCAGCCCATATACATCAATTTGCAGGCTGTGAAATAGTTTTATTACTCCAAAATTTTGATATATAGGATCTTGTTTTGTATCTAACAGTTTGCATAGTAGTTTGTGTGTTAGTGTCTTTTCTGTTTGCAGGTTGTACTAGCAGCCTAAGGGATAGCCACCTCAGAAAGGAATAGTGGCTTTTACCATTCAGCTTCAAAGTTGCTTTCTCCATCTTTTCTAAGATTGTTCAAACTGCAATTCTTGCTGCTGTCCTATATTGTATTATCGACAAAACAGCAAGTCCTCCAATCAGTCCTAAAGGCACCATTATGCCACATTCTACAGGCATACTTTTTCAGACATATTTTTACTTCAGAGCACTATGCAATCCAGAGTATTGACGCCCATCTTTTCTGCTATTAGGTCTCCTTTTATGAGATGATGTAATGATCATGTGATATATGCCATTTTTCTACTACTATGCTATGTCATGATGATATATTATGTGATGATGTACTTGTTATCTCACAACGTGTAGTTGTCCCTAATGGTATCCCATCCGGGATGGTAGAGGAGATGGACAACTAAAGAGGTGACCCAAGAGATGCCACGGTTCCCAATGCAAGCTGGGAGTCACGACAACCGAGGCACTCTTCACTTTAGATCAAGGAGAATCAAGATCAAGGGGGAGACCCTATAACCAATCAAAGAAGATTTCGCCAAAGCAAAGGTTCCTAGGGAGATGTGAAAGTTGAGTTACGGAAACCAATGCAAGCTTAGGTGAGCCCAAGAGTTTAAGTGTGGTTGAAGAGGCTTGAGATATGAAAAGTGTTTCAACCAATGAATGAGTTAGGCCACCTAGGGAGATCAAAGAGATAGATCTAGTACCATGAAATACACAAGTGGGACCCACTTCCTTAAAGTATGGAAATGACCTAAAGAGGACCCACAAGGTGAAGTTAGGGGTGGAATGGCACTAAGGGGTGTTTGATGATGTGGATCTATGGCTCCAAGTTGGATTAGGCAACACCCACATATGGGATCTAGCACATGACACAATCCCCAAGGAGTGCGAATTGACCTAAGGAGACTAGTGCCTTTAGATGGAGGGGCAAATGGAGTCCAAATTATGCCAAAATGTAGATCGGGGTAGTTAAGGCAATTATCAAATTGGGTTTAGGATGGCATGCCCAAAGAGAAGCTAGATTCCATAGATCTAAGGTTGAAAGTGCATCACCCAATGACCCAAGTGGGGCACAACCCTCAAAATGAGGAATGGGGCCCACAAGGCAAAAATCAAAGAGATGAAGCACTAGGGGTAGGTTATCAAGTGAGAGGAGTGCAAATCAAGTGGGATCTCACCTACCCAAGTCTTGGAACTAGCAAAACTCGCCCAACCAAGGAGTGCGACCTCACCCAAGGAAGGCCAAGTGCCTTGAAAAATTTGTCAAATGAAGGCCAATCCACACCAAACTATAGATCCGAATTGACATGGATACTATAGAGGTGGGTTTTCAATATTTTTCCCAAAAACAAGCTAGATCCAAGTAGATCTAGGAAAAAGTGAAAAATGAGGGTTTTAATCAATGAGGGTTTTTAGATCTAACAGAATAGATGGATAAGATAGAAGAATTTCATACCTCTTGGAACATATCTGGAAGATGAGGATGGAAAAGGCTTGTGACGAGGATTACTTCCCACAAAGATCAAATGCCAAACTTGGATGAGCCCTTCTTGCCAGTATTTTGCCTCCTTCAACCAAATCAATTTCCCTATTCCTGTCAATCAAGGACACAAAGATCAATCAATCAATCAAGAATGGAAAGAGATGCAAACAAAGAGATGATAAACATGAATTGTTGGTACAAAGACAAAACAACTCCCTGTCAACCAAAACGTCCTCTTGAAGCTTGAAGGGTAGGCCTCCCCACCAATTCGCACTCCTCCAAAACATCTTCTTTGCCTACAAAACAATGTTAGTTGAAGATAAAATCAAGATGGCCACCAATGTCTGTTAGTGCAGAGGAAGAAGCATTTACAATCACCACAAGCATTCCAACTCCAAGATCCAAGATGCCCAGAAAGTATTTTATTTCAATAGCCAAGAGCCAAAAATCTCTCGATGAATTTTACAATGAGGGGGTCTCCTCCTTATATAGGATAACAAAGACCAAAACCCTAGATCTCAAAACCACTTTATGAAATGAGTGGTTGAGATTAAAAGATCTCACAACATAATCAATGGCTAAGATGAGCCATAACATAATATCACATGGATCACTAAAAATAGAGGTGACGTCATCACTAGGAGGGGGTTAAGACACATGGGCCCACCTCATATGACTAGGACATGACTAAAGAAGCTCATGGTGGGGCTAGGAGGCATCAATTCTTACTAGCTCATCCCCATGGCACAATAATATAAAATAATATGTCCAAATAATACAAATGATCAAATCCTGTCCTCAAAATCTGTGAGAGACATGCAGTAAAAGGCCCCCTGTGGCCTCTATGGACTCCACTAACTGATGATATCTGGTTGGAAGATAGGGGGTTCACCCTGGAAGACCTCTGTGAAGATTGTTATCACATTTTATGTCGGGAGTAGCTTCCACACTGCACACTGTGCGGCCGAGGACCGCACAGTACTTTTTTTTCCAGATCAGGAGATCAGCTACCTTCAGAGGAGGCATTTTTGTTCAGACTGCCCCTAGCAGATACATCAGAGGGGACAGGCAGTTGGACTTACCATCTACCACAGGGTTACCTTTCCTTGCCAGGATTTGACACAAGCCCATTTGAGATAGTGCCTAGTCATATTCTGATAGAGATTGTCACAGTACAGTGCTGGTTTATTGTATGCCCGGATTCAGCAGAGATCCAGCTCAGATACAGGTTCAGTAGCAGCAGGTATATGGTGCAGCAGGTATTGCATATATTGATTATTGCTCATGTTGTAGATTAGACTCTTTTACACTTGCTAGTACACTAACTTTGCATGAGATGATATATTGGGTGATCTGCTTATGATATGATATGTTTGGGCCTATTGGTGATGTCAATCCACCCCTCCAGTTAGACTTGTGTATATGCACGCTGAGTCATGTCCTGTATACTTGGCTTAGACTTGATCACTTAGCCCCTCGGTAGCTGACTTTAGCACCATCTTCACTTCCTCCACTCATCCGACTCATGCATGACACTTTTTCCCCGACTTGGATTCTGATTTGTGACCACGAGGACCCCCTTTCCCCACTGATCTCTGAGTTTTCCATGACTCCCTGTTTATTGTGCCTCAGCTCTTTAATGTGTGAGATGCACGGTTAGACCTGGGATTTGCTCCTGTCGGTTGCCCCCGATGTTGCAATGCAGTTAGGATTGTGTAGCCTCACCGGGTGCTCCCCACTTGTCGTCGAAGCTTGTATTACCCACGCCCATTACCTTTGCAGTATGAGCGCCATGTTTATATCTTTTGAGATATGTATGTAGCCCAAGAGGGCCATGAAGAAATGAAGAAATGAAGAATTGAAATGTAAATCAGGCTAAAAAGGCCATTGTATTGTAAATTTCAAAATCTAGCCAAAAAAGGGCTAAGTATGAAACTCATTGTAAAATCCATGCAATGTGTTTATGAACACACATGGATTCTGGTCAGCTATACATGTCAGCATTTGTAGTGAGTATTCCTCACCTAGTCCTGCGGGACAAGGAGGTGAGAAGGAGCAAGGGACAAGCTCAAGATTGCCCCCTAGAGTCTCAAGTTACGGTTTGCCGGACACCCAGTTTGGCGGCTCTAGAAAAGAACCTCACGGAGTCTTCGGATACGGATGTGAGTTGTGGGATACTTGTTAGATGGCTAGTGGTGGTTTCCCTACACTATACCCATTTGTGAGGCACCGCCCTTCCCCGTGTTTTGTCATGGCACACTTACCTCAGTGGACCCCGTTTTCCCGAGATGTCTAATGGTCACATGATCTTTATCCTCGTCTTCCCATATCTTTTACCTTGTTGTCCACATCACCTAGAGTCAGCAAGGTGGTCAAGTCTATGGAGGTGTATAGCATCCTAGTCTTTTGGAGGTGGTGGGCCCACTTCACCAGGGTCTTGTACTATTTCAGGATTTAATGTATTTTTGATCACCATGATATCATTTATTGCTTAGTAATGTACTAACTTGTTTAATTGAACCTTGTCACTTCATGCTTGCATACAGGTTTCAGCTACCACTATAGTTGACCAGATTTGACTTGGTCAAACTGGGTTGACTAGGCCAAAAATGGGCCCGAAAAAATGTTGCGATCGGAATTTCGATTTCGATCATTTATTATCTACAGGGGTTCTATATGAGCATGCAATTGGCCGAATTGCAAAACATTGAGCCATTTGAGAGATTTTTAATTATTATCGGTCAACTTTGACCTGTTTTAATTAAAAATCATGGATTTGGGGCAAATATTGCCAAAGTGATGGATCGGGGTTGTTCAAGTGATCATCCCTACTACTTTTGGGGTCCACGATCACATTACAGCAGACGGTTCGGCAATTCGGGCAATAAAAGTGGGTCAAAATCCCAATTTTCATCTTCATCCATATAAACCAGCATAAAATACATGGAAATCAGAATTTTGACTAAGGCAACTATAGTGAAATGGAAAAATCAATGGCTGGCATTGGTAAAGGTAATTACTAAGGTATTTTTGGTATGTTTTCACATTATATTTGATGGTGGTGGGACCTGTTATCACATATATAGTAGCCGGGCTACCATACATTATTTTTTTGATTCCAGTACACTATTCAGCCAGTTCCCTTACATTGAGATGCTGAGAAGAGCATCTATTTGGTTCACTATCAGATTTGGACAGTAGTTCTATTCCCCATTGCCATCACTGAGTTTCAGGACACTCAGAGAGATGACTGATGTAGCCATTATACCATTTGTACAGAGCAGTCAGTAGTGCCCAGAGTTGCAGTAGCAGTTTCAGAGGACAGATGATGGTACAGGTGATGAGCATTCAGGTATATGACTCAGCAGGTATATCATTGTGTTATGGTTATATTGCTTTTATATTTATTCTTATAACATGTCTTAGCACCAAGTGTCATGATCTGGCGATCATATAGATATGTGGACCTGGTTGATCATATTATATATATTATATTGTCCCTACTCAGACCTAGAAGTTCACTATTCATACTCATTGGTTTTACCCTCCTTAGGGAGAATAAAGGTGATCATTCCACCATACCTTGGCTTGCTAGTGTTGGCTCCATTATTCATTGTCTTCATCCATCCATTGCCTACCTTTCAGTTTATCACCTTGACTTACTACTTGACTAGTAACATGGAGGACCTTTTCCCCACTGTAGCCTCTGTATTGGATGAGCTTCCTTGTTTATTGTGTCTCGGCTCCGAGTTGGTGACAAAACTTACCTATGGTGAGTTGGAATTCCTTGTCAATTCCCCCTAGTCACTAAAGTTGTGTTGGCTAAACCTGAAACTTTTAGTGTTGCCATGAATGCAAAATCTGGAAAAATGAAATGCTATATCTTGTATGAAAAGCCCATTCATGCAATGTGTTTCTAAACACACATGAATGAAAGGCATGCCAAATGAAAATGGCCATGAAAATAAAATGTTATATATTTTGGAAATGTAAATACCTAGGTAAACAAGCTGTCTATGACACACCTAGAAGTGCTCAGGTAAACAAGTGCCTAAAAAAACACACCTGCAGTAGAAATCCTAAAATAAATGTAAATCTATGCAATGTGTTTATAAACACACATAGATCAAGGCTATGGAAACTTCAGGCCCAAAAAGCAATGGAATTAAATGCTATATCAAAACAATTGCTAGCCTTATTTGTATTATGGATTGTGCACATCTGTTAAAGGTGAATAAACCCTCTTTGAACAACTCATCCATTTGTGAGACACCGCCATTCCCTGTGTTGTTGCTCATTCAGTATATACTATGGTGTGTATTCCCTTTTCCTTTGCCAAAATGTCACAAAGTTAAGTCAGTCAAGTTATCCCTTAGCCTAGCCAGTTATTTTGGCCTTCACCATTCACTAGCAAATTGATCACAGCTATGAAGTGAGTATGATCTTGAAAGTCTAGTCTGAGTAATAATAATAATTAATGACATTATATATTTGGATTTAGATCGCCAGTAAATGATTACTTTGTGTTATAATTTCTATTTGAATAAGTTGTAGAGCATGCATTAACCTTTGGCACTATGCAGCAGCTTCTCATGATGGTCTGAGTTATATTTGGTCTTGTTGACTTGGTCAAACCTAGTTTGACCAAGGTCAACCATAGGACATGAGATGGTTGGACCTTGTGATGATATGGATTGATGATATATGGTCTATGTACATGTACATGATGATTCTGTGCATCAAATACAGATTTATGATGATGATTCATGGTTTTTAGCATTTATTGATCATTTAAAGATTATTATTATTTGACATGTTCCAGTATATTGGATATATTATATGACCATGTAGAGATTCATATGGTGTATGACTACACATCTTGGATGGATTTGGACCTTCTGAGTCCAATGAGACAGTCTGTTTTCAGTTCCGGGCATTTACAGTGATGATTGAGCCTCAGTAGGCTATCCCAGTGCAGTTTTGGTCTGTCGGAGACCCTGTCAGGGCAGAGAGGATTTTTATTTGGTTGACCTAGGGCGTTGTGCTTGGAGGGGGTGGTCCAGCCACTTGTTTTTACCATATTACCCCCCTCCCGGACACACTGGTGCCCTCACCTTGACAGCGCAGGCACTCCAGGAAGCAGTTTGGGGTAGTTTCACGCTTCCCGAGGCATTTCAGAATTGGTAGAAATGGTTATTGAGGAATTCGATTTGGACTACTGAGGCAATGTTTTGGCATGGGATGATCAGTGATGATGGATTGATGTCTTCCACACCTCCTCCAGCAGTTTCAGCTTCATCGGGGCCCGCATCCATCACTTATGGCACTTTCTGATGATTTCTGAGGTCTTTTGAGGCCTACGATTTGTCCATAGAGGCACGATTTGGTATATTGATGACTATTTTATTATTATTGTGCTATGGGGATTGACCAAGGGTGGCTAAAATTACCCCTTGGATCCCCCATAAGCTTCTTATTATATTTTGTCATCATGATTTGGTGGGATTCCCCTCTTCTAGGGCGATTTTGTCCACTTATATTATATTTTATGAGTGATCCATGTATTTTATTGTTGAGCTCATCTCAACCATTGATTAGACATTTGTATCTTTTAATCTTAGACACTCATTCAAAAAGTGGTTAGGATTTTGATGCCTCTCCTTCCTATTTAAAGGAGAGAGCTTCTCATTATAAAGGGACTGGTGGCTCTAGATTATTGGAATAGAAAATTATTATTGCATCTATCTCCAGTGTTGTGGTGAATTTTTTTGGTGTTCGTTCATTGGTTCTTCCTTTGCACTGAGTTATTGGAGATCTTGTTTTGCCATATCTTTTGTACCACATTTTTTGCATCTACAGGTGGAGGCCGATTTGCTTTGAGGAAGAAGTATTAGTAGGGGAAGACTCTCCCTACTTCTTCTTTGGATCTCTTCGTTGGTAACAAGGAGTATTACTGTCCCAGGACCTTCTATTCTATGTTATCATTGCATTTTACTTGTATTTCCTCCATACTTGACCTCTCTGATTGAAATCGATTTTCCTTGGATTGACAGGTAGAGGAGGGCACACTTGTGGGCTAGGGCATCAATTTGGCAAGCAAAATCAACAATCTCTCATTTGATCTCTGCGGGAATCTTCCTCAACATCAAGGCATCTCATTCACATCACTCAGGTATGATCTCAAGGTATGATCTCAAGGTAAGTTGTACTAGGTTGGATTATCAAGCGAGCGGGCAAAGTTGAACATGTCAATGTTCATTTTCGATGATTTGATGTCCAGCAGGCCTTTTAAAGGCCCCATTTTTTAATTTTTTTTCCACATGTCCATGGCCCTGCGGGGTTTGTAATAAGATGTACTAGCATGGTGTTTTGTAAAGGACTTGGTTCCTAGGACTTTTTGGATAAGTCAAGTATTCCAAGGATTTTTTTCACCTATTAATTATGTCTTGCATTAGTGCATAACATATTTTTGGGTTTTTCTCCTACTCCTCCAAAGCTGGAATGTCTGGGGAGGTTAACGGGCCTTAGGGGATTGTTAAAGTCCATGGGTCAATGTATATGAACATGCTAGACATTGTTTTTGAGTCATATGAACATGTGTTAAGTCCCCCTAGGTAGTGTTTTAATTTTTGGCGAAAAATATTTTTTCCGTAAATGAGCCATTTTTTTTTGTTTCATTAAAAAATATTTTAAATAGCATAAAAATGTCATCTAGGGGTTTTTTTTGCCTTAGGGGTGCTCGTTTTCTAACTCAGAGCACCCCCTTAACCCCTAAACCCACTTTTCCTAATGTTTGGGTGCTTAAATTTTTACCTATGGCCAAAAAACCCAAAAAAGTCATGAAAAAATAAAAAAAGTGAAAAAATGGCTCATAAAAATATTAAATTTTGGGAGTGATTTATGGACTGATTTTTTCAACTATGTTTTAGGAGTTGTAAGAACTGATTTTGGAAGATTCCGGGCAGCTATATTATTGGGATTACTTCCCCATTTGAGGGGGGCATATTTCCCAAAATTGGGCCCCTTCAATCATGGAATTTGCAGCTATGTTTATGGGCTGTCACATGGCTGATTTTTAGCTGATTTTGGCAGCCCATTACATGGGAGTGGGCAGCCCCATTTTCTCCACGAGTTATGCCACTCATTCCACCCATTTCTCTCCATCTTTGGCTATTTAAGCATGGTTTCCCACTCCGTTTTCTAGAGTTGGAGTTTGGGAGTTAGAGATAGCACTTGTAATTTGATTTTGTACTTGTCATTTTGCTTAATGAATAAAGAGACTTTGGAGGTCAAGCTTGGTGTAGTGCTTTTGATGAGTGGGTGAATGTCATGGTTTTCATTGAGGTAACATGTATTTGAGCTACTTGTTTTCTTTTGCATCTAAATCTAGCTTTGGGAAGGATCAGTATTGATTTATAAGGAGGATTAGATAATTTGTTTATTATTTAGTCTTTTATCTATGCAAGTGTAGAGATCTGATTTAAATGTGTCATTTGTTTATGAGCATTTCCTTTTGATTTCTCATATGTATATTTCTAGATTTGATCATTTGGTTTCAAGTTGATGTGATTTGCAGGTTATTTCAATTGGATGAGTGAAGGATCTTGTTTGTTTCCTTTACTTTTCTAACATCTTTTTGCAGACGTAGCCCCTCAGTTCTCCACCAAGAAGGCTCCAAGGCTTCTTCAAGGAAAAAATTGATAAATTGATAAAAACTCTCCATATCTCCTTCTCTTCTACTTCATACTTTCACCTTGGTTACTGGTTACTTTTTGAAAGAGTAATAGTGGTTTGCAATCTGAACTTTACATTCTGATTTATTACTCTAAATGTCTGATCTATTCCATTTACAAAGTGTTCATCTTTAATAGATTAGATCTTTTCATTTATCTAGCATTTTACTTTTCTCAACTTGTAAAAAATTGTCAAATCTTTAAATTTTTGAGGAGTAGTGTTAGATCTGATTTGAAAGTTCATTTGGCTGATTTAAAGAGCTGATAATTTGCAGCCCTTAAAAGCTTGCAAAGATCTCAAGTAACAAGGCCCAAATGCTTGTTTTACTTGGTTAAATTCCGTCATTTTAACTAGTTTTTACACTTAGTATTTTCTGGGTTTTTTAGGAGGTGTTCCAAAGACACTCTTAAAGTGTTTTTGGGCATCTTATACTGACGTTTGCTTGCTGGTTTGCAGCAAAAGACGATCAGGTAGGAGGAGGTGCTCCCAAAATTTCAAAGATCCAGGCAATCCGAAAGACCATTATTGAAATTTTGCAAACCGGATACCTTTTTCTCTCCAATTTTTGTAAGCCATTGAGTCAATTAAGACTGGGGCATTTCTATTGCAATGTAACTAAAGTATCAAACGAGAGCAAGTGGGCTAGTCAAGTGCCCACACCCCATCCCCCCAGGGGGGAAAACTGTGTCGACTCAATTTTCGTGGTTCGCTATTTTGTTTTTTAGTTTAGATTTCATTTCCGCACTTAATAAAATCAAACTAGGCTTAAAATCAACCTTGTGGGTCCGTTCCACTGGCGGGCCACAAGTTCACTCAAAACATAGTTTTATCATTTTTTTTACAAACTCAAAACGCCCCCCTTGCTTTCCCGAAGTAGGGTTTCTGTACAAGGGCTTGCCCGAGTACGTGCCTGAAAAAAGACTCCTGGGGTTTAAAAAAGATAAAATTTTGGTTCATAAAAATTTTCTAAAAAATACCAAGATCTTCTCCCGTATGCTCTGTGGCCGACTTGCAGCTCAGTCTGATCCAGTTGGTACACATCAGAAAGGGGGAGATGACTAGTAATAGGATCTAACACCGCCCCAAATAAAAAAACCTTTATGTGAAAATCCGGCACATCGCGAACATTTTGTTGTCATGGGGAAATTTCCCAGAAGGCTTGGGGCAAAACTGAGTAGTGACCTCTTGGAAACCGTTAGGCTTGCCTTCGTTGGTACAGCATCTGAACACCTCCTTGAGACTCCGATTCAGCCCAAGCCAGAGAGGGAAGCCACACAGCAAAATTCCGGACATGTTCCCCCATGCCTTCGCGTATATTGGGAACCAACCAACCATAATAAAAAGATCACCTTCACATTAATTTTAAAATAAACCAAGAACACTTGCACTACATTTACTTTTTTGCTCATGCATTTATTTGACTCCATTACAAGGCACTGGTCTATATTAATGTTATTTCATGTTATTGACAGATGATGCAAATGAATGATAATGATAATGAATGAGAGCAAATGATGTATTGATGAATGATTGTTTTGCTTTACAAAAGTATATGCTGCTTTGTCTTGGTTATCAAAAATATTTTTCTAACTCCTAGATTAGACGCCTTAGTTTTGTTTTCATTCTTAGGGTCCACCCCCCTTAGCTTCGCTAGGAAAGCCTAGACGGAGGAGTCGAGTCCCAAGTGACAGCACTTGACTCTGACTTGCCCCCAAGGCCACACCAGCAGCTTGAAGACTTCTGCTGCGTTTTCCCCAGGTGTGGAACCAGGCGGCAACACTCCATGATCTATCCACTTGTCTAAAACATTTAAAACCCTAATTAATCAAAACCCCCATTTTTACATTTTTTCAGATCTACAAAGATCTAGTGGCTTCGTGGGTAAGATATTAAAAACCCACCTCTATAGTATCCACGACATCCAGGATCTATAGTTTGGTGACGATTGGCTTCCATTTGACCCTCTTCCCAAGACATTTATCCTCTCCAAGCAAGGGCGCACTTCCTAGTTTGGGTTGGTTGACCTAGATCTAGTATGTGGGTAGTTGAGATCTCGCTTGATTCATGATCTACACATCCAATAACCTACCCCCAGATTGTCACTTTTCTGATTTCTACCTTGTGGCCCCTATTCCACAGTTTAAGGGATTTAATCCCCATTTTTTACCACTTGGTATCTTGAAACTTAGATCTAGTAAGATCTAGCCATCGGATTGCCTTGAAATTGTAGATCCACACTCCCCATTGATCAACCTACTTGGATCTAAAGTTTGGATGCTATCGAACGTGTCTTGACCCCACTTATCCCACTTTTAGGCCTCCTTGGGCAAAGTCGCACTACCTTGGATAAGGGAGTTATCCCTCTTCTAGGA
Organism: Larix kaempferi; assembly: GCA_027924585.1. Taxonomy (NCBI): domain Eukaryota; kingdom Viridiplantae; phylum Streptophyta; class Pinopsida; order Pinales; family Pinaceae; genus Larix; species Larix kaempferi. The sequence continues at coordinate 10,995,632 of BSBM01000893.1, forward strand.
CGTGGGTACTTGAGATTTTTATGGATTTGGAACGGGAATAATTCAAAACCTAGGTCTAGTAGGTCACTTTGTCAAATCTTGCCTTGGGGATAGCATTCCTTGTTTTAAGGGATTGTGGTCCACTTAGGTCAAACCTAAATCTAGACCTATTCATCCATCAAGACTTTAATTGCCCACTTGTCCCATGCAATAGGAGTCCTTAACCACAAGTTAACCTTACTTTGACTCCATTATCCCAATTTCCAAGGCACTGGTTTCTCTCCAAGTCAATTTGACTTTCCTAGATTGTTGGATTAACTTGTAGTTTGACCTTAGTGTGGTGAACTAAACCCTTTGATGTCATCATGTATCATGATCAAGCTTGTCACTTGTACTAGTTAGCCCCAATTCAACCCCTAAAATACCCTGCATTGGACACGGTTCCCAAGGCAGTGGATTTTCTCACATTGAACTAGTACTTTAATCCTGGATCTCATTTCAAATATTATAAGTCACTCTCACATCAACAATGAACCAAAGCTATACTCATTGAACCCCTCACTTGTCTTGTGACTTCATCTTAAGGTCTAGGATAAACCATACACCTTACTTCACTTAGAATTAACTTGATTTGGTGTCTTGGTTTTGATCTCTCCTGTCGGGAGTAGATCGGGTCTCCCCCTTTGTTGTCTGGGCTAGACAACATAAAGTGAAGGTTGTCTCGACTGGCGTGACAACCAATCTATTGGAGGTCGAGGTGATCGTGGTTGCACCTTTTGAGTTGCCCTTCCCTATTGCCATCCATGAGTGGATACATCCATAGGGGTAACTATAGTTTAGGTGATAACAGGACCTGTTATCACCTAGGATGTAGTTACCCCTATGGATGGATCCAGTCATGGATGGCAATAGGGAAGGGCAACTCAAAAGGTGCAACCACGATCACCTCGACCTCCAATATGTATGGTTGTCACGCCAGTCGAGGCAACCTTCGCTTTATGTTATCTAGCCCAGACAACAAAGGGGGAGACCCGATCTACTCCCGACAGGAGAGATCAAAACCAAGACACCAAATCAGGGTATTTCTAGTTGAAGTTAGGTGTATGGTTTATCCTAGACCTAAGGATGAAGTCACAAGCCAAGTGAGGGGTTCAATAGGTATCGCTTTGGTTCATAGTTGAAGTGAAAGTGACTTACAATGTTTAAAGTGAGATCTAGGGCTAGTGTACTAGGTCAATGTCAAAAGATCCACTGCCTTGGGAACTGTGTCCAATGCAGGATGGTTTTCAGGGATGTATTGGGGCTAACTAGTACATAAGACAAGCTTGACCATGATTTATGATAGCTTTAGGGGTATAGTTCACCATGCAAAAGTCAAACCACAAGTCAATCCAACAATCTAGGAGAGTTGGGTTGTCTTGGAGATAAACCAGTGCCTTGGGAATTGGGAAGTGGAGTCAAAGTAGGGTTGACTTATGGTTTAGGACTCCTACAACATGAGATAAGTGGATAGCATAGGTCTTGATGGTTAAATATATCTAGATCTAGGTTTGACCCAAGTGGACCACAATCCCTTAAAACAAGGAATGCAGTCCCCAAGGCAAGATTTGACAAAGTGACAGTCTAGACCTAGGTTTTGAATTATTCTGGTTCCGGATCTGCAAGAATCTCAAGTACCCAGTTCCTCGAAGTGAGTGAACTCACTTCTCCAAGGTGGTGCGACTTTCCCTAAGGAGGCTTCAATTTGGGTTTAGGTGGGTCAAATCATGTCGGATGGCATCCAAACTTTAGATCCGGGTAGATCAGTCAAGTAGGGGTATGGATCTATAATTTCGTGGCAATCCACCGGTTAGATCTTTGTAGATCTGAGTTTAAGTATTCCAAGTGGTCCAAAATGGGGATTAAATCCCTTAAAATGTGGAATGGGACCCACAAGGTGAATTTCAAGAAAGGGACAACCTGGGTGTATGTTATTTGATGTGTAGATGTCAAATCAAGTGAAATCTCAAACACCCATCAACTAGATCTAGGTCAACTTGCTCAAATGGTGAAGTGCGCCTTCCTTGGGAGAAGCTAAGTTGGCTTGGGAGAGGGGTCAAATGGAAGCCAATCCACACCAAACCATAGATCCGGGATGCCGTGGATGCTATAGAGGTGGGTTTTCAATGTCATGCCCAACAACCCACTAGATCTAAGTAGATCTGACAAAATGTAAAATGGGGGTTTTGAAGTATTTAGGGTTTTAACAATTTATGAATTATGTCAATGGATTGGATAAAGGAAAGAGAAACAAACCTGTGGATCTTACCTGGATAACCTTGTAGATGCCTTGATGATGATGATCTATGCAAACCCGATCAATTTGGAAGCTTTGAGGTAGTCTCTATGCAAATCGATTTTGTCCAAGAAGCCAATGCGCCCTCTCTCCTGCACAACAAACGTCAACAATATCAGATTTGATGCATCAAGAGATAAGACTAATGCCACAAGAGAAGTAACAGAAAGATAGCATAGATCACAATGATACTAATGATAACCCCCTGATACAAGCGAATGCCAAAAAAGTCGATTTGAAGAAGCCTTGCAAAATCGCCCTTGTTGAAGTCGCCCTCCTGTAGACAAACAATGATTTCCAAAAAAAAGATAGATCTTGCCACAAATTTCCAAATGCTAGGTTGCAATAGACTTTCCAATCACCATCTAAGAACACCAGATGCAAAGGAGACCACAAGAATTTCCACAAGAATATTTTTCTATACCAATAATCCAAGAGCCAAAGACCCTTTACAATGAGAGGCTCTCTCCTTTAAATAGGAAGGAGAGGCACCAAAACCCTAACCACTTTTTGAATGAGTGGCTAAGATTAAAAGATACAAATGTCTAATCAATGGTTGAGATGAGCTCAACAACATAATACATGGATCACACATAAAATATAACATAAGTGGACAAAGTCGCCCTAGGAGAGGGGAATCCCACCAAATCATGATGACAAAATATCATAAGAGGCTCATGGTGGGTCCAAGGGGTAATTTTATCCCTCCTTGGTCAATCCCCATGGCACAATAACCAATAAACAATCATGAAAGTACCAAATCGTGCCTCCAAGGTGAAGTAGTGTATCTCCAAGGTGAAGTCGTGGTCCTCAAAGACCTCAAAAAATCCACAGAAAGTGCCATAAGTGATGGATGCGGGCCCCGATGAAGCTGAAACTGCAAGAGGAGGTGTGGAAGGTCCCGATCTATCATCACTGATCATCCCATGCCATAACTTTGCCTCAGTAGCCCAAATCGATTTCCTCAATAGCCATTTCTACCAATCCTGAAATGCCTCGGGAAACGTGAAACTGCCCAAACTGCCTCCTGGAGTGATGGCGCTGTCAAGGTGAGGGTGCCAATGTGTCCGGGAGGGGGGTAATATGGTAAAAACAAGTGGCTGGACCACCCCCTCCATCATCAGCGCCCTAGGTCATCCGGATAAAAGTCATCTCTGCTCCGACAGGGCCTCCAACAGGCCAAAACTGCACTAGGACAGCCTACTGAGGCTAAATCATCACTGTAAGTGCCCGGAACTGAAAACAAACTGTCCCATTGGACTCAGAAGGTCCAAATCTATCCAAGATGTGTACTCATACACCATATGAGTCTCTGCATGATCAAAATAAATATCCAATATACCGGAACAGGGCCAATAATAATGCGCTGTATATATACAAACACTGCTGTAACCCCAGAATCATCATCATACCCTGTAGCTGCTGCATAGAATCATCCTGTATGTGTACATAGACCATATATCATCTATCCATATCATCATAAGGTCCAACATCTCATGTCCCATGGTCCTCCATGGTCAAACTAGGTCTAACCAAGACCAAATACAACTCAGACTATCATCAATAGCTGCTGCAAGGTGTCAAGGTTAATACATGCTTTACAATTTATTCAAATAGCTTCTATAACACAGAGTAATCATGACTGGCGATCTAAATCCAAATATATAGTGTCGTTAGTTATTATTATTACTCAGACTAGACTTTCAGGATCATACTCACTTCATAGTTGTGATCAATTTGCTAGTGAAGGGTGAGGGCTGACATAAATGGCTAGGCTAAGGGATGACTTGACTATCTTGACTTTGTGACACTTTGGCAAGGGAAAGGGAGTACACACCATAGTATATACTGAATGAGCAATAACACAGGGAATGGCGGTGTCTCACAAATGGATGAGTTGTTTAAAGAGGGTTTATTCACCTTCACAGATGCGCACAATCCATAATACAAGCAAGGCCAGCAATTGTTTAGATATAACATTTAAGTTCCATTGCTTTTTGGGCCTGAGTTTTCCATAGCCTTGATCTATGTGTGTTTACAAACACATTGCATAGATTTACATTTATTTTTAGGCTTTCTGCTGCAGGTGTGTTTTTAAGGCACTTGTTTACCTGAGCACTTCTAGGTGTGTCATGGACAGCTTGTTTACCTAGGTATTTATTTTTCCAAAAGATATAACATTTTATTTTTCATGGCCATTTTCATTTGGCATTTCTTTCATATACAAGATATAGCATTTGATTTTTTCCAGATTTTGTATTGATGGCAGCACTAAAAGTTTCAGGTTTAGCCAACACAACTTTAGTGACTAGGGGGAATTCTCAAGGAACTCCAACTCACCATAGGTAAGTTTTGTCACCAACTCAGAGCCGAGACACAATAAACAAGGAAGCTCATCCAGTACAGAGGCTACAGTGGGGAAAGGTCCTCCATGTCACTAGTCAAGTAGCAAATCAAGGTAATAATCTAAAAGGTAGGCCACGGATGGATGAAGACAATGAAAAGATGAAGCCAACACTAGCAAGCCATAGTATGGTGTAATGATCACCTCTATTCTCCCTAAGGAGAATTTGTACCAATGAGTATGAATAGTGAACTTCTAAGTCTGAGTAGGGACAGTAATATATATATAATAGGTCAACCAGGTCTAAATATCTATATGATCGCCAGATCATGACACTAAGTGTTAAGACATGCTATAAGAATAAGTATAAAAGCAATCTAACCATAACACAATAGTATACCTGCTGAGTCATATACCTGAAAGCTCATCAACCTGTACCATCATCTGTCCTCTGAGACTGCTGCTGTAACTCTGGGCACTACTGTCTGCTCTGTACCAATGGCATAATGGCTATATCGGGCATCTCTCTGAGTGTCCCGAAACTCAGTCATGGCATGGGGAATATAACTGCTGTCCACAATCTGATAGTGATCCAATATAAATGCTCATCTCGGCATCTCAAATGCAAGGGAACTGGCTGAATAGTGTACTGGAATGAGAAAAATAATGTATGGTAGCCCGGCTACTATATATGTGATAACAGGACCCTCACTTGCCCAGCTCACTAGAGGACGAGTTCATCCATAGAGGGGGCATTTTCTCCACTAGGGGAATTCGACTTGGCATGTTTCATGGTTATGTTGATGTGTGGGACCATGTTGTATTAGTTGAGGGGATAAAACATCCCATAGACACCCCCCAACTCCACCTTGTATTGTTGTATGGCCCACAAGGGCCCCTCTCACCCACTAGTGCGCTCTCTTGGGGCAATTCGCACCCCCCACTTGGGATTCATCTCCACCATTCGATTTTGTGGATGGGGAGATGATCTCAACCCTCCATTTTGGGGGGAAACCTAGTTGAGAGTGAGCCATCTCTATAAGAGAATGGACTCACCTCATTTTGCTTCTTCTTGGCATTGTAGAGACTTGACTTTGAGCTTATAGAGAGACATTCTTCTTGAGTCACTTGTGGTTTTGGAGTTGGATTCTTCTTGTGTTGATTGATATCACATCTTTGATGCATTGCTGAGCTATTTGTGGTGTTCCCATATTTCCTTGAGCACTTTCGATTTGTAGGTGAAGCTGGCCACTAGGGGAAAACACAGCTCTTGAGACAGGGTCTCCTTGCTGGTGTTTTTCTTTGGGTTCTCCAACAGGGAAGTGAATTTACTATCATTGTCATTCATTTTACTCATTATTTGTCATCTCATTTGCTGTTTATTATTGTCATATTGCCATAGAAACTGATTTTGTCTTCTCCTTGGCAGGTACAAGAAAAACGCCCCTGCTCACTTGCTGCTCCAAAAAACGCTGAAGGGAAAGCACATTTTAGCTCTGCATTTGATCTTTGGGGAGTGTCTTCAGCACGGGAATACCTTCTCCATTATCCGGGTACTGATCTTTCTTCCTTTCTTATAATCTCTCTTTCACTGTTTGATGCTAAGCTGCAACCATTCAAAAAACCCATAAAAATCAATAACTTAGTTTTCAACCATAGGAATTTGTTTTAATTAAAAACCCAATAATGATATATGCTTAAACGCCCACATCTCAAATTTCATTGCAATCCGACTCCATATGCCCATAGAACCAAGCACTAGTCTACCACTGATTTCGCCCTACCTGGGAAAACTGTCAATTCTGGTTTTTGGGTTGATTTTGGGGTGATGGGTACTCTTTAATCTGCTCCGAAACGTCATTTTACCTAGAAGTAATAGGTACCAGCAGTTGAAAGTGCTTATAAACGTCTTTTTTTGACTGCCCTAGGTCCATTTTTCCACCATTTAATCCATTCGCCCAGGGATGTTAATTTTATTGGTTTGCCGATCTGTTTTTTTGTTCTCTTAAATCAGCTATTTAATCAAGTTGTGATTGATGGAATATGTGTTTGAATCACTCATCTATCTCTGCCATGTATTGATAAATCATATTGAGCTTCATTCCCCATAGGAAGGGTCACCGAGCACTATTCTAGTAATTTTCTATTCGCTGATTTAATTTCCAGCCTTCTAATTCTTCTTTTTATTCATCATTTACATGTGTAATCAGATCTGAATGTGTCTCATGTAGTACATCTTTCATCCAGAGTCTCGATTCTACTAAGGTTGGAAGACAACTCACACTTAGTCATCCATTATGTCTCTCACTTTGTTTATCTTTTGGGTTTGGGTGTCTGATTGTTGAGTCTCAACCATCACTGGTTGAGCAGGGTCTCCCCCTTCACCTGGCCGAGTGCCTCGTCTAAAGTGACAGTAGCCTTGTCCGGCGTGACTTCCGTCCTTTTGAGCGGAGGACCTAGCTATTGCCGGTTACACCCTCCTAGTTGTATCCTCTACCGTCCCTATTGGGATATCCACCACAAACAGCTAGAGATTGTGTGATAACAAAGAACAAATGCCAAAACCTTGCTTCAGTTGCCCAAATCGAATTCCTCAGTGACCCTTTTATTCCATTTTTAATCCGCCTCGGTAACTGTGATACTGCCCAAACTGACACCTGGAGTGCCTGCGCTGTCAAATTGAGCCCGCCAGGCTCTCTGGGAGGGGGGTAGAATGGTAAAATCAAGTGGTTGGACCACCCCCTTCCTCATACAGCGCCCTAGGTGAACTGACCTCTCATGCCCCTGCTGGACAGGCTGGGAAAACAAGCCCAAATCTGGTCATCAAGTGGATAACTGCCTCTGTCTATGTCAGAAGTGCCCAGAACTGAATAATAAGTGTCTCAATGGATCCGGAAGACCCAAATCTAGTAGAAATGTGTACTCATACACCATGGGTTGACCTAAGGGGTCAACAATAGGGTCCACCATATCCGAACAGTGCATAATCTAATGATCTGGAAATAATAAAAATCTGTTGAACTGCATCAATCATCATCTGAATCATATGTCCACTATATGGTATCATCAACCAGAGTATGTGGGACCATCAATCATCGTCCATAAGCATATATGGCCCACATCATCACGGATCCCAAGAATGACCATAGTCAAACCAAGTTTGACTAGGTTAAGATACAACCAAGGACAAATTATATCAATAGACTAAGACATGTTGCTCTAATCATACTCACAGCTTAACTTAAAGTATAAACATCATTCAGTGGCATTTATCATGTTTACATATTCCATTGTTATTTATATTTACTTGCACAATAGCTTAAATGACAGACTCACCCATTGGACATGGCCTAACTGCTAGCTAAGGGTAAAGGCTAAGACAAGGTTGGGTACAAGGGTATGACTTGACCAAACTCAACTAGGTGACACTTTGTACGGGGAAAGGGGGAGCTACACTCTATGCCGGACAAATAACACGGGGAAGGGTTGTGCCTCACAAATGGATAAGTTGTTTAGAGAGTGCTTATTCAACTTAGGCATCATGTCTACATCAAGCTGATCCAAGTTCATTAGGATCATTCAATTTCATTTCATGGCCTTTTTGGCCTACATAACCCTTCGGATTTCAGATGTGCTGAGAAGCACAACTAATTGCAGCTTGCATCCAGGGCATGTTCATACATATACAAGGTCAACAATAATAGATATAACTTTTGAGTAACATTTGCTTTTTGGACCTTTCTTATACTCTTCGAGAAGTATTGTTAGCATTTCATTGCTCTTGCCCTTTACTCACATGTGTTCAGAAACACATTCTAGAGTTTACAGTTTCCATGGGCGAATTTATAAGAATTTCCAGTATAAAGTAGTACAAGAGATTTCAGTTTTAGCTAACAACATCTCAAGTGACTAGGGGGACTTCTGCCAGTGCCAAACATCGGGACAACCGACCATAATGATAGGCCTACAATCCAACTCACCAAAGGCAAGTTATGTCACCAACTCAGAGTTGAGACACAAAACAAACATGGATGCGGCCCAACATAGAGGTAGAAATGGGGAAGTCCTCAGTATCAAAAAGTCAAGAAAGACAAGTCAAAGGTGAAAGCCAAATAAGGAAAGTCATGGATGGACGGAGTCAAGTGAATGTGGTGCCTAAGCTAGCAGACAAGAATGTCAAGGAAGACCATGTCTATGCTCATAGGAGGGTAATACAACCAGTGAATTTTGTCAAGAAACCTAAATGTGTAAGTAGCATGTCCATTTTATAATTTATAACATTATCAAGATAGTCCATTTTCATTTTAAAAGTTTGCCACATCATGAATCATATACCAAGCTAATGCTGTGAAAATGACTAAAACAACAAGATAATAATCCATAGTCAATAATCAAGAGTCCATAGGTTATATCACATCATAATCATCAAAAATCATCTGAAACACTGTTGCAATAACATCACTGGGCACTGAACTAAAAATGTATGGAATAAAGGGTCACATCGGTCATCAAATCTGAGCTCCCAAGGCTCAGCCTTGGCACAAGGTCTAACATAAGTCTGATAAAGTACATTGCTTTGATCATGAGTGATCTCAAAATATAAACTCATCATAGCCAAGCTCTGGAAAGTGTAGATATCTGCTAAGCAAAAATAGTAGCCCAACTACTATGGTGTGATAATAGTACTATATGTTACTACTGCCACATTTGATGTATTGATTATTTGATGAGTATAGTTATTAGTACCACCCATAAGTTGATGAGGGTAGTAGATTCTTGATTTACTTATGTACCATTGAACTAAGATGATTCTTGGTCTTTGCCAGGACTTTTTCCCCCTACTTTGGATCCATCTTTGACCACTTACACATCATCCATTATCACCCCATACTTCGGTTGGCATCTTTTAGCTAAAAGATTGATAGATTGACTCTTGACCTCCCCTCTGTGACCCCTTCACTATGAAGGCTTCCTTGTTTTCTCGTGTCTTGGGAATGTTTTTGTTGTGATGATTGTTGCCCGCCGATGTGCACACAGCAGCATAAATCTTTCGAAGCTGCTTTTGGGAATCTGTGGCCTTGGGGGCAAGCAAAGAGTCAGGTGCTGTCACCTAATCCCGACTCTTCCGTTTAGGCTAACTCCTAATGAAGCCAAGGGGGGTAGACCCTGTTGTCCGCCGAGATGCACACTAGCAGCAGAAATCTTTCGAAAGTTGTTCCCTCACTACAAGTGGAAAAGGTGTGGCCTTGGGGGAAAGCAATGAGCCAGATACTGTCACCTGAATCCCAGCCCCTCCATTTAGGAAAACTCCTAACGAAACCAAGGGGGGTTGTCCCTTGTTGTCTGCCGAGATGCACACCAGCAACAGAAATCTTTCGAAAGTTGTTCCCTCACTACAAGTGGGGAAGGTGTGTTGAATATTGTAACTTCTAAGAATATTATATTTGTACTTTATTATTCTGGAGATGGTTCATCCCTCCGATGTTATTCTATTATGTATCCGGAGATGTTTATTCCTCCGAGGGATTGTGGTAACCAGGGTTATTAGACCCACCATGTGGGGGTCGGCCCTGAGTTTATTATTTAGGGGTTATTAGACTTCACTAGGAGAGGTCGGCCCCATTAGGGTTTTTGGTCAGTCGGGAACTAGTATAAGTAGAGGAGGAGAGCTCCTCATTTGACACACTTCCTCAACTCAGAAAGTAGGGCACTTGTGTCTGGGAGGTCTGCATGGGAGGTACAGAAGAAGAACAAGTCTTGGAGCACATCTTGTATTTTGGTTGATCATCTTATTGAGGAAAGCTTTGCTAGGTTTTCTACCCCATGAGGGTTTCCTAGAGTAAATTCTGTGTCTATCTTGTGATTATGTTTCTTTCAATGATCTTACTAGTCTAACTAGTTTAAACTTAACATGGTATCAAAGCTAGCCTAAATAGAACATCTTTCACAAGGAGAAATTATCTTTCTCTCTCTCTCTCAAAATTAGGGTTTCTGCAAAAGTTAGTATTGTTGGATTTTGGTTGCATGGCTGAATAACCCTTCTCAAGATCAATCTTTTGAGCCCTAGATCGAGATTTTTGGTTGGGTAGAACTTCGGGAAAGTGAAACCCTAGTTTTACCAAAAGTGCGATAAACCAGAAATTTTGTTGTAGATCCGGAAAGCAAAAGAAAGCACATCTCCTGGTAAGTATTTCTCTATCCTCTAATTCTCCAATCTCTTGGACTCCCCCAAGAGAAGATGGCTCCAAACACTAAGCTTGAAGACAGAATTGGTCTCATTCTTGAAAAGAATGATCTTGCTCATTATATCAAGGATGAAGTTGCAGAACCTGAAGGAGATGAAGCCAAAGAGAAGCATAGGAAGGATTTGACTAGGGCAAAGAGAATCATAGCTGATTCTATTAAAGACCACTTGATTCCCCAAGTGGCTTCCAAGAAAACCCCAAAAGAAATGTATGATGCCCTAGGAAGGATGTATGAGGGAAATAACATCAATAGGAAGATGAACCTAAGAACTCAGTTGAAAAGTACCACGATGCACAAAGGAGAATCCATTCAAGACTACTTCTCAAGGGTCTCCCAAATCAAGGAACAACTAGATGCCATTGGTGATACTCTTGATGAAGATGAACTTGTGATGACTGCTCTAAATGGTCTCACTAGACCTTGGGAGTCATTTATACAAACTATGTGTGCCAGAAAAGAAAGTATGAAGTTTGATCTAGTATGGGAGGATTGTGTTCAAGAAGAAGCTAGGGTAGCTGTTATCAAATATATATTAGCCGGGCTACCATACATTATTTTTATGATGCCAGTACACTATTCAGTCAGTTCCCTTACATTTGAGATGCTGAGATGAGCATCTATATTAGATCACTATCAGATTTGGACAGTAGTTGTATTCCCCATGCCATGACAGAGTCTTAGGACACTCAGAGAGATGACCAATATAGCCATTATACCATTGGTACAGAGCAGTCAGTAGTGCCCAGAGTTACAGCAGCGGTTTCAGAGGACAGATGATGGTTCAGGTGATGAGCATTCAGGTATATGACTCAGTAGGTATATCATTGTGTTATGGTTATATTGCTTTTATATTTATTCTTACAGCATGTCTTAGCACCTAGTGTCATGATCTGGAGATCATATAGATATGTGGACCTAGTTGATCTTATTATATACACTATATTGTCCCTACTCAGACTTAGAAGTTCACTATTCATACTCATTGGTTTTACCCTCCTTAGGGAGAATAGAGGTGATCATTCCACCACACCTTGGCTTGCTAGTGTTTGCTCCATTATTCATTGTCTTCATTTATCCATTGCCTACTGTTATCACATATATAGTAGCCGGGCTACCATACATTATTTTTCTCATTCCAGTACACTATTAAGCCAGTTCCCTTGCATTTGAGATGCCGAGATGAGCATCTATATTGGATCACTATCAGATTGTGGGCAGCAGTTATATTCCCCATGCCATTACTGAGTTTCAGGACACTCAGAGAGATGACCGATGTAGCCATTATACCATTGGTACAGAGCAGACAGTAGTGCCCAGAGTTACAGCAGCAGTTCCAGAGGACAGATGATGGTACAGGTTGATGTGCATTCAGGTATATGACTCAGCAGGTATATTACGGTGTTATGGTTAGATTGCTTTTATACTTATTCTTATAGCATGTCTTAGCACTTAGTGTCATGATCTGGCGATCATATAGATATATGGACCTGGTTGACCTATTATATATATATATATTACTGTCCCTACTCAGGCTTAGAAGTTCACTATTCATACTCATTGGTATTTACCCTCCTTAGGGAGAATAGAGGTGATCATTCCACCATACCATGGCTTGCTAGTGTTGGCTCCATTATTTCATTGTCTTCATCCATCCATGGCCTACCTTTTAGATTATCACCCTGACTTACTACTTGACTAGTGGCATGGAGGACTTTTCCCCACTGTAGCCTCTGTATTGGATGAGCTTCCCTGTTTATTGTGTCTCGGCTCTGAGTTGGTGACAAAACTTACCTATGGTGAGTTGGAGTTCCTTGTGAATTCCCCCTAGTCACTAAAGTTGTGTTGGCTAAACCTGAAACTTTTAGTGCTGCCATCAATACAAAATCTGGAAAATGAAATGCTATATCTTGTATGAAAAGCCCATTCATGCAATGTGTTTCTAAACACACATGAATGAGAGGCATGCCAAATGAATATGGCAATGAAAATAAAATGTTATATCTTGTGAAAAATAAATACCTAGGTAAACAAGCTGTCCATGACACACCTAGAAGTGCTCAGGTAAACAAGTGCCTTAAAAACACACCTGCAGCAGAAAGCCTAAAAGAAAAATGTAAATCTATGCAATGTGTTTGTAAACACACATAGATCAAGGCTATGGAAACTTCAGGCCCAAAAAGCAATGGAACTTAAATGCTATATCTAAACAATTGCTGGCCTTATTTGTATTATGGATTGTGCGCATCTGTGAAGGTGAATAAACCCTCTTTAAACAACTCATCCATTTGTGAGACACCGCCATTCCCTGTGTTATTGCTCATTCAGTATATACTATGGTGTATTCCCTTTCCCTTGCCAAAGTGTCACAAAGTCAAGACAGTTGAGTCATCCCATAGCCTAGCCATTTAATTTAGCCTTCACCCTTCACTAACAAATTGATCACAACTATGAAGTGAGTATGATCCTGAAAGTCTAGTCTGAGTAATAATAATAATTAACGACACTATATATTTGGATGTAGATCGCCAGTTATGATCATTATGTGTTATAATTGCTATTTGAATAAGTTGTAGAGCATGTATTAACCTTGACACTTTGCAGCAGCCTTGGATGATGGTCTGAGTTATATTTGGTCTTGGTTAGACCTAGTTTGACCATGGAGGACCATGGGACATGAGATGTTAGACCTTATGATGATATGGATAGATGATATATGGTCTATGTACACATACATGATGGTTCTATGCAGCAGCTACAAGGTTATGATGATGATTCTTGGGTTATAGCAGTGTTTGGTCATTTACAGATCATTATTATTGGCCTTGTTCCGGTATATTGGGTATTTATTTTCATCATGCAGAGACTCATATGGTGTATGAGTACACATCTTGGATGGATTTGGACCTTCTGAGTCCAATGGGACAGTTTGTTTTCAGTTCCGGGCACTTACAGTGATGATTGAGCCTCAGTAGGCTGTCCCAGTGCAGTTTTGGTCTGTTGGAGGCACTGTCGGAGCAGAGATGACTTTTATCCGGTTGACCTAGGGCGCTGATGATGGAGGGGGTGGTCCAGCCACTTGTTTTTACCATATTACCCCCCTCCCGGACACATTGGTGCCCTCACCTTGACAGCGCTAGCACTCCAGGAGGCTGTTTGGGGCAGTTTCACGCTTCCCGAGGCATTTCAGGATTGGTAGAAATGGCTATTGAGGAAATCGATTTGGGCTACTGAGGCAAAGTTATGGCATGGGATGATCAGTGACGATAGATCGGGACCTTCCACACCTTCTCCAGCAGTTTCAGCTTCATCGGGGCCCGCATCCATCACTTATGGCACTTTCTGTGGATTTTTGAGGTCTTTTGAGGACCACGACTTCACTATGGAGGCACGATTTGGTACATTCATGATTATTTATTGGTTATTGTGCTATGGGGATTGACCAAGGAGGGATAAAATTACCCCTTGGACCCACCATAAGCCTCTTATGATATTTTATCATCATGATTTGGTGGGATTCCCCTCTTCTAGGGCGATTTTGTCCACTTATATTATATTTTATGTGTGATCCATGTATTTTATTGTTGAGCTCATCTCAACCATTGATTAGACATTTGTATCTTTTAATCTTAGCCACTCATTCGAAAAGTGGTTAGGGTTTTGGTGCCTCTCCTTCCTATTTAAAGGAGAGAGCCTCTCATTGTAAAGGGACTTTTGGCTCTGGATTATTGGAATAGAAAATTATTATTGCATCTATCTCCAGTGTTGTGGTGAATGTTTTTGGTGTTCGTTCGTTGGTTCTTCCTTTGCACTGAGTTATTGGAGATCTTGTTTGCCATGTCTTTGTACCACGATTTTGCATCTACAGGTGGAGGCCGATTTGCTTGGAGGAGGAGGTATTGGTAGGGGAAGACTCTCCCTACTTCTTCTTTGGAGCTTTTCGTTGGTAACAGGGAGTATTACTGTCCCAGGACCTTCTATTTCATGTTACTATTGCATTTCTCTTGTATTTCCTCCATGCTTGATCTTACTGATTGAATCGCTATTCCTTGGTTTGACAAGTAGAGGAGGTCGCACTTGTGGGCTAGGGCATCAATTCGGCAAGCAAATCAACAATCTCTCATTTGATCTCTGCGGGAATCTTCCTCAACATCAAGGCATCTCATTCACATCACTCAGGTATGATCTCAAGGTAAGTTCTATCTCCATGATCTATCCAATTGTCAAAAACATTTAAAACCCTAATTAATTAAAACCCCATTTTACATTTTCTCAGATCTACTTAGATCTAGTGGGTTGTTGGGCATAATATTGAAAACCCACCTCTATAGCATCCACGGCATCCCGGATCTATAGTTTGGTGAGGATTGGCTTCCGTTTGACCCCCCTCCCATGCCAACTTAGCTCCTCCCAAGCAAAGCGCACTTCCTAGTTTGAGCAAGTTGACCTAGATCTAGGTGGTGGGTGTTTGAGATTCCACTTGATTTGTCATCTACACATCCAATAACATACACCCAGATTGTTACTTTCCTGAAATTCACCTTGTGGGCCCTATTCCACATTTTAAGGGATTTAATCCCCATTTTGGACCACTTGGAACACTCAAACTCAGATCTACTAAGATCTAGCCGTTGGATTGCCACGAAATTATAGATCCATACTCCTACTTGACTAACCTACCCGTATCTAAAGTTTGGATGCCATCCGACTTGTCTTGACCCACCTAACCCCACTTTTTAGCCTCCTTGGGCAAAGTCGCACCACCTTGGAGAAGTGAGTTGACTCACTTCTAGGACGTGGGTACTTGAGATTTTTGGAGATTTGAAACAGGAATAATTCAAAACCTAGGTCTAGACTATCACTTTGTCAAATCTTGCCTTGGGGATAGCATTCCTTGTTTTAAGGGATTGTGGTCCACTTGGGTCAAACCTAGATCTAGACACTTTCATCCATCAAGAGTTAAATTGCCTACTTGTCCCATGTACTAGGAGTCCTAAACCACAAGTCAACCCTACTTTGACTCCACTTCCCAATTCCCAAGGCACTGGTTTCTCTCCAAGTTAATTCTACTTTCATAGATTGTTGGATTGACTTGTGGATTGACCTATGCATGGTGAACCAAACCCTTGAAGCTATCATGTATCATGGTCAAACTTGTCATCCGTACTAGTTAGCCCCAATATAACCCTTAACTACCCTGCATTGGACACGTTTCCCAAGGCAGTGGACTTTCCAACATTGAACTAGTACACTAGCCCTAGATCTCACTTCAAACATTATAAGTCACTATTACATCAACTATGAACCAAAGCTATACCTATTGAACCCCTCACTTGGCTTGTGACTTTACCCTTAGGTCTAGGATAAACCATACACCTAACTTCACTTAGAAATACCCTGATTTGGTGTCTTGGTTTTGATCTCTCCTGTCAGGAGTAGATCGGGTCTCCCCCTTTGTTGTTTGGGCTAGACAACATAAAGCGAAGGTTGCCTCGACTGGCGTGACAACCATATATTGGAGGTCGAGGTGATCGTGGTTGCACCTCTTGAGTTGCCCTTCCCTATTGCCATCCATGACTGGATCCATCCATAGGGGTAACTACAGCTTAGGTGATAACACCTACCTTTTAGTTTATCACCCTGACTTACTACTTGACTAGTGGCATGGAGGACTTTTCCCCACTGTAGCCTCTGTATTGGATGAGCTTCCCTGTTTATTGTGTCTCGGCTCTGAGTTGGTGACAAAACTTACCTTTGGTGAGTTGGATTGTAGGCCTAAATCATTTTGGTCGGTTGTCCTGATGTTTCGCATTGGCTCGAACTCCCCCTAGTCACTTGAGATGTTGTTGGCTAAAACTGAAAGCTCATGTACTACTTATGGAAACTGATAAATTCGCCCATGGAAACTAAAAAGGGCAAGAGCGATGAACTGTTGAAAAATACTCCTTGAAGAGTATAAGAAAGGTCCAAAAAGCAATGATTCTTAAAAGCTATATCTAAACAATTGCTGACCTTATATATGTATAAAAAACATGCCCTGGATGCAAGCTGCAACTAGTTGTGCTTATCAGCACACCTGAGATCCGAAGGGTTATGTAGGCCAAAAAGGTCATGAAATGAAATTGAATGATCCTAATGAACCTGGATCAACTTGATGTAGACATGATACCTAAGTTGAATAAGCACTCTCTAAACAACTTATCCATTTGTGAGACACCGCCATTCCCTGTGTTGTTGCTCATTCAGTATATACTATGGTGTGTATTCCCTTTCCCATTGCCAAAGTGTCACAAAGTTAAGTCGGTCAACTCATCCCTTAGCCTAGCCAGTTATTTTAAGCCTTCACCCCTCACTAGCAAATTGATCACAGCTATGAAGTGAGTATGATCTTGAAAGTCTAGTCTGAGTAATAATAATAATTAATAACATTATATATTTGGATTTAGATTGCCAGTAATGATTGCTTTGTGTTATAATTGCTATTTGAATAAGTTGTAGAGTATGCATTAACCTTTGACACTTTGCAACAGCTTCCGATATATTTGGTCACGTTGACTTGGTCAAACCTAGTTTGACCAAAGTCAACCATAGGACATGAGATGGATGGACCTTGTGATGATATGGATTGATGATATATGGACTATGTACATATACATGATGATTCTATGCAGCAGCTGCAAGGTTATGATGATGACTCATGGTTTACAGCATGATTTGATCATTTACAGATTATTATTATTTCACCTGTTCCGGTATATTGGATATATATTTTGATCATGCAGAGACTCATATGGTGTATGAGTACACATCTTGGATGGATTTGGACCTTCTGAGTCCAATGAGACAGTTTGTTTTCAGTTCCAGGCACTTACAGTGATGATTGAGACTCAGTAGGCCATCCCAGTACAGTTTTGGTCTGTCGGAGACCCTGTTAGAGCAGATGTGATTTTTATCCGGTTGACCTAGGGCGCTGTGCTTGGAGGGGGTGGTCCAGCCACTTGTTTTTACCATATTACCCCCCTCCTGGACACACTGGTGCCCTCACCTTGACAGCGCAGGCACTCCAGGAGGCAGTTTGGGGCAGTTTCACGCTTCCCGAGGCATTTCAGGATTGGTAGAAATGGCTATTGAGGAATTCGATTTGGGCTACTGAGGCAATGTCTTGGCATGGGATGATCAGTGATGATGGATTGATGTCTTCCACACCTCCTCCAGCAGTTTCAGCTTCATCGGGGCCCGCATCCATCACTTATGGCACTTTCTGATGATTTCTGAGGTCTTTTGAGGCCTACGATTTGACCATAGAGGCACGATTTGGTATATTGATGACTATTTTATTATTATTGTGCTATGGGGATTGACCAAGGGTGGCTAAAATTACCCCTTGGACCCACCATAAGCTTACTATTATATTTTGTCATCATGATTTGGTGGGATTCCCCTCTTCTAGGGCGATTTTGTCCACTTATATTATATTTTATTAGTGATCCATGTATTTTATTGTTGAGCTCATCTCAACCATTGATTAGGCATTTGTATCTTTTAATCTTAGCCACTCATTCAAAAAGTGGTTAGGATTTTGATGCCTCCCCTTCCTATTTAAAGGAGAGAGCTTCTCATTGTAAAGGGACTGGTGGCTCTGGATTATTGGAATAGAAAATTATTATTGCATCTATCTCCAGTGTTGTGGTGAATGTTTTTGGTGTTCGTTCGTTGGTTCTTCCTTTGCACTGAGTTATTGGAGATCTTGTTTGCCATATCTTTTGTACCACATTTTTGCATCTACAGGTGGAGGCCGATTTGCTTTGAGGAGGAAGTATTGGTAGGGGAAGACTCTCCCTACTTCTTCTTTGGATCTCTTCGTTGGTAACAGGGAGTATTACTATCCCAGGACCTTCTATTCTATGTTATCATTGCATTTTACTTGTATTTCCTCCATACTTGACCTCTCTGATTGAAATCGATTTTCCTTGGATTGACAGGCAGAGGAGGGCGCACTTGTGGGCTAGGGCATCAATTTGGCAAGCAAAATCAACAATTTCTCATTTGATCTCTGCGGGAATCTTCCTCAACATCAAGGCATCTCATTCACATCACTCAGGTATGATCTCAAGGTAATTTCTATCTCCATGATCTATCCACTTGGCTAAAATATTTCAAACCCTAATTAATCAAAACCCCCATTTTTAGATTTTTTCAGATCTACTAAGATCTAGTGGCTTCTTGGGCAAGAAATTTAAAACCCACCTCTATAGTATCCACGGCCTCCCGGATCTATAGTTTGGTGAGGATTGGCCTCCATTTGACCCTCTTCCCAAGGCATTTAGCCTCTCCAAGCAAGGGCGCACTTCCTAGTTTGGTGGGTTGACCTAGATCTAGTATGTGGGTAGTTGAGATCCCGCTTGATTAATGATCTACATATCCAATAACCTACCCCCAGATTGTCACTTTTCTTATTTCTACCTTGTGGGCCCTGTTACCAACTTTTTGTACCATAGTTGGATTTTCTGGAGAGCCGCCATTTGACAAACATGATGAATGTTTGATTCCAGTGTATCAGATGATCCAGCATTTTGTAGCTGGCCAGTTGTGGTTAGCTTGTTTTGTTTTTTGAGTCGACATGACCATGGCCCCATGGGGGTTTGTAATAAAGTGTGCTAGTAGGATCTGAGTGCCTCGGTTTCTCATGACTGGATTAAGCAACTAAGGTATTCCAAGGAGTTTTTTCCCTTGTCAATTATGCTTTGCTTAAGGCGAGGTATAATCGATGAGGTTTTCTCCCGCTCCTCCAAAGTTGGAATGCCCGATTTTGAAAATTTGGACATGGGGGGTTATTAGAGGCCAACTAATGTATATAAGCCTACTAGACACTGTTAGAATAGGTGTCGATCATGTCCTAGGTCCATAAAACCCTCAGAAAAAATTTCGAAAAAAATTTACCGGGTCCGTCGAACTTTGGGTTTTATTTATTTTTTAAATTTAAATAAATTTCTCTATAGTTTAAATAGAGAAATAATAAATTGTAATATGTCAGTCATCCGGGGTCTGCACTTAGTGTTTGATGGCTCGTTTCATAAGCCAAAAATCACACATGACCCATGGAGCAGCTAAACCCAACTCTCGGATGTCAATTCATCCCCGTAATTAATATTTTCTCTAAAAAGTCATTTACAGATAAATTATTAATTAAAATAATAAAATTGATTATTTTGGAGATAATCCAAAACTCTCCAAAATTAATCAATTGGATTAAAATAAAGGGCTAAATGACATGGCAATGAGCATTTAGGAAGATTCCAATCAACTCCAAGCCCATCCAGTCAACTATCCAGTCACTAGAGTGTTATCCTCTCAAATAAATTCGCCCTCCTTCATGAGAAAATCGATTTAGTGACATGGCATTTGGTTATTGGTTGGTTGATATGCATTTATGATAGGGTGGGCGCCCTCATAACTCACCACACCTACCAAAGCTTGGCTCCCTTTATTGACTCGAATCTACACCTACCATGTTGCATGTGTCTCCACACTAACCACTCGCATATCCCATAAATCCTCACGTCAATCCCCTAAATCCTCACGTCAATCTCCTTTGAGCTCATGTTAGATCCTTGTTGGAGTTTAGGGATTGGTTAAATGCAATAACAAGTGGGCTTGGCTCTCATCTAAACTCGAGTTAGTGCCTACCACTCCCTAGCTCGCCCTCCACATAAGCTCACGCCTTTGCTACCCTAGCTCGCGTGAATCCTCACCTTAGCTCGCCTTTCCTTGTTGTACATTGTTCATTGGTTAGTGCCTTCAATCCCAACCTACCCCAAAGTCGAGTTTGCCACCTCATGCCAATTCCACCTACCATAAACTCGACTTTGGCCATGTCCATCCCCTCCAAGCCCTCATGTGATTGGAATTCGACCTATCTCCCATTGCCAATTCGATTTAGGGTTTAGGCTTAGGTTTCTAGTGTGTTTTACTATAAAGAGAGGCCCATGTTGGGTTATTATCTCAAGGATTTTTGTGCAAAGAAACTCTGGTGAAAATTGTAAGCTCTTGTTTAATAAAATATTTTGAGACTTTGGAGCTCACTTGATTGGGCTCTTGGCATTGTGTCTTCATCTCATTTAAGTAATATCTCTTTCACCCTATTCTTATTATGCAAATTTGATTATGATGCTTATTGAGGACTAACAATCTAGTACTTAGGCTTCTAATCTATTGCTTTGAGTTTTTGTGTCTTTAGGGAATTCAATCATTGAGAGCTATTGGCATCTAATACCTTCACCGATCAAGTGTTCCATTTATCTTAATAATTTGTTTGCAGGGTTGTGAGCTTCTCCAAAGTACCTCTTGCCTTCTCCTACAAAAACTTCATTCTACTTATTGGAAACCGTGGTTCATGAGCTTTCATCTTCTAGCTCTCTTTTTCTCTTTGAAAGATTTCTCTTTGACTTGCTAGTCCACTTTCTCCTAGCCATCACTTCCTTAGTTCCTCATTACCTCTCATTTTGCCCATCTTCCATAGCTTTCGTCCACCCTATTCTTCTCCCTCTCTTTTCCTTTCGTTTTTGGCTTTTCTTCACTCCTTCACCCTTTCGTTTTTGCCCTAGTTTGCTAGCCTTTCTTCCTCCTCCCCCTCGTTTTGGTCTTCCCATCTTGCTCTCGTTTCTCCTCTTGTTTGTCTTCTTTTCCCTCTTCTCGTCCATAACCTAGTGGATCCTCTCTTCATCTTTTCGTCCATCTCCTTAAGGCCCTAAAACCCACAATAAACACACAAAAAATTGTTAAACATTAGCATTAGTCTTTTGCTTAAGCTTGTTAAGGGTTAGGGTTAGTCTTTATGCATTTTTAGTATTTAGATCTTCATACTTGCATTTGCATAGCTAGGATCTAGCCTTGTTCGCATCTTATTGTTAGTTTCAATTACATTGTAGATCTCATTTTATTAGTATAGCTTGCATAGTTCAAATTTCCAAGTTTCCTTGTTAAAGATAGAAAAAATTTCATAAAAATTTCTTAAACTTTTTACATCTTAGATCTCATTTCTAGCATATTTAGGGCACTTTTTGTTCGCTGGTCCGTTTTCCCATCTTAACTTTTTTGAGCCATTTTTCATGTCATTTTATGTTTTAGGTTTCATTTTGCAAATCTAGACTTAGTTTCAAAGTTGATTTTATTTTTTCTAATGCTAAAGGGTATCCTGAGTTGAATGTTGTTATAGGTGCTTTTGAAGAGAAAAGGTGCTTGAGAAAGTATTGAAGAGAAGAGGTCCAAACAAAGCAAAACTGAAACGAATCATGAGGATGAGTTAAAACGTGATATCATCTTGTATTATCCTTTGTAATAACTCATAGGAGTTAGCTTTGTTTTTCCAAGTCTTATCATCTCAAAAGACCTTGCAAGGTTATAAACCCAAGGCATTTGTAATTGTTTAATAAAAAAATTTTAAGTGGAGGAGGCCTCCACTTTTTGGTCTTCTTCCCCATTTGGGGAAGGGTGTTGGGTCTTGTGGTTTGATTTAGCTTAGATTTACAGTTTCATGCTCTTAGTTTAAAATTTACTTCAATAAATCATTTTGCATATATTCCATATTTACTTACCCCCATGCTCTCCCGAGTAGGGTCTTTGGCCTGAAAGAGATTCTTGGGTAGTTTAGCTTTATTTCTTGCAATTATTTTTATCTTGTTTCTCTTCCAATCCTTGACCAGAGAATAGCTAACTTTGGGATTGTATCCCAAAGGCCACATAGTCTTGTGGTAGCTTCTCGCTCCCCCATCAACTTCTTGTGGACATCCAGCTAGCTGGAAGGTTTCCAGGATTGGTGGCTTCTAGTGGTTGGTCTTGTTCGGAGATCAATCCCACCTAGTAGTTTAAAACTTGTGTGGTAGAACGCTAGATTTACTTAGTTTCATTTTTTCTTGCCAGCAATATTGTTAGCAGTAATTCATATCTTGTCGATCAACACTATTGTTTTAATCTGTTTCAAGTTAAGTATACTGCTATTACAATCTTTTCGGTTTCTCTAAAATAAACCAAAGTCTCTTGAACTTGGCCATAATCCAAGTCAAGAGCACCCTTTGTCGGAGGGCATCTTAGTTTTTTGCATCATCCCTACATTAGGCATTTTAAGTTTAGCAAGTCTCTTGAACTGTGGTCATAAGACCGAGTCAAGAGCGCTCTCTGTCGGAAAGTTGAACAAGGTTTCCTAATAATAAAAATTTCCACTCATACACCCCTTAATTAATTTATCTTGGTTTCGTCCTACACCCGTACGCTCTGCCAACCGGAAACGGTTGGGCTAGTACTCAGAAAGGTGGAAGACTTGATAATTTACAATCGATAACTTAATTAAAAAATTTTACCCAAAACCTCAACCAAGGCAAATTACTGTTCTTCCCCATGAGAGGTGGTGCCGGGAATCCACTGTCAGACTCAAGGGCGGTTCAAACATTGGACACCTATCCTTTTGAATCTGGGTGCTTCCGACAGATCACTTAGGGTTGCCAGTACTTTCCTTGGGTAAGGTTCCACCATCTTTTGATACCTTTGGTCTTAGCCTAGTAATCAAGAACATCTAAAACACTTAAAATTTACCAAGAACAATTGCAAAACGTCCTCACAAACATCTACTTTTGACTTATTTTATTTTAGCATCACAAGTTTTTTTTTACTCCATTTGGCACTGGTCTTTAATATTTATACATCTTTGAAATCTGGACCATATGTCCTTGTCATTTGCTTAAATATCTATCTTGTGGATGCTTTACTTCAATTTCTAAGTCAAAGTATATTGTCATATTTTGAATTTGTATCTTGTGAATTTTGCAACGTGGATTGCGTGTTTAATTCTGTTCTTTTCATCATCTAAAAAACTCCTAAACAACACCCATCCGCATCACAACAGAAAAAAGACATTTAAACACACAAAGAGCCTTAGACAACTCTTTAATAGGGACTACCCCCCTTGGCTTCGTTAGGAGTTTTGCCTAAACAGAGGAGCTGGGATTCAGGTGACAGCACCTGGCTCATTGCTTGCCCCCAAGGCCACACCTCTCCCCACTTTCCAGTGAGGGAGACAGCTTTCAAAAGGTTTCTGCTGCTGGTGTGCAGTTTGGTGGACAACAGGCCCTATTCCACATTTTAAGGGATTTAATCCCCATTTTGGACCACTTGGTATCTTTAAACTCAGATCTAGTAAGATCTAGCCATCGGATTGCCTTGAAATTATAGATCCATATCCTCACCTGATCAACCTACTTGGATCTAAAGTTTGGATGCCATTGGACTTGTCTTGACCCCACTTATCCCACTTTTTAGCCTCCTTGGGTAAAGTCGCACCACCTTGGAGAAATGAGTTGGCCCACTTCTAGGACATGGGTACATGATATTTTTGTGGATTTGGAACGAGAGTAATTCAAAACCTAGGTCTAGTAGGTCACCTTGTCAAATCTTTCCTTGGGGATAGCATCCCTTGTTTTAAGGGATTGTGGTCCACTTAGGTCAAACCTAGATCTAGACCTATTCATCCATCAAGACTTTAATTGCCCACTTGTCTCATGAAATAGGAGTCCTTAACCAAAAGTTAACTTTACTTTGACTCCATTATCCCAATTCCCAAGGCACTGGTCTCTCTCCAAGTCAATTCGACTTTCCTAGATTGTTGGATTAACTTGTGGTTTGACTCTTGATTGGTGAGCTAAACCCTTTGATGCCATCATACTTCATGATCAAGCTTGTCACTTGTACTAGTTAGCCCCAATTCAACCCTAAACTACCCTGCATTGGACACGGTTCCCAAGGCAGTGGATTTTCTCACATTGAGCTAGTACTTTAATCCTGGATCCTATTTCACAAATCATAAGTCACTCTCGCATCAATAATGAACCAAAGCTATACTCATTGAACCCCGCACTTGTCTTGTGACTTCATCCTAAGGTCTAGGATAAACCATACACCTTACTTCACTTAGAATTAAGTTGATTTGGTATCTTGGTTTTGATCTCTCCTGTCGGGAGTAGATCGGGTCTCCCCCTTTGTTGTCTGGGCTAGATAACATAAAGTGAAGGTTGCCTTGACTGGTGTGACAACCATCTATTGGAGGTCGAGGTGATCGTGGTTGCACCTTTTGAGTTTCCCTTCCCTATTGCCATCCATGAGTGGATATATCCATAGGGGTAACTACAGTTTAGGTGATAACAGTAGCCAATAGGGAAGCTCTTCTCAAAGAGGATGATCAAGCCCTAGCTACTCACATCAAAAGAAGGAGAAAAGGTCACTTCAAGAAAGTTGATTACAAAGGGTCTCAACCTTTCCCTAGATCTAAAGGGGGAAGAGGACCCAACCCAGAAAGAGATCTCTCCACAGTCAAATGTTACAATTGTCTTAAACTAGGACACATTGCCAAATTGTGTCCTTCACAAAAAAAAAAGTTTCACAAAAGACATCATGCACATATGGCAGAAAATGATAGTGGAGAAGAAGAAGAAGAAGAAGAAGAAGAAGAAAGGCCTCGAAGGAAAAGATCCAAAGTAAAGAAAGAAGATCTAGAAGAATATGGCCTATTTTCTGCACTCTCTGGATCTGTCTCTCCTGGAGAAGATACATGGCTCATTGATAGTGGTGCTTCAAAGCACATGACAGGTCAAAGGAAAACTCTCTCAAGACTTGAAGAAAAGTCTTCTCCTCAAAAGGTATCTCTAGGAGATGAATATCAATATCCCATCAAGGGAATTGGTGAAGCAAGCTACAAGCTTGATTCTGGAACACCTTTAAAGATGAAAGAAATTTTATATGTACCAGGGTTGAAGAAAAATCTACTTTCTATCTCAGTACTAGATAAGAAAGGTTTCAGAATTGCATTTATTGATGGACAAGTACTTATGTGGCCCAAAGGAAAATCAATTGAAGATGCAATTGTCATTGGTGAAGAGGAAGGAGGTCTTTACAAGCTCAAGGGTCACCCAGAAGCTGCCCTTGTTCATGAAAGCACTAGTCCCAGTGAGTTATGGCATAGAAGGCTTGCTCACATTAACTACAAGGCCCTACCATATGTGAGCAAGGTGGTCATAGGTCTACCAGACTTGGAGGTTGATCATAATGGCACATGCAAAGGATGTGAAAACGGGAAGAATGTCAAGAAGCCTTTCCCAAAGAGTGAAACAAAGACTAAGAACATTCTAGAAATAATACATTCAGATGTATGTGGACCAATGCCCACCACATCCCTAAGTGGGTTTGAATACTATCTCTCTTTCATTGATGACTATTCAAGGAAGACTTGGATATACTTTCTAAAAGGTAAGAATGAAGTCTTTGGAAAATTCAAAGAATTCAAGGCCTTAATAGAAAATCTCTCAGAAAAGAAAATCAAGATTCTCATAACAGATAATGGCGGAGAATATACCTCAAAGGACTTTGAAGACTTTTGTAAAGAAGCTGGAATCAAGAGGGAACTAACCACTCCCTACAATCCCCAACAAAATGGGGTTGCTGAAAGAAAGAATAGAACTATCATGGAAGCTATAAAGACTATGATACATGACCAAGATCTACCCATGTATCTATGGGCTCAAGCAGCCAGGACAGCTGTCTATGTACAAAATAGACTTTCTCATAGTGCTCTTGAATTTAAGACTCCAGAAGAAGTGTTCACAAGAAAGAAGCCTGAGGTAAGTCATCTCAAAATATTTGGATGTCCTGTGTACATTCACATTCCAAAAGAAAAGAGAACCAAGTTGGATCCCTCTGGTAAGAAAGGAATATTTGTTGGATATTGTGAAACATCCAAAGCTTTCAGAATTTACATACCTGGCTTTTATCAAATGAAAATAAGTAGAGATGTAACATTTGATGAAGAAGCAACTATCAAGAAATCTAGGAAGTGCCAATTTGAAGAAATCTATGAAGAAGATACACCTCCTAGAATCACAGAAGCTGTACCCATCCCTGAAGATGATGCACCAGAGGACCATGACATGATAGAACCACAAGAACCCCCCATTACAAATCTATCTAGAAAAAGAAGGCCAGCATAGGCTAGAGACATTATTCAAGGAGCTGAAAAATATGGAGCTCCTGAAGGTTCCACTAGAGAGAGAAAGAAACCCAAGTTAGTATCCAACTATGTGGCCTTGATGTGTGATCTTGTGGATCAACAACCTACTAGCTATGAAGAGGCAGCTCAGAAGAAAGAGTGGGTAGAAGCAATGACAGAAGAATACCAGTCAATAATGAAAAATGATGTTTGGGATATAGTTCCCAAACCAAAAGATAAAAGTGTGGTTTCTTCCAAATGGATATTCAAGATAAAACATGCTGCAGATGGTAGCATTGAAAAATATAAGGCAAGATTTGTATCCAGAGGATTCTCTCAAAAGGAGGGAATTAACTATGAAGAAACATTTGCAACAGTTGCTAGGTACACCTCAATTAGAACTATCATGGCACTTGCATCTATGATGAAGTGGAAATTACACCAGATGGATGTTAAAACAGCCTTCCTGAATGGTATAATTGAAGAAGTGTACATAGAACAACCACAAGGATTTGAGGTTAAAGATGGAAGAACACATGTATGCAAGCTGAAAAAGGCTTTGTATGGATTAAAGCAAGCTCCCAGAGCTTGGTACAGAAGGATTGACAGTTTCTTAACAAGCATGGGCTTTACCAAGAGTAAAGCTGATCCAAATCTCTATCTCAAGGTTATGGATGATGAACCTGTTATATGTAGATGATCTATTTCTAACAGGAAATGAGAATCAAATCATCGAATCCAAGAAGAAGCTTTCTTCAGAATTTGAAATGAAGGATCTTGGATTAATGCACTACTTCTTAGGTCTAGAAGTATGGCAAGAACCAAAAGGAATCTTTATAAATCAAGGTAAGTATGCTGTGGGGATTTTGAAAAGATTTGATATGTTGGAGTGTAAAGCCATGGCCACTCCCATGGACTCCAACTTGAAGTTATTAGTTAATGACTCATCAGAATTAGTGGATGTAACTCTATATAGACAAATCATTGGGTCATTGATGTATTTAACAAATACCAGACCAGATATTTGCTTTGCTGTAAATACCCTGAGTCAGTATCTAGTAGAACGTAGGAAGGTTCACCTAATAGCTGCAAAGCATGTAATGAGGTATCTAAAGGGTACATTAGATTTTGGTCTATACTACCTTGGAAATCATGAACTCAGATTACATGGTTACTCAGATTCCGATTGGGCAGGAAGTGTTTCAGACAGAAAGAGTACATCAGGTGGATGTTATGGTTTTGGATCTGCCATGATCTCATGGTTCAGCAAGAAACAATCTAGTGTGGCTCTCAGTACTGCTGAAGAAGAATATATAGCTGCCTGCTCTGCTAGCTGTGAAGCAGTGTGGCTTCGGAAACTATTATCTGGAGTGTTTGACTTAGAAATGGATCCCACTGTGATCATGTGTGACAATCAAAGTTGTATCAAAATGACAGAAAATCCTGTATTCCACGATAAGTCAAAACACATAGAGATCCGATACTTTTATATACGAGATATGGTGCAGAGAGGAGCTATCAAGCTCGAGTATTTGAGTACTGAGGAACAAATTGCTGATATATTAACCAAACCTCTGTCTCAAGTGAAATTTGAATACTTCCGAGACAAGCTTGGTGTAGTTCAAAAGGACCCTCCTCGAAAGGGGGAGTAGTATCGTCACTGATGATGAGATTGCCCTCATCGACAGCAAGGTCAATGATGAGGATACCTGTTTACCACTCTTAGATATTTATGCTTAGACTATTTAGATTTAGGATTCTTATACTTAGAACACTTATATTACTTGTTTTTACCTTGGTGATATATGTATTGATAAGGATACATGCTTTGATGATGTATGTATTGATGAGGATACTTGTATTATTGATGAGGATACTTGTATTGATGATATGTATACATATATTGATGATGTGATACATCTAGCATGAAAAAGGGTTGGCTCTGTAGATGTGGTACATCCGGCATGAAAAAGGGTTGGCTCTGTAGATGTTGTACATCCGGCATGAAAAAGGGCTGGCTCTGTAGATATGGTACATCCAACATGAAAAAGGGATGGCTCTGTAGTCGAGATGCATCCAGTATGAAAAAGGACTGGCTATGTGGTGATTAAATCCTAGATCTAGTCTAGGTCACATCCAGTATGAAAAAGGACTGGCACTGTGGTCAGGATTGCATCATCCCCAGACATGGACTTGTCTTAAAAGATCAGGATTGATCATCCTGTAATATAGATCAAGATGATCCATATGCTGTAGATCGAGATGATCCAGGTGCTGTAGATCGAGATGATCCACATGCTGTAGATCGAGATGATCCATGATCCAGATGCTCTAGATCGAGAGGATCCAGATGCTGTAGATCGAGATGATCCTGATGTTGATGATTATGTGATGACGATGATGATGACGATGTTGATGATCGTGTGATGACAATGCTGATGATCGTGTAATGATGATGCTAATGATCGTATGATGACGATGCTGATGATTGTGTGATGACGATGCTGATGATCGTGTGATGATGATGATGATCGTATGATGACGATGCTGATGATCGTATGATGACGATGCTGATGATGTAGTGAAGAAAGCTTCCGATGATATACAGATGTATTATGTATGATGTAGTCGATGACTCCTTGCTCCTGCAGATGTTGTTATAATATCCTTCTCGTTAAGGGGGAGTGTTGAATATTGTAACTTCTAAGAATATTATATTTGTACTTTATTATTCCAGAGATGGTTCATCCCTCCAAGGTTATTCTATTATGTATCCGGAGATGTTTATTCCTCCGAGGGATTGTGGTAACCAGGGTTATTAGACCCAGCATGTGGGGGTCGGCCCTGAGTTTATTATTTAGGGGTTATTAGACTTCACTAGGAGAGGTCGGCCCCATTAGGGTTTTTGGTCAATCGGGAACTAGTATAAGTAGAGGAGGAGAGCTCCTCATTTGACACACTTCCTCAACTCAGAAAGTAGCGCACTTGTGTCTGGGAGGTCTGCATGGGAGGTAGAGAAGAAGGACAAGTCTTGGAGCACATCTTGTATTTTGGTTGATCATCTTATTGAGGAAAGCTTTGCTGGGTTTTCTACCCCATGAGGGTTTCCCAGGGTAAATTCTGTGTCTATCTTGTGATTATGTTTCTTTCAATGATCTTGCTAGTCTAATTGGTTTAAACTTAACAAGGTGTGGCCTTGGGGGCAAGCAATGAGCCAGGTACTGTTACCTGAATCCCAGCTCTTCCGTTTAGGCTAACTCATAACGAAGCCAAGGGGGTTGTCCCTAACAAAGAGTTTTCTATGGCTCTTGTTTTTAAAATGTTTTTTGTGTGTAGTGATGCAGATGGGTATTGTTTAGGAGTTATTATTTATGATGAGATCGCAGTTTTACAATAATTTGAAATTTAAGAAGCTCAAAGATAAACATGCAAAGTATTTAAAGAAAACACCACTGATTGATAAGCAAAAAGCATCCACAATGAGATAATATTGAATGGAAAAAGTATGCACTTCAGATATATAAATGAAATAAACAAAGGACCAGTGCCTTATGGAGTCAAAAAATTGAAGTGCCTGGGATGCTGAGATACAAGAGTTCAGTGTGTTTGTGAGATCATTTTGCAAGTGTTCTTTGTAAATTTTAAAGTAAATTTTAAGTGATCTTGATTATTAAGGCTAAGAAAGCAACGTATTGAATCCAACCGGAAAAAATACTTTCAGTGGCTCCTCTCGATGACCTGACGAACTATCCAGCATTCTAGGCTAGGTGTCCAAGGAACTTAACCAGCAAGCTAGAACTCTATGACAACGGTTGATTCTGGTATCACCAGCAAGAATTTGCCCACTACCTGAGTATTTATCGAAAAAACAACGCCGGTTCGTTGGTTATGGGGGTGAAGATTTTATTATGGTTATCACTTGTGAGATTAGTCAATTCCAGTCACCGTTCTGAGTAATAATCCAACTTTTTAGGGTTGGAAGAGCATACTTGGCGATGTAAGGAACAAAATAAATTTTAGAAGGGGGTGTGAGTTTGAAGTATTTTATTAAGAGCACAATGAAACCTCTCCGACGGAGAGTGCTCTTGACTTCGTCTTATGACAAAGTTCAAGAGTCTTATGATGCACGGAATTAAATAACTGAACTGGAAATAAACTCTAATATACCCAAGAATCTCTTTCAGGTCAAAGACCGTACTCGGGAGAACATGGGGGTAAGTGAAAATGAAGTAAAAGAAACTCTCCGACATAGAGCACTCTTGATCCACTATTGGTGAGATTCAAGAGATTTCTACCTTAAACAGTTGTACTACTTTGAAAGATGAAACTTTTTAGTCAAATAGTAAACAAATAGAAAAAAGTTTCTAAGTATGAAAATTGAACTAATCTAGCAATTAGTCTCTAATTGCAAAATGGAACTACTCTAAGCCATTATTGTTCTACAACAAAGA
The DNA here is from genome assembly GCA_027924585.1 of Larix kaempferi. NCBI lineage: Eukaryota > Viridiplantae > Streptophyta > Pinopsida > Pinales > Pinaceae > Larix > Larix kaempferi. The sequence continues at coordinate 11,027,011 of BSBM01000893.1, forward strand.
TGAAAATAAAACTACTTGCAAAAATAATCTGAGCTAAGGAAAGAAAGCAAACACACAAGGACACTCTTCCCCAAATGGGGAAGAAAAACTAACTATGGGAGGCTTTATCCCAGTTAGCCTTATTTCATTAATCAATTACAAGATGAGGGGGTTCAACCCTTGAAATAGAATGCAACTAAGCAAGAAACTAGAAGTCTTATTATGACTTATACAAAGGAGAGTGATTTGAGTTTGGATATTCTTCTTGGTATGGTTCTTTGTTTTGGATCTTGGTTTCAAATTATTTCTCTTGTTTTGGATCTTTTTCTTTTTCTCTTGAGCTTGATTTTCTCCAATCCCTACAACAAAGAATACAAACCACTCATGCACCCTTTAGCATTAGTCCAAAAATCAAACAAAGTGAAACTACTTAGATCTAGAGTTGCAAAATCAAATATTTTAAATGCAAGCTTTTCAACTTTTTGAATGACACCTAAAACTAAATGCAACCTAACAATAAACTAGTATCGAAGAACAAAACACAAAATGCAAACTAAATGAAGCTAAAAACTAACTAAACCAAAGACAAGTCCTTTTTTGAGTTTTTTGAAGAGTTACAAGTCACACAAAGAGATAGACGAAAGGAGGAAAGGGTAGCTAAGGAGAGGGGGACGAGAGCTAGAAAGGGAAGAAGCAAAAGGTTGAAGGGAGAGAAACGAAAGGGGGAAGAAGGGTTTAGCTTGGAGAAACGAAGGCTAAGGGAGAAGGATCAAAAGGAGAAAAGACGAGAAGGGAGAGAGGCTTGAAGGATGGTAGGACGAGAGCTAGAAGTGGAGGAAAGAAAGAAACGAAAGCTAGAGGAAAAGGAGACTAGAACGAAGACTTGGTAAGGGGACGAGAGTAAGAAAAAGGGAGAGATCAAAGGAAAAATGAGAGCATGGAGAGGAAAGAAGATCTAGGGTAAGCCAAACAAGGCTAGAAGGTTAAGAAGCCAAAGGAGATGGAACCTTGTAGAGTTTAGGGCTTCCTGAAGTAACAAGTAACAAGATTTGATTTTAATTTAAAGGATGGAAAATATAACAAGCTTCTCAAGCTCAATTTGAATCACAGATTCAACTTTTGGATAGCCCTGAAATGCACAACTTGTTAGAAAAATATTTGTGAAGAGGAGAAAGATGCAACCGAGCTCAAGCTCCACTTCTCCTTTGATAGATCTGCACAATACACACAACTCACAAAAATACTTGATCAAGCTTAGTATGTTAAATAAAATGGGACAAGAAGATGCATCAGTATTACCGACTACAGTTTGCACTTCTAAATCACATAGAACCTAACATCAAAGAACAAATTGTACCTTCAAATACTCATCCTATGGTCTTCAGAAAGACTTCTAAGCTAAAGAATGATCAAATATTAACAATATGAGCAAATGTAAAAGAACAATATCACCTTATCATATGTGAAGCATTCCTCATAAACAAGTAGGGCACACCATGTAGACCTCCAAAGTCATTTTTATTCCAATATAGAAAATGTTAAGAGCTATTACAAAAATTCCATACTAAGAGTGCCCAAAGGCATCCTCTTTATACAAAAAACTAGAGCCAAACCCCTAATTCGAATTTCCTCTATGAGAGACAAATGGCACATGAGATCAAAGTCGAATTCCTAGTCTAACTCCAAGCTTGGAGTGGTATCCACCTATCAACTCGAGTTAGCATTTAAGTGGATGGCGAAGTGGCCTCCAGCTAGGCAAGGTGCCCCCCATCCCTTTCTTGGAAACTCCACCACTCCAATGAATAACCTCCAACTAGATTGACGTGAGCACAAGAGGAGGGCGTGAATGCCACATGGGATGGCTTGGAGTTTGTTTATTAATGTTAACTCGACCCTGCTTGGAGTGCAATGGGGTGATGTGGCCATTAATTGAGGAAGGCGCCCACCATAGACTTAAATGCCTTTTCAATAATCCATTCAAACTATGCCAACACACCAAATCGACTTTTGCATGCAGGAGGGAGAAATTCCTTGATTGAGATCTCTCCTGGTGACTGGACGCTTCACTGAATGTACTTGGAGTAGATTGGAATCTTCATCAATGCCTTGTGCCATGTCATTCAGCCTTTTATTTTATTCATTTTGGATTATTTTGGAGAGATTTGGATTATCTCCAAAATATTCATTTTTAATATTTTAATTAATAATTTCTCTAAAAATGACTTTTTTTAGAAATTATTAATTATGAGGCTGAATTGACATCCGAAACTTAGGATAAGCTGGTCCGGGGGTCATGTGTGATTTTTGGCTTATGAATCAAGCCTTCAAACTCTGAAAGCGGACCCCGGATGACTGACATATTACAAATTTGATTTTTCCAATTAAATATTTGAAAAAATAATAAAAACTCATCCAACGCGTCCGGTACTATCCAGTCACCAGCAAGAGATCTCCTCAAGCTAATTCGCCCTCTTCCATGCAAAACTCGATTTAGTGAGTTGTCAACTGTTAAATGGGTTGGTTGATGTGCATTCAAGTCTATGGTAGGCGCCCTCATGACTCATCAAATCACAAGCTTGGCTCTTCTTGCAAACTCAAGTTAGTACCTACCTTATCACTCCACTTGTCACCTACCAACCCACTCGCCTCCCTCATCAAGCTCACGCATCCTACCTCTTCCTCACGTGGATCCTAGTTGTAACTTGCTCATTTGATGGGTGATACTTCCCATGCATCATCAAAGGCGAGTTTGCCACCTATCCATTCACACCTACCAACAAGTTCGAGTTGTCCATTGAGTTAGCTCTCCAAGCTTGGTTTAGATTGAAATTTAACTTCATGTCTATTGATTTTTGGCTCTCACTCAAGCCAAGTTCGACCTAGGGTTTTAGCTATTGGTTCTACTATAAAGAGAGGCCCATTTGGGTTATTATCTCATGGAGAATTTTGGGCAAACTTACTCTGCCAGATTGTAGATGTGTTATAGCTTTTGCTAATTGAAATAAAGTCACTTTGGAGGTCCATATGGTGTGTTGATCTTGTTCATGGGAATTGCTTCAAGTTAATCAAGGTGATCTTGTTCCATGTTTTTGCTTACATTTTCATTGTTTTGATCAAATTTGTTAAAGCTTAGAAGACTTTTTAAGTCCGTAGGATGGGCATTTGAGTTCAATTTGTCCATTGATGTTGGGTTGTTTGTGATTTGGAAGTAGTGAATTGTAGTCGGAAATAATAACACTCTTCTAATCTCTTTCAATTTTGCATACTAGATTTGATCAAAACTTGTTTGTAAGTGATACATTTTGCAGATCTCATAGGTTTGGAGAGGAGTTGGAACTCAGTTGTCTCCTCTTCAAAGGACCCATTTTTTCCTAACATTCGTGCATTGCAGGATCTCCCAAAGTCGATCTCATAACATCAAAAATTTGGCAAGAAGTGTCAGATTCAAGGATCCATCCATTATTCAAAAAGACTCTTAAATTGGTTACTTTCTTCCTAAGGCTAACTTCCTCAAGCCTCTCTTGTCTTCTCTTTGAATCCCTTTGCATTGATTTGCTAGCCCTTTCTTCCCTTGCCCTAGTCTAGCCCTACCATCCATCTTCTCTTCTTCTCCATTCGTCCTATCTCTTTCTCCCTAAGCTTGCCTTCGTCCTACCTTATTATTTCCCTCTCCCTTTCGTTTTTTCCCTCTCTCTTTGCTCTCGTCTACCCTAGAAAAGCCTTCAAACCCTTCCTCTCGTCCCCCTTCAAGCCTTTCCTCTTCATTCCATTCGCCCCACTCCTCCTTTCTCCTCCATCCTTTCGTCCACGTCCATTTACTAGCTCCTTCAACTCTTCGTTTTGCCCTTAGGTTTGCTCCTTTTCCCCTTCTCGTCCATCCCCATTTAGGCCCTAAAACACATCAAAACAAACAAATTGTTAGTAGTGGTTTGTTAAGAGTTGTTAGTAATTAGATCTCATACCTTGCTTTTACTTTGTCTAGGATCTAGTTTTATTTTAGTTTAGTGGCTTGCATTTCATTTGGTAGTTAGATCTTGCATTACACTTCTCATATTTAGTATTTGCATCTAGATCTCTTCGCATAGTTGCATTTCATCCTAAATAGCTAGACTTTATTTATCTAGTTTCATTTTTGTAAGCATTAGATCGAGTTTTAATTTCAAAGTTTGTTTTATTTTCTAATGATAATGGGTGCATGAATTTTTTGGATTTTTGTTTTGTTTTTTGAGAAGAGAACAAGCTATTGAAAAGAGAAGCAAGAAGAAATTTTAAACCAAAATTACTTGGAGATTACCCAAAGAAGAAGGAGTTTTGAACCAAGAAGACTCAAGCTTGTTGGGATTTTGAACCAAAGTGCCAATCATTCTCCTTTTTGTAAAAAAACCACTAAGGCTTGTTTCATTTTATTTTTTCAAGTTTCGTCAAAAGGTTGAAATCCCTAAATATTGTACTTGTTTAATAAAATCTCTGATTTGTGGGGTCTTTAATCCCCCACCCCCAACTTCCCCATTTGGGGAAGTTTTGTAGTGTCTTTGATTGGTTTGAGTTTCTAGCTTAGATCTCTGATATGCTCTTAGATTAGTTTCCATTTCAATAAACTGTTTAAAGTAGAAATCTTTTGAATCTCATCGATAGTGGATCAAGAGTGCTCTCTATTGGAGAGTTGTTTTTCTTTTTATATTTCCAATTTACTTACCCCCATGCTCTCCCGAGTACGGTCTTTGACCTGAAAGAGATTCTTGGGTAGATTAGACTTTATTTTCTGTTCAGTATTTTATTTTTCATCTTGTCGCTTCTCTTCCAAGCCTTGACTAGAGTAAGCTAACTTTGGGATTCCATCCCAAGGGCCACATAACTTTGTGGTAGCTTCTCGCTCCCCCATCAGCTTCTTATGGACATCCAGCTAGCTGGAAGGTTTCCAAGACTGGTGGCTTGTAGTGGTTGACCCTGTTCGGAGGTTGATCCCACCTTTAGATTAGGATTTGTTTGGTAGAACACTAGATCTTTTAGTTTTCTCATTTTATTTGGCAAGTAGCATATTAGCAATATTTCATATCTTTCCGATCTATCACATGATTTAAGCATCTTAAAGTTGAAGTATCTTGCTATCACAACTACTATTTGCTTCTTAAAACGAACTAAAGTCTTTTGAACTTGGCCAAATCCAAGTCAAGAGCACTCTCTATCGGAGATCATTATTAGTCTTGCAACGTTCCCTGCATTAGGCATTTTTTAAATTAGCAAGTCTCTTGAACTGTGGTCATAAGATCAAGTCAAGAGCGCTCTCTGTCGGAGAGTTGAACAAGTGCTCTAATAATAAAAAATTTCAACCCATACTTCCCTTTTAATTAATTCATCTTGGTCTTTGTCCTACACCCGTATGCTCTGCCAACCGAAAACGGTTGGGCTAGTACTCAGAAAGGTGAAAGACTTGTTAATTTCATAAGTGATAACATTAATTAAAACTTTACCCAAAACCCCAACCAAGACAAAATCACTGAGTACTTCCTGAAACAGGTGGTGCCGGGAATCCACTGTCAGACTCGAGGGCGGTCAAGCCGTAAGAACAATTGTTCTCTGAATCTGGGTGCTCCCGACCTATCATCTAAAAGGTTGCCAGTGTTTTTCTCGGTTAAGGTTCCACTTCTTGAATACCCTTGGTTTTAGCCTTAATAATCAAGACCACTAAAATCTTTAATTTACCAAGATAAGCTGCAAAACGATCTCACGAACATTTCTCTCGAAACACTTGTATCAAACAAATTCAATCACTCAGACATTTTTGACTCCATAAGGCACTGGTCCTTAATCACATATTTATTTGCTTATTATCAATTTGGAGTACTTGTGTTCATTTTCATATAAAGAGTGATTCGTATCTGATTCAGTGTATCTCTTATCTTCTCTTGCAACGTGGATTGCGTTATCTTGGTTTTATTTAAAGTATTATTGTGTCTCTCACTTTCAAAACTCCTAAACAACACCCATCCGCATCACAACACTTAAAAAACATTTTAAACACACAAGAGCCTTAGACAACTCTTTTTTAGGGACTACCCCCCTTGGCTTCGTTAGGAGTTAGCCTAAACGGAGGAGCTGGGATTCAGGTGACAGTACCTGGCTCATTGCTTGCCCCCAAGGCCACACCTCTCTCACTTGTAGTGAAGAGACAGCTTTCGAAAGATTTCCGCTGCTGGTGTGCAATCTGGCGGACAACAGGGCCATGGTCATTTTGACTGAAAAATAAAACTGGCTAGGCAAAGTTGGCTAATTATTGCAATTTGAACCCCTGAGACTCTGGAAGTGAACACTGATGGTGTTCCAACACTAGCAGCTCAATGGAGGTTCAACTATTTGTACAAAAAAGTTGGTAACATCCCTAACAAAGATTTGTCTATGGCTCTATGTTTTTTAAGTGTTTTTTGGTGATGTGATGCGGATGGGTGTTGTTTAGGAGTTTTTTGAGATAGACACAATAAAAATTGAGCAACCCACGTTGCAATTACAAAACACAATGATAAGATGAACAATATATGATGACTAGAAATTAAAGCATCCACAGAATAATAATGACTTAAGCAGATATGAAGGACAAATGGTCCAAATTAAGGTGATACATAAAAGTTTCAAGACCAGTGTCAAATGGATTCAATAAGTGCTTGGGGATGCTGAAAATACAAGTCTCAATATATGTTCGTGAGATCGTTTTGAAATTGTTCTTGATAATTTTATTGTGAATTTTAGGTGTTCTTGATTATTATGGCTAGGGAATTTACAACCGGTACGCAAGGTACTGGAAATCTAACCAGAAATACCTTCAGTGGCTCCGTTCGAAGACATGACAGACCACTCAGTTTCTCTAGGCTAGGTGTTCAAGAAACTTAACCAACAAACTAGAGTCTGAACATGGCTACCCGACGCCCCCACTTGGAATTTGCCCACATACCTAAGTATTTATCTAATAACGTCGGTTCATTGGTTATGGGGGTGATGGATTTTATTATGGTTTGAAATTTTGAGATTAGGCAACCAATACCGTTTCTGAGTATTCCAACCTCTTTCAAGGTTGGCCAGAGCATATGCGGCAAGGAGAAACGAATAAATTCAAGTTTTAAAATGGGAATGTGTGTTGAGAGTGTTTTAACTTAGAGCAAACAAAGACAAAACCTCTCCAACAGAGAGTGCTCTTGATCCACCTTAAGGTGAGATTCAAGAGTCTTATCTAATCTATATGAGAATGCAAATGCAACAATGCTCTCCAGTAGAGAGTGCTCTTGACTTGTCTTAAGACAAGTTCAAGAGACTTTATGTTCCTTTTAAGATTGACAAATTGTAAACAAGAAACACAAAAATGATAGCTCCATATGAAATGATAAAAGACTAACTAGCAATAAAATGGAAAATGAAGCTAAACTAGGCAATTAGTATTCTACTTGCAAAATTGAACTAAGCTAGCAATTAGTTTCTAAATGCGAAATGGGAAAACTAACTAAACAACTATTGTTCTACTTGCACAAATGAAACTAACTAAGCAATGAAACCAATCAAAGGAAAGAGACACTACAAACTTCCCCAAATGGGGAAGTTGGTTGTGGGAGCTTAAAAATCCCACTTGCTTTTTATTAAAAGAGTACAATTGCCTTGGGAATTCCACCCTTGAAAAGGACTTTGAAAGAAATAACTAGAAGAATGCTTATTGAGCTCTTAAGAGCTTTTTACAAAAGGAGAGTGAGTTTAAGTCTTCATGGTTAACATCTTCTTTTGGTTTTGGATCTTCCTTTTGGTTTATTGCTCGTCTTTGGTTTGTTCTTCTTCTTCTTCTCCTTGGTTCTTCTTCAAATATTCTTGCTTCTTCTTCTCAAGTACCTATCACAATAGATCAACTCAAGGACCCATTAGCATTAGCAAACAACAAAATAAATCTAAGATCTAAACTAGAAATGGAAACTAGCTAACTTTGAAAGCCAAACTTTAAAATGCAAATGCGAAAGTAGATATAGATGCAAAGCTTGAATGAAACTAGATGCAAAACTAACCAAACTAATCTATATGCCCAATCACTTTTTGAATGCAAGTTTTGACTTTTTAAATGAGATCTAAGACTTATAAACCTCAAAGAAATAAATCCTAAGTATGAGATCTTAGATGCAAGACTTAACAATGCACTAAGTTAAGAAATCTAATGCAAACTTCTTTAAACAAATCTAAGATCTAACTTTAAGCTAAGGAAAAGAAAGAGCAAAGGAAGCAAATGAAGTAGGACGAGAAGGGCAAACAAAAGGGGAAGAAGGTAGGATAGAAAGGTAAAAACGAAATGAAAAAGGAGCATAAGGGAAAAAACGAAAGGAGGGAAAGAAGAAGAAATGAAGGTAGACGAATGGGAAGAAGAAGGAGAAAGGTAAGGTAGGAAGAAAAATGAGAAGAAAAGGAAGCTAAAGAGGTAGGACGAAAGGGAGAAGCAAGGAAGAAGGAAGATCAAAACAAAAGGAAAGGTAGGGAAGAAAAAGCAAGGAGAAGGAGATCTAGGAGAGGGAAAACAAAGGCAATCAAGATGATCAAAGAGCAAACAAGAGTGCTAGAAGAAGGAAGCACTTAGTGACCAAGTAACCAAGATAAATTTTAGTTTTAAGGTTGATGGATGAGAAAGAGGCCCTTATGGCTATGTTTCTTCTCTTGGAAGTGAAAAGGGCCTTGTAAATCCTGCACAATGAAAGCATTAGATGAAAAGAGCTCTTGTTTTGTAAAGAGAGGATAAAGGCAGCTGAGCTCACACCTTTCTCCACCTTTGGTGATCCCTGAAAAAGCCACAAACTTCAAGACACAAGTGATATCAAATACTAGAATGCTAAATAAAATAAACATCTAAAAGACATTGGTATAACTGACTACGTCCTGTCTGCTCTAGATATTTAAAAGATCTTACATAGATAACCAAATTAAAGACGATAAATGGCTAACCTTGTGTGCTAGATTGATAGCCTTCCTAAGCTAGCAATGACAAAATACACTGGCAAACAGAAAGAGTGAGGTTTAGAGAAATATCACCTCCCACAAGATGAATTCACAATGCTAAGAACTCATGCATAGACCTCCAAAGTCGCTTTTATTCCATAGTTTAAACAAATAGTAGCTTTACAATTCGGCAGAGTTCTCTTGCATATTCTCCATGAGAAAATGGGAGCAAAGAGCCTCTTCTTATACAAAAACAAAGACACCAATACCCTAAATCGAACCTCGCTTCAAGAGAGAGCCAATACAATAGACATGAAGTCGATTTCCAATCAAAGGGTGGCTTGGAGTGTTGATTGAATGGCAAACTGGAGCTTTGGTAGATGGGATTGAGTGATGTGGCCTCCACCTAGGCAAGGCGCACTCACTCATCCCTCGTTATCTTCATCAATCCAACCCACAAAGGCCAAGCGGTTTGATTGAAGACTTCATTTGAGGTGGGCGTGATGGAGGTGATCGGTGGGGAGATTCATGTGAGGTATAAGCTCGATGTGAAGTCTAATGCTCGGTTGGTGTGAATGATACAAGGTGCCTGCCACCTCTCTCTTGGAACCAACACCCAATCAAATGGAGTAACTGCCCACCACTTTGTGAACCGGTGCATGGAGAAGTCTACGCGAGGAGAGATCCACGCTCACATATGCTCACGTCATCCCAATAATTCAAATCGTAATATCAAAACCTTTGTTTAGCATATGTTTTAATACTCCAAGGTGGTCGTACACTTCAATTAGACCATATGCCCCACTTTCATATAATTTTTTAATCAAATTTTGACTTATTTTATTTTTGTCCTCATGTGCATTTTGTCACTTTTTAACAATTAAATGCCAGAATGATGCATTTTTAGCCAAAACTCCCCCAGAGGTGACGTAATTGCTCGAAATCTGAAGAATAAGCATTGCCAGGGTAAAGAGGATGCTCTAAGCCTCAAAACGAGCCTCCCCATGCCAAAATCCGCTTCCGGATGAGGCTTTTATCATACTTTGAAAAATTCCATTTAAACCATTAAAAATGGTCTAAATTACGGAAAATTTTATTTTTCTCGGAATCAAACGAAACTCCTAGGGGACCTAGTGCATGTTCAGACGACTCAATCGAGATGGCTAACACGTAAAAAATCCTAGACACAAGACTCTAATAACCACCTTAGGTTTTGACCTCCATGGAAAATACTCCAGCTTTGGAGGTTTGAGTGAAAAACTGAGGGATTATATGTCACTGATGAGTAGCGCATAAATCCTAAGGAAAAAAACTCTAGTGTATCCCCCAAATGGCTAAACCTAAGGATAGCCGAGTCTTATAAAAGGACCCCGTTTAGACCAACTTTTTACAAATTCCCCATGGGAGTATGAACATGCAGTTATTACAAATGGGGCAAAATTGCCCTGAAAATTACCTCTGAACTTCTGAACACTGATGATGAATATGAATCATGTTCAATAAACTGTCGGCTCACAAGAAATTCAGCTATTGTAAAAAATAGCTGGTAACAGACCCTAAAAAAGAGTTGCTAAGGCTCTTAAGTGTTTTTTGAATGTTTTTGCGGATTGGGATGGTTGTTGTTTAAGAGTTTTTAGACAATTTGCAACAAAATTATATCCAATTATAGATTTGCAAGATACAAAACACAACCACAGTATATGATGATAATTTATTTAAAGAAGCATCCACAGCATGATATGATAAAATAAATGACAACAATTTCAAGATGGATAATAAGCAAATAAAAAGATTGAACAATTGTAGTTGTTGAATGACCAGTGCCAATGGAGTCATTGTCTTTAGAATGCTTGGAGTGCTTGGAGATGTTTTGCAAATGTATCTTGGTAAATTTTATTGTAAATTTTGAAAGCGAGGTGGATTATTGTGGGAAAAAGGGGATCTCCAAGATATATCTTTCGTTACAAGAGATATGTCCGGAATACAGTCTAAGTGGCTCCGTACACGGACATGTGGGGCTGGAACGGAGTCTTGAGAGCGGTGTTCAACACTACACCAACAAGGATGTAGTCTAACTGGTGCTCTAAGGTCTCTTCCTAGTGGTTCCCGCGTCCCCAGGCAGAATTTGCCCAGTTGACCAGTTTGGGCATGTTGTTCCAGCCTGTCCAGCATAGGCCTTCGAGGCCGGTCGTTGCCTAGGGAGCTACAGAGGAAGGGGGTGGCCCGGCCACTTGTTTTTACCATTATACCCCCCTTCCGGACAGCCTGGTACCCTCATTTTGACAGCGCACGCACTCTGGATGGCAGTTCGGGGCACTTTCAGGGTTTTCAGGAGGATTAAAAAATGGAATTAAAAGGTCACTGAGGAATTCGATTTGAGAAATTGAGGCAAGGTGTTGGCACTTGGTCTGCTCCGAGGTCATCTATGGTGAACCCCCCATCTTCCAGATCAGTTGGCATCAGTCAGTGGGGTCCACAGTGGTTACAGGAGATCTTTTACTGCATGTCTCTCTCAGATTTGGAGACGGGATTTGATCATTTGTATTATTTGGTCATGTCATAGATTTATATTTTATATTATTGTGCCATGGTGACATGCTAGTGAAGGGAATTAATACCTCCTAGCCCCACCATGAGCTCCTAGTGACTTGTCTTGATTTTATATTGTGGCACATGTGTTTCTGGCCACCCTCCATGTATGACGTCACCATCATTGAGTCACTTTTAGCTATGACGTCATCACTTAGTGAGTGATCCATGTGATATTATGTATTGGCTCATCTTAGCCGTTGATTAGATTGTTATATCTTTTGATCTCAACCACTAGTTTTAAAAAGTGGTTTTGTGGTTTAGGGTTTTGGTCTTTATTATCCTATAAAAGGAGGAGACCCCCTATTGTAAAAACTATCTAGAGATTTTTGGCTCTTGGCTATTGGAATAAAAATACTTTCTTGGGCATCTTGGATCTTGGAGTTGGAATGCTTGTGGTGATTGTAAATGCTTCTTCCTCTGCAATGACAGATATTGGTGGCCATCTTGGATTTTATCTTCAACTAACATTTTTTTGCAGGCAAAGAAGACGTCTTGGGGCAATTCGCATTGGTGGGGAGGCCTACCCTGCTCGTTTCAACAAGTCGTTTTGGATTACAGGGAGTTGTTTTGTCGTTGCACCAACAATTTAATGTTATTCATCTCTTTTGTTTGCATCTACTCCCATTATTGTCAATTGATTGATCTTTGTATCCTTGATTGACAGGAATAGGGAGGCCGATTTGGTTGAAGGAGGCAAAACGTTGGCAAGAAGGGCTTCATCAAGTTTGGCATTTGATCTTTGTGGGAAGTAATCCTCGTCACAAGCAACCTCCATCTTCATTTTCTAGGTACGCTCAAGGAGGTACAGCATTCTTCTATCTTAACCATCTATTCTCTTAGATCACAAAACCCTCATTGATTAAAACCCTCTTTTTTCACTTTTTTCTAGATTTACTTGGATATAGCTTGGCTTTGGGAATAATTTTTAAAACCCACCTCTATAGCATCCACGACGATTCGGATCTATAGTTTGCTAGTGATTGGCCTCCATTTGACCCATTTCCCAAGGCACATTAGCCTCTCCAAGGGAGGTAGCACTCCTTGAGGAAGGCTAGTTGGCCTAGTTCCAAGTTGTGGGTAGGTGAGATCCCACTTGATTCGGATAGATCGACCTTGATAACCTACCCTAGTGCTTCACCTTATTGGTTTTCACCTTATGGGCCCTGTTGTCCTCCGAAATGGCATGTGTGTTGTTGAAGCCCAAAATGTGACACACCAGCTGGATGACAACTCTCTCTGGAGAGAGGCCAATGTCACCACACTCCTCTCCTCTTCACTTCAGGTTGGCTCTTCTCCAACACTAGGGGGGTATCCCTAAAATAGGATCGCTAAGGCAGGTACAGTAACGGGCAAGGTGAATGGAAGAGGCTGCCTTAGAGAAACGTAAGTAACAAAAGATAGTTTTTAAATGGGTGATGGAAAAGAAGGGAAGATCAATCCTCAAGGAAAGACCAGTGCCAGTATCAGAAGGGGAAATGGAGTCAAAAGAGGACTCATGGAGGCTTTATGCTTCATAAAAGTGAGACGAATCTAGAATGCATAAACAATCAGATCTTAATCAACATTTCGTACAACCGAATACTGATGTCCATTGAAAAAACTAATTGTTCAAGCATAATTAACCAACTTAATCCTAAATGGCTAATCTATTGTGCTTGAGAAAGCCCTCACAAGCTAGATTCATTCTACAACTTGAAATACATCACACAAGCACATGAAGGATGCTCAATCTGTCCACAAACCCAGCTGATATTTTCATTTAAGCTCAACAGGGAGAGAAAACCCCAAATTTTTTCATCCTTTACAATGAGAGAGGTTGGCCTCTTTATAGGTCCAAAAGAGCCTTTTTTCTATTTTCAAAAAGAAATAATAATAAATAAAAATAAAAGGGGTGAATCATAGATCCACTTTTTTCTCCACTAATGTCTAAGTCGACTTATTCCATGAGTAAAGTGAACTCTGTCTCAAAAAGAAAAAATAGCTACGAGTGACAGCAACACACAGTTATAACCTCGTTGGCCAACCATGTGATGAACAATGGTCAAATAGAAAGATATGTAAGTCGATCATTAGTGAAACTGGCTGCCATATGTGAGCTTTTTCGAACACTCTGACTTCCACTTCTGCTCTCGGCTGTCAATAGCTTTTTCGAACACTCTGATATGTAAGTCGAATTGACTTGTCCAGCTTTGCTGCTAAGGAGGGACACAGGCTACTACAGAATTGCCATATTGTCCATGGTCACAGGTCATTTCTGCTAAGGCCATACCTTTTTAATCTACTGCCATAGATCTGTACTTTAGGGCAGCAAAACGAAGACTTCCCTGTGCTCAAACATGGGCTATGTTGCACTTTGGGCTTGTTATGGGACATGGATGTAGCATCTTAAATGATAGAATGCTGTCTGGCTGATCAGTTTGCAGTGTGCCTTATATTCTCATCCTCTGCACTCTGCAATTCCTTGTGAAGAAATTCTATGGATACCCCTGCCAAAATGAGGGGTAACAGGCCCCATTCCTCATTTTAAGGGTTGAGCCATGTTACCAGCTATTTTGTACAATAGCTAAATTTCTTGTGAGCCGCGAGTTTCTTGAACATGATTCATGTTCATCATCAGTGTTCAGAAGTTCAGAAGTCATTTTCAGGGCAGTTTTGCCCCATTTGTAATAACTGCATATTCATACCCCCATGGGGAAAATGTAAAATGTTGGTATAAACGGGGTCCTTTTATAAAAGACTCGGCTATCCTTAAGTTTAGCCATTTGGGGGATACTCTAGAGTGTTTTTTCCTTAAGAATTATGCGCTACTCATCAGTGGCGTATAATCCCTGAGTTTTTCACTCAAACCTCCAAAGCTGAAGTATTTTCCATGGTGGTCAAAACCTAAGGTGGTTATTAGAGTCATGTGTCTAGGATTTTTTACGTGTTAGCCATCTCGATTGAGTCGTATGAACATGCACTAGGTCCCCTAGGAGTTTCGTTTGATTCCGGCATAAATAATTTTTTCTGTAATTTAGACCATTTTTTAATGGTTTAAATAGAATTTTTCAAGTTGTGATAAAAAACTCATCTGGAGGCGGATTTTGGCGTGGGGAGGCTCGTTTTGACGCTCAGAGCATTCTCTTTACCCTAGCACCCTCATTCTTCATATTTTGGGCGATTACGTCACCTCTGGGGGAGTTTTCGCTAAAAATGCTACAAACAACACTTTAAATGCTAAAAAGGGAGAAATTACATTAAGTGACAAAAATCAAATAAGTCAAAAAATTGATTTTTTTAAGTTTGGAAATGTTGAATATAGTTAGTGAAGGGTGTACGACTACATTGGAAGGAGAAGTCATATGTTACAAAGTCAAAATTGAAAAGTTTAATTAAATTCTAGCGTGAGCCTCCATTCACGTGGCCATTCAATTCGCATATGGTATAAGTGAGGGGTTCCAATCTAATGTATGAGCTACCATGTGAGATATAAAACACATGCTAAAGTAATACTTTGATATACGAATCCATGTTAAAGAGATGATGTAAGCTAAGGATCAAAGCGTGGGCTTCATTCACGAGTTTGACCGTACAATCGTACGGCTTGTCTCTTGCATGAAGTGATGGGCGTTATCTTCAAGGCTTGGGAGAAGGTTTCTATGGGAGAGGGGCGCCCCTCTCATGAGCTGGAAGCCACCTCATTCCCCACCAAACTCCACCTACCAATTTGAACTCCAGTTCGACTTCACTCCTCACGTGAATCTCTCCTTGATTGGCTCATGCATATGGTTCACCTTGGCTCTCTCTTCACCAACTCGACTTAGGTATTTGAGACTCTCTCATTGTATAAATAAGCATTGTATAAATAAGAGGCCTTTGGCTCTCTCTTATGATGGATATTTTGGGCAAGCTTACTCTGCCAATTTTGTAATAGTTCTTAGCTTTTGCTATCTGGAATAAAAGTGACTTTGGAGGTCTACATGGTGTGCTCAAATTGTTCATGAGGAATGCTTCACATATGATAAGGTGATATTGGTCTTTTACATTGCTCATATTGTTAATGCTTGATCATTCTTTAGCTTAGAAGTCTTTCTTAAGTCCATAGGATGAGCATTTGAAGTTACAATTTGCTCATTGATGTTGGGTTTTATGTGATTTCGAAGTGCAAACTGTAGTCGGTAATGCTGATGCATCTTCTTGTCCCATTTTATTTAACATACTAAGCTTGATCAAGTGTTTTTGTGAGTTGTGTATTGTGCAGATCCATCAAAGGTGAAGTGGAGCTTGAGCTCGGTTGCATCTTTCTCCTCTTCACAAATATTTTTCTAACAAGTTGTGTATTTCAGGGTTCTCCATAAGTTGAATCTCTGCTTCAATCTAAGCTTGAGAAGCTTGCTCCTTTTTCCATCCATTTAAATCAAAATCAAAACCTTGTTACTTGTTACTTCCAAGAAGCCCTAAGTCTTCAAGCTAATCCTTTGGTTTCTTCCCTCTTGCCTTGTTTGGCTTGCCTTTCTTCACCACTTTTTCTCTCTCCTTTTCTCACTATTTTTGCCTCTGTTTTGTTCGCTGCCCCTTTATTTCTATCTGCTGCCCCTTCATTTCTATCTGCTGCCCTACTTCTCTTTTTGTATCCCACTCCTATCTTCTTCTCCCTCCCCTTTCGGCCTCATTCTACTCTACCCTTCGCTGATCACTATTTACCTTGCTGCTCCTTTTCTATCTTTTCTTGCTGTTGTCCCTTCACTATTTTTAACAATCCTCTTACCTTGCTGCTTCTCCCTTCCTCTTTGCTTTCGTCCTACCTTCTCTTCCTTTCTTTGTTAAGTTTAGATCTCAAGTAGTCTAAAGGCTAGTTCATTGTTAGTTTGTTTTAGTTGCATCTAGATCTTAAAATCTTTTGTTTTAAAGTTACATTTGTTAAGTTTCCTTTCCTAGATTAGATTTAGTCCATTGTTAGTTTTGCACTAGATCTCATACTTAGATTTTATTGCATTTTTATAGTTTGCATTTTAATCTAGTTTCATGTGAAGTTTGGTTTTAAATCTCATACTTAGATCTCATCTTAAAATTCAAAACTTGCATTTAAAAGTTGATTCGGCATATAGACTAGCTTGTTTGCTTGCATATAGATCTTAGATTTCAATGTCTAGATCTTAGACTTAGTTAAATGCTTTGATTTGACTAATGCTAATGGGTGCTTGAAGTTAACTTTTGTTGTAGGTACTTGAGAAGAAATAAACCAACAAGAAGAAAAGCAAAACCCAAAGAGAAAAACTAAACCAATAAGAAGATCAAAAATCAATGAAGAGGATGATAACCATGAAGACATAAAACCACTCTCCCTTGTAAAAGCTATCAAGAGCTTCTTAGTTTTGTTTCAGTTTATTTCTTTCAAAGTCCTTTTCAAGGGTTAAATTCCCAAGGCAATTGTACTTAATTAATAAAATTCATAAGTGGGGTTTTTAATCCCCCACACCCAACTTCCCCATTCGGGGAAGTTTGTAGTGTCCTTGTGTGATTGGTTTCTTGCTTTAGTTAGTTTCATTTTGAAAAAGTATAAACTAAATTGCTAGCTTAGATTCAATTGCTTAGATTAATTTTTAATTCTTGCTTTAGAACATTAATTGTTAGATCATATTTTACATTATTTGAGCTTTCATATTTGGTTGCACTGCTTATAAATTGTCAAATTTGCTAAAAGGAACCAAAGACTCTTGAACTTGTCATAAGACAAGTCAAGAGCACTCTCTATCGGAGAGCATACTCTTGCACTTTTTCTGCATTTAGCATATAGTTTAGATAAGCCTCTTGAACCTCTGTCATAAGACAAGTCAAGAGCACTCTCTGTCGGAGAGGTCTCTTTGTGCCCTAACTAAAACACTCTCAACACACTTTTCCCATAATAAAACTTGAATTTATTCGTTTCTCCTTGTCGGAGTATGCTCTGACCAACCTTGAAAGGGTTGGAGTACTCAAAAACGGTATTGGACTGATTAATCTTGCAAGATTCAAACATAATAAAAAATTTTACCCATAACCAATGAACCGGCATGGATTCGATAAGTACTCAAAAGTGGAGAACTCCTAGTGAGGGCGCCGAGCAGCCCAACCTGGACACTTGTTGGTTAAATTCTCTGAACATCTAGCTTGTGAGCCAGGCCGGTCCGACAAGTCTTTGAACGGGGCCACCTAGAGTACTTCTTCCGGCTAGCTTTCCAAGACACCTAAAACAAGATCATCATTAAAATTTACAATAAATTAAACCAAGAACAAATTGCAAAACGATCTCACTCACATCTGAACTCTTGTATCAAGCAACCCAAGCACTCAAGACCATTTTTTTACTCCATAAGGCACTGGTCCTTGTTATCAAATTTCATTTGCTTATTATCTATCTGGAGCATCTATATTGTTGTGAGTGTCTTGTACTTATTTCTTCCAGTGGTTGTGTATCTTGATAATCTTGCATTTGTATCTCTGCTTATCTAAGTTCAATCTATTGTAAATCTTTGATCATCTTAAAAAAAACTCCTAAACAACACCCATCCACATCCATACACCACAAAAATATTTAAAAACACAAGAGCCTTAGAAACTCTTTGTTAGGTACAACCCCCCTTGGCTTCGTTAGGAGTTTGCCTAAACGGAGGAGCTGGAATTCAGGTAACAGTACCTGGCTCATTGCTTGCCCCCAAGGCCACACTTCTCCCACTTGCAATGAGGAGACAGCTTTCGAAAGATTTATGCTGCTGGTGTGCATCTCGGCAAACAAGCAGCCCCACTTGGGTCACTTGGTGATGTATTTTCAATCTCAGATCTACTAAGATCTAGCCATGGCATACTCTTGATCTTCAAAACCCATCTTGCTTTGTACCTTGACTCCATTTGGCCCTTGATCTAAGGCACTAGTCTCCCTTGGGGCAATTCGCATTCCTTGGGGTTAGTGGCTTTTGCTAGATCCCACATTTGGGTGTTCTTAATTTTTGGCCAATCCATAGATCCATGCCATAGAGCACCTCTAGTACCTTTTTCCTTCAACTTTGACCAAGTGGACCCAACTTGGACCCATTTTCCACTTTTTAAGGAGTGGGCTCCGCTTGTGTGATTTTCATGGTACTAGATCTAATTCAATTGAGCTTCATAAGTGGCCCTAGTCATTCATTGGTTGAAACACTTGTCACCTCCTAGGCCTCTTCAACCACACTTAAACTCTTGGGTCCACTTAATCTAATTCACTCATTGGTTTCCGTAACTCAACTTACACATTTCCCTAGGAACCTTTGGGTTAGCTAATCTTCATTTGATCGGCTAGGGTCTCCCCCTTGATCTTGATTAGTCTTGATCTAAAGTGAAGAGTGCCTCGGTTATCGTGACACCCAGCTTGCATTGGGAACTGTGGCATTTCTTGGGTCACCTCTTTAGTTGTCCATCTCCTCTACCATCCCAGATGGGATACCTTTAGGGACAACTACAAGTTGTGTGATAACAGGTTTGTGGGAAAAATTTGACAATGGGATGCTCGTTTTCTAAGCCAGAGCACCCTTCAACATCTCCTTCTAACTTTGACAAACTTTGCAAATAATTTTTACAAATGATTTCAAAATTCAAAAAACAAAGCTATAAATTTTATAACATTTAAAAAAATAGAAGTTAACTTGCCTTTTAATTTTTTTCGCTTACAACTTCTCACGCATTCTCTTTGTTACAAAGACTTTTTCTCTCCCACAGGCAGGACCTTCCTCGAAAAATTTCTTATGCACATCCAAACTCTTTGGTCACTAACTGTGATCTCCCTCACTCTCCTCCTTCGGTCTTTGATACAAATTGTCTCCAATCTCACAACTTACAAGCTCCATATCTTATTGATCTGATACCATGTTGATTTATGTTGGTGCACAAGCAATAACATCGGCACATAAATATGGCAAGAAAAATAAATATCTCAATATACTAATGCTGCGGCAAATACATCATCAGAGTTTGGGAAAAAATAAATTTAGAGAAAGATAACACAAAAGAATGAATACTAAGAATATATGCCATTCTGATGATGGCACTCAGTCTGATATGATAGCTCTTCTGTCCTAGATTAGAAGAGGGAGAATTGAATTGTATATTATGTGTTTTTGCAATTTGGGTAATACAAGACTCAGATTTCTAGAAAATTGAAGAAAGAAAGAGATTTCAGGAAAGACTTTCAAATTGCTGCTATTCATGGATTGCACTCAGAATCTACTGAAAGAGCTAGATTATTGAACAAACTTTTTCACTATTAAACTGAATTCACTGTAAATGGAAGATAGCAAATAGCTGGCACTGACATTTTCTTAAATCGCCTCAGTCTAATGGAACTATTCAAGAAACTACCTGAATCAGATGTACTCGCATCTGAGAAAAGAACAAGAACAAGCCCAACAATACAAATAACAGCACCAGCAAACTGCCACGGGGTATATTTTGTCTTGATAAAGAAACAAGTGAGAATCATAACCCATGGGATGGTCCAGCAGTCCAACAATGTGACGCTAGTAATTGATGTGTACTGATATGCCTTCACAACTGTCATACAATTATAAAAGGATAAATATTCTTCAACGCACATAGTAAGTTAAGATTAATTTCTCAACACTTGAACTATAATGTACAAATGAAATTAGGAAATTATTATGTTTGAAAAACATTGAAACATTGAGTGTCAAGAAACAAAATGTGCAAGTCTTACAAATACTATTACAAGTATCTTTCCCACAGGTTTAGAGACAAGATATTTCAGTCTGTCTTATGTGGCATATTCCCTTGCTTGAGGCTAGCGCATCCCTGGAAACTTGCACATACTAAAAAAGAAGACATTTTTCATCTATGACTAGCCAGGTTGAACAACATTGCCTACTGAGGATCACTGATTTCTCTGTTTAAAGAATTTAGATTATCGCCAAGATGTTCTGTCCTTAGCCTCTTTAGGCCAGATTCTGGAGTTGAAACTGACAGCATTTACAATCTCTAAATTTACAAATGTACAGAAGCTCGCCACTAAGGCAGAGCTTCATGTTGTTTCCATTATAACAACAAAAACTTCTTAGAGATTGTTCCTTAGTGAAAAAGAAACGCAGCTTTTTCAAGTTGCCGGTCTTCCATTCTCTTTAATGTCTAAATAAACTTCTTGAATTCATGGCAGGAATGAAGGACAAGATGCAATCTACATGTAAATATAAGATAAGTTGAGATAATTTTATGAATGTAGATAAATGGACAAGGAATCGGTCAGTGGAACTAGAAAATTCAACCCGTTAACATCAGAATATGGGAGTGCTAAGATCACTCTTAGATGCTAAAAGAATGAAAGATACCAATGCAGTACAAGACAAGAAAAAAATACATGAGCAAATTTGGACTGAAAAGGTAAACCCTAGAAAGAGAGGAAATAGTAAACGTCAAAGATAGAGGTAGAAGTAGAGGAGGAAACACGTCCATGCCATCACCCATTACTGTGAAGGAATTGATGCAAACCCTGATAATATCCTCTAGGGAATGTCCAAGGTTGACGATAGAACCTGGCAAGGTGAGCTTGGGAGGATCGCGAGAACTGTCCATCAAAAATCAGCTAGCATCCAAGGCCAAACAGAAGACTCTAGTGATGGGCATCTAACTACTCGATTTGGGTTTGGGGGGAAACACTATGCAAGGAGTGCGTATGGCCTTGTGACCCATGTAGGTGATGCATCTACCAACCAATCAAGAGGAGTGCATTGTCTCATAGATCTAAAGTCATCCACATCCATGGTTGCAAAGTCTACATGGCACTCAACACCTCCAATTACCAAGAGAAGTTGGAAAAAAAAATGATAAGACTAGTGATTGCCTTGCTTACGTATAAAGCTAGACATCATTGATTGTGATAATGAAAGGTGGCAAGAGATCCTCAAGAATCACGAAATAGGAAATGATATCTTCCCCAAATATCGTAATATATGGGAACAGTATAATCATATCCTCTAAAAACTCATAAAAAATCCATAATTAACTTTCTAAAACATTCTAATAACCTTAGAAACATTCCGTAGGGACTACCCTCCATGGCTTCGGTTAGGAGTTGGACTAAACGGAGGGGTCTGTTATCACCAATCTTGTAGTTGCCCCTACAGATGGATCCAAGGTGGATGGTAGAGAGGACAGGCAACTAAAGTGGTGAACCAAGAGAGCCCTAGTTCCCAAAAGGATGGTTGTCATGCCAACCAAGGCACTTTTCGTTATAGCTATCAAAGCCAAGATAGCAAGGGGGAAACCCAAATCTACTCCCGATAGGAGAGATCAACCCGATCACTAGATCAAATCAATCAAATGAAGTACGTAGGGTGATAGGTATGGAACCCTAGAATTGAGGAGTTAGGACCACTGTGGAGGCCTAGGAAAAGTATGATATGAGAAGGAAAGATAACACACAGTGATTCTATAATTACGTATGATTCCAGGATTCAAAGCTAGTTCAAAATGGTCAAAATCAACTACCTTGGGAAACGTGACCCTTAAAACAGGGAAAGTGTCCCAAAACATAGATCTGACAGTTAAGGCTTTCTATCTATGCTTCATGAATGGATATGACAGTATCTAAGTGTGCAAGCAACTAGACAGAGATCAACCAGAGATCTGACAACCTAGGAAAGTCGTGAGGGCTTTGGAGAGATCAGTGTCTTGGAATTTGGGCCATATGGAGTCGGATGTCCACCAAAATGTAGATCGGGGTTGTCAAGGTGCAAAGCAAGGTGGGTTTTGAAGATCAAGGGCATCCAATGGCTAGATCTCAGTAGATTTGAGATTGAAAGTACATCACCCAATGACCCAAGTGGGGCACAACCCTCAAAATGAGGAATGGGGCCCACAAGGTAAAAATCAGAGAAGTGAGGTACTAGGGGTAGGTTATCGAGTGAGAGGAGTGCAAATCAAGCGGGATCTCACCTAGCCATGTATTGGAACTAGCCCCAATAGCTTCCCTCGAGGAGTGCGACCTCCCTCAAGGAGGCTAATGTGCCTTGGGGAAAGGGTCAAACAGAAGCCAATCCACACCAAACTATAGATCCGAATTGTCGTGGATGCTATAGAGGTGGGTTTTCAATATTTTACCCAAAAGCTTGCTAGATCCAAGTAGATCTAAAAAAGGAAAAATGAGGGTTTTAATTATTATTATGACTCAAACCATACTTTCAAGACCATAGTCACTTCATAGTTGTGATCAATTTGCTAGTGAAGGGTGAGGGCTAAAAATTAAAAGGCTAGGCTAAGGGATGACTACTGACTTGACATTGTGACACTTTGGAAATGGAAAGGTGATACACACTCTAACATATGCTGGACAAGCAGTAACATGGGGGATGGCAGTGTCTCACAGATGGCTAAGTTGTTTAAAGAGTGCTTATTCAACTTAGGCTTCATGTCTACTTTTATAAAAGATGATCCAAGTTCATTAGGATCCATTGATTTCACTTTATGGCCTTTTTGGCCTACATAACCCTTCGGATCTTAGGTGTGCTAAGAGGCACAACTAATTGCAGCTTGCATCCAGGGCATGTTCGTACATATACATAAGGTCAGCAATCGTTTAGATATAGAGTTTAAGAACCATTGCTTTTTTGGACCTTTCTTATACTTTTCAAGGAGTATTTATAGATTTTCATTGCTCTTGCCCTTTACTCACATGTATTGATAAACACATGCTAGAGTTTACAGTTTCCTGGGCGAATTTACATAAGTTTCCATAAGTAGTACATGAGCTTTCAGTTTTAGCCAACACATCTTAAGTGACTAGGGGACTTCGTACCAGTTCCAAACATCAGGACAACCGACCAGAATGATTTAGGACTACAATCCAACTCACCAAAGGTAAGTTCTGTCACCAACTCAGAGCCGAGACACAAGAAACAGGGAAGCTCATCCAACATAGAGGCTAAAGCGGGGAAAGGTCCTCCATGCCACTAGTCAAGTAGTAAGTCAGGGTAATAAACAAAATGGTAGATAATGGATGGGTGAAGACAGTGAATAATGAGACCAACACTAGCAAGCCAAAGTATGGTGGGAATGATCACCTCTATTCTCCCTAGGGAGGGTAAAACCAATGAGTATGGGTAGTGAACTTCTAAGTCTAAGTGGGGACAATATAATATATTTAAAGATACAACCAGGTCCACATATCTTTATGATCACCAGATCATGATACTAAATGCTAAGACATTGTTATCACATCCATGTTAGCTGGAGCTACCATGTTGTAGATTGTGTGGTCAGGGACCATACTACATTTTTTTTCCAGATCAGAAATCAGATGCCTTCAGAGGGGGCATTCGTTGTTTCCAGATTGCACTGAGCAGAGATATCAGTAGGGATAGAGGATTTTGCATTGGTCCATACATTACTACAGAGTAGTTGCCACAAGGTCACCCTTCCTTGCCGAGCTTTGCATGATCCCATTTGAGAGAGTTACTTTGCCATATTCTGATGAAACTACTACAGAGTATTGCTGGTTTGCCACTTATTGCCCGGATTCAGTAGAGATCCAGTGTTAGAGATAGCTTCAACAGCAGGTATATGGTATGGCAGGTATAGCACTTTATGGTTTATTGCACATGTTGTTGTTTAGACATGTTTAATTATGATAGTAGACTGACTTGACATATGATGTTTGATGTGGTGATCTCGGTTGTTTATTATGATGCGTAAGGCCCTAAGTGATGTCAGTCCACCCCATTGTAGTAGACTCATGTATATGCACACTGGTCCCTACCCCACTATCGGTGTAGACTTGGTCATTTCATCCTCCTTGGCAGCTAACCTTGGATCCACCTGTCACTTCCTTCCACCCATCTGATTCATTCATGTTGATTTCTCTCGACTTGGACCTTGATTTGTGAGCTTGAGGATCCCCTTCCCCATTGACCTCTGAGTATACCATGATTCCTTGTCTTTTGTGCCTCGGCTCTTTAGTGTGTGAGATGCATTCTCAAACCTGGGATTTGCTCCTGTCGGTTGCCCCTGATGTTGTAATGCAGTATAGGATTGTGTAGACTCACCGAGTGTTCCCCATTGGTCATCGAAGCATGTTCACTTGCCCCCATTACTTTGTAGTATGAGCACCTTGTTATATCTTTTGAGATATGTATGTAGCCCAAAAAGGGCCTTGAAATGTAATGAAATGAAGAAATGTAAAAGAAGCCAAAAGGGCTATGTGAAATGTAAATCAAGCCAAAAAGGCTAAGTGGGAAAGTCAATGTAAAAGTCCAAGTAATGTGTTTTTGAACGCACACGGACACAGGTCAGCCATATGCATCAGTTTTGTAGTGGTTTTTTTCCTCACCTAGTCCTGCGGGGCAAGGAGGTGAGATGGAGTAACGGACAGCTAATTCTAACTGTCCCCTAGACTCTCAAGTTACGGTTTGCCGGACACCCAGTCATGGCGCCTCTAGAGAAGATCCTCACGGAGTCTTCTGAAGGCACGGATGTGAGTTGCAAGGTGCATGTTAGATGATCAGTGGTGATTTCCCTGCACTATACCCATTTGTGAGGCACCGCCCCTCCCTGTGTATTATCATGGTATGCTTATGTCAGTGGGTCCCGCCTTCCTTGTTTATCCAAAGGGTCATATGGTCTTGGTCCTCATCTTCTCGTATCCTTCACCTTGTTTATCCACCTTGTTATCAACTGATTTGTACAATAGTTGAAACCTTATTGAGCCGCCAGTGTTGGAACACATCAGTGTTCACTTCCAGAGTATCTGGGTTTCATTATATTTGGGTCTAGCCAGTTTTGGCTAGCCAGTTTTGTTTTTGAGTCGACATGACCATGGCCCCATGGGGGTTTGTATCAAAGTGTGCTAGTAGGGTCTGAGTGGCTCGGTCTCCCATGACTGGATTAAACAACTAAGGTATTCCAGGGATTTTTTTCACCGTCAGATTATACTTTGCTTCAGGCGAAATATAATCTCTTGGTTTTTCTCCCGCTTCCTCCAAAGCTGGAATGCCCGATTTTGGAAATTTGGCCATGGGGGGTTATTAGGGTCCAACTATAATGTATAAACCTACTAGACACTATTAGAATAGGTTTTGGTCATGTCCTAGGTCTCTAGGACCCCCAGAAAAAATTTCGAAAAAATTTTACCAGACGCGTCGAAATTGGGGTTTTTAAATTTTTAATTATTTTTAAATTTTAATTAAATTTCTCTATAGTTTAAATAGAGAAATTTGAGTCTGTAATATGTCAGTCATCCGGGGTCCGAATTCAATGTTTGATGGCTCGTTTCATAAGCCAAAAATCACACATGACCCATGGAGCAGCTAAACCCAACTTTCGGATGTCAATTCCACCCCGTAATTAATATTTTCTCTGAAAAGTCATTTACAGAGAAATTATTAATTAAAATAATAAAATTGATTATTTTGGAGATAATCCAAATCTCTCCAAAATTAATCAATTTGATTAAAATAAAGGGCTAAATGACATGGCAATGAGCATTTAGGAAGA
Source organism: Larix kaempferi (assembly GCA_027924585.1). Classification (NCBI taxonomy): domain Eukaryota; kingdom Viridiplantae; phylum Streptophyta; class Pinopsida; order Pinales; family Pinaceae; genus Larix; species Larix kaempferi. Next base: position 11,053,021 of record BSBM01000893.1, read on the forward strand.
TTCCAATCAACTCCAAGCCCATCCAGTCACCCATCCAGTCACCAGCAAAGAAACTCCTCAAGCTAATTCGCCCTCCTTCATGGGAAAATCGATTTAGTGATGTGTCAGTCATTGTTTGGGTTGGTGGCTTGCATTTAAGACATGAGGTGGGCGCCCTCATGACTCACCCCATCCACCATAGCTTGGCTCCTTCATAATTCGAGTTGCACCTACCATTCCCCACGTGTTGCCTTCACAACTAGCTCGCATGAGCATATCCCTCACGTCAATCCTTTAGGGATCCACGCCATTCCTTGTTGTTACTTGTTCATTGGTTAGTAGATATGTTGATTGGCTTGGATTTTGATCAAGACGAGTTAGTGCCTACCTCTACCACGTGCCATCCAATGAACTAGCTTCAACCTCCCTCACAACCAACTCGCAATCCCCTAGATCCTCACGCATATCCTACCTTCCTCACGTCAATCTTTAGGGAGCTCGAGTTTGGACCTTGTGGTATGTGGTGATTGGTTGTGATACTCCCAAAGACGAGTTAGTACCTACCAAAATCCACTTGCCATCTCCATGCTAGCTCGCCCTTCCATTTGTCCCCATCACATCCAAGCTCGCCCTCCACATAAGCTCACGCCTTTGTCTTCCTAGCTCGCCTTTCCTTGTTGTAACTTGGCTATTGGTTAATGTTTTCACTCCCAACCTACCTCAAGTCGAGTTTTGCCACCTAGTGCCATTCACACCTACCTCAAACTCGACTCCATTTGCTCCAAGCCTTTGATTGATTGGAATTCGACCTCATGCTCACCACCAATTCGACCTGGGGTTTTGGCACTTAGTTTTAGTATAAAGAGAGGCCCATTTGGGTTGTTATCTCATGGAGAATTTGAGGCAAACTTACTCTGCCAAAATTGCCAAAATTGTATATGTGTTATAGCATTTGCTAATTGAAATAAAGTGGCTTTGGAGGTCCATATGGTGTGTTGATCTTGTTCATGGAAAGTGCCTCAATCTAATCAAGGTGATATTGTGTTATGTTTTTTACTTACATGTTCCAAGTTTTGATCAAATTATTTAAGCTTAGAAGACTTTTGCAAGTCCATAGGGTGGGCATTTGGGTTCAATTTGTCCATTGATGTTGGGTTGTTTTGTGATTGGGAAGTAGTGGATTGTAGTCGGAAATACTAACACTCTTCTTGTCCCATTCAACTTGGCATACTATATTTGATCAATCTTGTTTGTAAGTGATACATTTTGCAGATCTAAAGAGTTATTAAGAGGAGTTGGAACTAGGTTGTCTCCTCCATCTCTTCAAAGAACATTTTTTCCATTTAACATTCATACATTGCAGGATCTCCTAAAGTCGATCTCACAACACCAAGATGGTGGCATAAAGGGTTTGATTTCAAAGATCCATCTCTCATATTCAAATATTGTTCATTGGTTACATTTAGGCTTCCCTTCTTCAAGCCTTCTCATTTGCTCTTTGAAGCTTTTATATTTGCATGCTAAGCCACTTCTAGCCCCTCTAGCCTTGATCCAAGATTACCTTGTCTTCAAGCCATAGTTTAGAAATCCATAAGGTTGAAGTTCCTTCAACCTTGGGGAATAACTTGGGATTTGCTCCCTTGTGCTCTCTTCAACACTCGCTGTCGGCGTATCACCGGTTAACCGGAGGATTTCCAAGGCGGTGTTCTACTACCCCAAGTGTTCCACTTGAAGTCCTTGCCCTAGATCTGCTTCTCCTTGGCTTTCTTTTCTCCTAGTTTCGTCCTACCTCTCATTTCCCATTCGTCCTTCACTCCTAGCTTTCGTTTTGCCCTCCTTTAGCTCTTCTCGTCCACCCTCTTATTTCTCCCTCTTTGCTTTCGTTTTTCCCTACTTAGCCCTCCCTTTGCCTCTCCATCTTTGCCTTTAGATTTGCCTTTTCTCCCCCTTCTCGTCCATCTTCCCAAGTGCCCTAAAATCCACCATAAACACAAAAATTGTTAAAACGTTAGCATTTGTCTTTTTGCGTAAGCTTGTTATATTTTTGTGTTAGTCTTTAGGCATTTGTTAGATCATCATACTTGCATTTGCATAGTTAGTCTTACTTGCATTTCATTTTATAAGTTTAAATCTCATTGTGGATCCCATTTTATTGAGTTTAGGCTTGCATTTTGAGTCATCTTTCCTAGTTTTATAGTTTCATTTCGAAAGATAGAATATTTTGCATAAAAAATATTTCAAAATTTTAAGTCTTAGATCTCATTTCTAGCATATTTAGAGCAACTTTTGTTCGCTGGTCCGTTTTACCATAGTTAACATTTTATGATAAATTTTTATGCATTCCACATTTTAGAGTTAAAATTCCAAATTTAGACTTAAATAGTTGCAAGTTTTGGCTTTGTATTTTGCTAACAGTTAACGGGTGCCTTGCTTAGATTTTTGGGACTTGTGTAGATCATTTGAGGAAGAGATATATTTGATAAAGATCTTGAAACGAAGAATCAACGCAAAACAAAGTGAAGGATCCATGAGGATGACTTAACTTTGAGATACTTATCCTTTTGTAATAGCAAGTAAAACTTGCTTCTTCCTCAATATTTTTCAAGAATTTCCATTCTCAAAAGACCTTGCAAGGTTTTAAACCCAAGGCATTTGTAACTGCTTAATAAAAAGTTTCAAGTGGAGGGGGTTCCACTTTTTGGTCTTCTTCCCCATTTGGGGAAGATTGTTGGGTCTTGTGGTGTGGTTTAACTTAGTTTATGTTTCCATGCTCTTAGATTAGTTTCTATTTCGCTAAGTAACTTGTTTATTTATCTTCCATATTTTACTTACCCCCATGCTTTCCCGAGTAGGGTCTTGAACCTGAAAGAGATTCTTGGGTAGTTTAGTTCAATTTTTATCATTATCTTGTTTCTCTTCCAATCCTTGACCAGAGAATAGCTAACTTTGGGATCGTATCCCAAAGGCCACATAGTTTTGTGGTAGCTTCTCGCTCCCCCATCAACTTCTTGTGGACATCCAGCTAGCTGGAAGGTTTCCAGGATTGGTGGCTTCTAGTGGTTGATCTTGTTCGGAGATCAATCCCACCTAGTAGATTAAAGTTTGTGTGGTAGAACACTAGATTTATTTATCTTGCAAGCTTTATTGCTAGTAGTATTTTTATCTTGCTGATCAACACTGTGGTTAATTTTTGTTTCAAGTGAAAATATACTGCTGTTGCTTTTATTTGTTTTCTTAAAATAAACCAAAGTCTCTTGAACTTGGCCAAATCCAAGTCAAGAGCACCCTCTATCGGAGGGCATTTTAGTCTTGCATCATCCCTGCATTAGGCATTTTAATTTTAGCAAGTCTCTTGAACTGTGGTCATAAGACCGAGTCAAGAGCGCTCTCTGTCGGAGAGTTGAACAAGGCTCTTTTAATAATAAAATTTTCCACTCACACACCCCTAATTAATTTATCTTGGTTTGTCCTACACCCGTATGCTCTGCCAACCGGAAACGGTTGGGCTAGTACTCAGAAAGGTGCAAGACTTGGTAATTACGATCGATAAACTTAATTAAAATTTTTACCCAAAACCTCAACCAAGGCAAAACACTGTTCTTCCCACGAGAGGTGACGCCGGATTCCCACTGTCAGACTCAGGGGCGGTTTAAACATTGGACACCAATCCTTATCGAATCTGGGTGCTTCCGACAGGTCACTTAGGGTTGCCAGTATCTTTCTTGGGTAGGGTTCTACCATCTTTTGATACCTTTTGGTCTTAGCCCTAATAATCAAGACAACTAAAATTTTCAATTTACCAAGATAAGCTGCACAACGTTCTCACAAACTTTCCAATTCAAGCACTTGTATCAAGTTTTCACTTTCACTTTTATTTTTGACTCCATAAGGCACTGGTCCTTCATCATATATCTTTGTATGCTTAAATATCTATACTGGAGTATTCAGCTTAATCTGTGTGAAAAGTGATTCATTTATTTGTTCAAGTACATCCTTTATTTTCTGTTGCAACGTGGATTGCGCTATCTTGTGTCATATTAAAGTTTTAGATTGTCTCTCATTTCACAAAAACTCCTAAAAAACACCCATCCGCATCACTACATCAAAAAACACTATAAAAACAAGAGCCTTAGTGAAACTCTCTTTTAGGGACTACCCCCCTTGGCTTCGTTAGGAGTTTGCCTAAACGGAGGAGCTGGGATTCAGGTGACAGTACCTGGCTCATTGCTTGCCCCCAAGGCCACACCTCTCTCACTTGTAGTGAAGAGACAGCTTTCGAAAGATTTCCGCTGCTGGTGTGCATATTGGCGGACAACACACCTCACCCAAAGTTAGCTAAGTGGTCAAGTCTATAAGTTGTGCATAATAGTTTTGAGTCTTTGTTGGAGGTGGTGGGCCCACCTCACCCGGGGCTTGTATTTATTGAGATATTTATGTTTTGATCACCATATCGGCATTATATTGTTTTAAGTAATGTACTAACAGAAATAAGAAAGCCTTGATGCTTCATGTTGCTTATAGGTTTTCAGCCATTGCCATTTTGACCAGATTTGACTTGGTCAAACCAGGTTAACTAGGCCAAAAATGGGCCCAAAAAAAAGTTGCGATCAAGATTTCGATTTTGGTCATTCATTATGTCTTGGGGTCCCATATGCGCCTCCAAGTGTCAGAATTTTAAAAAGTTGAAGCATTGAGGAGATTTTTAATTATTATGGGTCATCAAGGGCCTGTTTTAATTAAAAATTTTGGATTTTGGGAAAACAATGCATAATTGATGGATCGGGGTCGTTCAAGTGACCATGTCTACTATATTTGGGACTACGATCGCATTGCAGCAGACGGTTCGTCAATCCAGGCAATATAAGTGGGTCAAAAGCCCAAACTACATCTTCAACAATATAAACCAGCAATAAATTAATATGGAAATCAAAATATGGCAAATGCAACTTTGGAAAATGGAAAATGCAAAGGTTGGCTAATACAAGGGGGTCTCCTGAGGTAATTTTACTATGTTTGGACATTCTATTTGTGTTGTGGGGCCCTCACTTTGCCCAGCTCATCATGTGGGACGAATTTGCCCATAAAGGGGCATTTTTTACTTAGGGAAACTTCATATTTTGGGGCTTTATTGTATTGAGACCATGGTCTAGTGGTATGGGGGGCTAAAACAGCCCATAGGCACCCCCCAACCACCATTTATATGTATTTTATGGGCCCCACAAAGGGCCCCCATCCTCCACATGGGCGTTAGAGGGTAATTCGCCCCCCTCCTTCACTCCTTCTTGGCCATTCGTTTGGCACCCTTGGGATTTAATCCCAGCCACTCGTTTTGGTGGGAATGGGGATGAGAGTGAGAGCTTTCTCTACTTAAGAGAGCAACTCTCTCATTTGTACTCCTCTTGGCATTTTTGAGACTTGATATTGAGATCATTGAGAGACATTTCTATTGAGTTAATTGTGATATGGTGTGAGATCTTTGTTGTGTTGATTGGAAGCTTATTGTTGATGCATTGCTGAATTATATTGTGGTATCTCCATCTTCCTTTGGCCATAACGAGTTTGCAGGTGAACTGACCACTTAGAGAGGGACACAGCACTTGAGCTGGTAGCTCCATGCTAGCGTTTTCTCTCCAAGATTTTCACAAGGGAATTAAATCTACACTTGGCCATTTACTTTCTTCATCTCTTGCATTTATTTCTTGTTCGGTTTTTGTTATTTGTTATAGAAGCGGATCCCATCTCTCTCTGGCAGGTACAAAAACGCATTGGCTCACTGGCTGCACCAAAGCACTAAGGGGAAAACGCACTCTAGCTCAGCACTTGGTCTTCGAAGTTTGTCCTCAACATGGGAATATCTTCATCTCCATTATCCAGGTACGGAACCCTCGCTTGTTTCTCATATTCTCTCTTTCACTGTTGATGTTAAGCTGCAAAACCATAAAATAAACCCTAAGTATAAAAAACTCAAAATTCCACCGTTAAAATCTATTTTTCTTTCCAAACCAGCTTATGAAATGTTGTTAAATGCTTAAATCTAAAGTTTCAGTTTGATTAGACTCCATTTTCCCTTAGAACTAGCACTGGTCCATTTGGCAAAAACGCCCCCCCTGGGGCGTTTTTCTCTTTCTGTCTAGCTGGGTCATTTTGGGGTTGTGGGTAGTTTTGATTTGGGTTTGAATCATCATTTTATCATAAGAAATCAAGCTATTGTTTGTTGGAAGTGCATTTAATCATTAATTTAATGCTGCCCTAGGTCCACTAAGCCATTGAGTCAACCCTCTCCCTTGGGCAGAATTTCATCGATTGATCACTTCTAGTTTGTTTGCATCCTTAGTTAATTTTCAGCCATTTAATTACTGTTTTAATCTATTTCATTCACCACATATAATTGTTGGTCACATTTCATATACATGCTTATTTCATACTTGTGTCCAACCATTGGCTGAAATTGAACTTAGGATCCATCTAATACTCACCTCTTGTTTACGTCTTTTTTTATCTTCTTTGGGGGTTTGGGTGTCTGATTGTTGCTTGAACCTCACTGGTTGAGCGGGGTCTCCCCCCTTACTTGGCGACTTGCCTCGTCTAAAGTGACAAACGCCTTGTCCAGTGTGACGACCGTTCCTTGGACGGTGGACTTGGCGATTGCTAGTTACACCTACTTAACTGCTCACCCTCTACCATCTCGGACAAGATACCTTTCATTAGCAGCTAGAGTTAGTGTGATAACAGACATGCTACAAGAATGAATATAAAAGCAATATAACCATGACACCAGAATATACCTGTTGAGTCATATACCTAAATGCACACAATCTAAACCAACATCTGTCCTCTGAAACTACTGCTGTAACTCTGGGCAATATCGACTGTTCTATATAAATGGGTAAATGGCTACATCGGTCATCTCTCTGAGTGTCCTGAAACTCAGTCATGGCATGGGGAACAAAAATGTTGTCCATGTAATAATCATGATCCATAATAGATGCTCATCTTAGCATCTCAATGTAAGGGAACTGGCTGAAAAGTGTACTGGAATCAGAAAAATAGTGTATGGTAGCCTGGCTACTATATATGTGATAACAGGGTCAAGATCAGGGGACAGCCTTGACTCGAGACTTGTCCCCAAGGGTGCACCGAGCAGTAGCAAGATTTCTGTTGCGTTAACCAGGTGCGCAATCCGGTGGCAACAGGCCTGTTAGAACTATTTTGTACAATAGTTGAATTTCTATTGAGCCGCCAGTTATTGAACATGATTCATGTTCATTTCCGGAGTTCATAGGTTTAGATGTTCCAAGACTTGGCCTATTTTGGCCATCTTTTTAAATTTTTGTTTTGAAATGACCATGCCCCACGGGGTTTGTAATAAAGTGTGCTAGTATGGTGGTCTGAGTGGATCAGTTCCCTAGGACTTGACAACCAAACAAGGTATTCCACGGAGTTTTTTCCCTTGTCGATTATGCTTTGCCTATAGCCGAGTAATAATCGATGAGTTTTTCTCCTACACCTCCAAAACTAGAATGCCCAAATTTGGCGGTTAGGCCTTAAGGGATTATTAGAGTCCAACTGTAAAATATAAACATACTAGACACTATTGGTGTGTTCTGTGGTCATTTGCTAGGTCCCTAGGTGTGCTAAAACATTGTCGAAAAAAAAAAATTAGAGGACGTGCACAACTTTTTTTATTTTTTATTTTTTAAATATTAAATTTTTCAATTAATTAAGCCATTTTTCCTATGGTTTAATTGACAATTTTCAAATTTTTATAATTAAGTGGTTTGGGGGTGGATTTTGGTAACTGGAGGCTCATTTTCTATGCCAGGGTATCCATTTAACCCCTAAACCCACTTTTCCTAAGTTTCTGAGGATTTGTTTGCACTTAATTGAATATTTCCTCAAAATTAATAAATGAGGAATATTTAATTAAAAATAATCAAAAAAAATAAATTGGAGATAATGAAAAACTCTCCAAAATAATCCAAATTGAATAAAGTAAAGAGCCAGATGACATGGCAAGGATCAAAAGAGAATATTCCAATCATCACCAACCAACTCCAGGTCAGTTTCAAAGCACTACAGATGATTTCTCCTTGGGATTTGCGCCCTCCTCTCTAGCTTGGGCGACTTCCTGAGTTGACATCTCTTTACTAGATGGGAGATGATTACAATGTGAAGGGGTGGGCGCCTTGCCTAGGTGGAGGCCACCTCACCCATTCACAACCACCAGAGGCTCAGTTAAACTCACAATCAAGGCTTGGCTCTCTTAGTTGATTGGTAAAGGCGCCTTGTTGGCCCTAGCTCTTCATGAATTCGATTTAGGTCTATAGCTTTCTCATTTTTGTATAAATGCAAAGCCTTGCTTCCATGTTAGGGTGGAACTTTTGTGCAAGGAATCTCTGCATTTTTTGTTGTTGAATAAAATCAAGACTTTGGAGGTCCATATGATGTGCAAATCATGTTCATGAGGAATTGTCGATGCTTCATTGAGGTGATACTAGTTCAATTATGTTTCCTTTTTATGCAATTTGTTGATCACTTATGTAGCTTAGAAGGCTTTATCAAGTCCATAGGGTGAACATTTATAGTCTTAACTTGTTCATTTATGCTTGGTTAGATGAGATTTTAAAACTAGCAAACTGTAGTCGGAAATACTTATGCTCTTTTTTGTTTCATTTGATTAACCATACTAGATATTATCACATCTTGTGTTAAAGTTGTATACTTTTGCAAATCTCCTAAAAGTGAAGAGGGATCGTGAGTTCAGCTACTTCTTCCTCCCCTTCACTACTATTTTTGCTAACAATTTGTGCATTTCAGGATCCTACAAAGAGGTTGTTTTGTTCAAGCTTGAGCTTGAAGAGTCCTACACATCTCCACCCTTTAAAAAATCAATTTTCAAGCTCTTTAAAAACTTTCGTTACTAAGCAAAGTTGTGGTTCTCAAACTCTTATCCTTCTCCAGGCTTTGCTTCATCCTTCTTTTGGTTTCATTCCTCTTTTTTGGCCCTTGTTTCCTTGCTTCTTTCGCCCTACTCTTCCTCCTTTTTGTTTGCCTTTCACCCTTCCTCCTCTCCTTGCTTTGCATTCGCTGCTCCTCTCTTTCTTCTCTGTTTTGCAGCCCCTTTCCTCTCTCATTTGCTGTTCTTTCTCCTTTACTTTCAGCCTCCCTTCCATTCATTTGCTGGCTGCCTTGTCTCTCCCTTGTTGACTGTCCTAAACTTCTTGTTTGCCGTTGTCCTCATTTCTTTGGTTGCCCTCTTTGTTGACTGTGTACTCCGCCAAACGGCACACCAGCAGCAGAAATCTCTCGAAAGCTATCTCCCTCACTGGAAAGTGGGGAGAGGTGTGGCCATGGGGGCAAGCAATGAGCCAAGTACTGTCACCTGAATCCCAGCTCCTCCGTTTAGGCTAACTCCTAATGAAGCCAAGGGGGGTAGTCCCTACAAAGAGTTTCACTACGGCTCTTGTGTTTTTTAAGTGCTTTTGGTGAAATGATGCGGATGGGTGTTGTTTAGGAGTTTATTGTGATGAAACCAATTAAAAGATGAGATAAGCACAAAATAACAAAGCAATCCACGTTGCTAAAATGAAAATAACGAAATTAACAGTATATTGCAAGACTTATGATCAAATAAAGCATTCACAACATGAAAATTAACACAAGGACAAATGGTCTTGATTAAGATATAAATTTGCAAATACCAGTGCCTTACGGAGTCATAGAAAAGATGATTGTGATGCTGAATGTGTGGGTCTTGAAAGAATGATGTTTGTGAGATCGTTATGAAAATTATCTTGGTAAATTGAATATTTTATTGGTCTTTGATTATTAAGGCTAAAATCAAGGATATCAAAAGAGTAGAACCTTAACCATGAACAAATATTGGCAACCTCTTAGATGATATGTCGGGAGCACCCAGATTGCAAAGAGGACAAGTGTACTTACGGCTTGACCGCCCTCGAGTCTGACAGTGGATTCCCGGCACCACCTGTTTCAGGAATCAACCTCAGTGATTTGATGTTGGTTTTGGTTTTGGGTAAAGTTTTAATTATGTTATCACTTGTAAGTTTAGCAAGTCCTTCACCTTTCTGAGTACTAGCTCAAGCTTTGCAGGTTGGCAGAGCATACGGGTGTTGGACAATCGACCAAAGTAATTTAATTAAGGGGCAAAATGAGTTGACGTATTTTAATTATTAAGAGCACTTGTTCAACCCTCCGACAGAGAGCGCTCTTGACTTAGTCTTAAGACCACAGTTCAAGAGACTTTCTACTCTAAAATGCCTAATGCAAGGGAAAAATGCAGATCTACAATGCTCTCTGACAGAGAGTGCTCTTGACTTGGATTTGGCCAAGTTCAAGAGGCTTTGTTTATTTTATTGCAAGAAATAAACCAGTTGTGAAAAACAATTATGAAGCTTTGTAGAATTAAACCATGTGATAGCTCAAATAAAGTAAGAGACAACTAGCATGCTACTTGCGGAATGAAATAATGATAAAAAAGACTTAGTGTTCTACCAACAGTTTTACTCTAAGGTGGGATCAACCTGCGAACAAGGTCAACCACTAGAACCGCTAGCACTTGAGAACTTCCAACTAGCTGAAAGCTCTGCCAAGAAAACTAAAAGGGAGAGAGGACTAACCACAAAATTATGTGGTCTTGCCCTTGCGATGAAATCTCAAGGATACTACCTCAAGTCAAAACTTGGAAGAGAGTATGAAAAATAGAGATTACTCTAAAACGAAAAATGAGAGATCTAATCTAACCAATCACAACACTCTTCCCCAAATGGAGAAGAAAGCCAAAAAAGTGGAGGCCTCCTCCACTTGAACTTTTATTAATCTTGTACAATTGCCTTGGGTTTTAAAACCTTGGAGGACTTTGGAATGAAAATAAAACGTGAAAAATTTAACTTAGCTCTTGATAGCTATTACAAAGGATAGTGAGTGATAAATTTGTATACTGGATCCTCCTTGTATTTGGTTTGAGTTCTTGCTACTTTAGCTTGTATCTCTTTACTTCAAATTTTTCGAATCTTTTGCACTTCCAAAGTACCTACAAGAAAGCCAAAACTCAATGCACCCTTTAGTGTTAGCAAAATAAACCAAACTTTGAATCTAAGTCTATATTTGCAAAATGAGATCCAAAACATGGAAATACATTAAAAAAATGGTTCAAAAAAGTTAAGATGGGAAAACAGACCAACGAACAAAAGTGGCTTAAAAATGCTAGAAATGAGATCTAAGACTTAAAAAATTTTAAGGAATTTTTATGAAAAAATATTTTATCTTTCAAAATGGAAACTATAGTTAAGCATTGCAAGTTATACTAGTGTAGAAAAGTGATCTATAATGCTTCTAAAGCTGCCTTTTCCAATGCATGAAACTTGTATGAGATGCAAAAAACTTTGAGATCTAGATCTGAAAAAATACTTTTGCAAAACTAAGAAAGAAATTACAATTAACTCTAACAATTCGTTTTTGGAGTTTTGTGTGTTTTAGGGCTCTTTTATAAAGGACGAATGGAGCCTTGAAGACAAAGGTAAAATGGAAGATGAGCTTGGGAAGATGGGCAAAAAACGAAATGGTTGAGAAGAGGATGGATTTAGGGCAAAACAAGTGGATGAATGGGAGAAAGGGCAAAACAAATGGGTGAGTGAAGCTAGTCAAAGTGGGGATGGGCTTAAAGAGGTAAGCTAGGTAACCAAGAAAGCCTTGAGAAGTTTGTTGATGGAGGAAGAGATCAAGACTCTTTAGAAGTGTTTCTTCTCTTGAAAAGAAGAGAAGACCTTGAAGACCTGCAAGACAGATTGATTAGATGCCAAGAACCACTGTTCAAGTAAAGAATGACTTAGTCTTTAATAAGCCTTTCTCCACCTTGGGAAACCCCTGCAAAAATCTTGTTATGAAACATGCAAGAACCGAAAGATATATTTTTAATCAAAGCTAAAACATACGTCTAATATTGAAATTGCATGATCAATTGACAAAATGAAAGAGATATCACCAATAGTGTGAAGAACATCCCAATTGCTCCAGCATGGACCTCCAAAGTCTAAACTTTATTCAATATTAAACAGATATTACAACAATATTTTGGCAGAGTGTTCATGCTCAAAATCTCCATGAAGAATGAGGAGTCAAGCACCTCATTAGATACAAAATACAAGCTCACTAAGCCCAAATTCGAATTGGCTTGAAGAGCGACATATGGCACCATGAGTAAAAACGAATTTCAATCAAAACCTCCAAAAATCAGGCTTGGAGCGAGATTTATCCATAAACATGAGTTTGCATTGATTGAAAGTGGGGAGGTGGCCTCCACTCTCCCTTGGAACTATCACCAACTCAATACATATGATCCACCTCACAAATTCGTGAGCCAAAGAAGGAGAACATGAGCTACTTTGAGGAGGGCGCGAATGCCACATGAGAAAGCTTGGAGTCTTGATATTAATGCTAACTCTAGCTTGTAGGTGGTAACTCATGTGACGTGGCCTTGAAATTAGGAGTGCGCCCACCATATTATAAATGCAATCTCAACCAACCATTAATTAAATGGCAAATCCTCAACTCGTGAGAGCTAGCCGTACGGCCAAACCATGCTCACGTCATTCATTCCATGTCATTCGTATATCCTAACTTTGATATGATATAACATGTGATTTGTCTTTAATATGGTCGTACACCATATTGGAATTCACTTCAACCTTTTAAAAAATCATTTTTTAATGCTTTTGGACTTATTTGATTTTTGTCACTTAGTGAATTTTGTCATTTTTTAGCCAAAATGATGCATTTTTAGCCAAAACTGCTCCTGGGGTGACATAATTGCCCGAAAATTGAAGAACGAGGGTGCTAGGGTAAAGAGAACGTTCTGAGCGTCAAAACGAGCATCCCAATACCCAATTCCGCCTCTGGATGAGGCTTTTATCATTTTTTGAAATTTTTTAATTAAACCATTAAAAAATGGTCTAATTTATGAAAAAATAAAACTTTTCCGAAATCAAACGAAACTCCTAGGGGACCTAGTGCATGTTCATACGACTCAATTGAGATGGCTAACACGTAAAAAATTCTAGACACAAGACTCGAATAACCACATTAGGTTTTGACCACCATGGGAAATACTCCAGCTTTGGAGGGTTGAGTGAAAAACTCAGGGATTATACGCCATTGATGAGCAATGTTTGAAAAATCGAAATCGGACTCGGAATCGGAATCGGAATCGGTAATGAATCAGTCATAAATCGGTCGATTTGAATTTAATGAATCGATTTACTCAAAAATACATAAAATATTTAAATTTAAAAAAAAAAAAAACATTTTCAAGATTTTAGGACTGTTGTTATGATCCAGACCTATTGTTTGAAGGCCAAAGAGCACCTATACTTGTTGTTTAGGGCTGCTTTCATCCACAATACTGCCCACAATTTATTTTTAGCCTTTAAGGTGATTTTCATGACTTTTTACTACTGCAAAGGTCTTAACAGGCACATGTTTGCTTCAAATTGTTGTACGACGGTTTGAACAGCTTCAACCTTAGTTGCATGAAACGAGGAAACGAGGACGAAACAGGGAAACTTCGAAACAGGGGAAACGTGACCCCCCAAAATTTTGGAAATGAGGAAATGCAATATATATATATATATATATATATATATTAAATTAATAAATTAGCAAAGACATTAACAAAAATGAATGTGAGATATAAATCATCAATCATACATGTCAACGAATCATTGCCTATATTGGGATCCTATTCATCAATAGCACCCTATGCCTCCCTCCTCCAGGCTCTAGACCTTGCCTCTAACTCGAATTTCAAAGTTGATCCTCCAAGGACATTAGTCAACGACTCAACACACTACAATTTTGATGAAACTTCCTAATCCAATCGTTAAAATAACGTAGAAAAAGATTCCCATGCTTGATAAGTGATTTTGCATGAGTGGAGAGTACATTTTTATTAAGGTCATGACAAAGGAATTCAACAATCAACACCACCAACATCAAGGTACATGTTATCACCTAAGATGTAGTTGCCCCTATGGATGGATCCAGTCATGGATGGCAATAGGAAAGGGCAACTCAAAAGGTGCAACCACGATCACCTCGACCTCCAAATATGTATGGTTGTCACGCCAGTCGAGGCAACCTTCGCTTTATGTTATCTAGCCCAGACAACAAAGGGGGAGACCCGATCTACTCCCGACAGGAGAGATCAAAACCAAGACACCAAATCTAGGTATTTCTAAGTGATGTTAGGTGTATGGTTTATCCTAGACCTAAGGGTAAAGTCACAAGCCAAGTGAGGGGTTCAATAGGTATAGCTTTGATTCATTGTTGATGTAAGAGTGACTTATAATGTTTGTAATGAGATCTAGGGCTAGTGTACTAGGTCAATGTCAAAAGATCTACTGCCTTGGGAACTGTGTCCAATGCAGGATAGTTTTGAGGGATGTATTGGGGCTAACTAGTACATAAGACAAGCTTGACCATGATTCATGATAGCTTTAAGGGTATAGTTCACCATGCAAAAGTCAAACCACAAGTCAATCCAACAATCTAGGAAAGCTGGGTTGTCTTGGAGATAAACCAGTGCCTTGGGAATTGGGAAGTGGAGTCAAAGTGGGGTTGACTTATGGTTTAGGACTCCTACAACATGAGATAAGTGGACAGTATAGGTCTTGATGGTTGAATGTATCTAGATCTAGGTTTAACCCAAGTGGACCACAATCCCTTAAAACAAGGAATGCAGTCCCCAAGGCAAGATTTGACAAAGTGATAGTCTAGACCTAGGTTTTGAATTATTCCGGTTTCAGATCTGCAATAATCTCAAGTACCCAGTTCCTAGAAGTGAGTGAACTCACTTCTCCAAGGTGGTGCGACTTTACCCAAGGAGGCTTCAAATGGGGTTTAGGTGGGTCAAATCATGTCGGATGGCATCCAAACTTTAGATCCTAGTAGATCGGTCAGGTAGGAGTATGGATCTATAATTTCGTGGCAATCCACCGGTTAGATCTTAGTAGATCTGAGTTTAAGTGTTCCAAGTGGTCCAAAATGGGGATTAAATCCCTTAAAATGTGGAATGGGGCCCACAAGGTCAATTTCAGAAAAGTGACAACCTGGGTGTATGTTATTTGATGTGTAGATGTCAAATCAAGTGGAATCTCAAACACCCATGTACTAGATCTAGGTCAACTTGCTCAAATGGTGAAGTGCGCCTTCCTTGGGAGAAGCTAAGTTGGCTTG
Source organism: Larix kaempferi (assembly GCA_027924585.1). Taxonomy (NCBI): domain Eukaryota; kingdom Viridiplantae; phylum Streptophyta; class Pinopsida; order Pinales; family Pinaceae; genus Larix; species Larix kaempferi. The sequence continues at coordinate 11,068,252 of BSBM01000893.1, forward strand.
GGAGAGGGGTCAAACGGAAGCCAATCCTCACCAAACTATAGATCCGGGATGCCGTGGATGCTATAGAGGTGGGTTTTCAGTATCATGCCCAACAACCCACTAGATCTCAGTAGATCTGCAAAATTGGGGTTTTAATTAATTAGGGTTTTAAGTGTTTTTTGACAATTGGATAGATCATGGAGATAGAACTTACCTTGAGATCATACCTGAATGATGTGGATGAGATGCCTTGATGTTGAGGAAGATTCCCGCAGAGATCAAATGAGAGATTGTTGATTTGCTTGCCAATTTGATGCCCAAGTCCACAAGTGCGCCTTCCTCTACCTGTCAAACCAAGGAATAAAGATTCAATCAGTAAGAGCAAGTATGGAAGAAATACAAGAGAAATGCAAATAGTAACATGAAATAGAAGGTCCTGGGACAGTAATACTCCCTGTTACCAACGAAGAGCTCCAAAGAAGAAGTAGGGAGAGTCTTCCCCTACCAATACCTCCTCCTCCAAGCAAATCGTCCTCCACCTGTAGATGCAAAATCGTGGTACAATAGATATGGCAAACAAGATCTCCAATAACTCAGTGCAAAGGAAGAACCAACGAACGAACACCAAAAACATTCACCACAACATTGGAGATAGATGCAATAATAATTTTCTATTCCAATAATCCAGAGCCAAAAGTCCCTTTACAATGAGAGGCTCTCTCCTTTAAATAGGAAGGAGAGGCACTAAAACCCTAACCACTTTTTGAATGAGTGGCTAAGATTAAAAGATACAAATGTCTAATCAATGGTTGAGATGAGCTCAACAACATAATACATGGATCACACATAAAATATAACATAAGTGGACAAAGTCGCCCTAGGAGAGGGGAATCCCACCAAATCATGATGACAAAATATCATAAGAGGCTCATGGTGGGTCCAAGGGGTAATTTTATCCCTCCTTGGTCAATCCCCATGGCACAATAACCAATAAATAATCATGAAAGTACCAAATCGTGCCTCCCTAGTGAAGTCGTGGTCCTCAAAAAGACCTCAAAAATCCACAGAAAATGCCATAAGTGATGGATGCGGGCCCCGATGAAGCTGAAACTGCTGGAGAAGGTGTGGAAGACCCCGATCTATCATCACTGATCATCCCATGCCATAACTTTGCCTCAGTAGCCCAAATCGATTTCCTCAATAGCCATTTCTACCAATCCTGAAATGCCTCGGGAAGCGTGAAACTGCCCAAACAGCCTCCTGGAGTGATGGCGCTGTCAAGGTGAGGGCACCAATGTGTCCGGGAGGGGGGTAATATGGTAAAAACAAGTGGCTGGACCACCCCCTCCATCATCAGCGCCCTAGGTCAACCGGATAAAAATCACATCTGCTCCGACAGGGCCTCCAACAGACCAAAACTGCACTGGGATAGCCTACTGAGGCTCAATCATCACTGTAAGTGCCCGGAACTGAAAACAAACTGTCCCATTGGACTCAGAAGGTCCAAATCCATCCAAGATGTGTACTCATACACCATATGAGTCTCTGCATGATCAAAATAAATGCCCAATATACCGGAACAAGGCCAATAATAATGATCTGTAAATGACCAAACACTGCTGTAACCCAAGAATCATCATCATAACCCTGTAGCTGCTGCATAGAATCATCATGTATGTGTACATAGACCATATAGCATCTATCCATATCATCATAAGGTCTAACATCTCATGTCCCATGGTCCTCCATGGTCAAACTAGGTCTAACCATGACCAAATATAACTCAGTCCATCATCCAAGGCTGCTGTAAAGTGTCAAGGTTAATACATGCTCTACAACTTATTCAAATAGCAATTATAACACATAATGATCATAACTGGCGATCTACATCCAAATATATATTGTCGTTAATTATTACTATTACTCAGACTAGACTTTCAGGATCATACTCACGTCATAGTTGTGATCAATTTGCTAGTGAAGGGTGAGGGCTGAATTAACTGGCTAGGCTAAGGGATGACTTGACTGACTTGACTTTGTGACACTTTGGCAAGGGAAAGGGAATACACCATAGTATATACTGAATGGGCAATAACACAGGGAATGGCAGTGTCTCACAAATGGATGAGTTGTTTAAAGAGGGTTTAATCACCTTCACAGATGCGCACAATCCATAATACAAATAAGGCCAGCAATTGTTTAGATATAGCATTTAAGTTCCATTGCTTTTTGGGCCTGAAGCTTCCATAGCCTTGATCTATGTGTGTTTACAAACACATTGCATAGATTTACATTTTTTCTTTAGGCTTTCTGCTGCAGGTGTGTTTTTAAGGCACTTGTTTACCTGAGCACTTCTAGGTGTGTCATGGACAGCTTGTTTACCTAGGTATTTATTTTTCCAAAAGATATAACATTTTATTTTTCATGGCCATTTTCAATTGGCATTTCTTTCACATACAAGATATAGCATTTCATTTTTCCAGATTTTGTATTCATGGCAGCACTAAAAGTTTCAGGTTTAGCCAACACAACTTTAGTGACTAGGGGGAATTCTCAAGGAACTCCAACTCACCATAGGTAAGTTTTGTCACCAACTCAGAGCCGAGACACAATAAACAGGGAAGCTCATCCAATACAGAGGCTACAGTGGGGAAAGGTCCTCCATGCCACTAGTCAAGTAGTAAGTCAGGGTGATAATCTAAAAGGTAGGCCATGGATGGATGAAGACAATGAAAAGATGAAGCCAACACTAGCAAGCCAAGGTATGGTTGAATGATCACCTCTATTCTCCCTAAGGAGGGTAAATACCAATGAGTATGAATAGTGAACTTCTAAGTCTGAGCAGGGACAGTAGTATATATATATAATAGGTCAACCAGGTCCATGTATCTATATGATCGCCAGATCATGACACTAAGTGCTATGACATGCTATAAGAATAAGTATAAAAGCAATCTAACCATAACACCGTAATATACCTGCTGAGTCATATACCTGAATGCACATCAACCTGTACCATCATCTGTCCTCTGAAACTGCTGCTGTAACTCTGGGCACTACTGACTGCTCTGTACCAATGGTATAATGGCTACATCGGTCATCTCTCTGAGTGTCCTGAAACTCAGTCATGGCATGGGGAATGCAACTGCTGTCCACAATCTGATAGTGATCCAATATAGATGCTCATCTCGGCATCTCAAATGTAAGGGAACTGGCTGAATAGTGTACTGGAATGAGAAAAATAATGTATGGTAGCCCTGCTACTATATATGTGATAACAGTACATATAGGGGTTGATGTGATTGATTAAATGCCAATTCCATACCCTCATACATGATAGAATCTGGTGGAAACCTTGCAATCCTAAAATCCTGAAAACTATTAAGTCTGGTGAATTTCGAATGGGATCTAAAAATCTACTTTTTGCATATGAAGTCCGATGAGGTTGGAACCACTCTCAAACATCTTGAAACAATTAATGGTAATGTTAAAAATTTAAGTAAAAGGATGGAACCACTCTCAAACATCCTGAAACCAAGTACTACTGCCCCATGGGGATATTGCATTGTTCTTTTGAGTCTGCGGGCACCCACACAAAATTCCAGACAAATCGGCCGATTTTTTACATAAATCGGCCGATTAGACCGGTTTGGTACCGAATCGGCCGATTCGGTGTTCAGATCGGCCGTTTTGGTACCAAACCGGTCCTCCTATCCGATTTGGAGACCGGTTTGGCCTTAAATCGGTGAATCGGCCGATTCCGATTCCGATTTCACCGATTTTTAACACTACGCTGGTGAGTAGCGCATAATTCCTAAGGAAAAAAACACTCTAGAGTATCCCCCAAATAGCTAAACCTACGGATAGTCGAGTCTTTTATAAGAGGACCCCGTTTAGACCAACTTTTTACATTTTCCCCATGGGGGTATGAACATGCAGTTATTACAAAAGGGGCAAAATTGCCCTGAAATTGACTTCTGAACTTCTGAATGTTGATGATGAACATGAATCATGTTCAATAAACTGGCGGCTCATTGGAAGTTCAACTATTTGTACAAAATAGGTGATAACATCTGGCTCCAACTGCGGGACAGGCACTTGCTCGATCTATGGATCAAAGAAAGTGTTCGAGAATCCCAGAACATTAGTTTCCTGCACAGAAACGAAAGTGTCTTAGTCCAACATTTTCATGATAAATAATGCCAAAATGAAATACCAACATAATATTTTTTTGCTTTTTCAATAATCAAAAGTACGTAAATAATATCTTTTCTTTTTCAACATATATATGAAATATAATACAGAAAGCTAATATGTGAAAAAACTATGATACATCAATATGGTACATAAGAAAAAATGCATAAAGATCAACAAGGATGGGTTTAGAGATGTCCTGAGATGACCCCTTCGTCATCTTGGAGGTTGCTCCTATAAAAAGGCTTCATGTGTTGCCCATTTCTGGGTAGGCTTAGTTTTTCTCCTTCCATGGTGTTCAACAAGAAAGAATTAGTGCCAGCAATTGCACGGATGATAAACAGGCCCTTCCAAAGGCTGTCGAATTTCCCATGTTTCCCAGGCTTCTCCCTTCTTTTGTCCCATAGGAGAACAGTATCTCCTACCTGGAAAGGTCTTGGCTTGGCTGATTTGTCAAAGGTACCCTTCATAATTTCCTGGTGTCTCAAGGATTGATCAAGGGCAGCTCTTCTGGCTTCATCTAATTCTCTGATCTGATTTATCCTCTGCTCCATTTCCAATTTTTCCGTCCCATGCTCACTTATTAATCTGAAAATTGGAATCTGCATGCTAACCGGAAGGGTGGCTGTGAGACCATACACCAACTCAATAGGGGATTTCCCTGTGGAGTTCTTCTTGGTTATTCTATCAGCCCATACGGCATACTTAATCCTGTTGTTCCATGCTTTCTTGTTATCACCCATAGTTTTCTTAAGGATACTCATTAGGTTTTTATTTGTAGACTCAGCAAGTCCATTTCCCTGCGGGTAGTAATCTGAGGAATGGGATAGGATGATGCCATATTTGAAACAAAAGTCATTTACTTCTCCAGAACTGAAAGCCTTGGCATTATCAGTTGTTATTTTTAAAGGGATTCCGAACCTGGTGATGATTCTTTCTTCAATGAAGTTTATGACAACATTTTCATCGGCCTTCTTAGTAGGTATGGCCTCTACCCATTTGGTGAAGTAATCGGTTGCCGTAAGAATCCAACAAAATCCATTGCTAGAGTTATCTTTGAAATTGCCGATAAAATCAAGGCCCCATTGTTGAAAAGGGGCAAGGACCACAACAGGTGTGAGGGGGAGTGCAGCCAGCTTCTGCTTACCAGTGAAGAGCTGACACTCTTGGCAACACTTAACATGTTTGTGAACATCTGCAAAGATGGTGGGCCAATAGTATCCAGCTCTTAAGATCTTGTGAGCAGTTGTATTTGCTGCATAGTGACCTCCGCAAAATCCTGAGTGAAACTCAGTTAAGATTCTTTTGGAGTCCTGTTTGTTCACACACCTGAGTATGATGTCATCTGGGTTTCTCCAGCCCAAACCTTCTTGGGTAAGGCAATATCTAGCAGTTTTAAGTCTCAAAGCCCTTCGCTTGTGACCCTTGAGGTGATCAGGACAATTGAAGTGGAGGAGGAAATAGATGATGTCAGAATACCAGACGTTGTCAAGCTCCTGGAGGGCAGGAGTCATGGAAGGTTGGGGAATGTCATTTTCAGCAATCATTTCAATGGCTTCGTCATTCTTTTGAGTGAGCATTTTAGCAAGCCCTTGTCCTTTGATTAACTTGGTGGGCTTTATCTCAAGGTCATATTCCTGAATTTTGGAAACCCATGTACCCCTTATTCCTAAACAATCATGTTGAGAGAGGATGTCTTTCACCGCAGCATGGGGAACATACCCTATGACCTTGGAATAGCCTATATATGTCTTGAAGTGCTTCAAAGATTTGACTAAGGCATATGCTTGTTTTTCCATGATTGTGTATTTCAACTCGAAGTTTTGCAATGCTCTACTCATAAAGGTAATTGGTTGCTCGAACCCTTCGAAGTTCTTCTGGAGCAACACACCAGCAATGGTGTATTCTGAGGCAAATGAAAAAATCATGAAATCTTTTGTATAATCCGGCCTGACTAAGACAGGTGCTCTAGTAATGGAATCCTTTATGGTGTCAAAAGCTTCTTTTCCTTCATCCGTCCAAGTGAACTTAGCATTCTTTTTTAGGAGAGCCTGCATAGGTTTCATGAGCTCGGCAAGGTTGGGTATGAATCTCCTTATGAAGTTTATATGGCCATTAAATGATTGGAGGCCTTTAACATTCCTAGGAAGGGGAATCTCCTGGATAGCTTTGATTCTCTTGGGGTCAATCTTGACCCCATCTTTGTTAATGATGTGACCCAAAAGCTTTCCCTCTTCAATGCCCAAAACAGACTTAGCCGGATTCAGGGAAATGCCAAACTCTCTGCATCGTTGAAAGACTTTTCTAAGATGGTCAACATGGCTGGATCTCTCTTTGGAAAAGACGGTTAAATCATCCTGGTATATTTCTATGATTTTACCCATTAATTTGTTAAAGGCATAATCCATGGCCCTCTGGAAGGTGGCCCCAGCATTTGTGAGACCAAAGGGCATTCTCAGATATTCAAAAGTCCCCCAAGGGGTTGTGATGTTGTTTTGTGCCTATCTTCCTCTTTGATAACCACCTGGTTATGGCCTAAAAATCTATCAAGCATGGACATCATCGTAGATCCAGTGACCCGTTGGAGGAGGGTCTCCATGTTAGGGAGAGGATAGTTGTTTTTCTGGCAAGCTATGTTAAGATTTCTGAAATCAATGCATATCCTAATACTCCCATTCTTCTTCCTTACCACAACCAAGTTGGAACACCATGACGTATGTCTAGTTGGTGCTATAATTCCTGTTGCCAGCATTTTTTCTAATTCCTATTTGACAATAGGAGCCAACTTAGGATTTATTTGTCTGAGTTTTTGGCGGAAAGGTTTTGTATTTATCATTTCTGGTTTCAGAGGGATGGTATGTTGGAAAACATCCTCCCTATAGGCTTTTAGCTCATCATATGTAAATGCAAAAATGTCTCTATACTCCTTTACCAGGCTTATTAGAGCATTCATCTCCTTTTCAAAAGTTCCTTTTCCTATTTTTATGATTTTCGGATTTGTTTCCGATCCAATGTTCACCTCAATATAGTCACCAGGTTTCAATTGGTCAATGTTATTTTTCTTTCCATCTTGCCTGTCAAAAATGTTCTCCAGCTTAGTTGCTCCATGTGACATGGGGTTTAGGTTTTGGCTGTCCTCCGGACACTGCTTGCCTTCTTCCTGCCTATTTATCTTGAAGTCTGAGAACTCATCCAGGTTATGTATAAACTTCAGAATCTGTTCATCATCTTTGAAAATTTTCCAGTGGTTTATGTTGTCTGGGACTGATGGCCTATAATTTATTTCAAGTGTACAGTCTCCGTTCAACATTTCCTCTGAAGGCTGGAGCGTAGATGCCGCAACTGCCAACCTATCCGCCACACTGTTCTCTTCCCTATGGACCACTTTTATGTTTAATGCATCAAAGTACTCCATGGTGTCCCACACTGCATTCCTATACCTCTTAAGTCTTTTACAATGGCATGCAAAATTACCCTTGATCTGTTGCACAATTAAGTCAGAATCTCCTTTGATACTAAGCATCTTTATTTTCATGTCTTTAGCGATCTCTATGCCTAGTAAAAGTGCTTCATATTCTGCAACATTGTTTGTGGCTTCAAATTCAAGTCTGAATGCAAAGTTGAAAACCTTTTCCTCGGGTGATATCAAGACTATACTAGCACCTTTGCCAGCTCTAGAAAAAGCACCGTCAAACTCCATTTTCCACAATCCATCAACTTTCTTATCTTTCATTTCTTTATGAACAGGAACTAAGAAAGTGGAATTTACCTGGTAGGTTCCTATTTCATCCGTATTGTAGATGTATTCGTTTGATGGTTTCTGGGGGTTTTCAACATGGTATCTTTCTTTTTCAGAGTGAAGTTTGACGAGAGAATTTCCAGACGCCGGAACAGTTGCATAGGATAAGTCTAATTGTAGTGATCCACCTAAAGAAGCACCCCACTTTCTAGAAAGAAGCATTCCCCCATTTATCAGGCACATCTATGACAAGGATATCCATGGTGACGTGGATGTCTGGGTACTTGGCCAATCTGACGGTCTGATTTTGAATCATTCCCTCAACTTCGACAGGTCTAGAATCTATGGCACATACATTTCCATAAGGTCTAGTGGTTTTTAGATTAAGTTGTTGCATGACTTTTTTGGTCATCAGGCTTGCACCAGATCCCGAATCCAACATACAATTATGTAGAAGAAGGTCACCTATCATCAATGATATGTAGAAAGGCGGGTGAGCTTCTTTTCTTATTTCCCTGGTATGTAGGACTATAGGGGGATCCCCAAAATCATTTGTACAACTCCTTGAAGGTTGCTCTTTAGTTTCTGAGAAAGTTACCTTTTTAGGGGTAGGGGGCTTTGCAGGTGGAGGAGGCTTTTTAGATGAAATGGGTTTAGGAATAGCAGGAGACTTTTCAGAGGCTGTGGGCTTATGAATAGAAGGAGGAGTACCATCTGCATGAGGCTCTAACATTTTCAAAAGTTTCTCCCTTTGACCAAGGAGTTTACATAGTTCAAGCACCGGGACTGGAACCTTAGTGTTGGCCAACCAACTACTTAAATCAAAATTTAAATCAACAGACTCCTTTTCATTATTAATTTCTTGAGTAATGTGAGGAACTGTTACCTTAGGAGCAGTTTGAGTAGAAGGTCCTGTTATCACCTAAACTGTAGTTACCCCTATGGATGTATCCACTCATGGATGGCAATAGGGAAGGGCAACTCAAAAGGTGCAACCACGATCACCTCGACCTCCAATAGATGGTTGTCACGCCAGTCGAGGCAACCTTCACTTTATGTTATCTAGCCCAGATAATAAAGGGGGAGACCCGATCTACTCCCGACGGGAGAGTTAAAAACCAAGACACCAAATCAAGTTAATTCCAAGTGAAGTAAGGTGTATGGTTTATCCTAGACCTAAGGATGAAGTCACAAGACAAGTGAGGGGTTCAATGCATATAGCTTTAGCTCATTGGTGATGTGAAAGTGACTTATAGTATTTGAAATGAGATCCAAGATTAATGTACTAGTTCAATGTGAGAAAATCCACTGCCTTGGGAACCGTGTCCAATGCAGGGTAGTTTAGGGATTGAATTGGGGCTAACTAGTACAAGTGACAAGCTTGATCATGATACATGATGACATCAAAGGGTTTAGTTCACCACACAAGGGTCAAACCACAAGTTAATCCAACAGTCTAGAAAAGTCGAATTGACTTGGAGAAAGACCAGTACCTCGGGAATTGGGATAATGGAGTCAAAGCATAGTTAACTTGTGATTGATGACTCCTATTGCATAAGACAAGTGGACAATTAAAGTCTTGATGGATGAATAGGTCTAGATCTAGAGATTTAAGGTTTGACCTAAGTGGACCACAATCCCTTAAAACAAGGAATGTTATCCCCAAGGCAAGATTTGATGAAGTGACCCACTAGACCTAGGTTTTGAATTATGCTCGTTCCAAATCCACTAAAATCTCAAGTACCCACGTCCTAGAAGTGGGCCAACTCACTTCTTCAAGCTGGTGCGACTTTACCCAAGGAGGCTAAAAAGTGGGATAAATCAATCAAGACAAGTCCAATGGCATCCAAATTTTAGATCCAAGTAGTTTGGGCAAGTGAGAGTATGGATCTGTAATTTCAAGACAATCCGGTGGCTAGATCTTACTAGATCTGAGTTTAAAGATACCAAGTGGTCCAAAAAGGGATTAAATCCCTTAAAATGTCGAATAGAGCCCACAAGGTAGAAATCAGAAAAGTGACAATCTGGGGGTAGGTTATTGGATGTGTAGATCACGAATTAAGTGGAATCTCAACTACCCACATACTAGATCTAGGTCAACTCACACAAACTAGGAAGTGCGCCCTTGATTGGAGAGGCTAAGTGCCTTGGGAAGAGGGTCAAATGGACGCCAATCCTCACCAAACTATAGATCCGGGATGCCGTGCATACTACAGAGGTGGGTTTTAAATTTCTTACCCAAGAGGCCACTAGATCTCAGTAGATCTGAAAAAATGTAAAAATGGGGTTTTCATTAATTAGGGTTTAAAATGTTTTAGACAAGTGGATAGATCATGGAGATAGAACTTACCTTGAGATCATACCTGAGTGATGAAGAGAGATGCTTTGATGTTGAGGAAGATTCCCGCAGAGATCAACTGAGAGATTGTTGATTTTGCTTGCCAAATTGATGCCCTAGCCCACAAGTGCGCCTTCCTCTACCTGTCAATCCAAGAAAAATCGATTTCAATCAGAGAGGTCAAGTATGGAGGAAATACAAGTAAAATGCAATGATAACATAGAATAGAAGGTCCTGGGACAATAATACTCCTTGTTACCAACGAAGAGATCCAAAGAAGAAGTAGGGCGAGTCTTCCCCTACCAATACTTCCTCCTCAAAGCAAATCGGCCTCCACCTGTAGATGCAAAAACGTGGTACAAAAGATATGGCAAAACAAGATCTCCAATAACTCAGTGCAAAGGAAGAACCAATGAACGAACACCAAAAACATTCACCACAACACTGGAGATAGATGCAATAATAATTTTCTATTCCAATAATTCAGAGCCACAAGTCCCTTTACAATGAGAAGCTCTCTATTTTAAATAGGAAGGAGAGGCATCAAAATCCTAACCACATTTTGAATGAGTGGCTAAGATTAAAAGATACAAATGTCTAATCAATGGTTGAGATGAGCTCAACAATAAAGTACATGGATCACTCATAAAATATAACATAAGTGGACAAAATCGCCCTAGAAGAGGGGAATCCCACCAAATCATGATGACAAATTATAATAAGAAGCTTATGGTGGGTCCAAGGGGTAATTTTAGCCACCCTTGGTCAATCGCCATAGCACAATAATAATAAAATAGTCATCAATATACCAAATCGTGCCTCTTTGGACAAATCGTAGGCCTAAAAAGACCTCAGAAATCATCAGAAAGTGCCATAAGTGATGGATGCGGGTCTCGATGAAGCTGAAACTGCTAGAGGAGGTGTGGAAGACATCAATCCATCATCACTGATCATCCCATGCTAAGACATTGCCTCAGTAGCCCAAATCGAATTCCTCAATAGCCATTTCTACCAAACCTGAAATGCCTCGGGAAGCGTGAAACTGCCCCAAACTACCTCCTGGAGTGCCTGCGCTGTCAAGGTGAGGGCACCAGTGTGTCCGGGAGAGGGGTAATATGGTAAAAACAAGTGGCTGGACCACCCCCTCCAAGCACATCACCCTACGTCAACCGGATAAAAATCACATCTGCTCTGACAGTGTCTCCGACAAACCAAAACTGCACTGGGATAGCCTACTGAAGCTCAATCATCACTGTAAGTGCCAGAAAGTGAAAACAAACTGTCTCATTGGACTCGGAAGGTCCAAATCTATCCAAGATGTGTACTCATACACCATATGAATCTCTGCATGATCAAAATATATATCCAATATACCGGAACAGGTCAAATAATAATAATCTGTAAATGATCAAATACTGCTGTAAACCATGAATCATCATCATAACCCTATAGCTGCTACATAGAATCATCATGTACATGTACATAGACCATATATAATCAATCCATATCATCACAAGGTCCAACCATCTCATGTCCTATAGTTGACCTTGGTCAAACTAGGTTTGACCAAGTCAACATGACCAAATATAACTCAGATCATCATCAGAAGCTGCTGCAAAGTGTCAAAGGTTAATGCATGCTCTACAACTTATTCAAATAACAATTATAACACAAAGTAATCATTACTGGCGATCTAAATCCAAATATATAATGTCATTAATTATTATTATTACTCAGACTAGACTTTCAAGATCATACTCACTTCATAGCTGTGATCAATTTGCTAGTGAAGGGTGAAGGCTAAAATAACTGGCTAGGCTAAGGGATGACTTGACTGACTTAACTTTGTGACACTTTGGCAAAGGGAAAGGGAATACACACCAGAGTATATACTAAATGAGCAATAACACAGGGAATGGCGGTGTCTCACAAATGGATGAGTTGTTCAAAGAAGGTTTATTCACCTTTAACAGATGCGCACAATCCATAATACAAATGAGGCCAGCAATAATTTAGATATAGCATTTAAGTTCCATTGCTTTTAGGGCCTGAAGTTTCCATAGCCTTGATCTATGTGTGTTTATAAACACATTGCATAGATTTACATTTACTTAGGTTTTTTGCTGCAGGTGTGTTTTTAAGGCACTTGTTTACCTGAGCACTTCTAGGTGTGTCACAGACAGCTTGTTTACCAGACAGCTTGTTTACCTAGGTATTTACATTTCCAAAAGATATAACATTTTATTTTCATGGCCATTTTCATTTGGCATGCCTTTCATTCATTTGTGTTGAAAAACACATTGCATGAACGGGCTTTTCATACAAGATATAACATTTCATTTTTCCAGATTTGGTATTCATGACAGCACCAAAAGTTTCAGGTTTAGCCAACACAACTTCAGTGACTAGGGGGAATTCACAAGGAACTCCAACTCACCATAGGTAAGTTTTGTCACCAACTCAGAGCCGAGACACAATAAACAGGGAAGCTCATCCAATACAGAGGCTACAGTAGGGAAAAGATCCTCCATGTCACTGGTCAAGTAGTAAGTCAGGGTGATAAACTAAAAGGTAAGCAATGGATGGATGAAGACAATGAATAGTGGAGCCAACACTAGCAAGCCAAGGTATGGTGGAATGATCACCTATATTCTCCCTAAGGAGGATAAGACTAATGAGTATGAATAGTGAACTTCTAAGTCTGAGTAGGGACAATATAATATGTATAATAAGCTCAACCAGGTCCACATATCTATATGATCGCCAGATCATGACACTAAGTGCTAAGACATGCTATAAGAATAAGTATAAAAGCAATATAACCATAACACAATGATATACCTGCTGAGTCATATACCTGAATGCTCATCACCTAAACCATCATCTGTCCTCTGAAACTACTGCTGTAACTCTGGGCACTACTGACTGCTCTGTATAAATGGTATAATGGCTACATCGGTCATCTCTCTGAGTGTCCTGAGACTCAGTCATGGCATGGGGAATACAACTGTTGTCCAAAATATGATAGTGATCCAATATAGATGCTAATCTCAGCATCTCAAATGTAAGGGAACTGGCTGAATAGTGTACTGGAATAAGAAAAATAATGTATGGTAGCCCGGCTCCTATATATGTGATAACAGGTCCCTCCTTCGGTTTCTTTTGATATGTATTTCCCTTGAATCTCTGGCTGTTGTTAATACTGGGTGGCATCTCACTGTAGAGTTGAGTCATATAATCAATCTGTTGATAACCTTGGTTAGCTTGAGTCACATTAGGATTTTCATAGTTATTTCCCACATGGTTGATCAAAACAGGCTCGTCTGATGAAGTACTAGGGTCACATCCCTCAGGATAACCATGCTCTTGAACAAAACATGCATAGTGGCAACCAGATTCTTCGTGGAAATCTCTACATGCCCCACAAAATGGCTTGTATGACTCAACCATGTTAGCAGCCTCTAATTGATTTGGAGGCCTCTGTTCATGGCTGGGAGGTTTTCTTTGCCAATTTTGCTTTGTAGCAAAAACCCTATGTTGAGGTTGAGGTTGGGTCCTTTCAACATTTATAACCCAACTTTGAATTTCTTTTAGCTGAGCAAGGTGCTTTGCTTCAACTTCTTCCATGTTTTTCTTCATTTCCCTTTTCATTTCATTTCTTATTTCCAATATCTGTTTTTCATGAGTCTCTTTTATAATTGATAAAGGATCTTTGTCTTTTGGCTCATTATTTTTTGAAGGTATTGAAGCTCTTGAGTAAACCTGAATGTTGGACTCACCGGAAGACATCATGTTTTTGTCAATCTTGACAGCTAAACTCTGAGCTTCAGCCAAAGTAGTAGGTTCTTTATCTCTCAGTTGATATTGTATCTTGCCACTCAGTGCCTCTATGTAGTAGTCCAGTAATGAAGCTGCAGGAGGTGCATAAGTCTCAGGAATGGAATTTGACAACTCCTGGAATTTAGTATTGAATTCATCCATAGTCTCATTTTCTGTCTTCTTCATGTTAGTTAAGGTTGCAACTAGATGTCTAGGCTCCTTCTTGCTGCCAAACTTGTTGAGGAAAACAGTTTTGAAAGCTGCTATGGTGGCGAAAGATTTGTCTGGTAAATTGTCATTCCAGTTCCCGGCTTTGCCTTCTAAGGATATGGCAAAAAGGGTCATGTAAACATCCTCATGTTTATCAGTTCCTTTGAGGTAGGAACCACAAAGTCTGTTAAAGTTTCTGATATGTTGTTCAGCAGAAGTAGAGGCATCAGTGCCGTTGAAACTTGTGAGTTTGTCGACAGCTTTTTCAGGAATATCATGGGGTTGACCTGCTATCTGAGTGAAATCTAGTTGAATAAAAAACTCACCCATGGTGGAAAGGAAACAATTATTGTCTTCAAAATTTTCTTGATTTTCTTGAAACAAAAAATGGATGTCTAAAATAGACTCAGATCTAAGATTTTCAAGGATTTTACGAGAAGCAAGTTTGTTTAATCTTCTCCTATAAACCTTTTCAGGCTCAGGGATGAAACTAAGCAAACCTTCAGAATTTCTTCTAGTTGAATACCTTGAGGTGTTAACTGACAGTGGAGTCGCCAGGTGGATCCAAGTCTAATTCCAGAGAGTGATTAAACTAAAAATCTACCAAAAGTAAAACTAAAAGGGGCAATGGAGTCGCCAGACAAATTTAGAATCTATCAAAAAAGGTAAAACAATCTAGAAAAAATAAAGGTCGTCCACGAACAAAAAGATTTGTCCCCAGCGGAGTCGCCAAAGATGTAGTCCGCCAAACTGCACACCAGCAGCAGAAATCTCTCGAAAGCTATCTCCCTCACTGGAAAGTGGGGAGAGGTGTGGCCCTGGGGGCAAGCAATGAGCCAGGTACTGTCACCTGAATCTCAGCTCCTCCGTTTAGGCTAACTCCTAATGAAGCCAAGGGGGGTAGTCCCTACAAAGAGTTTCACTAAGGCTCTTATGTTTTGTAAGTATTTTTGGTGAAATGATGCGGATGGGTGTTGTTTAGGAGTTTAGTGTGATGAGACCAATTAAAAGATGAAATAAGCACAAGATAACAAAGCAATCCATGTTGCTAAAATGAAAATAACGAGATTAACAGTATTTTTTCAAGACTTATGATCAAATAAAGCATTCACAACATGAAAATTAACACAAGGACAAATGGTCCTGATTAAGATATAAATTTGCAAATACCAGTGCCATATGGAGTCATAGAAAAGATGATTGTGATGCTGAATGTGTGGGTCTTGAAAGAATGTTGTTTGTGAGATCGTTATGAAAATTATCTTGGTAAATTGAATATTTTATTGGTCTTTGATTATTAAGCCTAAAACCAAGGATATCAACCTCTTAGATGATATGTCGGGAGCACCCACATTGCAAAGAGGACAAGTGTACTTATGGCTTGACCGCCCTCGAGTCTGATAGTGGATTCCCGGCACCACCTGTTTCAGGAAGCAACCTCAGTGATGTGATGTTGGTTTTGGTTTTGGGTAAAGTTTTAATTATGTTATCACTTGTAAGTTTAGCAAGTCCTTCACCTTTCTGAGTACTAGCCCAACCTTTGCAGGTTGGCAGAGCATACGAGTGTTGGACAATCGACCAATGTAAATTAATTAAGGGGGAAAATGAGTTGAAGTATTTTAATTATTAAAAGCACTTGTTCAACCCTCCGACAGAGAGCGCTCTTGACTTAGTCTTAAGACCACAGTTCAAGAGACTTCTACTCTAAAATGCCTAATGCAATGGAAAAATGCAGATCTACAATGCTCTCCGACAGAGAGTGCTCTTGACTTGGATTTGGCCAAGTTCAAGAGGCTTTGTTTATTTTATTGCAAGAAATAAACCAGTTGTGAAAAACAGTTATGAAGCTTTGTAGAATTAAACCATGTGATAGCTCAAATAAAGTAAGAGACAACTAGCATGCTACTTGCGGAATGAAATAATGATAAAAAAGACTTAGTGTTCTACCAACAATTTTACTCTAAGG
Organism: Larix kaempferi; assembly: GCA_027924585.1. Lineage (NCBI taxonomy): Eukaryota > Viridiplantae > Streptophyta > Pinopsida > Pinales > Pinaceae > Larix > Larix kaempferi. Next base: position 11,084,497 of record BSBM01000893.1, read on the forward strand.
TGGGATCAACCTTCGAACAAGGTCAACCACTAGAACCGCTAGCACTTGAGAACTTACAGCTAGCTGAAAGCTCTGCCAAGAAAACTACTAGGGAGAGAGGACTAACCACAAAATTATGTGGTCTTGTCCTTGAGATGAAATCTCAATGATACTACCTCAAGTCAAAACTTGGAAGAGAGTATGAAAAATAGAAATTACTCTAAAACGGAAAATGAGAGATCTAATCTAACCAATCACAACACTCTTCCCCAAATGGAGAAGAAAGCCAAAAAAGTGGAGGCCGCCTCCACTTGAACTTTTATTAATCTTGTACAATTGCCCTGGGTTTTGAAACCTTGGAGAACTTTGGAATGAAAATAAAACGTGAAAAATTTAACTTAGCTCTTGATAGCTATTATAAAGGATAGTGAGTGATAAATTTGTATATTGGATCCTCCTTGGATTTGGTTTGAGTTCTTGCTACTTTAGCTTGTATCTCTTTACTTCAAATTTTTCGAATCTTTTGCACTTCCAAAGTACCTACAAGAAAGCCAAAACTCAATGCACCCTTTAGTGTTAGAAAAATAAAACAAACTTTGAATCTAAGTCTATATTTGCAAAATGAGATCTAAAAAATGGAAATACATAAAAAATGGTTCAAAAAAGTTAAGATGGGAAAACGGACCAGCGAACAAAAGTGGCTTAAAAATGCTAGAAATGAGATCTAAGACTTAAAACATTTTAAGGAATTTTTATGAAAAAATATTCTATCTTTCAAAATGGAAACTATAGTTAAGCATTGCAAGCTATACTAGTGTAGAAAAGTGATCTATAATGCTTCTAAAGCTGCCTTTTCCAATGCATGAAACTTGTATGAGATGCAAAAAACTTTGACATCTAAATCTAACAAAATACTTTTGCAAAACTAAGAAAGAAATTACAATTAACTCTAACAATTTGTTTTTGGAGTTTTGTGTGTTTTAGGGCTCTTTTATAATGGACGAATGGAGCCTTGAAGACAAAGGTAAAATGGAAGATGAGCTTGGGAAGATGGGCAAAAAAACGAAATGGTTGAGAAGAGGATGGATTTAGGGCAAAACGAGTGGATGAATGGGAGAAAGGGCAAAACGAATGGGTGAGTGAAGCTAGTCAAAGTGGGGATGGGCTTGAAGAGGTAAGCTAGGTCACCAAGAAAGCCTTGAGAAGTTTGTTGATGGAGGAAGAGATCAAGACTCTTTAGAAGTGTTTCTTCTCTTGAAAAGAAGAGAAGACCTTGAAGACCTGCAAGACAGATTGATTAGATGCCAAGAACCACTGTTCAAGTAAAGAATGACTTAGTCTTTAATAAGCCTTTCTCCACCTTGGGAAACCCCTGCAAAAATCTTGTTATGAAACATGCAAGAACCGAAAGATATAGTTTTAATCAAAGCTAAAACATACATCTAATATTGAAATTGCATGATCAATTGACAAAATGAAAGAGATATCACCAATAGTGTGAAGAACATCCCAATTGCTCCAGCATGGACCTCCAAAGTCTAAACTTTATTCAATATTAAACAGATATTACAACAATATTTTGGCAGAGTGTTCATGCTCAAAATATCCATGAAGAATGAGGAGCCAAGCACCTCATTATATACAAATACAAGCTCACTAAGCCCAAATTCGAATTGGATTGAAGAGAGACATATGGCACCATGAGTAAAAACGAATTTCAATCAAAACCTCCAAAAATCAAGCTTGGAGCGAGATTTATCCATAAACATGAGTTTGCATTGATTGAAAGTGGGGAGGTGGCCTCCACTCTCCCTTGGAACTATCACCAACTCAATACGTATGAGCCACCTCACAAATTCGTGAGCCAAAGAAGGAGAGCATGAGCTACTTTGAGGAGGGCGCAAATGCCATATGAGAAAGCTTGGAGTCTTGATATTAATGCTAACTCTAGCTTGTAGGTGGTAACTCATGTGACGTGGCCTTGAAATTAGGAGTGCGCCCACCATATTATAAATGCAATCTCAACCAACCATTAATTAAATGGCAAATCCTCAACTCGTGAGAGCTAGCCGTACGGCCAAACCATGCTCACGTCATTCATTCCATGTCATTCGTATATCCTAACTTTGATATGATATAACATGTGATTTGTCTTTAATATGGTCGTACACCATACTAGAATTCACTTCAACCTTTTAAAAAATCATTTTTTAATGCTTTTGGACTTATTTGATTTTTGTCACTTAGTGAATTTTGTCATTTTTTTGCCAAAATGATGCATTTTTAGCCAAAACTGCTCCTGGGGTGACATAACTACCCAGAAATTGAAGAACGAGGGTGCTAGGGTAAAGAGGACGTTCTGAGCGTCAAAATGAGCATCCCCACGCCCAATTCCGCCTCCGGAAGAGGCTTTTATCATTTTTTGAAATTTTTTAATTAAACCATTAAAAAATGGTCTAATTTATGAAAAAATAAAACTTTGCCGGAATCAAACGAAACTCCTAGGGGACCTAGTGCATGTTTATACGACTCAATCGAGATGGCTAACACGTAAAAAATCCTAAACACAAGACTCTAATAACCACCTTAGGTTTTTACCACCATGGGAAATACTCCAGCTTTGGAGGGTTGAATGAAAAACTCAGGGATTATACGCCACTGATGAGTAGCGCATAATTCCTAAGGAAAAAAACACTCTAGAGTATCCCCCAAATAGCTAAACCTACGGATAGCCGAGTCTTTTATAAGAGGACCCCGTTTAGACCAACTTTTTACATTTTCCCCATGGGGGTATAAACATGCAGTTATTACAAAAGGGGCAAAATTGCACTGAAATTGACTTCTGAACTTCTAAATGCTGATGATGAACATGAATCATGTTCAATAAACTGGCGGCTCATCGGAAGTTCAATTATTTGTACAAAATAGGTGATAACAGACTGTCTTCTTTTTTGTGTTGGCTGCCTTCTTCCTTTCTTTGGATGTCCTCTCTCTGATTTTATTGCTTCTTCCTTATCCCTTCAAGCTTCTTCTTGTTTCCTTTTGCCTTTTTTATCTCTTTTTGTTTCCTTCTTTACCTTCTACACTTCTCATAGCTTAAGTTCTTAGTTCACTTTTGTTTATAGCTTAGCTTTCATACTTAGTTTATTTTTTAAAGATTTCAATACTTAGTTTGCAATTAGTTCATCTCTAGATCTTAGTTCATTGTTGGCTTAAGCATTTCTAGTCCATCTCTTAGTTTGCACTTAGTTTCAATTGCATACTTAGATTTTAGTTTGCATATGTTAATATTTCTAACTAGCATGTTAGTATAGTTTAATCTTCATTTCATTTGATTTTCAATAATCCCTTAATAAGCTTTTGTTCAAAGTTCTTACTTTCAGGTGAATCAAGAAGATCAAGCTAAAGCTAAAACAAAGAAGAGCAAAACCAAAGACTCCTTGAAAAGCACTCCCCTTCTATTTCCCTCTTCTTCATTCCTTCATATGTTCTTGTGCCTTCAAGTGGAGAAAAAACAAAAAGCATTGTAAAAATTTAATAAAAGAGCAAGTGGGATAAAGGCTCCCACACCCCATTTCCCCCATTTGGGGGAAAAGCTTGTATCGTCTCTTGTGCCTTTTTTGCATTAGTTTAGTCGTTATTTTTGCAAGTAGCTTAGTTTAATTTGTCCTTTTTCAAGTTCTAGTTTAATTTCAATTTGATATAACTGCTTAAAAAGAAAATAAAATCTCTTGAATCTCACTGAAAGATGGATCAAGAGTGCTCTCTGTCGGAGAGTTCATTTGTTTTTTTGTTTTATCTTTACTAAACCCCTTGCTCTCCCGAGTACGGTCCTAGACCTAAAAGAGACTCTTGGGTAGTTTTAGTTGTTTATTTCTAGCATTTTGTCTTTCATAAATCTCTTGAATCTCGCCATGAGGTGGATCAAGAGTGCTCTCTGTTGGAGATTTTTCCATGGTTCTTGTTCATAACATTTAATAAAATTGGAACGAACATTTGCTACACTGCGTATGCTCTGCCCACTTGTGGGATACTCAGAAACAATGTAGACTGATTAATTTTCCACATTTAATTCACTTCAACCATAATAAAACACTCTCCCACAACAAAAATCCGGCTTTGATCGTCAAATAGTTGAAAGCGGGCAAATTCTGCCTAGGGATGCTGGAACCCCTGGACCGAGACCTTAAGGGCACCGTTAGACTACATCCCTAGTTGGTGTAGTGTTGAACACGCTCTGGAGACTCCGGCCAGCCAACATGTCCTTTTACGGAACCACTTAGACTATTATCCGGACATATCTCCAGTACCGCAAGGTATATCTTGGGGATCCCCTTCCCATCAATAATCAACTTCACCCCTAAAATTTACACTAAAATTTAGCAAGAGAATTTGCAAAACAGTTCTCAAGCACACCCAAGACATGTATCAAGCATCCCAAGCATTACACTGACTCCATTTGGCACTGGTTCTTCAATTCATTATTCATTTGCTTTTTATCTATATGGAGTATTGTTTTAATCTATAATCATGCTGTGGATGCCTTATTGATAAACTATTATTGGTTGTGTATCATCAATTATTTTGCAAGTACATGCTTGGATTATATAAACTCTTATTGTAAATCATTATAAAAACTCCTAAAAAACACCCATCTGCATCACACATCACAAAAACACTTAAAATCAAGAGCCTTGGAAACTCTTTGTAGGGTCTACCCACCTTGGCTTCATTAGGAGTTTGCCTAAACGGAGGAGTCAGGATCAGGTGACAGCACCTGACTCTTTGTTTGCCCCCAAGGCCACACTTTTCCCACTTGGGAAACAACTTTCAAAAGATTTATGCTGCTGGTGTGCACATCGGCGAGCGACAAGGCCTAAAAAGTGGGTGAACAAATTCCAAATCTAAAGACCATTGGCTATGACTGAAATGTAATGATTATTTCCTCACGAAGCCTACGGGTTGGGATGTGAGATGGAGTAACGGACAACTAATTCTAAGTGTCCCTTAGAACCTCAAGTTATGGTTTACTATGCACCTAGTCATGGTGGTTCTAGAAAAGATCCTCACAGAGCTTGATTTAAGCTTGGATGTGAGTTGTAGACATTTGTTAAAGTTGAATGGGCACTCCTCAAAAACAACTGATTCCATTTGTGAGACACCGCCATTCCCTGTGTGTTTTATGTCTGTTATCGGGATAATTAGCAGGGCTAATTCCCAGTAAGCATAAATAAAAAGAGTGAACCAATGTCAGCTCGGTCACCGTTCTAACTTCTTCGGAAGTCAAAACCTCCAAGGAGAAGTATCCTTATGGAGTCCTATAAAGACACTAAAACAACCAACCAACTATATTATATGCAACCTTATGGTTAGATCAGTGCCTAATGGAGTCAAGTATATTCAATTTCATCCAATGAACCAATGAAGTGTAAGAACGCATCAATGTAAACAATATTGGATCAAAAGACTATATTGCCAATAACCACTAACCAATCCAACTATGCATTAATTTGATGATTGTCAATGTCATTCACTAAGAGAACACGACTTATGATTAATACAACAATGAGATATCAATCTTGTTCATTGATTAAGTATATGCAAAGATACGTTACCAGAAATGGCACAAACCAGTTCAAGCATCAAGCATCACTAATCACTTAGAAAATAAGTTCTTTGCAATTAACCAGCATTTATTGTTAAGAGGCCTACAACTTTAGATATGCGATGGAATATGTTACCACTCAAAAATGCATCTCCATTTTTTAGTATCCAAGGCATCTTTTCCAGAGGTATTTGACTTTCACAGATGATGGAAGAGCATGCTCAATAGCTTGAACTAAACCTGATAAGGAGAAGGAACATTGTTTGAAATTTTCAAATGAGGTACAAACATTAAAGGAGCGTTGTGCTTGTTCGGAACATGAAAATGCCAGAATTGCAGACCAAGGAGGCTCTACAAGGAATATCCATTTCCACTTTTATATAGACAGTGACACAGCTCTTGGTGTTGCAAATGAAATGATCGAACAACTTGATCTTTCTGATCAAGATGTCACAAAAATGCTGACTTGAATGATACCTTCATTGCAGAACTGGTACCTGGATGGAAGCCTGCGGATTCTACTGATGAAACCATTGGTGTAAATGACGATCTTGCTGAAAATGTTCCTGACGAGAATGGCTTGCACGAGGCTGATCAGTACCAAATGGAAGATCCTACAGCTGTCAGTGTCGATGCTATAAAGATAGATGATGAATCCTCTTTAGATAACCAAATTGCCTCTGCAGAATCTTCCTCAGTGGAATGTTTTGCACCAATCAGATGTGAAGGTAACATACATGGGAGATTTGAAGAATTTATTTATAACCAAAGTGGTACCGAGTACTCCCCTTCAAGTTCTATTGCACCTATATCTTATATGGGAGAAGAACAGACTTCTCAAGGTTCATTGAATTCAGAGGGTACTATTACGGGATCAGTATGTTCAGAAAGTGAAAATATTCTAGTAAGCACCCATCAATGTTTGGGTATGAGTAATGCTGCTAGAACCGATGCTTGCCCAGCATCTGGCAAAGTTGAAAATACAGGGGTTGCCGGTGTTTATTGATTTTGCTCCAAATGATTGCGACTGTATGAGAACAACCCGAACTGCAAAACGTTGGGGCTTTAATGCTGCAATGTGAGGATGATTCGATCCTGAAACATTTCCATTTTTTATGAGTTGTCTACCATCTCGACAAAGGCATGAACTTTCCTATCTAGACTGGTACAGTTTCCTTCACGTGGAGCTCAAATCGCACTTCATCGGTAGCAAAATTTTCAATGCCGGAGCTCAGGGTTCAACAAGGTGATTAAACACACGGCAGATTTAGCCGGAGGTCACAAGGATCCGTAAGTGACAGTTGCCATCGTGGACAGTTTAATAAATCTACTTTTTGATCGGGGCACTGCCAGTTTGGAAGCCGTGTTTATACATAAATTCAACAGCTTATGCTTTTTTCTCTCTAAAAAATAACACAGAGTGATACCGGTGGTCAATGATATCTACTTAGGGCAAGTCGTCGTCATCAATTGTGTTTTACGTGGAGTTCGAATCCGTTGTCATTGGCAGCCGACTAATTGATCCGAGCACAGGGATGAATTCCACGTCAAGCTTCGGCTTGCATGTTCTTGGCGGCTGATTGCTTGGAGATCTCCATTGATTTCATGGCAGCCAACATGATTTTCTTTTATCAGAACAGAGAGCTTGAGATTTTCTACAATCCTATCCACCATCTGATCAATTTTTCGAGCGGTTGATTTAGGGATAAAACTCACGCGGTATGAGTATTTACTGTCAATCAGTGCCTTGGTGGTATCACCGCGGCCACATGTAGCTTTGGAGCAGTGTTATCCACGCGTCATTTATCATCTTAGCAGGCCGAGCAGCCGAATGCGTTGAGATCTAAACTGAGCGTATATCTTCATGTGGCTGTGGAGACAGCTAGTCATCGAGGAGCTCCACTTCACATTCTGCTGGCCATCTTTGGGCTGGAACAGTTGGCTACAGGGAATTCTTTTCAATAAAAAAATAAGCTTTTAGGGTTTCGATTGGAGAGAAAAGTGGATCTAGGATCCCACTTTTTCCTTATTATTTTATTTGTTCTTTATTTTTATAAGAGGTTTTTTGGCCTATAAGAAGCCAACCTCCTTCATTGTAAAGCATGGAAAATTTTTGGGAGTTCTCCTTTCCCTTGGAGCTTAATAGAAAAAATACCATGTTGGGTTTTTCGGGCATATTGAGCATCTCTTTCATGGTTGCGTGTTTCATTATAAGTTGTAGAGTAAATCTAACATAGAAGGCTATATTCTAGTCCATTGGGCAAGCATTTGCAGTTGTCAAGTTGTTTGTTGACGTTATGTTTTCAAAAGATCATAGGAGTGACAAACTGTAGTCGGTTATACTTATATTCTCCTCGTCTTTGATTATGGAACGTACTAGTTACAATCATTTCCCTAAGGCAGCCTCTTCGATTCACCTTGCCCCTTTGTTGCACCTGCCTTTAGCAATCCTATCTTAGGGAAACCCCCCTTGAGTTGTAGAAGAGCCAACCTTAAGCGAGGAAGAGAGGAGTGTGGTGACATTGGCTTCTCTCTTGAGAGTTGTCATCGAGCTGGTGTGCTTATTTTTGGGCTTCAGCACACGCATGTCAGTTTTGGGTGACAACATTTTGGCGTCGTTGCCGGGGACAAAGTCCAGTTCCCGAAATTTGAAGACTATGCTTCATTGACATTTGTGGGAGATTACATTGCAGATTCTTCTTCTCACATGGCGACTCCACAAGGGACAAAGCCCTTGTCCTTTTGCAGATTTAAAGATCCTATTGGGTGTAGAGGTGAGCACACTCATTGGAAGGCTTTCAAGCTCACCTTGGCAACTCCACAGTTTGGCATGAGGTATGACTATATACATATTTCAGATTTAGTACCTCATTATTGCATTTATGGATGATGATAAAGAAAGACATCGTGCTCTTTTGCACGAAGCTTTCACCCCACTGGATGTCTCAAATATCCGTGGGTTTCCTAATGTGTGCTACGACCGTAAGAAGGTGCATGACATTCTTCCAGAATTCCATGGAAATGATGATATTTCAGCCACCCATCATTACTGCAAATTGATGGTTGATTTTAATGTTCATCATCACTGAAGTAGTCTTGAAAAACTTCCCACTCCAAAGTGTCTTTTGTTTCGATGGCATGAGGAGGGTCTTCAACGATATTCGGTCTTTGATAAATTTCTTCGATAGGATCATCAGGAATTTGATGGGAAAATGTTATATTTTCTGTAATATGTTGACCCAACTGGTTCCTACCTTCTTCGGGAAAATCATAAAAGTCACTTACATAGTTTATGTACTTAGGCTCACTTGATGAAGACTGACCAACAACCCCTTCAGGAAAACCATGCTTTTGGATATAGTATGCAAGGTGACAAGTGTCTTCTTCATGGAATTCCTGGCATGCCCTACAGAATGGTGTGTAAGGTTCAATCCTGGGAATGCCACAGATGTCCCCCACATTATTAATGAATTCAGGCTCGCTTGTTGATGCACTAGGACCACAACCTTCAGGAAAACCATGCTATTGAATATAGCATGCATAATGGCAACCAGATTCCTCGTGGAAATCTCTGCATACCCTACAAAATGGCTTGTATGACTCAACCATGTTAGCAACCTCTAATTGGTTAGGAGGCCTCTGTTCATGGTTGGGAGGTTTTCTCTGCCAATTCTGCTTTGTAGCAAAAACCTTAGGTTGAGGTTGAGGTTGAGGTTGAGTCCTTTCAACATTTATAACCCGATTTTGCATCTCTTTCATCTGGGAGAGGTACTTTTGTTCCATTTTCACCATTTTTTCAGCCATATCCATGAGCTTCTTCTCATAAATAGCTTTTTCATTTGCAGGCTCCTTATCTTTGGGCTCAGTTGATTTCAATGGAGTTTGGGCTCTTGAATAACCCGGCAAATTTGACTTACCAAATGACTGCATGTTTTTATCTATCTTAGTTGCCAATGTTTGTGCTTCTAAGAAAGTAGTGGGCTCTTTATCCCTAAGTTCATACTACATCTCTCCACTTAAAGCTTCAATGTAGTAAACCAGTATAGTATGTGGAGTTGGCTTGTAATCTGTAGGGATTGCATTGTATAAGTCGATAAACTTCTTGTTGAACTCTTCCATGGTTTCCATCTCCTTTCTTTTAATGTTTGTTAAAGCAGCAAGTTGATGATGGGGCTCTTTCTTCTCACCATACTTGTTGGTGAAAGCAGTTTTGAATTCAGTCAAGGTTGCAAAGGAATTGGCTAGCAAGCCGATGAACCAGTCACCAGCATCCCCATCTAAAGATAAGGCAAACAGCTTCATGTATACATCATCATGCTTGTGAGCAAGATCTCTGACATATCCACTTGTACATTTTGAGAAAGCCTTGAGATGATAAGCAGCAGTAACGGCATCAGTGCCGGTAAAAATGGGAAGTTTGTTGATAGCTTTGTCTGGAATACCATGTGGTTGACCTGCTATCTGAGTAATATTGAGGAGAGAATAGAAATCACCCATTGTATCGGAAAAACAATTATTGTTGTTTTCAAAATTTTCTAAGTTATTTTCTTAAAAAATACTATGGATGTCAAAAATGGATTGAGATCTAAGTTCTTCAAGGATTTTACGAGAAGCAAGCTTGTTTAGTCTTCTCCTATAAACCTTTACAGGCTCAGGGATAAAACTAAGCAAGCCTTCAGAATTTCTTCTAGTTGAATACCTTGAGGTGTTAACTGACAATGGAGTCGCCAGGTGGATCCAAGTCTAATTTCTGAGAGTGATTAAACTAAAAATCTACCAAAAAGGAAAACTAAAAGGGGCAGTGGAGTCGCCAGATAGATTGAGAATCTATCAAAGAAGGTAAAAACAAACTAGAAAAAATTAAGGTCGTCCAGGAACAAAAAGATTTGTCCCCGGCAGCGGTGCCAAAGATGTTGTCCGCCAAACTGCACATCAGCAGCAGAAATCTTTCGAAAGCTGTCTCCCTCACTGGAAGTGGGGAGAGGTGTGGCCCTGGGGCCAAGCAATGAGCTAGGTACTGTCACCTGAATCCCAGCTCCTCTGTTTAGGCTAACTCCTAACGAAGCCAAGGGGGGTAGTCCCTATAAAGAGTTTCACAAAGGCTCTTATGTTTTATATGTTTTAAGTGTGGGGTGATGCGGATGGTTGTTATTTAGGAATTCTTTATATGATGATGAGAACACAATTAAACACGCAATCCACGTTGCAAATTTACAAGATACAATTTAGAAGATGAACAATATACTTTGACTTAGAATTAAAACAAAGCATCCACAAGATAAAGATCAAACAAATGACAAGGACATATGGTCCAGATTCAGAAAATAAATAAGATTTTTTAAAGACCAGTTCCAAATGGAGTCGAAAGAAATGCTTGTGATGCTGGAAAATATAAGTCTTAAAGTAACTGTTTGTGAGATAGTTTTGAAATTGTTCTTGGTAAATTTTAAGTGTTTTAGGTGTTCTCGATTATTAGGCTAAAACCAAGGATATCAAAAGAGTAAACCTAACCAGGAAAAATATTGGCAACCTCTTAGATGATAGGTCGAGAGCACCCAGATTCAGAGGATAAGTGTACAATGGCTTGACCACCCTCGAGTCTGACAGTGGATTCCCGGCACCACCTGTTTCAGGAAGCAACCTCAGTGATTTGACGCTGGTTTTAAATTTAGGTAAAGTTTTAATTATGTTATCACTTGTAAGTTTATCAAGTCCTTCACCTTTCTAAGTACTAGCCCAACCTTTTCAGGTTGGCAGAGCATACGAGTGTTGGATAATCAACCAAAAATAAATTAATTAAGGGGGATGTGAGTTGAAATGTTTTATTAATTAAGAGCACCGTTCAACTCTCCGATAGAGAACGCTCTTGACTTAGTCTTAAGACCAAAGTTCAAGAGACTTTTCTAATCTAAAATGCCTAATGCAAGGGGAAAATGCAAATATGCAATGCTCTCCGACAGAGAGTGCTCTTGACTTGGATTTGAACAAGTTCAAGAGACTTTGTTTATTTTATGGAAGAAAAGAGAGCAGTTGTGATACTTGAAGAAATTAAAAGAAGCTTAAAGTGGCTGCAAAGTAGAAGATAACAACAACAAGATATTATGATGCTTCTAAAGATAACAAAAAGCAAAACTTAGTGTTCTACCAACAGATTTACTCTAAGGTGGGATCAACCTCCGAACAAGGTCAACCTCTAAGAACCGCTAGCACTTGAGAACTTTCCAGCTAGCTGAAATTTCGACCAAGGCAACTAACGGGAAAAGAGAAGTAACCACAAAGTTATGTGGTCCTGCCCTTGGGATGAAATCCCAAGGATACTACCTCCAGTCAAAACTTGGAAGAGAAGTATGACAAAAATGAAATAAAATACTACTCTAAAGCATGAAATAAAAGCTCCAAGCTAATCAACCACAACACTCTTCCCCAAATGGGGAAGAAAACCCAAAGGTGGAGGGCTCCTCCACTTGAACCTTTATTAAGCTTTTACAGATGCCTTGGGTTTAAAACCTTTGAAGGACTTTTTGAGAGATAAAACTTAAATGAAAAAAGAAAAAAACTCTTATGAGTTTGTACAAAGGATAGTGGTTTAGTTCAAATGATATTCATGGTTTGCACTTCTCCTTGGTTCATACTTCACTTGAGCTTCTCTTTGGCTCTTTCTTGGATCTTGCTTCTTAAAAGCTTTTCAAGTTCTCCTCTTTTTGAAACACCTACACAAGTCTCGAAGATTTCTTAAACAAGGCACCCATTAGTCATTAGAAGAAAGACAAAAATTTTAAACTATTGAACCTAGAATCTAAAAAAGACTATAAAACTATGATTTATGATATTTTTATTTCAAAACATATGTAAAAATGCAAACGGACCAGCAAGCAACAAATGCTTAAAATGTGATGGGAAAGAGATCTAGGATGTAAATTTTTTGAGATATTTTTTGTATGGAAATTCTATCTTTTAAATGAAAACAAAATTTAAACAAATGCAAACTACACTAATAAAAAAAATGGGATCTAGAATGCTCTAAAATCTAACTCTTTCAATGCATGAGATTGTGAATAAGAGAAAAAGAACTTTGAAACTTTAATGAACTAGTGCAATGCTTAGATCTTTGAAAAGAGATTTAGACTATATCAAATACACAAGATCTAGATCATGAAAATAATTCTAACACTAACTACCTTACTCTTTTTTATTGTTATATGCTTTTATAGGTTAATGGAAGGGAAGAGGAGCAAGACGAGAAGATGAGGGGGAGGTGAAACTTAAAGGGGGAAGAGAGGGACGAGAGGAGGAAAGGGGAAACAACAAGAGGGTTAAAGAGAAAGACGAGGAGAGGAAAAGAGGAAAAACGAGAGGGATAAGACTTGGGAAAAACGAGAGGAAGAGGAAGAACGGCTTTGATGAGGAAAACGAGAAGGCAAAAACCAAGTAGGCCAAAAACAAGGGCAAACAAGGTAGTGATCACAAACTTGGAGAAAGGAAAAAACTTGGAAGTCCACAGTTTGGATGGGTAGATCTAGTAACCAAGAATAGTTTTTTAAAATTTGAGAAATGAATTAAAGTGCGATACTTAGCTCCTTTTGGAAATTTTGAAAGAAACTTGGAATTCACTTGATGTTTGTTTTGGATCTTTTGCCTAGCTTCGAGAAGAGGGGATGCAAACTAGCTCCACAAGCTTACTCAAAATGGATGAAAAGATCTACAAGCATAAACAATCAAATGCTAACAAGATAGAGAATTAGTCATGTATTATCCATCAATGGAGATCAAAAGACATGAAATACAAACTAGTAATATGCATGTACTCTTAGATCTCTAAAGAGAATGAATATTCAAATAAATTGAGACTACAAATATTTGACTTATGTGCTTGAATAAAGCCCTCCTAAGCATGAACTAATTAATCAATATTGAATAACAACATGGAAGAATGAAACAATATCACCTCATTCCATAAGCATTAATCCAAATAACACAAAATGAGCCTCCAAAGCCTTAAATTTTATTCCACATGAAAAGTATTACAATATTTTGCCAGAGTTTTTGTGCACAAGAAATCCATGAAGAGAGAGCCCAAATGGCTTCTCTTAAATAGCAAAACCAACTACTAAAACCCTAAGTCGAATTGGCCATGAAAAGAGAGCCAAATGCCACCTAACTAAAGTCGAGTTCCAATCAACAACTAGTCTCAACCAATCGAAATACATGTCAATCAAACTTGGAGTGCTAGCTCCAATCTAGAACTTGAGTTCAAAGTCTACATGGATGGGGAGGTGGCCTCCACCTAGGCAACGCGCCCCCCATCCCATTCTTGGAAAAATCACCAACCAATATTCAAATGCCACATGTGAAACTCGAGCTCCAAAAAGAGGTTGACGTGAGCTAGCTTGGAGAGGGCATGATTTATGTGGTAGGTACTTGGAGTTTGACAACTTTTAGATTGCAATCATGGCGGTTGAGAGTGGGAGGTGGCCTCCACCTAGGCAAGGCGCCCCCACTCCCATTCAATGCACTCCAAACCAACCAAAATACATTAAAATGCCCACTCCACATCACCAAAATCGAGCTTGCATGCATGGAGGGCGAATTCACTTGAAGAGATTTGACTTGTGCTGACTGTACATTTGACTGGAGCTCAGTGAAGTTGCTTGGAATCATCTTTAATGTCAGGTGCCATGTCAACTAGCCTTTTATTTTATTCCATTTGGATTATTTTGGAGAGATTTGGATTATCTCCAAAATAATCAAATTTTATTATTTTAATTAATAATTTCTCTGTAACTGGGTTTTTTGAGAAATTATTAATTATGAGGCCTAACTGACATCCGAAACTTAGGATAAACTGGACCAGGGATCATGAATGATTTTTGGCTTAAGGTTAGAGCCTTCAATCATCAAATTCGGATCCCGGACGACTGACATATTACAAATTAATATTTCTCTATTTAAACTATAGAGAAATTTATTAAATTTAAAAAATATTTAAAAATACAAATTTCGACAGACCCGGTAAAAAAATTTTGAAATTTTTTTTGAGGGTCCTAGAGACTTGGTACATGACCAACATCTATTATAATAGTGTCTAGTAGGCTTATCTACATTAGTTGGACTCTAATAACCCCCCATGGCTAAAATTTTCAAAATCAGGCATTCCAGCTTTGGAGGAAGCGGGAGAAAACCTCATCGATTATAGCTCGGCTATAGGCAAAGTATAATTGGCAAGGGAAAAAACTCCCTGGAATACCTTAGTTGCTTAATCAAGTCATGGGGAACCGAGACACTCAGATCCTACTAGCACACTTTATTACAATGGTGGCTCTTCAGATAATCCAACTATGGTACAAAATAGGTGATAACACGAACAACTTGATCTTTCTGATCAAGATGTCACAGAAATAGCTGACTTGATTGATACCTTCATTGCAGAACTGGTACCTGGATGGAAGCCTGCGGATTCTACTGATGAAACCATTGTTGTAAATGAAGATCCTGCTGAAAATGTTCCTGACGAGAATGGCTTGCACGAGGTTGATCAGTACCAAATGGAAGATCCTACAACTGTCAGTGTCGACGCTGTAAAGATAGATGATCAATCCTCTTTAGTTAACCAAATTGCCTCTGCAAAATCTTCCTCAGTTGAATGTTTTGCACCAATCAGATGTGAAGGTAACATACATGGGAGATTTGAAGAATTTATGTATAACCAGAGTGGTACCGAGTACTCCCCTTCAAGTTCTATTGCACCTATATCTTATATGGGAGAAGATCAGACTTCTCAAGGTTCACTGAATTCAGAGGGTACTATTACGGGATTAGTATGTTCAGAAAGTGAAAATATTCCAGTAAGCACCCATCAATGTTTGGGTATGAGTAATGCTGCTAGAACCGATGCTTGCCCAGCATCTGGCAAAGTTGAAAATACAGGGTTACCGGTGTTTATTGATTCTGCTCCAAATGATTGCGACTGTATGAGAACAACCCGAACTGCAAAACGTTGGGGCTTTAATGCTGCGATGTGAGGATGATTCAATCCTTAAACATTTCCATTTTTTATGAGTTGTCTACCATCTTGACAAAGGCATGAACTTTCCTATCTAGACTGGTACAGTTTCCTTCACGTGGAGCTCAGATCGCACTTCATCGGTAGCCAAATTTTCAAAGCCGGAGCTCGGGGTTCAACAAGGTGATTAAACACACGGCAGATTTAGTCGGAGGTCACAAGGATCCGTAAGTGACAGTTTCCATCGTGGACAGTTTAATAAATCTACTTTTTTATCAGGCCACTGGCAGTTTGGAAGCCGTGTTTATACATAAATTCGACAGCTTATGCTTTTTTCTCTCTAAAAAATAACACAGAGTGATACCGGTGGTCAATGATATCCGCTTAGGGCAAGTCGTTGTCATCAATTGTGTTTTACGTGGAGTTCAAATCTGTTGTCATTGGCAGCCGACTGACTGATCCGAGCACAGGGATGAATTCCACGTCGAGCTTTGGCTTGCATGTTCTTGGCGGCTGATTGCTTGGAGATCTCCATTGATTTCATGGCAGCCATCATGATTTTCTTTTATCAGAACAGAGAGCTCGAGATTTTCTACAATCCTGTCCACCATCAGATCAATTTTTCGAGCGGTTGATTTAGGGATAAAACTCACGCGGTATGAGTATTTACTGTCAATCGGTGCCTTGGTGGTATCACCGCGGCCACATGGAGCTTTGGAGCAGTGTTATCCACACGTCATTTATCATCTTAGCAGCCGAGCAGCCGAATGCGTTGAGATCTAAACTGAGTGTATATCTTCATGTGGCTGTGGAGACAGCTTGTCATCGAGGAGCTCCACTTCACATTCTGCTGACCATCTTTGGGTTGGAACAGTTGGCTAAACAAGGAATTCTTTTCAATAAAAAAATAATCATGCTATGGGGATTGACCAAGGGTGGCTAAAATTACGCAGGTCGCAGGGGTTTTAGGGAAGGTCTGCACTAGTTATTTAGGTCTACGTTTTAGGTTTTAGTTTAGGTTTTTTACACTAGCTCTTAGGGTTTTATAATGTTACAACATCATCTAACTCAAAAAAAAAATTAACAAAATAAAGCTAGGCTAAACAATAATATTTACATAATAACTCAGAAATTAGGGTTTAGATGTAGAAATGGACAACCTGTTGCCGCCTGGTTCCACACCTGGGAAAACGCAGCAGAAGTCTTCAAGCTACTGGTGTGGCCTTGGGGGCAAGTCAGAGTCAAGTGCTGTCACTTGGGACTCGACTCCTTCGTCTAGGCTTTCCTAGCGAAGCCAAGGGGGGTGGACCCTAAAGATAAAAAGAAACTAAGGCGTCTAATCTAGGAGTTAGGAAATATTTTTGGTAACCAAGAATAAACAACACATACATTTGTCAAATAAAAATTTCATTTATCATTTACTCCCATTTAGAATAATCATCATTTAACAGCACATTAGTCAATAATATGAAAATAAAATTGAAACAAGACCAGTGCCTTATAATGGAGTCATTAAACAAATGCATAAGCAGGAAAAGTAAATGTTGTGCGAGTGTTCTTGGTTTATTTTAAAAATTAATGTGATGGTGATCTTTTTATTAAGGCAGGTGGGTTCCCGATATACGCAAGGTACGGGGGAACATGTCCGGAATTTTGAAGCGTGGCTTCCCTCTCAAGCTTTGGGCTGAATCGGAGTCTCGAGGAGGTGTTCAGATGCTATACCAACGAGGGCAATCCTAACGGTTTCCAAGAGGTCACTATTCAGTGTTATCCCAAGCCTTCTGGGAAATTTGCCCACGACAACAAAATGCGTGTTGTGCCGGATTTTCACAAAAAGGATTTTTATTGGGGCGGTGTTAGATCCTATTACTAGTCATCCACTCCTTTCTGGTGTGTACCAACTGGATCAGACTGAGCTGCAAGTTGGCCACAGAGCATACGGGAGAAGACCTTGGTATTTTTATAAAAAAAATTATGAACCCAAATTTTATCTTTTTTAAAACCCCAGGAGTCTCTTTTCAGGCATGTATTTCGGGCAAGCCCTCATACAAAAACCCTACTTCGGAAAAGCAAGGGGGGCGTTATGAGTTTGTAAAAAAAAAAATGTGAAAAACTATGTTATGAGTGAACTTGTGGCCTGCCAGTGGAACGGACCAACAAGGTTTATTTTAATCCTAATTGATTTTATTAAATGCCGGAAAACAAAGAAATAAACTACTCTAAAAATCACGCCATGAAAATGAGACGACACAGGCCACCCCTGGGGGGATGGGGTATGGGCGCTGGCTAGCCCACTTGCTCTCGTTTAAAATTGTTTACAATGATTAGAGAAGTGCCCCAGTCCACTTTAAGTGACTTGGTGGCTTACAAAATTCGAGGAAAAAATTGACCGGTTTTTAAAAATATGAAAGTTTGTCCTCCGGATTGCCTGGATGCTCGAAATTTCGGCAGCACTTCCTCCTACCTGTTCGTCTTTTGCTGCAAACCAGCAAGCAATAATTAGTATAAGATGCCCAAAAACACTTTAAGAGTGTCTTTGGAACACCTCCTAAAAAACCCCAAAAATTCTAAGTTAAAAACTAAGTAAAAATGACGAAAAATAACCAAGTAAAACAAGCTATGGGGCTTGTCTACTTGGGATCTTTGCTAGCCTTTAATGGCTGCAAATTTCAAGCTCTAGGGCAGCCAGGTAATACTTTGAAATCAGATCTAATACTACTTCAGAAAAACTTGAAAGATTTTGACAACTTAAACCAGTTTTTGAAAAGAAAGTACTAGATAACCAAGAAGCTTTGATCTATGAACAATAAACTCTTTATGAAATGAAAAAATAAAACTTCTTGATGACAGAATCTGATTTATTTAAGTTTTTAACAGCAGTATGTAAATCAGATCCACTTTTAATTAGTAACTAGTAACCATAAAATTTGATTTTTTTCTTGAATGAGAGAGAGAGAGATGGAACAAATCCTTGTTGAAAATCGAAGCTTTGAAGATGGTTTAGTGATGTTTGAAGGGACTATATCTGCAAACAATGATTAGTAAAAAGGGGAAACAAACAAGATCCTCCTTCTTGCCAACTCAAGAAAACACCTGCACATCACAGATCTCACCAAAAAAAATATTAAGTGTAGATATATACTCACAAGAAACTATGATTGCATATCCATAAACAAATGAAAGATACAAAAATAATCTCTTACCAAGCACACATCACTAAGCTGCTACAATAAACAAATTGAAAACAACTTATCTCATAGATTGGTAACAATCTTTCCGATGAGCACACCACACCCTTGAAGAATGAAACTTATGCACAAGTCATCTTGGAAAAGGAATCAAGATATTACATCCACATATGACAAAACACCACAAGCTGACCTCCAAAGTCTTCTTTTATTCAAATGAGAAAAAATATTACAATCATAAGTCTCTTGCTCCAATTCTCACTCTAGAAAATGGAGTGGGCAGCCATGCTTAAATAGCCAAAGATGGAGAGAAATGGGTGGAATGAGTGGCATAACTCGTGGAGAAAATGGGGCTGCCCACTCCCATGTAATGGGCTGCCAAAATCAGCCCCAAATCAGCTAAACATCAGCCATGTGACAGCCCATAAACATAGCTGCAAATTCCATGATTAAAGGGGCCCAATTTTGGGAAATATGCCCTCCTCAAATGGAGAAGTAATCCCACTAATATAGCTGCCCGGAATCTTTCCAAAATCAGCTCTTACAACTCCTAAAACATAGCTGAAAAAATCAGTCCATAAATCACTCCCAAAATTTAATATTTTTATGAGTCATTTTTTCACTTTTTTTTATTTTTTCATGACTTTTTTGGGTTTTTTGGGTTTTTTGGCCATAGGTAAAAATTTAAGCACCCAAACATTAGGAAAAGTGGGTTTAGGGGTTAAGGGGGTGCTCTGAGTTAGAAAACGAGCACCCCTAAGGCAAAAAATACCTCCAGACGCTCCTTATAGGCCAATTACAAATTTTTTAATTGAACCATTAAAAAATGGCCCAATTTACGGAAAAATTAAAACTTGCCGAAAATTAAAAACAACCTAGGGGGACTTAGCACATGTCCATATGACTCAAAATTAACGCCTAGCATGTTCATATACATTGACCCATAGACTCTAATAATCCCCTAAGGCCCGTCAGCCTCCCCAGGCATTCCAGCTTTGGAGGAGCAGGAGAAAAACCAATTAATTATGTTATGCACTGATGCAAGACATAATAGATAGGTGAAAAAACTCCTTGGAATATCTGACTTAGCCAAAAAGTCCTAGGGAACCAAGTCTTTTACAAAACACCATGCTAGTACGTTTTGTTACAAACCCCGCAGGGCCATGGACATGTGGAAAAAAGTTAAAAACGGGGGCCTTTAAAAGGCCAGCTGGATATCAAATCACCAAAAATGAACATGTATCATGTTCCACTCTGCCCGCTCGTTTGATAGTCCATCTAAGTACAACTTAGCTGGCAACACAACCTAGGGTTTCAAAATGCAACTAATCACCAAACCTAGGGCATCAATGAGAGGAGCAACTCTCCTTGATATGGTACTTGGCAAGCTTAGCAAACTAGGGATCGACCTCAACCATCCTTAAGAATTGTTTGGAAGACCTAGCCCAGCAAGACTTGAAGACCTAAAGCTCAAGCTCTACTACTAGGGTGATCAATGACAAAAATGAAATGCAAATCAAGACAAAATGAAGCAACAATGGCTTCCATTCAACCCTAACGAGCATCACTTTCATACAAATTGACTAAGAGACATCAAACATAAAAGTATAGATACCTCCAAGTGCATGTGTTAAGCAAACAACTCTAGCCTCACCTTAGCAATGGCATGAACAAAAGTAAACTTCCAAGAAATGCTTCAAACTTGCAAAATATCCTTCATCAAGGAGAGCACATCCCTTCAAAGAGCCCTAGTTAGGGAAAATAGCAGACATAATGATCTTATCCCAAAAGTTGATGTCTAATAATGAAGTGAGGAGATCTTATTTATATGATCTCACACTCACTTTACACAAAATAAGGTCAATTTAATATTTAAAAAGTCAGCTTAAAAATATAACAAAAATAATATAAAATAATCTAAAGATGGCCTATTGTAGACTACCTGGGATATTTTTCCCCTAGGTGCCAAAATATGCTAAACAAGGCCAATTTTGACGAAACTGAGGACCAGCCTGTGCAGGGGGGGGTCGTCATGCCCCAACTAACCCCAACAATGATGAAAACCCTCAATGCCCCCCCGCTTTTAACAAGCAAACAGTCTGCCAGGAGGATGATGTCATCCTCTAAAGGAGGGCCCAGAGGGAGAGCGCTGCTGAACTGGAGGACCAGGAGGGTGTTGGATGTGCTCTGGAAGATAAGAGTGAGTCTCAGTTCTGGAACAACTGTTGTTGGAGTGCTGACACAAGGTCGGGGTTATGTGACCCACCCCTGGAAGACACGGACACCAACCTCAAGGTTTCAAACCCTTTCATGAGGCCGTCAACGATGCCATTAAGCCATAGTACTTCCAGAAGCGAAGCCAGAGGGTTTGGCCATGCCCCTACCTCAGAATGAACTGGCTAAACACCCCTCCTGGTCAGAAAAAAGACACCCTCTCCCTGGGGCACCTTTGCAAGTACGCTGGTGCTAGTACCATCGTAACATTGTCCAACATATGCTTAGGTGGTCTTCCCTTTCCCTTTATCCGATATGTCACAGTGTTGAAGTTGTAAAGTCATTCTCTTAACTTAGCCTTGTTTCTTTCACCTTCACCCATTTCTAGCAAAATAGCCACATCCATAAATGAGTATACACTTGAGGGTCTTATTTTTAGTAATTTGATGCTTTTTTGCTTAATCGCCAGTAGAATGCCACTTTGTCCTTTAGTTTTTCTATTGAAATATTTAAAGGAGCATATCTTATCCATTTGCACTTGCAGCATCAGTCAGATATAGCCCGGGTCATCATTTTGTTCAGTTTTGACCTGGTCAACCTAGTTTGACCAAGTCAACTGCAAGTTCCAAGATAAGTTGGACCGATGATGTTTGAGATTGATTATTTGTGGTCCTATGGTGCCTGTTATCACACAACTTGTAGTTGCCCCTAGTGGTATCCCATCCGGGACGGTAGAGGAGATGGACAACTAAAGAGGTGACCCAAGAGATGCCACGGTTCCCAATGCAAGGTGGGAGTCACGTCAACCGAGGCACTCTTCACTTTAAGTCAAGGTGAAACAAGACCTAGGGGGGGACCCTATAACCAATCAAAGATGATTGGACCTAAACAAAGGTTCCTAGGGATAAGTAAATGATGAGTTACAGAAACCAATGCAAGGTTAAGTGGACCTAGAAGTTAAAGTATGGTTGAAGGTGGTTTGAGAAATGATTAGTGTTTCAAGCAATGTATGATTTAGGCCACATGATTAGTTATGATGACAAGATATAGTACCATGTACTACATAAGTGGGTCCTACTTTCTTGGGATATGTGAAATGGCTTAAAGTGGACCCACAAGGTGAAATTAAGGGATGCAATTGGCACTAGAGGATATATAATGAGTAGATCTATGGATCTAAGTTGAAATTAGGAGTACCCATGTACCGGATCTAAGATTTGACACAATTTCCAAGGAGTGCGACTTGCTTGAGGAGGACTAGTGCCTTGTTGGATGGGTTAATGGAGTCAAAAGATATGTCAAAGTGTAGATCGAGACACCTAAAGGTCAAGACAAGTGGGCTAATTGAGATAGAATGGTTGGATCTTGCTAGATCTAGGATTTCATGAAATGACCCAAGTGGACCACAATCCCTTAAAACAAGGAATGCTACCTGTTATCACACCATAGTAGCAGGGCTACTATTCTTGTACAGCAGATATCTGCACATTCCAGAGCTTCCATTATTCCAGAGCATGGCTATATATTTTGGATCAATCATGATCAGAGCAGTATATTATTCAGATTTATGTATGACCTTGTGTCAAGGCTGAGCCTTGAGAGTTCAGATTTGATGACTGATGTGACCACTTATCCCATACAGTTTCAGTTCAGTGCCTAGAGATGTATTTCAGCAGTGTTTCAGATGATGCATGATGATTATTATTACGATGATGTTGTATGATCTATGGATATGTTATCATTGACTGTGGATTATTATCTTGTTGATTTAGTCATGATCATAGCATGTGCTTGGTATATTGTTCCTGATGTGGCAAACTATTTAAAATGAACTGTAAATCATAAAATGGACGATTGCTTGCACATTTAGGTCATTTAACAAAACCCACTGGTTTTTCAACTTACATAGATATGGTCTTTCCCGACACCAGTTGTCTGCTAGTGTAGGCTCCATATTCACTTGACTCCATCCATACATGACCTTCCTGTTTGACTTTAAACCCTGACTTGTCTCATTTGACTTTCTGATACCGAGGACTTCCCCATTTTTCTACCTCTGTGTTTGGACCGCATCCCTGTTTATTCAGTGTCTCGGCTCTGAGTTGGTGACAAAACTTGCCTTTGGTGAGTTGGATTGTAGGCCTAAATCATTCTAGTCGGTTGTCCCGAAGTTTGGCATTGGCTTGAACTCCCCCTAGTCACTTGAGATGTTGTTGGCTAAAACTGAAAGCTCATGTTCTACCTATGGAAACTTATAAATTCGCCCATGGAAACAAAAAAAAGGGCAAGAGCGATGAACAGCTAAAAATACTCCTCGAAGAGTATAAGAAAGGTCCAAAAAGCAATGGTTCTTAAAAGCTATATCTAAACAATTGCTGACCTTATAAATATTTGAAAAACATGCCCTGGATGCAAGCTGCAACTAGTTGTGCTTCTCAGCACATCTGAAATCCGAAGGGTTATGTAGGCCAAAAAGGCCATGGAATAAAATTGAATGATCCTAATGAACCTGGATCAACTTGATGTAGACATGATGCCTAAGTTGAATAAGCACTCTCTAAACAACTTATCCATTTGTGAGACACAGCCATCCCCCGTGTTCTTTCGTCCAGCACAGAGTTTGTAGCTTTCCCCTTTCTCCCAGTCCAAAGTATTTTTGAGTTGAGTTAGACAGGTCAACCTCTTTGCCCAACCTTGTTTCTAGCCTTCACCCTTCACTAGCAGTCTGACCATCTCCAATGGGTGAGTTTGTCATTTGAACTATTGTGCAAGCAATTTTATATAACAACGGAATATGTTAACTTGATTAATGCCACTGAATGGAATTTATACTTTGAGCTTAGCTGTGAGAATGATTAGAGAGGCATTGTCTTAGTCTACTGATGTGATTTATCCTTGGTTGTATATTCTTGGATCCGTGATGATGTGGACCATGTATGGATGATTATTGATGATGATTGATGGGCCCACATGCTTGATGATGATATCATATGATGGACATATGATGCAGATGATGTTTGATCCAGTTCAGCAGGTTTATTACTACTTCAGATCAGCAGATTATACATTGTCCACATATGGTGGACCCTACAGCTGGCCCATTAGGGCAACCCATGGTGTATGAGTACACATTTCTAGTGGATTTGGGTCTTCTGGATCCAATGAGACACTTATCTTTCAGTTCCGGGCACTTCTGACAGTGATCGATGCAGTTTTACACTTGTTGACCAGATTTGGGGCTGATTTCCCAGCCTGAGCAGCAGGGGGCCCCGAGAGGCCAGTTCACCTAGGGCGCTGATGATGGAAGGGGTGGTCCAGCCACTTGTTTTTACCATTTACCCCCCCCTTCCGGAGAGCCTGGTGGGCTCAGATGGACAGCGCTAGCACCCTGGGAGGCAGTTTTGGCACTTTCACAGTTCCCGAGGCAGTTAAAAAATGGGATAAAGTGGTCACTGAGGAAATCGATTTGGGCAATTGAGGCAAGGTTTTGGCATTTGGTCTTCACAGAGGTCTTCCAGGGTGGCATCACTATCTTCCAGTCAGTTTTCACCATGTGGGTATGCCCAGATTGATCACAGGAGGACATTTACTGCTCGACTGTCATGGATTCTGAGGACAGTTTTGATCATTTACATTATATTGGACATATTTTATTATTTTATTGTGCCTTGGGGATGAGCTAGTAAGGATTGATGCCTCCTAGCCCCACCATGAGCTTATTTGGTCATGTCCTAGTCACCATGAGGTGGATTTTGGTACTTATCTTTCTCTAGTGGATGACGTCACCCTCTTATTGTACCATTTAGTGAGGGCGCTATTGTTATTTTGAGTGATCCATGTGATATATTGTTATGGGTCATCTTAGCCATTGATTGTATGATGAGATCTTTTAATCTCAACCACCCATTTGATGTAGTATTATGGAGTGGTATAGGGTTTTGGTCTTTATTATCCTATATAAGGAGGAGACCCCCCATTGTAAAGCTCACCTTTGGAGCTCTGGAATATTGGAATAGAAGATTTTGTGGAGCACATCTCTCTTGCATTGTGGATTCTCTTGCAAATTGAATATACAGTATCTCTTCTATGTATCATTGTGGATTTTGGTGCTTTTACTAATCTTTTGACAGGAAAGTCGAATTGGAGAGAGGAGGGCGACTTCATGAGGGTTATTGTTGGAGGGATCCACATATTCTCTCTTGAGTTGATCTTGTGACAGGGAGTATCATTATTGTATCTTCGTGACATAGTTGATGCTTTCTATTACATCTTTCTACCATTTTCATAATCATCTTGCTTGACTTGTTTCTTTGATCTTGTCTTGTAGGAGGAGGACGATTTGGCTATCTTGGATAAGGACGTTTTGGTTGGAGCACTTGGATCTCACTCTTGAATATACACATAGGAGAATGCTATCAACTTGCAAGGTGGCCACAAGCAATTGAGGTAAGATCTACAAGGTATGTGCCTTTTTCATCCATTCTATCTTCATTGGTCATAAAACCCTAATTAATCAAAACCCCAATTTTGGTATTTCTTAGATCTACATAGATCTAGCCTTGCTCTTGAGAAAATATTGAAAACCCACCTCTATAGCATCCACCCCTAGTTGGATCTATAGTTTGGTGGTGATTGGCTTAAAATTAACCCATTTTTCAAGGCAAAAAGACCTATTTGACCCAAATCGCACTCCCTTGTAAGAGGCTTGTTTGGTTAGATCTAGCACATGGGTAGGTGAGATCCCACTTGATTTGAAATCTAGACACTTGATAACCTACCCCCACATCCTTACTTTGGTGAAAACTACCTTGTGGACATCTCTCCATGTTTTAAGGGGTTAAAACCCCCTTTTGATCTTCTTGGCACCTTAAAACTTAGATCTACTAAGATCTAGCCCTTGGATTGACTTGATCTTTTGGACATACATAGATCGGGGTACTAGTATCCCGGATCTACAATTTTGTGGCCATTGGACTTGATTTGGTCCACCAAAACCCACTTTTTGGCCTTCCTTGAGCAAATCGCACCCCCTTGAAAATTTGAGTTTGTCCACTTCTAGGAGGTGGGTGTTTGAGATTTTTGTGGATTTGGAATGCCCATGCCTTGAAACCTAGGTCCATACTGTCTTTTTGTCATGATCCGCTTTGGGGGTTGCATTCCTTGTTTCAAGGGATTGTGGTCCACTTAGGGTAATCACTTAAAAACCTAGATCTAGTAAGATCCAACCATTAGATCTCATTCAACCCACTTGACTTGGCTTCTAGGTGTCCCGATCTACATTTTGACATACTTCTTGACCCCATTAGCCCACTTAACAAGGCACTAGTCCATCACCAAGCAAGTCGCACTCCTTGGGATTTGTGTCAAACCCTAGATCTAGTACATGGGTATCCTTATAATCAACTTAAACCCATAGATCAAGCCTATATCTAACCTATAGTACCAACCTCACACCTAACTTCACCTTGTGGGCCTACCTAGAATCATTTCACACTTCCCAAGAAAACTAGACCCACTTGTGTAAACACATGGTACTATACCTAGTCATCATACCCCATCATGTGGCCTAAACCATACATAGGTTGAAAAATTAACAATCTCTTACACCTACCTCAACCATACCTTAACCCTTAGGTCCACTTAGCCTTGCATTGGTTTCCGTAACTCATTACTTACCTACCCTTAGAAACCTTTGTTTGGGTCTAATCAACTGTGATTGGGGTATAGGGTCTCCCCCTTGGTCTAGTTACACCTTGACCTAAAGCGAAGAGTGCCTCGGTTGACGTGACTCCCACCTGCATTGGGAACCGTGGCATCTCTTGGGTCACCTCTTTAGTTGCCTAATTCCTCTACCGTCCCGGATGGGATACCTCTAGGGGCAACTACAAGTTGTGTGATAACACTACCCCCAAGGCAGATCGTCACAAAATGATACTCTAGATATAGGTTTCAAGGTATTCCCGTTCCAACTCCACTGAAATCTCAACTACCCAAGTCCTAGAAGCGGGCAAACTCAATCACCCAAGGGAGTGCAACCTTGCTCAAGGAGGGCTAAAAGGTGGATAAGGTGTGTCAAATCAAGTCCAATGGCCACCAAATTGTAGATCCAAGTAGCTTAGGCACCGATCTATGTGGATCTAGAAAATCAAGTCAATCCAAGGGTTAGATCTTACTAGATCTGAGTTTAAAGGTGCCAAGTAATTCAAAAGGGGGTTTTAATCCCTTAAAATGTGGAATGGTGCCCACAAGGTAGAAATCACCCAAGTAAAAGTCTAGGGGTAGGTTATCAAGTGTGTAGATTGCAAATCAAGCGGGATCTCACCTACCCACGTGCTAGATCTAACCAAACAAGCCTCTCCAAGGAAGTGCGATTTGGTTCAAGAGGGCTATATTGCCTTGAAAAGTGTGTCAATTTTAACCCAATCACCACCAAACTATAGATCCAACTAGGGGTGGATGCTATAGAGGTGGGTTCTTAAGATCTTTTCAAAAGCAAGGCTAGATCTAGGTAGATCTAAGAAAAACCAAAATGAGGGTTTTAATTAATTAGGGTTTGTGACCAATGAAGAGAGAATGGATAGAAAGAGGCACATACCTTGTAGATCTTACCTCAATTGCTTGTGGCCACCTTGCAAATTGATAGTATTCTCCTATGTGTATATTCAAGAGTGCAATTTTGATTCTCCAAGCCAAATGGTCCTCCTCAAGAAGCCAAATCGTCCTCCTCCTACAAGACAAGATCAAAGGAAACAAGTCAAGTAAGATGATTATGAAAATGATAGAAAGATGTAATAGAAAGCATCAACTATGTCACGAAGATACAATAATGATACTCCCTATCACAAGATCAACCCAAGAGAGAATATGTGGATCCCTCCAACAATAACCCTCAAGAAATCGCCCTCCTCTCCACCAATTCGACTTCTCTGCAAGACAAATAGTTGTAAAACCAAAACCCACAATGATACATAGAAGAGATACTGTATACTCAAGATACAAGAGAATCCACAAGACAAGAGAGATATGCTCCACAAAGAAGTGTTCTATTCCAATATTCCAGAGCTCCAAAGGTGAGCTATACAATAGGGGGTCTCCTCCTTATATAGGATAATAAAGACCAAAACCCTATACCACTTTACAATACTACATCAAATGAGTGGTTGAGATTAAAAGATCTCAATATACAATCAATGGCTAAGATGAACCATAATAACATAACACATGGATCACTCATAAAGTGATGATGTCATAGTCTAAAATAATCATGGAGGGTGACGTCATCCACTAGAGGGGGTAAAAGTACCAAAGCCCACCTCATAATGACTAGGACATGACATAAGAAGCACATGGTGGGGCTAGGAGGCATCAATCCTTACTAGCTCATCCCTAAGGCACAATAAAATAATAAAATATGTCCAAGATAATATAAATGATCAAATTTGTCCTCAAAATTTGTGACAGACAAGCAGTAAAAGACCTCCTATGATCGCTGTGGGCCTACCCACATGGTGAAAACTGGCTGGAACATAGTGGGATCACCCTGGAAGACCTCTGTGAAAACCAAATGCCAAAACCTTGCCTCAATTGCCCAAATCGAATTCCTTAGTGACCACTTTATCCAATTTTTTAACTGCCTCGGTAACTGTGAAAGTGCCAAAACTGCCTCCCAGGGCATCTACGATGTCCAACTGAGCCCACCAGGCTCTCCAGCAGGGGGGGTAAATGGTAAAAACAAGTGGCTGTACCACCCCCTCCTCATACAGCGCCCTAGGTGAACTGGCCTCTCATGGCCCCTGCTGCTCAGGCTGGGAAATCAACCCCAAATCTGGTCAACAAGTGTAAAACTGCATCAATCACTGTCAGAAGTGCCCGGAACTGAAAGATAAGTGTCTCATTGGATCCAGAAGACCCAAATCCACTAGGAATGTGTACTCATACACCATGGGTTGCCCTAATGGGCCAGCTGTAGGGTCCACCATATATGGACAGTGTATAATCTGGTGATCTGAAGTAATAAATAAAACTGCTGAACTGCATCAATCATCATCTGCATCATATGTCCATCATATGATATCATCATCAAGTATATGGGACCATCAATCATCATCAATAGGTATATATATATGGCCCACATCATCACGGATCCCAATAATATACAACCAAGGATAAATCACGTCAGTAGACTAAGACATGCTTCTCTAATCATTCTCACAGCCAAGATCAAAGTATAACATCCATTCAGTGGCATTAATCAAGTTATCATATTCCTTTGTTATATAAAATTACTTGCACAATAGTTCAAATGACAAATTCACCCATTGGACATGGTCAAACTGCTAGTGAAGGATGAAGGCTAGGAACAAGGTTGGGCCAAGGGGTTGACTTATCTAACTTAATTCAAAAATACTTTGGACTGGGAGAAGGGGGAAAGCTACAAACTCTGTGCTGGACAAAATAACACGGGGAATGGTTGTGCCTCACAAATGGATAAGTTGTTCAGAGAGTGCTTATTCAACTTAGGCATCATGTCTACATCAAGTTGATCCAGGCTCATTAGGATCATTCAATTTCATTTCATGGCCTTTTTGGCCTACATAACCCTTCGGATCTCAGGTGTGCTGATAAGCACAACTAGTTGCAGCTTGCATCCAGGGCATGTTTTCAAATACATATAAGGTCAGCAATTGTTTAGATATAGCTTTTAAGAACCATTGCTTTTTGGACCTTTCTTATACTCTTCGAGGAGTATTTTTAGCTGTTCATCGCTCTTGCCCTTTTTGGTTTCCATGGGCGAATTTATAAGTTTCCATAGGTAGAAAATGAGCTTTCAGTTTTAGCCAACAACATCTCAAGTGACTAGGGAGAGTTCGAGCCAATGCCAAACATCGGGACAACCGACCAGAATGATTTAGGCCTACAATCCAACTCACCAAAGGCAAGTTTTGTCACCAACTTAGAGCCGAGAAACTGAACATACAGGGATGCGATCCAAACACAGAGGTAGAAAAAATGGGGAAGTCCTCAGTATCAGAAAGTCAAATGAGACAGGTCAAGGTTTAAAGTCAAATAGGAAAGTCATGTATGGATGGAGTCAAGTGAATATGGAGCCTACACTAGCAGACAACTGGTGTCAAGAAAGACCATATCTATGT
Source organism: Larix kaempferi (assembly GCA_027924585.1). Classification (NCBI taxonomy): domain Eukaryota; kingdom Viridiplantae; phylum Streptophyta; class Pinopsida; order Pinales; family Pinaceae; genus Larix; species Larix kaempferi. The sequence continues at coordinate 11,114,635 of BSBM01000893.1, forward strand.
AAGGAGGAAAACCAGTGGGTTTTGTTAAATGACCTAAATGTGCAAGCAATTGTCCATTTTATGATTTATAGTTCATTTTAAACAGTTTGCCACATCAGGAATAATATACCAAGCAGATGCTGTGAACATGACTAAATCAACAAGATAATAATCTACAGTCAATGATAAAATATCCATAGATCATACAACATCATCATAGTAATAAACATCATATACCATCTAAAACACTGTTGCAATACATCTCTAAGCACTGAACTGAAACTGTATGGGATAAAGGGTCACATTGGTCATCAAATCTGAACTCTCAAGGCTCAGCCTTGACACAAGGTCTAACATAAGTCTGAATAATACACTGCTCTGATCATGAGTGATCACAAAATATACAATCATCATAGCCATGCTCTGAATAATGGAAGATCTGGAATGTGCAGATATCTGCTAAACAAGAATAGTAGCCTTGCTACTATGGTGTGATAACAGTGCCCATTTGATGTTTCCATGCATCAGACAGAGATTTCATATGATGGTTTGATGGATTTTTATTATAATTATTATTTACAGACCATTATTTTTTATTGTCCGGGCATGGTTGAGCTTACAGAGGATTATCCAGATGGTCACATGATGTATGAGTACTCATCCTTACTTGATTTGGACTTTTTGAGTTCATTGGGACACTCAGTTTTCAGTTTCAGGCACTTACAGGTGATGTTATGGTCAGCTTATCACTTTATTGCATATTTGCCATACAAAATGGCATGTTCAACACTTTTGAGATTATTTTGGTTCTCCTAGGACGCTACAGAGGGAGTGTGGGGTCCAGCCACTACCAAGATTCCAATCAAAGTTTGGTTAAGCTCCAAGCCACCTACCCAATCCTCACGCCATCTCCAAGCTAGCTCACGTCAACCCTCAATAGAGCTCGAGTTCTACCACATGGCATTCACTTATTGCATGGGTGATACTTCCAAGGAAGAGATGAGGGGCGCCTTGCCTAGGTGGAGGCCACCTCCTCATCTCAATCAATGAAACTCAACTTGTTTGGTGAAGATTGACTCCAAGCTTGATGGTGATTGGGATTTTGACATGGAGTTCGATTTTTGTCAAGTGCCATTGGCTCTCCTAGATTGCCAATTCGAATTAGGTGTTAGGTAGCTAGTCTTTGCTATAAGGAGATGCCATTTTGGCCATTCTCTCATGGAGATTTTGAGCATGAACACTCTGCCCAAAATTCATTGTAATATTTTTCTAAGTTTTGAATAAATCAGTGACTTTGGAGGTCCATACAAGAGCTTTGGGGTTGTCTTTCACATTGCTTGGTGACATCTTTCTCACCTTACTTTTTACTTCAAGCTTTTCATTATTTAGTATATGTTCTATAATTGTTAGAAATGTACTATTCGGTTTGGCTTGTTTAATGTGTAAGGGTTTTGCAGGATTCACACAAGGTGGAGAATGACTTGGAGATCGAGTTACTCTTTGCCCACCAATGGTTATTAGCACCTAATCAAACTTTCTTGCAGGTTCCCAAAGGATCTTTTTATCTCAAGAGAAGAAACGAATAGGAGAGATTGGCCTCTCCGTCCACCAACAAGCATTTCAAACTTTTGGTTACCTTGGTTACCCTAGCTTCCATCCTCTAGCTATCTTGCTTTCTCTTTGAATCCTCTTTTGACTTGCCTTGCTAAGCCTCTCCTACCTTACCTTTGCCCTAGATCTACTTCTTTTTCCCTCCATTCGTCCTACTCTCCTTGACCTCTCCTCTTCCCTTTCGTTTTAGACCTTCTTTGACCTTCCTCCTCAACCACTCGTCCACCCTCTCTTTGCTAGCTTTTTCCACTCCTCCTTCCTCTCGTCCTTCCTCTCCTTAGCCATCTTCTCTTCCTTTCGTTTCCCATCTTTTTTGTCCTCAAAGCTTCCTTCTCGTCCCTCTCCAAAAGAGCCCTAAAAAACACACAAAACAAATTGGTTAAGTTAGTAGTTAGATATCACATTTTGCATTTTATTGTTAGTCATTTTCTCTTTGAAAAGTTAGCATTTAGGCATTTTAGATCTCATAGCTTGCATCCATTTAGCTTGTAAGGTAGTGAAAATTTACATTTAGCTTGCACTTCTTTGCATTTTCTTTCTCATTTAAAAGATGGATTTTATATACCAAAAATATTTCAAATTTTTTATGTTTTAGATCTCTTTCCCATCAGCTTTTAGGCATATGTTGTTTGCTGGTCCGTTTTACATTTATGCATATTTCGAAATAAAATCTCATAAATCTAGTTTTTTCAAAGTCTTTTATAGATTTTAGTCTGAATAGTTTCATTGTTTTGTCCTTTTCTAATGATTAATGGGTGCCTTGGTTGAGACTTTTTGAGACTTGTGTAGGTTACTTTGAAGAAGAAGAGGTGCTTTTTGGAAAGCAAGACTCAAGAAGATCTAACCCAAGAGAAGACTTAAACCAAGAAAGACAAATACTACAAGCACTATCCTTTGTAAAAAGCCCTAAGGGGTTTCTAAGTTTAAAAGTTCTCATTAGTTATTTCATTTTTCTCAAAAGACCTTGCAAGGATCTCATTCCCAAGGCATTTGTATCAAATTAATAAAAGCTAAGTGGAGGAGTCCTCCGCTTTTTGGGTTCTTCTTCCCCGTTTGGGGAAGAGTGTTGTGCTTTGCTTAGTTTAGATCTCTCTTTCTCTTTTAGTTCCTAGATTAATATTTCATTTCTGCACTCCATTTCCAAGTTTTTACTAGAGTAAGCAAACTTTGGAATTGCATCCCAAAGGCCACATAGCTTTGTGGTAGCTTCTCGTTCCCCATTAGCCTCCTTGCCGAAGTTTCAGCTAGCTGGAAAGTCTCAAGGACTAGTGGTTCTAGTGATCAACCTTGTTCGGAGGTAGATCCCACTTTTAGATTAGTATTGTTTGGTAGAACACTAAGTTTATTTTCAGTTTGTTTCAAGTATCTTGTTACATTTTGTTATCATCATTTCATTTTTTGTTATTTAAGCTTCATATTGGTTCCTCAAGTTACAACTGCTTCTTTTTCATAAAAGGAACTAAAGTCTCTTGAACTTGGCCAAATCCAAGTCAAGAGCACTCTCTGTTGGAGAGCATTTAGTTGTTGCATTTCCCTTGCATTAGGCATTTAGATTAATTAAAGTCTCTTGAACTTTGGTCTTAAGACTAAGTCAAGAGCGCTCTCTATCGGAGAGTTGAACTGTGCTTTAATAATAAAATATTCCAACTCACACCCCTTCATAATTAATTTATCTTGGTCGATTATCCAACACCCGTATGCTCTGCCAACCTGAAAGGGTTGGGCTAGTACTCAGAAAGGTGTTGGATTTGCTAATCTCACAAGTGATAACTTAATAAAACTTTACCCCAACCAACGAACCGACGTTGCTTTCGAGATTTACTGAGGTTGTTTCCTGAAACAGGTGGTGCTGAAATCCCGCTTTCAGACTCGAGGGTGGTCAAGCCAATTGAACACTTACCCTCTTGAAATCTGGGTGGCTTCGACCTATCATCTAAGAGGTTACCAGTACTATTTCTGGACTTTTGATATCCTTGTTCTTAGCCTAATAATCAAGACCACTAAAAACTTAGAATTTACCAAGATAATTTGCGCAACGATCTCACGAACAGCTACTATCAAGACTTACTTTTCAGCATCCCCCAGCATTACATTCAAACTTTTGACTCCTTCACCCAATGAATAAGGCATTGGTCTAATTGTTATACTTTTCATATATTTATATTGTTGGGCCATTTGTCCTTTTGAAATCATTTATCTGTGCATGCTATCTCATTTTTAAAGTCTTTGATATACTGTTGATCTTGCACTCTTATATCGCAACGTGGATTGCTTATCATCTTGTGTTTATTTTTGTAATTGTGGTCATCATCATCAAAAAACTACTAAACAACACCCATCCGCATCACTTCATCAAAAAACATTATAAGACATAAGAGCCTTAGTGAAACTCTTTGTAGGGACTACCCCCCTTGGCTTCGTTAGGAGTTAGCCTAAACGGAGGAGCTGGGATTTAGGTGACAGTACCTAGCTCATTGCTTGCCCCCAAGGCCACACCTCTCCCCACTTTCCAGTGAGGGAGACAGCTTTCGAAAGATTTCCGCTGTTGGTGTGCATCTCGGCGGACAACAATGTCTAATATGAATGTACTCTACAGCATTTTAAGTTTTATTACACTGACACATAAGGTGTAAAAGGTGAAAAGCAAAGAAAAGAAACCTAGGCTACACAAACAAACAAGAAAAGAAAAGGTGAGCCAAAGGTAAGAAAAACAAACACCAAAAGAAAAAGGACAACTAACTACTGCTCACGAGAGGTTATTCAATTTACCTACCCTACTCTAACCAGTCCAGACCAATACTAAGTAAAATCATAGATCCAATGCAACCACTCATCCAGTAGATCAATAGTTCTCCCTTGATGTTGTTTAGCAAAACAAATCAAGACTGGATTAAAAATTAATGAGTTTAAGATCACAATCCTCTTGACTCGTTCACAAATTGGAAAAAGGTTAGAGTGGTGCAAAATGAAATCGTGTCGAGGTTGAGACTGAGTTTTGCAAGACACATCAATCAATAAGCCAAAAGGATCATAAAAATGGTGTGAGTTATTTTTCAAATTTGACGGAAGAAAATGACATAACACTCTACTCAACCCTCCTTCAGACATGTTGTTCTCCTCGTCTATCAAGTTGGCATTCTCAATGGCGTTCATCCTTGGATTGATGAAAGGACCAAGTGGAGACAAATTGGAGTTTACTAAACCTAAGATCAAAATTACTCCCACTTGTTGCTCAAAAATTGCGAAAAGATGAAATTGATATTTGAAAAGCTTCTCGGTCAACCAATCAATAGGACTATCAGTTTGGAAAACAGGGTTAACCCAGAATGACTGAAAAAGAAAATAAAAATTTTTACCATCAACCACTTGGCATTCTACAAACTCCTTGTCGAACCCTTTGCACAACAAAATTAGGTTTGAAAGAGGCATTAACTTCATGAGTTGGGATGGGAGGGAGGATTGAAACGTAGAGGCTTGTTTAGCATTTCCTAAAATTGTCCTCCCCAATTCTGCATGAGATAAGGGACACTTGTCAAGGAAATTATCAAGGTCAACACCAACCTTCCGAAGACAAGACTCATTTTGATTCATATTTCCAATCAATTCATTGTGACCAAGGAGAGAGCAAGGAATTGTGTTGACATTAAGCATGACACTTTTTGAAGGTTCTTTGTGACTTTGATTCCATCTTGCAAGTTGCAACAAAGAACACTCAAGGTCGAGCTAATACATAAGTGGATCATCATCATCTTGACAGGGAGGTATATTGATATAATCATTTTTAAAACCCCCATCATCTTCACACATTTGACTTTCAACCACATGATGATCGTTTGATCCACCCTCAACAAAAGCCTGATTATTTTCAATATTTTCTTTTTCTTCTTCAAAGATATGATTGGAAAATGAAACAAGGTCGGGATCCCTTGAGCATTGACTTGAATGATCTCAAACGAAGCAATGACTATGGGGCTGCCCCTCAAGAGGTCCTTTAGGGGATTCACTGGTTGAAAGCTCGACCACAGAATTTTGTCTCTGATGATCAATGGGATCCCCTTCTTCATTTGTGCCTTCTCCGGGTAAAGATGACAAAGTGCTTCGTATGATTTTAGTAAGTTCCCCCTCTAAGTCAATATCAAGGTCAAAATCTTGGGGGTTGAGATTTGCTCACTATCATACATAACTTCATCATGAGATTTATTTCCTATATTCTTCAAATACTCAACTACATTCTTATAGACTGAAGGCTCATTCATAAGCTGAATCAAAGGCACATTCACCATTGGTTCGGGAGAGGAGAAATCAAATTGATAAGGACAATCATTGCTCATTTCATCATTGCTATCATGATTGTCTTCATGACATTGATCCTCCACCACATAATCCTCACTTGATTGTTCCACCATGGACTCATCAATGCTTTCACCCCATTCATCTTCACAAAGTTGATTTTCACTTACATGATCACTTTATTGTTTCTCGAATGCAATCTGACTACCCTTACCTTTCTCCTCCTCTTCAGAGAGATGATTAAGATCCGAGTCAAAATTTGGATTGTTTGAACGTTGATTAGGACAATTGTCAACCACGTGATGATTGTGAAGTTGCTCTTCTGGTGATGCTTTACTAGAGTCACAAATGGAAAGGTGAATTAGATCCAGAATTCGGCCTACAACTGCCTCAGGAAATGATAACAAAATATCTCGTATGATTCGATCAATGCCTCTTTTAATTTGCACACGAGATTTTGAAGCATTATTCTCAAGATACTCTATAACATTCCTGTGGATTGTGGGCACACTCATAATTTGGAACATCTACGGAGAGGAATGATCCAATCGAGAAAGCATATCATCAATATTATCATCACCCATGACACAATCAGTGCTAGATTGGCATTCCAAAGACTCATCAATGTTCTCACCCCATTTATCTATTAGCAACCTTGTGAACATGTCATACCCAAGGATGGATCCCGGCGCTAAATTATCAAACCATAACCCAGCCTCCCCGCCTAAGGATTCACCTAGGGCTCGCACATAAACATCCTCATCATCAGCCCCTCTAACTTCCATATGATCCCAAAGCATTTGCAAATGTTTTTCAATAGATATATAATTGTTTCCATAAAACCGAGGCAACCTTTCAGTGTATTCATTCAGCATAGGATGAGGTGCCCCATATATCTCCGAGAAGTCAAATGGAGAAGGTTTCGCTTGCGCTACAGATATTCTGTCCATTCTACTTGGGGCTCGAGTTAGATGTCTAATTTGGTTAACATGATGATTCGACCGACCATTTTGGCTATAAATCCTTGGTTGGGATTGACATCTAGACTCAGGTTGACTTAACAATCTATTAGGGGTGGATAGGACAAAGATTCCATTAGGGTGATGAGGGGCATCGCGGGTATCGCAAAAATCTTGATATTCAGGTTCATACCCATGATCGTATTCATATTCGTCCCCATACTGAGATTGTGCATCCCATTCATTTATTTCCTCTTGTCTCCTTTCAGACCTATTCACACGTTCATTTAATTCTTTTATGGCTTGTGAGAGGCCAAGGAGAACATCTCGGTCCATTCTGATTTCTCAATTTAAGATTTCCCAGTGGAGTCTCATGTGAGATGTCAGAATGATCTGAGCTTCTAAGGTTGTGTGGATGGGTTCGGTCTCCAGTGGAGCCGCGGGGTGGAGTCGCTAGGTGAACTAGGAACCTTGTTCACCGAAGGTAAGATGTCGTAGGGAAGTGGAGAGTGAAACAAAAATTATGGCTGCAATAAATTATGCAATCAAAAAATTCAGCCAACAAAATCAAGTCTGAATGCAGTATGATGAAAAGCAAAATAAAGCAAAAAAGACACAAACGCAAAAAGACCTCAGGGTAAGCCTCTACCTCCCCGGCAATGGCGCCAAAAATGTTATCACACTAACTCTAGCTGCTAAATAAGAGATATCCATCCGGGATGGTAGAGGGTGAGCATCCAGGTCGATGCAACCTGCAAACGCCAAGTCCACTGTTCAAGGAACGGTCGTCACATCGAACAAGGCGTTTGTCGCTTCAGACAAGGCAAGTAGCCAAGTTAGGGGTAAGACCCCGCTCAACCAGTGATGGTTGAGAGATAAGATGGACACCCAAATCCCAAAAGATAGAAAGATAGAAACAAGAGATGAGTGCTAATAAGACCCTAAGTTTGATTTCAGCCACTGACTGGACACAAATGGTAAAATGAGAGCGATATAAAATGCGACCAGCGCTTAAGTATGATGAAATTAATGAGTTAGATTAACTATTGTATGGCTGGAACTAAGCAAGGGATGCAAAACAAGCTAGAAGTGAAGAGATGAAGTGATTCTGCCGAAGGAACAGGGTTAAAAAGTGAATTAGCGGACCTAGGGCAGCGATAAGTTAATGTTTTAAGGCACTTCTAGCGGATGAGAGTTTGATTTCTATTGATAAAATGATGTTTTAAACACAAATCCAAACTACCCATAACCCCAAAATGACCCAGCTAGGCAGTAAGAGAAAAACGCCCAAGGAGGGCGTTTTTGCCAAATGGACTAGTGCTAGTTCCTAGGGCAAATGGAGTCTAATCAAAATGAAATTTTAGATTTAAGCATTTAACAATATTTCAAATGCGGGTTTAGAAAGAAAAACAAATTTTAACGGTGAATTTTCAAGATTTTAATTTTTGCTTGGTTTTTTATGCAATTTCAGCTCAGCAAACATATTAGAAATCTAAATGGAGAGTTAAGCATGAGAGAAGTACCTGAAACAATGATGAATGGCTGAATATTTGTATGAAGACTACTTGTCGAGTTCAAGTGATGAGCAACCAGCACTTTCCCTAAGTGTTTGAGCCAGCCAAAGACCAAGTGCGCCCCTGTTACCTGCCACAAAAAATGGAAAATCAGAGATCTGAAACAAGTAGATAGTTTGCACAGTAAAATGAAAGACAAATGATTGAGAAATTGAATGATAAACAATAAATTCAACTCCCTCTTTAAATCCTTGAAGAAAAACCCAAGTGTGGAGCTCCCGCTCCAAAAAATGCGCCCTTCCTCAAGTGGCCTTTCAACCTGCAATTCGTTTCAGCTATAGATGGTGGAACAATGCACTAGATAACTCAGCAAATAGATATCAATCACAACAATACTCATCCAAACAAACAATGTCTCAAGAACTCTCCAAGAATCCTCTCTATTCAATCCAAGTGTTTACAAAAAAATGCCCAAGAGACTCTACAAATGAATGAGCTTCTTCTCTTATAGAGATGGCTCAAAACCTAGCTCCATTCCCCCCAAATCGAATGGCTGGGATTAAAACCCAAGGAAGCCAAACGAATGGCTGAGATGGAGTGATGGAGAGGGGGGCGAATTACCCTCTAGCGCCCATGTGGAGGATGGGGCCCTTCGTGGGGCCCATAAAACATGCAAAAGGGTGGTTGGGGGGTGTCTATGGACTGTTTTAGCCCCCCATACCACTTAGCCAAAGTTTTAATACATTATATTTGCAAAACATGAAGTTCTACATAGTGAAAAATGCCCAAATATGGGCCAATTCGCCCCATGTGATGAGCTTGGCAAAATGAGGGCCCCACAACATATATCTAATGTCCAAACATAACAAATATTACCTTAGGAGACCCCCTTATATTAGCCAACCTTTGCATATTGGATTTTCTTTATTAATTTATTGTTGAAGATGTAATTTGGGCTTTTGACCCACTTATATTGCCCAGATTGACGAACCGTCTGCTGCAATGCGATCGTAGACTCCAAATATAGTAGACATGGTCACTTGAACGACCTTGATCCATCAATTAGGCACTGTTTGCCCAAAATCCAAGATTTTTAATTAAAACAGGTCCCTGGTGACCCATAATAATTAAAAATCTCATCAACGCTTCAACCTTTTCTGATTCTGACACTTGGAGGCGCATATGGGACCCCAAGACATAATAAATGACCAAAATCGAAATCTTGATCACAACTTTTTTTTCGAGCCCATTTTGGCATAGTCAACCTGGTTTGACTAAGTCAAATTTGGTCCAAATGGCAATGGCTGAAAACCTGCATGCATCATGAAGCGTCAAGGCTTCCTTATTTATGTTAGTACATTACTCAAAACATATAATGTCGATATGGTGATCAAAACAACAATATATCAATAAAAATAGGCCCTGGGTGAGGTGGGCCCACCAACTCCAACAAAGACTCAAAACTGTTATGCATAACTTATAGACTTGACCACTTAGCTAACTTTGGGTGAGGTGGATAAACAAGGTGAAGGATACGAGAAGACGAGGACCAAGACCATATCACCCTTCGGATAAACGGGGAAGGCGGGACCCACTGACATAAACATACCGTGATAATACACAGGGAAGGGCGGTGCCTCACAAATGGGTATAGTGCAGGGGAGCCACCACTGATCATCTAACATGCACCTTACAACTCACATAGCTGCCTTCGAAGACTCCGTGAAGATCTTTTCTAGAGCCGCCATGACTGGGTGTCCGGCAAACCGTAACTTGAGACTCTAGGGGACAATTCGCATAGCTGTCCCTTACTCCATCTCACCTCCTTGCCCCGCAAGACTAGGTGAGGAAAAAAAACCACTACAATGCTTAGATAGATATGGCTGACTTGTGTCCGTGTGTGTTCAAAAACACATTACTTGGACTTTACATTTGACTTTCATACTTAGCCTTTTTGGCTTGATTTACATTTTACATAGCCTTTTTGGCTTTATTTACATTTCATTTCATTTCATGGCCCTTTTTGGGCTACATACATATCTCAAAAGATATAACAAGGTGCTCATACTGCAAAGTAATGGGGGCAAGTGTACATGCTTCGATGACCAATGGGGAACACCCGGTGAGTCTACACAATCCTATACTGCATTGCAACATTGGGGGCAACCAACGGGAGAAAATCCCAGGTTTAAGAATGCATCTCACACACTAAAGAGCCGAGACACAAGAGACAAGAAATCATGGTATACTCAGAGGTCAATGGGGAAGGGGATCCTCAAGGCCACAAATCAAGGTCCAAGTTGGGAAAGACCAACATGAATGAGTCGGATGGGTGGAAGGAAGTGACAGGTGGATCCAAGGTTAGCTACTAAGGAGGACGAAATGACCAAGTCTATACCGGTAGTGGGGTAGGGACCAACGTGCATATACATGAATCTACTAGAATGGGGTGGATTGACATCACCAAGGGCCATACACATCATAATGAAAAACCGAGATTACCACATCAAACATCATACGTCAAGTCCATGTACTATCATAAATAAACAAGTCTAAACAACAACATGAGCAATAAACCATAAAGTGCTATACCTACCATACCATATACCTGCTGCTAAAGCTGACTCTGGAACTGGATCTTTGCTGGATCCGGGAAATAAGTGGCAAACCAACAATACTCTGTAGTACTCTCATCATAATATGGCTAAGTAACTCTCTCAATGGGATCATGCAAAGCTCGGCAAGGAAGGGTGACCCTGCGGTCACTGCTCTTTAATATGCTCTGGACCAATACAAAACAATATGTCCCCTCTGATATCTCTACTCGGGGCAATCTGAATACAATGAATATCCCCTCTAAAGGCATATGATCTCTGATATGGAAAAAAAATGTAGTATGGTCCTGTTATCACATATATAGTAGCCGGGCTACCATACATTATTTTTCTGATGCCAGTACACTATTCAGCCAGTTCCCTTACATTTGAGATGCTGAGATGAGCATCTATATTGGATCACTATCAGATTGTGGACAGCAGTATATATTCCCCATGCCATGACTGAGTCTCAGGACACTCAGAGAGATGACCGATGTAGCCATTATACCATTGGTACAGAGCAGTCAGTAGTGCCCAGAGTTACAGCATCAGTTTCAGAGGACAGATGATGGTACAGGTTGATGAGCATTCAGGTATATGACTCAGCAGGTATATCATTGTGTTATGGTTATATTGCTTTTATACTTATTCTTATAGCATGTCTTAGCACTTAGTGTCATGATCTGGCGATCATATAGATATGTGGACCTGGTTGATCTTATTATATATATTATATTGTCCCTACTCAAACTTAGAAGTTCACTATTCATACTCATTGGTTTTACCCTCCTTAGGGAGAATAGAGGTGATCATTCCACCATACCTTGGCTTGCTAGTGTTGGCTCCATTATTCATTGTCTTCATCCATCCATTGCCTACCTTTTAGTTTATCACCCTGACTTACTACTTGACTAGTGGCATGGAGGACTTTTCCCCACTGTAGCCTCTGTATTGGATGAGCTTCCCTGTTTATTGTGTCTCGGCTCTGAGTTGGTGACAAAACTTACCTATGGTGAGTTGGAGTTCCTTGGAATTCCCCCTAGTCACTAAAGTTGTGTTGGCTAAACCTGAAACTTTTAGTGCTGCCATGAATACAAAATCTGGAAAATGAAATGCTATATCTTGTATGAAAAGCCCATTCATGCAATGTGTTTCTAAACACACATGAATGAAAGGCATGCCAAATGAAAATGGCCATGAAAATAAAATGTTATATCTTTTGGAAATGTAAATACCTAGGTAAACAAGCTGTCTGTAACACACCTAGAAGTGCTCAGGTAAACAAGTGCCTTAAAAACACACCTGCAGCAAAAAGCCTAAAATAAATGTAAATCTATGCAATGTGTTTATAAACACACATAGACCAAGGCTATGGAAACTTCAGGCCCAGAAAGCAATGGAACTTAAATGCTATATCAAAACAATTGCTGGCCTTATTTGTATTATGGATTGTGCGCATCTGTTAAAGGTGAATAAACCCTCTTTGAACAACTCATCCATTTGTGAGACACCGCCATTCCCTGTGTTGTTGCTCATTCAGTATATACTATGGTGTGTATTCCCTTTCCCTTGCCAAAGTGTCACAAAGTTAAGTCAGTAAAGTCATCCCTTAGCCTAGCCAGTTATTTTATCCTTCACCCTTCACTAGCAAATTGATCACAGCTATGAAGTGAGTATGATCTTGAAAGTCTAGTTTGAGTAATAATAATAATTAATGACATTATATATTTGGATTTAGATCGCCAGTAATGATTACTTCGTGTTATAATTGTTATTTGAATAAGTTGTAGAGCATGCATTAACCTTTGACACTTTGCAGCAGCTTTTGATGATGGTCTAAGTTATATTTGGTCATGTTGACCTGGTTAGACCTAGTCTGACCAAGGTCAACCATAGGACATGAGATGGTTGGACCTTATGATGATATGGATAGATGATATATGGTCTATGTACACATACATGATGATTCTATACAGCAGCTACAGGGTTATGATGATGATTCATGGTTTACAGCAGTATTTGATCATTTACAGATCATTATTATTTACCCTGTTCCGGTATATTGGATATATATTTTGATCATGCAGAGACTCATAGGGTGTATGAGTATACATTTTGGATGGATTTGGACCTTCTGAGTCCGATGAGACAGTTTGTTTTCAGTTCCGGGCACTTACAGTGATGATTGAGCCTCAGTAGGCTATCCCAGTGGAGTTTTGGTCTGTCGGAGGCCCTATCAGAGCAGATGTGATTTTTATCTAGTTGACCTAGGGCGCTGTGCTTGGAGGGGGTGGTCCAGCCACTTGTTTTTACCATATTACCCCCCTCCTAGACACACTGGTGCCCTCACCTTGACAGCGCAGGCACTCCAGGAGGCAGTTTGGGACAGTTTCACGCTTCCCGAGGCATTTCAGGATTGGTAGAAATGGCTATTGAGGAAATCGATTTGGGCTACTGAGACAATGTTATGGCATGGGATGATCAGTGATGATGGATCGATGTCTTCCACACCTCCTCCAGCAGTTTCAGCTTCATCGGGGCCCGCATCCATCACTTATGGCACTTTCTGATGATTTCTGAGGTCTTTTGAGGCCTACGATTTGACCATGGAGGCACGATTTGGTGTATTGATAACTATTTTATTATTATTGTGCTATGGGGATTGACCAAGGGTGTCTAAAATTATCCCTTGGACCCACCATAAGCTTCCTATTATATTTTGTCATCATGATTTGGTGGGATTCCCCTCTTCTAGGGCGATTTTGTCCACTCATATTATATTTTATTAGAGATCCATGTATTTTATTGTTGAGCTCATCTCAACCATTGATTAGACATTTGTATCTTTTAATCTTAGCCACTCATTCAAAAAGTGGTTAGGATTTTGATGCCTCTCCTTCCTATTTAAAGGAGAGAGCTTCTCATTGTATGGGGTCTTTGGCTCTTGGATTATTGGTATAGAAAAACTTTCTTGTGGAAATTCTTGTGGTCTCCTTTGCATCTGGTGTTCTTAGATGGTGATTGGAAAGTCTATTGCAACCTAGCATTTGAAATTTGTAGTAAGATCTATCTATTTTTGGAAATCATTGTTTGTCTACAGGAGGGCGACTTCAAATCGACTTTATTGGCATTTGCTTGTATCAGGGGGTTATCATTAGCATCATTGTGATCTATGCTATCTTTCTGTTACTTCTCTTGTGGCATTAGTCTTATCTCTTGATTACATCAAATCTGATATTGTTGACGTTTGTTGTGCAGGAGAGAGGGCGCATTGGCTTCTTGGACTAAATCGATTGCATAGAAAACTACCTCAAAGCTTCTCAAATTGATCGGGTTTGCATAGATCATCATCATCAAGGAATCTACAAGGTTACCCATGTAAGATCCACAGGTTTGTTTCTCTTATCTTGATCCAATCCATTGACCTAACTCATAAATTGATAAAACCCTTATTTCTTCAAACCCTCATTTTTACATTTTTTTAGATCTACTAAGATCTAGTGGCTTCTTGGGTAAGATATTGAAAACCCACCTCTATAGTATCCACGGCATCCCAGATCTATAGTTTGGTGAGGATTGGCCTCCATTTGACCCTCTTCCCAAGGCATTTAGCCTCTCCAAGCAAGGGCGCACTTCCTAGTTTGGTGAGTTGACCTAGATCTAGTATGTGGGTAGTTGAGATCCCGCTTGATTCATGATCTACACATCTAATAACCTACCCCCAGATTGTCACTTTTCTGATTTCTACCTTGTGGGCCCTATTCCACATTTTAAGGGATTTAATCCCCATTTTGGACCACTTGGTATCTTTAAACTCAGATCTAGTAAGATCTAGCCATCGGATTGCCTTGAAATTGTAGATCCACACTCCCTATTGATCAACCTACTTGGATCTAAAGTTTGGATGCCATCGGACTTGTCTTGACTCACTTATCCCACATTTTAGCCTCCTTGGGTAAAGTCGCACCACCTTGGAGAAGTGAGATGACTCACTTCTAAGACATGGGTACTTGAGATTTTTGTGGATTTGGAACGGGAATAATTCAAAACCTAGGTCTAGTAGGTCACCTTGTCAAATCTTGCCTTGGAGATAGCATTCCTTGTTTTAAGGGATTGTGGTCCACTTAGGTCAAACCTAGATCTAGACCTATTCATCCATCAAGACTTTAATTGCCCACTTGTCTCATGCAATAGGAGTCCTTAACCACAAGTCAACTTTACTTTGACTCCATTATCCCAATTCCCAAGGCACTGGTTCCTCTCCAAGTCAATTCGACTTTCCTAGATTGTTGGATTAACTTGTGGTTTGACCCTTGATTGGTGAGTTAAACCCTTTGATGCCATCATACTTCATTATCAAGCTTGTCACTTGTACTAGTTAGCCCCAATTCAACCCCTAAACTACCCTGCATTGGACATGGTTCCCAAGGCAGTGGATTTTCTCAAATTGAACTAGTACTTTAATCCTGGATCCTATTTCACAAATCATAAGTTACTTTCACATCAATAATGAACCAAATCCATACTCATTGAACTCCTCACTTGTCTTGTGACTTCATCCTAAGGTCTAGGATAAACCATACACCTTACTTCACTTAGAATTAACTTGATTTGGTGTCTTGGTTTTGATCTCTCCTGTCGGGAGTAGATCGGGTCTCCCCCTTTGTTGTTTGGGCTAGATAACATAAAGTGAAGGTTGCCTCGACTGGCGTGACAACCATATATTGGAGGTCGAGGTGATCGTGGTTGCACCTTTTGACTTGCCCTTCCCTATTTCCATCCATGAGTGGATACATCCATAGGGGTAACTACAGTTTAGGTGATAACAGGTCCCTGACCACACAATCTGCAGCATGGTAGCTCCAGCTAACATGGATGTGATAACAGGCAGAAAGGGGGCCTTTGTGAAATAATTATCATAGTAACTTAGGAGTGTTAGGTCTTATCCTTAACTTCCAAGAGTTGGGATTATTCTTGATTTTTTTTCCACATGTGTGCCTAGGAAGTGTTGTCATGGGTCATCCATCCTCACGCCTTCATATGCGATCCCTTTTATATATTTTTTTAATTCTTTGACTTTGGTGCTTTTTTTATTTGCACCTTTTGTTTATCCCTTTCATTAGCTTAGTCTCCTTTTTCTTTAGATTTATCTTAGACAACCTGGGACAAGGGAACCTGGATTTTGTGATGGGGGGTATCTCCTATTTTCCTTTACACTTGATTCATCAGTAGCTTCATTTTTTAGAGGACTCTTCTGACTTTGACTTAAGGCATTCATACATTGGAGTAGTAGCGAGACTATATGTTGTTAGTAATAATAGATCATTCACAAAGGGGAAAGTGAAGGGGATGGGTGAATTGATTTAGCGGAATGAAAATGGCTATGTAATATGTTATGAAATGAGTGAAATCACATGACTTAGTTCATTAAGGTACATATCAACATCGAAATAACACACTTATTAGGTAAGAAGAGAAACACCAAAGTTAAACTAAACAAATAATAATTTAAGGATGTGAGTCATTATGAAAGCATATTGATATAATATATCATGCTAAAACATACCATCATGCAAGAAAACATCCTAAGTAAAGATGAAGGTTAGAGATATCACAACACTAGGGTGTGATGCTCTGTCTCTGCGTTAGGCATATCAAGGACCATGGACCATCTGGTGTTGCTGGAAGAATCTCTGACCAATGATCTATGATGCAACAACAGATCTCATCTAGGAATGGATGATCAAAATTCACCCCTTGCTGAAAGAGGGTAACAACCCTCACTTGTGCTTTTCATCCCACATTTTCTTTCCACAAATTTACTTTTATGACCAGGTTTACCACAGTAAAAACATTTAAAAATCTTTCTGGTTTTCAAATTACTTGAATCATTGGTCTTGCCGCTTTCTTTTTCCTACTTGTAGTCTTGCTACTTTTGCCTTTTCCTTTAAAATTCACTGCTAAGGCTACCTCTGGAGAATCATGACCACTATTATTTCCAATTTGCTTTCTGGATCTATCTTTCTGCAAAATATTATTGCTAAATTGATCAAATGTTAGCTCATCATTCGAAGTGATATTCAATGTCTCAATAAATTATTCCGAGGGTACCAGTAAACTCTTCAGGATTATGATAAAAAGATGTTCCTCTTCCACCTTCCTATCAATATCCTTTAGCTAATCTCTAATATCTTCAATCTTCAATAAATGATCTGGAAGAGAATCATGCTCTTCCATCTTAATGGAAAACAAACTATTTTTCAAGAAAAAGGCTCTACCTTTGTCAAAGGTCTCATGCAAATTCCGTTGTCTGCCAAATGCTGAATGCATCACCCACATTCTGAACTGCAGGAAGCATCTCATCCATGACAGAGAGTTTAATGAGCATGAAGGCCTCTCTATTTTTGGTATCATATTTTGCTTGGGCATCTTCTCACTTCAAACTTCCTTTTTAGAATTCACCTTATCCAGACACCTCTATTGGAAAATAGCAAGCATTCATTCTTTCCATGTTTTGAAGTTCTGGCCATTAAATTTTTTACTACCCTCAAGCTTAATATTAGACAATGTAGCCATTGACCCATAAAATAAAGTTCCTCATACATCAAAATTAACAAAAAATAACTTTAAAAAAACCTTGATTAAGTGTTGTCCATACGGTACTATATGACACACGTACAGTTGTAAGAAAAGATGGTTGTATGGAAAAACAACCAATGGTTAGCTTCCATACAATTTTGCATGGCTAAAACGGTTGTACAATTTCATACTGTTTAAAACTGCTAACCAAAAAAACTGTACACTGTACAGCTGATTTAAAAAAATGGCGTCTGAAAGACAAAACGGCAGCTGGAATATCTGTACTTTACGACTGTCATAAGAGAACACTGATAGAAATCAATGCAACCCTATAGGGCACACTCCGTGCAAAAATACCAAAATCGTACAACGAATCTGTGAATCTGTACAATGGCTCTGTGAATATGTACAACGGATGGCAATGAATCTATACAACGACCGTCAGGAATTACGATGGCTCTACAAAATTCCATACATCCTGTCTACAACTCATATGGTTCACAAAAAATTTAAATATGTATGGTACCCATTAACACATGTGTGGCTCTTCAAAATATATGTACAGCCTGTGCAAATGATAGCCTCCTCTTCTCTTTGATCTTTAATGCAATTCCTCGAACCATCACTGGACAAGCTAGTCCCTACGGCCTGCACTTGCTTCTAGCCTAGATTTCACAACCAGGCTCCGATACCATATCAGGAAAATAAACCATGAGACGAGAAAGACAACCATACACTATAGGAGAGAGAACTGTCAAATATTTGTATAGGCCTTCTTACATTTATACAAGTGAAGAAGGGAGGAGGTTACAGAAAGGCTTTTGTGTTTAACTTCATTTATTAACTTAAAGCACACTTTAAGGTACTTTTTATTTAATTAAAATATAAACTCCTATTTACTAAGAGTGACCATAATATTAATTACACTAACAATACAATTGTACAGCAGCAACTGCTAGTTTCTCGATTTTTGTGCAGGCTATACTTCTCTTCAACGGGCCATACACCTCAAGTTGCGGTGGAGTTGTTTACCATGCAGTTGCTAAGCTTTAGTAGCTATGTAGGTTGTCTTGTAAACTTTGATTAGTTGAATGATAAGCTACTTTGAAGGAGAAATTCCATGTGTATGTGTGTAATTGTTTTACGTTTCTACTATTTACTTTCTAGCTATTGTGTGATTGTTGCTATGTGAAGAAGTTAAGTTTCCGCAGTTAAATAAAAAAATTGTTTGGTTGAGAACATAAGGACTCCAGTCCCCTAGACATTGGAAAATTTACATAAAGTACATGTGTCATGCTCCAGGATGATGCCGTACTTAATAATGGCTCCAAGGTGATGTAGCTACATAAGGCACATCCATACCACTCCATTACAAGTCTCCACGAACTCCATCAACCCTCCTAAGTAATGTACTCCACTCAATCAGCTACCCCATACAAGACCACAATTGAAGCCTCAAGGGTTCCCCGAGCGATCTCCAATCCTCCGGACAAGAATCTAAGCTACCACATGCTATTCAGGGCTTGAATCCCTCCTCCATGATGCAAAATGTTCCTCATCCCAAGTGGGGTGCTCTCCAAGCAAATGGTTCCTCCATGTGGTCATCATGAAGGGCGACCACCAATCAAGAGAACTCCAATGCCTAAGAGAAGAACACCAAGCCAACATTATTCTGAGGTCAAGCATCCACTAGGCAAGCAATCTCAACATCACACGATATCTTTCATCATGTAATCCATCTCGGACCATCCAAGGGTTAATCATACACCGTGTACCCTAAATCTCATGAAGTACCCCAAACATGGTGTAAACACTTTTGGAGTAACCCAAAAATCTAACGTTATATAGTCCAACAATGCACAAATATAATATATATGTAACTAAAAGTGGCATTTTATTTTATTCTCAATAAATGTTCTATGGATGAATTGCTACTGAGCTTCTATGGTAAATCATAAGACAAGAAGCATACTTTGGAATACATATTGTGAATAATTTGTAATCTACTCAAAATTCTAATAAATACAAATGTAAATTTACATACCAAGAAAATTTCCTTCCACATCAACAAATGCCAATAAAATGTACCAATACCAAGGAACCTGCATGTGCCAAAATATGGATCAAAATCAAGCTACAATGGCAATTTATCAAGAAACTACAAAATTCTTAATGAATGCATAATGTTGAAGTTGAAACATAAATGAAGAAAGAGCATGCAGAAAGGTTTTCAAAAGTGAATTGTCTCATTCCTTTACAATATCAAATGTATATGATACAAAACTATTGAAATTTTGTGTAATGCCTTTTGTTGCAAATTCAAAAATTTCACCTCACACTGGAGGTTTCCCAGATAGAATCCCTATGAACTTTCAACCTTAGGGCTGATCTTAAATATTAATTCTAGTACCAAGCAATAGACATCATTTCACTTAACTTCAACCCAACACACTAGACCAAGGTTGTTAGAGTATAAGAGTGGAGCAGGAGCACAATTTCCCAAAAAAAAAAGAAGCAAAGTGCTCATGGACCAATCCAGACAAGCCAACACAAAATACAGGGTTCCACCATCAGCAAGGGGTGTAGTACAGCAAATTATAACACCGTTGCAAACTGGAGAGCTAGAGGAGGAGAGAGAATCAAAATTGTACATGACTACATTCACAGCTAGTATGGGATCTGCATCAATGACTACCATTAAGAAAATAACAAGGGGAAGAAAAACAAAAGAAACACGATTCGATGTCGACGACTCTAGGGAAGCAACCGAAGACGACTCGCAAGCACATACCGCCACACTAGGGCCTGTCGACTTGGACCACCCGAAGATAAAGAAGCACTTGGAAAGGGTGGTTGCAACGATATTATCGGTTGGGGAAGTCACAAAAGCAACTAGGCAATAGTAGAGGAAGATCAAATTAGTGATAGAGTCGAGCATTGGCCTCAATTATACTCAAGCCATGTAAAGAGAAAAGGAAATCATCATGAATGCCGTAAAAAATAGGATAAGTATAGAAAAGCAATTTCAAGTCGAAATGAGGACTGGAAGAATAGGTGTGGGTAGTGTTACCAGTTAAGTTGCACTTAGCTGGACTTAGCATGCCAAAGTTGAACATGTTGCATGTTCTTTGTCTATACTGAATTCTATCATAGTATCAAGCCTTTCAGGGCCCTCTTTTTTAATTTTTTTCACATGTTCACTCCCTGTAGGGTTTGTAATAAAGTGTACTAGCATGGTATTTTATGTAAAGGACTTGGTTTCCTAGGACTTAGCAATCAATCTGGGTATTCTAAGGAGATTTTTCCCTTGTTAATTGTTACCACCTAAGTTGTACTTAGGTGGAATCCTTGTGAACCTCAAAAGACTTGAGCAACTTACATTGTTCATTGCCAGTGTTGTAAAATTTGCATGTCCAGACCCCCATGGGAAAATTGTAATAAGTTGGTCTAAGCATGATACTTTTGTAAAAGGCTTGGCCTACCTTAGGTTTTGGTGTCAAGGGGATACTCTAGAGTGTTTTTTCCTTAGGAATTATGCATTGCGCTTCAGTGGCGTATAATTCCTGAGTTTTTCACTCACACCTCCAAAGCTGGAGTATTTACCATGGTGGTCGAACCTAGGGAGGTTATTAAAGTCTATGTGTCTATGTATTTTTAACATGCTAGCCATCAATAGTAAATCGTTATGGACATGCACTCAGTCCCCTAGGAGTTTGAGTCAATTCCGATAAAAATAATTTTTTTTGCAAAATTAGACCATTTTTAAGGGTTTAATTGGAAAATCTCAAAGTGTAATAAAAGCATGGTCTGGACGCAGAATTTGGCGTGGGGATGCTCATTTTCATGCTCAGAGCATCCTATTTATCCTGGAACCTAGTCTTCCTATGTTTTGGATGGTTAAAGTATCATTCGGAGCATTTCTCCTTATCGGGCCGACAAAATGGCATTGCTTCAGTGGCGTATAATTCCTAAGTTTTTCACTCACACCTCCAAAGTTGGAGTATTTACCATGGTGGTCGAACCTAGGGAGGTTATTAAATTCTATGTGTCTATGTATTTTTAACATGCTAGCCATCAATAATAAATCGTATGGACATGCACTAGGTCCCCTAGGAGTTTGAGTCAGTTCCGATAAAAATATTTTTTTCTGCAAAATTAGACCATTTTGTAATGGTTTAATTGGAAAATCTCAAAGTGTAATAAAAGCATGGTCTGGAAGCGGAATTTGGCGTGGGGATGCTTGTTTTCACGCTTAGAGCATCATCTTTACCCTGGAACCTAGTCTTCCTATGTTTCAGATGGTTAAATTATCATTCGAAGCATTTTTCCTTATCAGGCCGACAAAATGGCATTCTAATGCTAAGGATGCAACAAATTGCACCATAATATAAAAAATATATATATTAAAAAATGGCAATTAGCATGTGCAAATTGAGGTGGCAACTTGTCACATGTGGAGGGCGAGTTCTTTAAGAGCATAAAGCATGTGTTTGGAATTCAAACCTTGGAGATAGTGATTGCTAAATTGAAGGGATGCGCCCCTCTCTCACGCTTCACGTGAAGCACATGTGGCAGCATTCCATTGTTTGGGTGGTGTTTACAATGTGGAAGGGAGGTGCCCTTCCTATGTGGAAGCTAACTCATGGCTTGGCACATCAATCAAGAGATCTTCACTCCTTGTTATTTGTAATGCGCCCCCTCCTCATGGATTGCGCCCTCTCCTCTTTTGGGCGAGTTCTTTACGTGGCGGCCATCTTAGGCATTGGGTGGAGTTAACCAAGCTAAATGGGAGCGCCTCTCTTAGGTGGCAGCTATCCCATGGATTGGGATCAAAGATTGGATTGGGATTTGAGATCCCTTTCTCAAGGAATGCACCCCCTCTTCATAAATTCCCCTACCTCTCTCATTCATCTATAAAAGCGAGGTCTCTACTGCTAGTTTGATAGTGATAGAAGGCATAGAACCTCTGCTCCTATGTATTGTAATTTGTGTTTCAAGTAATAAGATTGAAGACTATTGTTATCACATCTATGTTAGCTGGAGCTACCATACTGTAGACTGTGCGGCCGAGGACCGCACAGTACCTTTTTTTCCAGATCGGAGATCAGCCGCCTTCAGACGAGGCATTTTTGTTCAGATTGCCCCTAGCAGACATATCAGAGGGGACAGACAGTTGGACAATGTCACACACATTGTCACTTACCATCTACCACAGGGTCACCTTTCCCTTGCCAGGCTTTAACATAAGCTCATTTCAGACAGTTGTCTAGTCTTGTTTTGATCGAGACTATCACAATATATTGTTGGTTTACAATGTGCCCGGATTCAGCAGAGATCCAGCTCACAGATAGCTTCAGTAGCAGCAGGTATATGGTGCAGTAGGTATTGCATTTGATGATTGTTGCTCATGTTGTAGATTAGACTTCTTTATACTTGTTAGTACACTAACTTTGCATGAGATACTATATTTGGTGATCTAGCTATTGTATGATGTGATTGGGCCCTTGATGATGTCAGTCCACCCCTCCGGTTAGACTTATGTATATGCACGCTGAGTCATGTCCTCTACACTTGGCATAGACTTGATCACTTAGTCCATCTCGGTAGCTGACTTTATCTCCATTATCACTTTCCCCATCCATCCGACTCATCCATGGTACTTGTTCCCGACATGGATTCTGATTTGTGATCCCGAGGACCCCTTCCCCACTGATCTTTGAGTTTGCCATGACTCCCTGTGTATTGTGCCTCGGATCTTTAGTGTGTGAGATACACTTTTAGACTTGGGATTTGCTCCTGTCGGTTGCCCCTGATGTTGCAATGCAGTTAGGATTGTGTAGCCTCACCGGGTGTTCCCCATTGATCATCGAAGCATGTATTGCTCACCCCCATTACCTTTGCAGTATGAGCACCATGTTTATATCTTTTGAGATATGTATGTATCCCAAGAGGGCCTTGATGTAAATGAAGAAATAAAGAACTGAAGAAATGTAAATCAGGCCCAAAAAGGGCCATTATGTTGTAAATGTAAAATCTAGCCAAAAAAGGGCTAAGTATGAAACTCATTGTAAAATCCATACAATGTGTTTATGAACACACATGGATTCAGGTCAGCCATACATGTCAGCATTTGTAGTGGTTATTCCTCACCTAGTCCCGCGGGGCAAGGAGGTGAGAGGGAGCAAGGGACAAGCTCAAGATTGCCCCCTAGAGTCTCAAGTTACGGTTTGTCGGACACCCAGTTTGGCGGCTCTAGAAAAGAACCTCACGGAGTCTTCGGATACGGATGTGAGTTGTGAGATACTTGTTAGATGACTAGTGGTGGTTTCCCTGCACTATACCCATTTGTGAGGCACCGCCCTTCCCCGTGTTCTGTCATGGCATACTTATCTCAGTGGACCCCGCTTTCCCAAGTTGTCCAAAGGGTCACATGATCTTCATCCTTGTCTTCCCGTTGTCCTTCGCCTTGATTATCCACGTCACCTGAAGTCAGCAAAGTGGTCAATTCTATAAGATGTGCATAGCATTCTAGTCTTTTGGAGGTGGTGGGCCCACCTCATCAGGGCCTTGTATTATCTCAGGATTTAATGTATTTTTTATCACCATGTTATCATTATATTGCTTAGTAATGTACTAACTTGTATAATTGAGCCTTGTCAATTCATGTTTGCATACAGGTTGTTACCAACTTTTTGTACCATAGTTGGATTTTCTGGAGAGCCGCCATTTGACAAACATGATGAATGTTTGATTCCAGTGTATCAGATGATCCAGCATTTTTGTAGCTAGCCAGTTGTGGTTAGCTTGTTTTGTTTTTTGAGTCGACATGACCATGGCCCCTTGGGGGTTTGTAATAAAAGTGTGCTAGTAGGATCTGAGTGCCTCGGTTTCTCATGACTGGATTAAGCAACTAAGGTATTCCAAGGAGTTTTTTCCCTTGTCAATTATGCTTTGCTTAAGGCGAGGTATAATCGATGAGGTTTTCTCCCGCTCCTCCAAAGCTGGAATGCCCGATTTTGAAAATTTGGCCATGGGGGGTTATTAGAGGCCAACTAATGTATATAAGCCTACGAGACACTGTTAGAATAGGTGTCGGTCATATCCTAGGTCCATAAAACCCTTAAAAAAAATTTCAAAAAAAAAATTTTTACCGGGTCCGTCGAAATTTGGGTTTTAATTATTTTTTTAAATTTAATAAATTTCTCTACAGTTTAAATAGAGAAATAATAATTTGTAATATGTCAGTCATCCGGGGTACGAACTTAGTGTTTGATGGCTCGTTTCATAAGCCAAAAATCACACATGACCCATGGAGCAGCTAAACCCAACTTTCGGATGTCAATTCAGCCCCGTAATTAATATTTTCTCTGAAAAGTCATTTACAGAGAAATTATTAATTAAAATAATAAAATTGATTATTTTTGAGATAATCCAATTCTCTCCAAAATTAATCAATTTGATTAAAATAAAGGGCTAAATGACATGGCAATGAGCATTTGGGAGGATTCCAATCAACTCCAAGCCCATCCAGTCAACTATCCAGTCACTAGATTGTTATCCTCTTAAGCAAATTCGCCCTCCTTCATTGGAAAATCGATTTAGTGACATGGCATTTGGTTATTGGTTGATTAGCATGCATTTATGATAGGGTGGGCGCCCTCATGAGTCACCACACCTACCAAGGCTTGGCTCCTTGTGAAATCTCGAGTTTGTACCTACCAATCTATGTGTGTCTCCACTAAGCTAAGTCGTATCTCCCTCAAACCCTCACGCTATCTCTATTGACTCGTGTTTCCTTGTTGGAGTTCGTGGATTGGTTGATTTGCAATCACATTAAGCTTGGCTCCTTGTGTAATTCGAGCCCACACCTACCATCCACCACGTGCTATCCTCACAATCCTCACGCATTTCCCTAAATCCTCACGTCAATCTGCTAGATCCTCACGTCATTTTCCTTTGAGCTCGTGTTAGATCCTTATTGGAGTTCAGGGATTGGTTAAATGAAATAACAAGTGGGCTTGGCTCTCATCTAAACTCGAGTTAGTGCCTACCACTCCCTAGCTCGCCCTCCACATAAGCTCACGCCTTTGCTACCCTAGCTCGCCCTTCCTTGTTGTCTTTTGTTCATTGGTTAGTGCCTTCACTCCCAACCTACCCCAAAGTCGAGTTTGCCACCTCATGCCATTTCCACCTACCATGAACTCGACCTTGTCTATTGTCTATTGCTCCAAGCCTTTGTTGATTGGAATTCGACCTCCATGCTATTGCCAAATTCGACCTAGGGTTTAGCTTATTGGTTTTAGTATAAAGAGAGGCCCATGTTGGGTTATTATCTCATGGATTTTTGTGCAAAGAAACTCTGGTGAAAATTGTAAGCTCTTGTTTAATAAAATATTTTGAGACTTTGGAGGTCACTTGATTGGGCTCTTGGCATTGTGTCTTCATCTTATTGAAGTAATATCTCTTTCACCCTATTCTTATTATGCAAATTTGATTATGATGCTTATTGAGGACTAACAATCTAGTACTTAGGCTTCTAATCTATTGCTTTGAGTTTTTGTGTCTTTAGGGAATTCAATCATTGAGAGCTATTGACATCTAATACCTTCACCGATCAAGTGTTCCATTTATCTTAGTAATTTGTTTGCAGGGTTGTGAGCTTCTCCAAGTATCTTTTGCCTTTCTCCAACAAAAAATTCATTCAACTATTGGTAATCGTGGTTCATGAGCTTTCATCTTCTAGCTCTCTTTTTCTCTTTGAAAGATTTCTCTTTGACTTGCTAGTCCACTTTCTCCTAGCCATCACTTTCTTAGTTCCCCATTACCTCTCATTTTGCCCATCTTCCATAGCTTTCGTCCACCCTATTCTTCCCCCTCTCTTTCCCTTTGTTCTTGGCTTTGCTTCACTCCTTCACCTTTTCGTTTTTGCCCTAGTTTGCTAGCCTTTCTTCCTCCTCCCTCTCGTTTTGGTCTTCCCATCTTGCTCTCGTCTCTCCTCTTGTTTGTATTCTTACACCTTCCTCTCGTCCCACTCCATATCCTCTCACCCTCCTACCTTCATCCCCTTCGTTTTGCTTTCTCTCCCTTGTCTTCTTTCCCCCTTTCGTCCCCCTTCAAATAGCCCTAAAAAATTCACACAAACAACAAAAAAGTGGTTAAGTATTAGTCCTAGATTAGTAGTATTTCCTTTGAAGAAGTTAGTATTTAGTCTTCATTTTCCATTTTGCATAGTTAGGATCTATTATTGTTTGCATCTTATCGTTAGTTTCAATTACATTATAGATCTCATTTTGTTAGTATAGCTTGCATAGTTCACATTTCCAAGTTTCTTGTTAAAGATAGAAAAAATTTCATAAAAATTTCTTAAATTTTTTACATCTTAGATCTCATTTCTAGCACATTTAGGACACTTTTTGTTCGCTGGTCCGTTTTCCCATCTTAAAATTTTTGAACCATTTTTCATGTCATTTTATGTTTTTGGTTTCATTTTGCAAATCTAGACTTAGTTTCAAAGTTGATTTTACTTATCTAATGCTAAAGGGTATCCTGAGTTGAATGTTGTTATAGGTGCTTTTGAAGAGAGAAGGTGCTTGGGAAATTCTTGAAGAGAAGAGGTCCAAACAAAGCAAAAATGAAACGAATCATGAGGATGAGTTAAAACGTGATATCATCTTGTATTATCCTTTGTAATAGCTCATAGGAGTTAGCTTCGTTTTTTCCAAGTCTTATCATCTCAAAAGACCTTGCAAGGTTATAAACCCAAGGCATTTGTAACTGTTTAATAAAAATTTTAAGTGGAGGAGGCCTCCACTTTTGGGTCTTCTTCCCCATTTGGGAAGGGTGTTGGGTCTTGTGGTTGGATTTAGCTTAGATTTACATTTTCATGCTCTTAGTTTAAAATTTGCTTCAAGTAAGTCATCTTGTTTATATTCCATATTTACTTACCCCCATGCTCTCCCGAGTAGGGTCTTTGACCTGAAAGAGATTCTTGGGTAGTTTAGCTTCATTTCTTGAAATTATTTTTATCTTGCTTCTCTTCCAAAGCCTTCAGCCGGAAGTTGTATCCTTGAGATTTCGTCTCAAGGGCAGGACCACATAATTTGTGGTTACTCTTCCTTCCCCGTCGGTTTCCTTGGCAGAGCTTTCAGCTAGCTGGAAGTTCTCAAGTGCAGGCGGTTCTAGTGGTTGATCCTGTTTCGGGGATCAATCCCACCTAGTAGATAAAAGTGTGTGTGGTAGAACACTAGATTTATTTATCTTGCAAGCATTATTGTTAGTAGTAATTTTTATCTTGTCGATCAATACTATGGTTTAAATCTATTTCAAGTTAAATATACTGCTACTACTTTCTTTCTGCTTCATAAAATAAACCAAAGTCTCTTGAACTTGGCCAAATCCAAGTCAAGAGCACCCTCTATCGGAGGGCATTTTAGTTTCTTGCATTTCCCTGCATTAGGCATTGTTAATCTAGTAAGTCTCTTGAACTGTGGTCATAAGACCGAGTCAAGAGGGCTCTCTGTCGAAGAGTTGAACAAGGCTTTCTAATAATAAAAATTTTCCACTCACACACCCTTTAATTAATTTATCTTGGTTTCTGTCCTACACCCGTATGCTCTTCCAACCTGAAAAGGTTGGGCTAGTACTCAGAAAGGTGGAAGACTTGATAATTTACGATCGATAACTTAATTAAAATTTTTACCCAAAACCTCAACCAAGGCAAATTACTATTTTCCCCCACGAGAGGTGGTGCCGGGAATCCACTGTCAGACTCGAGGGCGGTCAAGCCGCAAGCACACTTGCCCTCTTTGCAATCTGGGTGCTCCCGACAGATCACTTAGGGTTGCCAGTACTTTCCTTGGGTAAGGTTCCACCATCTTTTGATACCTTTGGTCTTAGCCTAATAATCAAGAACATCTAAAACACGTAACATTTACCAAGAACAATTGCAAAACGTCCTCACAAACATTTACTTTTGACTTATTTTATTTTAGCATCACAAGTTTTATTTGACTCCATTTGGCACTGGTCTTTAAGATTTATACATCTTTGAAATCTGGACCATATGTCCTTGTCATTTGCTTAATATCTATCTTGTGGATGCTTCACTTCAATTTCTAAGTCAAAGTATATTGTCATTTTTCGATTTGTATCTTGTGAATTTTGCAACGTGGATTGCGTTTTAATTCTGTTCTAATCATCATTCAAAAAACTCCTAAAAAACACCCATCCGCATCACTACATCAAAAACACATAAATACACAAAGAGCCTTAGACAACTCTTTTTTAGGGACTACCCCCCTTGGCTTCGTTAGGAGTTTTGCCTAAACGGAGGAGCTGGGATTCAGGTGACAGCACCTGGCTCATTGCTTGCCCCCAAGGCCACACCTCTCCCCACTTTCCAGTGAGGGAGACAGCTTTCAAAAGGTTTCTGCTGCTGGTGTGCAGTTTGGCGAACAACACAGGTATTCAGCTAGCACTATTGTTGACCAGTTTTGACTTGGTCAAACTGAGTTGACTAGGCCAAAAATGGGCCCGAAAAAATATTGTGATCGGAATTTCAATTTCGGTCAATTATTATCTATAGGGATCCCATATGAGCATGCAGGTGTCAAAATTGCGAAAGACCGAAGCATTTGAGAAATTTTTAATTATTATTGGTCAATTTTGACCTGTTTTAATTAAAAATTATGGATTTTGGGCAAATAATGCGTAAGTGATGGATCGGGGTCGTTCGAGTGGTCATCCCTACTACTTTTGGGGTCCACGATCGCATTGCAATAGACGGTTCGGCAATCCGAGCACTAAAAGTGGGTCAAAAGCCCAAATTTCATCTTCAGCCATATAAACCAGCAAAAATTACATGGAAAATCAGAATTTGACTAAGGCAACTATAGGCAAATGGCAAAATCAATGGTTGGCAAAGGTAAAGGTAATTTCTAAGGTAAAATGGTAATGTTGGATATATTATTGGCACATTGTGGGGCCCTCTCCATGGCAGCTCAACATTAGAGGTCGAATTGGCCCATAGGGGCGTTTTTCTCCACCTAGAGGAATTCGATTTAGTGGTTTATTTGTATGTGGGGCCTTGTTGTGTTAGTTGGGGGGATAAAACATCCCATAGACACCCCCCAACCATGTTGTATATGTTGTATGGACCCCACATGGGTCCCCCTCTCTCCTCTAGTGTTCTCTCCTTGGGCAATTCGCACCCCCACCTAGAGATGATCTCCACCATTCGATTTTGTGGATTGGGGAGTGATCTCAACCCTCCATTTTGGGGGAAAACCTATTTTGGGAGTGGCCATTCTCTATAAGAGAAGGCACTCACCCCATTGTACACCTCTTGGCACATTTGTACACTTGAGTTTTTGATGATATAGAGCCATTCTTCCACAAGTTCTTGAGAGTTTATGGATAGATGTGTGTTGCTTGACTGATATCTAGTTTTCCATAGCTTTGTTGAGTTGCTAGTGTATTGTTTCCACATTGTCCTTGGCCATTCGATTTGCAGGTGAAGAGCTCAGTTGGAGGAGGGCACAGTTTTGGGAGTGGGAACCCCCCAACTGCTCAAATTCTTCAGAGTTTTAACAAGGGAGTTGTTATTGCACTTTCAACCTTTCAATTCTCTCATTTTAGTCATTTTTACTTGCTGGTTTCTCTTATTATTTGCTGCATCACTGACTTGATCTTGTTTGTGGCAGGTACCTAGAGCGAATTTAGCCACTGGAAGCTCAGAACGCAAAGGCAACACGCTGCTGCTCGGCAACTGAGTTTGGAGAGCTAGTCTTCGGCAATCTCATCCGTTCATTCACTCTCAAGTAGGTTATTCTTGCTGGTCTCTAACATTTTAAATTTAAATATGTGTGTGTTGAGCAGAAAACTCATTTAAAAACCCATAAAAATTAAAATCTACAAAATCCACTGTTAGAATTAGTTTGTTTTGTAAACCCACTAATGAAATGTGCTTAAAAGCCTATATTCCAAATTTCATTTGATTACGACTCCATTTACCCACTAAACCATGCACTAGTCTCCCACTGAATTCGCCCCACTTGGGCAAACTGACCAATCACGCTGTCTGGTAGATTTTTGGGTTATGGGTACTTGATTTTCGGTTTTAAAATGCCATTTTACCTTTAAAATATCAAGTATCGTTGGTTGGAAGTGAGTATAAACGCTTATTCTTCTATGCCCTAGGTCCATTTTTCCACTGTTTAACTCATTTCCCTAGGGCAGTTTTATTTCACTTCTTGCGGGCCTGTTTTTTTTGCTATAAATCAACTCAGTAATCAGTTTATAATTGCTAGAAAATGTGTTTCAATTGCCTAGTGCACTGCTGCCATGTATGAGTAAATCATAACGAGCTTCATTTCCCATTAGCAGGGTTCCCAATCGTTCTTCTAGTCAATTCCTGTTTCCTGATTTAGTTTCCAGCCTTCTAATTCTTCAATTCTCTCATCATTTACTTTCATAATCGGATCTGATTTCATCTCACATAGTCTATTCTTTCATTTCAGAATCCCGATCTCACTAGGCTGGAAGAAATCTCACAATTAGTCATCCATCTTGCATTTCGTTTTACTTATCTTTTGGGTTAGGTGTCTGACTATTGAGTCTCGACCATAACTGGTTGAGCAGGGTCTCCCCCTTGACTTGGCCAAGTGCCTCGTCTAAAGTGACAGTAGCCCTATCCGGTGTGACTTCCGTTCATTCGAGCGGAGGACTTGGCTATTGCCGGTTACACCTTCCTAGTTGTATCCTCTACCGTCCCTATTGGGATACTTACCACAAACAGCTAGAGATTGTGTGATAACAACTGTTACCAATTATTTTGTACCATAGTTGGACTTATTGTGAGCCGCTAGTTTCATGAACATGTTCAATGTTCATCATCAGTGTTTAGAGGTTCAGAAGACGTTTTCAGGGCCAATTTTGGCCCCTTTGTAATAATTGCATGTCCAGGCCCCCTTGGGGGAATTGTAATAAGTTGGTCCAAGCATGATTATTTTGTAAAAGACTTGGCCTACCTTAGGTTTGGCTATCATGGGGATACTCTAGAGTGTTTTTTCCTTGGGAATAATGTGTTGCACTTCAGTGGTGTATAATTCCTGAGTTTTTCACTCACACCTCCAAAACTGGAGTATTTACCATGGTGGTCGAACCTAGGGAGGTTATTAAAGTCTGTGTCTATATAATTTTTACATGCTAACCATCTAAATTGAGTCGTATGGACATGCACTAGGTCCCCTAGAATTGTGGTTTCGTTTCGGTAAAAATAATTTTTTCCATAAAATTAGACCATTTTTAATGGTTTAATTGGAAATTTTCAAAATGTAATAAAAGCCTGGTCTGGAGGCGGAATTTGGTGTGGTGATGCTTGTTTCATACTCAGAGTGTCCTCTTTAAGCTAGGACACACTTTTCCTGGGTTTCGGGCAACTAGGTGGTCATTTGTGGCATTTTTTCCTAAGGGTGCTACAAAATGGCATTTAAATGCTAAAATGGCACAAAATGCACTAAGTGACAAAATATATATATATATATATATATATATATATATATATATATATATATAATTTAGAAATTTTGGAAAAGGGTGGCATAATGTTTTCATAAGGAGGGCGACCCATATTAGTGATTAAAGCACATGCCAGAATAAAGATGGGATAAGCGAATGCACTTTCTTCAACAGAGGCAGAGTATCGAGGGGCAATCAATGCCTGCATTCAGGCAGTTTGGTTGCAGGGTATTCTTTTCGAGTTTGATTTTGGTAGCACTACTTCGACTGTCCTATTTTGTGACAATCAAAGTGCTATTAAGATCTCCACTGATCCAGTTCAGCGGCAGAGGACAAAACACATTGAGATTCATATGCACTACATTCGAGAGTTGGTACATGATCGCACCATCATTCTGCAATATTGCCCTACCGATGAGCAAATTGCAGACATCTTCACCAAGTGCTTCACTGAGAAGAAGTTCTCTTACCTCCGTTCACTATTGGGGGTGAGTTCCATCATGGTGGAGACAGATTAGATCCATTTTTAGGTTTAGCTTGAGGTGGGGCTTTCTTCCCACTGGGTTTTCCCTCTTTCCTCACTTAGCTTCTTTCAGCATTTTTTGGATTATTGTATTGGGGTGACCTTTGGTCTCAGTAACCAGGGCCCTACATTTTATTTTTTACATCATATTATAGCTTGAGGGGGGGGTGTTAGGATATCTCATCATTCACTTATGTACTTTGCATGCATTTTGGGCTTGTTTTCCCAGCCTGACCAGCAGAGGCATGAGAGTCCAGTTCACCTAGGGCGATGTGTGAGGAGGGGGTGGTCCAACCACTTGATTTTACCATTATACCCCCCTCCCAAAGAGCCTGGTGGGATTAGTTTGACAGCGCAGGCACTCCAGGTGTCAGTTTGGGCAGCTTCACAGTTACCGAGGCGGATTAAAAATGGAATAAAAGGGTCACTGAGGAATTCGATTTGGTAAACTGAGGCAAGGTTTTGGCATTGGTCTTCCAGGGTGAACCCCCCATCTTCCAGCCAAATATCATCAGTCAGTGGGGTCCACAGAGGCCACAGAAGACCTTTTACTGCACGTCTCTCACAGATTTTGAGGACAGGATTTGATCATTTGTATTATTTGGACATATTATTTTATATTATTGTGCCATGGGGATGAGCTAGTAAGGATTGATGCCTCCTAGCCCCACCATGATCTTTTTGAGTCGTGTCCATGTAATATGAGGTGGGCCCATGTGTTTTAGCCCCCTCTAGAGGATGACGTCACCCTCACTTAGTCACTCCTAGCTATGACGTCACCTCTATTTTTAGTGATCCATGTGATATTATGTTATGGCTCATCTTAGCCATTGATTATGTTGTGAGATCTTTTAATCTCAACCACTCATTTCATAAAGTGGTTTTGAGATCTAGGGTTTTGGTCTTTATTATCCTATATAAAGAGGAGACTCCCTCATTGTAAAATTCATCTAGAGATGTTTGGCTCTTGGCTATTGGAATAAAAATACTTTCTTGGGCATCTTGGATCTTGAAGTTGGAATGCTTGTGGTGATTGTAAATGCTTCTTCCTCTGCACTGACAGACATTGGTGGCCATCTTGATTTTATCTTCAACTAACATTGTTTTGTAGGCAAAGAAGGCGATTTTGAGGAGTGCGAATTGGTGGGGAGGCCTACCCTTCAAGCTTCAAGAGGATGTTTTGGGTGATGGGGAGTTGTTTTGTCTTTGTACCTGTAAATTTTTCTGAGTTTGCAGCTTGCTGGTTTATGTCATAGTTTCAGTGGTTTTCACTTCCAGCCGGTTTTACATTGTTAGGATATCTCATCATTCACTTATGTACTTTGCATGCATGCATCCGCATGCTGCCCAGTCATCAGTATGGTACCTCCAACACCTAGTCCTTAGTCTCCCAGCACTCGAGAGCTACTGTCCACTCAGTTTAAGCCCTCCTAGCCTGTCATGCGCCCAGTTCTCACCTTCCATTGAAGAAGGGCGCCTTTCTCACCTACCAGTCCAATTACACTTCAGTTATCACTCTGATTTACCTCTGATTGACCCATAACTGATGTTATCACTCCGATTGACCTCCGATGAGACATGACTGACAGTCCTGAGTGTAGTTAAGCCCTCATGCGCCCTCCACTGAGCCTCCATCCCTAGATTAGTGCCACTTACCATCAGTTACACTTAATACACTCAGTTAGACTCTGTTTGACACCTGTTTGACAGTGACTTGTGCATTGATGACCACCACTGATTGATGATGAGGACTCCTAGTTGAAGCCAAGCTATGCCATTCAGTTAATTCGAATGACCTCCTTGGTTAATTCGAATTGCTCACTCATTGTGAGAGGATTGTATTGTATTTTCACCCTTATTGGGATATAGAGCACTGATGCATGCTTTTTGCACAGTTTACACCATATTTTCTGAGTTTCATCTATTGTAATTGATTTACTTGTTCATTAGATCTGCTGTGACTAATTTTACATACATAGGCTGGAAATTACTTATGAAATTTGCAAACAATTAAACACGTTGTAAAATCACTCTAACAGACAGAAAATAAATTTAAACATGCACACCATAAAAATTTCAGACTCAGAATTTTCGGCAACTGTACCCTGGAAAAACCCCCACGGGGAAAACCAGTAAGAGAGAGAGTTTCTTATTTCTTCAGTAAATCTCAGTACATAAATTTTACAGCAAAATTTTACTTATCTCCACCATGAAATTTCACCCAACATTTATCTCGAAATCAGTGCCAAAACTGTAGCCTCGATTTTTGTGCAATGGGTGCCTCGATTTATGTGCTGAAGGTACAGTGACCGTACTGTACGGTCCTCCACGAAATCTGTGCAGTTGCTGTCTCGAAATCTGTGCCCCAAAACTACCTCGAAATGTGTGCAACAATTCTCAAATTCTGTGCCACTCAAACTCCTCAAAACTCGTGCTGAATATTTCGGGAAATGTGCCCAGAATGTGCCTCGGGCTATGTGCAAACTGTCTCGAAACTTGTGCCCAAATTTGCCTCAAAACTTGTGCCCAGATTTACTCGAAACTCATGCCAATAAATGACTGTTGTACCAACAGACCTCGGGATGTGTGCCACTCCTCGAAACTCATGCCAAGTTGACTGCCTCAGTTTCTGTGCTGTACGGCTAGCATTAAATGTTGCTATACAATACCTCTATTTCTGTGCAACTGTGGCTGCCTCAGGATGTGTGCTTGTTATGAAGAAATATGGTTGTTCACAAATCTGTACAGTCCAATAAATGCCCAGCTAAATGCCTCGAAGTTAGTGCTAGCTGAAATCTGCATTAAATGCCTCCTCGATATGCGCGCCCTCTCCAAGCTCTCTCTCTTTTCTCTTGTCTTCACTTCAATCAACAAAAGTGAGGATGAATGCGCCCCTCATACCTTTTTGATCAAACCCTAGGGTTGTTCTAATCCAATGGATGAGATTGATTGAGATCAATGGTGGAAATTAAATGCTCCATTTACCTTTTATAAATATTAATTTCCCTCACCCACTTAAATTTATCAAAAAGTGACTTTGAGTTTATAAAGTCTCATTGAATGCTTTTACTAAGTCATTTAATGTGAGGGTCACCTTTTTCCCCCTTCTAAGTGACTTTAGGCAAAAGTCACTTGGGGAACACTTCCCTAGGTACAAAAACTAACAGTACCAACAATTCATGTTTCTCATATATTTGTTTGCATCTCATCCCATTCTTGATTGATTGATTGATCTTTGTGTCCTTGATTGACAAGAATAGAGAAATCGATTTGGTTGGAGGCAAAACGTTGGCAAGAAGGGCTCATCAAAGTTTGGCATTTGATCTTTGTGGGAAGTAATCCTCATCTCAAGCCTCTTCCATCTTCATTTTCCAGGTATGTTCCATGAGGTATGAATTTCTTCTATCCTATCCATCTACTCTCTTAGATCACAAAACCCTAATTGATTAAAACCCTCATTTTTCACTTTTTTTTAGATCTACTTGGATCTAGAAAGCTTTGGGGGATAATATTAAGAACCCACCTCTATAGCATCCATGGCAATTCGGATCTATAGTTTGGTGTGGATTGGCCTCCATTTGACCCATTTCCCAAGGTACATTGGCCTCTTTAAGGGAAGTCGCATTCCTTGAGGGAGGGCTTTTGCTAGGTTCTAGTACGTGGGTAGGTGAGATCCCACTTGATTCGGTTAGATCTACCTTGATAACCTACCCCTAGTGCTTTACCTCTTTGATTTTTGCCTTGTGGGCCCCATTCCTCATTTTGAGGGTTGAGCCACACTTGGGTCATTGGGTGATGCATTTTCAATCTCAGATCTACTAAGATCTAGCCATTTGATGCTCTTGATCTTCAAAACCCACCTTGTTTTGCACCTTGACTACCCCGATCTACATTTTGGTGGGCATCCGACTCCATTTGGCCCTTGATCTAAGGCACTAGTCTCCCTTGGGGCAATTCGCATTTCTTGGGGTTAGTGGCCTTTGCTAGATCCCGCATTTCAGTGCTCTTAATTCTTGGTCAATCCATGGATCCATGCCATAGAGCCCCTCTAGTATCATATTCCATTAATTTTGACCAAGTGGACCCATCTTGGACCATTTTCCCTATTTTAAGGAAGTGGGCCCCACTTGTGTGTTTTCATGGTGCTAGATCTATCCATTAAGCTTCAATAAGTGGCATAAATCATACATTGGTTGAACACTTGTCACATCCTAAGCCTCTTCAACCATACTTAACTCTTGGGTCCACTTAATCTAACTCACGCATTGGTTTCCGTAACCTCACTTTCACATTTCCCTAGGAACCTTTGTGTTAGCTAGTCTTCATTAATTGGCTAGAGTCTCCCCCTTGGTCTTGATTCTTCATGACTTAAAGTGAAGAGTGCCTCGATTATCGTGACACCCATCTTGCATTGGGAACCGTTGCACTTCTTGGGTCACCTCTTTAGTTGTCCGTCTCCTCTACCGTCCCGGATGGGATACCTTTAGGGACAACTACAAGTTGTGTGATAACAGCTCCAAGCTATTATTTGAACGCTCCAAGCTCTCTATCAAGAGTTCGACTTCTCCTTTTCATGCATTCGTCTCTCCTTGTGGTAACTCTATAAAAGCAGGGTCAAGCTCCCCTACTCCAGGTGGATTAGCTTCAAACCTATGCTCCTGTATTCTATTTTTTAATGAGAATTTGTTAAAGACTTTGGAGGTCAAAGAGGTGTGCAAGATCTGTGTTATGGTGTGTGTTCATATCTGAGGTAATCTTGTATCTCATGTTTATGCATTTTCTATTTTGAATATTGTGGATGGTTTAGCTAGGAAGGCCTTTGAGCTTATAGAGGTATTCATTCATAGGCTTTGAGTTGAATGCTTTTGATATGTTATTAAGAGAATAGGGAGTAGTATGCGTAGTCAGATATACAAAATACTCTTCACAGTTTCTTAGCAATTGATATCTTCTAGATTTAATCCACTTTTTCTTGCAAGTGTATGAATGTTTGATGCAGGATCTCTTAAGTTGGTTTGGAAGCGAATATAAGTTGGATTCTCTCCTATTCATAAGTGATCATTGTTCTAATCTTGTCTTGCAGATCTCTACAAGCCTTCAGTTTATTCAACCTTGGGATTGGTTCCTTCTTTTCACCCTTTAAACTTAAAATCAAACTCTTTTCCCTTTCTTTGTTTGTTACTAAAGCGAAATGATTACAAGTTCAAAAGTTTTGTTCTCTAGCTCTTTCGCTTTCCTTCATGCAATAGGTTGCAAGTCTTAAAGTTGTATCTTTCACCTATTCGCTCATCTAGAATGCATTCGCTCTACTTCCAAAGTTCCTAATCTCTCATGCATTCGCTCCTCCAAATGCAAGTAAGCTCAAGTTCTTTAAAAAAGTTTATCTTTTTGTAGCTTATTCGCTCCTCTAGAAGTGAACCTATTCGCTCCTCTTAAGAGTTGGATCCATTGCTTAAGCTCTTCATCTCTTTGATCCATTCGCTCTTTTTGGTTAAATAGTTCAAGTGGCAGGGGTTTATATTCTTTTGTTGGTCTACTTTCTAGCATCTAGAGCTTATTTAAAAGCTTTACCTTTCTAGATCTAGTTTGTCTTCTTCTTGTACTTCAAGTATTTAGCTTTCAAGTCATTTATCAAAGTACATTAAAAGATTGTTTATTTGTTCATATATTAACCAAAGTTTGAAAAATCGAAATCGGACTCGGAATCGGTCGAGGGTCAACTCGGAATCGGAATCGGAATCGGTAATATATCGGTCATAAATCGGCCGATTTGAATTTAATGAATCGGTTTACTCAAAAATACATAAAATATTTAA
Organism: Larix kaempferi; assembly: GCA_027924585.1. Classification (NCBI taxonomy): domain Eukaryota; kingdom Viridiplantae; phylum Streptophyta; class Pinopsida; order Pinales; family Pinaceae; genus Larix; species Larix kaempferi. The sequence goes on from BSBM01000893.1 coordinate 11,153,020, forward strand.
ACTTTAAAGAAAAACAACATTTTCAAGATTTTAGTACTATTGTTATGACCTAGACCTGTTGTTTGAAGACCAAAGAGCACCTTTACTTGTTGTTTAGGGCTGCTTTCATCCACAGTACTGCCCACAATTTATTTTTAGCCTTTAAGGTGATTTTCATGACTTTTTACTGCTACAAAGGTCATAACAGGCACATCTTTGCTTCAAAAAATTTGTACGAGGGTTTGAACAGCTTCAACCTAAGTTGCATGAAACGGGGAAACGAGGACGAAACGGAGAAACTTCGAAACAGGGGAAACGTGACCCCCAAAATTGTGGAAATGAGGAAATGCAATATATATATATATATATATATTAAATTAATAAATTAGCAAAGACATTTACAAAAATGAATGTGAAATATAAATCATCAATCATACATGTCAACGAATCATTGCCTATATTGGGATCCTATTCATCAATAGCACCCTATGCGTCCCTCCTCTAGGCTCTAGTCCTTGCCTCTAACTCGAATTTCAAAGTTGATCCTCCAAGGACATTAGTCAACGACTCAACACACTACAATTTTGATGAAACTTCCTAATCCAATCGCTAAAATAACGTAGAAAAAGCTTTCGATGCTTGATAAGTGATTTTGCATGAGTGAAGAGTACATTTTTATTAAGGTCATGACAGAGGAATTCAACAATCAACACCACCAACATCAAGGTACATATAGGGGTTGATGTGCTTGATTAAATGCCAATTCCATACCCTCATACATGATAGAATCTGGTGGAAACCTTGCAATCCTAAAATCTTGAAAACTATTAAGTTTGATGAATTTTGAATGGGATATAAAAATCTACTTTTTGCATATGAAGTCCGATGAAGTTGGAACCACTCTCAAACATCCTGAAACAATTAATGGTAATGTTAAAAATTTAAGTACTTTAAGAATTTAACATTACCATTAATATCACCAAGTACTACAACACCATGGGGATATAGGTTAAAAATTCAAAAAACCATTTTTTAATGGCCCACAGGCCCACACCAAAAAATCGGCCGATTTTTGTCAAAAATCGGTGGACCGGACCGGTTTGGTACCGAACCGGCCGATTTGATACCGAATCGGCCGGTTCGGTACCAAACCGGTCCTCCGATCCGATTTGGAGACCGGTTTGAACCGGTCTTGCCTTAAATCGGTGAATCGGCCGATTCCGATTCCGATTTCATCGATTTTTAAAACACCAATATTAACAACTCCTAACCATTAACAAGTATCTGTCCAAAGCTCTTATCCACAGGAAAGCAAGGCAAAGCAATAGCCCAAAGGCTAAAAAGACAAAGCAATAACCCAAAGGCTAAAAAGACAAAGCGAGAAGAGTTAAGGCAAAAGCAAAAGGCACAAAAATTCTACTCTCCCCCTTCTTCATCTCCTTTCTATCCTGTGCCTTCAGAAAGAAGCTAACATCAATGCTTGTACAAATCATAAATAAAAAGCGAGCGGGATTACGGCTCCCGCACCCTTCTTCCCCCATTTGGGGGAAGCCTGTATCATCCTTGTTTGTCATTCATTTGCTTTTTATCTGCATAAGTAGAACAAACTACTAGATTAGTTTCAATAGTTTTCATTGTTTTAGCTCTTGTTTAGTTAGATTTTACTTTCTTGCTTGATATAAAGTTGTTAAAAGGAACAAAAAGCCTCTTGAATCTCACTGAAAAGTGGATAAAGAGCACTATCTGTCGTAGAGGTTTTTACTTGCTTTCTATCTTAGTTAGATTTCTTGTCTTATATACTGCTTAAAAAGAACCCAAAATCGCTATTGCCCTTTACTCACGTGTGTTGATAAACACATTCTAGATTTTTTTAGTTTCCATGGGCGAATTTACATAAGTTTCCATAAGTAGTACATGAGCTTTCAGTTTTAGCCAACAACATCTCAAGTGACTAGGGGGAGTTCGTGCCAGTGCCAAACATCGAGACAACCGACCAGAATGATTTAGGCCTACAATCCAACTTACCAAAGGCAAGTTTTGTCATCAACTCAGAGCTGAGACACTAAACAAACAGGGATGCGATCCAAACACAGAGGTAGTAAAACAATGGAAGTCCTCAATATCAGAAAGTCAAGTAATACAAGTCAAGGGTTAAAGCCAAATAAGGAAAGTCATGGATGGATGGAGTCAAGTGAAAGTGGAGCCTAAGCTAGGAGACAACTGGTGTCAAGAAAGACCATATCTATGCAAGGTAGTAAACCAGTGAGTTTTGTCAAACAACCTAAATGTGCAAGTAAAATGTCCATTTTATAATTCATCATCAAGATAGTCTATTTTAAGTTTACAAAGTTTACCACATCATGAATCATATACCAAGCTAATGCTGTGAACATGACTAAAGCAACAAGATAATAATCCACAGTCAATGATCAGAAATCCATAGGTCATACAACATCATCAAAAGAATAATCATCATATATCATCTGAAACACTGTTACAATACATCTCTAGGCACTGAACTGAAACTGTATGGAATAAAGGGTCACATCGGTCATCAAATCTGAACTCTCAAGGCTTAGCCTTGACACAAGGTCTAACATAAGTCTGAATAATACACTGCTCTGATCATGAGTGATCTCAAAATATAAAGTCATCATAGCTAAGCTCTGAATAATCTAAGCTCTGGAATGTGCAGATATCTGCTAAGAAAGAATAGTAGCCCTGCTACTATGGTGTGATAACAGGTTGATTCAATTTGTTTATTGTATTAGCTTATTGATGTATGCTTACTAAGAGAGCGTGATTGTGTGTTTCATTTGTTTATGAATATGCAGCAGTGATTTCTTTTGAGTATATGTCTACACTTGATCCTTGTTGGCAAAGTGTGTGATGTGCAGGTGATCTTGAGTTGAAAAGCGGGATGATCTTTTTTGCTTCTTCCCATTTCTAATCTTTTTTTTGCAGATGCAGTCCCTTGGTATCTCACAAAGTCAAGCTCCAAAGCTTCTGGTTTCAGCCAAATTTTTCTCCATCTCTTTCTCTTTCTACTCTATCTAATCTCTAGTTACTGGTTACTTTTTTTTTGAAAGAGTAATTCTTGATTTACATTTTGATATTTATACTCATAAGTAGATCTGAGTTCACTCTGAAGAAGTGTAGTCTAGTTCATTTATAAAATATTCATCTTCCATAGATTAGATCTCTTGTTTATCAAGCATTTTACTTTTCTTTACGGGAAGGTAGTCTTCTATTATCTCCAGAATATCTCCCTCAAGCTTACAAGAAAGCAATGTCAATAACCCCAATACAATATAGCAATACTTGTGTGAAGGAGTCATTACTGCTCCCCCTTGATGACAACTTCCAGAAGAACCAAAGCTGCAAATAAGAAGAACACTTCGGCTGATGGAATTTGATGAAGAACAACCGCTTCTCACTAAACCATGAAATTGCACAAGAACCAGGTTGTACGATGAAATACCCAACAGTAAAATGCCGAGAACATGTGACGCAATCCAACAACAAGGTGCCCAGATCACCACAAGAATCATCACAACCATAACTGATAGCTGAAGAACTCTAATATAACATCCACACCAGTATATAGATACTTTCTAACGGCTGATACAACGAACATGTGGCTAAGAACACCACAACAATGTACAAAATACCCAAATGGCCAATATACATGCGGATAGCAGACATTCTTCCAATCAAGGTGCAATATAAATATCTGTAGAAGACCTCAAACATCAAAGAAACAAGACCCCAATGGTCTATACATCGAAAATGATATCATACAAATGAACATCATGACTTTAACAGTAGAATATGGTGCTTCATTATTTCTAGAAACATAAACAGAGAACTTATCTGCACAAGAACTTCCAAGATTAAGACATACAAAGATCATAAAACAAAAGTGCTCATACATAAAAGAAAATGCTTATATACCAAAGGTTAGCAAACATCATATATAAGATGGCAACATGATATGATCAAAATTAACTGATTAACTTGCTCATTAAGGAAAATGAAGTTACTTTTACACATTAAGTGTCAACCACAACATATAAATAGTGAGCACAAAAAATGACAAATATTAGATTGCTTTTATAAAATTGCTCAAAAATAAACATGACATGATTAGAAATCAACATGATTAAGCATGAACAACAAAAAAGGCAAATTTAGTCATTAAACATTAGAAGAAGAACTACTAGATGACAACAACATAGGCACTTAAAGCTACTTGTGATTCATCAGAATCTTTCTTTTTAGCTTTAGCCATTAAACGTTTCAATTTAAAGCAATTCTTTTCAGGATGATTAGTTTTACCATAATGCTTACAAGGATCATACACTTTCTTCTTCTTACTATTTTCATGATGGGCTTTATTAGTATGATTTGAAGTGTGTGAATTAGAACCTTTAACATTATTAAACTTTTAGGATTATGTGCCATAAGAGCCATATTAGGTGAGACTTGTCCTGAAACAATTAACCTTTCTTGCTCATTAATCAACCCTTTGCAAAAATCATCAAAAGTAGGTTTTGTGGTATTTGAAGACAATTCAAGAGCTCTATTCCTAGTTTGAATGAACATATCAAAAGAAGATGACAATTTTTGTTCTACAAGAATTATTAGAGCAGTGTTTGTTTTCTTGTAATCTTTACCACAATTATTTAATTTTTCATTTAAAGTTTTCACTTCAGCAAGATATAATTCTACTATTTCAAAGTTAGTAAGATCTAGCTCAAAAATCTTCTTTTCAAGGCAATAAGCAGAAACATCATCAGATTTATCAAATAAAGAAGCAAGAATTTTCCATACCTCAACAGGGTTGTCTTCTGCCTCTATACTTACCTGAAGACTATCTGAAACCGTTTGACCAATGAGCCCTCTTGCTTGATCACATTTATCTTCCCATATAGCCAAAGCTTGAGCATCAACAGGTTTCGTGTGTTCACCATTAACAATCCTCCATAGATTCTTACTCCTGAGAACATCAATCATTTTCCTCTTCCATGCAAGATAGTTAGGACCAACAAGTTCAGGAACAGAAGCTACTTTGAAGTCATAATGATAGAAATATTGACAAGAAACCCAAATGCTAGAAATGGCAAGAGAAAAAAAGTGAATAACAGAAAACTGAAATACTTTACCGTACTGATCTGAATCTGCAGAAACACGGTTAGAAAAAACAGTAAGGAAAGAAACTTTTACTTACAGCCCTTTTGAAAAAAAAAAGCCAAGAAAAGTTACTCGCGGGTCTGCCAACAAAAAACTAGCGAACAAACACCAATACTCGCAGGTTCTGTACGGCAAGGGTCGCGGCTACTTGTGGGTTGACAACAGAGTCAGCCACGGGTTCACGGGTTGCAGTGTAATGGAGTCGCGGCTACTCGCAGGTCTCGGTACTGTAAAGTTGCGGTTTTGCCGAAGCATTCGTGAGTTCAGTACAAGGAGGGTCGCGAATAAACTGGAGTAAATGCGGGTTTGACTGTGGACCGTCGCGGGTATGCGCACTAACAAGCCGCGAGTCTGCAGTGTATTCACGGGTTCGCAATAGGAATAGTTGCGGTTAACTGCGGGTCTCTGCAAAGAAAAGCTGCGAGTGTCTAGTTTAAGGCCAAAAACAGTGTCGAATCTGCCGAAGACAGAAACCTGCACAAAGTCTACCAAACTTGGACGAAAAATTGTCGTTTTGACAACCGGAACATAGATCTCCTTGAGGAGAATCCAGATCTACAAAACTAACATCAAGAAACCCTTGAAAAAATTCTGCAAAAAAAAATCTTTACAACAAGGTTAGGGTTAGACAAAAAACTGCAGAAACATGCCCAGATCTGAAGAGAAGCCTAATGGCTACCAGATAGAAAGTAAATCTACAAAATAAACAATGCCCAAATGATAAAATATTGTTTTGAAAGCAATAGAAGGTGCTAGATCATAGCAACAAGCTTTGATACCATGTCAGAGATATGGATCTAACTAAACTAGCTTACCTATCTATGCAAAACAATAATATATCAAAATTAAGTACAAAAAAGAGAACATGAGACAAGAGTACACCCGATATACGTGGTTCACCCAATTGGGCTACGTCCACGGGAAGGTAGTCTTCTATCTTCTATTATCTCCAGAATATCTCCCTCAAGCTTACAAGAGAGCAATGTCAATAACCCCAATACAATATAGCAATACTTGTGTGAATAAGTAAAGATCATGTGTATCACTGTGATATGACTCCCTTGACTCTATTATATACTAAGATATGAGGAGGAATTACTCTCACATATTACATGTGGGATAATATAATTCTCCATAATAATATCTCTTTATATAATAATGAATATCAAGAGTATATTTTACCATAATGAATATGGGATATAATGTATTACTATTTTACATAAGATTGTGGATATCTTCCGACATAATACAAAGACATTATTACCTTCCAAGGAATATAAAATATTCCAACAGGTTGGTATGTGCATAGTGGAGCTTCAAGATACATGGCTTATGATAGGTTCCTATTCATCAGAATTTAGGAGCAAGAGGGAGGCATGAGAGTAGGCCTTGGTGATGATGCTACATACCCTATGAAAGGAGTTGGTTCCATTTCATTTTGGATGCCCTCGAGTGATGTTATTGAGCTGAGTGATGTTTTATTTATTTTGGGTTTGAGGAAAAACCTCCTTTCAGTTTCTTGTGTGACAGATGTCCAATAGAAAGTTGCTTTTGAGGGACAACAATGCACCATTAGTGAGTGTAGTCTAGCTAGTCCGAGGACTTTGGCTAGTGGGGTGAGAGAGGGTGGCCTTTATATACTACTTGCTAATCCAGTAGAACTCATACATTCCAGTGAGGGGCTAGTAGTGCCTTTCAGTCCTAACTAAGCTTCCTTTCACTCTGTCTGAGCCCTCTTTATTGTTGATCTTGACTCCATCACCCAGTTGGATAGACATTGGTCTTGGCAATCCACCATCCCTTAAATTCTAAAGAAAATCTTAAACATAATTTTCTGGGGTTTTCCACCTTGTGCCAATGGAGAGACAACCTAAAGTGAGAAGAAGAGTCATTGTGGTGATATCTTAGAGTGTAGGTCTGTAAGGTAACAGGATGCACCTGTTGTTCCAAGATGCCAACAAAGGTAATATTGATGAAAGACTTCTCCCCTAAAAGGGTATAAATGGGGGAAAAAAACTTCTTAATGTATAAGTGTCATAGAAATAAACACACACTAATGGTGAAAGTCCATGCGGATTAACTTAAGCTATCAGATGTGCAATTTTCAAGTGAATCTTTTGAACTTTGAAATGAGATACATAGCTGATAGCACCCATGCAAATCCTTAGAAACAATTTGTATTTGCATCTTAATCTATATTTTGAGAAACTGTTAGAACTTAGAAGTAGCCAGTAAATAAAGGATAGCCATAAAACTTTATTATGTATCCATTCAATCCAAAAAAAATTCAGCGTGTATCCAAATTTTCTAATTCCGTGAAACATTTAGGTGGATCACCTTACACTAAAGATGACACTACCTGTAGTTTTTTACCACGATATAGCAGTACACCACCATATATCAAAGCTAGAAGAATATAAACAATTAAAGACTGGGTGACTGGTGCATCAACCCCTGCACATGAAACACATGAAACACTTGAATCAGGTTATAAGATACATGGCATAATATCTTTTATGTTATCAAATATTGAGGACAGTGTCCTTGAGGTTCTGTAAAAGATTGAAACCCCTTCATTTCCATGAACATAGGAAGTTTAAGATCTGACAGGGGAGGTGTGTTTCAAGTAAAAGCTTAAAATGCATAAATGGTTGTGGAGAGGAATATTAATATTTAAGGGTCAACTAGGAATAGAATTTCTTGTTAGTGACCAAAGGGCATTACAAATATAGATGGGGCCACCGAAAAAGGATCTATGGCACCTAAGATTCAACTACTGTTCCGGTTGGAAATAAAAGGTACCGTGTGCAAACTATTCAAGGCTGTATTAAATAAAGATTCAGACAGGGTAGTTCATAACAGGAGAGAAAGGGTGCAGCAATCATGAAAGTTCATTAACAAAGGGTCACTTTCTACAGAAAGTTAAGTTCCATTTCCACTAATAGTGCCATCGTGATTAATGTGAAGCACTATTGCTCAAAGTTAAATTTAGGACAACAGTTTCTGGAAAGTGGCAATGATGACTGCTTTGCATAGAATATTGCGGTGATAAAAGTAACTAGTACTTGTCACTGACTTTCAACTCCAAAAACGGCCACTCTATGCTGATCTACGTAAACTAAAGCTAATTCTCAATAGGTAGTGATCTACTTTACAAGTGTATAACTTTGAGTTCAAAAGTTATTTTTATTTATAAGTATCTCAACTGATTTCACTGTGAAGAGGTACATTTAGGTTTTTTTGTAATTAGATTAGTTACCAGAAACCTGACCAGAAGACCAGTTTCTAGATCCATTCCTGTTTCCATTTTTGTTCTTGGCATTACATCGATACATTACCTTTCAATTTTATATTCATTATATATGGTGAAAATTAGTAAATGTAGAGTGGGAATATACTATGTTGTATATTTAATTGTAACTCCTAAATTAGGGAAACATCTGTAATTAATCACCCACTATAAGTTATAACTCCACCCATAACCCCATCAATCACTCCATTAGTCACTCTGTTGATTGATTCATTATTTCAATTTTGAACTCTATGTACTTTATAAATACTAAAAAGTTACTGAATTATTAAGTGTGCACTGCAATTTCTCGTGTTCATGTGCAGATGCTTTCTCTTCGTTCATCTATATTGCCGCCTTACTCTAACTGTGAACATATCACTATATGCGGATGGCTTCGCATGTTTCTTATCTCCGTAAACCCTCTCTCACCGTTTCTTGTTACGGCCATGTTTCCCATTAAGTTACCCATTCTCCGTTTCCGGCAACTCTTAAGATTTATCTATCATTGCACTATGGCACTGAATGAAATAAATTACTTTCAGACAGATTAGTTCAGATTATCAGCTTGTCAATTCAGTAAAACAGTTGTTCAAGTAATTTTGGAAGGACTGAAAAATAAATCTATCCCAAACTTTGGCCTGGGATAATGCGGGGTGAATCTGAAAATAACTCGTACCAAGCTTAAACCAAGTTACTTCAATTTATGTAGCCATTGGATCTGTTTGATCAAGCATCTTAAACTCGATATATATATAAATCATTTATTTGCTAATAAGGCACGGAAATGTCGGAATATTTATCAAGGTTACGCTTAAAAGAACCTTGAAAGGAACTCGATGGGAATTGCAATTAAATCGATCAAAACTAAAATTATACCAGTTCTTTAAAGCATTTTCAAAACAAATGCAGTGAAATGAAATGATCATAGTCCTGAGCAAAAAACAAAACCACCGCACCTTTGTCTGACAATGCTGAAGACGCGAAGCTGGCCCCGGTCATGCTGAGCGAAACCAGCTGACCAAGAGCTAAAGCTCCAAGAACGTACCATAGATGCTCGTTCATGGTTGATGATGGCTTAAAAAGCCTACACCAATTTACTCTGCAGCATGTGCAAGATTACTCAGGCTTGAAGGCTTTTAACATAATTAAAGGGAGCTCTAAATATGGCTAATTCATTTGCCCAACAGACTGTAAACCTTTAAGCCTCAGCGACTTGCTTAGCCGACTTGTTCGACGGAATGTCAAACATTCTTAAGATTCCAAATTTCCAATAGTGTGATTGGGGAGTGGTGTGGTGTTAACTGGGGAATGGATGCTTTTTAGCAGAAAATCAGTGACGGCAATCGACCAGTCAACCGAATGAAGACAACAACCGAAGAACGCGGTAGTTATGGGAGTTGGCTTCCAGGCTTCCCCGTAAGTACAACAAATCGTGTACTAGCATATTCCGATCCCTCCTAATCAGAGGCAAGAAATCCCAATGGCTATTCATTTGGTTTCATCTTAGCTCCTATTTAGAAGTATTCGAGGTCAAATCTCTTATACAACAAACATTTTTATAGCATAAAATTGTGGTAAGTTTTGAACCTATGACAATTTAATCTCTATTATCAAGTTCAAAACCTCCTAGTAAGTTTTGAACCTATGACAATTTAATCTCTATTATCAAGTTCAAAACCTGCTTAAACATGGTGACAAACATGGTGATAGTATGAACAAAACCATAATCCAATGGAAACTAGGAAAACAATTAAGATTTCTCCAAGTCTATCTCGGAAGAGGTGCATTTTATTTTTATTTTTTTAATTAGTGGTATCAGTAATTTGGCAAGCTTTTTCCAGACGCCATCCAAGATCGAGCTTGTTTGTTGCCACTAAATAGTTGAGAGTTGTCACACCTTGCAAGCACAACTCCTAGACTAAAGAGAATTTGAACCTGGGTCGAGCCATCCCTATATTTCTTAGTTGGATGCCTTATGATACCGGACAACTACCGTTCGGCGAAACCCTCTAGGGTCAAAAGAGATGCACTGATGTACATAATCCCTATGTTATAATGTTCAACCACATAATGTTGATATTTCTACATTTAAATATATAAATAAAGTTCAAATTGTATTATTATTAACACATTGCTTGAGTTTTTATTACTAAGATTTAACTTTCAAACTTTATTACAATTAACATATTCTTGGAATCTTTAATTACTTGGGTTTTTTAAGAAAGGAATACTAAGAATCACTTTGGAAATCTTTTGATTCATGGTTGTGTTCAAGTTTTTGATAACTCATATTTGTATAAAAGAAGAATATTAGGAATCGCCTTGGAAAATCTTATGATTCATGGTTAGTTTTCATTTCTTGAGAAAATGAAAATCAAATTTATGGTTAATGTTTATTTTTCAAGAAATAAATCGGATATGATCGATAACCAAAAAAACAACTTCCTTAGTAGATAGAGTAAACATGAGCTTACTCTCATAATGACCCAAGAAACTATGGTATCCACCCATTTGTATTATGTGGAGATTATGGTTAAATACAAATGTGTCTATATCATGCTTCCACTATAATTAAATAATAATTATAATAGATTTAATGTGTCTAAATTATGGCACGTCGAGGTGTAGACCAGCTGGTAAGCCCGTGTAAACCTTGTAAAGGAGGTCGCTGGTTCAAACCCCGGATAACCCGTGCTCCATTGTGGCGAGCTCAGTGTTTGCACCTAGGGGTATAGTGGTAGCGAATGGAATTGGACCCCTGGACCCCATGTCACGTGAGTACCAGCCCCATCCAAGTTGTTGATTCCCCTAGTACAAAAAAAATGTGTCTAAATCATGCATCCACTGTAATCTAATAAAGTTTATCATTGAGGCATGTACACTCTTGCGAAAAGGGTCATGGGAAGCAATGCATTGTATTTAATGTTTCACACATTGATGTTTTTTACTCTTTCAAAATGCATTGATGAATTGAGCCTCGAGGGTTAGCTCAAGCAGTTATGAGCTAGACATGAGATCTCTCCCCCCGAAGTTGGGGAGGTCATGGATTCGACTCTCTTGATCCCCTTGGGGTTAGGCTCTATAATCAGGGTCGATTATTTACCCCGTTTACCATCCATGAATCATGGGGAAGTACTCAGAGGGTTTTTCGTGAGGTTATTCCTTGGAAAAAAAATGCAGCAGTGAATCAGGAAGGGGATGCTAATCACCAAAAAAATCATGGTTGAGCATGGCATTTGTTGGAGGTAGAGGATAGCAAGGGGTGTTGGAGATTAGCTACAATCATGATTTTAATTTGGTTTTATATTAATTGGGTCCTAAGTGATTTTTTTTTCCTTGTAAGAAGTCGTGGGAAACCCTCAGGTACTTCCCCTCATTTCGAGGATGGTACCCAAGGTAAACCACCGACCCTGATTACGGGACCTAACCCGGTGGGGACATCAAGTGAGGCCCTTATATATCAATGCATATCCACCCGGGGATTTGACCTCGAGACCTTCTTCTTACAACTCATAGCTCTCAACCACTTGAGCTAACCCACCGGGCTATGGGTCCTAAGTGATTAATTTCACGAGTAGATAAATTGTTGGTCCTTACCGATTAATAATTTAGGAGAAGATAAATTGGAAATTACATATTGCATATAATTTGGCCAAAGTTATCTAGAAACTTTGTAATGAATATCATACACAATAAAACATGATAAAATTGCATATGCACAATATGTACCAAGCATTGACATAAAGTAGAGCACCCAATAGTATTATTATGGTAAATTATGTAATGTCTCTTTATATATAAGGAGAGAAACTCCAAATAAACCAAATACATCGATATAAAATCATCATAAATTAATGTATATAATAATGATTCCAATGATTGTAAATACACACACACACACACATAGTCCAAAGGGAGTTCAACTGGTCAGTGGTTGTTGTCAATGATGTTAGTTACTTGCCTAGTTTTGTATTAATAGGTGCCTAGCTTGAATCCCCATGGGTGAAGCACACTAATCTACATCAACATGTTCAGTAGGGATAACATCCACAATTGTGGCAAAGCATTTCTTCGATTTGTCTGCAAGGTTTTACTCAATAATATACATACATACATGCATACCTATAAAGTCCAAGAGTTTAGCTCAACTAGTTGTTGCTAATGTTTTTTATCATTTGGCTAGTTTCATGCTAGCAAGTGCTCAATTCCAATCCTCCTAGGTGAGGTACACTAGTCTACATTTACGGGTTTATGAGGGATGTCATCCACAAGTGTGGGGAAGCATCCCTTAGGTTTCCCACAAGCATTTCCTTGGGGAACTTTTTTTGGGGGGTGTGTATGTGTGTGTGTGTATGCATGCTTCATAAAAATTTAGCAACACATGGAAGGGTCAGGATGGAGGGTGAGAATATGGAGGAGTTGCTACTACATGATATTTTGGATTTAGGGTTACCAAAGGATCTAGGTTCGAATTTTATGACCCAAGAGGGGCATATATGGGGTTGAATGTATATGATATGACCCAAAGGGGGGTATATATGAGGTTAAATGTATATGTAATGAAGTAAATGTATATGTGATAGTGGTTGGCCTAATGAAGAGCCCACATGTGCAATGAGTGAATATGTATATAGAGAGGTCATGTAGTCATTATTGAGGGAACATGTGAATTGGATCTATGAATGTCTTGGGGTATTTGGACAAGGTTCTCCTATTCTTTAAGGAGTTATTGTATAACTCATCTCTCTTATATATCTTGGAGTTGTGCTCCATGTTTACATATGCTATGCATTGTGTGTACTCTTGTCTTTGATGATAAGTTAAGGATTTGGTACATAACATTGAATTTTTTTTTAATCTATAGAACCCTTTGTGAGGAGATCTAGTGGGGGCCTAGATAGTGGATGCATTGATTGCTTTGACATGAGAATCATTGTGTAAGGTGGTTCTAGGGTCACATAACCATCTCCTTCATGTAGATATGCAGTTACAAGATCTGCGGGGTAGTCAAGGAAACATTACAAAATTACCAAGGGGGTGAGGTCGGTCAAATACCAAGTGCCTTGTACAGTTCAATACCAAAATCCCAAGTCTTGGAGGTACTACCAGCACAATCCCCCCCCCACCCCGCCCCAACAAATCCCTCTCTTACACCCCTCTAAACCCCCCTCCACTCACCCTCCCCCTCTCTCTTGCCATTCCTTGATAGCTGCATATGGAGAAAGGCAACAAAAAAGAAGGTTGAAGGTTTGGAGGTTGTGAGGTTTTATATAGGAATCAAGGTTCTTCTCCTTTGAATATGGACCAAGGGAAATTTCAATGGTCTTTTGAGGAACCTTTAAGGGGTGATCTTGCTAGAATCAAAGGGGGAATCTCAAGATAGGGTAAGGTTTCTCAAGATTTATCAAGGGGGGGTATAAGAAAAACAAAAAAAGGAATCCAACCTATGTTAAGTTAAGGAAAGAGAAGATAAAGTTGGTTTTGGGAGAAGAGATGGTTCTAGAGTAAGTGCACCTTAATCAAGAGACAAATTTGGTTAGCAAATTTCATGGTAGATTTATCTTAGATCGGATAATGTCTCGGTGGACTACCAATTGTGGAGACAACAATTATGTTATTCCTTAATTATTTGTATTCTATCCAAGTGTTGGATCACTTTCATCTTCAAGACAAGAAAGGATAAGCATGCCATCAGTGAAGGGAAATGGTATTGGAATAGTTCTATTCTAGCATTAAAGCCACGGTACCCATATTTCAATCCTTAAAGTAAATAATAGATATAGTGTCTTTGTGGGTTAAACTCCCATCTCTACCTTTGGAGTTGTGGTACAAAATAATTTTGAGGATAACTAAGAGTAGAATAGGGAAATTCTTGGACATTAACCTAAAACTCTTCAAGAAGAAGCTAGATCGGTCACTCATATTTGGGTTGAGATGAATCTTAGGGATGCACTACCCAATGGAATGGATATTGAGGTGGGGCAGTGGTATTATCATCAAGATTTGGACCATGTCAACATTCCATTCTATTGATATATCTACAAATTATATGGTCATTTGAAGTGCATTTGTCCTAAAAAGCATCAGTCAAATGAGTGCCCCATTAATAATCTATTGGAGGAGGAAGGGAGGCCTTCTATCCCTACTTATACAAAGTGATATCTTTAATAATGAATGGTGGGCATGCTAGCAAAGGGGGAGGAATAGCTAAGAAGACCTCAAAAGGAGATATTCTCTTTGGAAATGGTTAATCACATTCTTAAATATATAGTTAAGGCAAAAGAGACAATTTCAAAATTCTAGGGTACATCGAATTTCAATATGTTTGAGAGCTTGATGATGTTTGGACATAAGACTACTGATAGGTATGAGGATATAAGGTTGGAATAGCCCTCTATTATGGATTGTATCCAAACTAAGGGAAAATGGGGATCGTGCAAAAAAACCATCTAGACACAGGTGCAAAGTCTCACCCCTATTTGATTTGGAGTAAACAAAGTCATCTAAAGGACATAATGTTCAAGGGCCGGGGGACCTCTCGTGGGGGATTATGAAATTGGGGAAGTGGTTCAACTTCTAAGATAATAAATGCAAAGCTTCACAAGCTTGGAGAGTAAAAGTTCATCACACACATTAGATGAATACTTTGTTCTAGGCATTTGAAAAGGTTATAAACCGAGGTCAACTAGGAAATTAGATCAAGGTGTGGAGAAAACATGAATTGAAGGGCCTTTAAGCCTGAAGATAATTCTTGACTATAGCATATCAACAACTTGAACAAAACAAAGCAATCATTTCATTTTTATTTTCACGAGGATGTGTCAATTAAAGAAATTTGACCTTTTCCTTTAAATGCAATCACTTCCAGAAGATAATTCTTGACTATAGCATATCAACAACTTGAACAAAAATTCCAAGTTGGTTATCAACATACCATACATGGGGCCCTTAAAGTGGAAAGGCATCAAGTAAAGGTAAATTATGATCATCCCCTTCTTAAATATTCAGGGTGTGGTTGTGGCCCCAAAAACGTGTTCTAATTAGGTTAGTTAGTATTCATCAAACAAATGCCAATTTCTTGCACGAAACAATACTACTTTAGGATGTTGTTTGGATAATTTTGGTTCCTCTTCCCTTGGAGTAGAGTTTTAATGTCATTCAAAGTGTTGTTGGGAATTTAGGTGGGCCTGTCACTTGATGGAACAAGTCCCCTCTTGTTCATCAATCAATATTATTACCCTCAATGGATTTAACGGAGCTTTATTCACTTGAATTAGGTAAGTCTTCTTCAGTTCTTAATGTTTATGGTTCTTTCTCCCAATGAAAAGAGTTATAGCAAAGGCTTTTTTAGTCATCATTGTTTGAATAACAAGGATACTATTATGGGGGGTGATTTAAACTTTATTTGGAGACAAGGGGAGACCTAGGTGAGTTGCATAGAATTGATCCCTTAGTATAATTATTGATATAAAAAATTGAAGAGGCAAGCTTCTACGAACTTGAACCTCTAGGATTGGTGCCTACAATGGGGAACAATAGATATAGGATAGAAGGTACTTCCAAATGTTTGATTATTTTCTTGATATTAGAGGCATTGTTTGAAGAAGAAAGTCAATTAATATTTTAGGTGGAAACAATAGGTATTTGACATCATGTTCTTATTTTCCTATAATCAGAGAAGGTAGAGGCCAAGCTTCATAGGCCTTTGAAGTTTAATTATCATTGGTTATTGGATGGCGAGTTCATAAATCTTATGTAGAAGGAGTGGAGGTTTTTTTATGGAAACGGAAACAAGGATGATTCTACAATAATAAAAAATTCAATAAAATCACAAGAGAACTAAATTGGTTACAATGGATTGCACTAAGAAGAAGTACAAGGACTCTTAGAAAGAATTAGAAGATGTAGAAGTGTAGACAACACGAATTTTCCATAGTAGCACAAGTGAAATTTTTATAGAAGATGAAATGTGGAATCTTAATATCTAGAGGAAGGAAAGAGATATTTATTGGCCCGAGAGGAGACACAGTAAAGACAAAAGAGTAGAGTAATTCAGTTGGTTGAGAGTGATGAGAACACAAATTTCTTCCAAAGCTATGAAAATATGAGAAGTTAGAATACCACATAGAAATTCAGAATACGAATGTGGGAAGGGCATAAAAATTATGTGACATGGTCAAGCAAGGGGTTCAGCAATCAAGGTCCTATATCAAGAACAATCTCTAGTGACTTTAGTTTTAGTTTTCATGGCCTTCAAGAATTGACTCTCCAAACTTATACCAAGGCACTAAAACCTAAACAACTATTGGTTTTCTATCAGAGAAAAGAAAGTCTATTTCATTTTAGTTACATTACTTTTAATGGCTATTTTTAGTCATAAGGATGTGGAAGCAAGCAAATGATAATGTTCTCAAATGAAAAGGAAAAGGATACAAAAAGAGAAAAGTTGCAAATGAAAAACATTATTTTATGCTTTGAAAGAGATGCTTGAAAATAAAGAATTTGCGAAAAACATAAGAACTAAGAAGAACCTTGTCAAATCCTAAATGTAATGCAATTATCTGAGAAGATTATTGCAAAACAAAGCAATCAATTCATTTTTATTTTCACGAGGATGTGTCAATGAAAGAAATTTGACCTTTTCCTTTAAATGCAATCACTTCCAAGTGCATCAAACTACCTAAGAACTTCCTACATGAACAAGAAAAAGGGAAATTTTTATTTTTTGCAATATTATTTTTTTTCAATATACCATGAAAAACATCTTAAGATAAGTTTTTAAAGGTCTCTAGTCAACCAATAGAACCTCTAAGTCCCTAACTCGAATTTGCAAATTTTGGTAGTTTTTTTGCACTTTACATGGTTAAAAAAAGAGTATTTTGCATGTACACATTTTCCAAGAGGGAAAGGAGCTTGTATAAAGTGTTCACACATGTTTTTTTAATAATTACAACTAGTAAACACATACTATTATACTTGAGGAAACAAGTAGGTGCATCCCTTAGAGCAAAAAGAACAAAAAACAAAACTACAATTTTCAAAACTAGTTTTTTGCTTCAATTGCTTAGAAGAACAATAAAGATATTAAACACTAATGAAGAAGCCAAATTCTCAATTAAAATTTGTCAAATTCTCTATGGCTAAAGAACACACCCTTCCAAACTTACAAAAAAACAACCTTGAAAAGCCAAAAATTCAAGCAAATTACAATTTTTTTCCTACATGAAGTACATGCTTTTATCCAAAAGGAAATAAGTGTCCATGCACTTTGATTTAAGGCAAGGAACACATACCTACACTGTTAAGCCCTAAATATTGGCACATTAACCACTATGTAGTGGCAAATTACCCCCTTGATTATGGTGCATTACATATTATTGATGCCGGCTTGGGTCTATTAGTTGTTATTGTACCCCGTTGTCTTCTATATATATGAAGGGGACCTTTTCATTTTAGTCATCATTGTATCTTGTCTTGTCTTATGTACTTAGTACATTGTGTAAGGAGGTTCCTCCCTCGAAGACGATTGTTATTCATCTCAGTCCTTCATTATTAAGGCGTGGTTTACTTTCTTCTGGTCTATTTCTGCTATTTTTATGCTATATATAGGACTTGGTTGCATAACATTTGGTATCATAACTCTTTCCTCGAGACTGGTTTCTTCAAAACGAGTCATCCTGGAATTTTCACTATAAGTTTTTTTCTACAAGGAATAGGAAAGTGATATTAAAAACCCATCTCCAAAACAGGCCTATCTATTTGTGGTACAATTTTTCAGATCATGATACCATATATGTTTGGAGATATTCACCTTTGAATATAGGGTTTCTGACTAGTCCAAAAACTAGTCTTAAATAGGTGTTTTGGGGAAAAGGGTCATATATGTGCCATGAAAGATTCAATTGAGTGAGACCTATTGCATCAAAAAGAAGACAGACCAAATTATCTATGGTAGGTTTTTCAACCTCATATATGAAATATGGGACATGTGGCAGACCGGTACAAGTTCGCTCTTCTGGAAAGACCAAAAATAAGAAGTGTTGGGAGATTCACAATAACTTCTTATTGGTAAATCAGAATTAGGTCAGACCCGCGGCATTGGAAAAAGGACACATTAGGTCGACGTTTCAGACCCATAGTATTAGCTGAAAGTTTAAATTTATATTAGTTTCAAGTCATCCCTAAAACAGTCTTACAATCAGGGTTTGAAAAAAGGTACTCCATTTTAAATTTGAATAAATTTGAGTAGAAGGATCTAATTGTGGTGAAAAATAGGGTGTGATATCTATTTGTATTATTCATAATGCCACCAAAAGGGAGTGTAAAAATTCACACTCCACTCAAACCACCTGAGGTTTCATCCCCAACATACAATGAAAGGGAAGACTTATCTTTTCGAGTGTCCTAGTTGGAAGAGATGATTAAAGGATCTGTGAAAGCGGTTGATTTAGTTAATTTAGAGGAGAAGTTGATGAAACATATGGCTAATAAGATGTAATATAATATGAAAGGGTTGACGGAACAAATGGAAAATATTTCTAATCTCATACAAAATTCAAAGGATACTCCTTCTCTAGGTGATGAGGTGATGATGTGTTCCATGATACTCAGGAGGATAAAGGTAAGGTCCATGTTGAAAAACATTCCATGAATAAGAATATTCCAAGAGGAAATGATTATGATAATGGAAATAATCAGGGATAGTCACCAAGGGGTACCCAACTTCCCAAGATTGACATGAGAAATTTTGATGGCAATGATCCAATAACATATATATTCCAAATGGAGCAGTTCTTTGATCTACACCAGGTTCCAACTTTGCAGAAGGTAACTATTGCATCCTTATATTTAGAGATTGATCAATTTGTATGGTACCAATTTCTTTGTGATCGTAAAAATGACTCTATTATCTCATGGTCTATATTCACAGAAGAATTGATTGCACATTGTGGGGATATAAATATCAACACCTTCTTTAGCCAGTTGGTAAATCTCAAGCAAAAAGGCCTAGTTAGTGAGCAAATCGTTCAGTTTAAGAAGCTAAGTCTCGGAGTGAAGAATATTTCAAAAGATAATTTGTTGAATCTCTTTATTGGAACTTTAAAGGATCGCATCCAACATGAGGTTCTCCTTTGGGAACCTAAATACTTGGAGCATGCATTTAGGGTGGCAAGAAAATTTGAAAACAAAATTATGGCAACAAGGAAGTCTACCACTTACAACTATAAAGAAGGAAGTGTGGTCTCAAGTCAGCCACAACCTACAAGGTTGACACCACAACAACTAAAGGAAAAAAGGAGCAAAAGGGTTTTGTTATAGTTGTGATAGAAAATACAGTAAGGGCCATAAGGGCACTGAGAAGAAACTATTTTACTTAGATTGTGAAGCAGAGGAAGAAAATGAACAAGAAGCACCAAAAGAACATGAACTGTCTCAAGATGAAGAAATAGAAGATACTACTTCCGAAGAGATTACTCCCACCATATCTTGTCATGCATTTGCTAGAATTAGCACTCGTCAAACTCTCAAGATCGAAGGATATATCAAAAAGAAAAAGGTAACGGTGTTGATTGATTCTGGTAGTACTCATAATTTCATTCATTGTAAATTAGCCAAGGTTATTAATTGATTTGTATATCCAACATCAGAGTTTCAAGTAATGACTGCAGATGGAGGAACTATCAATTGCTCAGGAAAATTCGATAATATCAATCTCACCATAGGGGAATATGTATTGAATAGTCCAATGATTACTATTCCAATGGGGGGTGTTGATGTTGTCTTAGGAGTACAATTGTTACAATCATTGGGAACAATGGCTTTTACTTTTCAGAAGATTTTCATGAAATTTTTATGGGAAGGAAAGGAATATGTGTTAAATGGTATCATAGGGAAACCAAGTAAGGTGATAAGCTATAATGGTATGAAAAAATTGATAAAAAAAAGGGACATCAAGGTGTAATTGCACAATTATGCCCATTAGATGTTCAAACATCTAAGTCTCCTATTTCCCCATATCTCCAAAAGGTGATTGATAAGCATTCCAATGTATTTGAATATATTCCAAAAGGTATTCCACTTATTCGCGATTTTGATCATGCCATTCACTTAATTCCGGGAAGTGTTCCTCCTAACATCAGACATTACATATACCCCTATGGACAAAAGATTGAAATTGAGTGTATGGTTGAAGAAATGTTAGAGGCCGACATAATTAGGCCTAGCCAAAGTTCTTACTCTGCACCAGTGGTAATGGTACACAAGCCAGATGGATCATGGCATATGTGTCCAAATTATAGAGAACTCAACAAGATCACCATTAAAGATAAATTTCCCATTCCTGTCATCGATGAATTACATGGAGCATTTTTCTTCACAAAGTTGGATCTCCATTCTGGATATCATCAGATTAGAATGAAGGAGGAAAACATTCCAAAAACAACATTCATAACTCATGAAGGTCATTATGAATTTTTGGTCATGCCATTTGGTCTCACTAATGCGCCTTCTACATTTCAAGGTTTGATGAATTCCATTTTCAAGTCTTTCCTTATAAATTTTTTGCTTGTATTCTTTGATGATACACTAATCTATAGCAAGTCTTGGGAAGAACATGTTCAACATGTTGACAGGGTACTACAACTACTAAAGGAGCAACAATTATATGCAAAACCTTCCAAATGTTTCTTTGGGATAAAGGAGGTAGAATTTGGGTCATATTGTATGTCAGGAAGGTGTCAAGGTAGACCCCAACAAAATTAAAGCCATGATGGACTGGCCAATTCCCAAAAACCTTAAGAATCTTTGAGGATTCTTAGGTCTGACAGGGTACTACCACAAGTTTGTTAGGAACTATGGAAGAATAGTAGCACCTCTAACAACATTATTGAATAAATATGCATTTTCTTGGACTCCAGAGGCAACTCAAGATTTTGAACAACTTAAGGAGGCAATGTGCAAAGCTCCTGTTTTGGCCACACCAAACTTCACAAAAAAAATTATTGTTGAATGTGATGCTTCAGGAAATGGGATTGGTGTTGTTCTAATGCAAGAAGGATACCCGCTTGCTTTCACAAGTCATCCAATCAAGGGAAATGACTTATAGAATCCCATTTATGAGAAGGAAATGTTAGCAATTCTACATGCTCTTAGAAATGGCATCCTTACCTAATAGGTAGACACTTCAAGGTCAAAACATATCATGATAGTCTTAAATAATTTTTGGAACATAGATTATCTTTGGAAGAGCAACAAAAATGGGTAACCAAGATGTTGGGATATGACTTTGAAATCATCTATTGAAAAGGGAAGCATAATGTGGTGCCAGATGCGCTTTCCAGAAAAGATGAAGATACCGGGGCATTACTTTGTGCAATTTCTATTCTACAACCCGATTGGGTAGTAAAAACAAGGGGAAAATGGAAAAATCACCTATCTGTGTGGATGCTTATTCAAAAGCTATAGGACGATCCCAATGTATCAGATACTTTTGTGTGGAAAAATGAATCACTATGGTATAAGGACTGCTTATATTTATGCAAAGACTCTCAACTGAAACAAAAGGTCCTCTCGGAATTACACACCTCTCCTATAGGTGGGCACTCTGGATTCCTGAAAACTTACCACAGGGTCAAGAAGGAATTTTTTTGGGAAGGTCTTAAATTTGATGTTCAAAGGTTCGTGGCCGAATGCTTGGTTTTCCAACAGAGTAAGGTGGAAAAATTTAAGACCCCGAGACTTCTACAACCATTAAACATACCTTTCTAGTGTTGTCTCAATGGATTTTATCACAGGTCTACCCAAGTCAGGAGGAATAATGTTATTATGGTGGTTGTTGATAGACTCACGAAGTATGCATATTTTTGTGCACTCTCTCACCCTTTTAATGCAAGTACAATAGCTGCATATTTTCTGGAAACAGTTCAGAAGTTACATGGAAATCCGAAGATGATTGTAAGCAATAGAGATCCAATTTTCATTCGAAAATTTTGGACTGAATTATTTTCTTGTTTGGGTACCCAATTGGCTCACAGTTCATCTTATCATCCTCAATTTGATGGAAAAAATGAGATAGTGAACAAATGTTTGGAAGGATATCTTCATTGCTTTGCATTTGACAAACAAACACATTGGGTGAAATGGTTATCTTTGGCAGGATGGTGGTACAATACTCCGTTCCATACATTATCAAAAATGTCTCCATTTATGGCACTTTATGGGTACTGGCCTCCATCTATCACATCTCCCTTAAAAAGGGAAAATCTAAAGTTCAAGTCGTGGAAGATCACATAGAGCACCAGCAAGAAGTTCTCCGGATACTTAAGGACAAACTAACTATGTCACAAAACAGGATGAAACAACAAGCTGGTCAACATCAGAGTGAAAGGAGTTTCGAAGAAGGGGATTCAGTATTTCTAAGGCTACAACCTTCCAAGAATATGTCCCTCAAGCAACTAAATAAGGAAAATAAATTAGCACCCAAGTATTATGGTCCTTATAAAGTGTTGCAGAAGATTGGTAGTATGTCTTACAAATTGGAGCTTCCTTCATCTTCAAGAGTACATCCAGTTTTCCATGTTTCTTGCTTAAAGAAAGTAATAGGATACAAGATCCCAATTCAAACAATCTTGCCCGAGATTGATGAAGAAGGAAGAGTCATATTGGAACCTGAAAAAATCACTGAAACAAGGACCAAACAACTATGAAATCAAGCTATTACAGTGTACCTCATCAAATGGAAGAACATGCCAATGGAAGATTCGACATGGGAAGATGAGTCCTTCATACAGAAGCATCCACAACTAATCAAGTGTTTAGGACAACACTTGTCTGAAGGGGAGGGGCATGCTAAGCCCTAATTATTGGCACATTAACACCTTTATTATGGTGCATTACATATTATTGATGTCGGCTTGGGTCTATTAGTTTTTATTGTACTCCATTGTCTCCTATATATATGAAGGATACCTTTTCATTTTAGTCATCATTGTATCTTGTCTTGTATTATGTACTTAGTACATTGTGTAAGGAGGTTCCTCCCTCGAAGATGATTGTTATTCATCTCAGTTCTTCATTATTAAGGCGTGGTTTAATTTCTTCTGGTCTATTTCTGCTATTTGTATGCTATATATGGGACTTGGTTTCATAACATACACTTTAACTAAAGGAAAGGTACATTTAAATGTTTATGTCCCTGAAGACATGTGCATACAAGGCCCCAAAAATGTGAAAAAAATGAAAAAAAGGGCTTGAAAATTTATGAATTATAGTTCTACAATAAGCAATGTAAGGAATCAACAATTCTAACTAATCAATCCAAATCATAAGGTTGGAAATTGTAGAGAGGAAATCATACAAGGAAGAAACCAAAGAGTTCTCCCTAACATGGTCACCAGTTCTATTGTAGGAAACAATTCCCTGTGACTAGAGTTAAATCGTTGATAAAGAAGACCAAATATAACTACTCAAACCTTCCAAAATTATTTATAGAATTAAGGATGAAGGAAAGAAATGAAAATATACCTCTGACCAGTTGGCTAACCCCTCTTGTTGTATCTTGTGATTCGTCCAAACCAATTCCTAAATGCTCTAAATTTCTTTAAGAAACCTAGACACAAGCAACAAAATACCTACCTCAAATCTTTTATATCATAAACCTTGATTGTAATGAAATAAATAAATTCATAACTAACTAACCTCAAGTAATTAGTACCTCCTTAAATTATATAATTTGTAATTGATTAACCAAATCCATTGCTATATATATATATAAGGTGGGGGGGAAGAGAGATATTCATATATTAACCAAATGAAAAAACAACAGTTACAATGCCATACCTTATCCACTACTAACACCTTTGTCATTAGAATTCCATATTCCTCCTACCTCTAGACCACTCATTGGCCCCGATTCCACTTCCAACTCCTTGCTTTATATATGGGAAAATCAACAAGGATTTAGATATGAACTCTAGGAAAAAATTAAATCTAAAAAACAAGAGTAACGAGGGAGGGATGATCATGAAAATCTATGACTCGTCATCTAGGCAATGCTCTACCATAAGAGTGCTTGAAATGGCCAATGCCCCTTCTTCAACATTCAAACCCATTTTATACTCTTGAAAGTTGTTTAAGTTCATTGGTGACAAGGATTAGGGTTGCATAGGTGAAAAAATGTAGTAAACCCCACTCAAGATCATGCAATTAATGCACAATTATTTTGCTTTCAATTTTTGGAAGGTATACATGCCTTTCTTGAAGGAAAAGAGCATGATACGCATGTTTCTCACCGGATAGGCATGTATACAAGGTCAAAAATCCTTTTTAAAATATGCTTTTTGTGGACCAAAGATAGTCAAGTGGTAATAAAATTATGTTATAAGAGCCATATTGAATAACAACAATACCTTTTACAATATATTTTACATTCTTGGTGCGCCTCTTACCTTCTTGAACACTTTTCACTTAATCTTTATCCCTTGAAAGGTAATTTTTTTATGCTATGGGAAATCTTGTTTTATGTCATCGCAATAGGATATAATCTTGTAACTCTACTCATAATAGTTTGACCAAGTAAAGAAAGAAATAATTATTTTCCCGAGGTATAAAGAACTTTCTTTTCCATGGAATACTCCACCAGAAACTTAAAGCCCACATTTGTGGATGGAATCCTTAATTATGTCACTATAAACTAATTTGCCTAATCTAGAGGGATTTGGACTAACCTCCTATTGGCATAAAACTAGAAAAATTTCCAGCAATATTAGTGACAAACACTTGACCTAACCCTTAAAGTATATATAACTTTTACTTTAAAGGTTTATACATTTTAAAAAATTTCCATTATTTAGATGTTAACTCATGTTGTAAAGTGATTGTAGACCTATTCAAAGATGTATAAATTTAATTAAAGTGTATGCCTAGAATACATGGTAATAGTAATAAATTGTGGAAGATCCCTTCGATTATCATCACATTATCATCACATGGTAATAAGAATATACATTATTAGATATAATTATTTTCAATTGTTTTTGAAAAATGTGTGGTAATATCTACCATATTCTTAAAAGAATTTGAAATATTGCTATCAAATATATTTAATAATAATTATTTATTTAAGAATGGTTATTAAGATTGCATAATAAATATAGAGTATAACTTAATCATAATCCAATGGTTTGTACACAAGTTGTTTTTTAAATAATCTTTAATAAAGTATTTAAAATATTTTTATTATATTAATCATTAGATAATGATAAACATGATTAATCTATTTCTATGCTTTTGACATTATGTTTGTGTTTGTGATATTTACAATTTTATTCTTACAAATACATTTTCCTTAAATAAAAACTTTATTCAATATAAATGACAAGATTGATATACTTATACACCATAAAAGTTTGAACTATGTTAATTTAGTCAACAACAATAAGAAATATCAATAATAATAAAGCAACAAAGATTAAATGTCATGTAATGAGAAATATCAATAATAGTAAAGCAACAAAGATTGAATGTCATGTAATTTACATGAGAAATATCAATAATGGTAAAGTAACAAAGATGGAATCCTTATATTTAAAATCAAAATATTATAGGACATATGGATGACCCCTTATCACCCTTTTTCATTTGGTGAACTTCTTAGGAATGCAAAGGGATTTATGGAAGTTTGAAAAGTCTCACATTCCCTACCAATGAGAAAAAATTGATGGAAACTTTTTCATATATATTCTTAAAATGATACCAATAACCATATGGTGGAGCTTACAACTACACAAGAAAATATGATAAAATTTTATGGGCTTGGATAAATATGTCACATTCTTATGTAATAACTATATGGTGGAGCTTACAACTACACAAGAAAACGTGATAAATTTTTATGGGCTTAGATAAATATGTCACATTCTTATGTTGATAAGGGGACAATCATCAATGTTTTCTATAATGACATAGTTATTTAAATTCCAATAGGAGAGTCACATTTTAGTTCTTTATATAAGAAATATATGACTGTAAAATTTACCATGGTTTAATGTCAAGGATTATGAAATGGTCAATAAATCTTGATTATTTAATGATGAGAAAAGAGATATTTACTTGTGTTTCAACATTATATAGAAGAAACTTAGTTGAAGTTGACATGTAGAAGGCCATTACATCATACCCTATTCAATATGATGTATATATAAGAATATTGATATATTGCAGCATCCCACATGAGAGATGAGAACAACTAGACCATACTAGAAAAAAGGGAATATTCACATCTAAAAAGCTTAATTTAAAAGAATATTTAGTAGACAAGGATGAGAACATAAGATATTTGGGATTTTTTTATGTTGTAATGATGAATGCCTTCATTATATTGACAAAATAGAAATGAAAAATATAAATACATTATGAAGTTATGATAATAATTGTTTTCAAGATTTTTTCCTCAAATCATTCTTAACTAACTTAAACAATTATTAATAGTGGCTTTAATGTCATTGAAACTATGTTATATTTGGTCTCAAAATTGGTAAAATTTCTGTAACACATTAAGTTCCCAAAATGCTTATTATATGTCCATAGAGATTTGATCCATAGTTACACATATAAGTTGAAACCACAATATCATATTATTGTAGCAAATGAAATTATTTGAAAATTGGTTGGTGAAAGTTTAATTTTTTTTCCATTTTAGACCCATAAAATATTATAAGATAAACTAACTACAACTTTGAAAAAATCACCTTCGACTTTCAATCAAAAAATTCTTCAAGATATTGTCAACAAACAACTTCTACCAAATGCCTTTTTTGATGTTGTATTCACCAAAAATACATATTTCCTTATTTGTGGTGAATGCATTATGCTCAATATTAAATTTTAACCTTAAAATTCTAAGCATGATAAGGAAATGGTTGAAACAAAAAAAAGGCACATAACAATTATGTCAAGAGTTGTACATATGTCTATTGTGCACACTGACTACTTTAAGAGAAACAATCGAATAAATAGTTTTTCATTATTTGTAATAACCTTGAACAAGAGCCACGAGGTGGCAATGTCCCTGCAGTTACCAATAACAATAACAACTATTGCTATAAGATAGAATCTATATAAATATGATACCCTTGCCACAAAAACTATAATAGGAAAAGAAATTATTTTTCCACAAGACTACTTAGCCATCGAACCTCAAGTTTCTTGCAATAAATAAGATAATGAAACTTAAAATTTTATCATAATTTGATATATTATGTAAATTTTGCTTCTTTTAAATCAATTTGTTAAACCATAATTTTGTTAAAACATACAATTTTCACTTAACCTATCCCAAACACACTTTATTTTTGAGATATCTATACCATGTTATATTGGTTTGAATTGAAATCAAAATAATTTTTTATTGCGTTAGTATTTTAAATTTTTTATGTGGTTGATGTGATATTTATAATAATAATTTAATTTTTAAGCTATGATCTTACTAACCATTGAATGATCATAACTAAAGTGTGAATTGGTGTATGAAAATTTTGTGATTTAAAGAATCATCATTAAATTCTACACAAATTTATAAAAATAAACTTAATAGTTAAAATATTTATTAACATTGAATTATTCACCTATAATATAGTTTAGTGAAGCAGAATATGTGTACCGCCTTAAATGAGTAAAGGCATAGAAATTTGAAAGATGTCACTTGGATTATTGCATTTTCTATGATTGTTCACTTAGACTTTGTGAAGTTCCTCTTAGTGAGGAGATGTGGTTGGAGGGGTATTGTCATGTCAACCAAGATCAAGTTGTGGTTGAAACGAGATGTTTCCAAGGGACCATGTTGTTGACCACGTGGTATTGCTAGGTGTTTCACATGAAAATAAACATTGGCCAAAATATTAAACCCCAAAATATTAAAAAGTGGTGTTGCTAGGTTAGCATGGCCGACTGATGCTTCTATATAACGTCTACGGATGAACATAACCCATCACCGTCATTTGTGGTCATTGAAGCATGCATGCCCGCTAAGCCTAATTAACTGTCGGCTAATTAGAGAGCAGTAAGTGATATCATTGCCACTAGAATGCTTGAATAGTTGTCAATAATTAATTAGAATATTGGAACAAAAGCAAAAGCGAGATGAATGATAAAGACAAGAAGACAACCACTCATGTGACATGATGCAAGATCTCTTAATTTAAAGAAATGTGTATGCACAAGGGAAACCCTAAACATTTAAGAAAATACATTTTTTAAAGTGTTGTGGTTCTAGTATTCTAATGTGAAATAATAACAATTTTACATTTATTATTCTAGAATTAGAAATTATGAAATCAAGATAGGGTTTAGATTCAAAGTTGGAGGCAAGTAAAATCACACACAATAATTTTCCATGGTGAGTAGGGATCAAATTTGAAGAGTAAGGTCCCATTTCACTTTGAAGGCCTATGAGATATTGAATCCTCCAAACCCTTCAAAGTTGATATGTAATAATACCAAAATTTCATTATTTGTTAAAAGCAATGCAATAGTGACAATATTTGCAATGTTCAACTCTGTAGATTTTAATAAGCAATGTCTATATTAGGTTGTTTGTATCCAAAAAAATATTTTTTGCTCTTCCAAATAATGTCAATGAAAATAGAATTTTTATTTTTTTAAACTCTGCCCAAATCACTTGAAATTGAAAAAATATCAATCATTATAACAAAATACAATTACCATAACATAATATGGTATATAAAATTTATAGACATGATAATGGAATCCATCCTTGTTATTTAGGAAGTTCTTGTCCTCTTTTATGAGGTGTTCAAAAGGCACGTCGACCCATCTGGCAATGTAGTCCAAATCACAGCTCATGTCAGACGCGTAGTAGGCTAAATGTGGACACATGGGCATAGTAG
The DNA here is from genome assembly GCA_027924585.1 of Larix kaempferi. NCBI lineage: Eukaryota > Viridiplantae > Streptophyta > Pinopsida > Pinales > Pinaceae > Larix > Larix kaempferi. The sequence goes on from BSBM01000893.1 coordinate 11,182,387, forward strand.
GTAAGCAATGATTGGGAAAATGCGAACAATGCACTAGCGCTCAGTTTGGGCACATAAAACATGGAAAATGATGAGGGAAATGCACAAAAGTAATCTACGCATCTCACATCAAAGACTCCAACCTTGAGCAGAAACCAAGGTGACCTCTCGATTGCACACATGATAGGTGTGTAGTCAAAAGGAGACACCATGGCATGCGTTTGGGCAGATGTAATCCATGAGACGGTGAGAGGGAAAACACATAATCAGAAACCCGACACTACCACGTCCATGCAGAAGGAAAGCGTAGGGAATAAAGGGAACTATTTCATTATCCTTCGAGGCAGAGGGAGGTCAAATGGTTGCAAAAATAGCTTAATTGGATCTGCCATGAGCTTGTTGACAAAAATTATTCTCAAAACTCAATATATTAAATGAGAACTATAACTGTGTCGACCCATCCGATACAACATGTCCACTCATCCCATCCGACAAGAATTCGATATCATGACCATCATGCAATAAATATTTATAATAGTTGTCACCCTCTCTAATTAACATGCTTATCGTTCTGTATATCGTTTACATACGTACATCAAGATATATGTGAATTAAGTCTTTGCGAGAAGTTTTGTCTTGTGTTGTGTTGTATTACTAGGTGACATAAGAAAAGAAAAATGGGTACTTATAGAGAACGTCTTGCGAAGGTCATGGAAGGACAATCCGATGAGCATCTCCACTTCCAAGTTTTTTCCAAAATCAATCACTTTTATTTTCTTATACTTGTTCCTGCCTATGCATCTCTAGATATCTATGACAATGATTTACATATTATTGAACCTTATTATTTTCCATTCTATCGCATTGTGATTCTTCAATTGCCTCGAAAATAATTTAATTTATTGGAACTCACCTTCTATGTTGTGTGATCATTAGGTTGCTCTTATGGATATGGAAAATATAAATGAATTGATGGCGATCTACAGTTTCTTTCGAAGTAATATGGGTGGTGATATTCCTTGGCCGATAGCAAGTGACAATATCCTAAGACTATTTGAAAAGGTAACCGTAGATCAATTATTTTTCCACAGTATATATCTATATCAGGCTATCCATTTAATACTAATTTGGTGATAATAAACTGTTTTTTTGTTATTCAGAATAATCTTGACTACGAATCCATTAAAAGTACTCCTAATATCGAACCGCAGAATAAATTTTGTATTCAGTTTGTTCGATTGGTGGCTATCTTGTCGAATTTACCAAGGTAGTAGATTCAATTGTTTTATTTGTTTCAAATTCCATTTAAGTATTATATTATATAATTCTTTCTCTTGATATATTGATAATTTGTTTCTTGGCTGTGATCGACCAGTTTAGAAAAATTCGATGAGGTGTGGTGTTCAGTGACTGGTTGCATTGAAGAATTTCTAACCATTCCGCTGGGTTGGCTATACCCGCCATGAGCCTGCTGACAATAGTACAACAAATGCTGGCCGACCCGATCATGGGCACGACCTGTCTCGTTTATTTAAATGAAGTCCTTAAAATAAGCAAATCCACAAATGTGGATTCAATTAATTCCACTCTGCACAAGAACCACGTTGACATTCTCCCGCCGTCGAGGCCCGAGCACCAAAACTCGAGGTGAACGTCAGCGAGGAAGAGCCAAAAGGCATTGAATAATTTCTAACCAGTACCCTGGTTTGGTTATACCCGCCATGAGCCTGCTGACAACAGTACAACAGATGCTGGCTGACCCAATCATGGGAACGACCTATATCATTTATTTAAATGAAGTCCTTGAAATAAGCAAATCCACAAATGCGGATTCAATTAATTCTACTTTGCACAAGAACCTTGTTGACGTTCGCCCGCTGCCAAGGCCCCGGCACCAAAACTCTATGGTTTGTTATTCAGGTATGAAATTGAGTGTGAGAAGTCAAGCTTCTTTCATCATAAATTATAAAATAAATCCATGGAGAGTATACTGTCCATTCTTCCCTACAAGGTATGCAATATGGAGGAGGGGTTCAAGTACTTAGGTTATTTTTTGAAGCCTAATGGATATAGAGTACATGATTGGACTTGGATGGTTGAAAAATTTAAAAGGAAAATTAAACAATGGTCCTACAGATTGCTTTCCATTGGTGGAAGGCTTACACTGATCAAAATTGTACTTGGCAGCATCCCAATATATTGGTTCTCATTATCACAGGTTCCCTTATCAATTATTAATTCAATGAGAAAAACCATCTTCAATTTTCTTTGGACTGGGGGGACAGATAGAGGCAAACTTATTATGGCTAGTTGGGAAAAGCTATCTATTCCAAAGGAGTGAGGTGGTTGGGGAATAAAAAATCTAATCTGGTTTAATATTTCTTTAAGGTTAAAGAGTTTCTGGCGTGGATTATTTGGGAAAAATATTTGGACACTGTTCTGCATGGAAAGTATATAAAACTGAACCTAACGTCGTGGATAAGGAATACTAAGAAAAATGTTAGGAATTCAACTCCTATTTGGAAGGGATTTCTCAAAACATATCAATGGCCTTGAAAAGATCTCACTTGGAGAGTGGGAAACATAAAAGAGGTATTGGTAGGCATTGATCCAATCCTTGGTTTGGGTGAAAATTATCATCTATCACCATGTCTCCTAGAGTATCTGGCATAAATGGGGTACAATACTCTTGCACATATTAGAAGACCTAATTGGATAAACCAAGAAACTTATTATTGGTATTCTGCAAAAGATCTGGGAATTAGTGGTGTATGGGAAAATGAATGGGAGGACTATATCACTAGACTCAACTCTTCTGGATGCAGATTAATTGAGATGCATATACACTTATTTGGCTCTCTAATATTGTGACAGGTACAATTACTGCAAAACCAACATACCAAGATATTTTTCAGGAAAGTAATTATATTGTTCAACAATGGTGATATACTATGGAAATGGAAAATTCCATTAAAAATGAAGTGTTTCATGTGGTTTTCTCTAAAAAATTGTCTGAAAACATGGGACAATTTATTAAAAAGAGGATGGTGTGGACCTAGTATTTGTTCCCTCTGCAAATCAGATTCAGAATATGTTGATCACATACTGGTTAGTTTCAATTATACTACTAAAATATGGAACATGGTGTGTTCTTCACTTAATAATGTACAGGTTTGGGGGGAATCTATATTTGAACAAAAAAAATTCCAGTGGCATAAAACTTGCAAAGACTACAAAACTATCCTAGCTTTCATTTCTTGGAAAATATGGAAGGTCAGGAATGACTGTGTTTTTTAGGACTATCTACATGATATTGATGTTGTTTGTATTCAAATTTTAAATATGGTCAGAGAATATAATATAGGGGTGAAAAAATATTGCATTCAGAGAATTCCAAAATTTATTGAGCATTTTTGTGGAGCGGTTGGATATTTTGATGGTGCAGATAAGGATGGTCTCTATGCAATAGGTGCATCCATACAACTTAATGATACACACATGTACACATTTAGGTTACAGTGTGGTTCTGGTACAAACATGAAGGTTGAGATGCTTGCATTATGGTGTCTGTGCAAAATGGCATCCATATTTGGTATTGTTACACTTGTGGTATATGTCGATTCTAGAGTACCATAAAATGGGAAAAAGGTGAATTTAAGCTAAATGTATTGGCATTAACTCATGATGTAACAGAATTCAAGATATCCTGAAGAAATTCTATGTGATCAGGTTCAAACATATTTATAGAGAACAAAATCAGTTGGTTGACAGCTTGTCCAAGCTTGCACTGGATGGAAAGGAATGGATCCTCTTCTAGGAGGAATTTATGGAAAATACAAAGACTATTTGTGGTTCTCTATATTTTTTTGGTTTATAGTTCTATACATAAGATATATATATGGATATGCCTGTCATTGGTTGGACAATTCTCTTTTTGACAAATTTGGGTCTTGGAATTAGATAGATCTTAGTTCTTTAGTATTTTGATATAGACAGACAATCACCAAACTATATATGAACAATTATGTACTTTTTTATTCAAATATGAATAGCAGAAGTACACTTTTTTTCCACTGAAAATGAATAAAATAATATGATTACACATATATATAAGTAATAACAAATCCATTTCCTTAAGGATTTTAAAAAGTAAAATAATGTATATCATGTTTCATCAAACATTTCAAGCTACGAAAAAAATGATAAATGAGGGAGGAAAAGAGTGTTATAGAGCCTGGATGAAGGTACAAACTAGGTTTCTTAGATGTAAAATCGTAAAATTTGTCTTCTATGCAAAGGTTTGAAGCTAAAAAATTAAAAAAAAAAACTAATTGGGATTTTTAAAAATATATTATAAAGTTTACATGAAAAAAAACTTGTTTTTTCATAGGTAAAATCATGAGTTTCATGTCCTAAATAATAACAACAAAAAATGATCACTTTGGGATGAAAAAATATGAAAAAGTTTATATGCTTGCATTTAAACTACATCTAATGAAATTAGTGTGTTAAATTTTACAATTTTTTCAGTTTTACCCATATCATTTGAGGTGGAATTGAAACCTCTTAGTTAGCTATATGCACACATTACAATAGCATTTAACTAAGTTTTAACACATTACAATAGCATTTAACTAAGTTTTAAAGGTTCAACAAATTTCATATTTATCCATTATGATTTTCGATTTGAATTGTGTTTTAATTAATAAAGAACACCAACATTTCATAATATACCATTACCTATCATTAAGGTAAGACATCATGAAGTTGTAAGAAGTGAAACAATGCAAATAGGTTCACTATATAAAAGAAGAAGAAATAGGGTTTGAATCCCATTTCATGAATCTCAATAATAAATATTCATCTAGGTTACCTTTTCTTTTCTACTAATTATAACACAATTCAGGCAGTTGGACCCTTTTATGCAATCCAACTCCGTAAGAAATCCAACCCATTCGGTGTTGTGATACATGAAGGACGAGTGAAAGCCTCTAGAGTTACCAAACTAGTATGATTGGAAAACTCAAGCTAATCTTCAAGTCAATATAATCAAGGTGTGTAACACATGGTTTAGTGTCACTGCAATAGCAACTACGAAGGTATATAAGCTTTGGAAAACCCTTGTAATGCATATGGAATTTGAAGGGATTTTCTTTAACTTATCTCTTGCTTTGTTCTGTAATATTGTGTATATTATTTTGGGTTAAGGAATGTGCATATATTTCTTGATTTAGGAATAAGAATATTGCTAAATGCAAGAGATAGTAGTTGAAGCTATGCAATTAATTGAAGGGATTTAAGCTTTAGAAAACCCTTGCAATGCATATGGAATTTGAAGGGATTTTCTTTAACTTATATCTTGCTTTGTTCTATAATATTGTGTATATTATTTTGGGTTAAGGAATGTGCTTATATTTCATGATTTAGGAATAAGAGTATTGCTAAATGCAAGAGATAGTAGTTGCATCTATGCAATTAATTTGAAGCTATGCAATTAATTGAAAATATGCATGTACTGCAAAGTGAATGAATGTGAATACTTATGATGTCATAAACTATATCCCTTATCATGAATTAACTTGATGTGGTATGTTTCTAGCTATGTAACTAGGGATGCATGATGACAAAGAAACACTTTTAAGTGTATGGTGAAGGGATGTGGTACATTCCTAGGAGACACCATCATAATAGGTAATGCTAAGGATGTGGTTGGTATCCAAATAGGTATGGTGAACCATGCGAAGCTTGCATGATGTGTTTGTGAGAGCTTAGAGTTGATGCCCCACTATCTAATGGTATCCCCACTTATGTTGGTGTCCTAAACTTTAACCTTCTTACCTACACTAAAGAGCATCAAAAGGGGAAAATACTCTTGAGGGATAGTTGGGTAGAGAAAAAAAAACAATTGATCTTTCCAAAAGTATATATATATATATATATATACACACACACACCAAGGAACAACCTTGTCGAAATCCCTTCGAGTACTTCCCCATGATTCATGGATGGTAAACATGGTAAATTGTTGGTTGTGATTACAAGGCCTAACCCCAATGAAATCAAGAGATTCAAACTTGTGACCTCCCCAACTTTGGGGGAGAGATCTCATGTCTGGCTCATGACCACTTGAGCTTTAACCCTTGAGTGAGAGAATACTAAAATTTACAAATAAATAGAGAACTAATCTAACAAGAGTTGCGTGCAGCTTAGTCCCCGCCTTTTAGATAAAATATATATATATATATATAAAAGAATTAAAACAAATTAATCGTCACTATAAAGTGCATTATATCTCTACCCTTATGTGTGTGTTTGAGGGAAATCATTGGTGTCCATAAAAGATATAAAAGACAAATCCATACAAAAAATCATGTTCTTTCATCTTTACATGCCTAGCTCCCTTTCAAGTATTCCTTCTTTTTGGAGCTCAAATGAAGCCATTTCTTAATAATCGATATTTTCTTCTTTGAAATTCAATTTCACTCCAAATTTCTTGAATCCTAGCAAACATGTGAAAAAAAACCATTGATTATGTTACCATTGAAAATTTCCACAAATGAGCACCAACAATCCTTTAGCTTTCAAGCAAGTTTCTCAAATCCCATCTGCTAAACAGTTCACAAGCATACTAGATCCCACAATAGATTTTTTTAAAGTTCAATGAAGTTCTTTTATATATTTCTAGTAAGAACAATGGTTTGTACATTAAAAAATGTCTAAAAACTTTAACACATAATAATAGTAACTATAAGGATATACTTAAATGTTTAATATTGTAAAATGTCATTATTATTATTAAATTTATTCTGAAAATCTTCTTTAAGGCATAATAAAAAAATGTGAACAATAGCACCTCAATATTACTATACAACAAAAAAATGTCAAAGTGTCTAAGCTATAAAAATAAGAAAGAGACTATCTTCAATATTTTAAAACTACATATATTTCCAAGGAAAAATCCTAGTATATAGAATCTACATAGTAATAACAAAGTAGATCAATCTTAAATGACTTTGAAAAATAATTTTAGATATTTAAAAATATTTTATGTAGAAATCAAGCTAGAACTTTTTAGTTTTCTATCAAATGAAACAAATGAACATTAAAATGCACAAAACACTACCATTAGGTCTAACAAACAAATCCAAAATCAACAACATAATCTTCATTAACAATATTTAGCTAAAGAGTATAATCTTCGAAATAAAAAGTTACAATATTAAGTAATAATATTAATTAAGGAGTATAATCTTCAAGACCCAAAAACAATGTAAAGTTAGATGGAAACACAATGCATATTTAGAAGGCCACATGCATGTAGAGTATAATCTTCAAGACCCAAAAACAATGTAAAGTTAGATGGAAACACAATGCATATTTAGAAGGCCACATGCATGTAGAGTGGAGTAAGGAAATTATCAACAACATGTCCTTCATAAACATTAGTTGAATAAAGGAAAAAAATTATAGATGGAATAGAAAACCTATTATCAATGATGTCTTAGAAAAAATAAAAGTACTAAATCATATTACATTAGTCACAATATCTTTTATAAAATATATATTGATTAAAATGATAATGGTGAATGATAATGCAAATCAAATCCAAATGTTTTAGTATACCGAAGCATAAGCCCAAGTTTCTTTCTATATATAAACATCACAAGCATAATTCCAAATTTCTTCATCTATATAAGAAGTACTAAAAAAACTCAAAACTCCTCCATTCAACTTGAATAAACAAAAATAAACTAAAAAAAATTACAAAAATTGAAAAATCTATAAATATTATTAATTAATATAAATATGTAATAATTTTTAAAAAACATTCAACAATGAAAATATATTTTTTAATTATTCAATAATCAAAAATTATATTTTCAAATTCAATAATACAAAATACTTTTTAAATATAACAATATTCCCACTCAAAACTCTTAAATTCAATTTAAATAAACTAAAATAAACTAAAAAAAATATTATTTTCAGATTCAATAATACAAAATACTTTTTAAGTATAACAATATTCCCACGCCCATAGGAGGGAGCAGGGATATTTTTGAAGGTAAGTCTAACATACTTCAATATCTAAAAATAAACAGATATTTTGTCTACTACAACTTGGCCTTTTAGGGTTCCTTCCATGTCTTCGAATTTATCATCATCATTCCTTGCCTTTTACAGCATCTCCCTGTACTTGTCGGGTTCATACAAATCTCCATTTCCATCCCAGAAAGAAGGTAAGCCTTTCTGGATGACTTCATCAAACAACCCTTTAAAAGAGGCTACCTTTCCCTTCAAACCATGAGCTTTAACCTCTGTCTTCTGCACTATATTATTCATGGTGATGACTCTATTGGCCTCCATTATTAAATTAGTTCTGTCTAGTACACCTAGAATGTCCAACTCAGTTTTAGACATAACATTTAGTAAATTGATTACATTATGGGCAATCTCTGGCTTCTTATCCAGTTCATTGGTTATTGTTTTACAATCTGGCAAGGCAGTCCTTGCCAGTTCCTGCTCATCTTGTACTAGTACCAACTGATTCCAATTCTTAGTAATCTCCATAGTGATGTCATCCCATATTATATGTTTGGTCCCTTTCAGTGCATGTTTTCCTACATACCTCTTAGTAAACTTATAAAGCTCTATTTTTAATTTATTCTTAGTCTGCTGTAGCTCTTGTACTATCTCATTCCTTACTCTAAGAGTATATTTTAGGACCCTGATCTCCTCATCTTGCTTATGAAGCTCTTTATCCTTTTTATTTATTTCAGCATCTTTTTCCTTTATCTCTGCCTATTTTTTCTGGAATCTCTCTTTGTTTATGCTCTGCTTCCCTTAAATTAAGATCAGATAGAACTCTTACCAAATCATCAGCCGGCTCCCCTTGGCTGGATGCAGGTGTACCAGATTTTGCTTGTGCTAAGTTAGCTACCAACCTTTCATTCACTGCCCTGTATTGTTCACATTGCTCTTTATCAAATAGAACCTCGATAAAAGCCAATTTTCCCTCTCCCTCTAGTCAAGCGTGCTTGTGCAAAACCTCTATAAATGCTACTTTTCCCTTTCTCTGTCGGCGACCTACCTCTACTTCCCTTCGATGTGTTTTCCCCCCTCGATATGTTGTTCCACTCAATATGTTGTTCCACTCAATATGCTACCCCCCACCTAAGCAAAGCAATAACTTATGAGCGAGGCGAAGAGCATAAACTATCACCTCACATTGATTAAAGTGATGTTTAATCAACGAATAATGCCATTTGAGAGGTTATTAAAGCGAGAGGTGAATGGTCGGACCTGCAGGCTGGTCAAGCAGGTTGGCTCACGGGTTGGTTGGGCTAGTTGTCTGATGAGATGGCTTGCTGGCTGGGATTGCTTAGTTAGCCACTGGTCAGTTAGAAAGTGACAACCTAGCAGACCAACTGAATCATTTTCACAATAATCCACTGCTGCTGGAGAAGCCACAACTTTTACCTTGACTGATGGTTACCCATATTAGAGATAAACCTATCCAATTTCCATTTTAGAGCGCTCTATGGACTCGTTTTTTATTACCTTAAATTTTTCTACCCCAACCAAGCATTTTAAGTAGCGTTTTATTTAGGAATAATGGAATTTGACAACGTTCACAGCAATGGCTAGGGTAAATGGAAAATCTAGGATTGCTAATCTTGCTGGCTGGGAACATACTATGGTTCGATCCTCCCTCCCATGGGGACTAGGTGCGAGAAAGATGATAGATTCCTAGCAGGGTGGTAGATGTGTGGATCCAACTGACCAAGAAACAAGGACGCTTAGCTAATCAATTGCAATTATACCTTCTCTTTATGATACGTAAATACTGTTACAAAGCAAAGGAACTGTATGTTATTAGTTACACTATCATAATATCTTATATAAGGAAAGGAACAACACCTATACACTTAGGTACCTGAATTTAATTGATCTGCTTATGCTATTAGTCATGCCTATGCTTCTCCTGCTACTGGATAGAGACTAATGAAACTTTTTCAACAACTATTGAATATACTTAGTAACTGCTTTGTAAGCTATTTTGTAAGTTGTTGGGTAATAAACAACCCGCTATACAGACTCTTACTGAGGATCTACTTTTTCTAAAACTAGTGCTTCTTCCATAATCTCTTAACCAACTGGTTCAAGAACGACATAATCTACACAATATCATCTACTAGTGGCACTTAAGCTACTCGATATAGAAAAAAAAAGATTTGGATCTTGCTCTCGATCTGGATATATAGGTATGCTTCAATGAAGATAGAACAGCTGCAAATGCCGAGCCACCCAGTAAAGTTTATACTAGGTGCGTGGGACCTTATTTTCCCGCTACTGGGAAGTATAACAATATTCCCACTCAAAACTCTTAAATTCAATTTAAATAAATAAACTAAAAAAAATTAAAAAATAAGAAAATCTATAAATATTTTTAATTAATATAATATGTAATAAAGTTTTTAAAAAATTCATTCCTATCTTTCTGGACAATAGAATGAAGCAGAGGGTTTCAATACCTATGTTTTTTATGATTTTATGTTCTCCATTATTGGAATATGATGTTGAATCTATTAGAGAGCACTCATTGGGAACTTTCATAAATAAAGGAATAATCAAGTTTATTCCCAACCCTGGAAACCATGAACTTAATATTGATCGCTGACCTATAACACTTTTGAGTGTGTCTTACAAAAATTTGGCCAGGCTCGGGTCCTACACATAAAACACATATTACCTAATATCATGTCCAAAGTATACGGGGTTTATAAAAAAGTGCTTCATTGTAATGTTATTGTAGTGTGGGAAGGCATGGAGTGGGTCCAACTCTGGTCACCTTCCATACAGTCTTTAACAGGGTTAGGTCTGTCATCATCCTTTTCATCCAACCCTAACCCTAGGTCATGAAACAGTTCCTAGCCAATCCCATTAATAAAATCCTCACCGTTGGAGAGATAAAGTTTCCTTATTGGTTGCTTTAATGTAAAATGGATGAATGTATCAAAGTGAATTGTGCTTGGGTAGAGCGATACACCACACTTCCTTGCTTACCAATTGAATTGAGAGATAAATTGCTTCTTGATTTCTCTAAGCTTGCCAATGGAGTATCGATGAAATATAGCATACCGATGGAAGGTCCTGATAAACCCGGCCAACATTTTTATATCTTATTTGCTCAAGCGTGATTACGTATACTAAGGTAAGCTACTGACTATGCTGCTCAATCTATAATGGGATCTGGGACTTTAATTGCATTAAATTCACCCGACACTGGACCTGTAACGAGGTATTAAAAAAATATTACTCCACTATAAAGTGTATAAAGTGAAGAGACGGACCAGATCACGTATAACCTCCCAAGTGATGCCCCACTCATTCTAGACGGTACAATCAATTTTTTTTTAGTTTTATTTTTTAAATTCAATAATACAAAATGCTTCAGTATAATTTTTTGTACGAGTTCTTCATCCATAATATCTAAAGGGAAATTGAGGTTGTCACAACTTAATTCGTGGCAAATAAAAAGCAATTTAGAAGCATACGTGTGATTGGTGGCAAATAAAAAGCAATTTAGAAGCATACGTGTGATTGTATACCATGCAGACATGATAACTTAATTAGTGAAAAATACAAAGCCATTTGGAAGCATGCAAACCAGCCTAGACAATATATGTTTATAATGTTTGGAGAATTTTAATTGAGTTTGCTAGTTGTTTTCATCACTATCAACGAATTTAGCAGTTTTCCAGCTTCTCATAGTGGTTAACTACCATTTTACAAGCAAAATAATATCAATAACGCTTACACGGAACATATCAGTACATCATGGGTGACCTGCCACATATGCAGAGGATGATTTTAATCCTATACCTAGTTTCCCATATGAAAGTGTTCACTGAACAAAAAGAATCATCATACATAAACTAAAATAGTTTCCAATAAGAAAGTGTTCACTGAAACAAAATGAATCATCATACATAAACTGAAAAGTGAAGAGAGTCATCAAGAAAGTGTTCACTGAAACAAAATGAATCATCATACATAAACTGAAAAGTGAAGAGAGGATGACTGTAAACACAACTTGCTTATTGTTTCTTAATTGCCAATGCCGTTAAAAACTTATCACAAATTTAAAACATTGCATATGTCAAAATAATACAAAAAGAACCCACCACTACCCAAAACTAATAATTTGGAAAATAATAATGAAATTTTTTAAATATAAACATTTTTATAAAATCGCATTAATGTATAGTGTCTCAAATAAATAAAGTGATTCTGCATCGTTGAAATGGAGAGAACAATAAGGGCGTATGTGAACCTATACAAATAAAACATAGAAAAATAGGGCGAGCCTTTCTTTGTCCACCTGTGTAGAGTTGCCTTCATCTCCATAGGTGTCCCATGTAATTGTGTTGAGACGTAAGACATATGGCATGGCTTTCTATCACTTGAAAACCCTGTGATTGATCATATATTTTAAAGGGTTTACATGTACACACAATAGATTTGAATGCAAGTACATAAATCATAATCATACACGCACATATAGAAAAAGCAATAAAAATTTGGCGAAAAACATATAAACAAAAAATAATGTGGTGCCGCCTTCATTTCTATTGGGCTCTGGCTACATTTGCATTTTGCATTTAAATGGTTGGCTCAACTCAGCCGAACTTCTCTTCCAGTCAATGGAAATCTGGAGGCTCATATAACATTCTATGAGTATCAGCATAACATATTAATTTTGCAATGCAATTAGTTAGCTAAAATCATATCAAGTTTGACTCTTATTATGAAACTCAAATACAAGGCATGGTGCATATCGCATAGAACTATGATCCATATGGATGGGTGCACGAGATGCATGGCCAAGTCGACCTACAACAACACCATGCACTTAAGGCTCACCATAGGCAGTATATGTGCATTTTTTAGTGTACCTTTTAATGGGGATGACAGTTCTTGTCGGAGGTGATTAGACACGATAGCTGGGGTGGGGTGAGGCCACAAACACATTACGGAGATGGGTGGCATGCCATGGGGTGAGGCCACGAACACATTACGGAGATGGGTGGCATGCCATATATATTGCGGGAAGGGGATACAATGTACACGCTTAGAAATCCGAGCAACAATTGTTAATAGTATACTGCTAGTTGTTGTATGTCCGTCGAGCGCTCTTCAAATCTAACAAGTGTGCTACTTGGTATAACACTAAAATTTGGGACCCTTAATTACTTCAAAATAAGAGTAAATATCAGAATAGTCCCTGTAGGAACTATCACCTTCTATCAGCAAAGTTTAAGATTCATAATATGGAGGAAAAGATATCAGATATGCGGAATGAGCAAATGTTAAAGAAAGGATGTGAATTAGTAGACATTCTAATCAGCGATGATAAGATTAGTATTAAAAACTCACCTGAGAGAAGATAGAGAGTTGTCCCGGGACTTGATGGAGGGTTGTACCAGAAGCTGGACTCAACTCCATAGTCTGTTGCATGCAACAATGAGATGATTAAGCAGAACACTATCTAGGCCTTCATGCCAATTATGACCATCTAGGGCACCGCGGGATGGAATCTTCTCAGTACCGATTGCACTATCTTCTTCGTGGATTTTGTGGAAGGCAACTAGATGAGAATATAATCCTGTCCAATTGCAATCACTGGATGTAGAACCTAAAAACTCAGTTCTTTATCAAACTGCACTAAATCAAAATAAAAATAAAACAAGAACCAAATCTAGAAGATAGCAATTAGCTTGGATGTCTTTAGAAATCAAATTGTGAGCTCTTCACTTGGAATTACAGAGAAGGAAAATTAATGTGCTACAGGGCCAAAGAGCCAGAGAGCCTTCTCAGAACAATAGATACTGCAATGAAGGCAAGGAAAATTAATGTGCTACAGGGCCAAAGAGCCAAAGAGCCTTCTGGGAACAACCAATATTGCAGTGAAGACAAATTAAATATGTCGCAGTGCCTCTTCCGCTAAAAGCTTTGGAAAACTTTATGGGAACAACCGATACTACAGTGAAGGCAAATTAAATATGTTGCAGTGTCTCTTCCGCTAAAAGCTTTGGAAAACTAAAAGTTTGGGGAAACAAGGTATCTCAAAAAATTAAAAGCTTAGGAAATAACATATGTCAGATCGAGTCATAGAAGTATTTGTCTAAAGTCTTAAGTTAAGAATATTAAGTTTATTTTATAATTTTTACTAATAGGTTCAATGATAAAAAAATGTCACATCTAGAGTCATTGTCCAATCAACTTTGAAATAAAACTTAATAAAAAATATTCAAAAATAATATTAATTTTGATGACTTTGTAAAACATTATGTTGGATGATTATTAATGTCAAACTAATTGAAAATAGTGGAACATATAGTCTTTGCCTACAACAGGGACTAAAAATGATTCTATAGAACTAGAACATTTAGTTAATAAACAACTTATGCTATAATTGAAATAATCAATATTTTGAAAATTAAATGGAAGCTAAGATTAAAAAAGGACTTAGAGAAAATATTTAATGTAAAGTGAAAATGAGGGTTGATGCATTTTTAAGAGTGCATATAAGAGAAATGATGTGAATCAAAGATTGGGTTAACTTTAGGCCATTTTCCTTTATGTTATTGGTGTTCTTCTTCATTTGAATAGTTTCTTTAATAAGGTGCATAGAGTATGAGTATGTTGGGTCCTTTATATGGTTCTTATTTGGTCAAAAAAAACCATGGGTTTTTATTTGGTCAAAATAAATGTGGTTTTTGGTACAAGATAAATGTATAGATATTACATATTTGAAGATGTAATTTTGATTGGTTACAGTTATTTAGATATTATAAATTTGAAGATGTGATTTTGATTCATAATAAGTATTTGTTCTTGAAGATGAATTTGTATAGTGATTAATTTGAGCAATATAATAAGTGCCACAAGGGAAATGAATCTTATAAACGTTGATGTTGAAGTGGGTGTATTTGGTTTTTATAGAGTTGCGAGAGTTTATGTGGGTTTTTTTTGTGGTTTAAAAATAGTTTTTATGTTTTTTCTTTTTAAGAAACTTGGTGACTTTATTAGTGATCCTTTCAATGAAGGGGAGAAAGGCTAGGGAGAAACTAGGTTTTGGGTTAGAAGAATGAATATTATGTTTCAAGATCTATAGAAAGCATGATTATTTTGGTAGTGTGAGTACCAATTGTTATGGATAACATGCCTAAGATGAAGTTTTTCATGTGGAAGGTATTTTTGGACCAAATGCGATAATCCATAGAAGTCTTAGTATTGTTACATAGACCCCATAAGATTTGAAACTTGAGCATCATTGGTGTGGTATAAGTTTTGCATTCAATAAGATTTGAAACCTTGACCTCTTTGAATCATACTAAAGTTGTTCCATTAACATGCCCAAAGGCCTCAACACTCTAACCATGCTTTGAATCATTAAGCAACGTTCACATATATGCAACCCTTGGATATCAAGGCACTCAAATCAAATTTTTCATTATTTTCTAAAGCTAATTTCCAATAATGAACAAGACTTTGTTTTTTATGGCACTCAACAAACTACTAATGCATACTAAATGTCGAATATCACATACAAAAGAAAATGTATAACATATAACCATGGAAAAACATAATAGTAAATGTCTACATTCATTCTTATGAGAAATTATAAATCAATTTATGCACATAATTCAAAGTTTAAACAAAATTGAATAATTAAAAAATGAAATGTAAATAGAGTAATTCACACATAAATACTGATGTTTTCTCACAATTTATCCACAATCAAACCAGATGTAAAGGAGTGACTCACCTCCTGGCTATAGGAATATTTGTAGTTTATGCTACCCCCAAGTTTGGATGTGAGAACTCAAGGGTGAAGACAAGCTATTGGAATCTATTTCTTACTCAACCCAACCCACAATGCTTATTATTTAGTCAAAACCAAAAACCTATGAGGATTTCTCTTAGTGAAAACTTTTCTAGGCATCTCATACAACCTTCAATTAATTATGAACTTATCGTTCTCATCCAACGTATCCAAAAAGGTCCAATCCACTGATTGTTCTATGGGAACCTAGAGTAGTATATGTTGACTCATATGTGGTTAATTCTTAACACAATCACAAGAGTTTTATGTCTAATTGCCTCCCCAATATCATTGAACGTTGAAGCCATGGATTTCCCCTAAAATCAACCTATTCCTTCTCCTACCGTCCTCAAAACCCCCTTAGCTTACTACATGTTCATACAAATCTCAAGTTTATTTGTTTCTTGTGTGGGTTGTAGGTAATGGCATACATGGGAAAAAATATGAATTGGTATCTAAAATTGGAAGAAAAAATGTAACAAGAGACTTACATAATCAAAATCATGGCTCATATATTACTTCCTATATGCATGATATCATGTGTTCCATTGTAAGTACAAAACATGGAAATGTTTAATCATGTGAAGTAGATGGATGGTGAGATTTTTAATGCACATGGTGAAAATATGGAGAGTTTGTGATGAGAAAATAATATTTTATTGTTTTTTAACTTCCTTGGGCCTCATTTCTCCCCCTCTTGTGGGCTCATACATCCTTTATGCACCTTAGCAACCTTTTTGGTGGTTTTTGACATTAAATTTTATATTACCATTTTACACATATATCTCTTAAAACACGGTGATTAATAAATATATAACAAAACATAATCATGCTAAACAAACCAAGCTTAATTCTATGCTTGTACACCATTCTCTAGCTCTACCATGGGATTGGGATGCACATTGGGATTTCATACAAGGTATTTACAACACATCACTAAATCATTATAACTCATCCCACATGTCTTGACCCTATTAAAATAATCTTGTCATTACCATTTGTCTATAATGGCTACTAACACTCTTGGGGACACACAGGTTATGACGCTTACAATGTTTTGGCATGGAAATTAAAGATCTTCCACCTTCTAGTATCTCTATTCTTGATCCTAGAGTATCCAAAAGGGAATTCCATATAGCAATTATGAAGGAGCTTCATAGAGGATGTATAAGGTATGCATGGATTTCAATAGAGAGCCACTTTTTCCTACCTTTATCACTTTTACTATACATATCTCTATGTGGTAATGTTATTATTATATATATAAGCTATTTTATGGTCCAACTCTTATAGATTCACTTTCCATACTGGAAAATCCAATACTAGTTAGGATTGGATCCTCAACCAAAATGATTCATTAGAGACTTATGATCTGAATGGATACCTGAAGAATCGAAATAGCTAAGTTGTTATTTCTTGAGTTTATTTTGTGCTTAAGAATCCTTGAATTTGTGTGCTTAAAACCTATTTTTAGAAGCCTCAATTCCTTCGAAATTTCCAAGGAAGTATTCCAAAAATGGCTAAGGAAAAGTATATGTGGAGATTTAGGCTACATGGAGTCATGATGTAAAGACCCATTTTATGATGCATATTTTAAGCGTAAATGAATGGCACATTTCATGGTAAAATTTCAAAAAAATAACTAGTATGTCAAGTGTATTTCATCAATCAAACACCATTAGATAACTAGCATAAATTAAAAACTGTAATTCACAGAGAATAGTCTATACTTACTTGATCGATGACCAGATTAACCAATTTTCATGCAGGCCTTGTTCTCAATTAGTCACCAGCTCCTCTATCTACAACAATAGTTGGGGGGACAACTCTCTACCCAACCCCCAACCGAAGTTGAGACCCCTGAGCCCTTAACAATTAACCCTATGATAGACTAGGTAATACCTTGCTCTTTTCTCTATTAATATCGGTAACCTTTGTACAACACTATCCTCCTCCTTATACTCCCTCTCAACAAGTGCACTCACAAACAACATAAAACTAGCCAAACAAGCAACCAAACCCCCAAAATTAACCAACAAAACTAGAGCCTCCTCCTCTTAGTATTGCCCCCTTTTATTACTTCATTTTCAAATTTTACTCAATTTCTTAATTTTGCATGGTTGAAACACTAGTCACCCATGCACCTAAGTTAAATTACAATGCACATTTTCCTTTTTATTTTTATATATATTGCCTTTTTACTACTACCACATGTTATTATAATTATACTAATGTTAAAGGTTCGGGTGTTACATGTTAATGTAATTGTAACTTTGAAAGATATTCACTTGTATATTTTATATTGTATTTGTATTTTATTATTGTACCTCCAACGGAGATGTTTATTCCTCCGGTCGGAGAAGTCATTATTGTATTTGGGTCATGTAAAGTCAATGAGGTTAACCCTCCATTGTATGACGGGGCATTGACCCCAGAGTTAAGTCTTTCATGGGTTATTAGACTCTCCTAGAGAATTCAACCCAGTCAGTTACACTTAGGGGCCGACCTGTTTGGGGTTAAGGCTAAGTGAAAGGTAAAGTTTAAATAGAGAGGGTGATCCTCTCTATTTAATAATTCACTCACTCATAAAGTTCGTATAAGTGAGTAGGATGACAAGTTCGCACAAGTGAAGAAGAGAGAAGCTGTTGGAGACCATTTCTACTTTTGGGGTTTATTGTATTGTTGTTCATTCTATCTTTGAGGAAGTTGCGGGGTTTTCTCCTTTATGGTTTCCCGGATGAAATTATTTGTGTATCTTGTCTCTTGTGTTTGAATTGTTGTGCATGTTATTCTCTCAGATAAGATCCTAGATAATCTTGAATTAAATTGTCAAAATCTAACATGGTATCAGAGCTAACCTGAGAAGAAAACACTATGCAGCTGCGAAAGCTAGGGCTTCTTAATTTTTGGGTTTCTCTCCACAGATCATCAGCAAAAGGAGGCTAGGATAACTCACCTAAGGGAGGCGCATCTTTCTATCAAAGTATAATTGGACTCTTAGCATTTTCATTTTTTGACCTGTCACTGCTGCGGGAAATTGGGGCTTTTGACAGAAGTGGAATTTTGGAGTGCTCTCAGCACAAGATTGTTCTCCTCATCAAAATCAAAATTTAGAGACCAAGATCAAATTTTTTGGTTGGGTAGAAGCTCAGGATAAGTCAAACCCTAATTTGACTTTGGACTAGAAAAACCAGAAAACCACAAAGGACCAGAAACTGCAGGTCTGAAATTTGCAAGTCACTTTTGAGGGGTCAATTTTTTTTGGAATCTTCAAAAATAAAGTGCACTAGCATACTCGCCTCATCCAGAAGAATATTCCTATGAAAGCAGAATTCAATTCTGAGAATTTTCATTTTTTGGCTCGTCACTATTGCCGAAGGAAAACTAGGGCATCAGATATTTTGGGTTTTTGTTCACTGATTTATGGAAATGAGTACATTGGACAAATCTCCTTGAGGAGGCACATCTATCTGTCCAACCAGAAGTTCCAAATTCCAACTTTGGAAAATTAGGGTTTCTCTAACAAACCCTAGGACAACCAGCTCCAGATCCAATGGTAAGACTTAAATCTTTTCTATTTCCATTTCAGTTTCTCATTAAAGATGTCTCACCACACCAAGCTTGAGGATAAGCTTGAAGGGCCTGATAACTTTCGAGCATGGAAGTATAGGATTGGGTTTTTCCTAGAAGAGAATGAATTGGACACCTATGTGAATGAAGAGGTTCTAGTTCCAGAGGGAGATGAGGCTAAAACCTTACACAAGAAGAACCTGGTTAAGGTAAGAGAATCATTGCAGATTCTATCAAGGACCATCTCATACCACATGTGTAATCTCCGAAGACACCTAAAGAGATGTTTGATGCCTTGACCACCTTATTTGAAGGGAGGAATATAAATAGGAAGATGACATTGAGGAACCAATTGAAGAATGTCAAGATACAAAATGCAGAGACCATGCAGTCCTACTTTACAAGGGTCTCCCAGATAAAAGAATAACTTGAAGTTGTGGGAGAATACATAGAGAATGGAGAAATAGTGATGACCACCTTGAATGGTATTCCTAGGTCTTGGGATTCCTTTATTCAAGGAATCTATGCAAGAAGAAATTTGATCACCTTCAGTAGGCTATGGGAGGAGTGCTCACAGGAAGAAGCTCGAATTGTAGCTTGAGAAGAAAAGATGGGTAATGAAGACCAAGCTCTCACAACACATACCAGGAAGAACAACAACAAGAGGGGGCATCATCATCACAAGAAGGGTAAACACCACCACACGAATCAGAGGGAGAACCTTGGAGGATCCAAGAGAGATATTTCTCACTTTCGATGTTATACTTGTGATGAGAAGGGGCACTATTCCAGAGATTGTCCCGAGAACAAAAGTAGCTCCCACAAGAAGAAGAAGAACAACAAAAGACATCATGCTCACATTGCAGAGGATGATGAACCTCCAAGGAAGAGAACCAAAGAAGATAGTGAAGATTATTCTAGTGATGAAGAATATGTATTATAAAGAAGGTAACCAACTAGAAGGGTTTATTTAGAAGGTTCCACCTCATAAGGTGAAGCTAGAGATGAATTTCAGTATTACATGAAAGGAGTAGAAGAAGCTATTGCAGAGTCAGACTACGGAAAACAAATAAAGATCAATAATCTATGGAAGAACCTCTCATCCATTTTCAACATTGGTTAAGGTGCACACTATCAGAGACTCCAGTAGTTCCTGCAAGGAAGCAAAGATTGAGAGGGAGTCCACCCAACAACCAAACAAATATAAGTATTTGAATTGTCAGTTCTTGTAAATATGATTACTTAAATGATGTTGTTCAGTCATGTACATACTTATGTTCCTAGATTTAGGATGTATATTATGCATGTTAGAAAAGTTGCATTAATGAACAAGATACTACTAATATGCAAGTAATGGGTAAGTGGCCTATGGTACTGTACAACACTTCATTGCTACTTATCTAGACTGAAACCTCTTTGCTAACATGTTGGAGTAGTGCACACTCTTAACAATGTTCTGGTAGAGATGGAAGGCATATAGAAAGTTACGGGATATGGATAAATGTTGTATTGAAGCATTGGCTAAGATAATTGCATGACTGTATGACCTATGTCTTTATGCGTAAGAATTTGTTCTGAAAACTATGAAATGTTTCTAATCATGCAATTGAACTTGACTTGTAGGAAATATCGTATACCATCACCTACAAGAGAGACTTGTTTCGAAGAACAAGCGATAAAGAATCAACATACATCATAAAACTACCTATTGAAGAATTTGAAGAACCTAAAGTTCCCAAGATCAGAAATGCAGTAATGGAAGAAGCAATTCTAGAAGAATATGAAGAACGCGAGATGGAAGATCCACGGGAACATGTAGATCCACTACGTGAGAAGAACTCTCACAAGAGGAAACCAGCATGGGTACGAGAGGCAATTCAAGATGCAAAGAGATATGGCGCTTCAGAAGGAATGCATAGAGAAAGCAAGAGACCGCGGCCATTCTCCAGTTATGTAGCCTTGCTGTGTGACATCATTGACAAGGAACATGCCAACTATGAAGAAGTGACATAAAGAAAGGAATGGAAGGATGCCATGATCGAGGAGTACCAGTCAATCATGAAGAATGATGTCTGGAATGTGGTCCCGAGACCAGTAGGGAAGTCTGTTGTGACTTCCAAGTGGATCTACAAGATCAAGCATGTTGCAAATGGCAGCATAGAGAAACACAAGGCAAGATTTGTGGCATGTGGCTTCTCCTAGAAGGAAGGGATAGACTATGAGGATACATTTGCACCCTGTAGCCATATACACTTCTATTAGATCAGTACTTGCTCTGGCTGCAGTAATGAAGTGGAAGGTACACCAGATGGATGTCAAGACAACATTCTTGAATGGTGTAGTAGAAGAGGAAGTGTATGTGGAGCAACCACTCGGATTTGAGACACGTGACAGGGAGACTCATGTGTGCAAATTGAAGAAAGCCTTGTATGGATTAAAGAAGGCACCCAGGACGTGATACAGAAGAACAGACAGCTTCCTGACTAGCTTGGGATTTACCAAGAGTAAAGCAGATTCCAACCTTTACTACAAGGTTGAGGAAGGGAACCCAATGATACTCCTACTGTATGTAGATGACCTGTTTGTGACAGGTGAGGATGTGTTGATTGCTAACACAAAGAGGAAGCTTACTTCCGGGTTCGAGATGAAGGACTTAGGTATGATGCATTGTTTTCAAGGCATGGAAGTGTGGCAAAGTGCGGATGGAATCTTCCTTGGACAAGGGAAGTATGCAGTAGAGATTCTGAAGAGGTTCGAGATGATGGACTGCAAGACCATGGCCACACCTATGGCATCGAACCTGAAGCTATTGAGTGATGCTTCATCAGAGTCGGTTGATGCCATGATGTATCATCAGATGATTGGATCTTTGATGTACCTGACGAATACGAGACCATATATTTGCTTTGCTGTGAACACATTGAGCCAGTTCCTAACGGATCCAAGACTTGTTCACTTGATTGTTGTAAAGCATATTTTGAGGTACCTAAAGGGTATGGTGGATTATGGGCTCAAGTATGACGCGAATCAGAAGATTAACCTAGAGGGTTATGTTGATTCGAATTGGGCAGGAAGTGCCACTGATAGGAAGAGCACTTGGGGGTGTTTCTTCAGTATGGGATCATGTGTGATCTCTTGGTTTAGCAGGAAGCAGTCATGCGTCGCACTGAGTACAGCCGAAGCAGAGTATGTCGCAGCTTGTTCGGCTAGTTGTGAGGCAGTATGGCTGAGGAAGCTACTGTCTGATTTTTCTGAAATCCAGTTGGACGCGACTTGTTTATATTGTGACAACCAGAGTTATGTGAAGTTGTCTGAGAACCCAGTGTTCCATGACAAGTTGAAGCACATCGAGATCAAGTATCACTATATCAGGCATATGGTGTAGAGAGGAGAAGTGAAGCTCTAGTATGTTGCGACATATGAGAAGATAGCCAATGTGTTGACCAAGCCGCTAGCCAAAGTGAAGTTTGAATACTTCATAGAGAAATTTGGTGTACTTCAGATCGATGTTCCTTCCAGGGGGAAGTGATGAGTTCGGAAGACGCAGATGCACATGGGCCATTCTTGCATAGTGGTAGGAAAGTCCTCCTATGTTTGTAGATCTAAGGGCCGAGCCATTCTCACATAGGGGTAGGAAAGTCCTCCTATGGTCTAGATGTAAGGACTGAGCCATTCTCACATGGTGGTAAAAAAGTCCTCCCATGGTGCAGATATAAGGGTTGGGGCCATTCCGGCATGGTGGTAGGAAAGTCCTCCCATGGCTGTTGATGTAAGTGTTGAGTCTTTCCCGAGTGGTGGTAGGAAATTCCTCCCATGTCAGTTGATGTAAGTGTTGTGTCTCACATGCTAGTAGGAAAGTCCTTGCATGTTGGTAGACGTGTGATGTGCATCTGGGCTGTGCTCTGTTGAAGATGAGATGATTTGAAGATGATGAGGTGATAGTAGAGTACACAGGTTTTGAAGAGGCATATAATCAATCCTGGGATGATCCTTCAGGTTTTGCAGTGGCATATAATCAGTCATGGGAGATCTTGCAGGTTTACCAGTGGCATATAATAAGTCCTGAGTTGTACCTACTTGATGGCTTGCTCGCGGAGATGATGAAGACCTACATGGAGTCTAGGCCTACATCCAGCATGAAAAAGGGTTGGCTCTGTAGAACTTCCTATGACAAGAAGATTGGAGATTGATGGTCGAGATAGCAGCAGCAGTGACGATGATGATCCAGTGACGAAGACTTGTGCTGATGAACTGTGTCAAGAGAATACCTTCCTAGTTAAGAGGGAGTGTTAATGTAATTGTAACTTTGAAAGATATTCACTTGTATATTTTATATTGTATTTGTATTTTATTATTGTACCTCCGACGAAGATGTTTATTCCTCCGGTCGGAGAAGTCATTATTGTATTTGGGTCATGTAAATTCAATGAGGTTAACCCTCCATTGTATGATGGGGAATTGACCCCAGAGTTGAGCCTTTCATGGGTTATTAGACTCTCCTATCGAAGTCGGCCCAGTGAGTTACACTTAGTGTCCGACATGTTTGGGGTTAAGGCTAAGTGAAAGGTAAAGTATAAATAGAGAGGGTGATCCTCTCTATTTAATAATTCACTCACTCATAAAGTTCGTATAAGTGAGTAGGAGGACAAGTTCGCACAAGTGAAGAAGACAAAATCTGGAGACCATTTCTACTTTTGGGGTTTATTGTATTGTTTCTCATTCTATCTCTGAGAAAGTTGCGGGGTTTTCTCCTTTATGGTTTCCTCGATGAAATTCTTTGTGTCTCTTGTCTCTTGTGTTTGAATTGCTGAGCATGTTATCTCTCAGATAAGATCCTAGATAATCTTGAATTAAATTGTCAAAATATAACATTACATACTCTCCCCCTTTAGGAAAATTTGTCCCAAAGTTATAACCCTATAGCAACAAATCATACAAAAACTTACTCAATCAGTTATGTAGACAATATGTAATATATATAGGTAGTACCATTGTGAAGATGATAGATTTATACGCGTGGAAATCATGCATAAATTTCTCACCTGCACTAATACAATCATGGTTCCCTAAGTTACAACATGCTCTTGATTAATTTCCTAGGTATTTAATATGTGATCAATCATACACCTTATGCATCGATCTCATTACACACTCAAGCATAAACCAAGTCAAATTATTAAATAAAAGTACAACATTCTTGAAACTCCCTCCTTCCTTTCTCACCCTCTCCTTGAGAATCATACCATCTGCCACCTCCATAATCCTCCTCACCAATACTCTGGATGGTCTTGCTCACGATGGTATGATCCCTCTACTATAACATGTCCACAGATCAAGTAGTAGGACTTGGAAGTTCCCTGGGAAGATTCCACGGCTTAGGCACTCTCCCAACTTCTAGTAAATGTGTGGCCTCATTGGGATTAACTAGAATCTAGGCTTGATCAAAATTAACTAGCATCTAGTTATCGGTACCTCGATCCCGAAATCGAGATCATTATACTCCAGGAATATTGAAAGGATGGCCTATACTCCTTCCTTATGCACCCTTAAGGAACCATCCCCAAGCATTAGAAATCCTTCTCCATATGCCTCCCCCTTGGAGAGAATACCTCAAGCCATGGAATTCTGATAGAAGAGTTAAGAACTTCTAGCAAAGGGTTAATTTTTTAGGGCTCGATGGCCTCAGCTTCAGTTGAGGGTTGATTGGTTGGAGATTTGTCTCCCTAGTTGTTGTTGCAGATATAGGAATTGGTGACTAATTGAGGACAAGGTTTGCATGCAAATTGGTTAAGTTGGTCATTAATAAGGTAAGTAGAGATTATTCTCCTTGGATTACAGTTTTAAATTTATTCTAGTTATGTATTTGAATGATGAATATACACTTGACATACTATTTATTTTCTGAAATTTTACCATGAAATTTGCCATTAATTTAGGTTTAAAATCTACATAGTAAAATGGGTCTTTACTTTTGGTATGAGGGCCTCAGGTTCAAATACTGGGGAGCCTTAAAAGCCACACTCACCTAATAGATTTGATATAATAAACGAATAAAGTATTACCATGGGTGGTGGGATTTGAACCCATATCATCTCTTGTTGTTGAACAAGTGTCTTTCTTAAGCCACACCCTAATTTTTATTGGTAGAAAGAAATATGTTATTATGTCATGCCCTGTTCTTTTGTGAAACAAACAATCTATTTATTAAGAAAGCGAAATTGATTTTGATTTGAGGATTATGGTGCTTATGCTACTTATTTTGAGAGGTTTTCCCTCCCTTACTTTTTACCCATTCTAGTATATGCATATAAGGTATTTTTGGAGGAGTTCGATGGGTTATTCTCATCCATGGTTCACTGTTGAGTATTATTAGAAAAGCAACGATGGAGTAAGTGCACCTTGGTGGAATCTTGTTTGAGCAGGTTTGATGAGCCAATTAAATAGTTAATTTTTCTAGGTTTATTATTAGGTATAAAAGCACTGAAATTATTTATTTCTAGCAAGTTTCAAGTTTAGAGTTAATAAACAACCTATTCTCCCATAGAAACAATGCTCTTAGTTGACACACTTCAACAAGTTATGATAATCTTTGGTGCATGCAACCATAGTTGGTAAACAACAATGCTCTTATTAGTGAAGGGTGAATTCAGGGAATTTGTTACAAACTTACAACCAGTTTAAACATTTATTTATAGAAACAACAAGAAGAATGGAGAGAGGATAGTGTTGTAGCAGCCTAATATTAGCCACATGTATGTGATGAAGAATTTAAACAACGACGTGTATCAAAGGCCAACACTTTAATTAACAATTTCCAACTGGTTTGGGTCTTAAAATGAGTTTCATTTGTATGCTTAGCTGGTGTAGAAATAACAAGAAAAACAATAGTGATACACTTATTCTTCCATTGGTGTTACATGTACAGGCGTTATTTCATTATAGTTATTATTTTGTTGATGTTACATTAACACGTGTCATTTTATTATGTTTATTACTTTGTTGTTATTTTTTCGATGTTATTCTTGTTAATGTTACACATGAACAAAAAGAGGGGGGAGGGGGGCTCGATACTCCATGCTCGATGCACCACATAAGGGATATACAATGAAATTAAAAAAAAAAAGAGTAAGGAAAGGATGTGACGTGCAAGGATTTGGTTATGCAAAGAGGTAGACAGTTTAGAGGAAGGTGTTAACTTCATTATATGCTCGACACAAGTTGAAAGGCACAAGGAAGAATAAAATAGACTAAGTTAAAAGGTTTCCAGAGAGCGATGCACATAGAGGTTGGTGATGTTTGGAGGGGATCATGTTTCTCCACTCTCCTCACTTCGCACAATTCCAATCATGCAGAGGCTAGTCTATGTAGAAGAAAGGGAATGACCTCTAATGTCTTCCCACCATGCTCCCCATTCTATAACAAAAGAAAAGTGCCTACTAGGAAAAGGGGTGTTGAGTAAACACACACAGAATGAGGCATGCATACTTCTACTTCAATACTCTTACATAAAAGAATAAGGATATAACCCCATGATAAATACAACATCCTACATGGAAGATGATGTGGTCACCAAGGGTGTTGACATGTGTATAATTTAACCAATCATAAGATGTCTTGAACTCTACAAAATTTGAAATGATGGGTAAACATGACATGGTGCTGTAACTAATTCTTTATAAAATGGTTGGGTGGTCATTGTCTTTTCATACTTGAGAGAATCAAAGATAAAAGCTAGGTCTACAAGGGAAATAAAGTTAAAACATGCTTATGTAGTGGGAAAAAGTTTCCTAATAGCTAGGGTTGACCACCAAAATACTAAGAAGCATGAAATATGAACTTAATGCTCTTACAATAGACAATTTAGACGCAAAAATAGATGTTTCATCACTCACGCCAGTAAGAAAACAAGAAAGAAAGTAGAAGAGTGAGATGGGAGGAAGAGAGGAACCTGTTTCCAGAGTTTGATCCTTGCTACTCTTGCTCTTCAAGCTCACTCTTCTTCACTCCAACAACTTGAAACCTACAAAAGAGCCAAATAACCCTCCTCACAATCCTTATGGTTTCAATAAAGATATCAACCAAAACAAGAACATATATGTAATCATAACTAGTATTAACAATGCTCTTGAAAGGACTAGTACTCTTCAATCAACCAACAAGGATTAAACATATCAAGGCGTACACATGCATATGGGGGAAGGAAGATCATAAATTTCTATTAACAAACAACAAAATAAATTATACACAAGTTACCTTTTTTATGCTTCGACACCTTTCGAAGCCTTTGACTGGGTCTCTCTACACTTGAATCACTTGCAATCCTACTTCCAAACCCTTGATCTTCCAAGGGTGTATATGATAGAATTCATATAGGATGGATGGATTCAACAATTTATGAAAGGAGTGCTCAAGGACAGGGGTCATTGAGGGAAAATGGGACAAATGGATTGAAAATGATAGAATAATTTCCTCCAACGTGACAATAATATGGGTGTGCTTCCCTTCCTTGGTTCACCATATCCCTTTTTAATTAGTGTTTGGGATAGTTAGGATGGTCACCAAGTGGTTTTGTGAGTTATAACTGAGGCTAAACACCTTGAAACTACTTCAATTTTCAAATTTTGATATTTTAATATATATATTTTATGCCTTTTTCATGTCCCACACACCCTGCTCAAGGGAAAGGTGCATGGCCACTCACCTTATAGGAATAAAAAGAGTGCGGGGCCTCATTTTGGCTCAAAACTCAATGATTTCAGTGTGGAAAGAGTTGGATTTCCTTCTAGGGTTTTAAACCATCATGTAGGATCATATTAGGGCTTCTTCCATGATGATAGGTTCATGTTCATGATCATTTTTAAACAACCATGTGTCATCTTGGGAGATCATCATCACAAAAATGGAAGTGTCAATTTGCGCTATAAAAAATTCCCCCTAATGTGTGAGGTTAGAAGAGGAACAGATGGCTAAATTACATTATAATTCCAATGGAGGGAAGCCAAGTTGTATTAAGGTGAAGCTTCCCATTCATTGGCTCAAAGAGGTACCTTCAATAAGGATGAAGGTGTCAGAAATTTCTCTTTCCTGAGGCGGGCATATCTATTTCCTGAGGTGGGCATACCAATGCTCATATGTAATGAAACATGGCCACCAAGTCAAGGAAACTACAGATCCATGACATAGAAAATATGCAAAAATCATCACCACAAAAAAGTACATAGTGGATCCATGGATTATATATGGAAATCAGGATCATGGACACAACAATGATACACAATGGATCCATGTCAAAAGATATTATAGACACGAATAGATACACAGTGGATCTATGTCTTAGTATATATCAGGAGAAAAACTGTAATTGCAATAAGGATAAACTAGTTCTCCAAGTAGTACCAACGTGATATAGTGTATGGTACAAACATGTGCAACTCGAGCAATAATAAAATGAGGTAGTGCTACTATTGGCCCAAGGTGTTCCATCCAAACCGTTGAAAGGTATGACTCTTGGCCATGTGAATAGATGATTTGGAGTAAAACATGGAGAACACCATTTGATTACTGGTCATTGATATATAATGTTAAAAAATGCGAGACAAACCACCGATAATGATAATGGGTGCTAAGGTACCTAGTACAATCTAACAAGTGCATATAGATGTCTTGAAGTCAAACACTTGTAGAATCTATCAAGCATGAGAAATTGATGTATTCCCACTCCAATAGCGAGCGAACTTGACATTAATTATTTCAAGCCCCAAGGTACTATCTAGACTCTAAATCCAATTCCTAGAGTAATATGTGTTGATTTTGATGGGAAGAGATCTGTTGGATGGGTGGCATTCAAGAATCCTCCATCAACCAACATGAGGGAATATCAAGAACTGATTTGACTTGGAAAAGGACTTGGATAATTTTTTTGCAGGACAAACCACTGAGTACGTCTCTCACATGCACCAGATGTGAATAGTGCACAAAAGAGGCCCTATGAGAAATAACTAATAATGAAAGATATCGACAGAGGCGAGGAATTCCACCAATGATGAAAATGGAATCTAAGGTACAACACAAATCCCAAAATGTGAAAAAAGGTCTCGATGTCAAACATTTGGGAAACCACTCAGTCAACAACTATTGATGAGGTGTCGTATGTGTTAATTTTTTTATCTTTAATTCGGAAATGCAATAGCACTTGAAATCAAATAACAATCATACACATAAGCAATCACATTTGACACATGAATTTACCCCGGGGAAACCCTCTATGACTTGAGGGAGAAAATCCCAGCAAAACCTTCCTTAGTATATTGATAGATAGCAGAGAATTTCTTTTACATCAAGCACCCTTGTGCAATTACAGAGCAAGATAAAGATAAATAACATAGACTCAAAATAATATCCTACACAAATAGAACCGCCTTGCCTTTAAGGGAGAAGAGAATCCGCTTCACATTGAATTCAACAATACTGCATAACATATTTATATATTCTTCACTTGCATTGGATTCTATTTTTATCTTCTGAATTCATCATGAACTCTCCCTCCATCTGGATGTATCAATATTGCATGAAGAAGAGCACCCCACTTCTCATGCAGTGTATTAGCTCACTAAATTGAGTCTTAGGATGAACTCACCCCTTGACTGAAAACTTTCCCACTTAGTTAGGTGGCTAACTTAAGTGTCATCATGCAAGTGTCGCAACTCAAGTGTTGTCTTTTAGTTTAACATAAGTGACGTCATGCAATAACACTTAGTTAACTAGATCTTATTTGTTATCACTTAGTTAACTCTCTTAAATGATTCTTTCTTGTTTAACATCGTTGTAGTGATAAATTTGAGTTCTCCATTAATTTACTGAAGTCTTCACTGAAGTTTAACAATTCGAATCTCTCTTAATTAATTATTTTATCTGCAATTCGAATTCTCTCATATCTTATCACATCTTATCTTTATCTCTTGTCTTATCTGCATGGTCCACATGTGCTAGCTTAATTATCATATCAAATATACTCAGGAGATTTTCCAAATGATGTGATCATATTTTCCTACTATTGTTCCAAGGGGTTATATGCTAAAGTAATTCACTCTAGGGGTGGCCAGTCCCTAGGGGAGACTTAATAGCTCAACCATGGTTAGTAGTACATCACACACCATACATGCTTCAACAAGCAAAGCATCACCTCAACACATGAGGCACCACCTCAACACATGAGGATTTGTCTTGACACACGAGACCTTATCCTTGACTAGCAAGACTGTACAACATCATCACTTTGACATACAAAGCACTTGCCTCAACATATGAAGCTTAACCATTCTTGAGTCCAACTCAGGCTCCTATAAGGCACTAACTCGACACACGAGGCTCAATATTAACACACAAGATTGACTTGGAGAATGAATCATGATGATGTAACTTTAACACTCCCTCTCATCGAGGGAGGCATCATCTGCCATGCCAATCTTGTGTCGGAAGTACCTATACTTCATCACAGACATAGGCTTAGTCATCCTATCTACAATCTGCTCACCGGTAACAATGTACTGAAGTCTTATGGAACCTCTCTCAACCATGTATCTGATGTAGTGATACTTCATCTCAATGTGTTTCGATCTGTCATGAAACAAAAGGTTTTCTGAGAGCTTAATGCAACTCTTTTTGTCAAAGAAAATGAATGTAGTCTCAAGCTTCTCATCGAACAACCCAACAAGTAGCTTCCTAAGCCACACAGATTCTCGACAGGCGGTACTAGATGCAATATACTTTTCTTATGTAGTACTCCAGGATACGGATCCCTGCTTCCTACTGGACCAAGACATCATAGTTGAACCCAAGCTAAAAAAAAACTGGATGTACTCTTTCAGTCCACAATACTACCACCCCAGTCGGAGTCAACATATCCAAGTAACATCACTCCACCACTGGAAGCATATTTGATTCCATAAGAAATAGTACCTAGAAGGTATCTAAACACATGCTTGGAAGAAACACAATGCCTATGTCTTGGCTTAAACATGAACTGATGCAAGATACTAACTGCATAACATATGTCTGGTATACTATGTATCAAATACATCAAGGAACCAATGAGCTGTCTATACATGGTAGGATACACTATATCCGATCCAGAATCTGACTCATGTAGCTTCTTTAGATTAGATACCATTGGAGTGGACATGGACTTAGAGTCCATCATACCAAATCTTCGTAATAAATCAACTGTGTACTTTCCTTGAGAAAGAAAGATCTCATATTTCCTTTGGCAAACTTATAGACCAAGAAAATATTGCATAAGACATAAGTCTTTCATTTCAAACTCAGAAGTGATATCCCTCTTGCACCGAGCTATTTGTTTCTCCTCTCTAGTAAGGAACAAGTCATCAACATACATAATCAATATCAATGGTAATTGGTTCTTCACAACCTTGAAGTATAGGTTGGGGTCAACTTTGCTTTTGGAGAAGCCCAAGCTCAGAAGATAGCTGTCAATCCTTGAATACCAAGCCCTCAAGGCTTGCTTAAGCCCATACAAGGATTTATTAAGTTGCATACATGGTATTCCTTCCCATGAATTGAAAACCCATCGGGTTTTTGTATGTAAACCTCTTCCTCAACCTCACCATTGATCAAGGGAGTCTTCACATCCATTTGGTGAATTTTCCAACCCAAAACTAAAGCAAGGGAAATTATGGTTTGGATAGTAGTGTACCTGGACACAGGAGCAAATGTCTCATCATTGTCTATCCCTTCTTTCTATGAGAAACCATGGGCCACAAATATTGCTTTATACTTTTCAACACTTTCATCAGCTGCATGCTTGATTTTATAAAGCCACTTGGAAGTTACTATTGAGTTCTTGTTACGTTTAGGAACCACTTCCTGCACATCATTATTTATGATAGATTTGTATTCTTCTACCATGGCATATTTTCATACTTTCTACTTAGAGGCTTCCTCATAGGTAGAGGGTTATGAATCATTGATGTGACTCATCTGTGCTACATATCTTGAAAATATTTCAGGTCTTTTTCACTCTCGGGATGAGCTTGGAGGTGCTCCATGCTTTTCTGCCTCTTGCAGAATGTCTCAACACCATGCAAATATCCTCTTAGCAGGAGGTTCATAAAGAGATATTTATATCATATCTTCTGGCTCTTCAGGATCAAGTGGATCCACAAACTCATTTGGTTTCTCCCTCTCACCAGCTAAAAGGGGAGAATCAGAAACTTGATACTCCATCATAGGAGTATCATGCTCCTCCATGTCTGAATCACACCGAAATTATTTGGAGCGCTTGAAGGAAACCTCTTCATGAAATGTTACATATTTGATGACTTCAATGTTTCTTTGTCCTGTAACATAGATTCTGTAGGTTTTGGAGGATTCACTATATCCAAAAAATGTTCCTTTCTTTCTAGATGGCTCCATCTTTTTCCTCTTCTCTTTTGGTATGTGAATGTAAACATGTCAACCAAAAATCTTCAAGTGTCCAATATATGGTTTTTCACCAGTAAAAACCTCTTCAGGAGTCTTTTCTCCCAAGATAGCATGAGGGCTTCTGTTATGAATATAAACAACAATGTTGGAGGTTTCTTCCATAAGGATGTGGGAAGATCCTAATCACACATCATGGCTTTCGCAGCCTCACATATTGTTCTGTTCTTTCTTTCAACAACCCCATTTTGATGGGGGTTGTAGGGTACAATTAGCTATCTTTTTATTCCTGCATCTCGACAGAAGTCATTGAATTTATGGGACTCAAAATCTCCTCCATTATTAGATCTCAAACCACAGATGTGATTCCTATTCTAATTCTCAACTAATGCTTTAAACTCTTGAAGCTTGTTGAAAGTTTCACTCTTTGCTTTTAGAAAATAAACACTACTAAATTTGGGGGGAGAATCCGACGTTTATTCGATGCTACTTAGCGTCGGATAAGGGTTTGTAAAAACATCGGTCTCAGGTCAACCTAACGTCGGTGCGCTGACATCGCTTATGTGACTCTAAAAGGTGTCTCTTAAGCGACATCTAAGATGAATTTTTGGCCTTGTTCAACTATAGGTGGGAACGTCGGACAAACTTCGTATACATGTATGAAAATATATTTTAATGTATATTTGACGTCAGATTGACATCCGAATAGAGATGTTGATAAAGTGAAGTTCATGTTGGTGTACCGTCGAAAACGATGTTGGAATCGATTTAATACTGAGAGGGGGGAGGTGAGTAAGTATTAGCGCAGTTATAATAAATTTTTACCTTCTTAAACATATTAGCCTTTACTTAATTCTTATCTTATGTTATGCATCAATTAATAAACATCCACACATATATGCACCAACATAAACAACACATAACACACAGTATTTTTACATGGAAACCCAACCGGGAGAAAACCATGGAATACATATTTATAATGAGAATGAATACATTCAAGGAAGCACCAAATTCCTGTGTTTACCAACACCAAATGGAAGGAGGAACCAACCCCATGGTTTTACAGGCTCCAACTTGAAGGAATCTACAAATCCCTGTATTTCTCTAGCACCAACTGGAAGGAGGCACTGAACCCCTGTCTCCTTGTTGTTTTGCAGGCACCAACCTAAAGGAAGCTCCAAATCCTTGTCTCCTTGCCCTGTCTGACTGCGCTGATGTCCAATGCATGTTGTTGTCATACTGAACTTCAACTCTCTGCACACTTATGATATTCTGATTATCATTCTGCTGTGCGCTACCTTCATATGAAGTCTATACTCTATGATTGAACTGCATACATCACTTGACTTCTCATTCCTCTCAAATCACACTTCTGCTAATGACTTACTTCATTTTCTGTGTGCTTGCTGATATTGCAACCAACGTCACTATTTATCTCATCGTTATGCTACTTACATGACTGCAATGACCAATTGATATTGTGCTTTCAAATAATAGTTTGTTGTTATGAAATAATGCACTAGTAACAGATGGAACTGCGCACTTATTGATGGGTCCATTTTGTTTAAGCGCTACAATTTATTAGATAATTTGCAACGTCCTGTGCATCAAATGATTCGTCCGTTCTGTTTAACGAACTTGTCTTAGATCATCTACATCATGATGCGCATGCTGGATCTTGCTATTGTTGTCGTGCATGAGATGGTATTCTCAACTTCGCACACTCTCACTTCTGTTCATATGCATCCGAAAGACATCTATGAATTATCTAATAAAATTCGGTTCTATCTACGCGCTTCTATCTTTACAACACCTATGACTGACAGTGTACTAACTATAATTCTGAAAGCAAGGAAAGCGTCCATATTTTTTGTTGTACATGCAATACGTAGTGTGTCTCTTGGTGACGAGTTGTTAATAAACTACAACTTTTGTAGACCACCAACCGCTCGTCAGATACGCCTTGCATTGGGATTACCTTTAGACGTTCCCTTGGGCATAAGATAAAAAAACATTGATTAATTGTATTTTTTATTTTTCAATGGATTCATGTTAATATATTGCTCAGTTTGAAATTATGTTTTATAAATTGTTAATTTAATTTATAAATTCAATTTGAAAATGTGTTGCTCGATTTTAAATTTTCACATTTAATGTGGAATTGATGTTAATTTATCACTCAACCTGAACATTTTCTTTATAAATTGTTTGCAGCTTAACATTTTCTATTGGAAGTGATTCTCATGCTTCTGAAATAATTCTTTTCTATAATGCTATATCAAACCAATTGCATTGTGCTTACTAACATCATTTATGTAATGTTCAATATTTTTGAAATCGGGATTCTGATGATGAGCGACCTACCTACAATATTCCATTGCACCCCAATACAATGTAAAATCGAGATAAGGATGAAAAAAGAGCGCAACTTGGAGAGGAAGCATACAAAGCATGGTTGAATCAACCACCTATTCAATTTCCACTACGTCCATCCTCACCAATCAGGAATGCCTACAGTAATAGTAGTTCTTCACATGTTGGAAATGGATGCAATGAAGTAGAGATTGGTATGGATGAGTTATTATGACAAAGGAGTTCCATGGATGCAATGTCATTCCATACACTCCAGTACAGTGAGCTAGGGTATGACGCTCATATTATTGAAGCCTTCTTCGAAAGCCTTAAATCATCTTCCACCACACCTCTCTTTGGACCTAGCTGGTCAAATTCTACACATTTGAGGACAACAATGTTATTGTACAATTTGAAAGCAAAGTATGGCATGTCAGACGCATGTTTCTCGAAAATGTTGAGGTAATTGACCATCAACTATATTATATTATGAGAAATCTTGTGACACAATCATCATTGAAAATGGTCAATTTTATGAACGTTAAATGACATTGTACATTTTTATTTCCCACTAACTGTAGGTTATTCAAATATAAGGTACTTCTAAATGATAATGCCTTTCCCGACAACTGCGAAGAAGCAAAGAAAATGTTGAAAATGTTGGGTGTAGAGTACATATCATATGATGCGTGTCCCAATGATTGTATTCTATATAGAGTCTAATATGCAGACAAAGAGATGTGTCCAAAATGTGGCCATGACAAGTTCAAAGAATTGAAAAAGAAGGCTAAAGAACATGGTCCTCCTCATAAGATATTGAGGCAAATGCCTATAATCCCAAGGATTCAAAGGCTCTTTCGTTGCAAAGAATTAGCTATGTTGCATGGATAGCATGCATCGAACTGAAGTGCGAAAGGAGTTATGCGAATCCCAACATATTCAATCACCATGACGCATATAGAGGATACATGGCCCGATAAATTCAAGGATGAAGTAGACAACCTCTGATTGAGCATAGCCATTGATGTCGTCAACCCATATTTCCAACCAAACAACATTTATATTGTTTGGCCTGTAGTATTGATCAATAACAATATCCTCCCATGGTTGTTTGTGAAGAATGAATATCTTATGTTGGTTCTTGTAATCCCTAGTAAAATACAAGTGAAGAATATGGATGTTTACCTAAAACCATTGATCGATGAATTCAAGGAATTATGGGAAGGGATATAGGTATATGATGTGTCGAGACCCATCCCATCAGGGAGGATTTTTACGTTGTATGGCATACGTGCATACACCACACATGATTATCCAGGGTTAGGATTTTTCTCAGGTAAATATGTTCTTTGATTTGTTTATATTCAAAGTACTAATTTTTGGCATATGTAATTCAGTGCGACTGTCTTGATATTCAACACTAATGTGCTCTCTTTACTATAACATTACAAGTCTTGTAACAAAATTTTATTATGGATGTAAATGTTTTGGACCTTCTATGAAGGTTAGGTGGTCCAAAGACCTACGAAAGACAATGTACGACTTCTCAAGGGTATTCCTCCCAGAAAACCACTCTTACAGAAGAGCAAGATCTGCTTTCAATGGTAAACGAGAGAGAACCCAAAGGCCTAAAATAATGACACCAGATGACTGGCTTAGGGCATATGATAGAGAGAAGGAGAAGAAATACGCAGAGATGTTTGATTCAAATGTGCAACCTGTGATCGATGATCATGAATTCTTCAACATCTATGTTGAGAAAATTCCCAAAGGGGTGAAAAGGAAATTGATATTTTATGAGCTTCCATATTGGGAGCATCTTAATATTGCCCACTTACTAGATCCCATGCATATATTTAAAAATGTTTCATGTTATTTGTGGCGTCACATATCATCCAAAAAAAATGACAAGTTGGTTGTAAGGAAATATCTTATTTCTTCAAATACTAAAAAGAAGCATTGGCTAAGACAAGAAAATAGAGGAGAGGCTAGCCCCTCTTTTTCATTTAAAAAAGGGGATGTCCCATGGATTTTGAATAAATATTATCTTAATTTGGAAAAGGAATTTATATTGGGTGTGAAGGCACCTTCTTTTTATGGGTCATCTACGACACTACTTCATTTCATATGAAGAGTTGTTAGGTTTGAAATCACATGACCATCTCAACCTACTAAGGGTACATATAATGTCAAAAAATTGTTTTTATTTTTTATTTATATATTTTACCACACAAGTTAAAATGCAGTTCACTTTTTTTTGTCTACTTTGTAGTGTTATTATCCGTTGTTCGTGTGTGGGTGTGTGGACCACGACTTTCCCAATGACCCGCGGCATGCTATATCTAAACTATCTTCATTTGTATGTTGGATCACATCAAAGGATATTTACATCGCTAGCATTCCATGATAGCAACAAGAGATAACTGAGATTGTTTGTATGTTTGAGAAGGAACTACCATCGAGTTTCATGGACTTGCAGATTCATCTTCTAATTCACCTCTTCGATGAGGTTGAATTAGTGGGGGTGGTCTCATGTCACTGGATGTTATTCTTGGAGAGGTTCATGAAAAAAGTGAAGGGATTTGTTTGACAAAGGTCAAATCTCTAGGGGTATATGGTAGAGGGGTACATAGTATATGAGTCGTTCTATTATGCCAGTGAGTACATCAAGCAAATCGAACACACACCAGGTGCAGTTATTTGGGATGATGAACGTGATGAGGAGAAAAGGAAAGGGGAGGTACTAGAAACGAAAGGAAAAAGGTGCATGATAAAGAGTAAGTCACTTATCTTTCGATCTTCATATTACCACATAGTAAATATTCACAACAAACTTTAAAATCTAATATATTTGATCCCATACGTACTGAATGTTGTTTTGTTTCCATGAATACAAGAGCAAATTCAGAAATTGATGCAATCAATAAATTCATTATTTACAACGCGGAGGAAACACAGTCGTGGGTTTCATTGTATGAAGAGAAGAGGAGGAAATGGTACTTTGACATAAGAGAATTTAGGCGGTTGCACAGTAGAAGCATGCCTTTTCCAGATCATTTAAAATAAAATATGCAAATGATCTATCCCAACAGTTGAGTTGTAGACCAAGTCAGAGAGAAATATGGTGCATCTGGTCATTACCCTCCTGAAGAGGAGGATGCACTAAACATTGGGATCAGGTGCGGCAACTCGGTAATAAAATATTTCTATACATTTCTAACTTTATAATGCAAATTTAAATTATAACATCTATGTTTAATATATTAATGGTTTGGTTATTAAACATATGACACCATCATTTGTTAAATTTTATTACAGGTGTATTCGTTCCCATATATGTCGGATTATGGACATCATTTTCGCATCGAGGATGCTGATGATGGGCGTGTTACACAATATTGTGGGGTGGAAGTCGAGTTCGATCAATCTAGTCATGCTAGCTACCAAGACCGAAACCTAATAGGAGGGATGTTTGGTTATGTCGAAAAAATACATGAGATCATTGAAGTGGACTTCTCATCTTTCCAATGTGTTATTTTTAGGTGCGGATGGCGGGACACATTCGACAGGAATAATGTAAAGGAAGATCATGATAGTGGGTTGATATGTATAAACTCTATAAATATGTGGGATTAAAGTAAGAAGCCTTATTTTTTACCAAAACACTACAACCAAGTGTTATTTTAACCGGATGTGTTGGATAGAGATTAGTGGCTCAGATTAAGACATGACCCTAGATCTAAACATGTTTTTGAGAACAACGGTGCTATCATGCCAACCGAGGAATATAATGAGGGTGATGACAATGAAGAATGATATGTACATGTTTTATTCCATCATTTACAGATTTAAATATCATTTTGTTATTGTTATCTTTGACTGTCTAATTCGATTGTTTATTTTTCATGTTATGACAGTGGAAATGGAAAGTTGATTACTGGATGTAGTGTTTAAACAATTTCAGTTGGTTAACAACCAATATGATACGAAATATATATGGTTTAACGTCTATGAAGTAATTTATGATTGTATGGAATGATTATATGTCATTGCCCAAATTACTCATATTTTGTTTTGTGTATACATATAAATACACCATGAAAACAACTTACATGATTCAATTTTATTTTTGTGAATGTAAAGGATAACATATTCTTCCTCACTTGAAGGTGGTCTAAAATTTATATATTCATATTTCAATGCTTGTATTTTATAATGTTTTTGTTATAAATAATGTTAAGAATTATAATTGCATTAATGAATGACATTTCTCTTAGAATGTAATGTTTTTTTGTTATGATTCGATTAAATTGAAGTTTTGTTATAATGTAATGTTTGTTGATTTTTTATTATATTTATAATGTTAACTCCAACATAGAAAATGACACATTTGTAACCCTGATAGAGATTGAAAATTCAATTTTTTTTTACTAGTGTTGAACTCTACAATGACTTAATTTATGGCCTTGATAACAATGAAATTTACAACAAAATTTATGGTGCTCTCTAATTTATCCATCAATATTTGAATGTTTGTATTTCATGATGTTTTCGTTATAAATAATGCTAAGAATTATAATGGCATTAATTTATGACACTTTTGTTATAATGTTTGCAAATGTTTTTTGAATGGCAATAAGAGAGAAAAAATGGTTTTAAGGATGAAGGTGTAGGTATGTCAGAATCTTCTTTAGGAGAAAAAAATGGTTTTAAGAGAGAATCTAATTAATTTCCCTTTGTAATAAAATAATTAAATATGTTATATTAATTAAGTTGGATTGAATTTCTTCATCTCTCTATTTCTGGGAGGTTAAAATCCATCTTAGAATTGGTTGAGACAATAAGGATTTAGATGAAGCAGTTAATAAAGATGTATATATGCTTAATATTTATTCACCATATTTTGTGATTTGTAAATAAGTACGTAGTTTTGATTTGTAAATTAAAGCCATGGTCGTATATTTGACGAAAAATATTTCATATATGTATCAATATATAATCATTGATTTAAATTTTATTAATGTAAATTTATAATAACATAATGATATGTTAATCTTTTTTTTTTTTTTTTTTTTCCATGTGGTTCACTTTAATCGGCTTAGCCGACCACTACATCCACGAAATAATTTCCGACGGACCCGCCCCGAAGGGGTTTCCGCCCTGCGGCCGCTGCGTGCCTAACCCCAAGAGGGTCTATGAGGATGGATCCCGTGACCTCGCATGCTGGGAGGCCTAACTTCCGAGAACACAACCGATTGAGCTAACTCTTGGGGCTTATGATATGTTAATCTTATTTATATAACTAATATGAATTTATACTATTTTAGAAATTAGATATATTCATTAACAAACTCATACATGAATATTTGATATCCTAAATCTAATTGAATAGTTTTGAAATTATTATTCAATACAAAAATATTTAGTGTTACTAAACAAAAAATAAAAAAGTAATAATAATATTAAAAAAGAAATAAAACAATAATTTAAATATAATAACATTAACAAAGTAATAAAACATCAATAATTAATTGAATTAATATAAATTTGTAATCATTTATATATAATTAATTTTATTAATATATATTAATAGTTAATCCAATTTATGTAATGTTTATTACACATCTCCTTTTTGTTGATGACATTCTAATATTTTGTGATGGCACGAGACAGGATATTGATAAGGTGGTTGAAGGTCTCAATTTAGTGCAAGATGCAGCGGGTATGTTAGTGAATATTGACAAATCTACAATCACATGCTCGCATTTAACCGAGCAGGAGATTCTTAGATTGGCTATCAGACTACCTTACAGGATTTTGGATATTGATGATGGAATAAAGTACCTTGGCTTTCACTTAAAACCAAATGCATATTTGAAGGCTGAATGGCACTAGTTATTAGCAAAATTAGAACAACGCCTTCATGGATGGAGTCATAAATGGCTCTCTAGGGCAGGGAGACTAGTTCTGGTTAAATCAGTTTTGGAAGCAATTCCGGTGTATTGGATGTCTCTAGCTTGGATTCCCAAGGGAGTCTTGGAGCAGATTCGGAGGTTGTGTTTTGCCTTTCTTTGGAAGGGCAAGTGTGATCATCGAGCTTTGGTGTGGGTCAGATGGGAAAAAATAGAGGTCCCAAAAGCACTGGGAGGATGGGGGTTAAAGAATATATTTCTGTTTGCAAAAGCCTTGGGGGCCAAGGTGTCGTGGCGACTTATCCATACACATAGTCTCTGGACAAGAGTGGTTTATCATAAATATATTGCCCCTCTAACTTTACTCGAATGGATTAGGTTGGGCAATAAGTTGAGGGCAAATAGCTCTGTGGTCTGGAAAGCGGTGGTGCAACATTTTCACTTGGTTAGCTCTGGATTAGTGTGGAGGATTGGAAATGGGCGTCTTATTCGTATTGGACTGGACCCTTGGGTTGGTTGTAGGGGAGGTCATGTCCTTCCTGTGGACTTGAGGACATTTTTGACAGATAGAGGATGTCATTTTCTGGCTGATTTAGAGGATCTGGGATCATCTACTCTTTGGCATCAGGGGTGGATCTCTGCACAACGTCTTGAGATTCCTAAAGAAATGGTAGGATCTTGGGAGGATTATCTCCGGATCTTAAGACATTCGAATATATGACTAACCAATAGGATTGATGAACTTATCTGGGATCACCATCCCTCTGGGATATACTCCCCAAAGAATGGATATATCCAGCTGAATGTGGAAGTACATAACAGGGAATTGATGTGGTGGTGGAAATATCTGTGGAAGTTAAAGTGTCCGGGTAAAGCAAAATTGCTCTTCTGGGCTATTTTGGAAAATAAGGCTCCAACATGGGACATTCTGCAAAAACGATTCATCCAGGGTCCGGGGCTCTGTCACCTTTGTAGGGATGCGGAAGAGACCATTTCTCATTTATTTGTACATTGTCGGTTTACTCAGGCTGTTTGGGCTGATATTTGCAAATATCTGGATATCAATGTGAGGTGGCGGGGGGAGAGTGCCCATGAAGCGTTCCAACTGTGGTGGTCATTACAAAAGACCTCTCCCATCCGGGCTTCCCCTTGTATTTTTGCCTGGGGCATTTGGATTACCAGAAATAAGATCATATTTCAAGATTGCAGGGATCCGATAGAGAAAGTAGTGGCACATGCTGTGGCTGTTATCAAACACTTCAAGGCACCTGTCATAGGGATTAGTACTCGACCTGTGCGCGTGGAATTGATAGATAAATCCATGCCGTGGGCTTATTTTGATGGAGCTTCACTCGATCACCATACGGTGTGTGGAGGGGGGGGAGTACTTTTCAAATCTGAGACACATTACTATCATATCGTGGCTGGTTTAGGGAGGGGATCAAACAACTATGCTGAACTTATGTCGCTTAGGCTGATGATGTTATTTTCTCTTGAACAAGGATGTCTTACTCTACAGATTTTTGGCGACTCCATGATAGTTATCGATTGGGCAATGGAGAAAACACAGTGTCATGTGATGGTTCTATTACCTATTCTGGAGGAGGTAATCCGGTTAAAGCAGTCATTTAATCATA
This sequence comes from Larix kaempferi, assembly GCA_027924585.1. Taxonomy (NCBI): domain Eukaryota; kingdom Viridiplantae; phylum Streptophyta; class Pinopsida; order Pinales; family Pinaceae; genus Larix; species Larix kaempferi. Next base: position 11,225,169 of record BSBM01000893.1, read on the forward strand.
TTACTTTTACACATATTTACAGGGAGAGGAATGGGATGGCTAATCAGCTTTCCAAAGAAGCGACACAGCACCAATTAGCGTTTGGTATATGGAGGATTACCATTCACTCAACGGGGGGTACTTACAGCTATTACCATAGACCATTTCATGAAGTTATTGAGGCAAGGAATTGAGCATTCGCTCAGTTTTTAAATGACCGGTGACGGACTCATCTCCTGTTTAAGTATGTTGATATGTTTTCGGATATAGCTGGGTTGTATGGAGAGCAGATTTGGTTGACCAGTGATGGTCACCAACTTAAACTCTGACACTGTATTTGTGTAGTTGATAAGCGGGCTGAAGACAGTCATTTGTATATGTTTTTGTATCTGTGTTGATGAAGTGGATATACAGACCATTTCATGAAGTTATTGTGGCATGGAATTGAGCAATAGCTCAGTTTTTAAATGACCGGTGGACACATCTCCTGGTATGTTGATTCTCGGATATAGCTGGGTTGTATGGAAAGCAGATTTGGTTGACTAGTGATGGTCACCAACTTAAACTCTGACACTGTCTTTGTGTAGTTGATATGCGGGCTGAAGACAGCCGTTTCCTTTGTATATGTTTTTGTATCTGTGTTGATGAAGCGGATATATGAGGGATGAAGACAGCCGTATCCATTGTAGTTTTTGTATGGGGCATTAAACCTGATGTTGTTATTAGGGGACAGATAATATGTGACAATGTATGGATCTCAGTGATTCTATTACATGTGCAGAATGTAATTTTGTTCATTTTTTGAAATAAAATTACGACTTTTTCCAAGGAAAAAAAAAAGTTAATCCAATTTATATAAATTTACTCTTCAATATAAAAATTGATTTTGACAACTTAAATGTTAATGTGATAAAGAAATAGTTGGAAATGTAACAATATGTGTCTTCCCCTTCATTAATCGAGTAGTTATAATATATATTTTACAATAGAAAATTGCTCAAATATTTCATAACATTTAAAAACATGCAAAGGGGCAATGTGAATGATAATTTAAACACCATCATTATCATTATCACGTCCATCTAACATAAACATACCATCATTATAAATATTGTCACTATCTAACAAATATAAAATAAACACCATCATACCATCACTAACATAAATCTAATAAAAATAAGCATGAACATACCATCATAAACATAAACATATATGCCATCATCATCATCATCATCATTTTCACCATCTAACAAACATAAAACACATCAACATCAACATATAAATAAACATCAACATAATTAAACATCAACATAAACATGAAATATGCAGTATATATATATATATATATGAACATATATAACATCAAAGTCATTATACAATATGCCAAATATAATATATCTCCAGTCCAATAACTGCTATGACATATTTGATCCACCTCCACCAGCAGAGGCATCATCCGTATCTATCCGACCAGAGCTATATGCATCATCAGTATCCCTCCAACCAGAACTAGAAGCATCATCACCTCCACCAATAGAGCCAGAGGCAGTATCAACACCTCTTCCAGCAGAACCAAAGGCATTGACACCTCCACCAATAGAGCCAAAGGCATCAATACCTATATGAGAAATAAAAAGAGATATGAGAGCAGGAGGGATAGTCCTGTCAAGACGAAGTGTACGACCCCCTCTGAGCATCTCTAAAATAGAAATTAGTGAAGTAGGAACTGGGGGATGATTGGGTCGATGAGTAGGATCGAAGGGTCAGTCGAGCAGGAATGGAGGAGATGATGAAGTATGATCGGGAGGAATTTCGAGTAGGAGTAGAGCACTAAATGATGAAGGAGGTGGAGGAGGAGGACATGGTGGAGGAGGAGGTGGATGAGATGTCGAAGGTGGAAGAGGAGGAGGTAGATGAGATGTCGAAGGTGTAGGAGGAGGAGAGGGAGGTTTCGCCACGAGTTGAAGCAGTAGGTGGAGGTGGAGGTTTCGCCATGAGTCGAAGCAGTAGGTGGAGAAAGAGGTGGACTAGCCAGTGGAGGATCTCCGCCCTCATCTAACGATGAACTACTATCATGGATACCATCTAAAATATCGCAAGCTCCAACAATGTGCTACATCAAGCTCCTCATATCACGAGGAAGCATCCTCCATAATTCTACGTGGAGAGGGTCCCTCATAATGTACCTCACCCGTACAGGACGAACCCCTCAATCTACTAACAACATATCCATCCTGTCTGTGACGCCCTATCGGTACCTCTCATATGGACTACGTCAAAAGCCATGTATGGCTATATGGGGAACCTTAGGTTGACCTGCATCCAGATCCATATCCTCCAGCTCATCCTGGACCGGAGGAGGCCACACATCGCCATCAAATATCTCAACATATGTAAAATATATAGTACACAATAATAATTAGACAATTTCATTAAACGTGAATTTAATATAAAAATTTAAAATATTTTTCTTTTGCATTAAGTATAAAAATAATAAAATGCACCTAGATTAATTCAAACATAATGCTAAATTTACCTCTATCATTTGTTGGCTCATCTTGAGTGAATATAGTGTTGGGACACCCTCTCCAATCCAAGCCAACATATGGATATCGAACAATGTCTAATCTATGCGGGTCCCCCCTACCTATCATCTTGATCAAACCTATAGTGATCCTCGCCGGGAAGTCAAGTTTCCCCCTCTTGGGAATCATCTGCCCCCACATGCGCATACGCACATCTGTCATTAACCTAGGAGGGTGCTGGTCAAAAGATGGCCCGGTGGCCGGAAATCTCTCAATAAATGGACAAAACTACTCTGAACCGAAAGGGAAGTTCTCCCTCCTGCCAATAGATGCACAACATCGACTAAGAGCATAAAAAAATGTCATAAAAAACTAGCATACCACCTAACACATCCAGGTACCCGCACTAAAGAATCAACATAATATAATAGAGGGAAGCTAATGAGTTTCCCATCATTGGTGATATGTGCGATGGTCATCACCAACAAAGAGAGGCACTTAACATCCTCTCTACCAAAAGCAACAATTGATAGTTTCCCACCACTGAACTGAAACTAAATAGGGTCGAGGATGTTGGGATCAACATATCTTTGAACATATACTAGCTGAGTAGATGCTACAGCTCTAGCATGGATCTCAGGGAATTGAGAAAAGCCATCACCTCTCTTAGAGAGCCTTGTGATAAAATATATGTCCTCCTCAGTGGGTCGGAACCACTGATCGGGACCAACTCAAAACGATTTCCTCTGATGATCCCAGTGTGCGATCAATTGGGTGAGGAATGTAGTGTTCCCCTTGAATGATGTGGCCTCCTCATAGAACTTGAGGAGGCTAACAAATCTCAAGAGGTGTCTCTTCTCTGGAGTAATGGGACGAGGGTATAAATATCTCTCCCTCTCCCTGGCCTCCCACTCCCTCCGGAAGTTCTACTGGTCAACTTGAGCTTCCTGATGCTTCCTAGCCTCGCGGTGCTCACGTCTATGTTTCAAATATAAAATGAATTAGCTAGTCTCATCAAAATACATATAAAAACATGATATCAGAATGATATGTTTTAAAATTAAAATTAATTTTTTTTGCAAAAAATTGACAAACTGTGCGCTTATATAAATATAACATACCATCCACGATGTGCCTTTATATTTAATGCACCTCTAACTGTGAGCTATACTAACACAACGCACCATTAATATATTTCTATAAATTTATAATTTTATTATAAATCCAGTCCGCTATAATGTACACATACTAGTGCATTATCAAATTTGTTTTAATGGTGCTCCTATAGCACACTCGAGCATTGAGGATCGGTGCATTGACCTACACTAGGAGCACCATTGAATTACGATTTTTTATGTTATAGTAAAATTGTAATGTGTGTGAATCGATGCTTCCCTAACAACTAAAAACACAATAACCGATGCGCTTACTTACTTTACAAGCACCACAAATTATTTCATTCTATAATCAATAAGAAATGTTTCAATGGTGTGCCTATAAAACGTCAAAGCACCAAAAGATGGTGCGCTGACGTGAACTAAAAGCACCGATGCATTTATACCATGTAAACACATCATTTAATGTGTGCCAACGTGGTGTAAAAGCACCATGTTTTATTTAATTTATGTTTTATGGCGAATGTGTTCACAGTGCTCCTAGTGGATGTCATAACACCGAAAACTGGTGCAGACATGCACTAGACGCACCGTATAAGTTGGTTTTTCGATTTCTTGGTTGTATATACCATTGCGTCTTCTACATGTAAGGGGACCATCAAGTCGGCGAGGTTATGTGTAATGAATGCACCGATATTTAGTTTCTAGTTTTTAAAATAAATTTATGTTATATCCTTGTGCAACGAAAGCATAGTGCATCGACAATGCGGTGCGTTTAATCTGTTTGGCTCACCCCGCAAGCGGTGCGCCCTGTGACAAATTACAGAGTGCACCAAGTTCCGGTGTGAGTCGAACGGCTTGAACGCACGGTGCAAGTTTTTTTTTTTTTAAGGATAAATTGTAATTTAATTGCAAAAAGTAATCCGTTAAAAGTTTAAATTATCAAGCAAGAATTAATTTACCTCCTGAACCGTGCGTCAAGGAGGCATCTTCGCAATGTATAGAGAATATGAAATTTTGTCCACCGTTTGGAAAAATTCAAACTCAGGTGACTAGCCAATAAACACGAGCAATGTGTCAACATGGGGGTGGAATGAACACTAGTGGCAGGGCATATAGGTGGGTTATGAACAACACTGGTGCAGATGGCTCAGAAGCACTATGGAGGGGTAAAAATGATTTTGACGGTGCGGTAATATTTTTATAAAACCCTGTTTTGGTGTGCTCGACAGATGAACGCCCTCATGCGTTACATTTATAAAACTGCACCGCTACGGGTTTGGAAAATTTCCGCACGTTTCGTGGTCCTAGTGTGTTTGGTATGGAGACGAGCCAGCACATTAAGGTCACAAAAACACATCGGTACGGTTTTACAAATGTTTTGTGCATTTCACTTTTTTTAATTGATGTTTTTTTCGCGGTGTGACATTGTTTTTTCCCTTCCCGATGTGTTTTTCATGGAGACACACCAGTGCACTAAGGTTACAAAAATGCACTGGTAAGGTTTTACAAAAAATTTACGCATTTCACATTTTTTTTAATTGATTTGTTTTCGCATTGCAACATTGTTTTTTGCGTTCCCGGTGCGTTTGGTTTGGAGACGCACCGATGCATTAATGTCACAAAAACCCACCGGAAAGGTTTTACACAATTTTTGCGCATTTCGCATAATTTTTTTAATTGATTTTTTTCGCGGTGCGGCATTATTTTTTCATGAGCTTAGTGCGTTCGGTTTGGAGACAGACTAGTTCAATAAGGTCACAAAAATGCACTGGTACGGTTGAACAAAAAAACTTGCGCATTTTGCATAATTTTTTAAATTGATGTTTTTTTTCGCGGTGCAACATTTTTTTTTGCGGTCCTGGTGCATTTTGGTTGGAAACGCATTGGAGCGTTTAAGTTAGAAACACACCAAATAAAAAAAAATTCTGCAACCTCCGGCCGTGTGCCTCCGCTAGTGACCTCCACTATAAACGAATATTTGAGCTCTTTTCAGAGGAGCATCTACTATAACCTCCACTACAGAGCCTTTTCCTTGTAGTGACACTATATATATTTGACAGAATTTAACCTGTCTTTAGACATGTACAATATACCACTCCATTTCCCCCTTTATATCCCAATTTGTTTCCTCAACCACATTTGTCACAACATTCTTGGTCCTTGCAATCTGGTATAATTCTTGGCCATGCCATACACAATGCACCAACATTGATCATCCACTTTCTAGTTTCCTTCCCAAGTTGGCTCATCCACATATACCTATAACATTCATTAAGAAGAAGAATGCATGCTATAATCATTCTTATGAAAGTCATAATGTCCATAGAAATTTTCCAATACCAAAAGGTAAGCACATATATTCATTTATCAAAAAGTATGAAATCTCTATCCATTACTTATCTTCATGCATTTTTATTTCCTTTCACAAGGTTTCCACAGGGAAGAATTCAATTCACTTCCACTCTTGACACACCCTCTATAACTATATCAATCCATAGCACTCATCCCCCATCAACCTACACAATACAAGGAATGGGTTCCATTCTCTACATGCAGTCCTTTGGGATATCCCAATTCCCTTATAGTGCTCCAACATAGGCCGACCAGGAATCTCCATGATATGACTCTAAATATATCATGAATTGTTCATAAAAGATTCATTAAATTTTCCTCTTCTTTGCAGTCACTCATCCTCTAGGCTCAAGCATTCCCCTCTCCGATTAATAGTCTCTCTGGCAATCCATCATTCACTAAGGCTTTATTGCATAAGAAGAGAACAAACTATAGGGTTATCGTGTCCTTGTAGTGGCCTTCTTCCTGAGCTTTTCATCCTACAGTTTCCATAATGGGTTCATTGTAGGTATATTCAACATCCACCTATGTCATGAACATAAACATACATAGATTAGGAATCAAACTTTTAGCTATCAATCAATATCGGAAATCATTATTACAACAATTAAATTCTTGATAATAACATGAGTTCCACACATAATACTTAGCTTTCAATGGTGCAAGCAATAGTCGATGTCTTCATTATGGCTTACTTTCACTGCCAAGTCCAAGACATCTCTTTATTTTACACAAATTTGTTCTATAGCCAGATCATTCTTGTAGTCCATCCAATGTGACTACTTTTTCATGCATTTATTTCACTACATTCACAACAACTCATGAAATAATCTTAGAATTATGCATTACCAATAATTTCATCATTTTAGTTGTAAACAAATTATGCAATGAAATATGACTTAACATTATGCATTCACATAACACATTCAACATACATTCCCACATACATGTGTGTATAACCACAATATTTATGCAATCTAATAATTCACATGCACTAAATACATCCTTGCATTTATTCATGAACACCATCTCAAGTTCACAAACTCTAATTTTCCTTGGTTATTTACTCATAACCAACACACACACATGGGATACTATTTAATTTCACATTAATTCATTCTAAATTCCAAATAGTCATATAGGCATAAGGCCTCCTACCTCTAGCATACCATACATGGTGAAATAACATTTAATCAAATACATTTAAAAATAATATGCATACCCACTCATGATATTTAAATATGGCTGAATGAATTCTTACCCAATTCATTTTCCAACACGTATCCATTTGGAAAAAATAAATCCATTACATTCATGGCTTCCCTCAACACCTTTGAGGTTACTTGATCAATTGGTTGTTTGCAAAGGATTCCACCATATTTTCACCAACCTTTTGATCATATATTTATTTTCCTATTCGTTTTCCTCGTGGTTACATGTCATATCCAACAACATCATCAACATCTTCAACCATACATCAACTATCTATGGTCATATAATCATCATCAAGCACATTAATTATCATTAGTAGCTCACTGCATATGTTAAACCATACTACTTTTACCAATACGAAATATCATATGTATGCAGAAGCATATTCACATCCATTATGCATTCTATTTTAGTATGCCTACTAATGCATACGTACTTGAGAGATCCAATCTCTCTCATCTCTTGATGCCATGTTTCCCACCTTCATCATTTGTTGCTACAACAACACTTGTAGCCTTGTGAAGGTTCCTTTAACACTATAGAAGTTTCTTTTGTTATCCTCAACTATCTTCTACCCCTTTGAATATGCAATTACCTTTTCTTCAATTTTGAGTTTTCTATGCATCTGCTCACATTGCCTTGCTACTCTACTTATCACGAGACATTATATCCAAACCATCTTGGCCATTCCTTATTTCCAATCCATATAACAATACTGAATTCATTTACTATTTCCTTCCTTGGGCTAGTCTTGCCCCAACATTTGCTTTATCTATTCTTCCTAGAAGTTCATAATCCTACAAAAAGTTTCATTCCATCTCCATTTGGAATCCTTTAAAACTCCACTCTCTTTTTTTCAATCCATACCAAGTTTAATTCCACTTTTCACTTGTACGACCTCGTCATAATTCTATTTTGTATGTCACTATATTACATTATGCGGAAATATTTAGGTTCCATTCAATTATGGAGTTGTCCTTCATGTTTCCATCAACGTTCTCACAACAATTATGAACCACATGACAAAACCACCCATTGGAATGTCTTATTCCATCAACTTAGCAGCTTCCATTTGAGTGGAAGTTTATGCCATCTTCTCGTTCTTTACACATAATTTGCTTGGGCATATCCTACAATTATTTTGTCCATGCTTACACTTTATCCACATAGGTAAGTCACTCATCTCCTTTGTGAGATGCATTTCCTTTTACCCAATGATATGTTCCTTGTTCCTTACCTATTGATTTGTTCAATGGTGCTATTAGTTGTCATTAATGCCCAGATGTACATAACAACTCACTATAAGGGTCATGAATCCCCATTTATCTTCTCTACCTACAAGCAATTTTAATACATTTTCCATGTCTTCCATCATGGCATACCATATCCACTCTAGTCAATACAATCTCCATTGGATCTGTCGTGGAGTTCAAATTGTTCATACTAATCCCAACCAATGCCTGGAATGCATTATTATTCAATACACCAACAACTTTATTGATATATTTTCTTCCTTATTAATAAGAGATGATTTCCACTTCTCATCACGCAATACTCTCAATACCTAACACTCATCTCTACTTGGTTTAATCTTGCTCCTTTGCTAGTTAGCCAATAATTTACTATGCTTTCCTTTTAAAACAATGAGATACATATTTATAATTTAGAATCCATCCATTTTATTCTTCTCAATATCAACTTATCAATGATTATAGTCACACCCCATTCTCATCTTTCAACAAAAAAATGCATTCCTTTTGTAAATTCATCCAATTTCTATTGTTCCCTGTCTAATTAAGCCAAGAGGCTTTGTTTTGTGCACTTTATCAAACCAGCATAGATCTATCTTAAGCCCATATCTATCAAGCACTGAGAGGGATACAATTTCTTCATGTGTAATTTTCTTTTAATCTTAAACTCAAGAAATTTGATCCCTTTCTTACTTGATAGATCCAAATTTAAGTTTTAATTTTTTATTTTTAGGCGGACATGGATTTTTTTAATTACTTTTCATAGTTTTTATTTTATTTTATTTTATGAGCCGACATGAATTTGTTTATTACTTTTTAAATTTGGAAATGTAACATTATGTTACGCCCACACGAGTGTGGCTCATTAGCGGTTCACTTGATATGAAATCACATGTTGTAAATTGGAGGTCACGAGTTCAAATCACACCCGACTTTACCCTTGTCCCATGCTTGCGGGGTGTGTGGGCCACCTAGGGGTATAGTGGTAGCAATATTGGATCCCTAGACCTCGTGTCATGCGAGTACCAGCCCAGTCTCCAATTGTCGATTCCCCTAGCACAAAAAAAATAAAAATAAAAAAAAAATGTAACATTACGTTACCTTATGAGACCAAATCTCCATCATACTGGGCTGTAGAGAACCCCACTCTTCTCGGTGCAATAAAAAAGGTACTTGACCTAATTCCCCATTGTACATACACTTTCTTGTGTTTTGGTCAAAATTATGTATAAAATGGATAAAGTGCTTTCGTTACATTACTTTTCATATTTTATTTTATGAGCCAACATGAATTTTTTAATTACATTTTAATTTTGGTAATGTAATTTTACGTTACATTACCTTACATGACAACATATCCCCCATACTTGGTTGTAGAGCACCTCGCTCCTCTCGATGCAATAAAAAAAGGTACGTGACCTAATTCCCCATCGCACATATATTTTGTTGTGTTTTGGCCAAAATTCCCTATAAAATGGATAAAGTGTTCTCGTTACATTGCTTTTCATAACTATTTATTTTATGAGCCGACATGAATTTTTTAATTACTTTTTTTTTTCCGGTAATGTAACGTTATGTTACGTTACCTTACGTGACAACATCTTCCCCATACTAGTCCATAGAGCACCTCGCTCCTCTTGGTGCAATAACTAGAAACTTATTTCTAAAATCGGATATATAATTTATATTCTCTTTCATATTACCTTTCCAATGAGTGTAGATATTCTTAATTATGGGTTCTTAGCTAAAATTATAGTTCCCAAAAGTTAGCACTTTTGTCCAACACTGCCTCATTCATGTAGTTATGTTGAATCTCAAAATACCCACTTCCAAGACGTGTACCTGATATCTACAATGTGTTCCTACATCATATATGTTATCCAAACCCTTGTCCAAAAAACTTACAATTTTTTTAATGTATACTGAAAAATTGTGGAAAATACCCATTTGGCAATTTTTGTTAAATCAGGCTACATGCCCCTTTTCTATTCAATTTATTGAAAAATAAGAAGTATTGATTTATGATCAGGTTCATTATTATTAATATCCTGCTGATATTTTTTCTAATGACTATACCCATGTTCATTAATGACTTCATAGCTGGAAGTTGCATTCCTCAGAAATCACAAGTTTTGCCCAAATTTACCCTGTTTTGTAATTGCACTTATTTTGAAAGACCAACTTATGATACCTGGGGAAGAAAATATGTAAGGAATTAAAAAACAAATTATATCAGGCATTGATATTCCATATTATTGTGAGTACTCGGGCACTTTCAACATTCAAATCCAATGCTCCGATCAAATTTTATAAGATTCTAGAATCACCAATTTTTAACTTATGTAATACTTCTAGACTTGGAATTTTCACTAAAAACTGCTATCTCACAAACTATGAATTTCTAGAAAAATTGTTTGGTTCAACAAGTAGTAAAAATGTTGAAATCAGAAAAATATTGGTTATGAGTTCTTGGGTCACTTTTTCCTCCTCCAACTTTTCAAAAATCGACCCTACGCATGCCCAAATGGTGGATTTTGGCCTACTTTTGTATCATGAATCCACACCTTTTGGAATTTGGCCACAAGGATCTAGATTTATCTATGTGCGTAGATCACAACTGCACCATAACAATTTGGGCCTCAACAGGACCCACATCCATTATTTGGCTACGTACCTTCAAAACCCATTAAATCAAGATTTCCATAAAAATGGAGCAAAATGGCTCCTTGCCCCTCACTAAAATATGGTATCCTTCGTAAATGGCATCTAATGGCATAAGTCTCCTTAATTTTAGAGTTAAATTACTTCTATTATGGCCAAAATAAGATTTTGGCTCTATATTTATTTAAGGCCATGGTCCAAGTTCTACCCAAAATTCCTCAAACCTGAATTCTTCCATTACGACTTTTTTTTATCACTGTATCTCATGCTAGTTCTAATAACAACATTTGGCATTCAATACCATGAATTTTAATAGAGAACTTTCATTAAAAAATTTGCTTGCAAGCTGTAATTTTCCCCCAATTTTCACAAAACCAACTAAAACGTTAAAACTTTCACTATGGTTTCTCTCCACATTCATTCCAATCCATAAATCAACCATCTATATGTTTATTAATGCCATGAATTAAATAATGGAGGATTCAAAACCCATTTTCCCCAAACTATTCCTCCAATATATTTCATAAAACACTTCATGTTCAACCTGTAATTCTACTTATATGATTAAAATACGACCCATGCAGTCCCAATGTTGCAACCTTAGGCTTTGATACCAATATGTCACGTACCTTGTGACCTCACGATACTTTTGGGGCCACAATATCCTCAATAACTTGCTGAAAATCACCATTGATACTCAATTTCATTTTTCCATAGTATATATATAATCACCCAAAATTAAATATAAACATATAAGAAAACATTACATGCAATTTCTACATGAATACATTCACACAGTGCCAAGAATTCTACGCCTTCAAATATTCAAATAATAGCAATTAAGTAAAACAAATAACAAAGATAATTTCATAAAATTTTATACACGGATAGAAACTTATCTTAAATATCCTCCAACTATCTGCAGACTAAGGACATTCCTCCCAGCCGTAGGCACTCTATTATACCAAATTTCTCTAGAACATAGGCCACCCCTGTTGCTTTGTTTTGCAACCAAGCATGTGCAGGGATGCACCTACTCACTAGTAGCAGCAGTCTCAATAAAAATATGTAAAAACTAATGTAATCTGATCTAACATTAACATTTGTAAACAAATAAAAAACTAGATTTAAGAACATAAGCAATAAGATCTATGAGGAAAACAAGAAGTTAAAAAAATTGATCTTTTTTGTATTACCTCAAATGGTGAGGATGGTGAGTTTTGTGCAGCTCCAAGGTTGAGATGCTCCAATGTCCGATGGTCTCTTCTTCTCCAATGCTTCAATGGGGATCTTCAAACTCGAAATGGGAGGCAATGGCTCTCAAAGGGAATTTGGCAGCATAAGGATAAGGTGAAATGTGGATGAATAATGAGGAGCCCCTATCACCTTTTTATAGTTTTTTGGTGATGGGGAATACCATTATGGTTTAAGGAAACCAATGGTTTTGACCAAAATGGTTTAGGTCTCTTTTTCCCCCTTTTTCCTTTTTTGAATATTTTTTTAATATTATTCCCTATTAGATGTTTTTGGGAATTTTGGACCCTTTTTTAGGGTTTTTTTTGTGTTTTTTGAGGAAAAATACATATTTTGAGGGGGGAAATGTGTATTATGGTCTTTTTGGTGACCTTTTGAAGGTTTTAGAGGCTCAAATGGTGGAAAAAGTGGACAAATGGGTCATGTGAATAAGGGAATGAGGTAGTGAGCACTTTTTGGATGTTAACAGATTGCCCCCTGGTGTGTGAGGGCAGGAGCTCATCGTATGGCCGATAGACATCATAGTTCTTCTGTCTTTTTCCTGGGTTTTGGAGAAGAGAAGAGACCGATTTGATACTGGAACAACGGTCCCTTGGAAGCTGCAAAAACTGAAAAAATACATGGCCTCAAAATGAATGAGGAATAATCTTTGATAATGGACGAGGCGGGCATACCCATGCTCGTATCAAGACATATACATAACAATTAGGACCGAGAAGGGGGACCTGAATAATACATAAAAAATTGTTGGTACATCATAATGATCCAGAGGGGACATAATGCTAGGACGTACTCATGGTCATACCATGACTGATTTCAATAATTGATACACTGGAAAAGAGCACCAACCATTCTGAATAAGGTTTCAGAAGGGTTGATGAACTGCTAGAGCTGAAGGTGTCCAACATCTGTAGGGACTCAATGACTGTGAGTCAACTTCTAAGGAGTATATGTGATTGTATACTCAAGGGAGTATAAAACTGCGATACATCTGAAAACTGTCGCCAAGCGCAACCTGAATATTCATAGGAATATGTAACTGGTTGTTTCCTCAATTAGACTCTCAAATGTTGTAGACTCAGGTGATATCTAGGGTCTTCAACACAAAACTGAAAGGATCGATACCCTGTACAAGTCTCAACGATGCGATCAAGGAGTTGAAGTCGAGCATGTGAGAAACAATCATTTGGAGAGGCACTGAGGACTCCTTGCAAAATGATCCGTAGGCACTCATCAGTAATGGTGATGAGTCCAACGCACGGGGACCTCTAGGTCTATCCTCTGGAATAGATTTGGTTGGCGTCGACAGAGGGAGACCAGCAACTACCAAGGCAATGATGTTTCCTTGATAGGAGCGTGAGGTGTACAACTGAAATGTGATAGTACTGATGGTAGGACTAACATACTGTGGGGATGGGGAATAACTGGGGTCATAGAGTGGGTGGACTCAAACTTCCTTTGTTCAGAGCATGATGACATGGTGTACCTGGCAGCATAGGAAATTGATTTTTAGGTGTGAGGAACATAACTTAAGGGATCATGGGTATGTATTGCAGACTGAAGTGACTCTGGGGCGATAAGATGATGGATGCTATTGGGAGACTCTCAGGGTGACATATTGCAGAATACTCTGAACAAAGGCGACCATAATGGAGAAGCTGCCATATGAGTAGACATGATCTATTGTGGAGCCGAAAAGCACCGTTGGGTCCTTCTTCGTAGTTTTAATGAGCTCCAAGAAGGGATAAAAGTGTGCTCTGAAATGGTACTGTCCTGTGGATTTATGTGAGCCTAGGACTGTTCATGCTCGTGAGTGCTTTCATTTTTAAGGAGTCTGAAAACGATAAGAAGACTCTGAATTGGTGGAGGAGTAGCGTCCTGTGGATTTGTACGAGCCCAAGATAGTAATTGCTCGTGGTTGCTTTCAATTTTAGAGAGTCTGAAAGCGATAAGTAGACTCCATTGGTGTTATTTTTCGTATGTTAGTCTCCAAGGCCCGAAAAAGCATAAAATGATGCAAATGGAGAACTCTTCTAGCCGATGTGACCAGAGTATTCATTTTTCATAATTACTCTACAAGGTTCGGAAAAGGGGTAAACTTATACCAGGTAGACGCCCTTTTAGATACTTTTAGCGAGCATGAAAGGAAGCAAGATTGCTCGCCAATCTTTTCATTGTTTTAGGAGTCAGAAAAGAGCTTAACAGAAACTCCCTAAGTGCCTTTTTCGTAGAGGAATTGCTCGGCCCGAAAAAGGGATAAAATTATACCAAACAAAAAAGGTATTGGTGGGAGCGAGAACTGATCTCGAGCATCGTCACAAGCATGGAAAAACTGAATCTGGCGAGATAAAATTCGTCAAAAATGGATAACGACCAATGTGGCACGCAAACCAAGGCGACGAGGGGCATGGGAAAAATGCCCAAAAAATATGGGGGTGAGAGCAAGAAATGATCTCAAGCATCGTCACGAGCACGGAAAATTAAATCTGGCGTTATAAAATTCGTTAAAAACGGATAACAGTCGATGTGGCAGGCAAACCGAGGTAACGAGGGGCATGGGAAAGATGCCCCAAAACGGGACCTAGTGGAATCGAGAAAATGAGTGGACTATCATGCAGTTCTCGCTGCACTGATTCCAACGGTTTGAAAAACGAACGTCGTATGATGCCGAAATGGTTGATTGAAAATTGGTCAAATTTCTATAAATAACAAGGGGACCCAATGTGACAAGTGTCATTTTCACCGTTGAGTTTCACAGAGTAATTTAGTTGGGTCAGAGCATTTTCTTGATTTGTGGGAGATTCGACTGTCGGTTTTTCATTCCGCGAGTTTCAGGTAAGCCTATGTGCCTTATCCTTTCCATTTATTTACTTTTTGTTGAGTGTCAGGGTCTCAGAAGCGGCGAATATTCCACGTTGGCTTGCCAACACGAAATATCGTGGGTTTTGGGGCTTTTCCCACGATGCACATCGCGGGTATGGGATTTACAGCCACGATGTGCATCGCGGTTGTGGGTGCTTACAGCCGCAATGTGCATCACGGCTGTGGGTGCTTACAACCGCGATTTGCATCGCGGCTATGGGGTCTTACAGTCGTGATGTGCATCGCGCCTGTGAGGGCTGAAAGCCGTGATGTGCATCGCGGCTATGAGGGCTTACAGCCACGATGTGCATCGCGGCTATGGGTGCCGAAATTCGCGATGTGGATCGCTGACTAGGAAAAATTTATTTAATATTTTTCTAAAAAAAATTTGTGTTGTTTTGGCAGGATGCTGAGGATGCCACAGGTATCGTGGAGGGAGAGGGAGATTGATGAGGGGCTGATGGACAATATTCGGGAGAGATCGCATGTGCAAGCGGCCTTGGCTTTGGGCGGACTACAGAAGTTCACTCAAATCCCTCTCATGCGTTCAGTCAGGGAGCTGCTGAACAAGTTGATTGACTTCTGGGATCCGGAGGAGGCGGTTTTCATGGTGCAAGGTGAGCGACTGGAGCTCACCTTGACTGATGTGTACTTTCTTACTGGCTT
Source organism: Larix kaempferi (assembly GCA_027924585.1). Taxonomy (NCBI): domain Eukaryota; kingdom Viridiplantae; phylum Streptophyta; class Pinopsida; order Pinales; family Pinaceae; genus Larix; species Larix kaempferi. The sequence continues at coordinate 11,241,048 of BSBM01000893.1, forward strand.
GCTCCGTTTGGGTGAGATAGGGGACACCCAGCCGAGGATTCCGGCTGGTATGGATACTAAGGATCTCCTTGAGAGATTTTGTGTTCGAGGGGCCCATGCGCAGAATAACACACTGAGTATCTCAGACCTGGGAGAGCCAGAGATGCAGGCGATGGCGGCTTGTGTTTTGCAACTGCTTGGTGCACAAGCGCCCCATCGTTTGTCGAGGGAGAAAATGATGATGGTTCACCGTGTCTTAGCGGAGACTATTTTGCTTGGGGCCAGATGTTTCTGGCTTGTGTTCGACGAGAGCTGAACAAGGTTAGGCGGGAGGGAGGAGAGTTTAGTTATGCCTCTTCCCTCTGTTGTTTCTTTTTTGAGTGAGTACCTACCTTACAGCCACGTGTGCCGGTTCGAGATGGACTGAGGAGTGAGCCGAGGATGGTGTGGTGGGGGGAGATGATGCCCCGGGGTGGTGGTGGCATTCGGTGGTTCTTCTCGTCGAAGATGTATGATTAGTGGGAGAAAATGCCCATTGTGATTGACGACTATCCATATAAGGGTATGGACTTCCGGGGAGACCCCGAGATGCCTCGAGCTCAGGGACAGGCTTGGGGGTTGGATGGTACGTCTTTGTTTTTTATTTCTCTATTATATCATGTTTAGATGTTTTGTTATGAGTATATCTAGAGATGTTTATATGATACTGACTTGTTTTAGTGTGGGGCATGGCAGATGTTGGTCCGAGGCCTCGAATGGATCATATGGGCCGTAGGGGATGGGTGATGGTGGTGGTACCTCCACTGGTAGCGGCACCCCCACCTCGTGCACGAGGAGTTGTGCGTCATCGAGATGATTCCTTAGAGGACGTACGTGATACCTTGGAGGACGTACGTGATTCCTTAGAGGACGTACGTGATTCAAATTCAATAATACAAAATACTTTTTAAATATAACAATATTCCCACTCAAAACTCTTAAATTCAATTTAAATAAACTAAAATAAACTAAAAAAAATATTATTTTCAGATTCAATAATACAAAATACTTTTTAAGTATAACAATATTCCCACGCCCATAGGAGGGAGCAGGGATATTTTTGAAGGTAAGTCTAACATACTTCAATATCTAAAAATAAACAGATATTTTGTCTACTACAACTTGGCCTTTTAGGGTTCCTTCCATGTCTTCGAATTTATCATCATCATTCCTTGCCTTTTACAGCATCTCCCTGTACTTGTCGGGTTCATACAAATCTCCATTTCCATCCCAGAAAGAAGGTAAGCCTTTCTGGATGACTTCATCAAACAACCCTTTAAAAGAGGCTACCTTTCCCTTCAAACCATGAGCTTTAACCTCTGTCTTCTGCACTATATTATTCATGGTGATGACTCTATTGGCCTCCATTATTAAATTAGTTCTGTCTAGTACACCTAGAATGTCCAACTCAGTTTTAGACATAACATTTAGTAAATTGATTACATTATGGGCAATCTCTGGCTTCTTATCCAGTTCATTGGTTATTGTTTTACAATCTGGCAAGGCAGTCCTTGCCAGTTCCTGCTCATCTTGTACTAGTACCAACTGATTCCAATTCTTAGTAATCTCCATAGTGATGTCATCCCATATTATATGTTTGGTCCCTTTCAGTGCATGTTTTCCTACATACCTCTTAGTAAACTTATAAAGCTCTATTTTTAATTTATTCTTAGTCTGCTGTAGCTCTTGTACTATCTCATTCCTTACTCTAAGAGTATATTTTAGGACCCTGATCTCCTCATCTTGCTTATGAAGCTCTTTATCCTTTTTATTTATTTCAGCATCTTTTTCCTTTATCTCTGCCTATTTTTTCTGGAATCTCTCTTTGTTTATGCTCTGCTTCCCTTAAATTAAGATCAGATAGAACTCTTACCAAATCATCAGCCGGCTCCCCTTGGCTGGATGCAGGTGTACCAGATTTTGCTTGTGCTAAGTTAGCTACCAACCTTTCATTCACTGCCCTGTATTGTTCACATTGCTCTTTATCAAATAGAACCTCGATAAAAGCCAATTTTCCCTCTCCCTCTAGTCAAGCGTGCTTGTGCAAAACCTCTATAAATGCTACTTTTCCCTTTCTCTGTCGGCGACCTACCTCTACTTCCCTTCGATGTGTTTTCCCCCCTCGATATGTTGTTCCACTCAATATGTTGTTCCACTCAATATGCTACCCCCCACCTAAGCAAAGCAATAACTTATGAGCGAGGCGAAGAGCATAAACTATCACCTCACATTGATTAAAGTGATGTTTAATCAACGAATAATGCCATTTGAGAGGTTATTAAAGCGAGAGGTGAATGGTCGGACCTGCAGGCTGGTCAAGCAGGTTGGCTCACGGGTTGGTTGGGCTAGTTGTCTGATGAGATGGCTTGCTGGCTGGGATTGCTTAGTTAGCCACTGGTCAATTAGAAAGTGACAACCTAGCAGACCAACTGAATCATTTTCACAATAATCCACTGCTGCTGGAGAAGCCACAACTTTTACCTTGACTGATGGTTACCCATATTAGAGATAAACCTATCCAATTTCCATTTTAGAGCGCTCTATGGACTCGTTTTTTATTACCTTAAATTTTTCTACCCCAACCAAGCATTTTAAGTAGCGTTTTATTTAGGAATAATGGAATTTGACAACGTTCACACCAATGGCTAGGGTAAATGGAAAATCTAGGATTGCTAATCTTGCTGGCTGGGAACATACTATGGTTCGATCCTCCCTCCCATGGGGACTAGGTGCGAGAAAGATGATAGATTCCTAGCAGGGTGGTAGATGTGTGGATCCAATTGACCAAGAAACAAGGACGCTTAGCTAATCAATTGCAATTATACCTTCTCTTTATGATACGTAAATACTGTTACAAAGCAAAGGAACTGTATGTTATTAGTTACACTATCATAATATCTTATATAAGGAAAGGAACAACACCTATACACTTAGGTACCTGAATTTAATTGATCTGCTTATGCTATTAGTCATGCCTATGCTTCTCCTGCTACTGGATAGAGACTAATGAAACTTTTTCAACAACTATTGAATATACTTAGTAACTGCTTTGTAAGCTATTTTGTAAGTTGTTGGGTAATAAACAACCCGCTATACAGACTCTTACTGAGGATCTACTTTTGCTAAAACTAGTGCTTCTTCCATAATCTCTTAACCAACTGGTTCAAGAACGACATAATCTACACAATATCATCTACTAGTGGCACTTAAGCTACTCGATATAGAAAAAAAAAGATTTGGATCTTGCTCTCGATCTGGATATATAGGTATGCTTCAATGAAGATAGAACAGCTGCAAATGCCGAGCCACCCAGTAAAGTTTATACTAGGTGCGTGGGACCTTATTTTCCCGCTACTGGGAAGTATAACAATATTCCCACTCAAAACTCTTAAATTCAATTTAAATAAATAAACTAAAAAAATTTAAAAAATAAGAAAATCTATAAATATTTTTAATTAATATAATATGTAATAAAGTTTTTAAAAAATTCATTCCTATCTTTCTGGACAATAGAATGAAGCAGAGGGTTTCAATACCTATGTTTTTTATGATTTTATGTTCTCCATTATTGGAATATGATGTTGAATCTATTAGAGAGCACTCATTGGGAACTTTCATAAATAAAGGAATAATCAAGTTTATTCCCAACCCTGGAAACCATGAACTTAATATTGATCGCTGACCTATAACACTTTTGAGTGTGTCTTACAAAAATTTGGCCAGGCTCGGGTCCTACACATAAAACACATATTACCTAATATCATGTCCAAAGTATACGGGGTTTATAAAAAAGTGCTTCATTGTAATGTTATTGTAGTGTGGGAAGGCATGGAGTGGGTCCAACTCTGGTCACCTTCCATACAGTCTTTAACAGGGTTAGGTCTGTCATCATCCTTTTCATCCAACCCTAACCCTAGGTCATGAAACAGTTCCTAGCCAATCCCATTAATAAAATCCTCACCGTTGGAGAGATAAAGTTTCCTTATTGGTTGCTTTAATGTAAAATGGATGAATGTATCAAAGTGAATTGTGCTTGGGTAGAGCGATACACCACACTTCCTTGCTTACCAATTGAATTGAGAGATAAATTGCTTCTTGATTTCTCTAAGCTTGCCAATGGAGTATCGATGAAATATAGCATACCGATGGAAGGTCCTGATAAACCCGGCCAACATTTTTATATCTTATTTGCTCAAGCGTGATTACGTATACTAAGGTAAGCTACTGACTATGCTGCTCAATCTATAATGGGATCTGGGACTTTAATTGCATTAAATTCACCCGACACTGGACCTGTAACGAGGTATTAAAAAAATATTACTCCACTATAAAGTGTATAAAGTGAAGAGACGGACCAGATCACGTATAACCTCCCAAGTGATGCCCCACTCATTCTAGACGGTACAATCAATTTTTTTTTAGTTTTATTTTTTAAATTCAATAATACAAAATGCTTCAGTATAATTTTTTGTACGAGTTCTTCATCCATAATATCTAAAGGGAAATTGAGGTTGTCACAACTTAATTCGTGGCAAATAAAAAGCAATTTAGAAGCATACGTGTGATTGGTGGCAAATAAAAAGCAATTTAGAAGCATACGTGTGATTGTATACCATGCAGACATGAGAACTTAATTAGTGAAAAATACAAAGCCATTTGGAAGCATGCAAACCAGCCTAGACAATATATGTTTATAATGTTTGGAGAATTTTAATTGAGTTTGCTAGTTGTTTTCATCACTATCAACGAATTTAGCAGTTTTCCAGCTTCTCATAGTGGTTAACTACCATTTTACAAGCAAAATAATATCAATAACGCTTACACGGAACATATCAGTACATCATGGGTGACCTGCCACATATGCAGAGGATGATTTTAATCCTATACCTAGTTTCCCATATGAAAGTGTTCACTGAACAAAAAGAATCATCATACATAAACTAAAATAGTTTCCAATAAGAAAGTGTTCACTGAAACAAAATGAATCATCATACATAAACTGAAAAGTGAAGAGAGTCATCAAGAAAGTGTTCACTGAAACAAAATGAATCATCATACATAAACTGAAAAGTGAAGAGAGGATGACTGTAAACACAACTTGCTTATTGTTTCTTAATTGCCAATGCCGTTAAAAACTTATCACAAATTTAAAACATTGCATATGTCAAAATAATACAAAAAGAACCCACCACTACCCAAAACTAATAATTTGGAAAATAATAATGAAATTTTTTAAATATAAACATTTTTATAAAATCGCATTAATGTATAGTGTCTCAAATAAATAAAGTGATTCTGCATCGTTGAAATGGAGAGAACAATAAGGGCGTATGTGAACCTATACAAATAAAACATAGAAAAATAGGGCGAGCCTTTCTTTGTCCACCTGTGTAGAGTTGCCTTCATCTCCATAGGTGTCCCATGTAATTGTGTTGAGACGTAAGACATATGGCATGGCTTTCTATCACTTGAAAACCCTGTGATTGATCATATATTTTAAAGGGTTTACATGTACACACAATAGATTTGAATGCAAGTACATAAATCATAATCATACACGCACATATAGAAAAAGCAATAAAAATTTGGCGAAAAACATATAAACAAAAAATAATGTGGTGCCGCCTTCATTTCTATTGGGCTCTGGCTACATTTGCATTTTGCATTTAAATGGTTGGCTCAACTCAGCCGAACTTCTCTTCCAGTCAATGGAAATATGGAGGCTCATATAACATTCTATGAGTATCAGCATAACATATTAATTTTGCAATGCAATTAGTTAGCTAAAATCATATCAAGTTTGACTCTTATTATGAAACTCAAATACAAGGCATGGTGCATATCGCATAGAACTATGATCCATATGGATGGGTGCACGAGATGCATGGCCAAGTCGACCTACAACAACACCATGCACTTAAGGCTCACCATAGGCAGTATATGTGCATTTTTTAGTGTACCTTTTAATGGGGATGACAGTTCTTGTCGGAGGTGATTAGACACGATAGCTGGGGTGGGGTGAGGCCACAAACACATTACGGAGATGGGTGGCATGCCATGGGGTGAGGCCACGAACACATTACGGAGATGGGTGGCATGCCATATATATTGCGGGAAGGGGATACAATGTACACGCTTAGAAATCCGAGCAACAATTGTTAATAGTATACTGCTAGTTGTTGTATGTCCGTCGAGCGCTCTTCAAATCTAACAAGTGTGCTACTTGGTATAACACTAAAATTTGGGACCCTTAATTACTTCAAAATAAGAGTAAATATCAGAATAGTCCCTGTAGGAACTATCACCTTCTATCAGCAAAGTTTAAGATTCATAATATGGAGGAAAAGATATCAGATATGCGGAATGAGCAAATGTTAAAGAAAGGATGTGAATTAGTAGACATTCTAATCAGCGATGATAAGATTAGTATTAAAAACTCACCTGAGAGAAGATAGAGAGTTGTCCCGGGACTTGATGGAGGGTTGTACCAGAAGCTGGACTCAACTCCATAGTCTGTTGCATGCAACAATGAGATGATTAAGCAGAACACTATCTAGGCCTTCATGCCAATTATGACCATCTAGGGCACCGCGGGATGGAATCTTCTCAGTACCGATTGCACTATCTTCTTCGTGGATTTTGTGGAAGGCAACTAGATGAGAATATAATCCTGTCCAATTGCAATCACTGGATGTAGAACCTAAAAACTCAGTTCTTTATCAAACTGCACTAAATCAAAATAAAAATAAAACAAGAACCAAATCTAGAAGATAGCAATTAGCTTGGATGTCTTTAGAAATCAAATTGTGAGCTCTTCACTTGGAATTACAGAGAAGGAAAATTAATGTGCTACAGGGCCAAAGAGCCAGAGAGCCTTCTCAGAACAATAGATACTGCAATGAAGGCAAGGAAAATTAATGTGCTACAGGGCCAAAGAGCCAAAGAGCCTTCTGGGAACAACCAATATTGCAGTGAAGACAAATTAAATATGTCGCAGTGCCTCTTCCGCTAAAAGCTTTGGAAAACTTTATGGGAACAACCGATACTACAGTGAAGGCAAATTAAATATGTTGCAGTGTCTCTTCCGCTAAAAGCTTTGGAAAACTAAAAGTTTGGGGAAACAAGGTATCTCAAAAAATTAAAAGCTTAGGAAATAACATATGTCAGATCGAGTCATAGAAGTATTTGTCTAAAGTCTTAAGTTAAGAATATTAAGTTTATTTTATAATTTTTACTAATAGGTTCAATGATAAAAAAAATGTCACATCTAGAGTCATTGTCCAATCAACTTTGAAATAAAACTTAATAAAAAATATTCAAAAATAATATTAATTTTGATGACTTTGTAAAACATTATGTTGGATGATTATTAATGTCAAACTAATTGAAAATAGTGGAACATATAGTCTTTGCCTACAACAGGGACTAAAAATGATTCTATAGAACTAGAACATTTAGTTAATAAACAACTTATGCTATAATTGAAATAATCAATATTTTGAAAATTAAATGGAAGCTAAGATTAAAAAAGGACTTAGAGAAAATATTTAATGTAAAGTGAAAATGAGGGTTGATGCATTTTTAAGAGTGCATATAAGAGAAATGATGTGAATCAAAGATTGGGTTAACTTTAGGCCATTTTCCTTTATGTTATTGGTGTTCTTCTTCATTTGAATAGTTTCTTTAATAAGGTGCATAGAGTATGAGTATGTTGGGTCCTTTATATGGTTCTTATTTGGTCAAAAAAAACCATGGGTTTTTATTTGGTCAAAATAAATGTGGTTTTTGGTACAAGATAAATGTATAGATATTACATATTTGAAGATGTAATTTTGATTGGTTACAGTTATTTAGATATTATAAATTTGAAGATGTGATTTTGATTCATAATAAGTATTTGTTCTTGAAGATGAATTTGTATAGTGATTAATTTGAGCAATATAATAAGTGCCACAAGGGAAATGAATCTTATAAACGTTGATGTTGAAGTGGGTGTATTTGGTTTTTATAGAGTTGCGAGAGTTTATGTGGGTTTTTTTTGTGGTTTAAAAATAGTTTTTATGTTTTTTCTTTTTAAGAAACTTGGTGACTTTATTAGTGATCCTTTCAATGAAGGGGAGAAAGGCTAGGGAGAAACTAGGTTTTGGGTTAGAAGAATGAATATTATGTTTCAAGATCTATAGAAAGCATGATTATTTTGGTAGTGTGAGTACCAATTGTTATGGATAACATGCCTAAGATGAAGTTTTTCATGTGGAAGGTATTTTTGGACCAAATGCGATAATCCATAGAAGTCTTAGTATTGTTACATAGACCCCATAAGATTTGAAACTTGAGCATCATTGGTGTGGTATAAGTTTTGCATTCAATAAGATTTGAAACCTTGACCTCTTTGAATCATACTAAAGTTGTTCCATTAACATGCCCAAAGGCCTCAACACTCTAACCATGCTTTGAATCATTAAGCAACGTTCACATATATGCAACCCTTGGATATCAAGGCACTCAAATCAAATTTTTCATTATTTTCTAAAGCTAATTTCCAATAATGAACAAGACTTTGTTTTTTATGGCACTCAACAAACTACTAATGCATACTAAATGTCGAATATCACATACAAAAGAAAATGTATAACATATAACCATGGAAAAACATAATAGTAAATGTCTACATTCATTCTTATGAGAAATTATAAATCAATTTATGCACATAATTCAAAGTTTAAACAAAATTGAATAATTAAAAAATGAAATGTAAATAGAGTAATTCACACATAAATACTGATGTTTTCTCACAATTTATCCACAATCAAACCAGATGTAAAGGAGTGACTCACCTCCTGGCTATAGGAATATTTGTAGTTTATGCTACCCCCAAGTTTGGATGTGAGAACTCAAGGGTGAAGACAAGCTATTGGAATCTATTTCTTACTCAACCCAACCCACAATGCTTATTATTTAGTCAAAACCAAAAACCTATGAGGATTTCTCTTAGTGAAAACTTTTCTAGGCATCTCATACAACCTTCAATTAATTATGAACTTATCGTTCTCATCCAACGTATCCAAAAAGGTCCAATCCACTGATTGTTCTATGGGAACCTAGAGTAGTATATGTTGACTCATATGTGGTTAATTCTTAACACAATCACAAGAGTTTTATGTCTAATTGCCTCCCCAATATCATTGAACGTTGAAGCCATGGATTTCCCCTAAAATCAACCTATTCCTTCTCCTACCGTCCTCAAAACCCCCTTAGCTTACTACATGTTCATACAAATCTCAAGTTTATTTGTTTCTTGTGTGGGTTGTAGGTAATGGCATACATGGGAAAAAATATGAATTGGTATCTAAAATTGGAAGAAAAAATGTAACAAGAGACTTACATAATCAAAATCATGGCTCATATATTACTTCCTATATGCATGATATCATGTGTTCCATTGTAAGTACAAAACATGGAAATGTTTAATCATGTGAAGTAGATGGATGGTGAGATTTTTAATGCACATGGTGAAAATATGGAGAGTTTGTGATGAGAAAATAATATTTTATTGTTTTTTAACTTCCTTGGGCCTCATTTCTCCCCCTCTTGTGGGCTCATACATCCTTTATGCACCTTAGCAACCTTTTTGGTGGTTTTTGACATTAAATTTTATATTACCATTTTACACATATATCTCTTAAAACACGGTGATTAATAAATATATAACAAAACATAATCATGCTAAACAAACCAAGCTTAATTCTATGCTTGTACACCATTCTCTAGCTCTACCATGGGATTGGGATGCACATTGGGATTTCATACAAGGTATTTACAACACATCACTAAATCATTATAACTCATCCCACATGTCTTGACCCTATTAAAATAATCTTGTCATTACCATTTGTCTATAATGGCTACTAACACTCTTGGGGACACACAGGTTATGACGCTTACAATGTTTTGGCATGGAAATTAAAGATCTTCCACCTTCTAGTATCTCTATTCTTGATCCTAGAGTATCCAAAAGGGAATTCCATATAGCAATTATGAAGGAGCTTCATAGAGGATGTATAAGGTATGCATGGATTTCAATAGAGAGCCACTTTTTCCTACCTTTATCACTTTTACTATACATATCTCTATGTGGTAATGTTATTATTATATATATAAGCTATTTTATGGTCCAACTCTTATAGATTCACTTTCCATACTGGAAAATCCAATACTAGTTAGGATTGGATCCTCAACCAAAATGATTCATTAGAGACTTATGATCTGAATGGATACCTGAAGAATCGAAATAGCTAAGTTGTTATTTCTTGAGTTTATTTTGTGCTTAAGAATCCTTGAATTTGTGTGCTTAAAACCTATTTTTAGAAGCCTCAATTCCTTCGAAATTTCCAAGGAAGTATTCCAAAAATGGCTAAGGAAAAGTATATGTGGAGATTTAGGCTACATGGAGTCATGATGTAAAGACCCATTTTATGATGCATATTTTAAGCGTAAATGAATGGCACATTTCATGGTAAAATTTCAAAAAAATAACTAGTATGTCAAGTGTATTTCATCAATCAAACACCATTAGATAACTAGCATAAATTAAAAACTGTAATTCACAGAGAATAGTCTATACTTACTTGATCGATGACCAGATTAACCAATTTTCATGCAGGCCTTGTTCTCAATTAGTCACCAGCTCCTCTATCTACAACAATAGTTGGGGGGACAACTCTCTACCCAACCCCCAACCGAAGTTGAGACCCCTGAGCCCTTAACAATTAACCCTATGATAGACTAGGTAATACCTTGCTCTTTTCTCTATTAATATCGGTAACCTTTGTACAACACTATCCTCCTCCTTATACTCCCTCTCAACAAGTGCACTCACAAACAACATAAAACTAGCCAAACAAGCAACCAAACCCCCAAAATTAACCAACAAAACTAGAGCCTCCTCCTCTTAGTATTGCCCCCTTTTATTACTTCATTTTCAAATTTTACTCAATTTCTTAATTTTGCATGGTTGAAACACTAGTCACCCATGCACCTAAGTTAAATTACAATGCACATTTTCCTTTTTATTTTTATATATATTGCCTTTTTACTACTACCACATGTTATTATAATTATACTAATGTTAAAGGTTCGGGTGTTACATGTTAATGTAATTGTAACTTTGAAAGATATTCACTTGTATATTTTATATTGTATTTGTATTTTATTATTGTACCTCCAACGGAGATGTTTATTCCTCCGGTCGGAGAAGTCATTATTGTATTTGGGTCATGTAAAGTCAATGAGGTTAACCCTCCATTGTATGACGGGGCATTGACCCCAGAGTTAAGTCTTTCATGGGTTATTAGACTCTCCTAGAGAATTCAACCCAGTCAGTTACACTTAGGGGCCGACCTGTTTGGGGTTAAGGCTAAGTGAAAGGTAAAGTTTAAATAGAGAGGGTGATCCTCTCTATTTAATAATTCACTCACTCATAAAGTTCGTATAAGTGAGTAGGATGACAAGTTCGCACAAGTGAAGAAGAGAGAAGCTGTTGGAGACCATTTCTACTTTTGGGGTTTATTGTATTGTTGTTCATTCTATCTTTGAGGAAGTTGCGGGGTTTTCTCCTTTATGGTTTCCCGGATGAAATTATTTGTGTATCTTGTCTCTTGTGTTTGAATTGTTGTGCATGTTATTCTCTCAGATAAGATCCTAGATAATCTTGAATTAAATTGTCAAAATCTAACATGGTATCAGAGCTAACCTGAGAAGAAAACACTATGCAGCTGCGAAAGCTAGGGCTTCTTAATTTTTGGGTTTCTCTCCACAGATCATCAGCAAAAGGAGGCTAGGATAACTCACCTAAGGGAGGCGCATCTTTCTATCAAAGTATAATTGGACTCTTAGCATTTTCATTTTTTGACCTGTCACTGCTGCGGGAAATTGGGGCTTTTGACAGAAGTGGAATTTTGGAGTGCTCTCAGCACAAGATTGTTCTCCTCATCAAAATCAAAATTTAGAGACCAAGATCAAATTTTTTGGTTGGGTAGAAGCTCAGGATAAGTCAAACCCTAATTTGACTTTGGACTAGAAAAACCAGAAAACCACAAAGGACCAGAAACTGCAGGTCTGAAATTTGCAAGTCACTTTTGAGGGGTCAATTTTTTTTGGAATCTTCAAAAATAAAGTGCACTAGCATACTCGCCTCATCCAGAAGAATATTCCTATGAAAGCAGAATTCAATTCTGAGAATTTTCATTTTTTGGCTCGTCACTATTGCCGAAGGAAAACTAGGGCATCAGATATTTTGGGTTTTTGTTCACTGATTTATGGAAATGAGTACATTGGACAAATCTCCTTGAGGAGGCACATCTATCTGTCCAACCAGAAGTTCCAAATTCCAACTTTGGAAAATTAGGGTTTCTCTAACAAACCCTAGGACAACCAGCTCCAGATCCAATGGTAAGACTTAAATCTTTTCTATTTCCATTTCAGTTTCTCATTAAAGATGTCTCACCACACCAAGCTTGAGGATAAGCTTGAAGGGCCTGATAACTTTCGAGCATGGAAGTATAGGATTGGGTTTTTCCTAGAAGAGAATGAATTGGACACCTATGTGAATGAAGAGGTTCTAGTTCCAGAGGGAGATGAGGCTAAAACCTTACACAAGAAGAACCTGGTTAAGGTAAGAGAATCATTGCAGATTCTATCAAGGACCATCTCATACCACATGTGTAATCTCCGAAGACACCTAAAGAGATGTTTGATGCCTTGACCACCTTATTTGAAGGGAGGAATATAAATAGGAAGATGACATTGAGGAACCAATTGAAGAATGTCAAGATACAAAATGCAGAGACCATGCAGTCCTACTTTACAAGGGTCTCCCAGATAAAAGAATAACTTGAAGTTGTGGGAGAATACATAGAGAATGGAGAAATAGTGATGACCACCTTGAATGGTATTCCTAGGTCTTGGGATTCCTTTATTCAAGGAATCTATGCAAGAAGAAATTTGATCACCTTCAGTAGGCTATGGGAGGAGTGCTCACAGGAAGAAGCTCGAATTGTAGCTTGAGAAGAAAAGATGGGTAATGAAGACCAAGCTCTCACAACACATACCAGGAAGAACAACAACAAGAGGGGGCATCATCATCACAAGAAGGGTAAACACCACCACACGAATCAGAGGGAGAACCTTGGAGGATCCAAGAGAGATATTTCTCACTTTCGATGTTATACTTGTGATGAGAAGGGGCACTATTCCAGAGATTGTCCCGAGAACAAAAGTAGCTCCCACAAGAAGAAGAAGAACAACAAAAGACATCATGCTCACATTGCAGAGGATGATGAACCTCCAAGGAAGAGAACCAAAGAAGATAGTGAAGATTATTCTAGTGATGAAGAATATGTATTATAAAGAAGGTAACCAACTAGAAGGGTTTATTTAGAAGGTTCCACCTCATAAGGTGAAGCTAGAGATGAATTTCAGTATTACATGAAAGGAGTAGAAGAAGCTATTGCAGAGTCAGACTACGGAAAACAAATAAAGATCAATAATCTATGGAAGAACCTCTCATCCATTTTCAACATTGGTTAAGGTGCACACTATCAGAGACTCCAGTAGTTCCTGCAAGGAAGCAAAGATTGAGAGGGAGTCCACCCAACAACCAAACAAATATAAGTATTTGAATTGTCAGTTCTTGTAAATATGATTACTTAAATGATGTTGTTCAGTCATGTACATACTTATGTTCCTAGATTTAGGATGTATATTATGCATGTTAGAAAAGTTGCATTAATGAACAAGATACTACTAATATGCAAGTAATGGGTAAGTGGCCTATGGTACTGTACAACACTTCATTGCTACTTATCTAGACTGAAACCTCTTTGCTAACATGTTGGAGTAGTGCACACTCTTAACAATGTTCTGGTAGAGATGGAAGGCATATAGAAAGTTACGGGATATGGATAAATGTTGTATTGAAGCATTGGCTAAGATAATTGCATGACTGTATGACCTATGTCTTTATGCGTAAGAATTTGTTCTGAAAACTATGAAATGTTTCTAATCATGCAATTGAACTTGACTTGTAGGAAATATCGTATACCATCACCTACAAGAGAGACTTGTTTCGAAGAACAAGCGATAAAGAATCAACATACATCATAAAACTACCTATTGAAGAATTTGAAGAACCTAAAGTTCCCAAGATCAGAAATGCAGTAATGGAAGAAGCAATTCTAGAAGAATATGAAGAACGCGAGATGGAAGATCCACGGGAACATGTAGATCCACTACGTGAGAAGAACTCTCACAAGAGGAAACCAGCATGGGTACGAGAGGCAATTCAAGATGCAAAGAGATATGGCGCTTCAGAAGGAATGCATAGAGAAAGCAAGAGACCGCGGCCATTCTCCAGTTATGTAGCCTTGCTGTGTGACATCATTGACAAGGAACATGCCAACTATGAAGAAGTGACATAAAGAAAGGAATGGAAGGATGCCATGATCGAGGAGTACCAGTCAATCATGAAGAATGATGTCTGGAATGTGGTCCCGAGACCAGTAGGGAAGTCTGTTGTGACTTCCAAGTGGATCTACAAGATCAAGCATGTTGCAAATGGCAGCATAGAGAAACACAAGGCAAGATTTGTGGCATGTGGCTTCTCCTAGAAGGAAGGGATAGACTATGAGGATACATTTGCACCCTGTAGCCATATACACTTCTATTAGATCAGTACTTGCTCTGGCTGCAGTAATGAAGTGGAAGGTACACCAGATGGATGTCAAGACAACATTCTTGAATGGTGTAGTAGAAGAGGAAGTGTATGTGGAGCAACCACTCGGATTTGAGACACGTGACAGGGAGACTCATGTGTGCAAATTGAAGAAAGCCTTGTATGGATTAAAGAAGGCACCCAGGACGTGATACAGAAGAACAGACAGCTTCCTGACTAGCTTGGGATTTACCAAGAGTAAAGCAGATTCCAACCTTTACTACAAGGTTGAGGAAGGGAACCCAATGATACTCCTACTGTATGTAGATGACCTGTTTGTGACAGGTGAGGATGTGTTGATTGCTAACACAAAGAGGAAGCTTACTTCCGGGTTCGAGATGAAGGACTTAGGTATGATGCATTGTTTTCAAGGCATGGAAGTGTGGCAAAGTGCGGATGGAATCTTCCTTGGACAAGGGAAGTATGCAGTAGAGATTCTGAAGAGGTTCGAGATGATGGACTGCAAGACCATGGCCACACCTATGGCATCGAACCTGAAGCTATTGAGTGATGCTTCATCAGAGTCGGTTGATGCCATGATGTATCATCAGATGATTGGATCTTTGATGTACCTGACGAATACGAGACCATATATTTGCTTTGCTGTGAACACATTGAGCCAGTTCCTAACGGATCCAAGACTTGTTCACTTGATTGTTGTAAAGCATATTTTGAGGTACCTAAAGGGTATGGTGGATTATGGGCTCAAGTATGACGCGAATCAGAAGATTAACCTAGAGGGTTATGTTGATTCGAATTGGGCAGGAAGTGCCACTGATAGGAAGAGCACTTGGGGGTGTTTCTTCAGTATGGGATCATGTGTGATCTCTTGGTTTAGCAGGAAGCAGTCATGCGTCGCACTGAGTACAGCCGAAGCAGAGTATGTCGCAGCTTGTTCGGCTAGTTGTGAGGCAGTATGGCTGAGGAAGCTACTGTCTGATTTTTCTGAAATCCAGTTGGACGCGACTTGTTTATATTGTGACAACCAGAGTTATGTGAAGTTGTCTGAGAACCCAGTGTTCCATGACAAGTTGAAGCACATCGAGATCAAGTATCACTATATCAGGCATATGGTGTAGAGAGGAGAAGTGAAGCTCTAGTATGTTGCGACATATGAGAAGATAGCCAATGTGTTGACCAAGCCGCTAGCCAAAGTGAAGTTTGAATACTTCATAGAGAAATTTGGTGTACTTCAGATCGATGTTCCTTCCAGGGGGAAGTGATGAGTTCGGAAGACGCAGATGCACATGGGCCATTCTTGCATAGTGGTAGGAAAGTCCTCCTATGTTTGTAGATCTAAGGGCCGAGCCATTCTCACATAGGGGTAGGAAAGTCCTCCTATGGTCTAGATGTAAGGACTGAGCCATTCTCACATGGTGGTAAAAAAGTCCTCCCATGGTGCAGATATAAGGGTTGGGGCCATTCCGGCATGGTGGTAGGAAAGTCCTCCCATGGCTGTTGATGTAAGTGTTGAGTCTTTCCCGAGTGGTGGTAGGAAATTCCTCCCATGTCAGTTGATGTAAGTGTTGTGTCTCACATGCTAGTAGGAAAGTCCTTGCATGTTGGTAGACGTGTGATGTGCATCTGGGCTGTGCTCTGTTGAAGATGAGATGATTTGAAGATGATGAGGTGATAGTAGAGTACACAGGTTTTGAAGAGGCATATAATCAATCCTGGGATGATCCTTCAGGTTTTGCAGTGGCATATAATCAGTCATGGGAGATCTTGCAGGTTTACCAGTGGCATATAATAAGTCCTGAGTTGTACCTACTTGATGGCTTGCTCGCGGAGATGATGAAGACCTACATGGAGTCTAGGCCTACATCCAGCATGAAAAAGGGTTGGCTCTGTAGAACTTCCTATGACAAGAAGATTGGAGATTGATGGTCGAGATAGCAGCAGCAGTGACGATGATGATCCAGTGACGAAGACTTGTGCTGATGAACTGTGTCAAGAGAATACCTTCCTAGTTAAGAGGGAGTGTTAATGTAATTGTAACTTTGAAAGATATTCACTTGTATATTTTATATTGTATTTGTATTTTATTATTGTACCTCCGACGAAGATGTTTATTCCTCCGGTCGGAGAAGTCATTATTGTATTTGGGTCATGTAAATTCAATGAGGTTAACCCTCCATTGTATGATGGGGAATTGACCCCAGAGTTGAGCCTTTCATGGGTTATTAGACTCTCCTATCGAAGTCGGCCCAGTGAGTTACACTTAGTGTCCGACATGTTTGGGGTTAAGGCTAAGTGAAAGGTAAAGTATAAATAGAGAGGGTGATCCTCTCTATTTAATAATTCACTCACTCATAAAGTTCGTATAAGTGAGTAGGAGGACAAGTTCGCACAAGTGAAGAAGACAAAATCTGGAGACCATTTCTACTTTTGGGGTTTATTGTATTGTTTCTCATTCTATCTCTGAGAAAGTTGCGGGGTTTTCTCCTTTATGGTTTCCTCGATGAAATTCTTTGTGTCTCTTGTCTCTTGTGTTTGAATTGCTGAGCATGTTATCTCTCAGATAAGATCCTAGATAATCTTGAATTAAATTGTCAAAATATAACATTACATACTCTCCCCCTTTAGGAAAATTTGTCCCAAAGTTATAACCCTATAGCAACAAATCATACAAAAACTTACTCAATCAGTTATGTAGACAATATGTAATATATATAGGTAGTACCATTGTGAAGATGATAGATTTATACGCGTGGAAATCATGCATAAATTTCTCACCTGCACTAATACAATCATGGTTCCCTAAGTTACAACATGCTCTTGATTAATTTCCTAGGTATTTAATATGTGATCAATCATACACCTTATGCATCGATCTCATTACACACTCAAGCATAAACCAAGTCAAATTATTAAATAAAAGTACAACATTCTTGAAACTCCCTCCTTCCTTTCTCACCCTCTCCTTGAGAATCATACCATCTGCCACCTCCATAATCCTCCTCACCAATACTCTGGATGGTCTTGCTCACGATGGTATGATCCCTCTACTATAACATGTCCACAGATCAAGTAGTAGGACTTGGAAGTTCCCTGGGAAGATTCCACGGCTTAGGCACTCTCCCAACTTCTAGTAAATGTGTGGCCTCATTGGGATTAACTAGAATCTAGGCTTGATCAAAATTAACTAGCATCTAGTTATCGGTACCTCGATCCCGAAATCGAGATCATTATACTCCAGGAATATTGAAAGGATGGCCTATACTCCTTCCTTATGCACCCTTAAGGAACCATCCCCAAGCATTAGAAATCCTTCTCCATATGCCTCCCCCTTGGAGAGAATACCTCAAGCCATGGAATTCTGATAGAAGAGTTAAGAACTTCTAGCAAAGGGTTAATTTTTTAGGGCTCGATGGCCTCAGCTTCAGTTGAGGGTTGATTGGTTGGAGATTTGTCTCCCTAGTTGTTGTTGCAGATATAGGAATTGGTGACTAATTGAGGACAAGGTTTGCATGCAAATTGGTTAAGTTGGTCATTAATAAGGTAAGTAGAGATTATTCTCCTTGGATTACAGTTTTAAATTTATTCTAGTTATGTATTTGAATGATGAATATACACTTGACATACTATTTATTTTCTGAAATTTTACCATGAAATTTGCCATTAATTTAGGTTTAAAATCTACATAGTAAAATGGGTCTTTACTTTTGGTATGAGGGCCTCAGGTTCAAATACTGGGGAGCCTTAAAAGCCACACTCACCTAATAGATTTGATATAATAAACGAATAAAGTATTACCATGGGTGGTGGGATTTGAACCCATATCATCTCTTGTTGTTGAACAAGTGTCTTTCTTAAGCCACACCCTAATTTTTATTGGTAGAAAGAAATATGTTATTATGTCATGCCCTGTTCTTTTGTGAAACAAACAATCTATTTATTAAGAAAGCGAAATTGATTTTGATTTGAGGATTATGGTGCTTATGCTACTTATTTTGAGAGGTTTTCCCTCCCTTACTTTTTACCCATTCTAGTATATGCATATAAGGTATTTTTGGAGGAGTTCGATGGGTTATTCTCATCCATGGTTCACTGTTGAGTATTATTAGAAAAGCAACGATGGAGTAAGTGCACCTTGGTGGAATCTTGTTTGAGCAGGTTTGATGAGCCAATTAAATAGTTAATTTTTCTAGGTTTATTATTAGGTATAAAAGCACTGAAATTATTTATTTCTAGCAAGTTTCAAGTTTAGAGTTAATAAACAACCTATTCTCCCATAGAAACAATGCTCTTAGTTGACACACTTCAACAAGTTATGATAATCTTTGGTGCATGCAACCATAGTTGGTAAACAACAATGCTCTTATTAGTGAAGGGTGAATTCAGGGAATTTGTTACAAACTTACAACCAGTTTAAACATTTATTTATAGAAACAACAAGAAGAATGGAGAGAGGATAGTGTTGTAGCAGCCTAATATTAGCCACATGTATGTGATGAAGAATTTAAACAACGACGTGTATCAAAGGCCAACACTTTAATTAACAATTTCCAACTGGTTTGGGTCTTAAAATGAGTTTCATTTGTATGCTTAGCTGGTGTAGAAATAACAAGAAAAACAATAGTGATACACTTATTCTTCCATTGGTGTTACATGTACAGGCGTTATTTCATTATAGTTATTATTTTGTTGATGTTACATTAACACGTGTCATTTTATTATGTTTATTACTTTGTTGTTATTTTTTCGATGTTATTCTTGTTAATGTTACACATGAACAAAAAGAGGGGGGAGGGGGGCTCGATACTCCATGCTCGATGCACCACATAAGGGATATACAATGAAATTAAAAAAAAAAAGAGTAAGGAAAGGATGTGACGTGCAAGGATTTGGTTATGCAAAGAGGTAGACAGTTTAGAGGAAGGTGTTAACTTCATTATATGCTCGACACAAGTTGAAAGGCACAAGGAAGAATAAAATAGACTAAGTTAAAAGGTTTCCAGAGAGCGATGCACATAGAGGTTGGTGATGTTTGGAGGGGATCATGTTTCTCCACTCTCCTCACTTCGCACAATTCCAATCATGCAGAGGCTAGTCTATGTAGAAGAAAGGGAATGACCTCTAATGTCTTCCCACCATGCTCCCCATTCTATAACAAAAGAAAAGTGCCTACTAGGAAAAGGGGTGTTGAGTAAACACACACAGAATGAGGCATGCATACTTCTACTTCAATACTCTTACATAAAAGAATAAGGATATAACCCCATGATAAATACAACATCCTACATGGAAGATGATGTGGTCACCAAGGGTGTTGACATGTGTATAATTTAACCAATCATAAGATGTCTTGAACTCTACAAAATTTGAAATGATGGGTAAACATGACATGGTGCTGTAACTAATTCTTTATAAAATGGTTGGGTGGTCATTGTCTTTTCATACTTGAGAGAATCAAAGATAAAAGCTAGGTCTACAAGGGAAATAAAGTTAAAACATGCTTATGTAGTGGGAAAAAGTTTCCTAATAGCTAGGGTTGACCACCAAAATACTAAGAAGCATGAAATATGAACTTAATGCTCTTACAATAGACAATTTAGACGCAAAAATAGATGTTTCATCACTCACGCCAGTAAGAAAACAAGAAAGAAAGTAGAAGAGTGAGATGGGAGGAAGAGAGGAACCTGTTTCCAGAGTTTGATCCTTGCTACTCTTGCTCTTCAAGCTCACTCTTCTTCACTCCAACAACTTGAAACCTACAAAAGAGCCAAATAACCCTCCTCACAATCCTTATGGTTTCAATAAAGATATCAACCAAAACAAGAACATATATGTAATCATAACTAGTATTAACAATGCTCTTGAAAGGACTAGTACTCTTCAATCAACCAACAAGGATTAAACATATCAAGGCGTACACATGCATATGGGGGAAGGAAGATCATAAATTTCTATTAACAAACAACAAAATAAATTATACACAAGTTACCTTTTTTATGCTTCGACACCTTTCGAATCCTTTGACTGGGTCTCTCTACACTTGAATCACTTGCAATCCTACTTCCAAACCCTTGATCTTCCAAGGGTGTATATGATAGAATTCATATAGGATGGATGGATTCAACAATTTATGAAAGGAGTGCTCAAGGACAGGGGTCATTGAGGGAAAATGGGACAAATGGATTGAAAATGATAGAATAATTTCCTCCAACGTGACAATAATATGGGTGTGCTTCCCTTCCTTGGTTCACCATATCCCTTTTTAATTAGTGTTTGGGATAGTTAGGATGGTCACCAAGTGGTTTTGTGAGTTATAACTGAGGCTAAACACCTTGAAACTACTTCAATTTTCAAATTTTGATATTTTAATATATATATTTTATGCCTTTTTCATGTCCCACACACCCTGCTCAAGGGAAAGGTGCATGGCCACTCACCTTATAGGAATAAAAAGAGTGCGGGGCCTCATTTTGGCTCAAAACTCAATGATTTCAGTGTGGAAAGAGTTGGATTTCCTTCTAGGGTTTTAAACCATCATGTAGGATCATATTAGGGCTTCTTCCATGATGATAGGTTCATGTTCATGATCATTTTTAAACAACCATGTGTCATCTTGGGAGATCATCATCACAAAAATGGAAGTGTCAATTTGCGCTATAAAAAATTCCCCCTAATGTGTGAGGTTAGAAGAGGAACAGATGGCTAAATTACATTATAATTCCAATGGAGGGAAGCCAAGTTGTATTAAGGTGAAGCTTCCCATTCATTGGCTCAAAGAGGTACCTTCAATAAGGATGAAGGTGTCAGAAATTTCTCTTTCCTGAGGCGGGCATATCTATTTCCTGAGGTGGGCATACCAATGCTCATATGTAATGAAACATGGCCACCAAGTCAAGGAAACTACAGATCCATGACATAGAAAATATGCAAAAATCATCACCACAAAAAAGTACATAGTGGATCCATGGATTATATATGGAAATCAGGATCATGGACACAACAATGATACACAATGGATCCATGTCAAAAGATATTATAGACATGAATAGATACACAGTGGATCTATGTCTTAGTATATATCAGGAGAAAAACTGTAATTGCAATAAGGATAAACTAGTTCTCCAAGTAGTACCAACGTGATATAGTGTATGGTACAAACATGTGCAACTCGAGCAATAATAAAATGAGGTAGTGCTACTATTGGCCCAAGGTGTTCCATCCAAACCGTTGAAAGGTATGACTCTTGGCCATGTGAATAGATGATTTGGAGTAAAACATGGAGAACACCATTTGATTACTGGTCATTGATATATAATGTTAAAAAATGCGAGACAAACCACCGATAATGATAATGGGTGCTAAGGTACCTAGTACAATCTAACAAGTGCATATAGATGTCTTGAAGTCAAACACTTGTAGAATCTATCAAGCATGAGAAATTGATGTATTCCCACTCCAATAGCGAGCGAACTTGACATTAATTATTTCAAGCCCCAAGGTACTATCTAGACTCTAAATCCAATTCCTAGAGTAATATGTGTTGATTTTGATGGGAAGAGATCTGTTGGATGGGTGGCATTCAAGAATCCTCCATCAACCAACATGAGGGAATATCAAGAACTGATTTGACTTGGAAAAGGACTTGGATAATTTTTTTGCAGGACAAACCACTGAGTACGTCTCTCACATGCACCAGATGTGAATAGTGCACAAAAGAGGCCCTATGAGAAATAACTAATAATGAAAGATATCGATAGAGGCGAGGAATTCCACCAATGATGAAAATGGAATCTAAGGTACAACA
The DNA here is from genome assembly GCA_027924585.1 of Larix kaempferi. Classification (NCBI taxonomy): domain Eukaryota; kingdom Viridiplantae; phylum Streptophyta; class Pinopsida; order Pinales; family Pinaceae; genus Larix; species Larix kaempferi. The sequence goes on from BSBM01000893.1 coordinate 11,263,598, forward strand.
CAAATCCCAAAATGTGAAAAAAGGTCTCGATGTCAAACATTTGGGAAACCACTCAGTCAACAACTATTGATGAGGTGTCGTATGTGTTAATTTTTTTATCTTTAATTCGGAAATGCAATAGCACTTGAAATCAAATAACAATCATACACATAAGCAATCACATTTGACACATGAATTTACCCCGGGGAAACCCTCTATGACTTGAGGGAGAAAATCCCAGCAAAACCTTCCTTAGTATATTGATAGATAGCAGAGAATTTCTTTTACATCAAGCACCCTTGTGCAATTACAGAGCAAGATAAAGATAAATAACATAGACTCAAAATAATATCCTACACAAATAGAACCGCCTTGCCTTTAAGGGAGAAGAGAATCCGCTTCACATTGAATTCAACAATACTGCATAACATATTTATATATTCTTCACTTGCATTGGATTCTATTTTTATCTTCTGAATTCATCATGAACTCTCCCTCCATCTGGATGTATCAATATTGCATGAAGAAGAGCACCCCACTTCTCATGCAGTGTATTAGCTCACTAAATTGAGTCTTAGGATGAACTCACCCCTTGACTGAAAACTTTCCCACTTAGTTAGGTGGCTAACTTAAGTGTCATCATGCAAGTGTCGCAACTCAAGTGTTGTCTTTTAGTTTAACATAAGTGACGTCATGCAATAACACTTAGTTAACTAGATCTTATTTGTTATCACTTAGTTAACTCTCTTAAATGATTCTTTCTTGTTTAACATCGTTGTAGTGATAAATTTGAGTTCTCCATTAATTTACTGAAGTCTTCACTGAAGTTTAACAATTCGAATCTCTCTTAATTAATTATTTTATCTGCAATTCGAATTCTCTCATATCTTATCACATCTTATCTTTATCTCTTGTCTTATCTGCATGGTCCACATGTGCTAGCTTAATTATCATATCAAATATACTCAGGAGATTTTCCAAATGATGTGATCATATTTTCCTACTATTGTTCCAAGGGGTTATATGCTAAAGTAATTCACTCTAGGGGTGGCCAGTCCCTAGGGGAGACTTAATAGCTCAACCATGGTTAGTAGTACATCACACACCATACATGCTTCAACAAGCAAAGCATCACCTCAACACATGAGGCACCACCTCAACACATGAGGATTTGTCTTGACACACGAGACCTTATCCTTGACTAGCAAGACTGTACAACATCATCACTTTGACATACAAAGCACTTGCCTCAACATATGAAGCTTAACCATTCTTGAGTCCAACTCAGGCTCCTATAAGGCACTAACTCGACACACGAGGCTCAATATTAACACACAAGATTGACTTGGAGAATGAATCATGATGATGTAACTTTAACACTCCCTCTCATCGAGGGAGGCATCATCTGCCATGCCAATCTTGTGTCGGAAGTACCTATACTTCATCACAGACATAGGCTTAGTCATCCTATCTACAATCTGCTCACCGGTAACAATGTACTGAAGTCTTATGGAACCTCTCTCAACCATGTATCTGATGTAGTGATACTTCATCTCAATGTGTTTCGATCTGTCATGAAACAAAAGGTTTTCTGAGAGCTTAATGCAACTCTTTTTGTCAAAGAAAATGAATGTAGTCTCAAGCTTCTCATCGAACAACCCAACAAGTAGCTTCCTAAGCCACACAGATTCTCGACAGGCGGTACTAGATGCAATATACTTTTCTTATGTAGTACTCCAGGATACGGATCCCTGCTTCCTACTGGACCAAGACATCATAGTTGAACCCAAGCTAAAAAAAATCTGGATGTACTCTTTCAGTCCACAATACTACCACCCCAGTCGGAGTCAACATATCCAAGTAACATCACTCCACCACTGGAAGCATATTTGATTCCATAAGAAATAGTACCTAGAAGGTATCTAAACACATGCTTGGAAGAAACACAATGCCTATGTCTTGGCTTAAACATGAACTGATGCAAGATACTAACTGCATAACATATGTCTGGTATACTATGTATCAAATACATCAAGGAACCAATGAGCTGTCTATACATGGTAGGATACACTATATCCGATCCAGAATCTGACTCATGTAGCTTCTTTAGATTAGATACCATTGGAGTGGACATGGACTTAGAGTCCATCATACCAAATCTTCGTAATAAATCAACTGTGTACTTTCCTTGAGAAAGAAAGATCTCATATTTCCTTTGGCAAACTTATAGACCAAGAAAATATTGCATAAGACATAAGTCTTTCATTTCAAACTCAGAAGTGAGATCCCTCTTGCACCGAGCTATTTGTTTCTCCTCTCTAGTAAGGAACAAGTCATCAACATACATAATCAATATCAATGGTAATTGGTTCTTCACAACCTTGAAGTATAGGTTGGGGTCAACTTTGCTTTTGGAGAAGCCCAAGCTCAGAAGATAGCTGTCAATCCTTGAATACCAAGCCCTCAAGGCCTGCTTAAGCCCATACAAGGATTTATTAAGTTGCATACATGGTATTCCTTCCCATGAATTGAAAACCCATCGGGTTTTTGTATGTAAACCTCTTCCTCAACCTCACCATTGATCAAGGGAGTCTTCACATCCATTTGGTGAATTTTCCAACCCAAAACTAAAGCAAGGGAAATTATGGTTTGGATAGTAGTGTACCTGGACACAGGAGCAAATGTCTCATCATTGTCTATCCCTTCTTTCTATGAGAAACCATGGGCCACAAATATTGCTTTATACTTTTCAACACTTTCATCAGCTGCATGCTTGATTTTATAAAGCCACTTGGAAGTTACTATTGAGTTCTTGTTACGTTTAGGAACCACTTCCTACACATCATTATTTATGATAGATTTGTATTCTTCTACCATGGCATATTTTCATACTTTCTACTTAGAGGCTTCCTCATAGGTAGAGGGTTATGAATCATTGATGTGACTCATCTGTGCTACATATCTTGAAAATATTTCAGGTCTTTTTCACTCTCGGGATGAGCTTGGAGGTGCTCCATGCTTTTCTGCCTCTTGCAGAATGTCTCAACACCATGCAAATATCCTCTTAGCAGGAGGTTCATAAAGAGATATTTATATCATATCTTCTGGCTCTTCAGGATCAAGTGGATCCACAAACTCATTTGGTTTCTCCCTCTCACCAGCTAAAAGGGGAGAATCAGAAACTTGATACTCCATCATAGGAGTATCATGCTCCTCCATGTCTGAATCACACCGAAATTATTTGGAGCGCTTGAAGGAAACCTCTTCATGAAATGTTACATATTTGATGACTTCAATGTTTCTTTGTCCTGTAACATAGATTCTGTAGGTTTTGGAGGATTCACTATATCCAAAAAATGTTCCTTTCTTTCTGGATGGCTCCATCTTTTTCCTCTTCTCTTTTGGTATGTGAATGTAAACATGTCAACCAAAAATCTTCAAGTGTCCAATATATGGTTTTTCACCAGTAAAAACCTCTTCAGGAGTCTTTTCTCCCAAGATAGCATGAGGGCTTCTGTTATGAATATAAACAACAATGTTGGAGGTTTCTTCCATAAGGATGTGGGAAGATCCTAATCACACATCATGGCTTTCGCAGCCTCACATATTGTTCTGTTCTTTCTTTCAACAACCCCATTTTGATGGGGGTTGTAGGGTACAATTAGCTATCTTTTTATTCCTGCATCTCGACAGAAGTCATTGAATTTATGGGACTCAAAATCTCCTCCATTATTAGATCTCAAACCACAGATGTGATTCCTATTCTAATTCTCAACTAATGCTTTAAACTCTTGAAGCTTGTTGAAAGTTTCACTCTTTGCTTTTAGAAAATAAACACTACTAAATTTGGGGGGAGAATCCGACGTTTATTCGATGCTACTTAGCGTCGGATAAGGGTTTGTAAAAACATCGGTCTCAGGTCAACCTAACGTCGGTGCGCTGACATCGCTTATGTGACTCTAAAAGGTGTCTCTTAAGCGACATCTAAGATGAATTTTTGGCCTTGTTCAACTATAGGTGGGAACGTCGGACAAACTTCGTATACATGTATGAAAATATATTTTAATGTATATTTGACGTCAGATTGACATCCGAATAGAGATGTTGATAAAGTGAAGTTCATGTTGGTGTACCGTCGAAAACGATGTTGGAATCGATTTAATACTGAGAGGGGGGAGGTGAGTAAGTATTAGCGCAGTTATAATAAATTTTTACCTTCTTAAACATATTAGCCTTTACTTAATTCTTATCTTATGTTATGCATCAATTAATAAACATCCACACATATATGCACCAACATAAACAACACATAACACACAGTATTTTTACATGGAAACCCAACCGGGAGAAAACCATGGAATACATATTTATAATGAGAATGAATACATTCAAGGAAGCACCAAATTCCTGTGTTTACCAACACCAAATGGAAGGAGGAACCAACCCCATGGTTTTACAGGCTCCAACTTGAAGGAATCTACAAATCCCTGTATTTCTCTAGCACCAACTGGAAGGAGGCACTGAACCCCTGTCTCCTTGTTGTTTTGCAGGCACCAACCTAAAGGAAGCTCCAAATCCTTGTCTCCTTGCCCTGTCTGACTGCGCTGATGTCCAATGCATGTTGTTGTCATACTGAACTTCAACTCTCTGCACACTTATGATATTCTGATTATCATTCTGCTGTGCGCTACCTTCATATGAAGTCTATACTCTATGATTGAACTGCATACATCACTTGACTTCTCATTCCTCTCAAATCACACTTCTGCTAATGACTTACTTCATTTTCTGTGTGCTTGCTGATATTGCAACCAACGTCACTATTTATCTCATCGTTATGCTACTTACATGACTGCAATGACCAATTGATATTGTGCTTTCAAATAATAGTTTGTTGTTATGAAATAATGCACTAGTAACAGATGGAACTGCGCACTTATTGATGGGTCCATTTTGTTTAAGCGCTACAATTTATTAGATAATTTGCAACGTCCTGTGCATCAAATGATTCGTCCGTTCTGTTTAACGAACTTGTCTTAGATCATCTACATCATGATGCGCATGCTGGATCTTGCTATTGTTGTCGTGCATGAGATGGTATTCTCAACTTCGCACACTCTCACTTCTGTTCATATGCATCCGAAAGACATCTATGAATTATCTAATAAAATTCGGTTCTATCTACGCGCTTCTATCTTTACAACACCTATGACTGACAGTGTACTAACTATAATTCTGAAAGCAAGGAAAGCGTCCATATTTTTTGTTGTACATGCAATACGTAGTGTGTCTCTTGGTGACGAGTTGTTAATCAACTACAACTTTTGTAGACCACCAACCGCTCGTCAGATACGCCTTGCATTGGGATTACCTTTAGACGTTCCCTTGGGCATAAGATAAAAAAACATTGATTAATTGTATTTTTTATTTTTCAATGGATTCATGTTAATATATTGCTCAGTTTGAAATTATGTTTTATAAATTGTTAATTTAATTTATAAATTCAATTTGAAAATGTGTTGCTCGATTTTAAATTTTCACATTTAATGTGGAATTGATGTTAATTTATCACTCAACCTGAACATTTTCTTTATAAATTGTTTGCAGCTTAACATTTTCTATTGGAAGTGATTCTCATGCTTCTGAAATAATTCTTTTCTATAATGCTATATCAAACCAATTGCATTGTGCTTACTAACATCATTTATGTAATGTTCAATATTTTTGAAATCGGGATTCTGATGATGAGCGACCTACCTACAATATTCCATTGCACCCCAATACAATGTAAAATCGAGATAAGGATGAAAAAAGAGCGCAACTTGGAGAGGAAGCATACAAATCATGGTTGAATCAACCACCTATTCAATTTCCACTACGTCCATCCTCACCAATCAGGAATGCCTACAGTAATAGTAGTTCTTCACATGTTGGAAATGGATGCAATGAAGTAGAGATTGGTATGGATGAGTTATTATGACAAAGGAGTTCCATGGATGCAATGTCATTCCATACACTCCAGTACAGTGAGCTAGGGTATGACGCTCATATTATTGAAGCCTTCTTCGAAAGCCTTAAATCATCTTCCACCACACCTCTCTTTGAACCTAGCTGGTCAAATTCTACACATTTGAGGACAACAATGTTATTGTACAATTTGAAAGCAAAGTATGGCATGTCAGACGCATGTTTCTCGAAAATGTTGAGGTAATTGACCATCAACTATATTATATTATGAGAAATCTTGTGACACAATCATCATTGAAAATGGTCAATTTTATGAACGTTAAATGACATTGGACATTTTTATTTCCCACTAACTGTAGGTTATTCAAATATAAGGTACTTCTAAATGATAATGCCTTTCCCGACAACTGCGAAGAAGCAAAGAAAATGTTGAAAATGTTGGGTGTAGAGTACATATCATATGATGCGTGTCCCAATGATTGTATTCTATATAGAGTCTAATATGCAGACAAAGAGATGTGTCCAAAATGTGGCCATGACAAGTTCAAAGAATTGAAAAAGAAGGCTAAAGAACATGGTCCTCCTCATAAGATATTGAGGCAAATGCCTATAATCCCAAGGATTCAAAGGCTCTTTCGTTGCAAAGAATTAGCTATGTTGCATGGATAGCATGCATCGAACTGAAGTGCGAAAGGAGTTATGCGAATCCCAACATATTCAATCACCATGACGCATATAGAGGATACATGGCCCGATAAATTCAAGGATGAAGTAGACAACCTCTGATTGAGCATAGCCATTGATGTCGTCAACCCATATTTCCAACCAAACAACATTTATATTGTTTGGCCTGTAGTATTGATCAATAACAATATCCTCCCATGGATGTTTGTGAAGAATGAATATCTTATGTTGGTTCTTGTAATCCCTAGTAAAATACAAGTGAAGAATATGGATGTTTACCTAAAACCATTGATCGATGAATTCAAGGAATTATGGGAAGGGATATAGGTATATGATGTGTCGAGACCCATCCCATCAGGGAGGATTTTTACGTTGTATGGCATACGTGCATACACCACACATGATTATCCAGGGTTAGGATTTTTCTCAGGTAAATATGTTCTTTGATTTGTTTATATTCAAAGTACTAATTTTTGGCATATGTAATTCAGTGCGACTGTCTTGATATTCAACACTAATGTGCTCTCTTTACTATAACATTACAAGTCTTGTAACAAAATTTTATTATGGATGTAAATGTTTTGGACCTTCTATGAAGGTTAGGTGGTCCAAAGACCTACGAAAGACAATGTACGACTTCTCAAGGGTATTCCTCCCAGAAAACCACTCTTACAGAAGAGCAAGATCTGCTTTCAATGGTAAACGAGAGAGAACCCAAAGGCCTAAAATAATGACACCAGATGACTGGCTTAGGGCATATGATAGAGAGAAGGAGAAGAAATACGCAGAGATGTTTGATTCAAATGTGCAACCTGTGATCGATGATCATGAATTCTTCAACATCTATGTTGAGAAAATTCCCAAAGGGGTGAAAAGGAAATTGATATTTTATGAGCTTCCATATTGGGAGCATCTTAATATTGCCCACTTACTAGATCCCATGCATATATTTAAAAATGTTTCATGTTATTTGTGGCGTCACATATCATCCAAAAAAAATGACAAGTTGGTTGTAAGGAAATATCTTATTTCTTCAAATACTAAAAAGAAGCATTGGCTAAGACAAGAAAATAGAGGAGAGGCTAGCCCCTCTTTTTCATTTAAAAAAGGGGATGTCCCATGGATTTTGAATAAATATTATCTTAATTTGGAAAAGGAATTTATATTGGGTGTGAAGGCACCTTCTTTTTATGGGTCATCTACGACACTACTTCATTTCATATGAAGAGTTGTTAGGTTTGAAATCACATGACCATCTCAACCTACTAAGGGTACATATAATGTCAAAAAATTGTTTTTATTTTTTATTTATATATTTTACCACACAAGTTAAAATGCAGTTCACTTTTTTTGTCTACTTTGTAGTGTTATTATTCGTTGTTCGTGTGTGGGTGTGTGGACCACGACTTTCCCAATGACCCGCGGCATGCTATATCTAAACTATCTTCATTTGTATGTTGGATCACATCAAAGGATATTTACATCGCTAGCATTCCATGATAGCAACAAGAGATAACTGAGATTGTTTGTATGTTTGAGAAGGAACTACCATCGAGTTTCATGGACTTGCAGATTCATCTTCTAATTCACCTCTTCGATGAGGTTGAATTAGTGGGGGTGGTCTCATGTCACTGGATGTTATTCTTGGAGAGGTTCATGAAAAAAGTGAAGGGATTTGTTTGACAAAGGTCAAATCTCTAGGGGTATATGGTAGAGGGGTACATAGTATATGAGTCGTTCTATTATGCCAGTGAGTACATCAAGCAAATCGAACACACACCAGGTGCAGTTATTTGGGATGATGAACGTGATGAGGAGAAAAGGAAAGGGGAGGTACTAGAAACGAAAGGAAAAAGGTGCATGATAAAGAGTAAGTCACTTATCTTTCGATCTTCATATTACCACATAGTAAATATTCACAACAAACTTTAAAATCTAATATATTTGATCCCATACGTACTGAATGTTGTTTTGTTTCCATGAATACAAGAGCAAATTCAGAAATTGATGCAATCAATAAATTCATTATTTACAACGCGGAGGAAACACAGTCGTGGGTTTCATTGTATGAAGAGAAGAGGAGGAAATGGTACATTGACATAAGAGAATTTAGGCGGTTGCACAGTAGAAGCATGCCTTTTCCAGATCATTTAAAATAAAATATGCAAATGATCTATCCCAACAGTTGAGTTGTAGACCAAGTCAGAGAGAAATATGGTGCATCTGGTCATTACCCTCCTGAAGAGGAGGATGCACTAAACATTGGGATCAGGTGCGGCAACTCGGTAATAAAATATTTCTATACATTTCTAACTTTATAATGCAAATTTAAATTATAACATCTATGTTTAATATATTAATGGTTTGGTTATTAAACATATGACACCATCATTTGTTAAATTTTATTACAGGTGTATTCGTTCCCATATATGTCGGATTATGGACATCATTTTCGCATCGAGGATGCTGATGATGGGCGTGTTACACAATATTGTGGGGTGGAAGTCGAGTTCGATCAATCTAGTCATGCTAGCTACCAAGACCGAAACCTAATAGGAGGGATGTTTGGTTATGTCGAAAAAATACATGAGATCATTGAAGTGGACTTCTCATCTTTCCAATGTGTTATTTTTAGGTGCGGATGGCGGGACACATTCGACAGGAATAATGTAAAGGAAGATCATGATAGTGGGTTGATATGTATAAACTCTATAAATATGTGGGATTAAAGTAAGAAGCCTTATTTTTTACCAAAACACTACAACCAAGTGTTATTTTAACCGGATGTGTTGGATAGAGATTAGTGGCTCAGATTAAGACATGACCCTAGATCTAAACATGTTTTTGAGAACAACGGTGCTATCATGCCAACCGAGGAATATAATGAGGGTGATGACAATGAAGAATGATATGTACATGTTTTATTCCATCATTTACAGATTTAAATATCATTTTGTTATTGTTATCTTTGACTGTCTAATTCGATTGTTTATTTTTCATGTTATGACAGTGGAAATGGAAAGTTGATTACTGGATGTAGTGTTTAAACAATTTCAGTTGGTTAACAACCAATATGATACGAAATATATATGGTTTAACGTCTATGAAGTAATTTATGATTGTATGGAATGATTATATGTCATTGCCCAAATTACTCATATTTTGTTTTGTGTATACATATAAATACACCATGAAAACAACTTACATGATTCAATTTTATTTTTGTGAATGTAAAGGATAACATATTCTTCCTCACTTGAAGGTGGTCTAAAATTTATATATTCATATTTCAATGCTTGTATTTTATAATGTTTTTGTTATAAATAATGTTAAGAATTATAATTGCATTAATGAATGACATTTCTCTTAGAATGTAATGTTTTTTTGTTATGATTCGATTAAATTGAAGTTTTGTTATAATGTAATGTTTGTTGATTTTTTATTATATTTATAATGTTAACTCCAACATAGAAAATGACACATTTGTAACCCTGATAGAGATTGAAAATTCAAATTTTTTTTACTAGTGTTGAACTCTACAATGACTTAATTTATGGCCTTGATAACAATGAAATTTACAACAAAATTTATGGTGCTCTCTAATTTATCCATCAATATTTGAATGTTTGTATTTCATGATATTTTCGTTATAAATAATGCTAAGAATTATAATGGCATTAATTTATGACACTTTTGTTATAATGTTTGCAAATGTTTTTTGAATGGCAATAAGAGAGAAAAAATGGTTTTAAGGATGAAGGTGTAGGTATGTCAGAATCTTCTTTAGGAGAAAAAAATGGTTTTAAGAGAGAATCTAATTAATTTCCCTTTGTAATAAAATAATTAAATATGTTATATTAATTAAGTTGGATTGAATTTCTTCATCTCTCTATTTCTGGGAGGTTAAAATCCATCTTAGAATTGGTTGAGACAATAAGGATTTAGATGAAGCAGTTAATAAAGATGTATATATGCTTAATATTTATTCACCATATTTTGTGATTTGTAAATAAGTACGTAGTTTTGATTTGTAAATTAAAGCCATGGTCGTATATTTGACGAAAAATATTTCATATATGTATCAATATATAATCATTGATTTAAATTTTATTAATGTAAATTTATAATAACATAATGATATGTTAATCTTTTTTTTTTTTTTTTTTTTTCCATGTGGTTCACTTTAATCGGCTTAGCCGACCACTACATCCACGAAATAATTTCCGACGGACCCGCCCCGAAGGGGTTTCCGCCCTGCGGCCGCTGCGTGCCTAACCCCAAGAGGGTCTATGAGGATGGATCCCGTGACCTCGCATGCTGGGAGGCCTAACTTCCGAGAACACAACCGATCGAGCTAACTCTTGGGGCTTATGATATGTTAATCTTATTTATATAACTAATATGAATTTATACTATTTTAGAAATTAGATATATTCATTAACAAACTCATACATGAATATTTGATATCCTAAATCTAATTGAATAGTTTTGAAATTATTATTCAATACAAAAATATTTAGTGTTACTAAACAAAAAATAAAAAAGTAATAATAATATTAAAAAAGAAATAAAACAATAATTTAAATATAATAACATTAACAAAGTAATAAAACATCAATAATTAATTGAATTAATATAAATTTGTAATCATTTATATATAATTAATTTTATTAATATTTTCTAATAGTTAATCCAATTTATGTAATGTTTATTACACATCTCCTTTTTGTTGATGACATTCTAATATTTTGTGATGGCACGAGACAGGATATTGATAAGGTGGTTGAAGGTCTCAATTTAGTGCAAGATGCAGCGGGTATGTTAGTGAATATTGACAAATCTACAATCACATGCTCGCATTTAACCGAGCAGGAGATTCTTAGATTGGCTATCAGACTACCTTACAGGATTTTGGATATTGATGATGGAATAAAGTACCTTGGCTTTCACTTGAAACCAAATGCATATTTGAAGGCTGATTGGCACTAGTTATTAGCAAAATTAGAACAACGCCTTCATGGATGGAGTCATAAATGGCTCTCTAGGGCAGGGAGACTAGTTCTGGTTAAATCAGTTTTGGAAGCAATTCCGGTGTATTGGATGTCTCTAGCTTGGATTCCCAAGGGAGTCTTGGAGCAGATTCGGAGGTTGTGTTTTGCCTTTCTTTGGAAGGGCAAGTGTGATCATCGAGCTTTGGTGTGGGTCAGATGGGAAAAAATAGAGGTCCCAAAAGCACTGGGAGGATGGGGGTTAAAGAATATATTTCTGTTTGCAAAAGCCTTGGGGGCCAAGGTGTCGTGGCGACTTATCCATACACATAGTCTCTGGACAAGAGTGGTTTATCATAAATATATTGCCCCTCTAACTTTACTCGAATGGATTAGGTTGGGCAATAAGTTGAGGGCAAATAGCTCTGTGGTCTGGAAAGCGGTGGTGCAACATTTTCACTTGGTTAGCTCTGGATTAGTGTGGAGGATTGGAAATGGGCGTCTTATTCGTATTGGACTGGACCCTTGGGTTGGTTGTAGGGGAGGTCATGTCCTTCCTGTGGACTTGAGGACATTTTTGACAGATAGAGGATGTCATTTTCTGGCTGATTTAGAGGATCTGGGATCATCTACTCTTTGGCATCAGGGGTGGATCTCTGCACAACGTCTTGAGATTCCTAAAGAAATGGTAGGAGCTTGGGAGGATTATCTCCGGATCTTAAGACATTCGAATATATGACTAACCAATAGGATTGATGAACTTATCTGGGATCACCATCCCTCTGGGATATACTCCCCAAAGAATGGATATATCCAGCTGAATGTGGAAGTACATAACAGGGAATTGATGTGGTGGTGGAAATATCTGTGGAAGTTAAAGTGTCCGGGTAAAGCAAAATTGCTCTTCTGGGCTATTTTGGAAAATAAGGCTCCAACATGGGACATTCTGCAAAAACGATTCATCCAGGGTCCGGGGCTCTGTCACCTTTGTAGGGATGCGGAAGAGACCATTTCTCATTTATTTGTACATTGTCGGTTTACTCAGGCTGTTTGGGCTGATATTTGCAAATATCTGGATATCAATGTGAGGTGGCGGGGGGAGAGTGCCCATGAAGCGTTCCAACTGTGGTGGTCATTACAAAAGACCTCTCCCATCCGGGCTTCCCCTTGTATTTTTGCCTGGGGCATTTGGATTACCAGAAATAAGATCATATTTCAAGATTGCAGGGATCCGATAGAGAAAGTAGTGGCACATGCTGTGGCTGTTATCAAACACTTCAAGGCACCTGTCATAGGGATTAGTACTCGACCTGTGCGCGTGGAATTGATAGATAAATCCATGCCGTGGGCTTATTTTGATGGAGCTTCACTCGATCACCATACGGTGTGTGGAGGGGGGGGGAGTACTTTTCAAATCTGAGACACATTACTATCATATCGTGGCTGGTTTAGGGAGGGGATCAAACAACTATGCTGAACTTATGTCGCTTAGGCTGATGATGTTATTTTCTCTTGAACAAGGATGTCTTACTCTACAGATTTTTGGCGACTCCATGATAGTTATCGATTGGGCAATGGAGAAAACACAGTGTCATGTGATGGTTCTATTACCTATTCTGGAGGAGGTAATACGGTTAAAGCAGTCATTTAATCATATTACTTTTACACATATTTACAGGGAGAGGAATGGGATGGCTAATCAGCTTTCCAAAGAAGCGACACAGCACCAATTAGCGTTTGGTATATGGAGGATTACCATTCACTCAACGGGGGGGTACTTACAGCTATTACCACAGACCATTTCATGAAGTTATTGAGGCAAGGAATTGAGCATTCGCTCAGTTTTTAAATGACCGGTGACGGACTCATCTCCTGTTTAAGTATGTTGATATGTTTTCGGATATAGCTGGGTTGTATGGAGAGCAGATTTGGTTGACCAGTGATGGTCACCAACTTAAACTCTGACACTGTATTTGTGTAGTTGATAAGCGGGCTGAAGACAGTCATTTGTATATGTTTTTGTATCTGTGTTGATGAAGTGGATATACAGACCATTTCATGAAGTTATTGTGGCATGGAATTGAGCAATAGCTCAGTTTTTAAATGACCGGTGGACACATCTCCTGGTATGTTGATTCTCGGATATAGCTGGGTTGTATGGAAAGCAGATTTGGTTGACTAGTGATGGTCACCAACTTAAACTCTGACACTGTCTTTGTGTAGTTGATATGCGGGCTGAAGACAGCCGTTTCCTTTGTATATGTTTTTGTATCTGTGTTGATGAAGCGGATATATGAGGGATGAAGACAGCCGTATCCATTGTAGTTTTTGTATGGGGCATTAAACCTGATGTTGTTATTAGGGGACAGATAATATGTGACAATGTATGGATCTCAGTGATTCTATTACATGTGCAGAATGTAATTTTGTTCATTTTTTGAAATAAAATTACGACTTTTTCCAAGGAAAAAAAAAAGTTAATCCAATTTATATAAATTTACTCTTCAATATAAAAATTGATTTTGACAACTTAAATGTTAATGTGATAAAGAAATAGTTGGAAATGTAACAATATGTGTCTTCCCCTTCATTAATCGAGTAGTTATAATATATATTTTACAATAGAAAATTGCTCAAATATTTCATAACATTTAAAAACATGCAAAGGGGCAATGTGAATGATAATTTAAACACCATCATTATCATTATCACGTCCATCTAACATAAACATACCATCATTATAAATATTGTCACTATCTAACAAATATAAAATAAACACCATCATACCATCACTAACATAAATCTAATAAAAATAAGCATGAACATACCATCATAAACATAAACATATATGCCATCATCATCATCATCATCATTTTCACCATCTAACAAACATAAAACACATCAACATCAACATATAAATAAACATCAACATAATTAAACATCAACATAAACATGAAATATGCAGTATATATATATATATATATGAACATATATAACATCAAAGTCATTATACAATATGCCAAATATAATATATCTCCAGTCCAATAACTGCTATGACATATTTGATCCACCTCCACCAGCAGAGGCATCATCCGTATCTATCCGACCAGAGCTATATGCATCATCAGTATCCCTCCAACCAGAACTAGAAGCATCATCACCTCCACCAATAGAGCCAGAGGCAGTATCAACACCTCTTCCAGCAGAACCAAAGGCATTGACACCTCCACCAATAGAGCCAAAGGCATCAATACCTATATGAGAAATAAAAAGAGATATGAGAGCAGGAGGGATAGTCCTGTCAAGACGAAGTGTACGACCCCCTCTGAGCATCTCTAAAATAGAAATTAGTGAAGTAGGAACTGGGGGATGATTGGGTCGATGAGTAGGATCGAAGGGTCAGTCGAGCAGGAATGGAGGAGATGATGAAGTATGATCGGGAGGAATTTCGAGTAGGAGTAGAGCACTAAATGATGAAGGAGGTGGAGGAGGAGGACATGGTGGAGGAGGAGGTGGATGAGATGTCGAAGGTGGAAGAGGAGGAGGTAGATGAGATGTCGAAGGTGTAGGAGGAGGAGAGGGAGGTTTCGCCACGAGTTGAAGCAGTAGGTGGAGGTGGAGGTTTCGCCATGAGTCGAAGCAGTAGGTGGAGAAAGAGGTGGACTAGCCAGTGGAGGATCTCCGCCCTCATCTAACGATGAACTACTATCATGGATACCATCTAAAATATCGCAAGCTCCAACAATGTGCTACATCAAGCTCCTCATATCACGAGGAAGCATCCTCCATAATTCTACGTGGAGAGGGTCCCTCATAATGTACCTCACCCGTACAGGACGAACCCCTCAATCTACTAACAACATATCCATCCTGTCTGTGACGCCCTATCGGTACCTCTCATGTGGACTACGTCAAAAGCCATGTATGGCTATATGGGGAACCTTAGGTTGACCTGCATCCAGATCCATATCCTCCAGCTCATCCTGGACCGGAGGAGGCCACACATCGCCATCAAATATCTCAACATATGTAAAATATATAGTACACAATAATAATTAGACAATTTCATTAAACGTGAATTTAATATAAAAATTTAAAATATTTTTCTTTTGCATTAAGTATAAAAATAATAAAATGCACCTAGATTAATTCAAACATAATGCTAAATTTACCTCTATCATTTGTTGGCTCATCTTGAGTGAATATAGTGTTGGGACACCCTCTCCAATCCAAGCCAACATATGGATATCGAACAATGTCTAATCTATGCGGGTCCCCCCTACCTATCATCTTGATCAAACCTATAGTGATCCTCGCCGGGAAGTCAAGTTTCCCCCTCTTGGGAATCATCTGCCCCCACATGCGCATACGCACATCTGTCATTAACCTAGGAGGGTGCTGGTCAAAAGATGGCCCGGTGGCCGGAAATCTCTCAATAAATGGACAAAACTACTCTGAACCGAAAGGGAAGTTCTCCCTCCTGCCAATAGATGCACAACATCGACTAAGAGCATAAAAAAATGTCATAAAAAACTAGCATACCACCTAACACATCCAGGTACCCGCACTAAAGAATCAACATAATATAATAGAGGGAAGCTAATGAGTTTCCCATCATTGGTGATATGTGCGATGGTCATCACCAACAAAGAGAGGCACTTAACATCCTCTCTACCAAAAGCAACAATTGATAGTTTCCCACCACTGAACTGAAACTAAACAGGGTCGAGGATGTTGGGATCAACATATCTTTGAACATATACTAGCTGAGTAGATGCTACAGCTCTAGCATGGATCTCAGGGAATTGAGAAAAGCCATCACCTCTCTTAGAGAGCCTTGTGATAAAATATATGTCCTCCTCAGTGGGTCGGAACCACTGATCGGGACCAACTCAAAACGATTTCCTCTGATGATCCCAGTGTGCGATCAATTGGGTGAGGAATGTAGTGTTCCCCTTGAATGATGTGGCCTCCTCATAGAACTTGAGGAGGCTAACAAATCTCAAGAGGTGTCTCTTCTCTGGAGTAATGGGACGAGGGTATAAATATCTCTCCCTCTCCCTGGCCTCCCACTCCCTCCGGAAGTTCTACTGGTCAACTTGAGCTTCCTGATGCTTCCTAGCCTCGCGGTGCTCACGTCTATGTTTCAAATATAAAATGAATTAGCTAGTCTCATCAAAATACATATAAAAACATGATATCAGAATGATATGTTTTAAAATTAAAATTAATTTTTTTTGCAAAAAATTGACAAACTGTGCGCTTATATAAATATAACATACCATCCACGATGTGCCTTTATATTTAATGCACCTCTAACTGTGAGCTATACTAACACAACGCACCATTAATATATTTCTATAAATTTATAATTTTATTATAAATCCAGTCCGCTATAATGTACACATACTAGTGCATTATCAAATTTGTTTTAATGGTGCTCCTATAGCACACTCGAGCATTGAGGATCGGTGCATTGACCTACACTAGGAGCACCATTGAATTACGATTTTTTATGTTATAGTAAAATTGTAATGTGTGTGAATCGATGCTTCCCTAACAACTAAAAACACAATAACCGATGCGCTTACTTACTTTACAAGCACCACAAATTATTTCATTCTATAATCAATAAGAAATGTTTCAATGGTGTGCCTATAAAACGTCAAAGCACCAAAAGATGGTGCGCTGACGTGAACTAAAAGCACCGATGCATTTATACCATGTAAACACATCATTTAATGTGTGCCAACGTGGTGTAAAAGCACCATGTTTTATTTAATTTATGTTTTATGGCGAATGTGTTCACAGTGCTCCTAGTGGATGTCATAACACCGAAAACTGGTGCAGACATGCACTAGACGCACCGTATAAGTTGGTTTTTCGATTTCTTGGTTGTATATACCATTGCGTCTTCTACATGTAAGGGGACCATCAAGTCGGCGAGGTTATGTGTAATGAATGCACCGATATTTAGTTTCTAGTTTTTAAAATAAATTTATGTTATATCCTTGTGCAACGAAAGCATAGTGCATCGACAATGCGGTGCGTTTAATCTGTTTGGCTCACCCCGCAAGCGGTGCGCCCTGTGACAAATTACAGAGTGCACCAAGTTCCGGTGTGAGTCGAACGGCTTGAACGCACGGTGCAAGTTTTTTTTTTTTTAAGGATAAATTGTAATTTAATTGCAAAAAGTAATCCGTTAAAAGTTTAAATTATCAAGCAAGAATTAATTTACCTCCTGAACCGTGCGTCAAGGAGGCATCTTCGCAATGTATAGAGAATATGAAATTTTGTCCACCGTTTGGAAAAATTCAAACTCAGGTGACTAGCCAATAAACACGAGCAATGTGTCAACATGGGGGTGGAATGAACACTAGTGGCAGGGCATATAGGTGGGTTATGAACAACACTGGTGCAGATGGCTCAGAAGCACTATGGAGGGGTAAAAATGATTTTGACGGTGCGGTAATATTTTTATAAAACCCTGTTTTGGTGTGCTCGACAGATGAACGCCCTCATGCGTTACATTTATAAAACTGCACCGCTACGGGTTTGGAAAATTTCCGCACGTTTCGTGGTCCTAGTGTGTTTGGTATGGAGACGAGCCAGCACATTAAGGTCACAAAAACACATCGGTACGGTTTTACAAATGTTTTGTGCATTTCACTTTTTTTAATTGATGTTTTTTTCGCGGTGTGACATTGTTTTTTCCCTTCCCGATGTGTTTTTCATGGAGACGCACCAGTGCACTAAGGTTACAAAAATGCACTGGTAAGGTTTTACAAAAAATTTACGCATTTCACATTTTTTTTAATTGATTTGTTTTCGCATTGCAACATTGTTTTTTGCGTTCCCGGTGCGTTTGGTTTGGAGACGCACCGATGCATTAATGTCACAAAAACCCACCGGAAAGGTTTTACACAATTTTTGTGCATTTCGCATAATTTTTTTAATTGATTTTTTTCGCGGTGCGGCATTATTTTTTCATGAGCTTAGTGCGTTCGGTTTGGAGACAGACTAGTTCAATAAGGTCACAAAAATGCACTGGTACGGTTGAACAAAAAAACTTGCGCATTTTGCATAATTTTTTAAATTGATGTTTTTTTTCGCAGTGCAACATTTTTTTTTGCGGTCCTGGTGCATTTTGGTTGGAAACGCATTGGAGCGTTTAAGTTAGAAACACACCAAATAAAAAAAAATTCTGCAACCTCCGGCCGTGTGCCTCCGCTAGTGACCTCCACTATAAACGAATATTTGAGCTCTTTTCAGAGGAGCATCTACTATAACCTCCACTACAGAGCCTTTTCCTTGTAGTGACACTATATATATTTGACAGAATTTAACCTGTCTTTAGACATGTACAATATACCACTCCATTTCCCCCTTTATATCCCAATTTGTTTCCTCAACCACATTTGTCACAACATTCTTGGTCCTTGCAATCTGGTATAATTCTTGGCCATGCCATACACAATGCACCAACATTGATCATCCACTTTCTAGTTTCCTTCCCAAGTTGGCTCATCCACATATACCTATAACATTCATTAAGAAGAAGAATGCATGCTATAATCATTCTTATGAAAGTCATAATGTCCATAGAAATTTTCCAATACCAAAAGGTAAGCACATATATTCATTTATCAAAAAGTATGAAATCTCTATCCATTACTTATCTTCATGCATTTTTATTTCCTTTCACAAGGTTTCCACAGGGAAGAATTCAATTCACTTCCACTCTTGACACACCCTCTATAACTATATCAATCCATAGCACTCATCCCCCATCAACCTACACAATACAAGGAATGGGTTCCATTCTCTACATGCAGTCCTTTGGGATATCCCAATTCCCTTATAGTGCTCCAACATAGGCCGACCAGGAATCTCCATGATATGACTCTAAATATATCATGAATTGTTCATAAAAGATTCATTAAATTTTCCTCTTCTTTGCAGTCACTCATCCTCTAGGCTCAAGCATTCCCCTCTCCGATTAATAGTCTCTCTGGCAATCCATCATTCACTAAGGCTTTATTGCATAAGAAGAGAACAAACTATAGGGTTATCGTGTCCTTGTAGTGGCCTTCTTCCTGAGCTTTTCATCCTACAGTTTCCATAATGGGTTCATTGTAGGTATATTCAACATCCACCTATGTCATGAACATAAACATACATAGATTAGGAATCAAACTTTTAGCTATCAATCAATATCGGAAATCATTATTACAACAATTAAATTCTTGATAATAACATGAGTTCCACACATAATACTTAGCTTTCAATGGTGCAAGCAATAGTCGATGTCTTCATTATGGCTTACTTTCACTGCCAAGTCCAAGACATCTCTTTATTTTACACAAATTTGTTCTATAGCCAGATCATTCTTGTAGTCCATCCAATGTGACTACTTTTTCATGCATTTATTTCACTACATTCACAACAACTCATGAAATAATCTTAGAATTATGCATTACCAATAATTTCATCATTTTAGTTGTAAACAAATTATGCAATGAAATATGACTTAACATTATGCATTCACATAACACATTCAACATACATTCCCACATACATGTGTGTATAACCACAATATTTATGCAATCTAATAATTCACATGCACTAAATACATCCTTGCATTTATTCATGAACACCATCTCAAGTTCACAAACTCTAATTTTCCTTGGTTATTTACTCATAACCAACACACACACATGGGATACTATTTAATTTCACATTAATTCATTCTAAATTCCAAATAGTCATATAGGCATAAGGCCTCCTACCTCTAGCATACCATACATGGTGAAATAACATTTAATCAAATACATTTAAAAATAATATGCATACCCACTCATGATATTTAAATATGGCTGAATGAATTCTTACCCAATTCATTTTCCAACACGTATCCATTTGGAAAAAATAAATCCATTACATTCATGGCTTCCCTCAACACCTTTGAGGTTACTTGATCAATTGGTTGTTTGCAAAGGATTCCACCATATTTTCACCAACCTTTTGATCATATATTTATTTTCCTATTCGTTTTCCTCGTGGTTACATGTCATATCCAACAACATCATCAACATCTTCAACCATACATCAACTATCTATGGTCATATAATCATCATCAAGCACATTAATTATCATTAGTAGCTCACTGCATATGTTAAACCATACTACTTTTACCAATACGAAATATCATATGTATGCAGAAGCATATTCACATCCATTATGCATTCTATTTTAGTATGCCTACTAATGCATACGTACTTGAGAGATCCAATCTCTCTCATCTCTTGATGCCATGTTTCCCACCTTCATCATTTGTTGCTACAACAACACTTGTAGCATTGTGAAGGTTCCTTTAACACTATAGAAGTTTCTTTTGTTATCCTCAACTATCTTCTACCCCTTTGAATATGCAATTACCTTTTCTTCAATTTTGAGTTTTCTATGCATCTGCTCACATTGCCTTGCTACTCTACTTATCACGAGACATTATATCCAAACCATCTTGGCCATTCCTTATTTCCAATCCATATAACAATACTGAATTCATTTACTATTTCCTTCCTTGGGCTAGTCTTGCCCCAACATTTGCTTTATCTATTCTTCCTAGAAGTTCATAATCCTACAAAAAGTTTCATTCCATCTCCATTTGGAATCCTTTAAAACTCCACTCTCTTTTTTTCAATCCATACCAAGTTTAATTCCACTTTTCACTTGTACGACCTCGTCATAATTCTATTTTGTATGTCACTATATTACATTATGCGGAAATATTTAGGTTCCATTCAATTATGGAGTTGTCCTTCATGTTTCCATCAACGTTCTCACAACAATTATGAACCACATGACAAAACCACCCATTGGAATGTCTTATTCCATCAACTTAGCAGCTTCCATTTGAGTGGAAGTTTATGCCATCTTCTCGTTCTTTACACATAATTTGCTTGGGCATATCCTACAATTATTTTGTCCATGCTTACACTTTATCCACATAGGTAAGTCACTCATCTCCTTTGTGAGATGCATTTCCTTTTACCCAATGATATGTTCCTTGTTCCTTACCTATTGATTTGTTCAATGGTGCTATTAGTTGTCATTAATGCCCAGATGTACATAACAACTCACTATAAGGGTCATGAATCCCCATTTATCTTCTCTACCTACAAGCAATTTTAATACATTTTCCATGTCTTCCATCATGGCATACCATATCCACTCTAGTCAATACAATCTCCATTGGATCTGTCGTGGAGTTCAAATTGTTCATACTAATCCCAACCAATGCCTGGAATGCATTATTATTCAATACACCAACAACTTTATTGATATATTTTCTTCCTTATTAATAAGAGATGATTTCCACTTCTCATCACGCAATACTCTCAATACCTAACACTCATCTCTACTTGGTTTAATCTTGCTCCTTTGCTAGTTAGCCAATAATTTACTATGCTTTCCTTTTAAAACAATGAGATACATATTTATAATTTAGAATCCATCCATTTTATTCTTCTCAATATCAACTTATCAATGATTATAGTCACACCCCATTCTCATCTTTCAACAAAAAAATGCATTCCTTTTGTAAATTCATCCAATTTCTATTGTTCCCTGTCTAATTAAGCCAAGAGGCTTTGTTTTGTGCACTTTATCAAACCAGCATAGATCTATCTTAAGCCCATATCTATCAAGCACTGAGAGGGATACAATTTCTTCATGTGTAATTTTCTTTTAATCTTAAACTCAAGAAATTTGATCCCTTTCTTACTTGATAGATCCAAATTTAAGTTTTAATTTTTTATTTTTAGGCGGACATGGATTTTTTTAATTACTTTTCATAGTTTTTATTTTATTTTATTTTATGAGCCGACATGAATTTGTTTATTACTTTTTAAATTTGGAAATGTAACATTATGTTACGCCCACACGAGTGTGGCTCATTAGCGGTTCACTTGATATGAAATCACATGTTGTAAATTGGAGGTCACGAGTTCAAATCACACCCGACTTTACCCTTGTCCCATGCTTGCGGGGTGTGTGGGCCACCTAGGGGTATAGTGGTAGCAATATTGGATCCCTAGACCTCGTGTCATGCGAGTACCAGCCCAGTCTCCAATTGTCGATTCCCCTAGCACAAAAAAAATAAAAAAATAAAAAAAATGTAACATTACGTTACCTTATGAGACCAAATCTCCATCATACTGGGCTGTAGAGAACCCCACTCTTCTCGGTGCAATAAAAAAGGTACTTGACCTAATTCCCCATTGTACATACACTTTCTTGTGTTTTGGTCAAAATTATGTATAAAATGGATAAAGTGCTTTCGTTACATTATTTTTCATATTTTATTTTATGAGCCAACATGAATTTTTTAATTACATTTTAATTTTGGTAATGTAATTTTACGTTACATTACCTTACATGACAACATATCCCCCATACTTGGTTGTAGAGCACCTCGCTCCTCTCGATGCAATAAAAAAAGGTACGTGACCTAATTCCCCATCGCACATATATTTTGTTGTGTTTTGGCCAAAATTCCCTATAAAATGGATAAAGTGTTCTCGTTACATTGCTTTTCATAACTATTTATTTTATGAGCCGACATGAATTTTTTAATTACTTTTTTTTTCCGGTAATGTAACGTTATGTTACGTTACCTTACGTGACAACATCTTCCCCATACTAGTCCATAGAGCATCTCGCTCCTCTTGGTGCAATAACTAGAAACTTATTTCTAAAATCGGATATATAATTTATATTCTCTTTCATATTACCTTTCCAATGAGTGTAGATATTCTTAATTATGGGTTCTTAGCTAAAATTATAGTTCCCAAAAGTTAGCACTTTTGTCCAACACTGCCTCATTCATGTAGTTATGTTGAATCTCAAAATACCCACTTCCAAGACGTGTACCTGATATCTACAATGTGTTCCTACATCATATATGTTATCCAAACCCTTGTCCAAAAAACTTACAATTTTTTTAATGTATACTGAAAAATTGTGGAAAATACCCATTTGGCAATTTTTGTTAAATCAGGCTACATGCCCCTTTTCTATTCAATTTATTGAAAAATAAGAAGTATTGATTTATGATCAGGTTCATTATTATTAATATCCTGCTGATATTTTTTCTAATGACTATACCCATGTTCATTAATGACTTCATAGCTGGAAGTTGCATTCCTCAGAAATCACAAGTTTTGCCCAAATTTACCCTGTTTTGTAATTGCACTTATTTTGAAAGACCAACTTATGATACCTGGGGAAGAAAATATGTAAGGAATTAAAAAACAAATTATATCAGGCATTGATATTCCATATTATTGTGAGTACTCGGGCACTTTCAACATTCAAATCCAATGCTCCGATCAAATTTTATAAGATTCTAGAATCACCAATTTTTAACTTATGTAATACTTCTAGACTTGGAATTTTCACTAAAAACTGCTATCTCACAAACTATGAATTTCTAGAAAAATTGTTTGGTTCAACAAGTAGTAAAAATGTTGAAATCAGAAAAATATTGGTTATGAGTTCTTGGGTCACTTTTTCCTCCTCCAACTTTTCAAAAATCGACCCTACGCATGCCCAAATGGTGGATTTTGGCCTACTTTTGTATCATGAATCCACACCTTTTGGAATTTGGCCACAAGGATCTAGATTTATCTATGTGCGTAGATCACAACTGCACCATAACAATTTGGGCCTCAACAGGACCCACATCCATTATTTGGCTACGTACCTTCAAAACCCATTAAATCAAGATTTCCATAAAAATGGAGCAAAATGGCTCCTTGCCCCTCACTAAAATATGGTATCCTTCGTAAATGGCATCTAATGGCATAAGTCTCCTTAATTTTAGAGTTAAATTACTTCTATTATGGCCAAAATAAGATTTTGGCTCTATATTTATTTAAGGCCATGGTCCAAGTTCTACCCAAAATTCCTCAAACCTGAATTCTTCCATTACGACTTTTTTTTATCACTGTATCTCATGCTAGTTCTAATAACAACATTTGGCATTCAATACCATGAATTTTAATAGAGAACTTTCATTAAAAAATTTGCTTGCAAGCTGTAATTTTCCCCCAATTTTCACAAAACCAACTAAAACGTTAAAACTTTCACTATGGTTTCTCTCCACATTCATTCCAATCCATAAATCAACCATCTATATGTTTATTAATGCCATGAATTAAATAATGGAGGATTCAAAACCCATTTTCCCCAAACTATTCCTCCAATATATTTCATAAAACACTTCATGTTCAACCTGTAATTCTACTTATATGATTAAAATACGACCCATGCAGTCCCAATGTTGCAACCTTAGGCTTTGATACCAATATGTCACGTACCTTGTGACCTCACGATACTTTTGGGGCCACAATATCCTCAATAACTTGCTGAAAATCACCATTGATACTCAATTTCATTTTTCCATAGTATATATATAATCACCCAAAATTAAATATAAACATATAAGAAAACATTACATGCAATTTCTACATGAATACATTCACACAGTGCCAAGAATTCTACGCCTTCAAATATTCAAATAATAGCAATTAAGTAAAACAAATAACAAAGATAATTTCATAAAATTTTATACACGGATAGAAACTTATCTTAAATATCCTCCAACTATCTGCAGACTAAGGACATTCCTCCCAGCCGTAGGCACTCTATTATACCAAATTTCTCTAGAACATAGGCCACCCCTGTTGCTTTGTTTTGCAACCAAGCATGTGCAGGGATGCACCTACTCACTAGTAGCAGCAGTCTCAATAAAAATATGTAAAAACTAATGTAATCTGATCTAACATTAACATGTGTAAACAAATAAAAAACTAGATTTAAGAACATAAGCAATAAGATCTATGAGGAAAACAAGAAGTTAAAAAAATTGATCTTTTTTGTATTACCTCAAATGGTGAGGATGGTGAGTTTTGTGCAGCTCCAAGGTTGAGATGCTCCAATGTCCGATGGTCTCTTCTTCTCCAATGCTTCAATGGGGATCTTCAAACTCGAAATGGGAGGCAATGGCTCTCAAAGGGAATTTGGCAGCATAAGGATAAGGTGAAATGTGGATGAATAATGAGGAGCCCCTATCACCTTTTTATAGTTTTTTGGTGATGGGGAATACCATTATGGTTTAAGGAAACCAATGGTTTTGACCAAAATGGTTTAGGTCTCTTTTTCCCCCTTTTTCCTTTTTTGAATATTTTTTTAATATTATTCCCTATTAGATGTTTTTGGGAATTTTGGACCCTTTTTTAGGGTTTTTTTGTGTTTTTTGAGGAAAAATACATATTTTGAGGGGGGAAATGTGTATTATGGTCTTTTTGGTGACCTTTTGAAGGTTTTAGAGGCTCAAATGGTGGAAAAAGTGGACAAATGGGTCATGTGAATAAGGGAATGAGGTAGTGAGCACTTTTTGGATGTTAACAGATTGCCCCCTGGTGTGTGAGGGCAGGAGCTCATCGTATGGCCGATAGACATCATAGTTCTTCTGTCTTTTTCCTGGGTTTTGGAGAAGAGAAGAGACCGATTTGATACTGGAACAACGGTCCCT
The DNA here is from genome assembly GCA_027924585.1 of Larix kaempferi. Lineage (NCBI taxonomy): Eukaryota > Viridiplantae > Streptophyta > Pinopsida > Pinales > Pinaceae > Larix > Larix kaempferi. Next base: position 11,289,815 of record BSBM01000893.1, read on the forward strand.
TGGAAGCTGCAAAAACTGAAAAAATACATGGCCTCAAAATGAATGAGGAATAATCTTTGATAATGGACGAGGCGGGCATACCCATGCTCGTATCAAGACATATACATAACAATTAGGACCGAGAAGGGGGACCTGAATAATACATAAAAAATTGTTGGTACATCATAATGATCCAGAGGGGACATAATGCTAGGACGTACTCATGGTCATACCATGACTGATTTCAATAATTGATACACTGGAAAAGAGCACCAACCATTCTGAATAAGGTTTCAGAAGGGTTGATGAACTGCTAGAGCTGAAGGTGTCCAACATCTGTAGGGACTCAATGACTGTGAGTCAACTTCTAAGGAGTATATGTGATTGTATACTCAAGGGAGTATAAAACTGCGATACATCTGAAAACTGTCGCCAAGCGCAACCTGAATATTCATAGGAATATGTAACTGGTTGTTTCCTCAATTAGACTCTCAAATGTTGTAGACTCAGGTGATATCTAGGGTCTTCAACACAAAACTGAAAGGATCGATACCCTGTACAAGTCTCAACGATGCGATCAAGGAGTTGAAGTCGAGCATGTGAGAAACAATCATTTGGAGAGGCACTGAGGACTCCTTGCAAAATGATCCGTAGGCACTCATCAGTAATGGTGATGAGTCCAACGCACGGGGACCTCTAGGTCTATCCTCTGGAATAGATTTGGTTGGCGTCGACAGAGGGAGACCAGCAACTACCAAGGCAATGATGTTTCCTTGATAGGAGCGTGAGGTGTACAACTGAAATGTGATAGTACTGATGGTAGGACTAACATACTGTGGGGATGGGGAATAACTGGGGTCATAGAGTGGGTGGACTCAAACTTCCTTTGTTCAGAGCATGATGACATGGTGTACCTGGCAGCATAGGAAATTGATTTTTAGGTGTGAGGAACATAACTTAAGGGATCATGGGTATGTATTGCAGACTGAAGTGACTCTGGGGCGATAAGATGATGGATGCTATTGGGAGACTCTCAGGGTGACATATTGCAGAATACTCTGAACAAAGGCGACCATAATGGAGAAGCTGCCATATGAGTAGACATGATCTATTGTGGAGCCGAAAAGCACCGTTGGGTCCTTCTTCGTAGTTTTAATGAGCTCCAAGAAGGGATAAAAGTGTGCTCTGAAATGGTAATGTCCTGTGGATTTATGTGAGCCTAGGACTGTTCATGCTCGTGAGTGCTTTCATTTTTAAGGAGTCTGAAAACGATAAGAAGACTCTGAATTGGTGGAGGAGTAGCGTCCTGTGGATTTGTACGAGCCCAAGATAGTAATTGCTCGTGGTTGCTTTCAATTTTAGAGAGTCTGAAAGCGATAAGTAGACTCCATTGGTGTTATTTTTCGTATGTTAGTCTCCAAGGCCCGAAAAAGCATAAAATGATGCAAATGGAGAACTCTTCTAGCCGATGTGACCAGAGTATTCATTTTTCATAATTACTCTACAAGGTTCGGAAAAGGGGTAAACTTATACCAGGTAGACGCCCTTTTAGATACTTTTAGCGAGCATGAAAGGAAGCAAGATTGCTCGCCAATCTTTTCATTGTTTTAGGAGTCAGAAAAGAGCTTAACAGAAACTCCCTAAGTGCCTTTTTCGTAGAGGAATTGCTCGGCCCGAAAAAGGGATAAAATTATACCAAACAAAAAAGGTATTGGTGGGAGCGAGAACTGATCTCGAGCATCGTCACAAGCATGGAAAAACTGAATCTGGCGAGATAAAATTCGTCAAAAATGGATAACGACCAATGTGGCACGCAAACCAAGGCGACGAGGGGCATGGGAAAAATTCCCAAAAAATATGGGGGTGAGAGCAAGAAATGATCTCAAGCATCGTCACGAGCACGGAAAATTAAATCTGGCGATATAAAATTCGTTAAAAACGGATAACAGTCGATGTGGCAGGCAAACCGAGGTAACGAGGGGCATGGGAAAGATGCCCCAAAACGGGACCTAGTGGAATCGAGAAAATGAGTGGACTATCATGCAGTTCTCGCTGCACTGATTCTAACGGTTTGAAAAACGAACGTCGTATGATGCCGAAATGGTTGATTGAAAATTGGTCAAATTTCTATAAATAACAAGGGGACCCAATGTGACAAGTGTCATTTTCACCGTTGAGTTTCACAGAGTAATTTAGTTGGGTCAGAGCATTTTCTTGATTTGTGGGAGATTCGACTGTCGGTTTTTCATTCCGCGAGTTTCAGGTAAGCCTATGTGCCTTATCCTTTCCATTTATTTACTTTTTGTTGAGTGTCAGGGTCTCAGAAGCGGCGAATATTCCACGTTGGCTTGCCAACACGAAATATCGTGGGTTTTGGGGCTTTTCCCACGATGCACATCGCGGGTATGGGATTTACAGCCACGATGTGCATCGCGGTTGTGGGTGCTTACAGCCGCAATGTGCATCGCGGCTGTGGGTGCTTACAACCGCGATTTGCATCGCGGCTATGGGGTCTTACAGTCGTGATGTGCATCGCGCCTGTGAGGGCTGAAAGCCGTGATGTGCATCGCGGCTATGAGGGCTTACAGCCACGATGTGCATCGCGGCTATGGGTGCCGAAATTCGCGATGTGGATCGCTGACTAGGAAAAATTTATTTAATATTTTTCTAAAAAAAATTTGTGTTGTTTTGGCAGGATGCTGAGGATGCCACAGGTATCGTGGAGGGAGAGGGAGATTGATGAGGGGCTGATGGACAATATTCGGGAGAGATCGCATGTGCAAGCGGCCTTGGCTTTGGGCGGACTACAGAAGTTCACTCAAATCCCTCTCATGCGTTCAGTCAGGGAGCTGCTGAACAAGTTGATTGACTTCTGGGATCCGGAGGAGGCGGTTTTCATGGTGCAAGGTGAGCGACTGGAGCTCACCTTGACTGATGTGTACTTTCTTACTGGCTTGCTCCGTTTGGGTGAGATAGGGGACACCCAGCCGAGGATTCCGGCTGGTATGGATACTAAGGATCTCCTTGAGATATTTTGTGTTCGAGGGGCCCATGCGCAGAATAACACACTGAGTATCTCAGACCTGGGAGAGCCAGAGATGCAGGCGATGGCGGCTTGTGTTTTGCAACTGCTTGGTGCACAAGCGCCCCATCGTTTGTCGAGGGAGAAAATGATGATGGTTCACCGTGTCTTAGCGGAGACTATTTTGCTTGGGGCCAGATGTTTCTGGCTTGTGTTCGACGAGAGCTGAACAAGGTTAGGCGGGAGGGAGGAGAGTTTAGTTATGCCTCTTCCCTCTGTTGTTTCTTTTTTGAGTGAGTACCTACCTTACAGCCACGTGTGCCGGTTCGAGATGGACTGAGGAGTGAGCCGAGGATGGTGTGGTGGGGGGAGATGATGCCCCGGGGTGGTGGTGGCATTCGGTGGTTCTTCTCGTCGAAGATGTATGATTAGTGGGAGAAAATGCCCGTTGTGATTGACGACTATCCATATAAGGGTATGGACTTCCGGGGAGACCCCGAGATGCCTCGAGCTCAGGGACAGGCTTGGGGGTTGGATGGTACGTCTTTGTTTTTTATTTCTCTATTATATCATGTTTAGATGTTTTGTTATGAGTATATCTAGAGATGTTTATATGATACTGACTTGTTTTAGTGTGGGGCATGGCAGATGTTGGTCCGAGGCCTCGAATGGATCATATGGGCCGTAGGGGATGGGTGATGGTGGTGGTACCTCCACTGGTAGCGGCACCCCCACCTCGTGCACGAGGAGTTGTGCGTCATCGAGATGATTCCTTAGAGGACGTACGTGATACCTTGGAGGTGCTACTAGTGGATGTACCAGATGATGGTTGGAGGGATCTAGATCAGCATGTTCTCGATCGTTGTTTCGATCCTCCCCATGAGTGGAGATCAATCCTACGGAGAGTAGTTGTAGTGATAGCTGAGAGGAGGGCTCGAGATCTGTATGATCTGGAGGAGCCAGAGGAGCCAGTTAACCGTGATGATTAGGTTATCTTGTACCTGCCCCCAAATGCTGATGAGAATATGGCGATGTATTTTGTTGATACACATTTTGTATGATTGATGTATTTTTTGTATATTTGGGTGCTGAGAGCACTCTTGACATTGTGACTCTTATGATGATATATATATATATATATATATATATATATATATATATATATTTATGCATTTTTTATATATAGTCATGTATGCATGTGGATGCACGTTGTGTGTTTTCTTTTATGTTGTGTTGCACATGGATGCAATGATATGTGTTTTGCTTTCCCGTGGAGGCATATTTTATGCACATGGATGCAATAATTTTTGTTTTTGTATGCCCGTGGAGGCACATGTTATGCACATGGATGCAATACTTCTATTTTTTGTATGCCCGTGGAGGCACATGTTATGCACGTGGATGCAATACTATGATGGCTAGTTTGTTTATTTGATTTTTGTATGCTTATATGATGCAGGTTTTGGTACCTTACATGTTTTGGTTGGTGTGCCAATCTAGGATGTTGTTAGCCATTTGATCTGTGACATTGTTCAGATTTCTTGGGACATGAGTGAAGGAAATGGATTCAAACTGTCGAATAATTTGTTTAGTGTGCAAAAATTTTCTGAAGAGACAGGGATCGCGTACTTGGTACCAATTATTGAGCTGGGAAACAAGAAGCTAGGAGTCTAAGAAGACGTTAAGGTAACTTATGCCCATTTGGAGAGCAGCGGTCAGGAGACCGGTTACGGCGTCATATTCAGCCTGGTTGTTTGTGGCAGCACCTATGCACACTCCATCGAGGTGGATCAACTCATGTGAGGGGGAATAAAGTACCCAAGCTGCCGAGGTGAGATTTGGAGACCAACGAATTGCACCATCGGAAAAACCAACATAGTAGATTGGAATAGGATCCATCTGTGTTCATGCATAAAAAATGAAAATGTAAGACTGTGAATGTTTACAGTGGGAAAAAATGAATTAAAACAAACTGTACAATCTGAACTGTGGTGTCCAGAAGATTTTTTATGGGTAGAATCATTTAAGGTACAACCCATTATGAGGGTTGCGCATGGGCTTACCTTTTGAGTCGGTCAAAATGTATGCCCCGTGTCCAAGGCAAGTCTGTATGATATATGGGCCTTGACACATGCATTCAAATTTTCCTTTCCCTGTTTTGTCATGGGCTTGATCGTAAACGAGTACAAGGTCTCCTTCACTGAATGTTCGTGGGTGAACATGTTTATCGTAGTGGAGTTTTGATCTATTCTTTGCAGCTTCGATTGTTTGTAGGGCTACACGGCGATCCTCGTCGGCTTGTTCTAGAAGAAGTAAACGTTCTTCAATTGGTAAAGTATCTGGGAGGAGTTCTATGGAGATTTGTAATGTTGGGATCTAACACTCGATAGGGAGGACGGATTCCAAGCCGTGGACCAAATGGAAAGGGGTAAAACCGGTGGCGGTTTTAGTGGATGTGCGGTAAGTCCATAATGCGGGAAAAAGCATGTGATGCCAATTGGACTTATGTCGATCAACAGTGCGCTGGAGGATGGTCTTCAAAATTTTGTTGATAGCTTCAACTTGGTCGTTCCCTTGGGGGTAGTAGGCAGAGGAGAAATGATGTTCAAACTTAAGGAGGGTTGATAACTCTCTCCAGATGGAGTCCTCAAAGTGAGAACCATGGTCTGAGATTAGTTTCTTTGGTACTCCGAAACGAGCTATAACATGGTTGAGGAAAAAACGGGCTGCAGTGTCGTCTTTGCAGTTATAATTAGGCATAGCTTCGGCCCATTTTGTAAAGTAATTGACGGACACAATGATGTGTTTAGGGCCGCCTGCTGATGTGGGATTACAATCCATGAAGTCGATGGCCCATTTGCAGAAAGGTCCTACGGTAACTACTGGATGTAGGGGAGCAGCGGGTGTTCTTGCCTTCGGGGCAAAGAGCTGGAAGTTTTGGCAATGTTTGACTGCTGTGATGCAATCTGTGAATAATGAGGACCAAAAATAACCTGCACGGATTATCTTTTGGGCAGTGGCCATTCCTGAAAAATGGCCTCCACAGGCGTCGTCGTGACAGTCATTAAGGACTTGTTCAGCTTCTTCTCGAGAAAGGAAACGTCTTAGGATTTGTCGATGCCACATCGATAGAGGACGTCACCTAAGAGGAGGTAACGGGAGGGTTCTGAGGTGGACCTGGTGCTTGTTGTGGTTGTGGGTAACCTTGAGCTACTGGAAGTGTTGGAGCAAGAGGTGCTGCCTATTGAGGATAATAAGCTAATGGTGCTTGTGGGTGAACCGGAGTCTGATGGGCCTGCTGGTTATAATATGGAGCTGGCGCATAAGCTAATGGTGCTTTCCCATAACACTGTGGTGGACATGAGGGTCCATGAGTGTGGTGGGTGTGCATTACTGGAGCATACGAAGTTGTAGCTCCAGAATGAGATGTAGCCCTAGAAAGGTCTGGGGCGTTGTTTGTACTCATCATTGTGAAAGGTTTTTTTTTGTGCCATAACCTGCCCAATGATACCGTCAACGGCATGGGATTCCCCCGGCGCGTTGCTCCAAGATGGATCGCCGTGAGGGGCGTCCGGTAAGATTTTGTATAAATATCCAGACTGTGCATATATCAGGTCGAACTGTTGAGCTTTTAAAATGGCTTCTTCTTCCAACTGGGGTCGTTCAGAAGCTACATCCTTAGCTATGAGAGGGAGGAGTGATTTCAGGAACCAATCCAGGAAGATACGGTCGTCAAGCTTTATCTTGTAGAGACTATGGCGCTTACGTCACTCATGAATATGATCGGTGATGTGTGTAGCGGTGTTCTGTCTACAAGAGAGTAGTATTTCCACTCTTGCATCATAGCATACAGGTATCTGAAAGAACTGAAGGAAAGTTGAGGAGAAGGACGTAAACGTGGGGTGCGTCCCATGTGGCTGCTCAATATACCATTTGGCTGCAGAGCCAGTGAAAGTTCTTTGTAAAATTCAGAGTCGAATAGAATCATCTACTATGGAGTTTGATGAACACCATAGGTGAAACGACATGACATGGTTTTGGGGGTCTTCCCCAGCCTTTCCTTCAAATTTTGGGATGTCTGAGGGGAGCTTTGTGGGCATGGGGGGCCAAGTAGGGTCATGCCGAATGGGATCATTTGTTATCCTAGCCAAGTGTGGTAGGTTAAGGATAGCCATAAATGGAAAACTGGTGGAGGGGTATGATGTTGGCATGGGGGCATAAGTGCTGGTGGTGGCATTATGTATTAGGCCAATGCCCCCTAGGGGGGATATTTTTCATGGGAGGTATGTGCCCTCCACCCATAGGAGTGTGGGAGGGGCCTGCGCCACCAAGTGTAATGGGAGTCACAGATGGGTTAGGAAGATGTCCAAGAGGTGTTGGAATCTGAGTGGTAGCGGGGATAGTAGGTATAGTTGTCATAGTGGGCATGCCTAGGTTAAGTGGGGGTCATGTATTGGGTAGGGGTCCCATGTTAGGCATACCTAATGGAGGTGTGGTAGTTGTGGCGACCATGGTGGCCGCTGTGGTGGCGGGGGTGGATGATGTTCCACCAATAGTCCCTGTGAAAAAGTTGTCATAATATGAACCAACCATGGGGCTAGTGGGTGCGGTGTATGCAGGATTTTTGGATTCTACCTCAGAGTCAGATGTGAAATGAGGTGCGTCAGAATCGGATGACGGGGTTCCGTGTCGATGACGTGTGGAGTCAAGGGAACCGTACTACGGGGGTTCACCCCGAAAATGTCGAGAACATCTCGGGGACTCAATGGTGACAGTTGTGAATTAAATCTACTAGGTGGTGATGAGTGGAAAGCTCGAAAGCCCTAATGCAACCGTGTGTGCAAGAGGGGAGTGTAAAAAATAATGGCACTCAAGCCAACAACCAAACTCAAAACACTTACTATAACAGTTGTGTTATAGTAAGTGGAGCAATCAAAAAATGTGGTCAGAAATCCAACATGCAAACGGCTCCTAAAAATAGAAAAGGGTGTACTCACTGACCAAAGGGAGGTAATGGAGCATGCAAACACCTAACTAAAAATTATTATGACTCAACAAGGTATATCCTCTGCAAGGTGATGAAATCCAAGTCATACAATATAAATTGTAGAATCAAAGGCTAGATATCCCCCTGTCGGGAGGGACACCGGGTAGACAATCCTATAAGTTTGGCCACTAAGATACCTCGTTCATGACACGTTCGGTTGGGTGAATCTGCAGCTCTTGTTCTATCACCGTTGTGTGAAAATGCTCACGGTAGATCCAAGAGATGATGTAAACCTCACAATGAAAGAATTTAGGAATAATAGAAGAAGAATAGAGCAGTAGAACATAGATCCAAAGGAGCTCAAATAGAGGCAGAATAATTACACATGTTACATTAATCTGAATAGTAAAACAATAAATATACAATGCTCAGGATTTGAATACACTACGTGTGATTTGAATTAGCCTGCATGGATAGATCCAAAATCAGTGGAGTGTCATCAAAGCATAACTAGGAGTCCACCTCATCATCAGTGAAGTCATCAATGCACAAGTAATGGTCAACCATGAGTCAAACTGAGTCTAACTGAGTGTGGTAGGTGTAACTAGCACATGGAAGCACTAATGTAGTGAAGGAGGCTAAGTGGGGGCACACATGGAGCTAATTGGAGTTAGAATAGGCTATCTAGTCACACTGGAGGTCCAACGGAGTGATAAGGTCAATTAAGAGTGAATCAAACCTAAAATCAAGGAGAGAACTCAATTAACTGAAGATAACTAGACTGGTAGGTGAAGAAGTGCACCTATCACAAGCAGTAGGTGAAAGGAGGGCGCACTAAGCACTAGGATGGCCAAAACTGATCAGGAAGAATCTCCCGAGGCTAGCTAACTGAGGGCTAGGTGCTGGGACTGATGACTGGGATGCATGCATGCATGCAAGACTGAAATGAAAATAATGCAAGTGCTGGTAGGACTAGGATGGAGTATAGGAATATCCTAACACCCCCCGTTAATCCATCCTGGGCCCTGGTAACTAGGACCAAAGGTCACCCATACAATAAAAAATAAATGATAGAAAAAATAAAGAACTGTCCATAAACCGAGGAAATGGGGAAAACCTCATGGAAAAAATACCCCCCCTCAAAAGAACAGTAAATAACTCAAAGAACCATCACACTAAGCATAGAAGAAAGAATCTTTCATCAGTGAAAACTTTTGCAAAAAACTTGACAAGCTGATCCCCTGTAGGATGCCAAAACAAGTTCTAGATCTGGATCTGGTCTTCTGATGTGCCTTCCACTGTGTAGGGGATGTATTGGAAGAAGCAAGTCTCTCAGGAATTCTTTCTACAACTGGAGCTAATGGAACATGAGGAGTCTTCCCAAGGGATGGAAGAGAGAACCCCATCATCATGCTGCATCTCTCATGGAGAGGTAGATGGCATAATGCAAGGTTGGCATGATGTTGAAGTCTTGTAGTTCTGTGATCAAACGAATCCTCAACTGTGTTCTCAGTAGCCGCAAGGAGTATGTGAGCCCATAATGGCCTTGGCTCTGGATTGAGAACATGTGTTGGTTCTGGATCTGAAACTTCTTGAACTTTTATCTCAACATCAAGATCTTTTTCTATATCTTCATCAGAAGAAGAATCACTCGAATCTTCATCATATTCTGAGGAAGTAGGAAGAGAGAAGGGCAGAAAATGGGAGAACTCATATGCCTTGGAGGCATGATTTGCAAACCCTTTTGATATAGTATTCCCAGTGGATATTTATGTAATCTCAACTATGTCCGAGCCAAAAGTCACCTCCTTAGGTGATCCAGTGTGAGTCATCTGATATACAAATAACAAGTTTGTTGTCAAGGAGGGAACGAATAGAACATTCTTGAACTTGCCATGCTCCATATGTATTGTACCCAATCCTTTGGCAGAAATTTGAGAGTTGTCTCCCATGTGAATAGTAGGCCCATCTATGAGATCTAAAGAAGAAAATGATTCTTCAGAGGCAACCATGTGGTTGGAGGCTCCAGAATCCATGAGGAGGGCCTTTGATTTTGAAAAACCAACCATCAATTCATGGCAATCCTCATGACCATCAAATCCACTTCCAGAATCATACATCTTTGCATCTTTTGGAATAGTAATTTTGTCCTATTCAAGAAGCTTGGTAAGTAGGTCTATTTTCTTGTGCATGCAAGCTTTCTCAGGATGGTTTCCTCTCTTGCAGTAGGAACATGGAGATCTCTTATGTTTGTCCTTCTTGGAGCTGGAGGTTCCTTTTGATGGACTTGACATGTCATTTAGCTTGGATCTAGATGGATTTTTATCCTTGTCCTTTTGCCTCCCTTTGACATTCATCCCACTTGCTTCTCCAGCTAGAAGAGCTAGATATTTGGAGGCCTTGATGGCACCCATTTGAATCAATTTGTCCTCTTCTTGAATGAGAGCATTGGTAAAGACTGCTAAGGTGGGAAACTTCCATCCAAAGATTGACATTCGCCCAGAATGGAAGGTAGATACAAAGACAGAAAATTGAGATCCAAGTTTGCTCAAAATGGAGAGCACCAATTGCTCATCACTTTTAGTGATGCTACAATGCTTGCATTGTAAAACCAATTTCTAAAATTTTGAGAAGAATTCTTGAATGCTCTCGAAATTGCTAGGTTGTAGGGCAACCAATTCATTTTCGAGAATATGGCCTCTTAGCCCATCTTGTTTGCCAAAGAGACTCTCCAATTTTTTCCATAACTCATTTGGAGACTTCAATCCTTCAACATGAAACAATAGATCTCTAGACATATGAAGGCATATGAATCCAAGGGCTTCATCCATTTTATTTAGATGCTTGGTTCTCTCTACAAATGTATGTGGTATGGGATCTTTTTCAAATACCATTCTATTTAGCTGTTTATTATACAAGTGTAATCTCATCTCACCCTTCCATTCAAAATAATTGAAGGGAGTGAGGATCATAGGAGAGGAAGGAGCATTCGAATTGCTCATCTTGACTGCTGGAACGAGTGCAAAAGTGAAACTGTTGATACTGCTGCTACAACTGCTGGAACTTCGAAATAACTCTCAAGAATGGAGGTAGAATATACTCTCAAATGGCTCTGATACCATGTGAAAATGCTCACAGTAGATCCAAGAGATGATGTAAACCTCACAATGAAAGAATTTAGGAATAATAGAAGAAGAATAGAGCAGTAGAACATAGATCCAAAGGAGCTCAGATAGAGGCAGAATAATTACACATGTTACATTAATCTGAATAGTAAAATAGTGAATATACAATGCTCATGATTTGAATACACTAGGTGTGATTTGAATTAGCTTGCATGGATAGATCCAAAATCAGTGGAGTGTCATCAAATCATAACTAGGATTCCACCTCATCATCAGTGAAGTCATCAATGCACAAGTAATGGTCAACCAAGAGTCTAACTGAGTCTAACTGAGTGTGGTAGGTGTAACTGGCACATGGAAGCACTAATGCAGTGAAGGAGACTCAGTGGGGGCGCACATGGAGCTAACTGGAGTTAGAATAGGCTATCTAGTCACACTGGAGGTCCAACGGAGAGATAAGGTCAGTTAAGAGTGAATCAAGCCTAAAATCAAGGAGAGAATTCAGTTAACTGAAGATAACTGGACTGGTAGGTGAAGAAGTACGCATATCACAAGCAATAGGTGAAAGGAGGGCGCACTAAGCACTAGGAGGGCCAAAAATGATCAAGAAGAAGCTCCCGGGGCTAGCTAACTGAGGGCTAGGTGTTGGGACTGATGACTGGGATGCATGCATGCAGAAATGCATGCAAGACTGAAAATGAAAATAATGCAAGTGCTGGTAGGACTAGGATGGAGTATAGGAATATCCTAACATGTTGTACTCCCATAAGGGTGGTACAACGAGAACAACGAGTAGGTATCCTTCGGTTACTGAATGGATTGCGGTATTCCCCTCAGGCTTCCGGAACCATTCTGGCTACTTCAACCCTCCTAAGGGAGAGGCCTTCCCGACGAATTGGTTTTAAACCGTGTCAACAAATAATAAGGGATTTTGGTACCCTAAATGTCAACCACTATGTCTCAACATGAAAAGTGAGTGAGGGGTGTTATTTGGATACGTATCCCCTCAGTCCTACCTAGCTACAAAATTCTTTTGGTGTTCCCCAAGTGGGGTTAGAATGTTTGTTTAGTTAAGAGGATTTTAAGGCTCACTTGTAATTATTGTGATAGATTGTGTGCTGGTGTGGGTGTATACCAAAACAATTTGCCTCGCATGGGTGATTTAATCACAAACTAAAATAATGATTCCAATTTGCGAAAAATGAAAGACGTTTCAAATGTAAATGCTTTAATAATCTTTAAAAAAAATATGGATTTTTTAAAAAGTTTTGTAAGGTAAAGCAAATAACATATGTAAAAATAAATGGATTTCTAAAGTCTTTCTTGGGAAAAATATTGAGCAATTTAGAAATATGGTTCTAACCTTGCAATGTATGAAACTTACAACCTCAGAAATACTTAACAAATCTTTCTTTCAATTAACTGAAAATTTTCAAAAAGATAAGTGAAGCATATAACCGAATATAAATTAATAATGCTGCCATCATGACACAGTAGGCTGTAAAAAATTGCAGAAATTAATGCTGGAAAAAATGGGCTGATTGGGCAAAACTTTCTGGAAAAAATTGGTCGAACCGAAACTGGAAATATCACGGCTGTGAGGTCAAAAGTGGCGATGAGCAGTGCGGCAATGTGGGGGAAAGTCACGATGTGTATCGCGGCGCGGTGGCCAAAAGCCGCGATGAGCTGCGCTAAAAAATGCTGAAAAGTCGCGATGGACCGCGCGGGAAAAGGCCTCCCAGCTGCGATGGGCCGCGCGGGGAAAAATCCGCACTGGCGCGATGGACCGCGCGGAAAACAGGCAAACAACCGAAAAACAGGCGAAAAACCGTGATGGGCCACGCGACTGTGGGTGCGAAAGTCGCGATGTACAGACGGAAAAACGGCCAGCGAAAAATGAACCCAAAAATTGAAATTTTGGGTTGTTTTGGGCTACAAAAAGGGCCAAAGGCTAGAATAACAATGAAGAGGCTAACTAGTATGGCAGATCTACAACTTTAAAGGGGAAAAACAACTAAAATATAGATCTAAAGCAAAGATTTAAAGTTCGAAAACCAGCGGAATCGCCAAAAACTGTTGCTTGGTTTTGCAACCAAGCATATGCAAGGATGCACCTGCTAACTAGTAGCAGCAGTTTTAATAAAAATATGTAAAAACTAATGTAATTTGATCTAACATTAACATGTGCAAAGAAATAAAAAACTAGATTTAAAAACATAAGCAATAAGATCTATGAGGAAAACAAGAAGTTAAAAAATTTGATCTTTTTTGTATTACCTCAAATGGTGAGGATGGTGAGTTTTGTGCAGCTCCAAGGTTGAGATGCTCCAATGTCCGATGGTCTCTTCTTCTCTAATGCTTCAATGGGGATCTTCAAACTTGAAATGGGAGGCAATGGCTCTCAAAGGGAATTTGGCAGCATAAGGATAGGATGAAATGTGGATGAATAATGAGGAGCCCCTATCACCTTTTTATAGTTTTTTGGTGATGGGGAATACCATTATGGTTTAAGGAAACCAATGGTATTGACCAAAATGGTTTAGGTCTCTTTTTCCCCCTTTTTCCTTTTTTGAATATTTTTTGAATATTATTCCCTTTTAATTGTTTTTGGGAATTTTGGACCCTTTTTTAGGGTTTTTTTGTGTTTTTTCAGGAAAAATACATATTTTGAGGGAGAAAAGGTGTATTTTGGTCTTTTTGGTGACCTTTTGAAGGTTTCAGATGCTCAAATGGTGGAAAAAGTGGACAAATAGGTCATGTGAATAAGGGAATGAGGTAGTGAGCACTTTTTGGGTGTTAACAAACCCCAAGTTGAGGCTACTAATCCACAAGAAGGTGTCGAACCTCATTCTATAGCTATCCCAATCTACTAGCACTCCTCCCCCATTAGCATGCAAAACACAAGGAGGGTTCCCTTCTTTGAACATTCCCTTGAGCTATTTCCCCAATTCCCTTCCAATGCTCTAGCACCAGCCTTGTAGGGATTCTTGGTGTGGGGACTCCAGGGAACTCAGCTGTAATATCCTTGTGTTCTCAAGTACATCTCTAGGCTATCGTAGGGTATGGTAGCTCATGTATGACAACTGATGATGGTAGAATGTTGGAAGAATGAATACCGAATGAACTAGTTCTCAATAATTTACATGCATGTTCAGAACTAGTCAAGTGGCATGTAAGATTGATGAGAACTAGAGAGATGGAATTTATGAGAAGTTTACTTTTTCCCCACAAATCGCTAAGTTTAGGATAATTAACTCAAGTTAAGGTTAATTCAATTTACTTAAAGAAGCTTTTATAAAACTTAGGATAAAAAGGAATAATAAGGATAGTGACTTAAATTATGTCACTAGAATCCTCTCCCCGTTTAACCTGCTTCTCACACTCCCCTCTTGTGGAATCACAGCCCCCCAATCTATTCTTCATCCTTCTTATTCTACAATAGTCGTGGTTTTTATATTAAATACAAAATTCACATAATTACATCATCTTGGTCACACTTGACCATTCATGTCTGGCTTCTACCCATTTAATTAGTATTTACATAATTACATCATTACATATTGAGGTAAAAAATGAGGTGTTACAGGGAAGTTGTAGAATATGGGATCCAATTGTTGCTAGTGTAATATCCAATACCTAAGATTGAGTTATATAGAAAATCCATTTTAGAGTTAGATGTAATGAATAAATAATTGCAACAATTGTTGGAGCACGGAATCACAAATCCTAGTACTTCCCCTTGTGGGTCACCCACCATCATAGTGCATAAGAAATATGGAAGTTGGAGAATGTGCATTGATAACTGAGCTTTAAACAAGGTGACCATCAACGACATATATCCTTTTCCAAGGATTGATGACGCATTGGATCAATTGCAACAAGCTAAATTCTTCACAAAGTTATACCTCAAATTAGGTTATCACAAAGTGACAGTTAAAGAAGAAGAGACTATGAAGACATCATATAGGACAAGGCATTTGCATGAATGGTTAGTTATGTCTTTTAATTTGTGTCATGCACCTCCAACTTTTATGTGCTACTTCCATTTATAGAGTTGTTTATGATTCTATATTTGGATGGCATGCTAAAGTGATACTTGACAAGAGCACATCTCACATCTGAAATGTGTATTGGACAGACTTAAGAAAAAGGAGTGAATTGCTAATTTCAAGAAGTGTGAGTTTGGAACTGAGTCCTTGGTGTACCTTAGACATGTGCTTGGTGGAGGAGTGTTGAAGGTTGATCGAACCAAACATTGAGTGTAGATTAAATAGAAGATGCTAATTTTGGAGATGTATTTAAGAAGTTAAATGAGAAAATGGTTGTTGATATAGAAGGAACTGAATATCATCTACAAGATGGGCTAGTCTACAAGTTGAGAAATTTGTGTATACTCCAAGGAAGGATAATTTAGTTAATGAGAGAAGAGCATCTTCTTGAATTGGTAAACATTTTGGTGTTAGGAAGATCATTTCAATTATATAGAGTTGTGTTTGTTGGTCTAATGTGCAAGAACAAGTTTCCAAGTTTATTAAAGTTTGTGTAGTTTGCAACACTCAACAAGCCAAAATAATAGATAGTCCAATACCAAACATACCTTTGGAAAGTATCTCTGTTGATTTTGTTGGAGATTTTCCGATTTCAAGGAGATTCCATGACTACCTATGTGTGGTTGTAGATTGGTTCGAAAATATGTGCACGTTTAATCCTTGTAAGAATACCATTGCATGCTATGAAGCAACTTAATTATTCTTTTCACATGTATGCATACATTTTTATTTACCAAGTTCAATAGTGTTTGATAGGGACTTTAGAATTTTGGGTAGGTTTTGGACAACACGAAAAGGATGTATACAATGCCGAAGTGCTTCATTAATTTTCACCCTCAAACTAACACACAAACTGAAATTGTGAAAATGACATTGGTCTAATTTTTGAGAGGATATAACAGTGAGCATCCCATGACCTGTGATAAACAAGCAATTTACATTCAACACTCTTACAATAGGGTGATTTAATCTGCTACCTAAAAATCTCCTTTTTAGATTTGTTTGGGTTATTTTCCACCCTCACCTTTTGATGTTGTTTATGCATAGAAGAAGGAAGACATATAAAAAATGTAAGAGGAGACAATGAAATAAGATGGTTAGTAGCGAAGATTATTCAAGTTCATTTGAAAGTGTAGGAGTAACTTGAGAAGAGCTAGCAAAAGTATAAGCTTAGACATGACTAGCATAAAACATAGCACAAAATTTGATAAAATAATAATATATAATTGATAATGGATGATTAATAATTACAATGAGGCTCGCTTTTATAGGCTTGAGCGTGTATAGTGAAGGGTTACACCCTTTCACTTAATAACTAATAACTTCAATTAACATACATATAATATTCATAGCATTGCCACTCTCTTAGAAAGGCTTTGTCCTCAAAGCCTTATAATTTTGTCGCATTGTTCTTTGCGATGCCATGGATGATGAAACATGTCGATACGAACTGCTAAGTGTAGAGCATAACTTCCGATACATCGACGGATCAATCCATCCCAAATTGATTTGTTGTGGACTGATGGGATTTCCTACTGATGTGTCGTCAGGAGATTTGATCACATTAGTACCATTATTTTTTGACATTTCCCACTTTTTCAAATATCGATTTTTATGGTTGGGTGTCGATAAGGAACTTTCACGATGTCATTTTCGTTAATGAATGTCGCCTTTAGATCATTGATCTGAGTTGGAAGTTGTATTTTCGTCTCTTGAGGATTTAAGTTTTTGTTCTGTATCTTTTCCAACTTGTTTTCTAACTGCCTATTATCATTTTGAAACTTCTTAATCAATTCGACTTGCGATTTTCTGTCATCTTCAGATGTCTTAAGTTGTTCCTTAAGATCTTCATTATGAATTCTGATACAACTATTTTCTTCTTGTTTGTCTAGAAGTTTCCCTTCAATGTCGTCCATAGATTGTTCTATCTTCCGACTATTTTTCAACTTCTTAATTTTTGTGACTAGTATCTTGTTATGATTTCTTAGTCTAAAAATTTCTTCAGCATTGTTAGATAATGCTTTATTACTCTTCGCGATCTCTGACTTATGTGTCTTTTTAGAGTCGTCATTTTGTTGTTGAAGAACTTTTATCTGTTGTCGACACTGGCCGACCTCTGATTCTTGACTTTCTAACTTCTGTCGTAACTGCATTAGTTCTTCATCTTTGTCGCTAACGATTTTGTTCAAGCGTATTATTTCTGCTTCGTAATTATTTATTTCCTTCTTTATATCTTGATTTTTCAATCTCTGATTGAAATCACTTTCATCTTTTAATTCCTTGATTTGCGCACATAATTTTTCTATGTGATTTTTCTGGTTGGACATTGTGTGTTCATTGAACCATTCTTGTATCTTATGTAGTTCAATCTTTATTTCTGATTGTGTGTTAATGTCTCGTAATTCTTCATTGTCTTTTCGATAGTGCTTTAACTTGGCTTCTAATTTCTCTCGCAAATCGGCTTCCATGGTTTCTGTCTTCTTCGACGGTGGAGTGATCTTCTTTGATTTCTTTGATGAGTTTTTCTTAAACTTGGTCGTCCTTGTCGTTAACGCGTCTCGACTTCTTGATAAGCCTTCCTTTACTTTGAATTTTTCAATGATAAATAACTGTCCTTGATTTGATTTCTTCGATGATAAGTGTTCTTCGACTTCTTTGATAATAAGGCGTCTTGCTTGGACTTTGTCTTTAATGTCTTCTTCGACTTGAATTTGCTTTGTATTCTTCTTGATTTGTTCTTCTCTTTTCTTCGATAATTATCACAAAATCTTGACTTCTTTCTTATTAGGTCAAATAACCCCTCTTTTTCTTTTTTTTTATAAATAATTATTATTTCTTTTGAATAATAACAATTATTAATTAGTTAATTAAAAATATTATTATTTATGTCTTATATAAACTATATATAGTTTAATATATATATATATTTTCAAAAATTAAAATATTTAAACAAATATAATAATATATTATAATGTTTAATATTTAATTTTTTTTTGTTTTTAGGTTAGGGTTTCAATGGCCCGTGGAGGAGGAGCGGTCAGAGCAGATGGGTGGGAGGAGGAGGAGCAAAAGTTGGAAGGGGAGGAGGAGATGGCGTGGAGGGAAAGGTGGACGCGCAGTAAGGAGGCAGTGTGACGGGAGGTGGCGGAAGGTGACAGCGGTTGGTGGGAGGTGATGGAGGGAGGTATGGCGTGCAGTGTGGAAGGAGGCACGCGGAGGGCGTGGGAGGAAGGTATGGAAGGAGGCACGCAGAGGGAGGTCGCAATGGCAGCGACGGCGTGATTGCAGAGGTGAAGTGCAGGGGCAAGGCGTTGGAAGAGGCGAGAGACAGAAGGAGGTGGCGCGAGTGTGATGGTAGAGTGGGAAGGGATTGGAGGAGAGGGACGCTGGAAGCGACGGGAGAAGGAGATGGAGAGGTAGCTGGTGTAGGGGGAGTTGTGGATGCGGAAGGA
This sequence comes from Larix kaempferi, assembly GCA_027924585.1. Lineage (NCBI taxonomy): Eukaryota > Viridiplantae > Streptophyta > Pinopsida > Pinales > Pinaceae > Larix > Larix kaempferi. The sequence continues at coordinate 11,308,429 of BSBM01000893.1, forward strand.
GAGGGAGGGTTGCGCAGTGAGTGGAGGCAGCGCGGGAGAGGTTGCTACGGTGGAGGGGGATGCGCGGGTTGCTGGGAGGAGGGAGATACAGGGATGAGCGCGCGAGCATAAAATTAGCGTGGGGGTGGAGTGGGAGCTGTGATAAGGACGTGGAGATGCAGAAATGGCATGGAGCGGTCGTATGTAGAGATGGGCGTGGCTGGAGGAGTGGTGCAGGTTAGAACGAGGCAGCGTGGAGGGCGTGAATGGATGGAGATGGAGGTCAAAAATCTGATTCAGAGAAACTCTGACACTTATGGATAAAAGCCTGATTTGGAGAAGCTCCAAGATGTATGGCTAAAATCCTGAATCAACAGGGCCGAGAACGATTGGCTCTGATACCAATGCTATATCCGTGTCCGGATATACTCAGTGATTATTCAAGCGAATAATCCTCCAATGGAAAATAACTCCATTTGATAAAATAATAATATATAATTGATAATGGATGATTAATAATTACAATGAGGCTCGCTTTTATAGGCTTGAGCGTGTATAGTGAAGGGTTACACCCTTTCACTTAATAACTAATAACTTTAATTAACATACATATGATATTCATAGCACTTTATCTCAATGCTTGTGAGGGGAATCTAATAAATTGAGGTCTTTGAGATATGGACCTTTTGAGATCACTAAGCAAGCCAGTGATAAAAAATTTTAAATTAAACCTACATCCTTGTATATGAGAATGTATTTAGTGATCAATTTGGAGAAGTAGAGATTGCATGGACTGAATTAGGAGGATGGGAAAGAGGAAGAACACATTTTGTCTATAGTGGAAGATTAATTTGTATTGAATACACTTGAAGAATTAGAGGAGGAGTGAATTCAATAGAAGAAGGTATAGGTGACTCATAGAGGACAAGGAGAAATTTGGAAAATTGGCCTAAAGGAACATAATTCGAGGAAATCTAAGTGGTATGAGAGAAGTCAAGTTGTAAAGAAGTTTCCTCATCTTTCCTTGGAATTTTTTGGGTACAAAAAATCTCCTAATGGAGAGGTGTGATCTTAGTGGATCTTTAAAGAACTAAAATGGCAAAGTGGTTATTTATCTAGTTTATTTTGTACTTAAGCACCTTCAATTTTTTGTGATTTTAAACATATTTTTAGAAACGACAATGAATTGGGAAATTCCATGGAAGTATTCAAATAAATCGCTAAGTCAAAGTTAAGTGGAAGCATGAACAAAAGGAGGGGAGCTTGATGACCCACGTTCGATGAACTACATAAGGACTAGGAACCAAAAATTTAAAATAAATAGACTAAGGCAAGGACATGTTGGGATTTGGTTATGTAGAAAGGTAGGCAAGTTGGAAGGAGGTGTTACCTCTATGCATCACACAAGTTAAAAGGTACCAAGCATAAGAAAATAGATTAAATTGAAAGGATTATTGAGAATGATGCATGTAGAGGTCAATGAAGTTGGAGAGAATCTTGATCCATTGAGTTTCACACTCCACATAATTCCAAGCATGCAAAGCAAAGGGAAATACCTTTGATGTCTACCCATCACTCTCTAAGTCTCGCAACAAAAGAAAAGATCTTATAAGGAAAAGACATGTAAAGCATGTGAAGTATGAGACATTCTTACTCTTGCATAATAGAAGAAGGAGGTAACCTCGTGACAAAGAAGGAATCAACCTTCTTGGAAGACAACATGGCCATCCAAGGTGTTGACATGTGTACACTTTGACCAATCATAGGGTGCCACATGGAAGTGAGAGAAAACCAAAACTACATGAATTCAGTATATTTTGAAATTATGGGTAAACACACAAGGGTACCATAACTACTTCAAAAACCATTGGGAGGTCGTTCAAAAACCATTGGGAGGTCATTGGCCTTCCACATAACTAGGAACAATTATGGACAAATAATAGGCCTATAAAGGAAAAGAGGTTCAAACATGCTTAAGACAAAGGGGAGAAGAAGGTTCGGTAGCAGTTTGGATTGGTTGTTCGATTGGTTTGAACTATGATAGAGGAGATAGAAGGTCAACCACATTTTAGGTTGACATAATATTTGTGTTGTTTGCAAATACTTGAGAGATGTGACTTAGACATTAATAGATTGATTGGTTTGTACAATGAGTTCAATGTTTATCACTATAAATTATATGTTTTTATGTTTGATAGCTAGAGAGAATTGTAATTGTGAAAGCATCATTAATAATAACAAGAGCACGATAGCCATTTCGAGGCTAGAGTTTTCCCAAATCTAGTTTCGCCAAGGTATCTCTTGTGTTATCTATGTCTTTGCGATTGTACTATTTAATGATGCTCATAGTTAATGCACAACATGTTTTTTTTGTTTGCTAGTTTGTCTGTGACTTGCATGTGGTCTAAGAAATCACATCCCAAGGCCATATAAGCCATCAAAATCACTTCGGAATTGAACCTAGCCTGGGCCACACCAACCCTTAACATGGTTGGATTTTTAAAATTATCTCCTCCCAATTACCTTGCGGGGTTTGAACTCAGGTCGCCATGCAGAGTGAGGCTCATCGAAACCAATCGTGCTAGCGATATTTTACTCTTAATGCACAACATGTTACTATAGATAAGAATTTACAATTTTTATTATTTCACACATTAAGATCTATGCCGATGAATCATTTGGCAATAGGCCTTCAATTATAGATCACATTCGATAAGGTACCCATGTCATTAATAGAAAATATTCAACCCATAAAATTGTATGAGCATCACTAGGGATGGGGAATTGAACTCAAGACTTACTGCTCGTGAATATGAGTTCCTGACCAAAATAACATACCAAAATGTTTAACAAAACATTTTGATCATTCATAGAAAATTCAACTCATAAAATTGTAATTGTATGTATACTGTAGCCTTGCATATGCACCATAAAAAAATCAAAATCAAAACCAATGGAGATTATAAGTTCATTATGCCAAATTAAATCCTTAATGTTAAAAAGAGAGCACTCTCTTTCTCTTTTATAACTTATTTTCCAATCTGGTCGGGCAATCAATGGTATCGGCGGATCCAAGGATGGTTTGGCAAATATTGTACGTTAGGACAGGCGGATGTCCTTCTATTAGTTGGAAAGTATAAGGGCTCTTTCCTAGAGCTTGTAGATCAGAAGTGGCAATTTTTTATTCATATCTTTGACGGCAGTGTGGCTATGAACAGACTAGAGCCCATTTTTCGGTGGGTTGCCAACTTCCGGTATTGAAATGGAGGACGTGGATGAGAATGTGGATGCAGTTGGGGTTCATGTGTCCCTTATGGATACTAGTTGGCGAGTGGGGGATGCCAGGTGTCTACTGGGGATGGACAAGTGTGTGCGGCAACGAATGAAAAATGGCAGGAGAGTTGGGATGCTTATTATCAAATGAGGAGATTAGGGATTTTAATCGGGCACAAGAGTTAGAAGTTATCACGGGGGTGGTTGGCACAACAATGGACACATGGCACGGTAAGTCACCCTCTGGTGATTTCAGTTTGTCAAGTAGGATAGATGGTGGATCTCTTTCGAAATATGTAAATGTATCGACTACTACTATTGGGGTTTCTAGGGTGGCGACTAAAAGACTGAACCAGGGATAAGACCACATTGAACTAGGGACTGTCGTAGGTTGGTCTTGTGGAGAGAGGGGAAATATACCCCCTTCCCTTCATTGACCTGCACCAAAAATACCGAGGAAGTGGAAATCTCATCTCGGTGAGAAACTTATGACCTTAGGGCGAGATATAGGCTTGGAAGAGATTGTTGATTTGGGGATGACGACCCTGGTGGGTAAATTCACTTATATAAGGCCATGAAGAAAAAGTAGATCACTTGGTGGGTGGCGAGGGTTTGGGGTCATCTGTGGGGATATTTCCCAGAGGTTTTAATCCTAGCAAAGGGTTGGTACAAGTTCAGGTTTCGGGAGGAGGCACATGCTCTCTTTGTACTCCATAAATTGTGGCTCAAAGATGGGGGTAGTCTCATGATGAAGAAGTGGCATACAAATTTTGACCCAAAAGGGAGATGATTTCATACAGACAATTTTTGTTCCTTTTGTCAAGCTTTCACTAGGAATGTGGAATAAGGCTGCTTTTGAAGCAGTGGGTAATCGACTGGGAATATTTCTTTATGTTAGCGACTCGGTGTTAAAGGGGGTGGATAAATGGGTGGGGCGCATGCTGGTTGAGGTGGATGTGGAAAAGGGATTGATTGAGTCTTTGAATATTGAATGGTGTGGCAGATACTACTCTCAGATGATCGATTATGATGGAATCCCTTTCCGGTGCTCCACATGTAAGGTCGTGGGTCATCTTTGGCGACAATGCTTTGCTATGCCCACATCTACATCTGGCGACGGCTCTGAGGAAGACTATTGTATTTGGTCTTCGGACGATAGTGGGGAGGTGAAGGGTGATTTGGTTTTGACCCCTTCTTCATCTACTTATCTTCCACAGTCGTCGACTCTAGAAAACTTGGAATCACACTTGATTGGTAAGATAAAATTAAATGACCTAGCTCTGTATATGTCATTTTCTGAGAAGGAAAAATATTTTTTTAAGTCACTAGAGCTTAAATATGAGTCGGTTGGGGTTCCCGTGGCTGGTTGTCTTCCTATATCCTCATCGAAAGCTTCATTGGGTACTAATCAGAATATTAGTTCCAGTCATGTGGTTGTTGTTTCGTACCATTCATCGGTCGAGGGGGGGGGTGATGGTGTGGGTGGGGGTGCCTCTACCTCGTCGAGGGGAGAAACTATACTAGTAGCAAACACCTCCTCAATATCTGAGTCAACAGATACTTGTCCTGAGATAAACGATAAGGACATCCAAGATTCTTTAGAGGGTTCAGTGTTTGCGGAGGGGAAAGCTAACATCCACATCCCTTCCTTTTGTGAGGTAGTTAAGTTAGCTCATATCCCATCTCACATTGGCAATCAAGTGGTTTGTCAATCGGTGTCGCCCAAAAATATGGATGTTACTGTGAAGCATAGGGAGGCATCAAAAGATTTGGTTGGTACCTCAAAGAACTCGATGGCTACTCTCCCACATAAAAATCAGATCAAAGGGGATAGACAAGGTGGGATTGATCCAAATTTATCTCCTATCAAAACATAGAGTGCTAGGAAATCTAAAGCAAAAAAAGGAAACGGTGCTACTTCGGAAACCATTTTATCGAATCCTGTGGAAAACTCTCTTTCTGTGGAATCTAGGGCTCTTAGAGACATCAAATCCCTTGCCAGGGTTAAAAAATGATTTTTTCTCTCTGAATTTTAGGGGAGTGGGGGGTCTCCCGAAAAAACTCACCTTGAAAAGATCCTTGGAATTAACATGTTTGGATCTTGTGTGTCTTCAAGAGACTATGACGAGTGCAGATAATTCCAAGCAATTCTTTGTGGGGATTAAACCATCCTAGGAAATTTGTGCTATTGATGCGGCCAGGCAGTCAGGGGGACTCCTCGCAGCTTGGGATCCGCAGAAGGAAAATTTGAAATCTTTTAAATCATCGACGGGAATTCTTTTATCTGGAAAATTGATTGGTTTTGAGAGCCCTGTAAACATTATAAATTGTTACAACCCTTACACTGACAGAAAGGGATTTCTGAGAGTGTTTATCTGTTGAGAACCTCTTGTCATTAAATAAATTGATTTTCATGGGGGGTCTAAACCTTACTCTATCAGTTGCGGAAATATGGGGTAGCCACTCAAAAATTAACCAATTGGGGTCATTTTTCACTAACCCGTTTTCCTCTGCAAACCTCATAGATGTCCAGCCACTTCCCTTACAGCCCACTTAGCAGAATGGGAGGTGTGGAAAACATTCGATATTGAAGTGTCTGGACAGGTTTCTGGTATTAGGGGGATTATTAGACTCATTGTTTAAATATCGTTCTTGGGTGGAATCGGTCAGGGTATCAGACCACCAGCCGATCATTTTTCAATTTGAAGTGGAAGGTTGCTGGCAGAAGGTCCTGTTATCACATATATAGTAGCCGGGCCACCATACATTTTTTGTCAGATTCCAATACTTTCTCCAGCCAGTTCCCTTGCATTGAGATGCTGAGATGAGCATCTATTATGGATCACTATCATATTTTGGACAACAATTTTATTCCCCATGCTATGACTGAGTATCAGGACACTTAGAGAGATGCCCGATGTAGCTATTTAGCCATTTTTACAGAGCAGTCAATAGTTCCCAGAGTTACAGCAGCAGTTTCAGAGGACAGTTTGATGGTTCAGATGATGATCTTTCAGGTATATGACTCAGCAGGTATATTATGGTGTTGTGGTTATATTGCTTTTATTTCCATTTTCTTAGCATTTTTTAGCATTTAGTATCATGATCTGGCGATCATATAGATATGTGGACCTGGTTGTATTATGTATATATCATATTTGTCCCTACTCAGACTTAGAATTTCTTGGCCTATACTCATTAGTTTTACCCTCCTTAGGGAGAATAGAGGTGGCCATTCCCACCATACTTTGGCTTGCTAGTGTTGGTTTCATTATTCATTGTCTTCATCCATCCATGACTTACCCAGTTTGTTCATTACCTTGACTTACTACTTGACTAGTGGCATGGAGTACCTTCCCCCACTGTAGCCTCTATATTGGATAAGCTTCCATGTTTATTGTGTCTCGGCTCTGAGTTGGTGACAAAAATTACCTATGGTGAGTTGGATTTCCTTGTGAATTCCCCCTAGTCACTAAAGATGTTGTTGGCTAAACCTGAAACTTTCAGTGCTGCCATTAATGCAAAGTATGGAAATGAAATGTTATATCTTGTATGAAAAGCCCATTCATACAATGTGTTTCTAAACACACATGAATGAAAGGCAAGCCAAATGAAAATGGCTATGAAATATCAAATGTTATATCTTTTGTGAAATATAAATACCTAGGTAAACAAGCTGTCTGTGACACACCTAGAAGTGCTCAGGTAAACAAGTGCCTTAAAAACACACCTGCAGCAAGAAGCCTAAATAAATGTAAATCTATACAATGTGTTTATAAACACACATAGATCAAAAGCTATGGAAACTATAGGCCCAAAAAGCAATGGAACTTAAATTCTATATCAAAAAGATTGCTGGCCTCATTTGTAGTATGGATTGTGCGCATCTGTGTAAGGTGAATAAACACTCTTTGAACAACTTATCCATTTGTGAGACACCGCCATTCCGTATGTTGTTGCTTGTCCACTATATGCTATGGTGTGTATTCCCTTTTCCATTTCCAAAGTGTCACAATGTTAAGTCAGTAAGTCATCCTTTGACCTAGCCAATTGTTTCTTAGCCTTCACCCTTCACTAGCAAATTGATCACAACTATGAAGTGAGTATGACCTTGAAAGTCTTGTCTGAGTAATAAATAATAATTATGACTTATTATATTTGGATTTATATCGCCAGTAATGATTACTTCTTGTTATAATTGCTAATTGCATGGATTGTAAAGCATGTCTTAACCTTGGACACCTTGTAGTAGCTTGATGACAGTTTGAGTCATATTTTGGTCATGTTGACTTGGTCAAACCTCAGTTTGACCAAAAGTCAACCACAGGACATGAGGTGGCATACCTCAGATATTACAGATAGATGATATATGGTCTGGTACAGGTCACCATGGTGGGCTTATGCAATGGTTTCAGGCTTATGATGATGATTTGTGCTTTTTAGCACTTTTACAGATTATTATTATTTGGTCTGTCGGATATGATGAGTATTTATTTTGGACCATGCAGAGGACTATGTGGTGTATGATTACACACTTTAGATGGATTTGGACCTTTTGAGTCCAATGAGATAGTATGTTTTCAATTCCGAGCAGTTACAGTGATGATTGAGTCTCAGTTGGCTATCCTAGTGCAGTTTTGGTCTGTCGGAGGCCCTGTCAGAGCAGTGATGAGATTTACTTGGTTCACCTAGGGAGTTGTGCATGGAGGGGGTGGTACAGCCACTTGTTATTACCATATTAACCCCCTCCCAGACTCATTGGTGAGATCACCTTGACAGCGCAGGCACTCCAGGAGGCAGTTTGGGCAGTTTCACGTTTCCAGAGGCAGTTCAGAAATGGTAAAAATGGCTACAAAGGAATTCGATTTGGGCTACTGAGGCAAGGTCATGGCATGGGATGATCAGTGATGATGATTGGGATGTCTTCCACACCTTCTCCAGCAGTTTTAGCTTCATCGGGACCCACATCCATTACTTATGGCATTTTTTGATGATTTATGGAGCCTCCTAAGGCTCACGATTTCCCCAGAGAGGCACGATTTGGTGTCTAGATCATTTATTCTTGGATATTGTTCCATGGGGATTGACCAAGGGTGTTAGAAATCACCCCTTGGACCCACCATGAGCTATTTTATATGTTTTATCATCATGATTTGGTGGGATCCCCTCTTCTAGGGTGAGTTTGTCCACATATTGTATTATTTTATTAGTGATCCATGTATTGTATTGTTGAGCTCATCTCAACCATTGATTAGATCTTTTGATCTTTTAATCTTAGCCACCCATTTAAAAAGTGGTTAGATTGTGGACTCTCTCCTTCCTATTTAAAGGAGAGAGCTTCTCATTGTAAAGGGGTCTTTGGCTCTTGGAATCTTGATATAGAAAAACTTTCTTGTGGAAATTCTTGTGGTCTCCTTTGAATCTGGTGTTCTTCGATGGTGATTGGAAATTCTATTGCATCCTAGCATTTGGGTATTTGTGGTAAGATCTATCTTTTTTGGAAACCTTTGTCTTGTTTACAGGAGGGCGACTTCACTTGGGATTTTTTGCAAGGCTTCTTCAACTCACTCCACTTGGCATTCGCTTGTATCAGGGGGTTATCATTAGTATCATTGTGATCTATGCTATCTTTTTGTTATTTCTCTTGTGGCATTAGTCTTATCTCTTGTTCGCAGTAAATCTGATATTGTTGACGTTTATTGTGTAGGAGAGAGGGCGCATTGGCTTCCTTGGGAAATTCGACTTCATATAAAACTACCTCAAATCGCTCCAAATTGATCGAGTTTGCATAGATCATCATCATCAAGGCATATACAAGGTTATCTAGGTAAGATCCATAGGTTTGTTCTTCTTGTCTTGGCTCCAATCCATTGACATAGCTACTTCATTAATAAAACCCTTAATTTACAAACCCTCATTTTACATTTTCTCAGATCTAGTAAGACCCACTTGGTGTTTGGGTATAAAATTTAAAACCCACCTCTATAGTATCCACGACAATTCGGATCTGTAGTTTGGTGAGGATTGGCCTTCATTTGACCCACTTCCCAAGGCAAAGAAGCTTCTCCAAGGGAGGTCGCACTTCCTGGGAGGGGTGAGTTTTGCTAGGATCTAGCACCTGGGTAGGTGAGATTCCACTTGATCTATAATCTACACATTCAATAACCTACCCTAGTGTGTCACTTCAGTGATTTTGACCTTGTGGGACCCATTCCTCATTTTGAGGGTTGTGCCCCACTTGGGTCACTTTGTGGCATACTTCAATCTCAGATCTACTGAGATCCAGCCACTGGATGAACTTAATCTTGTAGATCCACCTACCTTAATACCTCAACATTCCATATTTGTAATTTGGTGGACATCCGACTCCATTTGGCCCATTTCCCAAGCCACTGATCTTTCTCCAAGCCCATTCAACTTTGCTGGATTGTTGGGTTAGCTTGTGGTTTGATCATTGTTTTGGTTGCTTGAACCCCTTGACATTGTCATATCACTCAATCAAGCTCATCTCTGGTACTGGTTAGCCCCAATTTAGTCCTTAACTACCCTGCATTGGACACGGTTCCCAAGGCAGTGGATTCTCTCATAATTGACTAGTACCCTAATCTCGGATCTTATTTCAAACATCATAAGTCACTCTTCCACCCATATTGGACCAAAGCTACACTGTTTAAACCCCTTGCTCCAAAGTATTATTCATCTTGTGACTTCTTCCATAGATCTAGGGTTCACCATACACCTTACGTACTTCAACTATACTTGACTTGGTTTGGTGTTTTGGTTTGATCTCTCCTGTCGGGAGTAGATCTGGGTCTCCCCCTTTGTTGTCTTGGGCTAGATAAGATAAAGTGAAGATTTCCTCGATTGGCGTGACAACCATCCATTGGGAGTCGAGGCCATCTTGGTTGCACCTCTTTGGTTTCCCATCCCTTCTGCCATCCATCTTGGATTCATCTCTAGGGGCACCTACAAGTTTGGTGATAACAGGTCCCCTTTAAATTTAACCATGCCTAGATTTATGATCATGATTTTATCAACCTAGTGAAATATGAATGGACAAAGGCACTGATTGAAGGGGGTTTGTCTGCAATGGACTCTCTAGTTAAAAAGTTAAATCACTTGAAATATGTTGCGGTTCGGTGGCAAGGGAAAAAAAAAGAGATATGAAGTTGGACTTGGTCAAGATAGAAGATGAGATTAATACTTTTTCCACCTCCTTAGCAAATGGCACTTTCACTCTGTTGGATCAATCTTCTTTGGTGGAGCTGGAGAGAAGAAAGCTTCAGATTTTAAAAGTGGAAGAGGAGTCCCGATGTTTGAAAAGCAAGGCAGTCTGGATCGAGGTGACTCTGTTAGGATATTCCTATACTCCATCCTAGTCCTACCAGTATTTCCATTATTTAAATTTTCGGTCTTGCATGCATTTCTGCATGCAGCATGCATGGAATTGCATGCATCCCAATCATCAGTCCCAACACCTAGCCCTCAGTTAGCCAGCCCCCGGGAGCTTCTCACTGATCATTTTTATCCCTCCTAGAGATTAGTGCAGCCTTCTTCCTTGATTTAAGGAAGCCACTCGTCCTCTCTCAGCTACCACTAAGTTGCACTTCAGTTAGTTCAGTTATCTTCAGTTTTTTCCTTGATTTAAGGTTAGACTGACTCTCAACTGACTGTATCACTCCGATGTACCTCTAATGAGACTAGATTGCCCACTCTGACTCCAGTTAGCTCCTCATGTGCCCTCCACTGAGCTTCCTTCATTCAGTTAGTGCCTCCATGTTCCAGTTACACCTACCACACTCAGTTAGACTCAGTTTGACTGATGATTAACAGTTACTTGTGCATTGATGACTCCACTAATGATGATGAAGACTTCTAGTTGTGCTCTGATGACACTCCAATGATCTTTTGATCTCTCCATGAAGGCTAATTCGAATTGTCACCTTGGCATTCGAATCCTCATGCATTGTATTATTTATTTGTCCATTTATGATTAATGAATTAGTGTAATGTCCCCATTTTGACCCCCTTTGTATTAAACCGTAAATGATGTAAATATTGTAATTTAATCATGGTGAGGAGCTCAAGGCCAAGGCCCCACCATTGATTTAGCGTTTCATGAATCAGCAATTAAAAATAGATGCCCATGGTTCTTGTGCGAGATGGGCACAATGTAAATAAGACACCATGTAAATACGAATTTTAATGGAAAAACCCACAACCGGCTATGCAATGCAACAAAAGAGATGGGGCATGACTCTACAAGGAAAAGGGAGGGAAATTATTCAAACCTTGAGCCAATGGTATTAATCCATGTGTCAATGGGGAAACCCATAAACCACCAACTACCCATTTTGTCTCATGTACCCAATCATTTAATTTTTCCAAGAAATGGGTTAAGGTAGTTAATGCCTTGGGAATGAAAGAGTATGGGCAAGCCATTCTCGTGCATGGGCAAGCCATCAACTTGGAAAATCGTGTTTTTGCTTGTGGGGAAAGAAACCACCCACGAAATGGTGCCCAAAGCCATGGGGAATGGGCAGCCTTGGATCATTCACGCAGGGGGAGTTAGCTGGGGTCTTCCATTTACGTTTTTCATCTAAATACTGCATTTTTCCATGCCTGGGAGTCGTTTTTGCAGTATATAACAGTTGGGAGAGGGAGGGCCACGTTTTGAGGACTGTAGGGAGGTCGTTTTTGCCCCTGAATGTCCAAGGACGTTTTTCTAAAAACGGATTTGGCTTCCTGGGTTGTTCACCAACTTCCCATTTCGTTTTTGTGGGTTCTGCTGTTATGTGCATCCTTGTTCTTGGTTTGAGCCTGTAAGCTGAAGTGTTGGAGTGGTAGTGGATAGAAGTGGCTTGATAAACCTAGTGGGGGAGACAACCTCTCAAAAATATCAAGAGGGCTTTGGTTACTCTTCTATGCATACCCTGAGAGCACTGGATAGGGAAGGTATGGCTTGAGGGACTGCACAGCAGTGAAAAGAATACTTCCTTGTGCTGGGTGTGTAGGTATTGTGGGTGCCAAGCTAGATAGATCTTGCAAGGTTATCCCTGGCTCTGTGCTGGAGCTCACTAGCTTAGCAACTCTTCCTTTCCATCTCCTAGTAGCCTGATAAACCCAATTGTAGATTGGCTTGGCTCATCTTGGTGTATGCTTGGCTATGTGTGAGTCTGCTGTTCCCTGGTTCCTTGCAGAGATCATGCCCAGCTCGGGGGTGGCAGTGGTGCTGAGAGATTGAGGAGCACACTGGCCTATGGTTGGGTGGAACGTTGCAGTTGCATAGCCAGTTGCTTGGGACTGCCTTATTGAGATAAGTATTCTCTTGTGTAAATTGGCAATTATCATTTGATGAATGTTATGAATGTATGTGGATGTATTAAACGAATTTGCCTCTGCTGTGTTTTTTTTAAAGTTTAGGCATTTCCATATGATCTTGTCACAGAATCTTGAATGTGTGTTAGAGATCAACAGCATTGATTCGATCACCGTCGTTTTTCCATAGTATGCATAGATACAGTTCTTTGCATCAATGATTTTAATTAAAACGTTTTGGGGCTAATTGCCTGGACTGAGCACTGTGATCCTCTCTATCACGCTGGTATGATAGAGGGGACACTACAATTAGTGTGTGTGAAGTTATTTTGCTTATATCCGAGTTCTACTATATTATTATTCTGTTGCTCATTTTACTGCACTGACCACTCTTAATCTTATTCCTAAATTCTTTCATTGTGAGGTATACATCAGCTCTTAGATCTGTTGTGAGTATTTTTACATGGTATCAAAGCATGTTGAGAGTATTGTCTATCTCCATTCCTAAGAGTTTTTTGCAGGTTATTATCAATATTTCGAGTACGGCAGTTGCAGCAGTTTCTGCACTTTTGCAGTAGTAGCAGTTGCAGACATTTCTATTGTTTTTGCAGGTCTTCGATAGCTTCAATGTATTCAGAAGAAATCCCTCCTCTTTCTCCATTCAACCATGGTGAATGGAAACAAAAAATGATAGCATATTTGAAGAGCCATGATCTCTTTGGTTATTGTTTTGAAAGAGAGTTCGAATCCTCTGAAGAAGAGAATGACTGGTTAAATAAAGGTGACAGTGTCTATGCAACCATGATGTTTGCTATGTCTCGTTACATGATGAACCACTTCATTGATTCTGCTGAATCTCCAATAGAGATATGGGCCCAACAGGATGAAAAATTTGGCAAACAAAATGAAGGGATTGGTCCAAACCCTTTCGAGAGCAAGCCCAGTGATGCATTCGCCCTCCTTGATGATCTCATTAATCATGAATTAGTATCAAACATATCTCATATTGAAGTTAGCCACAAAGAAGAAGAACTTGCAGATTCTATACTCATGCTCCAAATTTCTTCTATTTCGAATTCTATGCCAGCTCACTCTAGAAATTGCAGAGGTTCCTAAATCCTCTCTTGCACCAAATTCTATTGGTTTTCATCATGATCTCATGAATGTTTCGGAGGTTAAATCAGCCATTGGAGGTAATGCATTCGCTCTCCTTGATCAATCACCTCTTATTTACTACTATATGATCATTATTTCATGCAATCAGAAGGTTATTGAAGATGATGGCCATTGCCATTTGCTTGCGATAATTTCTCATGCATTTACTGGTTTAGATCTCACCTCAAATGGTTCAAAGGAGATCTTAAGCAACCATGATTCAAGTCTTGGATTTGATTTGGATTCCAAGCAATCACTGATATTTGATGGTTCTTTTGAGCATAATCTCACCCATGATGGTTCAGAGGAGAAAACAAAAGACTATCTGCATATTCATAGATTTGATCCTACCTCAGCTGATTCGAATCACAGGTTCAAGGATCATCCTCATACTTTTGGATTTGTTCTCATCACATTTGATCTGAAGAGCAAGTACAAGCACATGCTTTCTGAGCATGATCCACTTCTTCCCAAGAAAAAGATACCTCTGGACATATGACCAAGCATCACACCTGCTTGAGTTTGGAGCATTTATTTTTGTGTGTGTCTTGCAGTCTATTTTGAGAGGGGGTATTTTTCCCATGAGGTTTTCCCCATTTCCTCGGTTTATTGACTGTTATTATTATTCATTGTATTGGGTGACCTTTGGTCTCAGTTACCAGGGCCCGGGATGGATTAAGGGGGGGTGTTAGGATATTCCTATACCCCATCCTAGTCCTACCAGTATTTTCATTATTTACATTTTCAGTCTTGCATGCATTTATGCATGCAACATGCATTCTACATGAATGCATGCAATTGCATGCATCCCAGTCATCAATCCCAGCCCCTAGCCCTCAGTTAGCCAGCCCCCGAGAGCTTCTCACTGATCAGCTTTATCCCTCCTAGAGCTTAGTGTGGCCTTCTTCCTTGATTTAAGGAAGCCACTCGTCCTCTCTCACCTACCACTCATTTGCACTTCGGTTAGTTCAGTTATCTTCAATTCTTTCCTTGATTTAAGGCTAGACTGACTCTCAACTGACTGTATCACTCCGATGGACCTCTGATGAGACTAGACTGCCCACTTTGACTCCAGTTATCTCCTCATGCACCCTCCACTGAGCCTCCTTCATTCAGTTAGTGCCTCCATGTGCCAGTTACACCTACCACACTCACTTATACTCAGTTTGACTGATGATTGACAGTTACTTGTGCATTGATGACTCCATTGATGATGATAAAGACTTCTAGTTGTGCTCCGATGACACTCCAGTGATCTTTTGATCTCTCCATGAAGGATAATTCTAATTTCCACCTTGGCATTCGAATCCTCATGCATTGTATTATTTATTTGTCCATTTGTGATTAATGAATTAGTGTGTGTGAATTTATTTTGCTTCTATCCAAGTTCTACTATATTATTAGTATGTTGCTCATTTTACTGCATTGACCACTCTTAATCTTATTCCTAAATTCTTTCAATGTGAGGTATACATCACCTCTTAGATCTGCTGTGAGGATTTTCACAGACTCAAATACAAAAAAATTCATAAATTTGCAGAGAATAGAAGGATTATAAATACTATTTGGGAGCTAAAAGGGGCTAATGGGGAGATGAAACATACACTTGAAGATTTATCGTCGGAGGCATCAAACTTTTTTGAAAATATTCATACAGACCCAAATTCAGTGTCCTTGTTGGAGCAATTCAAAGTCATTAAAGAATTCCCCAGATTTTTCTGTGAAGGTGAGGGCAATGATATGTTCAAGCATGAAACATCTGAGGAAGTGCATGCGGTATAGAAGGGATTTTCCAAAACAAAAATCCTGGGACCAGATGGTTGTCTACATCGAGAGGCCCCAATTTCTCTGCTTCAAATTTCCAGGCTTTCTTTGATGGAGCATCACAATGCTTGGCCATTCGTAGTGGTGCGGGGGCTATTATTTGGACTAGCCCTTCTTTTTGTTTCAGCCTATGGTTAAATTGTGGTCCTGGAACAAATACGAGGAGCAAATTATTGGCAATGTGGATTCTTTTATACTTTGCTAATTCCAAGAATATTTGGGAAATTCAGATAGTCGGGGACTCAAAAGTGATTATTGATTGGGTATTAAACAAGGTGATCATTTCTGTACAAATTTTGGGCACTTGGATGGATGAGATTCGTTCACTTATCAGACATTTTGACCAGATATATTTTCACCATATTCAGAGGGATTATAACACAGATGTGGATGACCTCTCGAAGCGGGTCCTAACTTTCGAGGAGGGCCTTCTATTTTGGGAAGCCTGGCTTATCAACCATGGCTCTTATCAGTTATTTTGAGTTTTTATCTTTATATTTACCTTTTTTTAGTGGTTATATTCTCTAATTTTATGTAGGCACTTGATGGTCTCCTTCTCGACTTTCAACATCTTGTTGGAGGTCTACGGGATATCTATACTTTATATAGCAACATAAATATTTGGAGCAAACTTCTTTTTTTGTACTATCGGCATATATACTACTTTTTGCCAATTTTGGGCTTGTTCTTATTCAGCCACATATTGGCATCACTATTTTGTTTTTGTACTGTATTGTTGCTGAGCAGTCTTGGGCCACTTGCTATTGTGCCCAGCGCACTTGTTTTCTTAGTTTACGCCTTTTGTTGGCGTTCCTCAACATTCTTGGGTGGACGATTCTTGTTGTCTCTATGTGGAATGTTACTCTTGTGTTTTTTTTTTCAGGGAAAAAAAAAACGTACTTTTGTTATTTCAAAGGAAATCAAAAAGTACAAAAGCAGAGCTGAACCTTTCCAGTTTAAATACATTCAACTTCCATACAGTAAAACAAGAAGCAAACTCTGTGCATCAAAGTCAATCAATCTTCAAGGTGAGATCGACCATTACAAAAGATTACTAATTCAAACATCTACAAATAACAGAAATTAACTTGATCATGAAGATCAATAATTCAAAAATCAGAAGAGTTCAGTAAAAAAAGCAGAGTGTGAGCCAGAAGAAATGAGTGCATCCTCCACCCATTCTTCCCAAAATAAAATTCCCGGATCACCATCTATGGCAACTTTTGAAAGGGCATCAGCAACATCATTATTCTCACGGAAAGTATGCTTTATGGAAAGTGTTTGAAAGCACTTGAGGAGGACTGAAATCCGTTGACACCATTGTTGTAGAGAGATGTTTTTCATGTTAAACTTCTTATTTGCCCAATTGATAACCACCTGCGAGTCACCAAAAATCTGTAAAGCATCCAAACCACAAAGAACAGCCACCTTGAGAATGTCCCAGAGCCCAAGTAACTCAGCCTTTGTGTTAGACCCTAGACCACCTGAAAATGTAAATTTGAGTACAAGATCCAAACCACATCTAAGATAGAAAACCGCCCCACACTTCTGGTGTGTAGATGCCCCATCAAAAAAACCAACTGCAGTTTCTATTTCATTCAAATTAATGGGGAAAATGCTTCTGCCAATCTTAGCCTTCATAGAACAATGAGGGAAGAGGCTAAAAAGTTTTTTGAAGGACAAAGCACTCTGCTTCGACGAAGGCTTTTGATCCTGGAAGATAGCCTTATTTCGATCCTTCCATAAAGTCCATGCAAGTAGGGCTGGAACATGGGCAATATTCTTATATTTAAGTTGCCAAGTATGGTAAGCCGTTTCAAAATCCAAAGCTTGCCAATCATCCTTAATTTTCAGTTCTGCACAGATCACAGTCCAAACCGATTTTGAAAATGGACAATAAAAAAAAAGATGACTGGTAGGTTCCTCAAAAATTCTACACAAAACACACATATTAGGCCCAATTTTACCTCGGCCTAAGAGATTGTCCATATTTTTAATATAATATGACCTTTTATACCATATTTTTAATATAATAGTATGGATATATTTTTCTCTTTGAAAAATAAACTTTTTTCCAATCCAATTGACCGAGTTTGATACTATGGTAATTGACAATAAACTAGGATGTGCTACATGTTAATGAATTAGATACAAATTTAGTCTTGTGTTAAAACTTATCATGGGTGACCTTGAAATCGTTTAGGGTTAGGGAGAAAGATACCATTAGTCCTTGACAGACAAGACAAAATCCACTAGCGCTTCCTCTAAAGTTAAAACACTTGTACGACATGCACGTGTACATGGGCAAAAATGGGCCAAGCTGTTGGAATCAGAGGGAACTCTGCCCTGACCAACGAAATGCAATAATATTTTTTGTGAGCAATACCAAGGTGCCATTAAAAGAAAGTGCCATTGCGTTCAAATTATAGGAATCCGCATATTGACAGAGATTATGCTTACATATCTCAAAACAACAAAAGTAATTTTGGTGCAAATCTCAACAACCAAAACAAATAGTAAATGCAATTAATCATATGTACACAGGTCCCAACGATCCATACTGGTCTCTGACCAAGATCATAACTATTTCTTTCGAGACACTTGCTACTGTTACTTGGTAGAGTACATTTGAAAAAAAAATCTGAATTAGGTTCAATAACCAGTAGCAATACAGTTTTTAATGATATTGTTGTTATTGAGATATGAACGATTGAATCAGATCTAATAATTCAATATACTGTTGTAGCAGTATTAAATGTTGAGTTATTAAAATTTTATGGTTAGTATAAAGAAGTGTGATCTTTTATGTTAAGGATAAGGTTGGTGGGTTAGATGGATTTCATTCTATTTATTTGGGTTCAATTTCGTTGAGATATCTATTCGATTAGCTTGGATTAGGCGATTTGCTCGACCTATCATCCACTATATGTAAGAAAGTTTGTTAAGATTTCCGATGCATTGTTAGCTTTCCTTGATTCCTTTGGAATAGCAAGAAGGTGAAAAAAAAAAACAAATATACCTGTAAATTGATTGACAGTTTAATAAGTGGAAAAATGAAATGAAACTACTGTGAGAAAGTTAAGTAAGGATAAGCGATTTAACTATGTTTCTCCCATATTGGTGATCAGTTAAGCTCAATCGGAATTGCATTCTGTACAAACAAATTCCAAAGATAAATATATAAATCTGACCATCGTCACTGTTACCCAGTCTGAGCACGAAATAAATACAAAGTGTACGCTAAGGCAAAAATTTTACATTAATCCCCTCTGCAGCATTTATTGTCATTCACGAGCTTTCCTGGCTGAAAGCGATTTCATCAATAAAATAGAAATGAACAAACTGATAAATATTAACAATGCCCAAGAACTTTTTTTTCCCAAACCATGCATAAGAAATCTGCCTGCACTATGAATCTGAGATAAATCTGAACAACACACATTGCAAACTCATTAATAACCAGAGCCTTCAGATTGATTTTTCATTGTAATGAGAGAATACACAGTTTTGTATTGAGCACCATTCATTCCATTCCATGGGAGGCCGATCGAACAGTTCGATGAGCTTGCTTTATGCACACAAAAGAGTAACAGTGGCAGACACTATGAAACCGAAGGTAATGACAAGGAACAGAAAGCAGAGAACCCACTTCCTCTTGAACTTATTAAAATACCCCTCGGAGGGCTCCTGATAATGGACCTCGTACTCGTTTTCCGGGACAGAATCGGCGTTGATGAGCTTCAAGCGCTTCAGATTCTCGGTGGCCAGGCCCAGTGTGAGCTTATGGCATCTTCTCTGATACTTGAAACCATTTATACACCTCAAGGTCTGGGCCATGGCGACATAAAATATCAGGTGCCCCATGGCGCAGAGAGAAACGGGCATCCACCAGTGCCTGCACTCCAGCCTTGTGGACTGCACCACGCCGCCGAAGAGAATTGCCAGAAACAAAAACAAGACCTGGAAAAGCTTCCAGAGCTCCTTCTTCTGGAGATCGACGGCTCTTTTTTTCTCCAATGTTTTCTCGAAATGGACTTGAACGATCGTGTTCAATGCCTGCAGAGCGGTTTCTCTCGAAACGAGCATAATGTTGTTGCTGTTATTGTTTATATCCGATTCGCTGCTATCAACATACAGGGCCGTGGAGTCCCCGGCAGACCTATGATCGGCTGCAGCAGCTGCCATAGATGATCAGACTGCAAAAGATAGAGTAAAATCACATGGATTCTTCTTATGAACTTCAATGTATGGAATCCTTCTCAACTTCTTCAATAGATTCTGATTCTTCTTCGGCATTGGGCATTATTCGTTACTGTGATTTGGGTTTGGAAGAGCAGGAGAACAGAGATATCTATGTATGTATGTATGAGTTTACTCGACGAATGAGTAGGGTTAAGCTGGGAGACTGAAGATTACCGTTGTTTGGAGTGTACATTACCGTTGTAAAACCGACTCTCCTGTCCACATGTGCAGATATTCGCGTCATACCATGAATATCCATCCCTACATACGACGACTTTTGCGAAATCCAAAGAAATTACCATTTTCAAGATTTTCATTAATATATATATATCATTTTCAAGATATGGAATATTTTTTTAGTCCATCGGTATTCAATGTTGCTGCCTAGATATTAGATATTAACTTTTTCATTATATGAAATATATTTTTAGTGCATTGGTATATTAACTTTTTCATTATATGAAATATATTTTTAGTGCATTGGTATTTAATGTTGATGTTGCTTAGAAATTAATTGTTAAAGATCTAAATTTTGACATGATAGATGGATCAGATCTAATCATATTCTCGCAACAACAATATTAAATGTTGTCTTAGGATGTCTATTGAATACCAATATTTGTGGCCTAATCCTAGGTATTGAGATGAAGAGCATTTAATGCTGTAGCTTAGTGCTTAGGGTTCGTTGGATTTGGAGAATCTTCAGATCCAACGGACCCTAAGCTCACTGAGCTGCAACATTAAATGCTCTGCAGCTCAATGCTTAGGGCTCGCCATATTTGTGAGCCTTCAAAAATGTAATTTAAAGGAGTTGTCTAAAAATTCCACTATTGGGCTTTTCATCAAAATCGACATTAAAAATAGTTAAATTCGGATTTTTCAAAATAAAAAACATAGTTTGAGAATTCTAACCATGATTTTTAAATTGGATCTTTTCAAACTCTACCAAAAAAATCAAACTTTTGAGTTTGAAATAGATAATTTAACAAAATTTCTTCTATATTATAAATAGATGGAGGTGAAGTTTTCCAATCTAAACTATGAGTCTCACTTATTGAACTTGTTAGTTCATGGTAGTAAGTACAATTTTCTTTAATGAAATTAGTTATCTTTATTTTATTGTATTATTAAATTTTAATTAAATTATTCACTTTCACTCATCTTTGAAAAGCATTCAATTTTTTATTAATATTAATATTTTATAAATTTTCATAATTAATTATAAATATAATTTTACAATAATTCAATATCCATTTATAATAGAGTTTCGTTAAATTTTAAATAATTTTTAATTATAAAAATTAATTACCAATGAAAAAAATTATCATAAAACTTCGATCATTCCACTAAAAATAAATACAACAAAGTAATTTGAAACAACTTTAATGAAATACTTTATCTTTATTTTTATTGTGTTATTAAATTTTAACTTCAAATACCACCTTGTTTCTTGGGCCCATCTTAAACATCTTAATGGTTGGGCCATTAAAGATCTGGGGGCATTTAATTTATCTTTGTGCGCTAAATCTTTGTGGCATAGTCTTTTTTACGCTAGATTATGGGGTAAGGTGGTCCACTCGAAATGTCTTGGTAAATTATCTCCAATGTTCTGGATTCGGAATGGCAAGAAAGATTTGCATGGTTCTTTTCTTTGGAGGATTTTTTTGAAGTCTTGTACCTGATCATCAACCAATCCATTGGTTGGACTGTGGGTAGAGGTACGCAAATTTTCATGGGAATCGACCCTATTGTGGGGATTGGTCCTGCATTTAGGCTTTTGTCGAAGCTTTTGTTAGCTCTACACAATCGAAATATATATGTTTTGAAACAAGTTGCCCGCTCTGTCTCTGAATTTTTTACTTATTGGCACAAGGCGTGGGATTTATTGTTGGAGCTGGGTCTTCACGCTGAATGGGAGGGGTATGCTTCCTCTTTATCTTAGGCTGGTATTACTCTCACTCATGAGGAGGATAAGTTAATTTTGGGTTTCAATAAGTCTACAGGCATGGTGACAGCAAGACTTGCTTATAACTGTGTAAAGGAGTCGGATGTTGTGGTTGCTCCGTTTTGGTGGCAAAACTATCTATGGAGGTTCAAGTGCCCCCTAAAGATTAGATGTTTTATGTGGCTTGTTTTGCAGAACAAAATTATCACTTGGAAAAATCTCATCAAACGTGGTTTATGTGGGCCGAGTTGTTATTGTTTATGTTACTCTGCTCTGGATGAGGTCGAGCACCTTTTTGTAAACTGTATCTTCTTCCTGGACCTTTGGAAGGATTTGCAGCGGACTTTAAATTTCCTTTCCCCTGGGTTTGTGATACTTTCGAAGGGAATTGCAAATGTCAGTTCGATTGTCATCCTAATCCTACCCTTATATGCAATGCTATTTGGGACATCTAGAAAGCAAGAAATCGACTCCTCTTTCAGGAGCATAAGGTCTCTCCTCATTTTCTCTATTCGCGGATTATTGGTTATTTATTTGTTGTCAACACTCCTCCTCCCCTGAAACTACGTGTGATCAAACCTTTCTCAGAATCAGAATTTTCTTTCCCTTTGGGTTTTTTTTATAGAACTACCCAGAATGGACTGTGTGGAGCTGGGATGATTTTAAAATTTTCTCCTGTACATTCTTTTCATCTTCATATGAAAGCAAGGTGTGGCTCAAATACCAGAGCAGAGCTTATTGCCCTGTGGGGGCTATTATGGTTTGCCAAGTTAAATGGTGTCTTGACTCTATCTATCTTTGGCGATTCTCGGTGTATTATCAATTGGGAATGTGGCAGGGATGATTTACTCTCGGTGGAGTTGAATGGATGGCTACAACGAACTAGCTTACTCTATTCAACCTTCTTTTCACTTTCTTTCCTTCATATCTATAGAGAGTATAATATGGCAGCGGACCTTCTTTCGAAGAGAACCCTATGTCCCATGGATGGCTCCATTACCTTGGAAGAATTCAGAGATGGAATGATTGTCAGCTGGGACAACTTACATTTTCTATGTCTGATGTTTCTTGTTGACTCTGTCTGAACTAATCTTCACAGAACATATGTCTCTTTTGTCTTAGTTGTGGGTTGTTCTTTTGGAAGTTTTTTTGCTTCTCAGGTAGGTAGTGGAATGTATGTAGGGATGATTAAATGTTTTTGTTACGTTTTTCAGCACCAGGAGTAGAGGCTTTCTTGCCTAACTGGATCGAATGTATATTTGACACAACTTTTTTTCAATAAAAGTTGTTCTTTTTTCTCTGTGAAAAATAAAATTAACTAAATTATTCACTTTCACCCATCTTTGAAAAGCATTTATTTATTTTTATTAATATTAACATTTATAAAACCTAGATCATTATAAAAATAAAAACAACAAATTAATTTTAACCAATTTTAATAAAATACTTTATCTTTATTGTGTTATTAAATTTTATCTTCATAATTCACTTTCACTCATTAATATTAATATTTAATAATAATTAATCTTATAATCCTTTAATTATTTACTTTGACTCATTTTCAATAAGTATATATATTATCAAACTCAGTATGACTTTTTCAATAAAATTATTTATGAACAAGTACATTTAATCATAAAACTTTATCTACTATGAAATTTTATTTTTATCTTAGTTTACCACTCTATCATTAACAAATATTATACATCATGTCACTTCAATAAATGAATATTCAATGATTCCAACTCAACTTTATCTAATGTGAAATTTTATTTTTATCTTAGTTTACCACGCTATCATTAACAAATATTATACATCATGACACTTCAATAAATGAATATTCAATGCTTCCAACTCTAACTTTATCTACTGTGAAATTTTATTTTTATCTTAGGTTACCACTCTATCATTAACAAATATTATACATCATGTCACTTCAATAAATGAATATTCAATGATTCCAACTCTAAATAAAAAGGTACAAAATACATGATACTTTTAATTATCACAAAAGACATTGCCCATTGCCTTTATGACAGCTTTGAACACATATGCTACCATTATCACACCTAACCATTATGCAAACATAAACATGACATTACCTTATCAAAACTATGAATAAAATACATATGATACTTTTTTCACATCTAACAATGGTGAGACATAAGCAAGACATTAACTTTCAACTCTGAACAAGAAGTACAAAAGACATATGATACTTTTATCACACTTGCCAATTGTAAGCACGACATTACTCGTATAAAAAAATTGTCTTTCTATAAGATTGCTTTGTGATGCAATTATGTGATTTAAAGGTATTAATATGTATAAGATTGCTTTGTGATGCAATTATGTGATTTAAAGGTATTAATATGGAAAAATTATTAATAATAAGGTACGGGGTATCATTGTGTATTAATAATGATATATATAGATTTAATTTAAAATAGTTTTAAAGTATAAAATTTTATAATAATATAATAATATTTATTTATTTTAATAGTAATTATTTTGAAGAGTAGTTAAGTGTTTACAATCTAGTATAAGGGAGATAACCTAGTATAAGGGAGATGTTATGATCATTATGATTATTCTTTGAAGTTTTTTTATCTTAAATTTTTTACACATTAAGAAAAAAAGTATACCTCAAGAAATTAGATCCTTTTATATACTTAATAGATCAAGAAAGGCTAACATAATGTACAATATTATAAATTATTTTATTAAAATTATATATTTTTTATATTGAAATTTCTTTCTATCCATGAAAATTTGTTTTACATCAATAATTGCTCTACCAAACATCGAGATTAATATTTTAAATAAAATTTGATAAAAAAAAATAATATTTGAAAATTAATTTTTATTTATTATGTACATGAAAATTTAGGAAAAAGCTTGAACTTACATAACATTTAAAAAAAAACCATAAAAATTAATATTTATCTACAATATATAAGAAAATTTATGGAAAAATTGTGACTTTATATGGTACAAAACCCAACCAAATCAATATGACAACGTTTCTTGCCTTGTACAAAATTAATGTTTATCTACTCTATATAAGAAAATTTAAGGAGGAGCTTTGACCTTATATCGTGCTTTTGGAAAAGTACAAAACCCCAACGTTTCTTGCCTTCTACAAAATTTCACTAAGTAATTTTTGCATTCTATGGTAAATAAATGTTTTTAACTTCCTATCTTTGAAAAAACGGATTATCCCATTGTCATGGCTAATTGGTAAAGGTACTCCAGATAAATTTGCAAAGCACACATTTCATACATTCATTTAAAAATGTTTTACCATGTTAATGTTATGTTAAAGCTTTTAAAATAATTCAATTCAAATGTCACTCAAATCAAACAAAATCTCTTACCTATCTTTGAAAAACCCACTCTCCAAACAATTATAAAGTTTAAACCTCACATTACCTATAGTAAAGTAATTGCACTTCTCTCTGGGATCAGCTCTCTCGAGACGAAACATTCAGGTATTATCTCAAGCTAAGCGGTCAGGACTGGATTCTTCATATTGGCTTCGAGCCTTAGATTTGGACCTTCCGTCTGAGGTTGCAGCAGAATGGGATAGGTATGTTTTTACATTGTATAGTGTTGGCATTAAACTTACACTTATTGAAGATTGTTTGGTTTGGGATTGGGGAAACGCAAATGGTCTCCTCTCGGCCAAAAAAGCATATGAGGCTTTGTCCATGAGTCTATGTCATACATCTCCAAAATGGTGGGCAAAAGCTTTATGGAATTGGAACATCCCGGTTAAGGTTAAGTGTTTTGTTTGGTTCTGTCTTGAGAATAAAATTCTCTCTAGGAACAATCTGGTTAAGAGAGGTTTTGTGGGGTCTGGATGTTGTTGTTTATGCTTTGGAGACAGTGAAACAGTGAATCATCTTTTCAACCTGTGCCCTTTCTTTAGGAAGGTCTGGGAAGAGGTCTGGATCTTGATATCTCACAGGGATGTTTGGAGTGCTACTACATTTCAAGACTATTGTTTTCAGTGGTTTAATTCAGCACCTAAATACAAAGAATTACCTTTGTATGTTATTTGGGAAGTATGGAAGATGCGGAACCAAGTCATTTTTTACAATAAAAAACCTTAGTGTTTTCCTGTTGTATCTAAAGTGACATCCACTTTCCTTGAGTTATATAAGGAAAAGTCTGCAGGTAAACAGAGATTTATAGCACCCCTTCTGTTGGAGGATCATTTTTCGTATGGCTTTTTCAATGGAGCGACCCAGGAAGGTAGTTGTGGGGCAGGTATGATCCTA
Organism: Larix kaempferi; assembly: GCA_027924585.1. NCBI lineage: Eukaryota > Viridiplantae > Streptophyta > Pinopsida > Pinales > Pinaceae > Larix > Larix kaempferi. Next base: position 11,334,448 of record BSBM01000893.1, read on the forward strand.
CAGATCAAATCACATTAGTTTATTAGGCTGAAAATGTTAAGATTAGAATTATAGAATTTTGATCCTCAATTGCACTGTCCCCTGTCAATCAAGCAAATATTGGTTGATTCTTATCTACCATACGTAACCAACTTACACTCACGTTGAAAGCCTTGCACCAACATGTAGATTACAGAAGCTAACAACAAATCTGAAACTTTAAAAATGAATTGATAACTATATTAAAGATAAATACACAACACTTTGAAGAATATGCATTCAGGAACACGGTCAAATTCAGAATAGAGTATACGTAGAAAAGTGCAATCACACACGCACAGACAAACTCAGAATTGGGCATGGACTATGTTTTCATTTACTTCAGCATTATCTTCACTATACAACACACTCAACCAGCTCACCCTACCAATACAATACATCAATAAAAATACAAGAGAGTTTTTTTAGAATTGAAGGCGTCTAGAGCCTTCCGTTGTTGTCAGTGAGAAGATGGATTCATCAAGAAGCCTCTTTCATTTAATTCATCACCTACATTCTATCTATCAACTGAGAGAGAAAAATGAGTTGGCATTGAAGGGTGAGCTGGCTTTCAATGGTCTAATATTTTCTTTTCCAGAATTTGATTTCACCCGCTAACAGAAAATGGGTGTTGGGTGTGGCACAAACATTAAGGCGGGGTTAGTCACTCTGTGGGGACTCCTATGAACGGTTGTTCATAAAGGTATTTATTGCATCAAAACCTTTGGTGATTCCCGGGTGGTGATAGATTGGGCTAAAGATGCAGCTAGCCTTAGGGTGGTGCAGTTGGAGTAGTGGACTGTTCAGACTCGGGAACTTATAAACAAATTCTCCTCTATCTCCTTTTTCCCATATCTATAGGGAGCTAAATCATCAAGCAGAATTTTTATCAAAATCTGCATTAGGGCCTATGGATGGACATATCTTTTTTGAGGATGTTGTTGATGAGGGCTCTTTCTCTGTTTTCTGATACTCTTTGACATGGCTTGGTTGTAGGGTTGGTCTTCTATTTTGTTTTTATGGTATCCATGGGGGATGGTTGTATGCCTGAGAGTCTCTATCTCTGGAGTTTTTTGAGTTGGACCTTGGCAGAATTAGACAATGTATTCTGTAACTTTGATTCCACTCTTATAATACAAGTTACTGCTTTTTCAGTTATAAAAAAAAGTAAAGTAATTGCAATTAGATGTGCGATCCACAACATTAGGTGCGTTTATGATATATTCATATGTTATCACTCGACATTTCAAAAAAAAAAAAATTTGGTATGGTTTGTTTTGAGAAACGTAATTCATTTTTTAATTTCAAAAAATATAAATGAATTGTCATTATTTATTAATTTTAATTTATTTTTAATTAAAAAATATTTGTGAAATTTGTTAGATTAAAAAAAAAAATGGAGATATAATTTGTTTAAATATGTATACAGTTTGTTTTAAGAATATTAATTAATTTTTTTCGTTTAGAAAAAATTGAATTGTTATTAATTAATTTTAATATTTTTTAAATTAAAAATCTATTTTTAAATAATTATAAACCTGATATAATATGAGAATTATTTTTACTTTGGATTATTGATGATAAACAATTGTAAGTAGTAAATCATGTTAATTTTTTTATATGCATTGACATTAATACTATTTCAAGGTAATTTATTATTAAATTGATTAATATTAATAACCAATATCAAGTTAATTTCATTAGCAAGTTTTTTATCATGGTGTCATGTAAAAAGGAAAATACCAACCCGTGTATGATAAATAGTGTAAGCATGCTAAAAAATCCATTAAGGATGTTTATAATGAGTTCTTAAAATTCGAAATGATATATCCTAAAAAAAATTGGCGGCAAAATCTAAGTTACAAAACTAAAGAAATCAATATGATTCCCTTGAGAGACTGGAATTCCTACATTAAAAATCTTTATGAATCTCTGTTTGTGTGGATAACATTCAAACCCTTTCTGTAGAGGAAGAAGATTTCTTTTTAGAAGACATAGAGTTTGGCATTAAGTAGCTCACAAAAGGGAAAGCTAAGGACATCAAAGGATACCAAGCATAAATCTTAAAAATTGGTGGGCATGTCCTCATCCCTCACATCCACAAGCTCTTTAATATAGTAGTGAAGCAGGATTTCCCTTAACTCTAGACAAAAAGCCTCGTTGTTCCTATTTTTAAAAGTGGAGATAAAAACGATCCATCTAATTATAAAACCATTATGATTAGCCCTCTTTTAGCGAAGTTATATGGAATTATTTTGGAAAACAAGATCAACATATGGCTAGAAAGTCACAAAAAAAGAGCCAAATGCCATGCAGGATTTAGGAGCTATCATTCAACTACGGACCACCTTGTTATGCTTAGGACAATTGCTAAGGAGTGTCGTAATAATAAAACCAATCTTTTGTGTTGCTTTGTTGACTTTAGAAAATCATTTGGCATAATGCCCAAAACTAACCTTTAGAATAAATTAGAAGAGCTAAAAGTCCCTTTCGAGTTGACAGTTGTTGCAATAAGGTGTATGAGAAGGTTACTGTCAAATTTAGGAACTCTAAGGGATGATAAGAAGAAATTAATTGTAATATAGGAGTCAAGCAAGGTTGTCCCTTGTCCCCTACCCTTTTTGGTATATACATTAAAACGAGATAGAGGGTTGTTTGGAAGATGCAGGTTGTGCTAGCACATCTTTGGATGGTATAGGCATCATCCTTCATCTTTACATTGATGGCATTGTTCTTATGGCGAGGAGCTCCTATGATCTCGACATGTAACTAAAAGTTCTCAAGGATTTTTGTTGTAGTACGGGTATGATTGATAACAAGTTAACAAGAAAAAGGTTATGATAGTCAAATCCCAAAAGATCACTTATGCGGATTTCATGTACGACAACAACAACTTGGAGGAAGTGACTTCATACAAATATCTTGGAATCTATCTTCATCACAAGCTTAACTGGAACTACAAAATTAAGAAAAGGATTAATGGAGGGTGGAAAGGTTATTATGGATTTGAAAACAAGTGTAAATCAACAAACCTTTCTCTATGGGATAAGAAGAAACTACTATTTGAGAATCTGGTCACTTCTATTATCTAATATGGATGTGAATTTTGGGGTTGCAGCATCTCTAGAGAATTGTGGAGAAGGATAGCGACAAATCCAAAAGTACTTTATAACATATAATCTCAAATTTAAAGGAAATATACCATATCCGGTCCTCCAAATAGAAGTAAGTCTTTGTCCCATTGAGAGCATGGCTATGACTAAGTACCTAATATACAAGAAAAAAATAAACAACCTAGGAGACAAGAGGCTTCCTAAGATTGCTTTACACTCTAGTAAAAAAAACCTATAGCTTAAGCAAGGTTGGCATAAGATGTCAGATGACTTGGCTAAATTATTGGGGAGTTGAGGAATAGGTCACTCCACAGAATTTTATAATATTATAAGTATTATTACGTCTAAATATAAGGAGGTGATCAACCGAAATCTAGAAGATCAAAAGTATCTTTATATTTTAACTAGCATAAATAAGAAAATCAACACTGCTAAAATAAGAAGAAGCTCTCATGAGCTCCATAGTGAAACAAGGTGCAGGACAATTTCTAAAACGTTGTGGGATGAAATAATTTATCATCTTTGTGATACTAAGAGGGTTGAATATGAAAATAACTTTCTATAGAATGTCTTGCAAACACCCACATTAGACTACAATTTCAAAATATTGGATACAATAGTGACTTGCCTAACCTTTTAAATAATCATAACTAAGGTGATCTAGGATCGGTTCTCTTAAAGCTTTTCAAGTGCAAAAATAAAATTCGAAAGAAAACCAAGTGATTCCTTATCTTTTTAAGTTCCAGTAAATCAAAGTTGGTTTTAGTAGACATTAATAACCACCACCATCATCATCAACAAAACACAAATAAACTATAAATATACTTAAAAATATTAAATTGATTAATGTTAAAATAAAAATGTATAAATAATTATTATTCAATAACACTAATATCTTTTCAAAATAATTTATCATTAAATTGATTAATGTTAATAACCAATAAATTCAATAACTAATATCAACACATCTATAAACCACAAATATGCTATAAATAATTTATAAATTATACTATTAAGTAGTAAATCATGTTAAAATAAAAATATATAAGTTATTATTATTCGTTAACACTAATACTTTTTAAAAAATAATTTATTATCAAATTAATTAATTTTAATAACCAATAAATTTAATACATTAAATTAATTAATTTTAATAACTAATAAATTTAATATTTTTTTTCAAACAGTAAGAAAATAACTTGTTACGTAATTTGTTATTCATATCAAATCAAAGTTACATCATAGCTGTGAAACAATTTGCATCTAACATAAAGTCTGAATACAGCCAATAAATCTAATACTTTAATAAAACACAACTTTTTATACAATTATGTAAAAGGGCTTTTAAGTTTATATCAAACTTATGATTATATTTTACATCCTTTACCTTTATTCTTATTTCAATTTTAACATTATTTTAAAAAATTATACAAAATGTGTTTATCTAAATAATTTTTGACTATGTGGGATATGTCCTTACAATGATCTCTTAAAGTATTACAATGACAATGATGCTTGAACACTATGGTCTAAATACATCCTAACCCTCATATTATGTGAAAGTCCTTTTCATTTCAATTCGGTTATAACTTTACGTTACAAGTTGTGGAATCAAAGTTACAAATATAATATATATATAGTGATTAATGTATTGTTCTCTAATACCTACCTATCGATAATATTAATATTATTAATAAAATATCATATTAAAAAAAACTTTGAACTTGGTCGAATAAGACTTATTTGGAGTAAGTTTCAATGTCAAACTGGGATTTCGACAAATGTGTAGCAAAGAATTTAGGTATTAATGGAAGTTTTAATTGAAATGGATGAAGAGCTTGTGAATTAAATAATATTTTCATTGATTATAAAATATCTAAATAATTTCAAAAAAAGTTAATGATTTATAATTTTCTAGATTATTCGTTTTTAATTTTTTTTTTAAATCTGATGTCCTCACCCAATGCTCTAGTCATGGATGAGGATCAGATGGTCTCATATAGAGGCCCAATACAAATCAAATGCATGCATCATGCAAAATAATAAAATGTAATATAAAAGTGTGGAATAACATGAACTTATGGTGACCAATTGCTTATAATCAAATTTAAACATTATGTAAAATACATATAGTTCCAAAACATAAAATAACATTAAATTGCAGATTCATAAATAAGGACAAGATGCTTATATTTTAACATAAAATAGTTTATGAAACTAGCTAAGAAATTAGTTTTATAGGAAAAAATTTCCACCCAACTGCAAGCATACTTATATTTTAATAGAAAATAGTCCAAGAAACTAGCTTCATAGCAAAAACTTTCCACCCAACTGCAAGCACCTAGTGTAAATGCCATCCCCCAAATGGGTTATTAGGCCACCTAGGTGAAGGAACCAAGCTACAAGCTTCTAGCTAACTCAGACCAACCCATTTCCTCTCAGGGCTTAACCATTGTGCTCACTACATAGTGCTCTAGGAATCTCATCTAACCATGGCACTCTCTTCCACTAACATATATCTCTTCCATTGACCTATACAACACAAGGAAGATATTCCCTTTCTCTACAAAACAACCTTTTAGGGATATTCTTATCTTTTAGTGCTCTTCGACATAGGAAAAAAGAGTTTAATATGTTGTATGCCTTTTGGGAATAGCCTAAAGCATAACACTTTGGCTCTCAAACATCCAACAAGCAACAAATATATAGTGAGTGAAAGCTAACTTCCCTAGCTTTTATGCTCACCTAAAACCATCTATCTCTCATCCAAGGTTTGTAATTCTTCCTGCACGTGTTGATTTTGTCTTGATTTCCCCATTGGTTTGTGGTTAACCAAAGGGAGAATAGAGTATGACAAGTGTAAAACATGAAAATGATCATGCGTGAGAGTAAATGCTAATAAGAGAGTTGAGGGAAAATATGGATGGTTTCCCACCAACCTCTACATTCATTTAACGATTGCATTTCTAAGTCAATGGAATTAGATGGGTTCGTTTAAGGGACATGATGGAAAAGAGATGAGAATTTAGGATGACGATTTGTTATAGAGGATTACTTTCTCATAGTTATCATTTTCCCTTGTCAATTGGGTGTAACTTGAGTGGCTTTAAGGAAAAGTTGTTACCCTCCTTATCTCATTTCAAATTGCACGTGTGACATGTATTATGTTAGTGACCTAAATTGTTTATAAACTACGTATAATCCATTCACAAGTTGTTGACCTAACCTTGCCATTATTTCTAAGCAAAAAAAATGATAATATCAATTTATGAAAAGATAAAAGCAAAGCATGCAAATTTTTATTCACCTTCTTTATTATCTTTATTATAAAAAGAAAGTTGTTATTGGTTATTTAATATTTTTTTTTAAGGTATAAGCTTAATGTGAAAAATTATTTTCTCCTTTTCTTAAGGAGGTTATCTTTTGCAATATACACTATTATCAACATTAATAACGTATAAGAGGAGTAGAGTAATAAAATATGATTGGTAATAGCAAGATGATCAACATGTAAGAGGAATAGAGTAATAAAATATGATTGTTCACAACCCATCACTACCGACTATTTCGAGACAATAGGTGATTCTTCACAACCCATTGGGAATTATTCTTAGCAACCCATCAATGAGTCATGACAATATTCATGGACGAGCCTTAAGATCATACAATTGAATTTTGAAATTACTATATTAGTAATTTTTCAACATGTTCTATACATTTTAGCCATCTAATCTTTGACCGTTAATTTACAAGTTGACGTGTTTGAAATTTAAGTTTTATTTTATTAATACAAAATATGTACAAATTTGGTTTTACAATGTAAAGTTGTCCATTGGTTGTAGTTTGGGTGGTTGGGAGAAAATTGTTGCCCTCCCCACCCAAATTCAATTCTTGTAAGTGACATGATGCTCTTGTTGAGCCCTATTGTAATGATTATATTTCAAGCTTTCCTTGATTCCTTCGGAATAGCAAGAAAGTGATTTTTCTATTGAAAAAAAAAATGTAGAGATGACAATTAACCAACTACGAGAATTTATTCTAGATAGAGCTTAACATTTAAATGGTATTTTTAGTGATGTCCATATTGTTGAAAACCAATTTGAGAGTATTGATTGATGCTTTTGTTAGCGCGAATGACTCAGATTGTCTGCTAGAAGAGTATCGATTTGATCTAGGTCATTCATAGCATCTGTTATCTTCTAATCCGACGACTAACATTAAAATATATGGTGATATAATTTCTAAGTACATAGCATGCTTCCATGTGAATAAATTATTCATTTTCTATATTTGAAATAAACCAGCATAGATCCATCTTAAACCCATATCTATCAAGCACCGAGAGGGATCCAATTTCTTGAGGTGTATTTCTTTATTTAAATTTAAACTCAAGAAATTTGATCTCTCTTGATTGATAGATCTGGGCTTAAGTTTTAAGTTTTTATTTTATAAACGAATATCTATTTTTTAATTACTTTTCATAATATTTTATTTTATGAACCAACATGGATTTTTTTAATACTTTCCATAATTTTTTATTTTATGAGCTGACATGAATTTTTTTAATTATTTTGTTAGTAACAAACGTAACGTTACATCACACACGTTGCAACATCTCCCTCGTACTGGGCTATAGAGCACCTCGTTTCACTCGGTGCAATAAACAATTAAGGCATGTGTCGCATTTGGAAGAGCATGGACATCCAATATCAAGGTTGCTAGTAGAGAAATCACTTCATTGATTGTTGCTAGTTGTGAAGCATAGAAAAATCAAATGACATTCAAATTATTAAGAATTTCTAAAAAAACACTTTAAAGGTATAAAAATTGAAAGTTTATAGGGATCAAAACAATGAACTTGTTTGTTGGATTTGTAAACATCTATATTGAAATAGATTTATAGAAAATATTTGAAAGAAAGTTATATATCATTTTGAGAATCAAACATTCATGTTCTACCAAATAAGAAAATAAGAAGCATGATGTACACTGATGAGTATCTTGAAATGAGAATAAAACTCATGCAAAACATATAATAAAAATCATTCAAGATAAATTGTTCAAACCTTTACAGAAAATCAATTTTGAGATTTAAATCGAGATTAGTACATTCAACAAGTTTAAATTGTGCCACTTCAGGCTAAACACTATTTGTGACCCATGCTATTGTTGTTACCATGTGGAATTTCAATTGTATTATGGAACATTCCAAGTATAATGGAAAAGTCATTTTGTAGATGACCCCTCCTTCATGTGTTTGTGACTTTGTTTCCTCATACCATAAAATGGAAGCATCGGAGAAGTTTTTTTTTAAATAAATGTGTCAAAAGGAAAAAAAAATGTGATGATTATAGTAACTTCTTGTTATTTAATAGAAATTTCTTATTGATCTTTGTAATGGTCTTGGAATGATAAATATTATTGTGATGTGGAAGAGATATGAATATATTGTTTTGAATCACAAATCCTTTTTAGATATGACCTTCGGAAAAAATTAATTTGCTTTAAGACAAAATTACCATCACATATTTTTAAGACAAAATTACCATGACATATTTTACGCAAATGTATAGAGATAAAGTATACAGATATACCAAGTAGTGGTTGACTTCACATAAAACTATGCATTCATGACAGGGAGGGAGATACTTAGTGAAAAATATCATTATGATTAGGTTACTATATTTGTGCACATCATATATGAGCATACATTGGAGAACATTGATTGTATATTCGATAATGTAGATACTCACGATGTCATTAAAAACAACCAATTTTAGATTAGTGATGACCACGAACATGACACTATTTCTTCAACACTGCGTAGAAATAATTTATAATGATTTCAAAAATCATAGGATCGAGTTCAAAGAACATTGGGTTTGGTATTATAAATCAATGCAATATTTATATTCGTTAAGTTGGCTTCATAAGAAGACATGAATTATTCATATTTATAGTTATTTTGAAACTAGACATAGAAAGAGAAAACATGATGAGGCATGGGATTGAATAAAACGAGCACTCAAGAAGCACCAAATGAATCACTCGGTAGCTTGTATTTATGATCCATCGTATTCGAGCATTTTTTAATGATGTGAATCAAAAGGCATGCAAATAACAAGAGGGTGAGAACAATACCGAGGTAAGATAATAAAGGTATGTTAGAAATTATATTTGCATAGTTTTTTATGAGATTTAATTTTAATTTGTAGTTATTTATTGTGTCTTTTGAGTGCAAGTACATTTAGGATGTTAAAAACGATGAAGTTAATGGATCATTATGACATGATTATGGTGGGGTTGTTGGTTCACAAAATTTTTACTCTATGAGGAATCGGTTTATGCATAATGTGTATGCAATTGATACTAGAAACTATTCTTGTTTGTTTTTATGGGGTTCGCATTGATCAAGTACAATCCCTTGATTAATATGAAAATAATAAAAATGAATATATGAAACCATGGAAATATGTTTAGTTAGATACAAAGATGAAAGGCCACATGCATGCAATCTAGAATGAATAGAATGTAGAGGAATCCATGATTTCAATAACTATAACAAGTTTTACATATTGTTAGGGAAAGTGTGTATAAAATATCCTAGAAATTAAAGTGATCGATATCTACAAATTTAATCATATATAATTCATTTTAAAATATATATATATAAATTTTAATTTTAATGTATTGTATGAGGAATGTTTTCATTATATTATATTATTATTATATCTCTTGATTAAAAGTTCATAGGTTGTTTTAATCTCTTAATTGAGGGTTTAATTTTGACAAGAGCTTATATGATGTTTTTCATTTCTATGCTTTGCAAAGCATAAAGTGTGAGGAAGTTTTAGTTCATGGAACTTGTCTCGAGGAAAATGGCATATATAGGCCACATTACATGTTAGACCTCACACCTAAGAAGTTGATATCGTATATTTATATGATTTTTAATCAACATGAAAAAATCCAAAAATTTCTGCCTTAAAAATAAAAATAAAACATAAGACCTTAAAATAAGTCGCCCAAAAACTTAAGTCGATGTTTCATAAAATATGGTATATAAGGGAATCACCAAAAGGTATTGTACACCCATTCACTAGAAATCCCTTTGCATCAACTTCTCTTAACATTTGACAAATTGCAAAACATATATGACAAGCCCGAGTTATGGGGAAATTACTTTGGAAACCGCTTCAAAGTTGAAAATATAAATATTCACAAGATAAAGACGTTATTTTCAAAAATATTTTTTTTAATTAATGAAAGGTGGACAAATTGTTTAGACATTTATTACATAGAGGGTGGAAGGGGCCAAACATATGTGTTTTTTGTCGAGCTGAGGCTCAGTTTGTTAATCACTTTTTCATTAATTGCTCCCATTCAGCTCAGATTTGGCAACTTGTTTGTGACACTTTAAATATCTCTTAGGATTGGGGGAACAAAGATATTGAAGGAAATTTCTTTCTTTGGTACAAAAATTGCCCAAACCATAGGGTTCTTCCAGCTTACATCTGTTGGGACGTTTGGAAGTCGAGAAATTATGTTATTTTTGAATGAAAGCAATTGAATCATTATGCTAGTTGTCTAAGGATTATAGGTTTATATAAGGATTTTAACTATGTTGATGTCAAAGCCAGAAGTTCCAAATAGGTTTGTGATATTCCTACCTATTATGGTGCTATAGGTTACCTTGATGGTGTTGCTTATGATGGTAAATGTGTTGTTGGTATTGTACTTCATATCAACAAAGAGCACTAGAGTCCGATTCAAGATGAATTGTGGTATTGGCACTAACACAAAATCTGAACTATTGGTATTGTGGTGCCCTGCTAGTTTAGTTGCAACTTTTGGTATTGACTCTTTGAAGATATTTGGGGACTCCATGGTTATAGTTAACTGGGAAAAGAAACTTTGCAATCTTTAGATTATTTCTCTTCTTCAATGGTGCAGTAGAACAGAAATATCATTATCTTCCATTTCTGATTAGAACATTGTACATATTTACCAAGAGAAAAATGTTGAAGCAGATGCTCTCTCTAAGGCAGCTCTTGCAGGGAATGAGGGATCCTTTGTTGGGAGGAATATGTGGAAGGTTGTTTAGAACATAGGGGTTCGGTTTATTACCTACCTTGATAGTATGGATGACTAACATACTTTGCTGCTAGTTTCTTTCTAGAATTCTCTAGTTTTCCTAAGTTTCTAGTAATTGGTGGATATATTAGTGAGGAGACTTTTGATTTGATGTGTTTTCTATTTTGTCCAGACCAGCATGTTGATGTACTTTTTGATTCATTTTGAATAAAAAAAGTTTTTTTTTTTTTCTTTTTGCTTGAAAAAAAATAGAGCTCAAATATCACAAAGATGGATTTAATAGAAATACCAAATCACAAATATACCCATCACCAATCTCCATCGTATTCCCTGATAGGTGGTTTTCCAAAGGGACACCTAACACCTTTGTATACATTTTGGGGCTTCAAAACTAGTTTTTAAAATTAGAATTGATCTCCCAAGATTGGTATTCACTCTAAAGGAAATTTTAACCTGTGATCATACCAACCTATGCTAAAGTGGTATGTGGCCACCCCAAAATATGTTACCTTCAAAGGGTCAAGTCTAGTTTTTGAAACCAAACATGAGCTCCCAAGATTGTAATTCACAAGGTAGTGTCAACATATATTGATCATACCATTTTTATTTATTTATTTTATTTCAGAAAAGTGATCTGCCTAAAATCCTACCCTGATCATCCCTTGCACAACTTGTCAATTATGTTTATGGATAATCTACTCGAGCGTACGTGAGCATGATCTCCCTAGTCCAGGTGGATATAGAACAAATGAATACATAATATAGATCTACTTTCCTAGATCAATCAAAGATTAAAGTAGATAGATGCCTTACCTTCAGATTCGTGAATCCTTCTCCTCTTTGTCGCTCTAAGCTCCCTGGTCTTCAAATCTAGAGCTGCAAAACCCTGTCAAGCATATAGAGACAAACAAACAGTAAAAGCACATCTAAACACTAATTGATCTAAGCTAACAGTTAAGGAAGAAAGCTCTAAATATCATTAACACAAAGACATTTATGGAAAGAGATTATATTACTGTAAATAAATGGGAAATACATAGAAGAGTGATGATTACAAACCAAGCCTTAACGTTGTAACCTTCCTCCAACAGTCCAAGCCAAGCCTCCAAAGGGTGTGTGTGCCTCCCAAGAGATGAATAGGGATCACCTAGGGTAATTCCACCAACATGTAAGTGCTATAGCCCTTCCTCCCTTCTCAATGGAGAGAGAGGTCTTATTTATAAGGCTAGGAGTATAGAGTAGGTTGAGGATTAGGGGGAGAGGTCCAAGGGATCTTCCCATTAGGTTAGGATCTGAATACCAGCTTTTCCTACCAATTAGGGATAGGTATCCATGTCACCCAGCTTCGAGAATTCGCTCGAAGCCCCTTGTCATCCACTCTGACCAACCCTGGCGCACTCTGCATGAAGACAACAGGCGTCAGGAAGGGTTGGCATAGCTTCAATGAGGACAACAAGAGCCAATTGTGCAGGATGCTAGTGTACATCAAGCGCCAGCCAAGTTTGGCGCCCCTTGCTAGGAAGCAGGGTGCGCCAGCATCACTAGGAAAGGTGGAAAACAAGGTCAACAACTTGCTCAATGATGTTCTATCCAGGGAAACTTCAGGGATAAAGGAACTGAGTTTATACATGGCTCATGATGATGAGATTTTGGTATAACAGATTACCAAGCCATGGATCCTTCCTTAGGAAAAGGCCATCCCCCCCTCCTGATGAATTTGAAGCTTTCCATGTGCTTATTGAATAGTTAGGAAAATATTCTCACAAACCACAACCATTATGATTTTAGAAGAAAGTGGATCATTTTCCAAAATTCAAGATACCAATCTCCTCATCAAGGAAGATGGATTTGGCTCTAGCAAACAAAGGATTGATAGGCCAATTCACCAACATTTGGCCCTCTTGTAAATCTATGTCGTACGGGTTCAAAAGAACTAACAAGTTGTTATCAAAGGGAAGCTCACTTATTATTTTTAAGAATGAGGGTTTTACAATTTTCTATTTGAAAATAGGGAGGATCAAGATCTCATCTTTAGAAACGGGTCTTATTTCCTTGGATTTAGGGGTATCTACTTGTATCTATGGACCCCAAACTTTGATCACCTTGAACTTGATGTTCCCTCAACAATCCGTGTATGCATAAAGTTGCACCATTTACTCCTTCATTATTGGAATTAATATCACCTCAAAAGAATTGGTAATTCATTGGGTGAATACATTGATAAAGAAAAACCCAAGACTAGGAAATTTTTCTATGCCATAATATGTGTCGAGGTGGATCTTGAGAAAGGCCTTTTAGAGGCCGTTGTTCTCTCCTTGGACAACTAAAAACACATTAAAAAAAACTATATTACAAGTGATTTCCCTTCAAATTCAAGGTATGTCACGAATGATGGGAAGTTTGTGAAAGACTACAATAAAACCTATTCAATCCCCACCAAAAAAGAGGAACAATGGAAACAAGTGAAGAAGAAGATTGTGCAAAATGAGGCCTCATCCTCAGTGTTAGTTTTTCATCATTTAATTCAATATGATCTAGGATATTAACTGAGAGAACAACATGTACAGCATATCAAACACAAGAGACAAGAGACACAATTCATTTCACCGGGGAAAACCAAGAAGGTGAAAAACCCCACAACTTCCTCAGAGATAGAATGAGCACCAATACAAAGATCACAAAGATCAAACCCCAAAACAAGAGATAGTCTCCTAGCAGTTTCTCCTCCTCCACTTGTGCACACTCCTCCTCTCTCTCACTAATGTGGAGTGAGTGTGTGAATGAATAAATAGAGAGGTGCTCCTCTCTATTTATACTTTACCTTTACTTTCCTTTTACTCTAACTGGGCCGACCTCCCTTAGGAGAGCCTAATAACCCCTTACCACTTTTCACTGGTCTGGCCCCACTAGGGTGGTCTAATAACCCTTTAACTCATACTGGGCCGACCCCACTAGGGTGGTCTAATAACCCTTTAACTCATATTGGGCCGACCCCTCTAAGGTGGTCTAATAACCCATCAAATATAAGTTACGACACTTCCAATATAACTTGCGACACTTGAAAATACAAATGCCGACACTTCCAATCTGAGGAATAACACATCTTTGTTAGGGATACAATAAAGGACAAATGTAATACATACAATATACAAGTGAATATCTTCCGAAGTTAAAAATACATCAACACTCCCTCTTAACTTGGAAGGTATTCTCTTGACATAGGTCATCAACACATATAAGTACAAGTCTTCAATACTGGATCTGGATCATCGTCACTGGATGACGGAGCATCATCGTCACTGCTGTTGTACTCGTCATCTTGATCACTGGTGCTGTCTCTCAATTCTTCTCGTCATAGGAAGTTCTACAAAGCCAGCCCTTTTTCATGTTGTATGTAGACCTATCCTCCTGTAGGTATTCATCATCTCTGCAAGATGGCCATCCTGTGGAATCCTCAGGGTTGACTACGTGCGTCAACAAAACATCGAAAGAGCATCCCAGGACTGATTATGATCTTACTGCTCAACCTATCGGATCTCCCGGGACTTTTACATGTGACCTCCACAAAACCTTAAAAGAGTGTCTTGAGACCTGCAAGATCTCTAAAGAGCATCCCATGACTGATTATGAGCTTACTGCTCAACCTATCGGATCTCCAGGACTAATTACATGTGGTCTCCATAAAACCTTAAAAGAGTGTCTTGCGACCTGCAAGATCTCTAAAGAACATCCCAGGACTTTTAGGTGCCTAGCACAACCTATCGGATCTCCAGGACTGATTACATGTGGTCTGGAAAAACCTTAAAAGTGTGTCTTGCGACCTACAAGATATCTAAAGAGAATCCTAGGAATTTTACGTGCCTAGCACAACCTATCGGATCTCCAGGACTGATTACATGCCTCCCTCGCAAAACCTCGAAAGAGCATCCCAGGACTGATTACGAGCTTACCGCTCAACCTATCGGATCTCCCAGGGAGGTATTATATGCTATTGCACAACCTGTCCACAGCCATGGAGTATCATCCTGATACTCATGATCACACTGATCATCCACGCATGGAGCATCATCCTGATGCTCATGATCATACTGATCATCATCATATAGTGCATAATCCTGATGCACATCGTCATCACATGATCATCCTGATCATCATCATAGAATCATCCTGATGCATATCATCATCACATGATCAACCTGATCATCATCATATCATTATCCTGATGCATATCATCATCACATGATCAACCTGATCATCATCATAGCATCATCCCGATGCATATCATCATCACATGATCATCTTAATCATCATCATACATAGAAACATCTGGAGCATCGTCTTGATGCTCATCACACAACACTTACATCCACAGCCATGGGAAGGATCCTCCTACCACCATGCTTGGAATGGCTCCTACAAATGTGTCCCATCACTTCCTCCTCGAAGTATCTTCTATATGAAGAACACCAAGCCTCTCTCTGAAGTACTTGAACTTCACTCTGGCTAGTGGTTTGGTCAACACATCTGCAATCTTCTCATCCGTCACAACATACTATAGCTTCACTGCTCCTCTCTACACCATATCCCTGATATAGTGATACTTGATCTCGATGTGCTTTGACTTGTCATGGAACACCAGGTTCTCAAACAACTTCACACAACTTTGGTTGTCACAATAGATACAAGTAGCATCCAACTAGAGATCAAATAAATCAGACAGTATCTTCCTTAGCCATACTGCCTCACAACTAGCCGAATAAGTTGCGACATACTCTGCTTCGGTTGTACTCAGTGCTATGTAGGATTGCTTCGTGCTAAACCAAGAGATCACACCTGATCCCATACTGAAGCAGCACCCCGAAGTGCTCTTCCTATCTGCAGCACTGCCTACCCAATCTGAATCAACATAACCCTCCAGGTTAAACTTTTGGTTTGCATCATACTTGATCCCATACTCAATGGTACCCTTCAGGTATCTCAGAATATGCTTTACAACAATCAAGTGAACATGTCTAGGATCCGTCAGGAACTGGCTCAAGGTGTTCACCGCAAAGAAAATATCTGGTCTCGTGTTTGTCAGGTACATCAAGGATCCAATCATCTGACGATACATTGTGGCATCAACCGAATCTGATGAAGCATCACTCAATAGCTTCAGGTTTGATGCCATAGGTGTGGCCATGTCCTTGCATTCCATCATCCCGAACCGCTTCAGGATCTCTACTGCATATTTCGCTTGTCCAAGGAAGATTCCATCTGCACTCTGCCACACCTCCATACCTAGAAAGTAATGCATCATACCCAAGTCCTTCATCTCGAACTCAAAATCGAGCTTCCTCTTCATGTCGGCAATCAACCTATCCTCACCTGTCACAAACAGGTCATCCACATACAGTAGGAGTATCACTGGATTTCCTTCCCCAACCTTGTAGTAAAGGTTGGAATCCACTTTACTCTTGGTAAAGCCCAAACTAGTTAGGAAGATGTCAATCCTGTCGTACCATGTCCTGGGTGCTTGTTTCAAACCGTACAAGGCCTTCTTCAATTTGCACACATATGACTCCCTGTCATGTGTCTCAAAACCGAGTGGCTGCTCCACATACACTTCCTCTTCAACTACACCCTTCAAGAAAGTTGTCTTGGCATCCATCTGGTGTATCTTTCACTTCATCATTGCAACCAGAGCAAGTACTGTTCTGATGGAAATGTATCTGGCTACAGGTGCAAAAGTCTCTTCATAATTTATCCCTTCTTTCTAGGAGAAGCCACGAGCCACAAACCTTGCCTTGTATTTCTCTATGCTACCATCTGCAACATGCTTGATCTTGTAGATCCACTTGGAATTCAAAACAGACTTCCCTTCTGGTCTTGGGACCACATCCCAAACATCATTCATCATGATCGACTGATATTCCTCAATCATGGAATCCTTCCATTACTGCATCCCAGATCCTAGGAACTTCAGATTCTTCAATATCTTAAATAGGTAGTTTTCTTGAACTCCGTTGCTGGAACAAATGTTGTTGAGTCTTTGTCTCTTGTTCTTCGAAACAAGTCTCTCTTGTAGGTGAGGGTACACAGTCTTTACTACAAGACAAGTTCAATTGCATGATTAGAAACATCTCATATATTTCAGAACAAATTCTTACACATAAAGACATATGTCATACAATCATGCAATTATCTTAGCCAATGCTTCAATACAACATTTATCCATATCTCGTAACTTTCTAGATGCCTTCCATCTCTACTAGAACATTTTTAAGAGTGTGCACTACTCCAACATGTCACCAAAGAGGTTTCATTGTAGATAAGTAGAAATGGAATGTTGTACAGTACCATAGGCCACTTACCTATTACTATATTAGTAGTATCTTGTTCATTAATGCAATCTTTTCTAAAATGCATAATGTACATCCTAAATCTAGGAACATAAGTATGTACATGAATGAACAACATCATTTAAGTAATAAAAAATGACAATTCAAATACTTATCTTGGTTTACTTGTTGAATGGACTCCCTCTCAATCTTTGCTTACTTACAGGATCTACTGGAATGTGCTCCCTCTTGATCTTTGCTTCCTTGCAGGAACTAATGGAGTGTGCTCCCTCTTGATCTTTGCTTCCTTGCAATAACTACTAGAGTGTGCTCCCTCTTGATCTTTGCTTCCTGGATTATCTGTCTTTGAACTTATATCCATCTTGGACCATATGCATGCTTAAGTGTGCACTAGTTTCATCATTGTGTCATCCTCAAGATCTCATACATAATCATACATGCATTAGTATAATCTCAATACTATCAAAACATTATGATTCTAAATATGTATGGTCATGATCATTTCATACACAGGTAATTTATCACAAGCGTTAGTATACAAGGTTTCAGGGAGTAATTCTTTTACTCATGCATATTCTTATTTGACCATAGGACTCTTCTAGGTTGTCATATCATTAATCAAACTAAGAAGCATAATATGCATAAACCCATGATTACTCAAACTTATAACTTCATGAATAATCATTATCAATCATACAAACATATACTTATATGAGATCCTAACACAAGGTAGGAGTCTAACTTGATATAGGAAAAACATAACTGGATTATCATGTTTGCGAGTTATGTCTAACATACCCAGACAATGTCTTCTTTGTTCTCTTCAATGATTTATAGACCTTGTGCTAGTAACCTGCATATCTCATAAGTTAAGCATTGTAGAACCAAATTATACATACCTCGTAAGTAGAGCTTCTATGTGATCAATGGCTATGGATGAGTCTTTGTCTTCATGTCACCATGGTCATATGTTCTTGATCTAGAATGAGATTTGTCTTTCTTGATGTACCTTTCATGTTAGCGGACAATATCACCCTCATACAACACCACAGTGCATTAGTATAATCATAAGTGTCAGAACCCTAATCAATGAATGTCTTCTATCATTCACACGCATTCATACTTTTACTAAGGTGATAAGACAAGTCTAAAATTAATCAAGATTGTACTAACCTCAATAATATGAAGACAAACATATCATAAACTTAATCATGAACAGATTTCAAAACATACATGTATCTCCTTAATTCATACCTATCGAGATTGCTTGTAGTCTTCTTATGTAAGGCCTTAGCCTCATCTCCCTCTGGAACTGGAATCTCTTCACTTCTGTAGGTGTCCAATTCATCCCCTTCTAGGATTAACCCAATCCACTTTGATTTGCTGAAACTGGATTTTTTGGTCAAAATCCCGAACTAGGGTTTGATAGAGCTCGGGGTTCTACCCAACCAAAAACTTTGATCTTGGTCTCTAAATTTCGATTTTGATGAGGAGCATCCATCTATGGGCTCAGATTCCAAAAATTCCAACTTGTGCATAAACCCTAATTTCCCGCAGTAGTGACAAGCCAAAATGAAAATGCTCAGAATCCAATTCTGTTTTGACAGAAATATATTCCATATTGTTTCTGATGTATCTCTTAAATTTAGGATCCTCAGGGTCTGAAACTTTGTCATGTGGTATAATGACCTGTCATATTTCCAACCCCATAGATCTGACCTCAAATGGATTCTCTATGAGAGATATATGCTAAGTGTCGCAACATGACCTGTTTATGGGATGAAACAACATAGCGAACTTGTACAGTGTGACACGTGTCACTGTTTCAACTTCGGCCTATGAAGCTTGGACCTGTGAAACTACAGTCCGTGCTCTAACTGAAACTTTTAACGTAATTCCATTTGGAGCTTCCTATCCCGAGATATGACCTTTGTTCCTAGGTCACCTGTTTAGGGATGCATTCTGGAAGAGGCAGAAACCCTAACTTGTACGGATCATATCTCACAAATTACAGCGAATATGAGGTTGATCTTCAAACATAAGGTACATGAACATTTCATCCTCGGCCTATAAAAGTTTCAGATCCTGAACCTTCACCAAAACTGATTTATAGTGAAAGTTCCACGATGACTAGTTTTTACTATATCAAGCCCTAGCTTCCAATTTGTCGTAAGTGCAACAAGTGCTGTAAATGCCATACAATTCCTTCCCTCAGGCTAGCTCTGATACCCTGTTAGTTTTTAATAATTTAATTCAATATGATCTAGGATCTTAACTAAGATAACAACATGTACAACATATCAAACACAACAGACAAGAGACACAAATCATTTCACCAGGGAAAACCAAGAAGGTGAAAAACCACTGCAACTTCCTCAGATATAGAATGAGCACCAATACAAAGATCACAAAGATCAAACCCCAAAACAAGAGATAGTCTCCTAGCAGATTCTCCTCCTCCACTTGTGCGCACTCCTCCTCTCTCTCACTAATGCGAAGTGAGTGAGTGTGTGAATGAATAAATAGAGAGGTGCTCCTCTCTATTTATACTTTACCTTTACTTTCCTTTTCCTCTAACTGGGTCGACCTCCCTTAGGAGAGTCTAATAACCCATTACCACTTTTCACTGGGCCGAACCCAGTAGGGTGGTCTAATAAACCTTTAACTCATATTGGTCCGACCCCTCTAAGGTGGTCTAATAACCCATCAAATATAAGTTATTACACTTACAATATAACTTGCGACACTTGCAAATACAAATGACGACACTTCCAATCTGAGGAATAATACATCTCTGTTGGGGATACAATAAAGTATAAATGTAATACATACAATATACAAGTGAATATCTTCCGAATTTACAAATACATTAACACTCAGGTCCCCCAAAAGTTAACCATATTTGACCTTAAACAAATTTGATGCTATTTCTTCACTTCCAATTGAAGAGGAGGACCTTTTCCTCCAAATCCATCCTCTGAAAAAAATCCTCCATCCTCCTTATTTTCCCGCATTCTTCCCCTCTCATCAGTGGTTACAGCTTTCTTCCTTCATTTTTTCCATAATTTCCTAAATTAGTCCATCCTAAAAGAATCTCCCCTAGACCTACCCCTTTCCCATAATCTTGACTTGATCCCTGTATCAACTCAAGAGGATGGAGTTATGATAAAGAAACATTCCATCCAATTAAGTAGGGTTATGACAAGGAAAAAAGGATAGCAGCAATAGGATGAAGAAGACACATAAGAGGAAAGGATACTTTAGAAGGCTAGAAGAAGGCCTTCTTGGGAAAAAGGGAAAAGTGGTAAACAAGGAAAAAGAACTGGGATTGCAATCCAATATCGAACTCTCTCTTGGTGCAAGTGGGAATAATCATTCCATCAAAACTCCAAAAAACAATGAAACAATTGAAGGAGGAAAAGGAGGGGTTCCCAATCCAAGCCAAGGTAAACAATGATAGTGGTCTCCTATAATTACAGAGGATTGGGAAACAATAATAAAATGGAAGCAATGAAAGACCTGATAAATGAAGAGAAGTCATATGTCCTCCTCATATAGGAGACAGTACACTATCAAAAGTAGAAGAAATAGAAACTGTAAAAAAATTGGCAGGAAAGTGTAGGAATAATATCCAGCTCAAGAGGTTCCTCACGGGAAATAAGCGCCTTGCTGATACATGATCATTTCAAATTAAAACATTTGAATTCATTCAACACTAGATCTATATTATTGATCTAGATAAAAATATAGTGGGAAGCATTGTGATTTTTTCAACATTTATGCTCCAATGAATTATAGGAAAGAAGTGGAATGTTAGAAATCCTTAATGGAAGTGAAGGATGAGATCACCATATGGGGATGTATCGTAGCTAAAGATTAAATATTTTCACGGAGGCATCTAAAAATTGAGGAGGTTGCTTGGTACATGACCCATTTAGGGAAACACTAAAGGATGTCAAGCAAGACTGGGAGCTAATGTATATCAATCCAACGAAGGGGAAGTACACATGGACAATTAAAAGAACACAATTGAGACATATCACTCCTATGTTGAATAAATTCATCATCAATGATGAACTAATTCTCAAGGATACATACATACATTAGGCATTTCAAACCATAAGACTCTCTAAATATCTCCATCAACCTCCTAATTATGGGCCATGATAATTACGTTTAAACCCTCTTTGGCTTCAAAACAAAGAAGCAATTGGAATCATAGAAGAAACTTGGAATAACTAAATCCATGGATTGTTGTACTTTGTATGGGAATAAAAACTCAGATGAAAAAAAAAATCTCTAAAAGAATGGGTTGTGTGAAAATACAAGGATCCAACAACATCGAGGAAGGAAACATCTTGTTTGCTCACTAATTTGCAACTAAGGATGGAGGAACAAGAAATAACATCTCATCATTTAGTAGAAGAAAAGGTGTTATGTGGAAAAATTCAATCTAACATTTAGGAATGAAGAAAAACATTGGAGGCTCAAAATCTCGCAGTCTTTGGCTTCAATCAAGATATCGAAATATTTTTTCTTCCATAATCAAGCCAAATCTAGACAGGTGAGGAAAAATATCAAAAAAAAAGAAATAAATAAGGGGAGAAATCATTGAATTTGGAAAGATAAAGCAAGCCACTTTTGAACACTTTTGAGATCTGTTGAAAGATGAGGAGGTAGATTAGACAACAACCCAAAAAAATGTAGCAAAAGATTCCAATATTGATCACCCAATAAGAGAATTTGGATCCATACAAGGATATTGATGATGAAGAAGTGATAGAATCCATATGGGGACTTGAGCCAGAAAAGGCTCTAGGGATAGATGGTTTTTACATCCACTTGTTCAGATCCCATTGGGAAATAATTAAAAAGTGATTTGTGTCCAATGATGAGAAAGTCTATGTACAAAGAAAAGTTCGGTGACAACACTAATACCTCATTTATTTCTTTAATTTTGAAGGAAACAAATCCTACCTCCTTCGTCATATTTGGGTTGAAATCCTTGTGCAATGTAGCCTATAAAATCCCAAACAAGATGATCATAAATAGAAGGAAAAAATATTGTTCCCAAGCTAATATCAAAGAATCGAGGTGGATTGATTCAAAAGAGGAAAAGAATAGAAAATACCTTGTTCAGGAGGAAATACACTCTAGTAGAAGCAACGTAGAAAAAGGAATGATTATTAAACTTGACATGGCCAATGCTTTTGTCTAGATAAGGAATTCATATATTTTTTAGTCATGATTCTTTTTTGGTTTTTAAACTAACGTTATAAATTGTATAAAAGTGTTCATTGGTTTCCGATGGATATATCCCTTGGTTAATGGGAAGCCTTCCCATTTTTTCCATACAACATGGGACTCAAACAAGGATTCCCACTCTCCAATTTCCTTTATATTCTTATGGCTAAATCCCTCAACAGAACATTGAAAAAGGAGTTAACCACAGAGAATTTGTGACACTTAATTATTGTGAGAGGAGTCAAAAAAATTGATCATTCTTAGTTTGTAGATGCCATGTGACTTCTGGGAGGAGACTCACTCTCCATAGAGAAATTTTTGAAAAGAATCATGGACCTATTCTTTGTTCCCTTGGGGGGGGGATCAATAAAAGAAAATAAACATATTCGGCTAGAATGTATCCAAATCAGTCTATGCATCCATCTGTAGGACTCTGGAATTATGTACAAACAAAGCATGGGCTATTCACTATATAGGAAATATTATAGCATGTGAGTTCATATTTGGGGATTTAATACTCTTAAAAATGGAAGAAATATATTGCCTAGTATATAAGGATCAAGGCGTAGTTTTAATATATTAAAAACATATAGATATTAAGGGGTTTATAATTATGTGTCTAGGGGTTTAAATAAGATATCGGGGGGTTTGAATAGGCACTTTATGTTCAAAGTTGGTGTAAATTTCACTGTGTGTGAAATCATATTAGTGATTGAATAAGTATTATCTATGCGTGAAGGTGGTGTGAATCCAATTTTCTTTGGAGTTAGAGTGGTTTTTGAATAGGTATGATTTGTGAGTGAATGTTGTGTGAATTTGAATGGAACAATTGTGTATGAATTTGACATGTGTTCACGGGGTTGTTCCCCATCTTGAAATATTTTCTCTCACTAGATTCAATATTTCACCATATAAGGATTCTAGTGGTTATACGAGTTGTGTCGTGCCACCATACTAATGGTAAAAATAAAAAGAGATATTAAAAATATCATGAAAAATGGATATCTAGTATATCTAGCGAAATAGTTTTTTTTAATTGGAAAGGTGTATTGGGATGGGGTTCAACAACAAAAAAATGGAGCCATTCCCTAATATCTAATGAAATTAGGGTTATTCTTTAATAACCTATCAACACACATCCTACGTCATAGGTTCACAATGTAAATCCCCCGAGAGTCAAAATCTATTCAACTTTAAGATATTTGGGGACCCCAATAGTTTTTAATCAACCTAAATCCTTAGAGTGGCAACATATTATTCAAAAAAATTCAAAAAGGAATGCAACAATGGGGAAGATACTGGCTCAACCTAGCTAGGAGAATTATCCTGATCAAGTCAGTAATAGAAACTACAAATCTATTCCAAGTATTGGTGTTGTTGTTGGATATTTAGTTGTCATTGATTTCAACCTTAGTAAAAGGACATTGAAGTAAGGAAATCAAAGTGGTTCCCTTATGGCGTAGTTGTTAAGCATGGCCCTCATGGGATGAGATATCATGTGGTTGTTTCCACATGTCCATTTTGAGTTGTACACAAATGGAACAAGTGAAGAAGACCCTAAAGTGATGATAATGTGTCCACCTAACCATGATGATGTGAAGTGTAAAGAATCCCCTTGATGAAGACATGAAGTGGTCATGAAGATAAAGCCAAAAGGAGTCTCATGAGAATGATACAAAATACAGAAAGGGAATTTTACCCCATAAAGGTAGCCCAAATGAAAGAACAAGTTCCATAATCATATAGCCTATTCTGAGACCTTTCTGGTGATAGGTGGCACGATTCCTAACTCCTCATGGTTGAGTAGAAATGAAGTTTTCTTTGTATTGGGCCAGAATTTTTTTAGGGGCCGACCTAACTGGGCCAGAACTTTGTTAGGGCCAACCTAACATAACTATAATTAAAAATGTGGAGCATTAGTATAAATAATCCCTCCAACTTTTCATTTGAACCATCCAAGTTCAATCTTTCTCTAGCGCATATCTAAGAAGGTTTTGAGGCAAGCAAAGGATGGACTAGAAAAGGTACAAGGATGGACTAAGGTTATTCTTTTGGTGAAGAACTTGGTGCATGCATGACCTAGGGTTTCTCTTGTGAAGTGATTGGTGGATGACCTAGGGTTTATCTTTTGGAGATCTTGGAACATAAACTAGGGTTCCTCTCTTGTAATGACCTAGGGTTTTAATATGATGATGATGATGATGTTAAGGATTTGAAGGAACCAAAGGATAGATTAAATCTATGGGTTATTGTTTCTAGTGTTTGGTCAAGAACTTAGTGATAGTGACAGTGACAGTGACAGTGACAATGACAATGACAATTGGTAAATTTTTATCTTAATGCGGAATTATAATAGTACTTGAAATCAAATGACTAATCAACGAGCATAAGAATTCCATTAGACACAGTATTTACCCCGGGGAAACCCTCTAGTACTTGAGGGAGACAACCCCAGCAAAATATTCTTTAGAATATTGATAGATAACAGAGAACGTATTTACAATTAGCAGATTACATCAAGCACCCCTGGTGCATTATCAGAGATAAATACCAGGCACCCCTGGTGCAATCATAAAGCAAGAGAGAATATGGAAGAATAGAACTCAAAATAATATCCTGCATAAAATCAATTCGTTGATTTTGGTCACATGCACAATGATTGCAAATTTCCTTCAAGAGAGAAGAGAATTCGCTCTTGTATTTAATTCAGCAATCCTGCATAACATATATATACCATACTTCTCATGCTTTGCCTTCTATTTTTATCTTATGACTTCAGGATGAAATCACCCTTCATCTAGATGCTAGATTACTTAGTTAGATGGTTAACCCAAGTGTCGTCATGCAAGTGTCACGACTTAAGTGTCGTAACTCAAGTGTCGCAACTTAAGTGTCGCAACTCAAGTGTTGCAACTTAAGTGTCGTAACTCAAGTGATGTCTTTTATTTCAACTTAAGTGTTGACATGCAAAACACTTTAGTTAACTAGATATTCTTTATTAACACTTAGTTAACTCTTTTAACTGAAGTCTCTCTTGATAACATCACTAAAGTGAACAATTTGATTTCTCCTTTAATTAACCGAAGTCTTTCTTGTTAACATTACCAAAGTTTAACAATTCGATTTCTCCTTTAATTAACTGAAGTCTTTCCTGTTAACATCACTGAAGTGAGAAATTTGATTTCTCCTTTAATTAACTGAAGTATTTCTTGTTAACATCATTGAAGTTTAACAATTCGATTCCTCCTTTAATTAACTGAATTATTTCTTGTTAACATCATTGAAGTGAGCAAATCGAGTTTTATTATCTTATCACATCTTATCTTTATATCTTGTCCTATTACATGGTCCACATGTGCCAACTTTAATTTATCTATCATATAAAATATACTAAGGATATTTTTCCAATGATGTGATCATCTTGTTCTACTATCGTTCCAAGTGGTCATATGCTAAAGTAATTCACTCTAGAGGTGGCCAGTCTCTAGAGGAGACTTAATAGCTCAACCATGATTAGTAGTACATCGCACACCATTCATGCTTCGACATGCAAAGCATTAACTCAACACATAAGGATTCATCTTGACACACAAGACCTTAATCTTGACAAACAAGAATGTACGGCACCATCACTTTGACATATAAAGCATTTACCTCAACACATGAGGCTTATTCATTCTTGAGCCCAACTGAAGATTCTTCTCCAATTTTCTTGAATCCAACTCAGGCTCCTATAAGTCACTACCTCTACACACGAGGCCCAATCTTGATACACGAGATTGACTCGGAGAATGACTCATGATGTTGTAACTTTAACAACAATGACAAAGACAGTTATAGTGATAGTGACATATTAATACTCTTATTCATATCAAGGTGGCAGGGTGGTTCTAGGGCGGCTTGGAACTTGTGATCTCAGGGGGTTGTAGCCTCCTTTGAAATGCTAGAGAATCTAAGAAGTGGTGTTTTCTTGCAATTGGAGCTGGTAAAGCTAGGGGGTTGCATCCTCCTTTGAGTTGATGTTCATAAATCAGAAGTTGGTGCTTCCTATGAATGTAATCTTGTTTTAATATAAGAAAAGCATTATGTGGTTGTTTCCACGTAAAATATCTTATGCACTGTGTATGATTTATGTGATGATGAATGACATTGTTAATTGTTAATGTTTACATGTTGTACTTGAAGTTTTGAAATGGTAAAAAGTACTCAAAACTTATTCACCCCCCCCCTCTCAGTATTGCTATTATTTCCAACAATTGGTATCAGATACATTTACCTTCAGGACAGTTTAGCAGCTGGAAGGAAGATCCTTGAAGCACATGGAAAAGCAAGAAGGTTCTCGTAAGATTGAAGCACTGTTGTTGATGGATCAGATTATGAATCATGGAGCATAAAGGTGAAGGCATATTTGATGGCACTTGGGGATAATGTTTGGAATTCAATTTAGATTATTCCACAAACAAATGCAACAAAAAAGAAGTCAAGGAAGGGTAATGCAACGGCAATAAATGCCATCCAGAATGGATTATCTAATCACGTGAAAGTTTCTATGGGATCATGTACATTAGCCAAAGAGATTTGGGACAAGCTACAAAATATTTACATAGATGAGGAAGTCGTTGAAAAGGAAGAGCCACCAAAAGAGGAAGCAGACTATGAAGAAGAAACAAATCTTGAAAAGGTACCGAGTAAGTTACTCTTTAAATGCTTTAAATGTGAAATAATAGGATATGCTATTGTTGAGTGTCCATATGAATAAGAGAAAGATAGTGATTTAGAAGAAAAAGAAGAAACTTTCCCCATGATCATGATTACAAAGCCTATTGATGAAAAAAATGAAGATCGTCAGAAAAAAGAAAAGAAAAAAGGAAGGTATGCTATTGTTGAGTGTCCATATGAATAAGGGAAAGATAGTGATTTAGAAGAAAAAGAAGAAACTTTCCCCATGATCATGATTACAAAGCCTATTGATGAAAAAAATGAAGATCTCAAAAAAAAAAAAAAAAAACTGAAATTATTTCCCTAAGGAATAAATTGAAGAAAGCTATGTCTCGTGAAGAAGAGTCAATAAATCTTCATGAAGGGACGATAAGGAAAAACGAATTTCAGATATATAAATAAGTTGAAAAGACCATTGTTGGTCTAATAATTCAAATAGAAGATGCCAAGAAAATTGAAGAAGACATGACAAGTCAACTTGAAGAGAAGAAAGAATTTTGTTAAAGGCGAGAGCTAGAGATCCTTTCAATAAATAAAGAGAATGAAAATACTATTGATTCCCTAAAAATTCAAGTGGAAGAATCAAAGAGAACTGAAGAAGCCCCAACAAGTCAACTAAGGGATAAGGAACAAATTTTCCAAGCAAGAGACTTTGAGATTGTTACTCTATGGAAGGAATTGGAGAATCCAACTACCACAAAATTGAAGTTTGACAAGAGCATGTCGATCTTATATGACATTATTAGCCAGCAAATATCTCCACTCAACAAGACCAATTTGGGTTATGATAAACAAAAAAATGTTGAAGAAGGTGAAATCTCCAAACCACCAACAAAGGAAGTTGAAGAGGAGTGTTCCAAGGTACTAAGAAATAAAATTGAATAGAAGGATAAGAGTTGTGCAAACATTCTCAAAAGCTCCCATCAAGGAAGAGACTACAAAGGAAAAATTCGTTAGCAATATTTAGAGAAAGATGGAGATAGAGATGTTGCACCATCAAGAAGATATTCTACACCCAAGTATCTAAGCATCTTTCTCGGTAATTATTTCTCTTACAAAAATCTTGGGCATGGGGCTATAGATTGCAAAGATTATGGAGGAAATGTTAAGATTTAATATGCTAAGATAGAAAATAGCAGCATTACATTCCATTTCACAATAATAGCATATACAGGATCACTGAAGAAACAACAAGCATAGCATAAACACAAGAGACAGAGATTTATCCTGGGAAACCCTCATGGGGTAGAAAACCCAGCAAAGCTTCCTCAATATAGATGACCAGCAATATACAAAGATGAAACCCTTTGACATGATATCCTCCTTCACAATACCAGACCTCTCCTCCACAAGTGCGCTATCCTCAAGTGAGTGAGTGTGTATAATGAGGAACACACCTCCTCTATTTATACACTACTCTGATATGTATTTTACACAAGTACATGTAGGCTCGTATTTAACCATTAGGTTAAATACCCCATTATAACTGACTGGACCGACCCCCACATGGTGGGTCTAATAACCCTAGTTACCACAACCAATTCGGAGGAATAAACATCTCCAGATTCATAGTATAATCACATCGGAGGTATGGAACATCTCCGGAATAAATAATATACAAATATAATATTCTTAGAAGTTACAATATTCAACACCCCCCCTTAACGAGAAGGATATTATAACAACATCTACAGGAGCAACGAGTCATACATCATACATGATACATCTATAAATCATTGGAAGCTTTCTTAACATCATCAGTAACTCAACCAGTTACTGGAACATCAACATCTTCAGTACTGAGTCTTTATCTTCTGCAGCACTCGAACAACTATAGCAACATCAACTTTTGGATCCTCACGATCATCAACATCGTCATCTAGACCATCACGATCAGCATCATCATCATCATACGATCATCAGCATCGTCATTACACGATCATCAATATCGTCATCTCACGATCATCAGCATCATCATCACACGATCATCAACATCGTCATCACACGATCATCAGCATCATCATCACATGTTCAGCAGCATCGTCATCACACGATCATCAGCATCGTCATCTCACGATCATCAGCATCGTCATCACACGATCAGCAGCATCGTCATCACACGATCATTAGCATCGTCATCACACGATCAGCAGCATCGTCATCACACGATCATCAGCATCGTCATCACACGATCATCAGCATCGTCATCACACGATCAGCAGAATCGTCATCACACGATCATCAGCATCGTCATCACACGATCAGCAGCATCGTCATCACACGATCATCAGCATCATCATCACACGATCATCAACATCGTCATCTATATACATGATCCTTCCTTTCGGAATTACTGGATCAATCTCATCACAATCATATTTAAGACTATCCTTCCTTTCGGAATTACTGGATTTACTGTCTAAGGATGATTAGTCCAACCACAATCATATTTAAGACTATCCTTCCTTTCGGAATTACTGGATTTACTGTCTAAGGATGATTAGTCCAACCACAATCATATTTAAGACTATCCTTCCTTTCAGAATTACTGGATTGACTGTCTAAGGATGATTAATCCGACCACAATCGCATTTAAGACTATCCTTCCTGGATTTACTGTCTAAGGATGATTAATCCAATCATAATCACATTTAAGACTATCCTTCCTGGATTTACTGTCTAAGGATGATTAATCCAACCACAATCGCATTTAAGACTATCCTTCCTGGATTTACTATCTAAGGATGATTAATCCAATCACAATCGCATTTAAGACTATCCTTCCTGGATTTACTGTCTAAGGATGATTAATCCAACCACAATCGCATTTAAGACTATCCTTCCTGGATTTACTGTCTAAGGATGATTAATCCAACCACAATCGCATTTAAGACTATCCTTCCTGGATTTACTGTCTAAGGATGATTAATCCAATCACAATCGCATTTAAGACTATCCTTCCTGGATTTACTGTCTAAGGATGATTAATCCAACCACAATCGCATTTTAGACTATCCTTCCTGGATTTACTGTCTAAGGATGATTAATCCAATCACAATCACATTTAAGACTATCCTTCCTGGATTTACTGTCTAAGGATTATTAATCCAACCACAATCACATTTAAGACTATCCTTCCTGGATTTACTGTCTAAGGATGATTAATCCAATCACGTGCATTTTGAACCAAGGTCCAGGGACGATGCAGTCCTATCCTCTATTCTCGGAGACACCTGTCTACGGCTCACTTTAGAACTTGAGTTCAAGGATGATCCAATCCTTTCAAGTCCACCAAGGACTTCATTCTCGGAGACCTCACGTCTACGACTCTCTTTAGGACTGAAAGTCCAGGGATGATCCAATCCCCTCAAGTCCACCAAGGACTTCATTCTCGGAGACCTCACGTCTACGGCTCTCTTTAGGACTGAAAGTCCAGGGATGATCCAATCCCCTCAAGTCCACCAAGGACTTCATTCTCGGAGACCTCATGTCTACGGCTCTCTTTAGGACTGAAGTCCAGGGATGATCCAATCCCCTCAAGTCCACCAAGGACTTCATTCTCGGAGACCTCACGTCTACGGATCTCTTTAGGACTGAAAGTCCAGGGATGATCCAATCCCCTCAAGTCCACCAAGGACTTCATTCTCGGAGACCTCACGTCTACGGCTCTCTTTAGGACTGAAATTCCAGGGATGATCCAATCCCCTCAAGTCCACCAAGGACTTCATTCTCGGAGACCTCACGTCTACGGCTCTCTTTAGGACTTAAAGTCCAGGGATGATCCAATCCCCTCAACTGTCCACTAAGGACTTCATTTTCGGAGACCTCACATCTACGGCTCTCTTTAGGACTGAAAGTCCAGGGATGATCCAATCCCCTCAACTGTCCACTAAGGACTTCATTCTCGGAGACCTCACGTCTACGGCTCTCTTTAGGACTGAAAGTCCAGGGATGATCCAATCCCCTCAACTGTCCACTAAGGACTTCATTTGCGGAGACCTCACATCTACGGCTCTCTTTAGGACTGAAAGTCCAGGGATGATCCAATCCCCTCAACTGTCCACTAAGGACTTCATTCTCGGAGACCTCACGTCTACGGCTCTCTTTAGGACTGAAAGTCCAGGGATGATCCAATCCTCATCTGTATTCTCATCTTGATTTAAAAGATTCCTTTTGGATCTTGCCATACTTCTAGACCTAAGAAGTAGTGCATTAATCCGAGATCTTTCATTTTCATTTCTGCAGCCATTTTCATGACCTGTTTCTCATTCCTTGTCACAAAGAGATCATCGTCATACAATAATGGTATGATAGGTTCATCATCCACAACCTTAAGGTAAAGGTTAGGAACAGTTTTACTTCTGGTAAATCCCAAGCTTTGTCATGAAGCTGTCAATTGTCCATTATTCACACTCAGCATTGAGTGATCTTCTGCATATCTATCTGTGCCATCTCTCGTCAGATGGGTCTACTAATATGAGCCTCAAAATCATTCGAACTCTGTTGTGAGTTCCTTCTTGCATCCATGTCATATGTGTATAGAACCCATATTCAACCTTGTAGAAAAGGTTGAGATCCACATCACCCATGATGATCATTAAGCTCATCAATTGACTACCGATCCTGGGAACCCATACAGAACCTGATTACATTATGAAGAGAATGGTCTTATCTAGTCCCTTGGAGCAAAACATCTCATCATGATTCTCTTCCTCTTTCTAAGAGAATCTCTTAACCACAAGCTTTCTATAGTGTGTTTGATTTGTAAATCTTTTGTTGAACATCCATCGCTTGTTCAGAGTTCATCATTCATCATGATCTTTCCTACAAATCAAAATTAAGTACATGATTAGTAATACTTCATAATCATCAAATCATATTGACATGATAACCTCCTATGCATACAGATATCATTTACATAGTTATGCAACTATTTTGACCAATACTTTGGCACAACACTTTCCCATATCCTGTATGCATACAGTGGCTATCTAGATGCCTTCCATCTCTACTAGAACATACTATCGAGAGTGTGCACAGCTCTCAGTATGTCAGCAAAGAGGTTTCATTCTAGATAAGCAATAATGGAATGTTTGTCCAATTTATCAATCATATGCATATTAGTAGTATACTGTTCAATGCTTTATGAATGTTTACACTCAGCATGATATATCCTAGGAATACAAATATGCATACAAGCAATATCATTTACTATTTCTAATAACAACTCAAATACTTATCTTTTATGTTTGTGTGGTTGTCTCCCACTTGATCTTCTGTATGTCTTCTGAACTTCTATTCATTCTGTACCACTGTGCATGCTCAAGTGTACACTAATGTCATCCTCATGATCTCATACACAAACATACATTCATTAGTATATTCTCAATATTATCAAAACATTCTAATTCTAAATAATCTTGAATATGTACAGTCATGATTATAGATAATATTCAAGGTTTTAGGGAAGTCTTATTTTACTCATGCATATTCTTGTTTGATCTAGTTAGTTAAATCATCAACCAAGTTAAGAGACATAATATGCATAAACCCTTGATTACTAACTTTATGAATAAGCATAACCAATCATACCAAGTATACAAGGTAAGATTCTCACATGACATAGAAAAACATACCTGGATTAGTATACCTGCTTAGTTATGTACAACATACCTCGTAAGTAGAACAAATATTATGGATGAGTCTTTTGTCTTCATGTTTTCATGGTTATGGAATCTGATTTGTCTTTTGTGATGTACCTGAGCCTCCTTAAGTCATACCTGTCGAGACTTCTGGTAGTCTTCTTATGTAAGGCCTTAGCCTCAACTCCCCCTGAAACTTGATCTGGAGCTTGATTAGGGTTTTCTAGAGAAACCCTAAAAATTCAATCTTTGACTTTCACACTTCTGAATGGATGAAAGAATGTGTCTTGCTGAGCTGATCAAACTAGCATACTTCAATTTTGGAATCTCCAAAATTTGACCCCTCAAAATTGCCTTTGAAACTTCTGGATCTTCTGGACAGGATCTTGAACTAGGGTTTGATGAAGCCCACCTTTCTGCCCAATCAAAAGGTTCAATCCAAGGCTCTAAACTCTTATTTTTTCTGAGGAGCTTCCAGCCGTGGTTACAGACTTCAAAAATTCCAACTTTTGTTGAAGCCCTAATTTTCCATCTTTCCGATCAAAATCCCGAACTGGGGTTTGATCAAGCCCGATCTTCCACCCAACCAAAAGATTCAATCTTGGTCTCTAAATTTTGATTTTCCTGAGTAGAATTCAGCCGTGGATTCCAATTCCAAAAATTCTAACTTTCTCCGAAACCCTAAATTCCGGAAGCCATGGATGACAGTGCTCCAAAAAATAATTCTGTTTTGACAGAAATATGTACCTGATTGTTTCTGCTGTAAGTTCGAAATTTTCACTCCACAGGGTCTAAAAAATTTTTCTGTAGTATCCTGACCTGTCATCTTTCCATCTTGACAGGTCTAACCTCAATTGGATTCTCTGAGAGAGAGTTATGCTAAATGTCGCAACGTGACCTGTTTTGGGATAATACAGGAGAGCGAACTTGTACGGCGTGCCACGTGTCACTGTTTGAACTTCGGCCTCTGAAAACTTTTCCTGAGATAGCCTGTCCTGTTATCTTTCCATCTTGATAGGTCTGACCTCAATTGGACTCTCTGAGAGAGAGTTATGCCAAGTGTCGCAACGTGACCTGTTTATGGGATAAAACAGGAGAGTGAACTTGTACAGCGTGCCACGTGTCACTGGTTCACCCTTGGCCTCTTAAAAATTTTCCTGAGATAGTAAATTCTGTGTACTACCTATCACTTTTTACGAAATTTCATTTGGAGCTTCCGAGCCCAAGTTATGACCTTTTTTCCAAGGTGACCTGATTTTGACTGAGATCTAGAAGAGGCAGAAACCCTAACTTGTACTGATCATAACTCATAAAGTACAACGAATCTGAGGGTGCCCTTTGGACACAAGGTACCTGGGGATGTTATCTTCGACCTGTAAACTTTTCAGACCCTGAACCTTCGTAGAAATAGATTTATAGTGAAAGTTCCACGATGACTGGTTTTTTCTATGTAAAACCCTAACCTTCAAATTGTCGTAAGTAAAGCAAGTGTCGTAAATGCCATACCTTGTCTTCCTTCAGGTTAGCTCTGATACCATGTTAAGATTTAATATGCTAAGATAGAAAATAGCAGCATTACATTCCATTTCACAATAATAGCATATACAGGATCACTGAAGAAACAACAAGCATAGCATAAACACAAGAGACAGAGATTTATCCTGGGAAACCCTCATGGGGTAGAAAACCCAGCAAAGCTTCCTCAATATAGATGACCAGCAATATACAAAGATGAAACCCTTTGACATGATATCCTCCTTCACAATACCAGACCTCTCCTCCACAAGTGCGCTATCCTCAAGTGAGTGAGTGTGTATAATGAGGAACACACCTCCTCTATTTATACACTACTCTGATATGTATTTTACACAAGTACATGTAGGCTCATATTTAACCATTAGGTTAAATACCCCATTATAACTGACTGGACCGACCCCCACATGGTGGGTCTAATAACCCTAGTTACCACAACCAATTCGGAGGAATAAACATCTCCAGATTCATAGTATAATCACATCGGAGGTATGGAACATCTCCGGAATAAATAATATACAAATATAATATTCTTAGAAGTTACAATATTCAAGAGGAAATGCTCAAGAAAATGGAGGTGTCAACTTGAACTATGATGTTGAATGTTACAAGTGCCACAATTATGGACTCATGGAAAGATATTGTAGAATTATGGTGAATCACAATGTTGAATGCTACAAATGTCATGGCTATGGACACATGGCATGAAATTGCAGAAAAAAACATGACAAGATCTACTAGACAAAAGGTTACAAAATTTTGGAGAAGAAAATTAGAAGATTCATAGGAGGAGTAGCCCCAAATAAAACCATGAGTTTAAGGGGAGTGTTGGCACTATTTTTTAGCTAAGTAGTTGGAAGGGGTCAGCCCCATGAAAGTGATGAGTAAACCTTAGTTATAACCTTGCGAGTGAAATGGAGATACAAGAATTCGCTCAAGGTTATGGGAAGACATAAATGGAGGGAATAGATCTAATGGCGACAAAATATATGGTTGCAAACATTATCACAAAGGTAAGATGCGGGGTCTAAATGAGTCTTCGCACGAGCGAAGTTGTGCTAACCCTCAGGCAAAGCCAACCGTCAGATCAAAAGTGGAAACATATCAACAACTATTAAAGGCTTCGCCGATGGAACATGCGCAGTGAAATGAACATTTTGTATTTGTGAAGTGGCGGTAGGCTCCACATCTTTCGATGGCGTAGATCTAGCGGAGAGGAGCATCAACGGCGGGCATTTTGTTCGCAGATTCAACATGCACAAACAACCAACACTTTCCATATTTGCGAGGTTGGTAGGGGCCGCACCTTTTGGATGGCTGAGATGCAGGTTAGACCCAGATCAACAATTGGCATTGGATTCACCAATTGAAGGTACGAGAAGGCAACGTTCTAAATAATGAAGGCTGCGAAGGATTGAGAAATTAAACAGGGAAAGAGATCGACAGCGCAGAATCGATCCTGCAGGTGGATGGCTCAAAGAATTCCTTTGTCACAAGAGGTGCTAGACTGATATGGAAGGGATAAATAATATAAAAATACGTCTACACGGGGATCTGAGTATTGTTTGTCCTGTGCATTGGAAAGCGAAAGCCGACGACTGTGCAGAAAGTAGCCACCTCATCCAGGAATCTCAGACCAGCTGTCAGTAAACCAGGTAGGCCTCTCGTCCTCGTACAAAACTATTTAAATGGTTGAGCTAGGAGAAGTAGAGCCCCCGGGTTTTGAGCACCAAAAGATAGAAGAACTATTAGAAGACAGGGACGCTGAGGTCTATGACACTATATTGACTAATGGACCCATTGAAGTAGTAAAAGATAGACTGGAATTTATTAGGAACCAGGGTATAGATGTGCATAAGGTATACAGGTCGTTTGTCCAGTTTTTCACAGTCGACCAAACCCTAGGCTTCCTTGAATTCATCGACTGGTGTGCTAGTAATTACTCCTCCTCTGAGAGGGAAATTATGGATGCGTCTGGTTCAAAGATCTTGTGTCCTGTCAACCCTGTTGTTATAAGAAAAGCCCTGTCAATTCGTGATGAATTCAGCCTAAAGTCCAATGAGTACAAGGAAGAATCCATAATTCAGTATTTTAGACAGTCCACAGTCGAGTTTAAGCAAAGTTTCTACAGGATTTTCCTAAAACCTAGTGTCCCATTGCAAGACCATGCTTTCCCAGTCGAAGTCCATCTCTTTATTGAAGAATCCAAGTGTGTTATAACCTTGCTAAGCCAATTTTTAGAAATAGACACAGATATGTATGTCACTGAACCTTTGATGAGTTTGTTGTTCATCCTTAGCACCTTCCCATTAGAGTATGAAGAGTCTAACTAGTCATTCCAGTGTGTTTGCATTAAATTTGATGAGTCCCTAGCTGAGAATATCCATTCTCATCTCGTGGACTCCCACAAGACCAGAAGTTTCAGGTTTCAATCATATTTGTTGAAAATGTTCTTGTCGTTTAATGTGGAAAACTTGCAGCTTCCTGAGATGATGCTCACAAAGGAAATGCACACAGATTACAACCAGTTCATGAACAACCTCATGTCATAAGTTTACAATGTTTTTTATCACGAAAGATTGCCCAGGGTGTTAACAGAGATGAAGGAGATGTTGCAACCTTCTCCTGAGAAGAAAATTGGAGATTGGTTTCTTTTGAAACATGGCACAACGATCAGACTATATGGGTTTAGTCATGCACCTTATGTACTACCAGCATTTCTAACTCCTAGAGTGTTTGCTCTAGAATTCATCAAGCAAAAGTTAAGGGTAGAAACTGAACATTTTAAGGATCATAAGAAGGCTTCAGACATCACATTTCCATGGGTTGTAGGTCCATTCATCGTTAAGAATAAAGATGCACTTTCATCCATTGAGTGCGCAATAAGAGAAATTGGAATTCAAACAAAGGCTACCATCAACTATGATCCCCGTCACATTATCTCCAATAGAAGGAAAGAAAGTAACAGAAAGGACTTTGTGCACTTTGAGCTTGAAGGTATGGCAGAGACTGCCAACTGGTTGGAATATCCCTGCAAAAGTCAGATTGATGTAGATATACCAGATGATTCCACCTCCCTTGTACAAAAATCCCCATCACCACAACCTGGAACCTCCATCTTGGTCCCAGTAGTTGGGGCAATTATACCCCTTGCCAGTTCTTCTAAAAAATCCAACACAATGGAAATCATTGATGCCATGGATGTAGAAGATGAGGGCACAGAAAGAGGCCCAAAGAGACAAAAGGTGGAAAAGGTAGATCAACAGATTATACAGGTGAAGACTGGTCGAGGTAAGAAGAAACAGGTGGAGGCCAAAGTACCTGCCTTCGAAATCAAGGAATATGTATTTGATAAAGCAGCTACTGAGCCTATTGCACAAGGCAAAAGTAGATCTCAGTTGTTGGATGAATATAAGGAGAGTGAAGAGGTAGCTTCAGAGGAATCAAATCTGTATGCAGAGGTTAGGAAGATATCCAACAAGAATGTGTCTTTAGTCACTGTCACGAGATGTGCTCGGAACACTTTGAATTTGGCCCTAGCAACCAAAGATAAGGCCACTGAGGTTAAAATGAACCTGGAAGACATTCCCATTCTTGACATGATCCATCTACATAAAGAGACTGGAGATGTTATTTATGCTAAATTTTTGAAAGCTGCATTAGAGCTATCCAAATTGCAATCCAATAAGGATAAGGTTGGGAATCAGCTTAGACAAGAAAGAGTGGAAAATAAAGCCCACAAGGCACAAATCAAGAAGTTGCAGGCTAAAATATTGGCTACTGAAGGCCAGGAAGACAAGAGGGCTAGTATACAAAAGCTGTTGAATGAGAAAGACAGTACTATTCAATCACTGAAAAAGAAACTAAAGATTCCTTCCACCCAGCTGGTAGAAGCATCTGAGTTGCTGGAGGAGAAAAGAGAAGAGCTTAAAAAGGAATTGACCGATTGTAAAGCAAAATTGTTGAAGTTTGAAGAGAAAGAAGTGCAGTGGCAAAGAGATATGTCCCTTATAGTGGAGAGCGAGAAGAATCTAAAGGCCAAAGCTGAAGATTTGGATAAGAAGTTGCAAGAGAGAGGTAAGGAGTTGGAAGGTATGATCACCTCTTCCTCCATTGAATCTGGATATTTCACCATTATTCAAGCAATGGCACAGGCAAGTCTGAGGGATTTAGAGCTAGAAAAGTTGCAGAACATGGATCTAGAAAGCAGAGTTTCAAAAGAAGAGCAGGAGAGGAAGACTTGGGAGGCTAAGTACCTAGCTTTACAGGTTAAATATGATTAATTAATGAAGCAGGCTACAGGTCTGACCTCGATGCAGGAATCAAAGAAAGTAATATGGGATGATGTTATAGCTGAAGTAAACAAATTGAGACCCTACCTGGATTTTATTTTAGACAAGGAGGCTGTCATTAAATTGGCCAAGCAAAGTGCAACAACAACGAAGTAAAAATTGAATAAGAAGCCTATCAAATACGCTGAAAATACCATTGAGTTCTTGAATGGCCTAACTTGTAAAGTGAAAGCAGCAGGCATAAAGGACATGTTATCCACCATCATTTGGGCCAGGAAGGTGATAAATAAACATCAGCAGTTAGCTACAGTCCAGGCCAGAATAGATATTATGGCCCACCAATTTAAACTCTTCAAAGATTTGTTTGATCCACTGTTTAAGAAAGGGATTCCACTATTTTGGGAAGAAGATGGAACCATGCTAACATAGAAAGAGTATCAAGACAAGTTGATGGGATGCAGGTTGGATTATACATACTTTGCTGGCATGACCCAATCACTGTCTGGAAAAACAGTGGTGGATAAGTTGACAAGAGAGTTTGAATTGGTCCTGGTTTTCAAAGAGGCTTATGCACACCTTCAGAGCTATTCATATAGAGATCATACAGAATTATGGGTATTGCTAAAGGAGGTGGCCACATCAGATTTTCCAACTACCGACCAGTGGAAGCTTGTGGAAAAGTATGGAAAGGCCAAGCTAACGTTGCATGCATGAAGATTATCAAAGATCGTGTGAATTTGCAGCCTGAAGAATTAGTTACTTAGGCTTTTTGCTTATTTACTAGGGTCTGTTACCAACTAGTAAATGTCTATTGACACTTGTAAAAGGTAGTTAAGCCTATTTTGTCAGCACTTGTATTTCTGTTGTAACTAATTCTCAAGGACAATAGACCTGTTTGTATAGGTGTCATCTCTCTTGTAACAGCTTTCTGTTTTGGAGATTAGGTCGGAATATTTCGAGCTGGAGGGATGATGTATCATCTCCTATATATTCATATGTAATAGAAGGAAGAAAGGGTTGAAACCCGTGAGACTTGAGTTTTGTTTTTGAGATCTATCCTTAATAAAATTACAGAGTCGAGGCTGGCATTTTGCAGAGATTCCTGTTTTATTTGCTTTACAGTCTGTATCTTCTTTCCTTATGTGAATGTGTTCCTTGTTATCTATTGAATTTTGTTATCGTTTTCATGTCTAAAATGAGTGTTGGATAGTACATATATGCTCTGTCTATTGATTTCAGATATTCACAAAATCTTTTCTACTAAAGTTAGCATTGGATTCATCCTTGTTAGATGACCATGTTAATGGATTGTTCTTCATTTCTTCTTTATCACCAGACAACATCATTTTGACTGTAAAATGAGTAGCTACCTTGCCTTTGTTATAAAATTCCATGCCACAACACTGTTAATTGATATATGTGTTATATTTTGACTCCATTTTCCCAATGAATGCTTACCTTGTTTCAACCAAACAACAAATATGATTTTAATTCCTATTCATATATCTGGCCTTGTTAAACAATCAATGGGAGATCCCTCTCTGGAAAGAAAGAAGCCAACTCTCTTTCCTAAATCTTGGTTTTGCGTGTTACCTCGAAGAGACCTTTTCCACAACCTGAGGATCAATTTGAGTTCTAATAAGGAGCAGCCCCAAAGAGAAGGAATATTGACATGGGGAGTTGTAGCGGGATCAGGCTCAAGAGGAAGATACACCCTTTGTCATTGATGTCAAAGGGGGAGGAAAAATAGTAAAACAAGCTCGAGTTAAGAAACATGAAGACAGGGGGATTCAGCTCAAGGAAGATAGTATATTCAAAGGGGAAGCAACATTGTTTTACTCAGTTGCCATCAATGCCAAAGGGGGATTTTGTTGGATATTCATTTTTCATTGATGTCAACCTTAGTAAAAGGACATTGAAATAAGGAAATCAAAGTGGTCTGCTTACGGAGTACCTATTAATCATGGCCATCACAAGATGAGATAACATGTGACATGCCCACTTTAAGTTGTACACAAATTGAGCAAGTGAAGAAGCCACTAAAGTGATGATGATGCATCCACCTAACCATGATGGTGTGAAGTGTAAAGAATTCCCTTGATGAATACATGAAGTGGTCATGAAGACAAAGCCAGGGGGAGTCTTCCGATACCTTTTCGGTGATAGGTGGCATGATTCGTAACTCCCCGTCGCTGAGGAGAAATGAAGTTTTATTTGTACTAGGCCAAAAAAATTGTCAAGGCTGATCTAACTGGGCCAAAAAAATTTTAGGGGTGACCTAACATAATTGTAATTATAAATTTGGAGCATTAGTATAAATAAGTGCTCTAGCTTTTCAATTGAACCATCCAAGTTCAAGCTCTCTCAAGTGAATATATAAGAAGGTTTTGGGGGACAAAATAGCAAAGGTACAAGGATGGACTAGGGTTACTCTTTTGGTGAAGAACTTGGTGCATGCATGACCTAGTGTTTCTCTTATGAAGTGATTGGTGCATGACCTAGGGTTTATCTTTTGGAGATCTTGGCACATAAATTAGGGTTCCTCTCTTGGAATGACCTAGGGTTTGAAGATGACATTGATTTTAAGGATTTTAAGGATTTTAAGGAGATATGAAGTCTATGGGTGATTTTTTCTAAGGTTTGTTCAAGAACGTAGTGACAGTAACAGTGACAGTGATAGTGGAAATGACAATGACAGTGACAGTGACAATGACAAAGATAGTGACAGTGATAGATTGATACTCTAATTCAAATCAAGGTGGTAGGGTGGTGCTAGTGCAAGTTGGATCCTATGATCTTAGGGGGTTGTAGCCTCCTTCTAGTAGATGCTATAGAATATAGGAAGTGGGTGCTTCCTTCCATTTGGAGATGGTAAAGCTAGTGGGTTGTAGCCTCCTTTGAGTTGGTGCTCAAAAGTCGGAAGTTGGTGATTCCTATGAATGTAATCTTGTTTTAATATAAGAAAATCATTTTGTGTCTATTTCCACGTAAAATATCTTATGCACTATGTATGATTTATGTGATG
Organism: Larix kaempferi; assembly: GCA_027924585.1. Classification (NCBI taxonomy): domain Eukaryota; kingdom Viridiplantae; phylum Streptophyta; class Pinopsida; order Pinales; family Pinaceae; genus Larix; species Larix kaempferi. The sequence goes on from BSBM01000893.1 coordinate 11,376,469, forward strand.
ATGAATAAAATTGTTAATTGTTAATGTTTACATGTTGTATTTGAAGTTTTAAAATGGTAAAAAGTAATCAATATTGATTCACCCCCCCTCTCAATATTGGTGATATTTCCAATAGTTGCTATCCCTTCTGGGGTTCATGAACCAAATATATCATCTCTCTAATTGGGGTGTACAATAGCTCAATGGAAAGATATCAAAGAGAAGAACAAACTTCAACATGTCCAAGGTGCGTTTAGAGCTTTTGACACTGCTTAGGACCCCAAAACGGCCCCAAATTTTGGGACATGGAAAATCATAGAAAATTATCAATGAGATAGAGAATTTGTGTGAGTCAATGGAAGAGCTGGGTGGCCACCGATATCCACCTATATCATTCCTCCCCCTTAGGAAGCAATGGTATCCATATTGTAATATCCCTCATTCTGACCTTAGGCTATTTTGGTTGTTATGTAAATATTGCAAGGTGTGTTTACCCTAGTATGGAGCTCAAGGCCAAGGCCCTACTAGTGGATGCTTAAGTTTAATTGCATAGGGAAGTATCTGATATTCTAATAACCCATGTGCTAGTAAGCCATGGAATATTGTAAATGATGTAAATAATGCTATGTAATAAAATACCAAGGGATGGTTATGGCTGCAACAAAAATGAGGGGGAAATATGTATCCACTAGGGTGGTGACGGGGTGTGGGGATGGAACCCTAGGTTGTTATTTGTCACCCTGAGAACCCTTAGACTGTCCTAACTTCCATTAATTGTTGTTGTGAGGAAGTGGGCGAAGGACGTTGTGCAGGAGGTCATGGAATATGGGAAACCCCGAAGGGATGGATGGAAGGGTATGGAGCTCGGCTGCCTTGACCCACAGGTTACCCCACCCCTAACGGTCGTATTCCCCATTCCCATACTGTGGTTGAGGGGACACAAGTGGCAATGGAACCAGAATGCATCACAACAGAGGAGAGCATAACCAATCCAGGGAAGCCAAGAAGAAGGATCGTGATTCTATGCAGGGACGAAAGGGTAGAGTCGAGTGCACTTAGGAAACCCTGCGTAGGAAGCATAATGATGGGGTTACCCTTGGGTCTAACTCTGTTGAATAATTACAGAGACTAGACGTGGAGAAAAGGGGAAATTGTGACCTGTGTGTGCGAATTGGTAGAACTGAGAACGCCCAAGAAAACCTTATGGATGAGTTGAATTGGTTGGATAGACCAGACCGTGGAGAAGAAAACCTAAGTGGGAAGGAGCCTAGAGGTCTTAGATTGTTTTCCATAGCTCTGTAGATGAACCCATTGAGATAGAATCCCTTACCCACCTTCCCATTTGCTTGACAAAGCTAATTGTTGGTTGGATGCCCTGATTGACATTGAACCCATGCTGTGAGTGAACCTAAGAGGGACTCCTTAGTGGATACATAACCCCAGCTTGGGGATGATATCTAATTGCTGAAATAATAGAGGCTAGGAAGAGATCTATGGTTGGGATGGAAATTTGCAGTCCATAACCGGTTGCTTGGAGTTTCAATGCAAACGATAAGTGCCATTTTGGTGTTTAAATGGTGTATTTCATGTCTTTATGCTATGCTTATTATGTTCTAGTTATTGGTTGATGAACTACATGAGATTGGACCAACAGGGGACTGTGTATGAGCTGATTATGGGGCTGAATTCCCATGCCTTATGTTCATTTTTTTGTACATGTTATTGGTTAATGAATGTCTGACTCATTGAGTGTGAATGATGTTGCTTTAGTTATAGTTGTTAAGTGTATGCATGCATCTATTTACTTATGGAAATGACCCATTGATGAATAGGGTTGTATTCCTATGCTTGTGCTAAGTCTGTTGTGTATGATGTTATCTCACTTCTGCACTGAATTAGTTGGTAATGAATATTATAGTTGATAGGTGTGTGTGTTAGTATGGCTAATCCTTGTTGTGTGTATCAATTGCATGGTTCTTGCACCTTGCATTCTTATCCTTATGCTTGTATTTATATGTAATTATGTTTGAGGGATAGGACTAAGCCCTGCATGCTTTCATCACTCTGCCTAAGAAGGATATGTACATGTATGCCATCCTATTTGTGTGAATCATGTCTTATTCCTTGTGTTCATGGAGCATGATTATGGCTATTAGTAAGCCTCTTGATATTACTTCTGAATTGTCCTTTGAGGAATTGGGATAAGTCTGGTAAATTTGCAGGACATTCCAACCTATACTTGGAGAAGAACATGCACCCCTGTGGATCAGATGAAGGCAGGCAGACTTAGCAGAAGTGGAGCAGAGCTTATGGTAGAAGGGAAAAGGAACATAGGGGAGATTATGGCCAGAGTTTCAGTTGGAAAAAGGGAAAGGTTGGAGTACTCAGATGGGGTGTGGATTGCACCATTGGATAGATCTCTCCAATATATTTCTAACGATACTGGACTTGTCCAATTTGGACCAAGGATGAGCGATTTATGACCCTCAGAAGTTTTCCCTAGAAGCTTGTTGGAGCAAGGGTCTGTGGTCTTGGCCTTTCCGCATCCGCAATGCGGATTACAGATTGCGGATGTCGGAAGGCCGACTTCCATAAGACTAGCGTATTGGATTTCCTCATTTCTGCATCTGCAATGCGGAATGTGGAATGCAGATTGCGAGAGGTAAAATTTCCCAGAATCGAAATATCGATTTCCGCAATTCCGCATCCACGAGCAAGTTGCGGATAGCGGATAGCGGATTGCGGAAGGTAATTTTTGTCGGGTTGGAAAATGAAGGTTTCCGAGTCCGGAGTTCCTCATGCGGATTGTGGAACTACGGAAGGAGGATGGTAGATTCCGGGCGATGATTGACTTCCGACTTCCAACTTCCGCATTGTAGATTGCGGAAGTCCGAAAGACGATTTCTGCAAAGGGGCGGATTTGACCATTCAACTTCTGAATCCGACTGCAGGTTGTGGATTGGAGAGCATTGCAGATTGCAGATCCAAGCCCATTGCGTCTATGTATGAAAGTGAATGAATTTGGAGAAAAAAATGTAACAGAGATCTCCCATGACCTCTATAGGACATCAGATGAGGTTGGGGAACATGACAAAGTGGTATCAAAGCTTCAGTTACAACACTGGGGCTGCTTTGGGGCCAAAGCATGAGTTGCAAGCATATGAACTGGGTGCAATGAAGCTATTACAATGCTCAAGAGAAGCTACAGAATGTTGGAAAGGCTATACAAGTGGACCAGCTATGACATGGAAGAAGAATTCCATGCTAAGATGAGGAATTTGAAAGGAGAATTCCTTAACCCTTATCTTGCTCTTGTATTTCTATATGTGAACTTGTATACAGAAACTTATGGAATAAGAATGATGAAAATACAATAGACTGAATGAGTGAAGTGATATGCACTAGTAGGCATAGTGTTAGATATTGCATAGTGCATATAGGTTAGGGTGCATGCTAGTAAAGCTAGTAAGGTTTTACACATGCAATGAGCTACTAATGACCAATGTTGTGGTTGATGATGGTTGCCTAACCAGAGAGGGTTAAAGCACGGTTGGAGATGTGGATGATATTATTACATGTGACCGGAAACCTATGAATAAAGGATGGTGTATTCCTTTGCAAGAGGCCAGCTGACCAGGTAACATCAAGGATGCTAATGGGAACCATGCAGGTATGTTTTGTTTGTGTTAATTGTACAAGTGTTGACAGGGGATTAGGTAAGAATCCCTTGAACCATGATTGTAATGAAAGGATGGTAGACATGTATGGTTGAATGCATTATGTGAATGTCATATCACCATGGCATGGTGGGATATGTAGTAGTAAAGGAAATGAGTATCATACCATGTGACTGTCTAAATGTTACATTCACATGAAATTATATTATGTCATTTTATATGTTGAGTATGAGTTTAATAACTAGGGAAAGGACTTATACCCTTGTTATGGTAGTGCTATAGTAATGCAGGATAGGTGAGATGGCCATGGTTAGAGCCATAGGTGTTGAATGGTAGATTGCATGACATGGTAGCATAGTATGCATGAATCAATATGCAACAAAGGATTTTGTAAATCTGTGGTTGCATGAAGTGTATGCTCATTAAAATATTTTGTGAATATTCTGGATATGCATTGAGTGGATGCAACTGAAAAGTTTGAGTAAACATTGCAAATGTGCATGTAGGTGTGTGGGTGCACATGTTGTGATGCATTGCATGAATGCATGGTTATGGTGCATGAGGGATTGCCATTAAGTAGTAAATGAAATGATGAATTAATAATCCTTCTGAGATCATTTCATGAGCTACTATGAGTGCAGGATGAAGACAGACACGCTTGATGGGATAATAGGATGCTCGATCGGAAGGGAATATTTGCACGCAGAGGAAAGGGATGCGAAGTTTTGGTATCCGGACAAATCTGGAGGCACTGCTAAAAGGGCGCTAGGTTTTCATTGCTTAAACCCCCATCGAACGTGCCATCCTAAATTGCCTTGGACCGTTGGATCGGAAGCAGGCTCGACCAACGGTAGACTAGAAGCGGCTTAGGGAGCAGTGGATGGAAATTTCGTGCTCGTTCTAGTCGTTAAACACCGATCCTTTTTCTTCGGAGAAATGTTGTGTAGACCGTCGATCGCCCTCCTTTGACCTCGATCGTCTATGCTTCACTCCCGGCGGTAGATCAAACCCTGATCTCGTAAATTGATCAGCAAAGATATCAATTTCTCCCATGATTCGTTTGAAGGTTCATCGCACCTCGGTTTTTGAACGATTCTGGCCATAGAACACTGTTCATCCATGCGCAGTAGATTCAAACCGGTTCTGGTGATTGGAAGAACACGGTGGATGAACGCAGAGTCTTAGAACTCTATTATTCAATCTGTCAACAACCTTTGAAACCCTATGATTTAAGTTTATGTGAATAATTCTAGGGTTGAAAATCAAATTCTGTAGGAGACAAAGTTATAAATTCGTGTTTGAATTCAATTAATAATTCCATTGATTGGTTATGAGGTAATCAGATTTGGATTTTATTTTTAAATACCAATGACTATTTGGCTGTTTGAGAATTTTGTTAAAAGGACAGGTTGTAGGGGATGGTTGTGTTATGGTAGCAAGCCAAAACCCTAATGGGAAGAGTGATGCCACCTACAAGAGCCAAATGGCATGAGGGTTCCTCATCTGCACTGCAAGATTGGTAAACAATATGAGTGAGATGGTAAGGATTATGCCAGTAAGGCATATGTGGGTTATGGAACATAAAAAGGAATGATGTGGAAAACCAAGGGACTGTGAACTCAGAGAAGGGATCCCCCCCATTCCTCACAAATTAAGGAAAGATACATCTGCAAGTGGATAAGTGATCTATAAACCCTAGTTGAAAATATGCATGATTGATTAATATTGTTAATATGCAGAGCCTGTTTCATTTTATACTTATTATTACTATTATTGTTATTATTTCAGACTGCATGAGTATGATTAGGGCCTACATGGCTCACATCAGTGAGGGGTTCACACCTTTATGGTGCTGAGTTATGTCAGGGTTACCAATATTGACTACACCCTAAAGGGATGGACAAGTTCCTGGTGTTTCAATATCAGATAGTGGGTGTATGAGATACATTTACAATTTCAGAACATCAGTACTAATGAGCCTGCTTACCCCTCTTGTATTGTCATCTTGAACAGATACAATTTGGTGCTGCACATTAAGAAGCAAAGTGAAGAGGCTGTTATGAGGAGTTGTGGGGAATGGCTGTTATGTATATGAAGGGTTGTTGTATGTGTGAAAGGTTGATGCATGCCTATGCTTCCATAGTAAAGCCTTGACCTAGAAATGGTCATGGTGCAGGGAAAAACAGGTATAGGACTGGTTTGGCACCATCAATGCTTGATAACCCAGTCGGTGTACTGGTTGGGCATTGACTATTTGGATGGCGTGGAGTGGCCTGCGGGCTAGCCAACATCCAATTCCACAGGCGATCCCAAGGCTTGTAAAGAAAAGCAGGACCCTGTGGACCAGAGAGGAAATGTCCAATACATATAAGTATTCAATTGTCATCTATTTATTATTTTAAATAATGAAAGATTTCATGTATAAGTATTATAACAACCAAGTTGATACACTATTGTTTATGTGTTGGAAACCTTGGTCATTGCAGGAAACAAGAAACCTTGAAGGCATCCTAAGGATGCATGGGGACATGTAACTGTTCTAGAGAGATCAGTATGAGCAGCAATGGAAGTAGTGCTAGTGGACTTGTGTGGGTCCTAGCAGCCAAAGGTTCTGTAGGAGATCATGGGAAAGAGTTCCCTGGATGAGAGGCCTTGGACAGACCTTAGACACTAAGTGTCATAGCCAAGAAAGGGAAATTCAAGCATTCACATTGAAGTGAAAGAGGCTAGGATCATGAAACCATAGTGGTGGTGTGGCTCCAGATTGGAGCAATACTAAAACTCTCACTCTTTTCTTTCCCTTTTTATTGATGCATTTTAGAAGGAATAAAATTGTTGAATGCATGTTTTGGCTGAAAATTGATTGTGGTTAATTGCTTGAAATAAATTGAGAATGTTGAAATAGTTAATTTCCTGTGAAAGGATGACATGAATAAGTTCATGTGTATGTTGGGAAAGCATGACAAGTGTGAGAAGCTGTACATAATGAGATGAACCGCGGAGCTTTGCGGACTCTATTTGTCTGCAAAGGGAGGTAAAAATCATCCTGGAAGCAACTAGCAGTGGACCAATGATGAAGCATTCATCCAATCATCCCACCAAGAAAATCCCCAGGGAGGAAAGACTCCAAGGAAATGGAGTAGATAAAGAAAAATCAGCCACCGAAATGTTGGAAATGTGGAGGAGAGCATTGCCTTCGCAACTTCCCAACAAGAAAAAGAAAAAGAGATAGCAGCCATGAATATTTCAGGCATGTAGATCAGTTGGAAAGCAAATAAAAGGAGGGGATTTCTATGGAGCAATGCCCACCTGCAGAGCTGGAAGATCAAAGCCAGCAGGAGCAGCTTGTGGAAGCCAAAGGAATTGATCCTGAAAGTTCAAAGTAAAGGGATGAAATGCAGGCAGACCTGCAACATTGTTGCAATTTTGGACATGTGTAGATTGTATATGTAATCCTAAGTGTTGGAACATTGAGGATGGTGTTATTCTAAGGGAGGGAAGATGTAATATCCCTCATTATGACCTTAGGCTATTTTGGATGTTATGTAAATATTGTAAGGTGTGTTTACCCTAGTATGGATCTCAAGGCCAAGGCCCTACTAGTGGATGCTTAAGTTTAATTGCATAGGCATGTATGTGATATTCCTATAACCCATGTGCTAGTAAGCCATGGAAGATTGTAAATGATCTAAATAATGCTATGTAATAAAATACCAAGGGTTGGCTATGGTTGCAACAAAAATGAGGGGGAACTATGTATCCATTAGGGTGGTGACGGGGTATGGGGATGGAACACTAGGTTTCCATTTGTCACCCTGAGAACCCTTAGACTGTCCTAACTGCCATTAATTGTTGTTGTGAGGAAATGGGAGAAGGATGTTGTGCGGGAGGTCGTGGAGTATGGGCAACCCGAAGGGACGGATGGCAAGGTATGGAGATCAACTGCCTTGACCCTCACGTTACCCCACCCTTGGCAGTTGTATTCCCCATTCCCAAACTGTGGTTGAGGGGACACAAGCGGCAGTGGAACCGGAACGCATCACAACAGAGGAGAGCAGAACCGATTTGGGGAAGCCAAGAAGAAGGATCGCGATTCTGTGCAGAGCCAAAAGGGCAGAGCCGAGTTCACTTAGGAAACCCTGCATAGGAAGAAGAACAATGGGGTTACCCTTAGGTCTGACTCTGTGGATGAATTACAAAGCCTAGCCATGGAGAAAAGGGGAAATCGTTACCTGTGTGTACGAATTGGTAGAGCCGAGAACACCCAAGAAAACCATGTGGATGAGTTGAATCGGTTGGGATTGCCATAGACCAGATCGTGGAGAATAAAACCTAAGTGGGAATGAGCCTAGAGGTCTTAGATTCTTTGCCATAGCTCTGTAGATGAACCCATTGAGCTATAAACCCTTACCCACCTTCCCATTTGCTTGACAAAGCTAACTGTTGGTTGGATTCCCTAATTGACTGTGTACCCATGATGTGAGTGAACCTGAGAGGGACACCTTAGTGAATACATAGCCCCATCTTGGGGATGATCTCTGATTGCTGAAACCATAGAGGCTAGGTAGAGATCTGTGGTTGGGATAGAAAGTTGGAGTCCACAGTCGATTGCTTTGAGGTTAAATGCAAAAGATAAGTTCCCTTGTGGTGTTTAAATGGTGTTATTTCATGTCTTTATGCTATGCTTATTATGTTCCAGTTATTGGTTGATGAACTACATGAGATTGGACCAATAGGGGACTATGTATGAGATGATTATGGGGCCGAATGCCCATGCCTTATGTTCATTTTTTTGTACATGTTATTGGTTAATGAATGCCTAACTCATTGAGTGTGAATGATGTTGCTTTAGTTATTGTTGTTAAGTGTATGCATGCATCTATTTACTTATGGAAATGACCCATTGATTAATAGGGTTGTATGCCTATGCTTGTGCTAAGTCTGTTGTGTATGATGTTATATCACCGCTGCATTGAATTAGTTGGTAATGACTATTATAGTTGATAGTTGTGTGTGTTAGTATGGATAATCCATGTTGTGTGTGTCAATTGCATGGTTCTTGTACCTTGCATTATTATTCTTATGATGGTACTTATATGTGATTATGTTTGAGGGATAGGAATAAGCCCTTCGTTCTTTCATCACTCTTCCTGCGAAGGACATGTACATGTATGCCATCTTATTTGTGTGAATCATGTCTCATTCCTTGTGTACATGGAGCATGCTTATGCCTATTAGTAAGCCTCTTGATATTAATTTTGAATTGTCCTTTGAGGAATTGGGCTAAGTCTGGTAAATGTGCAGGACATTCCAGCCTAGACTTGGAGAAGAATAGGCACCCCTGTGGATCTGATGAAGGAGGAAAGACTTAGCAGAAGTGGAGCAGAGCTTATGGTAGAAGGGAAAAGGCACATAGGGGATATTATGGCTAGAGTTTCAGTTGGAAAAAGGGAAAGTTTGAAATGCTCAGATGGGGTGGGGATTACACCATTGGATAGATCTCTCCAAGATATTTCCAACGGTACCGGCCTTGTCCAATTTGGACCAAGGATGAGGGAGTTATGACCCTTAGAAGTTTGCTTTAGAAGCTTGTTGGAGCAGGGGTATGTGGTCCTAGCCTTTTCGCATCCGCAAGGACCTTTCTGCATCCACAATGCGGATTGCGGATTACGGATGTCGGAAGGATGACTTCCATAAGACTAGCATATTGGATTTCCGCATTGCAAAATGTGGGAGGTAAAATTTATCGGAATCGAAATATGGATTTCCGTAATTCCGCATCCGCAAGCAAGTTGAAGATAGTGGATTGCGGAAGGTAACTTTCATCGGGTTGGAAAATTAAGGTTTCCGAGTCCCGACTTCTGCATGCAGATTGCGGAACTACGAAAGGAGGACGGTAGATTCTGGGTGGTGATTGACTTTCGACTTCTGACTTCCGCATTGCGGATTACGGAAGTCAGGAAGGTGATTTCTGTGGAGGGGTGGATTTGACAATTTATCTTCTGAATCCGACTACAAGTTGCAGATTGGAGAGCATTGTGGATTGCGGATCCGAGCCCATTGTGGTGTGTATGAAAATGAATTAATTTGGAGAAAAATAAAATGTAACAGAGATCTCCCATGACCTCTGAAGGACATTAGATAAGGTTGGGGAACGTGACACATATTTTTAATTTCCCTAATTAGATGGGGAAACTTCTATTGAATTTGACTCTTGTGAGCCACTTGCCTCAGTGAAGAAGCTTCCCTACATTGAAAACCCAGTAAAGTTGGATGTTCTATTGGCAAGTTCCCTTTATTTGTGTATCCATGATCCAACCGACTTTCACCTGTTCAATGCAGTCACATTTGAGTTTAGTAGGAACCAAGTGCTCAACCACCTCTGAGGTGTCTAGTAGAGGTGGAAAATATGATCGAAGGAGCTCCACATTAAAGACTGGGTGCAAGCCAAGCAATGGGGGGATACTTAATTCAAAATAATTCTCAACTAAAACCATGGTGATGATTTAAGGCCCATATCGAAGTGGAGGAAGCTTGCAATGCGGTCCTACAAGGTGCTCTTTCTGTAAATATAACCATACCTTATCACCAATTTGAAACTTGTGTGTAACCTAATGTCGATCATGCTGATTATTAAACTTGTAATTGGATTTCTGTACGATATCATGAACTTGTTGTTGGATGTGTTAGATCCATTCAACAAATTTGGATGCTTGATCAACCTTAGTTTAAGCATGGGAGGATTCTTTCTGTGTATATGCAATGGGAAATGCTACATCAATTGGGGCTAATGGTTGGAACCCCAAGCATACCTCAAAGGTATGTGGTTAATAGATCCGTGATGGGATATTTTATAGCTATTTTTTACATAAGCAAGTTTGTCATCCCAAGTGCAGGGACTTTTGAGTTGTACATTCTCGGGATCTGCACAATCATGATATTGACAACCTCTATCTTTCCATTGGTTTGGGTGTGGATGGCAGTCAATTTGGTCAAATCTGTGTCCATCATCGACCATAGGTTGGAGCAAAAAGTAATTAGGAACCTACTATCTCAATCTGAAATAATGATTTGTGAGAGGCCAAACACGCTTGAAAAAGATCTTAGTAGTGGAATTTTCTATGATGATCTTCTTGCATGGAGTTAAAATTCCCATGTTAGAGAACCGGTCAACAACCACAAATACACAGTCATTGCCACGCTTGGTTCAGAAGGAAAGTTGGACATGTAGTGCATGGAGATAAGCTCACGGGGCATATGTAGGGTAGGATACAAAGTGTACAACCCTTGATTCTTGATGGTAGGTTTGGTAACGGCACGAGCGGTACATGATAAAATGTACCTACCAACATCTTATCGAAGCTTCAACCAATAGAAATACTTCTGCAACATTGCCACTATATTGAAGGAACATAGAGGTGGTCAAGGTGGCATAAAATTTCATCCTAGATACGAAATTTTGAGACTGGTCTTCCTACTTGTAATGTATAATAGGCAATAGCAAAGTAAGGTTCATTGTTGTAAAATTTGGGCCACTCGGATGTCTCGTGTCCACAAGATTTGAGCACAATAGTCAATGCAGCAACTGGAGGTTGAATGAGGCAGTTTGTAACTTGATTGGTGTTGACCTTATTATACTTGATTTTGAAGTGGAACTTTTTCAAGTATCTGCACCACTTCTGATGGTGTTCGTTTTGTAACTTTCCCTACATCTGCATGAACTACAAGGGCTTGTGATAAGTGTGTATGATGATATCATTTCCTAGGATGTAATGTTTTAATTAACGATAGGCATTTACAATGGAGTACATCACATTGTCATAGGTTGGATACCTAGGAATATAATCAGAGAGTGCCTCACTATGATAGGCCATTGGATGTCCATGTTGAGTGAGTATTGCATCGATAGGATAGTCAGAGGCATCTATTTCTATCTCAAAAGGTTGTTGCAGGTCTAGAATAATGATGGCTGGAACTGAGAAAAGGTGTCGGTTGAGATCCTTAAAGGATTTCTATTATGATGAACCCTGAGCAAACTTGGCTTTGGCTCTACCCATGGTCACTTCACTTAAGGACCAAGAAATATGAGAGAACGCCAATTCAAACCTATGGTAAAATTTGGCGAGGCCCAAGAAGCTATAGAGCTTTGTTAGAGTTTCCATGGATGGAAAATCATAAATGAATTGGATCTTGGTTGGGTCCACATGCACCCCATGTTCATCCATGATTTATCCTAGGTATTGAATTCTCTACATGCCAACTAAGAATTTCTCCAAATTGGTGTATAAATTGTGTTGGCACAAGTTATTAAGGATCCGTTGAATGTTTTGCAAATTTTCCACCCAATTTATGTTGAAGATGAGTATTTCGTACAAATATATGACCACAAAAGAGATTGTGAAAAGGTACGGTGACCTTTCATCCACCTTCTGACCAAACCATGAAGAGGTAAAATTTCCCAATCTGAGAGATTACCTTTCGACAATACTTTGCAGAGATCAAGTAAATCGCAGTAGTCAAGACTTCCTCAAGTATCCTATAGAGTTTCCCTTCCAAATTAACAATGACACTATGGGTCCTGGACTCATAAACAACATGATGTTTCCACATATAGGGTTTTCCTAAAATAACATCACCAAATTCAAGTGGGGAAACATCACACGGTACCTCATCTTTGAAGGGTTTGATGGCATTGGATTGGAGGCATTATTGATTGATGTGGATATCTCGTCCCTGACTCAACCAATCAATGGTGTATGCTTGGGAATGTGGCGTTGTCAGTAGCTTCAATGTATTGACAATCTTGATCAAGATCAAATTCTTCTAGATACCATTGTCAACATTGAAATGTAGTGGATTCCCCTTCATCGACAACTGTGAATGGAATAAGCACTCCCCTTCCTCTAGATCATTTGACTTTTCTAGTTGAATAGTTGTGGTTGAGATGGTGGCACTATGTTTCACATCAATGATTTACTTTCCCTTAAATTTCTATAAATCAGAGTCCAAGCAAGAATTCGGCTATGAGGATTTCGTATCAGCGAACGATGATTGTTTTGAGTGAAATTCATTAGTGTTGTGCCAGGGGATTTTGTGGAACTGACACCACTTATCAATCCCCTTCTTCGACTTCCTATTACCCTTATTCACGTATGGCTTGGGATGGTTTTCATGATTTTGGTCATCCTTGCTCTATCCTTTATTTTGTGAGTTAGGGCCACCTTTACCATTGTTCTACTGCAATTGATTCGCAAACCCAAAATCCTACTTATTCTTCTGCTTAAAATTTTGCTTTATCTTAACAGCATACAGAAAAGAGACTCACAGCGAAGATATGTCTAGGAAATACATCTCTATCTAAATGTGGTTATGCGGGCCACTGTGGTACTTTAGTACCAAGTTCCATCTAGAGTCTCTAATACCCAACTTTGAGCGCAAGGTGTGGAATATATTTATAAACTCTAACATTGTCTGGTCTCTCTCCTGACACAAAGTTGTTTGTCTCGTGTATTGGCCATCATAGTTTTCGACATGGTAGAATTCATCCTTGATGACATCGACAAAAGTCACCCAAGTAGATTCTGCTTGTATGTTTCATACATCTCCAGCATGCCTCTCTCAATAATTGTCCCACCAATATTTGACAAGGGATAGGGACTTAAGAATTGTGAAGGTGGTCTTTTTTCTATTGGAAACACTTTGAACAGGGTAATAACCCTCTAAAATGTTTAACCATTCCTCTAAAACATATTCATCTACTTGGTATTCAAATAAAGGAATGTCAAAGTTAATTTGTACCTTGAATAAAGTCGTGGCTTCAAAATGGATACTCGTTGAAGGTGTCCCATCCTTTGTTGGGAGTTATCAAAGGATCTAGGAGAAATTATCCATCATCTTATTCCTCTATCATGCGATGGAATCCTCAAGAAAAAACTTAATAGGATCTCCTACGTCGTCATCTCTATTTTCTTCCCTCTCCATGTGAGATTTCTTGCAAGGGTGGTTGTACCCAAGCCCAATTAGTTTGAGACCCAACTCTCAATACTTGGATCTCATCGAGGACATTGCTAGAAAAACGGGATCACAGAGCAATAACAATTAACAAGATGCAAATATAAATCACATAAAACACATTACAAGAGAGAATTCAATATAACGTGGTTCACCCAATATGGTATACATCCACGGAGAAATTGCTAGTCCTTTTATTATGCCGTTCAGCAAAATGAATGGATACAACCTGCAACACATTCACAGCAACTTCCTCTTCACTCTCTCTTAGTATCTCTTACACAATCACAGAGATCTTTACAATCCTACAATACATTTCATAGACGTATTACAATGTCTTCCTTTTAAAGGGGAATTACCATGGGAAAATACTACAGGCTACTCAATACCATGGGCCCGTAAACTGTTGCTCAACAAACAACCCAAAAAAAAATTTTAGGGGCGCTACCCCCCCAATGGGATGAGTGTACATTCCACCTTCACAGCATATAAAACCGGGGTACAAACATAGTTGAAAAGAACATCTCTGAATCAGGAAGATCAGGCTCCACAACCAACAATCTCCCACTTGGAGACTAATCACAACAACTCCACCGTTGTTGCACTTGCTGGGCTATGCTCTGAAACTTGGACCTAGAAAAATTTTCATATTCACCTCCATGATTGAAGGCCAACTGAAACAGAGTACGAACTCAGTTTCTCTCTGGTTACTACCTTTGTCAACATGTATGCAGTATCATGGCTAGTGTGTATCTTTTCCAGCTTCAACAGTTCATCTTCTAGAATGGACCGTATGAAATGGTACTTGAGCTGTATATGTTTAGTCTTAGAATGGAAGGCTGAGTTCTTTTCAATATGAATGGCACTCTAGCTGTCACTATACAACCTTCTATTCTCCTGCTTCTTACCCAATTCCTCCATGAACCTCTGTAACCAAATCATCTCTTTACTAGCCTCTGTAGCAGCAACATACTCTGCTTCCGTTGTTGAAAGTGCAACAACCTTTTGCAGTTTCAAAATCCAACTTATTGTTGTTCCACCTACAGTAAATACATACCATGTGGTTCTCCTCCTACTATCTTTATAACCTACCATATCTGCATCAACATATACTTGTAGAACAGTGTCTGAACCTCCAAAACATAATGCATGAATAGTAGTACCTCTCAAATACATGAGAATCCACTGTACTACCTTCCAATGTTTCTTATCTGGATTGTTCATATCCATGCTCGCAATTCCCACTGCATGTGCAATATTTGGTCGTGTGCACGCCATGGCATACATCAAGCTGCCAACTGTTGATGAATAGGGAACCCTGGACATGTAATATATCTATTCATGTGTCTTGGGACACATCTCCTTACTTAGTTTGAAATGGATGGAAAAAGGTGTACTAATTGGCTTTTCATTATGCATTCTAAACCTCTCCAACACCTTTTGTATGTACTCAACCTGAGACAATGTCAATTTGTAATTTTTCTTGTCTCTTGTTATTCTCATACCAAGGATTTGCTTTGCAGCACTCAAATCATTCATCGCAAATGAATTAGCTAACTTCCTTTTGAGCACATTTACATCCTACATGTTAGACCCTACAACAAGCATTTCATCCACATACAATAATAAGATAATATATCTTCCATTATCTAGGCTCTTGAAATAAACACAGTGGTTAGAATGGCATCTACTACAACCCTGTTCTTCCATAAACCTATCAAATTTCAAATACCACTGCCTTGGAGATTGCTTCAACCCATACAAGCTCTTCTTCAACTTGCATACTAAATTCTCCTTCCCTTTGACCTCATACCCCTGTGGTTGCTGCATATAAATCTCTTCCTTCGAATCCCCATGGAGAAAGGTTTTTTTTACATCTAACTGTTCAAGACGCAAATATTCTACTGCCACTAGAATTAAAATAGTTCTAATTGAAGTCACTTTAACAAGAGGAGAAAATATTTCATCAAAATATATACCTTTCTTCTGTGCAAACCCCTTTACAACAAGTTTGGCCTTGTACCGCTTCTTTCCTCCATATTCTTCCTTCAACCTGTAAACCCATTTATTCCGCAATGATCTTTACCTGCAGGAAATTGAAACAAATCCAAAGTTTGATTTCTTACCAATGAGTCCATCTTCTCATTCATGCCTTGCTCCCACTTCTTTTTAGTTTCCACCTGCATTGCTTCTTCATAACATCCTGGTTCACCAGAATCAGTCATCAATAAATAATACATTGAAGGAGAGTATCGTTCAGGGGGTCTACTTGACCTGGTAGATCTTCTAACACTTGCAGGAATTTGAGGTACCTGCTACTGATCTTGATTTTCCAGCACCTTTGGAACTTCATTCTCTTTGATTTCATCAAGCACTTTGTACTCTCTATTTTCCTTTTCATGTTTCTTTCCCTACAAATAATCTTTATACATGACCTTTTCATTGAATACCACATCTCTACTCCTAATTTTTTTTTATTTTCATAATCCCATAAGAAATAACCAAAACCATCAACCCTTTATCCAATAAAGGTACACTTACTGGATTTAGCCTCAAGCTTTGTTCTATTTTCTTTATCAATATGGACAAGTGCTTCACAACCAAAAGTTCTCAGAAATGAGTAGTTTACATTTTTACCCATCCATGCCTCCTTTAAAATACCACCATCCAAAGCGCTTGAAGGCCCTCTAGTTATTAAGTAAATAGCAGTATCCACAACATCTGCCCAAAACTGTAAGGGCAACCCTGCATGCAATCTCATACACCTTGCATGCTCCATGATTGTTCTAATCATCCTTCCTGACACACCATTTTCTTGTGGTCTTCCTAGGACTGTCTTCTCTCTATGAATCCCATGGTATGAACAGTAACTATCAAAATACGTGCCGCAGTATTCACCTCCATTATCATATATGAGACACTTCAACATTTTTCTTGTCTCATTCTCAACTAAAGCTTTCCACTTCTTAAAAGTAGCAAACACATCATATTTTTGTCTAATGCAATAAACCCAAGTTTTTCTAGTTGCATCATCAATAAAAGTAACATAATAACGAGAGCCACCAAGAGATTGTACCTAAGTCGATCCCCATACATATGTATGCACAAGCTATAAATTTTCACTCTTCTTATGTTTCCCAAACTTGAGAAATATAACTCTCTTATGTTTTCCATAAACACAGTTCTCACAGAATTCAAAAATTACATGCTTTAGATCCAGCAGCAACTTGCTTGAATGGAGAATCTGCATCCCTTTCTCACTCATTTGGCTAAGCCTATGATGCCACAATGTTGTATATGTTCCTGTGCAAGCTAAAGAAATAGAATAGTCAGTATTATGAGTACATAAATACAATGTACCTATCCTGTCTCCTTTTGCTATCACCATTGATCCTTTAGTGCTCTTCCACCATGTTTCTCCAAACGTAGATAAACAACCACCATCTCCCAACTGCCCTGTTGAGATCATATTTATTTTAATAGCAGGAATATGCCTTACATATTTTAGCAGCCATTCACCATTCTTTAAATTTATCCGTACCTTACCAATTCCAATAATTTTACATGGTTCATCATCACCCAATAAAACATGTCCAAAATCACATGGAACATAATCATGAAAGTATTTCCTATGGGGTGTAGCATGACATGGATCCCCTGAAGCTATTTCTCGGTAATCACTAGTATTATCTAATGCAAGAATCAAAGCATATTGTAACACATCACCTGCTACATTTGCTTCCTTAGTAGTCTCTTGTTGTCCATCTCCTTTCTTCTTTAGATATCTGCAGTCTTTCTTCATATGTCCTTTCTTTCCACAGTTCTTGATCCGGATTTATGTGAGAACGAAATGAAAGAGAATATATACATTCACATACAAAGATATATGGCAAGCAACACGTCGATACAGTAAACTTAGATTCTATGAAATGAATGAAATAGAACAAACTGTAAAATAAAAGCAGTTGGAATGGTGGTAGCTATATCTCTGAGAAGAGATGTGTTGGCTACGCTCATTCGTGGCAAGCTGAATACAAGAAGAGGCCGAAAGAGACTATTTATCATAACCATGAGGGTAATAACCCTAAACATCCAAAAACCTAACCCTAGAAGATGAATCGTCATAAAGTTTGTGGCCCCAAGGTGGTTAGTTGAACAGTCAACTTCCCGGGGTCATAACTTTTGCATATGAGCTTCGTTTTGGGTGCTCGATATCCCGTTGGAAAGGTCTATTTGAGATATACAACTTTCAATTGGGGGAAAATGCATGCCATTGGAAACAATATCCCCCCCCCCCCCCCCCGAAATCTCCAAAAAAAACGTCGTTTAGGGCCTCAAAATGGCCCCTGAAGTTCGGGACCCGAAAAACTATTAAAAAATTTCAAGAAAACTGCCAAAATGGAAAACTATTTTGAGCTAGTGGAATAGTTGGGTGGCCACCTATATCCATCTGGATCAGTTCCAGCACTGTATCTTTCCCAGTCTGGACATGGATTTTCCCTTCCTGGACTTGTTGTGATTACTTGGCTTCTTTCCTCTCTCCCTTTGTCTTCCCCTGCTCTCCATGGTCAACGCAATACCTGATGTCTCACTTGTGCTTTTACTTCGCATTTCCTGACTAAGAATAACACCAATAACATCATCAAATTTGAAAGTATTTGAACCAGAGACAGAGTTACTTACAGTCATGACCAAGTCGTTCCATCTTTTTGACAATGGACACAAGATTAGAAGTGCCCTAACCTCATCATCAAAGTTCACTTTTACATAACTTATCTAATTTGTAATCGTATTAAATTCATTTAAATGATCAGCAACAGATCCACCTTCTAACATCTTCATATTAAATAAACACTTCATTAGAAATACCTTGTTGGAGGCCAAGGGTTTTTCATACAGCTTACCCAATGCACTCATCAGAACCTATGTTGTCTTTTCTTTTGAGATATTGAAAGCCACCGACGAAGCCATACACAGCCGTATTGTTCCTAATCCCTTTCTTTCAAGAACCTCTCATTCTTCGTCCTTCATAGTTGCGGTTGTTTTTCTTTTTCTCCTAATGGTAGGAATAGATCCTTCTGATATAGATAGCCCTCCATTTGCATCTTCCATAACTGGTAGTTTTGGTAGTTAAATTTCTCGACCTTAAACTTTCCTTCTTCAGCCATTACTCCCACTCGAACCAGGAACCCTTCTTTCCTACGAGTTTATATGCCAAATAGACCTTTGGATCTGATACCAATTGTTAGAAAAATAGGATCACGGAGCAATAACAATTAACAAGATGCAAATATAAAACACATTACAAGAGAGACACCAATATAATTTGGTTCACCCAATCTAGGTTGCATCCACGGAGAAATTACCAATCCTTTTATTATACCATCCAACAAAATGAAGGGATACAACCTGCAACACATCCGTTGCAACTTCCTCTTCACTCTCTAGTCTCTCTTACACAAACACATAGATCTTTACAATGCTACGATACATTTCACAGTTGTATTATAGTTTCTTCCTTTTAAAGGGGAATTACTATGGGAAAATACTACGAGTTACCCAATACCATGGACCTGTAAACTGTTGGCCAACAAACAACCCAAAAATTTCTTTTAGGAGCGATGCCGCCCCCCCCCCCCCCATTGGGATGAGTGTACAATCCACCTACACAGCATATAAAACTGGGGTACAAACACGACTGAAACAACATCTTTGAATCGGGAAGATCAGGCTCCACAACCAACAAACATTCAAAAAGAAACAACAAGAGCATATTTCTATGATACCACTAATCTAGATTATTTGAAGAGAAAAAATTAAGGTAGCAATATAAAATGGAAAGATACACATGAATATTTTGTAGAGAGCACATTAGTATAATAAAACCCAAATTCTATGGATGAACGGAATGGAAAACCATTATAAACTACAAATAAATACAAGGTAGCTCAAATGGTGGTAGCTTATTTCTAAAGATATATGTGTTGGCTACACTCATTTGCAAGAGTTGATTGCAAAGAGATTGAGGGACTTTTATCATAAGCATAAATCTAAAGGGGCAAAAAACCTAAACATCCAAAAGTCTAACCCTATGAAATGAAGTGCCATAAAAGGATTTGTGGGCCACAATGTGGCTAGTTGACAAGTCAACTTCTACAGGGCACAACTTCCACATACAAACTCCATTTAGGGTGTACTATAGCCTGTTGGAAAAATATTGAAGAGAAGAAAAAAAATTGGCATGTCCAAGGTGTTTTTGGCGATTTTGATGCCATTTAGGGCCTCAAAAGAGGCCTGATGTTTGGGACCTAAAAAATCATATAAAATTGCCAAGGAGACGGAAAACTATTGTGAGTCAGTGGAAGAGGTGGGTGGCCACTAAAAGGTACATCCATTTGAACCTAAATAATTGGATAACTCTTTTAGTTTAGTAAGGAAACTTGAAAGTAAAAATATGGTTACTACAAGGGTTGCCACTAACATCTACAGAGAGGGAAATGTTTACTCCCCTAACCTCACTCAACCTACAATCTTAACACCTCAACAACTAGAGTAAAGAAGAGTGGAGGGAATATGTTTCAATTGTAATAGCAAGTATAATAAGGGGCACAAGTGTAGTGAGAACAAATTATTATACATAGATTATGAAGAGGACGAAGATGTTGAACTGGAATAGTATCAAGATGTAGAAATAGAAGATATTACTCCAACCATATATTGCCATGCATTGGCTAGCATTAGAACTCCTCAAACTCTCAAGATAGAAGGATATATCAAAAATTTAAAAAGGTGATGTTGTTGATTGATTATGGTAGTACCCATAACTTCATTCATTGCAAACTAAACAAACTTCTCAATTTCTTTATATATTTGGAAACATAGTTTCAAGTGATGATTTTAGATGGCGGTACCATAAATGGATCAAGGAAGTGCCAAAATATTAAGCTTACTATGGGGAGTATTTATTGGATATTCCAATGATTTCAATCCAAATGGATGGTTTTGATATTGTATTAGGGGTCCAATGGTTACATTAATTGGGAACAATGGCTCTTAATTTTTCAAAGAAAAATCATGAGATTCCCTTAATAAGGTAAGGAAATTGAGCCATAGGTATTCCATGGAAACCCTCTAATGTGATAATCTCTAAAATCATGGCAAATTTACTTAAAAAGGGACACCATGGCATAATTGCATAATTGTTTTTATTAGATGTTCAAGAATCTATACCCTCTATTCCAACGGATCTTCAAATCATTATTGAAAATCATTCCTAGGTATTTGGAGAGATTATTAATGTTATTCCACCTGCTTGTGATCATGACCATGTTATTCACTTGCAATTGGGAGGTGCACCACCTAACATAATACCTTACAAGTACCCATATGCACAAAAGAGTGATATTGAGAATATGGTTCAAGAAATGTTAGATGCTAGCATTATTCAGCCTATCCAAAGTGATTTCTCTACACCAGTGGTGATGGTTCATAAAAAGGAGGGTTCATGGAAAATGTATACAGATTATATAAAGCTCAATAATATGACCATTAAATATAATTTTCCTATTCTTGTCATTGATGAATTACAGGGAGAAATTTTCTTTACCAAGTTGGATCTCCATTTTGGATATCATCAAATTCGAATGAGGCAAGAAGACATTCCAAAAATATCCTTTAGAACACATGAAGGTCATTATGAATTTTTGGTGATGTCATTTAGCCTTACCAATGCACCCTCCACATTTCAAAGCTTGACGAATTATATTTTTCAACCCTTCCTTAAGAAATTTTTGTTAGTTATTTTTACGATATACTAATATACAGAAAATCCTGGGAAGAGAATGTACAACATGTTGACATGGTATTAAAACTATTGGAGGAGGAAAAACTATATGTCAAACCTTCTAAGTTTTCCTTTGGGATTTAAGAAGTGGAATATTTGGGTCATATTGTATCTCATGAAGGCGTCAAGGTGGACCCTAACAAAACTAAAGTTACAATGGAAAGGTCAATTCCTAAAACCTCTAAGAATCTTATTGGATTCTTAGAGTTGGTGGGATATTAACACATTCAGCAAGAATTATGTTCAAATAGAAGCACCTCTAATAGTGTTACTGAAAAAGAGGCTTTTTCTTGGACTCAAGAAGAAACCAAAGTCCTTGAAAAAATTAAAGAGGCTATGTGTGAAACTCATGTATCATCCACGCTTGACTTAACGAAAACCTTTATCGTAGAATGTGATGCCTTAGGGAATGGCATTGGTGTAATTTTACTACAAGAAGGAAGGACCCTTGCATTTTAAAGTTTCCAACTTAAAGGGAAAAACTAGATCAAACCAAATTAAGAAAAGGAAATGTTGGTTATACTGCATGCAATTAAGAAATGACGCACTTGCCTAATATGAAGACACTTTAAGGTAAGAAAAAATCATGATAGTCTTCAGTAATTCTTGGAACAACAATTATTTTTAGAAGAGCAACAAAAATGGGTTACACATATGCTATTTTATGACTTTGAAATCTACAAAAAAGGAAAACAAAATGTGGTCGCAGATGCACTTTCAAGGAAATAAGAAGATAGAGAGGGATTACTATGTGTTATTGCCATTCTATAATTCAATTGGTTGGAAAAAGAAAGGATATAGTGGAAATGGGATCATAAGGAATGCAAGATAACGAAACAAATATAAGAGGACCCTAGTGCATTAGATAAATATGTGTGGAATAATTATTCACTATGGTACAAGGATCACCTATATTTATGTAAGAATTCCAAACTCAAACGAAAGGTCCTTTTGGAATTGCAAACTTATCCTATATGAGGACATTCAGTGTTCTTGAAAACTTACCATATGACCAAGAAGGATTTTTTCTAGGAATTTCTTAAAACTGATGTCCAAAAAAGGTTTTCCACAGAAAAGGGAGAGACAATCAAGACATCAGGTCTTCTACATCCATTAGTCACACTAAGTCAACATTGGAAAGAGGAATCAATGGATTTTATAATAGGTCTACCAAATTATGGACGAAATAATGTCATCATGGTAGTGGTGGATCGACTCACAAAGTATGCTCATTTATTCCATCTTGCTCATCCTTTTAAATCAATTATAGTACCTGCAACATTCATGGAAACAGTTAAAAAGATACATGGAGACCCCATGATTATTAGAAGTGATAGAGATCCAATTTTCATTGGTAAATTTTTGGAGGAAATATTTTCTTGTTTGGGCACTCAATTGGCTCATAGCTCCTCCTACCATACTCAATATAATAGGAAAACTAATATTGTGAATAAATTTCTAGAAGGGTATCTCCATTGATTTGCATCCAATAAACAAACACAATAGGTTAAGTTGTTTCCCTTGGTAGAATGGTGGTACAACAATTCCTTCCATACTTCTTCAAAAATTTCACCATTTATGGCAGTTTATGGCTCTGATCCTCCATCCATCACATTATCCTTGAAAGATAAAGCTAAGGTTCAAGTAGTGAAGGATCACATAGAGAACCAACAAGATTTTCTCCATCTATTGAAAGACAACTTGGCTATAGCAAAACATATGACAAAACAACAAGTATATCAACATCATAGTGAAAGGAAAATTGAAGTATGGGATTGGGTATTTTTTAGGCTGCAACTATATAAGTAAATGCCCCTCAAGAAACTAGGGAAGGAAAAATAAATTAACATCTAATTACTATGGTCCATATAAGATGTTGTAGAGAATTGGAAGTATGTATTACAAATTGGAGTTATCTCCATCTTCATGTGTACATTTAATCTTCCATGTTTCTTGCCTAAAAAAGGTAATTGGTGACAAGATCCTAGTTTAGACTATTTTACCAAAGATTGATGAAGAAGGGAAAATCATACTAGAACCTGAAACGATCCTTGAAAAATGGATCAAAAAAATGAGAAATTAAACAATTACTGAGTACCTCATTAAGTGGAAGAACTTGCTAATAGAATAGGTGGCATGGGAAGATGAGTTCTCCATGCATAAACATCCACATATAATCAAGTGTTGAAGACAACACTTGTTTCAAGGGAAGGGGCACATTGAGCCCTAGATATTGTGACATTACATGTCTATTATTATATTAGTACTTTCTTTATTCAATGGATAGGAGCTTAATTGTAATTGTATGGTCAACTAGGACCTTAATTGTAATTGTCATGTTTGTCTCCTACATATACCAAAGAGATCTAGTTTTAGAGACGATCTCATCTTGTCTTGTGCATTTGATACATTGTAAAAGGAGATTTACCCCTCAAATAGGTTTCATATCCATCTCTTTATTTCATTCTAAAAGCCTCGCGTTACTTCCTCTTTCTAATTTTATGTTATTTTAGGAATTTGGTGCATAATAGTCAATAAATTAATGAACTAAAATATTGGATGAAATAAAATAGTCTCTCTATAATGGGTGACATATTTGACAAGGATACACATTAAGGCTGATGGATAGGTTGGATAAAGACACATTACCTAGAGTACCTCCAACAATAATGGGAAAATTTATTAACAAAATTACAAGAAGCAACTCCAATAAGTAGAGAGGTCCAAGATAAAGGAGGATGGGGTCTGCAAGTAGGTAACTACTATGTCCAATAGGGATACAAGATGATTTTAAATGAACAAGTAAACCCCCCAAGAGTAGCAATATGGAATTTTTTGGGGGGAGGGGAATGTATTCCAAAATTCAAAGGTTTTTTCTATACATTAGTCCATGGAAAGAATATGACTACTAAAAATATCCAAAAAAGAGGCATACAAGGACCATCAAAATGCTTTCTCTATTCCAAAGAAGAAGAAATGATTGATCATTTATTTAAAAATTGTGAATTTTCCCAAAATGTTTAGGCATTGGCCTTTGCCGATATCTACCCAAACTTACAACCCCCAACAATTGGAAGAACATGTTCCTTATTTGGTAGAAAACATAAAACAAGTCTTTTCACAAATAAATCACTCTGAAAGAGGGTCTTGCCAAAAAATCCCGTATATCTGTTGGAAACTATGGCTTACTTGAAATAAAGAAAAATTTCACAACTAAATCATGCCACTGACAAGTAGCAGCTCAAGCTCGAGGTATTATTTGTTAAGCAACAAATTCCCCAAAAGAGCGTGAAAAGAGCTTAAATAGACTAGAAAGAGTAATCCATGACTTAATAATGAATAAAAGATATGAATAGCAAGCCTCTTTGAGGGGGAAACCTCCTTATACAATGTACTAAGTACACAAGACAAGACAAGATGCTTCAAATGAAAAGGTCTCCTTCATATATAGAGGACACAAAGAGGTACAATTACAACTAATGGACCCAAGCTGACATCAATAATATAATAACACTAATGATAATTACCACTAATAGACCCGAGCCAACATCAATAACATGACAATACTAATGTAATGTGCCACGATATAGGGGTAATGTGCCACCATTTAGGGATTAACATGCCCCTCCCTTTTAGAAAAGCGTTGTCCTCAACACTTCATTAGTTATCTATGGTTCTATATGAAGGACTCATCTTCCTATGTTGAATCCTCAACTGGTAAGTTCTTCCACTTGATGAGGTACTCAGTAATAGCCTAATTTTGTAGTTGTTTGGTCCTTGTTTCAGTGATTTTGTCATGTTCCAATATGACTTTTCCTTCTTCATCAAGCTCCAGCAAAATATTTTGAATTGGTATCTTGTCTCCTATTACCTTATTTAAGCAAAAAACATGGAAAACTGGGTGTACCCTTGAAGATGAAGGGAGCTCCAATTTGCAAGCTATACTACCAATCCTATGCAACACTTTATAAGGACCATAGTACTTGGGTGCTGATTTATTGTCCTTATTTATTTGCTTGAGGGACATCTGTTTGTAAGGTTGTAGCCTCAAAAATACCCAATCCCCTTCATTAAAACTCCTTTCACTACGAAGTTGATTTGCTTGTTGTTTCATCTTGTTTTTGACATAGCTAGGTTGTCCTTCAATATTTGGATAACTTCTTTTTAGTGCTCTAGGTGATCTTCCACAGCTTGAACTTTAGATTTTCATTTTAAGGGAGATGTGATATATGGAGTATGCTACCCCATAAAGTCCCATAAATGGAGACAATTTTTATGACATATGGAAGGAAGTAGTGTACTTCCATTCTACCAAAGATAACCATTTCACCCACTATGTTTATTTATCAGATGCCAAGCAGTGAAGATAGCCTTCCAAACATTTGTTCACTATCTCAATTTGCACATTGGATTGACGATGATAAGATGAACTGTGAGCCAACTAGGTAACCAAACAAGAAAATAATTCAATCCAAAAATTTTCAGTGAAAATTGGATGTCTATCACTAACAATAATCTTCAAGTTTCCATGTAACTTCTAAATTGTTTCCATGAAAGATGCAGTTATTGTACTTGCATTAAAAGGGTGAGAGAGTGCACAAAAATGTGCATACTTTGTGAGTCTATCAACAACCGCCATAATAACATTCTTCCTTTTTGAATTGGGTAGACCTGTGATAAAATCCATTGAGACTTCCTCTCAACGCTGACAAGCTATGTCTAATGGTTTTAAAAAACCTAGGGTCTTAACTGTTTCAACCTTATTTTGTTGGAAAACCAAACATTCTTCCATGAAACTTTGAACATTATATTTAAGACCTTCCCAAAAAAATCCTTCTTGACCCCATGGTAGGATTTTAGGAATCCTGAGTACCCACCTATAGGAGAGGTGTGTAATTCCAAAAGGATCTTTTGTTTGATTTGAGAGTTCTTACATATATAAAAGTGATCCGCATACCATAGTGAATCATTTTTCCACACAAAATTATTTGATAATTTGGGATCCTTTTGTAGCTTTTGAATGAGCATCCACATAGATAGGTCATCCTTCCATTCTTCCCTTGATACTATTACCCAACCGGGTTGTATAATAGAAATCGCACAAGGTAATGCTTGAACATCCTCATCTTTTATGGAGAGTGCATCTACCACCAAATTTTGTTTCCCTTTTTCATAGATGATTTCAAATCCATATCCCAACATCTTGGTTACCCATTTTTGTTGCTCTTTTGAAGATAGAAAATGTTCCAAGCCTAGTATTTAAGACTATTATGATCTGTTTTGACCTTGAAGTGCCTACCTATTAGGTAAGGATGCCATTACTTAAGTGCATGTAGTATTGCCATCGTTTCCTTCTCATAAATGGGTTTATGTAAGTCCTTTCCCTTGATTAACTGAATTTCGAAAGTAAGGGGTCATCCTTCTTTCATTAGAACAACACCAATGCCATTTCCTGAGGCATCACATTCCATAATAAAGGTTTTTGTGAAGTATGGTGTGGTTAAAACAAGAGCTTTGCACATTTCCTCTTTAAGTTTTTCAAAAGATTGAGTTACCTTTGGAGTCCAAGAAAATGCTTCCGTATTCAATAATGTTGTTAGAGGTGTTGCTATTCTTCAATATTTCCGAACAAACTTGCAGTAGTAGCCTGTCAAACCTAAGAATCCTCTAATATTCTTCAAGGTTTTGGGACTCGTCCAATCCATCACGGCTTTAATTTTGTCAAGTATACCTTGAAAACTTCATGAGATACAATATGACCCAAATACTCTACCTCCTTTACCCCAAATAAACATTTGGAAGGTTTTGCATATAGTTGTTTCTCCTTTAGTAGTTGTAGCACCATGTCAACATGGTGAACATGTTCTTTCCAAGACTTTCTATAGATTAGTATATCATCAAAAAAGAGTAACACAAATTTTCTAAGGAAGGGATTGAAAATGGAATTCAACAAACCTTGAAATGTAGAAGGTGCATTCGTAAGGCCAAAAGGCATGACTAGAAATTCATAATGACCTTCATGAGTTCTGAATGTTGTTTTTGGGATTTATTCTTCCTACATTCTAATCTAATGATACCCTGAACATAGATCCAATTTTGTCAGGTAAACTACTCCATGTAGTTCATCTTACAATTCACCAATGACAGGAATGGGAAACTTATCTTTATTGGTGATCTTGTTGAGCTCTCTATAATATGGACACATGCACCATGAACCCTCCTTCTTGTGTACCATTACCACTGGTGCTGAGTAAGAACTTTGGCTAGGCCTTATTATGCCAGCCTCTAACATTTCTTCAACCATACACTCAATTTCATTCTTCTGGCCATAGGGGTATCTGTAAGGTCTGATGTTAGGAGGAACACTTCCTGTAATTAAATGCATAACATGATCAAAATATCCTTCTTGTGTACCATTACCACTAGTGCGGAGTAAGAATTTTGGCCATACCTAATTATGCCAACCTCTAACACTTCTTCACTCATACGCTCAATTTCACTCTTATGGCCATAGGGGTATCTATAAGGTCTGATGTTAGGAGGAACACTTCTTGTAATTAAGTGCATAGCATGATCAAAATATCTAGTAGGTGGAAGACCTTCTGGAATATTTTCAAATTCCTTTGAATTCTTATCAATGACCCTTTGGAGATCTAGGGAAATGGGAGGATTAGATGTTTGAACATCTAGTGAGCATAATTGTGCAATTACACCTTGATGTCCCTTTTTCAGCAATTTTTTCATACCATTAGAGATTATCACCTTGCTTAATTTCCTTGTGATACTCCTTAATGAGTCAAATTATCTTCCTTCCCATGAAAATATGTTGAAAATTAAAAGCCATTGTTCCCAATTATTATAACCATTGAACCCCTAAGCCAACATCAACACCACCCATTGGGATAGAAACCATTGTATTATTCAATACATATTCTCCCATAGTAAGATTGATATTATGGATTTTCCCTTAGAAATTTATAGTTCCTCCATCTTCAATCATTACTTAAAACTCTGGTGTTGGATATACAAAGCAATTGAGAACTTTGGTTAGTTTACAGTGAATGAAATTATGAGTACTACCATAATCAATCAACATTGTTACCTTTTTTCTTTTGATATATTCTTCGATCTTGAGATTTTGAGGAGTGCTAATTCCAGCCAATGCATGAGAAGATATGGTGGGCGTAATATATTATATTTCTTCATCTTGAGATGGTTCATGTTCATTTGCTTCTTCCCCTTCACAATCTATGTAGAATAATTTATCCTCAACATACCTATGTCCCTTACTATACTTGTTGTCACAATTAAAGCATAGACATTTTGCTCTTCTTTCCTTCAGTTGTTGAGGTGTCAACCTTTGAGGTGGGTTAGAAGAAGGAACAGTATTCTCTCTATATGTGTTGGAGGTGGTCCTTCTAGTAGCCATCACCATATTTTTACATTCAACCTTCCTTGCCACCATGAAAGCCTTCTCTAAGGATGTTGGTTCAAGGAGGCACACCTCATGTTGGATGTTATCCTTCAAGGTTCCAATAAAGAGATCTGACAATTTATTGTCTGGTATGTCCTCCACTTTGAGACTCAAATTTTGAAATTGTTGAATGTGCTTGATTATTGTACCCTTTTTCCTTATATTTATCAATTGGGTAAAGAAGGAATTGTTCTTAACATCATCATGATATGATATCAATTCTTCTGTAAAAAAGGATTTCATTCCAAAATCCATTGGTACCACACAAAGTGCTCAGGTTCTAAATATAAATATGCAATAGGTGGCTTTTGGATATTTGTAACCTACTGTATATCAAAGAATTGCTCCATCTGGAATATCCATGTTGTGGGGTCCTTGCCATCAAACTTCCTCATGTCAATCTTGGGGAGTTGGATAACCCTTGGGGACCATCCCTGATCACTTCCATTATTAGAATCAAATCCTTGTGGATTATTCTTATTAATGGAAGGTTGTTCAACATGGACACTATCTTTATTTTCTTGAGTACCCTAAGACACATCATCACCTTTAGGGAGATTTTCCTTTGGATTTTGTATGAGCTTAGCAATCCGTGAGCAATCCTTTCCATATTATTATCCATATGTCCCATAACCTTACTCTCCATATGTCCCATCCGTTCATCCATCATATGCCCCATCCTTTCTTCCATCTATTATCCAAATTAGCCAGATCAATCGTTCTCACAGTCCTTTTAATCAGATCTTCCAACTTGGACACCCAAAAAGATATGTCTTCACTTTCATCGTAGGCAGGGATGAATCCTTTGGTGGCTTGATTGGAGTGTGAATTTTTTCACCACCTTTTTGGTGCCATGTGTAACAATAAAAATAGATATATAAAATATTTGTCACACCTTTAAGATCACCCAAAATAAATCCTTCTACTAAAAGTTATTCAAGTTTAAAATGGTGTACCTTTTTCAAACACTGATTTGGAGACTGATTTGCTAGTTGGTCCTTCAAATGAGGTAACTCTGAAATTTTGGCCCCTTCAGTCTGAAAATTTTTCTACAGTAGACTGATATGTCTTCTCTTCAATTCCATAGGTATGACCTAATTCTGATGTGCCAATAAAACGATATGGCATTTTTCCCAACACTTGTTATTTTTGGCCCTTTCATAAGAGTGAAAGTATAAGCCCTTCCACATGTCCAATTTTTCAGATATGATTATGAAATTTATACCACAGATACTATGTTATGGCTCATTTCTAATTCAATAGGTATTACACAATTTGGATCTCGTATGCTCCAAATATAACCGTTTTTCCCAAAACGCCTATTTTAGACTAGTTTTTGGACTAGTTAGAAACCATAACTTCCACTAGGTATAGCTTCAAACCTATAATGTGTTAGGATCTAAAAATCATACCGCAGAAGGCTTAGTATGTCCTCTACTTCCCATACAAGTTTCACTATCTAAAATGTCCTAGAAAAAATGTAATAGTGAAAATTCCAAGATGACTCGTTTTGGAAGCATCCAAGCTCTAATACCAAATGTTAAGCAACAAAGTCCCCAAAAGAGCATGAAAAGAGCATAAATAGACCAGAAAGAGTAATACATGCCTTAATAATGAATAGAAAGCCTCTTCGAGGGGGAAACATTCTTATACAATGTACTAAGTACACAAGACAAGACAAGACAAGATGCTTCAAATGAAATGGTCTACTTCATATATATAGGAGACAAAGAGATACAACTACAACTAATGGACCCAAGCCGACATCAATAATATAATAATATTAATGAAAATTACCACTAATAGACTCAATATGACGTCAATAATATGAAAAAACTAATGTAATGTACCACAATATAGGGGGTAACGTGCCACCATTTAGGGATTAACATTATTGTCGAAACAATGATTGGTTAAAGAAATGGTGGAGACAAGCCTTGTTCCTCGCTAAATAGAGGAAAAAAAATTCTTTCAAGGATGTTATAATAAGAGGAGGTGATAAATAAATACATAAAATAGATGGGAAGACCAAAAAAATCTAAAAAATTAAAGCTCATATTCCATCATCAAGATCTCATGAAATGAAAGAGAGAAAGAAATGAATATATTCTCTACTTTGAAAACACCTCAAAAGGAAATCCAAGGGTGGCAGGTCTAGGGAGGGGAATCATGCAAAATCCTGGAGGAATTCATTTACTTTCTTATGCATGGGTAATAATATATACAACTAATAATCAAACATAAATTCTAGCTCTCTACCAAGGTCTATTACTCAGTATGGGTATGAGAATTAAACACATCATTGTTTTGGGGGACTTGATGATAGTTATTAACCATATGAGTCATTTATCAATTAAAAAATATTTTGGTTAGTTTAGAAGTTTTAATTATTTGAAATTTCTTTCGAAAACTTATCCTATTTTCAAGTATTAATATGTCAAAAGAAAGGCACCAACTATAAATCCAATCAAGCCTCAAGAATTGGCATAGAAATGCTAAGGAAAAATGGGGGTCTTTATCAACCAACTAGCTCTCATGAAATTTAATTTTCACACACAAGGAAATGACAATGGCTCAAATCAACACATGGTGAATCAAAGTGTAATCCCTCACACATATGGAACAATGCATCAACAATCAATACATATAATACCAAGTTCATCCCTAGTACTTAGTTGTATCATCGTTCATCAATTTGTCCCATTTAAAATGATTATGAATTGGTTCAAAGAATATCGGGGATGTATCCCAAATATCCTCGTCATGCAGAGGTTTTGGTGTTTACTTTGGACAAAGAAAAATACATATCCTATACTCTTATTTCATTCCTCTATGTGGACTATTAGCACTACAAACGATTTTTACCTATTTTATCTCAAAGGAAACCATCACCCTTCAACAAAGGTCTAGAACATATAATAGCTCAAAAGAATGTAACAACATCATTCCAATCACTGCACCATATGTGAGAACTCTTAGTTGCATCATGCCTTAGAATATGTGGCTATCATATGGAAGATATTCAGGAATTCCACGACCCAATAGTCCAAAAACTACATAAATTATGGAAGAATTTGCAAAAGGGCCATGAAGAGGAGAAACAATAGTGGAATTATAACTTGAGGAACTTGGAGCACAAATGGAAGCAATGAAAATAAAACAATAGAGTAATGAGATTGCTTCAAGTAACACAAGCAATAGGATATATGATATAGAATATAAATAGAAGGAGATACTAGATTAGATTGAACTGCTAAAGAAAAACAAGAAATCAATAAAGGAAATGGCCTCTTCCTACTCTCCTTCAAATCACTCAACAGACATATATGGATTAGAGATGGATAAATATATGGAATAAGCAACAAACCAATATTCCACAAAACATCAGATAGAGGACTCTTCGCTATCAAAGACAAGAGGTACAACATTGGCATGCTATGACTCAAGCTCCTCTTTAAATATGTTTTTTAATGATATGTAAATTTTTGTTAGGCTAGTAGGAAAATATGTAAGGAAATATACTTGTCATTTTGAATTAGTATAAGGAATAAGAATAAGGCATCATTAATAGGAGGTAGAATAGACTCTAGCCTTGATAAAAAAAAGGGATAAATGTAAGAATTAGGTACCCCCAATTTTGTATTACTACATTGAACAGTTTCATTTTAATACACAATACCAATTATTGTTTAAAAAAACATATATGATCATACCAATCGATGCTAAGGTAACATGTGGTCACCAACATTGACTCATAATCTCTTGTAGAAGAATCCAGCCATAGGAGGACATGGAATCTGACTTAACATCTTAGATCAACACATGGTGGGAATGGGTTGAGCTCACTCATCGTCACTAATGGGTGATGTTACACCTAAATATCATCATCATGAGACCCATCTCAACTCAATGCCTTGATCCCTGGAGTCTCCCTGATCAAGAGGTCATTTAGAGCAAGTTGATGCCCTTTGTCCACAATGTCTAGTTGGTTCGGCGCAGGTTGTCTTTGAGCAAGAAGCGCCCAACTAGGTTAGGCGTAGGATGCAGTCTGGTAGACTGCGTCGGTGGCTCAGGTTTCCTTTGTGGAGCATGCGCTTCCCCTCATGCAGCTTACGTCAGGATTGGTTAAAATGGATAAAGGTGGCTTTCAAGTGAATTCTAGAAGTTGGATGAGGTGGATCCCTATCCTTAACTCCTAGGTGAACTGTTCTACGGTTCCCTAACCTCAAGGAAGGATCCCTTAGTCCTCTCCCCATGATCCTCAACCTACTCTATCCACTTGGTCCTATAAATACAAAGCTCCTCTCCATTCCAAGGGGAGGAAGTCTATCACTTAGATGCTAGTGGAATTACCCTAAAAGATCCCTATCCATATCTTGGGAGGAATACATTTCCTTTGGAGGCATTGGATTGACTTGTTGGAGGAAGATTGCAACATTAAGGCTTGGGTTGTAATCATCTCTCTACTTTGTATTTCCCACTCTTTATACAGTAATATAAACTCTTTCCATAAATGTCGTTGTGTTGATGATGTTTATAGTTTAATTCCTTAACCGTTTACTTAGATCAATTAATGTTTAGATATGTTTTACTCCTTGTTTTGTCTCTACATGTTTTGACAGGTCTTGCAGCTACGGATCTGATGATCGCGGATCTTGGAGCAATAACGAGGAGAAAGATCTACAAATATGAAGGTAAGACATCTAATTACTCAATCTCTGATCTGATCTAGGAAATTAGCTTTATGTTATGTTCCTATTTGTTCTAGATTCACATTGAACTAGGGAGATCTGGCTCGCGTCTGCTCGAGTAGATTGTCCAATAACAGTGAACAAGACAATAAGAGGACACATGGTAACTAGCTTATTATCTTAGAAAAACACTTGGCATATGTTGGCTTGGTAGATGGACATCATGACTTGACGATTAAAATATATGCATGGAAACTATGAGGGACAAGCTCCATAGAGACCCTAACTCAATGAAAAATTATAGTGTACACAATATGTTTCTTATACACAATTCAAATGCTTCTTCCTACCATGCATTTGGGATAAGTGACTCATGTTTAATATCCAAGGGTAAAAAATCCAAGGGTGTAATTCTAACGATGGTTGAGTCTCCAATTTCCAAAGAACATAACTTTGGCTACATGTGCTAGAATCAAAGAAAATAAGGCTAATTGTAAAGATGGAGATGCAAAGAATATCTCAGTAACTTCATTAGTTGATTCATTTAGGTTTTCCCTTATGGGTTACATGAACAATCGTATCATTGTAGTTGTAGCCTACCAATTTGAATTAGGACCTCACCTTCCCAAGGTCATAACTGGGGCTATGGGTGTTAGTATCTGGAAAATGAAGGCATGTTAGAAAGGTATTTCTATAATTAAGATAATGGGATTGGTTACTTGGGTTGATTCCTCCAAATGTTTTTGTTATAAATTAAAATAATAATCAATACTATTGTGGGAAGGTGTGCTTTATTGGATTGTTAATGTAATATAACCACTTTCCTTCACAACAATATCGATGGACTAAGCAGAGGAAATATTTATTTTTTATTGGTGATAAAGAAAAATAAATAAAAATAGATCTGAATTGTTATTCCTTCAAAAAAACAAAATATGTTTAATCTTGTATTTTAAGCAAATTTAATCATATCAACTGATATTGTGGCTTTGGAGTTGATGGTGTCTAAATGTTTCACAAAATCTAGGGGCTATAGATGCAAATCAGTAAGAGAGAATTATCACTTTTCCCAAAACTTAGCATACCTTTAAAATTGTGTGTGTCAATCAAGAAACAATAATATTAATTGATAAAACACAGCTAAATCCTGATTTTGCAAACTAAAAATATGTCAGATTCCGGCTAAAAATGGATTTCCAATCCAAATCGTCGAATTCTTAGACATCTCCTTTACAAACGCATCCATACAACATAACCGAAGAAGGAGATATTACACAATGATAACTATTCACCTTGAAAACAACATTCAACATAGGTAATGTTTGCAATTGATATTCAATAGTTTTACTTGAACCAATAGTTATTAATTATAATCATTCAACCTATAGTTTCTTAAATGTTTTTTGTTCAAAACATGTGTCAGGCAGGAAAAGAGAGGACATGGACAAATGTAAGGGAATTTGGTTCTATAATAGAATCAATCTAGATTGAATGACATCAAAAAAATTGGTTATGCAAGTGTGAATATAATGAATATTTGATTCTTGTATCTCACTGCATAATATCACAATGGAATACATTGCTAAATTTATTAATATTGAAGAGATGTGACAAGGTAATTTAAAACAAGTTAAGATGACAATCGTTGCATTGCAATGATGCACTTTCTCAAAGCAACATAAGGAAATCCATAAAAGGTAATTAATGTATCCTTTTGATCTCACATATTAAAAAATACTAAATTAATTATTAATTAAATCATTGAAACCACATATAATAAAAAAAGACAAAGGAGAGCAATTTATCCTCAATAGTTTTACTTGAAGCAATACTTGTTAATAAAAATCAATGAACTTGACGTAGAAATTTCAAATAAAGATAGTCACTAAATGAAAAATTTTAAACTTATACAGGTTATATAGCTTCGAAATAATATTCCATAACACAAAGTAATTAAATTTCAATATTATCGTTATACGTGCATGCATAATATCACTATTACACTCATTGTCAAAAATATCGAAATTTGGCATATCTATTAAATAAATTCAAGCAACAACATTCATTGCAATCTAGAGTTGTACTTTTTTGTAACTTGTTAAGGCAACATAACACCAATAAAGTCGCATGCATCAACATCTCTTCCACTCTGAACATTATGCTCCATATATTCTTGTAGTGCCTTATATGTTGCAAGGGCCTTCTAAGTCTTTTTTTCCTCCTATTCATCATGCCTTTGGTGACCATGACCACATCATTTTGTTTTGTTCATGTCATTGCACCTTCAAATTTCTTAATTATTTTAACATCTAAGAATGACCATGTATTGAAATCCACTAATTTTTTTATTGGCCAAGATACAAGTCTACCAAATTGTAACCTTGATGAGCAACTATCACAAGGCAACAAGACTTCCTTCACTAGCACACCAAATGAAAAGGATCCCAAAAGCTTTCCTTCAATGGAATTATTTTCATATACATTTGTCACAAGGCCTATTGTGATGCAATATATACAATATGAACATTTGTGTAACAATTTAACTTATGTAAGAAGAAAAGAAAACCTAAGTTCATTTAGATTATTGTTATCTCCTCTAGTATAATTCACCTACTGATCTCCTTCAACACGACATGTCGTAAAGAGTTGGCATTGTGGTTAAATATATGTGATGCATCCCATTCAATAAAATCACATTTTGCTTTTGACAATGTATCTCCACCTCTTAATGCATGAGGAAATTTAATATCTTCATTACAAACCTTAGTAAAATTTACAAAGTCACATCCATGTTTGACATCATTGTTGTGCAATTGCTTTTTGTTTGGGAAGGCTATTCCTTCATAAAAAATTTATCCATTGAAAAGCAAGTACACATGTTGATCAAAACCTAACATTTCATGAAAAGACATTTTCTCTAACCTACAATGACAATGAAACAATCAAAAAATCATATAATTCGACTATAATAGAAATAAAATAATTAAAGAAAAATAAAAATAATATATATTCTACAATTTGAATATAATCAATGTAATACAAAAACATAAATGAACATAAACCAATAAAAATATTATGCAATCAAATAAACTCTCTAAGTGAATGTGCTCTTCCATATTATTCTTTATATTTCACAAAAAGGATTTTCTAGCATTTTAACATTAAATTGAATACTTTTATACAAGTAATACAAATAATAAATATTATGAGTTCAGATAAACTCTCTAACTGAATTTGCTCTTCCATATTGGTCTTTATATTTCAAAAAAAAAAATTATAACATATTAGCATTAAATTGAATAATCTTATACAAGTAATATTAACAATAAATATGTCAAGATTGAAGAGATGTAATAAAATAAAAACAAGCGACAACAAACATTGTATTCAAGTGGTGTACATTTTAATAAACATTTAAGGCATCATCACTCAATTAAAGTATCATTCAACAACATCACTCCCACCCTCAACTTTAAGCTCCATATGTTCTTGTTGTGGCTTAATTGTTACAAGGTCTTTCTCATTGATTTTTATTTTCTCTTTTGTCCATCCTGCCCTTGGCGACCATGCCCATATGATGTAATTATTAGCATCATTGAACATATTTTCCTCTTAACCAACAACCCATTGTTGTTTTTTATTTAAACAATTTCTATGCAACTCTTTGAGATCCTTTGATGTTCTAGTTGGCCTCGGCCATTGAACGTAGACTTTGTAAGATTCAATAATAGCATCTGGATCTTGGTAAACACTTCCCGTTTCCCTACCCAACCATATCACACAATATTTCTCATGTGATTGTAATATGAGAATTTGACCCTCTGCAACAACATCCTTTGGATAGAATGCATCTCTAGGCTTGTTACATAGAGGTCGAACATAGAAAACATCAATAGTGGGGAAATTACTCCTCAAGTATGCTTCCATAACTTCATCTAAAGACATCATTGTCTTTTATTTCTTGTATTGTGGATGACCAAAAATTGATTGTTGAGTGCTCAAAGCTCTAAAATGGAATATCCAAAGCTTTATATATACTATCCCAATAAACTATCTTTGGATGTCAATATTGTTCCCCTCCCTTATCAATCCCATTCTTCTAGAATGAAATATATGTTTCTAATCCCTTTTATGTTCCATCCATATCATAATACCTCATTGCCTATAGATTTAACAATTGAGGTTGCCCCATTGGTAAGTTTGCATTGCCATCAAGCAAAGAATGCCAAACATTAATAGGAGGTGACCAGGTTTCATCTCATAGCTAGTATTTATATTACATAACTGACCTCTCATCAATGAGTTTGAATTTGAATAACTAACATCCTTTGACACTAGAAATCCTTGAGTTACCATACAGAAGGTGTGGTTCCACAAAGATCTTGAAGTTAAAAAAATTCAGCAATTAAATAAGGGACATAAGAATTGTGATCCTCACATGTCCTATAAGTTTCCATCATCTCAAGTAGTGAAAATATGTCTTTTCACATTAATTTAGTTGATAACCTCCCATAAGTTCCATCTATTTCTTCATGTGTGTGTCCCATAGGGAGGAATCCAACTTCAACAATGTCAAACACCCTCCTTGATGTTAAAATAGATAAAAATGAAAACACATACCAATGTTTGTTATCATCAACACAATTATTCATTTGCAACAATAATATTGGTGGCAATTTCCTATTTGAAATGCAAAAGTTTGTATTATCAATACTTCTATCATGTGCTTGCATCTCATCTTGTCTATAGATCAAACATTTTTCATAGGACTTAGATTGTAATAGAGTTTCATACAAAAGGTGCTTTGATGTTCCATTTTGTAAAACAAATATCCATATTGATCCACCATTGGTTTTACAAGATCTTTTAGACATTTAGGCAAGCAAATCATATTGAGTTTGAACCCATCTCCAGGAAGGAAAGACTAAAGTGCCCAAATCCTCCAGTCTTGTGTTCGTGTATAAGCATACCAGTCAAGCAAATGGGAAGATTTATGATATTACAAATAGCCTTTTCCTTCTTACCCAACCTTGGTATAGAAGTCTTAGAGTTATCCATCTTGTCATGCACAATGATCAAGTAAGTTTTTGGACTCTTTTCTGAAGATAATTTCTTGGCATAGCA
Source organism: Larix kaempferi (assembly GCA_027924585.1). Taxonomy (NCBI): domain Eukaryota; kingdom Viridiplantae; phylum Streptophyta; class Pinopsida; order Pinales; family Pinaceae; genus Larix; species Larix kaempferi. Next base: position 11,415,268 of record BSBM01000893.1, read on the forward strand.
CATCTGGTAACAACTTGTGATATATTAGTTATGGGTTGTTTGAATTTCTCATAATCACTCCACTTCGGTTGGATCATTGGTGTCTCTAATCATGTTCATGAGTGAAATACAGTCTTTACACCTTGCAAATAAGTTTCTCTTCGTGATTGTAACATCTGGAAATTGTTTTGTCATTATTTTGTAGAAACTAGATTGGGACAACTAAGGAAGACCAATCCATTGGATGTCCTCATTAGCCATCTTGTGAAGAAAACCCTATGACATATTAGATGGCAATAATTTTAGAGGAACCCTTGTTCCATATTGACATATTAAACGAGTTAGATGTGGAGACTTATTTGAATTTTTCTCCACGGTCTTCTTAATATTTGATACTATTGCAATAGTATTCAATCTACACTTTTGCAATCCAATATTTCCACTCGTGGTTATCAAATCACCATTTATAAATGAATTCTTATAGTTGTAGAATGTGCCCCATAACATTTGTACCATGCATTTTGACAAACATCTAATTTAATTTGTCAAACTTTATTGTAAGTAGGGTTCTTTTTTTATCCATGTCTAGCAATAGGGGCATTTAATACAAAATCTCTTTTTGAATTCTCATTCATGACACACCTTCTTATAAATGTCAAACATTAACCAAAATGGAATTTTTGAAATACAAATATTTTTACAACAAAATGCCATGCTCATTTTTGCATAGAATACACTTTCATCAAATTTTTCATCATATATTGTGCTCAACTTCCTTTAAACAGATGCACTCCCAATTTGGCGTTTCACAAGATTGTATGGCGTTTTTGTCACAATTGTTTCATTGGCACAATCTTCATTATCCATAGGTGGATATACCATATGTAGAGGAGATGCTTCGAATGGTTTCCGAAATCTAACACCAAGTTCTTTTGCATTTTCTTTTAAGATCGCATCTAAAGGAATATCATTAAGATCAAGCATGTAGTTTGTAGGCCATCTTTGGAGAGATCCTTCTGATAAAGAACATTTCTCACAAAGGAGGAATACTTTCTAGATTAAAACTCCAAATTCCTAACCATCCACTGGTGCGAATTGCACCACCTCTACTTTCAAAACATTCAAAATTATTCCCCTACCAATATAACTTGGATGTGAGGGGAGGCAAGTGCGGGCGGGGGGGTTATATTTAACCCCGAAGTACAAATATGTTATAGGTATTCATGGGGAATCAGTATCAAATCCAATAATCAGGCAAAAGCATTGGCTTTATATCGAGGATGTCAAATCTTGAATCAAAATTCAATCAAGGAGGTTTCAATAATAGGAGAATCGACTATGATCATCAGGTATCTGTACTCTAAGGCTTCCCCTCAATGTCTCTTTCTCCAATGGATCATGGCTCACATCAAACAAGAAATTGAAGGTTGGAACATTGTGTATGTTAAGAATGTGTTAGGAGGCCTCAATTCGGAGGAGGATATTACTGCTAACATAACAACTCATTTGAAATATTATGAACTTGGCATTTATGGAAATCCCCCGACATGGGCCCCCATTCCTTGATGTGACAAGGATCGATAAGAATGGGAACAAATGGAATCAAGGGGAAGACACGCTCCCAAATCCATTTCATATGATGGGTGATTTGTTTTTCGCTTCTCCTGATTCAGATGATGAGCCAACTCTTGTCATAGTACAAGATCGAGAAAGAGCAGTCCCTTTGCATTCATGGTTGGGGGCATGATGGGACGTGAGCATGAATACATATGATGGAGATGAAATTTGGGTTGTTAATGCATAAAGAAGGAGAGTAGATTAAATTCAGGTCCTTTTGCAATTCAAATCATAGTTTGCCACCCTGAAACATAGTATATTTGAAGTTGTTCACTGAGAAGAAGATAGGAATCCAATATATGGTTTGAACATGTCACATCGTTGATGTTATGAAATAAGGATTTTCTGTATCCACCAAGGTCTTGAATGGAAGAGGGGTGTAGGCATGTTTCTCACAGTTTTCATAGGCAAGTGGAGGAGAATAAGGAGTACTTTCAGGAGATGGAGTGTTAATTGGAAAGATTGATTGTGGACCAAGCTGGCGAGAGAGAAATAATGATACAAAAGAAACGCTCTCTGTTGGTAGAACTAGAGTTAGAACAAGATAAGCGAGGTACTGGAGAGCCGTGTGGAAGACCTGGAAGAGAAATGGAGTTTCTTCTCTCTTAGGTTAATGTCTCAGATGCTACAGTTGGCCATGGTTTCAGGATCACTTATGCTACACCTACGGGTTCTAGTATCATAGGGCTCCCTCTAGAGTAAGCCTCTACTAAAGATGAATACCGAACCCCTATGGAGTAGTGAGAAGAAACAGGTTACTTGGTTTTCAACTAGCAAAACGGAAATGTTGAAAATAGTAATTTATGTTTACTTTGTTTTCTTTTGGTTATGGTTTCGACTCCATGGTTGATAGGGATGTTTTTCTATCCAATTTTACAATGTTTGTAGTTTCAAGTAGTGTAGTTTTGTTCTGTAATCAGACAGTTTTTGTTATCAAAGGGATAATATCTTTGTGAACTCAAGCCAAGGGCTATTTTGTAACTCCGCTTCCTTGTTTAGAATCCCTTTTGTTGAGTGGAATCATATCCTATGATTGGGGTTGTGGCCACCAATATACTAGGTTTACTGAGATAAACATTTAGGGCTTCACAGAAATCAAATTAGGGTTTATATTCAAACAGAGATAAACTAGAAGTTTGAAAGATAGAGAATGGTTTACCTTGCTTATGAATTTTGATCCTAGATTCTGTTGCTCCTTATCTCTGCTTCAAACCTTCAAGCCAAGAACCTACAAAACTAACATAATACCTTCCTCAAAAGCTTCTGACCATAATGAAATTATTGAAGAATTGAAAGGAAAATAAGAACATAAATCTATGAATTTACTTTCAATATAAAATATCAATTATCTCATCAAGCATGTCACAAACTCAGCATTAGGGAAGGGAAATATGTCAATTCTCTTATTAATAACAAAAACAAGTACAATATTACTTTATGATTGTTATGGAACCTCTTGAAACCTTGACTCTGTATCTCCTTATGTCTCTCCTCCAACACACCCAACCAATCTTTAGGTATATCAAGGATAGGATATCATATGCACAGGGAAATAGGAGATGGAGATAACACTAATCCTCCAGCATAACATAACTTGTGGGAAAAAATATCCTCTTCATGGCTATCTTCCATGTTTTTATAGTAGGTGTAGAAAGATAGACTCGAATGAGGGGAATTTGTAACCGATGAGGTAGTTACCATAACCACTCCAACTGCCCAAATTTTGAATTTTATTTTATTTTTCAGAAATTTTGGGGAAAAACGATGGTAAACAAAGGGGGACATGCTTTGAAATGCTCTTCATGCAAAAGCAGCTTGTGTTTACAACTTTTTCTTGAAAATGTTAGTGAAACATAGACAACTAGCGTGTAACATGCATGCTTCCTTACCATAAATAGTGTTTTTTCCTTATCACTAGGTTACAAAAATCATTAATGCTAGAGAATCAATGAATGATCAAATCTGTGGCATCAAATACCAAATCAAGGCTCTTCCATCCATAGTGTCCTTTTGTGTGAACAACAGTTGAAGTGTCATAACGGACAGAGAAGTGTCGATTTGGGATATAACACCTTTTTAATTAAAACATTAGTTGTTCTTGTGTGTGTGTGTGTGTAACTTGGTTGTGAAGAACAACAACGGACTAGATTAAGCTTTCCTCCCACAAACTTAATGTTGTAATTTCGTTTCATTTGGGTCTTTCAACCTTCAAAATGCTTATTGATTTCATTGTCTATGAATGAACCTGTATTGAAATTGACCATCTTTTTTATTCTCTGACGAACAAAGGTCACAAAGCAAAAACAACTCCTTCACCAACACACCAAATGAAAAGGATCACAAAATATATTCTTTAAATGAAACATTTTAATCTACAATTGTCACAAGACCTATGGAAATACAATCTCTATGATTTGAACATCTGTGTAACAATTTCACTTTTCTAAGAAGAAAATAAAACCTGGACTTATAGAAAATATCGTTACCTCACTATTCGAATCGACACAAGTTTCCCTTCATCACATCATCTTATAAAGAGCAGTCGATGTGGTTAAAAATCTCTAATGCATCCCATTCAATAAAAGCACCTTTCGCTTATGACAATGTATCACACCTATTGATACATGTAGCAATCGAATATCTCCATTAAAAACCTTAGTAACATTTATGATGACACATCCATGTTTGATGTCATTGTTGTGTAGTTGTTTCCTATTTGGAAATGTTATATCTTAAACAACTTTTATTCCATTGAGAAAAGGTCGACAAGGTGTTCAGAAACTAACATTCTTTGAGAGAGAGAAAAATTATAATCTGCATTGACAAGAATACAACAAAAAAATCCATATAAAACAAATAGAATAGTGATATAGTCGTTTAAAATAAATAAAAATGTAATATATAGAATAAATAAAAATAAACCAATTTTTTTCCATTAGAAAACAATTTAGATTCACTATTAAAAATTTACATTCAACTATCCAAAAATAGGCTTCACATAAGAGACAAGGTGCCTTATCCTCTCCCAAAACAAAACCTACTTTTCTCCTGAAACAACCTGTATCTTATGATACCTGACTTTATAACAAAAAATATGGAAGAGGAGGCATTTAGAGTCCCTTATACTAGATAAAAATGGAAGGAATGGCTAAACCTTCTGCTGGATACTGATTGACGAGAATACAATTCTTCGAGAAAAGGTCAGAGGACCCATTCATGGATACCTTGAGATGTTGACACCATTATTGAGGAAGTGTTGACCAACCCTTCTACATGCTCTAAATATGTGAGAACACTTTGTTGGCGGACTTACCACATATCCCTCTAATGGAATTCTATGATGTTGGAATGATGGATCGACCCTTCTATAGAACCCATTTCCAGGATAATATAGATCTAAAGGACCAAATGGTGGGTGAACAATATACTATATACGACTGGAGAGATAGGCGGATCCTTCTACTAGATACCACTCAATGCAAATACCATATTTCGGGAAAGTGTCGGCATTATTTTCATTGCATACCTCTAGATGTTAATACTGTCATATAGAATGTTTCATCCAACACTTCTCTGTGGTCAATCTCCCTGAGAACACAATATTGGAGTAACTATCGGATGACCATTCTTCAGGAAATCTATGCTGGAATAAGTATCAACCAACACTTCTACAAGAAAAACATCCTTCAAGAAATTATCGTTGGACCTTTCCATTGCACACATCAAGAAGTTAACACCATCAATGAGTAGGTGTCACTAGACCCTTCTTAGCAGTCATGTTTCATGAGAAAACAATGCTAGAGGAAGTGTCAGACGACCCTTCTACGAGAGTTATATGATGGAGGAAAGAATTTTGACAAGTCTAATGTCCCCCTTCGAGGAGAATATAATTATAGAGGATTAAGTGTCGAGCTACCCATCTACTAGATACTGAGGGAATGGTTAACCAAATACTCCTAGATGAGAATACCATCCTTGAGAAAATTTTGGTTGATCTTTCCACTAGATACGTTGATATGTTCACACCATCATTGAGGAAGTGTGGTTCCACCCTTCTACATTCTCTCCCTTTGTGAGAAAACACTTAAGGAAGAAGGATTGATCGATCCCTCGAAAGGGTTACTATGATAGAGTGAGTATCGACCAACCTTTCCACAGGTCCTCCTTTGAGGAGAATACGATTATGCAGGACAAAATGTTGGGCGGCCAATTTACTAGGTTCGATTGGAGGGATAGACTAAACCTTGTAGTGGATAACCCTCGACGACAATATCATGATTCAGAAAAGGGTCGATCAATCTTTCCAATAGATACCTCGAGACGTTGAGACTGCGATTGATGATGTATTGGATGACCCTTCTATGAAAGTTATTTGATGGAGGAAGGATCGAATGACCATTCTGTGGCATCCCCATTTTGAGGAGAATACAATTTTGGATGGGGATGGTTGGGGCAACCCATCTACAAGATAACAAGGGAAGGATCAGTTGACCCTTCCATCAAATTCCCCTCGAAGAGAAACAAAACAGTCAAGAATTGTCGATCGACCCTTCTAATGTATACCTCGAGGATTTGACACCATCATATAGGAAGTGTTGGTCAACCCTTCACCATTGTCTCCCTCCTTGAGAGAACTACGTTGGAGGAAGTATTCGCCGACCCTCCTTCAAGAATTCTATAAGCGAGGAATGATCATCCATCCCTTCAGTGGGCCTCCATAAAGAAGAGAACACTTCTGAAGGAAGTGTCATTCGACCCTCCTATGTTCTCTCCCTCTATGACAAGACTCTTCGAGAAGAAGGGTGGTTCAATCCCTCTAAATTGACTATGTGATGGAGGAAGGATCGATTGACCCTCCCATGGGCCCCCCTTCGAGGAGAATGGAATCGTGGAGGACAAAGTGTTTGCGACCAATCTAATGGGTACGATTAGAGGGATAGTCCAACCCTTGTAGACGATACCACCTAACGATAATACCATGATTTTGGAAAGGGTCAGTCAATATTTTCACTAGATACCTCTATAATTTGAGACTATCATTGAGGATGTATCAACCAACCCTTCTACTGGAATTCTATGATGGAGAAAGGATGGACCAACCATTATGTGGCATCCCCTCTTTCGAGGAGAGCACAATATGTAGGGGGGTGGTTGGAGAGACACATCTACTAGACACCAAGGAAAGGATATGCCAACCCTTCCACCAAAATACCATATAAAGAAATCCAACAGTCGAGAAGTGTTTGTCGACCCTTCCAATGTACATCTCGAGGCTTTAACACCATCATATAGGAAGTTTCAATCAACCCTTCTCTTTGTATCCAACCCTAAGAAAACTATGCTAGAGGAAGTGTAGGTCAACCCTTATACAGGAATTATATGATTGAGGAAGGATTATTCAACCCTTTATTGGTCCTCCTTAGAGGAGAGAACAATTCTAAAGAAAGTGTCAGTCGACCCTCCTACATTCTCTCCCTCTGTGAGAATGCTCTTTGAGAAGAAGGGTGAGTCGGTCCCTCCAAATGGATTCTATGATGGAAGGATTGACCAACCCTTCCATGGGCCCACCTTCAAGAAGAATATAGTTATGGAAGATGAAGTGTTGCAAGACCAATATTAGAAGGCACATTTGGAAGGATAGGTCAACCCTTGTAAATGTTACCACTCGACAAGAATACCATGATTTTAGAAAGGGTCAACTGATATTTCCACTGGATACCTCTATACTTTGATACAATCATTAAGGATGTGTCGACCATCATTCTATGGGAATTCTATGATGGAGGAAGGATCGTCCAACCCTTCCACAGCATCCACCCTTTCCAGGAGAGTAAAATTCTGGAGGGAGATGGCTGGGATGACCCATCTATTGGATACCAAGGAAAGGATAGACCGACCCTTCCACTGAAATCCCCTCGACTGGAAAACCAATAGTTGATAATTGTCAGATGACCTTTATGATGTATGCCTAGAGGATTTAACACCATCATTTAGGAAGTGTCGACCATCCCTTCTTCATTCTTTCCCTCTGTGAGAACACTATATTGGAGGGAATTCTATGATCAAGGAAGGACCGACCAACCCGTCAGCGATCCCCCCTTCAAAGAGAGGAAAATTATGGAGGAAGGGTCAGTCGACCCTTTAGGGGATACTACTCAACGAGATTAATATCACGAAGACAACAAGATCTTATTTTATGTAGGTTTATGTAACTAGTTTGAAACTTTATCATATGGTGGTGACATCACTTATGACATCATCAACATCATATAAAGTACTATAAATCCATATTACTATGCTATAAGGAATTCAAATGCAAAAGTTCAATTGTTGAGACAATTATGTTATATGTCTAAATGTATGAAAAATAGGGTCAAAATTTCCATCTCAAGAGCAGCATAAAGCAGAGTTTTATGGATAAATCTATGATGTGATAAGGGGAAAGGAGATTTTTTTTGTCTAAAATAGAAATTTGGAGGTGGAGGTGGAGGTTTATATCCCCCAAGCTATCAAAAAAACTCCAATTCCATGGGGAATAATGCCGAGAAAGCACCTAACAGAGGTCAAGAAACTACTAAGCAAGCTATCCTCAATATGTGAATTCATCACAAACCATCTCCCATGGCACCCACGAACATGGTGTAAACATACAATCTAGAAGCCACAAATGTATCCACAAGCATGGTGTAAACACTTTCAGAGTAACCTGGAAGATAACATCAACATGATTTAAAAACCATTATTTCTAGACTTTGCCATAGTGTAATAGCAAATATGAATGGATGGAAGGGTGTTTCAAAGACATCGTAGTAATGTTCAAACAAACTTTTGTTATATGTAGATCATTTGGAATATATATATATATACCAAGGTTTAGGGACGGAGAGACAAAGTGATAGAAGAGATGAGTTTTTGGGTCAAGTGAATGGGGTGAATGAGATGCATTCATCCATCAATTATGACTTGATATCCACAAAAAATTGATACAATAGCCTTGAATGGAATGCAAAGAATAAATACAAATGGAATAACATTAGAAACTATACATGGAAGAGAAAGAAATGCATGACACGTGAGAAGAGAGGTAAATCCTATAGATGGTCTTAATATTATTTAGGTTCATAAAATACACTTATAAGCCTTTACCATCAACTTGATGAAGATTTCATGGTAGGTGACTAGTCCATGTCTTCGTAGTTTCGCCTTGCGTTTGAAAGAGATCGCAAGTCAACTCCAAGAAATATCCTTCACACATATCTATCAAGAGCTGAATACTCAGACTGATAAATTATCTAAGGAGGGTATTTTGGGGATACAATTTCATGGTGTAAAGAAGAATCAGGTATGAGCAATGGTTTGAAAGACAAAAAAAAATCAATTATTTAACATGAGAATCGATCCTTTCGACAAGGGAGTCAAGTATTTAGGTTTCTTTTTGAAGCCTAACAATTACATAAAGAGTGATTAGTTGTGGCATTTAATAAAAATTATGATAGAATTGCATGTTGGTGATTCAAGTGGTTGTCTCCAGGAGGACACTTAGTCCTCGTCAAATAAGTGCTTGAGGGTATACTAGTTTTTTGGTTATCTATAGCCCATGTGTCAAAGGGAATTATTGATCAAATTCAAAAGAAATGCTACATATTTTTGTGATCTAGCAAGAAATAGGAGGAATCTATTTCGCTTGTTAAATGGTTAAATATTTCTAAACCAAAAGACCTTGGTGGATGGGGTTTTAAAAATATAAATCTATTTGGTCAAGATTTAAAAGGAAAAATCCGTTGGAAGCTTTTATTTAATAAAGGAGTGGGGGGGAAGCAATGAAATTGAAGTACTTCGAAAATAGCAGTCCTGAAGAATGGATCAGAAATGGAAGAATATCCTTTAATGGAGCTTCCAATGTATGGAAAGGCCTAGTAAAAGCTTACAATATTCTTGGTTCATGGGTGACATGGAAAATCGATAAAGGTAATAAATTGATGTTATGTGAAGATCCTCGGATCGGGTGCAATGGGAATTTAAAGTTGGAAAAATCCTTAAGACATTCTTTGAAGGATAAAGGGATATACAAGCCAGAAGATGTTGCAATTTTTGACGTTCAGAGGGCTAGTATTTAGAGTTGGAAGTCTATTGTGGAATTGGAGCTGCAAAATGACCAAGTCGAAGAATGGTCTCAATATATTACTATTATGAAGTATAGCTATATTAGACTAAGGGATTATGATGATGAGCTGAAATGGTCATGGAACAAAGCCACAAGGGTTCTCACTACTAAAATAGGCTATGAGGCTAAATTTAGAGAAGGAGTTGGGGAAGAAAGAGGTTGGTGGTGGAAATTTGTGTGGAAGATGAATAGTCCTGTGAAAACTAGAATTAGGCTCATGAATACACTAATAATTGATGACCTTGGAATGATGGTATTTACCCACCTTGGGATTTCATTTTCCATAACACTAAATGAACAAAAAATTGAAATCCATGAAACAGTAGAATAATCGGTCTCATAAAGGAGGAATTCCTTACCTGAAAAGTCAAGGTCATTGCTAATGCTAATTTCCTTCACAAAATTGAGAAGAAGCAAAATGAAGACTGCTCCTTAGCTAAATCCATAAGGAGAAAATAATCTTGTCATGCCAGATTTTGTGGTAGTAGGGTTAAATTCTTCACGTTAATCTCAATTATCCAGAACCACCATCAGTATGGGTGTGGTCAAATCCGATTGGGGGTCTAGTACTATGAAATGTAGGGATTATGGTCAATTTAGATGAGATCCTCATGTATATTAAATTAATGGAATATTTTTCTAGTTGGGAGTCGACCTCCTTGTGTAGATTGAATGAATTGAATATTTTTGTTTTTTTGTTTTAATTCTTAATTGTTTGTTATCTATTATTTTTACTTTTATTACTATTTGTTTTAGGGGCAAAACTTGGAAGTTGTAACCAAAAATTAAATAATTTAAATACCTTGTTTCTTATTCTACACCTACCATTGTTTCCTACATCATGAAAATATATGGAATACCTTTCCTACTACCCTCCTAATAGATTTTTTTTTGGAATCTAAACCCATAGGTATTGAAGGAGAGTAAAATCAACCTTACCACTTAAATAGGATTTCCCTCCTCAAATGGCCTCAATGATGGTTTTTTACTTACCTTATTCAATATATTTATATGCTTGTTGCTAGAATAGGGTTAGGAAATACATCCTTACCTGACCAAATTGAGTTGTGGTATAAGTTAGTTAAAATTCCAAGACTCATATCACAATATATCCCCCCTTTATCTAGTTAGCTACTAACCTTAGGTGATATTTATTCTTCATCCTTGGGGTATAATGCTCATCAATATTAGAATAAGAATTCAAGTTTACTGACACTGCTACCACACTCTCTCATTTCTTAGTCTCGTGCAATAAACCTCCTCATAAATAATATTCCTTCTCATCTCTATCTCCCTCGATGAGAATCTAGTTGGGGGTCTAGTACTATGCAATGTAGAGATTCTGGTCAACTCGGATGAGATCCTTACGTATATTGAATGAATGGAATATTTTTCTAGTTGGGAGTTGGCCTCCTTGTGTAGATTGAATGAATTGAATCTTTTTTTTTTAATTATTAGTTGTTTGTTATCTATTATTTTTAATTTTATTACTATTTGTTTTAGGGGCAAAACTTGAAAGTTGTAACCAAAAAATAAATAATTTAAATACCTTGTTTCTTCTTCTACACCTACCATTGTTTCCTACATCATGAAAATATATGAACTACCTTTCCTACTACACTCATAATAGATTTTTTTGTGGAATCTAAACCCATAGGTGTTGATGGAGAGTAAAATCAACCTTACCACTTAAATAGGATTTCCCTCCTCAAATGGCCTCGGTGATGGTTTTTTACTTACCTTATTCAATATATTTGTATGCTTGTTGCTAGAATAGGGTTAGGAAAGACATCCTTCCCTGACCAAATTGATTTGTGGTCTAAGTTAGTTAAGAATCCTAGACTTCTTCTATCACAATCTATCCCCCTTCTACCTAGTTAGATACTAACCTTAGATGATATTTATTATTCATCCTTGGGGTGTAATGCTCATCAATATTAGAATAAGAATTCAAGTTTAATGACACCAACACCACACTCTCTCATTTCTTAGTCTCATGCAATACTAAACTCCTCATTAAATAATATTTCTTCTCATCTCTATATCCCTCAATGAGAACATATCCTTATGCTTCTTAGGCATTGTCCCTTTCTTATTTTCTTTCCATATTTCTTAAATCCTATCACTCAAGGATTCTTCTAATCAAGATTAATTCAAATGCCACTCCTTTTTGTGTCCAAACATCATCTTCATATCTCATTCTAGTCTAAACCATTCAACATTTTCAAAATGTAGTTTCTTTTATTTTTCCTTCGAAAAGTCCCCAAATATATTCCTTTTAATGGCTTGAGATGATATCCCATTCACTCCATCCTTGAAAACTTTCCTTTTACCCTTATCGGACTAATTCTCCCCCAAGTATTCTTCAAGTGTTTTCCTTGATGTTGAGTTTCATCCGTAGCTTCTTCCTCTATATCATAATTGGATTCATTCTTCCTAGGAAATTTTTTTTTTAGGTTCCCATAATATTTACCTATGGAACACCTAAAACTAACTCTGCCATAATCTATCCACTTACAATAGGATCAACTACCAATATCAATGTCAATTGCATAAAGGAGACCATCTCCCAAATTCAATTCCATGGAATATATTGATATTTGATCCTTAGGTTGTAAAAGGATTAAACACAACTTAAGCCTTAGGTTTAGGTGAAGAACCACAGTCATATGGATCAATAGTGGGTAGGATACTTATGTCATTTTGGGGAAGGAGGATTATAATAACACAATTGTATATGCTTGCCAATAATTTGACAGATTGTCGAGACGGTCAAATGGACTTGGAATAAGGAAAAGGAGATATTGATGCGACCAATTGATGAACTAAGCAGAATGACACTGATTTGGCAACCCAACGAGGTCATTAAAAAGAATGAAAAAGAAACCTACAAACTTGACCTAACCATGATAGTGTAATAGGAAGAATGTAACTTGCAAACCTACCAAAAAGGTCAAACGAAGACGGTTTTTTCAAACAAAATATGAATATGACCAACACGATGAGATGAACAAAATGATTCTAACCACCTGACATGGTGAATCCTAAATGAAAGGAGAACTAGTCCTCAAAACAAGATTCAATTGGACTATGATGTCACACATAGTATGACTTGGAAAGTCCGTTGAAGGGGTCATATGACAACATAAATAATGAAATGAGGTATGCGTAAAGACGAGCTACTTGACCTAAACATAAGGGTATTGAAAAAAGGACTTGGAGAAAAAAATAACATGTTCGTTTAAGTTGCTAAGTTCTGGCACTTGGGAATCGTATCAAATTGAGAACCAACATTATTAAAACATTTAGGGGTTTGGAAGTAGTCTTATGGGAATTGGTTTTTGGACTATTTGATAGTCGCTCTTGATTCGTTAATCCGTGATTATAACTTACCCATCTATATTTTACTGAATATTGTATGATGTTTACCTACTCATCATAGAGGAAAGGATAGCCAAATGGACTTGAATTCTTGCTTGGATTTTGTTATGCAAAAAGATGATTGAGTAACTATTGTGTAGCTATTAATGCGATATAGCTTGTAGATAAATTGGATATTGTGGATCTTCGCGGATGACTAGGAGGTGTAGGAAATCTAAATTGGTATTGACAAATATTGAAAATATTATTAGATTTACATTACGTGAAATTACGATTAAGTTCCTATGAATATGTTAGAACCATTTTGGATGAAATATAAGACTAGTGATGGTAGAACCACTAGTGCTTATGGCCATGGTTGTTTGATAAAAATAGAAAAGAATGGCAGGAAGAGAAGAATAGGAAATGAAAGATAAGCCTAACATCGGAAGTACGAGAACAAAATTAACTTCAAGATGAAGTTTTAATAAGAGGGGGTATATGTAACGCCCACCTTGATACAGTTGATTGACTAGACTATTGAGGGCACTGATATTAAAGTGACCCGGTTAAATAAACTTGAACAATGTGTTATGCTTTATTATTATTGAACGAAAACTTCTTATTGACAAGTAAATGATGAATATGCTCGATTGACTGAGAAATATGATGATGTTATGCATGAATGAAAGAAATGATGCTTATTGATTCTAAATGTGAATAAATGCTATTGATTTTAAATAGAATTGAATAAAGATGAAAATGCATGATGATATGATTTGTATGGTGTATTGCTACTAATGTGCGCTTTGAGTGTGTGCAGTAGCAGGTAAAACGAATTACCGACTAACTCTCAATGGAATAAAAAGGGGTCGTAAAGAACAGGAAATATACATAGGGGTACAACGACGAACTGTCAACCATGAAATAGCATTCCACGCACGGGTCGGAATCCCTATCAGCTCACCCGGGGAAGCGTGTGTCATACAGGCGAGGCCAAAAATGATTTGGTCGCGTACGATGTGTTGAGGGGCGTGCAATAAGGAAGATTTTATTCCTCAATCACCATTAGTCTCCGTGGAAGTGTAGTCGAAAGATTACGGTAATGATTCCTAATCGCTACATCATACTCCCCACACGAGGACAAGGACAAGGAAATTGTCGGAAGGACCCATAGAAGTGGTACCCAAACAACGACAGAAAAAGGGAATATTTACATTCTTTTAATTAAATATTTAGGTATATATATTAAATGTTGCATGTGAAAATATTAAACTGAGAACAATTTTTTTTTTTTTTACACAAACGGATAAGGAGCTTTATATTAAAAGGAAGAAAAGGAGTACATATAGCAGGGGAGGTTGTTCCCATAAACCCAGAGCTGCCGAAGCAAACTCATCATTGATCATCCTCTGGTGTTCAAAAAAAGCATAATTCCTATTACAACAGTAGATAATTACATCACTAAAAAACAGAAACAGGGCATAAACCCAGTACATAGATCTAGAAGTGCAGATGTTTAGACAAAAAGGTGCTGCGTGGATCCAAAAGAGAGGAAAGATGCTAGTTAGTTGGCCTGAAAAACGCGAACTTTTTCCCTGCTGCCATGAGCAATCCACTTTGGCTTCCAAAATTCTGATGCAACTGTAAAAAGTATCATGCTTGCTCATAAGTTTTTCAAAATAATATTTCATCTTACTAGTGTTGTTTCTGACTTCTGAATTGGAGATTTGCACAAAGGTGGCCAAATGAGAGATTGCCTTCTTCATGTCCATGAGGTCTCCCCTGAGCCAGCGAACTTGAGCTTCTAGGTCCTGTAGCTGCGTTTGATGTTTCGGGGAGGGGCTTCCTTGCCCACGAGGAGAGTCCAGGTTGACCAAACCTCCATGATAGCCTGCAGTATGCTTCCAGTTATTGTTTCCAAATTCCTCTGGGTTGCCACAAACCATTTTATGTGGAGAGTCTTGACCAAATTCTGGGGTCGAGAAGAGCTTCCTGCATCCATTTCAAAGGTCGAAACCGCTGCCAGCACCCTGCAAAGCACCCCTGATGCCCAAGCCATTTCCAGCATCCAGGGGTACCCATCTCCTTCCACCTCCGAGATCACCCGCATGAATATGGTTGTTGCAAGCCAAATTGGGAACGCCTCCAATATCGTTGCCGTCGTTACCCTGAATGAGGTCAGAGAGGTAGTGCTTATTGCCTTTACCCGCCCCAGGATGCCCCAGCTTGCATCCTTTACACTGCCGAGCAAAATGACACCGGTGGTTCTCTGCCATGACGGGAATTGACAGACTGAAAGAGGGAATATTGCAGGGAAGAGATCGAAAGAATATAGGGACAGTCAAAAACTCAGAGGAAATCGCAGAGTGCAGAGTTGGCCACCCTGCATGAAATAGCCTAGCTCTTGCCTTGGGGGACGTCCACATTGAATCCCCGCATGCGAGACAGGTAGTCTCTATCAGGGAGTAACACCAGATTGGGCGAGATGACAGTTGAAAGGGTCGAGGGGATCCGGTGGAGATTTGGTGAGTTAATGCGACCCCCAAAGGGAGGGGGATGGGGTAAGTAGGGTGTCGAGACATAGGATTAAGGGGATGAAGAGTAGAAGACCTAAGGAACCCAGGAATCCACACTATGAAGGTCATTGATAATAATATGTCTGCAATTCAAGCCTACCCCGATGTTACCCATGCCATTGACATTATGGTTGTTAAGCCTTAGAATATGAAGGAAGGTGATGGAATGGAATTCCTTGGTCAGGAAGCTAAAATGTTGGTGCAGCGAGGAGGTTGGTTTTCGATGATGTTTTACAAGGCCCCTGGCTTCCCTAATTACCAACATAGAGTCTCCAAAGACCACTAAATCCTTGACATCATTGCTTCTTGCCACGTCCATACCCTTTATCACCGCGAGGCATTCAGCTTCATTATTGGTTTTCCTGCCAATCCCCCAAGCGTAGTTGTTCATTTTGTTTCCTTCGGAATCCATAAGGACCCCCCTCGCCCCTGCCAACCCAGAAACTAAGAACAAATTGAATGAATGAGTATTTTAAATTAAGAGATTATAGAAAAGGAGATATTTGGGGTAGAAATTATGTACACCCATTAATTTAGGTAGATATGCATTAGATTAAAATCAAAGGTAAATAAATTAGAAATAATAAATTCTGGAGCAAATCTAGATTATAAAATATCTAGAGATTAACTCCACATGCACCCACTAATATAGGGATTGGGGTTTTAGACTAGGGAGACAACTAAGAGAGAATTTAGGAACTTAGGTGAACTAGTATGTGAGAGTGACACTTGTTGCATGAGAATGAATATTAGAGAATTAATAAACTAATTTGAAATTTGCGTGAGACAACACATGTCATCCAAAAAACTTCTATTTAAGAAAGGGAGAATGAAGAGAAAGGGATCTCTCTTGCTCCCTAATGTTGTATGGACTCTGCAATGGAAGTTTGATATTGAGTGTAGTCCATAGGAGTTTGGTTGATAACTGCTCTAGGGATTGGGAGATCTCTTCTGAGGGTCTTGTATTGTATGTTCTTACGACCCAATTTGTTCGGGGATTGGGAGGAAGAAAATTACTCTTGATATGGTAGGGAGGTCAACCGAGGAGTCCTTCGGTAATTGCGTTGAGGGATTTGGATCGTGTGGAAACTCCTTCAAGGACTTCGGCAAACGCGGGATCGACCATCACGGAACAGGTTCTTTTCAATTTTTTGTTATAAGTTTTGTATAATTTTTTAAGGAAGAATTATTGTAGTGATCTGCTTCGAGTGGTTGTGAGTGTTGGAGACTTCCAAGGTAACTGAAGGTACTTCTGCCACCAATTGTAGTTGATTATCTTTACCCTAGCTTCTAATTATAGTCCCCTCTTTCTACAACTAGGTTGTTTCTATCTGCAACTATTCCCAACATGTGCATAGGAGTTGAAAACTTTCTTGTGGTGTAGCTACTAAGATATCCTCGGGTGTAGCCGAGATATACTAATGGACTTTGGGCCACATCTATATTATATGGTTACGAGGTCTATGACTATGTTGTCTATAGTAATATGAGCGTGATGTTCTTTGTTCTTGGCTGCTATCACAACTGCCTGTTGAATTTGGGCATCATCATAAGCCTGCTAAAGAGAGTTGTGCTCATTCTCTATTCAAATTAATATGCATTTTACTTCCACGGTGATGCTTCTGATATGCTCAAATAAGTGTTGCGTTGAATATTGTGTTAAGCTTGGTATTGTAGCACCTGGGGGTAATGACCGCAAAGGCTATCCGCTAGCAATGGAGTGTGTCGATTGGTCAATTATCTAAGTCACAGTTTCCTGTTGAGTTGTGCGATGCTTCATGATACTTTACTGAGTGTCTTCAGTCAAGAATGGAATTATATATGTTTTGTCCTTGCACATCTAGATAATGGTGACGCAATGCTCAAAGTTCCATACAATTTGTGCAAGTTGGTATTGTACTTCAGTCTCATCAATTGTAGAAGAAGATAGGGTGGTTTTCATGCTTTCCCCAACTGTTCCCTTTCCAACTCTTCCATTGGGTTATCTTCGACTGGTGGTATCTATCGTTCACCCCAGGACTATTTTGGTTTTACTGTCTATTGTTCATTGCCCCTTGTCGACTCGGCCAGCTATTTTATCATCTAAAATAGCGAATCATAAGTGGTTCTTTATGAATCTGGTGTTGTCCTGGCAAGGCTTCCATGGATCGACCCATTGTGTTTCATTTTTTTTATCTACTGAGGGACGAAGATCATGTCCCCTTAGTGGTTTCCATTTCCACATGGTGAATGCCATGAGAAAATATCTAAAGCTAAAATACCCATTGGATTTGTGTGCATCTGCATATGCTTGGAATAATACGTCCATCAAATACTTGCACCAATTCAACTAGATTCCCCATACACATAATTTCGCGACTGAGATGGTGTCAAAGGTGCATTCTCCCTTGGTGTATTTCCACATGACTCTTCCTGCAATGATTTGACACGCTATTTTTACTTGTGGGTTATAAATATCTACAATCACGACATCTTTTCCTTCGTGCTTAGTTCCATATCAGTCATACAGTCTCTACATGAAGCGGTTCTTTTTTATTTCTCCGAGACTTGATACCTGAGGCCTTTATTACTACCACTTCCACATGTCTACTGATCGATTTTGATACACAAACTGTACTGGAGGTCGAGCGATGGTTCTGTGATCACACTACTCGGATTTTGGAGTAGGCTCCAATTCGACGTTGTTTCAATTTTCAAAGGGCTAAAGTGACAAATGGAGTGGGACTTGGTTGGTTTTAATGTTCAAAACATGCTAGTGAGGGTTGTGAGATAGTTCATTAATGATGAATATAGTGGGGATTTGAAATGATAAAACATTAAATGCCAGAATCTAGGCGGCGATTTCACATGAGGCACCGGTTAATTTGGTCTAATTAGACTTTAACGACTCCTTAAGATGGGGCAACATGATGGGTTGACGCAATGCGGTGTCTTCATGGAAGAGTCTAGCCAAAGAAATTGGATTCCCCAAACATAATGGTCTATCTAGCTAACTCAAAACTTGGAAAGATAACACACAAAACTAGCGTGAGTAGAACACAGTTGGGCACCATAATCTAGCCTGCAAAATATTTCTTCCAGTGGAAACCTGTGACACTAACATTGCATTCCCATAATATATCTTGCATTTCATGATCTAGCATGCAGCGGTGTAAAATTCCATATATTCCCAATTTGTATAGTTGTCTTGCAATCAATTGACATTATGCAACTCGTTGCACCAATAGTAGCAAGGTGCTCTATAGGCCAGTATGGGAAAGATGTTGTAACACATAAATTTATGTAACATGTTGTTCCTATAAAAAATAAATAAAAATTCAAATGATGTCAGATTAAACAAAATAAATAAATAAATTATATTTATTTCATCTTAAACTTAGATATATCAAACATGGGATAAAATATCTTGACGTGTAAATTTTTTCTTAATGTGAACAAAATTAACATAGAAAAAATTTACACCTCAATAAATTGGATCCCTCTCAGTGCTTGCTAGATCCAAGTTTAAGAAAGATCTATGTTGGTACAACCAAGTCATGCTTTTGAGTTGCGATATAGTCATCTAGTGCTTTTCCTGTTGTCGGAAATAAGGCAATTTATTCTAAATGTTCTCGGATGGCCTCAACTTAGAACAAATCTACATTGGGTAACTATTCATTGATCACTCCCTCATATTCACATGTTTCTATCTGCAATAGATGATCAAGTTCGTGGTTGTAGTTTTCGGGTTTGATAGTTACTTTGAAAGAGAATTCTTGAAATAAGAGAAACCATCTGCGAATATGGCCTTCTAATTCCAGTTTATTTATGAGGTATTTGAGAGTTGAATGATCTGTGAAAAAATTTAAGTGTCCCCCCATCAAGTAGTGACAAAATTTCGGCAGGGCATATATCATTTCCAATCCTTCCCTTTATGTGGTTGTATAGTTGCATCCGACCTAAGATAACCTCCTACTATAAAAGTAAATAAGATGGTCTATTTCACCTTCGCCTAGATGAGCTAACAGCATCTCCAAGGGAAACACCTGATGCGTCAAGATGTACATGGAAATCCTTTACCCAATCAAGAAATGTTAGGATTCAAGCATTGACCATTTGTTCCTTCAATATTGTAAAAACACTTTCATAGTCTTTCATCCAATTCAATGCTTATGCCTTCTTCAATACTTGTTCTAAAGGGGCTATAATATGAGAGTAGTTGTGGATAAACCATTTGTAATATCATGTATAACCCAAAGTGGATCGCAGCTGCTTCACATAAGTAGGGGACGAAAGAGTCACGATGACAATGATATTTTCAGGATCTACCAAGACTCAGTCGCAACAAATAATATGTCCCAAAAAATTTCCAAAGGGGACACAAAAAATGCTTTTCCACAAGTTCAAGGAAATATGCTTTCGTCGACAGTGGTCCAACATCAATTGGAGTAGCACCACATGGTCATTGAGGAGGTTGTAAACTGTCCAATCATTCAAATATACTTCTAGGAATTTATGAAGGAATTCTTTGAAAGTTGCTATCACGATCCTTGAAAAGACTACATGTACATTCTTTATCCCAAAAGGCATGACATTGTAAGCAAAGGATCCCCATTATGTTGTAAAGGTTGTCTTTTTCTTATCTTCTTCCATGATCCGAACATGTTGATATCCTAAGAATCCATCTATAAACAAGTAGCCTTCATTTTTCTCTACCTAGTCCGATACCTCATCACTAAAGCATGTCAGAAAAGGGTCATGAACACACATGGAATTCCGGATCCTGTAGTCAACACATACTCTGACATCGTCAGTGTCCTTACTATGAATCACAATAGGAATGACCTTACTCAACTATGAGAAAAATAAGACCATCGTTCAACATGCAATCGATTTATTTTTTCACTTTATGATTAACATGGGGGTTCAAATGATACGGCCAATGCTTCACGAGTTTGGCATTAGTTTTACTACAATCTTCATTTCTCCATATCTCCCTAGATTCCATTGAGCTTTGTAAAAAAAAATGGGAATAAATCGCCATACTCTTTCAAAAAGGATATGATTTCGGACATTGTATGCTCATCCCAATAGTCTCCTATGGCCTCCATCTTCGATTTGTCTTCTATACCAATATTGACTTTCTACGGATTTAGAGGCTATGTATACAACGCCCCTGTTTCTTTAGGTTTCCATTGTTTCACCTCTTGATATCCCTCTGATTTATTGAAGGCTAAGTGGCACAACTGTTCCAACTCATCGAGATAAGTATTCTCCTTATCGACCTTTGTGCAACAGAGAGAGGATTCCATCTCTGGAATAGAAACAAACGTACCGGGAAATTCTGGATGGAGGGGGAAGATGTATGTGTTTTCTATATTCCTCATTTTGTCGGTGAATAGAGCTTCCCAGACTATTGTAAGAGCATCTATAATAAAATCACATGTTGCAGAAAAGGAAAAATCTTAGCATAATTTTGCACTTAACTTCCTCTAGCATCTGGTTTGTTGTCGTGTTTCTTCATGCAAATACCAAGCCTTGGGGATGGGCCCCAATTCATGAAATAACTTGTGGACCCAAAATTTTGAATGTAGTTTATACGTGTTTCATTTTTTTCACACTAATCGATGTGAGTGAATGGATTTGTCTCACTCAAATAGATTTTTGCGGAGTAGTATATCCGCTAACCAAAATGCACCTGAGCCGTCGAAATCGAGTAGAGGAAGAAATGTTGGAATTGCAATTTGGAGTGCTCAAATCACGATTTTGACGATTTGGTTAGTTTTAAAATCAGGCATTGATCTAGGACAAGTATTTTTTATTGTTGAAATTGCATAATTACCTAAATAGCAATTTTCTAGGGAAATTTTGACCAGTTTTTATGAAAAAATCCATCGAAAAAGCGGGGTGTTTTAGTTGTCTTTTATCCTAGTTGGATTTCTGCAATGCGGTTGGCATAATTGAATGGTTTGAATAGAAGCATCATAACTATCTCAAATGTTATCCAATCGGGTATATCATCTTTATGTGTCGCCCACCATCTTGTCGGAGTACCTTTGAGGGTTGTATCCATAACATCCATTCGATGCACTTCCACCACACAAGTATTCATTTTCTCTAAAATCCTGTCCAAATTGTTGATGCCATCGTACACTAGAGGATCTGTAACCTCTACTCCAATCCATCGAATTGACTTTATCATTTTGCAACATTAGGAGGACATCTCATGTCTCACATTCTGCCAATCATCCAATGCTTCTTTGGAATCACAATCAAACGAGAAAATAGTTTTCCATATTACAAATCCATCTATTGTAGGATTCACATAGTCCTCTCTTATTCCTACTATTAGAGAATAAATGTTATCTATGATATCCCTTTCCATGTTCTATGTATTGGTTCAATGCATCTCAGCCCCTGGAGCAGGGTCCAGAGGCTGCATAACCTTCATGTTGTCATCTTCGAAATACATTGTTTCATTCTTCATATCAATCATGCCATAATTTTCATAAGCCCATTTTATTCCTAGTAAAGCTAGATATTGATCAGATCCTCCCATGATCTCTATCACTTCAAAATCAATGAAACTTTTTATACCTTCCAAGTCTACTTCTACATTTTCTAATTGGCCAATAGGGAATATGCGATATTTGTTTTCCATTCTCCATTGAATGAGAGAGTAGACAAGGGAGGGACATCCCATGGCTTCCAAGGACTTCTTAGGAAGTATGTTAACATTGAATCCCAAATCTAGCATCACATTCTTGATAATGTATCTATGAACTTGAGCATCCAACCTAAATTCGCGGCCAATCCTTTTCTTTCTCCTCTTTTACACAAACTGAGTTTTTCTTTCAGGAAGAGAGATACATATTCCTTCATTGTCTTCCACAACACCAAAAATTGCATGAATAGTTTTTTGCAACTTACAAGTTGCACCTTCATCTTCCAAGATATTACCCAATAGGGTAAACCATAGAGACACAGAGATCTTTTTTCTTTTCTACAGATGTTCCATAGCTTTGTAACGCCTCATATGTCCTAGTGTTATGGGATAGTTCCAAAACATATTTTCCTAGAGGGGTCGGCATACATCAAAACATTTCAGGGGAATCCCTAAAAATTTCTTTCTGATGGACTGGATCATACTTCCGTTCGTGGAATTGCTTTCTTAATGTTGGACGACTCTTAACCATCCAAATATGCACCTATTTTAGCAACTCCCCAAGTGACAAAAAATCGTGCTTCACTATTATTGTCTTGTGGTTCAGAGTTGATCAAATTCATTGGTCGCCTTGCGTGATCCTCCCATCTCACAATAATCTATGGAAACTCATCAATATTATGTGTGTTCGTTCGGAAATATTTGCACCATTGCCTCTTGGAAAGGTTACAATCTCATGATGGATGTTCGATCTCGTTATGGTTGTAGCAACAAATTGGGCATGTACGCCCTATGCCTCTACCATCTCTTAATCCTCTTATGTGTCCTCCACCACCTGCTCTCTCTTGCAGTTGATCTAATACTCGGTGTTTAGATCAAGCCAACCTTTATGTCAAAGCATCTCGAGCTCTGCACTTATCTGTACTATGAATTGTAAACCCACGGAATTCACAAAACATCATATTTGGTACCAAGGAGTACTTTTCAAAAATCGGATAAAGATGTCAAGAATGTCCAAATATTTAACAATTCTCACAATATTCACTCAAGGAAGAGCTCTGAGGATTTGGATAGTTTGGGAGACCAATTTCATGGAATGGGTTTGTTGTAGCTACTTGCGCAACAATTACACTTGGTCCTCCAGTAAAAGGTCCTCGTGCTAGGGTTATTCCTCCCCTCACCCTAGGACACTCTTATGCGTGGTGGCCTTCTGTCATACATCATTTCCACCACACTTGTGCCTAGTTTGACTTAGGTAAATCCAACTCCTAAATATTATCATTTAAAGTAGCAATTTGATTATGTATTTGCGATAGATCACTATTAGAGAATGATACTCCAATCAGGGTGTCAATCGGATAGTTAGCCATTGATTCAATCTTCATTGCATGTTCTAAATGATCTTGAGGTGAGGAAACAACCTATTGCTATAATTGAATTCTGGTCAATGGTAATAGGCCTTGAATAAACCATTCTATGTGGTGGGATTCATGCACAACGAATGATATTTTATCTAATACATCTCTAAATCGTTGTGCATAGTCTCAGGTAGATTCTCCTTGTATCTGTTGAATCTCTCGCAGTTCTGTAATTCCTTCTTGTTCGGACTTTGGGAACTGAAACTCATCAAAGAATAATTGATTCACATATTGCAACATTAGGGATGGTGCATTTGCATACCTTCTTTCGATAAACTTCATATACCATTGTAGAGCTCTTATGCATAATTTGGTATGAAATTCAATTAGTCTTGATGTAGGGGGGATCCCTTTGGAGTTCCAAGTGACTTCACAGAGAAACTGATGTTGCTTCGCATATGCTTCATTTCCTCTTCCCCATAACTCTAGGCATTTCATAGTCAATCCTGCCTATAGTCTCCAGCCATTCTGGCAACCAAAGGTCTTACCAACACAAATCCTTGGGGTCCATGCTAACCTACAGTGTTACTATTATTATGATGAAAACTAGTATTACTTCCACTCACTATTGTATTAGCCGATAAACTGCTAGAACTACCGACTATCTGATTAAACCAATGTAACTGTAAAATGGTATTATTAGTAGGGATTACCAAATTTCGCAAAGGAACATAGGGGGTAGTCGAAGGTGTGTTGTTGTCGTTACTTCCAGAAGCTCCTTCTGCAACAATGAGGGGTTCACTTTTTGGCATTCTGCCATTTTCTTTTGGTCTCGATAATTATGATTGTTCTGTGATTTCTTCAAGGACTGGCTCAGTTGACTAATTTGGCAATCCACTACTTGGTTATTGAATTTCACAACCTATTTTCCCTTACACCTTCTCCCCTACTCCTTCTTGTTGTAACATCATACACTTCTATTCCTCTTCCTCTCAACCATGAACCATCCAGTTCCTCTCTTTGCTTGACCTTCCGCAACTCACTTTCCCTTTCTTCACTACTTTCTCCATTTTGTGACTCCTCTTCTAGTTGCTGACCTCTTTTCTTCCCATTTTTCATCCCCATTCTCCACCACTTTTCACATATTTTCGATCTTGTTGCTACATGCTCTGCCCTAGTGTCGTTAATAGATCACCCCCATTGCATGGAGTCCCTACTTTTTGCAACCCTACAGCATCACCTCGACCACTCCCCCAGTGGCACGAGGATTTTACTCCTCCATTATAATCAGGTTCAATTGCAAAAAATTGTATTTAACAATCTAGGTCTTGATCCACAATGGAACTTCCTCTAATAATCTTCCTCAAGCTCCCTTCTTGATATCTTCTTCAGCCCTAGCTATGGACTAGTTGTTTCCGGCTACAAATTCCATAGTATATCCAGTCAAATTACTTTCTACCCAGAAGTTGGAAGTCCTAGTTAGTTGATGTAGCTCTACTAGGTCTTTGCAATTCCATTGTACAATTATTCATTGTCGATTACTATGTTTTGGATCTTCTGCAAGTCTTTTCAACCACTTGAGTAGCCTTACCGAGAGCTCAACTCACAAGACTTCATATTGATCAAATTTCGGTCCTACGCAAAGTATGTATTCCCTAATTTTCAGTGGAGCCAACCCTCGCAACTCAGCTTAATGTGTTACAAAGTGTTCAAACTTTTATCCCACCAATATTGAATGTTTCTTTTCGAATCCAATGCATCCATGTAGTTAAAGATGTCCTGTTAGAAACCAGGTCCTGAAAACAAAACCATTTGTTGGTGCAAGGATGAGACTAGGGTTCTTGCACAGGGGCCAACAGAGGGAGATTTTATAGCCTAATATGTTGGCATATTCAATCCCCCAAAGGAGAAGGTATCATCCAAGAACAACCTATACATGTTTATGATGAGAAGTGTTTACTCCGAGGATATATTGGGAAACGGTTTACTCATTCACCATGTCGCGGCATATATTCATCATGCATACTTAAAGATACTTATAATAGAGTTACACAACATATATAAAGCAAAGAACAAACATTTGATATACAAGATCAGGCTCAGGAATGAAAATATCCTTACCTTGAGGGTTAGTCCTCATTGAGTACCTTCTTTGATTTTATTCAATTAGAGTCACCAAATAAGACCTACAGACTTAGACCTTAACAATAATCCTATCAAAGTACAAAACAAAAAACTCACATGAGCTTTTTGACATCAAACTCTCAAGCTTGCTTGAAATGAAAGAACTAAACCAGGGAACAACTTCAATGGAATGTTGTGTATTCCTTTGAGGTCCCTGGCAACGGTGTCAAAGATGTTACTATTTTTCGAGGTTGGATTTTTCGAGAACAAGGATTTTTGATGAAAAGCTTTATCACAAAATCCGTCATTCATGCCAGGGAGATTGGGCTTTGACCAGCAATGTGCTCAAACTATTATGCAACAATCTTCAAGAAGTCCCTAGCAATGTTGCCAAAAAAATGTTGCGAAACAACGTTATTTGGATTCCCCGGCAATGGCGCCAAAAAATGTTAACATTTGTTCGTTTTCCTTCAAAATATGCAAAGGATAAGGGGCTTATCCCCTCATGGATTTTCCAAGTGAGAATAAGAATCTTCAAGAAATGTATTCTCACAAAATGTGTCATTCATGCCAGGGCAATTGGGATTTGACCCAGCAATGTGCCCAAACTATTATGCAAGAATATTCAATCGTCCCAAACAACAATCCAAAAAATGTCACCTTGCAAATTAGCACCCTTCCGATTAGGTCATGAGAGTCGGTGCTAAGATTAGAAACTTCTCAGGAAATGCACCCAATGTCACCATAATCCACTCTCCTCTCTCTTTAGGCCTACTCCTATGGCCATGAGAAGATTCCAAAATATGGATATAAATATCTTGTAAAGTATTCAATGGTAACAACACTATCTATAACAAGACGTTCCTATTAAGTTAGTAGATCAGTGCCTTAACGCAGTCAAGAAGATATTTAATAAATACTTTATGACTAGGAAGGTTTAGGAGCAATACAACTTGGTATTGTTTGATCAATATGATGTATCAATTTACTGCAGTAAAAACCAACACCATAAACTTGTGTGAAAACTTGAAATAGACTGCAAAAATGTCTGGATAAGTACCTCTCACCACTTACGAACCAAAGAGGATTATATCCCCCCTTGGGCACACTTGGTTTATTGGATGAATGTTACATTTTATGGCTATTGATACCTTCAAATTTGTAGCAGTCGACATGTATTGGTAAATGACTTGCTTAACCATTTCAAAACCCCCTAAGTCAACAACCATTAAGGCTTGGAGATGAATTTGGAACCCTTCCCAACCGTTAGGGTTTGATCTGTTGGAAAAAATGGACCTACAAAAACAATTAAAACAGATCTAAAACAAGGTTGAACTAGCCACTAGGAGGTGATGTCACCCTAGATTAGGGCTTATTTGAGCTGCAAAAAAAACTTTTTTATGGATTTTTATATAATATAAACAATTTAGAAAATTACAACAGTGGTTACTATTTCGAAATTTCACACGAAAATTCAATACTAAACAATCACAACGAAAAAAAAAAATTTTAATTAATTTAAGGATTTTTCAAAAACATTTAATTTTTAGGGGTTTTGTAAAAAAAATTGTATTTTTTCCAATAATATAACACAAGGAATTTTGTAAAATTGATTTGGTGAAGATGAGGGAATTAGACCTAGGTCTTATTCCTCCAAGCATCGAGAAATTAGGGTTAACGTTTCTCCTAAGAATTGGCAATTCAATATTCGAAAGAACTAGGGCAAGGTTAAGAAACTTTAGGTTGTGTTAGCCTTTGACCTAGTTAGGAAAAACAACATGCTAAGGACCAAACAAGAAATACCCTTCAAGAGGGATGTCTCACTAACGAGACTATACTATTATGCATAAAACTTTAAATTACTCCTACCTTGGATGTCATTGGATGTATAACGCAAGAGATTTAATACCTTACCATAATTGAGAAGAAAAGAAGAAGAGAAGACGGCTCAAGAGCCCTTTCACCTTGGAATATCCTTACAAGATAGTAAAGAAGCCTCAACCATCTAAATTTATCCCTTGGAAACCCTAAAATGCCAAGAAAGGAGGTGCACACCAATTATTTTTCTCATGTACATAAGAAGAAATAAAAATTCATTCATATATGGTCCCATGATCTTGGTTACAAATGAGGAAGGGATGCCTTATTTATAAAAAAAAAAGAGCTAAATTTATCCCTCCTCTAATTCCACCTACCTAATTTGTCTTCAAAATGCGTTTTAAAGATTTTTTAGGGTTTTTGACCCACAATCTAGGGACTAAACCTCACGAGAGATAAAATAATGATAAAAGATGGCGAAATGCCTCAACGTGATGAATAGTTGAGCTTGGAAGGAGGACGTTGTGCCCAATATAACCCCAACATGTGTATTTTTCCCTCAATTCTCTCCTTCTTAGGTTGGTATAGCCTCTAGTAGCTTGCTTTCAAGGTGGATGATTTTCTCTTCAAGATAAATATTACCAAGAGGGAGGGATGAAACAACAAAGATAAGGTCCCAGGGGGTATCAATGAGGTGTGCCAAGATGGGTGTGACAACCCTTACAAGCACAATCACCTCTACAAAGCATAAAATCATAAGTGTGGCTAGGACCCCTAATCCACGTGTCCTAATGGATTCATTCCAAGGTGCACCAAATACCCACCCAAGGCATAAATTCCCGACATGATGAGGGGTTACCGTCCATCAAGGGGTAGTCGGTTGTGCCAACAAACCAGCACTCCTTGAAATGAGGACCGAGAGGACTTTCCCTGACCAGAACAAGGGCCTTAAGCCCTATTAGACCAACACTTTTACATAAATAAATCCTGAATTTGGCGTTTTACAATGGAAAAAAGACACCCCTCATTGGCACATTTGGTAGGGTACATGCTACAAAGAATCTAGGGTGTAACAGCTAGCTACAACAACGATACATGTGCTTCTCCCGGAAGTGCATCAGAAACCTTGAATCTTTCGATAGTTGTAGACCTACACACACTTCAAACAACAAAGGGAATCAAATGCATCAGAGGCAAACACATCCCTCATGCCTTACTAAAAAATGAAATGCATAAAAACAACAAGTGCAATGCATGGGTAAAGCAAATGACGAAATCAAGTGAATCTAAATCTACTATAGTACAAGGGATGTGCCGGAAACATCAGCTATCAATTGAGTAAAATATCTTCAAAGCTTACCCATTAAAGGGCAATGGCAATTTATCTCCATTTAAATGGCTCAAGTAGAAAGAGTTAGTACCTACAACATCTTTAATTTGATATGGACCCAACCAATGAATTTCAAACTAACCATGTTTACCTAGTTTTTCATTTCTTTTGTTCCACATGAGGACGAGATCACCTTTTCTGAAATTCTGCTGACGGGATTTCTTATCGAACTAACCTTTTGTTTTTTCTTGATGTTGTACTAGGCAATTGAAAGCTTTTCTTTGACTTTCATCAAGCTCTATCAATTGGTTGATTTTGTTCTAGACTACATCTGGATCTGAGGCATTTTGTTATAGGACTTTGTACACTGGAATCTTCAAATGAATAGGCAATGTTACTTCCATTCCATATAGTAGCTCAAATAGGCTCTTTCCAATTGCTTCCTTTCTTGTTAATCTATCGGCCAAGACAACATATTTTAATTTGCTATCCCATTTTGCTTTGTCTTATCCCACATTATTTTTTATGATAGTCATTAAATTCATATTGCTTGAATCAGCAAGAACATTTCCTTACAGATAATAGATATATGCATGAGATAAAGCAATACCATAATCAAAACATAAAGTAGACAAGTCACCTGAACTGAATGCTTGGGCATTGTCTATAGTAATCTTTGTTGGAACTCCAAATCGGGTGATGATTTTTTCTTCAAGAAATTCAATGACCAACTTTGTTGTAGCTTCCTTTGTCGAAATAGATTCAACCCATTTCATAAAGTATTATGTAGTTGTCAAGATCCATTTATGTCCATTGTTGAATTTCCCTTGAACCCTTTAATGAAATCAAGGCCCCATTGTTGGAAGGGTGCTCCCACTATCATTGGTTGCAGCAGCATAGCAGCTAACTTTTGTTTACCTACAAAGAGTTGACAAGGTTGACATATTCTTACTAGCATGTGCACATCCTAAAAGATGGTGGGACAACAATATTTGCCTCTTATGATGTTATGTGTTATTGTAATAATTGAATGATGAACACCACATACTCCCTTGTGAAATTCATGCACTAGTCCATTTGCTTCTTGAAAGTGAACACATTTGAGAATCACACAATCAAGGTTTTCCATCCTAGGACTTTGTTAATAAAACAATACTTAGAGGCCTGCAACTTCAATGCTCTTTTATTATGATTTGGAAGGTGTGGAAGGCATGAGATATTTTTGAGATAGTAAGCAATGTCTTTATACCACTCACACTCTTCTAAGTCTTAGAGAATTGCTGAGACCATAGGTGTTCACCCTTCTTGGAGACCAAGGGTAACCTCAATTCCTTTTGTTATCAATCGAGTGAAACCTTGTCCTTTTACTAGATTCATAGGTTTGATTTCCAAATCATACTCATGGATCTTGGTTATCCACTTTGCCTTGGTTTACAAACTATTCTATTGCTTCAATATTTCTTTCACTTATGGATGAGGCACGTAAGAAATTACCTTTGAATACCCAATGTTAATTATGAAATGCTTTAATGGTATAACTAGAGCATATATTTGTTTATCCATGATGTGATATTTTAGCTATGTGTCTCTTAAGGTTATTAGTTGTACTTCGTTTTGCTCACTCTTTTGTAGGAGAACTCATGCAATAGTGGTAGTAGAAGAAAAAGAAAATATTTGAAATGGTTTGGAATAATTGGGACTTATCAATACCGGCGCTTGCATAATAGCATTCTTGGTGTCCTCGAAAGCATCCTTGGAGTCTTTTTCCCATTTGAAAACTGCATATTTATTACACAACTTATTCAAAGGTTTAGTAATCTCAGCAAAATTTGGAATGAAACTGCCGAATAAAGTATATTTCCAAAAAAATATTGCAAAGTTTTCAAATATCTAGACAAAGAAATTTCTTTTATACCTTCAATTCTTTCAGGATCTACATTTACTTTGTCCTTACAAACAATATGATCAAGAAACTTACCTTCTAAAACTCCAAAAACTGATTTTTTAGGGTTTAGAGAGATACCATACTTATGGCAACATTCAAACACTTGTTAGAGATGATTGAGGTGATCATCTCTTTTCTTAGAGTAAACTGTGAGATCATCTTCATAAATTTCCAAGATTTTTTGCATAATGTCCCTACAAGCATAATCCATTTCTCTATGAAAAGTAGCTCTAGCGTTCATCAATCCAAAAGGCATCCTTAAGTATTCATAACTGCCCCATGGGGTAATAAATGTTGCCTTAGATATTTCTTCTTCCTTTACTGCTACTTGATTTAAACAAGAGAATCCATCTATTTTCTTTCTGGTAACCACTAGATTTGAAAGCCATTATGAATATCTAATCAGAGAAATAATGTTTTCCTCTTCCATCTTTTGCAATTTGTTTTGGACCAACGAGGATACCTTCAGATTTATTTGTCTCAAATTTTTCCTATATGGTCAAGCGTCCTTTTTAAATGGCATGGCATGTGTAATGATATCCCTGTTATAAGTCTTCAATCCATCGTAAAACCATGTAAAACGTCTTTGAACTCTTGTGTCAAACTCTTGAACTCTCTCTTTTCCTGCAGTATGAGCCCTTTACCGATTTTCATGATCCTTGGATTCTCAACAATCCAACATTTATCTCTTCATATTCTTTTGGTTGGAGCCTATCCCCTCTTTTTTCTCCTTGTATTTATCATTTCTTTCAAATATTTTCTCCATTTGAATTCATCCAAGAGGAACAACATTGTCCTTTTCCTTTTCCTCGTCCTAATCAATCTTGTAGTTTCAAAATTCTGTTGAATTGTTCATAAACCTCTGTATTTGTTTGTCATCATCAAATAACTACCAATTTCTCAAATTATCATGCACAAAAGGCCTTAAAACTATTTCCATCTTTTCCTTTTCTGTGATGCCTTCACAAGGACATAGGTTAGAATCAGAAACTGCTAATGCACCGGCTTGTTCATTCTGAGCTCGAGGAACCACTTCTAAAGACAATGCATCAAATTCTTCCATGTCTGACTATACTGTATCAATGTACCTTTTCAATCTTTCATTTTTACAAGCAAACTTTT
Organism: Larix kaempferi; assembly: GCA_027924585.1. Taxonomy (NCBI): domain Eukaryota; kingdom Viridiplantae; phylum Streptophyta; class Pinopsida; order Pinales; family Pinaceae; genus Larix; species Larix kaempferi. The sequence continues at coordinate 11,447,307 of BSBM01000893.1, forward strand.
CTTTATCTTGCATCACAATTAGGTTAGAGTCTCCAATAATTTTCAAAAATTTAATACCACAACCCTTAGCTAATTCAAGTCCATGTAAAAGAGCCTCATACTCAACCATGTTGTTAATACCATCAAATTCTAAACGAAAATAAAAATTAGAAGTATCACCAGATGGGGAAGTTAATACAACACATGCACCAATACCTAATTAGGATTTGGCCCCATCAAAATTTATCATCCAAAACTTGTCAATGTCTTGTTGAGGAGCAACATCAGTATCAAAGACGGTATATGATCAAATATCATCTTGAAAGCAAACTATTTCTTTTTTTAGATCCGTTTGGTCTTCCATTTGATACCTTCTCATTGGTTCTCTAATGTAATACCATGAAATTTCCTTCCATTATTGAGAGGGTGGCATATCATAAATCCATTTGTAGGCCACTTCCCATATCAATGGCCCACTTTCTTGAAAATAGCATACCCCATGCTTCTGACACATCAATGACAATGATATCCATTAACAACTCAATAGAAGTATGTACCGCAAGACCTACTTGGACATCCTTGATTAATCCACAAACTTTGGCTTCTCTGGAATCCATGGCACAAATATTACGATATAGCCTTGAAACTTTCATCCCAACTTGTACATTACGGACAAAAGCATTACATTCGTTGAGGCACTTGAATCTAACATACAGTTTTGAAATATCAAATTATTGATCATCAATGCGATAAAGAAAGGTTGATTGTTTGGGTTCTTGTTTTCTGCAGGGTTCGTATTCTGATGAATGATGAGGAAGTCTTAATTTTCTTCCATGGCACATGTTGTCGGTGTTATCTCTAAAAAACCAATGGCTTCGGCTATTTGGTTCCTTAGTGTTATAATCTTTTCTAGCTCAAGTGGAACTGAGACCTTTATAGCATTTAGCACACTTGAAATATCAAATCCAAAAATTTTATCAGTACTAAAATCAATTGAAGACTTACCTACATTCACATGAGTTTTCGAGAGAGTGTAATGTCCCTTTTTAATAAATTTTCCCAATGTGCTCAAATTCACCAAATTTCAACTCTAGGTATATGTATACAACTGATTCCAAACTCCTCCAAATACTTTCAAACTTGGTGAGGAAGGTCATGAGGAGTCATGGGACACATTAACACATCTATCAGACATATAATAAATTGATATACCCAACCATGGTCTTTAAGTTGCAAGGGAAGAAGTTTCGGGACAAGACTAGTCAACTTGGGAAGTGGAAATTCCCACTAGGTCTTGGAACAAAGCTCTTCCAACACTGTACAAACTTCACTAATGATTGGTCTCAGAATTGGATCTGTTATTAGACATTAAGCAAAGTATATTTTCAGCATTATATGTGGTTTTGGGGTCGAATAGATATCCAAGAGAACTCAGGGAATTTACTAGTAATTTTGAGGCTCAAACCCCCAAGGGTAGATGGCTCCAAATAGCTCTAGATGATCTCAAATTGTACCAGAAGGTGTATGGATGATGTTAAAACATAATAAGGGTGTTTATAGGTGCCTTCCAACCTTCAAATGAATTCTGCAACTCACTTTGGTAATATGGTCAATGTAGGGAGTTTTACTAGCAAATTGTGGTTCAAATCCCCTTAGGGTAAATGACAAGTTGGCTCTCCAAATGCAATAGAACCCTCTAGAAATTATGAACATAGGCTGGTGACATATAGAGGACATAAATGGGCTCTCATATGAATCATCTTTCATCTTATAATATCTGCTACAACTCTCTCAAATCATATATAGAATTGTTAGTTTCAACATAAGGGGAAATGGTAGGCAATCTCCACTAAATGTTATGAAACTCAACCAAACGCCTCCAAATTCTTGTCTAATGAACATGAAACTCTTTGCAAACATAAATGACAGTCCATTTATCAGTAATCCATCATTCATTCACTTAACCATTCGAATTTATCAACATATCATTAACTTGCAACAAGGTAGTGGGGAAAATGGCACTGTTTGTTCATTAATGAGCAATTTTGCATAGTATTTCTTGGAATCTCAACTTGTGCCTCTTCTGAGCATGAAATACAGAGCATATAAATCATATTACAAAATAATGGGGCATCAGAAGCTCCCCCAAAGAGAATAGTATTTCACCAAAGGTGCAATTCCTCAAGGATCGAGAATATACATAGAAAACTTGAAATGGTTGAAGAAGCAAGCTGAACTAGAAGTGACCATGATCTTCCCTGTAGATTACACCTGCAACAAATGAATCCATTGAAGCTCCAAATGAAAGGTCTGAATGTACTTTCCAATTACCAACTAGGATGGGAATCTTTCACCCTCGAAATTGGTGCTAAGGCACGTAGAGTAGCACTCCACTAGCTCTTCTTTCCAAATGCAATTGCAAATTCTAAAAATGATCAAAAACTGCATTCATTCTTTGTTCTTGACATTTATAAAGTTTCCAAGCTCTCTATGGGTCGAATTCCTTCCAAGAGATGCATTCCAACTCAAGTTGGGAAGAGATTCCAAAGAATGCCACTTGTACAACAATTCCTAGTCTCCCACTTCCACCAAATCACATGTGGAAGCATCTTAGCTACCCTAACTCCCTTGAGCGCCCTCTTGGAGGCTATTCTTAGCCCTCACATGTCATATATGTCAGATGTCAGCCATCAAGTCTGATTTTTGTCATAGGTGTCATAGCATCTTCATCATTGTTGTCATAGAAGCTAGGGAATCTAGCCCAAGTGTCACAATTTCTCTAAGATGCCTCTTCCTCTTCCATGGGAGTTATTCTTCCACTCCAATTCGAACTTGGATGAGTCATGCCATGAATAATACCTCTTGAACTCCCCCAAGTATGTTACCCTTCACCTTGAATTCGAATTGGTGAGAGAATGATGCCAAGTGTAGTGGGAAAATCTGGCCACATGTGGGTCCCACAACCTCTTATGTGCCCTCATGATCCAATGCCACCCTATTTTCTTTTATTATTATTTATTTGACCCATTTAATGTGCATTTGTAATTCTAAGGTCACTTTGGGTCTTGTAGCTCCATCACTCCAAATTTTAATGCTTCCACCCCCAACCTAGGGAACTAGTAAGCTAGTGGAAATTTTCATGCATGATATTTTGTGTGGATGGGGACATTACAATTTGAATTGCGAAATTTTTCTAATGTGACCCACCTTGTCCATTTGGATCTAATTTTACATTATAACTAACTTGGACATCATGCTTGGGAATTATTTTGATTTTTAGTACCAATTTGACAAACTATCATGAGTATGGCCAATTGGCTTAGGCCATTGTGATCCAATGCAAAATTTTGGGACATTACAACTCCTCCCTTCCCAATATTGCTTGTCCTCAAGCAATTTCAAACATATGTGTTGAATAACCTGCCTTCTTTTCCACTATATAACTCTTTGAAGTTGCCACTAAGTTGCCCAATTTTGATTCCTCAAGTCTCCATGAAAGTTTTAGAGAGGAACCACCATGCTTGTTGCTGCGCTACTCTGATTAAAATCACTTTACTAAATGGGAACTCAATCTTCCATACTACTTATTTCCCAAAGACATTATTGAAACCAATGAGACAAAAATTATTTCAAGGTCCCATTGCTTGTATTGCACCCCAACAATTAAGAGTGCTCTCCAACCCATACCATTAGATAAGAGGATTCCTGGATTCCATTTCTTCCAAGCAAGTAGACCACCATTTTCCAAGTGCATACAAGCATCAAGTAACCAATCAAATCTGCTCCAATGACATAGGTGAGGATCCCATGTCCTATAATGCTGCTCCAAAAGGATGCGATATGCATCAAAATATTCAACCATGTATTCTTTCATCCAAGAAGTGAATGAAGAATCTCCACTAAAATCTGAACCAAATAGTGAGCAAAAACAACAAGGAGACTTCAAATGACTCAAAGAAGTCTCACCCATACATCCATGAATGTGAGAATCATAAAGATATAACAAAGTATGTGGCTACCAACAAAAATGTTCTCCAATCATAAATCTATTCACCCCAGTGTTGGATGAAGTTCCTCCAACATCAAATGAACCAAGTGTTGAGCAAGAAAAACCATGAGTCTTCAAGTGACTCAAATGCATATCATAGGTGCATCCATGTAGATGTGCATCATCATAAAGTAACAAAGGATGCTGCTGCAAATGTGAATAAGAATGTGCTCCAACCATGTCATCATAAAAAGTAAATGTAGGAGTTCCATACTCCTCATGTGGCACCATAAAAAAAAAAACCCTTTCACCCTTACTCCATTAAGACTAATGCTGCAAAACATGGAATTGTAGGATGTAGGAGAATGAACTAACTCACCCAAATGATCAAAAAGTGCAGAATTTTCATCATAGGAAGAATCCATATGGGTAGTATCATGCAGCTCCTTCAAAAATGTGAAACCTTTGTTGTAGATTGGTTCCAATGTAGAGGAATCATGCTCTTCTTTAAAAATTGCATAACCTTCATCAAGAGACAATTCAAGTTCCTCTTCCACCACATCAAGTGTTTGGATCTCTTCAAGTTCATCTTCAAACACATCAAGAACAATCAAATTTCCACATTTCTCATGATCCACCCTGTCATAAGAATCCTCCAAACAATCTACCATTTGACAATCTGAAACATAGGAGGAAAAACAAGTATCTTGCAACTTTTCAAGAAGTTTCATTTTGAATTGTGAGCTTATGATTATCCTCATTATTCTTCAAGTATGCATCATGTAACAATTCATTAAGCTAAAACAAATAGTTTCTATCAAAAAACAAAGACATGGAATTACCTTTGATGTGGCACATTGCTCTTTGAATCTTCTCCATGTATTTATGTTTGAAACTAACTTCAAAATGATACCAGTATCAAACTGTCCACAAAAGGCTGCCTGTGAATAAAACTCAAAACACTACTCTGTTTACAATAAGTACAATTATGACTCTTCTAAGCTTTGTTCATACAAAGAACTCGAACCCATCACAAGAGAAATCATACATATATTTTGGGAAAATCATTCCCCTAAAATTCTACAGAGCATTCCCCCTTCGCATAGTCGAACTTGTCATCCTTTTATAGTCAATCGTGTGTGAACACAATCTCTACAGAAACAGACACTGGCTGCGATCGCTTGCATTTTCATCTTAATAAGGTCACAAGATGTTCGCCATTCTTTTCGTCCCATTTGTTTAAGTCACTTTAATCATTCAACTTCCAATCGTTTCTCCAACTTGACGAAATGCACTCCTTATGCGATTCTTCAATAAGTTAGTTTCCACAAAATTACTATCCAGGATCTAGGTTGACCTACACCAAAATATAAATGGAAATTGATAAATAAATATATCAAAACAATAAAACTTGTAAAAATAAATATAATAAAAGTTTTATTCCAATCTCTAACTCTCGCGTATAATTCGACTTCTACTTCTTCCACAACTGAAATAACAATTAATCCAAATTTATAATAGAAATATAAACGTTATTTCTAAGAGATTATTCTACCACCTCATAGATCTTATTTAAGGTGAATTGTTGGCATTCTTTAAGAAGAGACTTCTTCATTGCATTTGATTTCGTGAAAAGTTTATGCACTATCAATGCAATCCGGCAATAATGAACTCTGTATCGGACTGGCGAATTTGAGGACAGGGTCACGTATTATTTTAATGCAGCAAATAAATTAGTTTCTGTCGAAGCCTTTGCGTGAAGTTTATACATAATTTGGTGCCATGACCTATCCAAAACCACACCTGAAATAATCACTTTACATTTTACGTGCTATTAACAGATGCCAAAAGTTTTAGACATTATAATCCATAAAAAGATAAAGTTCTTTCTTCCAAAATCCATGCACTATTCAAATGAAACGTTGGATTTTATGATGCTTTCTTGTGAATAATAAAATATACCAGGTATTTGTGAAATTAAAAGATATAAGCTTTACTCAAGCATCTAAACCGCATAAAAGTGTAAAATGGAAGAATATTTTTCGAAAGGGATACAATCACCTTACTGTAAAGAAATCCAAATCAATATTCTTTTGATTAAATTAAAGTTATAGTATTTTAAAAAGTTAAGTTGTCTTTAAGAGACAATTATATGAATTTAATCATTTAAAGTAACTTTATAATATTAATAAAAGGAATCTAACCACAGGCATGTAAATGATCTCTTATAGTAAAAATGAAATAATAATAATGTTATGGCATTCAACCCCATTATGTAATGTGCAAATGTTTAATGTTAATATGCGAAAAAGTTTTTTTAATGACCAAATGATAATAAAAAAGAAGAAAAATTAAATTAAAATATTAATGATATGCCTTTTAAATATTATGAATAAATATTTGGTCATTGCATGAATTTTCTCAATTGTAATGAATTTAGTCAAAATTCACTCTTAAGCAATTAAAGTATTGAAAACCAAATTTCATAAGATTGTAGAAAAAATGATATCAATCCAATTAAGCCAAACCAAAATATGCATTCAATTCACACAAGCTCAGATAAGAGGATGTAAGTATGATTAAGATATCAAGGAACCGAGAGGTTAACTCTAATCCAACCCAAACAATTCAAATTTCAAGGAGAGTGATTCCAATCCACTCCACCCAACTCAAATTCATGTGTGGACACATCATCCATGAAGGGGAATCAAAATTTGTGAGGTGAGGTGTTACACAAACCAAGGCATTTGCCCAAAATAGCAAAGGAGGGGTTACACAAGAAGTTACTTAAATTTTGAGGTGTCGTGACTAAAAATAACCAGTGAGGGTGCCCTTGTGCAAATGGGGGTTACAAAACCAAATGCAACCTCCAAAAATGAGTTACAAAACCACCAAAGGGGCCCAATCAACAAGTGGAATCCACCCAAGCACCCACTAAATCATGAATTAGGCTCAATAGTACCAACATATGCTAAAATAATCGAAAGTTGGGTCCATTGTACAATGTTTGGGTGATCATCAACTAATAAATCCAACAAGGCGTAAATATGGTCCAAGTTCAACCAAGCAAGTTCTAAAGTTCTAGGAATGTCCCCATTCCCCCTCACATTGTGGATCTATGCCTCCCATACTCTTTTAGTGGTCCCCGTTGTGCCAATTATTTTTATTAATTAACTATTTACAAAAAGGATAATAATAATGTCTCTCGGTCAACAAACCATTCAGAAGATAATCAACTGCCTTACAGAATTATGCTCTGCCTAACTTGATACCTCATCGAGTGCAACCCGCGACTAGGGCTCGACCCTAGTGGGACCTTTGTTGGGAATACATAGCTCTGTTCAGATCGATGGGAAACCTGAGAGCTCGCCGATTGCAGCCTACGGCTAGGGCTTGGCCCTCAAGCTCTATGCCCCCCACAATGGCCTCAGAAGGAGACTCAGGCCCTCCTCCCCCTCCTTCTAACCTCAACGAATTCATGAAGCTCATCACAACACAAGGAAAAAAGACAATGTTAGCTTCTCAACAAAAATTTGTGAAAAAACTATCATAGATACCCACAGTAGCGCTTCCGGTAGAGCAACCCTGCAAGACAGCCCTTAACCTCTCAGAACGAGGCTTAATTGGTTAGTTCACAAGCCTGTGGCCCTCTCCAAAAACTACTGAAACATGGGTACAGAAAAATTGGAGGCCCTTAATCTCGGAGGAAGTAAATTCTTATCTACTAGGAAAGGGCTTCTTCACATTCATCTTTGAAAGAAAGCTAGATTGAGAGTTAATCTTCAGGAATGGGCCATACTTCATGGGGCCACAAGGGTTCTACCTGAATAAATGGAATCCAGATTTTGACCCAACCCAAGATGTTCCCTCTGTAGTTCCGGTCTAGGTGAGACTCCCACACCTTCCTCTCCATTGCTGGAACCCATAATCATTACAAGCCATTGGGAATGCCCTTGGAAAATACATAGACAAAGAAGATAGAAAGGACCAATACTCATATGCAAGGATTTGCGTTGAAGTTGATTTGGAACATGGACTCCCAGAGGCCATAAAACTCACCGTGGCAGATTGGTCTCACATCCAGGAACTAGATTACAAACAAATCCCATTCAAATGCAAGTACTGCCATGAATATGGGCATTTTGCTCAATACTACAAACAAAACCCGCAGATCTGGACTCAGGAGGGAAAAAAGAACAATGGACAACTATTCAAAAAAACCCTACCTCCATATCGGGACCAAAAACCCTCTCAAAAGAAAGTCAAGCTATGAGAAAGATAGGCCCTCGGTATCAAAAATATCTGGCCACTAATACTAGGAATAGATTCAAAGCTCTTGAAATTCCCAAAACTCAGGAAATCCCTGAAGCCCCAGAAGAAGGAGAAATTCCCGAATATCAAGAATCTAGAGAGGCCCCTCAGATCCAAGAAGTCCCAGAGGAACCCCAGCCCCAAAGAATCCTGAGCCCCAAAAAACCTACTTCAGACAAAGGAATGCTCTCTACTTCTTACACGAAAATCACAAAATCCAGACCAATGGTCTCCCCTACATCTTCGGAAGATCTAATAGACAAATCATCCAAAAAATTAGGTCGAAAATCGAGTAAAGATTTAAGGGAAGAAGAAGCTGAACGTGAAAAAAAAAGGGATCTCAAGCAACATTAGATATGGCCTTCAGCAGGAATACCAGAGCCAGAATAACAGGAAATAAAATGGGAGACATGCCAGGGGGAGGCCCCCTCTACTCACAATAGTAAATGATGAAGTTGGTTTCTTGGAATTGCAGAGAACTGGGCAACTCCAGTAAAATAGAAGTAGTCAAATATCTTCAGAAAATTGACATGCCATAAATCCTTTTGCTCCAAGAGACCAAACTTGACGAAAATACTATCCTCACAATTGGAAATGAAAAGTGGAAAAAGAACATTGGCATGGCTGTCAGTGTGAAAGGGGCCTCCGACGGCCTGGAAACCCTCTGGTCCTCAAACGAATTCCAGCTACATAACTCCTTTTCCACACAACATTGGATTTTTACAGAACTCATCCATACTCAAAGCAGCATTCAGATCGCACTCTTCAATCTGTATGTCCCTAACCTTTACTCCGAAAAAAAAATTGTTGGAAACTTCTGGAAGACTTCCTAGAAGTATATACGCCCCAAAATCTAATTATTGCAGGTGACATGAACATAACCCTTTCTATGTCTGAAAAAAAGGGAGGCCTCACAGGAAGGGATATTCTTAAATCTCAGGTAGAAGCCATAATCCAGACATGGGATCTATTAGACATCAAACCCAAGAAAGGTAAATTCACCTGGTCCAACAAGTGACTAGGAAAAGGCAGTATAATGGCCTGAATCGATAGATTCTCAGTCCAAAGCAGCCTTCTGGTTGAGGAACAAATTGTTTTTCCAAAAATTATGGCAAACCTGGCTTCGGATCACAAACCGATCTTACTTCAATTCCAGGAGGAAGAAGACCTTGGGCGGATTCCATTCAGGTTTAATCCCCAATGGCTAGATCACGAAATTTTTTGTGACATCTTAGATAAAGCTTGGTGAACTCCTATATTGGGCTCCTTGGGATTTTTCTAGGAGCAGAAGCTCATAATCACAAAGAAAGCCTTAAAGAATTGGGCCAAAGTTAATTGCCCCCACCTTCTAATCCTCGGAAGAAGGATGTACAAGAGTTGGAATCCCTTCATACTTCACTGGACAAAGACCCAATTGACAATTCAATGCTCCAGGAAGAGGTTAATCAACAGGTCAAGGTTCACCAAGCCTTTCGTAAAGAAGAGGAGTTATGGAGATTAAAATCATGCAGCACATGGCTCAAAGCTGGTGACAGGAATACATCCTTCTTCCACAAACAGACCAAAGTTAGGCAATTGATCAACTATGTATCAAAAATTAAGACAGAGAATGCACTAGTTGTCAAAGGACAAGGAAACATCAAAGCAACGAAGTATAACCATTTCTCAAACGTCTTCGGGGAGGAATACTGTGCTAGAGAGGAAGGAGAGCAAATCCTTCTAAAGCACATCCCAAAAAATATCACAATGGATAACAATATCGATCTCCTCAAACCCTTCATTGAACAGGAAGTCATCAATTCCATCTGGTCTTTTGACCCCGACAAAGCCCCAGAACCAAGCGGGTATTCAATCCACTTCTACAAATCTTGTTGGTAGTACATAAGCAAAGATTACATGAGAATGGTTAGAAATTTTCATTCCAAGGCAAAGATCGGAGGCTGCACCAACTCCACATTCCTAGCCCTTATACCAAAAGAGACAAATCCCAGCTCCTTTGGTCGATTCCGACCAATCTCCCTATGCACTTCTTCCTACAAGATAATCTCCAAAATGTTGGCAAACATAATGAAGCCTTTTCTTGCTAAAATCATTTTAGACAATCAAGGAGGCTTCTTAAAAGGGAGACAAATCCTCGACAACGTGATTCTCGTTCAAGAATTTATCCACTCTAGCAATAGTCACAAGGAAAAAGGTATGTTGATCAAAATTGATATGGCTAACACCTTCGGCCGTGTCAAACATTCATTTCTCTTTAAAGTTATGGAAAATTTAAGGTTTGGGAAAACTTTCATAAATTGGATCTCAGCTTGCATAAGCAGGCCTTGGATCGCCCCTTTTGTAAATGGGCGCCCCACAAAATTCTTTCAAGCCACGCATGGAATCTGACAAGGATGCCCCTTGTATTCCTTTTTGTACATTCTTTTAGCAGATTCTCTAAGTCGTAAGTTGAATTCAGAATTAACAACAGGCTCCCTCCCGGGCTTCAATCTGGATCCCAATTCTATGCCCCTCAACCATTCTCTCTTTGTCGAGGACTCTTTACTGAGAGGGAGCTCCTTAATAATTGCTCGAAAATTCAAGCAAAACATGACCTGGTACTGCAATGCCTCAAGACATAATATCAACTTCCACAAGAGTGTTGTCTATGGTTGGAAGCTAAGAAAAACTTCCGCAGCTAACATTGGTCAAATCCTCAGAATGAAAGTTCATGAGCACTGGGACAATTTCAAATATTTGGGCCTCCCAATATTACAAGGCCATACAACATCAAGTTTCTGGGAAAAAACAATAAACATAATCAAAACCAAAATCAAGAATTGGGGAGGATATTGGCTCAATAAAGCTGGGAAATTGATCTTGGTAAAAGCGGACCTATCATCTCTCCCGATTTACCAGTCATCCCTTCTTCTAGCACCTAAAGGGGCGTCAGACCAAATAAGTAAGCTTCTGAGATATTTCCTATGTACGGGGGGGGGGGACAATGAGAACAAGATGCATTTAGTGAACTGGAGCATCATAAAACAACCAAAACTCTCAGGAAGTCTCCAAATTCAAGATCCTCACTAAGCAAACTTGGCAATGGGAGGTAAAATTCTTTGGAAAATTCTTTCCAATAGACAACATCGGGTCAGTCAGTTATTTAGGAAGAAATACTTAGTAGGCACAAATCTAAGATGTCTAGATAGCAATCCTACTTCCAGAGGCTCCTCAATATGGTCCTTATGCAGAGTCGCATGGGAACTCTTCTCTCCTCGAAAGCTTTACTGGGTTCTTGGAAATGGAAGAAATGTAGACATTTTTTTTCTGAAAAAATCATGGGAAATCCCCTTCTCCAGGAAAAGCATGAGCTCCACGATATATCCCAATGGCTTGCTCACCATGGAATAAGAACGTTGACTGAACTCTGTTCTTGGGACTCCACCGGTGAATGGAAATCCTGGAAAACATTAGCAACCCCAGCCAACCTCGAACCCTCCAAAATTCTTCTTCTGAAAAACTTGGTTGGATGTGCTCCTTCCCATCTACAGAACAAAGATGACCATGGCTGGGGCCCAAAAGGAAAAAATACTGCAGCTCTAGGTTTCAGCGCCCTTCAAAATCACAATGCCTCAAGGAAAATCTTATGGGAAATAGTTTGGGACCCATTTGGACTTCCCAAAGTAAACTTCTTCACCTGGAATCTCGCCCATAGGAAGGTGCTTATTGGAGACAATTTAATCAAAAGAGGTATCATTGGGCCACACTGGTGCCTATTATGTCGTAAGAACTCTGAATCAATAGACCACTTATTCTTGGAATGCCAATTTGCAAAAGAAGTCTGGGATCACATGCTTCAAGGTCTCGATGTCTCCATGTTGGTCTTCAACTCTACCACCTACCTACTTAAAGATTGGAAGTCCACCTTCCCTACCCCTCTTTCAAAAAAAAAATTATGGTCCCTAATATGGCTGAGTCTTCCTAAACTCACATGCTGGAAGATTTGGCTTGCCAGGAATAAAGCCATATTCCAAGACTCATGCCCCTCCCCCTTGCAAGTTGTTGGACAAGCTAAAGGACTTCTTATAGAATGTGTGCATTCCTCTAAACTCAAGATGGACACAAATCTCAATATAAGTGAGTTAAACTAGCTTGGGACCCTCCCTTCCAGCCCCAGAAAGGATGTAGGCTTGCGACCACAGAACCTGCCATATTGGCAAATCAGACTCACGAACTCCAAATTTCAGGACTAGAGAAATAAGCAGCTTTTGGATAGCTTACACTTCGATGGTGCGTCCAAAAGAAACCCCGGGGTGGCAGGAGCGGGGGGGGGGGGTTATGTTCTCTACAGGAGTAACGGTGGAAATCAGATACAGGTGGGGATTGGGATCTTATTCAAACAATTTAGCAAAAGCTTTGGCTCTCCTAAAAGGCTGTCAGATTGCCAAAAACTGAAGAATTGAGAATTTATAGGTATTTGGGGATTCCCTCTTAATCATTAAAGCCTTCAACACAAATACAGACTTCAACAATTTAGCAATAAAACGGACTGTCCATTCAACAAATCATGGCTTCATTCGTCCAACTCAAATCATTCCACATCATGAGGGATTTAAATTGTGAAGCAGACAAAGAGGCAAAAGTTGGATCTGGCCTCGAGCCTAGGAAACTTGAACTCTCGGACAGGGGGATGGGCCATCACCATATCCCTTAACACAACTTGCAAGACATATCGAGAGCAGATCGAGGGAAGGTTATAAAGCAGAGAAATATGAGAATCAAGATATTGATTATCCCTGTGTAGTAAAGGACACTATCCATTAGCCAAGTGCCGAACCAGATACAACACTTGGATAGTAGAAGCTATGACACGTCCACCATGTGAGCACAACAAAAATTACACAGGGAAACATGTCCTAATTAATCTAAACACATCTTGTTAAGCTAACCGACTTAAAGATTGCAAACTGGTAATAGGACGATGGATAATCATCTCTGCATGAATCTAGAATGATGTACTGAGTCGGTTTTGGCTTTGGCCACAACTCCCCCTCTTTTTTTTTAAATACAATTATCCGTTCTAGTTAAAAAAAATAATGTCTCTCGGTCCTTAAAGACCCTTATGTTGGCACCTAGTGCCACAATACTAAACAATTACAATTTACATATGTCTGGGGCTTAACACTCGGGGTATAACACAAACCCTCAACATTAATGGAACACAATTTCTAAATTTTAAACATTAAAGATAGGATGTTGGTAGCCTTTGACCCAAGAGAGATTTATGAAGAAAAAATACACCTAGGTGATTGAGAGAAAACAATATTTAGAGGGCTTATTGTTTATGGGCACCCCCACCTCTCTAACATTTAGGGGTTAGAGTGATCACGAGGTCGCCTTCCTGGGGGATTCTCCAACTCTAAGGACCCCACTAATGCTTAGTTGTTTTCTTTCTAAAACTTCCTTGGATGTTCTTTAGAAATGCCATACTTCCTTCCCACCGACATTAGTTTATGTGCTAATAAAGATAAACCACCTTCTATAGTTCCATTCTCCAACACCTCAATTATCTTTTGTGAGCAACGTTACCAGACAATCTACCAAAAGCGGACTTAAGGCGTGATCTCCCTAGTTCAACGTGAATCTAGAACAAGTGAGACATGATATAAAATTGCTTTCTTAGATCTAGTTAAAGATTGAGTGATTAGATGTCTTACCTTTTATAATCGTATATCCTTTCTCCTTGATGTTGCTCCAAGCTTCACGGTCTTCAGATCTCAACTGCAAAACCTGTCAAGTCATACAAAACAATACAAGCAGTAAAACAATATCTAAACAGTACAGATCTAAGTAAACGGTTAAGCAAGTAAACTACACAAACATCATTAATACAACAACATTTGGTGGAAAGAGTTTATATTACTATATTAAAGAAGGGAAATACAAAGAGTGAGATGATTACAACCAAAGCTTAACGTCGCAATCCTCCTCCAACAAGCAAATGCCAAAGCCTCCAATGAAAGTATAGGTCTCCCAAGAGATGAGTAGAGATCTCCTAAGCTAATTTCACCAGCATGCAAGTACTATAGACTTCCTCCCTTTGGAATGGGAATGAGCTTCATATATATAGGACTAAGAGGATAGGGTAGGTTGAGATATAGTGGGAGAGGGCTAAGGGATCCTCCCAAAGGGCTAGGGAACCGAATGCCAGCTCTCCTATAGACTAGGGATAGAGATCCACATCACACACCTTCTAGAAATGGCTCGAAGATGCCCTTTTATCCATTTAACTGACATCGTTGTAGGCTGCAGTAGGACAAACTACGACGTCGCATGCTGCATTAAGGTGACCTACGACGACCTCACTAAACCCAATAGAAATAGGCCAGTATCTCTTCCAACTTGGTTTCTTAGTCATAGATACTTCGGGGATGTTTACACTGAGTCTTAAGGTGGCAAGATTTAGGTGTAACAGAATACCCCCCAAAGCATGAAGATGTTGGAACTTGACAGGGGAAATGCTTTGACAAAAGACTGGCAAGCACTTGTCGGAAGGACGATGACGCTGCAGTACAACTTACTCTGAGAACACAGTCTCGTATGACTCACAACATGGCTACTGACCAATACATTGCAGATCCATGGTAGTAATGACTGACTGAACACAATCATGGCTACTAGACACAAGCATAGATCCATGATGAGATGATAACACAACCACAACCAATACAAAAGTGGAACCGTGTAATATGACTCAAAACAATCTCCATCGCAACCTAGGTAAAACATGACTCCCAGGGTCTTCAAGCCGAACCCGCAATGATACGAATCTATCCATATGATTACAAATGTCTTGAGGTCGAACATGGTTGAAACCACTTGGTTACCGGTCATTAATGCATACTGTTAACAAGCGCGAGGGAAATCACCATTGATGTCAATGATTCCCAAGGTATCATAGTACATACCATTAAGCATGAATAAATGAGTTGAAGTCGAATGTCGGATGAAATCTTTCAATCAAGAGTCAATGATGTAAACTCATGTCGAAAGCGAGGTAACCTGCCATTGAGGCATGCAGGCCCAAGGTACTTGGTTGGTTTCTAGATTCAATCCTCGGATGATGTGTTGAGGTCGACAAGGATGAATCCGTCGAAGGAGGGCCATGATGAATCCCCCATCAACGACACGAAACTCGACAACATATGTTTGGAGTAGATCGGATGGTACAGTAATGTGTAAGACTGACTCATAGTAGACCAACATGGTGGAGGGTGTATTGACTGCAAATGATGAGTGGTGAATGTATTCTTGAACATGGGCATGGAATGACTTGGCAGTATTGACATGACGAGAATGACGCCAACTCCTAATGCAACTGATGATGGAAGTATTCTTTGGATGAACCAAAGAAGTAACAAGACTCAGGAAATAGAAAAAACTCGAGGACAAACGGATGACCCAAATACTGTATGCGAATGCAAATGAGTGCCATGTTCAAGAATGACTAAGTACTGCCACTGATAAAGGTGTAATACAAAAACTTTCCTTTTTCCCCATCATGACTGATGAGTGCCTCATGTTTTTTTGACGAGCTTGATGAGGGTAACCAGATGCTCGGTATAGCTCATCTCATAGATGAGTCCAATCCCAAACATTTTCCGAACCTGGGAAAGGAGGGGTTCGTCCCATGGCGGGCCCTTCAATGTTGAATTTTAACGAGTCCATAGAAGGTAAACTCGGCGTCATTTCATGTTTAGAGAGTCCGAAAAGAACTAAAGAAGACTCCAAAGGTCCTTTTTCATAAGGTTAGCCTCTTCGCCCGGAAAAGGGTAAAACAACGCGAGAGAGGACTCTTCCAGTGATGATTGGTTGGAGTATTCCTTTTTCGTAAGTAGTGCCCCTGGTCCGAAAAAGGGGTAAACTATCACCGGGGAGACGATCATTCAAATACTTTTACAAGCATGAACGCATCAAGTTCACTTGGCAATCTTTTTGTATTTGGGGAGCCTGAAAAGAGCTTAAAGAGAGACTCTGGGGGGTTCCTTTTTCGTAGGAGTTTAACGAGCCCGAAAAAGTGATAAACTATAACTCGGTGACTTATTCTCATTGTTTTACGAGCACGAGAAAGAACAAAGAGTAAGCTCGGTGTCATTAATAATTGAATTTACTGAGCGAAATAATGACTAAAAGACACTCGAAGAAGTTGTTCATACCTGATAATACTTACGAGATGATCGTCACGGTGAAAAATGGCATTAGTTAGGCACTCAAGTTCTCCTGCAACTAAAAGACTAGGTCAAAAACAGTTAACCAAGCGTTTAAATGCAGTAAATAATCCAAACTATAGCAAAAAATCCACTAAAGCATCAAATTATAAAAGGAATATTCCATTTTTTGTTATAAAATGGGTGAAATAGTGAAAAGAAATTACAATTGTTTTTTACCAAATTTGGAGAATGTGGAGAGCCATTTGGAGCCAAATTTCAACTGTTGATTTCGGGAGCTACGGTCCACCATTTCGCGAGCCGTCAGAAGCAGGTAGGCCTAAACTCATCTTTGCAACTTTTTAGTGGATTGGTTTCATGTTTTTACTTAGAAATTAGGGTTTTGAGTTGTTTTACTTGGGGGAATGCGCCCACGGGTCAGCGCAAGCCGTCCTTATGGGAACTACGATGACCCAGGGTCGTCGCAAATCCCATAAGGGATGTTTGCGACGATGTCGCACTGTCTGCAAGGACAACCTGCGATGGTGTAAATGCCCAAGTTCAACTCATTGCCCAACCAAAAAGAAAAAACTTTGATGCATGGGGAGAGTTCTAATGCTGCTTATTTGTCCTTCTTAACAGGTTCACGGTGATAAACATGGTCATCGAGTGGAGAGAACGAGAACACGAGTTGGATGATGCTTAGTATGAAAATGACCCTTAATGCATTGCCGCATTGAGGAACTGTGGACTTCTGAAATACTTCCGAGTGTCGGGCATGAGGGCCAGAATTTTGCTACTAACACATATGATCCAATGTTGGGATCCGGCGCAGCAGCACTTTGAGATTGGGGTGCATACATTGAGTATAGATGTCAAGGACATATACTTTCTGACAGGATTATCCCGGAGGGGAGAATCTGTATCTCTTATGAGGTCACGAGGAGGTGACCGGATCGTGGATGACATGATTACCCAGTACTGCACTGGAGGTACTGCCGCTACTAGTGGGAAGATTCCCATTAAGGAGATTCGAGATCGTCCTTTACGTGTCGTGCTCTTCACCCTGGTGAGGGTGGTGGGAGTCAGTTTGCTCATCTTGTGAGCAATACCCAATTGATGTATGCGGAGGAGTGCATGGCTCCTCGGGTATTCAACTGGTGCGAGGGGCTCCTTACCAACCTCCAGAGTCAATTTACCAAATGTTGGCGCGGGGCGCTGAAATAGTTTGGATATGGGTCTGTGGTGATCTCTTTTCTACTGGAGCGGGTACCTCATCTATGTCCACAGGTGGACTTGGATGACCGGGATGCCATGGATCCACATATGATTCGATGGGTTGAGGTGATGGTCGTCCATGGTGGCGGAGGACCCATCATAGGTTATGGCACCGGGTTCTTCACTTGGATGGAGGGGCAACTCCTCATGATTGAGTATTACCCTTACAACGGGATAGACTTCAGAGGTGATCCCGACCTGGTGCTTCCCGAGGGAGCACAATGGGGTGACATCGGTAAGAACAAAAACTTTTGTGTTTTTCATTTTATATGTTTTATGATTTTTTTTTTTAGTAGTGTTGATAACTTGATGTTGTGTGTAGATGTGGGTCCGTCACAACCAGTTGGGATCTCTCTCATTGCGAGGAGAGGAGAGGCGTCGGTTGTAGGTCCAGTGGTGCGGGATGCCACCGAGGAGGTGGAGGAAGTTTATGAGAACCTCCAGAGGTTGACCTTGGATATCCCAGAGCTGGGTGTTCGTGATCTACCTCGGGGCTACCATAAGTACGATGTCAAGGTATTTGACTATTTTGGCACGCTGCTGGCCAAAGTGGCGAGGGTCGTGGTCTGCTTTCATGGGTAGCAGCCGGGAGCATCAGGATCCAGGGTTAGGCGACCTGAGCCTTAGGCTCATGTCCTACTTATGTACTAAAAGCTTATGGGCTTCAAATTCTATAGAGACCTACTGAAAGCTATTATGCTTCAGATTTTGCGTCGGCACTACCATTTTGACTTATATATATACAGACATTTTTGGCGGATTTATACATTATGTGTTCTATGGATGATTGATGTGATCTTGTTTACGTGTTTGCTTATACAATGGATGATTTACATGTTATGTATGCTTTTATATTTTATGAATATGTTATGTGTGTGCAATGTACCAATCTAGAATGAAGTTGGCCATTGAGTCGGCAACTGTGTTCATGTCTCGTGGAATGTGCAGGTATTGAATAGATTCAAAGGAACTTTCCAGAAGACGGGCTCGTCTGAAGAGACGGAGCAGAGTAGGGTCGCGGATAACGTAGACCCGGTTAAGATGAGAGACAACTAGTTGCGAATCCAAATAGATAACAATGTGGTCCATACCCAAGGAAAGAGCGTCGGTTAGGGTTCCAATGACTACCTGATATTCTGCAGTGTTATTGGTCGCGTATCCTAGACAATTTCCTCTTGAGCTGATGAGCTCGCCGATGGGAGAATAAAGTACTGAGGCTGCTGAAGCAAGGTTATGGGTATGCTGCTGGCGCCATCCGCGAACCCGTAGCAAGTTGCCATCTGCACATGCAAACAGAACATGGTATAAGAAACGAAACAAGACCTAGACACACTAAAACAAAAGCATCACACCACACAAAACACACACGCCATGTACAGTATACACAAAATGTCTATGTGTGAAAAACTCAGGCATAGTACTTCTTCAGGTAGAGCCCGTTGCGGGGCTCACCCAAAGATATCCCATCGTAGTCCTCTAGTTCATAGGCTCCTTTCTCCAGAACATGTTTCACTATGTATGGTTCGTGCCACATGGACTCGAACTTACCTGCCCTCAGCTTATCGTGCCTTTGGTCGTATGTGAGGACCAAATCACCTTCATTAAAGACGCGGGGTTTGACCGACCTATCGTATTGTGCTTTGATGCGCTTCTTATAAGCCTCATTGGCAAGAGAAGCATCGCGACGGGTCTCGTCAAGTTTTGCAAGGTAAAGGAAACATTCTTCCTCGGTAGTGGTGTTCAGAAGAAGTTCAATTGCGAGTTTGAGTGATGGAATCTCGCACTCTATTGGTAGGACTACCTCCAATCCGTAAACTAACTGGAACAGTGTGAATTCGATAGCAGTCTTAACGGAGGTCTGGTATGCCCATAGTGCAGAAAAAAGCATGTTGTGCTAGTTGGACTTGTGCGTACCCACCATGCGTTGAATCATGGTTTTCAAGACCTTGTTAATGGCCTCTACTTGTCCATTGGACTGCGGGTAGTAAGGTGTTGAATTTTCATGACGAAAACCCAATCTGGCGCTCAGCTCATCGACCATATGGTTTTGAAAGTGAGATCCATGGTCGATGACTATGGCTTGTGGAACTCCGAAACATGAGATAACATGATCAAACATGAAGAGTGCGATGGTTTTGCCGTCGTCAGTGTATGTAGGCATAGCCTCAACCCACTTTCTAAAGTAATACACGGCTACTATGACATAACCATGCCCCCCGGCCGAGGTAGGATTATAGTGCATGAAGTCAATGCCCCATTTTGCGAAGGGGCCAATGGAAATAACCGGGTGTAACGGGGCTGGATGGGTGCGCTTTTTCGTTTGAAAATGCTGTCATGGGGGACATTTTTTAACGGCCTCAATACAATCTTTGAAGATGGATGGCCAGTAATATCCCACGCGTAGTATCTTCTGGGCCATAGCCATCCCAGAGAGATGATCGCCACAAGCCCCAGCGTGACAGTCATTCAAGACGTGTTCAACCTCCTCATGCGTCAGACAGCGTCGAAGAACAGAATCAATGCCCCGACGGTACAAGGTATCACTGATGATCAAGTAATACTTTGTGTGGTAGCGTATTCGACGATGATCGTCACGAGACAGTTGAGAGCTGAAACGTTGGGTTTGGAGATATAAGGTAATATCCCCATACCACGGGTCAGACGTGCTGATGAGGAACAATGATTCATCCGGAAGAGAATCATTGGGCTCAGATCCTAAGTCAACATGGGGAAGATCGCAGATGAGCTTGGCGAACAAAAAATACTTCTTAGACTTAGCTTTCTCAAAGAGGAGGTCGAACTCCTGAAGTATCACGATACATCGTGAATACTTTCCCCTAAGTACTTGACGTGTCAAGACGTGGTACATGGGGTTCGATTCGGCGATGATGGTGGTGGTGCGGAGCAGAATGTAGTGGTGGAAATTTTGGACGACAATGACTACCACGAGAGCGAGCTTCTCGACATGTGAATAACGAGTTTCAGAGTCAATAAGACCCTTACTTAGGTAGTAGATCACATGCTCTTGGGCGTTATTGTCCTCCTGTACCAAGACCATGGCGATCGTGGTAGTAGAAGCAGCGAGATAAAGGATATAATCCTTGTAGTAATTGGGCAGTTGGAGCATAGGGGCATGCGTGATGGCATGTTTTAGACTATCGAAGGATTGTTGCGCTTGATCGTCCCAAATGAACGGGACGTCCTTCTTGAGTAGTCTCATATAACCCTACGTCTTCTACGCGAAATTACAGACAAAACGTCGTAGGTAAGTTTCCTTCCCTTGCAAACTTTGAAGTTCCGTGATATCAGTAGGAGGTGGGAGAGCGACGATGGCTTCCACCTTCAAGGGATCAATGCGGATCCCATCCTTCGAGACAATGAAACCAAGGAGGCAGCCAGACTCGACGCAAAAGATACACTTGTGAGGGTTCAGATGGATGTTATATCATCTGCATCTGAGGAATACCGTCGTCAAACGATCAATGTGGAAGTTACGCTACCGCGAATGAGCGGGGAGATCATCGAGATAAGGTTCCATAAAGTCCTTCACATCATGAAAAGCGTACGACATGGCCCGCTGGAATGTGGCACTGACATTTTTCAAACCAAAAGGGAGAATGCGATAAGCAAACATGCCCCAAGGGCAGATGAAATTTGTCTTGTGTTGATCAGTCGGGTGGATCTCAATTTGGTTGTAACCGAAAAATCCATCCATGAACGAGAAGATGACACTTCCGGCACAATTGTCTATGATCTAGTCGATAAAGGGAGTGGGATAGTTGTATTTGGGACAAGCTTTATTCAAATCCTGATAATCAACATAGACATGTATGGTGCCCTGCTTCTTAGCTACAGGGACGACATTTGAGACCCATTCTGTTAATGGAACAGGGTAAATGAAACCGACCTTCAAGAGCTTTTCAATTTCTGCCTTAATCGCTGCAGTTTTCCTAGGGTGTACCTGTCGGAGCTTTTGTCGGACTGGCTTAGCATAAAGATAGGTTTGAATCTCGTGCGAAACAGTAGCTGGGTCTATCCCGGGCATTTCCTCATAGGTCCAAGCAAATACGTCTCGAAATTGCTTGAATAAGGCCATGAAAGTAGTAATTTCCTCAAGGGAACATTTCTGGTCTAAACGAATGTGTTCCACTACACCAGGAGTAATCTATATGTCTACCGGAATGGTAGGTTCGATGTTTGACAAATTGCCCTCAGTGTCGGTATGACACATGAGTATCAGGGATTGGGGGCAAGGGTAGACATCAGTGTGAAAATAATGGTGATTTGGTTCTCTACAATATCCAATGGGGGAAGGAAAGACGATCGATGATGGAGGCCTTCCCACGAAGGGTCATCCCCACTCATAATCTCCATAATGGACTCATCGGAATGAAAAGTCCGGAGCAGAGGATCGGGTAAGGACGACGTCCGCTGTAGAGAACAGGATGTAGAGGCCATAGCCAATAGGTCCTCTGGTGCTGAATGGATAGCCTCATAAGTGAGTTCAACAGGTGAAAGAGGCATGGTATCTCCAATCAGGTGCATGGTGGCTTCATCAGGTACGAGCCATGGATCGTTAGAGTTGGGGAAAGATGAAATCCCAAAGGAGATCATGTTCACCGTGGCAACATGGTTAGGGGGATCCGAGGTTGGAAAAATGCCCATAAGAGATGAGTCTTTTATGAGGCCGACCCCCATGCTTTCATATGGTTGCGAAGATTGCCTGAGTAACGAGACATTATTGTCGGGATGAGTAGCGGTGTCTGGCGTACAGAAGTCCAGTTGGTCGACAGTGACAATTCGTCCTTGGTGGGGGAATTGCACAATGCGGAAGACAAATGATGCAACCGCAGTCATGGCATAAAACCAGTTACGACCAAGTAAAAGATTATAATCTAAAGGGACAGCGACCACTTCCATGATAATGGTTGTGGTCTTACCCCCCAACTCGACTGCCAAGGCTTGTAACAACCCATGAGGTTGGAAACCACGACCGTCGAATGCTTTCAAGGTGGTGGGAGAACGGTTTAACTCGGGAGAACCAATGACTCTCCAACATGAAATTGACATGACCGAGGTAGAGGCTCCTTCATCTAAAACGGTATGATGGACTGTCTTCCCAGCAACGTTTGTAGCAACTTGGAATGCAAATTGGTGGGAAAGCCTCGGTTTAAAATACTCGAGACGAAACATGATGGTATTAGAAGAATCTGGATCAACCGCGCCAATGGCAGCAAGGAGAGTCTTGTGCTAGTTGGGACAGTTCTGCAAGACCTCTAGCGTCGACATAACACAAGGAGCTTGTGCCAGGTCCTCTACAATATTGTAGTTTTGAGCTGCCCGAGCATTGGGATTGAAAACGACTTTTCGAATCGTGCTCTTGGGTGGACGCAACACTAACTCTATATAAGGCTTCTCAATGGTGAGAGAAGCATGTGGTATGGTGACATCAAGAATAGAAGTGGAAGCTTTTTCAATATTACTTCCAACGAGTTCCTTCTGAGGGACTGATTCGTACGAATGTGAACGTGTGTTCAAGTTAACCATCTCACTACGCATCATGAGAACATGCACGGTGGAGGATGCCTCTCCGTGGGAAGGAGAGGTTTGGGTGATCAGCTGTTGATTATGAGTGGGGAAGGGATCGTTGAGAATTGCGGTAGTAGAGTTTCCTTTGAGAAACTTCTGCACTTCATTTCGGTGAGGACATTCCTTGGAGAAATGGTCACCACCGCACAGTAAATAAGGATACTTCAACTTCCTTTTCTGTTTGGTGTCTTCAAGGGTGGGCTTGGGCTCATGCTGATTGGAATATTTCTTAGGTTTGCCCTTGTTTTTCTTCTTACCACCGAACTTCTGAGATGAAGTTGATTGAACAGAATTCACCTCTTTGGTGGAAGCAGGAGTGGGTGACTCGGTGGTGTTGTTGCCAGCCTGTGGTGGTGATGGGGAAGAACCCTGGGGGTTCGACGATCCACCAGTTTGAGCAGAAGGCTGGAAAGTAAGGGAACCAATGATGCCATCGGCTTGTGGTCTCTTAGGGGGTTTCGCGGGTTCATATGTGGGCCGGGGTGCATCAGGAACAATTTCATACAACGTGCTGGATTGAGCATAGACCAAATCTAAGTAATGGGCACGGGAAATAACCTGTTCCTTGGTGACGGCCCCTCCCATGGCCACGTCTGAGCTACAACAGGTAAGAGAGACTTTGTGAACCAGTCAGCTAGAAGTTGGTCCAGAATATGAGCCTTAATAAGACGACGTCTCTTCCGCCACTCATGGATATGATCGGAGGTATGAGTGGTAGTATTTTGATGGAGCAAGGTCAGTAAGTCTGTACCAGTATCATAACGAATGGGTAATTGCAAATGAGCCAAAATGACATAGCAAGAGAGCGAAAATCTGGAAAAAGAGTTGGGTGGTAATTCAATATACCACTTGGCAGCTGGGCCGGTGAGAGTCCGTTGGAATAACCTAACACGGATCGAGTCGTCCATCAAGGAGTTGGATGAACACAATAAGTGGTATGTCATCACATGATTTTTTTTATCCTTACCAGGTTTTCCATCAAATTTGGGAATATCTGATGGTAGTTTCACCAGAATCGGTGGCCAATTGTATCCGTGGAAGATGGGGTCATTGGTCAGATGGGACAGGTCAGGTAGGTCCAACGTAGCAAAAAAGGGCAACTGTTGACTCGACTGTGTGTACTGATAATACTGATATGGCATGTATGGACCAGTGGGACCTTGGATTGACTGGTTGTAGGGTGTTCCCAGAGGAAACTGACCGTAAGGGGGTGGGCCGCCCGGACCATATGTGGGTCCGCCGTCATAATAAGGTGGTCTGTTACCATAAGGTGGGGTTCCGCCACCACCACCGGGAGGGGGTGGGCCACCTCCAAATGGTGGGGGTCCGCCACCGCCACTGGGATAGGATGAACCTCCACCGCCTCCGCCGGGAGGAGGTGGTGCTCCACCGCCGCCTTCATCGGGATAGGATGGACCTCCACCGCCTTCGCCGGGAGGAGGTGGTGCTCCACCACCGCCTCCACTAGGATAGGATGGACCTCCACCGCCTCCGTTGGGAGGAGGTGGAGCTCCACTGCCGCCTCCACCAGGATAGTATGGGCCTCCACCGCCGCCTCCACCGGGATAGGACGGACCTTCACCGCCTCCGCCGGAAGGGTGTGGGCCTCCTCCGCCACCTCCACCATAATAGGGTGGTCCTCCACCACCACCGCCAGGATAGGATGGACCTCCACCACCGGGGGGTGGCCCTCCGCCACCACCTCCGCCGCCAGGAGGGGGTGGGCCATGGTTTCCAGAATGAGATGGTCCTCCGCCAGAAGGTAGAGGTCCGCCTCCTCCAAAATTGTATGGGGGTCCGTCGCCTCCGACAGGAGGTGGGGGTGGACCGAATGGGGGTGGTGGTACTTGAGGGACGGTAGTTGGGGGTGCATGCTGTAAAATTTTTTGATGCCCCCATAGAGTGTATGGATTTCCGTGATAAGGTATCCCATAGAGTGCATTTCTGGGATTGAATTGTCCCGACACAGGGTTAAGATAACCTGGATACGCTTGACTCCATGGTGGTTGGTTTGACTGGGATGGTCCCCCAACATGGGATAATCCCATGGCGGAAGGTCCGACAGGTAGGTAATTTCCAATGGAAGGACCGATGGGAATTCCTCCTCCTGTATGATGGTGAGGAGATGGGGGTTGCCCCTCATCAACAAATTGTTGGCCACTAATCAAAGGTTGACCCAATGTGGGTTGTTGATTATCTACTGCAGCATTAACATTACTCGTAAGGAAGGTAGGGGTAAAGAGTATCCTCCTCGCGAGTTTTGGGGTGGGGGAGGAGTGGGTAATGTTCTCATAGTAGTAAGAGGGGTGTTGGACTATTGTCCTTCAACAGGTTGAGTCAGTTGGGGTATAGGATTAGTCTCCTATCTAAGGGGTGAGCTTACAAGAAGCGAGGGTTGATCAGGTTCATAAGTGGTCATGTTGTGGATGGATTGTTCCAATGAATCATAAGATAAAGAACGAATCAGGATATGTCGAAATATGGGTACCTCCGTGTCTTCAGCCTTTCATAAGAGACTTTGTCTTCAAAATTCCTCGCCCATGGCCCGTAATCGTTCCATACGATCACGATAAGGTGTTAGAATTTCATCAGGAGTACCCCAACTGGGTGGGGATGCAATGGCGAAATGAGCCACTTCGTGGCCTAGAGATGATGTCCAAAAGGATGCAGTTGGACCAACAGCTGATACAGGGTCGTCCTGGGGGGGATTTAACCATTCCACCGATCCAGGCTCTCCCGGTAAAACGGGAGGTATGTCTTGTGAAGTGGAAGTTTCCACCTCTTCCCCCCGTGAGAGGTTGGAGGTGGGTGAATCTGGAGGGAACAAGTGTGCCCCAACATCCAAAGTAGGGTTTTCTACTTCAGGTGACATGACCGTGACATGTGGGTCCATTCTTACCTTTGAAATTACCTCCTGATAAAGGGGATACTCGAGTGGTAAGTTCAAAATCCTACAGGACCTTCTCCAAGGAAAGTCAGCCAGAGTGACTAAAACAGAGTTTCTCCTAGGTGTAATCTAAACAAAAGAAAAGCAGTCCAAAAAAATCTACACAAAATAAGGCTGCAAGCAAACTTATGTGATAGGTGTGGATTCAAAAGTCTAGAACCTCACGGGATTGTCAAGGCTTCGCAACTCGCGATATACTCCAGGGTCCAACAGTTATACTCGGCCCAATTTTTTCAGAGCACTAACCAGGGAGGATTAGGACCGTACTCCTCACCATATAACCCAACTACCTGATAGTACGTGCGTAGTAGCTCCCCGAGTGTTGTTCTCGGTGTATTGCTCTGCCAAGACGGCCAAATGGATAGCTCAGTTGGTTTCAGGAATCCTAAGAGTGTATCCCGATATACGCAAGGTACGTGGGAGCTCAAATCTGTGTTGGTGTTGTCTAATGCACAACCGTACGGCACGAGACCTTCCTATATACTATCGAGTACGTGAAACACCTTTTGATATACGCCAAGTACGTGAAGTGCCTTTCGATATACCCTAAGGTACGTGAAAGAGCCTTTGATATACTGGTTGGTACGTGAAAGAGCTTCGATATATCGGTTGGTACGTGGAAGACTACAATACCCCCAGGATGCAGTGCAGGCAAATAATGAAAACTGCCATGTTTTAAGACGCTGGAACACGTCTCTAACTTAACACACCAGTTACTAAAATCTTTACCCTAGTTCTATCATTAATTTTATCTGAACGGTTAGGTGAATACATAATCTTAAGCATAATGCAATCCCTAACTACATGAAAAGATGCATGTACTTTCTTTTTGATGAAAACTATCTATGGGAGGGAGAAATCTTTTCAAGTGGTTTTACCAAAACAACAAAGCTTCAACAAATCCCAAATCTACCAAACTTGACAATGAAAGTACTCTTTTCGTGTTTCCAAGCGAAACATGAAAATTGACAAGCATCAAAACCAAATCTAAGCATTTTCTTTTGTCTTTTCGAACCAAAGAATGAAACTAAGTGATGAAAAGAGAGAATTTATATCTAGAGCACTCTAACTTTTCAAAATTCACTATGATGGCCTAAAAACAAAAAAAAACAAAAAATGAATATAATTCTTTCAAGCACGGAATCACTTTTGCAAAAACTTATCTCACTTGAATTTTTCAAGAAAATGAATGGCTCATATTCCTTAAAAGCACAAATGATTAAATATTCTTTCAAACTTTCCAAAAGACTTATGAATGATAAATTCCAATGCATGAACCAATTTTCAGATGCACTTGAAAACGGTAAAAATTAAGCACTTTTAATTTTTCGATGATATGCCAAGACTACAACTTGATGACAATGATGTTTTTAAGCGTGAATAGCTGAAAAGAAAGATTATTTGCAGCACTCCAAACACTCAGAAATTCTCAAGAAAATGACAAGTACTCCTATGAGCTAAAAACACACAAGACACTCAACGAACAACCAAATGCAATCAAAGCTAAGTAACAAGTGCAAAATAGGTATGGGATCTAATCCAATGGAAGGATTAGATCAGGTGAGGAGAGGAGGGAATGCAAGGTCAAGTGGATGAAGGTGGGGAAGACCAAAGTGTCCACCACTACTGAAACTCAAACTTGTCCAAAATGGAACCCAAAACCACCCCGAATCAAACCAAACAAAACCAAACAAAACCAAACACTAGCAATGCACCATCAAAAAGGTCTTTGACGGGAAGATACAGTGCAGAGGAGGTCTGTAAGGCAAACCAAACTCAAAGGTTGGTGAGGAGAGAACCCAAGCACAAAACTAGGCTGCTCGTCGCAGTCTCTGGTCAGACTCAGAGCGACCGTCGCAGGTGGAAAACAGATGAACTACGTCGATGGCGCGGGATGTCAATTTGTGGTGTGCGACAGCGTCGTAGGTCACAAAGCAACAGATTGCGCCTGACAGGGGAACGTCGCTCTGGCTGTATTACCCAGGTGCGACGGGCGAGATCCCTATGCAGATATGAATAGATCTCCAAATATGATCAACCAAAAGGCTTGACAATCAAACATACAGACCCAAAGGAAGTCAACAGACTCTTCAAGGAGAAGATCTGGTGGTGAAAGAGGCTAAGGAGGCAAAAGAAATGGCTCACAAAGAAATCAGAGAAAATGACTTTCAAACTGAAACTTAAAACAATGCATTGTAATTCCCTAGTATGGTCGATAAACTTGTTACCGGACAATCTACCGAAAGCGGACTTAAGGCGTGATCTCCCTAGTTCAATGTGAATCTAGAACAAGTGAGACAGAATATAAAATTGCTTTCCTAGATCTAGTTAAATATCGAGTGATTAGATGTCTTACCTTTTAGAATCGTAGATCCTTTCTCCTTAACGTTGCTCCAAGCTTCACGGTCTTCAGATCTCAACTGCAAAACCTGTCAAGTCATACAGAACAATACAAGCAGTAAAACAATATCTAAATAGTAAGAGATCTAAGTAAACAATTAAGCAAGTAAACTACACAAATATCATTAATACAACAACATTTTGTGGAAAGAGTTTATATTACTATATTAAAGAAGGGAAGTATAAAGAGTGAGATGATTACAACCAAAGCTTAACGTTGCAATCCTCCTCCAACAAGCCAATTCCAAAGCCTCCAAAGGAAGTATAGGTCTCCCAAGAGATGAGTAGAGATCTCCTAAGCTAATTTCACCAGCATGCAAGTACTATAGACTTCCTCCCTTTGGAATGGGAATGAGCTTCATATATATAGTACTAAGAGGATAGGGTAGGTTGAGATATAATGGGAGAGGGCTAAGGGATCCTCCCAAAGGGCTAGGGAACCGAATGCCAGCTCTCCTATAGACTAGGGATACAGATCCACATCACACACCTTTGAGAAATGGCTCGAAGATGCCCTGTTATCCATTTAACTGACATCGTTGCAGGTTGTAGTAGGACAAATTGCAACGTCACATGCTGCATTAAGGTGACCTGCGA
This sequence comes from Larix kaempferi, assembly GCA_027924585.1. NCBI lineage: Eukaryota > Viridiplantae > Streptophyta > Pinopsida > Pinales > Pinaceae > Larix > Larix kaempferi. The sequence goes on from BSBM01000893.1 coordinate 11,476,582, forward strand.
TGACCTCATTAAACCCAATAGAAATAGGCCAGTATCTCTTCCAGCTTGGTTTCTTAGTCATAGATACTTAAGGGATGTTTACACTGAGTCTTAAGGTGGCAAGATTTAGGTGTAACAAGCAAATATGGTAGTTGGAGAACAAAGGAACCCTATGTTTCTTATGCTTTCTGAAATTCAACACCTCATCCTCAACATGTTGCTCTCCCCTCTTTGAAAATGAAGATTCTTTGTACTCCTATGACCAAGAAGAAGGGTTTTCAATAGCCCTAAGGTTGTTGGAGGAAATGGGGACTAGTGATTCTCTCTCCTTAACTTCCTTGCTATCATGACATATGAGCTGGGCCAAAGGAGGAGGAGACTTTTCAGAAATGGACAGATGATGCAACAAATCTAAAGAGGATAATACACCTAGAGAGAATTGAGAACCAACTTGAACTAAAGGGACCTGGGCATCCTTTGTCGAGGGATGGACTGTGTTTGTATCATGGATATCCTCATCCACCACAGTGAGAGCTTTCACCTTGCCACATTCAAACTTTGTATTTAAAAAATGTAGAACCTAGGACATTTTCACCCATATTTTATTTCTGGAATCTAATTTTTATTTGTGGGATAGTCCCTCCAAAGGTGACCCACTTCATGGCATGTTGCACACTTGAAGGGTAGCTTCCAATAGTCTAGTTTTTGCGTGAACGACCTTAATCCTTATTCAATCTCCATTCCAGTCTATAGGTCCTCACTTAAATCCAATTCCGTTAGAAACCTATCAATCCTTTTATCCAAGTTATTACAAAAGTCTTCTTCTACGACATTGAATTTCGTAGTGAATTTGCAATAGCCACCAAGGACCCTTCAATCCATAGTGGTAGCAAAAGACTTGACATATGTACCCAAATATGTTGTACCACCATTGGCTTTCTTCTATGATCAAATCTTGGTAACCATCATTTTAGGACAAAGTGGGAGGGACCCCATAGTCATCTTTGAAACAAAATGCTATCAACATCCTTTTCAATTCGCATCTCAAAACATATCTATCCTTTAACCAAAATATGGAACTCGGGAGAGTAACCTAACTGAATATTCAAACTAGTGATTCAAGGAGTCACTCATAACCTATTTTCCCATGAATCTACCTACGATTGCCGCTTCATTAGTTTTTCCACCTTTTCCATTCCAACATTATGAACCAACACCATTTTTACCTTCCTAACCATCACCCCAATGCACCTTTGTTTATGGTGTAAATGTCCAGGGTTGATATTATCCAAATGATCTGATTGAGAAAACATAGTCTTAGATAGAGGCCCTAAAGCTCCTAGATTAGCTAGAGCAGAAGCTGTCACATGAAATGAGGGAAGACATGAATGTTCTTTTGATACTAGACCAAAGCCCTCTAGTATAGTTTGAACTGGAATAGACATGTGCTCTACCCTTTTATCTCCATTTGGAATTTGATTTGTATTGTCCTCTATGGTGAGATTTGCTTTCACATATGCGCTACACACTTTCGCGCACGTCTAGACCTCCAATAATTCCTCATGTGTTTGAAATATGGTTGGGGAATTCAAAACATTGTTCTCCCCATAGTTAAGAAGGTCTTCCTTGCGGTCCATATCCTTGTCTCACTAGGATCCAACATAGAATCCCCATTCACCTAGGAGTAGGCTACGTAAACCCCAGAAAAACTATTGACTCATCCATTCTTAGATCAACCCTGATGTAGCCATTAGCTTCCTATCCCACTGTGATTGTCGTGATAACAAACAAATATGATAACACCGAAAATGAGGATGGATACATCAGTTGAATTCAAATTCACCAAATTTATCTCAATTGATGTTTCCTTTAAGAAATTAAATTACCCTTGGCTCAACCTACAAATAATGGATTTACATCCATACTTATTTTGATAATCAATTAGCTACTAATTAGAGTTAATCACACATAAGTTAACTGTGCAAAGTTAATGTTTAATCTAAGCCATGAAGAACATATGAGTGGATGTAGTGGATATGTCTATCATCAAGGTATGATGCACATAAGGATTCAAATAAAATTAGTTAGTAGAAACCCAAGTAAAAACATGTGTACCTCAAAATGCGACCAACCAGATCGTGTACAAATAGTCTAGAAGAGAACACATTCTTACAACCACTGTTATCTAAGCTCAAGCATCTAGCATTCTTGTAATATGAAAGCTCCACACAAATTGTAAACCAATGCAATGACTAAGATCCAATGAGGACCATAATCCACTCCATATTGATTGTACACCAAAAGAACATGAAGGCAAACACCAAAATAAGTGTGGATGCACTACAATATTCCTGATAACCCGTTCAACTTTTCCAGATATCGTCCATGATCTTTTGGATTTTTACTGCGTTATGAATTTGAAACCAGTAAAAATCCAAAAGATCATGGATGATTTAGAGAACTGCGAAAGTCTGAATTACCTTTTTTCTAGATATGCCAAACAATTTTTACTGCGTTATGAATTTGAAACCAGTAAAAATCCAAAAGATCATGGATGATTTAAAGAACTGCGAAAGTTTGAATCACCTTTTTTCTAGATATGTCAAACAAACATGCCCATGCCCTCTGGTTATTTCAATTGGAAGACAATGTTTAGGTTAAGATTGATTTATGTGAGATTATATTATTATTATTATTATTCTTGTTGTCCTTGACATTATTTATTTTTATTGTTACATTCATTTTAGTTTATAAACATTACCTTGTGTTATACATCTTATCCATATAGAGTGCCCCTTGCTTCTCTTTGTGCAATTGCACCATATCAAGTCCATCTTAACCCAATTTTTTTAAGCACAGAGAAGGATAAAAGATAAACCAAAACATCAAGAGGGACAAGAAATAAACAAAAACACAAGCTTCTTAAGTTTAAAAAGTCATAGCTAAAATAGAGAAGATGGCGCTCCATTCCACAACCACTTAAACTAAATCCAATTGACTTATAAAATCATAATAAATTTTAAATTTTAAAATGCCCCTCGCTTCTTTCAATATAACATTAAAATTCACTTCTTTCAAATATAAGAATACAAATTCATTATGTGGTTCGTCATTTCCCTCCAATCCATTAAACTCCATAAAAGTCACAAAATAGACTCCAAAGAGCTTCGCTGCTACCCATTGGGACCAATTGGCGTAGGTGGCTGAGCACGGTGCTCGCGGGCTCCAGAGAACTGAATAGTTACAAGTGAGTTTATATAGCCAAGGGCCTAGGCATTTGGGCGAGACAGTTCCCGAAGATACTGGGGCCGGTAGGAAGACTGTTGTCCCATAATTCGAACGAGTAGATCGGCGAAGGATCAGTTCCAATGCCGGGAAATGGTAAAACGGGATTGCCCACAACCTCTAACCGAAAGAAAATTGAACGCGTCTAACTACGCGACGAATTGGGCTTGCACCGCAAACCAAAAAGCACTATAAGCAGTATCAGTACTACCTCGTTAACAAATGATTTTTCGAACTGCAATGAAAACCATGCTGACCTGCAACCACTCTCGGTGCAACATATGTGCAGATTCGAAGGACCTAATGACAAATATCTAGGCCTTTGGGTTTCAATTTTCGGCATAGACTAGCAGGAATTCGCAATAACCAATGGCAACTCCCAGAGGAAGATCATGGAGGGCGGCATTCCTTAATCTCAAGGACCCAGCACTCATTTCGTCCCCTCATTTGCTATTGACTGCTCTTCAGCATCTTCTGTCTCAATCCAAGATGCTGGTCTCTGCAGCTCCAGACTTGTCGTCTCAAGAGGTTTGTCAATTCATTTCATGCCTTTTTTTATTTCCTCTTTAATAACCTTTTGTGCGCTGAAGGATCGCCAAGGAAGTTTGTATTAAAATGTGCAAGATGTGATGCTTGAAAGTATATACATTGTATATATATCTTTATTTAAAACGACAAGTGCAAGCTGCGAGAGGGTAGATTTTGAGATCTCAAAACTTGAAAATAGCGTCGTGCTTGAGCTTTTATAGCACTGCTCGTCTCGTACATTCACCCATTCCAGCAAACCTTCTTTATTTTGAATCCAAAGGGAAATCAAGTAAACATAGCTTCTGCAATAATAGAGTGAAGTTTTTAGGGCACATCCATCTGCAGGGTCATTGCCAACGTTGGTTGTTCAGGCCAGACCTCTCGAATGTGTTACCAGAAACGTGACGGTGGTCTACGTTTCTCAGAAAAAACTCTGTAGAAACGGGGACGGGACGGAAACCACTGTTTTCTACGGCCGTTCTCGTTTCTACAACCAGAAAACCGTTTCTTACAAAATGCAACGTTTCTCCCAGCGATTTATGCAGAAACGATTTTCCGTTTCTTAGGGAACTCGTTCCGTATTTTATCGGGGTCGAACTTAATTTTTGGATCGTTTGGTTTGGTGGGTGCCGGTGGCAAGGCGAGTGTGGCGACCGCGGAAATGTTCACTAGCCAAAATTGAATGACCATTAGATGCTGTGCAGCTGTGGAAACTTGGAAAGGAAGTTTACCATGCAACCTGTCTATGCATCTGCTTAAAAGAATGTTTTGCACCTCTGCTACCTTGTACCGTTAATTAAATCCGAGTGTATTTTGAACTTTGACACCTTCATTCACCTCATAGCCTGTTGCCTGCGTTGGACCCAAGGGAACAGGGTGGAGCGGCTAGCCTGGAGTTCGAGCCTGGAAGCCGGAATATTACCAGGTTTTCATACACATGTCATGATTTCTCTATTTTTTAATTCATGTTTCTGCAATATTCATTGTTTTTCCTTTTTTTTTAAAATTATGTTCAGCGGTGCCATTCACTGTGAAAGTTATTTTCACAGTTTTTTGTTTTCAATGGCATGCTCAGCACGTCCTTATTGTTTGTCATGATTATTTTGGGATGCCTTCGGTATCTGAGCACCTCTCCCTTCTAGAACCAAATTTGATACCATCGTTGTCCATGTGAACAGGCAGATTTCTTCTTTATAACCCTTCATCAGGCCGTTGTCCCTGTGTCTGTGTGAACTTTAACCTTACCGAGAAGTAAATCGATCAATCAGCTCTCCTTTTATTAATTCATGCAGATAGAGCTTCAGTGATGCCCACATACTTTTAACAAAACTTCGATTTGGCATCGTTCCTTATGTTTTGCCTAGGCCCCTGTTTCCTCTGCTTCGAGAAGACATCCAGTCTTTAGCCCGTGTCTGTAATACATATTCCTTTTGTCAATCCTAATGATTTTCTATAACACTGAAATTTCCTGAGACCTCCAGGTTATTGGTTGAGAAGCATAAAAACACTTCTAGCTTACAGGATATGTTCCTAGCTGATGTTTTGACAAAGCAGGGTAAAGCTTTGACAAATTGACAAAGCAGATCTTATTCCAAGCTTTGCTATTTTTTTTGTCAGCGTGCTTCTTTTGTTTTTACTAGAGTTTTCTTTACATTGAGAATCATTATTGTATTAGAGATATCTAGATTCTATCATTTACACATCTGAGTTCAACGGAAATTATAGTCAAATGCCAATGTAAAGCGACAAAGCAAACAGATCAGTGACCGGTGGATTTTTTTGTGGCTATATTTGGAAAATAAAAGAGATTGCAACGCATCTTGCATTGAAAGCTGCTTCCATTTCATCAAGTATTTAGGAAAATGTCACTGTTGTATAAATTGAGAAAGCTCTTTCTCATATGAGTCAACCTTGATTCCGGTTGTGTGTTTGCCCAGTCTTTTCTTCAAGAAGTGTCATGACAAAAATTGTGTAGCTTGGTATATGTATGAATGCCTAAAGCATAAGCTACCTGCCTAGCATAGTTGATGCACAAGTCATGCTTGTGTAACTTATGTGGGAAATGTTGTGGATGAGGTATATGCCCCTTCACTTATTTGAACTTTGAAAGTCTGTGATGAAATTGGAGTCATTTATACATCTGAGTTCAAAGGAAATCATAGTCAAATGACAATGCAAATTGACACTGAACAGTGAAAACAGATAAGTGGCCAGTGGATCTTTCTTGTGGTTTTATTTGAAAATAAAAAAGATTGCAATGCTTTTTGCATTGGCAGCTGCTTCCATTTCATCAAGTATTTAGGACAAAGTTACTATTGTATAAAATGAGAATGCTCTCTCTTACATGAGTCAACCTTCATTCCTATTATGTGTTTTCCAGTGTCTTCTTCAAGAAGAGTCATCACAAAAATTGTGTAGCTTGGTATGTGTATGAATGTCTTAGGCATAAGCTACCTGCCTAGCATAGTTGATGCACAAATCATGCTTGTGTAACTTATATGGGAAATGCTGTGCATGAGGTATATGGCCCTTCACCTGTTTGAGCTTTGAAAACCTGTGATGAAATTGGAGGACATGCTTTCCAAAATTGGATCTGGGATTACTGAATGCTCTTATGATTCACCATGTAAGGTGATTGTGGTTTGAGCGATCTAGCTGATTACTATGATATTTGTTGGAGCCACACAAAGAACTTTAATCCATATGATGTAACCTAAAGCTTCCACCTCATTCTATGTTGTGCATTTGTTATTTTGTACTCAGTAATAAATTATTCTATAGATTCGATATGAATTTGCATGAAATTACTGTCATTTCTCTTCACCTTCAATTTTGTTGTTTTTCTCTCTCCTCGTATCTTATATGTGAAACCTGGAAACTTTGTTTCTTGTACCATTTTTGTTTCTCGTTCTGTTTCCCATTTCTTGTTTCTGGTAACATTCGATGGCAATTGTGACCCAATCACCATTTCACCTACGGAAAAATGTTTGTATATGAGGTCCATATTTTGGAAGTGCTTCAAAAAATACGAAGAGTGCACTTTCGTCCAATTTGGTGCCAGGTTGGAAGGGTATCTACTTTGCCAAAATTTCCTAGGACTTACACACAGCCTTATTCCTTACGACGCTCATTCCATAGTGGTGGGGCAGAGCAAACTGGCAATGGAACTCCGATGGACTGCTCAATACTCCGTCAACCTCAGTTGTGAACCAACACCCTGGTTGACTGAGGACTATGCAGTCTGTGTTAACCCCACCTTCTTGTTTTCTGTCAGCTATGTCCGCTGCAGCAAAATGAGAACTTGAGAAGCTAAAGTTAAGTATGGCACATCTCTTCTGAATTTTCACTTTCTCTTACTGGACAATTTTACTATACGCACCTGGTTTAATTCAACTAGGGTTTTATGCCCATTTAGGTTTTGCCTTGTTAAATATTTATGTATTGTATTATTTATCACTTATCACATAGTAATTGGCCAAACGGGCATGTGGAATCATTTCTTTTTTACCTTGCATGAACTTCAAATAAAAGCCTGAAATAGAATGAGATTCTTTGAGTTCCTAAAGGTGATTGTCTCATTTATTGCCATTTTGGAAAATGCCATTGGCAGGTGGCTGGAGACATAATGCTGTTGGTAGATTTGACATCGAGAGAGGGCCTGCTTTCTGAAGGTGGTGAACGGAGCAACATTGTTGGTTGCATTTGTCACCTGGTGAGATTGGTTAGTGTATATTTAGTGGGGAAAATTCATTTGATCCTCAATGGTTAGCACATTTATTATATTTCTTTTTTGGAATGCAGAATGAATTCACGCATGTATTGCACACACTGTTTTAGTTTAATTTTTAGATATGATAACAGCAAGGAACAAGTGCTAAGGTATGTTAAATTTTGAAGACATGGTATGCAGACTTGCACTCACAAATCAAAAGCCTAAACTGTACACTCATTAACCTATCAAACAAGGGATGAAGGAACTCTAGATCTACCAACACATCACTCTGAAAATTATGACAGGAAATACTAAATTCTGCATCACTCAATCACATTCGTCTTGTATTAACTGAAGGAAGAGATTACAATGAAATCGCTCAAAATTAAAACCGTCTTAACTCACTATCTCAGTGGAATACCTTGCCTTTCTTTAATAGACTAAGAAGATGCTAGGGTTTACAATAATAGACCATCCCTGTGGTTCACCTTGGTTAGGAGAGGAAACCTTAACCTTACTTCTGCTAGAATAGTGTGCTCAACCTGCATGAAGAAGTTACCTAGGAGAGAGCGTCTGTTTCATTTAAATTTGTGTCCTATCCTAAATCTGGAAGCTCTCTCTGCTATGTACCTTTCCTAACAATAGAATGATAGCTAATCAACGATAGAATTGCTCCCAACTAAAGAACTAAAGAGTAATTTCTATAAGGAAAAGGCAGTGCCTTCCAAAACTTGAAAAACTACTCCAAATAAAGCATGCTAAAGATGGTGGATGCATGCTTGCTACAGGCATGCATGTGCCTCAACCACGGTTTACATAACTGTTGTGCCTAGCACACTATTGCACCTCATCCATCAATTATGTTCACTGCTGCTGCTCAGGAACTGAGCTAAAGTTGAGATGGATCTGCTCTGTATGTTGCACCAAAGGAGAATTAACCTATCAAACAGGGGATGAAGGAACGCCATATCTACCAACATGTCACTCTGAAAATTATGACAGCAAATACTAAATTCTGCATCACTCAATCACATCTTTCTTGTATTAACTGAAGGAAGAGATTACAATGAAATAGCTCAAAATTAAAACTGTCTAACTCACTATCTCAGTGGAATACCTTGCCTTTCTTTAATAGACTAAGAAGATGCTAGGGTTTACAATAATAGACCATCCCCACTGTGCGCCTTGGTTAGGAGAGGAAACCTTAACCCTAATTCTGCTAGAATAGTGTACTTAACCTGCATGAAGAAGTTACCTAGGATAGAGCGTCTCTTTCATTTAAATTTGCACCCTATCCTAAATTTGGAAACTCTCTCTGCTACGCACCTTTCCTAGCAATAGAATGATAGCTAATCAACGATAGAATAATGCCCAACGTAAGAATTAAAGAGCAATTTCTATAAAGAAAAGGCAGTGCCTTCCAAAACTTGAAAAACTACTCCAAATAAAGCATGCTAAAGATGGTGGATGCATACTCGCTGCAGGCATGCATGTGCCTCAACTACGGTTTACATAACTGCTGTGCCTAGCACACTAATGTGCCTCATCCATCAACTACGGTCACAGCTGCTGCACAGGAACTGAGCTAAAGCTGAGATGGATATGCTCTATATGCTGCACCAAAAGAGAATGGTGACTGCACAACAGGTATAATATAACACTCCCTCTTTGTGAAACCAAGTCTCTCCCTCTTTGTGAAACCAAGTCTCTCCCTCAACATCTCAAACTTCCTCTTAGCCAGGGGCTTAGTCAAATTGTTTGCCAGCTGCCAATTTGAAGCAACTTACTCAAGAATCACTACTCCCTTTTGAACTCTTATCTCTGAGGAATTGTTACTGGATATCAATGTGCTTGGAGTGATCATGAAATACTGGATTCTCTGAAAGCCTGATGCAACTAATTGTCACAGTAAACAATTGTTGGCTCCAACATTTCGTTGGTCAACTCTGTTATCACCTTGTGAAGTCATATTGCTTCACAACTAGCATAAGAGGCTGCCATATACTCCGTCTCTGCTGAATTGAGTGCAAGTGCTGACTGCTTCCTGCTGATCCAGGATGTCATACTTGATGCCAAGCTGCAAAAAAAACTTCGAAGTACTCTTCTGAGAACCTGCATTTCCTGTCCTCATAATCAACTAAACCATGCAGCACCAACTCACCATCTCTCACGTACCTAATGTTAACTTTTATAGCCTTATACAGCTCTTGATTAGCAACAACTATAAATGTGTTCTTCAGTTAACTACTGAACATTAATTACTGAAAATACAATTGGATAAGAAACCATAAATGCACAGCAGAACAACATAAATGCAACCACACAAAATAGACACAAGGATTTACCTTGGAAACCCCAACTGGGGAAAAACCGACAAATGTTTGTCATCTTCTTATTGCATAATTTGATTACAACAGCTCTACAATAGTCCTCCGGATAAAACCTCTGGATCTGGACCAAGACACATAGGAAGATACTCCAAATCCTTTAAACAAATTGGATAGATAAACCCTGGATCCAATAGACAATAGAGAAGTAACTCTTCCCGGAAAAAGGCTGTAATCCCAAACTGAGATCTAGACTGCTCACTAGAAGAAGAAATATGTCTCTTGCAACTGTGATCACTCACTCTCAATTGTATCTCACACAACTCTCCTTAGACTCTTTTATAACATTCACTTTATGTCAATACCATGGGACACCCATTACCATGGGCCCTTCCATACCATGGGCCCTCCAATACCATGGGCAAATTGACCTTTTACATAAAGTATTATAAAAGTCACTTTTACAAAGATAGTTACAAATTTGAGGATACTTCCATGTGCTAGACACAAGCCAGCGTTGAAGCACCTATCCTCATTACAAACTTCAACACTCCCCCTTAGTGAGGAAGGTGTTCTTCACCACCCCCAACTTGTCCCTGAAGAACTCAAACTTCCCCTAGGGCAATCCTTTGGTGATGATGTCTGCAACCTGCTCATCTGTGGTGAAGGTCCTCTCTGAACTCCACTGTACCTGAGTCCATACTCCTCGGACATACCTGAGTCCATACTCCACTGTACCTTTCAGATACCTAAGCACATGCTTTGCTGCTATCCAATGCACCCTCCTTGGTTCCACCATGTACTGGCTTGAGGGTGTTCATAGCAAAACAAATATTGGGTTGGGTGTTCACCAGATACATCAAAGAACCAATTAATTGTTTGTACACCATGTAATCCACCAACTCTGACTCAAAAGCATTCAGCTTCTTCAAGTTGGTGATCATTGGCGCAGTCATAGGCTTGCAGTTCTCCATCCCGAATCTCCTTAGAATCTCAACTGTAGATTTTCCTCGACCAAGGAAAATCTCACCTTCATGTTGCCAGACCTCAAATCCCAGAAAATAGTGCATTAGTTCCAAGTCTTTCATCTCGAACTCCTCGACAAGGTCCCTCTTACATCTTGCTATGAGCTTCTCAAATCTTGTTAGAAATAAGTCAAGGAAGTATAGTACAAGAATGAGTGGATCATCACCAACCAACAAGAAGTATAGGTTGGAATCTGCCTCACTATTGACGAAGCCCCATACTCATCAGGTAATTGTCAATCTTGGAATACCAAGCTCTAGGTGCCTGCTTGAGTCCATATAGAGCCTTCTTCAACCCGCACACATGAGAACCCCTCTCATGTACCTTAAAACCTTGAGGTTGCTCTATATACACTTCCTCCTCGATCACCCCATTGAAGAATGTTGTCTTCACATCAATCTGATGTATACTCCACCCCATCTCTGAGGCAATAGACATAACAACTCTAATGGAAGTATATTTGGCGACAGGAGCAAAAGTCTCCTCATAATCAACTCCCTCTTTCTGGGAGGACCCCCTTGCCACGAACCTTGCCTTGAACTTTTCTACGCTTCCATCTGTAGTATGCTTGATCTTATACATCTACTTGGAGCTCACCACTGACTTTCCCTTTAGTCTAGGCACTATATCCCACACTTCATTCTTCATGATGGAAGGATACTGCTCTACCATGACATTCATCCAGACCTGTTGGTTTGTTGCATCCTCAACGCTGGAAGGCTCAGAATCAATAATATTGCTTACTAGTGCCATATAACTGGAAAACATCTGCGGTGGTCTGCTCATCATGACTGAAGTCCTTGGAGCATCCACTAGCTCCTATGCCTCCTTCAAGGTTCTCTCTGCCCATTTTGGCTTCTTCTTTCTAAAAGATTCAGCCGGGGTGAATTGAGCATCCTGCTCCTCCTCATGATCATGCTTCTCATCTTCTCGTCGAGGTTCCTGTAACCTGTGATGGTGGTCTAACCTCTACCTTTGATGCTCCGTGCTCCTGAGTTTCTACTTCAAGTAGCATGGATCCACAAGACTTCTTGAAAGCCTTGTCCTCCTCAAATCTCACATCCCTCCGTACCACTGTCTTTTTCATTGTGGAATGTACACCCTGGAGGCTTTTGAGGTTTTACTGTAACCAACAAAAATGCCCTTCTCAGCTGTTGGCTCAAGCTTTGTCCTTTTCTCAATTGGGACATGACGATATACTAAGCATCCAAAGATGCGAAGATGTCCAATCTCTGGTTTCTTCCTTGTGAATGCCTCTTTAGGAGTCATATTCGCCAATACTTTGTGTGGGCTCCTGTTCTGCAGATAAACTACAGTGTTGCAAGCTTCTTCCCATAAAAACATAGGTAGATCCTGATCATGTAGCATAGCTTTCGTTGCCCCAATGATCGCTCTGCTTTTCCTCTCAAAGACTCCATTCTGCTATGGGTTATATGGGACTGTCAGCTCCCTCTTGATCCCTGCATCCGCACAGAACTTCTTAAAGGCATTCATGTTAAATTTTGGTTAGGGTTAGGGTTTGATGCAGTAAAATAGAAAATCAATGTACTTTAATGCAAAATTAAATTTAATAAACAAGTACTGAAACTAAATAGTACAAAAGTAATTTCAACAAAACATAATTTTCATCTCTTTCAACTTTTCAACTTTTCAACTTTAACACTACTAGTTTGGTCACTGTGTTAAGGTAATCTTCAGTAACATGTAATTACTAACAGTAGTTAATCAACAGTAACATTAGTAAAGAAGACAAGTTTAGGGTACTTACTTGGAGCGTGGAACCCATCCTGTTTTATACTCAGGAAACTTTTACTTTCAGAAAAAGGACTGTGCCTCTCAGAGGCCAGTCAAACACTAGGAACTAGATGACCCTACTAGAGGGTTAGTACAAACCAGAGAGAGAGAGAGAGATGATGGGTCTGAGGTACAGTCAAACAGAGACGGTCAATGACAGTAAAAAAAACACAGTGATAGTCATAAACAAGATTCAGCACAAAGGTCTAACCCAAGCAATATCTCAGCAAAAATAAAACAGACTTCAAGTCTCAGCACCATGTTCTAACCACAATTAGGTCTCAGTGCAAAGGTCAAACCAAAAAATCAAGTCTCAGCAGTAAGGATCTGGTCAATGCAGATCTCAGTAGTAAAGGTCTAGAACTAAAATAAAATAGTTAACAAGAAACAAAGCAACAACCCTTAGCAAGTGGAATCAGATCTATATGGGCCACAACCTCCTCAAATCAACTTATAGCTAGCAGATCGGTCACTACAACAAACAAATCTGACCCTTAGGCCTCATGGCATTCACAAGCAAGCTCACGGTGAGGCAGAAAGACCCTCAACAAGGTCACAGCAAGGCAGCAGTAAGTAGATCGAATTTCAAGTAAACTTTAAACCACAGATCAGACTCCAGTCAAGTTACAATCAACAAATCAGATCACAGTCAAGGCAGATCGGGTCATAGTCAAGGCACAATCAGTAGAGCAGACTCAATTCAAAGCCCAGACAGGCAGACCGAAACTCTGGATAAACAGATTGAATCCTTTTAGCAGCAGATCAGACCCCATACAGGCAGATCGGGTCCCTTCAACATCAACTCGAACCTCAAACAGGGTTCTACCAGCTAGATCGGGTCTCCACAGAGATGGCATCAGCAACAGGGCCTTCACGTTATCCCTTAAACCATCAAACCAATTCAGATCTGGGCTCTAACAGGTGGGCGGCCTCAACAAGTGAGCAAGCAATCATCAGTAACCTTACAAGCCATGACGTCAAGCAGAGATCAGCCAGATCTGAGATGCAAATGTCTTGAGCACAATAAAGTGAGGAGTAAAGACTTCAATAAATAGAACAATGAAGACTTCCAGAAGAATCATAATTAAATCTTAGGGTTCCATAGAATTAGGAGGGTACCATATAAAAAAAATGAAATATAAAAGTGACTTGGGTACGTTTATGGTAAAAAATAAAATAAAATATAATTATGTCTTAGGTAGGCGCCAACTCATAAAGGTTTAAGACATAAGAATAAAAATAGCATGAAATATAAGTAGGGCCATGTTATCATTAGGTGAGGGTACAAGGACCAACCAAAATGGTACAAGTAAAAACCATAAGAACAAAAGGTGGGTACATGACCCATAACACCAGGACCAAGGGGTGTACCATAAGGTGAGCAAACAATCATAGTACCCATAAGACCAAAAACATCAAGGTATAAATCAAAACAACTCAATGTGGGTAGAAGACCCCACTGACCACAAGTCAAAGACAAAGGTACCACAAGACCAATAAACAACACGGTGTAAGGACCAAAAGTAAATCAACCAAGGTGGGGAAGGTACAACCAATCATCTCTCTATCAAATGTACAAATATTCCATATAACCTGCAAGTTCATCATCACTGTATAAGGAAGGGTCCACACTAGATGATGTGATCATGTGGTCCTCTAGAGTGAATCTAGATTGCTCCTAAGGTCAAATGTTAGTGGCTTCATCAAGGGGTGGCCAGTCCCTTGAGAAGACCATCTAACTCAACCATCTCGAAGACCTAGGAGAAGAGGACATCACACATCATCAGCCCCAGGGTGAGCTTTCAATCCTAGACTGAAACCACCTGTAGGACCTACTTGGTCCTCGTGACCAAGAATCTGCATGGTCCTAGACCGGGATGTCTCTGTCTCAACCTGCAGGATCTGCTTGGTCCTCATGACCAAGAAACTGTCTGGTTAGACCATAATACCCTAGAGACAAATAGGGGCCTTAGCCACATGCTAGGGACTTTGCCATGGCATCAACCTGCTTGGTCCCCGACTAAGAACCCCAGGAGACAGCTGGGGGCCCTAGGGTACCTTCTAGGGTCTTACTCTCTGCTGTGCCTGGTTAACTTGACTAGGAACCTTAGTTAACTAACTAGGGTATCATCCTCTCTGAGAATGGGTCTTGCAGTTGCACTAAATTTAACAATTCAAGGTGTACTCGCCTCCATTATTTGTTTTGAGCACCTTGATCTTCTTCCTAGTCTGGTTCTCTACAAGAACTTTGAACTATTGGAACCGTCTGAGAACATCTCCAAGTTCCTTGTTCTTTAAGAAATAGATCCACGTCTTCCTAGAATGGTCATCTATGAAGCTCACATAATAGCTGAACCCTCCAATAGATATCGCTGACATGGACCCACACATATCTGAATGGATTCGATCCAAGATCCCTTTGGACCTGTTATCACTTCTGAATGTAGTCTTGGCATACTTCCCATTGCACACCCTTTGCATATACTGTGATGGTCTAGTTATCACGCAACTTGCTGTTTCTCCTTTATGATGATCCTATTTAGGATGGTAGAGGAGCTAGGCAACTAAAGAGGTGATCTTAAAGGATCCTGACCCCCAGAATGGATCGGTTGTCATGCCGATCAGGATTCTCTTCACTTTATGCCACTTGGAACAGAGTGACAAAGGGGGAGACTTTGATCTAACCCAAAAGGAAAGACCTAAAGCTAAGACACCAGATCAAACTATGGCTATAAGTACGTAAGGTATCTAACTGATGAAACCCTAGACCAACTAGAGACAACTACCGATGAAAGGTTATGGATTGTGAGGCTTTGAGGAATGAAAAAACAATCCAAATGAATTATTTCAGTAGCTAAAGAATAAGGCACAAGATCTAGGATGATGGTGCTAGGTGAAAATCACTAAGTCACTACCTTGGGGGGATTGAAAGATCCCCAAGATAATGATTTAGATGAATATTAAGGCTTCCTAACACCTTGGATGATTTGCTTCATGAGGGATATGGCAATGTCAAAGAACACAAGCGAAGACGAGATCACAAAACTAGAAAATTGGTTAACTCTCCAGGAAGTGCGAATTGCTTGAGAGATTAGTGCCTTAGGTGCTGGGAAAATGGAGTCCCAAATGATGATGCCTTAGGAGGGCTTTTATGGCCTAGGGGGGTAAGGAATAGGGGTAATTTTAAGGACCCATACTTATTTAAAAGTGTATAAACCTTGGCGAATCTTTCCAATTCTTAAAATGTCAACTATAAAATATTTGACGATATTTTTCAAAAAATTATTTCAATTTCGAAGTATTTTATATAGTTTATATAATAATTTGGCGATTTTTAGAGTGAAAAAGTTTACCCCATCAAAATTGGGCAAAATGGGGCTTCAAAAAATGCAAATTGGCGAATATTTTTTTGGGAAAAAACATTGAAAAATAGCCCATGGGCTAAATTTCGCCCCTAAAATTATCCTTGGTAAGGAATAAAACCCATAAAATTTTCGCCAAAAATCCAAGAATTGTGTCCTAGAGAAGTTTTATAAATTTAGAATGAGGTTTTTAATGTTTATTGCCGAGAGTGACCCTTGTACAGAAAATTAAAACAAAGAAAAAGATGTGAAACACTTACTTGGTTATGGTAGATGATTGCCGAAATGATGAAGATTGCCTTTGCAAGATCAAATGAGAGATTTGTTGAAGCCCTCGCTCAAGTAAAATGCCCAATGACCCAGTGCATCGCCCCTCCTTCCTGTCAAACCAAGCAACAAGCAATTAGAATAACAAGAAAGATGAGTAAATGCAATTGAGAAGCAAAAGATAAAGAATGATTAACCGCTAGGATAGAACCACTCCTTGTTAAACCAAGATTTGAGAGAGAGAGAGAGTGATCTAGGAGGATCATCTCATCGTTGATCAGATTTAAAGTCTTCAAACAATAGAACAAAGGTTACCGTGGTAAAGAGCTCGCCGACAACTTTCTGTCGACGCTTGTTTCGTGTGAAACGACCTCCAAATGAAGAAGTTGTTAGCATTTGAAGTTTCGTCAAGGATGGTTAAAAGTGGTTAAAAAAGTTTAAAAATGGTTCAAAAGTTAAAAATATGGTTATAAGTTTTATGGTTTATAAGCTATGTTGGAGCCATGGGAATCGAACCTAAGACCTTCACCAAGGCCACCACAAAGCTCCATTAGTCAACTATCAAACATGGTTCAAAGTTGATTAAGGTTGAAAATTATTGTAAAATGGGGGGGCGCAAGGGCATAGCCCTTGACCCCATGCAAACATCGAGGCCCCATTATGTTAGAAACCATATTATAAACCTTATCCATATCATATGGTAAACGATGGAACCATTCCCATATGTTAAACCTTAAACCAACGATTATATCAACGTGGAGCCAGGCGCATGGACTATATCACATTACAACCATAATATGTATATTGAAACTATATATTCACTCCACGAACCATATGTTAAGCCACCTTTAAAACCATATATCAAATGTGTTAATACATTATACATGCCACCATCCAAAAGTGCGTGGAGGGAGGAGAGGCCCGCGGGTTTGACCTTGGGACCTCTCCCTAAAGAGCGCAACGCTTTACCACTGGGGCACCACTCCACTGTTGCTTATAAAATGACGCGAATATCTTTTAAGGTTGTTGCGCCCATAACTTATAAAAAGCCACGATTTCCAGTGCACAGAGGCCAAGTTCAGAGTGGGATACACAACGCGTTTTGTAGAGTAAACGAGGCAGGGTATAGGCATAGTTCCCAAGGCGCAAAGACCATTAATGGGCACGGATCTCGTGGTAGAATTCGTACACAGTCAGTACTATTTTGTCTTATTTGCAGAAGTGTTTTCTTGATTGGTGTGCCAAAGGAGGTCTCAGGCAAAGGTATTCGAGTTTATACTCGTTTTTCTCAGAATTTCGAGACGGACGCAGTGGTGTAGTCTGTTTCTGAGTTTGACAGACACAACTTAGAAGTGTTTCCAGAACATTCAATTTTGTAACCTTTGAAGACTTAATAAGATCGACCTTCCCATTGGAAGTGGCCCGGAGACAAGCCCAAGAAGGGTGAACTCCATTATCAGCTCTTGTCTTCATTTTCTGGTTTGCATCTCTCCTTTATGTGTTTATGTGCTCCAATCATGCTCTTTAAATTTGTCACTTAAGCCTCTTTAATGGATTTTAGCATTTAAACATTCTCATGCAAATATTGGTTAGAAAGATCCTGGATAATTTTCAGATCAAGTTTGGTATCAGAGCAGCTTAACCATTGCATTGTGAGTTTGTTTATGTTAACAAGAGCAAGGCTTCAAAGAGGTGAAGGAGAGCTTGAAGAGTTTGATCCTAAGAATGGATCAAGAAGAAGGAGAATGGCTTCAGAAAAATGAGATGATGGGACTTCTTCAATCCCTTATGAAGGGGAATTTCTTAAAGCTTTCATGAGGATGCAAGCTATGGTAGAAGAACTTCACCAAGATCGGAAGAAGGGCGAACAAGGTGGTTCTTCTCATGAAAAGGTAAAGAAGAAGGAGGTGGTGAGGAACCTCCTAAATCTCCTCCATCATCACCATCTTTTCTTGATGGTTCTTTAAATGCCTCACCTAAACAAAAAGTTGATCTCAATATGCCTCAATTAAAGCTTGATATTAAGTTTGAGTTACCTGTTTATAATGGATAACTTAATGCTGAAACATTAGATAATTGGATCCGTTAGATTGAAGCCTATTGTAGGATTCAGAATTTCATTGAAGATAACTTGAAAATTCAGTTAGCTTCTCTCCGACTTGGAGGGACCGCTCTCATATGGTGGGAGAGTAGAACTCAAAAGGATTTGGCCTCAAAAGGCAATATTATATCCTCTTGGCATGAGTTCAAATCAACATTAGGTTACATACAACTAGCAATGATGGATTGGCAAAATCTGAGGCAAGGTAAGGGTCAAAGTGTGCAAGAGTACACACAAGAATTTCGGAAGAGAGCTTTAATACTTGGTATACCTCTCTACACTCAAGAAATTCTTCTCAAGTACATAGGTGGATTACATCATTATTTGCGTCATACAATACTTATGTTTAATCCTACTAACCTTGATGAGGTATGTGTGCAAGCTACACACATTGAATCCAAAGGGAAGAGTATTCATGATGTTTCTTTAGATGAATCCAGTCAGCCAAAAGAAGGAAAGGCAAAAGGGAAGAGAAAGCATACAACTACCGTGAAGAAAGGGGACACGAAGCTTTCATGTTCTCATTGTCAGAGAGATGGACATGGTGCAGAACATTGTTGGAAGCTACATACAGAATTGAAACCGAAGTGGTTTAAGGATCGGAAAGGGAAGCAAAAAGCTATGGTTATCATTGAGGAACTTGGATCAGATTCAAAGGACGAAACAAAGATATCAATTGTAGGTGTGAAAGGTAAAGCTATTGTTGGTAATGATTCTAACATTGGCTCTTCATGTGCTTCTACTTCTAAAGATCACGACAACTCTAAGGATAGAAAAAGGAATGCATTGTTTCATATAAGGGTAATCACATAACAAACTAAGATCGACACACTCATAGATAGTGGATCTCAAGCTAATCTTATTTCAGAAGAAGTAGTTAAGCAATTGGGATTAACAACCAAACCACACAAGAAACCTTATCCTTTAGGCTGGGTATGCAAAGATAAAAGATTACAAGTAACAAGACAATGTGATCTAAAGTTTGCAATTACATTCAAGTTTGTAGATGAAGTTGAATTTGATGTGGTTCCATTAGATATCTGTGGAATTGTGTTGGGAAGCCCGTATTTATATGATCGAAAGGCAATCTTCTATAGAGAACATAATTAGTATCATTTGTTTAAGGAAGGAATTGAGTACATAGTACATTCACATTCATATAAAAATGACAAATCATTGGGAACTACACAACAATTGAAAATGATTGTTAATGCAAGTCAGAATTTGGCACTTATGTCTATGCAAGTTAAGGAAGAAAATAATCCTAAGCATGAAGAGGAAGTGTCGTTGCATCACAATACACCTATTCTGGTTGATAATGTTCCTATGATAAAAGATAAGCATGATATGGGTACAATACTACAAACTCTTTCACATGTTCAATGCTGATATTCAACTTATTAGTGGTCAACAGTATATGGTTTGTTTCTACAATATTGAATGAAGATTTTGTTGAAAAAGGGGTTAATGTACTTAACAATGTTTGTGCAGTGTTGATTGTTGTCATGATGAGTCAGATGTACAGGTTCCAAGAATGGACAAGTGATACAGGACTAGTGAGACAAACATGTCTTCACTTGATTGTAGAATGATTCCATGCTTTTGGTGGTCCAAAAGATTCTCATTGGGGAGGTTTGATCTAGGAGGATCATGTCATCATCGATCAAATTTAAAGTCTTCAAACAACAAAACAAAGGTTATCATGGTAAAGAGCTCGTCGACAACTTTTCGTCGGCGCTTTTTTGTGCGAAACGGCCTCCAGATGAAGAAGTTGTCAGCATTTGAAGTTTCGTCAAGGATGGTTAAAAAGGTTTAAAAAATGTTTCAAAAGTTAAAATATGGTTATAAGTTTTATGGTTTATAAGCTATGTTGGAGACATGGGAATCGAACCCAAGACCTTCATCAAGGCCACCACAAAGCTCCATTAGTCAACTATCAAACATGGTTCAAAGTTTATTAAGGTTGAAAATTATTGTAAAATGGGGGGGGCCAAGGGCATAGCCCTGATCCCATGCCAACACCGAGGCCCCATTATGTTAGAAACCATATTATAAACCTTATCCATATCATATGGTAAACGGTGGAACCATACCATATGTTAAACCTTAAGCCAACGATTATATCAACGTGGAGCTAGGCGCATGGACCATATCACATTACAACCATAATATATATTGAAACTATATATTCACGCCATGAACCATATGTTAAACCACCTTTAAAACCATATATCAAACGTGTTAATGCATTATACATGCCACCATCCAAAAGTGCGCGGAGGGAGGAGAGGCCCGCGGGTTTGACCCCGAGACCTCTCCCCAAAGAGCGCAACGCTTTACTACTAGGGCATTGCCCCATCGTTGCTTATAAAACGACGTGAATATCTTTTAAGGTTGATGCGCCCATAACTTATAAAAAGCCACGATTTTCAGTGCACAGAGGCCAAGTTCGGAGTGGGATACACAACGCGTTTTGCAGAGTAAACGAGGCAGGGTACAAGCACATTTCCCAAGGCCCAGAGGCCATTAATGGGCACAGATCTCGAGGTGGAATCCGTACACAGTTAGTACTATTTTGTCTTATTTGCAGAAGTGTTTTCTCGATTTGCATGCCAGAGGAGGTCTCAGGCAAAGGTATTCGAGTTTATACTCGTTTTTCTTAGAATTTCGAGACGGACACAGTGGTGTAGTCTGTTTCTGAGTTTGATAGACATAACTCAGAAGTGTTTCCAAAACATTCAATTTTGTAACCTTTGAAGACTTAATAAGATCGGCCTTCCCATTGGAAGCGGCTCAGAGACGTAGCCCAAGAAGGGTGAACTCCGTTATCAGCTCTTGTCTTCATTTTCTGGTTTGCATCTCTCTTTTATGTGTTTATGTGCTCTAATTATGCTCATAAAATTTGTCACGTAAGCCTCTTTAATGGATTTAAACATTCACATGCAAATATTGGTTATAAAGATCCTGGATAATTTTCAGATCAGAGAGAGTCTCCTCCACCAGTGCGCCCTTCCCCAAATTAGCCTCTCTTCCTGCAGTAAAAATATGGATCCAAAATAATACGAGAGATATTCACCAAGATCTTTCAATGCAAGCAAAAGACAATTTCAATCATCATCCCAAACATTCATCCACAAGAACACAAGTATTTGGATCACAAAAGATTTCTCTCTATTAGAAGTTTCGATGCCAAAAGTCCCAATCTGTATCACTGCATTCGCCGATTTTCAAGGAAAAAAATTGAAATTCGGCGAATTTTTTGAGGGCACGATTTAAATCGATTAAATTCGCCGAACTTCTTGGCAAATTTGATTTTGAGTTAAGGGTCAAATTCAATCGTTTCAAATCGGCCGAAGATTGTTGAAAATCGTTTTGAAAATCTTTTTTTTTCCCTCCATCGAAAACCCTAGCCGCCTAGCTCGCGTTAATGCTGGGTCGGAGTTTGTTTGGAAAGTCTTTTCATTTTCCTTGGCGACTGGTGCTGCGGTGACGAGTCACAACTGTGTTTCGAGTTTTCAAGTTGAAGTTTTGTGCTGAGTGCTCTCGAATCATTGCACTCTGCAAATCTGCGATCGTATGATCCACTTCCCGATTCCCATCATCGATCGACGAATCAACTAGCTAGTGCTCCGATTCCCATCATCGACCGACGAATCAACTAGCTAGTGCTCCGATTCCCATCATCACGATTCACTGCTCGTTTAAAAATTAATGCTAGATGATAGATGATTATGATTCTAGATGATGATCAAGATGTTTAATGATTGTATTTTATTAAGAAAATTCATATATTTTTTATTTTTTAAGTTTTGTAGTCTTGCCGAATTTAATGCCGAATTTTATCGGCAATATTTTTATTACCGAATTTTTGACGAATTTCAAGGTCGTCGAATTCAAACACGAATTCGAACCAGGTGACACAGGTCCCAATCAATAGAATGAGGGGATCACCTCTCTTAAATAGTAGAAGAGTGGTGTCCACTTTCTAACTAACTTTCATCCAACGGTTGAGATTATAACATCAATCCATGATGGAGATCTATTTTTACATTAATATATGGATCACTTTCTTAAAGGGGGTTGCACTTTTGCCTCTAACACCCAAGCT
Source organism: Larix kaempferi (assembly GCA_027924585.1). NCBI lineage: Eukaryota > Viridiplantae > Streptophyta > Pinopsida > Pinales > Pinaceae > Larix > Larix kaempferi. Next base: position 11,499,071 of record BSBM01000893.1, read on the forward strand.
AGGAGAGATGCATCGTAATGAAAGAATATAACATGTGGTACACGATGTGGGGGTCGCCTTAGGGCCCCAATTCACCCTAAGTGACATTACAATACAACTTCATAAGATATAACATGGTGGTACAACATATGCCAAAGTGAAGTGCGCGCCTCATGGAGGATGTCTTCCCTAGGCAAGCCAAAATAATAAGTGTTGACCCAAGCACTGAGATAAACATATGAAGAATGATCCATAGAGCCTCTAGATATCATATCAAGTCATCCCTTGCCATTTCCTAGCCATACAATAGCCAAATCGATTTCCTTGGAGTAGCCATGGTCACTTTTTATTGAATTAAAATGCTAATTTTATTGCTGTAGAATAAATGTGCCATTATTTCCATTTCCCTTGCCTAGATCAACAAACTGAGTATGCCAATGTACTCAGAGACATCAAATCCACTAATAATGACTACGTGAACCTCATGAATCCACCTGAATAAGCATTTGGAAGCCAACACCATGTCCAACAATAAAAACATGGCCATACTAATAATAATAATAAACCATAATAATGCTGTAAAATGGCCAATAATGATCAAACTGAAGCATGGAATGGTGTACTGGATACATCTAGGTGACAAATAAGCAATCTCGAACCAGTGTAGTCATATCTGCTCGGGACCTGTTTTGACCAGGTCAAACTAGGTTTGACTAGGTCAACAATGAAAAACTGATGACTGAGATCAAAACTGATCCATCCTGTGTGCGCAAGGGGTGAAGGATGCTCTCTTATTCATATTGTTAGCCAACTAAAACATCAATAACATGACAATGGTGATAAATCAATCAATTAATCAAAATAATATAACCTGTGTTAGAGTATAATACTTGATCTTTCATGAAGCCCTTTAGATATGCTCAATTACAAACTTAACCAGGTTGCTATGATGAGTGAGGTGAATGAAACAAGGCTAGGACAAGGGGAGTTGACTTTTGACTTCAACATAGTGATCTCTCAAAGAATAAGGGACAATAAGGGATCCACAGTGACATGTATAGTATAGGTAACATTAGGGAAAGGAGGTGCCTCACAACTGGAATAAGTTGATTGAGAAGTGTCCCTTCAACTCTAACAAGTGTCCCATGACTCACATCCAAGCCCGATTCAGGCTCCGTTAGGATCTTTTCTAGAACCATTGCGCTAGGTGCACAATCAATTGTAATTTTGATGTTCTAGGGGACTCTTGGATTTCATAGTCCCTTACTCCATCCCACATCCATGCCCTTGGGCTTTGTGGGGAATAATCATTACATCATAAACATGGTCAACAGTTATTTAGATTTTCAATTGTTCCTCATTTGCTTGGCCTTTTGCAATTCATTTCATGTCCCTTTGGATTTTACATGTGCTTAAATGCACAACTAACTGCAACTTTCATCTAAGGCACTTTGCATTTAATTTCATTTGCATTTCTTTGGATATAGCAAGATATACGGATGCATGTAATCATGATATGATCACTTGCTTCAAGTCCAGCTGACATTGCTCGAGCAGCTAGCCAGTCTTAGCTCATGTCACTACACTAGCGGGTACTCTTGGCCCAAAAGTGAAGCATGGGGTCAACTGGCAGGAATCCTTCACAATCACGACCAAACATCGGGGGTAACTGACTAGAGAGGTCAAGGCTTCAGAAGCCCAACCCACCTAGGCTCAGGACCCAACACCGACGTGTTCCTTCGGCTCAGAAGGGTCAAGGCTTTGGCAAGTTTTGTCGCACAACTTAGAGCCGAGACACAAAACAACATGGAGTCTATCAAATATAGAGGTCAAAGTGTGGCAAGGCTCCTCAATCTCACAAGTCAAAGTCTCAAGTCAAGGATCAAACCAAGGGACGAAAGATATTGGATGGACGGAGACGGTGAAAAGGTGATGCCATACATAACAAAGGCAAGGTTAAGTCTGCATAAGGTAGGCATTACTAGTGAGCGTATAAAAAGGTCTTAGCATTCAGGATCATGCATTTAATCTTAGTAACAAGTTCATGAAACCATCCAATAATATATAATCACCAATGTCAGTTACCATGTTAAGTTAAAGCTAATAAGATGAGCAAGATAGACAAATGATAACAACCCAAGTACATACGTATACTTGCTCAACCATATACCTGTCTCTACATGAAGATCAACTTTGACTGCTCATGGGGCAAGGGAAAGAAATCAGCTGCCTGCTTTGCTTTGCCAAGTGAACCATAACTAAACCAAGTCCATCTCAATGGATCATGCAAGGCTAAGTCCTGACATGGGATACTACTGCTGCTGGATAGGCTCTGAAAATGCTCAACCATCGATGATCTTTGATTGAAATATGCTCAACACATGTTGGATTGGCACTAACTGGAAGCAAAATATGGTCCTCCGCATCATGGTAACTTTAGTTACTATATATGTGATAATAGTTATATACCCTCTACGTTGGCTTGCTTAAATAGAGAAGAAGAGAGAGGGGGTGTGCATGGCCCAATGGAGGGCGAATTGGTGATGAGGGAGTTCAACTTAAGTGAATGGCGTTGAATGTGGGATTGATTGAACATTAAACATATGAGGATGCGCCACCTCTTGATGAGGTAGGCGCCCTCTCCTTGGTTTCACACCCCAAACGAAAGCTTCCACGTGGAGAAGATGCCCACATGAGAGGGGCGCATCTCCAATCTTGAGATCAAACATTGACCTTCCAAATCAAGTAAAAAATGACACTTTAATTAATGAGTAAAGTCGCCTTCCATGTTGGGTGCGATGCCAACTCATTTGGCACATGCCCATTACCTTATTTTATTATATATATATATATATATTTTTATTGTGTCATTTTGTCGCATCCTTAGCATTTTTTTGCCATTGTCACTTTTCTGAGCAAAAATGCTCTAAGTGATAACTTAATCACCCAAAAGATAGGAAGAGTGGGTCCCAGGGTAAAGAGGACACTCTGAGTGTGAAAACGAGCATCCCCATGCCAAATTTTGACTCCAGACCATACTTTTATTACAATTTGAAATTTCCCATTTAAACCATTAAAAAATGGCCTAAGTTTACGGGAAAAAATATTTTTCTCCGAATAGACTCAAAGGGACCTAGTGCATGTCCATACGACTCATTATTGATGGCTAGCATGTAAAAATACATAGACACTTAGGCTTTAATAACCTCCTAAGGTTCGACCACCATAGTAAATAATCCAGCTTTGGAGGTGTGAGTGAAAAACTTAGGAATTATACGCCACTGAAGCGCAACGCATAATTCCTAAGGAAAAAACAGTCTAGAGTATCCCCTTGATAGCTAAACTTACGGTAGGCCAAGCCTGTTACAAAAATACCATGCTTAGACCAACTTATTACAATTCCCCCAAGGGGGTCTGGACATGCAAATTTTACAAAGGGCAAAACATTGGCCCGATGAACTTCTAAACACCGATGATGAACATTGGAGATGTTCACAACTTTGGCGGCTTGCAAGAAATCCACCTAATGTACAAATTAGGAGGTAACAGGCCAAATACCCATAAACCTGCATAACAGGCTCTTTGCCTGGATGTTGACCAACTCCCTAGTGATCCCCATAGGATCAATATCAATCAAAGGCTCTGATTCTCTCTTCTCCAGGCAGCCCTTTTTTGACAATGTGGATCCTGCATCTCTTAGGGCTTTGTCCTAGGGGTAAGCCATTAAGTTCTTCCTATGAGAAGAGATCGCAGCTCCGGGTAATATTTCCTTGAAACTTTTTAGGTTTGGTCCCACAGGCTCCTTGTTGCTCTCTGCTTTGCTTCTGTGTCACTAACATACTAAGTGACTTATCTTTGATTAACTCAATACATTCTATATTTTCTTGTTATACCCAACAGAAACAGGAAAATGGTAAACGTAGTTTGCATTTTGAGGGGTCAAGTTGTTTTCTGACACAGTCGAAGATGTTGATGGAACTATGCCTTTTAGTAGTTTTAATGCTTTGAAGCCTGATTTTCAGATTCTGACAATTTCAAGCAAGAACGTTTTTTCATTCCTAGCCTCATTAAGAAGCAATTGCAAAATAGATTTACAACTCCACAAAGTATATTTAGTTAATTCAGCTGTTTTACCATCTAGCTGTTGTCCTTGTTTTCTGTAGGTCCTTGAATTGAGCTGCCGTTCACAGCTTGAGTTGAAATCATCATCTCTTGTTACCATGATCAACTTTCTTCGAGGGATTATAGAGTCCTGCCATGAAGCAGCTTGGATTAATTCAACCCTTCCGAAAGATGTTGTCAGTAATGGTAGCAGAAATAAAATGGCAGTGGAGGCATTGCAAGTCCTTACGTGAGATCTTCTTTTCAATAATAAATATCCTTTCTGTCTTAATTTCTGTTTTCAGTCTTATCTCATTTTATAAATGACACACAATGCATCTGATGTTTAACTACTTATTAGTTTTTCTTGTACTTGACTGGTAGCCTAATGATTCATTTATTTTGACAGGCATGTTATACATGAAAATGGAGGGAATATGTCTCCGGTAGATGTTACATTTACCTTGGATTTTCTTCTATGCCTACTGTCGTGCTCGGATCTTGAAGCATTATCCACTTCATGGGCAAACATTAAAAAAGTACAGCCTGCAAAAAACTATTTTAGGAGTCAGAATGTGGAAAATGAAATTGAGCTTCAGACATTGGTTTTTGTTGCCCTAGCCAACCTTTTTGCTCGGGCTGGGTCTGTAGTGTCAAGAGAAACATGGAAATCAACAATTGAGGTATGGAATAGTTGTGCCAAGCTGTCAAAGTTTCAAACATTGCCTTGCAATGCATGTATAATTGCCTCAAGAACTAATATATTAATTTGACTTAGGCCCTGAGGAAAGTGATGGATTTCCTGGCATCTAAGTCCTACCTGGAAGAAGACAATGCTATGTCTAGGTAAACTTACATATGATTTTTATTTTTGAGGAGTTCAGATGAACTTAACTTGCCCAAGAGTAGAGATGTTTTGAAGAGTGTTTACATGGGTCCACAGGTACTATGCTGCTGTTCTTCGTTGTCTGCAGTTGGTGTTGTCAGACCCAAAAGGTCCTGTTGCAGAGCATGTAAGGCACTTCACAATGTTCCAGGGACAATAGTCTTTGCAGCATCTAGATTAGATCGATCTGATAGTCAGTTTTTCTCTTTTTGGATTTTCTTCCTGATTTGGATATATTCTTAAATATTAAAGCTTATACTGTGTTACAGGTGCCAGGTTTTGTGGGCAGCATTGGGGATGTTTTTTTCTTATGGGTTGATGGGCAGTCTTTTTATATTTCCTGCTTGCAATCTAGTTAAAGGCAGTTGTGATCAGAAGTCAGATTTGGGTACTGGTCGAGAAGGGGTGACTTCAAGAAAGAGTGATTCTGGTCGTTATCGTCCACCTCATTTGCGCAATAGGACTAAGTCAGCAGCACACCAAACAGCAACAAACGGACAGATCAGTGGGTCTGTGCAACCTGAGGCTTCTGGAACTTGGGCTTTCTCCTCTGATTCTGAGCTTAGTGATACCGATGGCTCTTTAAGGGATGGAGATCGTTTCAAAAGTTCCAAGGCCAGAACAGCTGCCATTTTGTGCATACAGGTAGTGTATTCATCTATATCTTGAAATTCTACTGAACAACTGAACTATCAATATGAATGATGTTGGCCAGATTTCAGTATCTAAATGATATGAAACATAAACTATGGAGAGGGTAATTTGGAGATTTTGTTCCTCAATTATGCCAGACACTTGGAATTTTAGGAAAATTGATCCAAGGATTATAGAGAAAACAAGAGAAATAAGCAACATAGTTGCTTAATACCTGCCTCTTATGTAAAAAGATAATAAGATAATGTAAAATAAATTAGCATCTATTTTCTTTTAAATGTCTTCATATATTATTTGTTTTTAGTTTTAAAAACTAGAATAACTATAAAATATCAAAGATATAATACTTTTACTAAAAATATGTATTGGATAAATAATAGTAGTAGTCTGTAGTAAGAAAGTGGAATTAATAAATAAAATAGTGTAAAATAAATTAGCATTTATTGTGTTTAATCTAAAAACTAGAATAATTATCAAATATCAAAGATATAATTCCACAAGTTTTTTAAAATTCATTTAATACTTTGGTAGTTATTGAATACTAAAATATTTATAAAATATATTATTAGTTGTGAAAAAATAAAATATGGAAAAAGTTTTTTAACAAAAGTATATATAGCATCAGTTTGTTATAAATTTATTGATAATATAATAAATAATTGAAAAATGAAGTATACAAACTTACTCCATGGCAAACCGCCTTGTAACTTATATATATATGATTAAACTAATTCAGTTGGTCTTGGATCATTGTTCCATCTTCAGAAAAATATGTATGTTGCTTTAAAAACCCCAAAATTTGGATTTTATATATCACTTTGTAATCATTATTATTTAATAATCTTTTAGACCACTTTAAGTTTTAGATTAATAGACCATATAGTTTTGTCGGTCGAAGTGAGTATAGAATACAAATAACAATAGGAGAGATTAAATAGTGAATACATTTGAAAGAAGATTACATCAAGTAGAGATAAAATAGCACTTTGGAAATTCATGTGGACCAATAACATGGTTTTGTAGGTATAAGTAGGCATAGGATATAATTTTATACAAAAAATTGATTACATTAGAGATTAACTTTTGACTTGAAAATGTGTATATGATGATTGCAAATTAAATTTTAAAATTAAAAGAAGTTAACGATTAATCAAATTTTTATTAATTAAAAGAAAAATATTCAAACAATTCAATCTATATTTAAATGTTTAAAAAATAATTAAAATTTTATTTATTAGAAAATAATCAAACATTTGAATTTACTATTCAAACTATATTTAAATGTAATATTAATAAAAAATTTATAATAGCTAAATTGCAAACTATGTATACAAAATATTGTGTTAAATTTTTTTTTTTTATATTATTAAATAAACTTTCTGGAAATCATCCGTTAAAGTAAACCTCCTGTAATTGCATCGTAGAACTCACGTTGGATCAAAAAGGGCACAGCCTACTTTACATAACTCGATATAAGCGGATAGTACAGAACCATTCTTTACAACATTAGGTGCTGGATATTCAAATTGCATTGATAAAAGTTAAATGAATAGACTGCGGAGTGTGGGTCCACGTCTTCTTGCAGAAGCAGTCTATCACAGCATAAAAATGGTTGAACATGCCGGCGTTGAAATGAACGCTGAACATGATCGCTTTAAAATTGACGGGATGTAAGGTCAGTACCGTATCTAGGGCAAGACCGAATAGGACAGATGGCTCATATATATATTTTTGTGTTTTTTTTTAATATTTTTTAATTCTGACAATTATAATTAAAAGTAGATATAATTAGTCATTTCAAGACTCTAATTCAATTGTAAAATAGAAATTTAAATTTAAGAAATTTTAAAATTGTTTTTTATATTTTACAAAATTCAGTTTAATATACAATTTTATATAAAACTTTATAAAACCATAGGATTTTTTTTAAACCACTGATTAATTAAAAGTCAAGTAAAGTTGACTGCAAACCAATTGCTATATACCTGCCTTGGCAGGTATAATAATACAATATAAAAAATACAGGCAACTGTAAAAAATGGCCCCAACCTCCATAAGACAGCAGAGATGATAAAAAGTATCCTTGAAATGTTTTGAAACAGCTGTACATTAGTGAGTAAACATTATGAATGAAATCCTTTTTTGGTCCATTGTGAATTTGTACCATGGTTTTGTTGCAAAGGAGACATACTTCATCACCTACTGATGTTTCAGCAGCTTAATTTTCTATTGCCTCACTTTATCATGAGCTCTTTTCAGATATAAAATCTATAAAGAATAAATTTTGACATTCAGAATGTGCATAATGCCTTATGGGAAGAGGACTCAAGTTCAATGTCTTACTTCTCTAGACTAGGCCAAATATACTTGTCTTGCGCTTAGCCTTTTGCTCCACCTTTCCTAAACTTCTGATTTGGAGGGGAATCTACTCCCTAGACACTCCACTCTTCTTTGTGTGGGGGTTGAGGTCCAATCCATAGAACAAATCTGTTGCCAAGCTCACTGAGTTCCCATTACTTAGATATTTCGATACATTCTCTACCATGATCTCATCTTCATCAGAGAGGTTGTGATTGCTCTTTTTGTAGCGGAAGGTAAAAATGATTTAAATTTTTTGATTGGATATACCAACAAATATACGTATTGAATGTATAAAATAATGAATGATGATTTACAATGAAGAATGGCCTTGCAATTATAGGCCTTATGTTGACCATTGATGTGAAGTTATGTCCTTACTATGTTACCAGGATACGGATCCGTATCTGGATCCGGATATGGATTCGCCTGATTTTGAAAAGCCAAGATCTGAATACGGTGGGGAAACAACAAGTACACAAATATATAAAAATATTTTTATAATAAATTAAAAAAAGAGTGAAGAATCAAAACCATTCACAAAACACAATAGTAGAACTGTAAGTTATTGGCATTGCTAAAATGAGAGTTTTCATGCATATTACTATTAGGCATTCATTTACCATAACTGATAATTTGATAAGTTATAATCATGATTGATATTGATAATTTTGAAGAACATCTCAGCATGAACATGAAGCAGGTCATAACAACGTTTTTGTGAGCCACATCCACATGCCCATATTAGCAGAGTGAAAAAAGTGGTTTTCTTGAAGACTATGGCAGGACTAAATTGATGGCTCTTCCATTTATAGGCCTTTAATAATTATATTAATCTCCTATATATATTATAATTTTTAACAATGTTATTTTATATACATAGCATTGCCACTTTTAAGATGCTTCATCCTCAAAGCATTGTCATTTGTTCAAACCTTGACTCTTTCCTTACTGACAATGCTCATCTCTGAATGAAGCAATTTGGAATCAAGTCATCAGCACTTCTGGTTTGCATCTGATAATAGGTGCACTTCTGCTTCCCACAATTTCCGGACTTGAACTGATCAGTCGTTGCAGTCAGATTGATCCCATGCTCACACTCAAATAGTGTCTTGTGATTTATCTGTTTATTCTTGAGCTTTTTCTCATCACTAACCATTTCTTCTGTTGTCATGATGATCAGTTTATCTGGCTCAATTTCCCTGATAAGGACTCCCCTTCTCAAATCTGGATTATGCTCATCTTTCATGTTGAGCACGATAGACCCATATTTGAACTTCTTGGCACCTTTAGAACAACTCAACTAATCAATTATCATTGTCTCCAAAGCAAATGCAACTTGTAATTGATCGAATCCCCTTACTCCCACCAGTTCATTCCCCTTGGCTTCATTAACTACTTTGGAGAAAGCCGTGAAGAATCTCAAGAAACTTGTCATGCAATGGATCATTACATTTAGCCATAGTTGGGAGCTTTAGAGGGTCGTTTGAGTTAGATTCTGCGGATAAGTCTAGCTTGGGTTTCTTTTCTTCGTTACTAGCACATGCCACAGACCATAACTGTAACAGATTTGGATTATTCCGACTTTGTAGCTTTGTTTCCACTGTAACCTTTTTTTCTTCCTCATCAATATTGACCTTAACTGTAATCCAGATTTGTATTGTTTCTTTTCTAACTTTGTAGCTTTGTGTCCACTATAACCTGAAGGTTGTGAGGCCATAGTCTTCTTCCAAGCATCAAGTAATCCAGTGGTTATAGCACAGATCTTTCGTTGAGTATGCTTTGTGAGAGCTCGAAGGAATTTGTGGAGCTTAGTAGAAACAAGAAGAAGCACAGTTATTGGGACAACACGGAGGGCTTTCAAGGAATCCACACACCGCTGCTCATTGATTTTGCCACATCTATCTCTAGAGGCTTTTTCTCCAACGTTGCGACATTTTATATTTTCTAGAACTGCAAATCGATCTCTCTTTTTGGTATTTAATGAGTCAATTCTTTCTGAGCGGATTTGATGATTCTTTGTAAACTTTTTAAAAACCATTTTCAACTCAGGCAACTCCAAAAATGGGTATACAATAAGGTAAAAATCCTGCTGCTGGTGGGAGCTTGAATCATTTAGAATAAACAGGAATTTTCTTTCTGTCATAGTGACAGCACTTTGTGTGTATTCATTTTCTTCCACCAGAGGGTTCATAGTTTCTTCAAGGGCCTCATCCAGTATTTCTTTTACCGGGGGTTTGATGTCAATTTCTTTAGTTTTAGGAGCAGTTTTTGTCTCTTCTTTAAGTTCCCTTAGTTCAATGTATTTTCCATCAATTTTACATTCCGAGTCAGATTCAAAATCTGAGTTAGAAAATTTATCTTTGGCTTTAGTTTCTTCATTTTTACTTTCTTCAATGGAGAAGCCGTCAACTTGATTTTCTTCAATCTACTTGTGACTATCTAGTTCACTTTCCTTGTTGGCACTATCCTTTATTATTATGCCAAAATTCCTCGCTAACTGTTTGGTTCAAAACTGCCACGGCTTGAGCGTTTTAATCCACGAATTAGCCAAAGATTTTTTTCTCTGATACTAAATGTTGCCGAAGCCAAAATTTTCAATTTTCAATTGGATATACCAAGAAATATAAATAATTGAATGTATATATAATGAATGATGATTTATAATGAAGAATGGCCTTGCATTTATAGGCCTTATGGTGACTATTGATGTAAAGTTATGTCCTTAGGAATGCACCTTTTAATAATTACATTAATGTCCTATATATATTATTAACAATGTTATTTTATATACTTAACACTCTTGATGTGCTGCAACATGTGCAGAAGATCGTAACACCACACTTCTTGATCCCCTGTCCTGCTAAGAGCTCATTCTTGACATATGAATCACAAACTTTATGTTTATAAAGGCAATCAACAACTCAAAATGGACAATTAAAACATCTTCATCATATACACTTGAACTATTCCTGTGTTCTACAAAATCATGTCTGATGTGAAGTTACCTGGCTCAACTTGGCACACTTGACTCGCTTTGGTTGAAGAGTCCCACTTGACTCAGGTCAGGGAAAAAACATGCGAGTCAATTCGATAATGACTTGACACCATGAAAAATACAAAAATATAGATATTCAGAAAATATTTCTTTTAAATTATAGCTGTGCATGAGAGATTACACTGAATATGATGCAACTACACAAAATATAATGCATAAATAACATATCCAAACATAACCAAGTATATCAACCATCATATCATCATTCATCCATCAAGATTCAAAATTGCTATGGACCATGGTGGGAAATTATGATTCAATCATTCATGAACCAAAATGAACAAAGCTTCTCAAACAGTACATTACCCAATGTCAAGAGTCAAGACTCAGAAATCATACAACTCAGATATTTTATGATATTTTATGTTGAGCCAGTAGTTCCTGCTAAAACTCAGCATGGGTTTAGGGTGTTTTGGCCCTTTGGGCAATTTTAGTTGGGTCAACCCTGCTCCGGCTCAGACTTGCCAGGTCTGGGACAAACTGACCCGTCTAGGGTGGAGAGTCATGTAGATTCGGTGACTCTACGTGATCACTCTAAAGTCACCTGTACACTGTCATGGCTGAGGTGATCACAGTCTTGGCTGAGGTGATCAGACATCTTGTCTATCTACTTGCTTCACCTTACCAGGTCCAAGAGCCATCAATTTATCAGACATACAACTTCATGTCTTCACATATTGTCTTGGACTGGCCACTGTTTCCAACTAGATTGCAATCCTCCCTTGTTAAACTCCAAAACTGGCGATAATTTGAAAAATGCTGAATGTAGATTTCACCTGAGATTTCAGGTTTAGACTTGATTAATTGTTAATGACAGTGAAACTAAGAAAAAAGAAAGAATACCTGCACATATGACTTAAATAATTGGGAGAAAAGATAAAACAATCACAACAATCATAAGAACACAGAATGTCATGAAGCTGGTATTCAACTCATAGTATCATTTACTGTTTTACATATATATACTGATAAAAAATATGGGAGGCATGATGCAATGTAAACTATGATGTTGCCTCCATTTGTTATGATAAGTCACTTCGAAGTGAGGGACCTCTTTATACGTATGGAGTTCCATGTACACAGTGGTCAGGGAAATACCCATTCATGCAGCTAATTCAGGCCTTGTAACAAGGACTTCCCAATGATGTCTTCATATTGATGGCCTCGTGACTTAACTCATGACCTGCTCATAAAGTTTTTACTAATTACATCGTTGTCACAATAATCAATCCACCAATAACATGTGTAACTTGTAAGTTACTAAAGGACAAAATGCATTACAAGACAAAGCATAATATAGTGACTAATTTGGGGCTAACACTTATATTGTTTGTTAGGATGTGCAACACATATTTTACCTTATAGTGAACTTGTTTTGGTACTTACTCTTACTTGGTACTGTTTGTTACGCCCCATATTGTCTGCAGCGTACCTTTCAGGAAATACCAGAGTGAAGGGGTCTTTTGCTATTGTAAAAGGCCAATTCTGGGCTTGTTTCTGTAGAAGTGTTGGTCTAGCTGGGCTCAAGACCCATGGTCTGGTCATGGGCTCAAGACCCATGGTCTGGTCATGGAAGGTCTTCTTGGTTTTCATTCCAAGAATTGTTGGCTTAGTGACATTGTTGACTGCCCTTTGATGGGTGGAAGTCTCTCTTCATGTTGGGTCATTTGTGCCTTGGGTTGGTGTCCGATGCTTCTTGGGATGGACCCATTAGGACACATGGCTTAGGGGCTCTTAGCAACACTCATGTCTATGCTATGTGGAACGTGATTGTGCATGTAAGGGTTGTCATACCCAATTTATCACACCTCATTTGTGCCCACTTGGACCTTCCTTTTCTTTTATGACCCCATCTCTTGGTTCACATGTGCACACTTCATCATGACATCATCCTCTTCAAGAAGCCTTACCTTGCTAAAGCTTCAAGAAGCCTTACCTTGCTAAAGGGGGAGGACGTTGATGGATCTTCTACATTGTTGGTGTTAGTTGGGGCATGATGTCCTCCTTCGGTTCATCACTTCATTCGAATGAAGCCATTTTCACTATTTTATCATTATTTTTAGTCTTTTGTGGTTTAGTGGTAAGGTAGGCTCTAAAGTTAGATAAGACTAGGAAGCCTCATATAAATAAAGCCTCCTAGCATTCATGTAAGGGTTCTAATATGCACTTGTTACTGTTTATCTTGGTCTATTGGAGCGCTCGAGTGATGAAAACCTCTCTCTTTTGCTTGGTTTCTATGCGAGGAATGTTGAAAGGTGATTTTTCTAGGGTTTTTTCTATCTTGCAAGGTTGATCCTAAGAATGGTTGTAATAATTCGTGGCTAAGGAAGGACTTAAGAAGTATCTCTTGCTCTCTTTCTTAGTTGATGTTGGTAAGATCTCTCGATTTTCTTGTTTGACGTTGCTTTTGCACCTTGGGCAAGGTAAATCAGAGTTTGTTATTTGCATCTTGTCAACTTTGTTTGAGGAGACCTTCCTCTTGAAGGATCTCTCCATTGTGGGCCTTGGAGTTCATCTTTTGCCCTGTTACCAACTAAGTTGCACTCAATTGGACTTACAAGGGAGTTGCCAAAGTTTGCACAAGTACTTTTGCATAATCCAGTGTTCAGAAGTTCAGCAGGCCAATTTTGGCCATTTTAAAATTTTTTTTGTATGTTCATACCCTGCAGGGAAGTTGTAATAAAATGTCGTAGAATGATGGAATAATGTAACAGACTTGGCTTCCTAGGACTTAAACATCGATTTGACTAGCCTAGAGTGTTTTTTCCTTGTTAATTATAGGTTACCCTTCAACGACTTGTAATTTTTGAGTTTTTCACTCAAACCTCCAAAGCTGGGGTGGTTGTCTTGGTGGTCAGACCTTAGGAGGTTATTAAAGTCTAGGTGTCAATGTATATTACCATGTTAGACATTATTTTAGAGTCATATGAACATGCACTAGGTCCCCTAAGTTTATTTTTGTTTTTCGCAAATAATTTTTTTTCCCGTAAAACAGACGACTTTTTAATGTTTTTATTATAAAAATAAAAGTCATAAAAAGTGGTTATGAGGTGGAATTTGCCATAGGGGTGCTCTTTTTCTAACTCAGAGCGCCCACTATACCCCGAAACCCACTTTGAGAATAATTTGAGTTGTTATTTATCACTTAAATTGAAATTCTTTTGAAAATGGACAAAAAAGACAAAATAAAGTCTCAATCGACATTCCTAATTTCATGGGAACATGTCGGGGACAAAATCTCAGTGATTGGGAGTTCATTAGCAGTCATCGGCAAGTTAACTCAAGCCTTGATTTGGTTGTTGAGTTCATCTCTCAATGAGCGCAAGTTATCTCAAGACTGAGGGTGCATCATGAAGGAGGGCACATATCTGGTTGATGATGTGTCTCCAATCAAGGAAGGCCACATCTACCAAGGATTGTGTGGCCTCAGTTAACTCAAATCAAGTCTAGTTCAACTCGCATTCACTCTCAATCAAGCTCATATCAATGGTAGTTAGCTGCCAGTTAACCAAGTGCGCCCCTCTCTTCTGATTTGCCCCCCCTGGGGTCTCCTTTTACTATAAAATCAAGTGCTCTCTCCCATTTTCTCTAGTTGGAGTCTATTGGAGTTGAGGCTTGTCGTTGTAATGCTTATGCAATTTTTATGTTGAGAATAAATAAGACTTTAGAGGTCAGGCTTGTGTGATGCTCTCTGTGTGGATGAATGATCTAAGTGCATGAATGAAGGTAACCTGTAGTTAGCTACTTGCATATTTCCTTTATTAGATCTGGCTTACTATAAGGGTTGTTAACAATTTTGTAAGGTGGATTAGCTAGTTTGTTTACTTTTCTAATCCTTTAGCCATGTATGTTCAGAGATCTAATTGAAATGTTTCATTAGTTTATGTGCATTTTTACTTCGATTTCTCACATATATGCTTCCAGATTTAATGTTTTGTGTGTAAGATGATGTGAGCTGTAGGTTCCCTTTTGGTTGGATTGGTGAAGAGCTTGCTTGTGTCTTTACTATTTCTTAACTTCTTTTGTTGTAGATCCAGGCCCTTGGTGTCCCACAAGCAAGCCTTATCTTCTTATTTCAAGCTTCTTCTTTGCTCCATCTCTCTTTTTCTTGTAGCTATTGGTTCCAGTTACTTCCAAGTGTAGTATTAGATATATGTTCAAAGTGCTAATCCTAAGTAGATATAGTCTCCATTTGTGTTTCTTAGAATCTAGTTGAATATCATAGATTTATCTTTTTGAGAGCTAGATCTAGTTTGCAAAGCTTCAATTTTAGTCATTTTAACTTTCACATTTAAAGGCTTGAATAAGAGAAGTTTAGTAGTTGATTTAAATTCATATCTAGCATAATAGTGCTTTGTATTTGCATGCCATCTTTGAGAGGCAAGCAAAGATCATAAGGGATTAGCTTTGTAGCTCTTTCCCTTAGTTATTTTTATGCTTTGTACTTAGTCTTTTTACTTAGAATTTTTGGAGCAAATTTTTTAGGCTTTCCCAACGCACTCTTAAAGTGTTTTGGGGTGTTTTTCACTAACGTTTGCTCGCTGATTTTCAGAATTTAACGAACAGGTAGAGAGCCACAATGGCCAATTTTTCAAGATCTAAAGTTTCTAAGACGCTCTAGATACCTTCCTTTACATTCGATCATTATCCTGAACCATTGTAAGCCTTATGGCTCCTTTGTTATAATGAACCAGAGGCATTCCCAATAAAATCATTGTAAAAATAATCAGCTCGCCACCACTTGCCCTCAACTAGTAATCAACTTGCCACCACTTGCCCTCAACTAGTAATCAACTTGCCACCACTCGAAACATGTCTGAGACAAGTCTCCCTGATTAGTGGGATTTGGATTTTCACATTATTTTCTATTTTTTGACTTTTTTAATTCACTTTTCAAGAGAAAATGAAATTAGATCATTAATAATCTCTAATTGCACTCTCAAAGTGGGTCAATAGGTAAAGTGGGTGCTCTGAGTTAGGGAACGAGCACCCCCAAGGCAAATTCCACTTCCTAGTACCACTTTTATGGCCAATTGAATTTTTACATTTAAAATATCCCCTTTTTTAATGGGAATTTTTTTATTTTGACGAAAAATTAAAAACACCTAGGGGGGACTTAGCACATGTTCATATGACTCAAAAATAGTGCCTAGCATGGTAATATACATTGACACTTAGACTTTAAAACCCCCTAAGGCCTAACCACCAAGACAACTACTCTAGCTTTGGAGGATTGAGTGAAAAAATAAAAAATTATAAGTTGCTGAAAAACAACATATAATTAACAAGGAAAAAACACTCTAGAGTAATTGGATTGATGTCTAAGTCCTAGGAAATCCAAATCTTTTACATAAGTTCATCATGCTACGACACTTTATTACAATTTCCCCAAGGGGGTATGAACATGTGTAAAAAAGAGGGGGGGGGGGGCAAAAAGGCCTGCATGGACTTCTTAACTCTGATAATGAACAAGTGACTTGTTCAATCTTTGGTGTCTCATTGAAAATCCAACTAAGTGCAACTTAGTGGGTAACAATTGGCTCCTATTCGGGGACATGTGCTTGATTTGATCTTTTAATCAAAGAGATATGCGAGAACTCCAGAATCTCTGGTTCAAAAGATGCCCCATGGGCATTGGATAATGTCGTTGAAGAATAACTTTAGAAGTTGCCCATTTACTAACAAAGTCAACTTCTCTCCATCCATGTTGCTGAGATATAATGAATTGGCACTAGCCAAATCACAGATGATATAAGGCGCCGTCCAAAGGTTGTCAAACTTGCCATGCTTGCCTGGCTTCTCTCTTCGTTTGTCCCATAGTAACATTATATCATCCTTCTGGAAGGCTCTTAATTTGGAAGACTTGTCAAAAGTTTTCTTCACTTTATCCCGACTCTTTATACTTTGATCAATTGCCTTTCTTTTGCTTTCATCCAACTCAATCAACTGATTGATTGACTCTGTTTTGAATTGCATCCTTATTTGAACTGAAAGCCCGAGGAAGGTGATACACTGGAAGCTTGAGGTGAATGGGCAAGGTGACATCCAAACCATATACTAGCTCAAAGGGGCTTCTTCCTGTTGCACTTTTCTTAGTAATGTTATCAGCCCACAGTGCAAACTTGATTTTACTATCCCATGACTCTTTATTATCCCCCATCGTTTTCTTAATAATGGTCATCAAATTCTTGTTACTTGATTCGGCTAGACCATTTCCTTGGGGATAGTAATTGGAAGAATGGGATAGGATGCCATATTTGAAACATAAAGAGGAAAGTTCTGCTGACCTGAAAGCCTTGGGATTATTTGTTGTTACCTTAGCGGGCACACCAAATCTTGTGAGGATTTTATCTTCAAGGAAACTCATAACCACTTTGTCGGTTACCACTTTAGTGGGTATTGCTTCTACCCAATTGGTGAAATAGTCGGTTGCCTTCAGAATCCAAATGTGTCCATTACTTGAATTGTCTTTGAATTGATCGATGAAGTCAAGACCCCATCACTGAAAGGGGGCTTGAACTACTATTGGGTGTAAAGTTAAAGCTGCCAAGTTTTGCTTTCAAGTGAACAACTGACATTGTTCAGTGTTGGTAACTTCTGCTAAACTTATGCACATCTGAAAGCAAACTAGGCCAGTAATAACTTGCTTTAAGGATCTTATGGGCTGTTGTCTTCGCTGCAATGTGCCCTCCACAAAATCCTGAACTCAGCCAAGAGTTTTTTAGATTCTAGCTCATTGACACACCTAAGTATTAGCCCATTAGGGTTCCTCCAACCCAATCCATCTTGAATAATACAATACTTGGTGGCCTTTAACCTTAAATCCCTTCTTTTATGACCAACCAAATGAGTTGGGCAAGTGAGGTTAACAAGGAAAGAAATGATATGTGCATACCACTTATGCTGCTCTAAATGCTGAAGCTTTGTTGACATGACCGACGCTGACTCACTGCTTTGACACACCATTTCCAATGCCTGCTCATTTCCTTCTACCATTATCCGGGCTAGCCCTTGATCTTTGACTAGCTTAGTTGGTTTAATTTCTAAGTCATATTCTTGAATCTTGGAAACCCACTTTCCTCTTATTCCCAAGCAATCTCGTTGAGACAATATGTCTTTGACAACTAATTGAGGCACATACCCCACCACCTTTGAATAACCAACATAAACTCTAAAGTGCTTAAGGGACTTGACAAGAGCATAAGCCCGCTTCTCCATGATGGTATACTTTAACTTTGAATTTTGCAAGGCTCTACTCATGAATTCAATAGGTTGCTCTTGTCCTTCACCATTCTTTTGGAGCAAAAACCCCACAATTGTGTCCTTTGAGGCAAAGGAAAAGATATGGAATTCTTTGGAATAGTTAGGGCTCATTAAGACAGGTGATCTAGAAATAGCATCTTTAATACTTTTGAAGGATTCCCATCCTTCTTTACTTCACTCAAACTTAGCATCTTTTTTAAGCAACTTTTGCATGGGCTTCATTAATTCAGCTAAGTTAGGGATGAACCTTCTAATGAAATTAATCTGGCCATTAAAATATTGAAGGGATTTCTTATTATGGGTTAAAGGGACCTTTTTAATGGCTTTGACTCTCTCCGGATCTATCTTAACCCCATCCCTGGAAAAGCTTGCCTTCATCAACACCAAATACTGACTTAGCCGGATTTAAAGAGATGCCATATTTACGACATTTTTCGAACACTTGCTTGAGATGACCTATGTGATCTGATCTTTCTTTGGAAGACACAATTAGATCATCTTGGTAAATTTCGATAATTTTGCCAGTTAACTCCTTAAAGGCAAAATCCATGGCTCTTTGGAAAGTAGCACCCGTGTTTAACAAGCCAAAAGGCTTCCTCAAATATTCAAAAGTGCCCTAAGGTGTAGTGAAGGTGGTCTTATTTTGATCTTCCTTCTTCACTAGCACCTAATTGTAGCTCGAGAAGCCATCTGACATGGACATCATACTTGATCCAGTTACTCTTTGAAGCAACATCTCCATGTTAGGTAGAGGATGGTTATCTTTTATGCATGCAATGTTTAAGTTTTTGAAGTCAACACACACTCTTATGTCTCCATTTTTCTTTTGGACCACCACTGAGTTGGAGCACCATGATGAATGTCTGGTTGGAGCAATGATGCCAGCAACCAACATCTTTTGGAGCTCTTTGTACACCATGGGGGCGAATTTAGGGTTTATTTGCCTTAACTTTTGGTGAAAGGGCTTGGCATCTTGTTTCAAAGGGATTGTGTGCTGGAAAACATCTTCTCGGTAGGATTTGAGCTCGTCATACGTAAAAGCTAACACATCCCTATATTCTTGAACAAGATTTATTAGATCTTTTTTTTTTTTTTGATGTGCCTTTTCCATTTTTTATCATTCTGGGTTCCTTGTTAGTTCCAATATTTACTTCAATGTAGTCCCTAGGTTTTATTGTTTCTTTTTTCTTCTTGTGCCTGTCCTGCCTGTCAAAAAGCTGCTCTAGATCAATAATGCCTTTAGGAACCAGATTCCTAGCCTGATCCTCCTCTTTCACATAATCATATCCTTCTTTCTTATAACTGACCTTAAAATCAGAGAATTCTTGAACATTGTGGATGAACCTTAAAATTTGCTCATCATCTTTGAAGACTTTCCAACGATCCAAATTGTCCAGAATTGATGGTCTGAAATTGATTTCAAACTTGCCATTCCCTTTAAACAACTCCTCTGTAGGATGGAAAGTTGATGCCACCACTGCTAGTTGATCCACTATTTTCTTCATGGGGAACTGATATGAGATCCAATGCGTAAAAAAATTCCGTGGTGTCCCAAATTGCATTTCTATACTTTTTTAATCTTTCACTCTTATATGCAAATATATTCTTGGCTTGAGATACCATTGAGTAAGAATCGCCTTTAATGCTTAAGATTTTGACCCCCATACCCTTAGCAATTTCTAATCCCTGTAAGAGTGCCTCATATTCAACTACATTGTTCGATGTGCCAAACTCAAGTCTAAAAGCAAAGTTGAATGTTTGCTTAGTTGGTGAAGTGATGACAATCCCTACCCCTTTCCTTGATTTAGAATAAGCTCCATCAAAGCTTATTTTCCAAACTTCATTGACTTTTTCTTCCTTAATTTTTCTTAATGGATGCCATGAGTTTGACATAATAGCATAATTACTAATGCTGTCTGTATGATAAACATATTCATTCATTGATTCATTTGGGTCCTCAACATTATACTTCCTTTCTTTCTCTCTATGTAATCTGACATGTGCGTTCTTTGAGACAGGAACCATGGAATAAGTCCAATCCATCTGAATGCACCCCTTAGAGATGCAACCCACTTCCTTGATAGTAACATATCCCATGTGCTCGGAACATCAATGAGTAATACATCCATGGCCAAGTTGATATTTGGATATGCTGCCAATTTTACTTGTAGATTTGAGATTATGCCCACAACATCAATCTCTCTAGAATCCATGGCACAAACATTTTGATAAGGTCTTGTGATCTTCAAGTTCAATTGCTCCATGACCTTTTTAGTCATGATGTTAGATGATGCCCTCGAATCAAGCATGCAATTATGCAACAACATATCATTCACTATCAAAGATACATAGAACGAAGGATGGTCTTCATTATTAGGATCCACGCTGTGCAATATGACCGCGACATCTTCATTTACATTCTTTTGATTCATAAGATTGCTTTCTTTAGGTTTATCGGGGGTTCTTTCCTTAGACTTATCAAAGATTCTTTCTTTAGGCTCTTCTAAGGCTTTCATCAGCTTATCTTTTTGACTTGGAATCTTGAGGATTTCAGTTACAAGCACAAGAATCTTAGCATTAGCGATCCAACTACCCAAATCAACATTTAAATCTGAGGGATGAGTAATTACTTTGGGGATGTATTGATCTGTCTTGGTTGGTACTGCATTCCCTTTTCTTTGATAAGTGATCCCTTTGTACTTGGCCATTTCCATAATCTGCTCCGGTGTGGGCTTCTCACCTTAAAATTTAGTTACATTATGCTTTTCCTAACTTATCTCTTTAGCTTGCTTCAAATGCTCTTTAGAGATGGGGTGAGTCTTGCCTACACCATTTATGAAATATGGATACCTTGGATAACCCACAAAATTATTTGTCTCAGGGAGGCATTGTTCATTTATGTGACAAAAAACTAGGCAGGTGGCTTTTTCATGGAATTCTTCACAGGCTCTACAAAAGGGGGGCCTCATCAGTTACCATATTAGCTGCTTCCAATTGATTAGGAGGCCTCTGATCTTGTGGAGGGATTCTCCTTTTCCATTCTTGGTTTGGTTTGGGAGGAAATCTCTGAACTTGGACTTGGGATCTCTCCATGGCAATCAACCTGTTTTGCATTGCATTGATTTGGGCAGCATAGTTAGCTTCCATGGCCATGATTACATCAATCAACTCTCTCAAAGGGTCTTTGTAAAGATCTTTGTTGTTTGTCACCACTGCCTTTTCCTTGATATCTTGCTGCTTAGAAGAAGATGTGCTACCCCTTGTGAAACCAGGAATGTTAGATTTACCAGATGCTTGCATGTTCTTGTCAATTTTTACCGCTAGCTCGTGGGAATGTTTCAAATTTGTCCTGATCTCTCTCTCTCTCTCTCTTGTCATTTTTCTTCATGGTGTTGAGGGAAACCAATAAATGACGATCTTCTTTCTTATCACCCCATTTTGCAATGAAAGCACTTTAAGTTCTTTGAATTTCTTGAAGCTGTCATCATCTAAGTCTCAAAACTAGTCGAAGGTGTCTTCTTCCAATGACAAGGCAAAAAGTTTCATCTGCACATCTTCATGTTGAGCATTTAAACACCATTTACTATAAAAATGTGAGAAAGTCTTAAGGTGGAGCTTGGCAATGATAAAATTTTTACCCTGAAATGACAACAATTTCTCGACGACCTTCTCAGGTATGCCATGAGGATAACCATTTTTTTGTGTAAAGTTTAAAGGACTAAAAAAATCACCCATTTTATTTTCTACTTGCAGATTAAATAAATGGTGGATATTTGAAATAGGCTTAGATCCAAGATTGTCAAGGATCCTACGAGAAGTAAGTTTGTTCAATCTCCCACGTTGAACCCTTTCAGGCTCAGGAATGAAGTTGAGCAAACCCTTTGAATTCCTTCTTGTAGAATACCTTGTTGAATTAAATGACAGTGGAGTCGCCAGATGGATCATGTAAATTTCAAATACTAAAAAGGTGCATCAAAGAAAGTAAAAAACAAAAATAAAAACAAAATTCGAATTCCGGGAATAAAAAGATTCATCTCCGACGACGCTAAAATGTTGTCACCTAATACGCACCTAGGGTAACGTGGCATAAATCTTCAAGCCATTGGGTGCGTCCTTGGGGGCAAGTCACGTGTCGAGTGCTGCACTTGAAACTTGACTCCTCAGTCTAGGCCAACTCCTAGCAAATCCAAGGGGGTTGGTTCCTAGTAAAATAAATTATGGCTGATAAAGCTAAGTAAAAGAAAAACTATTCTAGGAGTTTATTAGTCAAATACAAGAGCATAATGAAATTACACTTCACAGCATATAAAATATATCATCATTGGCATGAAAGTAAATACTTCAAAGCAAATAAGATATCTAATGATAGACCAATTCCAAAAGAGTAAATACCAATGTTGCACGACTCGGACTCGGCAAAAACTCGGCTGGCATATGACTCGTGGACTCGGGAAAAACTCGGGAAAGACTTGGGACAAACTCGACAAGACTCGGCAAATAGGAAAACAAATACAAATATTGTACATAAAACATATAACAAATACAAATTTAAAATAAAAAATAACACATTAAATAAAAAAAATTTATAACAAAAATCTAAATAAACAACTATCTAACACAAACTATATAATAAAAATATGTATAAATAAAAACTACATATATAATATATACTATATATAAAATTATTAAAATATATAACAAAAATATTTAATTAAAAATTATATAACAAAAACTTAAAATATAAATAAATAAAAAACTAGCATAAAGTTGAAACTATATAGTATAAACAAAAAAAAGATATAATACAAACTTGTCGGAATTATATCATAACATAACATAAAGTTTAGTATAAACTCTCTATTGTATGGTATCAGAGCCTGTGTTGAGATCTATTGCTATTATTTACTGTTTCTCTATTGCACTTCATCCCCTTTTAAGGTGGGAAGGGTTTTTATATTCAAAGTCTGGTAACTAGCACATAGTTGGTATACGCATTCACCCGCTCGGTGCTATCAACCATCAAGGGTATTCAGGCATTCTTCTTCAGCACTGTGCTACATTTCTCCAGGTTCATATTTTGAATTTATCTCTTCCATTATGGATTATTCAAATAACAATTTTTACTTCCCTGAATCTGCTTCTTCTAGAAAAGAGAAACATACTAAGCGATGGTCATGGTTAAATAAATATTTAAACAAGACTGATTCCGATACTCTATATGATACTCGTGTTGTGTCTCAAGAATATGAACCTTAGCCAAACTGGTCTTTGCCTGAGATTGATGTCAATAAAATATATGATCTTCCTATGTTTAAGTTTCGTGCCGCTCAGTTATTTCGTTTCACTTCTGTGAATATTCCTATATCTGTTGGTTAGACTGTATATCGGATCTCGTTAATCAAATCTGAAGATATTGCTTGGGGATTAGAACAGGAATATAAATACATTCATATTGGTTTAATACAGTTTGGTATCAACTCTCTTGTCCGTCCCGGATTAAATACTTCTTGTCTATCATGTGTTCTAGATTCACGTCTTAACAAATTTGAAGATGCTTTGTTAGGTGGTTTTTAGAGTCCTCTGAACAATGGCCCTGCATGGTCATCTCTTGTTCCCCGATATGAAGTTTCTCTTACAGATCCATATATTAATGAGTTTTTGCAAGCCTATATCCAGTTTTCAGGCTTTGATGTTGCCCCACAATCCCAGATCGCTCAATTACATTGTTCTATCTGTATTCGTTTTGTGTCAACGACCATGCCTGCAATTAATCCCAAATTGCAGAAAAGAGCATTACATGGAGGAGTTGTTGTTGGTCCAGGAAATACCACTCCCCTTCAGCTTGGTTTTTCACAAGTTACCTTGCCTGAAGAATGGAACAGTTCATACCAACCCTTATCCAAGAAATATCGAGAACTCCATGATAGCTCTGCTAAACAGTTGCGTATTGTACAAAATCCCGATGGGAACACTTCTCTTAAGTTTGGTTCTGCACAGTTATTCACCCCCTTGTCTTCCCTATCTAGATCCGCTTCTCATTCTCAGTTTTTACCCCGTTCAGTACATAGTCCTTTACGTTCCTCTGTGCACGTGTAGCCCTATAATGATCAGCTCCGCCAGCACATGGTCAGCCATAGCTAGTTGTCTTTGGCCAATTGTAGATCTTGTAAAGATAAACAGGTTGCAAAAAATCCAAAAACCTTTCAGTCAATAGATGGTTCATCTTCTGCTGAAGTTTCTACTTCTTCTGCACATAAAGGCCAACATTCTAATTGTCCTGACTGTTCATCGTTATTTTGAGAAATCAAAAGTTTATCTCTTCCTAGAGAAAAGGGTGCTTTGTCTTACCTTTCACCTCGACGTCTCGACACTGGTAATTCCATCCCTGCTTTCAAAGAAGGAATCCAGTCAGATCTCCAATTTCTCAAGTTACGAAGTCCAAATGATCCTGAACTTGTAGAACAAATCAAGCTGCAGAATTATGCAAACTTTCAATCTGTTTGCATTTCCCAAAACTTAGATGATGTGGCTAGAGATGTTTTAGACCTTAAAGCACATCTCCAAACATTGCATGGTTCCATAAACCACATCTCCGAGACTGTTGATGAATTAGTCCAGCAACAAAAAGAAAAAACAGTTCAGTTGTTAGAAATTGAGTCCAGTTTGGATATCATTACTAAGTCTGTTGAAAATATACAAACAACTCTCCCATCTCCTCCTTCTCCCCCAGATTATAGCCGGATAAATCAAGAAGGCTATAAATTTAGATATCATTCTGCTAGTTCTGAGTCACATAAATATCTCAAGCAGTTGAGTCCCCAGAGACTGAAAACAGTCCAGCACGGTGCTGCGTTAGCAAGAGAAAAGTTTGAAATGTTAAAGCAGCGAACAACCTCTCTTTCCTGTCATGATATCAAAATGGCCTCATCTACTATTTCTATGGATTAAGAAATGGGTGAAACCTCTAACCCCAAACGAAATCGAGCCGAATCTCATTTCTTCCGGAATCAAGCACGAAGGGTTTCTGGCAGAGACATTAGCCATGATAAGTTCTGCAGTCCATTCACCAAATGGACAAATGAGTTAAAAAATGTTGATATCCAGATTGACTCCAAAGACCTGTCCAAAGGCTTTGGAAATACATTGATTATAAATTTTGATTGCATGGAAAATGATCAGATTCTAAATCTGTTTCAAAAGATTAATGCTTGGGCATTTCAGTGTAAAGCAGAAACAAAAGCATCATGGAAAGAAATTGCTACACAGCTCACATGGTCATTCATCGGTATTGCAAAGTTATGGTGGGAAAAATTATCTGAAGAAGAAAAAGCACATCTTCTTGAGGATAACGATCCTTTAGAAGCTCTTTTTCAAGCCTTAGCTCATGAGTTTCTAGGAGCTTTACCTCCTGATGCATCCCATATAGCCCAATTGTTTATGTCTCAGAAGCTTTGTGACATTAATCTCCTTCAAGAATATTTCTGCACTATGCAATCTATGCTGTACAAAATCACTGATCATCAAAATGTAGCTTATCTCCGCCATTATCTTGCCTCTCTTCCTGGTAAGATTCCAATTCTTAGTCAATACATATTTATCTGATCATCAAGTAAAGATCGAAGACCTCTGCCCTGCTGGTCTACACCAACATATACTGATAGCTCTCCAAAAAGAATGTGTCGCCCTCAAAACACAGAAAAATCTCAAAAAACAAATTTTTGTTTCCCAGTCTGCTTGTCAGCAGTTTCGTGAAATTGCCAGTTATGGCTGTTTCAAACCTCGTCCTCATAAGGCATCTGCATCTGCATGCAATTGCCATTCTAAGAACTCCAGCAAAAACTATTCATGACACTGTCCTAAATTCCAGTCCTCCTCTTGAAAAACTTCCTATTAGCCAAAGAAACCTTTCTTTCCACATAAACATAATAGGTTTGTTTTCAAAAAAAGGACTCAGCCACTCAGAAAGTCTACTTGTTATATTTGTGGCAAACCAGGACATTGGGCGAATAAATGTCCCGCTAGAAAGACAAAGTTTCAGAATAAGCTTTGTGAGATTTTTACCACTGAATATAATCCTGCTGATTGGGATTTAGTCCTAGCATTGCAAACTGATGATGAAGGTTTCTCTATCCATGAGTCAACCAGTGACTTTGAATATGAATCTGACTCAGATGAGTTAGATATCCAAAAGCTTTCTATTAACTCTGACAGTTCCGATGATGACAAAACTTTTATCAACAATTGTTTTATGTTCTCGATTGCTTCTATAAAAAGTCAGATAGAAGAGCTAGAAGAAAGAAAGGCAAATCTCTCACCCGGTCTCATCATCATTAGGAGAAGAATACAAGAAAAAACTGATGAATTGACAAAGAAGTTGCCAGACTCCCAACAATCAGATTATACCCATGAATGCTTGGATCCCGACGAAGCCAAGTTACTTCGAAAAATTGTCTTTTATGAAAATAAAATCAAAAGGGACAGAGAGCAGTTAGCCAATCTAGCTACTAGTATTCAAGAATCCTTACACTAGCTAGATGAGTTGAATTCTGAATATATTCAGCTTACATTGAGCAAAGCCCATAGCTTTACCCCAGTTTCAGAACCAGCCCCTGAACCAGAATCATTCCCTGAACAAAAGAGTTTGGGCGACAGAATGGTCATCACCGTTCATATCAAAACAGAAGGGTATAAAGCTTATGAAATAGACGCCCAAGTAGATACATGCACTATGAATAGCTGTTGCAAATATAAAGTTATTCCAGAATATTTTTGGCAAACTATTTCCATCCATTTCAGAGCAGTCAATAAAGAGCTCATCAAAGTTAATTTTATTGCTCCAGATTTTCCTAACTTATTGGGAAAAGCCAAAACATATGTTACATTATACTGTCTAGACACAGGAGCAAACATTTTTTTAGGACAAGATTTTGTCAAGAAACACCTGACCATGGCAGTTAGAGAAGATTTAGTTGATTTCATAGTTCAAGGAATTATGACTTCTATTCCAGTAAAGTCTGATTTCATTATTAGAATCTCTCCTGAAAAGCCAAACATTGTTGAAGAATCAGTCAGAGAGCTGGCCAAAATCAAGAAAATAGTCAAACATGCAGACCTCCATGGTCAAGAGATCCTTGCAGACATAATACAGAAGTTGAAGACAGATTGTACTTCTGATCATCTAGATGCTTTCTGGAAAAGAGAAAAATATTATGTCACTCTCCCATATAAGCAGAATGCAGAGATCAAGCCCCAAAAAGCATCAGCAAATAACATGAGCCCAACAGAGCAGCGAGCCTGCAAAGAGGAGATACAACAGCTGCTAGACAGAAAGCTGATTGAACCTTGTAAAAGCGCCTGGGCATGCCCAACATTCTACGTCAACAAGCATTCTGAGCAGAAAAGAGGAAATAAAAGGTTGGTAGTCAATTATGGAGAATTAAATAAAGCTTTATAACCAATCAGGTATCCTTTGCCTCATAAAGATTTAATTCTGTCTAAAATTGCAAAGGCAAATGTCTTCAGTAAATTTGATCTTAAAAGTGAATTTTGGCAAATTGGCATTACACCAGAAGACAGGTATAAGACTGCATTTGTAGTTCCTCATGGCCAATATCAGTGGACAGTCATGCCATTTGGCCTAAAAAATGCTCCATCAGAATTCCAAAAAAGGATGGAAGACATTTTTCGCCATTTAGATTTTATTATTGTATATATTGATGATTTACTCATTTTTAGTAGAGATGTTGCAGAGCATAAGGTGCATCTAGAGCAGTTTTATAAATTTGTATTTAAACATGGGATTGCTCTTTTAGCAGCCTCAGATAAGTTTGTTGTTGCACAAACATCTATTGAGTTCTTAGGACTCCAGATTTCCCAAGGGAAAATAATTCTGCAACCTCATGTTTTGCAAAACCTTTTAGAATTCCCTGATAAGTTGCAGGATATTAAGCAAGTACAGCGATTTCTTGGTTGTTTGAACTATATCAGACAGTTCTATCAAGCACAGGCAAAAGACCCAAAGTTGTTGCAGAAAAGGTTAAAGCCTGGAACAGAGTGGACAGTAGAAATGACTGATACAGTCAGAAGAATCAAAATAAATATTCAGAAGCTTCCTCCCCTATCACTTCCAGTTCCAGATCTCCCATTCATTCTAGAGACTGATGCTTCAGATCAGGTTTGGGCAGCAGTTTTGCTGCAAAAACATTCCAAAAAAGAAGAAGTATGTGCATACACATCATGCACATTTTCTGAAGCAGAGTTCAAATATCCATCCTCACATAAAGAGATTTTAGCAGTCAAGAAAGGTATTCATCGTTTTCGACTCTTTCTTAAGAGTGTTTGTTTCACAGTAAGGACAGATCTCAAGCACATGAAGGGCATGCTCGCTAATAGAAGATTGTTAGAACATGGCAATGCCAGAGTTCTAAGATGGGCAGTCTGGCTTCAAGGTTTTGACTTTGAGATTGTCTACAAAGCCGACAAAGATAACCATCTTGCTGATATGCTCACTCGAGAAGGATCACAATGCCGAGAGATTAAGGTTTTTGAAAAAGGAGAGTCTTCGTCCTCAGCAGCAACAGATAATTCAGTCCTTGTTTGTCATGAATGCATTCACTGCTATTGCGGCGATTGTTTTCACAACAAGATCCAAACTCTTCCTTTTGAAATCCAACAGCAAATACTCCAAGATCGGCTAAATTCTCCAGAGGGACGCCACAGCTACAATATCAATTTTAATAATCCTCTTCTCAGAATCAACCATGTTAATATGATTATTGGGCATTTTCATTTGCTTTCAGGAAAACAACAGTTTTTTGTTTATATTTTTGACCCTGCTATTAGATGGATAGATTTTTATGCCATTCACTAGCTTGCCAGAGCAAATGGCAAAGTTATTGTATGTTTCTTTTGTGATGATCTTCATACTCGCCAGTGGAGTCCCTGGATGAAGATTTTATTCTTTTTAGATGTTCCCAGAATCTCAGCCTTAGAGCATGCCTCTCCCCAGGTTTTCATTCATGTCCTGAAAGATGAAATATATGGTGCCTCTCTCATCTATGGTATTTTCTAGTTCGACATCCTTTGGAAAGGTGCTACTGTCCACCCCTCAGTTACTCCAGGACAAGAATTCAAGCTCGTTATCAAACACCGTTTCTTTGGTGATGTTTCTGTTCCCAGCTACATGAGACCTGAACTTTTCAGGCAGTCTCCTTTCTTTGCATGTTTCCGAGAAGATGCCCCTCACTGGATGGAGGATGTAATACATTATGGTACTGATTATCACCGCCAATACTTTCTACAAGATTCTTCAGAAGACAACGAACTTGACCATGATGGATTTGGGTCCGAGGGATTTGATTCAGATCATAGTCCGCCTGACTATGGTTAACAAGTTTAATTTTGTCTTTTATGGGTTCTTTCATGAATCTCCACTTTGTATAAATCTTCCTAACAGATCATGTCTAATTTTGTATCTTACTTTATGATTGTCTTTAGTGGGTTCTTTGAAAAGAATCTCCACATTGTACAAACAGGTCATCTCATGGTGCGGATGTCTCTTCGCGAGTTACCCGAAAACCAAAGATGCCTTGTTAATTAAAAAGAAAAAAGAAAAAAAAAGAGCATCTCTGTGGTCCATGAGTCACAACTTTAGATACCGACAGTTTCTACTGTTTAACTGTTCTAAATAATGAGTCATCAATTCCTTTCTTGCGATGCACTCTTCTTTTTGTATAAATAAGTGCTTGAGGGTTCATTCTGAGCATTCGAGTCTGAGCGTTCTAGTAGTTAGAGCTCTGCAAGTGTCTGTAAGTATTGGTGTCTGTAAAGAGTCTGAGTGTGGGAAACGAGCAGACAGTGGCTTCGGCGCTATTGGGTTCCCAGTGTGATAGTCTAGTGAGCATATGCAGAGACGCCCAGGTAGCCTTGTGGTAAGTTACAGCAGCTGCTGGAACTGACGCATAAACGGCCTCTGTACTTTGTGTTCAGGACTATTGTCTGTGTCTGTGTTTCTCAGTGATGAGCTTCGCTGTCCGAAGCCGATCTGAGCAAGAGTCTGTAATGGGTAATATGAAGATAATGTTGAAGAATTGTTGAAGATTGACTCCAGTTGTGTGTTCCAGTCTTGTGTTCCGCTATTGTATTGTATGATTAAAGGCCTTGAGTGAGTTTGTGGCCCAATATTGGATTGGTGTCAACAAACGCTTAATGTTAGGATTTATTGGTTAATTATTACAGATGAAAGAAATGCACGAAAAGGCACACCACGAAAAGGAGACGTAGACTCCCCGAGGGGAATTGAGGTGTGGGGGCGGGGTAGCTCACTTGCTTCTCTTTTATCATGATTATTACAACTTTGGGTGAATGGCTTTGGTCCTTTATAACTTAGGATCCAACAGGCTTACAATTTTCAGAGTTTGAAAGAGAAATAAGGTAAGGTGATCTTGGGGTTTTGGATGGTCCAAATTTTCCAAATTTCGCTAGCACCTCTGCTTACTTGTTCAATAAAAGTGAAAAATCAGCGAACAACTAATCGTAAAAGATGCCTAAAGACACTTTGGAAGTATCTTTGGACACCATAAGTAAAATCTACAAAAACTGCTAAGTTAAACTATGTTAAACTTGCACAAATTAACCAAGGGAAACAAGCTAGAAAGCAAGTTCCCTTAGTATCTTTGCTCGCCCTTTTGGGGCAGTAAATGATGGCACTAGATTTCCGAATCTAAGTTCAAAAAACCAAAGAAAGAACTTTACATCCAAGCCTTGATCTAACAAAAATATGACTTATAAAATGAAAGAACTTTATTCTAGATCTAGTTTCGACTGATGAGATCTGTGCAAAACCAACTATGATCTAATTTAAAAGCAAAATGCAAACTAATCTACTTATGATTCATTTTTAGATGATAGATCTAACATTGCATTTGAAAGTAACCAGGAAAAAAAAGTGAAAGAAATGTAGAGAGAGGGAGAAGAGAAGAAGGGTGATGCTGGGATTGTTGGACTCTGGAGCTTGCTTGTGGAACACTGAGGGACTATATCTTTCGAAAGATTCTTGAAAGGGAGAAGATTCAAACAAGCTCTTCACCTCTCCAAGCCAGGGGACCTATAGCTAACATCAACTTGCACACAACCCATTAAATCTGGAAATACATAAGCAAGAAATCAAGAAAATATGAACATAAACTAATGAAACACATTCATCTTGGATATTTGAGCAGATGTAAATAAAAGATTGGGTAAGTAAACAAACTTACTAATCCTTCCTACGAATTGTTAACAATCTTTAAAGGTAGGCCAGATTTAAATAAGCAAATAAACAAGCAACTAAATACAAGTTACCTCATGCACCGAGATAATTATCATCCACACATTGACAACATTACATAGGTATGACCTCCAAAGTCTTCTTGTTCCCAATGAAAATAATGAACAACAATTACAATAGCAAGCCTCTACTCCAAAACTCCAACTAGTTTGAAAAGGGAGAGAGGAGCATATCTCAAAAGAGGGGCACATTTCCTAACTGGCAGTTGATTGGCGACGAATTGAGTTGATTCAAGGAGAAGGGGAGTGAATTGGAGGTGATATGGACTTGATTGATGCCACCTTTCACCTAACAAATGCGCCCTCCTATCTTGTGGAGACACATCCTACTAATGGATGCACCCTCTCTCATGTATGTGCCCTCACTCATGTAAGAATGCGCCACCTCTCTATGAGAGGCTCAACAACCAAATCAAAACTCAAGAGAACTCGACCTCAACTAGTAATCAACTCGCCACCACTCGAAACATGTTTGAGACAAGTTTCCCTTATTAGTGGGATTTGGATTTTCCCATTATTTTCTATTTTTTGACTTTTTTAATTCACTTTTTGAGAGAAAATGAATTTCAGTGATTAATAATCACTAATTTCACTCTCAAAGTGGGTATTTAGGTAAAGTGGGTGGTCTGAGTTAGAAAACGAGCACCCCCATGGCAAATTCCACTTCCTAGTACCACTTTTATGACCAAGTGAATTTTTACATTTAAAATATCTTGTTTTTTAACAGGAAATTTTTTTATTTTGACGAAATATTAAAAACACCTAGGGGGAACTTAGCACATGTTCATATGACTCAAAAATAGTGCTTGGCATGGTAGTAAACATTGAAACTTAGACTTTAATAACCCCCTAAGGCCTAACCACCAGGACAACTACTCCAACTTTGGAGGATTGAGTGAAAAACTCGAAAATTATAAGTCGCTGAAAAAAAACATATAATTAACAAGGAAAAAACACTCTTAGAGTAATTTCATTGATGTCTAAGTCCCAGGAAAGCTAAGTCTTTTACATAAGTTCATCATGCTACGACACTTTATTACAATTCCCCCAAGGGGGTATGAACTGATGAACATGTGTCAAAAAAGAGGGGTGGGGCAAAAAGGCCTGCATGGACTTCTTAACTCTGATAATGAAGAAGTGACTTGTTCAATCTTCAGCAGCTCACTGAAAATCCATTTAAGTGCAACTTAGTGGGTAACAAGATCCATGATAAGGCTCTTTAACTCGTCCCTCTCTTTCAATGATATTTATACTTCATTATTTTGACTCTATAAGGCACTAATATTTTCCAAGAGGTTTCTTGGGAAACGTGTTTGTGTATTGTCTAGTTAATTGCAATTATCGTCCACTAAGTTCTAGGGACTCCCCTTGGCCTTAGGAGTTGACCTAAAGTGTTTAAGAAGCTAGGCTGTGGTGATAGTGGGCTCTAGCTTCTCCTGTGCTTGCCGCTCATCGCACTGTGATCTGTAACTTTATCGTGGGTGCTATTTTGAGTGGTAACACTGTTCATTGGGAATAATGTGAGAGCCCGAGTCATTGGTTGTTCATTTTCATTTTTGGTAGTTGGTTAACTAGTATGACTAGGATTGGTTAACTAGTAGGATTAGGATTGGTGATTAGAATTAGGCTGGAGTATTTATAGAGGGAGGTCGTTAAGTATTTCTATCTACAGTTAGTGAATTTTTTTGAAGTCATATCAAGAACAAAGATTATAATTTGACATGCGCGTTTAGTGCAAACATATCTTGCATGTTCGAGTTAATTGGTAGTTTGTCTTTATTTTGAACATCTCGACCTGAATGAGGGAAAAGAGAATCCACTATATGTTATTAGATATCTAGGAATGTTGATTTCTGGAATTGGTGGGAAGGTTGACTAGAGTTCTCTAGAAATCAAGAACATAGTATCCTATTTCAAAGTGGGCACTTTACAGTTTTTAGCGAACTGTAGCTGCTCTCTTCTGGCATGCTGTTCACAATAGAGCTGCACCTAAGTCACATTTGAAGAGAATAGTATTGCCCGTTTGTCCTTATTATTGCTTTCTTTGCCCTGCAGATTCTTGGCATCATCCTTGCAATATGTTTAAGATTGTTAATATTGGTTTCAGGCTTCATTTTGTTAGAGAAACAATGGTGACGTTTCGGATCCATGATATGCAATCTGTAATCAGGACAAGAGAGAGAGAGAGAGAGAGAGAGAGAGGGAGAGAGTTTGAAAAATGAGTTAGATGCCGTGAAATGTAAGCTTATCTATCATTAATTGATATGGATAAGACTAAAAATCGCAAAATAAATAAAACAGAAGAATAAGAGGGGTCAGCTAGACTGACAAATAGACAATGCAACAATAAACCAAAAATGAAAGAAAAACAAATGAAAAATAATAAATTAAAACAAAATATAAAAATACTCTAAAAAACATCAAGCAAAATAAAGGAAAAGCAAACCTAAGCTAAAAGAAGCATATAAAACTAACCATTAAAAGATCTAAGAATAAAAATATGGAAAAAACGGCCAGGCTGCATGAAAGAAAACATACAAAAAACTAAAAATACAATAACTAAAAACACAATCCAATATAACCCACAAAAAATCCTTGAGTTAAAAAAGAACACACTAGAATAGTCACAACTAAGACAAGATAACAAAATCTAAAAATAAAAAAATGAACTAAGCTACACTACAAAACACTAAGGTACAAAACAAGAGGAAAAAAATGTTAAAAAGCCCACAAAACTAAAAATCCCAAAGGGAACAAGAAGAAAACTTACCTCTGGGAACCATTTGAATGGTTTCAAAGAATAGGGAGGTGTGGCCTACTAAACTTAAGTCCATCATCCCTGTTGAGAAAGTTGGTAGCCTTCACAATTTGCATTGCCTCTCTGACATGCCTTTCTGAGAAGTGATCTACTCTAGCTAAAATCTTCTTGTCCTCAATAGAGATATGATGCCTTGTTCTCATGGAATGTTCTGCTGCCTGCTCTGGTTGAGGACCCAACACGATCATTCATAATAACAGCTCTATGCTCCCAACTATGACTTGAATTGACCTCGTACTTTCCCCAATATAGGTAAGTCCACACAAGCAAGGGATGCAATAGACCACTTTTTTCAGTTGTGGGTCCATGGGGTCTTTAATTGATTTGAGGAAACTTCAGATAGTGTTAGGAGTTTGAAAAATCATTTTAACCTGCTTTCGTCCTAGGATTCTAGCTATCTTCTTCAATGTACCTTGGACATAAGGGAGCATTACTTTATTCTCTACTTCAGCTTCAATACTTGTATGGCCTTCTGGAATGCTTTCTTGATGTGCCTCTCTTAACACCTCCCACTCTCCAAGATCTTGATCAAGTGCTGCTTCTCCTTATCTAAGTGCCCATTATCTGAGATTCCCAGGGTCTGTGTGGCAAGGGTATTGAGAACCTTTAGCCTCTGGGAGAGGTGATGATGGGAATTAGTGTGGAGGTATAGCTCTGTATGGGTTTTCTTATGGTAAACTTGATGAGCCAAAGAACTATCAGCCTTTAAGGAGACAAGAACTTGGAATGGAATTGTTATCCTCTAATTTCATAGTAAATTGAATATGCTGAGTGGCCATTCAGATGTTCAACAATTTTGTTGAGGTCATCTTTAGGATGAGGCCATGTTTAAGATATGAATTCACTTTTATGTCTATCAGAAGGAAATAAAGAAATAATATTGATTTCAGCTGACCAAATTTGGTCAATGGAACTGTCAAATACATTATGTACAGTGTGCTAAGGGAGTGCGTAAGGCATCTTCAGGCTAAACTCCAAAATAATAAAAATTTCAAAAGACAGATAGTAAAGCATTTACAAAATCTGAGGATACTGAACAAATTTTTTCATGGTTTTTAAGCTATATGCTGAAGAATCTTAACATGTATTAAAGCTACGTTTCAGGATTAGTTTCTGTGTGAATCATTTCTATATCCTCGTTCAATCTAGATGTGTTCATTCTACTGTGACATCTGTATAATTATCAGTAAATGATTAATTTATTAATTATATCATGACTGCAATTCTGAAACTTAAAATAGTTTCAGTTTGCACATCAGTTTTACTGACACAACTTTCTTAAGTGGCAAGGCTCTTTGTCGAGCTGATCCAAAATCTCTGCATGCACAGTGGACTATGCTTTTGCCCACTCATGATGTGCTGCAACCTCGGTAAGCTTCAGTTATCAACTTTAATAGTTTAGCATTGATGAATCCAAAGTTTATTCTTTTGCTTCCAAAACATTACTATGCCGTGCCTTAATTGACTAACACTGTAGGATTCAGGCGTTATCAGGCAACATTGATGACTTGTTTGCTGTTTGACCCCGTATTGAAGGTACTCTCACAGGAAACGATCTCAATTATAATCATATACTATTTATGGTTATTTTAAAGTTGGAAATAGAGAAAACCTGTATTCAGAGCAGTTTTCTGGACTGTAGGAACTAGGAAAGGACCCATGCTTGTCTAATACTTGTATATTTAGGGTCTGTAACTAATTCATTGGTTGTTCCATCAAATCTATTCAAGACACGGATAGCTGCCACTACAACTCTAGCTACAATGTTGGAGGGTCCTTCTTCTGTTTTCCTTCAAGTAGCAGAATATAAAGAATCTGCAAAATCAGGGTCATTTACGACACTTTCTAGCGCGCTGGGTCAAATACTGATGCAGCTTCATGCAGGTATCTTTAGAAACTTCATGATCTAGTTCCTGTGTATTGCCACCATACTAGTCCAGGGGTTTGGGGCACATTTTCTCAATTACTTCTGGAGGATATAGCTTAATATTTTGAAATCATATAATTTAATGTCAAAGGATATGGTCAGTATACATGGATTCTGTGTCTGAGCCTTTTTTATTTATGCAGGTCTTCTGCACTTGGTTCTCAATGAATCTCACAGCGGACTACTGATGACCATTTTTAAAGCTCTCTCACTCTTGATATCTGCTGCTCCGTATGGCACACCCCTATATTTGTTTATTGGTTTAAAACTAAAACGAGAGTTTTTTTATTTTCTGTAGGAAATGGCAAACCTAGCATTTGATTAAAATTGACAAATGATTTGAAGTAATGGGATATGCGTTCTCTTGCATTGGTGCAAAATCTAATGTTAGATTACTTTTTTTCATACCTTATGGTGAGCTTGTTCATCACACTCCCTTGTCTTCTGTATTACATGTATTAATTTTACAGTTGCATTAACTGGCTATGGTAATTCGTGGATGTTGATATTTTGTTTTCCTTTTCATTTCTTTTTGGCCTCACTAAGTTTTACCTTGTTAAAACAGGTTCAATCGATTGCCTCAGGATCTTCTTCCCAACGTTATATCTTCAGTAGAAAAGAAAACAAAGGAGCTCCTGACATCTTTACAGGACCAGAGCAACATAGTGGTAGGTTAACTTATCTTGCCCTTGGCTTGTTTGTGAAAAACCACCTTTAGATAGTGATATTTACTTTGTTTTCAGGCCACTTCAGTTAGTTGCCTGGGAGCAACATTGAACACAACTCCACCGTCTCCACAAGTAGCCGCTATGCTTGCAGCAGAGTTATCATCAGGTTTATTTCTATAAATCTAATGTGTGATTAATTTGTAATTTGTAGGACACACTAGCAAAAAGCTTGATGGTTGTTTTGAGAAATGTATCTGCTTTTAGGGCCAGTTATATTGGGGTCTGGTTGATTGAAGATATATTGTTTGGACATTTTTGTATACCAACTCATTTTTCTCAGGCATTGTTCTATTCATAGGTTTATCATATGTCCATTTAGTTGTGGTAATCCTAAGGGTCTTGTATGTTGACTCCAATATATGTACAGCTTTTCATAGTATCAAAGTTTCAATGGAATTCTATGCCTTATTTGTTATGTGAATGCTTGGTTTTGTTTATTATGTTAATCTTAAGGTGTTTAATGCTGTGTAGGGACAGATGACAACCAGGCACTACTTTCTATGTTTTTCTCGTTTACAGAGCCAGCCGCACATCCAGTCATTCGTTTTGAGGCTTTGCAGGTAAGCTATATAGATGATTTCCCTTGCCAAGAGAGAATTCATATTGTCAAAATAGGAAACTAAGTGAACAGCTTTTTATCATTTATGGCATCGGGGAATGCATATTAAGATAATGCTTTTCCTTGCAATGTTTACTCAGAATGTCTCTAAGTTACTAACTTGAGTTACGAGTATTGTGCAAGCAATTAGATGCCATGGGTTTTCTTTTCTTTCTATCTAGTAATATCTATTTCATGTTTAGTGAGCATGACTATTGGAAACTGAAATTGTATTCTCATTAATACCAAATTAAAAAATTCTGTCTGTTGTCACTCAAAGCTAAATCATCATGTAATGTGCAGCTCCGTGGGAGTGCTTGATGCATCTTCTGAGAGAAATATAAGTATAATCATAAAACAATAAAAAAGGGTTTTGTAGTGAAAGTTTCTCAGCTGAATTTTGTATGTTTTTGTTCTGAGTAAAAACCATGAACTTTCTAAAGTTTAGCAATGTCTTTTGGTCTTGCATTATATCTTTTTGTCTGCTTTTTTGTTTAGTGCTTATTTTGCAGAAGGATACTAAATATTTTATATGATAAAATCATGCAGGCCCTTAGAGCAGCAATACACAATTATCCATCCATTATGTCTTTATGTTGGAACCAAATTTCTTCTACAGTCTTGGGATTAATTGCATCATCTTATCTTGACACTGGTGCACATGCCACATCAACAACATTCTGCAAGGGGGTCTCTGGGCAAAACCTGAGACCAGTTGATGACAAAACAATGCTGAGCGCTGTAAAGGTCAGAACATTGATCTTGAGAATAAATTATTATAAGATGTAGTTTCTGTCATCTGAATCTAGCATCAGGGAAGTAAACATTCAGTCAAAGGTTTGAGGAACATTTTAAAGATCTGGAAATTGTTGATTTCTTGTAGTGTCGAAAATGATTGAGTTTATTTACAGATAGGAGGATTTTGAGTTGATAACGAAATGCGTCTTTGAATTGGAACATTGGCAGGGGATAAAGATGTGTTCATAGGGTAAAAATTGAATTCATTTGGAAAATAATTAATGCTCTGTGAAAATACTGCTTCATCCATCTATCTGTCCAGTATCAATCTAACCCTCTTTCTATTCATTTAAGTCCATTGTCAGACCATTATCCTGACCTGCAAAGCACACAACATAGATATGCTATTGAAAGTTACAAACAAGCCTTCATTTTAATAGATAACTGATCAATTATAGGCAGCATAAGAAATGTAATAGGGTTGTAACTTGTACAATTTAATTAAATTTTAACTTAAATGTTATAGTACATTGGTGGGACTATAATGTAGAAATTTTGAGAATCCGACAATTATTGCAAATTCCAAAATTTCACCTCACTTACTTTAGGTTTCATGGATCTATTTTTTGTGAACTTTCAGCCTTAGGTCTGAATCTGAAATATTAAATTACAGCTGCTAATATTTCACTTCTGTTCAACCCAATTTATCGGGCAGCCCAAGAATACAAAAACCGAACAAGTGTACTTCAATGTGAACAAGTTACAACCCTTAGGGTACACTTTTCCAAGCATATAACAGATCTGAAATGTGTTATAACAGCAGATTATTGTAGTAAATCTGCCCTTTTATCTTCTAGATATGTGTTAAATCAGCACGGATAACCAGGGATGAAATCCACTCCATGAAGATAACATAAGCTGAAAATCAAATATACAAGTACACAAAATTTGGACCACTGGAAACTTCACATATATAAAAGATGAAGTACAAGTACATACCACAACTTTATTGCAGAGTTGGTACAAGTCAAGATTTCCAAACCCTAGCTAGGGAAATCATAAGAAAACCCTAGTCACCAACTTATAGCTAGGAATCATTCTCAACAAAATCCGGTCACTCCACTAAAGATCCTCAACATGCTAGCATGAACATTGGCAAGTCTTCCTTGGCACATATCCAAGCTTGTTGCGCCGAGAGGCGCTCTACAGCCCAGTATGGGAGAGATCTTGTTGTTGGATTTTGTACAACTTCGGAAGCTATTATTTATTATATTTCTTTGTATCTCCATTGTACTTGCTTGTACCTCCTAAGGGAGAAGAACTGAATGTAATTATTTATGTAACCACATCAAAGAGTCAATGTAAACCTTGGGGTGCAATTAAACATTAAGAAAATATTAATTTAAATTATTTTATTGCCCCCAAGTGAAGTCGGCCCCATAAGGGATTTTTTGGTTTCAGCACTTGTATAAATATGAGGTTAGTGCTCCTCATTTGTTCATTCTCACACTTGAGATTGGCACATCACTTGGGAGAGGAGAATTTCGCATCACCTAAAGGAGGAGGCTGATTTCTAGGGATTCTATTTGTGGAAAACATTTCCACACTTTCTATTTTCTCATTTATACTCTGATCTCAGAATTATCATTTCTCTGCGAAGGTTGCTGGGTTTTCTCCCATTTGGGTTTCCCACGGTAAACTCTGTGTTGTTGTTTTTGTGCTTTGTCTTACTTCTAGTGATCTTGGTAATGCATTTATGTTTTATGCTATGAATGTACGAAATTTAACATGGTATCAGAGCCATTCTAGTAGAAACCGTTGCCGAAGCATTGTTGGAACCCTGCCGGAATTAGGGTTTCATCTTGTGAAGTCTTCACCCATTATTTTGAAGAAAAAGAGCCATAGGAATTTCGTTTTTGGCTAGACTAATCCATTGGTGAAGACGGAATTAAGTTCCGAGAACTTTTATTTTTGACCTAGCTCCTGCTAGGGTTTCTGATCCAGATCCGCAAATCAAGATGATTAGGATGAAGGTTGAAGATCGGTTGGAAGGAGCCTCCAATTTTATTTCCTGGAAATCTAGGGTTCTCCTACTCCTAGAAGAAAATGATCTTCTTCTATATGTAAATGAGAAGGTCCCCGAACTAGAAGCCGAAGAAGATAAATCTCGATGGAGGAAGAATGATGCTAAAACAAGAACAATTCTTGTGGATTCCGTGAGAGATCATTTGGTTCCTCAGATCTCAGGTAAGAAGAATGCTGGGAAGATGTTCAAGACCATTATGAAGTTGTTTGAACACACTAGTCTAAATGTATCCATGACTTTGAGAAACCAACTCTCAAATATGAAGATAGTGAAGTCGAAATCCATTGCCTCATACTTTATGAGCATCACAAAACTCAGAGACAAGCTCAGCACCAGTGGAGATCCTATTGGCGATAAGGAGCTTGTCCTTCACACCTTAAATGGTCTTCCACCATCATGGGAGTCCTTTATCCAAAGCATAAGTGGTAGATCTAAACTACCAAAGTTTGACAAGCTTTGGGCAGATTGCTCTCAGGAGGAGACAAGGATCGTAGTACGTCAAAGACTCCATGGCAATCAAACTAAAGAGACTCAAGCATTTGTTTCTCATACCAAGAATGGTAAGGGAAAGAAGTTCCATAAACGCAAGCACCAAGAAAGGAGATCAAGTCCCCGCCAAGAACAAAAGAAGAAGAAGGATGTATCTCAAGTTCAATACTATAGGTGCAGGAAGTATGGACATTATGCCAGTAGTTGCCGAAGTCAAATCAAAAGGAAGCATGAAGCATCCACTGCTGATGTAGAAGAAGATCATCATCACAAGAAGCAAAAGAATGAAGATCACACAGAATTTCTATTCATATCAGCACTATTAGGAACTATTCCTACCACTGGTGACACT
This sequence comes from Larix kaempferi, assembly GCA_027924585.1. NCBI lineage: Eukaryota > Viridiplantae > Streptophyta > Pinopsida > Pinales > Pinaceae > Larix > Larix kaempferi. Next base: position 11,540,432 of record BSBM01000893.1, read on the forward strand.
TGGCTCATAGATAGTGGTGCATCTAGACACATGACTGGGTATAGAGAGAATCTTTCAAAATTAATTGAGAAAGATTCACATCTCCGTGTTGTACTTGGAGATGATGCAAATTACACTGTGAAGGGATCTGGAGCCACCACCCTTCAATTGGAATCAAATGATACATTACGCTTAAGTGATGTACTCTATGTACCTGGTATGAAAAGAAATCTTGTCTCCATCTTAGCATTGGAGGACAAGGGTTATAAAGTAGCTTTCTCAGAAGGGAAAGTCCTTGCTTGGCACAAGAACTCAAGCATGAGCACAACTAAGGTTATTGGCATAAGAGAAGAGAGCTTGTATAGACTAAACACTTATCCAGTCCAAGCCCTAATACATGATGCTGCAAGTATGGGCGAGTTATGGCATAGAAGGTTGGCTCATCTGAACTATTGAGCTCTCCCAGTAATGAAGAACATTGTAACAGGTTTGCCAGGGCTCCAGGTAAACCATGATGGAACTTGTAGAAGATGTGCACTTGGCAAGAATGCCAAGAAGTCTTTTCCAGACAGCGAGAGTAGATCCAAAGGGATTTTGGATCTAGTACACTCTGACTTGTGCGGGCCCATGACAGTTGTGTCATTAGGTGGTTATCATTACTATATCACCTTTATTGATGATTACTCACGAAAGACTTGGATATACTTTCTCAAGTCAAAAGAATCCGAGGAAGTACTCAGCAAGTTCAAAGAGTTTAAAGCACAAGTTGAAAATCTGTCAGGAAAGAGGATCAAGATCTTGAGATCCAATAATGGTAGAGAATATACCTCTACAGAGTTCAATGATTTCTGCAAGGAAGCAAGAATTAAGAGGGAGCTCATAGTTCCCTAAAATCCTCAACAAAATGGGGGTTGCAGAAAGAAAGAATCGTACAATTGTGGAGGCAGCCAAAGCTATGATACATGACCAAAGTCTTCAAATGTTCTTGTGGGCAGAAGCATCCAGAACCGCTGTATATGTACAGAATAGATGTCCACACAAGATCTTGAAGAACATGACTCCGGAAGAAGCGTTCACAGGTGTGAAACCAGAAGTGGGCCATCTCTGGATTTTTGGTTGTCCAGTCTACATACATGTTCCCAAAGAGAAAAGATCAAAGTTAGAACCTTCAGGCAAGAAGGGTACCTTTGTGGGATATAGTGAGTCTTCAAAGGCCTACAGAATTTACATTCCAGGATCCAGACAGATTGAAGTCAGTAGGGATGTGACCTTTGAAGAAGAAATGGTTGTCAGGAAAGGCACAGGATCAGATATGGAGATTGATGACTCATAAATGCTAGAACCAAAGGAGATGAGATCATCTCCCCCTCTAGTTCAGAGGGAGTCAATAGAAAAGGATCGACCTATCGATCCCATAGATCCAGTTGATATCCCTAGAGACGTGACAAGTCGGAAAAGACCTAGATGGGCACAACAGACACTGCAGGATGCAGAGGGGCATGATGCTCCACATGGCACTTTCAGAGAAAGCAAGAGACCTCAGAGATTCTCCAGCTATGTGGCTCTAATGAGCAACATTATTGATTGAGAACCCACCACTTACGAAGAAGCATCCAAACATCAAGTTTGGAAGGATGCCATGATGGAAGAATATCAATCCATCATGAAGAATGATGTGTGGGAGGTTGTGCCGAGACCTGAGGAGAAGTCAGTTGTGACTTCTAAGTGGTTATATAAGATCAAGCATGGAGCAGATGGCAGTGTTGATAAATACAAGGCCAGATTCGTAGCTAGAGGATTCTCTCAGAAAGAGAGAGTTGATTATGATGAGACTTTTGCTCTTGGGGGCCGATATACTTCCATCAGATCCATTATCGCGATTGCTTCAACTATGGGATGGAAGTTGCATCAGATGGATGTGAAGACAACTTTTCTCAATGGTGTTATTGAGGAAGAAGTTTACATCGAACAACCAGATGGGTTTATTGTCCAAGGAAAGGAGTCTCATGTATGCACACTGAAGAAGGCATTGTATGGCCTCATGCAAGCACCCCGTGCTTGGTATGGATGAATAGACGGAATCCTGGTAAGCTTCAGATTTTCCAAGAGTGATGCAGACCCCAACCTTTACTACAAGGTTGTAGATGATGAGCCATTGATCTTGGTATTATATGTTGATGATTTGTTGCTCACTGGAAATGAGAAACTCATTGTATGGTGTCAGAAGAATATTGCCTCTGAGTTTGAAATGAAAGACCTTGGTTTGATGCATTACTTCTTGGGATTAGAAGTATGGCAGAGGCAGAAAGAGATTTTCCTAGGACAAGGAAAATACACCATCGATATATTGAAGAGATTTGGAATGTTGGACTGCAAGTCCATGGCTACTCCGATGGATGCAAATTGGAAGAAGTTGAGAGATTCTACTTCAGAGTTTGATTTGTTTGATCCCACCATTTATTGCCATTTGATTGGGTCATTGATGTATCTGACCAACACCAGACCAGATATATGTTTTGCTATGAATGCCCTCAGTCAGTTCATGTGCGAACAGAGGCAGATTCACTGGATTGCTGCAAAACATGTGCTCAGATACTTATGTGGCATTGTGGGATATGGATTGAAATATGCTTCAGATGGTGACCTGTTATTGTAGGGGTTTACAGACTCAGATTGGGTCGGATGTGTTGCAGATCGGAAGAGTACTTCTGGATGTTGCTTCAGTTTTGGTTCTGCAGTTATTTCCTGGTGCAGCAGGAAGCAGAACTCGGTAACACTCAGTACTGCAGAGGCCGAGTACATGGCTGCTAGCATAGCAGCTCGAGAAGCAGTTTGGCTTCGTAAACTCTTGGCAGGATTGTTCGGCTAGATTCTAGAGCCGACCGTGATTCACTGTGATAACCAGAGCTGTGTGCAGATGTCATTGAATCCTATATTTTACGACAGGTCGAAGCATATCGAGATTCGATATCACTTCATTCGTGATATGGTGCAGAAAGGTGCGGTTGAGTTATAGTATGTGCCGACAGACGACCAGACTGCAGATGTTCTCACCAAGGCACTTCCCAGAGTGAAGTTCGAATACTTTCGCGGAAGACTTGGAGTCGAAGAGAACGTTTCCCTCCTTGAGAGGGAAATATGAGATGCTTGCCTTGCTTTGCCCAGGTGCCTTTGCAGTCTAGTTACTTAGCCAGATATGGGAGAAATATCATAGGCAGATGAGAAGGACAGTCAGCAGTTGGCCGGGCTCACCCAGGTACCTTTTGCAGTCCAGTTACTCAGCCAGATATGGGAGAAATCCCATAGGCAGATGAGTAGGACAGTCAGCAGTTGGTCGGGTTCACACTAGTGCCTATGCAGTCCAGTTACTCAGCCAGATATGAGAGAAATCTCATAGGCAGATGAGTAGGACAGTCAACAGTTGGCCGTGTGGTTGCACAGGTGCCTCTACAGTCCAGATACTCAGCCAGATATGGAAGAAATCTCATAGGAAGAAGAGTAGGACAGTCAGTAGATGGCCGTGCCCTTTTGCTCGTCTGAGATCTCAGCCAGGTATGGGAGGACCCCATTGGCAGATGAGACAGACAGGTAGCAAATTGTATAGCAGAGATGGTATAGCTATATATCTCAGATATCCAGGATTGAGTGATTCTCCTGGATCCAGGATCGAGTGATTCTCCTGGATCCAGGATCGAGTGATTCTCCTGGACTCACCTAAGGACTGGTGATGATGATGCACAGAGATTGTGTGGACAACCTTCAGCATGCATAGAGATGATGGAGACAGAATGGATGTACAAGATGAAACCCAGATGATCGTGATGCAGATGAAGACCGAAGATTACCTTCCTCGTTGAGAGGGAGTGTTGGATTTTGTACAACTTCGGAAGCTATTATTTATTATATTTCTTTGTACCTCCATTGTACTTGCTTGTACCTCCTAAGGGAGAAGAACTGAATGTAATTATTTATTTAACCACATAAAAGAGTCAATGTAAACCTTGGGGTGCAATTAAACATTAAGAAAATATTAAATTTAAATTATTTTATTGCCCCCAAGTGAAGTCGGCCCCATAAGGGATTTTTTGGTTTCAGCACTTGTATAAATATGAGGTTAGTGCTCCTCATTTGTTCATTCTCACACTTGAGATTGGCGCATCACTTGGGAGAGGAGAATTTCGCATCACCTAAAGGAGGAGGCTGATTTCCAGGGTTTCTATTTGTGGAAAACATTTCCACACTTTCTATTTTCTCATTTGTACTATGATCTGAGAATTATCATTTCTCTGCGAAGGTTGCTGGGTTTTCTCCCATTTGGGTTTCCCAGGGTAAACTCTGTGTTGTTATTTTTGTGCTTTGTCTTACTTCTAGTGATCTTGGTAATGCATTTATGTTTTATGCTATGAATGTATGAAATTTAACACTTGTAACCTGATGTAACGTTAGTAACATGTCGACAACAAATAATAGTGATAATGAATATTATGAGAGAGATCTTGTAATGTGATGTAACATTAGTAACATTTGTAACATGTCGGCCTAGTAACATTAGTAATAGTGATAGTGAATAGTGAATATTATGGGAGAGATCTTGTAACCTGATGTAACGTTTGTAACGTTTGTAATATTGAAGTAACAATTAAAGTAAGTAACAATTACATGTAATGTTTGTCTTTATTATTCTCGACCATTAATTAAAATGTAAAAAAAGTAAAATGTAATGGAAAGTATTTAATGAAAAGTAAAAAGTAAAATGTAATGAAAAGTGAAAAAGTAAAATGTATTGTTGGCCATTAATTAAAATGTAAAAAAAAGTAAAATTATGGAAAGTATTTAAAAAAAATCCATCTCGGCTCATAAAATAAAATATTATGAAAAGTAATTAAAAAATAGATGTTCGTTTATAAAATAAAAACTTAAAACTTAAACCCGGATCTATCAATCAAGAGAGATTAAATTTAAAAAAAGAAATACACCTCAAGAAATTGGATCCCTCTCGGTGCTTGATAGATACGGGTTTAAGATGGATCTATGCTGGTATGACACAACCTCTCCATACTAACTCTCTTGTCTTCCTTAGGGTTTACAAACCCTAACCATGTTGCATCACACAAGTACATGGCATGACAATTCTAGTGCTAACCTCCAAGACTACATGTTCATCCTAGGGTTTGAGTTTTCCAACCCTAGTTCTCCAACTCTTGCATAAACACAAGCAGCGAGACCTCCATGGAACATCAAGAATATAATAAACCGAGTCTTCTTCCAAGGAAGTTGTAATAAACATATATAAAGAAAAACAAAAAAAAATAATATAAAAATAAAAAATAAAAATAAACAATAATGATTAAAGTTAAAAGCAAATTAAAATACGTTAAACTAAAAAGACTAAAAGTAACACCCGTAGGATTAAAGGGGTGTACGAGAGTCATATTTAAGACTCACTTACATTGTAAAGTTATCATCTTATTCAATAAAATATTATTCAATCCCAAATGTCTCTGTCATAACAGCGCCTGCGCTTCAACAGTGGTATAAGACTCACTTACATTGTAAAGTTATCATCTTATTCATTTATTCAATAAAATATTATTCAATCCCAAATGTCTCTGTCATAACAGCGCCTGCGCTTTAACAGTGGTATCAGAGCCTCGAACTTCCCATCGAAGTTTTCACCCGCACTGCCGTCTTCCGCCATCAACACATCGCCCTCCTTCGTCTTCGCCCTCACTGTCGTCTTCTGCCATCAACATGTCGCTCTCCTCCGTCCGCGCTGCATCTCTTTTGCCGCTTCCGCACCACCCGCGTCCGCCGTCGTCGACGTTCCTCCGTCGTAGCCAGCTTCTACGTCCACCTTCCTTCGTTTGCACCTCACGCTCTCCAAACCCTAGCTGCTCCCCGAATAACGGCCACGTCCATGCCTCATCACCGCCTCGCTCCAGCTCTCCGAACCCTGCCTCGTCACTGCCCGATCTAGTTCTATGAATTGCGACTGCATCCACCGTCCAGGAGGCCGCAATCCACAGGCTGCAGACCTTCCATCTGCGGTAGTACCACATAGTCAACCCTAACCCAAAAAAAAAAAAGAATAATAATAATAATAATAAATAATAATATTATTATTTTATTATTGTGAAGAAAATGGATTCTGTGAGGCAGAGTTATGTATCTCATGAAGAAATGAACAAGGAGATAGTTGACTAGAAAACTCGGTTGAACCAAATAGAGGAAGGACAAGATTTAGTACACATTAAAATGGACGAGTTTGATACCAGATTAGAAAGGATAGAAAATCGATTAGATAATCTTGCGGTCATAAGAGAACAAGAGAAGGATGAAAGAGATGCAAAGGAAGCAAAAAACGATATGATGTTTAGCCAGATTATGAAAAAACTGAACGAAATGGCTCCAGAATCAAGGACAGAGCAAGAAAGACCGGAATCTTCTTATCTTAGAGGTACATATAACCAAAAAGGACTGGAGAGAGACTTTAAAAAATTAAAAAGGAATTACCAAAATATGACGGAAAAACCCATAGAGGCGCCGTCATTTGGGTTAATAAAATGGAGGGCATTTTCGAATCAAACCCCCCATTAGGTGAAAGAGAAAAAATAATGACCGCTGCTAATAACCTAGACGAAGAAGCTTATGATTGGTTCCTATGGTTGTCAGGGAAATGTAATGCTCACTCTTTTCGTTGGACAAATTTTACTCAAGCGTTATTAAAAAGGTTCCATGATGGAGAAGAAGATGATCTATATACTAAATTCATCCATCTTCAACAAAAAGGAAATGTGAACGACTACACCCATGAATGGGAAGTATTGGCTACAAGGTCAACCAGATTCTCAGATGAACAACTACTAAAAATGTACATCGGTGGTTTAAAGGATTACATTCGTAACGAGTTAAAACTATGGAGACCCCAAACTATCGAAGACGCCAGACAAGCAACCAAATTAATTGAACAAAATAACAAGGTCAACAAACCTTCGTTTACAAAACCAGATAGATCAAATAGATATTTTAATGAAAGATCAGATAAGAATGCTACAAAAAAGATGAACAAGTATGTACCACCTCACTTGAGGGAAGGTGAGAAACAACATCAGGATCCAGATAGGAAATGGGTAAATAAGTGTAGATATTGTCGAGATAAATGGGAAAAAGGTCACTGATGCAACAATAAAAAATTGTATAATTGTGAAGCTGAAAGAGAATCAGAAGTTTCAGCCACTAGCGACTCCGAAGACGAAGTTAGCAACGAAGAAAATAATGATGTCAACATAGATTCAGAAGAGACAATGCCCAGGGTATCTCGAGCCACAATAACATGCATCACACAACCACAAACCTTGAAATTAAAGGGGCATGTGAGGAAAGATAATGTCATCGTACTTATAGATACAGGTAGCACTCATAATTTTATAGATGTAAATGTTGCAAAAAAACTAAACTTGTTTGTATATCCAACAACAAATATAAGGGTTATGGTAGCAGATGGAAAAAAAATTGATGGTATTGGGAAGTGTCACAAAGTTAAGTTGCAAATAAATCATTATAACATGGAATCTAGCTTCTATACAATACCCCTCGGAGGAGTAGATGTTGTCTTGGGAATTCAATGGCTACATAAATTAGGTACTTATTCCGCAAATCACCAGAAACAATTTATTAAATTCAAGTGGGAAGGAAGAAAATATAAGTTGTATGGATTCCAGCCACCACCTACCCAAATTATATCGTCACGACAAATGGAGAAATTAATTCACAAAGGGGCACCAACATTAGTCGCACAATGTCATCAAATAGAGATGCTAGCAGCAGAGTTGGGCCACGACCAACAACCAGAAATCCAAGAATTAATCCAGAAGTATGAGAAGGTATTCCAAGATCTACCCATGCAATTACCACCAGAAAGAGGAATAGAGCACATAATCGAGGTTAAGCCAGATTCAGCGCCTGTGAACGTCAAACCATACAGGTACCCTCACCATCATAAGACATAAATAGAAAGGCTAATTCAAGACATACTAAGATGTGGAGTCATCACCAGAAGTAGGAGCCCATATGCTGCCCCAGTAGTATTGGTTCGAAAGAAAGATGGATCCTTTAGGTTATGTATAGATTATCGAGGACTAAACAAAATAACGATAAAAAACAAGTTTCCCATCCCATTTATAGATGAGATGTTGGATGAACTCCATGGCGCCAAATATTTTTCCAAATTGGACTTAAGATCTGGATATTACCAGATTCGGGTAAGATTAGAAGATGTAGCAAAGACAACCTTTCGAACTCATGAAGGCCACTATGAATTCAACGTGATGCCATTCGGATTAACAAATGCCCCCGCTACCTTTCAAGCAACCATGAATGAGCTTTTTCGACCACACCTAACAAAGTTCGTACTGGTTTTTTTTGACGATATTCTTGTCTATAGTAAGACATGGAAGGAGCATCTTAAGCACTTAGAACTTGTACTTTCACTCTTAGAAGGAAATTAGTTCTATGCGGAAATGTCAAAATGTAGTTTTGGGAAGGAAGAAGTCGAATACCTCGGTCATATCATCTCAAATGAGGGAGTTAAAGTAGATCCAAGCAAAATCAGGCAATTATAGAGTGGCCAAAACCTAATAATATATCCAAATTAAGAGGTTTTTTAGGCCTAACAGGTTATTATAGAAGGTTCGTAAAAAACTATGCACATCTAACAACACCACTATCAGATCTACTAAAAAAATTCCTTCCGATGGAGTGACAAGGTAGAGGAATGTTTCCAAACCCTAAAAAAGATTATGACATCCACACCAGTGTTGGCAACTCCCGACTTCACAAAACGATTCGTGGTTGAGTGTGATGCTTCAAGTGGTGGAATAGGTGCAGTCTTGATGCAAAATGACCATCCTATTGCTTTTGAAAGCCGAAAGCTCAACAAGAGGGAAGGATTGAAGTCTACATACGATAAAGAGATGCTTGCTATCATTCATGCATTAGCAAAATGGCGACAATACTTATTGGGTAGTAAATTCTTGATACGGACTGATCACAATAGTCTCCAATACTTACTTCGACAAAAAAACCTATATACTGAGCAACAAAAATGGATAGAAAAGATTTCCACTTTTGATATGGAGATACTACATAAGAAAGGAAAGGATAATGTGGTTGCCGATGCATTATCACGAAAAGACGAAGAAGTATCAGCATATGTAGTATCAATCATAATTCCTAAATGGGTGGATGAAATTCACATAGAATATGCCAAAGACCCTGAAACTTGCTCCATCATCAATAATGTGATGCAACATCCCAAATTTGAATGGAGAAATGACATTCTATGGCATAAGGGAAGAATCTACCTTCCACCTACTTCAAAGTTCAAAATAAAAATCTTAAAGGAGTCACATGACTCACCCGCTGCAGGATACGTAGGTACTTTTGAAATGTATTATAGCGCTCGCCAATCATTTCATTGGAAGGGAATGAGTAAAGATATCCAGAGGTATGTCTCTGAGTGTGACACTTGTCAGAGAAACAAAAGCGAAAATATCATGACACCTGGATTACTTTACCCTCTACATGTACCTAATCAGAAGTGGGAAGAGATTTCGATGGACTTTATCGAAGGATTGCCCATGTCCGAGGGAAAGGATAAAATCTTCGTAGTAGTTGATCAACTCACTAAGTATGCTCACTTCATGGGTGTAAGGAAGACAGACTCAGCAAAGCAAATAATTGAAGTCTTTTGCAAAAATATTTATAAATTATATGGATTTCCAAAGGTAATTGTCAGTGACATAGATGCCAGGTTTAAAGGGAACTTTTGGAAGGAATTCTGTAAACAGATAGGGATATCCCTTAACATGAGTTCAGCCTATCATCCCCAAACTAACGGACAAACAGAAATAATGAATAAGTGTTTGGGAACATACCTTCATTGTTTTGTGACTGAAAAACATAACAAGTGGTCCCAATGGTTACATTTGGCTGAATGGTGGTATAACTCAACGTATCATACTTAGCTAGAATGACCCCTTTTCAAGCCTTGTACGGTTATGAGCCCCCTAAATGAAAGGAGTATGTATTATTTAACTCTAAGGTACCAGCAGTGAGGAATCAATTAAAGGAAGACCAAAAGACCATTCAAATATTAAAGGAAAACTTAACAAATGCTCGCAATAGAATGAAGCAACAGGCGGATTTACGAAGAACTGAACGAGAGTTTGAAGTTGGTGATTGGGTGTTCGTACGACTCCAACCATACAAGCAATCGTCACTTACACAACAAGGCAAGAATAAGCTAGCTCCAAAATTCTATGGACCATATTAGATTAATAAAAAAATCAGTCCAGTAGCATATGGATTAAAATTACCAGAAAATTGTCGCATTCATAACGTGTTTCATGTGTCAAGCCTCAAAAAATGTTAGGACAATGACAAGTAGCACAATCCGAACTACCTATTTTGGATGAAGAGGGACGAATTATTCTGGAACCTGAAGGCATACTATCTATTAAAGAAAAGAAGCTTCGCTCTAGGAACATTAAAGAATACCTTATTAAGTGGAAGAACTTGCCAGAAGAAGACACATCCTAGGAAACTGAAAGTTTTCTTCAACAACATCCTTCTCTACCCTTGCTTTGAGGACAAAGCAATTCTTAAGGGGTGGGCAATGTAATAAACATATATAAAGAAAAACAAAAAATAAATAATATAAAAATAAAAAATAAAAATAAACAATAATGATTAAAGTTAAAAGCAAATTAAAATATGTTAAACTAAAAAGACTAAAAGTCACACCCGTAGGATTAAAGGGGTGTACGAGAGTCATATTTAAGACTCACTTACATTGTAAAGTTATCATCTTAATCATTTATTCAATAAAATATTATTCAATCCCAAATGTCTCTGTCATAACAGCGCCCGCGCTTTAATAGAAGTCATCACAACAAGCTCAAGAGTCGTCAAGCTAGGCTTGCCATGTTCTTGCCGTAGTCTTCATGCATCCCACAAGAACAAGGCTACAAAATCATGCAAGGTGTTAGCTCCGCTTTCCATGTCTTCTACTAGGGTAAAACCCTAGTGCTACAAGAAGAGCCACAAGGCAAATTCTCATCACCTTCAACATCATGCTAGGGCGTGATCGATACTCATACTTAGCCTATCTCTCATCGCAATCCATTACCTTGGCTAGCCCTTCGGGCTATACTAGATCTTGGTACATAGGGGTCATGGATCTTTTGGCATCTGTTGGTATTGCGATGTGCCGACTTCCTCCATTTCAGTATTCCTTGGACGCGCCTAGCCGCTTCTTACCTACCAGGCAGGAATTGAACATAATCACCTGAGATGACATCTATAGACAGTTCGTGCAGGTCAATTGAATCAATCCCCACGGTAGGTTAGTCCAAAGATGGCCTTTTATGTTGCACATTTCATGGATTTGAAGGACGGTCTCATCGTTCGGTACCATTACACACTCCGCCATTTGTCACATGCTCCGTATCCTTTTGGGCCAGTTTTGAGCGGGTTATCATCGTCTCAGGGTCGAGACAGATCACCAGATCAATTGATCAAACAAGGTTTTCCAGATTTGCCATCTTCAAGAGGTTGAAACTGAGGAGCATTTCATCCTCCAATGTCCCATCTATTATGAGATTCGCGGGCGATTCCATTGTCTTTGTAAGACCTTCTCGTGGAGTCCCAGTCTTTGGCTAGTTTCTTCAGGTATCCGGATTAGAGATATTTGGCCTTATACTTGTAGGAGGCCTTCCGGCTCCAATCCCTCCTCCAGTGACATTTGTAGTCAGGACCAACCTCCACTCAGCAGATTACTTCCTTCTTTTTAGTGCTCCCTTCCTCTAGGGGCACCAAGAGACCAACAGAGGACGGTACTGTTTCTGACCGCAGATCAATTAGGACATGATAGACCACCTCTACGTCCATTCGACCCCAGCAACGTGGCCAACCTCGATCCCATCCCAGCACCTGGTCGACAACATCCAGATCACAGTAGCAGGCTCCCCATCCTCGGCGGTGACACACTATCCATTATAGCTCTTCTTCCAGTTCTTTCAGTTCTTCTTTTAGACAGATTACTATCTTGAGATTTCTTCATTCAACTTCATATGTTAGGAGAGACGCTTCTAGTTCTTCTAGTGTGCCATGACATATTCTCCATTTTTGGATCACAGTTCTTAGATCCACTATCTTTGTACTTTTTACTTTTGTATCGGCTCTCTTTGTACTTATCTCTTCTGGGTTGGCTCTCCATCTTTGGAGTTGGCCCTTTTTGGCTTTAGGATCGAGTTTGACATCTTGCTTTATATAGGAGCCACCTTAGAGCTCCCACTTTGTTTTGATGTCATGTTACCACACAGTCCCATTGATCCACTTTTGTGGTCATTTGTTGGACATTAATAAAATTATCTTATCTTATCAAGGGTTTACATGCAAAGCATAAACCATAGCATCACAAGACAATACTCTACATAAGAGCAATCTCTTTGAGAACATCCTAGACATCTCTCTCTTTCCTTGTCTTCTCTTAGGGTTTCCTCATGAATCGTAGTGTCTTGCTCTTGGGGTTCCCTCATGAACTCTAGTGTCTTGCTCCCCACCTAGACTTCTCCAAGACAAGACAAAGAATAGAGTATATAATGATGATGAGTTATAACAACGCTATCTCCCCAATTTATATATACAATAGCTGAGGGAGGTTCACATAAAATTATGACATGTGTCCATACAAGTAACCAATAAGGCAACCCAACATGGTGCAGTTTGCAATACAAGGATATACAAGTGTCACAAGGGTTTATCCAACCACCAAGATCAAACACCCTCCATGCATGATGCTCCTTGGGCTCTGTTACCAGCCAATTTGTATAGGGTGTTCACTTGGGGTTTCATGAAATTTTCTGAACTAATTCTAAAGTAATTATGAAGCAGACCTGGGCATGTTCTGAGGCTAAAAACAGCGACACGGGACAGTTCTAGGCATGCAAACAGCCTAAATCTTTATTTCTGGGCGCATCTCTGTATATAACAGTGGCAAAGATGCATTTCTTGGCATGTTTGTACTCTCTAAGTAGCAGTAAGCAGCTCTGTTCCTGACCTCATAGCAGTGGTTTGTCCAAATCTGGGCATTTTATAGCAGCAGGGCTTATTACAGTTCATTTGACCATTCTTCATGGAGAAACCAGCCTTTGGATGTCACTTCACATGTTTTCAGGGCACTTTGGAGGTAAAGGAAGGAGGTTTACAAGAAGTAGTTATTGCTACTATATTTGAAGATTAAATGGTTTGTTGAAGATGTGGCTTTAGAATTTTACATGATATGGATTATTCTGAGATTCTTGCTTTTTTTGCCGAGGGTATTTCTCTTGATTCAGCTGGTTCAAAACATTCTGTTCACTTTAGTAACAGCTATGCATAAACAGAGTCTGTGCATTCCAGGAATCGCTTGCAGCTAGTATCGATGATTCATTGTGAAACTTTTCAATATCTGTGAATGGTGCTATTGTTTGGAGATAGATCTGCTAGGTCTGGGATGCCACTGTGTACAGACTTTACTATGCATTGCAAGTTCTTTGTGATCAGTATTGAAGCACTGTCCCAGATCTGAAATTAAGACACATTTTAATTTATCCTACCTCAGCGTAATGAGTGATTTCTCTAAGGACATTTTCAGCATATAGCATCAGTTTGGGTTTTACCTTCAGCACTTAAAGGCACCCAGATTAATGCAGCCAGTGCAATGACGGACACAGATGAATGATAATACCAGCTTTGGTCTGAAGAATAGAATTGAATAACTGTTCCTAACCAGGGACAGCTGTGGTCATCTTTCTTTCTTTTCCCCTCGTTAGTCATCATGCCGGTTAGGGTAACAACCTCCTAGGTAAGAGTGCCATGTCAACATGCTAACCAAGGTCCAGCATCCCACTCAAATTGATTCATCCATATGTCCATGAACATTGCCAAGGGGCTAGGAGACCTAATGCTCTCCTAGCAAGGTGAAAACACTTTTGGAGTAATCCCGAAAGCTAACATATGAGATGAGCAATCATGAGGACTATAAAAATAAATAAAAGATTACAAAGAGTGTCAAAACAAATACCAGTGAATCTTAGATAAGATAAGATAATTTTATTAATGTCCAACAAATGACCACACAAGTAGGTCAATGGGACTGTGTGGTACCATGATGTCAATACAAAGTGGAAGCACTAAGGAGGCTCTTATAAAAAGCCAGAGGTAAGACTCTAACATAAAAATCAAAAAGAGCTAACTCCAAAGATGTATAGTCAATCTAGAAAAGAAATGTACAAAGCTGATATAGAAGAAAAATGTACAAGGGGAGTGGATCTGGAATCTGTAATACAAAAATGGTGAATATGTCATGGTGCACTGGAAGCATCTCTCCTAACATCCAAAGCCGAATGAAGGAATCTCAAAATTGTATTCTAGCTGAAGGAAGAACTGGAAGAGGAGCTATAATCTGTGTCACCGCATTCACCGATTTTCAAGGAAAAAAATCAAAATTCGGCGAATTTTTTGAGGGCACAATTTAAATCAATTAAATTCGCCGAACTTCTTGGCGAATTCAATTTCGAATTAAGGGTCGAATTCAATCGTTTCAAATTCGCTGAAGATTGTTGAAAATCGTTGAGATTCGTTGAAAATCGTTTTTTTCCCTCCATTGAAAACCCTAGCCGCCTAGCCCGCGTTAATGCTTGGTCGACGTTTGTTTGGAAGCTCTTTTCATTTTCCTTGGCGACTGGTGCTGCGGCGATGAGTCACAACTGTGTTTTGAGTTTTCAAGTTGAAGTTCTGTGCTGAGTGCTCCCGAATCACTGCACTCTGCAAATCTGCGATCGTATGATCCACATCCCGATTCCCATCATCGACCGGCGAATCAACTAGCTAGTGCTCCGATTCCCATCATCACGATTCACTGCTTGTTTAAAAATTAATGCTAGATGATGATCAAGATGTTTAATGATTGTATTTTATTAAAAAAATTCATATATTTTTTATTTTTTAAGTTTTAGTCTTGCCGAATTTAATGCTGAATTTTATTGGCAATATTTTTATTACCGAATTTTTGACGAATTTCAAGGTCATCGAATTCGAACACGAATTCGAACCAGGTGACACAGGCTATAATGGGTAGTGTGCCACCACATGGAGTGGGGAGCTTGCTGTTGTGATCTGGATGAAGTCGTCTGGCTGCTGGGATGGGGCTGAGACTGGCCACGTTGCCGGTGTCAGGCGGAAGTGGAGGTGCTCCTCTGTGTCCTAACTGATTTGTGGTTAGAAGCAGTGCCGTTCTCTGTCGGTCTCTTGGTGCCCCTAGAGAAAGGAATACAATGGACAAGGGTTTGAAGGATATCAAACAAGAAACCCTAAACCGACTTAGCTGTCAACCATAAGCTCTTCGAACATCCAAGGCTGAGAAGGAGTTTGTAATGAGATTCCTGCTGACCATTGTTTGTGTGTTTGAGGTCTATACTGCCTGACAAACCTAGAATTGGAGTTTTGCTCATGATACCGTTTATGATTGGTTTGAGAGGTTGGAAATAAGAGGTGATGAGCTTGGAGTTAGCAATGCAGAGAAATCTGTTCCCAAGTGTTTATACTGAAGGTGAAGCATCTTAGGAAGAACCAAGCATTACATATCTTGTTCTTGTACCATGTGAAAGTCCTTAGGGAGCCATGGGAATCTTTGAGCAAGAAATGATAATGACCATGGAGTTCATGATAGATAGGGCATCTAAAGATGAAATGGTCTTTTAATTCCGCTTCCTGCTTTCATGGCCTATAAGTGTGATGGTCTCTTTGAAGATGAAGATCTGTTTTCACGAGTTGCTGATGGGAACGATACTTGAAGCTAAGCTATAGGCACTCTTAGGTTGTAATGTTGATTGAATCAGGTATCCGCATACCTTGGAGTGCAAATGAGGTTGTCCTTGGAGTTCATGTAGGTGTGAAAGTAGTGAAGAAAATTTGGAGTAGAAGGTTGTTTTGGATCATTCCATGTGGCTTTCAAGTAGGCTTTGTAGATATTTGCTATGATACCTGTATTAATATCCTGTATGCTTCTGTATGTCCAAAACTGCGTGCTTATACTCATCTAGTAATGCATTTAGTTGATCTTTGATTACTGAGATCAGGTCATGAAGAGAGTATGATGTCAGTATATTAACCAGGGCAAATAATTTGGGTAATGAACAGTAATTTAAATGTAGTTTCTGCTCAAGGGACAACAGAGACAACTGAAGGATGCCCCAGTTTATGAGTTAGATGATGCACAAGCAATGTTTTCAGTGCACACAATTCATGTTTGTGTTTGCACAGAACTAAACGCATAAGTTTTATTTCATGCTTACAGAGTTTAATTTTTTGTTTTTATTTCTTGGAAATTTGCTTTTTGGAATCTATTTTTTTGTGGAGCACTGCTTGGTTAGAAATACTTTTGGAAATTTTGAGCTTCAGTATCATATTTCATTTAGCATTCTTTTTAACTGCTCTTTGTTAATGTCATATACAAAATTTTGTTGACGTCATACGGAAATTTGTCAAATTTGTTTTTTTAGTGTACATTCTATTATGTGCTAATGCTTATATATTGAATAATTTAAACCTGGACGTACATTTATAAATGCAGGTACTGGATGAATATCTTCGAGCTGTGTCTGGTTTTAAAGGGACAGATGATTTCTTGGATGATGGACCATCCACCGTATTGCCAAGACCAATCAGGTCTTTGCCAACTCTTTCCACATATGAAGTGAAAGGTAGTGAAGGCTGCCAGAAAGATGATCCTGGTAAAGCATCTGGGAGCAGTCAGTGGGTAGAAGCACTAGAGAGATATCTATCTCCAACCCTTGTGCATTATGCTCCCATGGTAGGCTTATCTTGTTTATGCTTAAAAATTGACTTGCTAGTTTATTGAGGAAACTTGTTTAAATGCAGTGAAAATAAACTGACTTAGTTGTGCGTTGGATTAATTTAGCCCATAAGTTTATGCAAAAGATGTTTCTGGTGCCAGGAAATATAGTAACCCACAATTTCTGCCTGACCATTTCCTTGAGGATAGAAATTTGATGAGTGAGACAAAATAATGCCATGTTCAAAACAAAAAGAAGAAAGCTTGTCCGAGTTAAAGGCCTTTGCATTATCTGTTGTTATCTTTGTTGGCACTCCAAATCTTGTTATTATTTTGTCTTCAAGGAAATCCATGACTACTTTTTCAATTGTTGTTTTGGTGGGAATGGCTTCAACCCACTTAGTGAAGTAGTCTGTGGCTGTTAGGATCCATGAATACCTGTTACTTCAATTATCCTTAAATTAGCCTATGAAATCCAAATCCCACTGCTGAAAATGAACTTCTACCACAACTGGCTGTAAAGGCAAGGCAACTAACTTCTGTTTACCCGTGAAAAGCTGACAAGGCTCACAACGTCTTACAAACTTATGGAGATCAGAAAAAATGGAAGGCCAATAGTAACCAGCTCAAAGGATTTTATGAGTTGTAGTTCTAGCTGCATAGTGACCACCACAAAACCCAACATGAAATTCATCTATGAGATTTTTGGCCTCAACTTCATCAACACATCTAAGGATTAGACCATTTGGATTCCTCCATCTTAGTCCCATTTGAGTAATGACATACTTAGCTGCTCTTAATCTCAAGGCTCTTCTCCTATGAACCACAAGATGACTTGGGCATGTGCCATGCTTAAGATAAAATATAATATCTGCATGCCATTCATCTTGTTCCAACTTTTGAAAATTTAGGGAATATTCTGGTTGATCATTTTGGTAAACCATATCGAAAGCTTTTTCATTAATTTCACTCAACATTTGAGCTAGACCTTGTCCTTCGACTAACTTTGTGGGCCTAATTTCTAAGTCATACTCTTGAATTTTAGCAACCCATCTCCCTCTTGCACCTATCCCTTATGATTGAAGCAAACATCTTTGACTGCTGAACTAGGAACATATCCAATTACTTTAGAGTATCCGATGAAAGTTCTGAAATGTTTGAGGGACTTGACCAAAGCATATGCTTGCTTTTCTACTATGTGATATTTCAATTATGATGCTTGTAGGGCCCTACTCATGTAAGCAATGGGCTGATCTTAACCCTGGTCATTTGTTTGAAGCAAGACACCCGCAATGGTATCTTCAGAAGCAAAGGAGAAAATCTTAAAGTCCTTAGAATAATCTGGACTCACCAGGACAGGGGCTTTAGATACGACTGCCTTTATTTCCTTAAGGGCTTTCTTGCCTTGTTCATCCCATTCAAATTTGGCATCTTTCTTAAGCAATTTATAAATTGGCTTAGCTAAGTCACCTGACACAAGGACACGAGACACGAGTGTCCCCACGGGACACGGTGACCCCCGGAATCAGGACACGTTTTATATACATATATATATATATATATTTTAAATATATTAACATTTAAAAATATAGACATATAGATCCAATAAAATTTAGAAACTAGAACATTTACAAATATTCAATAGAAATTAGAATCAAAACACATTAATGATTACACATTTGTCATTCACAAATCACAACACATTTGTCATTCACAAATCAGAATGAGACACATAGATGCATGTCATGGGTGAAGCTTATATAAGAGTGTTTTTCTGTTTGAGTAGCTCAAGTGGATGCGATTCTCTGCTGGATAAGAATTTGTCGATTTCCTGTCAAAGCCAACTGAAGCCAAGAAGAGTTGAAGTGGAGGTTGCCTGGATAAGGATATAGAGGAAGCCTTTCTATGTTGGGTTTTTTTTTTCAGTTTGATTGATTTTGATTGAGGAAGCCTTTCTATGTTGGGTTTTTTTTTTTTTTTTTCAGTTTGATTGATTTTGATTGAGGAAGCCTTTCTCTGTCCATTTAGTTTGGCATCACCGTATGTGCTCATCAGTTCCAACTCCTGAGAGGGCTTAACCTGCGTCCAATCTGCCAAATTTATGCGTGTTGCCCACCAGTGAGGGGTACCTTTAATTAATTAATTTAGGCTTGATTCTTAAACAATGTTTTTGCATCTGGGTTTTGCCCATCGTCTGCTGCCATCTCTGTTATTATTAGATGATACATTTTTCTCCACACAGACAATCCATGCGGTTGTTACTATACCCGTCATCTCATATTCTCGATGGCCATATGATTGTCCTGTATATACTAAGCAAATATTATTAACTGGTTAAATTATCATCAAGGGCTGTAACGATTCTATCTTCCTTCCTGAATGTAATATGAATTTGTCTTTTCTTTTTCTTTAAGGACATGCAATGCTTCGTGGGGCTCGGCGACATGTCTTCCGCATACCTGCATTCTCTTGGCTTACGTAGCAATATCGGGTTTTGACCCTCGGTTTTGATTAAGTGGAAAAATAGTTGTTTAGATATAAAGTTGATGTTTTTAATGCTGTTTACAGTCCGAGGCCTGGATGACTGTTTAATCGGGACACAGTTTGTGCAGAGGCAGGCCAAGTGTCCCGTGGGGACGTGTTGGGCGTGGACACGACCCTCCCACGTGGGGGACACGTGTCCCCCACGTGGGAGGGTCGTGTCCGCGCCCAACACGTCCCCACGGGACACTTGGCCCTATTAGGATGTGTCCGGTGACTTAGGCTTAGCTATTTCTGCATAATTTGGAGTAAACCTGTGAAGAATGTTAATTTTTCCATGGAAAGATTGGAGGGGATTCTTTGATGTAGGCAAAGGGATCTTTTCAATTGCTTCGACTCTTTCAGGATCTATTTTAACCCCATCCTTGGAGACTATATGGCCCAAAATTTTTCCTTTAGTTACCCCAAAAACAGATTTAGCTGGATTTAACGGAATTCCAAATTCTCAGCATCTTTCAAAAACCTGCTTTAAGTGATTTATATGACTCTTCCCTTCCTTTGAAAAAACAGTTAAATCATCTTGATATATTTCAATGACTTTTCCAATCAAACCCTTAAAT
Organism: Larix kaempferi; assembly: GCA_027924585.1. Lineage (NCBI taxonomy): Eukaryota > Viridiplantae > Streptophyta > Pinopsida > Pinales > Pinaceae > Larix > Larix kaempferi. The sequence continues at coordinate 11,560,409 of BSBM01000893.1, forward strand.
GCATAATCCATGGCTCTTTGAAATGTGGCCCCGACATTAGTTAAACCAAAAGGCATTATCAAATACTCAAAAGCACCCCATGGAGTAGTAAATGTAGTTTTATGTCTATCTTCCTTTGTAACCATGACTTGGTTAATAGCAGAAAAACCATCAAGCATTGACATCATTCCTGAACTTGTTACCCTTTGAAGGAGTGTTTCCATTTTGGGGAGGAGATAATTATCCTTTTCGCCAACAACATTCAGCTAGATTTAACGAAATTCCAAATTCTCAGCATCTTTCAAAAACCTGCTTTAAGTGATTTATATGACTCTTCCCATCCTTTGAAAAAACAGTTAAATCATCTTGATATATTTCAATGACTTTTCCAATCAAACCCTTAAATGCATAATCCATGGCTCTTTGAAATGTGGCCTCGGCATTAGTTAAACCAAAAGGCATTATCAAATACTCAAAAGTACCTCATGGAGTAGTAAATGTAGTTTTATGTCTATCTTCCTTATTAACCATGACTTGGTTATAACCAAAAAAACCATCAAGCATTGACATCATTCCTGAACTTGTTACCCTTTGAAGGAGTGTTTCCATTTTGGGGAGGAGATAATTATCCTTTTTGCCAACAACATTTAGATTTTTAAAATCTACACAAAATCTGTTTGAAGCATTTTTTTTCCTAACCACAATCAAATTTGAGCACCAAGAGGAATATCTTGTTGGAGCTATTATTCTGGTTGCCAACAATTTCTCTAACTCCTTGACCAAAGGAGCCAACTTGGGATTAATTTGCCTTAGGTTTTGCCTAAAGGGATTAGCTCCTTCTTTTAAGGGAATAGTATGTTGGAGCACATCCTTCTTATAAAATTTAAGCTCATCATATGTGAAAGCCAAAACATCTCTATATTGCCTTAATAGATTTATTATTTGTTCCTTTGCTTCCTTTGGGGTGTTTTTTCCAATTTTTACCATTCTAGGTTCTTCACTTGTTCCTATGTTGACTTCAATATGATCACCTAGCTTCAAATCATATTTTCTTTCCTCTTTGTGGCCGTCATGCCTGTCAAAAAGTCGTTCAAGGGCAACAAGGCTTCTAGGGATTAGATTAATTAGCTGGTCACGTTCTGGATAATCACAACCTTCCTCTTTACAACTAACTTGGAAATCATAAAACTCATGCAAGTTGTTTAAGAAATTAATGACCTGTTTATCATCCTTGAAGACTTGCCAATGATCCACATTACCTGGAACTAGAGGGCGAAATATGATTTCCATTTTAATTTCTTCCTTAGCCAAATCTTCTGAAGGTTGTAAGGTAGAAGCAGCTACAACAAGCTCATCAGCCTCAGAATTCATTTCCCTTGGAATAGCAGTAAGGTTCAATGCTTCAAAGAATTCCATAGTGTCCCATATTGCATCCCTATATCTTTTTAATTTTTCAAGATTTGCATGCAAATTGACCTTTAACTTGTGAGACGATCAAATCTGAACCCCCCTTAATATTTAACAATTTCACACCCATGCCCTTGCAGATTTCCAAACCAAGCAACAAAGCTTCATAATCGGCTACATTATTTGTGGCATCAAATTCCAACCTATATGCAAATTTGAAGACATGACCAGAAGGTGACTTGATGACAATACCAGAATCCTTTCCCGATCTAGAATGTGCACCATCAAAATGCATATGCCACACTTCATTAAGATTTTCCTTTTCAACTTTTTCTTCTATGGGTTCTAGAAAATTAGCAAGAATGGCATAATTCCCCAACCCATCTTCTTTATACTTAAATTTATTCCTTGGACACTTTGGATCTTCTATGTGATATCTTCTTTCTAGTTCCCTGTTTAATCTAACCATGGTCCCATCTGGAGTAGGAATAGTCGCATATGTCAAATCCATTTGTATATCACCTCCTAAGTCAACAGTCGTTTTTCTAGAAATTAGCATACCCCAAGCATCAGGCGCATCAACTACTACTACATCCATTGTTAACTGAATGTCAGGATACACAACCAAATGTACTTGCAAGTCTTTTATCAAGCCACATAATTTCATCTTTTTACTATCCATGGCACAAATGTTATGGTAAGGCCTTGAAATCCTTAAGTTAAGCTGTTCCATCACCTTCTTTGGCATGACATTTGAAGTTGCTCCAGAATCAAGCATACAGTTGTGCAGGTGAAATTCATTCACAAGCAAAGTGATGAAAAATGGTTGATTCTTTTGATTAACTTTATCAGCTACTTGTAAGATCACAGGTGCATCTTGGTAGGATGTTACTTGTGACTTTTCAATATCCCCTCCCCTACCCTTTGGAACATTATTGTTTGGAGAAGGGTCTTCTATTGCCTTGAGCAACTTATCTTTCTGGGACTGTATCTTCACAAGTTTTGTTACACGAACCATTACTTTGGCATTATTTAACCATCCTCCTAAATCAATATTCAATTCCGAATTTGAAGGAGTAGTTGGTTTAGGAGGAAGAAAGGACGTACCTTGGGAATGCTTGCTTGAGTCTTTTCTTGATTTTGTTTTCCTCTCCTTTGATAAGTGATCCCTTTATGCCTAGCCATTTCTAATACTTGCTCTTGACTGGGCTTTTGTCCATAGACTTTAGTCACCTTATCAACTTGATCATTCACATAATCCACCCTACTTTGTTCCATCATTTCTATCGAGTCATCTCTTGAAACATGATATTCTTGCCCATACATATTAATTTGCTCACTTTATGATTCAGAAGGCTCATCTTTATAGATTTGAAGAAAAACTTGGCAAGTTGACTCTTCATGAAATTCCCCACAATGTCTGTAATATGGGATGACTTGATCAACATAGTTGGCAGACTCTAAAGGATTAGGGGGTCTTTGCTCTTGAGATGAAGGCTTCTTTTGCCATTTCTCATTATGCTTTGGATGCAATTTATTTGCCCGAGACCTCTCCATGGCTATCAATCTGTTTTGCATTGCTGTCATTTGATTTGCATGGTTAATTTGCATTTGCTTAATTAATTGAGTGAGCTCTTTAATAGAATCACTTGAGGATTCTTGAATTTCTGGTAACTTCTTCTTATCTTCATGAGATTTGCAAGAAGTCCCCCTTGTGAAACCAGGAAGATTAGACTTCCCAGAAGTTTGCATGTTCTTCTCAATTTTGATGGCCAATTTTCGTGTGTCCCTTAGATTTTGTGGCTCTCTATCCCTTAACTCATACACAATTTCTCCAACAAAAGATTCCATGTAATAAATCAATATTGTGTCATTAGGGGGCTTGATGTTTTGAGGCAAACTTTTGACTAAATCATTAAATCTTTTGTTGAACTCTTCCATAGTTTCATTTTCCTTCTTCTTTCTTGAATGCAAATCAGCCAATAGATAGCGATTATCCTTTCTAGCCCTGTTAAAAGGTTAACCAGGGAAGTTGTTCTTTGGAGGGCATGAAAAGTTTTGCATGCTCAGTTGCATGCACTCACTTTAGGTTTTTGGTAAACCTAATTTACCAGTGAGTTGATAGAAGAAGACATGAGGTCTCTGATAGTAGTTACCGAGCCAACTAATTTGAGATAGATCTAGTTGAGAGGTGGGCGAATTTCCTAAGGAAGGAGGGTGCATTCTTTGAGGAGAGAGAAGCTCATTCTGCTTCCGGTTTACCGATTGAGCAACTAAGACTTTCAGAGTATCCTTGTCTCAACAATTGAGAAAGGATTGCGATGATCAGAGCTCAGATCTGTTGAGATCTAATTCCGTACGAGCATCTGATATCTTGCGGGAGGGCGCACTTATCCATGTAGAGGAGGGGCGCATTCAACTATTGGCCTTCTTCTGTAGCAGAGCAGATCATAGCAATGTAGTGAGAGAGTTAGTACATATAGAGTTACTTGCAGATCGTTCCAGATCCAGTTGACAGCTAGGGCACATTTCCTCTGTGCATGCATCAGTTCTTGCATGCAGATCTAGGGTTTTGACCCTGTCAGGTTCAATTGTTCCTTATGAGGTAACATTGTATGTACTCGTATTTCTTCTTACTTTGCTCTAGGCTCGAGATAGAAGAAAGCCCCACAGATAGCTGGTTTTCCCCGTTAGGGGTTTCTAGGGTACATCCGATGTTGTGTGATTGTTCTGCTTTCATTGCCAGAGTGTTAAGAGATCTATAGTGTTTGTATCTTAAGTCTTTATTTGTATTATTGATTTACAGAGACTCAAACCACTTGAGATCTCAGGGCTATCCAGAGGGAGTAGTGATCTCTAGATAAAATTAACATGGTATCAGAGCCCTGGTAAGGGTTAGGGAGAGCAATCACACTAAGATCTGTGAGCTGTACACTAGATCTGTGTGGTGATCTCAGTTGGGTATCAGATCTGCAGTTGCAGAAGTTAGAGTTGTGCCTTCAGATCAGAAGACCATGACTACAAGTATGAGGGATGATCAAGTTGTTTGCACCTCAGGGTGCTGCTTTAGCTTGAGATCAACTACGACATCCTCGTTTAGCGGGAAGCAGACATATGTCGCACTAAGTACAATAGATCCAGAGTATATTGCAGCCAATGTCATAGATCACGAAGCAGTATGGCTTTGGAAGCTTCTAAGACATGGTGCAGAAGGGAGTAGTGAAGCTCCAGTACATTTCCACAGATGAGTAGATAATCGACATTCTCACCAAGCCTCTGTCCAATACAAAGTTTGTATACTTCAGGGACGAGCTTGGTGTGATGGAGAATGTCTCTCTCAGTGAGAGGGAGTGTTGATGGATGAGCAACATTAGGCAGACATTCACCCTCGGAGCATGAGACATATTGCTAGAGGTGAATGGCCCAGATGCCATGATGGTTTTACAGATGAGCGGTAGACATTCACGTGAAGTATGGCCTAGACACTGTGATGCTTCTTCAGACGAGCAACATACATTCATGAGAATTGAATGGCCTTGCATAGTCTTTATATAGTCATGAGATTTGGCTAAGAGTAAAAGACTTGAGATGCAAATGCAATACATATCCGAGATGGATTATAGACATTCTCACCAAGTGCGAAGCTTGGCGGCGATGACATTCTCACCAAGTGAGAAGCTTGACAGTGATGTAGAGTGTCTTCTATGAACATTCTCTCCAAGTGCAAAGCTTGGCGTGATGCAGAATGTTCCCCTTGTCGAGAGGGAGTGTTGATGTTTCTCCAGATCGTAGCATTGGGCAACATTCTGCAGACATTCTCCCAGAGGGGTCATGAGAATTGACCAATGGCTATTGGAGGATGGCCCCGGCGTAGCCTTGATGCTTACTCTGAGAAGGAGTGCTCCGAGAAGGAGTGCTCGTGTCGGGGAATATATCGTCGAGGGTTTGGAAAGAAACTTATCAGAAATATCAGGGAAAATATCTGGAATTATCGGAAAATATCAGGAATTATCGGAAAATATCGGCAAAAATAAACTTAGACTGGAAGAATTATGAAAAAATATCGGACAAATCGACAACACGAAAAACATGGGAGAAATTGGAAATATCGAGAGAAATTGGAGATATTTGCAACACTGCATTGCATACTCCGAGAAGGAGTGATCTATTCTATATTAGAGTGAGTTGACTTGTTTATTTGTTAGGGGGTTTCATCCCCTTGTGGAATATACAAGTCTAATCTAATTTTGAATTTGACATAGGCTCTAAGAAGTGTCCGAGACTTCTTAGAGTGGGGTCAAATCAACATTAAAACTCTATGGGTTAATAGATGTGCATGTGAGGAGATGAACATCAACAAGGACAATTTTTCTATAATGAAGAAATAACCAAGAAGTCAAGTCAGCCATTGAATAAGTCCTAGAAGTAAATTGAAGGCAAGAAGACAAGTCGGCCTAGAAGATAGAATAAGTTTGCCCCAGCAAAGAAGACAAGTCGGCCCCATTGAGTAAAAAGTCAAGTGATTAGAAGAATATAAATAAAGAGTTCACACACCATTTTCATCAAAAAAAGAAAAAAAATCGTCTCTTCTCTCTCCACTTGTGCTCACTTTTCAAGGAATGTCTAGCAAAAGGCAAGAAACAAATAGTCTTTGGTTCTTATCATCTCCTAGTGATTCATTATCTCTCCCTAGAGATTCACTAGGATTTCTTGTGCATGAAGGGCACACTCTCATGTGCTAGGGTTCATCTTCATGAATGGTATTGTACTTGAATTGGATTGATTTCTTCTAAGAAAAGTTGGCTGGGTTTTCTCCCTTCTGGGTTTCCCAAGATAAAATCTTTGTGTCTCTTGTGCATGGCTATATTTCTACGGTCCTTTGTTTCTGCTGCAAATTATGTGGTTTTCAGTGTGCAATTATTCAATGAAACTATGGATGAAATGAATTGTGAAATGAATGCTTGAAATCATTGTGAAATAATTGTCAAGGTATGGAAATAGATAAAAATTCAACAAAAAAACAACTACGAATATGATTAGAACCAGTGTTGCATGGGAGCACTGCAGGGCCTCTTGCTCTCTATCTCATTAATTCTCGGGTGCTCCCAGTGCCTCTCCTGGATCTGCTTACATACACACAAATTGATATATTTGTGAATAGAACACTCTTGGGATTGATTTGCTCTTGGGATTGTTTTGGAAAGGACTACTCCTCACTTCCACTCCCCGCTTTGCTCTACTCCCTGGAAATGCTACTTATAACATATATTTTTAAAATAAAAGAACAAAGACCACATAATGGATATGCCTACATCCATTGAGGCATATGGTTAACTTGCCACAGGGCTTCACCGTTTTCTAGAAAAGCCACTTGAATACATGTGTCTTTAATAATCGTTGTGTAGAGAATGGAGACTATTTATTGCTTCTCTTTTGTGATAGATTCACAATCAACCATTTGTGCTCCATTAGGTTTCCATGGCCCTCATGTTGAAGGTAGAATTCTATCAAATACCACTGACAATGTGTATTGGGCAGCCCCTTCTCAAGCCACCCTTAAATGGTGGCCTACCTAAAGGCTACGCTTTAATTAGCATGTTAAAATAGGTAGTCATTATTAGCTTGATCATCACTGGTACTATCCTTGTCATCAGCCTTGATAAAGTGAATGATGGCATTACTTCTCTCACACTTCTTCCTTGTTTCCTTTTCCTTAAGAAGATCAACAACATGTACCTTGCTATTCTAGGCAATACAGTTTGGATTCCCACAATAGTAGCACAACTTTCTTTATTGATGTTGATCTTTTGTTTTTGTTTTTATTTCCTATTTTTTCCTCTTGATAAAAAGTGTGTTTTTCTTTATCTTCATCGTGACTCATCCCTTTTTCCTTCGCAATAAGAGACGGATTAACATTTTCTAGAGTCCTGTTATCACATCCATAGTAGCCGGGCTACCATGATGCAACCAACCATATTTTTGCCCCAAAGCCAGTCCTACATTGAGATGAGAATATTTTGTCGACAGAGATCAGTGGCTGAGTACATGTAGAGTGCCAGAGCAGTGTGGCCTTTCCCCTTTGTTGATGGGCCTTCTTGTTGAGCCCAACGTGAGTCTTGCTATGTCATGGTTTATTCTGAGCAGAGCAGGAGTAGTACATGTGGTTGATGAGATTTCCTTACTTTGCCATTGTATCAGAGGCAATTTTAGTTCAGGTATATGTTTGAGTAGGTATATGGCATGTGGGTGTTACATTATGGTTCTCTTTTACTTATCTTAGTAGTCTAGACTTAGTTCTTGTGTTTATATCGCTAGTGATCATAATCTTCTTTAGTGCCAATAGAGAATAGTAGACTAGTGTCAGTGTTGTGTTTTTGATGTATGGTCACCGGTAGGATTATCCTTTGTCGGTTGAGCTCATCTCCCACTATTTGTTGGCACCACCTTATCGCTTGTCTTTCTGTCCATCCGTATCCTCCATGCAGTATGCAACCTTGTGACTATGGATTTGACTGGTGTGATCAAGGAGTTTTCCCCCATTGTGACCTCTATGTATTGATAGGCCCCCATGTTTGCTTGTGTCTCGACTCTGGAGTGTGAAAGTGTCCCCATTAGTCCTCCAAGCAAGTCATCCTATCATCATTACGTGTATCGATATGATTCATTGCTATATCAAATGAAATGCAAGCCAAAGAGGCCATATGAAAATAATGAAAATCAAGCAAAAAGGCTAAGTGTGAAAATGAAAAAGGGCCAAATAAAAGCATATTTGCACCAAATGCAAAATCAAAATGATTGTTTGCCATTGTATTAAATAAGATGTAATGATTATTACTCATGGAGCCCAAAAGGGCATGGAAGTGAGATGGAGTAAGGGGCTGCTAATCAAAGTTACAGTTAGTTGTGCACTCAACACAATGGTTCTAGAAAAGATCCTCACAGAGCTTGACTCAAGCTTGGATGTGAGCTATAGGTTGCTTGCTAGAATCTAATGGGGACATCTCCATCCCCTAAGTGTTATGCTATCTTGCACATGTCACTTTGGTTTCCTTTTTCCCCTTCCTCTACGAGAGCACTAAGTTTGTTCACAAGTTACATCCCTTAACCGGGCTTTAGTGTTTTCCACCTCACCCAGTGGTAGTGAGGGATAGCCTCTATTGTTCAAAGAGGTGAATGTGAAAGCATGTATATGAGCAGGACCTCATTGGCACTATCCTAATGTTCTCATTTTGTCATGTTTTTATGCTTGTCTTGGCATTTTTGATCATCGGTGTACATAGCTGCTTCTGCTTTTAGTCTTACTACAAATATATTTAAAAGATGTTTTACTGACCCCATGCATGCAGGGACATGGATACATAGTAACATACAGATTGCTCAATTGCACTTTGTTGACCAGTTTTGACTTGGTCAACCAGGTTTGACCAGTCAAAATATTGGCCTCGGGGTGAACTTGGATCTGAATGTTAAATTTTGTATTTTTGGTACCTATGGACTTCCATTACATCATTCCATGCATCAGTTGGTGGTTTCGGGCCATGGTCGGTGAGATTTTTAATTATTATTATTTTTAATGGCCATATTTTTAATTAATGAGTATGGATGCCACCACCAGATAGAAAATTGGGGTTTTCGGGCCATGTGAGTACACGTTCCGAATGGATTTGGACCTTTTGAGTTCATCAATGCACTCAGATCAATCATCCGGGCAAGAGAAATAAACATTTCGGGCCAATTTGCAGATCTGGAGATTTTATCAGCACATAAATTAATTAAAAGCAGAATACCATGACTTAGTAAGTTGAACATAGGGAAAAACAAGTGGTAAATCAACAAAGGGGTAAAGTTATTATTCATTGGACATACTTTGGGCTTCTTTGTGTGGGTGTCATGTTAAGTCAGTGTTTCTTCATAAGAAGAGACAAGGGTATCGCCCTTGGCCATTGCAGGTAGTTGGCCTAAAGTGACAAAGGACCTGGTTGGTGTGACAACTGGCTGCTCATTTGGTGACTGAGACCGTTGCAGGTCATTGTGGTGGCTTCCTCCCCTCTACCGTCCTGGATAGGATAACCTCAAGGGGCAGATATAGAATCGGTGATAACAAGTCCATGAAGATATTTGACTAATTGTAAATACGACATTGCTATATATGGGGTAATTGTTTTAATATGGAAACTCCTGCATCTTTGTCCTCTACTTCAGCTTCTGCTAGCTGAGACATCAATGATCTCATATTGTTTAGATGATCTACAAGAGAATTTGCATCTTGAGTCTTAGAAGCAAACAACTTTTTCCAATGGCTCCCAAACTTTTTATTGGATTTTGTTAGATTTAAATGATGTATTTGGGTATCTAACAGTCCTAACCTAATAAGGGCCTTGGCCCCATCATCCCTAATTTGCCATTCAACAAAAATATTATGAGGTGATGGTCTTTTTTCTATACCAATGATAATTCCCTGAAGATTTCTTTCTAATAAACCTAATTTTAGTTTCAGTTTACAGGTATGAAAATCATGCCAATCAAAATTTTCAAGGGAAAGTGCTGTTGATGTTTGCACTTTTTCAAAACTAAAATCTCAAAACATAAAAGCTTATCTTTATCCCGCAAGGACATTCTCCATCCAACTCTAGGGCCCTTGTCCACATGTTTGTCACATATACAACCAACAGATGCAAGGTATGGTTATATCAAACTATTGAACTTGTGTGGATGATGCTTACTTCTGCAGATGCTGGGTGTCTGTTGTTTGATGATATTGTTTACATCTTCAATAGGTCTCTAGGATTTCAATTGTTGCTAAATATCACATGATTCAAGTCAAATATTACTTAACATGAGCAGTGCTCTTAGAGTCTAGACCAACATAGATCCTTCTTAAACCTGGATCTATTAAGCACCGAGAGTAGTGATCAAATTTGAAGGGTAGGTCTGAATTTTAATTGGAAGGGCATATATTCATCTAACCCTTCAAAGATGAAGGGATATAAATAATTGCACTTTGATTGACAAGTATAATTTAATCAAACCCTTCATTAAAAAATTACAAAAAATAAATAATGCCCTTTCAAATATTTACAATTTTAAACAACTAAACAATAGATACATTGAAAAATAATAAATTTTCATTAAAACTTAATGAAAATACATTTAATCAATTATGGTTCAACCAATCTCCAATCAAATGGACAGTGACTCTAAATCCAAAATTTTCTCACATTCAACCTTATTTACTTTTCTTGGTCCCAGAAACAGAGAAATAAAATAATTCGAATTATTGAAATTGGGGAGAAGGAAGACAGGGCACCCATTACTCATGCAGCAGACAGAGTGAAAGGCCAGACGAAGGGCGAACATAAAAGATGGTCAGCGAAAATCTCTTATACATACGAAAGGTCACATCTAGGCGAATATCTCACTCAAAAGCCTCCAGTCAGGTGGTCTGTACTTCTGCACAATCAACTCTATGGTTCGTCATCTATATCACTACATAACAATGGGCATAGAGCATTGGAAAGTATGAACAAGCCCTCGAGAGTCTATTTCAGTTGTTGCTCTGACTTATAGTTCAGCTAGGTAGATAGTAAGTTGGTTAGTTGTATAGAGGGAGTTGGAACGTCAGCGACGGGAGTGGGAGTGAGGGAGATCTAATAGTATGTCTCAAAGGGAAGCACCTTTAGGTAAGAAGTTAGAATAGGTGGGGGAGTTTGAATTAAAAACGTATTTTAAAGAAAATGAAATGAAATAGAAGAACTAAAAGCAAGTGTATAAAAGCATCTTAAAAGATAATCTAAAAACTTGCATTGTTTGCTATTGAAAGCTGTCGTAGGAAGTGAATTCCCTTTTACGATCCAAGCAACTCCTTGTACTTTAAAGGATTGGAGTTTGGGGGCAGTTATGTTGACAGAGCAATCACCTATTCCATACAAATCCAATCTGCACTTCTCTAGAAGCTTCAAGTCAATGTTAACCACCTTGACACCATCACAACCTAGTAAAGTCAAGCACTTTAGCATTGGACATGCATGAACCATGCTGGATAAAGCAAAATCGCGTGCATGAACACCAACAACTTCCAATGTATGAATGCTCATGAAAGGACTCCAATTTGGTGCTTGTGTTAGATGAACACCCCATAACTTGAGCCTTTCAAGATAAGGCAAAGAGCAAATGTAATCAAGCTTCGTGGGAAAATTAAATGTGCAGGAATTTTCTCTGTAAGATTATCTAGTCGAAGCTCCAAGTGCTTCCATGAATTGCATGTGTGTGACAACCAAGCTCGCAAGCTATTCCCAGAAAATGGGCAATAAACAATCAGCCCTTCCAATGCAGATGTCGAAAATACGATGTGGCTTACAACAACATCAAATTGATTGATTCTCTTATCACAAACAATCCTTGGAAAATAAAGGTCGCGAATATTTTCAATTGCCTCTCTCCATCTTTTACTAACACAACAACACATGGCCACATCTTTGGCATTCTTGACAAATGAGAGCAAGTGCTGCACTACTGCATTAGAAAACACATCCATAATCCCCATCAATATCCATGGTATCGGCTAATTCCAAAGGTTGTCTCCCCTCTCACTCCACAATCACTACTCTGACCATATAAACAAACACATTTCAAAACTTCTTGGTTCAAGCAATTGGTGGTTTCAAGCACATAAACTCCCCAATCTGCAGTTTAAATAGAATTGCAATGAAAATGTCCCGGTTAAAGCAATTGGTGGGTTCAAGCAACAATTGGCAGGATTTGGGAAGGTACTGGGCATTGGGCAATTAAGACCACGGGGCTCTAAATTTGAGTAAATTTACTGCAGTCTGGACCGAATCATCGATGGTAGGTAGACTAAAGACTGGGATTTAAGGGCTTTTGTATAGTGAAGTATTTGATCCATTGCAATGCATGCATAATTGCATTCACCTCGGCTGAGTCGGCTCGAACCTCCATTGTTTTCCAACGTGGCCAGTCTGACTCTTGATTCCTCCAGCCCCCCACTCCTCACTGCTTAAAACTCTTGACAGGTTATTTTCGATGTTAGCCTTCTTTTCAAATATTGATATTTGTTTTTCCCTTAGTTGCATGGGTTCGCGTACTCGAGGGTAGGGTTCACGTCCCCACACCGGGTTCACATACCCACGTCTCCGATTCGCGTTTGGGTTCTTGGTTGGAGAACCCATACGAACCGGGTTCTTGACTGAAGAACCCGGGACACCAGCTTGAAAAAATGGGTTCTTTTGGCTTACAGGGCACGATGTACCCTGATTTTTTAAGCAGTGAAATAAATAAAAGGAAGGGGGGAAAGGTGCCCCCCCTCCCAAACTTAAAATTACGACCCCCAAACTCTTCAAACATCATAATTTTCCATTCAAACATCTCATAATCATTTCATTCAGCAGCGACAGTGTTTGGTGAAGGGCTTTCCACAATGACCATGTTTGGTGAAATTGTGAAGGGATTTCCACGTTGAATACAGCGACAAGGTTACACTATTACAGCAAGGAGAGTCATTGAAAGAAATCACTGTTGAGTGTTTTCTGAATTTTGTATTTTATATTTCATGTATGGAAATGGCATTGGCCCATTAGGCGAATTTTGAATGTAGTACGACAATGGAATCATAATATAACTTCCACTTGATATCAAATTTTATGTTCCAATGTGAATGTTGAATGAATGATGAATCATTGAATTATGAAGAAATATGCATGTGACATGTTTTTAACTTTTAATTCTATTGTTTTTGTACCAAAGGCATAGTACCCTGACGAACCCAAGTACCCTATTTCAAAAAGTGGCGTCCCCGTCCCTGCACCTGTACCCACACCCGCACCCGTTCCCGCACCCATGTTTCCTGACAACTTAGGTTTTTCCCTTCATAATGGACATGTGAATTTAGGATTTCAAAATTTTTTTGAAGGGTATTTTTCACCTCCACTTTTGTGATGGGCCTAGACCCATGGGAAGTGCTGTGACGGGTACAAATTTGATTGCTGACCGAGAGGGATCCAATTTCTTGAGGTATAAATTTTATTTATTTTAAATTTTTTACATCTAGAAAAAATTTACACCTCAAGAAATTTCATCCTTCTTGGTGCTTGATAGATTTGGGTTTAAGATGGATCTATGCTGGTTTTAATTTTAATTTTTATTTTATGAGCGAACATGGATTTATTTATTTATTTGGTTTTAATTTTTTATTTTATGAATCGACATGATTTTTTGATTGCTTTTTATTATTGGTAACATTACATAATGTTATGTTACGTGACAACATCTCCCCCATATTGGGCTGTAGAGCACCTCGCTATCCTCGGTGCAACTAGATCTATGGAAACACTTTGCTTCCAGGATACAATCTGCAATGACATCTATTTTTTCTCCACACCAATCTGCAATTTCTTTTCTTCTACAACATCAAGTATGCAATATATTGGTGTATCCATGAACTATTTTTTTTTAACAGAAACAAGGTATGTGTATATATTCGAAAAAAGGCTGTGCACAGTCATTCATTACAGAAAATAGAGTCTTACTTCAAAGATGGAGAACAAAATAGGACATGTAAGCATGCCTAGATTAACTATGAGTTTTCTTTTTTGTTGCTGTCCATTTCTTTCTGTAGTAGAGGAGGGATAGACCCTTACAAACTGAGAGTTTAACAATATACAAAAATGCATTCAAAACTGAAACTAGGAGAAGAGCCCTACTGAAAAAGAGGCAAAACTATCCATAATTCTGCTGCTACACAGAGGCAACATCTGCAATTTCCCTGTTCATTGTGGGGGATTCCTAGTAGTGGCTGCATTGGGTCATTCTAGCCATGTTTGAAACTTCATCCTTGATGATATCAACTCTGCCTATTAATTCAAAGAGATTTCTCTCTAAGTCATCTATCCTGGAATCTTGACAAGTAAGTTGCTGAGAATTGTACCTGATATCAGAAGCCATCTCGCTGTTCTGTTTTATTCCGGTGCAAATTGCCTCGAAGACCCATCGAAGGTGCTCCTTGGAGTCGGCGATGGCATCTTTCAGAGCCGCGACCCCTTTCGCTATGCCGTCCATGTTGCTGCAACTAAAGACGGGACGAGAGAAGGGCTCTAGAAGGCGGGCACAGGGGAGGTTGATACTAGAATGAGGAGGGGAGTCGAAAGGGTTGGAGAGGAGGAGGTTTCCCAAATCGTCCGAGAGCTGAAGAGCAGTGGAGCGGGGAGGAAAAGCCATGGCGCTGGGGAATGATAAACTGTGAGGGGGGGGAGGGTGGAGTTAATGCCGGAGCGAGGGAGCTGATGGGAGAGGAGCAGGCCATGTGAAGGCCCACGTACGTGCCTTTAGCAAAACGGTGGGGAGAGGCATGTCCAAAGAAATTTCAAAGTTTCCAATGTGGCTAAAATGAACTTTGAGTTTTGAGTTAGGGGATGAAGTTGAAGTCCTCCTTTTCATTGTTATATAAGATTTGACCTATAGCTAGGGTGACTCCCCTATTGGCGGCTTCATCGACTTCAGAATTGTTCCCCTAAAGGATGTGGTAGTAATGTGTTTCTTGAGGGAGAGAAAGTAGGCCGATTCTTCTTTGAACTTTGAAGCTTTTTGATCCTCTTCTTCTAATCCCAGTTCTCATTCTTTGAATGACATGCCTCGAATCACCAAAGACTTTTAGTTTGCCGACGTTGATGGTCGCTATGATTTCCAAGGAGTGGAGCAAGGCTAGCCATTCTGCTTTGTTGTTTGTTTTCTTTCCTATGCCCATGCAAAGGGGATGACTTTATTTCCTCCGGGATCGAAGATGATCCCTCCCGCACTTGCCTCCCCTGGGTTCCCTTTGGAAGCCCCATAAAAAACATGGTGTGACTAGCTTGGGATTTCCACCATTGGGTGAATTGCGAGTGTTCTTTTCTGATTTCCCAATCAAAGCTGATTTTATTTTGTTTGGACTGAAGTGAGATCACCTTAACAAAGGCTTGGCACCAATGGAATTCAGACCAGGAAAGAGCTTCAGAGTTGGGGAGGGAAACACCTTTGATGGTGAGGGCTTCGGAGATCAAAATTGAGGCTTTGTTGGCTGCTCTGGAGTGGTCTATTTTCTTGTTTTCAAAAACACTTTTATTTCTTTCTAGCCAAATCTTCCAGCAGATATTCATTGGGATGAGCTTCTAGATACGAGCCATAGTAGGTTTGGATTTTGAATTTCCCGAAAGGGAGTTTCTCCAGTTCTCAATCATGGTTGTAATTTGCTTCGGGACTATAGACTCCTTCCATTGGGATCCGAGGACAATTCCCCAAACATGCTGAGCAAAATCACAGTCTAAGAAAAGATGTTGAGCGTTCTCTTCAGAATTTCTACATAAGTTGCACCTGGAGGGGCCTTCAATACCTCTTGTCCTTAAGTTGTCAACAGTTAACAATTTATTGTGAGCGAGCAGCCAGAATAAGTAATTGATTTTTGGGATACAGTCTGGGTTCCAAACTTTTGTCCACATCTTTTGCATGGGGTTGTCATTGGAGGCTAAGTTTTCGTAACCTTCTTTAACTGTGTAATTGCCGGCTTTCCCCCATCCTCTACAATCTTTTGCTCGGAGGTTTGAAGGAGCTTTTTCGTGCAGGGACTTAAGGAGAAGAAGGTAACCATGTTTGAGGTTTTCAGGAGGATCTAGTTGTTGCTAGCCTTCCCAAGCTCCAGAATTCCTCCAAGTTGCGAGGTCTTTAAGTTTATGAATGCCTTTGCTTTGCATCCACTATCTAATTTTCGTGAGACCTGGAATGGTGCAAAGAGGCTGAGCTCCATTTATGCTATCTGTCCAAATGTCAATTCTTTTCCCATTGCTTGGAATCCAATAGAGTTTGTCTTTTATTAGACCAACGGAGGAGTAGATAAGATCCCAAATGGTTGTGCCTTTTTTCTCCGCAAGGTTGTCCAAGCACCTCAAGCGAGAGCTTCTTGTGTACTTTTTCTGATGATTTCTTTCCACCACTCTTTTTTCCCGGAGACTAACCTCTAAGCGATTTTGGCTCCCATGGCTTTGTTCATTAAGGCCGCCTCCCGAATTCCTAGACCTCCTTTCCTGCGTTTTTCTTTTATGATTCTCCAGTTGATTAAGTGGAACTTCTTGTTTTGGGATTTCCCTCCTTGCCAAAGGAACTTCCTTATTTCCATGCTTATGTTGTTCATGACATTTTTGGGAGCCATGAGAATGGCTCCAGTGAACACAGGGTAAGAGGAGAGGACTGCTTTGATCAGAGTGACTTGGACAACTAAGTTTAGCCACCGCATTCCCCATGAGTTCATTTTGCTTTTGATTTTTTGAATAATTGGATTCCATGGGGAAGAAGCTTTTTTGAGATTAATCGGGATGCCCAGGTATTTAAAGGAGGTCCAATCTAAACTTAGCTTGAAATCAAGAGCTGCTGCAAGGTTTCTTAGGGTGGTGGGCCTACAATTCCAGATGTAAATGTTACTTTTGTTGCTATTGATTTTCCCTCTAGAGGCTCTGAGGTAAGGATCAAGAATGGATTTGAATCTGTTGGCTATCAAAGTAGAGGCACTACCCAGTAAAATTGTGTCACTAGCAAATTGGGCGTGGTTGATCAGAGGAACCCCCCTAGTAATGACGAGCCCAGGTAAAGACCCATTAGATAGCAGGTTATTGAGTTTTATGCTGAGAGAGTCAACCATGATGATATAGAGAAAAGGGGAAAGGGGACAACCCTGTCTGAGGCCACGAGACAAAAGAAAGGAGGTGGGTCTTCCATTCACCAAGGGAGCAATCTAGGGAGATCCGATACAAGCTTTTATCCAATTGATGAAGTCCTTAGAAAACCCGAACCTTTCCATAACAATGTAAATATATTCATGTCTGACCTTGTCAAAAGCATTTTCCATATCGAGTTTGATGGCCATACCTAAGTCTTTGTTCTGCACACTTGAGTGGATCGCCTCTTGAAGAAGGAGAATGTTGTCGTAGATTTGTCTTCCAGTTATGAAGCCACCTTGATTTGCAGAGATTATGTTAGGGAGGAGGCCTTTAACTCAATTCGTAATGTCTTTGGTGAGAATCTTATAGGACGAGTTGCAAAGAGAAATTGGTCAATATCTCCCTATGGAAGAAGGGTTCTTTTCCTTGGGAATTAAGGCTATAAAGGTTGAGTTAGTTGCTCCTCCAATTCTTTCTCTTTTCCTGGTCCAGTTAAGCATACTAATGAGGTCTTTTTTTATCCAGCACCAACACTTTCTGTAGAAGTGGATAGAGAAACCATCTGGTTCTAAAGCTTTGTTTGGATGAAGGGACCAAACAACTTTCCTTACTTCTTCCTCAGAAATCGGGTCAAGAAGCTTTTTATTGTCATCTTCAGAGATGAGGTTGGGGATTTCTTGGCTCATTTGCTCCATATCCTCAATGGTGGCTTCCTCTTCCTCTTGATACAGGTTTTCAAAGTGGAGTTTGATTTCATTCCTGATTTGATGTTGCTCTTCAATTTTCCCTCCATCCTCTTTAGTCAATTCCAAAATTGTGTTTTTCCTATGCCTTTCCTTGCATTGGGTGTGGAAGAACTTGGTGTTTCAGTCTCCTCCCTTTAGCCATAGACTTCTGGATCAAAGCCTCCATTCTTCTTCTTCTTCTTTTCTGGAGTAATCCTGGATCTTAGCATCCAATTCTTTTTCCTTTCTCAAAAGGTCTTCGGTGATTGGGGCAATCTCCATTTTGTCTTGGAGAGCTTCCAAGTCATTTTGGATTTTGACAAGTGTGACTCCAGGGTTCTTCTAGTTCTGCCTAGCCCAGTTTTTTAAAATACATTTGACATTTTTGAGCTTGGTTTCCCAAATGTATCCAGGGGAGCCAGGGACAAACTGTCTCCAAACTGCTTTAACCTCATCCATACAGTCCTCACTTTCAAGCCAAACATGGTTGTATCTAAAGGGGAGAGGACCCAAGTTCCCTATAGCTGAGAAGAAGAGGGAAATAGGCCGGTGATCTGAGGTCGCAGAAGCCAGAATCTTGGATTCAGGAATGAAGGGCTTTGAAAGAAAGGAGGAGCTGACCAGAAATCGATCTAACCTTGCTGCAATGTGATTTGTGCCAACTCTTTTATTGTTCCAAGTGTAGTTCCCTTGCTTCGGTTTGATATCTATTAGATTCCAGGAAGTTTGCAAGTCTTCCAAGTATTCCCCAAAGGGATCTCTTACTTTAGAGCCTCTTCTTCGTTCATTAGCGGAGATCGTGACATTGAAGTCCCCTGCTAAGATGCAGAGAATATTTTCTCTCCCTTGGCACTGAGCCATTAGCTGATTCCAGAAAATTTGTTTATGACTAGAGATTGTGGGTCCGTAAATGTTACCAAGCCAATATTTTTCATTTTTGGAGAGATCTTCCAATTCTTCAAAGATCCAATGCCGTTTAGTTATAAAGGAATGACATATATAAGTACCTTTATTCCACCATGTGATGAGTCCTCCGGATGCTCCTAAAGCGCTTACTGCTTTCCCTTCGCCAGTCGGCTAGATATGGTTCATAGCGCCAAGGCTGTCTTCTTCTTGCATTTTAGTTTCCTGGATCATGCGGATTGTGTTATTTTCCATTTTTTTTATTCTTCTAATTGCTTCTGCTTTTTGCTTCCCACCTAATCCTCTGCAATTCCAAGAGACTATTTTCATTATTTCCTGGGGGCTTGAGTTGCTGCTCTTTCCTTCTTCTCCTCTAATGCTCCTTACGTCTGTTTCCCGCTTGAGATTATCCTTATATGCTGGTCTAAGCTGGTTTGCTTACTCGCCGCTTTTTCTCTAGATGCTTCCTCTTCCCTTATTATTTGCTTGTGCTTTCTTCCTTTTTTGGATTGTGGTTCTATTTCTTCTTCCCTGCTCTCTGATGTGTCCTCCATGTTGAGCTTAGCCCTTGACCGAGTTATCCGAGCCCCCTGACATGAGGGAGATTTCATTTCCTACTTCTTCATTTTGTTGAGTGGGGATTGCTTGGGCTTCTTCCCCTTCTTGGTTTTGGGTATTATTCTCCCGTGGGTCTTCTTTGCCTTTGTTTCCTTCGTTTCTTTGAGATGGGCCTTGCTCATCCTCTTTTTCTTCACCTGATAGGAATTGGAACTTATTTGCGCCTCCCTTGGGTTTGGGGGGGGGGGATTGAGGAGGATTGTTGCTGTTGGGATTAGCTCCTTTTTTCCTTGAAACCTCATTCCACTCCCCTCCTTGAACTTCTTCGACTTCCTGTTGTTTCTTTTTTGGGCATAATGTTGCAAAATGTTCGTATTCATGGCAGGCCTTACACTTAAATGGAATTTGTTCATAGTCCACCATTTGTAAGTGGTTCCATCCATCCATTGACAAATTTATGGCTTCCAGCAGACCTTTGTCAAGGTCTACTTCTATGCATATCGTGGCACAGGAGAACATGAGGGGTCTGGACTCTGGGCTCCGATTTGTCTATATACTTACCCAAAGAGTTTCCGATTGCTTTTAAATCATCATCATTCCAGCAATGGAGTGGAAGATGTGGTAGTTTTACCTACACTGGAACAGCAGAAGGGATATCTTTCTTTGGATCGAAGGAGAGATCCCACTTATTGATGTACATTCCTCTCGGGTCCATGAAGTAAGGCCCATTCCTGAAGATCATGTCTCGATCTTCTTTTTTTTCAAAGTAAAACACAAAGAAACCCTTGTCGCAGAAAATTTGTTGAACCTCTCCTTGAATTAGAGGCCGCCAGTTTTTGTTCAACCAAACTTCAATGGATCTAGGGGATGGCCATAAGTCGGCAAAATGTCCAACCAAACCTTTTTCCGCAAGAGCTACTGCTTTACATTTGGAGGCTGTTGAAGAAAGCTTGACTTCGGGGACTGTGGATTTCTTGACGAACTTGGAGTCGATGGCTTGGAAGGCGCTGGTTGAGAGGCAACCAAAGAACGAAAGAGGTCTGCAATGGGGGGGCTTCCAACCTCCCGCCCCACACGACCAGGATCCGACAGGGGATCCATGGCCGAGAACTCCGAACAGAGCGTTGAAAACCTAGCGGCTGCACGAGAACACCTAAACCCTAGCAGCGAACTTATTAGTACTGTGTATCCATGAACTATAATGTCTGCTTAGTGCTATAATAATATCATCTCTCACCTGATTTGCAATGTTTATGCCTTGCATTTGCAACTTTACTATTTGGTGTGTGACTTTGTTGTTTGATGTCTTAAAAAACGTCTTGACCTCTTGTGCCCTAGGAATTTATGGTATTTGATTCTTTGTGCAAGTTTGATTCACATTTTCAAACAAAAAATATCTCATTCTTCAGTTTGGGCATCTTCATGGATCTTTAGGTAAAGGCAGTCTTCTTTAAGTCATTCCCTCATGGGTGTATTTGGGCTCTTTGTCTTTGCTCTCAAATTGCAAGCATGACTAGGGCATCTTCAGGCTCTTTGTCTTTGTTCTCAAATTGCAAGCATGACTAGGGCATTCTCAGGCTCTGTCTTTGTTCTCAAATTGCAAGCATGACTAGGGCATCTTCAGGCTCTTTGTCTTTGTTCTCAAATTGCAAGCATGACTAGGGCATTCTCAGGCTCTTTGTCTTTGTTCTCAAATTGCAAGCATGACTAGGGCATCTTCAGGCTCTTTGTGGTCATTTTCAGGCTACTTGGGGTCTTCATGGTCATGTTCATGGCTTCATGCTGCTTTGTGATCGACTTGATGTTTTATTTTCAAACTTAAATGTTCTCATTGATAAAATTATAAAATTTCTATTTCTTAAACTTAATTTTATAGACTTACAGTTCCTTTAGATCTTTTATAAGACCCACCTTTCTTCTGAATAGCCAATATCACTTTGATACCATGTTGATTTTTAGGAGTAGACTTGGACAAATAAAAGAGAGAGATGTGGGTTAAAAATATTCCCAAACTAACCAATTCCCAATCAATTGGAATGTAAACACAACAACTTTGGCTAATTTTGGATTTTGCATCATGTAATCATCTATGGTAGTTAATAGACATTGGTTTCCTTCTAAAATGTTATTTATGTGTAATATTCTTATTTTCTTGTATGATAATGTGCTATATATATTTTTTATGTTTAATTTTTAATTTTTTATATACCGCATTTCCCTCGACGTACACATTTTGGGGGGTAACATTTCCAAGCATTCTCGTTTTGGCAAAATTGTACATGTTTCCATGTTCTGTGCAACTTGGCATCCAACCAACACCTAAAATGACTGTTTTTTAACTGCTTAGAAAAATTTCCAGCAGAGTACATGAGTTGATTGCTCCACCTATCAAGTTGAATTCAATCTTGCTTCACTAAGAAGTGATGGCAAAGTGTTTTTCTTAGGTTCATTCCTACATGTAAGAAGAGATGGAAAAATGATTGCTTAGGTGGATTCCCACTTTATTAATAAGAGATGGGCAGTCGATTGCTTAGGTGGATGTAGATGAATTTTGCTTCAAAATGGAAGATATGACAGTGCGATATAGCATCAACATGGGTCTCAAACTTTGGAGAGATGACCAGATGAAAATCAAATAGTTTCTTATATTATTTTTGTAAACAGCTTTATATGTTTATGAATCATTGATGTGAAGGTGGGGGTAACAATTAAAAATACTGTTGTTGTGTTAAGAAGGGGTGTTGGAATATTAACACTCCATCACTAAAGTCTGATGTAATAAAATCATATTATGATTAAGTGACTTTAATAGTCTGTTACAACTTGAGTTAACACTTTAGTGTGAAAATCCTAACCCACGAGTGCTACCCCTGGATGCAACTATAGGAGAAGGCACCATTGTCACCTTAGTGCACGACTCCTCACACTTTTGACTTGCTCTCAAAGGTCAAGGGGGGCTTCCCTAAAGATTAATTGATTTAGATTAGTTCTTAATGAAAGAGAGTTCAGGGGGGTTAATTTTAGACCTAGATTTGCTAAGAGTATTGCAAGCTTAATTAACCCAAATTAAAGTGATTGCTAAAATTAGATATCGGAGTGTAGGAGTAAAGCAAGCACTTAAACATGAAAATGAAACTTTGCCTTGAATGCAATTCTGAAATAAAGTACTGCAATATTCCACTTAAAGATTTTACAAATGATGATAAATTACAGCCACAAGAAATGTTTAAATTTCTGGAAAACTTAATGATAAATACAGAAAATTGATTCCATAAATGAAAGTGATTAAAATTTCTCCCAGCAAGGGTTGATCTAGATTGATTAATCCAATGAAAAGATTGTTGCAAACGAATGCTCAAGATATAATTGAATTGAAGCAAGATTCTATCCTTCTACTTAACAGATTTCACAAAAGGTAATGAATTGCAGCCAATGAAATCTGGAAATTAAATTTCTTAAGTGCACAAAAAAAGTACAGAATTTGCCAAGTGATTAAGTTCACTCTCAAGAGTCTCAAGAAGGTAAATTAAGTTAATTAATCCAAACGAGATGATTACCCAAGTGAGTGCTCGATGTAAAATTAAATTTAAAGCAACCATTTAAGAAAATGAAAAAAAATTGCTTTAAAAATTATTTAATGAAGTGAAGCAAGATTTCAGAGAAAAGATTTTGCAAATAAATGAGAAAGTACTGTCCACAAAATCCTAAGAAATCTGGAAATTATGCATTGTAAATGCACAAGAAATTTTCAGAATTGACCCAAGTGATTAAAATGAAAAATCACTCTCTAGGTATGATATTGCTGAATTGTTTCTGCTCCTAAGGTTACTGTAAATCTGTTATAAATTGCAGAAAATGAAAGACAGATTTATAATGAATTAACCAATAAAATACCCAAGCAAATGATTAACAAATTGGCGCTTCTTAGGCCTAATTTATTTCTATTTTAAAGTTGTTATAAAATGATAAATTCTGGAAAATAAATTAGTAAAAAGAAGGCCTAAAGATGATGAATAAACAGTTATTGACCTTAGACTTAACAAAATTAGAAATTTGGAAATGATGGACAGCAATGTACAGTTCAGATTTTTAAGGGAGAAACAGAAAAATAAAAGGGAAAATTTGGGGTATTTTGGATGGTTGTTTGGAGAAAGACAAGTGCCCTCAACCTTGGGTCAATTGGGTCACGAGGACAGATCTCAATGGGTTGCTGTATCAGGTTTTCTAGGGTCGAAATCATTGAAAATTCATGTCAAAGACAGCCTAGATCAATGGACTTAGACTCAGAAAATCTCCAAGAAAGGGTCACCCTTGGGCATACAACTTTGGCTAGTAACCTAGCATATACTCCATCAACGAGAGATTGGACCCACAGACACTCCTAAAAGGATGCCAAATGCAAGCAATATACCAATAAGTAAAGCATAAAAGAAAGGAAAGAGATTTTCTTTTACTTTCTTTTAAGCAGTGAATTTTACTTTCAATAAACTAGATTAACTAACCTCACAATAAAGATGTTTAAAGCATCAAATTCAAGCTTGATCTTCCACAACATATGCCTCATGTCATAAGATAGGTTTCTAATACACCACTTGCTTCAAACAAAAGGAGTTTGATTGATCTCTCTAAGATCTCAACCAACAACACTTTACAAATGAGAGGGGAGCCTCTTATATAGAATTTTGGCTCAAGAAAACGTGTAATAAAATAATGATAAATCTCTAGATCTATCCTAGGGAGGAGTAAACTACAATAATCTCCTCTAGACATGGTAAAAAATACATAAAAAATGAGGTGGTTAGACTAACCAACCTCAAACCCTAACCAACTTGCCCAAGAAGACGGGGCCACACAACTAGAAATGGTGGTCAAATACAAGATGAATACATTATAACTCCAAAAAGGTGGAGCGCTCTAGGAGAACAGGTCAAATAATAAATGGAGGAGTTTAGATCTAGGGTTTGACTGCTTGGATCCCTCCAACAAACCAATGACCTCCTCAAACATAATGTTCAAACATGTGGAAACACTTCCAAAGGGTCAGCCTCCAACAATATGATCCAATAGACAAGAGCACTCCTCATAAAAATGTGTGCCAAGGTGGGAAAATGGTCCTTCAAGTGTGACATCCCAAGGAAGAAGTCAAACAATGAGTGAAAGGGGCCTCCTCAAGTGGAGCGCTCTAGTCCAAATGAATGCCATGTGTCTTCAGGGTTCAACAAAGGTAAAAAACCATAGAGCACTCCATTCAATACTCCAAAAAACTCTCCTCAAAGCATGGTGTGTGTGAGACGTCCCACTAATAATATGATAAAACAATGCCAAGGGAGGGACCAATGTGTAACTTCCCGTCCTATACTTGTGCCAATAGTCTAGTGTGTTCAAACAAGGGTCAACATCATGCCAACTCATCTCCAAATGCTAGGAAAATACCATCATATCCAATCAAGAGGGGGACGACCCCATCTTAATGCCACTAGGGCCCTAGGCATCCACGTGTGCCTTCAAACATGTCAAACAAGGAGGGCACTCATCAAATAAAGTCTAGGCATCATCCATGTGTGCAAAATCAAGTGTCAAAACACATAAACATGCTAGGGTGCCCATGTGCTAAGGGGTTCATCCCAAGTTTAACTAGGAAATGCCTTCAAATATGAAGAAACAATATGAAATAACCAACCATCATACTTTTGTAGTGGTCCAATGACTTATTTATTTTTTATCCAGTTAAACATTAGGCTTACCATGGTGTGACGGACATTAACCCCAATTACATGTTTAACCCTGAAGTCAAGGTGAATTTTGTGGGTTCCTAAGTTAAGTGAGGGTGAGGGAATGATTGTTGTACTTAGGGAAGAAAAGGTACCTTTGCAAGTTAATCATCATAGCAAATGAGTGTTGGGTCTACTCCTTAGCTTTCATGAGCTAGGGATTAAAGATTTTTCGTCCACTTGTGTGCTTATGATTCATGAAAGGGAGTGCTTTTATCATTAGTTACCCTTTCCCTGCACCCTTTGGTTCCCTTTATTTCATTTTTCTTTTTGCTTGGTACCTTTTTCTTTAGATTTAGCTTCGTCCCTTTTTCTTTAGATTTAGCTTCGTCCCTTTTTCTTTTGATTTAGCTTTGATAACCATGGGACTTAGGGAATGGGATTTTGGCAAGGGGGCATAGCTCATGTACTTTATAATTTAATTTAACAACATCAACGTGAGAGTATTTTGACTCTTTTGCTTTAATTTAGGCATTTTTACATGATAATAGTTATGAGGCCTTGAAGAATTACATATGATGATATGATAGATCACTTACAAAGGGGAAAACCGATGGAAATGGATGATAAAGCTAGTGAAATGAAAATTGGTTAGTTGAAATGTTGCGAAATGTGCATAACACTTCTTAGTTCGCTAGGGATACAACTTAACCTTCACGGCGACACACTTGTCTAAGGGAGAATTATGACCACACCATGGAACATCTTAGTAATGAACAATAATTTTAAGTGTTATGAGCCACTATAGAGTATAAAAGTGACCTCCCATGCTCATATCAGCATAAAAGAAAAAACATCCCATGTGCCAATAAGGGTGAAATATAGCATAGCACAAGCACATTTGACACCATATCCACCAATTACATCAAGGCATGGTAATATTTTGAGCATGCTGGGACAATCTCTGACAAATGACCTATGGCAATCCAAAGATCTCCTCTCCGGCACGCTGTTTGTGATGGAATCACAAACAAAACTGATCATCAAGTCACCTCTGGAGATCTAGTGGTAACAGAGTCATTAGATATAAGATGTCATTACTTAAGATAGTATTTTTGTCAATAAGGTAGCATAACTACAGTACTACCTAGTAAGTGAAATAAAAGGGGATCCCCTTCATTGTATGAAATTGACTTCATTGAATAAAGTTTCATATATTTTGTATTTTCTTATATTCACACATTCTTCTTTATATAATAATAATGATAATCTAATTTTAAAGTCATGGCCAAGCCCAACACCAAATTGGTATATGAGACCCCTTTGTTTGTGGGACAAGGGACCCCCTCTGTGCAGGGATTTGACTACCAAAGCCTATGTAGTTTCTTGCTTCTCTTTCAGGCCCTACTTTTGCTCCATATTGACTGCACTGGCTAGCTCTTCAACTGGTCATATTCACCAGCAACACATTCTATTATTACTTATTATCATATCTTCATATTCTTGTTTGGTCAAAAGTAGCACTCTAATCATGTTGATACTCAAATATCTGTATGTTCTGATAGCTTTTATAATATACACCACTCAAAAAATTTATCTTTTTCCCTAGACGTCCCTGGAGCATGAGAACTACAATGAGTTGACTGAACAAAGACTTCTCATAAGTATTTTCTTAACTATCACAGTGCACAAATCGACCTTGAATGATGGAAGAGTTTCTGCATCTATCTATTACATCCTCCTTATCTTCCAAAAAATTACTGCTGAGGACTGAACTGAGAAGCTACGTGCCACTGTTAACAGGTGATTCTGATGCATTTGGATGACACTCTTCCACAGATTTTGGGTTACTTTAATAGCAGTCAGAGTTGAGGAATATATTATATGCCTCATAAGTTCACAGTTCTATCACCTTAACAAGTATCTTATTGCATTCTGCCTTTTAGCTATTTAGCTTAGCTTTAGACTTATACTAGGTTGGAGACTGCTGATGCATTTCCTTGCTTTAATTACATCTTCTGTAACCTCCATTTTCTGTTCACATTTTTGTTCATTTGGGGATATTAATTTTATTCGTTTTTTTTTTTAATGTACATTGTAAATACCAATGTTCCCCCAAGTTTCCGGGACGCGGGAGCGTGGGAGCGGGGAAACGCACATTGGGGACGTGTGGAGACCACCCCCAAATTTTAGGGAAATTCGGGGGGGACGGGGGGGCTTTAAGGTCATAAAAATTATAAAAAATATAGAGGTTTTAAATACCAGCAACAACAATTCATCGCGTGTAAATACAATTTAAGCTGCTCCCTGTAAATACAGTCTAATTCTTCAATGATTCAATACACTTCAACATTGTGTGAATCCATGGCATAGATGTTGTAATGGGGAACTGTGACTTGAGGATCCTATTTCTTCATGATTCTAGAGGAAATCACATTATTTGAGGCTTTCAAGTCCAACATACAATTATGTAGGAGTGAACTATTAATCCTATAATGGGATCCTATTCATCAATAACACCCTGTGCCCCCCTCCTCTAGGCTCTTAGCCCTTGCCTCTACCTTGAATTTCGAAGTTGATCCTCGAGGGACATTACTCAACGCACTACAATTTTGATGAAACTTCCTAAATCAAGCATTAAAATAAGGTAGAATTATAAAAAAATTTCCCATGCTTAATAAGTGATTTTTGCTTGACTAAATAGAACATTTTGATTAAGGTCATGATAGAGAAGTTCAACAATCAACACCACCAACATCAAGGTACATAGAGAGGTTGATGCGCTTGATTAAATGCCAATCCCTTAACCTCATACATG
Source organism: Larix kaempferi (assembly GCA_027924585.1). Lineage (NCBI taxonomy): Eukaryota > Viridiplantae > Streptophyta > Pinopsida > Pinales > Pinaceae > Larix > Larix kaempferi. The sequence goes on from BSBM01000893.1 coordinate 11,588,208, forward strand.
ATAGAATCCAGTGGAAACGTTGCAATCCTGAAATCCTGAAAACTGTTAAGTCTGTTGAATTATGAATGGAATCTAAAATTCTACTTTTTGCATATGAACTCCGATAAGGTTGGAACCACTCTCAAACATCCTGAAACAATTAATGGTAATGTTAAAAATTTAAGTAAAAGGATAGAAAATGAAAGATAAGGAAAATACCACTAAGGAAAATACCAAGGAAAATACCACTAAGGTAAATACCACTTTTACTTTAAGAATTTAATATTATCATTACTACTGAACAACTCTAGTAAGGAAGGAGTGCCTAAGCGCCCCCACTTCATCGGTGCGCGATTCAAAATAGGGGACGAGCTCCCCCATGCGTTTCCTGAAGTTTCTCCAAATTGGGGACGAGGGAAACGTTTTGCTACGAGCCCCAAGTCCCCGGGGCGCGGGGAGCGAGGGGGGCACGCCCCCAACCCTAGGGAACGCGTCCCCGTGTAACACTGGTAAATACATACTGATATGTTGGAGAAATTTGACCATTATATCATGAATTGCCATTCCTATTCTTCTAAATTTTATACCAATGGTAGAATATTCTTACAACCATCATTTAGTTTGTCTTACCTCGTTCTTCTAAAGTGCAGTCTCCTGGCAGAGAAATTTAGGATTGTATATTTAATGTTTAATTAGCTAGCCTTTAATATCTCGTTTGCTTCTGCAGGTTCGAGCAGCTGCACTTACATGTTTTGCTGGTTTAACATCATCTGTATTCTTTTCTCTTCCTGATAGCAAACAGAATTTCATTATTTCCTCTATTGTAAGTTTACGTTATTTGGGGTTTTTTTTCTTTGCTTTATCTGCAGACTTAATCTTATTTCCAGTTTTGTATTAATCTAAGTTTTATTTCTTTACCAAATTGTTGTCTAATCTGGTGGGCAACTTTCATATTTAGGTAAGTGCTGCATCAAAAGATGAGGTGCCCTCTGTTAGATCAGCTGCATGCCGAGCAATTGGTGTGATAGCAAGTTTTCCACGGATTTCTGCCAGGTTACTTTTAAGAAATATTGCAGAGGGAAAGATTCATTTAGTTTTATTCATTTAGATATAATTAATTGGCCAACATAAATGTCACCTTATAGAGCCGATTTTTTGTTTGATTTGTAGCAAGAATAGTTTGGAAGAACTTACGAATGTCATTCTATCCAACACACTTGATACTTCAGTGTCAGTAAGTTCTAATATATGATTTCCTACTCTTAATTATTTGTGACACTATTATAAACAGTTTCTAGTTAGGGATTTCCTTCATTTGTTTGTTGTGTCTAAATGTTTTCCTGTTTCAGGTGAGAATCACAGCATCATGGGCATTGGCAAATATTTGTGATTCACTACGACATAATTTGGGAACTGTGGATGCAGAAAAATGTATGCCAATTGCGTGAGATTCAGCTACAAAAGAAGTGGCAATCTAGTGCTATTTTTCTGCCACAAAAAGTGATTTTCAATTTTTCTCATTTTGCTAGCTAATTATGGCACTGATTTCTGGTGCTATGCTTTATTCAGGTGCAACAATTGATGTGTCCCCTTTATCCTTGTTAGCTGAATGTGCGTTGCGACTTTCAAAGGACGGTGACAAGGTTTGGAGTTGTGGATTATTTGACCTATACACATGCATTCGATTTACAAAATGACTAAAGAAGTAATTGAATGTGGTCATGTTGATTTGTCTGAATATCTGAAATGATGTTTATGCCATATCTGAATTGGTTTTCTTATATTGCCTTCCCAGTGCTACCATTGAGGCCTCCTCCACTATCATTTTTCTGAACTTCCTAAGAAATTGGATTGTCATTTGAAACTCAGCCTGCAGTGAATAGCAATTACCTAGTGTCAAACATATCTCCCATTATCTCCTTGTTAGGTCAAAACTGACCAAAATATAACCCAGGCTTGAAATGCCTGCTGCTGCAAGTGCAAATGGTTAAAGCATGCTCCTTTTAATCATTGTAATAGCAAAACACAAAGTATAAAGTAGCATATCACTGACGGTTTAAGCAATAATCACATCCAATATATAAAAATAATCAACTACTCCAAATAGAACTTCATGAAAATACTCACTTCATGGCCGTGATCATTTTGCTAGGATTGGGTGAGGGTGAAAAATGCAAGGCTAGGATAAGGGGATGACTGTACTGACTCAACACTGTGATACTTTGGATAAGGGAAAATGGAATACACACTTAAGCATATGTTGGATAAGAATAACACAGGGAATGGCAGTGTCTCACAAATGGAATAAGTTGTTTTAAGAAATGCTTATTCAACCTTGGCAAATGTCTACTGCTCACATCCAAGCTGAAAAAGCTCCGTGAGGATCTTTTCTAGAACCGCCAAGACGGGGTACCCGGCTAACCGTAATTTGAGGTTCTAGGGGACACTTAGAATTAGCTGTCCCTTACTCCATCTCACATCACAACCCGTAGGCTCTGTGAGGAATTTAATCATTACATTTAATTTCACGGTTGTTTGATTATGGTAACTTCGGGATGTCCACCATTATTCAGATGCCTTGCATGGAGTTACATTAGTTGCATAGTCATCAGTGTGGAGTAGAGGGTGAGATACACTCTACTCAGTGGCATGAGTCCAGTGGTGGATGCATGCGGACCTTCCAGATTGTTTTGACCTTTGCATGCATGAGTTTTGGATGACCTGTCAACGATCATTGGATGCATGCAAAAGTGACTTTTGCATGCACCGAGAATTAGGGTTTTGGTAAACCTAATTCATCGGTGAGATTATATATATAGGCAGGGGGTCACCATATGAGGTTGCTCAGTTGTATTATCAGAGAGTGATAGTGCTGGAGTGAGGAGGGTGCACTTGTGCATGCAAGGCAACTTTCTGAGAGAGAGAGGAGCTGCTGCAAGAGCTACGAAGGTCAGATTTGAGCTGGATCAGTGACCTTCAACTCCAGAGTCACTGGGCACCCAGGTCTGTGGACTGAGATAGTCCATCAGAGATTTTGCTTAGTTTAGAGGAGGATGTGTTCACTTGGAGGAGGGCGCATTTCCCAAGGAGGGAGAAGCTCATTTGGAGCCAGATCGACTGATTTAGAGTCAGAGACTTCTAGTATAGCCTTGCCTCGGCATTCGAGGAAGGTTAGGGACGATCAGAGCTCAGATATGCGAGATCCGGTCTGGTACGAGCATCAGAGATCCAGAGGGGAGGGCACACTTCGGAGGTCGCATTCTTCAGAGGGCTGTCTTCAGAGAGAGCAGATCAGAGCAGTGTGATACAAAGAGGCAGATAAGTCAGAGGCACCTGCAGAGATACTCATATCCAGTTTACCAGTTAGGGCTTACTCTTGCATGCATCGGCTGATGCATGCAGATCTAGAGTCTGTTCGGTTTAGGGATTGAGTTACCTTTGAGGTAATAATGTATTGTACTTGTCTATTTATATATATGCTCTGGGCTCGAGAGAGAAGATAGCCCCACAGTTTGTTGGTTTTCCCCGGTTGGGGTTTCTAGGGTATATTTGGTGTTCTTTGTGTGATTGCATGTGTTTCAATTTGGTAATGAGATCTAACTGTTGAGTTTATATTTTATGAGCATGTATTGATATCGAGACTCAAACTGCTTGAGATCTCAGGGTGATTCAGAGGGACTAGTGATCTTTGAATCAAAGATTTACACACTTAAGCATATGTTGGATAAGAATAACACAGGGAATGACAGTGTCTCACAATGGAATAAGTTGTTTTAAGAAATGCTTATTCAACCTTGGCAAATGTCTACTGCTCACATCCAAGCTGAAAAAGCTCCGTGGGGATCTTTTCTAGAACCGCCAAGACTGGGTACCCGGCTAACCGTAATTTGAGGCTCTAGGGGACACTTAGAATTAGCTGTCCCTTACTCCATCTCACATCACAACCCGTAGGCTCCGTGAGGAATTTAATCATTACTTTTAATTTCATGGCCAACATTCTTTGGATTTCACATATATTTAACCACTGCTTTCTTTAGGCCTTTATGACCCTTTTGGGGATTTTGCATGTGCTTAGAAGCACAACTAATCAAGCTTTCATCCAGGGTGTTTTCATTTCATAGCCCCTTTTTTGTTGTGCTTAGAAGCACAGTTTTAGTTTTATTTCAATGGGCTTGCACACAAGATATAATAAAGTTTCCACATGCATGTAATGATGGTAGTACTATTTGCTTCAGGTTTTAGCCAACACAACTTATGCAACTAGGGGGGTTATCTACAATCAAGACCAAACGTCGGGGCAACCGACTAGAGAGATCAACGTATCGAATCCAACTCACCAAAGGGTAAGTTTTGTTGCCAACTCAAAGCCGAGACACAAACTAATAGGGATGCTATCCAACAAAGAGGCAAAAGTGGGGAGTCCTCCATATCACAGGCTAAGGTGTAAGTCAGGGTAAAAACAAAGTGGAAGAGAACAGATGGATGGGGAAAGTGAAAGGTGATGCCAAAACTAGCAAGCCATGAATGGTGGAATGATCATGTCCATTCTTCTAAGGAGGGTGAAACCAATGAGTATAAACAGGAATTTCATATTCGGAGTAAATTAGATCATTTTAGATAATCATTGAAAGTTGAAACACACATATCTATGTAACACACATATACCGCTAGATCATAACTACAAAATACCAAGTCAAGCTATCATAATGAGCAAAGGAGTAATACATCATAACCAATGCATATCAATATACCTGCTGGGTCATATACATGTACTGACCATCTGAACCATCAATTGTCAACTGGAATACTGTTGCTGCACATCCGGGCATTGCATACTGCTCTGTATGGAAAAATGGCTACATCGGTCATCGAATCTGAGGTCATGAGGCTCGGTCATGGCATAAGGTTTTACTGCATGCTCAGGGGCTGCTTTGAAAATATGAGTGATCCTGGAATGAGTGCTCATCAGATTCTGATCTCAAGCATCTCAATGTAAAGGACTGGCTGAAAAAAGGACTGGAATCGGATTTGAAGATATGGTAGCCCCAGCTACTATAAATGTGATAACAGGGACCTTAAGCCTAAACTAGTTTGGAATAGTGACTCTTTGCACTCTAGCCTTTCTTTTAATGGCCACTGTCTTTTGTGGTTATTTTTGAAGGGTGACCCGTGGTTCTCGAGCGAGAGTTTATTTAGGAGAGGGATTTAGATGATCGGGGATTTGTCCGACTCTTAGACAAAATAATGAAAGTACTAGCTAACCCTTAGGGCCAAATTTAACCTAGCAAATCCATATAGGCTAACCATTGATGAAATTCAAATTCTCATTTCGAATAATCTCTTACTTAAGCTCGGGAGAGATTCAAGGTAGAACTATTCAAAGGACTTAAAGAAGTTTAGGCCAACCGAGGGCTATTGTTTGTAGGCCACCAAACTTGTGCTTGATGTAAGTCTAAATAAGATATGGCGATTCAAATTCAAAAAAACTTGGTTGTACATGCTTAAGGCTATTTGGAAAGCTGTCTTGGAGCCTCAAAGGGCTTGCTTTGCATGGTCTTTGATGCTTGGTGGTCTGGCTCTTTGATAACAAAAAACTTGGTCGTACATGCTTAAGGCTATTTGGAAATCTGTCTTGGAGCCTCAAAGGGCTTGCTTTGCATGGTCTTTGATGCTTGGTGGTCTGGCTCTTTGATAACGATTGAAATATTTGGGTGTGCCTTAGCTCAAATTCCCCATGCGTCTAAAGAATGAAACTGTTAAGCAACTTTTTTGATTCTGTAACTTTGCCAAGGCAACTTGGGATTGGGCCTCTAGATTTTACAATTAGTTTCTTCCATCTCTGATTTCCTGGAAACAACCCATTTAGGAGACAAACTCCCTTGGGTCGTTGAGCTCAAGAAAACATGGTATAAGATTAGAGCAAACATTTTGTCATATCTTGAAAACAAGAAATAAATGCTTTTTTAAGAATGCACAACACTGCAATTCGTTCACCTGGCATGATGCCTCCCTTATGTGCCCCACTGCACTTGCAGTTCTAGGTGGAACTGGTCAAGGTGGAGATGGAGGTGGTGCATCTACACCATGTTTTAGATTTCTAAGTTCTAGGTTGGGGTGCCATGTACTGTGAGTAGAGAACCGCCTGTGACTCATTCTCATTTCACTCGGTGCAGACTCGAGCATTTGTTGCCGGTGACGATGAGTTAGTTAGAAACTGGCGTTTCTGGCCTTTGCCCAATGTTCTTGAAGCACCTCAGTTTGACAAGTTTCCTACTGTATCATTGGCCATATCTGAACTAGAGCAGCCTGCTGAGCTTGAGCAGGGCAGTGATGGATGGAAGTCTATCCAGGATAATCTTGGATCTACAGCTGAAGAAAAGGGGCTGACCCCTAATGACAGAGGCTCTCCTCTTGAAGTGAATGCTATACCCACTACTGCTTGATATGAAACTTAGAGTTGGCTAGTCAGCCAAGTTACTCTTTGAACTTTTCTTTTAGATCTTTGTTTTTTTAGCATGGCTGCCTTCATGCTGAGCATTTATTTTTGGCCCTGCGTGGCACCTTTTTGACAAATACTGTTGATTATCAGCATTATGCTTGTGGAGACGGCGTATACAGCCCCTTTTGTATAAAATAATCGTCCTAGATTTTGTTTATTAATAGAATCGAGAAGCATTTCATTAAAAAAAATTGTTTAGAAACATGTCTGGGAAATGAAGAGACTCCATGCGGTATATTCTTTGGATCAGATATAGTCTTGCTACTGTTTAAGGGGTCTCTCATATAACCTTCACAAGGTCCATCTTAAGTGTTAAGCTATCTATATCTAATATGGATTTCTTGCAGCCTTCATTGCATACTGGGGATCGTGTATTCCTCTACTTTGATTAACATTTCAATGTTCAACCTTCCTTGTGTTTACTCTAGAAATGCTTATTCTTCATGATCCTCGGAAGTGAGGTGAATCTTGAAATGTGGTTGGCAAAGCCTCCAGTCTATGTAAATAGCGATATCTTTATAATATGTAAATATATATTATAAAATCTCTCTATTAATTTTGAAATGATTTGATTGTGGGTTTCTTAATTTAATTTGGTCAATGATTCTGCTTTTTGTAGAAGCATTGGCTTTTAATTGTAGTTGTTCTGCTATTATGACAGTTTTTTTCCTGTATATTTGGAAGTTTGTGAAGATCATGTGGATTATTTGAACATTATTTTCGTGTTTCCTTATTTAGTGACTGAACTCTTTGGGTGACTGGTTTCTTGACTGTTTCCTTTCAACAGATCAAGGCGAATGCTGTGAGGGCTCTGGGCAACCTTTCAAGATTCGTTAAGTTTATTGATGATAACCCCATTGATTCTCTCAGTTATTCCTGCAGTGAGGTCTCCTTGAATTCTGAGTTTAAGTATGAGACTAAGAGAGAAGCAAAACCTTCTACAAGTTCACCCTGGTTGGAGAGGATGGTGCAAACTTTTGTTTCCTGTGTGACTACTGGAAATGTTAAGGTGTTGTTTCAAAATATTTGTCATTTTATGGAAGCCAGAATTTTCTGCAGACTTTAACTTACTTAGGGTTCACCTCAAGGGGTTTCAAGATCAATTTGTCTTTTGGCAGGTTCAGTGGAATGTGTGCCATGCTTTGCGTAATCTCTTCTTAAATGAGTCTATAAGGTTGCAGTATATGACATGGTAAGGCCTTGCATGTAGCCATATCTAAAGAATTTCAAATTCTTCAAATATTTTGGTTATTTAAAACTTTATGTGCTCTTTTGGTAATATTTTAATCCTCTTTTAGCCCTTGTTTATGAATGACTGAATGAAGTTCTTACAAGTTCTTCATGTTCTCTTTCAGGGCACCTTCAGTTTATAGTATTCTTCTTCTATTGCTTCGTGATTCATCAAATTTTAAGATCCGCATACATGCAGCATCAGCATTGGCTGTACCATCAACACGGGAAGGCAAGGACTTTACTGCAGTAAATACATGATTGTTTCTATTTCTTGCTCTGTAATAATAGTGGTCTTCATTTTTTATGCTTTTTTCCTTTACTTTTGAATTCAATTTTTCTTAAAAAATGCTTTGTTTTGACATTTGCCTTTTACAAAATTTTTAGAGTTTGGATACAGTGTTCTTGACAAGGGACAGGCTTATATAATTGGCTTTCTTACCAAGTGAGATTTCTTGCTATGTGAATACAATAAATGATCAAAGCATACATCAGATGATATCTTCTTTTAATCTGCACAAAGCAATAACCAACAACACCACCACAAAGGGACATTTTCATATAACTGGCTTTCCTTCCAATTGACATGTTGATTGTCAAACATGAGGTCATGAACAAATCAATGTGGCCAAATTGTCAGATGCACATCTTGCAGTCCAACCACATAATCTCCACTTATGATTGTTGATAACTAGGGCAGCTCTCATTTGGATCTCATGCTTAGGGATAGTAGTCAATTTCTAGGCTCGCTATTGTTTAGATCTTTTGTTGGACACTATTCTGTTCCCTTTGCACCTAGTGTTGCCTTTGAATATTTTCCTGTTATGTTGTCCATGTGCCTAGTCGTGGTTCCACGTGTGATGCATCGAAAGAACTTTACTTCGATATGTTGATCCATCTCTTCATTGACATAAACAATTATCAGTTCCAATACCTAAGTCGACAAAACTTGGTGTTTCAGTAATCTGATCTTTGTTGACATTGACTCAAGTAAGTGCCATCGACATCAACATCAACCGCATATTCAATAAATTGAAACCAACAAGTGCCCTTGATCGATTGGAAGCTACACCTTTGGCCAATGAGAAGCCCAGTTGTTGTGATTGCGATAGTTGTCCATTTCAAGTGCTTGTACGGAAAGTTAGACTCAAAGAGGAGGATCTTTTAGAAGGTCACATTCTGTACACCTATAATTGTCTTGGAGTATAACGTTCCAATATGTCTAAATACAATTGTTATACCACCAGATGTATGGAGTACTATACCCACATTTTTGCAGAGCAGATCACAGCTGGATCAGTTTTGTTTGAGCAGGGCAGTGTTGCAGAGCAGTGATGCCTATGAGATTTTTGAGCTTGGGGATTGGTTGCCATATGTATTATGCCTTATGATGGACCCTTTTCATTTCAGTTTTGTATCAGATGGATGCCTAGAGGATATTGTTTATGGATTATATGGTTTATATTGACTGATGATTGGATACTTGTAAATTTCATTTTACACTTGTAATCTTTTGATGAGCATGGTGAGTAGTATTTATGTATAGCATGGTATATAAAAGTAGTTCCTGTTTTATATACATACCATTATTTGGCACAATCTCTGGATCATTGCATGAATCACACCCTTACTCATGGTTCCATCTTTTGGCCTTTTCCATACTCCATCATTTCACCCTTGCTTGTATTCAAACCCATTGATCTGGACTTGACATAGTGACTCATGGACCTTCCCTTCCGTGAACTCTTTATTAGGATGGCCTTCATGTTATCCCCGGTGTCTTGAATTTGATGTGTGTGATAGAATTTTCCGAAGTCTTATGGTTCTTTGGTTAGTTACCCTTGATGTTTGGCTTTGAACCTAGGAGAATTATTTTTTTGAAGTCTTATGCTTCTCGTCGATTACCCTCGATGTTTGGCTCTGAATCTAGGATTATTGCCTTTCAATTCCATGTGTTTCTTTGGTCAATTACCCTTGATTTTTGGTAATGAGCTAAGGTTGGCATAGTTGCTAAAAGTGTGCTCTCGAGACTTGAAACAAGTTACCCCGTCCTTGAAACTTTAAGAGGTACTTCCTATTTCCTCTAAAAAAACATTACTGTGGCAACTCTACTGTACCTGTGGACGGTTGTTGGTAGCGGAGCTAAGGCCGTGTCATCATTGTTGTCCAGAAGGCATCTAGGGTTAGTACCTTTTAGTCATTAACCAACTAATGGATAGCAAAAAATTAAAGTGTTCTGAAAAGAGAAATATCCAAAGCAAGAAAAAGTGATATAAAATGAAATGAAAGAGAAACATGCAAATGAGAAATAAAGGGGGGGTTTCTAAAGTCAAAGGGGTATCATCTTCTAGCACATCATCCATATGTGAGATATCTGCTTCCCTAGTGTTTGCTTGACTAATAAATGTCATAGAGTCCCTTGTTTTCCCCTTTCTTTTGAGTTATGCAAGTCTTCCATGACCAATCCTTTACTTTGACTAGCCTTGGATTTTGACCATTCACTTCATCGAGGAGAAGGTTGATCTATGCAATGTTCTTAATGGCAGACTATATGGTGGCATGCATATAAAATAATTACTTCATGCTTTATGTTATGCACTTTTCCTGTAAATTTTAATCCAGAGATCACTACTCCCTTTGGATAGCCCTGAGATCTCAAGCGGTTTGAGTCTTGTATATCAATAAATACTCATAAAGACATAAACTCAACAACTAGATCTCTTTACAACTTTAACACACATGCAATCACACAAATAACACATAACACTGCATATACCCTGGAAACCCCAACCGGGGAAAACCAACAATCCTGTGGGGCTATCTTCTCTCTCGATCCCAGAGCATATATATAAATAAGCAAATACAATACAATTACCGCAGACGTAACTCAATCCCTGAATGGGTCAAACTCTAGATCTACATGCATCAACTGATGCATGCATTGGAAGAATGTGCCCTAACTGTCAATCTGGATTTGAGACTCTCTACAGGTGCCCTTGACTGTACTGCCTCTCTCTATCCTTTGCTCTGATTTGCTCTGTGCTGATGCATGCACTGGAAGAATATGCCCTAACTGTCAATCTGGATCTGAGACTCTCTACATGTGCCCCTGACTGTACTGCCTCTCTCTATCCTTTGCTCTGATCTGCTCTGCAAAAAAAGACAACCAACTGCTCAACTAAAGAATGCGCCCTCCTCTGCATGGAGAAATGCGCCCTCCCCTCTAGATGTCTGATACTCGTACTAAGCTAGATCTCAACAGATATGAGCTCTGATCGTCACGAACCTTCCTCAAACACTGAGGCAAGGCTATCCTGAACATCTCAGACTCTGAATCGGTCGATCGAACTCTGAATGAGCTCCTCTTTCCTCAGGTAATGCCCCATTCTCCTCTCTGGAACACGTTCTCAAACTCAGCAGAAACCACCTCAGTAAACTATCTCAGTCCACAAAACTGAGTGCCAAGTGCCTCTGGAGCTAATGGTCTCTGATCCAGCTCAGATCTGACCACCATAGCTCCTGCAGCAGCTCCTCTCTTTCTCAGAAAGTCGCTTTGCATGCACTAATGCGCCCTCCTCACTCCTGATCTATCATTCTCTGATAAGTCAACTAAGCAACCTCATCCGAGGACCCCCTGCCTCTATAAATAATCTCACCGATGAATTATGTTTACCGAAAACCTAATTTCGATGCATGCAAAAAGTCACTTTTGCATGCATCCTTTAATCATTGACAGGTCATGCAAAACTCATGCATGCAAAGGGCCAAACACCCCATAAGGTCCTAATGCAACCCCCAATGGACTCATGCCATTGAGTAGAGTGTATCTCACCCTCTACTCCACACTGATTCCTGTACAACTGATGTACCTCCATGCAAGGCATCTGAACCATGGAGGACATCCCAAGATACCATAAAAACTAACACTTCCTCTTATTGGGGGAAGTCCTACCACTGATGCCTGGATCCAACAAGTCCTCTGCTGTTGACACTGAACCAACTGTCCTATCTGTCACTGCTGCCCTCTGACCTGAAGTGCCCTCATCTAGCTCCATCAAAGAACCCCCCTGATCTACCACTGACTTTGTCACTGTACTCTGATTTAGACTCCCTCTGAATATCTGCTGTAACCAGTCCCAAAGACTGTTGTCAAGAGGATCCACTGGTATGTAAGTGGGCTCCCTCTGTCTCTGAGATGACTCAACTCTCTCCTGAGCTAAGTCCGTCTCTACCATCTCATACCAACTCAGCCTTTGACTGGTGCCTGTATGAGCATCATGCTCATCCATTTGCTTTGAATCCAATGGCTCAATCCCCTGAGTCTCATCAATATCATCATGAGCATCTCGCTCATCCATCTCATAACCAGAGTCACTCCTCTGATCCTCATCATCATGGTAAGCTTCTCGCTCACCCATCTGTTGACTAGACGCACATCTCCTAGCATCATCTCTGTTGTGAGCATCTCACTCACTATCCTCATCTGACTCAGAAGAGGATGCACTTAGCCAACCTGATGTGCCAGAAGTGGGATGTCCCCGAATCAAGTATTCACAGTCGATCCTGTGACCCATCAAGACTGGGTCTAATCCTCTAAGATAGGCGAAAATTAGATCCCGCTGGAACACAACTGAGTAACCAGCAGCTCCCAAGGCTGCCACTGAGAGAATGCTCCCTCTTAGTCCTGGAACGAATAACACTCCTGATACCTCCAGGAGCTCTCCAAGGTCAAGTAGAAACCGAACTCTACCCACTCTTGTGACCAAGTGATCAGTCCCCTGCATATCCCGAACCATCTGCATGGGTGTGTGCTCTAGGATGAGGAATGCATCTCGCATCCCTGTCATGTGGCTGCTGTGCATGCAGTCAGCCCTCCATCTCTGATCAACCTGAATCTCTGGCTGACTACTGTCATGCCCTGACTGATATGAGGCTAATGAGAACTCCCTCTCAAACCAAGAGGTAAACTCATCAACCTCCTTTGCTGCTGCTATCTGCTCATCCTTTGCCTGCTTACCTTTCTTCTTATGCAAACATTGTCCCGCATAGTGTCCATAATCATTGCAGGCAAAGCACTTGATCTTGCTCAGATCCTTCTTCTGTTTGAACCTCTGTTTCCCTTTTGCAGCAAGTGCCACATCCTCCTCTGGAATGGCTGAAGCTGATCCCTGAATATAACCTCTGCGGATCTCCTCCTGGGTGAAATCGTCCCACAGATGATCCCACTTGGGAAGGTTCTCTGTAGCAATAATGGACTGGACAAATACTACCCATGGCACAATCATGCCATTCAGGTCTTGTCTTACCAACTCGCTATCCTCAACCTTTTCACGCACAGCTCCTAACTCATCCCTCACTTGAGTGATCTTGGTGAGGTATGTGGACATGCTCTCATCCTTGCCCATCTTGATGCTTCTCAGTCTCTCTTTGAGAACCATCTTCCTGTTGGCATTGGAACTCTGGTACAAACTAGTCAATGCATCCCACATCTCATATACATTGTCTTTGGTCAAGACATATGGAATGACATGATCCTTGATAACATCAAGTAGGATCCTCTAATATTTCTCATTCTTTTTATCATATATTGCTTTAGCAGTAGCATCTGATGGAACTATGACTGGATTTGCGACTGTACTGTTCACAACATGCCACAGTTCACACTCTTTCATCAAGAGTACAATACGTGCCCTCCATGCACTGTGGTTGGAGGCCCCATCCAACCAATCCTCCACTCTCAAGCTAGTGGCCATACTCTCTGAACTGAAATACAAGAACCCACAGTGATACAAGAACCTCTCCTGATCACAGATCTGGCCTACCCTCGCACAGATCTGATATATCTATCTTAGATCTATCCTCCAAACTCACAGATTTGATAGATCTGACCTCTACAACCTCAGATTTGAGCTCTGCTCCTCAGATCTGGCAGATATGGTCTCTATCGTCACTGATCTCTTTGTGATTTCCCTTTCTGACCCTTACCAGGGCTCTGATACCATGTAAATTTTAATCCAGAGATCACCACTTCCTCTGGATAGCTCTGAGATCTCAAGCGGTTTGAATCTCGTATATCAATAAATACTCATAAAGACATAAACTCAACAACTAGATCTCTTTATAACTTTAACACACATGCAATCACACAAATAACACTGCATATACCCTGGAAACCCCAACTAGGGAAAACCAACAATCCTATGGGGCTATCTTCTCTCTCGAGCCCAAAGCATATATATAAAGAAGCAAATACAATACAGGTACCTCAGAAGTAACTCAATCCCTGAACAAGTCAAACTCTAGATCTGCATGCATCGGCTGATGCATGCAGTGGAAGAATGTGCCCTAACTGTCAATCTGGATCTGAGACTCTCTACAGGTGCCTCTGACTGTACTGCCTCTCTCTATCCTCTGCTTTGATCTGCTCTGCAACAAAAGACAACCAACTGCTCAACTGAAGATAGAATGCGTCCTCCTCTGCATGGAGAAATGCGCCCTCCCCTCTGGATGTTTGATACTCGTACTGAGCCAGATCTCAACAGATATGAGCTCTGATCGTCACGAACCTTCCTCAAACACTGAGGCGAGGCTATCCTGAACGTCTTAGACTCTGAATCGGTCGACCGAACTCTGAATGAGCTCCTCTCTCCTTAGGTAATGCCCCATCCTCCTCTCTGGAACACGTCCTCAAACTCAGCAGAAACCACCTCAGTGAACTATCTCAGTCCATAGAAGTGAGTGCCAAGTGCCTCTGGAGCTAATGGTCTCTGATCCAACTCAGATTTGACCACCCTAGCTCTTGCAGCAGCTCCTTTCTCTCTCAGAAAGTTGCCCTACATTCACTAATGTGCCCTCCTCACTCTTGATCTATCACTCTCTGATAAGTCAACTGAGCAACCTCATCCAGGGACCCCCTGCCTCTATAAATAATCTCACCGATGAATTAGGTTTACCAAAAACCTAATCTTGGTGCATGCAAAAAGTCACTTTTGCATGCATCCTTTAATCATTGATAGGTCATGCAAAACTCATGCATGCAAAGGACCAAACACCCCATAAGGTCCTAATGCAGCCCCCAATGGACTCATGCCACTAAGTAAAGCGTATCTCACCCTCTACTCCACACTGATTCCTATACAGCCGATGTACCTCCATGCAAGGCATCTGAACCATGGAGGACATCAAGAGATACCATAAAAACTAACACTCCCTCTTATCGAGGGAAGTCCCCCAATTGATGCCTGGATCCAACAAGTCCTCTGTTGCTGACACTGAACTAACTGTCCTGTCTGTCACTGCTGCCCTCTGACCTGAAGTGCCCTCATCTAGCTCCATCAAAGAACCCCCTGATCTACCACTGACTTTGTCACTGTACTCTGATTCAGACTCCCTCTGAATCTCTGCTGTAACCAATCCCGAAGACTGTTGTCAAGAGGATCCACTGGCATGTAAGTGGGCTCCCTCTGTCTCTGAGATGACTCAACTCTCTCCTGAGCTAAGTCCGTCTCTACCATCTCATACTAACTTAGCCTCCGACTGGTGCCTGTATGAGCATCATGCTCATCCATCTGCTCTGAATCCAATGGCTCAATCCCCTGAGTCTCATCAATATCATCATGAGAATCTCGCTCATCCATCTCATAACCCTAGTCACTCCTCTGATCCTCATCATCATGGTAAGCTTCTCGCTCACCTATCTGCTGACTAGACTCACATCTCCTAGCATCATCTCTGCTATGAGCATCTCGCTCACTATCCTCACCTGACTCAGAAGAGGATGCACTTAGCCAACCTGATGTGCCAGAAGTGGGATGTCCCCGAATCAAGTATTCACAGTCGATCCTGTGACCCATCAAGACTGGGTCTAATCCTCTAGGATAGGCGAAAATCAGATCCCGCTGGAACACAACTGAGTAACCAGCGGCTCCCAAGGCTTCCACTGAGAGAATGCTCCCTCTTAGTCCTGGAATGAACAACACTCCTGATACCTCCAGGAGCTCTCCAAGGTCAAGTAGAAATCGAACTCTACCCACTCCTGTGACCAAGTGATCAGTCCCCTGCACATCCCGAACCATCTGCATGGGTGTGTGCTCTAGAATGAGGAATGCATCTCGCATCCCTGTCATGTGACTGCTGTGCATGTAGTCAACCCTCCATCTCTGATCAACCTGAATCTCTGGTTGACTACTGTCGTGCCTTGACTAATATGAGGCTAATGAGAACTCCCTCTCAAACCGAGAGGTAAACTCATCAACCTCCTCTGCTGCTGCTATCTGTTGATCCTTTTCCTGCTTACCTTTCTTATTATGCGGACATTGTCCTGCATAGTGTCCATAATCATTGCAGGGAAAGCACTTGATCTTGCTCAGATCCTTCTTCTGTTTGAACCTCTGTTTCCCTTTTGCATCGAGTGCCACATCCTCCTCCTCTGTAATGGCTGAAGCTGATCCCTGAATATAACCTCTGCGGATCTCCTCCTGGGTGAAGTCGTCCCACAGATGATCCCACTTGGGAAGGTTCTCTGTAGCAATAATGGACTAGACAAATACTGCCCATGGCACACTCACGCCTTTCAGGGCTTGTCTTACCAACTCGCTATCCTCAACCTTTTCACCCATAGCTCCTAACTCATCCCTCACCTGAGTGATCTTGGTGATGTATGTGGACATGCTCTCATCCTTGCCCATCTTGATGCTTCTCAGTCTCTCTCTGAGAACCATCTTCCTGTTGGCATTGGAACTTTGGTACAAACTAGTCAATGCATCCCACATCTCATATACATTGTCTTTGGTTGAGACATGTGGAATGACATGATCCTTGATAGCATCAAGTAGGATCCTCTGAGATTTCACATTCTTTTTATCATATACTACTTTAGCGATAGCATCTGATGGAACTGTGACTGGATTTGCGACTGTACTGTTCACAACATCCCACAGTTTGCACTCTTTCATCAAGAGTACAATTCGTGCCCTCCATGCACTGTAGTTGGAGACCCCATCCAACCGGTCCTCCACTCTCAAGGTTGTGGCCATACTCTCTGAACTGAAAAACAAGAACCCACAGTGATACAAGAACCTCTCTTGATCATAGATCTGGCCTACTCTCGCATAGATCTGATAGATCTATCTCAGATCTATCATCCAAACTCATAGATCTGACCTCTACAACCTCAAATCTGACCTCTGCTCCTTAGATCTGGTAGATCTGGTCTCTATCGTCACTGATCTCTGTGTGATACTCGAACTGAGCCAGATTTCAACAGATCTGAGCTCTGATCGTCACGAACCTTCCTCAAATACTGAGGCAAGGCTATCCTGAACGTGTCAGATTCCTAATCGGTCGATCAGACTCTGAATGAGCTCCACTCTCCTCAAGTAATGCGCCCCTCCTCCTCTCTGGAACACGTCCTCCTCAAACTCAGTAGAAACCACCTTAGTGAACTCTCTCAGTCCATAGAATTGAGTGCCAAGTGCCTCTGGAGCTAATGGTCTCTGATCCAGCTCAGATCTGACCACCCTAACTCCTGCAACAACTTCTCTCTCTGTCAAAAAGTTTCCCTGCATGCACTAATGCGCTCTCCTCACTTTGATCTATCACTCTCTGATAAGTCAACTGAGCAACCTCATCCGAGGACCCCTTGCCTCTATAAATAATCTCACCGATGAATTAGGTTTACCAAAAACCTAATCTCGGTGCATGCAAAAAGTCACTTTTGCATGCATCGTTTAATCATTGACGGGTCATGCAAAACTCATGCATGCAAAGGGAAAAACACCTCGGAAGGTCAGCATGCAACCCCCAATGGACTCATGCCACTGAGTAAAGTGTATCTCACCCTCTACTCCACACTGATGCCTATACAACTGATATACCTCCATGCAAGGCATCTGAACCATAGATGACATCCGGAGATTATGTAAAGATTATGTAGAGATTTAGTGGTATTACTTGTGTAAGGTATGATTTGTAGCACTAGTTATCTTTCAATACTAACCATTATAGGTGATTATTCATAATCTTGTAAGAATTGGATGAGTCCTTGCACCATTGCACTTCATTAGAGAAGTTTGACTAGAGTTGATTGTTTGACTTGGTTAACAGGACCAAACATTAATATGAGAGCTTCATGATTCAGATTTCATCCTGCTACAGCCATTGGAGGCCAATTGTGTTAAATTTTGTAATAGCATATCTGATATGATTATGTAGCAGAACAATAGTACTGATTTTTAACTTTTAGCAGATATACTTGCACATCAAAACATTAACCATAGATCAACCATCACAATAGGCACACAAATTTTATCTCGGGGAAACCTTTTAAGGAATAAAACCCAAGCAAAGAATAATCTTCCTTAATATGAGATGACTGAGTTTACATGAGCATATTTAGAGCACACTTTTACATAAAATTAAACTTTGCCTGTAGGGCACACATACCAAGAAAGCCTGAATATGAAATGCCAAGAAAAATAGGATTGCTTGCTGATGTAAGCCCTGATAGGTAGTGATGTCAGCCCTGATCTAGGCTTTGGGCCTGCCAACCTGTTGTACCTATGATCCAAGGCCCAGAGGGCCTACTTGCTGCTTGTTACACCCTCGATCAGTGGCCTTAGGGCCTATTGATGCCTGGTGTCAGCCTGTAGCATTCCCCTTAGGCCTGTAGCAACCCCCTTAGGGCATAGCTCTTCTTGTGTTAGCTCTGCCATTAGCCCCGGCGCCCTTATTTCTGCTTGTCGTCAACCCCAACGACCTTATTTGTGCTTGCCGTCAGCCCCAACAGGATTATCTTTGCCTGCGTGGCCTGAAATGATTAGATCGGAGCCCTTTAGGGCCTACTCTCTCTATACGGTCCTCAAATCTACCTGCTGTTGCCTGCTATCAGCCTAGTATAACCTTGCTATAGCTTGATCAGGCATGCGGCTAACCTTCAGTCTGTCTGTTCAGGCTTGTAACAGCCCCTTAGGGCCTACAGACACCTCCTAGGGCCCGCAAAAGCCCTCAAACACCTGCTTTGACCTGCGGTTTCCCTCTAGGGCTTGTGTCCAACCCTCACACAACTGCTTTGACCTGCGGTTTCCCTCTATGGCCTGTGGCTACCCCTCTAACAACTGCTAGGGCTCTGCTGTAGCCTTCCAAAGACCTGTGATTGCCTTCAAAGATCAATCAGATCTCCAATGTTGAAGAGAGAAGAACAATACCAATTTAGAACCCCATGAATGTCTTCTTGAGTAAGAGATAATGATAATTTGATGTGTGTTAATCACTTGAGAGGGTTCCTCATTTATATTTCATCACTGAGTAATCCAAGGGGTGACTTCCACAAGTCAAGGAATAAAAAAAAATATAAAATACATTAGTTAGGGTCCTTCTAATTTCATCGTGGACTTTTAACACTTAATTAGGGCTATTAATGCGACCTTTTTAGGCAAGTCATCTTTTTTGCAAATTCTTAGCCCCTTATCTTGGTCTCCATGGTCCACACGCTCCAACTCAAGTACATCATCATATATAAGGAAGATTATTCTTTGGGTGTCTTATTCTCCCCACTAACAACAAGGTCCCAGGCTAGTTATTCCAACAAGGGGTGGCCAGGAGGTCCCATAGCCCAATGACCAAGGAGAGAAGTACATCACACATCACTTGCCTAGACCCAATCCAGGGCTTCTAGTGATGGCCTGGTAACTGACCAGGTGCCTCAGCCCCAGGCTGAAAAAAGTTGACCACGAGTCAACAACTTGGTAACAGACCAAGTGTCTCATTCTCAGACTGAATGATATTCTTGGTAACTGACCAGGTGTCTCAGCCCTAGGCTGAATCAAGTTGACCATAGTCAACAACTTGGTAACAGACCAAGTGCCTTAGTCCCAAACTGAATGGTGTTCTTGGTAACTGAACAGGTGCCTCCATTCTCCTAGAGAATGACTCTCGATGCTGCTCAAAAAATTAAAAAATTGGATCCTTCTAAGTGTTATTTTCAGCTATTTCTGATTAATAGGCTTTAATATGGATTTTTTTGTAAGTTTATTATTAAAAAGCCTAAGGTTGAAGATTAATAATTTGGAGTAACTACTTATTGAAGACTTCATATTGGTTTATAACATATATTTGATTTGTACATTATGTTAATGCAGCTAGGATTCCATCTAAGGCAATTTTGAGGTGCTTTGTGCATTAATTGACTTTGGAATTAATTGGAATTATTAATAGACTTTCGTAAGGTCCGATTTAAAAAATTCCTAAGTCTAATGGTGAATTAATTAAGTGAAGAAATAATGGTATTTTGAAAAAAGTGACAACTTGGGGTCCTAGTAAAATAATTTTTCAGACAACACCCAAGTTTCAGTTTTCTCATTGGGTATCTCATGTGGGCCCAACTATTATTCTCCATCAAGGGGGGCACGTTTCTTCTCCAAGGGGGCGAATTACCAAATAACATGATGTAATAGTTTGTAACTTAAGTAATGTGATGAAAATACATGCAAGGGGGATCTCCCAATGACCCCACCATAGCCCCTAGGCTATCACATTGTATTTTTTTTGTATCTCATGGGCTCAATGAGGCAATTCACCCCCGTCATTTTCCAACATTTTCCAGCTTGTAAAAATATAAAAAATGATAATTTTCTCAACCTTTGATCTTGTTTAGAGATGTTTGAATCTCACCTCTCCATCCTTTTGGGCTAGGGATTGTGCTCTTCTCTTATTCTATAAAAGAGAGTGAGCTTCTCATTGTAAGGGACTTTTGGACAACTCTCTACAGGAACAAAAACCAAAAATGTTTTGTGCATCAAATCTCTTGTATCTTGGTGTCGTTGAAGAATGTAACTTCGGAAGATATTCTTATTGTACTTTTATTGTAATTCCTTCGGGAAATATTTATGTTGTATTTACTCTTGTAAGAGTCTTGAAAGAATCAATGTAAACCCTACTAGTTGAGTAAGCCTAGAAGAATCTAGAAACAACCTTTATATTGTATCATAGTCAAGTCGACTTATTTAGGGAAGGACAAGTTGGCCCAGTTAGGTAAAAAGGTCACTTTGTGATTAGTATAAATAAGGGAGGCACCTAGCTCATTTGTACATCACTCACTCAAGCTAGTTTGCATTAGTAAAGACTGAAAGACAAGATCACTTGGGAGAAAGATAACGATGACAAAAATACAAGTATGCCACAATAGATGACTAGGACAAGTGACTAGGAGCACATGGCGGGGCTAAGAGGTATTACTTCCCTTCACTAGCATCACCCCATGGAACAATAATACAACATAAGACTCAATTACATGTCCAAGTGTACAAATGATCAAATCCTGGCCCCCTCAACTAAGAGAAGAATGCATCAAATCACATCTTGATGACTGTGTGGATCCCACTGACTGCTGCAAACTGATATGGAAGGAGTGGGATACACCATAGATGACCTCAAAGCAGACCTCATGCCAAAACCTTGCCTCGATTGCCCAAATCGAATTCCTCAATGACCTTTTTATTCCATTTTTAATCCACCTGAAAAACTACCAAACTGCACACAACCCATTTTCTGGTGCATGTGCACAAAAACTGACTGTACCATCATGTCCGGAAGGGGGGTAATATGGTAAAAACAAGTGGCTGGACCACCCCCTCCCTCTGTAGCGCCCTTGGCAACGACTAGCCTCCAATGCTCTAGCTGGACAGGCCACCTCAGCATGGCCAAACTGGTCAACAGGTGCAAAACTGCTCAAATCATGCCTGGGAGTGCCTGAAATTGAAGAATAAGTGTCTTAATGGATTAGAAGACCCAAATCCACTAGAGATGAGTACTCATACACCTCATGGTAACCTGTAAGATCATTTGTAGGGTCCGCCATACCCAGACAAGTGAAAATATGATCTGGAAATAATAATAATCAATAAAAACAACATCAATCATCATCTGAAACATGTTCCCATCGTATGGAATCATCAAAAGGTATATAAAGGACCATAGATCAACATCATACAACATAAGTGGTCCATCTTATCATGGATCCCAAGGTTGACCTTGGTCAAACTGATCAAAATATGACACTGGCCAAAGAAGCCATGCTGCTGCAAGTGCAAAATGGTTAAGACATGCTCTTTAAATCATTTTCATAGCAAGACTCTAAAGCATTAAGCATTATTTCACTGGCAATTAATAAATAATAGTAGGTTGGTTAATAATTTACTTACAAGAAGAATCTCAAGAATATGTTGTTTTTTTACCTAGGAAAGTGTTTGTTAGTTTTTGTACCTAGGAAGTGTCCCCTAGGTGACTTTTTGCCTAAGTCACTTAAGTAGGGAAAAAGGTGACCCTTGCATTAAATGACTTGAGATGAGCATTTAATTGACTTTATAACTTAAAGTCACTTTTTGATAAATTTAAGTGGGTGAGTGAAATTAATATTTATGAGAATTAAATAGGAGCATTTAATCTCATCCATTGATTTCATCTAATCTCATCCCTTGGATTTGGAGAACCCTAGGGTTTAGTCAAAAAGAGAAAGGGAGGCAAAAACTCATTCATTGTTGAGAAGCGAAGGTGAAGAGAGTGTGGAGAAGAAAGAGAGAGAGCAAGGGCATGATTTTTGAGGCAAGGGAGAAGGAGGTTTTCCAGCTGCACGCAAATCAAGATAACAACATTTATTATAAGCACGTTTCCCAAAATTCGTACAACAACATTTAGTGGCACGGTTTTCGAGGCACAATACATTAAGAAGAGGCATGAGTTTCAAGGTCCGTACAACTGAATATTGGTGCGAATTTTGTGGACCGTACATCACATTAATTGTTGTACCGTACAACACAGTTCTCGAGGCATTTATTTTTGGGCACGGTTTCCAAGACAGGGCACAATTTTCGAAGTCCATACAGCAGCATTAATTGCTGCTGTACCATACAAAAATTTCTGTGTGGCACAGAAATCGAGGTTGGGTTTGGCACATTTTTCGAGAAGAATTTTATGCACAAAAATCGAGGCAGCTTTGCACAGAAATAGAGGAAGATTGCTTGGTGATTTGGTTGGTTGAGATAAGTACATTTTGACTGTAAAATCATTGTACTGAAATATTGCTGAAGAAATAATAACTCTCTCTCTCTCTGACTGGTTTTCCCTGTGGGGGTTTTTCCAGGGCTACTGGCCAAAAATTTCTGGGTCTGATTTTTTATGGTGTGCATGGTTAAATTAATTTTTTGCCTGTTAAAGTGTATTTACAGTGTGTTTAATTGTCTGTAATTTTTATAAGTAGTTTCCAACCAATGCAAAACCGGTTGGGGATGAAAACTATGAAAACTTGACATAAACCAGCAAGCTGAAATCACACAGAAAATTTACAGTGTTCCCCTAGGTGACTTTTGCCTTAGTCACTTAAAAGGGGGAAATAAAGTGACCCTTGCATTAAATGACTTGAGATGAGCATTTAATTTGACTTTAGGGATTAAAGTTACTTTTTGATAAATTTAAGTGAGGTGAGTGAAATTAATTTTTATGAGAATTAATTTACTTACAAAAAGAAATTCAAGGGTGAATTTGTAAACATGATCAAATTGCTAGCAAAGGGTGAAGGCTAAAGATACAAGGTTAGGCTGAATGGGGATGACTTGACTGACTTGACACTGTGATAGCTTTGGATGGGGGAAATGGTGTTACACACTTAAGCATGTTTTGGACAAAGAATACACAAGGGATGGCGGTGTCTCACAAATGGGTGAGTTGTTCAGAGAAGTGCTTATTCAACCTTGGCAAAAATGTCTACTACTAGAACTGTCGTGACCTGGGTGCCCGACTAACCGTAACTTAGAATTAGTTGTCTCTTGCTCCATCTCATATCATAACCCGCAGGCTCAATGAGGAAAATTTCACATAATGTCAGCAGTTTTTAGATTTGGCATATGTTTAACCATTGCTTTATTTGGACCTTTCATTTCATTTCATATAATTTCATGGCCAACAATCTTTAGATTTAGCATACATTTATCCATTGCTTTTTAGGCCTAATATGACCCCTCTGGGATTTTGCATGTGCTTGCAAGCACACCTAATCGCAGCTTTCATCCGGGTGCATTTACATTTCATAGAATTGAATTTCATTTCCATTTCATAGCATTGAATTTCATTTCCATTTCATAGCCCTTTTCATTGGGCTTTACAAGATATAACAATAATTTCCATATGTAGTACAATTTGCGTCAAGTTTTAGTCAACACAACTCAAGCAACTAGGGGGACTTCCGCAATCAAAACCACACATCGGGGCAATCGACTAGAGTGATAAAGGCATAAAATCCAACTTACCAAAAGCAAGTTTTGTTGCCAACTCAGAGCCGAGACACAAAATAAAAATGGATGCATGTCCAACACAGAGGCAAAAGCAGGGAGGTCCTCCATATCACAAGTCAAGGTGTAAGTCAGGGTGAAGATCACAAATGAGGAAGGGTAAATGGATGGATGGAAACAAGTGAAAATGGTGCCTAGGCTAGCGAGTCAAAAGACAATAAATGATCGTGTTCACATTCATAGGAAGGTAAAGACCAACGAGTATAAAGCAAGAGTTTCCAAATGTCAGTAATACAATCATGCATATAATCCATAACAACCAATTTCATTTTAACATTAATATACTGCCAAATCATAATTACTATATACCAAGTCAATGCTATCAAAATGACCTAAACAACAAGGTAATAACACCAATGCACATCATATATATACTGGGTCATATATAAACATTTGTAATTTGGACCAACTACAACCACTGAGAACATTGCATCTAAAACATTGGACACTGTCTTGTATCAATATGGAACAAAAGGTCATATCGGTCATCAAATCTGAGGTTTCAAGGCTCAGCCTTGGCATAAGGTCTACTAAATGTCTGATATAAGGATGCTCTGATGTGTGAGTAATCATAACTAATGCTGCTCATCATAGCTGATCTCTCTGAAAATATGCAAAGGCAAAGCTCGAAAAAGTGCAGTTATCTGCTCTACTAACATGGTAGCCCAGCTACTATGTATGTGATAACATGTATATCTGGAGCTTCCCATTTTCCCTTAATTAAATTCACCCTTTCATAATTCTAAAACTGACCAAGACACATTTGCAAAACATTTTATATTCAGCAACAACAATTTTGTTTAAGTATTTGACTCCAAGGCACTGGTATTCTATTTGTTTTATTTTTAAAGCTTTCATCAATGTCAATGGTTTAAATTTCATGCTGGTGTCTTTAATTCTCTTTGCATAATCTTGGACAGTAAGATCACACCCTCTTAAACTCCTAAAAACACCTCACCTTATTAATTTTCTAAAACACTTAACAACCTTAGAAACTTTCCGTAGGGACTACCCCTCTTGGGTTCGTTAGGAGTTAGCCTAAACGGAGGAGTCAGGATCAGGTGACAGCCTTGATTCGAGACTTGCCCCTAGGGACGCACTGAGCAATAGTGAGATTTCTGTTGCGTTAACTAGGTGTGCAATCTGGCGGCAACAGGCGCAAGCCCTTACAAGCAACCTACATGAGCCATTGTAGGCCAACATAAGTGAGACACCCATCGCAAGTTTGCATGGGCTCCATTTGTCATCCTAAGGAATGTACTCCATTGGGTCAACTACCCGCTGCAAGAACACTATCAATGCCCCAAGCATCCCCAAGCCATTTCCAATCCTCCGCACAAGAATCCAAGTGTCCATATTCCATCTAGGGCTTGGATCCCTCTATGATGCAAAATACTTCTCCTCCCAAGTAGGGCACTCTCCAAGCAACTAGTTCCTCCATGTGGCTTCTGTTGAGATTTGTAGCTCAAGATGTCCTTCATGTGATAATGCCTAACATGAAGAGACATTAACGGTCTCTCTAGAAAGGGTTTTTAGAGAGGGTGGGCATTCATATATTGTGTGAGAAACACATGAGAAGAAGAGGCGCACTTCCTTCACTGAGTGAGAGAGGGGTGCATTATACAGTGAGTGTGAGAGATCATCACATTGTCTCATTTAGAGATTGATTGAGAGGGAGCGAATTCTTGAGCAGTCAGAGGGAGTAGAAAGAGGGGCGCACTTCTTCAGTTGTGAGGACATATGAAGCAGGGGCACACTTCTTCAGTGAGTGAGAGGGGATGCACTTCTTCCAGGGATTGGCAGAGGGCGCATTCCATCAGAGATTTCATAGCAGAGTAGAGGGTGCACTTTTCCCGAGCAAGCAGCTTGGAAACACGTGTCAACAGGGGTGCACTCCTATAGAGCAGCAATTGTAGTTGTTGCAGAGTGTGGGTTTGAGCTTGAGATCTGGCACACCTCCCAAGGCATCAAGTTCCTCTATTTGTGAAATCTCTGATTGTAAACATTCTATTTCAGGCAAGCCCTAGTTTGTTGGTTTTCCCCATTGGGGTTTCCAGGGTAAAAACACTGTGTTCATGGTTTCTTGTTCCACTGCGTGTTTTATCAGTTAATGAGCTTATGTATTGCTGTTCATAAAATTAGATATGAGAATTTAATTCTGTGCATGCATCTGGGTTATTTGATTGGAAGTAGTAATCATATTATAAGCTCTACATAAAATTTGATTGCTTTATGAAGAGCATCCACCAATCAAGGAATAGAACTCCAATGTGTATGGGAAGAACAGCAAGCCAATGCCATCCTGAGGTCAAGCATCCATTGAGCAAGCAATCTCAACTATGCATATCCATCACGAACCATCTAGGGGTTGATCATACACCATGTACCCCAAATCTCATGAAGCACCTCCAAACATGGGCTAAACACTTTCAGAGTAGCCTGAAATCTAACACAAATCCAATTTTAACAAAAGCTTATTGAATAAAATTTTAACTTGCCTCTTTTATGTCTTTCTTCCATTTGCAGAGGCATCTTCTCTGGGTTTTCACTTCTCCATGGACCCCCTGTGGTTTTAGTTGTAGGCCCTAGTTCAACTTTGACACCATGTTGATTTATTATGTGGGTGATTACACAATAGTATAGACACATAATATGTAGATAATAGTAATGTTTTAAATTTTAATATATCAATGCTACAACAAATATATGGTTGATAGCTCAAGATATACTGTCGACATACATGTACCACCCTGTCTAGTTAATCATGTCTTGTTTCATTATATATAGCACCCTTATATAGTTATGGTGGTTTAACCACCCAAACCTCGTGTTAGCAAACATTTGGTCACATGTCACATGAACATTAGCATAAAGTTCACATAATACAAGTACATTTAATATTAAGTTGGAGTTCGTTCCTTGCTCCTCCAACAATGTTGACATTTTAAGTGGTCAAACCATTTTAAAGAAAATAGTTGGTATTTGCATCTTGCAAAGAAACTAGTAAAATCCCTCTCAAGACAAGTTGTAGAAGAGTTGACTGAGGCTTATACACTAGTTGATGCCAACAAGAAGCAGTTGCTTGTAGCAGGCATCTGTCCAAAAGAGCAATTGACCGAAGGGAGTGGGTTGTCAAGATGAATACCTGTTATCACATCCATGTTAGCTGGAGCTACCATGCTGCAGATTGTGTGGTCAGGGACCATACTACCTTTTTTTTTCTCCAGATCAAAGATCGGATGCCTTCAGAGGGGGCATGCATTTTGTTCAGATAGCCCCGAGCAGAGATATCAGTGAGGACAGATGATTTATTTGTGAGTCCAGACATGTATACAGCATGGCCTACAAGGTCACCCTTCCTTGCCAGGCTTTGAGTAAGCCCATTGAGATAGTTGTCTAGCCTTATTTTTGATTGAGAGCATTACAGAGTATTGCTGGTTTGCCACTTGTTGCCCGGATTCAGTAGAGACCCAGTTTCAGAGTCAGCTTCAACAGCAGGTATATGGTGTGGCAGGTATAGCATTTGATATTCTATTGCTCATGTTGTTGATTAGACTTGTTTATATATGATAGTACACTGACTTCACATATGATGTTGATGTGGTGATCTAGTTGTCATTATGATGTGTTTGGCCCTTGGTGATGTCAGTCCACCCCTTCCAGTAGGCTCTTGTCTATGCACACTGGATCATATCCCCACTATTGGTATAGACTTGGTCACTTAGACCCCTTTGGCAGCTGACTTTGGATCCACTTTCACTTTCTCCACCCATTCGACTCATTCATGTTGGTCTTTCCCGACTTGGACTTTGATTTGTGACCTTGAGGATCCCTTTCTCCACTGACCTCTGAGTATGCCATGATTCCCTGTTTTCTGAGCCTCGGCTCTTTAGTGCGTGAGATGCACTCTCAAACCTGGGATTTGCTCCAGTCGGTTGCCCCCGATGTTGCAATGCAGTATAGGATTGTGTAGCCTCACTGGGTGTTCCCCATTGGTCGTCGAAGCATATGCACTTACCCCCATTACTTTGCAGTATGAGCACCTTGATTATATCTATTGAGATATGTATGTAGCCCAAAAGGGCCCTGATGTAAAATGAAAAAGCAAAATGTAAAAGAAGCCAAAAAGGCTAGAAAATGTAAAATCAAGCCAAAAAGGCTAAGTATGAAAGTCATTTTAAAAATCCATGTAATGTGTTTCTGAACACACATGGACACAGATTAGCCATACATGTCAACACTGTAGTGGTTATTTCCTCACCTAGTCCCGCAGGGCAAGGAGGTGAGAGGGAGCAAGGGACAAGCTCAAGATTGTCCCCTAGTCTCAAGTTACGGTTTGCCGAACACCCAGTTTGACGGCTCTAGAAAAGATCCTCACGGAGTCTTCTTAAGGCACGGGTGTGAGTTGTGAGGTATTTGTTAGATGACTAGTTGCGGTTTCCCTGCACTATACCCATTTGTGAGGCACCGCGCTTCCCTGTGTATTATCATGGGGTAAGCTTATCTCAGTGGGCCTCGCTTTCCCGATTTATCCAAAGGGTCACATGATCTTGGTCCTTGTTTTCCCTTATCCTTCACCCTACTTTTCCACCTCACCCAAAGTCAGCTAAGTGGTCAAGTCTATAGGTTGTGCATAGCAGTTTGAGTCTTTCAGAGGTGGTGGGCCCACCTCACCTGGGGCCTCGTATTTTTGAGATATTATGTAATTTTGATCACCATGTTGGCATCGTATTGTTTAGTAATGTACTAACATGTATAAGGAAGCCTTTTCGCTTCATATTGCATACAGGTATTCAGCCAGCACCATTTTGACCAGATTTGACTTGGTCAAACCAGGTTGACTAGGCAAAAAATGGGCACGAAAAAAATATTGCGATCAAGATTTCGATTTTGGTCATTTGTTATCTATTGGGATCCCATATGAGCCTCCAAGCATAAGAATTTGAAAACGTTGAGGCAACGATGAGATTTTTAATTATTATGGGTCATTATTAACCTGTTTTAATTAAAAATCATGGATTTTGGGCAAACAGTGCCTAAGTGATTGATCGTGGTCGTTCAAGTGACCATGTCTACTATTTTCTGGGTCTATGATTGCATTGCAATAGACGGTTCGACAATCCAGGCACTATAAGTGGGTCAAAAGCCCAATTTACATGTTCAACAATAAAAACCAGCAGTTAATTAAATGGAAAATCAAAATATGGTAAAGGCAACTTGGCAAATGGCAAAAATCAAAGGCTGGCTAATATAAGGGTGACTTCTAAGGTAATTTCATGATGTTTGGACATTAAATTTGTGAGGTGGGGCCCTCCATTGGACCAACGCACCATGTGAGGTCGAACTTGCCCATGGGGGCGTTTTTCTCCACCTAGCAAATTCGATTTTGATGTTTTATTGTATGTGGGACCTTGGTGTATTAGTTAGGGGGCTAAAACACCATATAGACACCCCCTAAGATGCTATTCACTTGTTGTATGGGCCCCACAAAGGGCCCCTCTCTCCACATGTGCGCTAGAGGGCAATTCGCACCCCGTCATGAGAGCTCATCTCCACCATCGATTTGGTGTTTGGGAAAGTCAATCCCAGCCATTCGTTTGGGGGGGATAGAGTTAGGTTTTTAGCCATCTCTATAAGAGAAGGAGCTCACTCATTTGAGACTTCCTCTTGGCATTGTAAAAACTTGAGATTGGAGTAATATAGAGATCTTTCTCCCGACTTCTTGAGATGATGTGTATGGATTGTGAATGGTGTTGATTGTTAGCTAGCCTTCATAGCTTTGTGGAGCATTCTTAGTGAGTTTTCTGTCCGTATTTGGCTAACACGAGTTGCAGGGAAGGTGGCCATTTGAAGGGAGGCGCTACACTTGGAGTGGGAGCTCCATTCTAGCAAATTTCTTCAAAGTTATTCACAAGGGAGTTGTCTTTGCTTTTAGCTTGTCAATTCTTTTATTTTCAGCCATCTATTTGCTGTTCTTACTTGGTTATTTGCTGCACCTATTGATTTTCTCTTGTTGTGGCAGGTACTCAGGTCGCTATTGGTCATCCGGTTGGTCAAAACGCTCAGAGAATTCGCTGGTTGCTCAACTATTGGACATGAAGCTAGTCTTCAACCTATTTCTTCCACACACATCTATCCCAGGTATTCCTCTTTGTTGATCTCATAGAGTTCCAATTTCAATATGTGCATGTTAAGCTGCAAAATCACTAAACAAACCCTAAAAATTAAAATATGAATTTTCAACTGTCGAAACTCTTTTTCCTTTAAAACCCGCCAATGAAACACGGTTAAACACTCATATCTAAAGTCTCATTGCTTTCTGACTCCATTTACCCATAGAACTAGGCACTGGTCTTTCACTGATTTCGCCCTCCTTGGGCATTTTAGCCTATCATGCTTTTGGCTAATTTTCTGGGTTCTGGGAAGTTTAGATTTGGTTTTAAAACGCCTTTTTACCTTAGGAAATGAAACTACCATTCGTTGGAAGTGCGTTTAATCATCGATTTATCTCTGCCCTAGGCCCATTAATCCATTGCTGAACCCCATTCCTTGGGCAATTTTACTTCATCATTTCACTTCCAATTCACTGTGCATCCTTAGTCTTTTTCAGCCATATAATTAGTGATCCAATCCATTTATTTCATTATACACAATTGCCGGTCACTTTCTCACCTACACGCTTACTCCATACTTGTGTCCACCTATTGGTTGAAACCAGAGTTAGGATCTAATTTACACTCATCTCTTGTCTTTATCTCTTTTTATTTTGGGATTTGGGTGTATTTCTGTCTCTCAACCATCATTGGTTGAGCGGGGTCTCCCCTCTGACTTGGCTACGTGCCTCATCTAAAGTGACAATAGCCTTGTCCGGTGTGACTTCCGTTCCTCGAACTAAGGACTTCGCCATTGCTGGTTACACCTTCCTAGCTGTTCACCCTCTACCATCCCTGTTGGGACACCTATCATTAGTAGCTAGAGATTGTGTGATAACATTTTTGGCGCCGCTGCCGGGGAGTTAGAGGCCTACCCGTGTTTTGCTTGAGTTTTGAGTCTTTTGCTTGTTTTTCCGTTCATCATTGCATCTGAACTTAAAACTCTGTTGGCTGATTTCCACTTACATAATTATTGCAGCCAACATATTTTTGTCTTATTCACCACTTCCCCTACGACATTCCACCTTCGATGAACAAGGTTTTGAGCTCACCTGGCGACTCCACCCCGCGGCTCCATTGGAGGCCAAACCCACCACTACAACCTTCGTAGTTCAAATCATTTTGACACTTTACATGAGACTCCACTGGGAACTCTCAAATTGATAAATTAGAGTGGACCCAGATATTCTCCTTGGCCTCTCAGAAACCATAAAAGATTTAAATGAACATATGAATAGGTCTGAAAGGAGACGAGGAAATGAATTAATGGGATGCACAATCTAAGTATGGGGAGAAATATGAACATAATTATCGGTATGAACCTGCATATCAAAATTCTTATGATCCCCATCATTTACCTTATCCATCTAATAATTTTTTCCAAAATGAACCAACTAGCCAATATCAAACCTAACCAGGGCTTTCGGTAAATCATTCTCGCCCAATTCAAGCAACGAGAGCCTTTAGGAAACCCAGGCCATCCCCTTTTGATTTTTCAGAAATATATGGGGCACCTCATCTTATGCCAGATGGATACACCAGGAGGTTGCCTCGTTTTAATGGAAATAATAGAACATCTATTGAAAGTCATTTGGATATCCTATGGGACTGTATGGAATCTCTAGGTGTTGATGCTGAGGATGTCTATATGCGGGCCCTTGGTGCGTCCCTCGAAGGGGATGCCTGTTTGTGGTTTGATAATTTAGCACCGGGATCCGTCACTGGGTATGACATGTTCATGAGGTTGCTAATAGATAAATGGGGTGAGAACATTGATGAGTCTTTGGAATGTCAATCTAACACTGATTGTGTCATGAATGATGATTATATTGATAATTTGCTTTCTCGATTGGATCATTCCTCTCCTGAGATGTTCCAAATTATGAGTGTGCCTACAATCCATAGGAATGTTACAGAGTATCTTGAGAATAATGCTTCAAAACCTTGTGTGCAAATTAAAAGAGGCATCAATCGAATCATACGAGATACTTTGTTATCATTGCCTGAGGCAGTTGCAGGCCGAATTCTAGATCTAATTCACCTTTCCATTGGTGACTCCAGTAAAGCATCACCAGAACAACAACTTCACAATCATCACATGGTTGACAATTTTCCTGTTCAATGTTCAAACAATCCAAATTTTGACTCAGGTCTTAATCATCTCTCTGAAGAGGAGGAGAAAGGTGAGGGTAGTTAGATTGCATTTGAGAAACAATCAAGTGATCATCATGTAATTGAAAACCAACTTTGCGAAGATGAATGGGGTGAAAGCATTGATGAATGCATGGAAGAACAACCAAATGAGGATTGTGTGGTGGAGGATCAATGTCATGAAGACGATTAGGATAGCAATGATGAAATGAGCACTGATTGTCCTTATCAGTTTGATTTCTCCTCCCCCGAACCAATGGTGAATGTGCCTCTGATTCAACTTATGAATGAGCCTTCAGTCTATAAGAATGTAGTAGAGTATTTGAAGAATATATACAATAAGTCTCATGATGAAGCTATGTATGATAGTGCGCAAATCTCAGCCCCTCAAGATTATGACCTTGATATTGACTTAGAAGGGGAACTTACTAAAATCATACGCAGCACTTTGTCATCATTACTCAGAGAAGGCACAAATAAAGAAGGGGATTCCATTGATCATCAGAGACAAAATTCTTTGGTTGAGCTTTCAAATAGTGAATCCACTAAAGGTCCTCTTGAGGGGCAACCCCATAGTCATTGCTTCGTTGGTGATTGTTCAAGTCAATGCTCAAGTGATCCCGACCTTGTTTCATTTCCCAATCATATCTTGGAAGAAGAAAAAGAAAATATTGAAAATAATCAGACTTTTGTTGAGAGTGGATCAAACGATCATCATGTGCTTGAAAGTCAAATGTGTGAAGATGATGGGGGTTTTAAAAATGATTATATCGATATACCTCCCTGTCAAAATGATGATGATCCAGTTATGTATCAACTCGACCTTGAGTGTTCTTTGTTGCAACCTGCAAGATGGAATCAATGTCACAAAGAACCTTCTAAAAGTGTCATGCTTAACATTAATAATATTCCTCACATTCTCCTTGGTCAAAATGAGTTGGTTGGAAATATGAATCAAAATGAGCCTTGTCTTCGAAAGGTTGGTGTTGACCTTGATGATTTCCTTGACAAGTGTCCCTTATCTCACGCAGAATTGGGGATGACAATTTTAGGAAATACTAAACAAGCCTATATGTTTCAATCCTCCCTCCCCTCCCAACTCATGAAGTCAATGCCTCTTTCTAACCTAATTTTGTTGCGCAAAGGGTCTAGTAAGGAGCCTTTAGAATGCCTAGGTGTTGACGGTAAAAACTTTTATTTTATTTTTCAGTCATCCTGGGTTAACCCTATTTTCCAAACTGATAGTCTTATTGATTGGTTGACCGAGAAGCTTTTCAAAGATCAATTTCATCGTTTCGTAATTTTTGAGCAACAAGGGGGAGTAATTTTGATCTTAGGTTTAGTAAACTCCAATTTGTCCCCACTTGGTCCTTTCATCAATCCAAGGATGAACGCCATTGAGAATTCCAGCTTGATAAATGAGGAGAACAACATGTCTTAAGGAGGGTTGAGTCGAATGTTATATCATTTCCTTCCGTCAAATTTAAAGAATAACTCACACCATTTTTATGATCCTTTTGGCTTATTGATGGATGTGTCTTGCGAAACTCAGTCTCAACCTCGGCACGATTTCATTTTGCACCACTCTAACCCTTTTCCAATTTGTGAACGAGTAAAGAGGATTGTGATCTTAAACTCATTAATTTTTAATCCAGTTTTGATTTGTTTTGCTAAACATCAAAGGAGAACTATTGATCTATTGGATGAGTGGTTGGATTGGATCCATGATTTTACTTAGTAGTGGTCTGAACTGGTTAGATTAGGGTAGGTAAATTGAATAAGCTCTCGTGAGCAGTAGTTAGTTGTCCTTTTTGTTTTGGTTTTTCTTTTCTCACTTTTCCCTTTTTTTTTCTAGTTTGCTTTTGTACCATAGTTTCTTTTCAGTTGTTTTTCACCTTTCTTACACCTCATGTGTCGGCTAAATAAATTTAAAATGCTGTAGCGTACATTTCATTATTGATATATTTCCCTTTCAGCATTGTCATTTTGTTTATTTCTGCTGGATTATATTATATATATTGTATATCCTTATGAGCAGTCTGCAGAGATTGGTATAGCATCTGCATTTTACAGGGATAAGTACATATATGATGGTGATGCAGACAGCATGTACGTCTAAGAAACCGGATTCGCTCAAAACCCTTAGTGTGCCACGTCGCGATTGAATCGGACACGATTCGGTTTGAATTCGTGTCTGATTCGAACTTTAAGCGAATCCGTTTTCAGGACATGATGGGAAAATGAATCGGACTCGAAATGTGAGCGTGTCCTGACTGTTGGACACGAACTGAGAAAACAGGACACGTAAATTGCGGAAAAAGGCATCCGGGTTTGCTTAAAAAC
Source organism: Larix kaempferi (assembly GCA_027924585.1). Classification (NCBI taxonomy): domain Eukaryota; kingdom Viridiplantae; phylum Streptophyta; class Pinopsida; order Pinales; family Pinaceae; genus Larix; species Larix kaempferi. The sequence goes on from BSBM01000893.1 coordinate 11,622,902, forward strand.
AAAATTTTGGCTTTCTTTTTGTCATTTGCAAGGAAGCAAGTGGTTGAGAGTGAGTGATTCGTGAATACTGAATCGTGATTTGTGAATGACGATGTGTAATCATTAATGTGTTTTTATTCTAATTTCTATTGAATATTTGTAAATGTTCTAGTTTCTAAAGATTTTTGGATCTATATGTTTATATTTTTAAATTTTAATATATTTTTAAAAAAATATATATATTTATATAAAACGTGTCCTATGTGTCTTGATTCCGGGGGTCACAGTGTCCATGTCAGACTCTCGTATTTTCGTGTCCTTCGTGTCAGGTGACTTAGATGTACGTGCGTGCACTTTGATGATGATGAGAGGGGTGCTACGGACCAGAGATTCTGTGGCTCTCAAGCACTCTCTCCCTTAGAGCACTTGTCCGAGTTGGAGCGAGATGTTATCATATCCATGTTAGCTGGAGCTACCATGCTGCAGATTGTGTGGTTAGGGACAATACTACTTTTTTTTTCTCCAGATCAGAGATTGGATGCCTTCAGAGGGGGCATGCATTTTGTTAAGATTGCCTCGAGTAGAGATATCAGTGGGGACAAATGATTTATTTGTGAGTCCAGACATGTATATAGCATGGCCTATAGGGTCACCCTTCCTTGCCAGGCTTTGAGTAAGCCCATTGAGATAGTTGCCTAGCCTTATTTTTGATTGAGAGCATTACAGAGTATTGTTGGTTTGCCACTTGTTGCCCGGATTGAGTAGAGATCCAGTTTCAGAGTCAGCCTCAGCAGCAGGTATATGGTGTGGCAGGTATAGCATTTGATATTCTATTGCTCATGTTGTTGATTAGACTTGTTTATATATGATAGTACACTAACTTTACATATGATGTTGATGTGGTGATCTAGTTGTCATTATGATGTGTTTGGTCCTTGGTGATGTCAGTCCACCCCTTCCAGTAGGCTCCTGTCTATGCACGTTGGATCATATCCCCACTATTGGTATAGACTTGGTCACTTAGACCCCTTTGGCAACTAACTTTGGATCCACTTTCATTTTCTCCACCCATCCGACTCATTCATGTTGGTCTTTCCCGACTTGGACTTTGATTTGTGACCTTGAGGATCCCTTTCCCCACTGACCTCTGAGTATGCCATGATTCCCTGTTTTCTGTGCCTCGGCTCTTTAGTGTGTGAGATGCACTCTCAAACCTGGGATTTGCTCTTGTCGGTTGCCCTCGATGTTGCAATGCAGTATAGGATTGTGTAGCCTCACTGGGTGTTCCCCATTGGTCGTCGAAGCATATGCACTTACCCCCATTACTTTGCAGTATGAGCACCTTGATTATATCTATTGAGATATGTATGTAGCCCAAAAGGGCCCTGATGTAAAATGAAAAAGCAAAATGTAAAAGAAGCCAAAAAGGCTAGAAAATGTAAAATCAAGCCAAAAAGGCTAAGTATGAAAGTCATTGTAAAAATCCATGCAATGTGTTTCTGAACACACATGGACATAGGTCAGCCTTACATGTTAACACTGTAGTGGTTATTTCCTCACCTAGCCTTGCGGGGCAAAGAGGTGAGAGGGAGCAAGGGACAAGCTCAAGATTGTCCCCTAGAGTCTCAAGTTACGGTTTGCCGGACACCCAGTTTGGCGGCTCTAGAAAAGATCCTCACGGAGTCTTCTTAAAGAACGGATGTGAGTTGTGAGGTATTTGTTGGATGACCAGTGGTGATTTCCCTGCACTATACCCATTTGTGAGGCACTGCCCTTCCCTGTGTATTATCATGGTATGCTTATCTCAGTGGGCCCCGCTTTCCCGATTTATCCAAAGGGTCACACGATCTTGGTCCTTGTTTTCCCTTATCCTTCACCCTACTTTTCCACCTTACCTAAAGTCAGCTAAGTGGTCAAGTCTATAGGTTGTGCATAGCGGTTTGAGTCTTTTGGAGGTGGTGGGCCCACCTCACTTGGGGCCTCGTATTTTTGAGATATTATGTATTTTTGATCAACATGTTGGCATCGTATTGTTTAGTAATGTACTAACATGTATAAGGAAGCCTTTTCTCTTCATATTGCATACAGGTATTCAGCCAGCACCATTTTGCCCAGATTTGACTTGGTCAAACCAGGTTGACTAGGCAAAAAATGGGCCCGAAAAAAATATTGCGATCAAGATTTTGATTTTGGTCATTTGTTATCTCTTGGGATCCCATATGAGCCTCCAAGCATCAGAATTTGAAAAAGTTGAGGCAGGGATGAGATTTTTAATTATTATGGGTCATTATTGACCTGTTTTAATTAAAAATCATGGATTTTGGGCAAACAGTGCCTAAGTGATTGATCGTGGTCGTTTAAGTGACCATGTCTACTAGTTTTGGGGTCCACGATCGCATTGCAACAGACGGTTCGACAATCCAGGCACTATAAGTGGGTCAAAAGCGCAATTTACACCTTTAGCAATAAAAACCAGCAGTTAATTAAATGGAAAATCAAAATATGGTAAAGGCAACTATGGAAAATGGCAAAAATCAAAGGCTGGCTAATTTAAGGGTGACTTCTAAGGGAATTTCATGATGTTTGGACATTAAATTTGTGAGGTGGGGCCCTTCATTGGACCAACGCACCATGTGAGGTCGAACTTGCCCATGGGGGCGTTTTTCTCCACCTAGCAAATTCGATTTTGATGTTTTATTGTATGTGGGACCTTGGTGTATTAGTTAGGGGGCTAAAACACCATATAGACACCCCCTAAGATGCTATTCACTTGTTGTATGGGCCCCACAAAGGGCCCCTCTCTCCACATGTGCGCTAGAGGGCAATTTGCACCCCCTCATGAGAGCTCATCTCCACCATCGATTTGGTGTTTGGGAAAGTCAATCCCAGCCATTCGTTTTGGGGGGAATAAAGTTAGGTTTTGAGCCATCTCTATAAGAGAAGGAGCTCACTCATTTGAGACTTCCTCTTGGCATTGTAAAAACTTGAGATTGGAGTAATATAGAGATCTTTCTCTCGACTTCTTGAGATGATGTGTATGGATTGTGAATGGTGTTGATTGTTAGCTAGCCTTCATAGCTTTGTGGAGCATTCTTAGTGAATTTTTTGTCCATATTTGGCTAACATGAATTGCAGGGAAGGTGGCCATTTGAAGGGAGGCGCTACACTTGGAGTGGGAGCTCCATTCTAGCAAATTTCTTCAAAGTTATTCACAAGGGAGTTGTCTTTGCTTTCAGCTTGTCAATTCTTTTATTTTCAGCCATCTATTTGCTGTTGTTACTTGGTTATTTGCTGCACCTATTGATTTTCTCTTGTTGTTGCAGGTACTCAGGTCGCTATTGGTCATTCGATTGGTCAAAACGCTCACAGAACTCGCTGCTTGCTCAACTATTGGACGTGAAGCTGGTCTTCAACCTATTTCTTCCACACACATCTATCCTAGGAACTCCTCTTTGCTGATCTCACAGAGTTCCAATTTCAGTATGTGCATGTTAAGCTGCAAAATCACTAAACAAACCCTAAAAATTAAAATCTGAATTTTCAACCGTCGAAACTCTTTTTCCTTTAAAATCCGCCAATGAAACACTGTTAAACACTCATATCTAAAGTTTCATTGCTTTCTGACTCCATTTACCCATAGAACTAGGCACTGGTCTTTCACTGATTTCGCCCTCGGGCATTTTATCCTATCACGCTTTTGGGTAATTTTCTGGGTTCTGGGTAGTTTAGATTTGGTTTTAAAACGTCTTTTAACCTTAGGAAATCAAACTACCTTTCATTGGAAGTGCGTTTAATCATCGATTTATCTCAGCCCTAGGCCCTTTAATCCATTGCTTAACCCCATTCCTTGCGCAATTTTACTTCATCATTTCACTTCCAATTTACTGTGCGTCCTTAGTCTTTTTCAGCCATATAATTAGTCATCCAATCCATTTATTTCACTATACACAATTGCCGGTTACTTTCTCACCTACATGCTTACTCCATACTTGTGTCCACCTATTGGCTGAAACCAGAATTAGGGTCTAATTTACACTCATCTCTTGTCTTTATCTCTTTATATTTTGGGATTTGGGTGTATTTCTGTCTCTCAACCATCTCTGGTTGAGCAGGGTCTCCCCCTTGACTTGGCTACGTGCCTCGTCTGAAGTGACAATAGCCTTGTCCGCTGTGAACATTCGAGGACTTGGCCATTGTTGGTTACACCTTCCTAGCTGTTCACCCTCTACCATCCCTGTTGGGACACCTATCATTCGCAGCTAGAGATCGTGTGATAACAATACCCAAGTTAAGAAAACTTGATCACTAACAATGATCTACCTTGGAAGCTAGAAGCGCTTGATTGTGGAAAACTAGGTTAAATAGCTTGTCTTAGAGACAATACTGCACAAGATCTTTTATTCCTTGGGATGGATACATAAAGATGCACAAAGTTACACAGATTAATACGAGTGTGATGCATTACCTCTCAAAGTTTGTTGGCTTGTGCTCAGAAGTCCATATACATGAGATCAACGTGATTAATTTAGACCTTCACTGAACCAATATAAATTTGTTAAATTTAGTATGAGTTTACTGAAAAATTCATGAAAAGGTTGACTCAGTAACATTAATATCAACACCACATGTTAAGATATTGATCATTACCTCCTAGAAGTTCTTACTCTTAGTAATCAAGTCATAGGAGGTTTAACCTACCAATATCAAGAGATCAAGTATGAAAATTGTTGAACATGATAAGCAGTTGTAGAATCTGCTTAAAAGATATATGATGATGTGTTCAACGAAATGATATGATTACTATCAATTCAAGCAACTAAACATAGCATTGATGTGTAGAAAAGACATAGTATTATGAGACATTTGATTGTACTGAAGCTTCATTTTGCAGAATGAGTAGATCAAAAGAGAGTTGCATGAGTAGATGGATAAAGGGAAAATTTGGCCCAACATATCTGTGTGTGGATCAATTGTAGTGTTAGCACCAAATATGGGTGGGAATCGGGATTGCGTGGATAATAAAATTGTGTGAATAGATATTTAATTGTTGAAGGATATAGATATAATAAATTTTATTTCTTTTACAAGGTTGATGGTTTATATCTGGATTGCAGTGAAGATAAACCTACAAATAAAATGAACAATGACGGTGAGCAAGCGTGGAGCATCTATGGAGCCCAGAAGAGAAAGAGGTGAACAACTAACATGTTGGAGGGCTTACTCTTGCCAAAGATAGACATTGGGGAAATTTCAGCTAGTGTAAGGATTAACCCAACGATGTTTGGATAACACAACCAACAAAAACTAACTTTGAAGATTGAGGGGAGACATATTTTTGTTTGAAGAAATTGAAGGCTGAATGTGGGGCAATGGTTTGAACTTTAAAGTGCAAAAACGACAGCTGAAGAGGTTAGAAACTTATTAAGTTTTGATTTTTATAAACTTCCAAATTTAAAGGTTTCCAGTGGACGAGTTGAGATGTTTTATATTTAAAAAGAACAATGGAGAATATAGTAGCCTAACAAATGAGAACACATAGATGAACTAAAGCGATAGTAGAAGTGCTCATAACAAGCATTGACTCAGATGCATTGAAGATATACACTGGCTGTTACAGAGACAGGGAGACACACCATGAATTAGTCTGTAAAAGTATAACAGAACTTTGCGACACTCTGTTATGAAACATATGCATAGCGCTAGTGTTTGCAGATAATAACCCATGAATCAAATGGTAGTAGCATTGTCACAAAGAATGGATTTTTCCCAGATCAAACCCTTTTGTAGACATTTAAACACTTGTTGAAGAGTTGCATAAAGTTAATAAGCCATCTGCCAGGTCACAAATGCCACTTTTGCCAGAATTGTTGGTTCTTATCACTTTCTGCTCTCACTCAACAATGTATTGTTGTAGCAACATTTATCGGAACAAACACAACTAGTTACCTATAGAAATGTCCTTGGCAGAGGCATGAAGGGCAGAATATAAAGCCATCATCGCATAATGAAATGAGGAAAAGCACATCTGCCAGTAAGGCATCTAAGGAACAACAAGATCGTTTCTCTTTTTGTTGCTGTAAGTCGATTTTTGCAGTGAGATTGCAATTAATGGTCTGGCATTTACAATCAAGCAAAGTTAAAAATTGAAAATGGTCGTATGATTTGGCCACAATCAAGTTAATGCAAGGTTTGGTTGATGAAGATGAAGTATGGTACTATGGTGACGTAGGGTCAGAAGTTAACTTTGTTTAAACAATAAGCAACATAAAATTTGATTTCAAAGCAACACAGGACAAAGAGTCCACCCTTAGAAGATAAGAGTGATGACATCAAAGGATGAGAGGAATGTTGCTAGAGTTGATGAAGAGGTTGTCATTTGTATTGAAGATGATGACTAATTTCTTAGAAGATAGCCTATAAGGTGAGCCTGCAATAGGGGGATCATTAGAATTGGTTTCTCAAGATGGATGGCTGCTTGGGTGAGTTCATAGCCTCAGTACAAGCCTATGATTTTTTTTTTTACATATGGCAGTGATGGTATCATGTTAGTATGATGGAGCACCAATGAGATATGAAAAATTTGGATGGCTGTGTAGGGGAGTTAAGTGGAATTCTACCTTCAATATGAGGGTGATGACCACTTGATGGAGGAATATGCATAGTTGACTAGGTGAATTTTACCTTCAAATTGAGGATATGTGAGGGTGGTAGAAACTTGATGGTTGGTTCTAGATTTGTTGGAGAAGAGTAACAACATATGTGTTGCAGCCTAAGTCACCTGACACGGGGACACGGGACACGTAGGACACGAAAATACGAGAGTCCGACACGGACACGGTGACCCCCGAAATCAGGACACGTAGGATATGTTTTATATACATATATATATTTTTTTTAAAATATATTAAAATTTAAAAATATAGACATATAGATCCAAAAATATTTAGAAACTAGAACATTTACAAATATTCAATAGAAATTAGAATAAAAACACATTAATGATTACACATTTGTCATTCACAAATCATGATTCACAACACATTTGTCATTCACAAATCACAATGAGACACAGATGCATGTCGGAACCATATTTCTCATTAAGTCATCAAAATCAAAATGTATACATAATTAGTGACCCTTTGTTGAATATTGAAACTAATATGACAATCTGACTATGGGGCAACTTATGTAAGAGGGTACTGTTTGACCAATTTGCTATTGTCCATGTCAATATCTCCAATATTTGCTTGATGCCAGACATTCCCATTGGGCAAGGTAGGTTGAAGGAAATCTGATCAAACTAGTACATTTGGAGGAGCAATGCAATCCTCGTCGTTAAAGGAAACTGTCTCTCTGAGAAACAAGACCAATTATCTTTATTTTTAAAGGTAATGGAGATAGAGAGGGGTCCTCCCGAATGAGACTAAACACTAGTGGAATATGTTATTACTTGCGACTTAAAGGTTGAAAATAAAAGTATGTTGGATGATCCTATGTAAAGTGGACATTCATACCTTTTGAACACCTTACATAATTCTTAGGGACACTAATTTTCCTACCTCACGGAAGAAATATTTCTAGGTTAACATTTATGTTGTAGTACACTACTTGCTTCTCTTACACCTCACTCTATGTTGCATGGGTATTGGAAACGTTTTTGAAATGTGTGCAAGTTTCAGAAATTGCATCTCTAAAATCTCAGGAAATGGAGGAATTAAAAAGATGCTTCCTCTCTACTTTAGTGTCAAGCGTCCATCCTTCGACCAAATGCAAATGCTCTCAACCAAATGCTTCCTTGCAAATGACAAAAAGAAAGGCAAATTTCTATTTTTAAGTGAACCCGGACGCCCTTCTCCGCCAAAAACGTGTCCTGTTTTTCAAAAACGTGTCCGACAGTCGGGATTCGATGCAACTGCGTGTCCGATTCGTTGTTAAGTTCGTGTCCCGATTCAGGATTCGATGCAAGGTCGAATCGGACACGAATTCCAATCGAATTGTGTCCGATTCGACCGATTCGGGACACGGCAAGGGTTATCAACGAATCCGGTTTCTGAGGTTGCAGCTCTTCTTTGTAAAAGTGTAAATTTGTATTGAGGAGTGGGGGTGATTAATGGGTTGTAGGGGGTGTTTGGATAAAGTGACTGAGATGTGTGAGAATGATATCTTGATGCAAAATCGTTAGTAAATTTGTCTCTTGAATTTTTTCCACTCCTATATGTTCTATGATATGTGCATGCAAAAAGTTAATATGATTGAGGATTTGACAGGAGCGAAGTAGTTCTTGAAACTTGACTTGGAAGTTTGGCTTTGCTAACTCATATTAAATAACACATGAGTTGGCTCATAATGCCATTTGGACTCACCAATGCATCTATGATTTTTCTAGAGATTGATGAATGAGGTACTTAGCTATATCTGGACAACATTATCATCTTTTACCTCTATGAAATTCTGACCTATAATAAGACATGGGCATAACACTTAAAACATGTCAAAACTGAAGAAAGAGATACTTTAGGTGAATGCAAATAAGTGTTCTTTTGCAATGGACTTGATTGCCTACTTGGGCTTAGTTGATCTAGATGGATTGCAAAATTGACCTAGAGATGATTTGGTTCATATGGATGGAGTGGCCAGTGCCAACTTATTCGACAGTGTTGAGGAGCTATATGGTGACAACCAATCACCTTCAAAAAGTCACCTTAATCGAAAATGGCTTTGCTTTCGAATAATTGACAAGATAGTAGTAGTGCTTTGACGAAAAACAAATCTAGTAATCTACAATGCATCAGTACTGGCACTACTTGACCTCATACTTCCCTTTGAAGTGGAGATTGACACATTGTGACATGCTATTGGAGCCATGGTGACCCAACAAGGTCAATCAATAAGATTTCACTCAATGACGTTCTTTGATGGAGTGAAATGGTATTTGACCAATGCCAAGGAGATGCACATGATCGTGGAAGCAGTTACGCATTAGTGATTATGCTTACTACTTAAGGAAAAAATTATGCATACTGATCATGAACCATTGCAATATTTGCAGAATCAATTTAAGTTGCAGGATAGTTGACAACTTTGATGGGCCACCTATCTGAGTAGTTCAACTTGGTCATAAAGCACAAAGGGGCACATAATATAGTAGTTGACAATATATCTTGATTCTTAATAACAGGTCTTAATGCACAAAGCAAGGAAAGGTCAATAGAGATTGAAATCTTGGCACATTTTACCCCATTGACAAAGAATTTTGAGACTGTTTCAAACTTGAAGAAGTTGACTGTAATTAGATAGTACAAAGATTTCCTCCTCGAGGATGATATGTTGTATTGACCAATGTTCTTATAACCGGCCAAGTTTCAAACTTGAAGAAGTTGACTGTAATTAGATACGAGGAGTACAAAGATTTCTCCTCAAGGATGATGTGTTGTATTGACCAATGCTCTTATAACTGGCCAAGTCAAACCGATTCAGTTGGTTTGAGTTGTTTTTTGGTCATACTGGTCCAAACCAGTGGTTGACACCCTTTTATATTCATTATCTTTATTAATTATAACATATTACTGTATTTATTATTAAAATATCTACTTTAACTCGTCATATTATTTCATTATTGCTATAAAGGTTCTTATCAAGCTGTAACAGTCTTGGTTATCCCCTTAGCCTTTAGGGGATTAATGATCACGAGCCTTTCCTTTTTAGAGCAGTGTCCAAAATAAGTGTCTTGGAAGTAATAGTTTGTTGATATACAAAAGCCATGCACATGAGAAGACATGGCTAGGTCCTTGCTATTCAATCCTGGCAATTGGTTTGATGGTTGTATGGAGCACATTTATGGATGCTTCCCAATTACTGTTCATCCATTGGTGACTTATGTATTATTCAATGATTTATAATTTCCTTAAGCTGTGGTAAATTTGGTAACAAATCAGTTCAGGTAGCTGATCTTGAGATTGTTAGCCAAGCCAGATTGGCTTATCAATTGATCTACGAATAATGATATGCCTTATGCAATGGATCAGATGCAAAGAAATGCCATTGTTGAATAAATTATGCCATGATTTCTTTCAAACAGATAACATTAACAAGTAGATGGTTAGCTTTGCTAGAAATTTAATATTGTTGCTCTGTTTGCTTAATATAGTTTTTAATTTTTTTTTAATTACAACAGCAGTAGTCAGTGTAAGTCTATTTGTTAGACTAGATTTCTTTTTTTACAAGGGGTTCAAAATTCAATCTGATTTTCTCATTCACTGCTTCAGATTATGGTGATTCATTTGCCAATATCACACAAGCCCTGGGGCATACATTGGAAGTATTGGACTCTGATATGGGTATAGCACCTTCAAGTTTCAAATATAGAAAAACTCTTGCAGAACAGGTAGAGGTTTATTGTCAGATTATGTCATAGTCATTTAACTGTATAGGACAGTGCTTTTTCTTAGCAATATATAGCTTACTTTGAAATTTTATTTGTGCTGAACATTTTCCGGGCATCTTTGACAGTTGACATCAACTACTGTTCATATTTTTGGTCTTGCTTTGCCAGAAGATTATGAAAATCTTAATGGCTTTCTTACCAAGGTAAGTTGTTATTGTTCTTTGAACCTTTCAATGGTGTGGATTAATAGTTGTGTTTTTCACAGATCTGATGGATTATAATGCTTTTGCCTTTTTGTCTACATTCAGAGGGCATCCTTTTTAGAAGAGTGGTTAAGATCAACATGTGATAACATTGTCAAGTTTGTATCATCTTCTAACACAAAGGACATATTTAGAGAGGATAATGAAGGTGATACCATGTATAGCAAGGATTGCTTGGGTAGCTACACACTGAATGGAGAATGGATTTCGTCCCAAGAATATCTTGCTGACTATTGTAACAAACCTGAAGTTGCTGCCTCTGTAAAAGATGAGTTAATGCAAAGTAAATCAAACATTTCGAGGGCAGTAAGAGCATTGATTGAAATGTATCGCTATGGTAATCATCAGCATCTTGTTGCAAAATTTGAGAATTTGGCTTCTCAGATTTCTTAAGGTCCCAATAAGTCACACTCTTTGAAGCTATTTTTATGGCGTCTTATTAACAGTGACAGTTTTATAACATGTCAGTTTATCAGATTAGGTTTTCCCATTATGTAAATCATTTCCCTTAGTTTATATAGTTGGAAGACCATGGTTTTGAACATTGTGGAGCAATTTGAATGAAGTGACAGTTGCTCCCTTAGTTCCAGAACACTGGAATAGTGTATTCTATAGAAAAGCACAAATGAAAAAAGCAACAGCCTAAAAGGAATTTGTAATATTGAGTTTCTAGTGTCAATGTTCTTTGTTACAGCAGTAAAAGGAAGAAATTCTTCCTATGTTCTGAATAATTTTTTCCTGCACAGTGCAGTCATTTCTCATAGTAAAGCAATTTGTTTTCTTGGAAAAATCTCAAGTGTACATCAAGAATAATACATCTTGGGGCCAAGGGGCAGATAAATTGTTTCCCGTTTCTACACAATCAATGAGAGCTAGCATGTCTGTCTTGGTGCCCATATAAGATTCTATATCCATCCTAAATATGCCAATCCTGCCGCAAATCTGCATGTCCAACTTTCATTTAAATATTGACACATAACTCTAATTAAAGAGTAGGGGCAAAAGTTGCTTGATGCTGGCTTGCCCATAAAGAGATGCCTGTCAACCTGGTCATGTCCCACAATCCTTTCTGCCTGTCGGATCATCAATATCTCTCCAACTAGGACCCCTATCCAGTGAAGAGTAGCAGCAAGGAGAGGTACACACTGGCAGTCCATGGCCAAAGAGCTCTGGGAACCTTGTAGTTCCACATAACATGCCATGGTTGGCTCTTATAAACATTTTAGCACTGAAGCCAACTTGTTATGTGAGCTTAATAGTATGTTCACACACATTTGACATCTTTTATGGTTGAATTATCGTAAAGGCTTTTAATGTGATTCATATTCTCTTGTTTTTTTTATTGCATTGTCTTAGGGGGTGGATATTTGGCAGATCCAACATTTTGTGGGTTTTCTACAAAGTCTGTGATCTTCAAACTTTTGGTTGCATGCATATGGTTATAGTTGGAATTAACCGCTTTTTTTATATATTTCCTTTAGAATATACCACTTTAGCTCGTTTTGAAGATCTGTGTAGTTGCATGTAAGTAATAATCAACTTTCCCTATGTATTATTGCTTTGTGTATTGTTGTAGCTGAATGTGTGTTTTTATGATTATTTTAAAGCCTCGGGATCTAGGTGTTACGGACAATAGAAACCCAAGGGGTTATCTTAACCAGTTGTTATCAATTTGGCTGTTTCCATGCCACTAGATGCCTGGGTCGATTTCCCCTGGGTGAGGGGCACTAGTGTATGCTGACAATTTACTAGGGATGCCATTTATGAATGTAAGGAAGCCATTGGATTTTTCCACGAGGTTTTCCTTGGAAAAGAAAATGAAACAAAGGTATTATGGAACATATAAATGTAATTCGCCATTGAGAAATGTTTAGAGTGGGGATGCAATCTGTCTTTCAACCAAAACCTTATTCAAACAGACACGAGCCATCAAAGTGATTGCAAATATGTGGATTTTTTTTTCTTGATCAATCTATACAGCAATATTTAGTTAACATGATTTAGATGGTATGTTTTACACTATTCCGTTGGGGCCCAATGTGAATATCATTTAGAAAAGACCAAAATAATAAGACATTTGGTGCACTGGTTTCTATAATTTTTGAATTCTGTGTTTTCTTCCTTGGTTTTGAATTCTGTCTTATATGGAATCACATCATGAGTAACTGGCTTAAGTTTACATAATGAAAACTGTAAATTTAAAGCTTGATGCAAACTAAATACATTCATTATAAATGTGATAATTGAGTTGTTTCATGTCATAAGTAATTAATTATAAACAGGGAATTTCATACTATGGAAGCTATGCCACTCAAAGTTACGCTAAACTTAATTAACTTGGGGAAACACATAATCTTCGATAATTAGCGTCTTATGCATGGGATTTTGAATAACATCAAGAGAGCAAAGACGAAAAATAGAGATACGTGAATGGGTCTATAAACATACACATGGATACATTGACATGTAGCAACAAAAATAAAATATGACCTCATTATTGTTATACAAATACACAAAGGATCAAATTTTTGTAGACTTTGGGGGATTTTGTACCTATGGTAAAACTCTCAAATAATGAGGAGCGTCTATGTCCTTAGCTTGTCTTGTAGACTTAGCGTGTGGGAAGTTTGGTAGTTGTAACGAACAAAACTCCAGCTCCTTATTTTTCAAAGTTCAATTACACAATGGATAAATATCACTTTTTAACTTCATCTTCAAACAATTAAATATATAAATATCTTTTTCTATTACAATAAAATTTCCCAATCAAGAACAACAACATTACTATGGAACCTCTATCCTTATTTTTCAAAGTTCAATTACACAACAGATAAATATATCACTTTTTAACTTCACCTTTGAACAATTAAATATATAAATATCTTTTCTATTACAATAAAATTTCCCAATCAAGAAGAACAACATTACTATGGAGCCTCTATGTTTGTAGCTTGTCTTATAGGCTTATCATGTGGGAAGTTGGGTAGTTGCAATCAACACAACTCCTTGTTCATCAAAGTTCAATTACACAAGGGATAAAGATATCACTTTTTAACTTAATTTTCAAACATGTAAATATATAAATATATTTTTCTATTACAATAAAATTTCCCAATTGAGAAGTACAACTTTACTTGGAGCATCTCAAGGTGGCATGGTTGGTGGGAAAGACTAAGAGAGGTTGATCTATCATCAGAAGATGATTCAAAGGGTACTTGTTGTAAATGAGAAGGCGCACCATCTCCTTAGTAGTGAAATAATGTCAGGGTTTTTTGTCACACAATATGGCAAGATCTGTATTGGTAGAGAATGATGGTTGTGAGACCTGTGAAACCTCGGGACTCTACCCAAAGTGTCATGCCAGCCAAGGTCCCCTCACTTTATTTTTCTCAGATCCACACAGAGCATATATAAACTAACCACGAAAGGTGTCTCCAGTCCAACTTTGTTGGATACTTGTTGGTAAAACTAGTTTTCGCACGATACTAAGAGGATTGATTTATGGAGATTGTAGCGGCACTTGAGGGTTTAGCAAGTTGGAAATATGGTACCTTGGGGGGGATCGTTTTGAAGGGGAAATTACTGATTATAATATTGAAAATAATAATCGCTAGAACACTCAAACAAGCAACAAATAAATAGTATATTGATGACTCAAGATACATGAATGAAAACACAACAAAAGACCCAAAATATGCCAAAATAGAGAAGCTTCAAACACATAGACAACTATTGGGTAAGAGATCTGCTAACCGGAACAATGCCTTTTGCCACTTGGATGGAATCAATTTTGACCATTAAAAGTCTTAGGACGGGTATTGTTCTTGGTTAAATAGATCTAAGGGGAAAGTAGACTAATTGGCACAAAAAGTAGGACTAGACTTGGGTTTATAGGTGGCTGTCTGGAAAATTTACTTGTGCAGAAAAATAGACCAACAAATAACACAAGTCTAGAGAGCTAGAAGACAATGCCAAAAAGACAATTTGTTAAGGAGAAAATTCTAGCTCTTAACTAGCTAATTATGAGATGATTTAAGCTTGATAAACTCATAGAAATAGAACTTAGAACTTATGTAAAACTATGAGACCTGGGTTTGATTTAGGAGTATCTTAGCATTAAATCAGACTGTTGTAGCTAAAATTCAGATTTATACTACTCAAAACAACAAGCAAAATGAGCATGCATGGGGGGTTTTAAAGTAACCACATGGCTAAACAATGATATTCACTGACTAATGCTTATTCCCAGGGTATATTGGAGTCATTTCCTGAAGATATTCAATGTAAACTACCACAGGAAGACACAGAAGAAGTTGCACCCATAAGAAACCCATAAAATCCTAAGCATGCAAGCACAAAATCTAGAGAAACCAATGGAAAGTAGTGACTAATGGACTGGCAAAGGAAATATGTGGGATGAGGCACTTTGTTCGTGTAGGATGAGAATGAAGTCATTCCACCCTCCTTAGTAGTGAAATTTGAAAGCTGAACCAGATTTCTCCTCTACAAGCAAGGGCGAACTTGAAGCTTTGGAATCTCCCACCTGCAAACAAGAAAAACTGAGTTAATGAGTGAAAACTGAAAGTAAAACACACGCTAACTTGAAACCAATTTGTAGAATGAAGAGAATAGTGTGCAAGAAAGAGGTGCTCCAAAAAATAAAACACTAAGTAGAAAAATCTGGTTAGAAATCCCCTTTCTTCAGTGAAGACCAAGGTGCACATGGCGTTATTGCTCCTGAAACTTGCACTCCAACCCGGAACTAATAATCCCAAATGAGTATACTAGCTATGTAGTCATCAAAGAAGGAAGCAAAGACCAACATTCATCCATGTTTGACAACGAACGAGAGAGAAATAATGGATCTGCAAATTTGGTTTCTATTTCTTTGCTCAAACAACCAAGAGTCTTTTACAAATGGAAGGTCACTCTCTCTTATAAATGGGAGATGGGTAAGATCCCTAGACCATAAGGATGGAGGGTTGGGATTAAAACATAGCAGCAAGAGATCAATAGATGAGATTATTTCTGATTTCATATTTTTTATAAAGTTGAAAAATACCATCAAGTTGATGGGGGCGAATTGCCTCATTGATCCCATGCGGTAAATAAAAATGCTAAGTTACAAAATGTATCACAATGTTGGGGCCCTTGGGGGATCCTGTTGGTGGTGTTTTTCACCCATCTCAACATTACATAAATCAAGCTTAAGCTTGGAGTGAGAAAGTGTGCTCTCCATGGAAAGAATGTGCCCCACTTGGTGACCACTTGCCAAATCATGTGTAAAACATGTTGATATGTCTAGGAGATTATCAAAAAGTGACTAAGAGTTTCAAGCTAGCAATGCGCACGGGTGAATCATTCTTTGGTAAGAAGCAATCTGAGTAGCAAGGATTTCGAGAATAAAATGTTGAAGTCATGACATGGGTAAAACAAAGCTCATAAATACTAGAGTAATTCATGGCAACATAGTGCTGTTGGTCATGATAGAAGAATGGAACCCCTGGTAAAGATATGATCTATCATATGCTTCTACAAACAACATAAAAATTAGGAACTGTGTAAGACTTGTGTCGACAGAGGAGCCAAGGATTGTTTTACTATGCTGGAATAGAAGTGCTATAAAGTAAATGTCACAAGAACGGAGTGTAAAGAGTGATTATAGAGACTTGGGACAGTTTGGCACTAATGTGATGATAGGTTGGTAAGAGATGTATGAGTCAAGAAGTGCCGAGGTACATGAATAAAGGTAACACGGGAAGGCATAAGGATGAGGATAATGTGAAATACTGTAACATAGCAGGTCATTGAGCCTGGGAAAATCTCACGGTGAAAGAATTAGCAAGGAAGAAGAATTGCAATGAAAATTGCAGTGAATTGAGCAGTAAAATCAGACATGCAAAGAAACTCAGATGCGCATGAAAACTTGTGTCATGTTTTATTAATATGCATAGTAAAAGAATACATTACAATTGAGAGAATTCGATTATCTAGGAGGAATTCGAATCCATGTCAGTCTAGCATAGGAAATATCACCACTACAGTGTTCAGGAGGTTCCAAAATCAACTGATTGTTAGTGAACTGAAGCTACTGTCAGTTAACTAAGCATGAAGGGCATATCAATGAGTTTTGCATGCAAATCAGGGTAGAGAGGGCACATTTGATCACAGTCAGTTGCAATTGGAGGTCAAACCCCCCACTAGAGTCATGAACTCAGGTGGAATGAACCAGATCACTGAGTTAGCTCCCAAAATGTAGGGAACTGACTCTGCATGGCCTAAATTGATGCATGCATGGTGCATCAAGTGGATAATGTGTCCTAGATGACATCTACACACCACTAGGGGGTCAAAAACATCTTCCGATACTAGGAAAATGGAAATAATACTAAGGTGGACAAGGATTGGAGTATTAATTATCCTAACACCCCCCCTTAATCCAAACTTAGACAACTTGGGCCCTGGTATCTGAGACCAAAGGTCACCCAAACAATAAAAAATATTTGTTCATGAAACTAAGGAAATGGGGAAAACCTCATGGGAAACCCCCCCTTAAAGAATGAACAACAAGGAACTCAAGCAACCTTCACACGGAGCAGAGATCTGAGATAGGAAAATCTCTTACGAGTGAAGAACTTTGTAAAAATGTTTGCAATTTTCTCCTTTGTAGGACAATAATGCAGTGTGTTGGTCTTGTTGTGCACTAGTTCCCTGATGTAGTGCATGTGAACCTCAGTTTTCCATCTTGGATCATGGCAAGCCTCTTTGAATGATTGTGGAACAGACCCCACCATCATGTAGCACCTCTATGAGTGAAGTGGATTCGTATGACATAGTGCAAGGTTTGCATCTTCATACTGAGATCTGGTTATTCTATGGTCAGATGGATCCCCAACTATGTTCCCAACAGCTTCAAGGACTTTGTGAGCCCATTTTGGCCTTGGCCATGGATTGGGAGCAAGTGCCGGTTTTGGATCTGGATCTGTTTGATCTTCATTCTCAACATCAAAATCTGAACTTGGTCCTCATCAGAAGATACATCATTTTGATCTTCATCTTGTGCAAATGGAGTAGGCAGATCAGATCTACCTTGGTCTTCAACTAGTTGTAGATCTTGCAATGGATCTTCATCGAACTTGACACTTCTTTCAATGAAGCATCTTTTGGTTGCAATCTCCATCAGCTTGTATGCTTTTGCATCTTCTGCATATCCCAGCAGAATGCATTTGCTACTTTGGGGTTGAAGAGCCTTTCTTTTCTCAGATGGGATTCTGGCCCATGCCTTGGATAAAAAAACCCTCAAGTGAGATACATTAGGTTTGTGTCCCTTCAGTTCTTCGAATGGAGTGATCCCATCCACGGATTTGTGGGGTACCCTATTTTGAATGTATGTGGCACAGTTCATTGCTTCTTCCCAGAGATATGGTGGAAGATCCCTTGCTTCAAGAAGACAGGTAGCCATCTCTTTCAATGACCTATTCTTCCTCTCAGCTACACCATTTCATTATGGTGTGTATGGGACAAAATGTTGCATTTGAATTCCCTCAGAAGCACAAAACTGCTGCAACTCCTTCTTGATGTACTCCCCCCATTGTCTGATCTGAGTGCTTTGATCTTCTTCCCAACATTGTTCTCAACCAAGGCCTTGCAGGCTTTGAAAGTCTCGAAAACCTCAGACTTTTGCTTAAGAAAATAGATCCAACAGAACCTAGAGAAGTCATCTACGAAGGTCATAAGGTACGCGGATCCATTCATAGAAGTTGTGGGCATCGGTCCGAAGACATCACTGTGTATCAAATCAAGTGTGGAGAAAGCTCTCTTTGCCTTCCCAACATCAAAATTTTGCTCTGGATGCTTCCCTACCATGCAACCTTTGTAGATTCCTTGAGAGAATCTTATGTCGGGCAATCCTTCAACCATATATTCCTTGTGCAATTGCTACAAGTACTTGAAATTTAGATGGTCGAATCTCTCATGCCAGAGTTTGCTAGTCTCATTTGCATGGGTCAAGGGAGAAATTTGATGTGAATATGACAAAAAATAAGAGAACTTATAATCCTTTGAGGCATGGTTTGCAACACCTTTATCTATTAGCTTCCCAGATGAGATCTCTGCAATCTCAACTATGTCAGGTCCAAAATAAACTTTCTTTGGGGAACTTGTGTGTGTCATTTGATAATTAGATAACAAGTTTGCTGCTAGAGAAGGAACATACAAAACATTGTTGAACTTTCCATGCTACAGTTGTATTGTGCCCTTCCTTTCAATAGAGATCTATGAATCATCTCCCATGTGAATACTAGGACCATTAGTGAGATCTAGAGAATAAAATGATTCTCCAGAGGCAACTATGTGGTTGGAGGATCTAGAATCAATGAGGAAGGCTTGTGATTTTGAGAATCCAGCCTTCAGCACGGCATCTCTCATGATCATCTATCTCACTTCCAGAATGAATCTTCATTGCACCTTCTGGGAGGGAAATGTTGTGTTGTTCAAGAAGTTTGGTCATTTGATCTATCTTCCTCTTCATGCATGAACTCTCTGGATGGTTTCCTTTCTTGCAATAGGTACACTTGGTCTTCTCAAACCTCTTTTTCTTATCATTTTTGGAGCTAGAGGCTCCTTCTGATGGATTAGGCTTCTCCTTTGGTTTGGATTCAAATTGCTTCGTGTCCTTTCCCTTCTGCTTCCCTTTGGCATTAGCACTTTTTGAGTCCCCAGCCATAAGAGCCTGATTCTTGGAGGCTTTCAGGGTGCCCATTTGAATCAGTTTGTCTTGTTCTTAGACGAGAGATTCAGTGAATGAATCTAAAGAAGGCATTTTCCAATTGAGGATTGAAAATCTCCCTGAGTGAAAGGTAGACACAAATATTGAAAATTCAGGACCAAGCTTGCTTAGGATGGATAGCACCAGTTGCTCATCCTCCTTGTCAATTCCACATTGTTTGCACTGCATAACCAAGGACTTGAGCTTTGAAAATAAATGATGTATGGTTTAGAAACTGCTGGGTTGAAGAGCAATTAATTCATTCTCCAAAGTGTGGCCTCTCAGCCCATATTGCTTACCAAAGAGAGTTTCAAGCTTCTGCCAAACCTCCCTTGGGGTCTTCAAACCATCAATATGGAATAGCAAATCTCTGGAGATGTGAACACATAAAACCAAAAGCGTCATCTAACTTGTTCAGGTACTTTGCTTTCTCAACAACTGCTTGAGGTTCGACTTCCTTGCCCATTGTGACCCTGTACAGACTCTTGTTGCGCAACACAATTTGCATATCTTCCCTCCAATCCAGATAATTGAAGGGTGCCAAGATTCTTGGTGTCAAATGAGCATTAAAATTCTCCATTTGTAATTGCTGGAGCGAATGCAAACTGCTACTACTGGACTGAAAACTTCTCAAAATCCTATAGAAAACTCCCAAAACGGAGATAAACCATCTCTGTTAAGCTCTGATACCATGTGAAATTCTGTAACACAACAGATCATTGAGCCTGGGAAAATCTCACGGTGAAAGAAATAACAAGGAAGAAGAATTGTAGTGAATTGAGCAGTAACATCAAACATGCAAATAAACTTAGATGTGCATGAAAACTGGTGTCATGTTCCATTAATCTGTATAGTAAAAGAATATAGTGCAATTGAGAGAATTTGATTATCCAGGAGGAATTCGAATCCAGGTCATTCTAGCATAGGCAACATCACCACAGGTTGCATTTAACAAAGCTTAATTATGAAAAATAGTACATTCAAGTTTTTGTGTTGTGTACATAAACACAACATAGTTTATATTCTCATTAATTACCATCACTTAGTTGTGAGTTGTTAGTTATTCATATTAATGTGTGATCACCAAGTTAGTGGAGAAGTGTTAGTTACATGCACTCATCACTATATTAGTGTAGAGTATTAATATTAGAGTTGTATTAAAAGAGGTATTTTCAGTCGCTTGTAATCATTCAATTTATTATTATCAATTAAATATTGTTACTTATTTGAGTATTATTATATGGAGATGTGTTTTCCATATTTTAGGATTTGCATTACAATCCAAATCCAGGTGTGAAGTTGCCCCCAACCCTTTATCTTTGTCTTTGTTGAGATTTATCTTATAGTTATCATTTATACTTGGTATAGTGTTGTGTCTATTTTGTTGGACTTATGGTGTTGTCATTGATGTCAACAAGTGTTGGCAAGGGATTGTTGCATGAGGAGGATCATGAGATTTGTTGAGATTTCTCTTGTAGTTATCATTTATACTTGGTATAGTGTAGTGTCTATTTTATTGGACTTATGGTGTTGTCATTGATGTCAACAAGTGTTGGCAAGGGATTGTTGCATGAGGAGGATCCTGAATGAAAAGTGTTGGAAAATGCCAAGTGTTGATGACAAATGTCAAAAGGTCATTCAGAAAGATGTAGATTTGGCACATTTGACATCTCATCTTCGTCAACTTGTGGAGAAGTTATTGTTTATTGCAGTAGTTCCATTATATGGAATTGAAAGAGGCATCGAGATGCATTAAATATTTGATAGTGTCATTCTTGATGAAGCATGTTTGAAAAACATCAACAGAGAAATGCATTAAAATGAGTGCCTGCCAGAAATGGAGACAGATGTGTTTTGAGGCAGTGAAATAAATCAAGTAAAGTATGGAACAACCAGCACGAAAAGGGGTTTAATGAACTTATCAAAGGTGTGTTCCAATACAGCAATAAAACAACAACCAGTAGTTTTGTCAATCCACTAAACCAGCAGTAAAGACCTACTTTGAACCTGTAGCAGTTGCGCCATCGTTTGGAAGCCTAATGAGGGTGAACTCAGTATCTCTTTGTAACCCAGTTGAAATATTGAGAATGATCATCAGATACATGTAGAGAGAAAAATCCATTAAGGAGACTCCAGGAAACAATACTTGAGTCCGCCCCAAGAAATCTATTGAATCGATCTAATAAAAATGGTGCTATGTTATGCAAATTATTAGTTCAGAAGTCGGTCCAGTGAATTAACATGACAAAATTAGTGTATAAATAAAAGAGAATTCGTGCCATTTGGTGGGAGTGGAATTAGTGGAGGTGATTAGACAAAAAATGCAGGCCGAGGAGCAGGGGTGGAGTTGATCTGAGAACGCAGGACAGAGAAGAGGGCTACAACTCGTGGATGAGGTCTGAAATTTATAGACCTAGAAGAAGAGCAGCAGACGAACAGTAAATTTGGGTGACAGATCAGAGTATCAGGCCGAGGAACGGATGTAAAGGTATTTGTGTGAAATAAAGAGGAGCAGAAAAGGTGCAATAATTCATGGAGATCGCTGAAATAGAGGGGCAGAAACCCGAGGAGCAGAGGAGGAAGAAACCCAAGGTGCAACAGAGCACGTAAGATCAACTAATCGTAGATCTATGAGCTAGGGAAAACAACATCTACTGGATCTGTTATCTTATCTGAGATCAGAAGGGGAGAGAAGACTGAGACTTTGTCCTAGCAAGCAATCAAGGTTAGACTGGAAAACAATTGAATCCAAGTGTAATCAGTTGATTAATTCAGAGTCAAGCAATCAGATCATCGATTAAAATACAGTGTTTTGACTAGAGTATTCACAACAACAAAAGTAATGACAGTTGTATAATAAAGGTGTGACTATGATGAACAATTGACAAATTGAAGCAATATTTGGACCAGAGTTCATGTAAAAGATTTTGATTAATTTTCTACTGAGCTTTCATATACTTGTTGTACTCTTCATTGATTAGCCCTCATTGGCTGTCACTCGCATTTAATGGTTAATGTTTGCTTATGTATGTTGTTAACTGCATAAATAAATGTGTTTGATGAAGTGATTGGTTAAAAAAAGGTGATCAAGGCGCAGGACAGTGATTCACCTTCCCCTCTTATTGTCCCTGACTCCTTATTTTGTTTAACATGAGGCAAAGGCTAATCATTTAGCTGCAGAGCATTAAATGCGGCGGCTTAGTGATTAGTGACCGTTAGATCTGGAGATTTTCTAGATCTAACGGTCACTAATCACTGAGCCGCTGCATTTAAGCTCTGTGGCTCGGTGGTTAGTCTTGGCCTATTTTGTTTATAAGTACATTATAGGGTGATACCAAGCTTTACATAATTTTGCTTCTGTTACATTTTCAAACAAAAGGAGAAGAAGATAACAAGGTTTTGAAACATTTTTAGTAGAATCTTCATAAACACATTGCATTTTTTGAATTTTTTGAATCTCTTTGAAAAGTTATGCAGTTTACAAAATATCACTCAAATTGGAGATTTGATCCTATGATATTAAATCTTGGAAATTTGCTATTTTACAGTATTTCTGCTATGACCATGGCTATAATTTTCGATTTTTAGCAATATATTGAAAAAACCTCTCAAGTTTGACTTACCAATTGAAAAATATATATTAGCTTGAGAATGATGTATTATCATTAATTTGACTTACCAATTGAAATATATATATTAGCTTGAGAATGATGTATTATCATTAATTTAGATGAATAATGTGGAAGTAATGATTGCGTTGATTTAAATTGTGGCAACGAAAGTTTGTTCGGAAAGAGAGGTAGATAATGTCCAAACTAATTTGTCTTGTCACTGAAGGGATTATTTTATGAGAATATATGAATGTGAGAAATAGATGCATATTCTAACAATGTCATAAAAATAATCTTCTTACATTTGCGATAACTATGGCACTATATCTAAAATGTGAGTAAGACGAAGATATAGTTCTAAAATCTCACCTCTTTATGATCAATATCCTTGTTTATAAGGTTTACATAAAATTATTATTTTTCTCTTAGACAATATCAAACTATTCGTTGTCTTTGATGTCCCTAAGTACCTTCTTTGTTGCATTCTACTTTGTTTCTTTGGGAGAATTTAAAAATGTGAGAGCATGCCAACTACAAAAATAATATCTAGTTTAGTATTAGTAATATAGATTAACCCTCCTACACGGTGATGATAACATAATTCATCAACCACATTAGACTTATCATCTTTGGAATGTTTTAAATTTGCCTCCATTAGTGTTTACTAAGATTGCATTCTTCCCTTTCGAATTTTAGTAACAAATCTAAAGCATACTTTGTCTGTGAGATAAAAATCTTGTTTGATTGTTTCCAAACTTTTCTGTCCAAACGATAATTAGTAAACCTAAGTCGGTAATTTCAACGGATTTGCAAAGACTATCTTTTTCTTCTTGTATCTAGTCAATACTACTACCTGAAATGATCAAATCATCTACATAGACAACCATAATGACAATGTCTTTACCAATTGCTTTGATATATAAATTAGAGTCAAATTCTCTTTGATTTAAATATCTTGATTGAAGATAATCATTGATCTTGTCATAACATGTAAGAGGGGCTTGTTTAAATCCATATAACTCCTTCACCAATTTACATATTGTTGGTGCCTAGAAACACACTCGGGAAAAACGCGGAAAAAATATTCAAGCTGCTCGGTGTGGCCGTGGGGGCATGTCAGAGTTAAGAGCTGTCACTCGAAACTTAACTCCTCCGTCTAGGATTACTCCTAGCGAAGCCAAGGGGGGTGGACCCTAATAAAAAAGAAATATAAGGTTTTTAATCTACCAAAAGAGAAAAAGCACTTTATTCTAGGAGTTAAAGAGATGAAGATAAATACTGAAATAACAACTTTGTAATGGAATTTAAGCAACAACACATGAGATTAAATGGCATTCACGACATTTTGCAGATTTCACTTAAACCATGATAACATGTGATGATCAGTGCCGAGATGTGAAGATGAAAATGTTGTGTTGTGTTTGAAAATTTCACCTCTTTATGATCAATTTCCTTGTTTATAGGGTTTACAAAATATATTTCAACTTCCCTTCTTTGAATTTCTACTCCATAATGAATCTCCTAGTGTGTATATTGATGAATCTCCTTATGAATGGGGATTTACAAGGTTAATCTACTTAATTTTAATCGTTTAGTAGTCAAATTTGTTTGACTTTAATTGGTATTCAAATTTTTATTGCAAAATTTATATACGAAATTGAATATTTTAAAATTATTCTTTATTTTTTGAAATATAATTTTTTGTTTTATGATTAGGTTATTTTTGTGAATAGACTAATTTCATGTGGTTTAATATGAAATTGTTAGACAAAAATAAAATAAAATGTAATGACGCCAACTGTCTTGTGACTTTATTCCTAATGATACGAAATGATTCCCATTGAAATGATATTAAATACTAATCATAGATTGAGAGAGTTGAGTACATGATAAAAAATGTAATGACACCAACTATCTTGTGATTTAATTCTCGATGATACAATGTGATTCCCAAAGATATGATATTAAATAATAACTGTAGATCGAGAGGATTTAGTATATGATCAATTAAGAATGGAGTTATTTATGCTAGTACAATTGAATACAAGTGAGGTTTCTCTCTCATAGAAATCGAGTATTTATTTTGTGGTAGTAACTAGTTTTCGACTTGATAAGGTGAAAATGATTAGTTAGGAATCACTCACACCTATTTTGTTAATACATTTTATTTAAGTAATTATTGAGACATAAGTATGAATTACATTTATAATTTATGACATTATTTATTACATCATTAATTATTTCTATGAAAAATAAACAATACAATATCTAACACCCATTCTTAATGTTTATTAAGGACTCCCAACATGTCTTGAAAATTTTCATACTTATCCTTGCCTAGTGGTTTTGTAAAAATATTTTCCAGTTGATCCTTGGATATGCAATAATGGAGTTGTATTTATTTATTTTGTACACGTTCTTTGATATAATGATGATGAATCTCAATTATATGCTTTGTTTTTTAATGATAAATAGGATTCTTGGTCATTTTAATAGCACTTTGATTGTCACAATGTAGAATCGTAGGTTGCATTTAAGGAAGCCTCTAATCACTTATAATTCCACATAACCATACTACTTTACATGTTGCTCCAATGGCTGCATTGTATTATGATTCTATTGTTGAAAGTGCTATGGAAGGTGGTTTTTTACTGGCCCATGAAATGACTCCACTGTTGAGAGTAAATGCATAACTTGTTGTTGCTTTCTTGTTATTTGTATCTTTGGCCAAATTTTCATTTGTAAAACCTATCAACATAAAATTATTATTTTTCTCCAAGATAATACCAAATTGTTCGTTGCGTTTGATGTACCTAGTACCCTCTTTGTTGCATTCCACTGTGTTTCTTTGGGACAATTAAAAAATGTGAGAGCATGGCAACTACAAAAATAATATCTAGTTTAGTATTGGTAATAGAGATTAACCCTCCTACAAATTGATGATAACATAATTCATCTACCACATTAGACTTATCATCTTTGGAATGTTTTAAATTTGCCTCTATTGGAGTTTTACTAAGATTGCATTCTTCCCTTTTGAATTTTAGTAACAACTCCGAAGCATACTTTGTCTGTGAGATAAAAGTCTTGTCAATACTGCTACATGTAATGATCAAATCATCTACATAGACAACCATAATGACAAGGTCTTCACCAATTGCTTTGATATATAAATTAGAGTCAGATTCTCTTTGTTTTAAATATCTTGATTGAAGATAATCATTGATCTTGTCATAACATGTAAGAGGGGCTTGCTTCAATCCATATAACTCTTTCACCAATTTACATATTGTTGCCGCCTAGAAACACACTTTGGGGGAAACGCGACATAAATCTTCAAACCGCTCATGTGGCCTTGGGGGCAAGTCAGTGTTAACAACTGTCACTCAGAACTTAACTCCTTCGTCTAGGCTTACTCCTAGTGAAGCCAAGGGGGGAGGACCCTAATAAAAGAAATCTAAGGTTTTTAATCCACCAAAAGAGAAAAAGCACTTTATTCCAGGAGTTAAAGAGATGAAGATAAATACTGAAATAAAAACTTTGTAATGGAATTTAAGCAACGACACATGATATTAAATGCCATTCACGACATTTTGCAGATTTGACTTAAACCATGATAACATGTGATGATCAATGCTGAGATGTGAATATGAAAATGTTGTGTTGTGTTTGAAAATTTCACCTCTTTTTGATCAGTATCCTTATTTATAGGGTTTACAAAATATATTTCAACTTCCCTTGTTTGAATTGCTACTCCATAATGAATCTCCTAGTGTGCATATTGAAGAATCCTCTTATGAATGGGGATTCACAAGGATAATCTACTTAATTTTAATCGTTTAGTAGTCAAATTTGTTTGACTTTAATTGGTTTTCAAATTTTTATTGCAAAATTTATATATGAAATTGAATATTTTAAAAATTAAAAATTATTCTTTATTTTTTGAAATATAATTTTTGGTTTTATGATTAGGTTATTTTTGTGAATAGACGAACTTCATGTGGTTTAATATGAAATCGTTAGAAAAAAAATGTAATGATGCCAACTGTCTTGTGATTTTATTCCTGATCATAGGAAATGATTCCCATTGATTTGATATTAAATGTTAATCATAGATTGAGAGAGTTGAGTACATGATAAAAAAATGTAATGACACCAACTATCTTGTGATTTAATTCTTGATGATATGATGTGATTCCCAATGATATGATATTAAATATTAACTGTAGATCAAGAGGATTTAGTATATGATCAATTCAGAATGGAGTTATTTATGCTAGTACAATTGAATACAAGGCATGTTCTCTCTCATAGCCATAACGTCTTTATTTTGTGGTAGTTACTAGTTTTCGACTTGAATAAGGGAAAAATGATTTGTTAGGAATTACTCACACTTATTTTGTTAATAAATTTTATTTAAGTAATTACTGAGACCTAAATATGAATTCCATTTATAATTTATGACATTATTTATTACATCATTAATTATTTCTAGGAAAAATAAACAATACAATATCTAACACCCCTTCTTAATGCTTATTAAGGACTCCCAACATGTCTTGAAAATTTTCATACTTATCCTTTCCTAGTGCTTTTGTAAAAATATTTTCCACTTGATCCTTGGATCTACATTAACATAGTTGTATTTATTTATTTTGTACATGTTCGCTGATATAATGATGATGAATCTCAATATGCTTTGTTTTTGAAGGATAAATATGATTATTGGTAATTTTAATAGCACTTTGATTGTCACAATGTAGAATCGTAGGCTGAAATTAAGGAAGCCTCTAATCACTTAGAATTCGACATAACCATACTACTTTACATCTTGCTCCAATGGCGACATTGTATTATGCTTCTATTATTGAAAGTGCTATGGAAGGTTGTGTTTTACTGGCCCATTAATTGACTCCACTGCTGAGAGTAATTGCATAACTTGTTGATGATTTCTTGTTATTTGTATCTTTGGCCCAATTTGCATGTGTAAAAACTATTAACATAAACTTATTATTTTTATCCAAGACAATACCAAACTATTTGTTGCATTTGATGTACCTATGTACCCTCTTTGTTGCATTCCACTGTGTTTCTTTGGGACAATTTAAAAATGTGAGAGCATGCCATCTACAAAAATAATATCTAGTTCAGTATTGGTAATATATATTAAGCCTCCTAAAAGTTGATGATAATGTAATTCATCAACCACATTAGACTTATCATCTGTGGAATGTTTTAAATTTGCCTCCATTGGTGTTTCAGTAAGATTGCATTCTTCCCTTTTGAATTTTAGTAGCAACTATGAAGCATACTTTGTCTGTGAGATAAAAATCTTGTTTGATTGTTTCCAAGATTTTATGCCCAAAGAATAATTAGTAAACCTCAGTCAGTAATTTCAACGGATTTGCAAAGACTATCTTTTTCTTCTTGTATCCAATCAATATTGCTATGTGTAATGATCAAATCATCTACATAGAAAACCATAATGACAATTTCTTCACCAATTGATTTGATATATAAGTTAGAGTGAGATTCTCTTTGAATTAAATATCTTGATTGAAGATAATCATTGATCTTGTCATAACATGTAAGAGGGGATTGTTTCAATCCATAGAACTCCTTCACCAATTTATATACTATTTCTTCCTATAAACACACTTGGGGGGAAACGCGGCAAAAATCTTCAAGCCACTCGGTGTGGCCTTGGGGGTAAGTCAGAGTTAAGAGCCGTCACTCGAAACTTAACTCCTTCGTCTAGGCTTACTGTCTAGGATTACTCCTAGTGAAGCCAAGGGGGGTGGACCCTAATAAAATAAAATCTAAGGTTTTTAATCTACGAAAAGAGAAAAAGCACTTTACTTTAGCAGTTAAAGAGATGAATATAAATACTGAAATAACAACTTTGTAATGGAATTTAAACAACAACACATGAGATTAAATGGCATTCACGACATTTTGCAGATTTGACTTAAACCATGATAAAATGTGTTGATCAGTGCCGAGATGTGAATATGAAAACGTTGTGTTGTGTTGGAAAAGCTCACCTCTTTATGATCAATATCCTTGTTTATAGGGTTTACAAAATATATTTCAACTTCCCTTCTTTGAATTTCTATTCCATAATGAATCTCCTAGTGTGCACATTGATAAATATCCTTATGAATGGGTATTTACAAGGTTAATCTAATTAATTTTAATCGTTTATTAGTGAAATTTGTTTGACTTTAATTGGTTTTCAAATTTTTATTGCAAAATTTATATATGAAATTGAATATTTTAAAAATTAAAAATTATTCTTTAATTTTTGAAATATAATTTTTTGTTTTATGATTAGTTTATTTTTGTGAATAGACTAACTTCATGTGGTTTACTATGAAATTGTTAGACAAAAAAAAATGTAATGATGCCAACTGTCTTGTGATAATATTCCCAATGATACGAAATTATTGCCATTGATATGATATTAAATATTAATCATAGATTGAGAGTGTTGAGTACATGAACAAAAAATGTAATGACACCAACTATCTTGTGATTTAACTTTCGATGATACGATGGGATTCCCAATGATACGATATTAAATATTAACTGTAAATCGAGAGGATTTAGTATATGATCAATTAAGAATGGAGTTATTTATGCTACTACAATTGAATACAAGTCATGTTTCTCTCTCATAGCCATAGAGTATTTATTTTATGGTAGTTACTAGTTTTCGACTTGAATAAGGTGAAAATGATTAGTTAGGAATCGCTAACACCTATTTTGTTAATACACTTTATTTAAGTAATTACTAAGACGTAAATATGAAATCCATTTATAATTTGACATTATTGATTACATCATTAATTATTTCTAGAGAAAATAAACAATACAATATCTAAGACCCCTTCTTAATGCTTATTAAGGACTCTCAACATGTCTTGAAAATTTTCATACTTATCCTTTCCTCGTGATTTTGTAAAAATATTTTCCACTTGATCCTCAAATTTGCAATAACAGAGTTGTATTTATTTATTTTGTACCTATTCTTTGATATAATGATGATGAATCTCAATATGCTTTGTTTTTTTAATGATAAATAGGATTCTTAGTCTTTTAAATAACTCTTTGATTGTCACAATGTAGAATCGTGAGTTGCATTTAAGGAAGCCTGTAATGTCCCCATTCAAATAATTGCATAGTAAGACAATCCCATCAATCCTACTAGTTTCCTAGGTTGGATGGGCACATTTGGAATTGAAATAAGAAAGCTAATAAATGATGTTTATACATTAGAAAGGTTCAAGTATTTAATAAATAGGTTGAATAAATAAATTTAAGAGAAATTCTAGGTGGAAAGTGGTTTTGAAGACATATGGAGGATGTGGGACCCACACTAGCTTGATTTTTCAAGGACACATGGCATCTCTCTCTTGCCAATTCGAATTCATGAGAAGGTGAACATTCTTGGGTAAGTTGGTAAGTCATACACATGGCATTGGGCATCTTAGGTCGAATTGGAATGGATTGGTAACCTCCATGGAAGAGGAAGAGTCAAATTGGAAGCTTGTGGACACTTGGGCTAGATTCCCTAGCCCCTATGACAACAATGATGGAGCATCTACGACATCTATGACATTTATGACAAATTGTAGATATGACCTTTGACATCTGACCATTATGACATGTCAGCCCCAAAAATAGGCTCCAAGAGGGCGCTCATGGGAGTTGGAGAAGCCAAAGAGACCCCCCATTGAAATTGGTGGAAGGTGGAAGGCTAGGAAAGGTGAGGCACATGGCAAATCTTGATCCCTTACCTAATTCGAATTGGATTGAGTTTATGGATGGATTGGGAACCTTAGAAGGCTAAGAATGTTTATAAAATACAGGGATAAACCAAGAGAATAGATTTTGATCATTTGATAAATTTGCAATTGCATTTGTGAAGAGGGAGAGCTAGTGGATGACTAGTTTCTTACCTTAGCCAATTTCGAGGGTGAAAGATTCCCATCCAAGTTGGTAATTGGAAATGCCATTCAGACATTTCATTTGGATATTTAATGGAGTGTTTATTTGTAGGTGTAAGATACAGGGAATCTCATGGTTTCTTCTAGTGCAGCACACTCTCTCAAACATTTCCAGTTTTGATGGCATATTCTTGACCCTTGAGGGAGGGCGTTTTTGGTGAGATCTTGTACTCTTTGGTAGATCTTATCATGATCTATTTATATTGTAATATTATTATTATACTCTTTTATTCATATCCAGAAAGTTACAGGTCTAAATTCCAAGTGGTTATATATAAAATGGATTATTAATGAGAAAACAATGACCATTCCCCCACTAGATTGATGTATGCCAATGTATTGATGATGATTTTGAATGGAAGAATATTTATCTGATATATTTATGATGTATGGAATTCCATTGATGAGTATTACAAGTTTCATGTTCAGCACTTAAGCATTTGGAGCCATCTTGCTCAGTTTTATTTTATTTGAAGAAGATTTCATGCTATTTCCCCCAAGGTCGAACTAGTGATTTTTGCTTTTGTTTGGGAGAAGGTTAGAACATAATTAATAATCGATTAATGGTGAAAATGAGACCTAAATAATGTCCCTCAGACATCCCCTACCTATTTTCAGAATTTATAGTGATTTTGGAGGCATTTGGAGAGTCATTTTCAGTACTTACCCTAGGGGGATTTGAACCCCAAATTGCTAGTTAAATTCCATACTTTGTCCAGAATCTTAAAAAAGTTTGAAGAAGTATTTTGATGGTCATAAATCATCCTTTAAAATCATAATCAAGTACCAATATCATTCATACACCTTCACTGAAGATTTAGAGGCATTTGGATCCAATTGGAGACCTAGAGACCAATACTAGTCAAAGGGAAATTACTAGTAAAGTTCCCTACATTGGCCAGAATTGAAAGAGGATTTGCAAAAGTATTTTAAAGGTCCAAAAGAATCCATGAAACACATATTTATGTTCTAACATCATCCATATACCTTATCAGAATATTTGGTAGCATTTGGGGCAAATTGGAGACCTAGGCTTCAAAACTAGTCAAAGGTTGAATTTGGGGAAAAAGTGAAAAATTGGTCCTTCTAATAAAATTATTAAAAATGGACATTACAGTGGTATCAGAGCATGTTCTTGGCACCTTATGGTCTTAACACGAAGTCAAAAGAATAAACCACCACCCTTTGAACCAGTAGTTGAAGAGATTTTTGTTGAAGAAGAGGTAGTAGAAGAAGAAGAGTCTTTTGTTAAAACCATGGGTAGAGAGGAGGATGAAAACTTAAGACATAAGGAGGAACTTGTTGCAGCCTTAAAACCCTGTTTTGATGGACTTTCCATGGGTATGCAAGAGATGAGTTGATGAAAGGATTGGAATTGTTGGGTAGCCAAATTGCAAGCAAAGGGATGGGAGATAACAGTGGTTCACACTCGGGAGAAAAGAAGAACGTGGGTGAGCATATTTTCTCAAGTACAAAACCTCATAATAGACCTGATGAATTTCAAAGCACACAAAGGCATACTACACCTAAATTTCTCACACCCAAAGAAGATCCTGATATTCAGGTGGAATATAGTAAACTAGCAAACGAATGGAATGAGTTGAGTGAAGAATGTAAAAGAGGTCTACCATTTAGTCAATACATTGATGCTATATATAAACTGAAAAGGAAGGATGAAAATAGGATTCCATTCAAAAACGAAGAATTAAATGGTGCTATTAGTAAAATGTCAGTTCCTACTTTTGATGGTTCCTCTCAAAATTCTGCTAATACTTGGGTGCAAAAATTAGATGTGTATTTTCAGTTGAATCCTATGTTGGAAGAGGATGCATTAAAAATGACTATTTTGCATTCGGAAGGAGATGCCAATGAATGGTGGTTCCATGGCCTAAAAACCTTAGTTCATGATCAGGTTAAAACATATGGAGAATTTGTTGATAGGGTGCTAGAAAGATTTGAACAAAAAGATCCAGAATTTCCTTTCAAAGAACTAGCTCAATTGAAGCAAATTGGGACCCCTACTGAATATATGTTGGAATTTCAAAAACTATTAGTCAAGGTGGATGATGTATATATGGGAATGTTGGTATTGCTGTTCACTGAAGGTTTGGATGAACCCTTAAAAGGTTTGGTCAAATCCCACAAGCCAACTACATTAAAAGATGCAATGAGCTTGACTAGGGATCTCCAAAATGTGCTTCCTAGAACGAGATTTCCTCCCAAGCCTAACTACAAATTTGAAAAGAAACCTTGGAAAAGGGATGGATATGATAATAAACCTTGGCAAAAAGATTCATTTGAAAAGAATAAAAAAGGACTAAACAGGGATGAACTTCGAAAAAAGAAATTGTGCTTCACATGCTTTCAACCATGGACACCGGGGCACAAATGTACTAAAGGAAATGCTCAATACATAGAAGTATTTTCTGATAATGAGGGGTATGATGGGGGAATGGATGAAGATGGACATATTTCAGATCAATAGGAGGCATATGAGACAACAATAGAAGAGGAAAGACAAGACTAAAATCAGCCTTCACCGGACAAAGAAAGAATGGCAGTACTTTCAGTTGTACCTCGCTATCATACTATCCGATGCAAGGGTGTGGTACTGGGACAAAGAACTCCAGTTTTGGTAGATGGAGGATCCACCCATAACTTAATTGATGCAGATATGGTTGAGAAAAGAAAGATACCTATTGAACCATTTGATGGCTTCACAGTTGTCATTCCCAGTCACAACATAATGCAATGCAAAACATGGGTTCCAAAGTTGCAAGTCACCGTAGGTAACTATACTTTTGTTGATAGTTTTTATGTGGTTGATGTTGTTGATACTAATGTGGTTTTGGGAGTGCAATGGATGTATTCAATAGGAGAGAATACAGTAAATTATCAAATTCCTGAAATGAAATTCCAAGATTCAAAAGGAGTACTAAGAGTTGTGAGAGGGCAGCACACTTATCCCAATCAAGTAGTGACTTGCAATAGTATGAGATCTATATTGAGGCATGGGGACATAGAATGGGCTGATGAATGTCATATTACATCTCCCAAGCCAAATATAAAGGTTGTTGAACACCCAAAGGAGATAGAGAGACTCTTGCAAAAATATGAAAAAGTTTTTAGAGACCTTCCACATGGTAGACCACCAGATCGGGGGGTTGAGCATAGCATTGTTTTGGAGGAGGGTACTTCACCCATTCAGATTCCACCTTATAGAAATCCTAAAAGGTTTAGAGATGAGATTGAAAAATCCATCCAAGAAATCCTAGAGTTGGGACTCATTAGACCAAGCTCTAGCCCTTATGCTTCTTCAGTAGTGCTAGTGAAGAAAAAAGATGGAACATTGAGAATGTGCATAGATTTCAGAGCCTTGAACAAAAAGACTATCAAGAATAGGTATCCTATTCCTATGATTGACGAGCTCATGGATGAGCTACATGGGGCCAAATACTTCTCCAAAATTGACCTTAGATCAGGATATCATCAAATTCGAATGAAAGATGAAGATGTGCGAAATACTACTTTTCGATGTCATTATGGCCTCTTTGAATTTGTTGTCATGCCTTTTGGGTTAACTAATGCTCCAACCACATTTAAAGAATTCATGAATATGATCTTTTGCAAGCAACTAAGAAGGTTTGTTTTGGTTTTCTTTGATGACATCCTTATTTACAATAAAACATGGAAAGAGCATTTGCAGCAATTAGAGATTGTGTTAAAAATTTTGCAAGAAGAGTCATTATTTGCTAAATTATCAAACTGTGAATTTGGGATGAAAGAACTACTGTATCTTGGGCACATTATTGGGAAAGGATTGAAGGTACACATGGAAAAAATTAGGGCTATCTTAGAATGGCCATCACCAAAAAATATTACCGAATTGAGAGGCTTTATTGGCATATGCACCTATTACAGAAAATTTGTGAAAGGATTCTCCAAGTTGACTTCTCCATTCACTGATTTGACTAAGAATGATGCTTTCAAGTGGGATGAAGATGCTGAAAAGGCCTTTCAAAAAATGAAAGAGGTAATGAGTAGTTGTCCCATACTTGCACTTCCTGATTTTACTAAACCTTTTGTTGTGGAATGTGATGCTTTAGGTGGAGGGATAGGGGCTGTCCTAAAGCAAGGCCAACACCCCATAGCCTTTAAGAGAAAAAAGTTGCAGCCTCATGAAAATATTTATTCCATCTATGATAAAGAAATGCTCACCATTATGCATGCATTGGCCAAATTTAGACAATACTTGGTGGGCAGCAAGTTTGTGGTGAAAACTGACCACAATAATCTAAGACACTTTCTCACCCAAAAATATCTAAATGAAAGGCAACAAAAGTGGGTAAGAAAGATTCAAGCTTATGATTTTGATATTGAATATGTCAAAGGAAAGAATAATATAGTAGCAGATTCTTTATCAAGAAGACTTTCTTTTTCTCTTATGGACATTGTCAGGGATTGGAAAAACATGCTACTAGTTGAATATGCCAAAGACCAATTTGCTTGTGATGTGTTGGATGGAATCAAAGGGGATGATAACTACAGGATTTTGAATGGGATGATATATTAGAAGGGCAGAATTTATTTAGTTCAAAAACTCAAAGCTCAAGTACCAAATTTTTCAAGAAGCACATGATTCCCCACTAGTGGGCCATCCAAGGATCTTCAAAACTTATAGACAGTTGAGGCAAAGGTTTTTTTGGAAGGGGATGAAGGAAGATGTTCAGAAATATGTGAATGAGTGTAAAGTATGTCATCAAAACAAATCAGAACTTACATGTCCAGCTGGCTTATTACAACCATTGCCCATTCCCACCCCATTCTGGAGCAAAAATGGGACAGTATCTCCATGGATTTCATCACCGGTTTGCAAAAATATTTGGGTAAGGATTGCATATATGTGGTAGTGGATAGGTTGAAATTTTTTTCTCATTTATTTGATGTTACATAATCTTTTAGTGCTGCACAAGTGGCTGATATTTTTTTCAAAGAAATCTTCAGATTACATGGGCTCCTTAAGAGCATTGTCAGTGATAGAGATAGTCGATTCATGGGTGCCTTTTGGAAAGAAATTTTTAGATTGGTGGGAACTCAATTGACTCCAAGTACCAACTATCATCCCCAAACTGATGGACAAATAGAGAGGGTGAATCAATAGTTGGAATGGTACCTAAGAAACTATGTGGGAGATTAGCAAAAAGCATGGGCAAAATGGCTACACTTGGGTGAGTTTTGCTACAACACCACTTATCATATGTCAATAGGAATGTCTCCTTTCAAAGCATTATATGGTTATGATTCACTTACATTTGCTGAAATCATATTTTGTGATAATAGAGCCCCAAAGGCTAAAGATTGGGTGGAAGAGAGCAGAGAAATTTTAAGGCTCTTGAAAGACAATTTGCAGGTTGCTCAAAATTAGCAAAAGCAATATGTTGATAGACATAGGGAAGAAAGGACCTTTCAAATTAATGATTTAGTATATTTAAGTTGTATCCATATAACCAAACATCTCTCAAAAAGAATGGAGCAGAAAAATTAAAATCAAGGTACTATGGGCCATACAAGGTAGGGCGGAAGGTTGGAGAAGTAGCATATGAACTAGAAATTCTGGAAGGGAGTAAAATCCATAATTTATTTCATGTTTCTTGTCTCAAGAAATCTCTTGGTTAGAAAATTATCACTTCATAGATACTTCCTCCCTTGGATGATGAAGGTCAGCTCACACTTGTTCCGAAAAAGATTTTGAAGGCACGGGAAAGGAGGTTGAGGAGTAGAATTATCAAAGAATATCTAGTGCAATGGAAGGAATTACCAAATGAAGATGCCACATGGGAAGAGGATAATATTTTGCAGCATCCAAATCTGAAATTGCTTGAAGACAATTGTAATGTCGACATTCAAATAATTGCATAGTAAGACAATCCCATCAATCCTACTAGTTTCCTAGGTTGGATGGGCACATTTGGAATTGCAATAAGAAAACTAATAAATGATGTTTAGACATTAGAAGGGTTCAATTTTTTAATAAATAGGTTGAATAAATAAATTCAAGAGAAATTCTAGGTGGCAAGTGGTTTTGAAGACATATGGAGGATGTGGGACCCACACTAGCTTGATTTTTCAAGGACACATGGCATCTCTCTCTTGCCAATTTGAATTCATGAGAAGGTAATGCAGGCTGTAACTGAGGCCTGCATATATTCGAGGATCGCTCCTAGTGTGCTAGGTTAGGACACACCCTCACAAGGTTTAAAACCCTCAACAATCATTAGGACACACCATAAGGTTCTTTTCAAACCGGGACCTTCCATGATTAAGATCTAAACTATAAAACCAGAATGCTCATCATGAAAAAACCACACCTTCATTAATAATATAATGCCCAGCAATTTAGTTCACATTGCCCTACGCAGACAATCTCCAACCTGCGCATTCCAATATAATTTCAACACATAGATAAATTGGGTTCGTACTCTCACAAACTTTTGTTCCTATCAACGTGTATATTCATGTCTATCCCTTGACAGAACTTCAATAAGCCTAAATAGACTTCTGCAGGGTTGGAACTTTACCCAGCCTACCCAATTTGACCTCTGCACACAAGAAAATGATTTTCTATCTGCAGTTTCTCAATGCATATTCTCCCACTCAATGGAGCATCAATTGACACACTCACATACCAGGGTTTAAGCACGAAATCCTTGCAATGTCTATTCAACCGTAGACTTCTCACAATTAACAAACCATCGCTTAGTCGCCCTGACTTACCACTCCATCGCTTGATAGCATCATCAATTCATCACCATTCGATCACTTTGGCAACGCACAGCTACCATCGATACCTTGAATTCACTCCTCTGTGTAGTCTTATACCCAAATACTTCTGCGATTTCAGCAAATGCAACAACATGTTTCCTTCAAACTCGCAGTTTCCTCCAAGGTTGGGCTCCTCTACCAAATGGGACTCTAACATGCCCTCATGGCTCCTCCTCCTAGCTCGTGATCCTGCAATAAGAGGGATCATGCCCTATAGCAACTCCCTCGGCCTCCACAAATGCCACGATCCACTACAAAGCCCTCACGGCTTCGAGAATTTCCCACGGATCTGAAAAAAAAGTGGCTTGGCTCCTCTAGACAACCTCTCTCTGTTGTTCTTCTACGCAGAAATACTCATACATGGTTATGTCTGCAATTCTCGACTTCACCAACATCAGGTGACCGATTAGTGAAGTAACCCATCCATAATTTTCAGCTTCTTAAAGATATTGAAACTCAGCAAGCCCTAATTTCATACCGAGAGAGACTACCATTACCCATCCGGGTTACATATACCAGTTAGCCAATCACATAGGTAATTATATTCATCAAGTTGCACAATTACATTATATTCAGATTCTAACAGAGACAAAACGCACACAACACCGATGAATCTTTTCTTATCATTCAATAAAACCTGTACATACACTTTCAAAAACCTGACTTACACTACTACGACTTGCTTTTCTGGTCTTGGCCATCTGGCCTCTCTCTCCCTTTTACTCTGTCTCTCTATATCCTATATCTCTCGAGACTCTCTCCAATTCAATTACAAAATCCGACTCTTTAGCTTCCACTTTCCCCTTACAATCCAGCCACCGGACTCTATATTTAGAACCTACACTTATTTCACCTATGACTCACTCAATTAGTAACTGAAAACGAGCACCTATCTACTTGAGTCATCCCTTCAGGGATTTGTTTACATGACCATTATGACTAATACTTATCTCCTATCGACTCTTTACTAGGAAATTTAAAACATTTTGTACATAGAATTTATAATGAGCCCTCTTGGCCTGATGTCAAGACCTTTAGGTCTGATTAGACATTGACATATGTCTTTGGTAGCCGATGCTCCTGCATCAGAAGGTGAACATTCTTGGGTGAGTTGGTAAGTCATACACATGGAATTGAGCATCTTAGGTCGAATTGGGATGGATTGGTAACCTCCATGGAAGAGGAAGAGTCAAATTGGAAGCTTGTGGACACTTGGGCTAGAGTCCCTAGCCCCCATGACAACAATGATGTAGCATCTATGACATCTATGAAAAATTGCAGATCTGACCTCTGACATCTGACCATTATGACATGTCAGCCCCCAAAATAGGCTCCAATAGGGCTCTCATGGGAGTTGGAGAAGCCAAAGAGACCCCCATTTGAATTGGTGGAAGGTGGAAGGCTAGGAAAGGTGAGACACATGGAAAATCTTGATCCCTTACCCTAATTCGAATTGGATTGAGTTTATGGATGGATTGGGAACCTTAGAAGGCTAAGAATGTTTATAAAATATAGGGATAAACCAAGAGAAGAGATTTTGATCATATGAGAAATTTGCAATTTCATTTGTGAAGAGGGAGAGCTAGACAACCATAATGACAATGTCTTCACCAATTGCTTTGATATATAAATTAGATTCAGATTCTCCTTGATTTAAATATCTTGATTGAAGATAATCATTGATCTTGTCATAACATGTAAGAGGGGCTTGTTTCAATCAGTATAAATCCACCAATTTACATACTGTTTCCTCCTAGAAACACACTTGGGGGAAAACGTGGCAGAAATATTCAAGCCGCTCGGTATGGCTTTGGGACAATTCAAAGTTAAGAGCTATCACTCGAAACTTAACTCCTTCGTCTAGGCTTTCTCCTAGTGAAGCAAAGGGGGGTGGACGCTAATAAAATAAAATGTAAGGTTTTTAATCTACCAAAAGAGAAAAATCACTTTATTCTAGGATTTAAAGAGATGAATATAAATACTGAAATAACAACTTTGTAATGGAATTTAAGCAACAACACATGAGATTAAATGGCATTCACGGCATTTTGCATATTTGACTTAAACCATGATAACATGTGATGATCAGTACCGAGATGTGAATTTGAAAATGCTATGTTGTGTTGGAAAAGCTCACCTCTTTATGATTAGTATCCTTGTTTATAGGGTTTACAAAATATATTTCAACTTCCCTTCTTTGAATTTCTACTACATAATGAATATCCTAGTGTGCATATTTATGAATCTCCTTATGAATGGGGATTTACAAGGTTAATCTACTTAATTTTAATCGTTTAGTAGTCAAATTTGTTTGACTTTATTGCAAAATTTATATGTGAA
This sequence comes from Larix kaempferi, assembly GCA_027924585.1. Lineage (NCBI taxonomy): Eukaryota > Viridiplantae > Streptophyta > Pinopsida > Pinales > Pinaceae > Larix > Larix kaempferi. Next base: position 11,663,077 of record BSBM01000893.1, read on the forward strand.
ATTGAATATTTTAAAAATAAAAAATTATTCTTTATTTTTTGAAATATAATTTTTTGTTTTATGATTAGGTTATTTTTATGAATAGACTAACTTCATGTGGTTTAATATGAAATTGTTAGACAAAAAAAAATGTAATGACGCCAAGTATCTTGTGATTTTATTCTAGATGATACAAAATGATTCCCATTGATATGATATTAAATATTATTCATAGATTGAGAGGGTTGAGTACATGATAAAAAAAATGTAATGACACCAACTATCTTGTGATTTAATTCTCGATGATACGATGTGACTTCTAATGATATGCTATTAAATATTAACATTAGATCGAGAGGATTTAGTATATGATCAATTAAGAATGGAGTTATTTATGGTAGTACAATTGAATACAAGTCATGTTTCTCTCTCATAGCCATAGAGTATTTATTTTGTGGTAGTTACTAGTTACTAGTTACTAGTTTTCAACTTGAATAAGGTGAAAATGATTAGTTAGAAATCGCACACACCTATTTTGTTACTACATTTTATTTAAGTAATCACCGAGACCTAAATATGAATTCCATTTATAATTTATGACATAATTTATTACATCATTAATTATTTCTATGAAAAATAAACAATACAATATCTAACACCCCTTTGTAATGTTTATTAATGATTCCCAACACGTTTTGAAAATTTTCATACTTATCCTTGCCTAGTGCTTTTGTAAAAATATTTTCCACTTGATCTTCGGATCTGCAATAACGGAGTTGTATTTATTTATTTTGTACCTGTTCTCTGATATAATGATGATGAATCTCAATATGCTTTGTTTTTGAATGATAAATAGGATTCTTGGTCATTTTAATATCAGTTTGATTGTCACAATGTAGAATCGTAGGTTGCATTTAAGGAAGCCTCTAATCATTAGAATTCGACATAACCATACTATTTTACATGTTGCTCCAATGTATTATGCTTCTATTGTTGAAAGTGCTATGGAAGGTTGTTTTTGACTGGCCCATGAAATGACTCCACTGTTGAGAGTAAACGCATAACTTCTTGTTGATTTCTTGTTATTTGTATCTTTGGCCCAATTTGTATTTGTAAAACCTATCAACATAAAATTTTTATTTTTCTCCAAGACAATACCAAACTGTTTGTTGCCTTTGATGTACCTAAGTACCCTCTTTGTTGCATTCCACTGTGTTTCTTTGGGACAATTTTAAAATGTGAGAGCATTCCAACTACAAAAATAATATCTAGTTTAGTATTGGTAACATAGATTAACCCTCCTACAAGTTGATGATAATGTAATTCATCAACCACATTAGACTTATCGTCTTTGGAATGTTTTAAATTTGCCTCCGTTGGTATTTTACTAAGATTGCATTCTTCCCTTTTGAATTTTAGTGACAACTCTAAAGCATACTTTGTTTGTGAGATAAAAATCTTGTTTGATTGTTTCCAATATTTTATGCCCAAACAATAATTAGTAAACCTAAGTCGGTAATTTCAACGGATTTGCAAAGACTATCTTTTTCTTCTTGTGTCTAGTCAATACTGCTACCTGTAATGATCAAATCATCTACATAGACAACCATAATGACAATGTCTTTACCAATTGCTTTGATATATAAATTAGAGTCAGATTCTCTTTGATTTAAATATCTTGATTGAAGATGATCATTGATATTTTCATAACATGTAACATGAGCTTGTTTCAATCCATATAACTCCTTCACGAATTTACATACTGTTTCCTCCTAGAAACACACTTGGGGGGGAACGCAGCTGAAATCTTCAATCCGTTCGGTGTGGACTTGGGGGAAAGTAAGAGTTAAGAGCTGTCACTCGAAACTTAAATCCTCTGTCTAGGCTTACTCCCAACAAAGCCAAGGGGGGTGGACCCTAATAAAAGAAAATCTAAGGTTTTGAATCTACCAAAAGAGAAAAAAACACTTTATTCTAGGAGTTAAAGAGATGAATATAAATACTGATATAACAACTTTGTAATGGAATTTAAGCAACAACACATGAGATTAAATGGAATTCACGACATTTTGGAGATTTGAATTAAACCATGATAACTTGTGATGATCAGTGAAGAGATGTGAATATGAAAATGCTGTGTTGTGTTGGAAAAGCTCCTCTTTATGATCAATTTTCTTGTTTATAGGGTTTACAAAATATATTTCAACTTCCCTTCTTTGAATTTCTATTCCATAATGAATCTCCTAGTGTGCATATTGATGAATCTCCTTATGAATGGGGATTTACAAGGTTAATCTACTTAATTTTAATCGTTTAGTAGTCAAACTTGTTTGACTTTAATTGGTTTTTAAATTTTTATTGCAAAAATTATATATGAAATTGAATATTTTAAAATTATTCTTTATTTTTTGAAATATAATTTTTTGTTTTATGATTAGGTTATTTTTGTGAATAGAGTAACTTCATGTGGTTTAATATGAAATTGCTAGACAAAAATAAAAAAATGTAATGACGCCAACTGTCTTGTGATTTTATTCCCGATGATGTAGGGACTTTCTTTTGTAGGGACTTTTTTTTGGTAGTTGTTAAAATCAAAATATCAACACTAAAATACTTGTATTTCTATATGAACATATTTCCACATTTTTACAACACTAATACATATTTATTATAATGCAACTCCTTGTAAACACATCTTACATATTACAACACTGCTATGCATCAAATATATCAGTAATATAAAGGCACACTCCCAAAATAATTAATAAACAAATATTGAAACATGCTATAAATATTTCAATGATGAAAGGGCATACAAATGTTAAAATGACATCTTCTAAGGTTTAACTAGAACATTTAGCATTCAATACTCGTAGGCAATAACATAATTAACATTCCCGATACTTACATAAATATCTATTAAGAACTCATACAAAAATGTTGTCCTCAAATATATCTTAATATTTTTATCGAGCATAGTACATGAACTATAATAATGAAAAGAAATTCACTAAGTAGTATTAACTTCATTGTATTGAACAAGATATAAATAAGAAGAATATTTCTATGACATAATTCTTAAAGTCAATATTATTTAAACCTTAAAATTGGACATAAAACATCAATTCTATTAATGAAGAGGATTTCATTTAGAATTAACACTAAGTCACTGCATCGAAACATGATACCAATAAAAATAACGTTTCCAAACATCCCAATCCGATTATGAAATAAATAATTTGCATAAATTGAACTATTGCAATCCTACTATGAAATAAACAATTAGCATAATTTCAAATATTGCAATCCTATTATGAAGTAAACGATTATCATAATTTCAATATCGCAGAGGCTTTCCAGAGGGTATCGCTACAAATTCCTCCATGAATTTGGACAACCCGCTGCTAGAGTTTAAAGGTGTCAGAATCCTTTAATTAACAAAAATCTCTGATCCTGAGAGTTTGTGCACATAGTATTTCTTAGTGTATCAAAGTGTTTGGCATAAGAGTTTAGAAGTACATGGATCGGAAGAAATAGAGTTTTAAATAATAACGCACAGGTTAATAAGGTGATAATGCATTAAGTCCATTGGTTGTAGCTTGGGTGGTTGGGAGGAATGTTTGTTACCCTCCCCACCCAGGTTCAATTCTTGTAAGTGACATATTGCTCTTGTTGAGCCCATATTGTAATGATTGTAATTCGTGCCACCTTGATTCTCTAGAATAGCAGGTGGTGACCATTTCCCTAGGTGGACTAGCCCTCTAACAAACGGCGAACCACCCTTTAAAAAAAAAAAAAAAAAAGGTGATAATGCATCAGTGTTGCAAGAATGTCGATCTTAAGGCTAAATAACATTCAGTTTAAGATAAAGGTCTTGGCATAGGACAGCTGGAAAGTTAGTAGAGGTAGAAGCATTTGATGAATCTAGAAACACCATTAGTTTGGAAACCAACCACTGAGAAGTAAAATCGAATGCTGAGGTCTCACTTTGAATACTTTTAAGATTTCAAATGCAACACCAGAATCTCAGATGAGCTACTATGAATTGAAGTCGGAGGAGCCAATATCCAAACGTGAATGCCTTTAAGATTTAGTTATAGATTCAATTACTAGATCTAGAAACATCAAGGATTTGGGATTAACGTACTCCCCCTTTAAAATCAGTTTATAAACCGATTATTAAATCTGAGAAATCAATATGCAGGGTAATTGAAATACAGTAAATAAGGAAAATCAATTTTAAATGAAATCTGGAAACGAAATAATGATAAAACAGGGTTTTAAAAATCGTTTGTAATTCAAATGATAGACATTAAGTATAGATCTAGTTTCTTTGACTGGATCAATGCGTATTTCAAGGAGCATTCTGTGAATCGAATTAAGAGGTCTGTGAATCGAATTAAGAGGTCTGGATCTCTAACCTGATACTCTCTATCGAGTCTATGTGCATTGTAATAACTCTTCTGTCGATCCTGTGCTTCTTTCAGTCGAGCACGGATATCTACCATTTGTTCTTCCATATCCTGAATCACCTCAGGTCCAAGTAGAGTCCTATCCTCGAGTCTGTCCCAACTCAAGGGTGTTCGACAGGGTTGGCCATACAAAAACTCGAATGGCGCCATCTGTATCGAACTCTGATAGTTGTTGTTATAGGCGAACTCTACTAGAGGTAGAAACTCCTCCCAACGGATCTGTTGGTCCATCACATACATTCTCAGCATGTACTCTATTATCTGGTTCACTCTCTCAGTCTGCCCATCAGTCTCTGGATGGTATACAGTGCTAAAGTTGAGTCGTGTTCCCATAGCTTCCTGGAAGCTCGTCCAAAATCTACCTGTGAATACTGATACTCTATCAGATATTATCTTCCTCGACACTCCGTGCAGTCGTACAATCTCATCAATGAACACTCTAGCAATCTTTGGGGCCTGCTAAGTGTTCTTGATGGGTATAAAATGTGCACTCTTCGTGAGAGTGTCTACTACCACAAAGATGGTATCATGTCTCTTGCGGGTTAGCGACAATCCCACAATAAAGTCCATGGATATGATCTCCCATTTTGACTCAGGAATGGCATGAGGCTGAAGTAGTTCGGCGGGGTGCCTATGTTCAGCTTTGACTAGCTGACATTCCATGCATCTGGCGACAAAGTTTACCAAATATATCTTCATTCAATGCCAAAAGAACAAAGGATAAAGGTCTGCATACATCTTTTTCACGCCAGGATGTGCTCTATAAACAACTCGGTGAGCTTCTTCTAGGACCAGGTTTCTGAGTTCATTGTTCTCTGGCACATAAATACGCTTGTTGTATCTCAACAACCCATCATTTTCCAACGAATAACCCTTATACTTGGGGAGTTCCATCTGTTCCTGTTCTATCTCGGCCTTTACCTCATTGTACCACTTGTCTTCCCATTGTAGCCCAAGCACCTTTTCTCTCAGGTTGGTCTGCATCGGAATCACTAAGAATATGCGGGGTCTACAACTAAGTGCATCTGTTACCTTGTTCAGGGTCCCCTTCACATAGGTAATGTCAAAGTCATACTCACTCAACTGTTCTGACCACCTCCTCTGTCTAGCATTTAGATCACTCTAAGTAAAGATATACTGCAATCCATGATGATCCGTCTTAAGTTCAAATTTCCTTCCTATTAGGTAGTGTCTCCATAAGCGTAAAGCATGCATTACTGCAGTCAATTCCATGTCATGTGTTGCATAGTTTTCCTCATGTGGTCTGAGTCTCCGAGAGGAGTAGGCAATCGCTCTCCCTCCCTGCATTAGCACACATCTGACTCCATCCTTGGATGCATCAGTGCATACCAAGAAATATTCCTCCATGTCAGGCACTTTTAGAACCGGTGCCGTTGTCAATAGATCCTTCAATTTTGCAAATGCTTTGGCACATTTATCCATCCAAATAAACGGCCTATCTTTTTTCTGCAACTCAGTGATCGGTCCCGCAATCCTCGAGAACCCTTCAACAAACCTTCTGTAATATCCCGCAAGTCCCATGAAGCTTCTCACTTCATGTACGTTCGTCGACGCTAGCCATTCCCAAATGGCCTCAATCTTGGCAGGATCTACTGCTATACCATCGCCATAAATAATATGTCCCAAATAGTGAATTTCCTTCTGGAAGAAGGAGCATTTCAACAACTTCCCATAAAGTTGGTTTTCTCTGAGACACTATAAAACTAATTGGATGTGCTCTTCATGTTCCTCTGGTGTCCTGGAGTAGATAAGAATATCATTGAGGAATACCTACATGAACTTGTCGAGATACTGGCGGAACATGCCATTCATCAAGTTCATGAAGACACTAGGTGCATTGGTCAACCCAAAAGGTACCACTACGAACTCGTAGTGTCCAAACTATGTCTTAAAAGAAGTCTTTGGAATATCAGCTTCTGTGATTCTCAACTGATGGTAACCTGATCGTAAATCAATCTTTGAAAAGATTGTGGCGCCTTTCAATTGATCGAAGAAGTCATCGATCCTAGGTAAAGGATACTGATTCCTCACAGTAGCCTTCTTCAACTGGCGGTAGTAAATGCAGAGTCGCCACGACCCATCCTTCTTCTTAACAAAGAGCATCGGTGCTTCCCACGGGGAGACGCTTGGTCTAATCAGCCCTAGATCCAAGAGTTCTTGTAATTGCATTTGTAACTCTTTCAGTTCCAGCACAGACATTCTGTATGGAGCTCTTGCGATTGGTTCAGTTCCTGGCTTCAGTTCTATGGTAAAATCTAGTTCTCTCTGAGGTGGTAATCCGGGTAGGGATTTGGGAAATACATCCATGTATTCCGTGAATAGAGGATGGTCAACGATGTCAGCTTTGTCCTTGTCTTTGTTCATTGCTATTACCGCATATAGCTGACATCCCTTCCTCAGGCTTCTCTTTAGCTGTAAAGCGGAAATCATCAGCAACGATACCTTGTTCTTCATCCCCTTGAGGACCTTCTTATGACCTCCATCGTCATAAAAAGTCAGTTCTTTGCTACGGCAGTCTAAGATGGCGGCATGGGATTCCAACCAATCCATGCCTAGGATTAGGTTATAAGCTCAAAGGGCGGTCGCATAGAAAGAGGTTCTAGTGCCACATACTCCTATATCTAACTCACAATTCTCAAGTTTCAGTCCCACACTCTGGGTATTCCCAGATACCTAAGTCGAAATCGTCTTGTGCACATGCCATCATCTTGCTTCGTTCTAATGCAAAATAAGAAATAAAGATTTCAGTAGCACTAGGGTCAATGAGTAAAGAGAATTGCATATCATTAAGTGTGCCAGTCATTTCTAGTATAGTAGACTGATGTTCCGCTTGATGGTTGTTGACTGCCGCATGTATATGATGTGCTCGACCCAGATCTGCAACAGTAGTCTGAGGTGGCCTCTGTCCCTGTCTTAGTCCTGTTTACTGCTGAGGGCAGTCAACCTGAAAGTGAGGACCTCCGCAAACCCAACATCCTTCCTTTGGTCCTCTTCCTGATCTTCCAATGGGTGCATTATTGCTGCGTGGTCCTGACTGTGATGGTTTCCCAAATGTTCTGGTGTTGTCTCTTCTAGGTGGTGGCTTGTACGACGTTATGTTGTTTCTAACTGGTTTTCCATGCATAGGTCCTCTGAAGTTATTTCGCTGACTGAAATTCACTCTCGGCGGGTCAGAAGGTGGTACTACCCGATTCTGAATGGGGAAGTTTTTCCTGGATTGACCTATATTTTCCAGGTCTTCCTCAGCTATCAAAGCATTTTGTACTGCATCATGCAATGTAGGCGGAGTAAGAATGCAGACTTTGTCTCTAATGTTGCCGTTCAGTCCATAAATATATTTGTTCACCTTCAGCTTTTCTGTCGAGATGTGAGGTGCATACCTCAGAAGTTCCATGAACCTGATCTCATACTCCTGCACTGTTCTTCCTCCCCGTCGGAGGGCATTGAACTCATTGAGATGCCTCTCAATGAACTCTTCAGACATGTAGTGTTTGCGAAACTTTTCTTCAAACAGTTCCCATGACACTTCGTTGGCCTCGACTCCCAACTGTGGTTTCAATGTCTTCCACCAGAGTAGGGATTCCCCTTTTAGCTGCAAAATGGCCATGTGTACCTTCAGGTTCGAGGTGTAGTCCCTCAAGGCAAAGCACATCTCCATGTTCTCTAACCAAGCTTCTGACGCGGCTCCTTCAGTGGAACCCAAAAATTCTGGAAATCTTACCTTTTCTAGTTCTCTATGAATGTTGGCAAGAGGTGGGTTCTGCGGTTCAGTCGCAGGTACTATGGGCCGGTCTTCTGCGTGGTCCAATCAGGTCAACAGTGCTTCCAACATTCTTTGGAAGTTTCTCATCATGTTCATGACTTCGCCGGCGGGAAAGTTAATCGTCTCTTCGGCTCTAGGTGGAGTAGCTACTGGAGGGGTTGGTGGATGTGCTGCCTGCGCTCGTCCCCTCCTAGTCCTACCTCAATGAGTCCATCGGTCCATGACAAAGTCTGATTATCATACAAGGTGAAATTTGTTAATCAAGCAGTTTACCAGGTGTTGCGGAAATGTTTCAATTCGAACTAGGTTTGACCGTGCTCTGATACCAAATGTAGGGACTTTCTTTTGTACGTTTTTTTTTTTTTTTTTTTAGTAGTTGTCAAAATCAAAATATAAACACTAAAATACTTGTATTTCTATATGAACATATTTCCACATTTTTACAACACTAATACATATTTATTATAATGCAACTCCTTGTAAACACATCTTACATATTACAACACTACTATGCATCAAATATATTCAGTAACATAAAGGCACACTCCCAAAATAATTAATAGACAAATATTGAAACATGCTATATATATTTCAATGATGAAAGGGCATACAAATGTTAAAATGACATCTTCTAAGGTTTAACTAGAACATTTAGCATTCAATACTTGTAGGCAATAATATAATTAACATTCCCGATACTTACATAAATATCTATTAAGAACTCATACAAAAATGTTGTCCTCAAATATACCTTAATATTTTTATTGAGCATAGTACATGAACTCTAATAATGAAAAGAAATTCACTAAGTAATATTAACTTCATTGTATTGAACCAGATATAAATAAGAAGAATATTTCTATGACATAATTCTTAAAGTCAATATTATTTAAACCTTAAAATTGGACATAAAACATCAATTCTATTAATGAAAAGGATTTAATTTAGAATTAACACTAAGTCACTACATCGAAACATGATACCAATAAAAATAACGTTTCCAAACATCCCAATCCGATTATGAAATAAATAATTTGCATAAATTCAACTATTGCAATCCTACTATGAAATAAACAATTAACATAATTTCAAATATTGCAACACTGTTATGAAGTAAACGATTAGCATAATTTCAATATCGCAGAGGCTTTCCAGAGGGTATCGCTACAAATTCCTCCATGAATTTGGACAACCTGCTGCTAGAGTTTAAAGGTGTCAGAATCCTTTAATTAACAAAGATCTCCGTGATCCTGAGAGTTTGTGCACATAGTATTTCTTAGTGTATCAAAGTGTTTGGCATAAGAGTTTAGAAGTACATGGATCGGAAGAAATAGAGTTTTAAATAATAACGCACAAGTTAATAAGGTGATAACGCATCAGTGTTGCAAGAATGTCGATCTAAAGGCTAAATAAAATACAGTTTAAGATAAAGGTCTTGGCATACGATAGCTGGAAAGTTAGCAGAGGTAGAAGCGTTTGATGAATCTGGAAACGCCATTAGTTTGGAAACCAACCACTGAGAAGTAAAATCGAATGCTGAGGTCTCACTTCGAATACTTTTAAGATTTCAAACGCAACACCAGAATCTCAGATGAGCTACTATGAATTGAAGTCGAAGGAGCCAAGATCCAAACGTGAATGCCTTTAAGAGTTAGTTATAGATTCAATTACTAGATCTAGAAACATCAAGGATTTGGGATTAACGTAGTCCCCCTTTAAAATCAGTTTATAAACCGATTATTAAATCTGAGAAATCAATATGCAGGGTAATTGATATACAGTAAATAAGGCAAATCAATTTTAAATGAAATCTGGAAACGAAATAATGATAAATCAGGGTTTTAAAAATCGTTTGTAATTCAAATGATAGACATTAAGTATAGATCTGGTTTCTTTGACTAGATCAACGCGTATTTCAAGGAGCATTCTGTGAATCGAATTAGGAGGTCTGGAACGCCACAGGAAATTTATCAACACGGATTCTTAGAAGGGCACTTGAATATCAATCATTTAAGAGTTCTGGGAAACCATCCCGACTCGAAGTGATTACACAGTAATTTACCCTGAGATCAATTACGAATCATTGAAGAATTTTGAGAATGCTCAATGAATCAGATTCACCACAAGATAAGGTTAAATATAAATTGTTTAACAAATTCCGGAAATGACCAGTGAATCGAATACACAGAGAATTTTACAGAGAAATTTACAATTCGCTTAGTGAATCTAGGGATGATAACTTAAGGAAGTGAACAGACAGATCTATTATCCAGATCGATTTCTTATGAAAGGGTAGATAGAGAATTTAAACAGACAATCGGTAGAGATACGATTTCTTGGATTTATCAACGCGGATTTAAAAAGGGTAACCATCGTATTACATATCTGGTGTTCGAAACTCAAAGAATTAGATCGATTACAACAATCAATGTTTTCCCCAAATCCCGAGTCATATACAGGGATTCGAAATGGATATAAAATAAGGAAGACTTTAAAATTTACAGAGATTTGTTAATCAATTTACAACCAACATTTTCCCCCAAATCTTGAATCATTTATAGGGATTCGAAATGCATATAATAAAGCAGAGTTAAATTTCAGATATTTCTAAATCGACCTGCGACCGACACCCAGAACTGAGGGAACATAGATTTTTAAAGAAGGTCGCATACTGATTTAAAAACTCTATGGAAAACGATATAATTATGCTATAGCCGATCTTCCCAAAACCAATAGTGTAGATTGGTTTTAAAATTCCAAAGGCAAACAATGTATTCAAATCATTATTTACAGTTAATCTAAACGTGGAAGAAGGGCAATTTCCAAGGATTCGAGTGAGAGAACAGGGTATTGGGATGATTGCAGATCATCCATATTAAAAAGGTAAAACGATTCTCAGATTGTAAAACACAAAGATAGCCCAGAATTATAATCTCAGCAAGCTTAGAAGGTAGGACGTCCATTTTAAAATTTGCAGAGAATGTAATTCGAATTTGGTAGAGATAAGGGAATAACGATCCAATCACTCAGATCTATAAAATACATAACTAAACAGAGTTAAATCTAATGCAAATGGTTTCGCCTGTATTCCTAGAGTTTGAATTTCTCGTCTTAATACATAGAAATTTACACCATAAAATGCACAAGAAATACATAATCCTTTTACATAGAAACTAGACCAGTTCATAAGTATTGAAATAAAACTAGGATATCTATTCCAATACTGAAAAGAAAAACAATTGTTGAACCTGATTTAGATCGTCGAATTCGAGGTCAAATATCCATTCTAGTTGCAGCTGAATCCTTGCTCCAGTTGATCCACTTGATGAAGCTACCGATTTCTTCACCTCGAACCCCCGAGCTAATGGAGTCGTAAGAACACATAATCTAGCCTCCCGAAAGGATCTCCCAATCGCTATTCCGGCTAATCCCAACTCCAAGGATTATAACATAATCCGAGATTATGATGACCATCCAACATTAGGGAGCAAGAGATCTCTTTCTCTCCTTCTCCTCCCTCATTATATTGCAAAACCCTGTGTGCCATGTGTCTGTCCATGCACATATTTAATTTAAGTTAATATTTTAATTTCCATTATTCTCAAATACATGTGTCTCAAATCTCTTTAGTGTGCACCTACTTCCCTAAATTAGTGGGAGTTAGATATAGAAGAATCCTACTTCTAAATTGGTTCTCTTTTAGTTTACTTAATATCCTTTTTAGTAAACTAGTTGTTTATTTATTTATTTTAAATATTTAGAAATAGTATTTATAAGAGGAAGTATCTTTTATTTAATAATATCCAATCTATTTGATTTAAAAGTTTTTAAAAGATTAACAATGATTTATATATATTTATATAAATACTTTCTTTAATTCTTTTATTCCTTATTAGAATACTTTCATCTAAAGTTTAACTTCTCTTAGATTTTATTTCTAATAGAGCCTCCTTAGTATACATCTAGTTTAGTTTTAGTTTTCCCTAGTTTCAAAAAGTAGATAAATAAATAAATTTAAACTAAACAGACTATTTTTGTTTTGTTTCTTTCTTTCATTTCAAATAATATTATCTTTTTTTTGTCTAGGTGCTTCTTCGGCGATCCCTTCTGACAGTTTCGTTTCTTCCTTCTTATGGGGAGCATTGCGTAGCGATTGGGAGTCGTTACCGCGATCTCTCAACTACGCTCCTTGGAGACTAAGGGATGTTGAGGGATAAGTCTCTTCTTATTGTGTGCCCCTCAACTCATCGTACGCGACCAAATCATTATGGCCTTGCCCATACATCATATGCTTCCCTAGGTGAGCTAAAACGGCTTCACCCATTTGTGGATTACTAATTCAGGGTCAACAGTCAGTCGTCGTACCCCTAAGTGTTCTTTCCGTTCTTACGACCCCGATAATTCCATTGTGGGTCAATCGGTGAATCGTCTTACCTTCCACTGCACACACTCAAACGCATATTAGTGTCATTGCACTATAAAACATTTGTATCATTCTTTTCAGTATCTCAGTCAGTCGAGTCTACTAAACATTCATCATTTTAGCATTATATCTCTGTCAATTGAGCATACATCATTTTCATTTCAAGTAATTTCAACCTTCATCATTTTTCATTCTAAAGCATTTTCATCATTTTTTTTTCATTTTCTCAGTCAGTCGAGTATATTCATCAATAATCATTTATCTAACCATTTTCATTTCACATATAAAATTTAAAACAATCATTCATGGTTTAAGTTTTTATAATTCCGGGTCACTTCAAACCGATGCCTTCAATAGTCAAATCAATCGTAGGTCTCAAAAATAGTCTGATCAATCATAAGTCTAAAATAATCAAATCAATCATAAGTGTTGAGGCGGGCATTATAGATGATATGGAATGATTCCCATTGATATGATATTAAATATTAATCATAGATTGAGAGAGTTGAGTACATGATCAAAAAATGTAATGACACCAGCTATCTTGTAATTTAATTCTCGATGATACGATGTGATTCCCAATGATATGATACTGAATATTAATTGTAGATTGAGAGGATTTAGTATATGATCAATTAAGAATGGAGTTATTTATGCTAGTACAATTGAATACAAGTCATGCTTCTCTCTCATAGCCATAGAGTATTTATTTTGCGGTAGTTACTAGTTTTCGACTTGAATAAGGTGAAAATGATTAGTTAGGAATCGCTCACACCTATTTTGTTACTACATTTTATTTAAGTAATTACTGAGACCTATATATGAATTCCATTTATAATTTATGACATTATTTATTACATCATTAATTATTTCTAGGAAAAATAAACAATGCAATATCTAACACCCCTTCTTAATGTTTATCAAGGACTCCCAACATGTCTTGAAAATTTTCATACTTATCCTTGCCTAGTGCTTTTGTAAAATTATTTTCCACTTGATGTTAGGAACCCATGTCAACCCTTCTATTTATTTTGTTAGTATATTGTTGTTGGAAGCATATGCTTTGTAAATCGTCTCGTAGTATTTGTTGATCCATAGTTTGTCTTATTGTTGTTGGACGCATATGATTTGTAAGTTGTCCCATAGTAATTGTTGATCCATAGTTTGTATTGGCCCATGGTTTGTATTGACACATGGTATTGACCCATGGTATTGACCCATGGTATTGGTGCCTAGAGTTAGTATATAAGTTTGTGTTGAGACCAATGAAGGTATCGTGAAGTTATTTGTATTGAGATTTCTCAAAGGAGGTTGCCCCCTCGAAGTGGTTTACGATCAATAAAAGCGATTTTGAGTTCTGTTATTTCTTCTATCTTGTGTATTTTCATTAAATAATTGTTGCAGGTTCTTCACATCTGGTATCAGAGCACTTTCTTGGGCTCGCTAGGTGAAATTTCTGGCAATTTTTTTTTTCTCATCTATTGCAGCTTTGGATCTGGGAATAATGCCTATCCGCTTAATTGTGGGAAGTACTTGGGCATAAGCCCTAAAAATCATTGTGAGGAGTACCACAGGAACTCCAAAGTAGCTGGCCCATTGAGAGGAACTGCCAACGAAAAGGGCAACGAACCCTACCTGATTGACTAGTTACCACCCGTGAGGTAAACCAAGAGCTGTCGTTTGTGGAAAAGCGGTTATCAGTTTTACCTGAGCTGTGGAGTGAGGGGTACTGCCCCAATACGCAAGCCGTCAGACAACATTGGTGGTTGAGAAAATCCCCTGAACTGAGAGGAAGCCGAACATACCTGGGGTCCATATCTATTTTCAGCTGAATTATTGTCGATCACTTCCGCGCCATTGTAGATCCATCTATTGTCTATCACTTCTGCGTCGTTGCAGATCCATTCTAAAAATCGGTTCAGATCCATTCTAAAAGTCGTTTTAGATCCAACATATTTCATTCCTGATGACCCTATCCCAAATTCCACTTCCCAAAGCCAGAAATCCCACATTTGTTTATTTTTAGGGTTTGCAACAACTTCTTCAATTTTCACCCACTTGCCTCCAAATTTTGCCACTGTGTTCATTCCCTATTTCTACTTCTTTGTCCCTCTTTGACATTTTTTCTCATTTTTTCACCTTGCTTTTGAAATCCCCATTTTCCGCTTCCTTGTCCATCAGAAAGTGTCCAAAACCTAGTCAAACCCCAATTACCCATTCGAGTTTTTCCCAAATCCAAATTTCTCTTTACTAAATAAGCTTTTGTTTGTGTTTTTCTATCCATTCCCCCCCCCCCAAAAAAAAGAGGAAGAAAAACTCCTGGTTATGGTTGTCACCTGCGCAGGAGCAAAAACCTTGGAGGAAGCACTTGCAGCCATCCAAACCAAACTCCATGATCTGGATGAAAAAAATTCTCAACCTCCATCTTCAGCATTCATCCATGAACAATAACCGACAACAAGAATCTTCTGTAGCCAATGGGTTCTCTTCTTCTAGCAATTTTTGTGGTCCGAATTTTGAATTTCCTTGCTTCAATGGTACTGATCTGACTAGATGGATCTATCGTGCAGAACAATATTTCAGTATGCATAATAATTTTGATGTCCAAAAAGTACAACTTGCATCCTTTCATTTGGAACAGGAAGCCCTTCAATGGCACCGTTGGTACATCAAGGCTCATGACGAGCCAAAATGGACAGATTTTTGCCAATTCCTTTTGCAACGATTTGGTCATAGAGCTTTTGATGACTTCACTGGAGCACTCACTAAAATTCGTCAAAGTGGCAGTGAGAGAGTATCAGACAGAATTTGAGAAACTAGCCAATCACACAAAATGATTGTCTGATGAATTCTACAGGAGTTGTTTTATCAGTGGTCTTAAGGATGAAATCCGGTCAGAGGTTAAAATGTTCTATCCCAACACAATGATGGAAGTCCTAGGGTTGGATAAGTTGGCAGAAGACAAGACTGCAGCCTAACAACGCTCCAAACCCACTTTTGTTCCCTTTCGAAATATGGGTTCCCAACGACCTCCCATCCTCCTAGCTCCTCGACCAACTCCTGGCAAGCATTTGTCTGAAACAGAGTTGCAGGCATGCAGAGAAAAAGGGCTTTGTTATAATTGTGATGAGAAATTCACTCTGGGACATAGATGTGTTCACCAAAATATCTATCTCTTGGATATGGATTCTCTGCTTGCCTCTACAATTGGTGAAGAAACTCCAGATACAATGGATGATCAGGTCGACATTCAGGAGCCGCCTATTGACCCCACATCTCAGGATGAACAACCAGAGATATCTCTCCATGCTTTATCTGACGTCACCACCCCCCAAACAATGCGGGTCAGGGGTTACTTCAAGAAGCTTCCTCTTATAATACTCATTGATTCTGGTAGCACTCGTAACTTCATTGACCCTCGGATCACCAAACATGCTGATTGTTTTGTCCATCCTTGCTCCATCTTTGAAGTCATGGTTTCCAATGGGGGAACCTTACCTTGCAAGGGGAAGTGTCACAATGTGCGTATCTATTTGGAATATTATAACCTACGCTCTGACATGTTTTCCTTGTCCCTAGGCGGATGTGATGTGGTTTTGGGCGTTCAATGGTTATGCACACTTGGCCCCATATTATGGTATTTTGCTGAACTTTGGATGCATTTTTCAGTCAATGGGAAACAACACAAATTTAAGGGATTACAACAAGGGTCTCTCCGCATCATCAATTCACATCGCATGGAAAATATCCTTAAGAAGAATTCACATGGTGTCATCGCTCAACTCCATTCCATTCAGATGCACCCATCAACGGTCTCCCCTACTTCCTTGGGTAGATATGTAGGTGTCCTTGATGAACCAGTGGGCTTGTCGCCTTCAAGAGACCTTTCTGGTAAGAATTTAGCTGTATCTACTTCTCAGTAGGAAATGATGGCTATTTTGCATGCAGTACAGAAGTGGCAACCATACCTATTAGGGAATTATTTATGCATCAAGACTGATCTCCAGAGTTTGGAAAATTTCCTGGAACAATGGGTCTCCGCCCCGGCACACTTGGAATGGGTTATCCAACTCATGGGTTATGCCTATGCGATCACTTACAAGAAGGGTAAGGACAATATGGCGGCAGATGCTCCTTCTCGCACATTTGATGACCCAGTTTCTCTTATAGCTATTTCTATGCTTGTTCCAAATTGGTTGCAATATGTTCAATAGGGTTATCTCTTCTATGAACTCCAAGGGCACTCTGGGTTCCTCAAAATGTATGACCGGGAACAATGTAGCTTCTTTTGGAAGGGACTAAAAATGACAATTGAACAGATGGTGGCTGACTATGATACTTTCCAGGTCAACAAGGGTGAAACGACACTCCTTTCGGGACTGCTCGAACCCTTGCCCATCCCTACACAGATTTGGACAACTATTTCTATGGATTTCCTAGAAGCACTCTAGGGGTACAATACCACATTTCAAAAGGACACCATATGAAGCAGTCTATGGACAGGCACCGCCAATTCTTCTTCCATACATCCTCAGAAGCTCCCCAGTTCAGGAAATTGACTCGGTTCTTCGAAACCGCGATCAGATTCTTCTCATTCTGCAGGACAATCTTCACATGGAAAGAATTCGACTAAAACCACAAGCCGATCAACACCGTTTTGAGCGCACTTTTCACGCAGCTGATATGGTTCTTCTTCATCTATAGCCTTCCAAGCAACCCTCCCTGAAACTCACAAGGCGTCAGTGGCCCGGAATGCAACCCGAGGATGCTATAGGGGAACCACTCCTTTAGATTCTGCATCAATTTCCACATCTAAAGCTTTGAGGAAAAAGCTTTTTCTAAGGGAGAGAGGATGTTAGGAACCCATGTCAACCCTTCTATTTACTTTGTTAATATATTTTTGTTGGACGTATATGCTTTGTAAGTCGTCCTATAGTATTTGTTGATCCATAGTTTGTCTTATTGTTGTTGGACGCATATGCTTTGCAAGTCGTCCCGTAGTAATTGTTGATCCATAGTTTGTATTGGCCCATGGTTTGTATTGACACATGGTATTGACCCATGGTATTGATGCCTAGACTTAGTATATAAGTTTGTGTTGAGACCAATGAAGGTACCGTGAAGTTATTTGTATTGATCTTGCTCAAAGGAGGTTACCCCCTCGAAGTGGTCTGCGATTAATAAAAGCGATCCTAAGTTCTGTTATTTTTGATATCTCGTGTATTTTCATTAATTAATTGTTGTAGGTTGTTCACACTTGATCCTCGGATTTGCAATAATGGAGTTGTATTTATTTATTTTGTACTTGTTCTTTGATATAATGATGACGAATCTCAATATGCTTTGTTTTTAATGATAAATAGTATTCTTGGTCATTTTAATAGCACTTTGATTGTCACAATGTAGAATCGTAGGTTGCATTTAAGGAAGCCTCTAATCACTTAGAATTCGACATAACCATACTACTTTGCATGTTGCTCCAATGGCTGCATTGTATTCTGCTTATATTGTTAAAAGTGCTATGGAAGGTTGTTTGTTACTGGCCCATGAAATGACTCCATTGGTGAGAGTAAATGCATAACTTGTTTTTGATTTCTTGTTATCTGTATCTTTGGCCCAATTTGCATCTATAAAACCTATCAACGTAAAATTATTATTTTTCTCCAAGACAATACCAAACTGTTCATTGCCTTTGATGTACCTAAGTACCCTCTTTGTTACATTCCACTGTGTTTATTTGGGTCAATTTAAAAATGTGAGAGTATGCCAACTACAAAAATAATATCTAGTTTAGTATTGGTAATATAGATTAACTCTCCTACAAGTTGATGATAATGTAATTCATCAACCACATTAGATTTATCATCTTTGGAATGTTTTAAATGTGCCTCCATTGGTGTTTTACTAAGATTGCATTCTTCCCTTTTGAATTTTAGTAACAACTCTGAAGCATACTTTTTCTGTGAGATAAAAATCTTGTTTGATTGTTTCCAAGCTTTTGTGCCCAAAAAACAATTAGTAAACCTAAGTCGGTAATTTCAACGGATTTGCAAAGACTATCTTTTTCTTCTTGTATCTAGTCGATACTGCTACCTGTAATGATCAAATCATCTACATAGAAAACCATAATGACAATGTCTTCACCAATTGCTTTGATATATAAACCAACATAGATCCATCTTAAACCCGTATCTATCAAGCACCGAGAGGGATCCAATTTCTTGAGGTGTGTTTCTTTTTTAAATTTCAAACTCAAGAATTTTGATATCTCTTGATTGATAGATCCAGGTTTAAGTTTTAAGTTTTTATTTTATAAACGAACATCGATTTTTTAATTACTTTTCATAATATTTTATTTTATGAGCCAACATGGATTTTTTATAAATACTTTCCATAATTTTTTATTTTATGAGCCGACATGAATTTATTAATGGACGACATAATATAATTTATTACTTTTTACTCTTTTTTTTACTCATGTAACGTTACTAGACAAACGTTACAACATCTCTCTCATACTCATGTGTAACGTTACATGGACACACGTTACAACATCTCCCTCATACTGGGATGTAGAGCACCTCGTTTCACTCGGTGCAATTAGAGTCAGATTCTCTTTGATTTAAATATCTTGATTGAAGATAATCATTGATCTTGTCATAACATGTAAGAGGGGATTGTTTCAATCCATATAACTGCTTCACCAATTTACATACTGTTTCCGCCTAGAAACACACTTGGGGGGAAACGCGACAAAAATATTCAAGATGATCGGTGTGGCCTTAGGGGTAGGTCAGAGTTAATATTTGTACCTCAAAACTTAACACCTCTGTCTAGGATTAATCCTAGCGAAGCCAAGGGGGATGAACCCTAATAAAAGAAAATCTAAGGCTTTTAGTCTACCAAAAGAGTAAAATCACTTTATTCCAGAAGTTAAAGAGATGATGATAAATACTGAGATAACAACTTTGTAATGGGATTTAATCAACAACACATGAGATTAAATGGAATTCACGACATTTTGCAGATTTGACTTAAACCATGATAACATGTGATGACTATTACGGAGATGTGAATATGAAAATGCTGTGTTGTGTTGGGAAAATATTGCAAAGTCTCATTGTCAGTTTAAAACTTCTTAGTGAGTATTAAAGGAGTGGGTTTATTGGGGGTTTGGCCCCATCTAAACTTAAAATTTCGAACTGAGTGCTATAACAACTTTAACAAGTGTCCAACAAGGCGAGGCATAACCTTCTTACAATTTCCTTTTGACTCTATGGTATTCACCCTTGCAACCTCCCAAGTTCTTGAAGTTCAACTTATTTGGATTTTCCTATTACACTAATGCTTACCTCCCTTTTTGGTTGACCAAATTAGCAGACTATCCTGCAGTAGTCCAGAGCATACGAGAAGATAAGCATTGGTTTATTTTATTTAAACAAATTTAGGATTTTCTACTTGGTTAATCTACTTCCATGAAACTCTTTTCCAGAGGAATTCCAGTACTCTAGCAAGCTCTTTCCGTGGCATCGTACTTTGGGAAAGCAAGGAAAAAAATACTCAGAAAACATGAAATTGTTAAATAATGTGAAAAATCTAAGTCTGGATTGCACTTGTGGCCCACCGTTGAAATGGATCCGACAAGGTTAATTTTAGTCCTATTTTTGATTTTATTAGAAGTAACAAAAGGAAATCTAAACTAGATACAAGTAAATAAAAAAATGAGGCGACACAGATCCCCCTTGGGGGGATGGGGTGTGGGCGCTGGGTATCCCACTTTTTCTCGTTTATTATTCAAGTTACAAATCCTTTTTGGGAATGCTTGAAGTCCTTTGTAAAATAGGACTATCAAGCTTACAAAATTTTTGGATATTTTGATCAAACTAGTTGAACCATAAAAGGAAAGAGGCCTTTAATCATCCAAATCCTCAAAATTTGAGTAGCACTTCCTTTTCCTGTTTGATAAAATCTAAAAAGACAACCAATGAAATTAGGTGAAAAGTGTTCCAATGCACTTTAAGAGTGACTTGCGGTTTCCATAAAAAGAATGCAAAAAAAATCTAAGTTAAACTCGAAAAAGACTACTGAAAAAGAACCAAGAAAACAATTTAGAAAGCTTTCCTCTTGGGATCTTTGCTTGCCCTTTTAGGGAAGCAAACATATGACTCATAAATAATCCTAATTCACCTTTAAATCACATGCAAACTAGCCTAACAAGCCTTTATATTTTTTATAAAATGAACATGTAAAAGACATTTTCTTTCACTAGATCTAGATGTAAGATTTACAAACTTTGGACTCTAATATCTAATGAAAAAAAATCAGACCTATTTTAAATGTTACAATGATTACAGATTTGAAATAAAAAAACACCCAAGTAATTGAGGAACAATTATGCGTTTGAAGGAGAGAGATAGAACCAAAGATTTGAAAGAAAGTTGGGTAGATGGAGTCTTCTTGGTAGTGGGATTGAGGGGTACTAATCTCCTTTTCGAAATAACGTGATGAGTAACAATGCTAGCATGCTTGTCACATCTTCCAACTTTGATAACCTATGGACATGTGTCACCTACCCAAAATCTGAAGACTAATTATTTTATTTGCAAAATACATTATGTTAAATTTTAATTACAAAGTTTTGTAATTATGACCAAATCTGGTCAATGATGATTGTAATGACTTATTATTATTATTTAATAAATTAAACAGGAGACAAACACCCAAGGGAGCTGTTAAATGAGTGTTCACTGACCCACTAGGAGGAATGAAAGTTGTTAGAAGGCATGGGATAGATGGCAGCATTTGCACTCCACCACTAGATGTTGGTTATGGGACAACTACCCCTAAATTTGTGGCATTATCCCCCAGGTGGGTGGAAGAGGGTTGTTAGCTCATTAATGACCAGGTTAACCACTAAAAGGCCTAGGCATCCTAGATAAGGAAATTTGAATTGAGTAGGTAGCTCCACAATATTTTCTACAAAAATATTTTCCTCAAGTGTATCAGGTGATCAATGAAAGATTCGAATAGGGAGGCTAAGTGGGAGTGCATTGTGAGTCTGCTAGTTATTCTGAGAAGGAAACTAGAGGTGCTGGTGTAGGTCACTTTGACTGCTGAGTCTTTATGACGGGATAATCTATATTTTACTGCAAGTTGATGAACTAAGGCTTCTACAGACTCACTAGTAGATTTGAACCCAAAATCCGACGAGCAAATCTGACGACCTTCAACGAAATGGACTGTGTCGTCGGATTTTTCTTTCAAAATTAATTTTTTCATTTTTTTTTTATAAATTTCAAGAGACGTCTGTCGGATATCCAACATAATTTTGAATATCCGACAGCTCTGCGAATATTTGACGCCTATTCGGGTATCCGACGCTTCGACTGTCGGATAACCGACTCCATTTCGAACCCAAGAAAGTCGGATATCCGACAGATTTTTTCCCAGCGGTAACTAGATTATTGTCGTCGAATGTCCGACGTAGGTTTGACTTTTTGACTTTTAAAATTTATAAATATCTAACCATTCCGACATGTTTGCCATACCAGCGACGGTTTGCGGATGTTTTTTTTGTTCGGCGGATTGTTTTTTGTTGTTTTTGTTATTCAAGTGAGCAAAGTACTGTGGAGCTTCATTTTCTAAGATTGATAATCTTCATTTAAGCTCTTTACGAGAAAATGTCAACTACGAATATTCCTGATCCAGACGAACAAAATCGACAATTGCTTGCTAGATTGTGGGAAGGAGTTGAAAGAAGGGGTGATGGTAAATGCTATTGTCCATGTAATCAATGCAGGGGCTTTAAGAGGAGAAGAATTTTGATCACAATAGCCACAAAACATTGTAGGGAGCATGGGCACGCCGAGGGGGGACATGAATACCATCCATTTGTAAGTTTTGCATTATATATGTTTTTATTTTGATTGCTTTTGTAAATTTATGTATTATTATAATATTTCTTATTTTTGACCAACAGTACAATTGGTCGTCGTTCTTTTCATCCCAACAATACAAAATTTGTTAAATTTTTAATGTATCACATAAATTTACATTTTGCATTTGGAATTTTTACATTTTGCGTTTGAATTTCTTATATTAACTTTTATCTATTGATTGTTTCATGTAATTATAAAGGAAAGACATCCTATGGCATATCGTCCGGATGAGCAAGTGCTTCCAGAACAAGTACTGGAGGAACATGGAGCTATGAATATTAATGGAGAACAAGTTAATGATCACATTGAAGAAGATGATGATATTGATAACATAGTTGAAGATGATGTTACAAATACTTTGATCCATGATTCATTTAATGTTGGAATGGATGATGATGATGATCATGAAAATGATGAACATTTTGATGATATTCATGATATACCTCTTCTTGAAAAGGCATACGAACCCCTTTATGATGGCTCCAAGACAAATCTTCTCTCTGCTATATTGTTGGTAATGAACTTGAAGGTTACGAATGGTCTTTCAAACATATCAGTCACATGGATGTTAAGGTATGTAATATATTCCATCACAAAATATATATGATTGTCATGTATTTTATTGTTAATTCATATATAAGTCAAATTACTATGGATGAAATTTGTTTCATTAATATTATTTCTATATTATATTAACTAGATTTTAATTTTAATTTGTTGTAGCATGATAGGTGAATATTTGTTACCACCGTCAAATATTTTACCTTGCACATATCGAGATTTATCTGCCATCATGAAAGAAATTGGAATGCAGTATGAAGCAATTCATGCATGCCCCGATGATCATGTTCTTTATTACAACCAGCATGAATTTGCAACAGAATGTCCTAAATGTCATATCAGTAGATATCGCACAGATCAAGTACCTAAAAAGGTGGCTCGCAAGGTTCTACGTTATATTCCCATTATTCCCCGTTTGCAATGACTATTCAGGTGCAAAAACATAGCGCAGTTTATGGATTACCATGCATGGAACAGAAGTCAAGACGACATTATTCGGATGCCTGCAGATGGGTCTGCATTTAGAGATATGGAGGAAAAATGGCCTCACTTTAAAGACAAACCTCGTAATCTTAGGATTTCTTTGGCAGCAGATGCTGTCAATCCTTTTGCAGAGATGAGATCTGTTTACTCGGTGTGGCCTATTTTTGTTATGAACAACAACATTCCTCCATGGTTGACAATAAAGAGGGAGCACATAATGTTGTCGATGATTATTCCAGGTATGAACACTGCAGTTTTTTTTTTATTGCAGTGGTATATGCTCATTTGTCGTTTTTTGTCTCATAATGTTATATATATATATATATTTAAAGTTTTTCTATTGCGAAACATGGTTTATATATCTAAATTGTACGTCTCATAATCAGAATATTTATTTTATATGTTCAAATCAATCAGGTAAGTACCAAGTCAAAGATATGAATGTATATATCGAACCTCTTATTGACGAGCTACTGAAGTTATGGAATGGCATCACTATGTATGACTTATCTAGACCAATACGACAAAGGCAATTCCAATTCCATGCAATGCTTGTATGAACAATACATGATGCCCCAGGGTTAACCCATTTCTGTGGTATGTAATTATAAGTTCCACTTTAGTTGCATTTAATTTTACAAACTACTAGTTAATATAATACACATGCATGTTTTTCTAAATAATCCAGTCATTTTTTATATAATTATAATAGACAATATTGATATTCCATCTTTTTATTTAGGTCTTCAGACAAAGGGGAAATTTGCATGTCCAGTTTGTGGTCCTAAGATCAAATCTCGTCGTTCAAAAATCTTAGGAAAGGAGGTCTTTGATGAGTATAGGCACTTCCTCTCCAAGAATCACAGGTATCGAACTACCGAAAAACATCTTTTCAATGGCAAGCAAGAGACTGCATTAAAACCAAAGAGAATGACACCTCAGCTATGGAAGTTGCAATATAATAGAAATCATCACGGTACGTATAATCAATCATTGTATATGATCATCATATTGTATTTTTATTATATTGTGTGTTGTTTAGTGTAATTGACATTGATTTAATATTTAATTTCATCATTGTCGTTCATGTGATCATCATGAAGGAATTAATGGGATTCCAAGAGGAATGAAAAGTTATCCTAGACAATTTAGTAGGTTGCCCTACTATGAGCACCTACAAATTGCTCATCTATTTGATACAATGCATATTGGAAAGAATGTGACTGAAACATTATGGTGAATATTGGATGGAAGGAGTGACAAAGAAAAAATTGTCAAAATTTGCAAAGACATTCAAGATAACAACCATGCAATTAAAGACGTCATTCAATTTCATAGCAACGGAGAGCAAATTAATATAAACTCACTTCCATGGATGTTAACGGACCAGCAAAGTAATGTTGTAAAAGAAGTCATTTGAAAAATTAAATTTCCCACTGGATTTTGTGCGAACATGAAGAATATCATAACAAAGAAAGGTGATTTTGCAGGGGTGAAAACGCACGATTGGCATGTCTTCATGAAGGTATTAATTAAAATGGTATTCATTTAATAATTTTTCTTTTTCTTTTTCTAGTACTCTTTTTCGATATACTGAAACTATTTGTATATTATTGTTACAGTATGTTCTACCTCTCTCTATCCCGGACAACTTCAACAACAATGTCAAGCAAATAATATATAGTTTGGGAAATACATGAGGTAAGTGGTGACTTTTCCATGTGCTTACTATTTGTTTAATTCAACATAGAACTTATTCTTAATTTGATTTTCATTATCTACTTCATGTTATGTAATATAATGACTTTTTTCTTTAATCTCTTGATTGGGTTGTCATGTCACTTGTAGATGGTTGTCATCTAAAGAATTCCATAAAGAAGACATAAAGTATTGGAGGAGAGAAATTCCTCGTCTCATGTGTGAAATGCAGAAGCATCTACATTTAGCATTTTTCAATGCATAGGAACACTACCTCATACACCAAGTTGAGGAGATTGAACTGTGTGGACCTGCGCACTCAAGGTCCATGTGGATGGTTGAGAGGCACTTGAAATTTATGAAGGGTTTGGTCAGACAACGAGCATATGCTGAGGGTTCTATGATGGAGGGATATATGGTATACCAAAACATGTTGTACATTAGTGAATATCTTCCTATATTGGCGTCAAAGCTCAATTTACGTTGCATTTGTGATCCAGACTCCAAAAAAGATTTCGAAGGGGAGTACCTGAAGGGGAAAGGTAGATCGAGGAAGGTGAAAGGTAATATAACACATTTCACTGGTGATTTTTATGTTTATATATCATACATATATATTCTATTTTTTTATTTAGTATTTTGCATCATTTTATACTATAATTATATACTTTTTTAAGTGACTAATATACATTTTCATTGAATTTTAATTGTATTGTCATCAAACAGTTGGTTGAGAGTGGGATGCGATTCATTTATACATCGCAAACAATCTTGACTGGATGAAGGTATGGATCGAAAAATGTGAACAATCTGGTCATGAAATATCATGGGAAGGTGTGGCTTCATTGGTTAAAGTTGCACATCGCAATGGAGACACCAATCTAACACAAAGGGAAATCGATTTAGCAAGAGGTTTAAAAGATAAGCAGGTAATACTATTAATCAACGGCACTATTTATTTATTTTTTTAAATATTGTCGTTGTATGTCACACTTTTTATTTTCCTTTTATGGCATTATAATAAACATGCACTACTTTATCATAAATATGGTGTCATTATGTAATCTTTTCCTGTATGGTTTGTTGTACTAGGTAAAACACCATAAGGCTATGTGGTGCAATGGATGTAGATATTGCATCAAAAAGTTGGATGAAACAAAGAAAACATCTGATTGTGGGATATCTGCAGTCTTTGAGGTGACCAATGTTTCTTCTATAAGTGACAGACATCCAGAACTATCTGAAAATCGATACTATGGATATCTGGAAGGCATTCTTCAGTGTGGCTTTAACTCCTTCAAGGTATTTCTGTTCATTGTCAAATGGTACAGGTGTCGATTGAATCAACGTGATCCCGATAGAATAATTATTAAACATGATAATGGTTTTACCATGGTAAATACAAGGTTGTTTGAGCCAGGAACAGAGCCCTATGTTCTTCCAGCCCAATGTGAACATGTATTTTACTCTGAGGTTCCAGGTAGAGCGGGTTGGTCATTTGCTGTGAGACACGGTCCAAGGGGAAGGACGATAAAGTATAATGTAGATGAAGGTAATGAAGACGTTCTCGAAGAAGAAGATGTCGTTGAAGATGATCATGATCAACATGAGTTAGATGATATTCTTGTTCCAGAAGAAGATGTCGAAGAACTTCTTGAATCAGATCATGATGTATATTTAGACAATGTCCATGAAGATGATATCGACGATGACATGATGATCGACGTAATTGACATCGACGACGATGATGATATGGCCAATCCTTACAATGTTGAATCTGGATCATCGGATGATAGTACAGACGATCAGTACTTAGATGAAGAAGATGATGAAGACCATTGAAGTTTATGATCAGGTATGCATTACTAATAATAAATTATTAACTGTTTCTTAGCTAATTTCCATTTTCCTGTATGTTAAAATTAGAAACCTTTCTTGTTATTTAGTATGAATGAGAAAAGACATTTAATTTTTTTTGTACATAGATATTTTTTTCGGGTTATATTGGGGAATTGAGAGTGATGAGAGGGGGGGGGTAGGGGCCATAAGAGCTTCCACCTTCACATGGTTGCCCCTGTTTAGTAGAGAATATTAAACGATTCTCGAAACAGAGAGAAGCTTAGTAAGGAAATGCACAATTATCAAGACTGAAACATAATCATTATCATCGTCATCATCATCGTCATCATCGATCGTCATCATCATCATCATCATCATCATCTTCATCATCGTCATCATCATCATTGTATGATATCCGACGCAGTTACCTAGAAATACCAATGGCGTTTGTCGTTGGTGGTTTAGCGATCTCATTGGATTCTTTTGAAGTCAGAAGTTTGATATCATACGCCTATTTTTGTCGATAGTATGTAGACGTTACCAGATTCATCATGATCATCATATTCATAATCATCATCATGATCATCATCAACGTCATCATCATCATCATTATCATCATCATCAGCAACATCATCATCATTATCATCATCATCATCATCATCATCATCATCATCATCATCATCATCATCATCATCATCATCATCATCATCATCATCATGGGGCCAACGTTGAAATTTTTTAAATATGTGATGGCTTGGACTGAAATTTGGCATGGTTAGACTAGATGCATGCATTGACGGTGTGGGAGGGTTTCCAGACTCAAACATGACTGACACTAACCTATTACATTGTGCCCAATTGAAATATGCATTAGTGTTCTCATATGTTGTTGCACACTCATTGATATATAATTAAATGAACATGTCATTGCATTGTGTATTTCCATGCCTTGGTACATCTCTATACAATTAAACATAGTTTATTTAATTATATCCATTGCCTTGCATATATTCTAAAATAGGAAGTTGCCTTTCCTTGTAAGTGATCTTGGAAGTTGCGTAGTGTTCTTGTTATAAACATTACATGATCATTCACATATAACAAAATTTCGATTATTATCCCTACTATCTACTATAACATGGGAGAGAGGGAAATGTTGCTTCACCCTATATCAGTATTGAAACTTTTTGAAACAAAAATTTTGTTTTGAAAATGTGGGGAAATCAATTTGTTTTGCATTTGGACAACACCAATGGAAATGAACTTAGATCAATATGCAATTATCAACAAAATTAGATATAACTAAGGTCATCTGTGCCAAAGTTTGCACTTATTTTTGTAAGGATAAGGTTGTCTCGATGATGGGACAATCACTATGGTTAGAGCATGTTGGATCTTGTTTTCCAAAGTCTTTATGGTTTTGCATTAGACATATGCTAGATGATGTGAGTCTCATCACACACAGAAGGGGGACTTGTTCTAGACATCCCTACATCAGACTTCAAGGCCTATTTCAAGTTTGAATTAACACTAGAAAGGAGTTGGTGTTAGATTTAGGACTAGCACTACAATATGCACTGATGCCACTTACACTAAATTTTGTAATTGTTATGTAACTTTGCTATACGTTGTTTATAACTTGTATTTAAGCATTTGTCCCCAAGGATTTTGGGTTTTATTCTATTAGAATTTGGTACTCTTGGACATACTTAGCATTACTTTAAACATGTGGATATGTAAAAATTCATACAAGCATAATGGAACAAGATATTAATGTGGCTCCCCTACACATATGGTGTGTTATGCGATGAATGAATGAAAGAATGTAGATGCTTGTCCTTTGTTTAGCTATTTTGACTATTAATGTATGAATGGATTGGAATAGTGAGTGCTATGAGTATACATATGGATTTGTTACTATTTTAAACAAATTTCAACGTTATATTAGGGTTGGAAACACCCTTTGTGGATTGCCTTGGGTGAGATTCCATCCTTCTGATGGTGAAAATGCTAGTATCCGTTAGACCACAATCATTGCATGTCATGATAGTGAAGTATTATTGGCATGATGATTTGTAGGGACTTCTTGCTAAATTCCAAGGAGGATCTGTAGTTTCTAAGCATCCATGACATTAACTTCAACTTGGGCATCCTCAATGCTCTTAGGGATTATTTCTTCAGACACAACAAAAGATTCAACTTCATAAGAAAAATAATGTTCCTCATTAGCCATCTTATAAAGAAAATCAAGAAGAATAGATGTGGAAACATGAACAAAATACTATGACTCAATAGGTTCTATATGGTTTCTTCCTACATTACATCTCTTCTGATCACATAGTTAATTTTAGGGTTACACAATTGTGGCTTTTCGGAACAATACACTAACCTATACTAACCCCTAACTAACCTATACATACACTAACATACACTAACCTATACTAACCCCTAACTAACCTATACATACACTAACATACACTAACATATACACTAACATACACTAACATACACTAGTAACATATACACTAACATACACTAACCTATACTAACCCCTAACTAACCTATTCACATATTAACTCCTAACTAACCTATATTAACCTATTAACCTATACTTATAACATATTAACCCCTAACCCGCCTTAACCATTAAATCCATAAAACATTAAAACCCAAACCCCTAAACCTGTCACTGATCCATAATTGCGTCACTGATCACTGTTCGATAGGGTGTTTCTACATATTTTCGAGGGAAAACTCCACCTCCTCTGCTTCTGATTCAGGCTTGCGGTTTGGTTTGTGTGATGGGAAATTTAGTTCGAAGGCTAGTGATGAATTGACATTTTAATTCAGTGATCGATAGGGTGTTTCGAGGGAAAATTCCACCTCCTCCACATATGATTCACACATGTGCTTTGGTTTGTATTGTGGCTTCATTTTTGGTGTGCATGTGGTCTTCGATTTGGACCTAACCAACGTTAGGCGACGACGCAAGGGTTTCCATTGCACAAGCACAAGTAGGATCAAGAGCAGGGGTTTTGATTGCAAAATCAGGAGAAGGAGAATGATTAGTCTCTGCAATGTCTTCGGTATGTGGTAGTCCTTCCTTTAAATTGTTCCCGCAAATCATTTTTTTCTCCCATCTGAATCGATCAAAATTTATCCCAATCCATGAGATTGATGAGCGTGTTTTTTTATTTGGGTTTTCCTCCTCGGTATCCTATGTTGCCACTGGAACCCTGTGCACCACTTTGATATTAAAGTGCCCATCTAGCGGTTGTGGTTCATTGTCCCCTATCCCACTGCCCTTGCTTCTCTACCCTCCCTACTAGCGGTTGTGGGTCATTGTCTCCTATCCCCTCCCTTGCTTCTCCGCGTGTAACCACTTAGGTGTAGATAAGAATTTCCCATAGTCCAATCCCAAAATACTTTGGAAACCATGTAGTCCCAAAACAAATAACCATTACTGCTTGTGAAAAAATTGCAAGTTATCCAAACCAATTTGAGAGAGGGGAAATGGGAAAAAACAAGCCACATTTAATAATTGAGCAGTTTCTAAATATCTGGACTTTGCAAGAGTACTTGGAATATGACATGAAGACACCAAACCCTCCATTTGAGGTGGACATTGAACAGCTTGTGGATGATTTCCTCTTTATGCACGTTTTTTTGTGGGGAATGATTTCCTTCCACGTATGCCTACCTTGTTAATTCTTGAGGTTTGTACATGATTTATAGCACATGACTATAATGCTTTGCTTTTGTTGACAATCACATAGGAAATTCGTAAGGTTTCTGTACATGATTTCTAGCATTGCTGTAATGCTTT
This sequence comes from Larix kaempferi, assembly GCA_027924585.1. Taxonomy (NCBI): domain Eukaryota; kingdom Viridiplantae; phylum Streptophyta; class Pinopsida; order Pinales; family Pinaceae; genus Larix; species Larix kaempferi. The sequence continues at coordinate 11,694,080 of BSBM01000893.1, forward strand.
ATTTTTATTGAGAAATAAAAATAGATTTTTATGGGTGGTTTACTTTTTACTGGTTATCCCTATATGATTGGAAAGCATTTTCCATCTCATGAATCTTTTCAGATGTGGGCAACGAATATAATGAAGATGTTTTTAGTAGGAAAATTTCTCTCAATGAATTTTATACAAAGTGTTAGGGTGGTTGTATTGTATTAAAGAGGATGTGCTAGGGTGGTTGTATTGTATTAAAGAGGATGTAGTGAAAGATAAAAAATTAATTCAAAACTCTAGGTATGGAAAAATTCAATGAAATTATACAAATAAAATACATGAACATCAAGTCTCTAATGGCTTCTAGATTCCAAAAAATATGATGCTACAAATAACTATATATTGACAAAATAATCTCTCATATTGGGATTCTCATCATCAGTAGCATCCTCTAACTGCTTGTTTGGCCTCTGCCTCATTCCTAGAGGGACATTGATACTAGTGCTTGGTGCTGCTTATGTATCCAAGTCCACTGAACTTCCAGTTTTGATGAAATTGCCAATCCAAGTGTTAAAATGAGACAGAAAGATTAACGTGCATAATTAATGGTTTGAGTTTGAGTGAAGGGAACAATGGGGTACATAGATGGCTTACTGCTCCTGATTAAGTGCTAAACCCATACTCTCATACATCGTGGAATCCACTCTTGAAATGTTGTGATTCCACCAATCCTAAAACACTAAAATCCTGAATATTGTTAAATCTACTAAATTCTAAATGTGATATGAAATTCTTCTTTTTCATATGAAGTTCACTATATCTTATTCTATGCCATGTTACTACCATGTGCTCCACTGCATACCTATCACTACATATATTTGGTGCTAGAAAATTCCATTACATTAGCATCCATGACAAGATATCATAACAGTTTGGATGTTGAACATGATAATGGCTTCACTGCCTATACTTCCTTGAAAAAGTTCCATATTTGCATTGGTAACTACATCAACTAGAGACATGGCATTACAAGAATCATCGTCTTCTCCTATAATTGACTTTTCTTGACAATTCAATATTGCTAGTTATGGATTGTAACAGAAAATAAAGTAAAAAAGCGACCCAATCAGATGTGGAAAAACAAACCAGAATGCACCTTAGGGTTTGCTGTCCCAACTTCGATGGATGAAACAAGCTGCCACTCATCAAAATATCACTATGTTGCTGGCAAAGTATGTGGCTACCTGAAAATGAAACAAGAGGTGGTACATCATCATCAATAGAATCTTCATAACAGGAGCAATATATTAAATCTTAACAAATCAACAATTATCATTATAACAAATGAAAGAGTACCCATGAAACATCAATTGGCTACTAAGAGAGTATTCTTCATTAACATAGCTGTAGACAAGTACAAGGTAATTTGTAGGTAGAACAACATTACTCTAAGAGATCTTGAGGGGATTTGTCCCAACACTACCCAAGAATCTCTTAATCCAACTATTTAGAAGTCAATACAAACCATGTCAATAGCAAGGGAGGTGATGGGAAATAGGACAACACCCATTTTTTCTAGGTGATCCTGGTGCTCATATATGTGAATGTTGGTAGCAACCATGTTTAAGGATTATGTTGGCATGCAATGTCTCACAACTTAACACTATCTTAATTTACCTTTTGAGGAATTTGAGAACAAAGGTTTTAGTTCTTAATTTGACATGGCCCATCCATTGAAATGCTTGTCATTTCGTGCTCGACATGGATATCTAATTGAATCTGATTGCTTCGCTTATAGTAAAAATTATGAACAGATTTGCAACAAGAGGTCTATTACTATTAGAATCACTATTTTTCATTGTGATTTTACCAAACCTTTCCAGTGGATGATAATGTCTTGCAAATGCCTTTTTTTTATTGCATGGATTCCAATTGTTGATGGTTTCTTTGAACAACTCTTTCATGGTTTGTAATTTTTGGGTGAATCAGAGATGGTTTGGATATTTGTATACACCACATAACTTGAGCTATAGTGGAATTGATTTGAATTTGGTGAATAGATTTTGGATTGTGACAAATATTCTTGGGCTTATACTTATGAGATCATTCTGTAATTTAAGTCTCTTAGCGTACATTACATGGGTTTTAAATTGAAATATTGTGTCCTAGCATACATTATTCACAATATCACAATGTCATGCTTATGCTTGCTAATTAGGTTTAAACATTGTCATGCATTTTAGTCATTAGAAGTAGAAGAAAGTTATTGTTGGATTCATTTAATTTGAAAGAGTAGTTATAGTTTGAAAGAACTCTCTCCTTACCTTAGCTAGCATTCATTGAAAGGAAAGGCTTATTTTATTTATATGCATTTGCATGGTTTGATTCAGTCATCACACCATGAGTTTCACATCCATTTACCCGATTGAGTAATACAACCACTAAAATCAATCTCCCTAACTAAACCAACATTAACCTCACTTGAGGAAATCAAAAGAATTTGGTAGTTAGGTAGGACATTGGGGATAGGCATCCAAATAATTCCCCCTTGTCATTATCATCTGAGACATAGTTGTTGTCCTCTAGGAAACCAAAATCCTCTAGTATTTGTTGACATGGTCATACACCAGTTTGTGGAGGGGCCTCCTATTGTTTCAGGGGTTAAACCACCGCGAAATCAAGAACCGGACGAACTATGTGGAATGCCGCACTCCACTTAGCCCTAAGGCAACATCGATCATTGTCTTCCTTGTATTCTCCGGCCACCATACTGGTGATACAAGGGTGATAAGGCAGAAGCGTTGGAAACCTTTTCCGACGTGTCATGAATGAGGTAGCTTAGTGACTTTTCTACTAGGGCTCTTTTACCCAGGATCCCTTTCGGTAGAGGGATATCCTTCAAATTCGGTCTCTCACTTTGTATTGTTCGACTTGGATTTCATCACCTTGCGAAGGATACGATTTGTTGAGGTCTCCAGCTCCTAGTTAGGAAGTTTGCTTGCATTTTCACCTTTTTAGAGGGTCTTTTTCTTTTTAGTGCTACTTGTTGGCATTCTGGCCACTTTTATTTCAGCTCGCTTACTGTGACATCGGTCCTAGTACAGTTTTTTGAGCTTGTTTTTTTGGCCTGCGAGCCTTGTCTTTTCATAGCTCCCCTTCTGCACGCTTGGTTGCTTTAGGGTTTTTGAGTTCATACAAGGTAGTTACCAATACTTATTTGATGATGTGTGATGTCCTCTTCTCCTAGGTCTTCGAGATGGTTGAGTTAGATGGTCTTCTGAAGGGGCTGAACACCCCTTCACGGAGCCACTAATGCTTGACCATAGTAGTAGTCTAGAGGACCACGTGATCACATCGCCCGTGTTGAATTTTTCGTTTACTGTGATGATGGTCTTTCAAGTTATATGGAACAATGGTACATTTGAGAGAGAGATGAATGGTTGTACCCCACCTTGGTCGATTGTCTTATGGTCCTTTCATTTTGTCGATAATATTTTTGTGGTACCTTGCCTGTTACCTTTTGGGTGTTTTGCTGATATTGAGATATCTTGTGATTTGTACCACCTTTTATGTTTTAGGTCTTGTGGGTACTATGGTAGTTTGTCCACATTTGAGGTACACCCACTTTCTCCAAATTGTTACGTGTCTTTATACCCACTTCATACCACCCTACTGACCTTAGTTTGGAATATTGCATGCTATCATACCTTTTGGTGGTACTATTTGAGTTACAAGAGGTAGTTACAAGGAGCTATTGCATATATGAGGTAGTTACAAGGAGCTATTGCATATATGAGGTAGTTACAAGGAGATATTGCATATATTGATTTGTACTGCCTTTTATGTTTTTGGTCTTGTGTTTTTAACTATGGTAGTTTGTCCACGTTTGAGGTAGTGTACACCCCCTTAGTCCCAAGGGTTATGAGTCTTTATACCCATTCTTTTTTTTTGACTTGTACCTTACTGGTTGGTCTTTGTACTGAGCCTTTTTACTGTCACTGAATTTCTTTGATTGACCGTACCATAGCCCATTCATCTCTCTCTCTTTGGTTTGTACTAGCCCTATCATAGGGTCACTTGGTTCCTAGAGTTGACTGACCTCTAAGAGGCACAGTCATTTCTGAAAGTAACTCTTTTGAGTATATTATAGCAAACGTCTACACTAAGGTAATCAAATATGTGGTAAATATTTTTCATTAAGTAGCCAGGACTTGTAGCATTAGAGGAGATCCTGTAACGTGTATGTGTAGTGTTTCATGTGTGATGTAGCGTTAAATCAAATAGTAAAAAACAACTCATAAATATTGCATGAATTTCTACTCTTAAGAAAGAAAAATTGGTCGTCTTCCGATCATCACTTGAATGCCTACATGTTGACAAAGGGAATGAGGATCAAGTAAAATTATAAAAGGCGATACATGTCAACTTTTAAGAGGCGCTATGCCTTGCGGTCGAATCTAAATGTTTTTCCAATGGTGCAGGTAGAACCAAACAGGTATTTGTCTGATCTGTCTTCCTCGAGCGAGGGGAGTTTAGGAAGGCTAGAGGAAAGTGAGACATCCAGTAGGTCTAGAAGAATTGTATGAACTAGATGTCAAAAAACCAAAAGAAGATTCCATAGACGTAATGAATTTTTTCACGGTCAAGGGGGGGCATGTTCCTATGGTGATGAGACAAAAGATGACGAAGAGGTGCCCTTGAGGTACAGACATTTAGTGAAACAATGGGTACCGAAGGATCTTCCTCCACCGAACATTGATTTTTGTGTGAACGAGAGGAGATATCGAATTGCACCGTCGTCGATACATGGTTTCAGGTTGTTTTCCATGGATTGCATCTTGGTCGGTTATGGGACATGTACATAATTTATGGAGTATGTTGGACCCATATACAACTACAACGATTAGATGCGTCTTGTCCGATATACAAAAAGCATGCGTAGCTATGGAATGTCAACAAACTATTTACAATTGAAAGACAAAAATAAAAATAAAGGAGGAACGTTGTACATGGATGGAAGGCCAAAGGCCATAGGGAATATTGTGGGGTTTATAAATAGTACACAACCAGGGTCTACAATTAAGCAACCAAACTGCGAATTTGAGGTGCGTGAAGGAAACCGTGTTTTTGTAGTTGCTATTAAAACAATATCTACAGGGGACGAGTTGCTTATTAATTACCCTGTCAACCGAGTAGATACAAACAAGGTTACTATATAACATTTTACCCAACCTTTTAGTAATAAATTAAACATCATAAGGATTTTTTGTTAGTTTATTTCGTTTAAATTTCCCATATTTACTTCGCAAGCCAGTGATCGGGATAAATCCCTGCCAACAAATGGTCGGAGGAGAACTTCTTCCTCGACGGAGCAGGTATACATCTTTCTAATAGTACAAATATAATAAGAAAAAAAAGTTTGTATTTGCTTTGTTTTTCCATTATTAATAACTTGGTTTGTTTTATATAATGAAATTTATACTTGATGCAGAACGTTGATCGGGAAATACACCCATCGAATGTTGATCAGACGACAACACCCTCGGGGCAATAGGTGAGACCTGATTTGAATTGTACAATTAAAATATGTCAAAATGTTTTAGCATTATATTAATGTTTCAATGAATATTTTGGTTTCGTTTATGTAATTTTCTAGTCTATGTTTTTGATGCAGGCCAGTTCCGTAAGGTCGGCCACACCAGGGTCCATGCAATGGGTATACATCTTTGTAATATTAAAAATATAATATGAATAATAATTATTTTGATGTGTTTTCTCATGAATAGTTTTGGAATCGTTTAGGTGACTTTCACTATGTTTTTTTATTAGGGTGTTGTTAGGGGAAGCTCCCAGATATTAGCAGATCGGGGAAAGTCGCCTATGACCATTGATCCAATGAGTGGATCGCGATCCTCGAGGTCACAGGTATAATTCATTTCAATTGTACCAATATAATACGTAGCATAATGTTAATTTAGTTATGTAGTTTTCGTGTGATATACTGGTTTCGTTATGATAATGTAAACCATGTTGTAATTTTACGAATATATCATGATAGATGTGTTACGTTAATATAAAATTTGGAATCTATCAATAGAGAACTCAGTAGTGCTTTATATATGTTTGTTGCAGCCCACTAGTGAATCGTCGTATGAATCAACATCGCAAGATTTTCGGTTAGAACCTGAATTGGCAGAGGTGCTTCATGATTGCGAAAAAATTGGTGAAGCCACACACCCGCTAAAGATGGCAGAGAAATTGTTGAATAGATATACTGCAGAAATCCTTTCTCTACTAATCCAGGTTCCGTAGACAAGCGCAATTACAAAAAGGATTGCATTGTTGGAACATAGATCTAATAACTTGCGAGTAAGTTGAGGAATCTTGAATCATAGAATAATTCATTTAAATATTTATAATAATGTTCTCTTTTATATGATAGTATTGAATGTATAAGACGTGGTGTGTATTTATAGAATTATAAGGGACCACACAATATTGGTCAAGGTGGTGTTGGCCCCAGCGAGGCTTGTGGAGAGACTTCGCATCACGACCAAACAACTCCACGTAGTTTGAATCCTTTGCCATTGTTGTCGACCGAACAGTCGGCAACACGTTCTGAAACACCACGGACCCCCGCTGTGAGCGCAACAGCCGCTACTGACCAACACACAATGGATCGTCCACAAGAAGGGGTAGACACCGAGTCCCCTATCAATTTTAATGTCGAAGAAGTTACATTTCCAGGATCTTCGCGTGTCAAAAGTAGGGGAACACTGGAGACAACATTTTTGGTGGACGAAGATCTTGTCCCAATAAAGATACCAACGATCCCAGGTAATTAATCATAGTTGATCGGGTTAATTAGTGTTTATAATTTCATTGTAATATACCGATAAAATGTTTTTTATCAACTAATTATGATCATGGCATGATCGTTGTGCAGGAAACAATGTTTTCTATAAACATATGAATGACTTTTGCTTGGATATCTTCGGGCCCACCATCCGAACAAGGTGGGATAGACAACCAAAACATTTAAAAGATGAACTCACTAATCGGTTGGTTGGCCTGTTCGGGGAGAAAACCTTCAGTCATGCCAATGTATTGAAAAAGGCTTGTCAACATGTGAAGGTTGTTCGAGACCAATATAGGACACACCTCGAAAAAAACCATAGGTATGAGCGCCCACCAATGATTCCAGCAATGGAGTGGAGAGCTCTAGTGGAAGATGGAAAGGAGAAGGCTCTGAGAAGAGAAGGCAAGCTAACACCAGACATAGGGAGGTATGCAATACTTTCCGCAATGTAATTCTAAACCTTATTATCCTTGATTTCTATATCGAACTTGGAACATCTAACGTATTTCAACACTTGCATAGGCTACCAGACACATCAAAGGCCACAAAGGAAAGACTAGAAAAAATAGGTCATCACAAGCTTGGCCCTGGTGGTTATTCGAATTTGGTGGCATGGATTGTAAGTTTCGAGAAACCAACAATGAATACAAATAATAAATTGAAAATTATTTTTTGTTTTATTGCACCGTAAAATGTTAATTAACGACGATAAGCAAATATGCAGGCCGATCGATACAATGAAGTACCCACAGAGGAAGACATGAATCTTGGCTTCCAGGAAGGCTTTGGAGCTATTGTTGAATGTAGAAGAAGCTTATCTGGTCAAACACAGTCTTGTGGTACCAATCCATCTGGTGCACAGGTATATAGAATCTATATAGTTTAATGAAGATTTGTTGCTTGTGGAATATTTTCGTTCCAAATACTTGATGTAAAATATTGACTCTGTTTTTAACAGGAAAGTAATGATCCCATTAGTGTCGAGGAGGGACAACAACAAATCGAAGATCAAGCTTCAAATCCTGGTAATGAATTTATTCATATGCTACAATTTTATGTATAGCATTGCAAATGGTGACCATTAATTGTAGTTCACCGTATTTCAACTGCAGAGCATGTAGAGGGTGAAACTGTACAGGTTGAGACTGGACAAGAACATCAACAACATGATTTGGTCACACCTGGTAAAAAAACACCTTCGTAATGAATTTTTTTAAATGAAAAACTTGTCATTACAATAGAAAAATATAACGATGTAACATTTTCACATCGTTGCAGCAAATTCAAACCCCTTGCTGCAAAATCCACGTCTAGAACAACAATCAGCTAGGATATTGCAAACATCACCAAAAGCGCCTGCTAAAGAACCAAGAACTGGAAGAGAAAGTCCAGATGATGTAGATGGTCCTCTTATAGATTATATACCACCAAAGAGAAGAAAAGCTTATAAAAAGAAGGACGGGAAAAACAACGTCTAAATATTTTTGATAACAATATATTGTCCACTATTTTTGGTCTAATGAATGAATGAATGGTTTAATGAATGTTCTAATGTTTTAATGATTCAGTGTAGTAAACTGTTACCTTCATTGAATTTCAACTTTTATTGAATGAATGTGTTGACTGAATGATTAATGAATGGTGTATTGTATTTTATCTTTTATTGAATGAATGTGTTGATCGACTGAAACGATGGTTTAGTGAATGTTAGCATTTATTGAATGAATAATGGATGAAAGTTCATGATGAAATATGGATGAATTTGCACATATTTGTTTTTTTCAAGTACATGCATTGGGTATGGGGAATTGAGAGTGATGTGAGGGGGGGGGGCATAAGAGCTTCCACCTTCACGTGGTTGGCCATGTTCAGTAGAGAATATGAAATTATTCTCGAAACAGAGAGGAGCTCAATGAATGGCTACGATGGTGGATTTCTACAAACCACTCGCGTGTTGTCTAAATTTTGACAATTTCTTGGAGCTTGTTGTGATTTTTGGTTGCTCCTCATAACCAATTTCCAGTTTCCACAACATCAAAGGTTGAGTAAATGATGCACTGGAATCAATATCCTTAACCTTCTCTTTAATTTCCTTGGAATCAATATCCTTAACGTCACATTAAACCCTTCCAAATTGGTATATTTACCATTCAAGGTTAGCTTCTTCTGAAGCATGATATTTGCAACTAAGCTAGCATACACCGACAACAATTAGAGACATGCTGCTTGTTGTCAATGTTCATCTTTTTTTTAGGAATGCAACTTGACCATAATGGCTCCTCCTACGCTAGGGAATTAAAGTCAATAACAAATTAAAGAAAACATATAGTTTGCATCGAAAAAATAACAGGGTACGAACTGAACTGAGGAGATTCGAACCTGTGACCTATGTCTAGTCCTAAGGCTACCACCTTCAAGCTTGAAGTGCAGCTGGCAAGGGAGACCACCTTCAAGCTCGATTCATTCTGCATGCATTTCACAATGGGAGATGGCGGGCTACCACATTCAACCTTGATTCATTCTATATGCATTTCACTATGCAATCGTCTCAGATTCTCATTGCGTTTTCCCTCTATTAGTTTATCAATTCGGTATGACCCATGCCCGCCATCCGAGGAGTGTTTCTGCGGTCTTGAGTTCCATCCTGACAACGGTGATGATTCATTCTATATTTACGTTTCCCTTAAGCTGCAATATGGCAAACTCATAGTTCACTATCAATATTTCTTTGACCGTCAGCTTTGTCAGAAAAACCTTAATAGTGAACTATGAGTTTGTCATTTGCAGCCAAAGGGAAACGTAATACCATGAATCGTCAACCGTTTCTAGGCTGAAACTGAAGACCGCGGAAACACTCATTGGATGGCGGACGTGGGTCATACTGAATTGATAAAATAATTGATGGAAAACGCAATCGGAATTTGAGACGGTTGCATAGTGAAATGCATGCCAAATAAATGAAGAGTGGGTCCCAAGAGAAATGGTTTTGGGACGTCGTATGAGAGGAAATGGCGATGGGAATTGATTGATAAGGTCAAGCTTGAAGGTGGTATCCTTGGGACTAGACATAGGTCGTAGGCTCAAATCTCGTCTAAATATTTTTGATAACAATATATTGTCCACGATTTTTGGCCTAATTAATGAATGAATGGTTTAATGAATTTTCTAATGTTTTAATGATTCAGTGTAGTAAACTGTTACCTTTATTGAATTTCAGCTTTTATTGAATGAATGTATTGATTGAATGATTAATGAATGGTTTATTGAATGTTAATTATTATTGAATGAATGTGTGGATCGACAGAAACAATGGTTTAGTGAATGTTAGCATTTATTGAATGAATAACGGATGAAAGTTCATGATAAAATATGGATGAATTTGCACATATTTTTTTTTTTTGAGTGCATGCATTGGGTATGGGGAATTGAGAGTGATGTGAGGGGGGGGAGGGGCCATAAGAGCTTCCACCTTCACGTGGTTGGCCCTGTTCAGTAGAGAATATGAAATTATTCTCGAAACAGAGAGGAGCTCAATGAATGGCTACGATGCTGGCTTTCTACAACCCACTCGCATGTCGTTTAAATTTTGACAATTTCTTGGAGCTTGTTGTGATTTTTGGTTGCTCCTCATAACCAATTTCGAGTTTCCATAACTTCAAAGGTTGAGTAAATGATGCACTGGAATCAATATCCTTAACCTTATCTTTATTTTCCTTGGAATCAATATCTAGCTTAACCTCAAATAAATATAAGTGAACAAAAGAAAATGCAAGAAAGAGATTAAACTTGCAAAATATAACACTTGTATTAATAAATTCAAAAAGAGAGAGTAATGTTCATGGGCCTCTTGGAGAGGATGAGCTCCTTTGAGCAAAGCTTCAATACAATACCAATCTTTGACAAAACAATATACATCCTTCTAGCGCTATAAATAGTTTCTTAATAACTACCAAAACCCTAACTACATGCAATCTCAAAATTAATGACTACTAACCACCTACTGGTTTTTATTTAATAAAAATGAGCCTTTTACATTAAGTAACTACCCATTAACTATCTAATGAGATTTATTCAAATAATATGATCTCATACATGAATATACAAACTCCTCAGTATACCAAATTAGAGAAGTTAGGTAAGAGTACCTTGACACAATGGAAGCACACTACCATCTCTTTGTGACGAATATGCCACAATGTTACATAAGCATAGGGATTAGAGAACATGTATTCAATATGAAAAATTTTATTTCAAAAATTTATTGAGTAGTCACTTAACCGATGACCTAATCATGACGACCGTAGTGTAATATCCGACAGTTTTGCAATACTTCCGACGGTTCGAATCTGTTTTTTGTATGGCATCCACATCGCTTAACCGACGACCTATCCGACAATTGCAGAGTAATATCCGATGCTTGAGCTATACTTCCGACGGCTTGGAACATCGGATCCAAATTTTTTTGTATGGCATACATGTCGCTTAACTGACGACTGAACCAACGCATAATCGATGGCAAAAGGATGGTATCCGACCAATATTGGAAGTTAACGCTGTCGCTTATCCAACTACCTATGAAGCTGGAGGAAGTCAGTTGACCGACAAGGTAGGGTAGTCGAATATCCGACGTATTCAACTATGTCATATTTTAGCCGATATCCCACTGACGATAAAAAAGGCTGGAATTGTTGGATAGTCGACCATAGGTTGTAGCAAATTCGACTTTTTTGTCGTCGGATTTTGGGTCAAAAAAACTTAGTGACTCTTCTTCTTGGTGGTTCAGTGAACAGGCTTGGGGGTCCTAAGGCAAGTAATTTGGCTGTCTTCAGGAATAGGTTGGGTGGAACAGGTTCCTTGGGCTGTTTGTTTCTCCTACAGTCAACCAGGTTCTACTGTTCCGACTTCTTGTTTACAGTTAAATACTTTTCTACATGGTAGAATTATTATTTACAGTTATACAGAAGAAACTATTTTATTTTCTGACTTAAAAATGATATGTTTTAGGAATTATTAAGTAAATTAAATGAATGATTAACTTCTTTTCTGTATTTTTCCCATACTGTTATCTGTATAGTACTCTAGTACAAAAAAGTAAAATTAATAGACATGAGTGTTAGGCAGAATGCCATTTGAATGAATAGATAAACACAGTAGTATTTATTTTAAATTCTGCCATTCTAATCATGTGTCTAAAAGTTAGGAATAGTACAACATATTATAAACATATGTATAACATATCCTCTATTTTCATCATAAAAGAAATACACTTTTTTTTTTTTTTGTTCTGCACAGACCTAGATTTTCCAATTCAACTCCATCTATTTCGGATGGTAGTATTATGCATCCCAATATTGTAAATCCATTGGTTTCAGACAATTTACATTCTAGAAATATAGCAGCTGCAATTATTCTCTACACAGAGTGTTATTTACAAATGATAAGCAAACACTTATTACTTTCATCACTAATCATCACATTATGATTTAATATAGATTTCAATCATTTAAATACTTTCACTATAGAATCAAAACCCTAAGATTTTACATACCCTAGATTCTAAACATTTATTTAGTACACAGTTCAATAAATTACATATCAAGCCATTCATGGCAAACACAATTAAGATTTCTGAAGATATAGCAAACATGGTATCCAAACCCTAAACAACATTTATTTAACCTTACTATCTATTATTTCGTGTTAATAATTTCAACAAGGCACTTAACATCACTTAACAGAAGACATGATTTTTGTATCATCATCTATCAAACCCTAACAAGAAACATAAACAGTGTCGAAACTTTTAGATGCACAAGTTAAGGTCCAGTCTAGGGTTTGAATTCTCAGTACTTTCAGGGTTACCAGCGAAACCTATAGGGTAGGGTTTCGTTCGTTGAACAAGATCGAACCCTGTGGCATTTAGCCATTTCAAAACATATGATAGAACAAATTCTACCACATCTTTATTTCAAACTTAAATTTCAAAAACGATACAGGGTTTATCTACCAACATACATGCAACCTACTACTCTCGACCAGAGACAACTTTCGTTGTTCTAAACCAAATCAACAGTTTATGCAAATGATTTCTCAAACCACTATTTAAATAAAATGATAACATTTCAGTACAAAACGAGCCATTTTTTTACAGAAGCAAGTGAACCCTCGGCGCTATGATTTCGTGTTCAACAGTATATCAAAAATCTGATAGATTTTACATTGAGGACCTTTCAAGGTTCCAAAAAATCATATAGGGTTTCTCCCTTAAAAACCAGAAGCACAAAAACAAGTTCAAGACGACGCAACAAATCATTACAGAGCCGAATATCAACTTAAAAACTGAGGGTTTATCCTCTTTACAATGTTGTTCAAATTAAAACTTAAACTCAACCATTACTCCGAATAGGGTCCTATTTTCCAACTCTCGTCATATTGTATTCACTAGCTAAACCATGCCAAAGGTACCTACAAGGTTTCAAGAACCACCAAGGCTTACCAGGAGGTTGTTACAGCATCCTCATTCCAAGTTTTGCTCATAGAAATCCTCCAACGAGGTATCACCTGCCAATTATAGTTTAAAAAGGGTTAAAACAAGAAAAGAGCAGGTATAACTTAAACATTACAGTATTATTGCCACTGTCATTGAAAACTTACCTTAGCATCGAAGCTGTTGGACTTAGACACCCCACACCAACAAGACGACGAAGCCTGATAGCAATTGCAGCAAATACGAGTTTGAATTCATAGAACCATTTTAGGACTTGGAGAATCGAACTCCAGTTTGAATTACACTCAAACAAAATGATAGAAGAACCTCCCCACAAGTTCAATGGTTGAGTCGTGGATTTATTTCACAAATATTATAAGCATGTAACATATAAACTTTCTCTCACAGGTCTAAGGTTCGAAACCGAGGAAGGAGTCCTCCTAACAATAAAACTCCAAACCCTACATTGCAGCAGCACTGTCGGCCCTTCTACCTTACCACTAAACGCAAAATGAAGACCAGGAAAACCATTCCTCGTTACTTACCAACGAAATACTAGGGTTTCTTTCCAAGCCCTAGATCTTGTAAAGATCAACGGTGGAATAGAAGCCAGTCGGGCACGTTGAGATTCGGGAGATCATTGCAATCAATACCACATCGATTAATGCATCTACCAAGTAGCTAAATCATCAGACCAAGGGCTAGTGCATGGTACAGCTCAGCATCGTATTGTGCATTGTTGTAAACTCTATCACGTGAAGACCATCCACCTACGCATCCACTTCACATAACAGATAGGTGGCGTTAATGCTAAGACAAGGATTCAACAGTTTGAAAGCATACCAAGTATTGAGCTTTAATACCCTGTCAAAATTGTAATCATTGCAATGTTAGATCCATAGTTCATATTCTATAATAGTTCCTAGGGTTTATTTTTAGGCATTGTGATAATAGTAATACATGCTAATGTATGTGCGTGAATGTATAGTTACTATAGATTGTATATATTTCTTTCCTATAGTATTTGTATTGTCATTAGGGTAAAGTTTATATAGTTTCATGCATTACCCATGTATTTCCAAATCAATTGATAAAGGTGAGACTATAGGTATGGTTTAAGATTCTATTAATGCACAATATAATGTTAGTTCATAGCATAAGCACTATATTCACAAGTTTTCGAATAAAAGTTACAAATGGACAATGGTATCACCACTTGATGTTAACGATAATAGTCATATTAGGATGATTTTTCATGGATGAAGAATATAGTAATATAAAAACAAAAATGACGACGTGACTATAATAACACTGAAAAGTTTGTAAACTAACACGTAAATGAGAATTGGAACCAAAATATCCATACCTCCAATAACTTGTTTTGCAAGGAAGTACTTAGTATTTTTCATATTACATTGACGATTATTTGAAATACATTTGTACTCTTAACTCATGTTTGTCGTAAAATTTATTACCTGCGTTCTGCACATGGAAACAGGATTCAAATGCCTTAGCTAAACATAGCTAAGTAAACCTCAGGGTACCTCGTAGGACCCCTTCATCATCATTCAAAACAAATTGTCAGCACATTACCAAGAAAATTATAATAATAAAAACCTATGTACAACATGTAGTTACATTTAAAACTTAAGCAGATCTGAAGATATATTCTTGTGTTATGATCTTAAAATGCCTTTCGTTAAAGAGTTTAGCATCCATTTAGTCTGCAATAACAATTACAACTAACATCATATTTTATTTTGAGAAATTCGATGTGTCATCGTTATTAATTATCCTAGTTAAGAGATTTAACTATTTTTATATGTTCCGCATTAACAAATTCAATAATTATTGCTATTTTTTTAATTTTTCGGTATTTTACGGGATGTTACATGTGGTATCAGAGCTCACGTTCGAACTCTAGGCCTGAAAAGGTCCACAAAACATGCAACATAAAAATTTTATTACAGCAAAAATCTTACTAATTCAAATTTAAACTGTTTTGTGTTATACATAAATTATTTTTAAGCTACAGGTATGGAAGGATCAGCTGAACATCTGGAGGATAGATTTCGACCCAACAGTCATAGCACGGGACAACATTATGAAGGAGAAGTCCATGGTGAATTAAATGACAATTCATCAGGATTGTTACGTGCATTTCAAGAGTTAAAAGCAGAAATCATATTTGTAAAACAAGACAATGAAAGAATTATGAAATCATGAGAGGAACTTAACCAAGTACTGTTCGATCAGTGCCCAACTGATGAACATGATAGAGGGATTGAAAATACTTCCAAGATTGAAGACTTACCTCATCAAGACAGGGGTAAGAAAATAAAAACTGATGATGCGAACAACATTTCAACATCATCAGAAGCTGTCAATGAAAAACACAAAAAGAAACGTAATTATTCAAGTGATAGCAGCGAAGGAGATTACAAACCCAAAAGAAAATGTCACAAATAGTATGAACAAATTTCTGGGGAGTTCAAGAAAATCAAACCCCCAACCTTCAATGGTGAAACTGAGAAAGGAGAGATAGCAGAAGCATGGCTGTCCGGCATGAAGAAGTAATTCCAAATTTATGATTATTCAGAATCATTGAAGGCAAACATGACAATATACAACTTAATTGGGGAGGCAGATATTTGGTGGCAGGACATCAAAAGAGTGAAGGGCATCAAATACAAGGATGTAAATTGGAGCACTTTTAAAGGGTACTTCAAGAAGAAGTTCTTGTCAGAACAATACTATGAAGAAAAATCCAATGAATTTTATGATTTAAAGATGGGAACTATGAACATGAAAGAGTTGAACAATAAATTTCTAAATTTACTGAGGTATGTGCCATACCTCGTGAAAAAGAAACCGAAGACTCAAAGATACCTGAGTTGTCTACCTTTCAACATCAAGGACAGAATAGAGTATGCCAATCCAAATACCTTAGAAGAGGCCATGAGGAAAGCAACTTTATGTTATGACACTAATTGGAAAAGAGAAGGGATATCTACATGGAAAAATCATAAATCCAACAACTTTGAGCTGAAAAATAAAAATTTCAGGTTTAGTGAAAATTTTGGTTTCCAAAAGAAAAACTTTCCAAATCGGAATTTTCAAGGAAACAATCCCATAAATAATCAGCAGCAGAATTTTATAGCTCCTAGAAATACTCCCAATGCTACCAGGACTAATGACCAAAAGGAACCTATCAAATGTTTTGAGTGTTAAGGTCCTCTTTATGCTTCAGAATGCCCCAAAAGGAAGCGGGCGGCTAATAATATTCATTCCATACAGACTGAACCTATTGTGGGAGACTTGGCAAGGGAGATGCCTAGAATTAATGCAGCTCTAGACAACAGGAAAGTAGAGCATCAAGTCTCTATGGTAGAGATTGAAGGTATGCTACAAAACCACCCTGTCACTATTTTGATTGATCCAGGTGCTAGCCTAAGTTATATATCACCAGATATTGTAGAAAGTTTTAAATTGAAAACAGAAAAATTCAATAAATCTTGGTTAGTTAGACTAGCAACAGGGACAAAAAGAAAGTATCTGATTTTATTAAAAGTTGTGTTTTATCTATGAATCAGTTAAAGACACAAACCAAGTTGAATGTTTTACCTTTAGGATCCTATGACATTTTAATTGGAATGGACTGGTTAGAATCCCATAATGTTATTCTGAATTGTTATGAGAAAAGTTTTACTTGTTTAAATGATGAAGGAGAAATAGTAGAAGTAAAAGGTATTCCAAGAAAGACATCACTTAGACATATTTTAGCTATGCAAGTAAAGAGACAGTTAGAAAAGGATGTCAAATGTTTGCTGTGAATGTAGTAAATGAGGAAATAAGTACTAAAGAGGACAAATTGAAACTAGAAGATATACATGTCCTAAAAGAATTCCAGGATGTTTTTCCTGAAGAGATCCCAGGATTACCCCCTAAGAGAGATCTAGATTTTACCATTGAATTAATACCAGGTGCGGTATCGAATTCTAAATCTCCATATAGGATGAATATACTGGAATTAAATGAGTTGAAATCATAGTTGAAGGAACTGATTGATAAAACTATATAAGACCCAGCGTGTCTCCTTGGGGAGCACCTGTTATTTTTGTTAAAAAGAAGGATGGCACTTTAAGACTCTGCACAGATTACCGTAAGTTGAATAAGATGACAATCAAGAATCGATATCCATTGCCCTACATCGACAACTTATTTGATCAGCTGCGTGGGGAAATGATATTTTCAAAGATTGATTTAAGGTCAGGATATCATCAAGTTCATGTGAAGGATGATGATATTTTTAAAACAACCTTTAGAACTCGATATGGACATTATGAGTTCGTAGTCATGCCATTTGGATTGACTAATGCCCCGATAATATTTATGTGTCTAATGAACAATATTCTGCACAAATACTTGGATAAGTTTGCTATTGTGTTCATAGATGACATTTTGGTATATTCTAAAAGTAAGGAAGAACATGACGAACATCTGTGTATTATCTTACAAGTTCTGAGAGATCATCATTTATATCCTAAGTTTAGTAAATGTGACTTTCACAAGGATAAGATTCAGTATTTAGGACACATAATTTCTAAAGAAGGAATCTCGGTTGACCTCGATAAGATAAAATCCATTAATGAATGGTCGGTTTCTAAAGATGTGTCGGAGTACGATAATTTATGGGTATTACTTGATATTATAGAAAATTCATAGAAGGTTTTTCAAAGATTGCAAACCCCATAACCTCCTTACAGAAGAAGGGGAAGAAGTTTGTACGGGATCAGATCCTAATATGGATTTTATAGTATGCACCGATGCATGTAATGACAGACTCAATGGAGTCCTAACACAAGAGGGACATGCTGTTGCATACAAGTCTAGAAAGCTAAAAATACATGAGAATAATTACTCTCCTTATGATTTGGAGTTATTAGCAGTAATTCACGCTTTAAAAATGTGGCATCACCATCTTATTGGCAGAAAATTTACCTTGTTAACAGATAACATGGGACTAAATTATTTATTAGATCGGACAAATTTGAACGCTAGACAAGCTAGATGGCTAACTTTTCTAAGTGAATATGATTTTGAAATTCAACACATTAAAGGGAAAGAGAACAAGGTTGTTGATGCATTAAGTTGTAAAGCAAAGTTGAATTTTATTTCATCCATCAGTACATACTCAAAAGATTTAGAAAATCATATCTTTGAAGGGATTGAAACTAATGAAGAATACATAAAATTACAAGAAAAGACAGTAGATAGCAATTCTGAAAATTCTATGGCAGATTACAGTTTAAAAGAAAATGGATTGTTGTTGTACAAAAACAGATTGTATATACCCAATATACCAAAAGTAAAAATTCTGATTTTAGACGAGATGCACAAAAGTCATTATTCTGGTCATCCAGGTTATCAGAAAACCATCACTATGTTACGGAAAGAGTACTATTGGCCCATAATGAAGGATGAAGTAGCAGAATATATAGCTAAGTGTTTAGACTGTCAAAAAGTGAAGGTTGAACATCAACATCCGGATGGACTGTTACAGCCATTGCCCATACCTATCTAGAAATGGGAGATTATAAGCATAGATTTTATTACCGGACTACCCAAAAATCAGAAACAAAATGACTCCATCATGGTGGTAGTGGATAAACTTAGGAAGGAAACACATTTTATATCTGTAAAGACTACTCATAAGGCTCCAGATATTGCAGAAATATTCATGAAACATATTTTTCAGTTACATGGGATACCAAAAGTGATAGTTCTAGACCGTGATTCTAAGTTTATTGGAAAATTTTGGAGATCTTTGTTTAAATGGTTGAATACAACCTTAAACTTCAGCATAGCATTTCATCCACAAACAGATGGAAAAACAGAAAGAGTTAATCAGGTATTGGAATACATGCTTAGGATGTATGTTAAGGACCAGCCTGGTAAGTGGGAGGACTACTTGCATTTAGCAGAATTTGCATATAATAACCATTATCATGCATCATCCAGGCTTAGCCCTTTTGAAATTCTTTATGGTAGGAAATGTAATACACCTGTTTCTTGGAATGACCCAGTAAATAGAGTTATTTTATGATTTGAATTGTTGCAGGAATTAGAGCTAATTGTGAAACAGGTACAAAGAAATCTTAAAGCTGCCCAAGATAGGCAAAAGAGTCAAGAAGATCTTAGAAGGACTCATAAAGAGTTCCAGGTTGGTGAGCATGTTTTTCTTAAGGTAAGACCGAAAAAGAGTTCATTGAAATTGGGAAGCTGTGCCAAGTTGGCACCTAGGTATTGTGGTCCTTTCAAAATTTTGTCAAGGGTTGGACCTGTGGCATACCAACTAGATTTGCCACCAAATCTAAAGATACATAATGTTTTTCATATATAATTTTAAAAGAAATATGTACACGATGCTACTCATGTTGTAAATTGGAATGATGTATAGGTGGGACAAGACGGTGATTTTCAGGTGGAACTGGATTGTATCCTCGAAAGGAGGGAAACTCTACTTTAGAATCGCACCATTGGGAAGGTAAAGGTGCAATGGAAGCACCTTAGCCCAGAAGAGGCAACCTGGGAGTTGGAGAGTAGTATGCGGGAAGCATACCCAACTCTGTTTCAGGAACACTCAGAGAGTGATTAAACAACATCGAGGATGATGTTGAGATTTAAGGGGGGGTGTATGTCACCTACCCAAATTCTGAAGACTAATTATTTTATTTGCAAAATACATTATGTTAAATTTTAATTACAAAGTTTTGTAATTATGACCAAATATGGTCAAGGATGATTGTAATGACTTATTATTATTATTATTTAAAAAATTAAACAGGAGATAAACACCCAAGGGAACTGTTAAATGAGTGTTCACTGACCCACTAGGAGGAATGAAAGCTATTAGAAGGCATGGGACAGATGACAACATTTGCACTCCACCACTAGCTGTTGGTTATGGGACAACTACCCCTAAATTTGTGGCATTATCCCCCAGGTGGGTGGAAGAGGGCTGTTAGCTCATTAATAACCAGGTTAACCACTAAAAGGCCTAAGAAGCCTAGATAAGGCAATTCAAATTGAGTAGGTAGCTCCACAATATTTTCTGCAGAAATATTTTCCTCAAGTGTATCAGGTGATCACTGAGAGATTCGAATAGGGAGGCTAAGTGGGAATGCATTGTGAGTCTGCTAGTTATTCTAAGAAGGAAACCAGAGGTGGTGGTGCAGGTCACTTTGACTGCTGAGTCTTTACGACTGGATAATCTATATTTTACTGCAAGTTGATGAACTAGGGATTCTACAGTCTCTTCTTCCTGGTGGTTCAGTGAATAGGCTCAGGGGTCCTAAGGCAAGTAATTTGGTTGTCTTCAGGAATAGGTTGGGTGGAACAGGTTCCTTGGGCTGTTTGTTTCTCCTACAGTCAACCAGGTTCTACTGTTCTGGTTTCTTGTTTACAGTTAAATGCTTTTCTGCATGGTAGAATTATTATTTACAGTTATACAGAAGAAACTATTTTATTTTTGACTTAAAATGATATGTTTTAAGAATGATTAAGTAAATTAAATGAATGATTAAATTCTTTTATGTATTTTTTCCATAATATTATCTATATAGTACTCTAGTATAGAAAAGTAAAATTAATAGAGATGAGTGTTAGGCAGAATTCCATTTGAATGAATAGATAAACACAGTAGTATTTCTTTTAAATTCTACCATTCCAATCATGTGGACCTAAAATTCAGGAATAGTACAACATATTTTAAACAGATGTATAACATATCCTCTATTTTCATAATAAAAGAAAAACACTCTTTTTTTCTGCACAGACCTAGATTTTCCAATTCAACTCCATCTATTTTGGATGGTATTATGCATTCCAATATTATAAATCCATTGGTTTTAGATAGTTTACATTCTAGAAATATAGCAGCTGCAATTATTCTCTACACAGAGTGTTATTTACAAATGATAAGCAAACACTTATTTACTTTCATCACTAATCATCACATTATGATTTAATATAGATTTCAATCATTTAAATACTTTCACTATAGAATCAAAACCCTAATATTTTACATACCCTAGATTTAAACATTTATTTAGTACACAGTTCAATAAATTACATATCAAGCCATTCATGGAAAACACAATTAAGATTTCTGAAGATATAGCAGACATGGTATCCAAACCCTAAACAACGTTTATTTAACCTTACTATCTATTATTTCATGCTAAGAATTTCAACAAGGCACTTAACATCACTTAACAGAAGACATGATTTTTTTATCGTCATCTATCAAACCCTAGCAAGAAACATAAACAATGTTGAAACTTTTAGATGCACAAGTTAAGGTCCAGTCTAGGGTTTGAATTCTTAGTACTTTCAGGGTTACCAGCGAAACCTACATGGTAGGGTTTCGTTCGTTGAACAAGATCGAACCCTGTGGCATTTAGCCATTTCAAAACATATGATAGACCAAATTCTACCACATCTTTATTTCAAACTTAAATTTCAAAAACGATACAGGGTCTATCTACCAACAGACATGCAACCTACTACTCTCGACCAGAGACAACTTTCGTTGTTCTAAACCAAATCAACAGTTTATGAAAATGATTTCTCAAACCACTATTTAAATAAAATTATAACATTTCAGTACAAAATGAGCCATTGTTTTACAGAAGCAAGTGAACCCTCGGATCTATGATTTCGTGTTCAACAGTATATAAAAAATCTGACAGATTTTACATTGAGGACTTTTCAAGGTTCCAAAAAATCATATAGGGTTTCTCCCTTAAAAACCAGAATCACAAAAACAAGTTCAAGACGACGAAGCAAATCATTACAGAGCCGAATATCAACTTAAAAATTCAGGGTTTATCCTCTTTACAATATTGTTCAAATTAAAACTTAAACTCGGCCATTACTCCGAACAGGGTCCTATTTTCCAACTCTCGTCATACTATATTCACCAGCTAAACCATGCCAAAGGTACCTACTAGGTTTCAAGAACCACCGAGGCTTACCAGGAGGTTGTTACAGCGTCCTCATTCCAAGTTTTGCTCATAGAAATCCTCCAATGAGGTATCACCTGCCAATTATAGTTTAAAAAGGGTTAAAACAAGAAAAGAGCAGGTATAACTTAAACATTACAGTATTATTGCCACTGTCATTGAAAACTTACCTTAGCATTGAAGCTCCTAGACTTAGACACCCCACACCAACAAAACGACGAATCATGATAGCAATTGCAACAAATATGAGTTCGAATTCATAGAACCATTTTAGGACTTGGAGAATCGAACTCCAGTTCGAATTACACTCAAACAAACTGATAGAAGAACCTCCCCACAAGTTCAATGGTTGAGTCGTGGATTTATTTCACAAAGATTATAAGCCTGTAACACATAAAATTTCTCTCACAGGTCTAAGGTTCGAAACCGAGGAAGGAGTCCTCCTAACAATAAAACTCCAAACCCTACATTGCAGCAACACTGTAGGCCCTTCTACCTTACCACTAAACGCAAAATGAAGACCAGGAAAACCATTCCTCGTTACTTACCAACGAAAGACTAGGGTTTCTTTCCAAGCCCTAGATCTTGTAAAGATCAACGGTGGAATAGAATCCAGTCAGGCACGTTGAGATTCAGGAGATCATTGCAATCAATACCACATTGATTAATTCATCTACCAAGTAGCCAAATCAGCAGACCAAGGGCTAGTGCATGGCACAACTCAGCATCGTATGGTGCATTGTTGTAAACTCTATCACGTGAAGACCATCCACTTACGCGTCCACTTCACATAACAAATAGGTGACGTCAATGCTAAGACAAGGATTCGACAGTTTGAAAGCATACCAAGTACCGAGCTTTAATACCCTGTCAAAATCGTAATCATTGCAATGTTAGATCCATAGTTCACATTCTATAATAGTTCCTAAGGTTTATTTTTAGGCATCGTGATAATAGTAATACATGCTAATGTATGTGCGTGAATGCATAGTTACTATAGATTGTATATATTTCTTTCCTATAGTATTTGTATAGTCATTAGGGTAAAGTTTATATAGTTTCATGCATTAGCCATGTATTTCCAAATCAATGGATAAAGGTGAGACTATAGGTATAGTTTAAGATTCTATTAATGCACAATATGATGTTAGTTCATAGCATAAGCACTATATTCACAAGTTTTCGAATAAAAGTTACAAATGGACAATGGTATCACCACTTGATGTTAACGATAATAGTCATATTAGGATGATTTTTCATGGATGAAGAATATAGTAATATAAAAACAAAAATGACGACGTGACTGTAATAACACTGAAAATTTTGTAAACTAACACGTAAATGAGAATTGGAACGAAAATATCCATACCTCCAATAACTTGTTTTGCAAGGAAGTACTTAGTATTTTTCATATTACATTGACGATGAATTGAAAGACATATGTACTCTTAACTCATGTTTGTTGTAAAATTTCTTACCTGTGTTCTACACATGGAAACAAGATTCAAATGCCTTAGCTAAACGTAGCTAAGTAAACCTTAGGGTACCTCATAGGACCCCTTCATCATCATTCAAAACAAACTGTCAGCACATTACCAAGAAAATTATAATAATACAAACCTATGTACAACATGTAGTTACATTTAAAACTTAAGCAGATCTGAAGATATATTCTTGTGTTATGATCTTAAAATGTCTTTCGTTAAAGATTTTAGCATCCATTTAGTCTGCAATAGAAATTACAACTAACATCATATTTTATTTTGAGAAATTCGACGTGTCGTCATTATTAATTATCCTAGTTAAGAGATTTAACTATTTTTATATGTTCTGCATTAACGAATTCAATAGTTATTGCTATTTTAAATTTTTTTATTTTTTCGGTATTTTACGGGATGTTACAACATGTCACAAAAACTTGCACAAGGGAATCACAATATCGATGCTTCACCACATAAAAGACTTAAGAAAATTGCTCATTAAACGAGAATTTACAAGTCTTAAAGCATTTCTATATAGCTATCAATAAAAATTAAATATCAAAATGTTACTTCTTACCCTAGTAGAATGCACATTCTCTTCAAAGGTCGATTTAATTCCAACAATAAGCAAAGTTGAAAATTGATACAGTTTATCTCAATGGTTCAATGAGCCTCAGACATCTACACCATAGACAATCACACAACGTAGTAGCCTCCAAATCCTTTCTTCTTATTCCAATACTCAGAAAATATTACAAAGAACACAAGAGCAGAGGTTCCACCTTCTGATACAAAACAATGGAGAAGTGGGATTCTCTTTATAGGGTTTACAAGGGGGGGTAACTCCCAAGAGAGGGGTGCACTAACTTGAAGAGGGAGTTTACTTAGAATCCAAAGATCTGATTGCTAGATTTTTGGGAGCCCATCCAATGGGGATTGTGCCAACTTTCAAAGAGGTAGTCACATCCCAACTTTTTAAACATCACTCCAAAGAAGAGATGCCATGTGGAGAAAGTCACCCACATGAGAGAGGTTTCCCTCTCTTGATTGAGAACCAATTTATTTGATGAGATAAGATGTCAATCTATGATTGATATGCTTCAATCAATCAAATTTTTGATTCTTAGTTAATTGAGAGCTCCGAAATTGACTCCCTCAATATGTGGGATTTGTCTCATCTCACTTTATCATGTCTTAACTTGACATTTATTTGGTCTTTTTGGCTATTTTCGAGTAAATGCCATTTTTGGAGATAAATACTTTACTCGAAACTTAGGAAAAGTGGGTTTATGGATTAAATGGGTGCTCTGACTTAGAAAATGAGAATCACATTGCCAAATTCCCCCCCCAAACCACCTTTTTAATAAAATTTGAATTCTCCGAATTAAACCATTAAAAAATGACCTAATTTTATGGGAACAATTTTTTTCTCAAAACTTAAAAAAAATACCTAGGGGACCTAACACATGTCCATATGAATTTATTCTAGTGTTTATCATGTTCATATACATTGAAACCTGGACTTTAATAACCTCCTAAGGCCTAACCACCACGATGAGCATTCCAACTTTGGAGGAGTAAGAGAAAAACTAAAAACTTATGCCTTGCTAAAACGCAAAACATAATTAATAAGTGAAAAAATCCTTCGAATACCTAACTTGATTGCTAAGTCCCAGGAATCCAAGTCCTTTACATAAAAATACCATTCTAGTACACTTTATTACAAAACCTATGGGGCATGAACATGTGAAAAATAAAAAAAGGTCCCTGAAAAAGGCGCGATGGACTTCAACACGTTGATAAAGAACATGAAACATGTTTCACTTTGGCACACTTGTATAGAAATAAAACTAAGTACAAATTAGCTGGTAACATTTGGATCCAACTGTAGGATGCATGCTCGATTTTATTCTCTCAATCATAGAGAGTATGCGAGAATCCAAAAATCTCTGGTTCCAACACAAAAAACTAGAATGAATCAGTTCCCACATGTTTTTGTCAAATGAAACATAAGTTTCACTAGTAATATTACATCGAAAGTAAAACTAATATACATAAATGAAATTAGTGTACATCAATAATATACATAAAGCATAATATATAAAACTAATGTACAAAAATAAAGTGCAAGGCAAAGGTTTAGAAATGGCCCTACTATCAATATGCCCCCATGGGAATTAGAGGATATTATTTGAAGAACAAATTGAGATGATGGCTGTTGACTGGAAGGACCAATGTTTCTCCATACATTGTGCAAAGAAATAAAGTATTAGCCCCTGCTGGTTCGAATATAAAATAAGGTCCCAACCATAAGCTATCAAAGTTTATGTGCTTGCTTGGCTTATATCTTCGCTTATTCCATAAAAGCACCCAATCTCCTGGATGGAAGTATTTTGACTTGGAAGATCTGTCGAAATTCCTCTTAACCCTATCTTGATTCCTTATACTTTGGTCCAAGTCCTTCCTTTTGGTATCATCTAACTTCATGAGTTGCTCAATTCTATTTTTCATAGCATCATCATCTGGATCATAATCACACAACATTTGATACACTGGAAACTGAACATAGATGGGCACATAAAATTCTAAACCATACTCTAAATGAAAAGGAGTCTTTTTAGTTTCTCTCTTTTGTGTTATTTTGTTAGCCCATACTGCGAACTTGATCTTTCTATCCCAAGATGAATTCTTGTTTTTTTCAACAGTATTCTTCAATATATTCATTAAACTCTTGTTGGTTGACTCAACCAATCCATTTCCTTGGGGATAATAGTTGCATGAGTGAGATAATATAATACCATACTTGAATCCAAAAGAAGAGAACTCCATTGAGGTGAAGGTTGGGACATTGTACATTGTTATCTTGGATGGTACCCCAAATCTAGTTATGATTTGATTTTCTAGTAAATTCATAACTACTTTATCTATTGTAGCCTTAGTGGGGATTGCTTCCACCCACTTGGTAAAATAATTCGTGGCAGTAAGGATCTAGGTATTACCATTGCTCAAATTTCCCTTAAAATGACCGATGAAGTCAAGATCCCATTGCTGAAAGGGGTCTTGAACTACTACTGGCTCTAGAGGTAAGGGTACCAACTTCTCCTCCTCAGTGAACAAATGACATTGGGGGAAAGACTTGAAAAACTTGTGTACATCAATGAACAATGTGGGCAAATAATAACCTTCTCTGTGAATCTTGTGGCTTGTCGTATCTGCTGCATAATTCCCTCCACAAAACCCTACATGGAACTAAAATAGAATCTTCTTGGAATCTGGTTCATCAACACATATGAGAATCAAGCCATCGGGGTTCCTCCAACCCAATCCATTTTGAGTTATAAAATATCTGGTGGATTTAAATATTAGATACCTTCTTTTGTGACCAACTAAATGTTCAGGGCAATCGAAATTATTAACAAGGTGTATAATATCATAATACCACTGTGTCTGAATCAATATTTGAAGCTCATCTGACATGGCTGGTGCTGACTCACTATTCTGAAAAATCATCCTTACTGCTTTCTCATTGCTTTTTTCCATCATCCGGGAAAGTCCTTTCCCTTTGATTAACTTGGTAGGTTTGATTTCCAAGTCATATTCTTGGATCTTTGAAACCCACTTACCCCTTATACCAAGGAAATCCTACTGAGCTAGGATCTCTTTGACCGTTGCATGAGGAACATACCTAACAACCCTAGAGTACTCAATGTACGATATGAAATGTTATAAAGACTTTACAAGTGCATAATCTTGTTTTTCCATGATAGTGTACTTAAGTTCTGAATTTTGTAAAGCTCTACTGAAGAATGCTATAGGTTCTTCTTAGCCTTGGTCATTATTTTGGAGTAAGACCCCAGCAATTGTATGTTCATAAGAAAAAGAGAAGATTTGGGATTCCTTTGAATAATCAGGGATTACTAACACAAGGGATCTAGATATGGCATCTTTTATACCTGAGAAAGATTATTTCCTTGTTTAGTCCATTCGAATCTAACATCCTTTTTAAGTAGGAGTTGTAGAGGCTTCATTAATTCTGCTAAATTTGGAATAAATCTTCGAATAAAGTTAATTTGGCCATTAAAGGACTGAAGAGATTTGACATTTGCAGGTATATGAAATTTATTGATAGCCTCCACTCTCTCTGGGTCAACCTTCACACCATCCTTGGTGATGACGTGCCCCAATAAATTGCCTTCATCACCTCCTAACACTGATTTAGCTGGATTCAATGATATGCCATACTTTCTGCATCTTTCAAATACCTTTTTGAGATGACGTACATGATCATATATTACCTTAGAGAACATTGTTAAATCATCCTAATATATTTCTATGAATTTTCCAATTAACTCACTAAATGCAACATCCATAGCTCGTTGAAAAGTAGCACCCGCATTTGAAAGACCAAGTGGCATTCTAAGGTACTTAAAGGTACCCCAAGGTGTAGTAAAGGTTGTTTTATGCTGATCATCTTTACTTACTAACACCTGGTTATATCTTGAGAATCCATCAAGGATGTACATCATGCCTGATCCAATTACTCTTGGAAGTAATGTCTCCATGTTAGGAAAGGGATAGTTGTCTTTCATGCATGCCAAGTTTAGATTTTTGAATTCAATACAAAATATTATATCCCCATTCTTTTTTCTTACCACCACCAAGTTAGAACACCATGTGGAATGTCTTGTTGTAGCAATGATTCTGGCTTCCAACATCATTTGAAGTTCCTTGTAAACCATTGGGGCTAACTTTGGGGTTTATC
This sequence comes from Larix kaempferi, assembly GCA_027924585.1. NCBI lineage: Eukaryota > Viridiplantae > Streptophyta > Pinopsida > Pinales > Pinaceae > Larix > Larix kaempferi. Next base: position 11,722,665 of record BSBM01000893.1, read on the forward strand.
CGCCTCAATTTTTGGTGAAAGGGATTATCATATTGTTTGAATGGGATTGCATGCTAAAAAATGTCTTCTCGATAAGCTTTAATTTCATCATAAATAAAAGAAAAGATATCTCGAAACTCATGAACAAGATCAATCAAATCTTTTCTCTCCTTCTTAGATGTGCCCTTTCCAATTTTTATTATTCTTGGTTCTGTGTCAGTCCCAATGTTTATTTCAACATACTCTCCTTGTTTTATTGAATTCTTTTTGTTTCTATGTCGATCATGCCTATCGAAAATATGCTTTAGATGGGTGATGCGTTTAGGAACTATGTTTCTTAGATTGTTCTCTTCTTCCTGATACTCTTTCCCTTCTTCCTGATAGATAACCTTACAGTCTGAAAAATCTTTGAGATTATGTATGAAGTTAAGGATGTGCTTGCCATCATCAAATACCTACCAGTGATCTACATTATCAGGAATTGAAGGCCTAATTTTTTTTTCAAATATCCCATTCTCTTTCAACAAATTTGCATTTGGCTGAAGTGTCGAGGCTGCTATTGCTAGTTGATCTGCTTCATTATTCTCTTCATGGGGAATTGTTGTGATATTTAATGCATCAAACCATTCCATGGTATCCCACACAACGTTCCTATACTTCTTTGATATATCACTTTTGCATGCAAATATGTTCTTAACTTGGAAAACAACTAAGTCAGAATCTCTTTTAATAGACAAGATTTTGATCCCCATGTCCTTAGCAATCTATAACCCTTTTAAAGTGCCTCATACTCTGCCACATTGTTTGAAGCATCAAATTCAAGTCTCAAAGAAAATTTGAAAGTTTTCTTAGACGGTGAAGTTATAACAATTCCATATCCCTTCCTGAATCTAGAATATGCCCCATCAAAACTCATCCTCCATACTTCACTTACTTTTTCATTTTTAGATGCTGCTCTGAAAGGTGCTATGAAATTTGATAAGATTGCATAGTTTCCAATTTTTTCTGACTCATGCAAAAATTCATTAGTAGGACTTTCTGGGTTCTTGAAATGAAATTTTATAGCTTGTTCATTATATAAATTAACCATTGCGTGCTTTGATGCAGGAATGGTAGCATATGTCCAATCCATCCTTATGTCTCCTCCTAAAGATGCATCCCATTTTATTGATAGAAGCTTCAACCAGTTATCCGGAACATCAATCACTAATACATCCATGGTCAAATGAATATCGAGGTACTTGGCCAATCTTACAGGTAAATTTAGGATAACACCAATGGTATCAACCTCTATAGAGTCCATGGCACACACATTGTGATAAGGCTTGGTTGTTTTTAAACCCAATTGATCCACAACCCTTCTGGTCATAACATTAGAAGAAGCACCCGAATCTAACATGCAATTGTGCAAAAGCATATTGTTGACTAGCAAGGATATATAAAAAGGCAGGTGATCTTCTTTCTTAGGATCCAAACTATGTTCAATTATCGGGGCATCTTCATCAACCACTGAATCCTGCAGCTTGAACTCTTCTCTTGATTTGATAGGGGATACTTTCTTAGGGTCACTTGAGGCCTTTATTGTCTCTTGTTCATGAGGAGCTATTATTTTCATCAAATATTATTTTAAACTTGGGATTTTGATCATGAGGTCAGTTATGTGGACATGAATCTTTGCATTAGTTAACCATGAACCCAAATCAACATTCAAGTTATCTAAAGTGAGGGGAGTTGTTACCTTAGGAACATTCTTGTTTTACTTTGAGGTTCCAACATTGTCCTTTCTTTGATAAGTAATTCCTTTAAACCTTGACATCTCCAGGATTTGATCAGGTGAAGGCATCTCCCCATATAATTTGGTCACATTGTCCTTTTCTTGACTAACTGTCTTTGTTGTTCCTAAATTTCTTTTGAGATGGGGTGAGTTTTTCCTACGACATTGATATACTCTGGTTGGGTTTCAAGCTCACTTGAGAATCTGGCACTGCTGCTAGTTTCTATAAAACCTTGCTCATTCACTTGTCGAAAAATGGCACAAGAGGATTCATCATGAAAGTTAGAGCATGCTCTACAATAGGGAGGATCCTCTTCTAAGACTGCATGAGCAGTTTCCAAAGGATTTGGAGTTGTTTGGTCTTGGATTGGTTCCTTTATTTGCCATTGGGGTTTAGGAGAATACTGTAGTTTAGGAAAAAAATATCTTGGAGTTGGGTTAACTTGATATCTTTCATTGTAAATCAACCTATTCTGCATAGCATTCATCTTATAGGTTTGGTTTGAAACAAGAGATTTTAAAAGATCAACTATCTCTTTCATAGGGTCCTTTTCAGGATCCTTACCTTCAACATTAATGGTTTTACCTTTGTTCTCTTGTTTTTTGTGCATTGGGACATTTCCTCTAGTGAAACCAGGAAGGTTAGACTTACTACAACTCTGCATTTTTTTGTCAATATTTTCGGTTGTATCCATGGCTATCTTAAGAGTTGTGTGCTCCTTATCTCTCAATTGATACTTCATGTCTCCTTCAAAGGATTCTATTGAGTAAATGATAATGGAATTGTCTAGAGGTTTAATATCAGCATGGAGTGTTAAAACAAGTTCACTGAATTTCTTGTTGAATTCCTCCATAGTCCCATTCTCATTTTTCTTAGTGTTTGTTAATGCATCCAATAGGTAGCGATATTCTTTTCTATCTCCCCATATTGTAAGGAAATGAGTTTCAATGTCTTTGGATGTCTTGTATTTTCCATTTTCTAATTTGGTGAACCACTCAAAGGCATCTCCTTCCAAAGCTAAAGCAAAAATCTTCATCTTCATGTCTCCATGCTTGGCACTTAGATACCACTTGTTGTAACACTGCGAAAAGGATAACATGTGATCTCTGGCACTAATGGCACTGTTTCCCTGAAAGGAAGACACTTTCTCAATGGCCTTCTATGGAATTGCATGAGGGAACACAACTTTGGCTGTAAAATCAAAAGGATAAAAAACTTCAGCCATTTTGTCAGGGGGATTATTCAAATTATTTTCAGAAAATAAAAGATGAATATCTAAAATTGACTAAGATCCAAGATCCTCAAGGATTCTTCGAGAATCTAGCTTTTTTTTCCTCCTATGGTAGACCTTTTCAGGATTGGGAATGTAATGATGGAATCCCTTGGAGTTCCTTCTTGTAGAATTCCTTAGTAAATTAAATGATAGTGGAGTCGCCAGATGATCTTATTGAATTTTAAAAATTCACTACATACATCAAACAAAGAAAAAAATAAAAAGAAAAAACTCAAAAAGTCGTATTCCGGGAATAGAAAGATTTGTCCCTAGTAGCGGTGCAAAAATGTTGTTTCCTGGAAACATACCTGGGGGGGAAATGCGACATAAATGTTCAAGCCACTCGGTGTGGACTTGGGGGAAATTCCAAGTTAAGAGCTATCACTCGAAACTTAACTCCTCTATCTAGGCTTACCCCTAGCGAAGCCAAGGGGGGTGGACCCTAATAAAATAAAATCTAAGGTTTTTAATCTACCAAAAGAGAAAAACCACTTTATTCTAGGATTTAAAGAGATGATGATAAATACTGAAACAACAAATTTGCAATGGAATTTAAGCAACAACACACGAGATTAAATGGAATTCATGAAATTTTGCAAATTTGACTTAAACCATGATAACATGTGATGACTAGTGTTGAGATGAGAATATGAAAATGATGTGTTGTATTGGGAAAGTATTGCAAGTCTTGTTGTCAGTTTGAAACTTATTAGTGAGTATTAAAGGAGTGGGATTATTGGGGTTTGTCCCAACTAAACTTAACCTCTCGAGCTGAGTGTTATAGCTGCTTTAGCAAGTGTCCAACAAGGCAAGGCATAACCTGCTTACAATAGCCTTTTGACTCAATGGTATTCACCCTTGCAACCTCTCAAGTTCTTGACGTTTAGATTATTTGGATTTTCCTATTACACTAATCCCTTTCTGGTTGAACAAACTAGTGAGATTATGTTGCAGTGGTCCATAGCATATGGGAAGATAAGCGTTGGTTTATTTTATTTAAACAAATTTAGGATTTTCTACTTGGTTAATCTACTTCCAAGAATCTCTTTTTTCGGACGAATTCCAGTACTCGAGCAAGCTCTTTTTGTGGAACCGTACTTCGAAAAGAAAGGAAAAAATTACTCAGAAAAATCTAAGCCTTGAGTGCACTTGTGGCCCACCTTTGAAACTGATCCAACAAGGTTAATTTTAGTCCTATTGTTGATTTTATTATAAGTAGCAAAAGGAAATCTAAACTAGATAAAAGTAAACACAAAAAAATGAGGGTGACATGGATCCCCCCTGGGGGGATGGGGTGTGGGCGTTGGGTACCCCACTTGCTCTCATTTATTATTCAAGTTACAACTCCTTTTGGGAATGCTTGAAGTCCTTTGTAAAATAGGACTATCAAGCTTACAATTTTTTCGAATATTTTGATCAAACTAGTTGAACCATAAAAGTAAAGAGGCCTTTAATCATCCGAATCCTCAAAATTTGAGCAACAGTTCCTTCTACTTGTTTGAAAAATAGAAAAAAACAACCAATTAAATTATATGAAAAGAGGCCCAAATCACTTTAAGAGTGACTTTGGGTTTCCATAAAAAAATTCAAAAAAAGAAGAAGTTAAACTCGGAAAAGACTACTCAAAATGAACCAAGAAAACAAGCTAGAAAGATTGCCTCTTGGGATGTTTCCTTGCCCTATTATGGAAGAAAATATATGACTCTTAAATCATCCTAATTCAACCTTTAAATGACATGCAAACTAGCCTAACAAGCCTTTACATTTTTTATAAAATGAACTTTTAAAGGAAATTTGCTTTCACTAGATCTAGCTGTAAGATTTACAAACTTTGGACTCTAATATCTAATGAACAAAAATCAGACCTATTTTAAATGTTACAATGATTACAGATCTGAAATAAAAAAACACCCAAGTAACTGAGGAAAATTTATGAGTTTGAAGTAGAGAGATAGAACCAAAGATTGGAAAAAAGTTGGGTGGATGGAGTCTTCTTGGTAGTGGGATTTAGAGGGACTAAGATCCTTTTCGAAATCACTTGAGAAGTAAAAATGCTAGCACGCTTGTCACATCAAATATCTTAGATAACTTGTGAAGATATCACAACTTGCACAAGGGAATCAAAATATCAATGCTTCACCACATTACAGACTTAAGAAAATTTGTTCATTCAAACAAGAATTTACAAATCTTAAAGCATTTCTATATATCTATCAATAAAAAGTAAATATAAAAATGTTACTTCTTACCCTACTAGAATGCACATTCCCTTCAAAGGTTGATTTAATTCCAACAATAAGCAAAGTTTCAGAATGATATAGTTGACCTCAACTGTTCAATGAGCCTCGGACATCCACACCATAGACAATCAGACAATGCAGTAGCCTCCAAATCCTTTCTTCTTATTCCAATACTCAGAAAATATTGCAAAGAACACAAGAGCAGAGGTTCCACCTTCAGATAGAAAACAATGGAGAAGTGGGTTGTTCTTTCTAAAGTTTACAAGAGGGGGGGGGGCTCCCAAGAGAGGGGTGCACTAGCTTGAAGAGGGAGTTAACTTAGACTCCAAATATATGATTGCTAGCTGATTGGGATCCCATCCAATGAGATTTGTGCCACCTCTAAAATTGGTTGGTACATCCCAACTTCGTAAACATCACTCCCACGAAGAGCTGCTATATGGAGAAAGTCACCCACATGAGAGAGGGTGCCCTCTCTTGATTGAGATCCAATTTATTTTATGAGATAAGATGCCAATATATGATTGATATGCTTCAATCAATCAAATTTTGTTTGCTTAGTTAACTAAGAGCTCCGAAATGGATTCCCTCAATCTATGATATTTGTCTCATCTCACTTTATTATGTTTTAACTTGACATTTATTTGGTCTTTTTTGGCTATTTACGAGTAAATATCATTTTTGGAGATAAATACCTACTCGAAACTTAGGAAAAGTGGGTTTATGGGTTAAATGGGTGTCATGGCTTAGAAAATGAGCATCTCTTTGCCAAATTTTTCCCACAAACCACTTTTTTAATACAATTTGAATTTTCTGAATTAAATCATTAAAAAATGGCCAAATTTTACGGGAAAGTTTTATTTTCTCAAAACTTAAAAAAAATACCTTGGGGACCTAGCACATGTCCATATGAATTTATTATAGTGTCTATCATGTTCACATACATTGACCCCTATACTTTAATAATATCCTAAGGCCTAACCACCATCACGAGCATTCTAGCTTTGGAGGAGTAGGAGAAAAACTAAAAAATTATGCCTTTCTAAAACAAAAAACACAATTAATAAGTGAAAAAACTCCTTGGAATACCTAAATTGATTTCTAAGTCCTAAGAAGGAACGTCCTTTACATAAAAATACCATGCTAGTACACTTTATTACAAACCCCGTGGGGCATGAACATGTGAAAAATTAAAAAAAGGGCCCTGAAAACATCTTGATGGACTTCAGTACACTGATAAGGAACATGAAACATGTTGCACTTTGGCACGCTCATTTAGAAATCCAACTAAGTACAATTTAGCTGGTAACAAATACCAACTTTTACTCTCCTTTAACTACAAATCCTTTTGGCTGCTCCGTATACACTTCTCCTTGCATATCTCTATTTAAGAATGCACTCTTTACGTCCATTTGATGTACCTCCCAACCAAATTATGTTGGAATGGATAACAACATTATGATTGTGATTAGTTTGGGTGAACAACATTTTGGTTGTGATTAGTTTAGAAATAGGAGAAAATTGGAGTCATGTGTGGAGGACCTGTGAGTGGTAAAGTGTACTCTATGTATGTTTCGGACATCAGAGCTGGGTCCATCTTCAGGAGTGAGAGTGTCTCAATGGAATTAGCGGCTTAGGATTATTATAAATAGACTAGAAATATGATCATTATGTGTATTCAATGTCGTCCAAGATCAATATTTCTGGATATTTCTTAGGTTGTGTATAATCGGTGTAAAATAGGAGAAAATGTTTTCTCATAATCAATGCTCTCTTTTTGTGCATATCATTTTTCAAATAACCTGTATTTATATTTTTCAACAATACCATCTGATTAACTTTATGCAATATACTCATTTACATCCTATTGGTTTCTTGTTTGGAGGTAACTCAACTAACTTCCAAGTATTGTTTTTCATCAAGGCATCATACTCTACTTGCATGGCATCTCTCCATTCTTGTTTTTTATTTGTTTCATTAAAAGAAACAAGATCATAAGTTTTCACAATGTTAGTCATGACAGAAATATTTACTTGTGGTCATTGAGGCCTTTTTCGCTTCTCACCATATATATTGGAGCTCATTTGATTTGGCATCTTGAAGAGTTTGGGTCAAGGTTTTTTGGTTTCATGTATAAATTTTTCTTTATCCTCATGAGCAAGGTAGATCTTTACAAACTAATTATATATCAACACACATAAACATTACATTGAAAACACGATTTTGATTTCCATGATATCAATTTTTACCCTTCATAGGTTTGGTCATCATGTACTTATAATTGACCTTGTAATTTTTTTAAAATTTCTTATTTGTTCTCTAAATCAAATCCTTGGGATTTTTCTAGAACAAAGTGCATGGAAGATGGATAGAATCACATCTTTGTCCCCTACTAAATTCTCCTCAGTAGTTCTAATAGATTCATATTTTAGTTTTTCCTTCAACATTCCATTGGGATCCTTCATTTATGAAGGGTCTATCATGTCCCTATCCCTAGGTTGCTCCTCCTCCTCTAACATTTGGTTTCCCTCCAAAGGGGAGGGGATCAATTTTTCAATGTATAGTGACATAATTTTCTTGTTTTACATTGGGGCATCTTATTTAAAATATAGGTGAACAATCTCCACTACAACCTCAAATTCCACCAAGTATGCTAATGGATGTTCCACCTTTTAGTGAGTGACCTAACAAAATTTTGGCATTCCTTCTTAATTTCAATTTTTCATTTAGGGAAAATCACTATTATGTCTTCAAAGAAAGATGTACACTAGAAATAAATATTCTCATAACCTAGGTTTTTATACATAGTCAATTGCTTCTAACATGTCCTATGGTAGTCCTCTATAAGGTTAATTTCTACACTTATCCTCATATAGGTACTAATATGCATTTTTCACCAACATTAAGAATAAGTAAAACTTAGTGTACTTCAAAGATACTCGTTTTTGTAATCAACCAACATTAAGAATACGTAAAACTTAGTGTACTTCAAAGATTGCTTTTTGAAATAAATTACATAATATTGGAAAACCTTTCAATCAAAAAGTGACGGAAAGGAAATTGTTGTATCCTTGAAATATTTCTTATATCTAATAGCTTCTTCTACTTCTACAACTATGGGACCCAATATGTTGAATAGAGAGATGCAAACTTAGGAGAAAGAAAAAAATATCGACTTGAAGAAGGAACCTTCACACTAATAAGGGAAGAACCATCTACATAGAGACACATACCTATCTTGGAAGAACCATCTACATAGAGACACATCCATATGAAAAACTTAGGCATGAACATAATGAAATTAACTTGGGCCAAAGATTCTTCAAGAAATAAAAACCATGGTATGATAAAATAAACACAACTCGTAACACATGTTGTTGTCGATACCACATTGAGTATAGTTATTATTATGACACACACACACACACACACACATACACACACATATTGCGTGTATTGCATAACACTCTTATGCAAGAATGCTTAGATACATTGCTGCCAATGTCATCTAGAGACTTTATTCATAACATATTGTGCAGGAGGCCAGAAGGTTGCACATTTCATCAAAAATATTGTGTAGATAGAATATGCCCAGGGCGTGGTGGAATGAAATTATTGGACAAATGCATACATGTGAATGATGAGCATGAACTTGGGAGGCAAGGGGTGAACTTGCATTCATTCAAATATGTCACATATGATATTGATGGAGGGAATGAAAGAAAAAAAATACAATCGATCACTTCTCAGGTTAGTAATGAGTACTTGAATACTATTTCCCTCTTCATATTGAAATTTCATGTGTAACAATCTATTGATATATATCTTTATTGTCTATTTACTATATATGAGTTTGTGACTTCATGGAAGGATACTTTGAAAATACGCAACAATATGTAAAGCATGTACATGTGGATCATTGGCAAGATGAGCAATTTAGAACGTGTAGGGATACATTTCTAGTTGGGACTATCTTATCAGTGGTTGATTTTGTGGAAAACTACACTCTTCAGCTGCAAAACGAGATTCAAATTCAATATTATCACTCAGACCATGTTATCATAATGGTCCATATAACCTACATACATGGAGAAGATAGTATTGAAGACAACAGGGTTATATTGAAGGAGTATCACTTCTACATAAGTGATTATAGGTGTCACGACTTGGATTTTTTACAACACAACTTTCAATTGTTCTACAATCACTTGAAGGATAAAAGTATACAATTGGAACAACACTGGATTTGGTTTGATGGTTGTGCGAGGATATTCAAAATGTTCATGTCTTTCAATGGTTGTGTATGCTCCATAAAAGGCACAAGGTGCCACATATTCAGAACTATTTTGAGACTGGACACGGAAAAGGGGAACATGATGGAGTAGGTGCATGCATCAAGACTACATTACGTAGGTAAGAAATGAAGTTCACAATTGTTTCACTCATCCGAGATGCAAAGACCATTGTTGAATAGTGTTCTTCAGTCATGGGGGAGGGAGCAAGAAGGAAAGAAGATCGGTAAACCAAGAAAGCACATGTACATAGATATTTTTAGGAGGTGGTCGATGTAGATCGATCACAGTTATATGAGTGCAATATCGTCCAAGGAACTCATGCAATTCATTCAGTTAGAAGATTGGAAAATGCTATAGTTGAAATGTGGACAAGGAAACTCTCTTGTTTTTGTTATCCATGTAGTAACGGTGAATGGGACAAATGTGAATCCACGGATTGGGTTGATAGCTGGGACCATGTAGCACTCCCCATTGGATGATGTATAGTTATAGAATTATACCAGTTGCAGGAGTATCAATCAAGTATTTCACTAGACTATGACCACATATAAGATCTCGTACAACCATGTTCAATTAATATTTTGATAATTTTGAAATTTTTTACAACTAGTCGTATCTATTTAGTTGAATCAAATGTTGGAACTCTATTTTCTACAGGGCACATATACGCAGTGGTTTCCTAGAGACACAATGCATGGTGCACTAACTAATTGGTTGGCACATTGCTTGGAGGGGAATCAGACCCTCAATGTCTTATTAAGGGACTCCAAGGCCAATAATTTTCCGATTGGGTCAATGGTTATCAAAGGAGAATATTTGACATAGTTTTCCCACTCAGAAAGTAAAAAAGGGTATGTATTTGAATATTATAGACCAATTCAAATTGTATACCATTATACAAACTTATTTATTGGCACAAACCTCCAGCTGCAAAAAATGCCAAGGAATAACTCATCAAAGATATGCTACTTCTTTCCTTACTCAGAGCACGTGAGGTTAAAGGATACCGTTGGTATTAGAGGTGATCTAGATGGTATACTTGAATGACTAGATGTAGCTAGTCAGGTATGTGGTATGCATGTTATTTTTTGTACTATGTTATAGGTAAATGGTGTACATGTATATTCTGATTTTGTTTCATGGTCACATTGATATTTTTACTATTGCAGCCAGACATTCACAACTTGATAGATTGATAAATTGCATAAACATATACAACTAAATAAATTACACAAATTTAGTCATGGATTCGTTGTCTTTATTTTTCTCTCCCATTTAATTACACCATAATATCTACATCGATACCATGCCTATTTACACCATGAACATCACCACCATCCTCATCCTGGACATATTGTCACCATCACCATCCAATTTTTCATCATTTTCATCATCCAAGTACACCATAATATTCTCATCAATCATCCACACCATCCTCATCCTCAAATCATCATCATCACCATCATTCCATCCCATCATTAAAATACATGTCAGTATCATCAATATCATCATCATCATCACCATCCTCCTCATTTTCATTGTTTTTCATCTTTTTCATTTTCATCATCATCATCCCCTTTTTCATCGTCTTCATCATCCAAGTACACCATAAGATTATCATCCATCATCCACACCATCCTCATCCTCACCATTTTCATTTCCAACATCTCCATGCCTATTGAAATTGTCATTGGCATCCTCCTCCTCCTCCTCATCATTTTCATATTTTACATCATCATCATCCCATTTTTCATCGTATTCATCATCCAAGTACACCATATTATTCCCATCCATCATCCACACCATCCTCATCGTCGCCATTGCCTCCATCTCCATGCCCATTGGCATTGGCATTGGAATCCTCATGTCATCATCATCATCATCATCATCATAATTTTCATCTTTTACATCATTTTCGTTAGCATCATTTTCATCTTTTACATCATTTTCATCATCATCATCCCCATTTTCATCGTTTTCATAATCCAAGTACATCATAATATTCTCATCCATCTTCCACACCATCCTAATCGTTGCCATTTTCATTGCCACCATCTCCATTCACTTTGGAATTGGCATCCTCATGTCATCATCCTCATCCTCATCCTCATCAATATCATCATTTTCATCATCATCATCCAAGTACACCATAAGATTCTCATCCATCATCCACACCATCCTCATCGTCACCATTTTCATTTCCAGCATCTCCATTCCCATTGGCATTGGAATCCTCCACCTCCTCCTCCTCCTCCTCATCATTTTCATATTTTACATAATTTTCATCCTCATCATCCCCTTTTTTCTCATTTTCATCATTCAAGTACACCATAATATTCTCATCCATCATTAACACCATCCTCATCGTCACCATTTTCATTGCCACCATCTCCATTCCCAATGGAATTGGCATCGTCATGTCATCCTCCTCCTCATCATAATTTTCATCATTTTTATCATCATCATCCCATGTTTCATCATTTTCATCATCCAAGTACACCATAATATTATCATCCATCATACACACTTTCCTTATCATCACCATTTCCATTGCCAACATCTCCATGCCCATTGGCATTGGCATTGGAATCCTCATGTCCTCCTCCTCATCATTTTCATCCTCATCATCCCCTTTTTCATCATTTTCATCATCCAAGTACACCATAAGATTCTCATCCATCGTCCACACCATCCTCATCATCACCGTTTTCATTGCCACAATATCCATGCCTGTTGGCATTGACATCCTCATGTCATCCTCCTCATCCTCCTCACCATCATCATTTTCATCATTTTCATCATCATCATCCCCCTTTTCATCATCCAAGTACACCATAAGATTATCATCCATCATCCACACCATCCTCATCGTTTCCATTTTCATTTCCAACCTCTCCATGCATGTTGGCATCCTAATGTCATCATCATCATCATCATTTTCATATTTTTCATCATTTTCATTCTCATCATTCCCTTTTTCATCATTTTCATCATCCAAGTACACCATAAGATTCTCATCCATTATCCACACCATCCTCATCATTGCAATTTTCGTTTCCAACATCTCCATGCCCGCGGCATTGGCACTGGAATCCTCATGTCATCATCCTCATCCTCATCCTCATCCTCATCCTCATCATCATCATTTTCATCATCCTCATGGCATTGGATTCAATATGTGTCCCTGAAAACCTCTAGGAGGCGAGTTTCAATTGGACATAAAATAATTTTCGTGGATATGATTAATGAACCATTGCCACCATTGGAATCAAGACACCAGATTAATGCTAGGGGTGCCCCTCTCCTCCGTGTCCATGGCCTATTGTTAACACCTAAAAAGTGCTCACTAGCTCATTTCCTTATTCACATGACCCATTTGTCCACTTTTTCCACCATCTGAGCCTCTAAGGCCAACAAAAGGTCACCAAAAGACCTTAGTACACCACTTTTCCCACTCAAAAAGATTATTTTTCCTAAAAAAGCATAAAAAACCCTCAAAAAGGGTCCAAAATTCCCAAAAATATTAAAAAGGGAATAAAAATATTAATTTTATTCAAAAAAGGAAAAAGGAGGGAAAAGTACCTAAACCATGTTGGTCAATACCATTGGTTTCCACAAAACCACAAATGGTATTCCCCACCACCAAAACCTATAAAAAGGTGGTAGGGGCTCCTCATTTCACATCCATCCATATTCCTATCCTCATGTTGCCAAAATCTCCCTTGAGTTTTTGGCCATTGTAGCAACCTTGGAGAAAGGACCCATTGGAGATTGGAGCTGCTCACCATTGGAGCTACTCAACAACCTTCATCACTTGGAGGTATTGTTATTGCAAGCACTTGCTTGCCCCCATTTTCAATACAAAAATTATTTCTTATGTTTCTTGTTCTTGTTTTTTAATTCAAAAATGCACATGCTAGTTTAGTTTAGTTTAGATTTAGTTTATTGTTTTTGTTTAATATTGAGACTGTTGCTACTAGTTAGCAGGTGCCCATAGCACTAAGCTTGGTTGCAAAACCAAGCCAACAGTTTTTTTCTTACCTTCATATTTCCTAGATCTACAATCTGAAGGTAAGAAATCTAATCACTCGATATTTAACTAGATCTAGGAAAGCAGTTCTATATTCTGTCCCACTTGTTCTAGATTCACATTGAACTAGGGAGATCACGCCTTAAATTCGCTTTCGGAAGATTTTCCGGTAACAAGTTTGGCGACCATACCGGGGACTTATAGTGGAATTGATTTCATTTATGATTGATTTCATATTTTTTGTCTGAGCCATTTCTATCCTTTTGATCCTTCCTACCATAAGATCTCTACCATTAAAGAGTCTCTTATGTGTCCTTGATTCTCTTTGGGATCATCATCAGGCCCCTTACCCTTCTACCTTGGGATATCTCACACTTTTACTACTCAAAATTGGACTGGCGCACCTGGGCAGTGCTTCCCCTGCGCTCCTGTGTGGTCGGCTCACTTTTCCTGATGGAAAACTACGACGGTGGCAGACCTTTTCTGTGTATCTCCTGCGACAGACCCCCTCTTTCGCTCTATCCAGTGAAGTAGGGTGTGCCAGCCTCTCCAATTTGAGTTTTGACAGTGATTTCCTTCAGTTCTTGGGTCCTGGTTTGATAGAGGCTGATCCGTGGACTGTACTTTCCAGCCACAGACCTCCTATACACAACATACTATCATTTTCCTCCATTTTTTGGGTCTTTTGAGATTTGGATCCATGTTTGGCCCTTTGAGTCAAAACTAGTATTTTGCTTGCATTTTTAAGTGAAATGGATTCTATTTTTGACCCATATTAAGGTTTTGAGATCATTTTTGGTTTGGTGTGATTGGGTTGTTTTAAAGACTTGAAAAGTGTGGGATATACATGTCTTTTTGAGCCTCTCTTTCTTAGGTTCTGCTTGCATTTGGCTTGCTTTGAATGATCTTTGAGTGTCATAAAGTTTGTGGGTGCTCTCATTTTTTCTTTGGGAATTTCTGGGTGATTAGAGTGCTATTAGACATTCTCTCATTTTCTGCTTATTGATCTGAAAAGTACTTAGTTATCAAATTTCATCTTGATACACGCATATGAAAATCAAAGTGCTTCATTAGTTTGTTTTCAAAGACAATATTTTGTTGCATAGAAAGGTTTTGGCCGTCTTGGCATCACAATACACCGAGAACAACACTCGGGGATATTACTACGCACGTGTCATCCAGGTAGTTGGGTATTCACGCAAGGGTATGGTCCCAATCCTCCTTGTCGCGTTTTACTATTGGACCCTGCGGTATATAGCGATTTGTGGCGCCTTGACAATCCTGTGAGGATCCTCACTGTTTATCCACTCCTATTCACACAGTTTGCTTGTTTCTTTTAGAATTGAGTAGTGTTTGATTTGTGTGGTACATCAAAGACTCTTAGGATTCTTTTAGATATGGAAGATTCTTTTGGGACTACCAACCAAGAAACCCCTTTTCAGGGTATGCCATTTTTTATTCCCCCTTGTGGAACTGTTGGTCCTCCCTTTATGGTTACATTGAGTCTTCCTGGATTGACGATAGGATTACCAGTATGGTTATTCTCCAATCCGGTTACACCAAGTGCACCAATTGTGTCAAACCTAGGTCCTTCACCTAATGAGCATCAATCTCATGGTGACCCTTCTCCTTCTTTGTCGAAGGTTGAATCGGTTTCCCTCTCTTCCTCTTCTCTTACTGAAAACTCTGATGTTAGTAAGAATGCAGATGGGAAGAAGAAGAAAGGGAAGACTACGAAGAAGAATACTAAGCAGAAGGTCACAACCCCTATGAAAATATTCACAGTAGATCTAAGAGATGATGTATACCTCACAAGAGTAATTATGGTTAAGCAGGAAAATAGAAGAAGAGTGAACAATACAGTATAATGAGCAATAGAATAATATGGTACAGTAGAACTCGGATAGAAGCAATAATACTTCACACACACTAACTAATTAATCACAATATGGACAAATAAGTAGTACAAGCATGAGAATTCGAATGCCTAAGGTGGCAATTCGAATTAGCCTTCATGGAGTGATCAAAGGATCACTGGAGTGTCATCGGAGCACAACTAGGTGTCCTCATGATCATCAGTGGAGTCATCAATGCACAAGTAACTGTAAACTGTTAGTCAAACTGAGTCTAATTGAGTGTAGTAGGTGTAACTGAATGTAACTAGCACATGGAGACACTAACTGGATGAAGGAGTCTCAGTGGAGGATGCAGTAGGAGCTTACTAGAGTCAGAACAGGCAGTTTAGTCTCACTGGAGGTCCATCGTAGTGATAAGGTCAATAAAGAGTCAGTTAATCCTTAAATTAAGGAAGTAACTGAAGATAATTGAATATAACTGAATATCACTGGACTGGTAGGTGAAGAAGGTGCCTTTGTCATGCAGTGGAGCAAAGGAGGGCGCATTAGTCACTGGGAGGGATGAAACTGCAAGGAAAGAAGCTCTCAGGGCTAGCTCACTGAGGGATAGGTGCTAGTGCTGATGACTGGAATGCATGCAAAACCTAATATTTGCATGCGTGACTAAAAATGCAAACAATGGAAATGTTGCTAGGACTAGGATGGAGTATATGAATATCCTAACACCCCCCCTTCATCCATCCTAGGCCCTGGTAACTAGGACCAAAGGTCACCCAATATAATCAAATGAATGATAATAATAAAGAATAGTCCATAAACCGAGGAAATGGGGAAAACCTCATGGGAAAACCCCCCCCTCAAAATAAATTGTAGGTCACACACAATAATAAATGCTCCAAACTCAAGCAGGTGTGATGCTTGGTCATATGTCTGGAGGTATCTTCTTCTTGGGAAGAAGTGGATCATGCTAAAAAAGCATGTGTTTGTACTTGCTCTTCAGTTCGAATGTGATGAGAACAAATCCAACAGTATGAGAATGATCCTTGAACCTGTGATTTGAATCAGCTGAGGTAGGATCAAATTTTTGAATGTGCATATAGTATTTTGTCTTCTCCTTTGAACCACCATGGGTGAGATTATGCCAAAAAGAACTATTACATGTTTGCTTGAAATCAAAATCAGATTTAAGACTTTCAAAACAGTTTCTTGAGATCTCCTTTGAACTAGCAGGGGTGAGATCAAAACTATCATATGCATGAGAAATTATCCCAATTAGTAATTGCTTAGAATCCAATTTAGATACAAGACTTGAATCATGGTTTCTTGAGATCTCCTTTGAACCATGAGAGGTGAGATCAAAACCAGTAGATGCATGAGAAATTATCCCAAGTGAATGGAAATGGTCATATTCTTGAATGATCTTCTGAAAGCATGGAATTATGATCATATAGTAGTATAAAAGAGGAGATAGCTGGAGAGGAGCGAATGCATTACCTTCAATAGATGTTTTGACCTCCGAAATAATCATGTGATCATGATGCAAACCAATAGACTCTGGTGCAAGAGAGGATTTAGGACCTTCTGCAATATCTAGAGTGTGAGCTGGCACAAAAAGAGAAGAAGGTTTGAGCATGAGTGGAGAATCTGCAAGTTCTTTGTCAACAACTTCAATATGAGATGATACTGGTTCATGATCTGAAAGACCATCAAGAGGAGGGAATGCATCACTTTGCTTGCTTTTGAATGGATTAGGACCAAGTCCTTCATTTTTTTTGCCAAAATTTTCATCCAGGTGAGCCCATAACTCTTTTGGAGTCCATATCTCTCTTGGAGTTTCAACACCATCACGGTATTGGAAATGAAATCTCAGGTATTTAGGCAAAGAAAGCATCATTGCTCCAAAGTGCATGTCACCTTTATTCAACTAGTCAATCTTCTCTTTAGAGGATTCGAACTCTCTTTCAAAATAACAATCAAAGAGATCATGGCTCTTCAAATATGCTATCATTCTTGGTTTCCATTCATCATAGTTGAATGGAGAAAGGGGAGTAATTTCTTTTGAATTCATTGAAGTTGTAGAAGACCTACAAAAACAATATAGAATAACTGCAACTGCTACTGCTGCAAAAATGCATAAACTGCTGCACTCGAAATCTTGGTAATAACCTGCAAAAAACTCTCAAGAATGGAGATAAACAATACTCTCAACATGCTCTGATACCATGTGAAAATACTCACAACAGATCTAAGAGATGATGTATACCTCACAAGAGTAATTATGATTAAGCAGGAAAATAGAAGAAGAGTGAACAATACAGTATAATGAGCAACAGAATAATATGGTACAGTAGAACTTGGATAGAAGCAATAATACTTCACACACACTAACTAATTAATCACAATATGGACAAATAAGTAGTACAAGCATGAGGATTTGAATGCCTAAGGTGGCAATTCAAATTAGCCTTCATGGAGTGATCAAAGGATCACTGGAGTGTCATCGGAGCACAACTAGGTGTCCTCATGATCATCAGTGGAGTCATCAATGCACAAGTAACTGTCAACTGTCATTCAAACTGAGTCTAACTGAGTGTAGTAGGTGTAACTGAATGTAACTAGCACATGGAGACACTAACTGGATGAAGGAGGCTTAGTGGAGGATGCAGTAGGAGCTTACTAGAGTCAGAACATGCAGTTTAGTCTCACTGGAGGTCCATCGGAGTGATAAGGTCAGTAAAGAGTCAGTTAATCCTTAAATCAAGGAAGTAACTGAAGATAACTGAATATAACTGGACTGATAGGTGAAGAAGGCGCCTTTGTCATGCAGTGGAGCAAAGGAGGGCGCATTAGTCACTGGGAGGGTTGAAACTGCAAGGAAAGAAGCTCTCGGGGCTAGCTCACTGAGGGCTAGGTGCTGGTGCTGATGACTGGAATGCATGCAAACCCTAATTTCATGCAAACCCTAATATTTGCATGCATGACTGAACATGGAAACAATGGAAATGCTGCTAGGACTAGGATGGAGTATAGGAATATCCTAACAACCCCAGCCACTGATCATCATGTTGGGGACTCACTAGCCACTGATCATCATGCTGGGGGCACCGATACACCTATTTCGAATTTACATAAACCAAAATTCCCTTGCAAACTTTGTAAAGGGTCCCATTTTCTTAAGATATTCCCTAGTATCTCCAAGGTCTTAGAAATATGGTCGCGTTCTGAACAACCCTCATCATCAGTATCTGGACATCATATTGATGATACCCCATCAACTAGTGACATTGTAATTAAGGGTTGGAAGGGAAGAGCTGTAGACCCTTGTTGGTTATGCAAGGGCATGCACCATACTTACCTTTGTCCTCGTATGGATGAAGCTTCACAATTGTTGGAATACATGGACATATCCCATAAAAACCTTCCAACCAAATATTGTAGGTTGTCCCTTGATCCTACAATGGTTGATAGGACGGTCAATCCAACCCCACCCTCGGTTGACCCCACTCTTTCATTGAAGAATGAAAACGAAGCGGTTGATTCAACAACATCCTTAATCGACCCCATTCCTCAATTGAGGGATGATACCCAAGCGGTTAATCAAGTTTCGTTCTTGGTTGACCCTACTCCTCCTACGATGAATGAAATCCAAGTGATTAATCAAGCATCATCTTCGGTTGATCCCACTCCTCCTTTGAAGAGTGAAATGCAAGCGGTATATCTAGTTTTATCCTCGGTCCACCCGACTCTTTCATTGGAAAATGCCCAGATTGAAGCAACCACCATCGCAAAATCTTTGTCGTATCCTGCTTTTCCAACTGAAAGTGAATTAGAAACCATTGATATCTTTCTGGTCGGTTCAAACAGTTCTAGGCAAGGAGAAGTCTCGTCCATGGAACCTCCCCCAAGTACTGAGGTTATTTCATTTGATTGGAATGGTCTAGTAAAATCTTGTCTCCCCTCAAATGTTCCTTTTCGGATATTTGTAGGTGTTGTCGAAAAGGAAATATTTCACACTATAGTTGACGAGGGAGATTCTGTTAGTATTTTATCCTCAACTGCTTGGCAAGCTATAGGGTCTCCTCAGCTTGTACCGGTCACCGACCAGATTTTGGATTTTAATAGAAGGCCTACCGAACCCTTAGGGATTCTTTCGCCATTACCTGTCACCTTGGGAGGTAAAACTGTTTATGTTGATTTCATGGTTGTCCAAGATCCTTTAGATTCCAATCTGCTCCTTGGACATGATTATGTCTATGCTATGAAAGCCGTAGTGTCCATACTCTTTCAAGTGATGTATTTTCCCTATGATGGGAGGATTGTGACCATTGATCAACTTTCCTTCATGACACCCAATCATCGCATGACTGCCATTCAACAAACTTCCCTGAACGTTCCACATGTATTAGTGGTTTCTTCCCCTTAAGCATGAGGGGCATATCTCCAGCCTCTAAACATCATGCTGGGGGGCACACTACTTACCTCTAGACATCATGTTGGATAAGTGCCTTTAATCGCGAGCATGGTTCTATTCCTGTGTCAAGCTCGTTAAAAAATGAAAGAGTATCCCATGAGCACAGTGCCCTTTCTATGTCAAGCTTGTTAAAAAATGGAATAGGTTCCCATGAGCAGAGTTCTTTTCCTATGTCAAGCTTGTTAAAAAATGAAATAGATCCTTTCCCTTTGAGTTGAGTCTTCTTGTATAATTAGTACCTGAACCTTATTTTCATTCACCTCTGCCTTAGGCGAATGAAATGAAGCTTAGGGGGCATGTCTTCAACCTCTGGACATTATGTTGAAATCAACTCGATCGCCTCTCCACATCATGTTGGAGATAAGTCGCTTACTTCTAGAAATAATGTTGGGGGTATGTACCAACCTCTAGATACCATGTTGAGGAAGAGTCCACCAATGGGAATAGTTTTGAGCATACTTTCCTTTTTGGTTTTCGAGCTCATTAAACCATGAAAATAATCCTGAGCATTTCCTGTATCAAGCTCGCTAAAAAATAAAACAGTACCTCTAGAAATCATACTGGAAGTAAGCTGTCAGTTTCTGGTGCTGGGGGCAAACTTTCCAACCTCTAGCCATCATGTTGGGAAGAAACTTGCCAATGGGCATTATCTCGAGCATTGTTCATTTTTTGTTACAAGCTCATTAAAAAAGGAAGCAGACATCATGAGAATTCTTCCAACCTATCTTCAAGCTCGTTAAAAATAGTAAGATGGTATTTGAGCTTACTTTTCACTTTTTTCGTGCTCTGGTTAAAACATGAAAAGTGGTTTGAGCTTACTTTTCACTTTTTTCGTGCTCTGGTTAAAACATGAAAAGTGGTTTGAGCCTAGTTTTTACTTTTTCGTGCTCTGGTTTGAAATATGAAAAAGATTCTGAGTGCTTTTGATACCGTTATCGTGCTCGCTAAAAATTTGAGTAAAAAGGTGTGTCTAACGAGTATAGGTTTATCACTTTATCTAGCCTCGCTAGAATATTTACGGAAAAGGAATTGTACCGAGTTTACTTTTTCCTTTGTCGTACTCAGCTATCAACCATGACAAAGTTGTTCATGGAGTCCTTTTTAATCTCTTTTTCAGACTCCTAAAATAGGAAAAGATGTCCAAGCGAAATTGATTCGTTCACGCTTGTAAAAGGATTTGAATGATCGTCTCCCTGGTGATAGTTTACCCCTTTTCCGGACCAGGGGGCACTATTTATGAAAAAGGAATACTCCAACCAATCATGACTGGAAGATTTCTCTCTCGCGTTGTTTTACCCTTTTCCGGGTGAAGGGACTAACTTTATGAAAAAGGACCTTTGGAGTCTTCTTTAGTTCTTTTCAGACTCTCTAAACATGAAATGACGCCGAGTTTACCTTCTATGGACTCGTTAAAATTTGACATTGAAGGGCTCGTCATGGGACGAACCCCTCCTTTCCTAGGTTCATAAAACATTTGGGATTGGACTCATCCATGGGATGAGCTTTACTGAGCATCTGTTTACCCTCTTCAAGCTTGTTAAAAAACAAGTGAGGCACTCATCAGGCATGATGGGGAAAAATGGAATATTTTGTATTACACTTTATTTATGGAAGTACATAGTCGCTCTTGAACATGACACTCATTTTTAATTTTCATTCAGTACTTGGGTAATCCATTTGTCTTTGTGTTCTGTCGATTTCATGAGTCGTGTCACTTCTTTGGGTCATCCAAAGAATGATTCTACTATCAGTCGTGTTGGGGGTTAGTGTCGTTCTCGTCCTATCATGCCCATGTTCAAGAGATGTTCATTGCTCATCATCTACATTCAGTACACCTTCCATCATGTCGGTTTACCTTGAGTCAGTCTTGGACATTTTTCTACTGTCTGATTCACTCTAAACATCTGTCATAGAGTTTTGTGTCAATGATGGGGGATTCACCATGGCCCTCCTTCGACAGATTCATCCTTGTCGACTTCAACACATCATCCAAGGATTGAATCTAGAAACTAATCGAGTGCCTTGGGCCTACATGCCTCAATGGCAGGTTACCTTGCTTTCAACATGAGTTTACATCATTGAATCTTAATTGAAAGATCCTATTGAGTGTTCGACTTCAAGCCCTTTATTCACATTCGATGGTTTGTACTATGATACCTTGGGGATCATTGACATCAATGGTGATTTCCCTGATACTTGTTAACGCTATACATCAATGATCGGTAATCAAGTGGTTTATACCATGTTCGACTCCAAAACATTGTAATCACATGGATAGATTTGTATCATTATGGGTTCAACTTGAAGACCCTGGGGAAGTCATATTTTACCCACGTTGTGATGGAGATTGTTTGAGTCACATTACACGGATCCACATTGTATTGGTCGTGGCTATGTTATCATCTTATCATGGATCTATGAATGTCTCTAGTAGCCATGATTGTGCTCGGTCGGTCTTTTCTATCTTGGATCTGCAGTGTATTGGTCGGCAACCATGTTTTGTGTCTTATGAGACTTGTGGATCTCAGGGTCATTTCTGCAGCAACTCCTTCCAACCAGCAAGTCCTTGCCATTATTCTTTTCTTACTACAAAGCATTTCACCTGTCTTATTTCCGCTAGCTTCATGTTTTGGGGGGCATTCTATTACAACAAAATGTTGTCACCCTTGTGCAAGTGTCACAAGTGTTGCAAGTGTCATTATCATGACCTAGTGTCATCGCTATGACCATTGTGCAAATGTCGTTATCAGGACCTAGTGTTGTCATCATGGTCATTGTGTAAACTCTTTGCTCTGACTCCTAAACTCATACTGGGCTAAAACACATTCAAACTGAAGGTTATCCCTACCCGGTTGACCTTGTTGATTAGGCTGGCGCACTTCTCCTTCATCTAGGGTGCGATGGTGCAATTCCTGGTTAGCTAGGGTGATACACTGGTGCACTTTGTCCTCCTACAGGGTGCACCTGACCCTCTCTGGCGTTCTATCTCCTCTACTAGGGTGCAACAGGGTTAGTTAGAGGCTATTTTGGGGAGTCTCGAGGTCTTTATAGAGGTTTGTTGAGGTGGAGACTTATCCCTAGACTTTAGGTGAGGTGGCATTTTGGTTCCTAACCTAATGGGGAGGATCCCTTAACCATCTTCCCCTAATCCTCAACCTACCCTATCTCTTTAGCCCTATATAAACACCCCCTCTCTCCATGGGAAGGGGAGGAAGGTCTATAGTATCCTTATGCTGGTAGAATCCATATTGGAGATCCCTACTCATATATTGGGAGACCCATACTTCCTTTGGAGGCTTTGTCTTAGCTTGTTGGAGGAGGATTGCGACATTAAGTCTTGGTTGTAATCATCTCTTTACTTTGTATTTCCCTATTTTAATACAGTAATATAAACGCTTTCCACCAAATGTTGTTGTGTTGATAATGTTTGTGTAGTTTACTTGCTTAACTGTTTACTTAGATATGTTACTGTTTAGATATTTTTTACTGCTTGTATTATTTCTATATGTCTTGAAAGGTCTTGCAGCTGAGATATGACGACCGTGAAGCTTGGAGCAACAACAAGGAGAAAGATCTATAATCTAAAGGTAAGACATCTAATCACTCGATCTTTAACTAGATCTAGGAGAGTAGTTCTATATTCTCTCCCACTTGTTCTAGATTCACATTGAACTAGGGAGATCACGCCTTAAGTACGCTTTTGGTAGATTGTCCGGTAACACACATAGGGGTCAACTTTTGGAATTCCTTGACCCAAAACTTGTGGCTAGAGTTCCCATGTGGAACCCACCCAAACAAACTTGTAGGATCTTACATAACTCAGTTCTGCACTACAGTTGAAATTCTATGCCCCTAGCAGGGATTCAACATGTGTCCTTGAAAGCCTCTAGGAGGCAAGTTTCAATCAACCATAAACTGATGACCATGGCTCATATCAACAAACCATCAAAACCATTGCAATCAGGACATCATATTAATGCTAGGGGTTCCCCTATCCTCTGGTTCCATGGCCTTTATAGTGCCTTTTAGTATGGTTTTGGAAACTAGGGTTTCACTCAATAAGGGACGGTGTAATTCTTGTAGAAAGGGGTCAACTTTGGAAATTCCTTGACTGATAACTTGTGGCTAGCATTCCCATGTGGAACCTTCCTAGACACACTTGCAAGACCTCTTGAAACTTAATTTTGCTGCATGGTTGGAATTCTATGCAGGACCTCCTAGAATTTTTTGGGGTATCCAATTATTTATACACATGGTTTATTATGTGTTGTTGATCATGAATGAACTCTAGGTGTTTTTTTTGTCGATGATGACTATGCATCCCATATATTTGTTAGATTAAAGTCATCACGCCAAATGCCAATTTCATTTATGTGGATCACACAAGTGCATCACTTAGGTGTGTCACCCATGTGCATCCTTTATGTTTGTTAGGTTCTTATGTGGGTAAGGTGTTTATGTGTTCCAATTAGTTGCATCATTTGCTTAAGTTTGTTTGGTGATTATGTGTGTTAGGTATGCTACAAAGTGAATTAGGTGGTTATGGTTAGGATCATCAGTAGGTTATGTGTTGGTGGTTTTAGGGGTAGTGGGTTATCCATAAATGCATTGAAATGATATGGATTAGTGTTATAGGGGTTTTGTGGGTCAAGGTAAAAGATAAGCATAACTTATGTGGGATAAATAAGTGTGTTTCATAGGTGCGCCATCTATGTGCAACCTTTAATATGTCCAATAGGTGCTTATGTAGGTCAGACATTTATGTGCATCAGTTGGTTCAACATATGTGCTTGATGAATTTGATCCTTGGCCCAATTAATTCACAAATTAAGACAAAAGCAATTCATATATGAGAAACATGATGCTATGAGGTGACAATAAGAATACTTGTGACGCAAATGGTTTGTTCCTTATGTATTTCACTTAAGTATATTGGGTGCCATGTTACTTAGGCAAAAAATGAAATGCATCAGGTGGATGGTGGGTTAGGATAAAGGGTTATGAGTGTAGTTGGTGAGTTGTGAATGGGGCATATGATAAAATGATTACTTGTTTAGTGGTCAATGGTCATGTTATTAGGATAGTACATCACATTGAACTTATGTGCAACCATTCCTTTTGTTATATGAGTGTTATCACACTAAAATTTAACTTGCTTATATGGGTTGCATGAGTGCATCACATGTGTGTGAGAGTCTAGATGCATAGCCTATGTGTGTTTGTCACACTTGTTAAGTTCTTAAGTGGGTTACGAGTTTATGTACATCACTTAATTGTATTAGTTTCTTATTTTGTAGGTTAAGTGTGTTAGTAGCTTGGGTGGATTAGGTGCATCACTCACATAATTTCATATAATTTTATTGTGGTCAAGAACATCAAGTAAATGTGCATTGTTGTCAATAAAATTTAACATTGTTAATCTAACATTGTATATGCAATTGGATTGTCTTCAAGAACATTGTAAATGTGCATTGTTTTCATTATGCATTGTTGTAATTATGCATTGTTCTAAATGTTATGACTGATATATATCCATGCAATCATCCAAGCTATCAAAAAATGGTCCAACATTACACATAGACACATTATTGGCCACACATGTATGATAACACTTAAAAGACTGTTGTGAAGATGTCAAGTGAAAAAATGAAATATTTTATATCATGGAAGTTTTAATACAAAAATAGATGGCCCTTAGATGGAATGCCAATGTAGATGTATCAAAAAGGTCAATGATGTACATGTAAATGAAAGTACATTTGTCCTAGACGACACATCAAAATTCTAAATTCCTCTTTTTTTTCCTAACTCTGATTCACCTTGCCTCTATCTAGGACCGTTGTGCATCTCAGAAGACTGCAAATCAAAGATCAAATTTCATGATCAACTAATTGAACTACTACTCAAGAACTGACAAACTAAAAACAATTATGACTCAATTACTTGTAACAAACACTCACTAAATCCATCCTAGGTATAGATTCTTGTGGTGTCCTCCTCTTTCCTAAAATCCTCTCTGCAAAGGTGCTCTGTAAATAAAATATCCTATGTCAATTAGTTCAACAATTATCAACATATATGCATTAGAAAGTACAAACTTGAATTTTGTAATTAATGAACATCTCATCGTAAAAATATACTTTGGGGCAGGAGACTAGGTTTCTTGTGTAGCGAGTGGAGCCGTAGGTTGAACATCACCCTCAATTGCTTGTACTATTGGAATAGAGGAGTGAGGATGCATTCACCATTTGTTAAAATAGTTAGACATCATGCATGTGAATACACAATACAAATGAACTATGTACAAATATTGAAGTAGATGTACCTCTGCATGAATTAATCCCATCATAGATACAACATTAACTGCTGCATCAACGACCCTGTTGAGCTATGGCATGGAGGACTCTCTAGCCTAGTGTTGTAAACATGTGAAAAAAACAAATTAAGAAGAACAAGTTGTGGATTTAAAATTGAAAGAGCTAACCAACAATTGTCATCAAAGGCTATACATTACAGTGGAATCAGTAGGTCCATGATCATGGACACCCTCTCTTTTTACGAAAGAGGGTCGTCTGATGTAGACAAAACCCTTGTCTACATTTGGACAGCGGGGAGAGGCAAACCAAAGTGGCGGTGAAAGGATTTTGGTTGATCCCTGCAATTATAGAGTGTTTAAAGTCGTAGTTATACATGCACATGAATGAATGGAATAAGATGTATTGAAGACTAACATGTTGTAATACTTACCTCTATTTGGAACATCTCTACCCCATGGGAGGGATAACTACTAGAAAATCCTTTCCCCTCTACATCCTCATTTAACGCTTGCAAGTTTATAAATTATTTAAATATTAGTAATCTATAAATAGTACAATAAGAAAAAAATAATTTGAACAAGTTTAAGTCATTAACCATGTACTTACCTTCCTGAAAAACTCATAGAGGCCATCTGCGGGGATTTCACTAAGATCAATGTCTCCTGCATCTTGTTGAGAATCATGTTCCTGCAACTTCAAAATTTGTAAATATTATAACATCTAACATTAATGAACTAAGCTATATTAACAAAATGACATGTTGAAATATGATCTCTGTGTTAGTTGTTGTCACCTCAGATACAACAACACCCGGTACACTAGCACCCCTTGTAGAGGCATCAAGATAAATTGTATACATTAACAATCTTAATATGTGTACAATATGGAAAAACATAATTTCAACAACATTAGTGTTTTAACCATATACTTACCTGACCGGAAGTCATCGAAGAGGTACCATGTGTTGGTCCACGACCATAGAAGGATTGACCACATGCCATGCACACATGTGGATTGTTGTGGGGCTCATGGGATGCTGATATTCCCCACCACAAGATGGCCCTATGCCACTGAAAGATGATGGGTGTGCCCCACCAGAGGAAGAGGGCCATGCCTAGTCAATAATTGTGCTATGGCGGACAATCACCTGAGCTAGCTTTAGAAACACCTCCTGTGTTTGGGGAATCATATGATGTGCAGGAGGGACATATGTACTAGGTAGTTGGCTATGAGAATGAGGTGTGGTCCGATTGGAATCTCGATGCCTAGCATTGGGTCGGTTTTGGGGCATCCCCATACCAGTGCCCTTGAAACCCAATATATCAAAATAATTTACATGTTAACCCATCACAAACTCAACATACAACTTTCAAAGGAAGTATAGTGGTAGTTCTTTGTTGTTGTGTGGTGGAATATCAAAAACCATATACCATATGATATTATAATGGTTGATATGTGAACCACTCAATCAAAATATGTGCTTTGTTGGTGTTTGGAAGTTGATTTGTTCTAGTCACTCTGAAATGTTCATATATTTTCTCTTTTGTGATTTTCAGCTTCTTGACTTCGTTGTAACTCAATCCATTTGCGTATTCTTTCCATTTTCTTTCTCTATACGATGCTATGTTGAATAACACATCATTAGAGATGCTAATAGTGTCTACGACATCATCCAATGACATTGCAAGGGAGCGACAGAGTTCATCTCCACCCCTTCAAGTGGAAACGATCTCTCTCAAATGTGAAATCTCTATCAATATCTCTGTATTGGGATCCATAGTAGCCACTGCAATCATAAATAGAAAAAAAAAATATCATTAGAAAAATACACATGGTATAATGACATCTCTAAGAAATGAAAAATGTAAAAATAGTGTACAACAAATAATGACGTGAACTATTTATAATTTAATATTATAATTGAATAATTGCAAAAATGGATAAAAATTTAACATTTTTCCATCCTAAATTTATATCATATATGTGTATTAATTTAAACTGCTAGATACATACATTAAATGTCCTATGTGTATATGTGATGGAAAGCTTCTCTATCTTATTTTAAGGCTTGGATTATGAAGTTTCGTCAAAACTATAACGTGTTGACTAATTCCCTTGGAGGACCAAATCCGAGATTCTGGGTGGAGGCAAGGGCACAGGGTGCTATTGATGAATAAAATCCCAATATGAACTCCACTTGATATTTTTTTAGTTGTATTTTGGAGCAGATATAAATTTCTGAATAGTGGTTTGGATTCATAATGATGCTCATGGATATATATGCATCTAGTGAAATTGATTTATTTTTTATGAGTAAATTGGGGTTTAAATTAATTTTGGGCATGAAATAACTAGAATTATGGTTCAAATTTTTCTAGGGCATACAAATTAATAAAATTATGGTTTAAATTTATTTTAGGACATACAAATGAGTGAAAATATATTGTTTAGAAGGCTAGATTTTGATGTAAATACCTTAGATGGAGGAGAATTATTCCCAAGGTGGAAGATGGAGGCCTTCTCACACAAATTGCGTTTACCAATACACTCGTTGGTCACCCGAAATTGCTACTTGTCGCTGTTGTGGAGAAAATGACTGACGCGACCCATTTTGGGGTAGAAAACATGTTTTGCAAAATGTGTATGCATTTTAGAAATCCATAACGCGTACACATTTTGTTTAAGTATCCTACTTGGCCTTCACCATGGAAGGCTTGGGACTAGGTTTGGCAGGCTCGAGATTTATTGGGAGATCAATTCTCTTTTATAGAACTTGAATGAGTTTCTTGAATCTACCATTGCATCTAAAAGTTCCCTCAACTTTGTGCACTCACCCATCATCTATTTGCTTCCATTATTTTACAATTCATTCCATAAAATAAATTCAAAACTTATTTTTGTTGTAATCAAAGGATTTTCTTTCATATATATATATATATATATATTAGGAGGAGGAGGATGATAGTTAATACCCACTTAGACCAATTTTGTTCTATCAGACTTTAAGAAATAAAAGTAAGGAACTACTTGGTTTTTTTAGAGTTTTATTTCTGTGCTAAAAAATCTTGGAGAGGAGCATTCCTAAATTACTATAATTTTGAGGAGATAGAAGGTTGGGCAAGTTCATATTGTAACAAAATTTTTGAAATTGAGATCTTATGTGGGTGTATGTAGGGAAATCTAAGAAGAAATGTTTTTCATCCTCAACACTCATAGTCTCACGAAGATGACAAATCCTTTCATCCCAAAGAGTTTTAGGAAATTTCCAACACCCTGTTTCATTATGTAGCTCATGAGAGTTTGTTTTTATTTTAGCTAGGTGGACCTTCTTCTTTAAGCTAGTTAAAATAAATAGATAGTTTTGATCTTCAAGATTAGGGTTGATGAGCTCCTTGTAATATCTTAATTTTCTTTTATCCTCTAAATTTTCATCACACCATAGCTTCTCTTTGAACATTGAAGAATGATATTTTTAATATCATCAATATTTTGAAAAGTGACATTTTCGTCAACCCCCCACATCTTTAACCAAGACATGACATCTTTATGCCAACCTCGCTTGAGCCTTAGGTGGTTTTAGCTGGAATTTAAAGCAATTTTCAAAAGTATCTGGTCTCCCAAGCTATTTAATTTTTTCTTGTACATTAGGTATCTAGTCATAGCTCCCCAGATGCGGGTGATGGGATGAGCTGGAGAACACGTGAACCCAGGAACGAGACACATGGGAAAATAGACGGGCTCCATGGCGCTCTAGAAAGAGAGAACTTAACTCGGCGACCACTCCAAGGCCCTGCTCATTAAATCCTTTTGGTGATGTCCCCTCAATCCTGCTGGAGGTGACCTCGATGTACCTGCTCCAGGTTGTTCCTGCGTGCGGTTTTAAGGAACCCTGACTGTCGTCAACTTGGCTCGTCTATAACCATGCAACCTCATCCCTGGTGCACTAGTGCAATGTTTCACAACCTCCACAGACCAGCAAATTGGGTTCCTCCCGCTCTCTGGTTCTTGCTGTTCGCGACCACGCATCTGCTAGCTCTTCTTGCGAGATGGCTTCGGTTCCACACTGATGTTCTACAGATAGTTATCTTATCCCATTCTGTAGTTCTCTTGGATCATTCTATAGTGCTCTCCCTCCGGTATTCAATCATGGGAAGGCCGAAAGGCTCCAGAGGAAGAGGAAAGAAAAGTACCACCAAGAATGATGCAAAGAATATGGAAAAAGGCTATGGGGAGGAGGTCACTGTCCTGGTCTGCCTACTGATAGACAATTGGGAAGCCAGGATATTCGCAGAATGCCTCTCCAACGGAAGTTTTGGTAAGCAAATTGACCCCTATTGGCTTGTTAGGAATATGCTTGGGCTGCTAATGGAGGAGTTGCTCACCAAGTGGGCAACCACCAGAAATGCCACCCAGACCCTGAAGGCCACCCTGCCCAATATGGAATCCATTCTGGATAGCTTGGAGGGAACTTTCAACTGGAATTCCTATGCTCCTTCTAGACCCTCCCCTCGCAACAATATTGGTAAGACTGACTTCAGAGACCTCTCCTCCATGGCAGGAACAAGCAAGCATGTACACTCAAGTTCGCCCAAAGGGAAAGCGCCTCTGACCTTCCCCATCCCCACCACTATGGGTTCTGTTCTGTCCAAGTGTGTTCGTAACGACTAGGGGTTCTTTCCCTTTAGGAAGACAACGCCCATGCCTGTGAAATTGTCGTCGAATTACCTCGTCACGGAGGAGTATCCTCCCTGCCCCATCGTGGAAGAATTTCCTGCTGACACGCAGAATACTATTGTGAATTCCTCTCAGGATGTCTATAGCGGAGAACGTTCGGGCCCCTCCCTGCATCTTCCATCTTTTCTTTCTTGCTATGCTTAATCGTTTTTTAGTTTACAGTTTCGCCAGTCCGCACAGACAATTCTTTTTTTCAGAGCTACCCTGGACTTCTTATACAAGTCAAATTTTTTTAAATTTTGATAAGCATCACTTTGATCTCTTCATACGTATGGGTTAGTGGCTGCATTCTTTCAGGCCACCACAGATTGTAAAAAATCATGTATTTTGTACTCTTTTAGCTTAATAGAACTTTTCCAGCGTTACAAAAAAAAAAAGGTATCTAGTCATAGCTATGCTCTCAATGGGGGAAAGACCCACTTCAATCAGGATAACAAGATATAGTGTATTGCTTTTAATTTTAAGATGATAAGTTATAAAACACTTTTGTATTTTTTCAATCCTTCTATAAGATTCTCTAGATAGGTTGCAACCCAAATTTCACACCCATACAAGAGAACATGAGTGACAAGAGTTTCAAAGAGGAAGTTCTTTTTATCTCACATCACAAGGTTCACCGACTCAATATTGTTTTCAAGGCCAAAATAAGTTTTTCACCCTCTATTGATCCTTTTATTGATGTTGTAGTTCCACTTAAGCTTGTGATGAGTGATTGCACCGAGAGTAGCGAGGTGCTAAGCACCCCAGTATGGCGGAGATTTTTTCTCGTTTGTGTTACATGGCATTCCCGAGAAGGATCCAATATTTTAAGGGGTAATTTTTTTCTTGATGTGTAAAAAATTTAAGATAAAAATACACTTCAAGAAATTGGATCCCTTTCGGTTCTTAATAGATATGGGTTTAAAATGGATCTATGTTGGTGGATATCATATCCTAAGATATTTGTAGGAAGTCACTTCAAGTAGTAATATCATATTATTTAATTAGAAATATCACATCAATAACAAAATAAACACTCATTCAACAAAATGATAATTAAAAATAAATAGTTAAATTTTCTCTTATTTATAGCTATATTTTATTTATATTTGTGCTATATTTATGATATTTTTTATTGTTATTTATCAAATATATTTCTTTTAATTTTGTATTTATGAAATATTAAGAAGGATCAAATCATTTCAAATGTAATCTTTTTACCAGTTAAAATTAATAAAATTGATTTTATTGCACCTAGATGCTCTACAAAAAAGAAATAAAAATGCAAATGATGCAGGCTTAAACAAAAAATTATAAATTATATTGATTTCATCTTAAACCTAAAAGGTTATCAAACATGCCCTTCCTATAAAAGAAGAAATACAAATCCAAATAATGTGCTTAAACAAAAAATAATAAATTATATTGATTTCATCTTAAATCTAGAACGTTATGTAACATGAGGTTCCTACTAAAAAAAAAATAAAAAATGCAAATGATGTTGGCTTAAACAAAAAATAATAAATTATATTGATTTCTTCTTAAACCTAAAAGGTTATGTAACATGTCATTCCTATAATAAAAGAAATAAAAATGCAAATGATGTCGACTTAAACAAAAAAATAAATTATATTGCTTTTATTTTAAACCTAGATATATCAAGGAAGAGAGATCAAATATCTTAATGTGTAAAATATTTAAGATAACAAAAATTAACACATCAAGAACTTTGATCCCTCCTGGTGCTTAATAGATATGTGTTTGAAACTTATGAGGATTTTAATACAATTTTTTAAAACTTATACTTATATATATATATATAAAGAATTAAGTAACAAAATTATATAACAATGAAAAATGAATAATGTAACAAGGATATATATATATATAACAATGAAGAATGAATAATGTAACAAGGGTATATATATATAATGACGGGGGGGTTTCTTTTCGGGGGGGGGTTCAGTACTTGCGCACTTTGCCCGAATTTTCGCTGCTATGCTCGTTAATTTTCTGCACCTCCTCATAATTTCTCTCCGCTCTTTTTCTCTTGTCTCTCCTCCACCATGAAGTAAGGTACGTCCTCCTTCTCCATCCCTCACGTGCTTCCCTTTTTTCTTCTCGTGTCGTCCGCTTCCTATTACACGCGTCCTACTTTCCTACGGACTTGTGTCCTCCTGTTACCTCCGTCGCCCGACTCCCTTTCCCTAATTCCTCTTTGCCCCTACATCACTTATTGTACCTGCGCGCATTTACCTTTATTATGGTAATCGACGAAGTAAATTATGAATTTTCACCCAAACATGGTGAAATCTTCCCAGACGATCATGAATTCAAAGGTAGTTTGGAAAAGATGGCTGAAGTGACTTTTGGCTCAGCCCCGCACCAGTCGGCCATTAAGTCGGGACTCCATTGGCCATGCTCCAAAATAATGCTAACTGTACGCTTAAAACCTATAACGCAAGAGATGGACGTAAAAGAAAAGGAGCATTAGCCAAAAAGGTGGCGGCCTCACTTGTGGTGGGCAAGGAAATCGGTATCGAAGAGGTTCCTAAATATCTCTCTGCAGCATTAGTCGGTAGGTTCTGTGGCAAGCAGGTGAGTGAACCGGCCCTGAGAAGCTTGATGGAGCTCAATTGGAAGCCTGTGCTGGAACAACTACCCTCCTTTCATATTTTGTCTAGGGGTTGGATACTCTTTCATGTGCACTCCAAAATCGGCAGACAGTGTCTCTTAAATCAGAATTGGAATTGGGCCCGTCAGGGTTGATCCTTAAAGAATGGAAAGTGGATTTTGATGCTAGAAGGGAACCACGTTCAATGAGTTTGGGTAATAATTCCCGGTCTACCGTTAATATTATGGAAAAAAAAGATCCTAGAAGCAATCATAGGTAAATAGGGTCATTTTATTGCTTTAGAGGATAATTGGGAATCTAAAGTGGATCATAGGTGTGCCCGAATTCTGGTTGGGTTGGACCTGCGTGATGTTCTTTATGAGGAATTGAAGATAGAAATGTTCGGTAGCATCTAGAATTAGAGGTTGGACTACTGGAAAATACCTTTCAGGTGTTATGGATGCAGACAGGTTGTCCATTTAGCTCGGGATTGTCCTTCTCCAATTTATCCGCACAATTTTAAGAAGGTCTGGGTGAAGAAGGTGGCGAAGACTGATATTATCAGTCCTAGCACACAAGTTTATAACTCTGTTCCTGGAAAAGTGGAGACTGGACCAGTGGTGGCCGGAATAGCGGTGATCGAAATAGTGGAGGACGAAACATCGGAGACCAGAAATTTTTTGTCAGTAACTGCAGCCATTCCGAAAAAATTGCATGAAGTTATTCCTGAACCTTCGGCACCTTCTCCCGGTAAGAATGTTATTTCATCTCCCTTTTCCCCTTCTTTGTTAACTCCTGATGTCTTTAATTCAGATGTGTCAGTTTCTCTGGTTCCAACTGGTCCCGCCCTTTCTCCTATGCACACGTCCCCCCTTTCATCCTCCCCTTTGAAAGGGATACCCTCCACATCGCCTTCTTTTCCCTCTAAAATCCTTCCTCCGAAATTGTACAACGCCCGGTCCAAAACTGCCCTTTTGGAAAAAAAGGGTTTGATAGAAGAAAACATGGAAATAATAGCGGGCAGTCTGGATTTGGATCCTACACCCAAAATTTCTCTGGGAAGGAAGTATTTCCTAACTGAGGCTAAAAACCAAGCGGTTAAGGAGATTCAAGCTAGTAAACAGACCACCATAACTAGGGCCCTTAGAGCAGGTAGTGCCCAGCTCAAGGTTCCTTAATGTGTCTTCTCTCCTTCAATTGTAGGGGGTTAGCCCCCCCTAAACAAAATGCCCTCAAACGGTTGATAAAAACCCTGAATCCAACCATAATCCTCCTTCACAAAACAATGATGGAAGTCTCCAAAGCTATAGATTTAGTTAGACCTTGGCTAAAGGACTGTTCTTTCCTCTTTCAGGATGGGGACGGTCACTTAGGGGGTTTATTAACAGGATGGGATCCTACGTTGGAAAATTTGGCCTCGAAAATTTTTGATTCAGTTCTAAAGATGGTTTTGAAAGATTCTCCAACAGGTTTTTCCATTACACTACTAAATGTTTATGGTCCCTTCATTAATAAAAGAACTTTTTGGGAAAATTTGTCTTCCCTTGGTTTATTAGAGGATCAACAATTAATTTTAGGAGGGGATCTAAACCTAATGGTCTCAGTCAGTGAAATTTGGGGTAACCTTGCAAGACCAGACTCCCTCAGTAATTTCTTCATCTCTTTTTTCGAAACTAACAACCTTGTGGATGTTACCCCTTGCAAATTAGAACCAACATGGAGAAACAGAAGAACTGGAGACAAAGCCATCTCGAAGAGACTAGACAGATTCCTGGTCTCAGACCACTTGTGGACAGTCATCTCTCTATCTCTTCTTGGGTAGGGGAAGGAGGACTCTCAGATCATCAGCCCATTCTCCTCGGACCGCTTTAGGTTAACAAGCCAAAAGCCCCTTTCCGTTTTAACCCTTTATGGCTGAGAGAGGAAAGCTACTTGCAGTTGATCAAGGATCATTAGATTCCAGTAATCCCCTCTTCACATGACTCCTGCATGAAGCAATTAAAAAACAACTTATCTAAAGCTAAGGAGGTATCTAAGAGTTGGTCCTTTAATTACAACAAGAATCAGCAGGCTCTTTTAAAAGCAGTTGAAGAGGAAATTTCGGCTCTGTACAAAAACAATACTCCTGGTGTGTTTTCCCTTGAAGAAATGGAGAAACTAAAGACTCTAGAATGCTCGAGATCAGAACTTTTAGCCAAAGAAGAGGCTATTTGGAGATTGAAGAGCCGAGCAATATGGATAATTGAAGGGGACAATAATACCAAAATTTTCCACAAATTTGCCTCCTTTCGACGAAATCTAAACACTATTAGTGAAATTCAGAATGAGGAAGGAATATTGGTTCCCAAATTTCAAGATAAAGCAGCAGTGGGTGTCTCCTTCTTTAGCTCTCTATTCAAAGAGAAGGAGGGATAGCATATGCAGGAAATGTTAAAAGTCCTCAGACCTTTTCCCAAATCTATCACGGAGGAAATGAATCGATCTTTAATGAAGGAAATCACTAAAGATGAATTAAAAGATACGATTTCATCCTTCCAAGGTAAGAGCCTAGGCCCCAATGGGTTCTCAGTAAAATTCTTCTGGGGTTTTTATGATTTGATAAAATCAAATTTGCTTTTGGCTATTAAGGAATCTAATAAATCGGGGAAAGTCTTAGGAGCTTTAAATTCTACTTTTCTTGCCCTCATCCCTAAAAAACAGAAGGCTCAAACCTTTGCTGATTTCCGTCCTATTTCCTGCTGCAATTTGATTTACAAACTTATTTCGAAACTAATTGCTCTTCGATTGAAGCTTATCATGAGTGAAATCATCTTTGAGGAGTAGTTCGGTTTCCTTTTTAATAGACAGATCCATGATGTTGTGTCCTTGGCTCAGGAAACAATTCATACTATTGTTAAAAAAAAAAGGGATTTCGCTCTAAAACTAGACCTTTCAAAGGCACATGACAGAGTGAATTGGACCTTCCCGAGACTCTTGCTTATCCAATTGGGCTTCTCAGTAGATCTGGTGAAATGGATTATGGGTTGTGTAAGCTCAGCCTCCTTCTTAGTTCTTATTAATGGTTCTCCTTCTTCTTTTTTCTGAGCTTCCAGAGGTCTGAGACAAGGGTGCCCTTTGTCCCCTTTTCTCTTCCTCTTCATAGCTGAAGCCCTCAGTAAACTAATGCATTAGGCTAAGATTTCAGGGTCCTTCCATGGGATACATGTGTCTAACTCATCAATTCTATCTCACTTGCTATTCCTGGATGATGTTTTACTCTTTGGCAAAGGAACTGCGGACAATCTAAGTTTACTAGCCAATATCCTCGCATTATATTAGCTAGCTACGGGTATGGAATTGAATCTAGATAAATCAAATCTGGTGGTTAATGATTTCCTTGAAGAACTTCAGTGTAGAGCTGTATCCCTCCAATATGTCCCCTTATCCTTTATTCAGGATGGTTTTAAATATATGGGCTTCTTTTTAAAACCAAATGCTTACTCCTTCAAAGACTAGGTCTGGCTTGTAAAGAAAGTTGAAGCCTGAATCTCTTACTAGGAAAACAGGTTTCTGTCAAGAGGAGGAAGGCTAACGTTATTAAAAGTGGTTCTTCAGAGCATCCCTGTCTACTGGGAAGCTGTTGCCTACATTCCCAAAGGAGTCTTCGTCAAGCTAAGGAAGAGAATCCTCTCCTTTCTCTGGACTTCAAGTAGCAGGAGAGAAGGCATCCCCCTAGAAAAATAGACCACTATTGCAAATTCAAAAGAGCTAGGGGGATGGGGGATCAAGAATCCTCTCACTTTTTGTCTAGCTCTGGCAGCCAAATCTCTGTGGAGATTAACTCAGCACTTTGCATCTTTATGGGGTAAGACGTTGGTTTATAAGTATTGCACAAATTCTTCCCTTATTGACTGGTTTAGAAGCAGATACAAATCTTTCATAGGAGGATCAGTTGGATGGAAAGCACTGGTTTTATCCTTTCCTTTAATCAGAAATTGGATTGCTTGGAGAATAGGCAGTAGAAAGCAGATTCATATTGGCTTATACCCTTGGGTTGGAGCAGGAGACAGTTTCTGTTTGTCAGAAGGATTAATTCAAAAGCTCAAAATCTCAAATATCCTAACGTTAGAAGATGCGAAGGTGAATGACTCTCTAGTTGACTAGTGGATTTCAGCGGATGAACTAGGCCTTGAAAACGAAGAAGCTACATAATGGTCTAATTTTGTTAAGCTCTTAAGGCTAAATTTTGTTGTATTGCTTGATGAATCTGAAGATAAACTTGTCTGGACTTTGAATGGTCTAGATGGAAACTACACAGCCAAGCTTGGATATGAAGCATACAACAAAAACCAGTTCAGCAGTGAGAAAAAGTGGTGGTGGTCAGTGATATGGAAAATTGGGGGCACTTTGAAAGCTAAGATTATTCTGTGGCTTGTCCTGAGTAACAAGCTACTTACTTGGGACAATATGGTTAAAAGAGGATGGAATGGCCTAAGCCGTTGCTCTCTATGTCATGACTCTGTTGAAATATCATATCACTTATTCTTATCATGTGTCTATGCAGAAATGGTCTGGAAGGATGCCACCAAGAGGCTTGTGGATGTTGAAGTCCCTATGGATCCGTCTCTGGAAATTTGTTACCACAACTGGTGGAAGAACCCTTTGGTATGCACCTTCAATGCCTTCCCTTCGTTTTCCCTTTACGACATCCGGTGGGCAAGGAATTCTGTCATATTTCTTGAAAACAAAATCCCTTATGACATTACTGCGGCCCTAATCGTGCAGTGGACAAAAGAACATAAACAAGAAGAGATAGAGAAAAAGTAGAGAGTACTAGTACATCCTACCATTGATAACAACCTCCCTTGGGCCTATTTCGACGGGGCAAGCCAGGGTAATCCATAGTTAGGAGGCTCAGGAGGGGTTATTTATCTAAATGGTCTCAACAAAATAAACATCCATTATGGCACTGGGCACGGTACTAATAGCAAGGCTGAACTAACGACATTATGGGTTGTGCTGTTGACTACTCTAAGGCATCAGATTTCGTCCCTCCAAGTTTTCGGTGACTCCAAAATGGTTATAGATTGGGAAAATCACAAGCTATAGATCAGAGCTCCTCATTTGCAGTCACTGTTAATTACAATACAAAGCCTCATATCTTGCTTCAGCTCCATCACCTTCAACATGTCTACCGAGAGCTCAATGTTGAGGCCGATCTTCATTCAAAAAATGCCCTTCTAATTCCACCATGAGAGATTAGGGTGGAGTTCCAGCTTAATCACTCATAAGTGGAAGACAAGCCCTTAGAGTGAGGGATTTTTTGTTGTGTAAAGAAGTTGTACTCCTGGGCTCTGTGCATTGTGGATTGGACCTCTGGTAGAGCTGATATTCACTCCATCACACTGAAACATTGGATTATCCCTGCGAAGTTTGATTGGCACCTAAACAAGCACTGGATAGGATGGATGGCGAACTGCATGTTGAGGAGTATGTGAGAACCTATGTGGTTGGAAACAAACTTTTACATGTTTTTTTATTCTTCGATACCTTGAAGTCTTTGTTATTTTGTTGGCCATCCTCTGTATTTTGATTTTGTTTAGTAAGATGGATGAAATATGAATAATGTCTGAATTATGAATAGTTTGTAAGGAAGCAAAATCTGGAAATAGCTACTGATATGTTCATTTTTTATTGTAATGAGTGATACAACTTTGTGTATTAATATAAAGTTGGTTTTTTCTTTATGAAAAAAAAAGTGTATATATATATATATATATATATATAACAAAAGTGTGTATATATATATGTGTGACAAGAATTAAGTGACTGTAATTGATAGTACCATTCATGATTAGAACGTGAAGTCGTCGCTGAAGAAGCGAGAAGCTTGTGGCAATCAGCGAACATCGCCATAACAACCACGCCCATTTGCCAAGCTTCTACGGGCACGCAGGATCTATCTTCTCATAGGGTCGGTTTCACACAATCTCTAGTTGAGTTGTCATCTCCAACCAATTCAATGCTCCTACCCGTCTCTCTGGCGTGTTTGTCCTTCTGTTCATGAATTGAACGGCGCCTCCTTATGAACGTGACATACAAACGTTTTCGTTGTTGAGGATATATATATATATATATATATACACTCTGGTAGAAACACTGAGAAAGGGCCATAGCGATTGCAAGAGAAAGCAAAACCTAGCAAGCTACGAAGCTGACGACGCTAACCATGGAATATCCAGGTCCAGGCAAAGATGGTCAGATATTATATTGGTCCACCTCAGCAAGCGTAAGAGCAAATCAACCATTTCTTGTTTCCTATATCAATAGGAGTCCAAAGTGTGGGAGCCCTGGAAGATTTCCTTTTCATGACAGCATCTACATTGATCAACCAGTGAGTTTTTTATTTGTTTCATTTTCTTCCCATTTTTATTATTTATGGCCTCTGGCCGCTGTGAAAGAAAGAAAGAAAGGAACAGATTGGTAATATAATCCAGGTTGCATCCTTAATGCATTTGATAGTTTTTCTTTTCGTTTTGTTTTCAGGCTGTAAAGATAGAGGAGATTTCCTGCGAATTAAATGTAAATGGCCCTTGTCCTGCATCAGCAAATGCTATTCGGATGCAACAGAGTTTTGGAACAGCGAGCCCTGATGTACCTAATGGCTCTCCAAGTTCCGAAATGGAGGCATGTATGCCACCCTCAATCTCATCAACAGAACTTGTAACCACCAACCGTTTGGGTTGTTACCCATTTTGCTCAGAACCAGTTGAAGATAACTATTACGCAACTTGTACAATTAAGAAGAAATTAGACAGTCTTCTTAAAAATATTCTCTGCTGCTTCTAGGTTAAGCTTGTTCTGAACTGAGCGACTAGATTGGTTCGGGGATCAGATGATACCAGCTTGGAGACAAGAGCATTTCACGATTCACCGTATTATTTTTCGCATATGTTTTGTGACGTTTTCCAAACTTAATATATAAGCATTTTCTTTTCTTCAATACCCTAATCTACATTTTACAAATTTTCTTTTCTTCATAGCTTAATCTATAATCTAAATATCCATTTTAATTCTCTATCTAACCAGCCTTTTCTTAATTTTAATTAATTACAATAGTATTTTTGGTTTTGG
The DNA here is from genome assembly GCA_027924585.1 of Larix kaempferi. NCBI lineage: Eukaryota > Viridiplantae > Streptophyta > Pinopsida > Pinales > Pinaceae > Larix > Larix kaempferi. The sequence continues at coordinate 11,763,341 of BSBM01000893.1, forward strand.
ACTTTCTATATTAAAGTGTCATGTGTGAGGTAGATATTTACCATATAATTACACTTAATTATTTTTTAAAATTTTAATTAATTAAGATATTTTTTTTGGTTTTAAACTTTAGGTTAAGATCGGTATTATAATTTTTTTTATTTACTTAGTATATCATTATATTATTTAAGTGCTATGTGTGAACAAGATATTTACCATAAAATATTACACATAAAAAAAAATAAAGTTCTTTTTTTAAGAAGAAAAAAAATGTATTTTTGCTATTATAAAAATAAAAAAGTACTTTTTTATACAATATTATCAAATAAATAAAAAATATAAGATTTATGTTTTTTTTCCACCTTCAAATACAAGATAAAAAAATTGACAAGATTGATCATACGTGAGTCCATTCGAGATATCAGTCCAACTAAATAAAAACACAAAAACAAACTAACAACGACTAAGAGTCAAATAAATTACTAGTCATGAAAAAAAGGAGAAGATCCGGAAGATTCTAGTTGATTATCAATCCATTCTTTCCAAAATAGAAAACCCTCTCGTTGATCATCGAGTGCTTCCTTGGAAAATGCGTCAGCCACGTCATTCAATTCTCTGTAAATGTGTTCGATGGTCCAATCATAAAAAGTAGATAGGAGCGATTCGATCCTCTAACACAAATGATGAAATGATAGAGACTTTAACCTGTGGATTTTTTTAACCTAGTTCACTCCCATCAAGGAGTCTCCAAATTTTTTTAGAGTATCCACACCAAAAGAAGAAGCAATCATAAGTAAACCCCACAGTCCCAGTAATTCTACGAAAGAGTTGGTACCTTCACCAATATTAAGCTTGAACTTGAAAAAATGGTGTTTGTTTATGATCAAATGTATCCCATTAGCGCATTTTCCACCTACTGCCACACCATCGAAAAAAACTGAGGCTATGTTGGATTTTGCGATACTCAGAAAAATGCGAGCCACTTTGTGGGAGATAACTCGATTTGAATAAGATCTGTACATACCAATGATTTTGAAAACCAACTGATTCAGAGTGATTTTTTTGTCTTAAAAAATGAAAGCATTTCTTGTTTTACATATCAACCTCAATATAAAAGATGGAAGAGTTTTGTGATCTTTATGGGCTCGAATAAATTATAATAAGCAAATTTATAGACATCTGATCCCCACATGTTGTTTATACAAAGAGCAGAACAAACCAGATTCCACACTGTCTTTGAAAAGTTGCATTGTATAAATAAATGAAAAATAATCTCAGTATCCGCCTTGCATAACGGACATATACCTGGGCCATGCCATCCCCTCCGGATTAGATTACTCCAAGTTAGGACCTAGTATTCCAAAATTAGCCACATGAAGCATTTGATTTTTTGTGGTATATTCCACCTCCATAATTTGACAGTCCACCATTTCTGAGAACCAGACCTCAGCTTAACTACAATTGCATCATACGCATCTTTTGTAGTAACCGTACCACAATCAAAGTTGAAAGACCACACCAATTTGTCCTCATTGTCCGAAAGCCGGATATGAGCTCTGTTAGGCCTACACATATACCTGTTCCATTCGAAAACACAATTGTCTCTCAGGCCGAGGTCCTTTGCAGTAGACCAATAGTTATTTGAATTTTGTAACCAAGGAGGACAAGGGATGTGGTTCAAAGTCACAAAACCACAGCTAATAATATATTCTCTAATAGAATTTGATAAAATGTAGTCATCCTCGTTTCCAACAAAAGGATCTAAACCGATCAACACATTTCTCCCGTCACCAATGGCAATGGATATATCTTGATGAATGTGTTCCATATAATTGATGAATTCCTTGACAATTTGAAAGCATTTCGAACCCAATTAATCAAGGATGTTTTTATATATTTTCCATGAATTATATTTGTCCATAAGCCTTTACCAAAAACACCACACCAAAGACTCTTTAGACACAGAGCTGTGTTGAACCAAAAGAGATTTTTTATATTCCAACCACTTAGGTGTTTAGGAACAAAAATCAATTCTTAGTTTTCCAGATGAATCTTTCCACCTTTTGAATTTCCCGTCCAAATAAAATTGAACATAAGATTCCTTATCATGTGAATGCTATTTTTAGGTACCATGAGCGAACCAATAAATTTGCATTCCAGCAAGTACTGCTTCAAGTAGTGTCAATCTTCCCCCAGAGAGAGATACATGAAGCTCCAGTGTCCAATCCTTTTTTCATATCTCTTAACCAACCAGATCCAGTCGTCCTGTAGATGTTAGGTTTGATAAAAAAAACAAGGTATTTGATGCCAACGTTAGTTCAAAGCATTTGGTAAGTAAGTATACCCGAAATATTCTCCGAATGTTTTCTTCCACATTGTGGAAATGAAATAAATATTTTTGCACACTTATATCCGTACTCGAAGCTGAGAAAAAAACCTTAATTATAGTAGAAAATTGTGTCCATTCTTCCACAGTACCAGATCCAAAAAGTACCACATCATCAACAAACAATAAATGTGAAATCACATAATTTGAGATTTTGATACCTTTAAGTAGCCCCTTTCTCCTTGCCTCAATAATAAATTGACTCAAACCTTCAATGACCAGTAGAAAGAGGTACGGAAACAAGGGACAACCTATTCTTAATCCATGAGAACCACCAAAGAAAGAAGTAGGTGAGCCATTAACAAGTACAATGAAGGACATGATGGTCACACAGGCCATGGTCGAGTTAGTCACCTGAAGAGGTATACCAATCTGTAATAGGAGCAGTTTGAGGTAAGCCCAGTTCACTTGGTCATAGAATTTAACCAAGTCCATCTTGAGAATCATAGCATTAAAGTTTTTTGTTTGAATGGAGTAAAGAATCTCTTGTGATACCCCAACAACATCCAAAATTTGTCGATTTGACAAAAATCCAAATTGTTCTTTAGAGATGCATTCAACCAACTTTGGTTTCAAATGATTAGCAATGATCTTGGTAATCAATTTATAGACCAAATTGTATAAAGCAATAGGTCTAAAATCGTTGAAAATGGAAGGTTTACTGCACTTTGGTATCAGTGTCAGCAAGGTTGAGTTTAGACCTTTATACGTGTAACCTTCTGTTCTAGAAAACTCAACCATATCCAAAAGGTAATTCCCCATAATATCCAACAACTTCAAGAAGATCTCAATTACCGTCCACCTGTCAGGTCCAAGACTTGGCATTTCCTCCATAGTTACAGGTTTTCCATGTTCCATTCCTTCCTCATGTGAAAAATAAGAGGGAAAATGTTGAATAACTTTCAATTTCTCCTCTATCTTTGCCAAACCAAGAACAGTGAAATGCTGAGAGTAGAAATAAAGAGCCTCCTTTTCCAAATCCCTTTGGGATCTAATGATATTACCTTCCCCATATAACAAATACCAAATGGAATTATTATTTATGCGATCAGATGCATACCTGTGAAAGAATTTGGAATTTTCATCCCCCAAGGAAACCCATATAGCCCTCCTTTTTAATCCCCAAGTATGTTCCTCCTGTTTTAGAATGACTTGCTTTTTCCATTCAAGTTCCTGCAATTCAATTTTTTCATCCTCCATAAAAATGCCAGTAGGATTGAGCTCATAATAAATTTTAATTTGACGTTCTAACTCAACCAAATCAGCTTTGTCTTTTGTTGTTCTTTGTTTTTCCCATTTAATCACTTCTTTTTTCAGATCTTTTAACTTATACACTAGATCCTCTATAGGATCTAGACCAACTGGTACTTAAATATTTAACTAGTGATTTTTGACCAAATTACAACACTCATCCTCAAGAATCCATGAACAATTGAATTTAAAAGGATATTTTTTCTTTGTTTTCACTCCGTCCAATTGTAAGAAAATAGGTTGGTGGTCAGATATATTTGAAAAATCAATCCAAGACTTATATTTTTGAAGCCTACTTCAAAGAGAGTCCAGCATAAGGAAGCAGTCAAGTCATTTTCCAACACTCTGACTGTTTCATCTCTCATTATTCCAAGTAGCACTTAACTTTGTAGGTTCAATATCAATCAGATTATTACGCTGAATCAAATCCCCAAAATATCTGGCCAATTCATCAGGCCGTGCAGACCTTCCCCAGATCTCTGACACAGAAAGTGAGAAATTCAAGTCACCTTCAATGATCAGATTTGGAAGTTTTAGGATGCTGCACCTATCATGTATGCTCCAAAATAATTCCATGTCCTTGTATGGGCCACAAATATCTAGTACAGAGAGGTTCAAATCAAATTCTAAAAATTTCCCTTCCAAAAGTACACGAACAACTATTTTGTAGGCATTAAAAAAGTAGAAGTAGGGTTCCATCCTGAAAGGATATCTCTAGGTTGGCCAATAGCATCTATGGCACATAAATCCCAACAATGAAGGAATTTTGAGAAAGTTTATATGGATTTTAAAGAGGAGCATTGCGTTTCTTGAATTAGGATAATATCAAGGTTAGTAGTATTTAAGAATCGGGAGAGGGCCCTAACCTTTCCAGACCCCCAATTCCACGGATGTTGAAAGATAAAAGTGCCATTAAACATCACCACTAATGGGTGATGTTGCTCTAAAGTCCCGAGAAGAAGAATCCTCTTGATTTAATCTATCCGGTAAAAGGACAAAGGTATCACCCACCTCAATCTCAAAAGTTGTAGAAATATTACCTGGTTTTTCTTTACATTTCTTCTTCCGTGTTATGGTTACTGTTTGGCATCGAATGGAAGAAATTGGAATAGAGTCAAATTAGAGATAGGGATTCTTGAAAATATCTCAAGAGGAGACTTGTGAATAGAGGTTTAAGATGGAGACATCATTGATTGTAAAGCATTAGGAAAATTTGTTGAATTCCCATGAGTCGATTTTTCCAAGTGCGGCTTAGGGTTCCTAGATACAGTAGGAGACAAAAAGTGATCCTGAGAGGAAACCCTATTATATAGGATTTGAATAGGAGCCAAGTCAATTGCATTCGTAACAAGTCCAATAGCAACATAAGGTGCCAAACTAATATCAGTTGGATCTCTGGAAGAAAACTTCTTCTGCTCAGTTCACGAGTTAGGGTTTTTCCTTAGAGTAATTAGACTATTAACAAGGTTAGTTCCAACATGAGAATCCTAAAATATGGCTTTTGGGGATAAAGAGGGAAAATCCATCGGTACAGTACCAGGATTGTTAATACAAGAATTTCTCCTTAAATCCAATGAATTTTCCGCCAAGACATAAAAAATCTAGCTCTTCCTTTGAAACACCTTCGTAATGAGTAGAAGAGCCAATGCTTGACTTACCATATTGATGAAAGATCAGCGGGTTAATTGGTCCATCATGTGGAGAGATATGCTCCTTCAGATTGAGTTTCTTCGTCCCTTCTTAAGAGTCATATGTCCTCCCATCCCCATAAATTAAACTAGGAAACTTTGCCATAACGTGCCCAATTTTTCTGCAGAAAAAGCATCTGAATGGGATGTTTCTGCAGTCCAGCTTTTGTACAATAGTTTTAGTACCCCAAAACATATCTCAGGAAAACCTTTGGAGTGTCAAATTCTACCATTATTGAGGCTATTTTTTTATCAATCCCGTAAAGCATATATGTTTTTATAGCCTTACGAATTTTCCCAGGAAGTTTACAAGGTCAACAAAAACATTACTAGTCCATAATTCTAGTGGAAATCTCGACAAAATCACACATAGGTGTTTGATAGTACATCTCTCTTTCTCGGGATTAAAGTTTTGGTGCCATCACTTTAAAACAAGGGAACCATCCTTGGTCAACCATATTTTTTCCAGTATGGATGAAATAATCTCAGCAGTTAGAAATATGAAACAAACCCAACCTTTTGAGAGCAGATTTGATCTAGGGGCTAAACCCACAAGCTGTGTCCAATTTTGGTTGACCCAATCAACCAATTCCATCTTTGAAACCTTAGTTCCCTCTATTTTACCAACTAACGCCCTACTAGAGAGGGAGGATACTCTATCCATATTAACATCTTTCCCTAGCACGAATTGTCCCAAATCTATCCTTACCTTCAAGGTTTTCAGTTTATGTTTATATCGGGTCTCTGCCCTGGTGAGTTTGTTAGATTTCATAGTATCTGCAGAGTCCAGAACATGGGCCTCATTACCAAAGAAATTGTTAGAAGTAACATTATGAACAGTAGAGACTCTCGTCACCTATTGATCTAGATAAACCCTAAACTCTTCGAAAGACTGTGAGATTTGGGGACACTCAGTAGTAGAAAGGTGAACTGGATCCATGGGTTTCAACCGGTATGGCCAACCAACTGACACAGAACACCATACAAAATAAATTCCTTGTTTAGAATTATAGAATTATGGTAAAAAAGTCATAATAAATTATTAAACTTAATAGTTAAAATTTTAATAATAATAAATATGAAAAAATTGAAGATAAAGTTTAGGTAATAATAGTCATAAGATTAAAAATAAAAAATATGGAAGAGATTGGGTGAAACTTATATAATAATAAATTAAAATTCTAACAAGTTTAGGTCAATGATGATTACTGCCACTGAGGACCTTAAGAATAAAGAAGGGAATTATTTGGTTTGCTTTAAAATTTTATTCCTATGCTGAAAAAGCTTGAAGAGAAGCTTTACCAACTCACTATAGTTTTGGAAATTTAGGACGTTAGAGAGGTTTCTATTGTAGCAAATACTATGAAATTGAGATCTAATGTGGTTGTATGTAAGGCGCTCTAAGAGAAAGTGATTTTCATCCTCAATGCTCATAGACTCACAAATATGGCAAATCCTTTGCTCATGAGAGTTCGTTTTTATCTTGGCTATATTATTTTTCTTCTTTGAACTAGTCAATAGCAAGAGATACTTGTGATGTTCCATATTAGGATTAATGACCTCCTTATAGTATCTTAATTTTCTTTTAGTCTCTAAATATTTCTGGCACCACATATTCTCTTTAAACTTAGAAGTATTAATATATTTGACATTATTGGAATTTTGCAAAGTGTCATTTTCGTTAATGCCCCAATGGTTTAATCAAGCCATGGTATCTTTACACCAACCCCTTGAGGTGCAGGTGGTTTTGCCTTGATTTTAAAGTAATTTTAGGAAGTATTTTGTTTCCCATGTTATTTATCTTGTGTTTGTATGTCAGGTACTAATGAATCTATTAATATATTAACACATGTTATGTTATATGGAGCAGTTTTCAAATTATTACTGTAGAAAATGCAATAAAATAATTGAATAAATTTATAAAAATTATTAAAAAATAAATAAAATTTTATATAAAGATTAATTATTAATATACTTCAAGTTAATTTCAATGTGTGTGTGTGTGTGTGTGTGTGTGTGTGTGTGTGTTGTTACTAGTCACTTTAGACAGCCCAATCATTAGATCATAAGCTTACAACATTGTTTTTTTCTAATCTAAATAGTTATATTCAATTTTGTTGCAGAGTATGGTGTATTCGTATGGACATATGGAATAGAACTCGAACAATTTAATAAGATGCATTCAAAACAATTAGCAATGTCATCTTAATTATGTTTTTCAAATGAAAAAGCAACAACTTGTTATTTCCTTGTGAAAATCAAAGTTACAAAAGGAATACATAGGATATTATCATCTCAGTTCAGTTTCACTTGATTACAAAAGTCCATTCCAACCAGCTGGATCATGTTGTTTCAAAAATAGATACATATACCCATCATATACATTTTGCAGTGACTACCATCATTAAAAAAACATATATAAAACAATGAACTTGTTATAGGAAGCAAGAAAATCTAAAAGATATTCATAACACCAATGCCTATTATGGTTCCATAAACATATTATTGAAAATATAAGGAGATATCCATTGGACCCAATTCCTCCTTTGATAATCTGTCAGCATCCATATTGATATCACGATAGATATGTGAGAAATATATCTCCTTAAAGGTCTTAATCATACACCTAGTTTTAAGCAACCAATCTTCAATAAGGAGAGCATGTATATCAAAATATCCAGATTCCCAATCAACTATGACTCTTTAGTATCCAAAAAAATTGATACAATGGATAAATATTTTTAAAGCAAACCATAACTGCCCCCAGAGTCCAAGTAGTTCTTCCTTGATATTAATTCCACTTCCAACACCCATCTTAAGCAGGATCTTATGATATATTTTAATATATAGAATCATACCTTCCACACAATATTCATTCTTCATCGCACCATCAAAGAAACCATAAGAGATATCACTGTCAAATTCAGGTTGCACTATAATATTGCTATTATGTTTCATATCCTTTTTAGGGTAATCATTTAATGCAAACATGACCCTTCTACAAATATCAAATGCATAAGACATAGAATTCTCAAATATGGCCCTGTTTCTACATTTCCAAATTTCCCAGATAATAAGGAAAGGTAATGTTTTAAAATTTCCCTTTGATTGGAACCATCAGAGAAGGCAGTAATCAAATTTTAGTCCAAACCAATCATTTGAATGTTTCAATATTCTTTGAAGGTCACTCCAGACATCACCGAAAAACTGGCAGTGAATAAATAAGTGAGAAATGTCTTCCTTATCTCTTTTGCAAAGCATACAAATACTATGTCCTTTAAAACCCCTCTTAAGAAAATTATGCCAAGTAAGAATTTTATCCTCAAGACATAAGCATGTGAAACATTTCAATTTCAAGGGAATTTTCCATTTCCAAACCTTTCTATGCCGCCATTTTGAAGCAGGAGCAAAATGACAGTGCAAAATAACATCATAAGTTTTCTTGAATGAAAGCAGTCCATTGGCATCCTGCCAATCCCAAACCAGCTGGTCTTGAGTGTCATTCAAGAAAATTCCTGAACAATTGAGGGTACAAACATAATTATTCCACTTCTGAGATACATCTTCATATAGGCTCATCTCTTCTTCATTTAACCAGTGTGTTTGCGTAGCCTCATTTCCTGAATGATAAAACTGAGCCAAAAATGAATAGTTCATAGAATGTAGTTGCGAAAGGACCCGAGAAGAAAGTTTAAAATTGTCACCTACACCAACAAATGGGTCAATACCAATATAAAAATTGGTACCCCTACCAATTCACCAAGTTAAAAAATACCCAATGTATGGGAAGGTATTGATTAACCCTCACCATATAATAGAAGAATTCTGATAATATAACATAGGTTCACGGATCCATTGTAAAGCAATAAATGTTTTTAAATACTTCTTTCTAATAACAAATATCCATAGAACTTCATCGGTAATAGCCCTCCAAAAGCTCTTTGTCCGTAAGGCCTAACTGAACTAATCTATATTTGAAAGGCCATACCCCCCATCTTCTTTGGCCAATAAAGACTTTCCCAACTTGCAAGGTGAAATATGGAATAAATGTGGCTTAGCAGCCGAAATGAATTGGAAAATATTAATGCGAATGGATTTGATAATTGTAACCGGAACCTTCATCAAACCGAACCAATACATTGGAATGCTCTACATAATGGATTGAGCAAGTATAAGTCTGCCTCCAATAGATAGCCAACTGTTAGAAAAACAAGATCATAGAGAATTAACAATAAACAAGGTACAAATATAAATCATATAAACACAATACAAGAGAGACACCAATATACGTGGTTCACCCAATCCGGGATACATCCATGGAGAAATTTCTAGTCCTTTTATTAATCTATCTAACAAATGAAGGGATACAACACATAGCACACCCGCTGCAATTTCTTCTTCACTCTCTCACATTCTCTCTTACACAATCATAGAGATCTTTACAATACTACAATACATAGTCATATTACAATGCCTTCCTTTTAAAGAGAGATTACGATGTGAAAATACCACAGGATACGCGATACCATGGGCACGTAGATCAACTATTATTGACCAAGTCATGACTATGAAATTACAACATTTTACAAGGCATTTTTTTTCCAAAATTTTCACTACGGGGGCGCTTCCCTCGAACCCCTGCCAGGGGGGATCCCAAAATGTAGTCGCCGCACCCCCTGGACCCCCCATGGCGATTGTAGTTGGGGGGGGAATCCCCTCCAACCCACCGTCATGGGATGGGATCCAGACAAGGCTGAAACATGACCTATGAATAAGGAATATTAGGCTCGACAACCAATAATATCCCACTTGGAGACTTATCACAACAAATCCACCGCTACTGTATCTACTAGACTATGCTCCAAACTTGGAATTGGAAAATTTCTCATCTTCACCTTAATTCTTGAAGGCCAACTGAAATTGATTAGGAACTTAGTTTATCTCTAGTTACCACCTTTGTCAACATGTCTATGGGATTCTAGCTAGTGTGTATATTTTCCAGCTTCAACAATTCATCTTCCAAAACAGACCATATGAAATGGTACTTGAGATCTATATGTTTAGTATTAGAATGGAAGGATTCTCTCTTTTCAAGATGAATGGCACTCTAGATGTCACTACACAACCTGCTATTCTCCTACTTCTTACCCAATTCCTCCATGAATCTCTGTAACCAAATCATCTCTTTAGTAGCCTCTGTAGCAACAATATACCATGCTTCCATTGTTGAAAGTACAACAACCTTTTGTAGTTTTGAAATACAACTTACTGTTGTTCCACTTACAATAAAAACATACCTTGTGGTGCTCCTCGTTCTATATTTATTACCTTCCGTATCTGCATCAACATATCCTTTTAGAATGGTGTCTGAACCTCCAAAACATAATGCATGAGTGGTAGTACCTCTCAAATACTTGAGAATCCACTGTACTGCCTTTCAGTTTTCTTTAACTGGATTTTTCATATACGCGCTCACAACTCCCACTGCATGTGCAATATCTGGTCTTATGCACACCATGGCATACATCAAGCTGCCAACTACTGATGAATAGGGAACCTTGGACATGTAGTCTATCTCTTCATGTTTCTTCAGACACATATCCTTAATTAGTTTGAAATGGATGGCCAAATGTGTACTAACTGGTTTTGCATTATGCATTCTAAACTTCTCCAACACCTTTTCTATGTACTCACATTGAGACAATGTCCATTTGTTATTTTTCATGTTTCTTGTTATTCTTATACCAAGGATTTGCTTTGCAGCACCCAAATCCTTCACCGCAAATAAATTAGCTAACTTCCTTTTGAGCACATTTATATCCTGCATGTTAGACCCTACAACAAGCATGTCATCCACATACAATAAAAAGATAATATATCTTCCATTATCTAGTCTCTTGAAATAAACACAATGGTCAGAATGACATCTACTATAATCTTGTTTTGTCATAAACCTGTCAAATTTCAATTACCACTTCCTCTTCTTCAAACTACATACCAAATTCTCCTTCCCTTTGACCTCATTTCCCTGTGGCTGTTGCATATAAATATCTTCCTCCAAATCCCTATGGAGAAAGGTTGTTTTTACATCTAACTATTCAAGATGCAAATATTCCACTGCCACTAGACTTAAAATAGTTCTAATAGAATTCATTTTAACAACAAGAGAAAATATGTCATCAAAATATATACCTTTCCTTTGTAGGAACCCCTTTACAACAAGTCTGGCCTTGTACAACTTCTTTCCTCCATCTTTTTCTTTCAACCTGTAAACCCATTTATTCCGCAACTCTCTTTTAACTAGAGGAAACTGAACCAAATCCCAAGTCTGGTTTCTTACCATTGAGTCCATCTCCTCATTCATGCATTTCTCCCACTTCTTTCTAATTTCCATTTGGATTGCTTCTTCATAACATTTTGGTTCACGAGAGTTAGTCATCAATAAATAATACATTGAAGGAGAGTATCGTTCTGGGGGTATACTTAACCTGGTATATCTTCTAACACTTGCAGTATTTTGAGGTACATGTTGTTTTTAATTTTCCGACACCTTTGGAACTTCATTTTCTTTGATTTCATCAAGCACTGTATACTCTGTATTTTCCTTTTCCTATTTCTTTTCCAGCAACTGATATTTATACATTACCTTTTCATTGAATACCACATCTCTACTCCTAATGATTTTGTTATTTTCGTAATCATATAAGCAATAATCAAATCATCAACCTCGTATCCAATACAGGTACACTTCTTGGATTTAGCCTAAAGCTTTGTTCTATTTTCTTTATGAATATGAACAAATGCTTCAAAGCCAGAAGTTCTTAGAAATGAGTAGTTTATATTTTTACCTTTCCATGCCTCCTCTAGAATACCACCATCCAAAGCGCTTGAAGTCCCTCTGTTTATTAGTTAAACAACAGTATCTACAACATCTGCCCAAAATTGTAAGGGAAACCCTGCATGCAATCTCATACACCTTGCACGCTCCATGATTGTTCTATTCATTTTTTCGGACACACCATTTTCTTGTGGTGTTACTTGGACTGTCTTCTCTCTACGAATCCCATGGTATGAATAGTAACTATCAAGCTCCTTGCTGCAGTACCGTGTGCAGTACTCACCTCCATTAAATCAGATCTAAGAAACGTCAACCTTTTTCCTGTCTCTTTCTCAACCAAAGCTTTCCATTTATTAAAAGTGGCAAACACATAATATTTATGTCTAATGCAATAAAACCAAGTTTTTATAGTTGCATCATCAATAAAATTAACATAATAACGAGAGCCACCAAGATATTATACTTGATTCGGTTCCCATACATCTGTATGCACAAGCTCTAAATTTTCACTCTTCTTCTGTTTCCCAACCCTGAGAAATCTAACTCTCTTATGTTTTCCATAAACAAATTTCTCACATAATTCCAAACTTGCCTACTTCAGATCTGGCAGCAATTTTCTTGAGTAGAGAATTTGCATCCCCTTCTCACTCATGTGGCCAAGCCTATGATGCCAAAATGTTGCATATGTTCCTGTGGAAGCTAAAGATAAAGAACAATCAATATTATGAGGACATAAACACATAATACCTATCTTGTCTCTTTTTTCTATCACCATGGATCCTTTAGTGATATTCCACCACGTTTCTCCAAATGTAGATAAACAACTACCATATCCCAACTTCCTCGTTGAGATTATATTCTTTTCATAGCAGGAATATGCCTTACATCTTTAAGCAACCATTCAATTTGTAATGTTCCCATTCAAATAAATTTCAAAAGAGGAAATTCCACCAATCTACTAGTTTCCTACGTTCGGGTGGAAACATTGGGATTTTGAATAAGGGAGCTAATAAAACCCAAATGGACATTAGAATGACATAAATATATTAAAAGGGGTTAAATAAATATTTATGATAGAAAAATAAGGTGGCACTTGGTCATGGAGATACATTGGTGGTGTGGGACACACACAAAGCTAGATTCCTCATGCCACATGGAATTCTATCCTCACCCATTCGAATCCAAGGTGGATTCTAATGATCTTGGGGAGTTGGAAGGTCAATATACTTGGAATGAATCAATGAAGGTCGAATTGGAGTGGAAGAATAACTCCCATGGAAGAGGAAGAGGCATTTTGGAGCTAGTGGGACACTTAGACTAGATTACCTAGCTCTATGACACCAATGATGAAGATGCTATGACACCTATGACACAAATTAGACCTGAATGATGACATCTGACATATATGACATTTCACTGCTAAAAATAGCCTCCAAGAAGGCTCACAAGGGAGTTAGGGCAGCCAAAGAGACACCCATTCGAAATGAGGGAAGATGGAGACTAGGAATTGTTGGACAAGTGGCACAAATTGGAATCTCTTCCCAAATTGAGTTGGCATGATTCTTTTGGAAGGAATTCGACCCAAGGAGGTATTTGGAAGTTTATAAAATTCAAGAACAAATAAGGAGAGTGGCTTTTGATCATTTTACATTTTGCATTTTGCATTTGGAGAGAAGAGCTAGTCTACTTGCCTTAGCACGAATTTCGAGGGTGAAAGATTCCCATCCTAATTGGAAATTGGAGAGGCCATTCAGACCTTTAATTTGGACATAAAATGGAGTGTTTAGTTACAGTTTGAATCTACATGGAAGCTCGTGGTTCATTTAGTTGCAACTCATTCTTCCATCTCTTTCACATTTTATTGCATATTTGGGCCCCTGAAGGAATTGCGCCCTTGGTGATATGTTGATATCTTTGTGAGAGTCCATGAATATCTATTTATTTTTCTTATGTTATATATACTCTGTATTTACTGTCATAAGACTCTCAGGTTGAAATACCAAGTGAAGTTGTGTAAAAATACCAAACAATGCATTAATGATGCCATTTTCCCTAGATCTTGTTGTTGGAGCTTGAAGAGACATTATTTCAAATTGTATCAGTCATTATTTGTGATTTTTCTGATGTATGGAGTTTCATTAATGTTCAGAATAATTTTCATTAATAGTGCACAAGTCTTTGGAGAGATATCTTTGACCACTACCCTTGGGGGTTTTGAAGCTCGATTTGACTAGAATTATTCCCTACTTTGTCCAAATTGTAAATAAATGTTGTAGAAGTGTTTTAAGGGTTTTTAAGAAAATATCAATCTCAGTTATATGTTTTAATACCTTTCAAATACCTTCATACCCAATTTGGAAGGATTTGGAGTCATTTGGAAGGAGTAGTGATAGGTAAATACATTCATGTTTTGCATTAGTTACTACAAATGGAAAGAGGTTAAGATTCTGAAATTTGTAACTTTTTAACGATGGTTGGTCCTATCTTCTGCTTGATCTTTCACAATGTTGAACCTGCAAAACCTTCCTCAGCGTATCTTGACTATAATAAATATCATGAAATCAGAAATACCTTAACATCAACTACAATCAAATATACAATCCAACAAACATTCAATCACATAAACATTCAATTGGGATGGGAAGGGTATTTCTACCTTTTATTGTCAAAGAAATGTAGATAAGTACAGATATACCTGATCTGTCTAGACACTTCTACAACCGAGTCCTGGGCTCTTGCTCCTCACAATGACTTGGGAATTCCTCCAGCGTAACAGCAGCTTATCATTCCTTCTAGTCCCCTCTCTCATGGCTTACCCTTATATTTATGGCACAAGGTAGGAAGTTGAATTGGGAGGTTGGGGAAGTTGCAGAACCAACTTCAACTAATCCCAATTCGTAATCTTAATATATTTTTTCATTTCATCTTAAGATGTGTGCAGGTTTCATACAAGTAGACTAGCGCACAATATGCAACTTTTGCACTTGACAACCAACGTTTACAACATTTTGGAGGATGTGCGCTGGTTGTCTTCAATAAGAGCAACATACAGA
This sequence comes from Larix kaempferi, assembly GCA_027924585.1. Classification (NCBI taxonomy): domain Eukaryota; kingdom Viridiplantae; phylum Streptophyta; class Pinopsida; order Pinales; family Pinaceae; genus Larix; species Larix kaempferi. Next base: position 11,778,536 of record BSBM01000893.1, read on the forward strand.
ACGCTAGACCACTGTGGAAATAGTAGCGCACACATGGTGAAAATTGTAGAAAAAATATGTTTTTCATCTGAAGAGTGTAACCTCAGCAATAACTCATCCAGGGTCAACCTATCTCCTCCATCCATAGTGTCCTTTTGTGTGATAGATAGAGCAATGTGATCACGGACAGAGAAGTGCAGATTTGACCTATAACAGATGCCCCCTAATGTGTGAGGTCAGAGGGAAACGATGGTCGAAATACATTATAATTCCAAGTCAGAGGAGGAGCAAGAAACCACAGAACCAAGTCACAAAAGTACCTGAAAAACAACGATCAAGGTCAGTGAGCAATTACAATCTTGACAACATATAGATGTTCGGTGTGATACAACATGATCTCCAATACATAGCTGGGAGATGTATATATAGCATGGCCACTGAAATACAAGCGTGGATCCATGTCAACAATGATATATCATAGCCATAATAACAAGCTGGATCTATGTCTCATGAAGAGCCAAAATGAGTGAGGCTCAGTCTTGTGCAACTTGGGGGATAACATAAATATGGTGATGCTATCAGAATCCCAAGGTCTTCATCCAAACAACCCAAGGTAAAAACCCTAACCATGTGAATAAATGAGCTGAAGTCGAACATGGGGGGTATCGTTTGATTACCGGTCATTGATGTATACCATTAACAAACGCGATGGCTTCCATCAATAATGATAATGGGGCCCAAGGTACCTAGTACGTTGCAACAAGTGCGAATAAGTGGACTTGAAGTCAAACACTTGAGGAACCTGTCAAATAAGAGACATTGATGTATTCCCATTATTCAATAGCGAGGGAAACTTCCACTGATGACTGTAATCCCAAAGGTACTAACCAAAACTCTAAACTTCATTCCCAAAGAAAAATGAGTTGAAGTCGATGGGAAGAAGTCCATTGGAAGGGAGGCCTTAATGCATCCTACATCATCTAACACGAGGAACACTCACAAGTTTGAGCTGATTTGGAGTAGGACAAGTAACAAGATGAAACAAACTGACACCAGGATGGCCGACACATGAAGTCAAGGTAACTGTAGAATGGTCGACATAGGCTGTATCCTTGAACAGTGAGCACGACGCAAAGTGACTTAGGCAGCTTTTGACATGAGGGGGAAGTGATATAAGCCTGCAATGTAGGAGACATTAGCAGAATCTCCATGTGATTGGAAGAATAACCAACCAGAGGAGTAACAAACTCTAATATCATGTTCAACCTAAGGTCAAAAACTAAAACCCAATTGAATGATGGACTCAAATAGGTGTTGTGTTCAAGGACATGATTGACTTAACTGCCTTTGAAACTGAAAAGATGTAGATATACCCTTCTCTTACCTTATTATTTTTGGTAAAAGAATGTCCTTCTTGTTGTTTTGATGAGTCCAAGAAAGAAAACTCAATAATCCCAACTATGTAAAAGTTTAACAAGCCCATGGGAGGAAGACTCGGGACCTTCTTCATTGTTTACAGAGTTCGAAGAAAAGATAGAAGAATACTCTATAATACCGATCTCTGGATTTTAATATCGAGACGAGATATGTTCTTGCTCGCTGGTGTTTTCAATTTTAAGGATTTTGAGAAACTTAAACAATAACTCCATACACCTACCCATGGATTTTAGTATCGAGCCCGGGTTGGTATATGCTCGCCAGTGTTTTCCTGTTTATAGATTCTGAAAAACTTAAACAATCCTCTATATACCCTCACATGTATTTCACATCGAGCCCGAGTAGGTGAATGCTCGTTTGGTGTTTTCATGTTTCGAGAGCCTGAAAACCCTAAAGAAGGCTTCAAAAGTCATTTTTCGTATAGTTAGTCTCCTCCCCCCAAAAAGTGTAAAATGATGAGAGAAGAACTCTTCTAACCATGGATGACTAGAGTATTCCTTTTTCGTAAATAATTCGCAAAAGTCTGGAAAAGGGGTAAACTTATACTTAAGCGGATGTCGCTTCAAATCCTTTAACGAGTTTGAAAATACAACTATACTCGGCAATCTTGTCATATTAAAGAGTTTAACAAGAGCTTAGAGAGAACTCCATAAAAATCTTTTTCCGTAAAGGTTTAACAAGCCCAAAAAAGTAAACTCGTGACCTCCTTACTGTTTTTAACAAGCTCAAAGGAGATATAGAAGAATGCTCATAACTTCCTTACTGTTTTTAACGAGCTCGAAGTGAAGGTGGAAGAATGCTCATAGCCTCCTTACTGTTTTTAACGAGCTCAAAGAAAAGGTGGAAGAATGCTTGATGGTGGATCAATGTCCAAATGAATGGCAGACTGCATTATAGACTCTAGGAAAACTTCATCAGAAGGAAGTATATTATCCCAGATGGAACACATATCTAAACATTCAGATGGAGTCATCACCTGGTCAATTGCCAGTACCCAGTCCCGAGAAGGTAAGCATGAATTCAGAGGCTTCTTCTCAGTAGAAAATGGACTCAAGGAACAATATGCCACATAATTTGATTGTGACATGGTAGTGCTTACTGACGAGGGACATACTTGGTCTATAGTTGGGTAATAAAAGGGATCAACAAATGTGAGCTGATCAATAGTGACAATGCTTTCGTTGCGAGGAAAGCACATCACACAAAAGAGCATAGACACCACATCCTGCATAGTATATACGTAATCACGCCCGAGGATCATATCAAAATCCATAGGGTCCTTTAAAACCACAAAATAAACTAAGATTGTTTTTCCACTCAAAGTAACAAGTACCTGAGGGAGGAATCCCAATGGTTCACTAGGTCTTCTATCAAAGGTCAACTCATATACTTCAAGATTTATGATTATTCAGAATCATTGAAAGCAAAGATGGCAATATATAATCTGATTGGGAAGGCAGACATTTGGTGGCAGGATCTCAAAAGGGTGAAGGGAATCAAGGACAGAGAGGTGAATTAGAGCACTTTTAAATGGTACTTCAAAAATAAGTTCTTATCTGAACAATATGACGAATAAAAGTCCAAGGAATTTTATGATTTAAGATTGGGTACTATGAACATGAAAGAACTGAACATCAAATTTCTGAATTTGCTAAGGTATGTGCCATACCTTGTGGAGGAGAAACCAAACATTCAGAGATATCTGAGTTGTCTACCTTTTAATATCAAGGACATAATAGAGTATGACAATACAAAGGCTTTAGAAGAAGCCATGAGGAAAGCAAAGTTTTGCTTTGACCAGAACCGGAAAAGAGAAGGGATATCTAACTGGAAAAATCATAAACCCAGTAACTTTGAACTTAAAAAGAAAAATTTTAGGTTCAATGGGAATTCTGGTTTTCAAAAGAAAAACCTCTCAAATCAAAATTTCCAAAGAAACAATCCCAAAAATAATCAGCAGCAGAATTTTGCAGCTCCTAAGAATACTCCCAATGTTGCCAGAGCTAATGACCAGAGGGTACCTATAAAATGTTTTGAGTGTCAACGTTCTCATTATGCATCAGAATGTCCCCTTAGGAAGCGGACAACCAATAATATTCACTCCATTCAAGTTGAAGCTACTATGGGAGACTTGGCAAGAGAAATGCCCAGAATCAATGCAGCACTAGACAACAGACATGCAGATCATCAAGTCTCTATGGTAGAGATTGAAGGTATGCTACAAAACCATCCAGTTTCTATTTTGATTGATCCAAGCAGTAGTCTAAGTTATATATCACCAGATATTATAGAAAGTTTTAATTTGAAAACATAAACATTCAATAAATCCTGGTTAGTTAGACTAGCAACGGGAACAAAAAGAAAAGTTTCTGATTTGTGAAAAGTTGTGTTTTATCTATGAATCAGTTAAGAACACAAACAAAGTTAAATGTTTTACCTTTAGGATCCTACGACATCTTAATTGGAATGGACTGGTTAGAAGCCCATCATGTCATTCTAAATTGTTATGAGAAAAGTTTTACTTGTTTAAATGATGAAGGAGAAACAGCAGAAGTAAAAGGTATTCCAAGAAAGGCATCACTTAGACAGATTTCAACTATGCAAGTAAAGAGAGCAGTTAAAAAAGGATGTCACATGTTTGCAGTGAATGTAGTACATGAAGAGTTAATTACTAAAGAGGATAAACTGAAACTAGAAGATATACCTGTCCTAAAATATTTCCAAGATGTTTTTCCAGAAGAGATTCCTGGATTACCCCCGAAGAGAGACCTAGATTTTACCATCGAGCTGATACCGGGTGCAGTACCAAATTCTAAAGCCCCATATAGGATGAATATATTGGAATTAAATGATTTGAAATCACAGTTGAAGGAACTGATTGATAAAAACTATATAAGACCCAGTGTGTCTCCTTGGGGAGCACCTGTTATATTTGTTAAGAAGAAAGATGACACTCTAAGGCTTTGTATAGATTATCGCCAACTGAATAAGATGACAATCAAGAATTGATATCCGTTGCCCCGCATAGACGATCTATTTGATCAGCTGCATGGAGCAACGATATTTTCAAATATTGATTTGAGGTCAGGTTATCATCAAGTTCGTGTGAAGGATGAGGATATTTTTAAAACAACCTTTAGAACTCGTTATGGACATTATGAGTTTGTGGTCATGCCATTTCGATTGACTAATGCCTCGGCAGTATTTATGTGTTTGATGAATAATATTCTGCATAAGTATTTGGATTAGTTCGTCATTGTGTTCATAGATGACATTCTGGTATATTCTAAATGTAAGAAAGAACATGATGAACATCTGCGTATTATTTTACAAGTTCTGAGAGATCATCAATTATATGCTAAGTTTAGTAAGTGTGACTTTCACAAGGATAAGATTCAGTATTTAGGACACATAATATCTAAAGAAGGAATCTCGGTTGACCTCGATAAGATAAAAGCCATTAATGAATGGCCGGTTCCTAAAGATGTTTTGGATGTATGATCATTTATGGGGATTACCGGATATTATAGAAAATTCATAAAAGGATTTTCAAAGATTGAAAACCCCATAACCTCCTTGCAAAAGAAAGAGAAGAAGTTTGTATGGGACCATAAATGTTCAGACAATTTTAAGAAGTTGAAGGGATTACTAACTACAGCACCTGTTCTGAGGATTGCAGATCCTAATAAGGATTTTATAGTATGCACCGATGCATGTAATGACGAACTCGGTGGAGTCCTAACACAAGAGGGACATGTTGTTGTATACGAGTCTAGAAAGCTGAAAATACATGAGAAAAATTATTCTACTTATGATTTGGAATTATTAGCAATAATTCATGCCTTAAAAATGTGGCGTCACCATCTTATTGGCAGAAAATTTACTTTGTTAACAGATAACATGGGGCTGAAGTATTTATTAGATCAGAAAAATTTGAACGCTAGACAAGCTAGATGGTTAACTTTTCTAAGTGAATATGATTTTGAAATTAAGCACATTAAAGGGAAATAGAACAAGGTTGCTGATGCATTAAGTCGTAAAGCAAAGTTCAATTTTATTTCAGCCATCAGTACATACTCAACAGATTTAGAAAATCAGATCTTTAAAGGGACCGAAATTGATGAAGAATACATAAAATTACATGAAAAGACAACAGAAAGCAATTCTGAAAATTCTATGGAAGATTACAGTTTAAAAGAAAATGGATTGTTGTTGTACAAAAACAGATTGTATGTACCCAACATACCAAAAGTAAAAATTCTAATTTTAGATGAGATGCACAAAAGTCATTATTCTGGTCATCCAGGTTATCAGAAAACCATCACTATGTTACGAAAAGAATATTATTGGCCCAGAATGAAGGATGAAGTAGCAAAATATATAGCTAAGTGTTTTGACAGTCAAAAAGTGAAGGTTGAACATTGGCATCCGGCTGGACTGTTATAGCCGTTGCCTATACCTAGCTGGAAATGGGAAATCATAAGTATAGATTTTATTACTAGACTACCCAAGAATCAAAAACAAAATGATTCCATCATGGTGGTAGTGGATAAACTAAGCAAGGTAGCACATTTTATACTTGTAAAGACTACTCATAAGGCTCCAGATATTGCAGAAATATTCATGAAATATATTTTTTGATTGCATGGAATACCAAAAGTGATAGTTTCAGACCTTGATTCTAAGTTTACTGGAAACTTTTGGAGATCTTTATTTAAAGGGTTGAATACAACCTTAAACTTCAGCACAACATTTCATCCACAAACGGATGGACAGCCGGAAAGAGTGAATCAGGTATTGGAAGAATGCTAGGGATGTATATTAAGGACCAGCCTGGTAAGTGGGAGGACTACTTGCATTTAGCAGAATTTTCTTATAACAATCATTACCATGCATCAGCTAGGCTTAGCCCTTTTGAAATTCTTTATGGTAGGAAATGTAATACACCAGTTTCTTGGAATTATGATCTAGTTAATAGAGTTATTCTAGGACCAGAATTGTTGCAGGAACTAGAACTAGTTGTGAAACATGTACAAATAAATCTTAAAGTCTCCCAAGATAGGCAAAAGAGTCAAGCAGACCTTAGAAGGACTCATAAAGAGTTCCAGGTTGGTGAGCATGTTTTTCTTAAGGTAAGACTGAAAAAGAGTTCATTGAAATTGGGAAGCTGTTCCAAGCTGGAACCTAGGTATTGTGGTCCTTTCGAAATTTTGTCAAGGGTTGGACCAGTGGCATATCAACTGGCTTTGCCACCAAATCTAAAGATACATAATGTTTTTCATATTTTGTTTCTAAATAAATATGTGCATGATGCTACTCATGTTGTAAATTGAAATGATGTATAGGTGGAACAAGATGGCGATTTTTAGGTGGAACTGGATTGTATCCTCGCAAGGAGGGAAACTCTACTCCAGAATCGCACCATTGGACAGGTAAAGGTGCAATGGAAGCACCTTAGCCCAGAAGAGGAAACCTGGGAGTTGGAGAGTAGTATGCGGGAAGCATACCCAACTCTGTTTCAGGAACACTCAGAGAGTGAATAAACAACATCAAGGACGATGTTGAGACTTAAGGGGGGGTGTATGTCACCTACCCAAATTTTGAGACTATTTATTTTATTTGAAAAATACATTATGTTAATTTTTATTACAAAGTTTTGTAATTATGACCAAATATGGTCAAGGATGATTGTAATGACTTATTATTATTATTTAATAAATTAAGCAAGAGACAAATACCCAAGGGAATTGTTAAATGAGTGTTCACTGACCCACTAGGAGGAATGGAAGTTGTTAGAAGGCATGGGACAGATGGCAGCATTTGCACTCCACCACTAGATGTTGGTTATGGGACTGTTGATGCCTCGAAAATTGTAGCATCAATCAGCAAGGGATTCTCCCCAGCAAGCGATCCCAATTAGATCACCCACTGTTTGGTGTAGGGAATCCGTCCAGTTAACGGTCCGGCTACCATGTAAGTTTTTAAAAGATTTGTTTATTTTATTGGTTGCGACCCAATCCACCATTTATATTTTTTATGTTTAATATGATATGCATGTGCCCTAAATTAAATGCATGCGTTAAACAAATCTATTCTGAGATAATTAAATATAAATTAATCTATCCTTGTAAGTAGCAAATTTAAAGGATGAGTAATAAAGTGGAAATGCAACCAAGAACTCCACAGATAGCTGTTAAATTGAATAGAAGCATTTACAGCAGAAAATAAAGATTATCAAAGATAGCTCTAATAGAGACAAACATTCTATTACCCATTTAACACATAAATTTTGCAAAGGAAATGAAACCATTCATAGCAAAGAATTAATTCACAATAGCTAGGAAAGATCTCATAGGAAATGTATGAAAGATGCAGAAATAGTTCAACAATTATCCAACACAATCCCAAGCAAAATGTTGCGCAGGCTTCCACAGGCCAAAACGATTTTCTTATTCATGTAGTAGAAATAGTTCATGTACAAGACATAAATGTCCTTTCACCTGCCAAAATTCCTTCTATTCTCTTCTATTAAGCTCTATATAGCTTTACAAAATGCTCCAAGAGCTGCCACATATACCCTAACCGTCTATATTCCTCTAATTTGTCTTGTAGTGTCCATGTCACAAAAAGAGAATAAAAACCCAAAATATTACAAAAATGAACATGACGGAGGCCCATATGTCATTAATAATTTACACATAGGAAGACTAAAGGAAGAAACGTTGGTTGCAAACCCATGAAATAAGACAGAAGGTAGATTATTTATGAGCTAATGCCTTTGCTGACTTGGGATTTTCTACTGAAGCTGGTACTCCTGTTGGGGTTTGAGCCACTGTTGTTGCTGGGAATCCCATTGAAGTTGATGCCTCTGTTCCTCCTGTTGTTATTTGATGTGTTCCTACTATTATCATCCTGCCATATGCTTCACCCAGAGACTGGTCTCTTTTATGATATTGTTTGCATCAAGGGGAAGCATGGTTTTCAGAGAAACTTCATGCTTGGCCAGCTCTTCTTCTAGATTAGTGACTTCTACTATTGTAACTTGGAGACTCTCATTTAGGATATGTGCGCGAACTATGGCCTGTCCAATCCAATCGTGAAGGTCTTCTGAAGTCAAAGTGTCTACCTTCCTAACATAGTCCACTTTATCATTCAAACCCTCCCTTAGATCAGACAAATGTTGGGCTTTTTCTGGAAACTCCTCTATGGTTTGGGGCATCTTCACCTGGCAATTTTCTTGGGTGGTTCATATTTTCAAATATAAATTCCCACACTATTCAAGCATAATAATGGCCACTTCATTCAAGCTTACTCTGTAATTTTGGCAAAACCCTAAGAGGCGGATATCTACTTTGAAACCAGTGATGGACTTAAGAGGGAGTCTCTCTAGGAATCTTGATCTTCCTTCTCTCCATTCCATTTGCCTCCAAATGTCCTCACTAATAACTACATAATTTATCCTACGCCTAGTGGCCTCAGCGTTTATTTCCTTGATCCTGTCCACCACTTCCTTCAACTTGCATATTTCCTCTATCATGAGCTCTTGAATCTCGTGTATCCTTTTCATAATTTCACAAGCCTACTCATGGAAGGGTCCCAGGTCGCCAACCTTGTTGATTGCGAGTTGTAATTGATGTTCTAGAAGTTCTTCCTTTTCTTCCAGCTTTTCAACACTCTCCTTTAGGTCATCAATCTGTTGAGCAGTATCAAATTTCTCGGACTCCAAATTTCTTCCATTTCTAACACAAGGGTGTCACATTTTTCAACCATCAAATTTGAATAATTCTGCTCTTTAACTAGAGTTTTTTGCAGATGATGGGCTTTCTCCTTCTTTGATTCTAACTTGTCTGATAATATGTTGACATTGTCGGCAGTTGCTAGAACAGAGGCTACAGAGATAGATGCCATGATTTCATGTGCATGTTGGGTACCTTGCATGACTGTGGTTTCATGCCTAGTGACAATATCTGGTTGAAAAGGCCTCTTCATTCTGGTCACTGTTTCTTTAACAATGGATTTCCTTTTCTTGTTGTAAGTAAACTTATCCCATTGGGACACTGTACTATTCTTGGATGGTGTAAAAGAGACAATTGGGAGGTCCCTTATGGGGGAACCTATATCCAAGTCTTGTATATTTGGGATTTTGGGGTTAGCATCTTCTTTGGATTTCTTTTCTTCTTTTTCTTTTCTTTGTGCTTCTTCCTCCTATTCCCTTCTCAGTTTGTCATCTTCTTCTTGTTGGGAAATTCCTTCCAGCCTACTTCTTTCTTCCTCCTGAATTCTCCGATCTTCATCTTCAGCTGCTTGAATCCTTTGAGCTTCTTCTTTTTGGAGTTCATCTTCTTTCGCCTTGTTTGCTCTATTAGCAACTTCTCTTTGGATTTTCTCAGTTGCTTCTTTTAGCTCTTGCTCTTCTTTAGAGAGAGTTTGAGCAACTTCTGCTGCTTCCTTTTCCTTCTGTTGTTTTGCACTCTTCACAGTGCCAGAGCTAGAACTGGCCCCGACTTTACTTAGCCGCAAAATCTGTAGTTCGGTCATGTTACTAACCCCCCGATAGGCTTCTTCTTCCTCATCATTATTGTGGGCGTATTCAAAGTTGGCATGGAATTCTTTGCAATGTTATTCCGCTTTGCCTTGTCATTCGTTCCTCCAAAAAATCCTTTCCCCAAAGTGAAAGTCTTTCAGTTTTGCAATGAACTCTTCTACAGTTTCAATTCCTGAGAACTTGTAGGCCCCAACATAGAAAGGTAAAGGCGGGAAAGTGGCCTTCTTTGCTTTGTACAAGGTGCTACCCACCCCATCAATGAACACTTGCCTCACTGCCTCCTTATGGACCACATAATCAGTGGCATATCTTGGTAGGATATACGGAGTTTTAGAGCCTCCATACATTCTTATGTAGGTGCCTTCTAACGAAAAATAGAAATCACCATCGTTCTCCAGGACTTCCATGGCATTCTCAGATAAGCAGTTGGGTTTCTCGTTGAACATTAATGCATATAGAGGCATGATAAACTCCTCACAAATGAGTTTGTAATGCCTTTTGTAATTCTAAGCCCAGAAGATTTTATAAGCAATGAATACTGAGGTTTCGGCCGAGTTTCATATGCATCCTAACTTGGGAAAGGGACACTTTGCCACAACACAATCTATCAAGTAGGATGCCATATAACATTCTACCCTTTTCTCCACTAACCCCTCTTGTGCAGCAATTATAGCTGATGTTAAGCTGTCTGAGAGAATATCAGCCCAGTTAAAAATTGTTCCTTTGAACGCCACATAGTGGATGATGGGCACCCATTGCAGCATAAACATCGTCCCATCGGGTCTTCCAAAGATTCATCTTAGCATGAGAGCGATCAATCTAAAAGGGGGCCTCAGATTTTGAACCTCATGCTCGCTATCCTTTTTTCTGATTTGCTTGCCTGAGATTAGCAATCTCCTAGCCATCTCTAGATTATCCATCTTGATTTCTTCTAGCCATGCATCATCCAGCAGCTGCTGGGGCTTGGGAAATTTATAATCCGTTTAGATATAGGATGGGTGACATGAAGAAAAAGCTTCTCCTTTGCTGTCTGAAAGAACTCTTGTCTCAGTATTCGCATGCCGCGGAGGCCACCCAATTACTTCTGAGCAGGGGAAGAGCTCTGGATGGGTGGAGGATTTGGATATACATGAGTTTTTGATATTTTGGTATAGACATTCTTCTTCAAGAAGAGCCTCAGAGAAGTCCTGGTCTCTTACCATACGGTATACATCTCCCCATTTTACTTCTGGGGGCACGCCTGTAGTGCACCTAGTATCTTGGAATGTAGTTTCCACCCTTGCGTTGTCATCAGCTAGGCAGGTCACCTTTGACCTTCTCCTGCCACCTTTAGTAATTTGAAAAATCCTGTAGGCATACGATGCAATGTCAGTAATTCAAATTATCATTTTATTCATACTATTGAGGCCTAAATGCCAACTGAAAGTTTCTAATTCTACTCATTTCACTACTGATTTGCAAACATTAAATGGCTCTTACATTTCAGTTTAAACACTTATATCACATTTTATTTCATAATCCCTGTGCAAAACTAAAAATGTTTCTGTAGGACGCTATATTGCAACTATGAAAAATAAGGGACACTCATTTCATAATAACAAACTGCAAGCACAAAACAATTATGAGTACTATGTTCCAAGGCACAAAAACAACGTAAAATTTCATAGTTGGGTAAGAATACCGATGCTCTTCTCGTAAGGGTAGATGGGGCTAGTTTGGAGATTACAAAACTGACGACTTAATGGTTGTTTGGGATCCCGAGGATGTCCACGTTCATATGAAAACAAAGCATGAGTTGCTTTGGTCGTAGTTAAACTAAACAACTTGACGTAGCTAGGAGAATACGAACAGAACCATGCACATAACATTCACCTTAACCATTACAATTTAGTCCATGAGGCTTGACAGGGTACTTACCTATTGGAAGACGATGGTAGGTAGGTGTTGATACCGCGGCGGAACCGGTGAGCCTGTAGCAGGTGTTTGCAAACTCGAATGGAAATGGAATGAGCACTCTGACCAATGGAAATAACGAAAACCCAACGGGGTTCATGCCCTATATATATAAAATTGACATGCGCAAGCTATTAATAGGGTGGTTGCAGACCATTAAACGGGGTGAATGCGGTGTACAGATGAGTCAAATCGACACTTTTCTTAATAAATTCAACCACCAAAATCAGAAGGACTTGGGTAAGTTCTTCGCCTGCTACGGAAAGAGAAACCGGGTTTGCCTGCTATTGCGGGAGGATTGTATGAGCTTTTCCGCAAAGGGAAAGTGTGATGCTACGCATCAGCCACTTTAAGTAGGTTTACCCACATTTGCGGAAGAGTTATCCGAGTTCTTCCGAAAAGTGTGCCACTCCACCCGCCGTCACAGAAGAGTTTCTTGAAGACTTTCGCCAATGCAGAAAAGATAGACGATTCCTTCCGCAAAGGTGACTTATTCGTAAATTTCCGATTGTTTGTGGAAGAGTTAGATGAATTCTCCTGCAGTTGTAGAGAAACTTGGTGAATTTGTTCTGCCGTGGGTTCACTTGATCAAAGGTTTCTCCTTTTCGGAAGCTTTAAGATGAGTTTTCCGCCGCGGCTTGACTTGGTCCTTTTCTTCCGCCGTTTCGGAAATTTTGGACCAACTCTTCTGTCGTTGCGGAAAAGTTAGCTCAGAACTTCCCCTATAGCAGCTCATAATCTTGAGTTTTACTTAGGCAAAAAAATGAAAATAAACTCAAAGAGTAAGGCAAGCAAAAGGCCTTTCTTTAGGGAAACTAAGTAAGGGAAGACTCTGATGCCCAAATATTCTTAGGCAAACTTCTTCTGAAAAACAAAAGGAGGGGCCCCCAATATTTTCAAAAAATATGGGGGGGGGATGTTGCAGCAACAACAGGGAAAACTACCCCTAAATTTGTGGCATTATTCCCCAGGTGGGTGGAAGAGAGTTGTTAGCTCATTAATGACCAGGTTAACCACTAAAAGGCCTAGGAAGCCTAGATAAGGCAATTAGAATTGAGCAGGAAACTCTACAATATTTTCTACAGAAATATTTCCTCAAGTGTATCAGGTGATCACTGAGAGATTCGAATAGGGAGGCTAAGTAGAAGTGCATTGTAAGGCTGTTCAAATATTCTGAGAAGAGAACCAGAGGTGCTAGTGCAGGTCTCTTGGACTGTTGAATCTATACTACTGGATGAACTACTTTGCTGCTGCAAGAGGATTGACCTAAAGCTTCTATAGATTCTTCTTCCTAGTGGTTCAGTGAATAGGCTCGGGGGTCCTAAGCAAGTAATTTGGCTATCTTCAGGAGTAGGTTGGGTGGAACAGGCTTCTTGGGTGATTTGTTTCTCCTACAAATTATCAGGTTCTATAGTTCTGTTTTTATTTTCAGTCAATTAAATTGTACATTTTTCAGTAAGTAGTACAGTTGAAAGAATACAGAAGAAATTGTTTTATTTTCTGACCTAAGTATGATTTCTAAATGAAAATAATTTATGAAATGATTGATTCGATAACCTTCTCTATATTTTTTCCCATGTTGTTTTTGCATCGTACTCTAGTACAGAGAAGTAAAATTAAGACAAATGAATGATAGGTAGATTGCCAAATGATTGAATATCTAGTGTTACTATATTTCATTAACACTATCTTTGTAATATTCTGTAATACAAGTAGACTCAGGAAATAGAACAACATTTTTATAAATACGGGCAATTTTACATTCTTTTGCATAAATAACAAGGTAGACATTTCACCTCTACACGAATCTAGGGTTATCACTTCATTCATTCATGTTCTTTCAAAAGTTAATTACTATGCATTCTGTCTTCTAAAATTCTGTACTTTTGTACATTAAAATTTTTTGTCATTTATTCTAGACTTCATTTCCTTTTCTAGAAAATTTATTAACTGCATTTTTTTTATCATTACTCAGTAATCGAATTACTCCATTTATATTTTATTTCCAAGTTTACAAACTGAAAACAATGAATTTCAGCTCTCGGCCTCATTCTAATAATAGTATAAAACCTAGTTACAAACACTAGATCGCCATCGAAACCCTAGGCATATAGTTTCATTAAAAATTAACACTGTTTTTCAAACTACAACTTAAAATAGTACAAAACTCAGATTTCACGACTGAAAAGGATTTGATTCACGGCTAATAGTCTTTTTCTTTATAAAACTATTTTCATAATCCAAATATCAAATTAAATAGTTGTAAAATAATCAATACATTTCTTTGTTCGGTTCCAAGACAACGTAGTTCCATTTTTCATTCAAAACCTAAATAGCACAAAATCTCGACTTTTCACAGTTATGAGTCAACCAACAACTTTAAACTTGTTACCAAAACAGTTACTAATTATTCTACATCGATGAAGTGAAATTTAGACATTACACAGTAAATCTTTGCAATTTTAAAAACTGTATGTCCCATTCCAAATAACAAGGGTTTATCCCTTATCAGTTACATCTCCAAACATGGTACCTTTAAACCAAAAATTTACAGTAAAAATTGCAATAACCAAACTAGCCAAGAATCTTAGCAGCTGGGCACTTAACATTGGTTCCCAAAAGTTACAAACACTGGACAAAAGACGTGCCAGGAACAAAACATCCAAACCTTGCCAAACATCAAGCGTCGACCACAACTGAACCAGGAGAACGAACGAGGTAAGGAACTGCCAAGGCTTATCGGTGGACACGCAGCGCTCTCCCATCAAGCCTTATGTAAATGATCCTTCGATGAGAGCAGACCTGACAAGCAAACCTATAAATGGTTAAATAAGAATTTAGAAATGGTTATTAAATGCTTTGAAATAACAATGATTTGTATAGAAAAAGACATTACCTGCGTTTTCGAGAGACACTTCTGCAAACATAATTGACGAAGCTATCCATCCAACATATGGAAGAGAGAGTTCCAGTTCTGAGGTTAGTAATTTACCACTGCATGAAAATCAAAGCCGATTCAAATACTTCAACAAAAACCATGGACAAACACTCTCTCAAATTACACAAAAAAAAACCATCTAAAGATTTAATCCTTAAACTTTTAGCTACTGCAAACTTCCACCAAAGGCTCGGATTCTTAACATGAC
Organism: Larix kaempferi; assembly: GCA_027924585.1. Lineage (NCBI taxonomy): Eukaryota > Viridiplantae > Streptophyta > Pinopsida > Pinales > Pinaceae > Larix > Larix kaempferi. The sequence goes on from BSBM01000893.1 coordinate 11,793,596, forward strand.
AAACACTCGCAGGTTAAACACTCACAGGTTACGGGTTCGAGTTTGGGAAACCCCTAACTACCAAGACCCTAGAACCTCTCGGCCTATCGGCCTCACACCAATGCTTTTACCATAATGAAATGAAGGCAAAAGACTGTTTCTCAACGCTAAAGAAGAGTGCAGTTAGGGTTTCATTGCAATCTCAAGAATCCACAGATCAACAGCGGAGGTTGCTGCCAATCAGGCTCGTTGGAATTTGGGCAACCTCTGCTTTAAACACCTTATTTATTATTCCAACCATAACGATGCCAACTCGGTAGACTTCGGATCAAATCCTGTTACAGCTTGACAGTTTAAGTATAAATTGTGAACTCATTCACGTGCTTTTTCATCCATGAGAGCATCCACATATTGTTATATTCAATGCTTTAGTCAGGAGACTTAAATGTCAAATCCAACCTTTTGAACGATGCATGCATACTCGTACTCCAAACTTTAAAGACCCCATCATTTCACTTGATAGCCTTTAGACTTAGGGTTACAACATTCATTACACATCCTTTCCAAAGTTTGATAATTCAAAGGTTGGGTTCACATATATTATATATATATATATATATCTCTTAAGTTGACACAAGTCGTATTCCCTATCTAGGGTTTAGTTAGAATTCATGTTTGCACATTGTAATATTTGTTCATATAGCATAGTACATTACATTTTATAATTAATAGATTTGAAAGGTAATCCCTATCGTTTTGACATTCCAATTTTAGAATCATCAAAAACATATTGGTAGGATGATAGTGAATATTACTTCAATAATATGTTTGTTCATGCAATTAGTAACGTATAAATACTATAGATGCATTCATAATTGTTTTTCAAGTCATCTATGTTTTCAAAGGTATGAATTGTTTCATGATTCGATAAAGCACTCTATCAAGTCGAAACATTCACGAATCAATATTTATAGCAATAAACTCCTTTACGAAATAAAAAAATAATGGCAGTATCATAATAACATTTAGGCATCGTAACCTAGTACATGCTCTAGGAATTTCATAAGCAAAAGTAATCCTTCTGAACAAATCACTAATGAACCAAGTATAGACATTAATAATTATGACTTCTGTAACTTGTAATTGGTCAAGTTATCACTTATAGAAGTTGAATAAGTAATCATACCCGAAGCAAGGAAGTACTTAGAATTTTTACCAAATATTGATGGCTAATTGTAAAACATAAATACTCTTAGCACTTTAATTATCGCATTACTATTACCTACGAATCTGCGCAAGAAGAATAGGTTCACAAGCTTTAGTTGACATAGCTAAGTAAGCCTCAGGGTACCTCGTAGGACCCCTTTCATCATCATCCAAAAACAATTGTCAGTACCTTGTCAAGAAAACTCTATCGCAAGATATTTTGAGTTACAGTTATTACAAGCAAAACTAGTGTCGTAACCAATTTAAAGGAAGTATGATGTGTCGTTGTCATTAAAAATGTTATTAGTTAAGAGACTCAGTGATTAATTTATTTTCAGCATTTATGACTTCAGTATTAATGCTGCTTTATTTAAACATTTATGATTTCCACATTTATAGTTTTTAACATTTAATGTTGTTTTAAAAATTTTAAATTTTTATGAAATTATCAGGATGTTACATTCAACCACCTCATCAACCAAAGGTTGATCAGGCTTTTGGGAATCTATAGATAGTTTAGGAGCAGAGTATCCTTCAGATATGGACCACACTCTCTGCACCTCTGGAATAGCAAGGAACAGGTGAGTAAGGTGATCTCCCTTACAAAGTTTACAAGGGAGCTTTGGCTTCTATCCTATATGCTTAGAATCCTTTACATCAACAATACTCTCAGCATGACTAGCATTGGCTGATAGCATGCCCCTGGCGTGACTTGCAGTGGTTGGTTGCTCAGAAGCAGTAGAATTTTGAACTATGGACCACACTCTTTGCACTTTTGGAAGTACAGGGCACAAATAGGTCAAGTGGTCTTCCTCGCAAAACTTACAAGGGAACTTAAGATTCTATTTATTAGGTTTGTCGACAATGTCAAATTTCCTAGCATGACTTGTAGTGGCTGATTCAGTGTCTCCAGTATGACTCACAGTAACTGGTGACTTGTCGTTAATATGACCAGCAGTGATCAATGACGCGTCCTCAACATGACCAACAGTGGTTGAAGATATTCTTTCAGTATGATTTGCAGTGACTGAAAGCTTTTTCCCAGCATGACCTCCAGAGGATGGGTAGGTGCCTGCAGCATGAATTTTAGAGGCTGGGTGGGTGCCCCCAGCATGACTTCCAGAGGCTAGGTGGCTAGGTTCAGTATGATTTACAGTGACTAAGTGATTTCTCCCAACATGACAACCATAGGTTGGGTAGGTTCCCCTAGCATGACTTCCAGAGGCTGGGTGGCTGCCCCCTTGCTTTGGCATCTTCTTCCTATTCTTCCTCCGTCTATTCCTTTTAGACTGTTGGTTACTAGTATTACTACTTTCACCACATGAGGTAGAAGGAGGAGGAGAAAATGTTACTGGCGAAGCAGTCACAGGGTTCTGATGCTCTTGATGTGAGGTGCTTACTTGAGAAGCATCAGGATCATGCAAGGCGTTCAGAGTGGAAAACAACCAAACTGGTAGCCCTATAGTGAATCTCGAAAGATTCAAGGTCGCCATTAAGGGAGTACCAATGTTACCAATGAATGGAAAATCACAAGGATCCCCTTGAACAAGGGTCCCTTGAATGGTGCTCACCGGGATGTTATCCATAATTTCTAACTCAAAGGGTCAAAAATCTCTAAGGCCAACTAAAAAACAAGCAACACAAAGAGCACACCACCAAAAATGTCCTATAGCGATCAAAACCAGGAAAACAAAGGTAATACTCTCATAATCAAGTCTAGGATGATGAGGGCCCAGAACAAACCAATAGAGTATCGATGGTCATTTACACAACGTCCAATGGAGTTCCTCTAGGTGCAAGCGTTTGAATCACCAAACCGCCCTCCCGAGATTACTGCAAAGGCTTACCTTCCTTGTTTGTCCGAGATGCAGTGGAAATAGCCTTCCACTATATGAAGAGCCCTAGGGTTAAGATACTAAGGATACCACAAATATGAAAATACCTGGGGGAACAGTCATCATCCTAGCCAAGACGTATGGGTGGGGTATCAAAGCCTGAAATCCAAAAGCACTTAAAGTACTAGTGGACCCCTGTACATGAATCAACTCTAGTTTATGTTTGAAAGGAAAGTGAGGGGGTATCCTCAACAGTTCCAGCTGCACACGGCCTCGTGCTTAACTCTGGTTTGAGAAGACAGTTCCCAGGATATTTTGATATAGGTGGGTTTACCTAATAGATTGTCTTACTACGATTGTTGAGTAATGAAACCGATTTCGGGTAGTTTAAGGTGATTTACCCCAAAACCCTAGCCTAAGCTAGTTGATGATGTGTATATCTAAAAAGAAAAAGTTGCTAATTGATTTGATTAAAGTTTTCTTTTTAGAGGCTACTTTTTACTCAAAAAGGGTAGTGGAGTATGTGGTATGGTTTCGACAGAAAGCAAAGTGTGTATAGAAATAATGCATGAAACTTCACAAAAGACTCTCTTTTTTTTCGTTTATATTTCAAAAACGACAAATAGGTAATCCTACGCAAAAAAAAAATTGAAATTTTCTTTTAGTTTTTCAAAGCAAACGATCTATGCTACTTCAAAAAGGATGATAAATCTTACTACTAAGCTACTGATTTCAATTTTTGTATTTTCTAATATTTGCATAAGAAAAAGAACTTAGAAAGGAGCAAGTAAGACCTAACGCAAAGTGTGGGTAAAGAAAAACAACCTAATGGCTTAAAACAATCAAATCAAAAAGACTTGAGAAAGACTTGACCTACCGAGTTGTTTCGATGGAAAAAAAATCTAGGTTTGGAACAATGTGTAAAAGAAGAAAGGAAAAGAGATGTCTGCAAAGGAAAGACAGACCTAAAAGGCTACTCCTAAGCACCAAAACCTAAGAAAAAACCCGCCAAACAAAGGAGTAGGTAAGCAAACCAAAAGCAACCCTACCAACACACAGACTCAAAGGAAAAGCTAACTAGAAAGCTTTAACTCACTTAGACTAATCTGAACAGATTTTCAGAAGGTATCTAGACTAAACAACCCTTCAAAGCACCCTAAAAACTCAATCTGGGATCAAACCCTAAAAAAAAGGACAAGACTCAATAAAAGTGCGCAGTTGTTGCTACAAACAACAAGCATTGAGTACGCAGGTCTATATAACTACAACAAGCGTCTAGGGAAAAAAGTACGCTGCTATTCTTAGTAGAGAGTCGCGCACAGCCTCAAAAAGGGTTTAAAAAAGCAGAAAATACACCTTAGACAAGTGCTAAAGCAAGTAAAGGAAAACTAGAGGACTTCAGAGAGGCAAACAAGACTCAAGAAAGGAAAACATGTCTTAGTAATCAGTCAAAGAAGCAAGGCAGAATGCTAGAAGTAGACCCAATCACTTGGAAACCAAACCCTAGTAGAAGGCTTGAACCTACAGGAAAAGTGCGCTACTGTGTGGTATAAGAACCGACGCTTGTCACAAGAAGTGCGCTACTATGTTTCAAAGAAACCGGCGCACAAGGCAGAAAATGCACTACTGTAAGTACAATAGACCAGTGCACAGGGACTTAAAGAAAACAAAAAGGCTTTGCTGAAGCAGACTGAGATGAATCAAGATAGAATAAACATGCAAAAATGACCTATAAAACCTCTCAGAGAACAAAACTCTGAATAAACTGGAAGAAAACCTAGCAAGGTCCCCTAGGGTAGAAAACAACCGGTTACTCCCCAGTATGGTCGCCAGTTTGTTGTGCGAGAAAATTCCTTATAGTGGGGAGACGACACTACCTGCTTGAGTGACAATCCACTCAAGCGAACGCGAGCCGGATCTCCCTAGCTCAATGTGAGTCTAGAACAAATAAAACAGACTATAAACCACTTTCCTAGATCTAGTTAAGGATCAAGTTATTAGATGTCTTACCTTAAGTTTGTAGTCCCTTTTCCTGGATGTTTTTCCATGCCTCATGGTTGTCAGATCTAAGCTGCAAGACCTGCCAAGATACAAAAAACAAGACAAACAAGTAAAAATCATCTAAACAATAACAAATCTAAGTAAACAGTTAAGCAGGTAAACTACACAATATCATCAACACAACAATATTGGTGGAAAGCGTTTATATTACCGAAAAAATAGGGAAAGTACATAGAAGATAACGACTACAACTGAAGCTTAACGAAGCAATCCTTCTCCATCCAAGCCAAAGCCATGACCTCCAAGGAAGTATGAGTCTCTCAATGGATGAGTAGAGATCTCTCTAAGATGATTTCACCAACATGTAGACACTATAGACTTCCTCCCTTTAGAATGGGAGTGAGCTTCACTTATATAGGACTAAGTGGATAGGGTATGGATAGGGTAGGTTGAGATATGGTAGGAGAGAGATAGGGGATCCTCCCAAGAGGTTAGGGACTGAGTGCCATCTCTCCCAAAAGGTCAGGGATAAGGATCCATGTCAGCTGGCTTCGAGAATGGGCTTGAAGGATATATTTTTGTCTATTAACTGACATCGTCGCACCCTGCAAAAGAGCAAGCTGCGACATCGCAGGTTGCATGATTGCAACCTGCGACGACCTTTCAAAACCTAGTGTAAATGAGTTTACATCTCTTCCAAGTAAATGACTTAGCTAAGGAAACTTTAGGAATGTATACACTGAATCTCATGATGGTAAGATTTTAGGTGTAACACTACCAACTTGTGTGGGTTGACAGGCAATACATTCATGTTTTGCATTAGCTACTACAAATGGAAAGAGGTTAAGATTCTGAAAGTTGTACCTTTTTAACGATGGTTGGTCCTATCTTTCGCTTGATCTTTTGCAATGATGAACCTGCAAAACAAAGTTAACCTTCCTCAGCGTATCTTGACTGTAATAAATATGATGAAATCAGAAATAAATTAACATCAACTACAATCAAATATACAATCCAACAAACATTCAATCACATAGACATTCAATTGGGATGGGAAGGGTATTTCCACCTTTTATTGTCAAAGAAATGTAGATAAGTACAGATATACCTGATCTGTCCAGACACTTCTGCAACCGAGTCCTAGGCTCCTGCTCCTCACAATGACTTGGGAATTCCTCTAGCATAACAACAACTTATCATTCCTTCTATCCCCCTCTCTCATGGCTTGCCCTTGTATTTATGGCACAAGGTAGGCAGTTGAATTCGAGAGGTGGTTGAATTGGGAGGTTGGGGAAGTTGCAAAACCAACTTCAACTAATCCCAGTTTGTAATCTTAATATATTTTTTCATTTCATCTTAAGATGTGCGCAGGTTTCATACAAGTAGACTAGCGCACAGTATGCAACTTTTGCACTTGACAACCAGCATTTACAACATTTTGGAGGATGTGCGCAGGTTGTCTTCAATAAGACCAGCATTCAGAACACTAGATCACTGTGGAAATAGTAGCGCACACATGCTGCAAACTGTAGAAAAAATATGTTTTTCAGCTGAAGAGTGTAACCTCAACAATAAATCATCCAGGTTCAACCTAGCTCTTCCATCCATAGTGTCCTTTTGTGTGATCGACAGAGCAATTTGATCACAGACAGAGAAGTGCAGATTTGACCTATAACACTAGTCTAAGGGTCGAATTGGTCAAAATTGGCATTTTTTCCTAATTTGTGCAATTAAAAAGGGACACTACAAGTGGTATCGAAGCATGGTCCTTGCACCTGATGTGGATGGTCATTCATGAGGACAAGAAGCCAAAGAAATCATCCCCCACCCTTAGAAACTGAAACTGGAATTACTTTTGGTGAAAGGGAAGAAGTAGGAGAAGAAGTGCATTCTTTGGTAACCATGAGTAAGGATGAGAAAGGAACCTTAGAGGAGAATGAGGAGTTTAGAAAATTCTTGAAACCATTCTTTGAAGACATGACAAAACAACTAATGCAAGGGTTTGAATCATTGGCTAGTCAATTTGGAAGCAAATTGGCAATAGGAGGGAGCAGTGGTTCTCCTTTCAAGGAAAATAAGGAAATGGATGAAAAAATTTATGTCACAAAGGAGGAACCTCATGTAATGGTGGAACATGAGGTACATGTTGATATGCAGGTGCTTGAATATGCTACACTCAAACAAGAAAAAAGGAAAGCACTTGTCTTAGTTCAAAGGGATTATGAGTTGCCTCATGGAGAGAGTTGCAAAGCCTTGGAGGAGGCACATGATATCACAATAGTTGTACCAGCTAATTATGGAGAAGATGAATTAATTATTTCGATGGGTAATAGTTGCAAAGAGTTAAGTTTGGTTCATAATTCCTCAACTCCTACTTCTTTTTCAACCACATCAATTGGGGATGAAAATTGGGTGAAAGGTTTTTTTCTAATGGTGCCACATGAGGAGTATGAAACTCCTATATTTACTTTTGATGATGACATGAATAGAGAAACTTATTATTTACATTGGAAGAAAAATACTTTGTTATTTCTTGATGATACACATATCCATGGATGCATAAATGGTACTTATGTGAGCCCCTTGAAGGCTCATTGTTTTGTTTGCTCCCTTCTTGGTTCAGATTTTAGTGGAGATTCTTCATTCACTTCTTGGATGAAAGAATACATGTCTGATTGTTTTGATGCATCTTACATATTTTTGGAGCAACATTATAGGACATGGGATACTCACCTATGTCATTGGAGCAGATTTGATTGGTCACTTGATGCTTGTATGCACCTAGCAAATGGTAGTCTACTTACTGGGAGGTACAAGCACTTTCATGATTCTTTGATGAGTCACCTCCTTGATGTACATTTTTATTATGTTGTCATGTACTTTTATGATCTATATTTTGTACTTATAATTTTTGGAAGAATGCATACAAGGAAATGAGATCCAAGAATTCTCTTGCCTGGTGGTATGGGTTGGAGGGCACTCCTAATTGTTGGAGTGCAATACAAGCAATGGGACCTTGTAATAATTTTAGTCTCCTTGGTTTCAATTTTTTGTTTTGGAAAGAAAGTAGGTTCTTCAAAATCCATGTTCAAATTGCTTGAGTACAAGCAATATTGGGTGGGAAGGACTATAATGTCCCCATTCAAATAAATTAGAAAAGAAGAAATTCCACCAATCTACTAGTTTCCTAGGTTGGGGTGGAAACATTGGGATTTTGAATAAGGGAGATAATAAACCCCAAATGGACATTAGATTGACATAAATATATTAAAAGGGGTTAATTAAATATTTATGATAGGAAAATAAGGTGTCAATTGATCATGGAGACACATTGGTGGCGTGGGACCCACACAAAGCTATATTCCTCATGCCACATGACATTCTATCCTCACTCATTCGAATCCAAGGTGGATTATAATGAAATTTGGGAGTTGGAAGGTCAATATACTTGAAATGAATCAATGAATGTCGAATTGGAGTGGAAGAGTAACTCCCATGGAAGAGGAAGATGCATTTTGGAGCTAGTGGGACACTTGGACTAGATTCCCTAGCTCTATGACAACAATGATGAAGATGCTATGAAACCTATGACACAAATAAGACCTGAATGCTGACATCTAACATATATGACATGTCAGGGCTAAAAATATCCTCCAAGAATGTGCACAAGGGAGTTAGGGCAGCCAAAGAGACACCCATTCGAAATGAGGGAAGATGGAGACTGGGAATTGTTGGACAAGTGACACACATTGGAATCTCTTCCCAACTTGAGTTGGAATGAGTCTTTTGAAAGGAATTTGAACCAAGGAGGTATTTGGAAGTTTATAAAAGTAAATAACAAAGAAGGAGAGTAGCTTTTGATCATTTTACATTTTTTCATTTTGCATTTGGAGAGAAGAGCTAATAGAGAGCTAGTCTACTTGCCTTAGCAGCAATTTCAAGGGTGAAAGATTCCCATCCTAATTGTAAATTGGAGAGGCCATTCAAACCTTTAATTTGGAGATACAATGGAGTGTTTAGTTACAGGTGGAAGCTATAGGGAATCTCGTGGTTCATTCAGCTACAACTCATTCTTCCATCTCTTTCACATTTTATTGCATATTTGGGCCCCTGGAGGAATTGCGCCCTTCGTGAGATGATGATATATTTTTGAGAGAAAATGAATCTCCATTTATTTGTATTCTGGTATATATAATATGTATTTACTTCTAATAATACTCTCAGGTCTAAATACCAAGTGAATTTTTGTAAAAATACCAAACAATGCATTAATGATGCCATTTTCCCTAGATCTTGTTGTTGGAGCTTGAAGAGACATTATTTCGAATTGTATCAGTCATTATCTGTTATTTTTTCGATGTATGGAATGTAATTAATGTTCATAAGAAGTTTAATTAACAGTGCACAAGTCTTTGGCACCTTAAATTCGAATTTCATAACATATGGTGAAAATTACTAGCTTTTCCCCCTAGTATGTGAAGTATTGCACATAAACATCTGATTTAAGTGAGTTTAAGAAGGCCATATGAACTAATTAATGATACATTGAGGATATTATTAATTTCATTTGTTAGTACCATACCTTTGTTCAGAAATTTGTAAGTGTTTAATAGCATTTGGAGAGCTATCTTTGTCCACTACCCTTGGGGGTTTTGAAGCTTGATTTGACTAGATTTATTCCCTACTTTGTCCAGAATGTAAATGAATGTTGTAGAAGTGTTTTAAGGGTTTTTAAGAATCCATAAACCTCATTTATATGTTTTAATACCTTTAAAATACCTCCATACCTTATTTGGAAGCATTTGGAGTCATTTGGAAGTAGTAGTGACAATACTAGTCTAAGGGTCGAATTGGTCAAAATTCGCAATTTTTCCTAATTTGTGTAAATTCTTAAAAAGGGACACTACACAATTCCATTCTTTAATTTTATCCAAACCTTACCCATTCCAACAATTTTACATGGTTCATCATCACCCAATAAAACATGTCCAAAATCACCCAGAACATAATCATGAAAGAATTTCTTATGGGGTGTATCATGACATGAAGCCCCTAAATATACTACCCAGTAATCACTAGTATTGTGTAATGCAATAATTAAATCATCTTGTAACACTTCACCTGCTACATTTGCTTCCCGAGTAGTCTCATGTTGTCCATCTCCTTTATTCATTAGAGATTTGCAGTCTTTATTCAGATGTCCTTTCTTTCCACAATTCCAACACTTTATCTTTCCTAGTCTGGACTTGGATCTACCCTTCCTAGACTTGTTGTGATTACCTAGGCTCTTTCCTCTCTCCCTTTGTCTTCCCTTGCTCTCCATGTTCAACACATTACCTGATGTCTCACCTGTGATTTTCCTTCTCATTTCATTGCTAAGAATAACACCAACAACATCATCGAATTTCAAAGTGCTTGAACAAGAGATAGAGTTACTTACAACCATGACCAAGCCGTTGTAGCTTTTTGGAAATGAGCACAAGATTAGAAAAGTCCTAACCTCATCTTCAAATTTCACATTTACAGAACTTAGCTTATTTAAAATTGTATTAAATTCATTTAAATGTTCAGCAATAGATCCACCTTCTGACATCTTCATATTAAATAAATGCTTCATTAGAAATACCTTGTTAGAGGCCGAGGGTCTTTCATATATTTTACCCAATGCGCTCATCAAACCCTTCGTTGTATTTTCGTTTGAGATATTGAAATCCATTGATGAAGCCAGGAACATGCATATTGTTCCTATTGCCTTTCTATCAAGAACCTCCCATTCTTCGTCCTTCATAGCCGGTGACTTTTTTGTTTTTCCTCCCAACGGTAGGAATAGATCCTTCTGATAAAGATAGTCCTCCATTTTCATATTCCATAACCGGTAGTTTTGGCCATTAAATTTCTCGACCTTAAACTTTCCTTCTCCCGTCATTTCTCCCACTTGAACTAGGAACCCTTCTTTCCTGCGAGTTTACCTTCCAAATAGACCTTTGGCTATGATACCAATTGTTAGAAAAATAACATTGTAGATCAATAACAATACAAAATATGAAAATATAAATCACATAAACACAATACAAAAAATACACAAATATACGTGATTCACCCAATATGGTCTACATCCATGTAGAAATTTTCAGTCCTTTTATTAATCTAACCATCAAATGAAGGGATACAACCCGCAGCACATCCGCTGCAATTTCCTCTTCACTCTCTCACAGTCTGTCTTACACAATCATAGAGATATTTACATTACTACAATACATGACCGTATTACAATGCCTTCCTTTTAAAGATAGATTACCATGGGAAAATACCACGGGATACCCAATACCATGGGCTTGTAAATCACCCGTTATTGACCAAGTCATGACTATGAAAATACAACATTTTAGAGGGCATTTTTTCCAAAATTTTCTCTACGGGGTTGCTACCCCCCAACCACCCCCTTGGATCCCCCATGGTGACTGTAGTGGGTGGGAAATCCCCCCCCACACCCCCTATCATGGGATGGGATCCAGACACGTATGAAACAAAACCTCTAAATAAGGAAGATCAGCCTCCACAACCAACACCAATGGTACACCGAGTTATTGATTCTCCTATCGATTTTTTTAAGCACCCAATACCAGTCTATAGAGTGATTTTTTTTGGCTTGAGATAGTACCCAAGGTAATTGAATCTTGAATCCAAATTATCCATTTTGAAAGGAAAGAGTTTCCTAGTTTTCTCACAACACCCCGTATCTTTACAATTGAAAAAGGGAACTAGATTTTTGGAAACTAATGGCCATACCAGTCGCATTACAAAAGACCTAAAATATTGATTTATAATACTTCCATTCAGAAACTATTCCAACACCAAATATGAGAACATCATCAACAAAGATCAAATGAGTACAATATATAAGGAACTAGAAATTATGATACCTTTGATCTTCGAAGTTTTTTTTGCTTCATTAATAAGTCTACTTAAGCCTTCGATCACAAGAATGAATAATAAAGGCGACAATGGAAAACCTTGTCGAATGCCTCTGCTGCTAGAGAAGAAACTAGTAGGGGAGCCTTTAATCAAAATGGAATAATCTGAAGAGGATATGCATGCCATAATCCAGTTTGTAACCTCCACTGGAATACCAATCTGAATTAATACAAATCTCAAGTACGACTAATCAACTCTATCATAAGCCTTTTATTAAATCCATCTTTAATACAAAATCTTGCAAAACCTTAGTTTTGATAGAGTGTAGACATTCTTGAGCCACCCCGACAACACCAAGGATTTGGCAGTTGTTAAGAAAGCCAAACTTTTCCATGGAAATATACTTCTCCATTATTGGTTTGATTATGTTTGAGATAATTTTAGTAATGACTTTATAAACTATATTGCATAGATAAATAGGTCAATATTCATTATAGTTCTTTGGCTTATCCAAGTTTTTGTAATCAAGGTGATATATGTAGCATTCATCTTTTCGAGAATATAAGACTTCAACCGAGATTCCTTAATCGTCATTAAGATATCTTGACCAATGATGTCAAAAAACTGCAAAAAAAATTCCACAGTCCACCCATCTGGACTAGGACTTTTCTCCTTAACAAAGATTTTCAAAACCCCTTTAATTTCCTCCAAGATAACTTCACAACCATCCTTCTTACCATAATCCTCATTAAAAAATTTAGGATACATATTAAAAATATTCATCAAGTCCATCAATTTATTTACAGAGTCATGTTTTTAGATGTCTTTAAAGTGGGATACATCAGCAAATTGTAAAGAGGACATGTCATTCACGATCTTACCTTCATGATTTTTAATTTCCCAAATGGAATTAATGTTTCTTCTATGCGAAGCAAATATCTTATTTTTTTTGGTATTTTGATTCCCTTGGGAAACCCATAATGCCCCGTTATTAAGATGCCATGTATTCTCAAATTGGTTTAATATTGAGGCCTTTTGTTGCTCCAACTTCAATATTTCCTCTTTCCTTCTCAAAGAAAAAATGTCTTCCCCAATATTGCTTTCTAATTTTACAATCTAGTTCTCGATATTGCAAATTTCCTCATCCAAATATATCTTCTTTTGTTCGTCCCACTTCACAACAATCGCATGAAGTGAATTTAGATTTTTGGTCAATGTAAGCAAAGGAGAATGAGTCTCCTCACAGGAAAGAGCAGACCAACGTTCTCTAAAAAAATCACAAAAAACATGATCAGCAAGCCATGTACTGTTGAATTTAAAGGGGAAGAAATTGAAATTTTGCTCGAAATCCAACTGAAGAGCAATGGCCTTATGATCAAAAACACCGGTTGGAATGCACCATGATCAAAATATTCCAACATCTAAAACCAGAATTTCATTCATGAGAAATTGGTCTAAATGCTTGTCTACTCCATCCCTTCCAACACATCCATTTGACCGGGTAGGGATTAAGAAGGCAGGAACGGTATCGATAATCCTGGAAGCATAAAAAATGCCCTTAAAATAAGTGGCCAAGGGACCATAAACATTTCGAGAACCCCAGGTTTCTTTAGTTGACAAGGTTAAATTAAGGTCACCACTAATGATAAGGTTAGGATCCTATAGCAATCCATCTGAGCATATCCTGTCCACGAAGGCCTTCCTATTGTTGTAAGGGCCATATATATTTATGAAATTGAACTGACGATCCACCCCTCTAATTCATCCCTCTACCTTAATATCTACACACGTGGTAAAGGGGAGAATATCAATAACCATAGGGTTCTAGGATACTAATAATCCTCCCGAGGGACCAAAGGCATCAATCCCACAACACCTCTAGTCCAAACTCAACTTAAGGAAAAAAATCATAGGCATTAACCCCTGTAGTCATAGTTTTCTGTAAAAGAAAATACCAAGTCTGGTCATATCTAATAATCGCCTAAGAGCCATTTTTTGGGTTGAATGCCTAGCCCTCTAATGTTAACAGAAACCAGAATCATTACAAACCACCATCATGGGATGCATTTTCTCTAAGAGTCCCCATAGGAGAATCAAGGTCTAATACAAAAGCAACAAAAGTAATGTCATATACCTCCAAATTTACCCACTTATCATTATCCCCAAAACTCACCTTATCCTTCTTTTTTAGTTTACCGATTTTATTTCTCGTCGTAATATTGGAATTCCTAATCGAACTGATAGGAATAACATTACTAGTATCACCAGGACACAGTCCAAATATATGAAGTGGGAATTTATCAATAAAGGTAGGGATTGTACCATTGTTATCCAAATCCAAGGGTTCTCAGAAACCCTAATCGAACCAACATTAAAGGAGGATGAAAAAACAATAGGACAATCACTAGGCAAGAGATCCTCGGGAAAACTCCTTCAAGACTGGTCATCAATGGGAGAAGAAGAGATAGCAATATTTAGGTCTTTGGGAAGTCCTTTAGGACTTGTTTCAAGTGTATGAGGAACCCTATCACAATTTAATGGGACATCCAAGACCTTGAAGTCGGGTAATACCTCAGAGGAAGAAAATAAACGTCAGTGAGTAGAGGATTCATGAACCTCATTTTGTAATAACCACGCATCCAAATCAATAATTTTCATAGAATCCAAAATTTCATCTGCAGAAGGATATTTTAACAGCAGAGGTAAGAAGATACGAAACTTACCCATAAAATATTTGGTCAAACATTCATCCAGAGGAATGGGAAAGGATAGGTTTTGATCCATGTCTCCATGCTCATCACTGGAGGACACTTTGACTGAGTCAGTAAAACTATCAATAGCTACAGAATTGCAGTACTGGCATAGATGACTAGTCCTATGGCAATAGAAACACCTAAACAATATTCTCAAATAATCTAGACTTTGAATAAAATCCCCTTCCTCCCACCTGACTTCAACTTCCTTAGGTAATCCTTCAGTGGTATCAATTTCAACAAGAACCCTCGGGTTTCGTCGGTCCATAGCCAATAGGGTAGATTCTTCTATTAGATTAAAAATACCAACGGAATTTTCTAGGTTCATGAAATCCTAAAAACACCAACAATGAAGACACCCAAGTAATAGTACCCAAAGATATCTTTTCTTTAACTTTTCCTTCCATGGGTCAAAGGTTGAGTGCCATCTACTCGGTTCCAATGAACCCATGCCACTAGCAAAAAACCTGGACATAATAAGTTGCATATATTCCTTCGAGAGAAAATTAAAATACATCCAACCATTCATGAGCATAATAACTCTCGACACGTAATTAATTAACAGCTTCCACACCTTCGTGTCCAGTCAATAATTTCAACCCTATTCATCTTGATATACTCAAATTTCCCAAGTAAATCCCTCGTGGATAAATCTTGAACCATGTCCATGGTTACATATTTTCCTAAAACACATAGATATTTATCCTTTATCGCTTTCTCAGTCTTAGCTCTATGGCAGGTTCTAGCATTATCACCACAATAGTTTTTTCGAACCCTATTGTCCTCCTGGAAAACATTGAGCTTCTACTATGGGTCATAGTTTGGAGTGGAAGGGTCACAACCCTTGGATGCAGAAACAAAAACCCATTTAGAAGGAAGAACCCCACCCTTCGAAGGAGATGAAAAGATAACCCTAGATTTAGGGTTTGTCCTAGTGTAGAGTGGAGAGAATATCGGTGATGTGACCTTCAGATTGGGAGAAGCCGCCACCTCTCCCCTCTCACTAACGGATTTGGTAGAGGACATGTGTTGGGACCAGTTCATTTTATAGCATTTATAAGAGACCTTCCAGTACCAAAAAGGATATCCCTAGAATGACAGCTGACACCGACAAAATAAACTTGAAAAACCTAGCTCTAAAACAACTAAAAAAATACACTACAGAGAAAAAAACTAAGTTTCAACTTTTTTACTTATTTGGTACTAAGCCATCCTTGATGAATGGCGGACTCCAAGTCTGCAGCATATCTTCTTCAACATCCCGAACTAGGTTTTCACAAAAAACCCTAGGTTTGTAGCCATCCTCACCCAATTGTCCATCTTACTTATGTTTACTTTTATATGTGGATCCTAGGTGTTAGAGGAGAGGGTTTACTAGTTTTATTAGCTTTGAAAAGTTGTTAAGTTTGTTGAATTAATTCTCAATTTAACTTTGTTCTATGTGTCAGGTATAATGGAATCTACTATCAAACATTCACAAATAAAGTCACATTTTAAAACTTAATATTATAATTTGATTAATAAAAATATAATATAAGTTTAAATAAATATTAATATTAATTGTAAAGGGAAATAATTAGCTTTAAATATTTCTTCAAAATCCAACTTTAGTTGATTTCTATTTAAATAGACTACTATACTTATTTTTCCAAGTTAAACCATTATTAAGATTACAAAGTTATAACACTCAACTTGTCTATATTTTTTTCATTATTATTTGTCTTGGTCTATATGCAAATTATATATAAATAAAGGGGTTTGTATTAATTCAAATCCTTCTCTGTACAAGTACAAGATAAGTTTGTTGTAGGGTAAAAGAAGGATAGACATAAAAATTATTATTTAAAAAAGAAATCCATAAATAATAATTCAAACTTAATTTGCCTGGTGAGATTATAAAATTTGGTGGTAAAAGAAGGATAGACACACAAATTATTATTTAAAAATGAAATTCATCAATAATAATTCAAACTTAATTTGCTTTATAAGATTATAAAATTGGTGATATAAACAATATTACAGGACATTGGTTGAAGAAGGAATACAAAATGTTTTACAATTAAATATTTAGTGTTTTTATTACATTTTCTAAATTTGAAATTGAAATTAAAATTTGTATATATATATATATTAAATTAATAAATAAAATAATAATATAACTATATTATTTAATAAGTTTTTTATTTTTATTTTTTTTAACTTTAAAAAAAGTTGTGAAAAAAATAACACAAATATTGTATTATAATTATTCATAGACATTGTTGCATTGCTATATAAGTGAGTGGTAGGAAAATATTTACATAACTTTTAAAAACAATTTGGATCTTCCAACATTATGATTAGAAGCTCGAATAATGGGTCTTATCATTTTTGTATTTTCTCTAAATTTCACTTGCTCTAAGTGGAGAACATTTTTTATTTCTAATATGAAGAGATTTATAGCTACTAGCCATATAGGTATTCTTGACTTTGGATTATGCATCTTAAAATTAAAATTAAATTTATGAATAAAAATATCAACATCAGTAAAAATTATAAAAATATCAACATTATTAAAAATATAATGAAAAATAAATCCATAAATAAGAATATTAATATCCCTAAAAATATAATGAAAAATAAATTTATGAATAAGAATATCAACATCACTAAAAATAAATAAATAAATACATGAAAAAGAATATCCACATCACTAAAATGTAATAAAGTTTTGCATAAAAAAGAGTCACCTATCCTTCGAAGAGTTCGGAGGATTACTAATCGAGCTTCTAAAAGATACTTTGAATTTGAATATTTGCAAAAGTCTCATAAACTAAGGTTTCCAAAGATCATATTTGTGAAACCCTCCATGAGATATTGGGGAGTTTCAAGAGATAGTTCAAATGATATTTATGTAAAACGTCATGCTAACTTGCATTGGGAGGTTTTCAAAGTTCGAATAGAAGCCTCCTCATTGACATATTTTATATCCTCAATGAAAATAATCTAAACTTAAAAGCTCCCCATTGAAGTTGATAAAATAAGATCACATTTTTATAAATACTTCGATAACATATTTAAAGTATTAAATAATTATTTAAATGGCGTCAACATTAATGATATCAATCAACTACCACCTCAATTCTTCCAACTGAGGTCCAAAGAGTCAATAGGGAGTTTTAGTCAAAGGTTGAAACCTCTATTCAATATTAATATAGTGGTCAATACTGTGGCGAGGGGGGCTTTAGGCACGGACTTAGACATCCAATATACAAACTTGTCTTATACAAGGCAAGTATTGGTAGAGTGGGTATCCCAACTCCACTTTCATCCACTTCTCCAATTAATGCCACAAAGTAAAGCTATACTTAGACACCAAGATACTCTCTTCATTCTCAATGCTTATACTATTTGCACCTTTACAAATTCCTTGTTGTTGTGCATACAACACATGAAGTCTTGCTTCGACCAAGTATAACCAACTTATTTACAAATGGAATGAGAAATGATAGTGTTTTCCTTAGGATGTATTGGCAAATAATGAATTTAAATTCATCCATCTTCATCACTATGAGGTTTGCATGGCCCTTCCATTTATCCAATTGCATGTGAACTACAAATGTAAGCCCAAATGCTACTTTATCCTTAGAATTAACCGCCTTGAATAAAGCACAACAAAATCCAACTCTAAGAATAAGTTTACCTACAAACTATTTCTTCATGAAGTTGTGAGAGGCAGCGAAATCCACCAATATCTGCATTGCTCTTGTATTCACAACCAAATCCACATAAAAAATATAATTTAGGTTCTATCATCGGTTCTCAATGAAGGTACTTACTCTCCATAGAGGTGCCTACTCCCAGAAGAGCGTCTCCCTTCCATCTTCCATAGAAGCTAGTTGCACACAAATGATTAAATGAATTGAATTGTAACACGAAGAAACCAAAGTTATACCTCTTCCCAAAGTGTACTTCCAAAGGGTACCATAAAATCCCATCTTCAGAAGGTCCATGAGGGAACATCTAGGTTCAACTGCTCTTGAACCCAAGATGATTCGAAGTGTGTCATCAATGAATGTTGTGTGCAACTTTACTTGGTTGAAATTCACTATAATGCATAGCGGGAAACTTGGCTAGGATACACTTGAACCGACCATGGGATACAACAAAATGTGTGCATCATCAACCCTCTCCTTCATCCAGTATCCAATGTTTGTTGTCATTGTTTTGAACAACTACTAGGAGAGAGGTTGTCCCAACACTTGTTCTACTATGTGTTGACTCCATTAGTATTCTACCTTTCCAATCAACATCTTTGCCAAGAAATTATCACAAATTTATTTCAAACTGGTCAAACCACTCTCCCAACTATCTAATTCCTTTTAGAACATGATGAAGAGTGTCCAAAAAACTTTTGTAAACAACTTACTATATAATTTACACTCTGATACCACCTTTCATCAACCTATAGCCATGCCATAAACAATTTCACATTTGGCACCGAAGGTCGTGTGACACAGTCTTTTATTGATTGCATGAGGTGTGTCCAACCTATGACTACTACAACTAAACTACACATCATCACTTAAGGTCTACCCATAACTACACCTTAAGCTATAGTTGGCTAGATCAAAAAATAATTTCAATATAATAAAGTTCTTTGGGAAGAGGCGCACATACAATTGTGTCCTTAAAGCATCCCAAATCTATTGAACTTAGCTAATATTCAATAACACTTATCCATCCAATCCCTAAAGCATCCACATGCCTACCTATTTCAATTTCCTGACTCTTATATTGTAAGGAACCTGCAACAATTAATTGATAAAATGCACAATATATGAGATCACCTAATATTTGTATTGATCGCAGGCCACTTCGAGGGGGCAACCTCCTTTGAGCAAGCTCAATACAAATAACTTCACGATGCCTTCATTGGCCTCAAAACAAACTTATATACTAAGTCTAGGCACCAATACTATGGGTCAATACCATGGGCCAATACAAACTATGGATCAACAAATACTACGGGACGACTTACAAATCATATGCGCCCAACAATAATAACACAAACTATGGATCGACAAATACTACGGGACAAATTACAAAGCATATGCGTCCAACAACAATATACTAACAAAGTAAAGAGAAGGGTTGACATGGGTTCCTAACATCCCCTCCCCTTTAGAGAAAGCTTTGTCCACGAAGCTTTAGATGTGGAAATTGTTGTTGAATCTAAAGGAGTGGTTCCCATGTAGCATCCTCTGGCTGCATTCCATGCCACTAAATTAAGGCCTCTGTGATAGAGTGAGAGCAAAGATGATGAGTGAGCCAATTGAGGACGGCCTCCGGCTCCAAAAGGATGGATCCTTCATTATCCAGTTCTGGTAAAATAGTTTGTCCTCTGATGTTGGTGCCAATAACTTTCTTCAGTCAAGAGACATAAAATACTGGATGAATGTAGGAAGAAGGAGGAAGTTCCAATTTATAAGCAACGGACCCTTCTGAAGAATCCTATATGACCCATAGAAATTTGGAGCGAGCTTATGACGCCCTTTGAGTTTCAAGGAGGATTGCTTGTAAGGCTAGAGACGAAGCAAAACCATATCACTTGCTTGAAAAGTGTGCTCAGAACGATGTTGATCGGCTTGTTGCTTCATGCGATTTCTTTCCATGTGAAGATTGTCCCGCAAAATGCGAAGAATCTGATCGCGGTTTCGAAGGACCGTGTCCACTGCCTGAATTGGTGAACTGCTGGGGGTGTATGGAAGAAGAACTGGCAGTCCCTGACCATAGAATACTTCATATGAAGTCATTTTAAAAGCAGTGTGGTAAGAGGTATTGTACCACCATTCAGCGAGAGGGAGCCACTTTGCCCACTGATGTTGTTGTTCAGAGGTGAAGCAACGAAGATAAGTTTCCAAGCATTTATTGATAATTTCAGTCTGACCATCTATTTTTGGGTGATACCCTGAGCTCATCTTCAGTTTGGTGCCACTGTGGTGAAATAGTTCTGTCCAAAAATGACTAGTGAAAGTTGCATCAGGATCCGAGACAATGGAAGAAGGGATTCCATGAAGACGAAAGATCTGGTCCAGGAAAATTTGAGCAACTAAGGAGGCTGTATAGGGATGGCTGAGAGCACGAAAATGACTTTATTTGGAGAGATGATCAAACACAACCAAAATCACTGTCTTCCCTCCATATTTAGGAAGCCCTTCAATAAAATCCATAGAAATATATGTCCAAATCCGTGTAGGGATGGGAAAGGGTTCGAGCAATACCGGAAGGAGTGTCGTTTCATCCTTATTGCACTAGAAGGTACCACATTCAGCCACCATCTATTGAATTGTCCTTTTCATTCCCTACCAAAAGAAGTTACACCGTGCCCGCTCATACGTTTTGAGGGACCCAGAGTGCCCTGTCGATGGAGAAGCATGGAGTTCATAGAAGACATCCTGTTGAAGATCTGTGCTCTTGGGAATCACTAGACAACCCTTGTATCTTAGGCAAGCACCATCCCAAGTGTAATGTGGTACAATAGAAGGGTTGTTGGCCAAGCGTTGGATGATTTGTGATAATGAAGAGTCATTGACATAGCCCCATTGAACAGATTGCAACCAATTTGGAACATGCATAGAAATAGCTGAAAGAGAAACAGGGTCATCAAATGTGCAAGAAAGAGCATCCACCACAATATTGTCCGTACCCTTCTTGTAAGTGATCTCATAGTCATAACCCATGAGTTTTCTAACCCATTTATGTTGCGCTGAGGAGGATACACATTGTTCCAGGAAATATTTCAGACTCTAGTGATCAGTATTGATGCAGAAATGATTCCCTAATAGGTATGGTCGCTACTTCTGTACTGCATGCAAAATAGCCATCATTTCCTTCTCATATGTAGAGGCAGCTAAATTCTTACCTGAAAGGGTTTTGCTGATGAACGCAATGGGATGTTCATCTTGAAGGAGAACAACACCAAGTCCATTGCCGCAAGCATCACTCTCAATAGTGATGGGCTTGGAAAAATCGGGCATAGCTAGAACAGGTGTAGTACACATATCTTGTTTCAGTTTGTCAAATGCACACTCAGTAGCAAGTTTCCATGTAAAAGCATCCTTTTTCAATAGAGAAGTTAATGGAGCTGCAATCATCCCATAATCCTTGACAAACTTGCAGTAGTATCCAGTCAACCCCAAAAAACCATGAAGGATCTTGAGTGTCTAAGGATGCAGCCAATTGTTCATGGCAGTGATTTTGGCAGGATCCACGCGAACCCCTTGTGCTGAAATAATGTGCCTAAGATACTCTACTTCCTTCTGTCCAAAAACACATTTAGACTATTTGGCGTGGATATGATGGTCAGAGAAAAGTTGCATTACAAGATCCAGATGTTGGAGATGCTCATCCCAGGTTTTACTGTAAATGAGGATATCATCAAAGAAGACCAGAATGAATTTCCGAAAGTAGGGCCAGAATATTTTACTCATCAATTCCTGGAATGTGGAAGGAGCATTAGTGAGGCCAAAGGGCATGACCAAAAACTCATAGTGGCCATCATGTGTGTGGAAAGTTGTTTTAGGGATATCATCCTCATGAACTCGAATTTGATGATACCCATAACGAAGATCCAACTTGGAGAAAAATTGGGCACCATGAATCTCATCAAGAAGCTCATCAATAAAAGGAATTGGAAACTTATCCTTGATTGTGAGGTGATTAAGTGCTCGGAAGTCAATGCAGAGGCACCATGACCCATCTTTTTTGTGCACAATGATAACTGGTGAAGCAAAGGAACTAGTGCTTGGGCGAATAATACCTTGCTTTAGTAAGTCGCGAACGAGCATTTCAATCTCTTTTTTTTGGTGAAATGGGTAGCAATAGGGCCTGGTGTTGGGAGGAACGCTTCCAGGAAGGAGCTGAATGTGATGGTCCTCTGGCCTTGAAGGTGGCAATCCCACTGGTTCAACAAAGACACCTGTATATCGATCCAAAATTTGTTGTAGATCTAAGGGATTAGTGGAGACCATTGATGGTTGCATCTGAATGGAATGGATCTGAGCGATGACACCATGTGAATTCTTCTTAAGGAGTTTCTCCATGCAATGTGAACTGATGATGCTGAGAGACCCTGGTAATAATCCTGTCAATGTGTGTTTTTGTCCATTGGGTGAAAAATGCATCCAAAGTTCAGCAAAATCCCATAAGATGGGGCCAAGTGTGTGTAGCCATTGAGCGCCCAAAACCACATCACATCCGCCTAAGGTCAAGGAAAACATGTCAGAGCGCAGGTTATAATCTCCCATAAAGATACGCACATTACGACACTTCCCTTTGCAAAGTAAGGTGCCCCCATTGGCAACCATGAATTCAAAGTTGGAGCAAAGATGGATAAAACAATCAGCCTGTTTGGCGATCCAGGGGTCAATGAAGCTATGAGTGCTACCAGAATCAATGAGTATTGTAAGATGAATCTTTTTGAAGTAACCCATGACCCACATTGTTTGGGGGGTGGTGATTTCGGCTAAAGCATGGAGAGATATCTCTAGCTGGTTGTCCTGAGACGAAGGGTCAATAGGTGGCTCCTGAATGTCGACCTGATCATGTATTGTATTTGGAGCTTCTTCACCAATTTCAGAGGCAGGTGAAGAATCCACATCCATGAGATAGAGCTTTTGCTCAACACATCTATGTCCCTGAGTGAATTTCTAATCACAATTATAACAAAGCCCTTTTTCTCTGCGTGCCCGCATCTTTGTTTCAGACAAATGCTTGATAGGAGTTGGTCGAGGAGCTAACGGGATGGAAGGTCGTTGAGAACCCATATTTCTGAAGGGAACAAAAGTGGGTTTGGAGCGCTATTGGGATGCAATCTTGTCTTCTGTCAACTTAGATAACCCTAGGGCTTCCATCATGGTGTTGGGATAGAACATTTTGACCACTCATAAAACAACTCCTGTAGAAGTCATCAGGAAATCCTTCATTGTGGTTGGTTAGTTTCTCAAATTTGGTTTGATACTCTCTCACAGTGCCAATTTGGTGAAGTTTAGTGAGGGATCCTGTTAAGTCATCAAAAGCACTGGGACCAAATCGTTGCAAAAGGAGATGGAAAAAATATGGCCATTTTGGCCCTTCATGAGCTTTGATGTACCAACGATACCATTGAAGAGATTCTTGTTCCAAATGAAAGGATGCAAGTGGAACTTTGTTGCCATCAAAAGTATTATGCAGACTGAAATATTGTTTTTCCCGATAGATCCATCCAGTCGGATCAGTACCATTGAAGAGAGGAAAATCAAGCTTCGAACCACGAAAATTGTTGGAAGAAGAGAACCCATTGTCTGAAGAAGAATATGAACGTCGTTTATTGTTCATGGCTTAATGCTCAAGATGGAGGACGAGAAATTTTTCATCTAGATCCTAGAGTTTGGTTTTGAGGGCTGCAAATTCTTCCTCCATGGTTTTTGCTCCTGTGCGGGTGACAACCATAACTAGGAGTTTTTTTTTTAGTGGGTAGATAAACAAAAATAGAAGCTGTTTTATTAAAGGAAAATCTGGATTTGGGAAAAAAATTGATGGGTAATTTGGGTTTGACTAGGTTTTGGACACTTTCAAAGGGACAGGGAAGCAGAAAAGGGGGATTTCAGAAGTGGGGTGAAACAATGAGAAAATCTGGCAGAGAGGGACAAAGAAGCAGAAATATGAAATGAACATTGTGGTAAAGTTTGAAGGCGATTGGGTGAAAATCGAAGAAGTTATGGCAAACCTTAAAAATAGACAAATGTGGGATTTATGGTATTGGGAAGTGGAATTTGGGATAGGGTCCTCAGGAATGAAATATGCAGAATGGGATTGCAGGGGTGTCAGGGAAGTTTCAAGGGAAACAAACTTAAAAAAAGGGAGATATGGTGGAAAAACAATATATATATATATATATATATATATATATATATATATATATATATATATATATATATATATATATTCATAAATGTATCTGTAACGGCGCAGAAGGGATCGACAATAGATGGATCTGCAGCAACGCGGAAGTGATTAGAAACAGATGGATATGCAACGACGCAGAAGTGTTCGACGACAGTTCTGGGCAGAGGAAATCTGCGATTTATCAGTTGAAAATAGATATGGACCCTAGGTATGCTCGACTTCCTAACAGTTCATGGGATTCACTCGGCCACCAATGTTGTCTAACGGCTTGCGTATTGGGGCAGTACCCCTCACTCCACGGCTCAAGTAAAACTGATAACCACTTTTCCACAAACGACGGCTCTTGGTTTACCTCATAGGTGGGAACTAGTCAATCAGGTAGGGGTCATTGCCCTTTTCACTTGAAGGTCCCCTCAATGGGACAGCTACTTCGGGGTTCCTGTGGTACTCCTCACAATGAGTTTTAGGGCTTATGCCCAAGTACTTCCCACAGTTAAGCGGATAGGGATTATTCCCAGATCCAAACCTGCAACAGATGCGAAAAACAAATTGGCAGAAATTTCACCCAATGAGCCCAAGAAAGTGCTTTGATACCAGATGTGAGGAACCCGCAACAATTAATTGATAAAATGCACAATATATGAGATAACAGAATATTTTTATTTATCGCAGGTCACTTCGAGGGGGAAACCTCTTTTGAGCAAGCTCAATACAAATAACTTCACAGTGCCTTCATTGGCCTCAACACAAACTTATATACTAAGTCTAGGATCCAATACTATGGGTCAATACCATCGACTAATACAAATTATGGATCAACAAATACTACGGGACGACTTACAAAGCATATGCGCCCAACAACAATAACAAAAACTATGGATCGACAAATACTACGGGACAACTTACAAAGCATATGCGTCCAACAACAATATACTAACAAAGTAAAGAGAAGGGTTGACATGGGTTCCTAACATATATAGTTAACTTTTACCATCATCCAAGTAGTCATATACATGTCAACCACACAACTTAACACAATCACATAACTCCTTGTCTACCCTTTGAATCTCCACTTAATGATTGGATTCACACACTTGAGGCATTCTCTTTATATGCAGTGGAAGTGTTTTTCCTTTGCCTTGCAATCCACTCCATGTCCAAATTAGCAGACTCAATGTGTAATCCATCTATCAACTATGGAATAATCAACCCCTTGGGTCCACACCTTCAACTCATGCACCCAAGTAATAATAATCTTGGATCAAGGAAACTTAATATTGTTCACCGCTCCATCTAAGTACTGGGAAAACATCATCTAGCGTTCAAACCTATTTCTACAACCTTTTATGCATGACATATCTGATCAAGTGGGGGTTCTTATCAAAATCCATAGGAAAATTCCTTACAATAGTTCATATTCACTCTCCCTACATCATTTTATTTTAGGGAATCATTCATGAGATCCATTAAACATCCATCTTTTACCTTCCAGTGACACTCTTTGTAAGTGTGTTCTCTTTGACAGTGTCTTTTCATCTAGCATCTAGATTTTCCCTAGTTGCACACATCATTTTTGCATCACAATGGCATCCAACACTATAACCACACTAACCACTAAGCAAATTCACCCACAACAATGAAAACTTGGTACGGATCCAGACCTCTTGAGGATAGCCCTCATAGTACTCGAACCTCTAAGTTTCAAATTTCAACAACTAGAACAAATGTGGCATGCTGCATAGAATAACTTATTGTCTATAGGATACCAATCACATATTTTCCCTAACTATTATGATCTTTACATCATTATTCCATGCCTCATACACTCTACAATACATGGTCTAGCACCCACAAACTATACTATGCAATGTGGGGTGGAAACACTCATAGAATTTTCTATGGAATGTGGGGAATAAACACTCATAACCATGTCTATGGTGGTTGACTCCTTTCCACTACCACAAACATTATCATCACACTCTTGGGAAGGATTGTTGTTACTCCTAAACCCTGATGTAGCCTCTTCCATAACTTAATTGAACAACACCTCCCTACCTTTGACCCTAACCATTGATCTCCCTACTCCAAATATGCTATCTTCCACTCCTTGAGATGAGGTCATTGACATTCCTCACAATTGGTGGAAGGATTTACTAGATTTAGTGACTTGATTTACCTCATTCACATCACCTTTTGCACACAACTCAACAATTCCAATAGGTGTGGATTTCATGGAAACTCACGGTTCTTCTCTTGAGATATATATTGGAAAATATTTTTGGGTAAATTAATCCTTCAACCCTCTAACTGAATCACCGGAAAAAAAACATAAAACAATATTGAAATTTTCTAAAAAATTCATCGAGTAAGAGATAATGTCATTTCAAATTTTTTCAACACCACGGTTTAGATATATCCAATTTCGTGGACCACTTGTTCCATGTATGTTTGCCCCATGGAATAAATGGGTGCACTTCCTAGAGAAAAGGGTGATATCCAAAGGTTGTAAATGATACTGTGATCACTGCAGAGCGTTAAGAAAATCCTTATTCCAACAATCACATGATTTATAGAAAAAAATACTATTTGATCAGAAAATCTCCTTCAAATGCATTCACAAATTGAACCTAACCAAAAAATGAAAGTTGTATTGTAAGAATTTGTAGCAGAATTGAGACATGAATTTGCATAGCATGGGAAGGCATAAATTTTTCAATTTCTAAGATGGTCCTTCCATCGCAAAAGGCACATCATGAAATTTCTTGGCAAAATGATGATTGCGCAATAGGATTTGTGATTAAAATACAAGAGAATTAGGTTTTGCACATGTAAATCCAACTCAACTGATATATGAAGCAATAGAGTCCAATCAACCAACCATTGATCCAATTGATTTGAAAATACTACAACGAATGTAAACTTCCTTTGGACAAGCCCCACCATTTTCCAACTGCTCCTTGGGAAGTTCAATATCCACAACATGTAGTCCTTTTTCTCACTTATTATTCTCTCTTTTTTTCACCTCATTTAGTGTATCTATGAATTTGGTACCAACACATTGCAAGAATTAGAACAAAATGAGGAAAATCGGTCCAATTGGCATAAAATATTCATTAGTGGTAAGCCGAGGAATTTTCCACTTGTTTTAGAATGTATGTAGGCAATTTATATTGGTAATACAAGAGAAGTTCCAACATGGTATTACGAGAGAAGGTTTTGATCATCCCCTCAAGAAAACTAGCCTTTACAGGCTTAAGTTTTTTGAACATTTTAGGGCTAGTGTGTTCATGGTATTTGGTGGCTTAGTCTTTCAAAAGGATACTTGACATGGAAATGGGAACAACTAACCAATCAAAATGGTTTCACAACCATTGAGCACTACACAACTACAAACATCTTTTATATGGAAGAAACTCAAAGATGACAACCGTACAAGGATAAATACCCAAAGAAATGCAAGATAATAATTAATCAAATATGTGTATTATTATTTTTTCAACATAAACACACACACACACACACACACACACACACAAATTTCTTGTTGTTATGAGGAATCAAAGAAAATAAAAGTCTTACAAATAAAAAATTACATCTTCCATATGGTAGATGCTACTCCTGTATATCAACCCATCATCATAGTTCCAAAAAAACTAAATCTATAGCTGATTTACCAAAAGGTTCTCCAACTGAAACCGACTATGGAAAACCTAAAAAAACTCCACTAAAATGTTTGATTCCATACATACTTAGCTATAATCAGTTCAATATTTACCAAAATTTAAAGTCAACCTCATACTACATAATTTATAAAAATTTCATATGAACCTTTGAATATTAGCTCCTCCAAATATTCTTCATAGAAAAGAGTACCCTCATGACCATAAGTGGCCCTTTTAGATAATTCATCAACAGTTGAATTGAAATCCCTGTAGATGTGACAGATAGGAAACTCCATAAAGGAAGGCATAAGCAAAAAAAATATTTGACACCACTTCTCCAAAGCAAGTACCTTCAATTTTGACCTTCCATTTGCCCACTTTATAACAACCTGAGAATCCCCAAATACTTGTATGGATACAGTCCCATTTAGCTAATCAAACTGTAGAACGCCTCAAAGAGATAGTAGCTCAACTCTAGTATTTTTTCCAATACCACAACTCATCCATAACCTATAACTATAATCAGAATTTATCCTCGTGAACATACCAACACCACAATTGCACATTAGAGTTGCACCATCAAAGTATCCAACAACCAAATGAAAGGAGATGAAAGGGGCAACTTTTATTCTTGACTTCTTGATTTTGATCTCTTTGTAGTATTCCTTACATAGACCCAAGGTTTTCAGGTAGTTTATATCAATATTGGGGATTTTATTTTCAAAAATAGAAATATTTATATCTTTCAAAATCCCCCAACAGATAAAAAAAAGGAATAAGCTTGTGGTTAAGCACAATACCAAACAAATTCTCAACATTTTAATCGATTGTGCTAGTAAACCACCTCTGGTCAATCTGCAGTTCTTCTGAAATGTTCTTCCACACTTGTTTGTTGTAATCACAGTGTACTATCAGATGTAAAACATATTCACCCTCTTTTTTGAAAAGAACACAGTAGTTTGGGCCTGTCCAACCCATTCTAATAAGATTGTCCCATGTTAGTATACATTTTTCCATACATAACCAGAAAAAACACTTAATCTTCAAAGGGAGATTCCACTTCCATAATTTTACATACAACCATTTACATTAACCCTTATAATTCCATTGTGAAATAGCACCATATGCATCTTTGCATTGTTTGTACCAAAATAATTATTACATTCCCATACTATTGTGTCCCCGTCCTCTTTCAATCTGATCCCTACTCTATTTAAAGAATTTAAGTAAGCATTCCATTGATTTTCCCATTGTCCCTACATTCCTAAGTCATCCAAAATAATCCAATAAGAATTGGAATCCCTCATCCATTCTAATCTTTTAATATGATCAAGGGTGCAGAAACCAAATTCTGCAAGATATTCTAGAAGGGAAGAGGAGAGGTTGTAGGTATCCTCCCCTCTAATGAAGGGATCAACACTAATTAAAACATGAGAACCATTACCTATTTTCCAAGTTAACATGTTTATAATCCAAGGGAAGGACCTTATAAATCCATTCCATAAGTTAGAAACACCCTTTGTTGTATTATTGTGATTCTTGAGCCATTGTACCACTAAAAGACCTTTTGAAGTATTTTTCCTTGAGCACATAATTCCAAAGGCCTAAACCAAATAAGCCATGCAAAAAACTCTTCAAGCAAATATCCTGATTAAACCAATATAATTTTTTTATATCCCAACCACCCATAGCCTTAACTAAAGATAACCTATCCCATATTACCAAATGTATTTTTCCTCCCTTATCTAAACCAGACCATAGAAAATTAAATATTTTTTTCTTAATCAAGTTCAATACTGTATGAGGCACTTTTGCAAGAGACATCCTAAAAACATTTATACTTAACATCACTGAACGAACCAAAGTAAGTCTTCCCCCTAAAGATAAAAATATGATATACCAATTACCAATCCTCCTTTCCACTTTTTTATGAGCCACATCGATTCTGTAGTCTTATAGTTATTTGGCTTTAGATAATATCCCATATATTTAAATCCATTTTCAATATCCTCTCATTTGAATAGGAAGAGAGTAGATATTTGTGCAAAAGTATCATCACTTTTAGCATTTTTAAGGAAGCGAGAATTATTTGGGATCACCTCCATTTTGTTGGAGCATTTTCCAACCACACATCATTTATTTGGGATTCACAACTTAATTTTCCACTTATCCTAAGTATTTTGACTCAATTATGTGCTTAAATCATTAGCCGATCATTAGCTTCAATGAACTGGACCTTCTACTTCATTCGAGGAGTCAACTGGGCCATCAATATCAATTAACTAGGCCTCCTCCATCATTTAGGGAGCCAATTGAGGTGATTTGCATGACTAAAGATCCCTACTCAGTCCAACTGACAACATTTATTATTATGATTCAGCCAACTGGAGTCAGAAAGGCACCCTCCTACTCAGTTTGACTTCATCTAGTGTTATTTTCACCTAATATTCAATTAACTGAAGTAAAAAAGGTGCCCTCCCCTAATTTTGGGCATTCAGTTGAGTTCTGGATTCAATTAGACTCGTTAGACTTAGTTAGACAGTTTTAGACTCTATTAGAGTCAATTACATGGTAGTTAAGTGGTTATCTGATGTACCGAGTGGTGTTAACTGCCAAGTAAGCCACTCTCATGCATTCAATTTGAATGACCTCTCTAGGATTCGAATTGCTTGGCTTATTGAAGCTATTGTTACACATTGTAATAATCTTCTGAGTTTATGATAATGCATGAACTGCTGCAAACCTTTTGCATCAGTGTTTCGATACATAATTTGCTGCATGCATCTCTAGTATCTATTGGATTTGTTTCATATATGTGTTGTGCTTGAATTTTACATGGTATCAGAGCCAGGGAAGGACAATGAAACCTTTCTACAGAGTTTTACTGATGAATTTTTCTGCACTGGTGTTTCTGCACTAGTGTTTCTTCACTTCTGCACTAGTGTTTCTGCACCATCTTTTTGCACTAGTGTTTCTACACTTCTGCACTAGTGTTTATGCACCAATGCTTTCTGCACCTGGAACACATATGAAGCTTGAGCAATATTTCTCAAAACTATTCCAACATTGCACCAGAAGCTAAAATTTTTCCACATAAATCTTGGATAATGTGCATCTGACTTATCAAGCTTGCTTGATAGGCTATGCCAGGTGTGATGCAACTTGAAAAGTGCAGGTTGTCGACCTAAAGATTGTTTGTTTGTCTTTGATTGCAGGTTTTTCACAACCTCCTATTGCATTCACTATATCTAAAATGGACTCTTCTTCAAAAGATATTCTTACTCCTTTCAACTATCATTAGTGGAAGGATGATATAGAGATTGTATTGCACTCCAAAGGAATCTAGAGAGTTACTATGGGCACATAACCAGATCCTAATGCGGACATAAAGAAGTCCAAGTTATTCAATAATCTTGATGAAGCTTATGGTTTCTTATGTCTCAGCATTTCGAAATATCTTATTTTCCATCTCAGTGGATTGAAGACTCCAAAAGAAGTATGGGAACAACTTGCCACACTCTTTGGAAAATAGGATGATATGAGGGATTATCAGTTAGAGAATGAATTGATTTCCATAAATCCAGGAAATTTCGAGACCAACAATGATATTTTCACCAAGTTCAAGCATTTGATGCTTCAGTTGAAGAAATGTGGTGTCGAGAAGAAATATGATCAGTTGATTCTTTCTATCCTTTCGAAACTTGGAGCATATTATTCAGTGTGCGTCTCTACCTTCCATTCGGGAAAACTCACCATTCCGAATTGGAAGATGCCATCCTTGAATGCATTCATTGAGTCCTTAAAAAAAGAGCATGACAATCTTGTTCAGATGGGGTCCATGAGATCCTCCAAAGATCAATCCCTATTTGATGGAGGACCCAAGGCTATGAATGGTAAAGGAAATCAAAAGAAAGAGAATACCAAGCTTGCTCATCCCAAGCAGTCATATAAGCCCTCAGGTTCAAGAAAAGACAAGCAAAAGGGAAAGGAGAAGACAAAGTGTTCTTATTGTGGAAGGGGATTTCATCCTAAAATATCATGCATGAAGAAAACTATTGATCATATGTCCCTTCTCTTGGATAAAAACAAGATCACTCTTCCAGTTGGTGCAAGGAAAAAGGACAATAATGATCTTGTAGAAAGAGGTCATGCACTCATGGAAAGTGTTTCGAATTCTACAACTCTTCTCATAGATTCAAGAGCTTCGAATCACATGGTTTCAAGAAAAGACTCCTTCTCATCATTTGACTCTGACAAATTCATCTCCATCCACATGGGAGATGATTCACAAATTTCATCGAAAGGAAAAGGTACTATTCATTTAGAACATGGCAGTTTTCAAAATGTTCTCTATGTTCCTTCTCTAGCTTTGAACCTTCTTTCTGTGTATCAAATGACACATATTGGTTTTCCCAAGAAGGTTGTATTCATTCCTAATGATGTTTAAATTTCTGAGATAAGCACCAGAAAACTCATTGCAACAAGAAAAACAAATCATGTTGCCAAAACCTATGAGTTTTCCCACTTTTTGCAGTATTCAAAGCCAAGTTCCCTTCCGACTCATGGAAATGAGGTTATCCGGCTATGGATTGAGAGGTTTAGACACCTAAATTATAAATATTTTTATATGCTACAAAATAATTCCATGGTTGAAGGCCTTCCGAACATCAAATCCTCAAAAGGGATATGCAAGGGTTGCATCATTGGCAAGCATCCTGAGCACATGTTCGATTGAGGAAAAGCTAGCAGAGCTTCTTGTATTTTGGGGCTGATTCATAGTGATATCAGTGATAATTTACCAAATCCATCCATGAATGGATCAAGGTATTTTCTTACATTCATTTATGACTTCTCCAGATTCACATGGGTCTATTTTCTCAAGAACAAATCGGAAGTGTTTGAAAGGTTCAAGAATTTCAAGGATTATGTTGAGACTGCCACTAAGAGCAATATCAAAGATCTTGGATATTATAATGGTGGAGAATATATCAAATTAGATTTGCTTCAACTTTGTGCAGAAAATGGAATCCAAATCCAACACACAGTCCCCTACACACCTTAGCAGAATGGTGTAGCAGAGAGGAAAAACCAAGCATTAAAAGAGATGGCTACTAGTATGATTGAGTCAAAAGGTTTGGATTCAAATATTTTGGTTGAGGCCATGAATTTTTCTGCATACATTCAGAACAGAGTTCCACACTCATCCATCAAAGGTATAACTCCTTTCGAATCCTACACTGGTCACAAGTCTGATGTGTCACATCTTAAGGTTTTCGGGTCCACTGCTAGGGCTAGAATTCCTATTGAGAAGAGAATATATTTGGAACCACAAAGTAATGAGTGCATACTCATTATATATGATGAAGAATACAAAGGATAGAAACTCATGGATATCAGATCCAAAATAATATTCATCGAGAGAAGTGTCCAATTTGAAGAACCACCTCATGATCTACAACTAGTGGAGGAAGAAACTGCCAAATTGCTTCTTCTTTCGGAAGAAGATTCAGAAGAAGATACTGAAATTTTATGTTCTAATATTTATGATATTAGTGAACATGAAATATCAGGTTTGGATTAAAATATAGATGACCCCCCTCAATTTCCAAAGTGGGAAGAAAATACTCTCACATCTACCGGTTCTAACATTGGAAATCTTGTCGATCCAAGAAGAGCCCGATAAGAATTTTAAAGAGAAGGTATGGCTCTTTCATATGTTGATCCATTGATGTACGATTCTTTTTTTATGATTGGTTTAGATCCTAAATCATACTACCATTCCCACCGATATCCGAGATGGAAAACTACCATGGATGAAGAGTACAATTCTCTTCAGAAAAATGCAACATGGGAGCTAGTTTCTCTTCCACCTAGGAGGAAATTGGTTCAATGCAAATGGGTATACCAAACCAATGTTTCTGCTGATGGTTCAACCTTCAAATCAAAATCTAGGTTGGTGGAAAAATGTTTCTCACAAGTCCATGGTGTGGACTACATAGAAACCTTTGCATCGATTGCAAAACTGGACTCAATCCTGCTAGTTTTGGCAATTTCCGCATCCAAGCATTGGGAGGTGCACCACATGGATGTGAAGAGTGATTTTATTCATGGGGATATTCAGGAAGATATATACATGAATCAGCCAGAATTTTACATATAATATCCGACACTTGTTTGTAGATTAAGGAAATCCTTGTATGGTTTAAAACAGGCCCCAAGAGCTTGATATGCAAAGATGGATTCCTTTCTTTTGTCGCAAAAATTTGCGAGATGAAAATAAGATCCAAATGTGTATATAAAGAAGCATCAAGGTAATTTGATGATAATTTTGCTTTATGTTGATGACCTATTGATTATAGGAAGCAATCTTGCTTCGATCGGCACTATAAAAACCGCTTTACACCAAGCATTTGATAGGAGTGATTTAGGTCTACTGAGGCATTTTCTTGGTCTCGAGATCACTCATAATTTTGATGGGATCATGATTTCCCAATAAAAATATGATTTGGACCTACTAAATAATTTCAATATGGAAGAATGTAAAGCGGCACCATTCCCATTCCTCTCAGGAATCAATCTTGAGGATGGTGATTCTACACCGTTGGTGGATTATACACTTTACTGACAGTTGATTGGTAGTATTTTGTATCTGAAACACTCTAGGAATGATATTTCTTATGCCGTGAGTGTAG
This sequence comes from Larix kaempferi, assembly GCA_027924585.1. Lineage (NCBI taxonomy): Eukaryota > Viridiplantae > Streptophyta > Pinopsida > Pinales > Pinaceae > Larix > Larix kaempferi. The sequence goes on from BSBM01000893.1 coordinate 11,828,566, forward strand.
TGTCAAGGTACATGAAACATCCCCATGAGCTTCACTAGAAGGCATCCAAAAATATATTTCACTATGTGCAGGGTAGGAGACATTTTGGCATTCACTATACTATGGATTTTGATCTTGACTTGGTTGGATTAACTGATTTAGATTGGGCGGGTGATAGCATTGACCCGAAGCCTAATTCCGGATATCTTTTCATGATTGGAACAGGGCCTATTTGCTGGTCAAGAAAAAATCAAGCTGCCATAGCCTTATCGTCAATAGAGGCAGAGTGTCGATGAGTAGTCAATGCTTGCATTCAGGCAGTTTGGTTGCAAGGTATTCTAGCAGAGTTTGATATTGGTAGAACCACTTCTACTATCATTTTTTCTGACAATCATAGTGCTATCAAGATCTCGACAGATACAGTTCAGAGACAAAGGACCAATCATATCGGTATCCACATGCACTGCATCTGAGAGCTTATGCATGACAAAACCATTTTACTGCAATACTTCCCTACAGAAGAGAAAATTGCAGACATCTTCACCAAGAGATTCACTGAGAAGAAGTTCTCTTACCTCTGTTCACTGTTGGGGGTGAGTTCTACTATGGTGAGGACATATTAGATCCTTCAATGTTCAGTTTGAGGGGGGGTTTTCTTTCCCAATGGGTTTTTTCCCTCTTTCCTCACATAGATTTTTTGAGCATTTTTGGATTAATTTTGTACTGGGTGACCTATGACCTTTGTTTCCAAGGCCCTTTTATTATTTTATTTTAATCCTCCACATGAGATTAGATTAAGGGGGGGTTTTGGGATCATTTTCCAACCACACATCATTTATTTGGGCTTCACAGCTTAATTTTCCACTTATCCTAAGTATTTTTACTCAATTATGTGCTTACATCATCAGCATATCATTAGTTTCAGTGAATTGGCCCTTCTCCTTCATTCAGGGAGTCAACTGGGCCTTCTCCTTCATTCAGGGAGTCAACTGGGCCATCAATATCAATTAAATGGGCCTCCTCCAAAATTTGTGGAGCCAACTGAGGTGATTTGCATGACTAAAGCACCCTACTCCGTCCAAATGACAACATTTATTATTATATTCAGCCAACTAGAATCAGAAAGGCCCCCTCCTACTCAGTTTGACTTCATCTACTGTTATTTTCACCTAATATTCAGTTAACTGAAGTCATAAAGGTGCCCTCCCCTAATTTTGGGTATTCGGTTGAGTTCTGGATTCAATTAGACTCAGTTAGACATTTTTATAGTCTGTTAGAGTCAATTACATGGTAGTTAAGTGGTTAACTGATGTGCTGAGTGGTGTTATCTGCTAAGTAAGCCACTCTCATGCATTCAATTCGAATGACCTCTTTAGGATTCAAATTGCTTGGCTTATTGTAGCCATTGTTACACATTGTAATCATCTTCTGAGTTTATGATAATGCATGAACTGCTGCAAACCTTTTGCATCAATGTTTCGACACACAATTTGCAGCATGCAACTCTAGTAATTGTTGTCTTTGTTTCATAGATTTGTTGTGCTTGAATTTTACACATTCTTGTAGTTGCAAAGAATAATGTTACGATTTCAGAGAAATATACCCAATCCTCCACAAAACACATGCCAAATAAAACCACATCATCGACAAAAAGTAGATGAGTGATGAACCAAGAAGCAGTAAGCCTAATACTAGGAAGTTTTCCTTCCCTTTTTGTAGAAATAATTTGCCTACTAAGACCTTCTATGACCAATAGAAATAGTAAAGGACAAAGTGGGAATCCATGTCTAAGACCTCTTGAGTAATTGAAAAACTTTAATATTGGAGTCCCATTTACTAAAACAATAGAAAAGTAGAAGATACACAAGCCATGATCCAATCAGTCACTGATAGGGGAAGACCAATATGAAGAATTAATAATCCTAAAAAAACCAATTTACTTTGTCATATGCTTGCACAATATCCATCTTGAGAATTAAAGCATCTAGTTTCTTATCCCTAATGGAGTATAGGCATTCCTATGTGATCCCAAAGGCAGATTTGCCTATTTGCTAAAAAACTAAATTGTTCCTTGGACAACACTTCAAACAATTTTGGTTCAATCTGTTGAGATCCAATACCATTGCCACCAGGGTCTTTGAAATGATTAGAAAAATAATCAACAACAATCCTTTCCAGATAATGTTGAGAGGATATCCAGATGCCTTTAACATATTTTAAGTCCCAAATGGAATTTAAATTTCTATGATAATTTGCATATCTATGAAAAAACTTAGTATTGTTATCTCTTTGGAACACCCATATAAACATATAAATACATAAATAAAAAATAATCTGGGATATTATGGTGGAGATGTTGTTATATGTTTAATATTTTGGTGATAACAACAAAAAATAAAATAAAGTTATGCGGGATGGATAAATATATAGTTATCCATATTTATATAAGTGAAACCTTTCATATTTTAGATTCAAAGATTTATTATATATAGTTAAATTTTGATGGTAACATCATGACTTATTGGCTTGTTATTTTTAATTTTTTTATAAATATATAAAATAAATTATTTTAAATTATTTGATAAAAATATGAAAAAAATAAATAAATGAACTATAAATTGAATGATATAAAAAATATGGTAAATTATTGAGATAAAAAATTCAACTCTTCATTTAAGAATTTTTTTAATGTTTTAATTAATGAATTTAACTAGTTAATATTTTTTTCATAAATAAATCCATTTCATTTTTAATATATTATTATAGTTAATATTTAATTGATATAAATTTTAATATTTTTTTCATAAATAAATCCATTCATTTTTAATATATTATTATAGTTAATATTTAATTGATATATTAATAATTTATTTTAAAATTATGTTTTAAATGTTTATGGAGTAGACCGTAAATTAGTGTATGGTTAAAACACTTTTTATATAAAGTCACTTATTAAAAATTCTATGAATAAAAACCTTAAAAGAATTTGAAAAATATATTCATAAATAAATAAATAACAAATGATAGCATGTGTATATGAACTTTATGAAAAATATAATAAGGCAAGGATTCCAATATGTCCTTTAAACAAAAATAAATAAAAAGTCTATTTTAGTAAGATACAAAACCAAATATTAAGACATACAATGGAAAGATATATGATTTTCATTGTTTGACAAATGAAATGGTCAACTCGGGAGGTCCTCCTTTTTCATGTATTTTAATAAGATACAAATTTTCATTTGGGGAGGTGTACTTCGTGTTGAAGATATATTCAATTGAACTATATGGCATGAGTTTCAATTATAATAGTAGATTAGAAGAGTAACATATATTTATAAAAGTAGTGGAATAAAAAAATAAAAAAATTGTAAAAAACTGTATAGCTATTATGGCTATTTTACTTTTTGGAAAGTTATTTGCTATTATTTTAGAGAGGAAAATAACTTGGAGATAAAAGATTACAATGTCTGTAAAGCATTCAACCACTTCATCATGGGTAATTCTTCAAGTTGTATTTATTGATTTTTCTGATTTTTTATACACTTTTTTAAATAAAATTTTGGGAAAGAACGTAAAATTAAGAATTTTATAAACAACTTTTTATTTTATTTTATTTAAAAAGGTTATGAATAATTGGTGTTACCTATAAATAATAAAAGTGGAAGCAAGAAAGTCAAATTTAATGGTTAAAATAAAGTGGAAGCAAGAAAGTCAAATTTAATGGTTAAAATAGAGGGAAACAATAATATCCTCAATTTATAATATTATTTGACTTTTTGGGGATTAAATCAAACATTGTAAAACAAAAGTTGAGGGAAAAGGAATACACATAAACTGTTCAACTTCTTATTGTTGATTTATGACCATGATATTGTATCATTTTGAGAGCATAAAGATAGTTTGCAAAGGCATTTTGAAACATTTGAACAATTTTGTAATTACTTTTAAATATAACTTAATGTAAACAAAACAAAGGAAATTGTAATAGGTATTTGGAATAGAGATAGAATGATCACATTTATGGGTGATAAATTGGAAATTTAACTCTAGTTATAATTGGAAATTTCTTGTGCATAAATGTGTAATAAGAGACAACTAGGCTCTGTATTCCATGCAAAATAAATATAGGCATATTTAACTATAAAGATGGAAATTAAGGAAGTTTCTCTTTAGAACACTAATGTAATACCCCAATTTTGACCCTTGACATGTATTTAATTAGAGTGTGTAAAATGTTGTAAACATTCTAGTAAGGGTTCCTAGTGTGGAGCTCAAGGCCAAGGCCCAACTAGTGAATAGTTAGGCATGTATGATGTAAATACCCATATATGTGCCATGTTTTAGGCTTTTCATGATGACTTAAGGTTATGTAATATTATGTTGGAATATAATATAATGGTTCAATATGGATGCATATAGAGCACTAGAGGGGTTGTGATTCCCCTAGAGGGGAAAAGGAAAGGGGGGCTATGGGAAAGTAAATCCTCTTTTGCCAAGTGTCAACCTTAGAACTCATATATTTTCTATATGTGCCTAAAATAAGTCATTTACCTCCTTGAAATTATTTAAACCAATCATTGAATGCATGAGAGACGCTGGTGGGAAAGTCTTCTCAGTTATGGAAGCATGGGTTGAGTATGGTGATTGTAAGAGTCTTGCATTCTATGGTTATAAGTAATGTGAATTGTCTTATAATCAAATCTCTCGTTGCCATTGACCATATCACTCCATTCAAGTGGTTTTTGATGCTCTATGTAGTATGTTGTTCTCTCCATTACCAACAATTACCAATTTGGAAGTTAACCAAAATCAACATTGTGAAGAGGAAATTGTAGACATCAAAGGAAAGAATGATGGTTGTAGGTGAGCTTGGAGGTTGGGCAAGTTAGGAAACCTTCACCCATTTTAACTTTTCTTCTCTTTGGATTCTTGAGAAACCAAGTTTTGATATTACAAACAATTATTTGGAATCATACAACATGTTGGACTCTTTCTACAAACACTAAAGAGAACATTAAGGGAATGGTGCTTTGAGGGACTATAGAGTATGGAAGGGGTAGGCATTCCTTTTGATGTGTGGGAAAATGAAGAGATTTCCATGGCTATGATGGTTGAATGAGATGCATGTAATGCTTTGTGGTAAGAATATTGGCTAAGCATGAAAGGAAATAGGTTGGGTAGAGGGGGGGGGGGGACCATGTACTTGTTCCTTCACCCTAGTGGCCTAATATCCTACATTGTGGATGGTATCTATAGCAACACCTACGGTTGGGTGGAAAATCACTCTTATGTAGCTAGTTTCTTGGATCTTCTTCATTTGAAAGATAAGGGTTTATCATTGTTTATGAATATGTAGAATTTATGTTTGTTCCCCAATATGAATGTTATTGTATTATACATGTTTCCTGTAAAATTAGTTGTTGTTCCACTACATTTTAATTTCCACACCTACACATGTGTTTTCTTAACTTATGGCACTCATGGGAAGGTTAATTAGTTCCAATTTCGAATATTAGCCTCCATTGGACAAAATTTGTAAGTTAGTATTTGTATCTACCCATATTGTGGTCAGGATGATGGATGGGGACATTACATTATGGTATCAAAGCTCTAGTTACAACATTCGGACTTGTATGGGCGAAAATCTAACTTCACGGGAAGAAATTCAAGTTTAGATACAAAGTGTTTGATAAAATTTCCCTTAGGAATTCATGGTTTCTAATTGCCCAAATTGTGTTTTTGATAGTGCCCACAAGCTAGATATTGTTAGTTGCAAACAAGAATGGCAAAATCTAGTATGAGAAAAATTGGAGAAAAGTTTTGGAATTAGTAAAATTGTTAGTGTCGTTAATTGACAAAAGTTTGAACTACCAATTGTGGGGTCACAGTTCTATTTGGGGAGCAAAGGATGACCCATGGCTGAGAGTTAACCTACTAGATCTGATGGTGCATATTGATATGATGTTTAAATGCTACGGGTATGCCATGAGTGGTGGAGATTAACTTGGTCCCTTGAGATCAATGACCCATAAGATCTCACATTGAATGGTTTAGGTAATAGGAGAAGGAAAAGTAGGCAACATGAATGATAGATATCTCATCAGGCGAATGAGATCTAAAACCCACATTGCATTGTGACTAGGTTTGGTAGGCTCGAGATTGATTGGGAGATCAATTGTCTTTTATAGAACTTGAATGAGTTTCTTGAATCTACCATTGCATCTAAAATTTCCCTCCCTCAACATCGTGCACTCACCCATCATCTATTTGCTTCCATTATTTTTCAATTCATTCCATAAACTAAATTCGAAACTTAGATTTGTTTTACTCAAAGGATTTTCTTTCATATATATATATATATATATATATATATATATATATATATATATATATGAGGAGGAGGTTTTCTTGATGTGTAAAAAATTTAAGATAAAAATACACCTCAAGAAATTGGATCCCTTTCAGTGCTTAATAGATATGGGCTTAAAATGGATCTATGTTGGTGGATATCATATCCCAAGATATTTGTAAGAAGTCACTTCATCTAGTAATATCATTTAAGTAGTAATATCATATTATTTAATTAGAAATATCATATCAATAACAAAAATAAACACTCATTCAACAAAATGATAATTAAAAATAAATAGTTAAATTTTCTCTTATTTATAGCTATATTTTATTTATATTTGTGTTATACTTATGATATTTTTTATTGTTAGTTATCAAATATATTTCTTTTAATGTTGAATTTATCAAATATTATGAAGTATCAAATCATTTCAAATGTAATCTTGTTACCACTTAAAATTAATAAAATTGATTGCACGAAATGCTCTACAAAAAAGAAATAAAAATGCAAATGTTGTAGGCTTAAACAAAAAACAAAAAAAAATTATATTGATTTCATCTTAAACCTTAAAGGTTATGTAACACGTCCTTCCTATAAAAGAAGAAATAAAAATGCAAATGATGTTGGCTTAAACAAAAAATAATAAATTATATTGATTTCATCTTAAACCTAGAAGGTTATGTAACATGTCATTCCCATAATAAAAGAAAAAAAATGCAACTGATGTCTATTTAAACAAAAACAATAAATTATATTGATTTTATCTTAAACCTAGATATATCAAGCAAGAGAGATCAAATATCTTAATGTGTAAAATATTTAAGATAAAAAAATATACACATTAAAAACTTAGATCCCTCTTGGTGCTTGATAGATACATGTTTAAAACTTATGATGATTTTAACACAAATTTTTAAAACTTATTATATATATATATAAAGTAACAAGAATATATAACAAGGAAGAATGAAGAAGGTGACAAGGATATATATATATATATATATATATATATATATATATATATATATATATCCAAAAAAAAATTCATAACTTTATTTATAAAAACAAAGTTAGAGTGTTCAAGTGCCTATATGATATGAGCATATTTGTAGATAAGCATACAATCCATCTTATAGATCAAGTCTACACAAATTCATAACATCATAAAAAAAAGGCGTATAAAGCTCATTCTTTTAGTATTCGGAGTCCAAAAACTTCAATTCTGTAATACTTTCCCAAGAAATCATAAACTTAGAGAGTAAAAAACCATGTATAAAAAAAAACTTCAAAGATATAAGTTCATAGATATTATATCATAACTTGATTGTGTCCCACCAAAGGACCATGATAGTGTTCAGTAGTTTTTGTATTTTTTGTTTCATAAATGCACCATGTGCCCTCATCCATCAATACTCCTACTTTTGCTAATATATTAGCTTCGCCATTTCTTTCACGATATATGTGCTTGATTCTTGTTTGTCCCAAAATATCTTTCAGTCTTAAAACCTCATCCAAGAGAGATAGCAGGTGATATTCTAAAGTCTATAAGCCCTTGTAATCCAATTTACTGTAAGTAGTGAATCTCCAAAAAATTGTAAGTTGTTTCCTGATGTTCTATAGCCAACTGCATCAAAAGTTTTAGAGCACTAAGTTCTGCAAAATTGTTGGTACCAATACCAAGTCCAGCTTTAAAAACTGATCCTATGCTCTTTGGATAGGTATAGAAGGCCCCATGCTCTACATCTTTTTTGCACACCCCATGTTGCACCATTAAAAAAGGCCCAAGGAGTATTGGCCTCTATTTCCTCCACTACTACCTTCCTTATCTTTAAATCCACTTTTTTTCTGTGGGAAAAAACTGAGTATCCCCAAGATTTGAAGTGCACATTGAATATTCTGTCTTCAAAGCAACTTGCATTCCTGGCAAGCCAGATTCCCCAGGAAACAATCAGGGACAGATATTTTTGCTCGACAACCTTCCCGTTTTTATTCCAATTCATAAGACTTGTTTCAATTGTATCCCCTTTCCATAGATTGTTTAATGATAAACATGATTCAATCTATTTCCATACTGCTTGTGTATAGGTACAAGCCAGCGCTATATGGTAGTTTGTCTCCTCCATATTGCACATATAGCATCTACCTAGTTTCTCTCTATGTTTTCTTTGAAGGATATCCCATGTTAGAGCTTTGCTAGATAAGAGAAACCACATATATATTCTAGACTTTAAGGGACAATTATACATCGAGATAGTGCTCCACCACCAAATGACTCTTTTCCATAATTCTATAACAAAAAATTGTAACCAGATTTTGGAGCATATAATCATGTATCTGAAAACATCCATATCAATTTATCATGAATCTAAAAACCTCCATATCAATTTATCATAAATATTTGATAACCTAACGTTACAGTGCCTTAAATTGGCAATATAGTCATTCCATAGTTCAATATCAGACCAGGATAGTCCCACTTCGTATTCAACTAGCCTTGACCTTTGAAGGTAGTCTTTTACTAATCAGCAATATTATTAAGAAAATAAAAACCTTTTGACATAAGTTTGTTTACAATGTTACGTGGGAGAACATATCTCTGACTACAGCCCGTCCATGGGTCAGCTCCCAATCTTACTGAGGTTCCATCCCCGACCAAAAATAACAAGGACATATAACAACGAAGAATAAATAATGTAACAAAAGTATATATATATATAAAGTGTGTATATATATGTGTGAGAAGAATTAAGCGACTATAATTAATAGTACCATTCATGATTAGAACGTGAAGTTGTCGCTTAAGAAGCGAGAAGCTTGTGGCAATCAGCGAACATCGCCATAACAACCACGCCCATTTGCCAAGCTTCTACGGGTTTCAGACAATCTCTAGTTGAGTTGTTATCTCCAACCAATTCAATGCTCCCACCCGTCTCTCTGGCGTGTTTGTCCTTCTGTTCATGAATAGAACGGCGCCTCCTTATGAACGTGACATACAAACGTTTTTGGTGTTGAGGATATATATATATAACACTGTGAAATTAGGGTCATTGCGATTGCAAGAGAAAGCAAAACCTAGCAAGCTACGAAGTTGACGACGCTAACCATGGAATATCCAGGTCCAGGCAAAGATGGTCAGATATTATATTGGTCCACCTCAGCAAGCGTAAGAGCAAATCAACCATTTCTTGTTTCCTATATCAATAGGAGTTCAAAGCGTGGGAGCCCTAGAAGATTTTCTTTCCATGACAGCATCTACATTGATCAACCAGTGAGTTTTTTATTTGTTTCATTTTCTTCCCATTTTTATTATTTATGGCCTCTGGCAGCTGTGAAAGAAAGAAAGGGACAGATTGGTAATACAATCCAGGTTGCATCCTTAATGCATTTGATAGTTTTTTTTTTCGTTTTGTTTTCAGGCTGTAAAGATAGAGGAGATTTCCTGCGAATTAAATGTAAATGGCCCTGTTCAATCTCCAAATATAAAGTCACGCCCTTGTCCTGCATCAGCAAATGCTATTCGGATGCAACAGAGTTTTGGAACAGCGAGCCCTGATGTACCTAATGGCTCTCCAAGTTCCGAAATCAGATATAGTGGTCAAATAATGGAGGCATGTATGCCACCCTCAATCTCATCAACAGAACTTGTAACCACCAACCGTTTGGGTTGTTGCCCATTTTGCTCAGAACCAGTTGAAGATAACTATTACGCAACTTCTACAATTAAGAAGAAATTAGACAGTCTTCTTAGAAATATTCTCTGCTGCTTCTAGGTTAAACTTGTTCTGAACTGAACGACTAGATTGGTTCAGGGATCAGATGATACCAGCTTGGAGACAAGAGCATTTCACGATTCACCATATGTTTTGTGACATTTTCCAAACTTCATATATAAGCATTTTCTTTTCTTCAATACCCTAATCTACATTTTACAAATTTTCTTTTCTTCATAGGTTAATCTATCATCTAAATATCCATTTTAATTCTCTATCTAACCAGCCTTTTCTTAATTTTAATTAATTATAATAGTATTTTTGGTTTTGGACTTTTATAAATTTCTTTCTATATTAAAGTGTCATGTGTGAGCTAGATATTTACCATATAATTTCACTTAATTTTTTTTTTTTTAAGTTTTTAAATTTTAATTAATTAAAATAATATTGTTTTGTTTTAAACTTTAGGTTAAGATCGATATTATATTTTTATTTATTTACATAGTATATTATTATATTATTTAAGTGTTATGTGTGAATGAGATATTTACCATAAAGTATTACAAATAACAAAAAAGGTTTTATTTTAAAGAAGAAAAAACTTATATTTTTGCTATTATAAAAATAAAAAAGTACTCCTCCATACAGTATTATCAAAATAAACAAAAAATACAAGATTTCTGGTTTTCTTCCTCCTTCAAATGCAAGATAAAAAAACTGACAAGATAGATCATATATGATCCAGCTCAAACTGAAGATGAAGAAGAAGAAGAAGAGGAAGATACAGATTCAATAAATGATCCTCTGTTCAAATTGAAGATGAAGAAGAAGAAGATACAGATTCAACAAATGATCCAGCTCAACTTTTTTCCTCTATGGCTTCCTTTGTTTTCCATGAAGCTGTTTTTCATAAAGATAACATATGATCAATATTATTGAAGAGATGTCTCTCCATTCCACTTCTTTATCCTGTATGTCTTCTATTACGAAATTTGAAGATGGGTTGTTGATTGGTGATCATAGTGAGCCTTCTCTAGAAGAGGTTCTTTCTTCATATGAAAGTATTGGTTCGAAATATGGTCAAGGAGAAGTTTGGAACTCAAGTGAAGATCTCTCATTGCTTCACACTCTTTTGATTCCTATGTATTCCTACACCATGACTACAGAATTTATTCAAGTTCACTTGAAGATGGGGAAGCATTAGCCATCACATTGGCAAACTTGGTACTCTTGTTCCTCTTTCTTGGATCTGATTACAACTCTCTTGGTTCGATGTTGATGCTTCAGGAGCCTTATTATTCGCTTGGGGTCACTTATTCTCAAGCATCTCAAGTCTCTTTTGGACCTGGCACCCTGGTTGGTTCGAAGATCAAGTCTGAAGAGAAGCCTTCGCTCTACTATCAATGTCACTCAATTTCTCTACATGGTTCCAGTTTCCATCATGCAGTTGTACATGTACATGATCTAGTTGAACACATTCCTATTCTTCCTAACAATAATATTCCTTAAACAGGTCTCTTGCAACCTATTGAATAACCTGTAAAATGAATTCTCTTTTCCAAATAATATTCCTATAGACATATTCATCTAGTTTGGAGAATATACAATTTTTGGTATCTCTTTCATGTCCATTTTATAGGGAGGATTTTCCCCATGTGGTTTTGCCTCTTTCCTCACTTACATTGATGAATAATGTAAAGGGTGACCATAAGCCTTTGTTGCTTGGGACCTCATAATAATTTTCTTTTCTCACAACCATTTTGGCTTAAGGGGGTGTGTTGGAACATAATTTCCATCTAGACCTTGGTTAATAATCCTTGCATAAGGTTCCAAGTGTTTAATGTAAGTTGTTCCATGGTTTGGCTTCATAGTGCCTAGTATATGGGGTTTGTGCACATATTAGACTAGTGGTTTTTCATTATAACCAAGTTGGTCCACAAGTGTGCCCATTTCTTTATTTTGGGGAGTCAAAGGTGCCCTATTTAATGAATTTAATGAGCCAGACACACCACTTCCCTGTTTTATGGGATAAGGTTGGACCAAGGGTGCTAATGCACTAAATTTGGTCACATTGCTCATTAATGGCCACTACCAAGGCCCTAAACCACCTAATTCACCCTCATAATGATTCCATCCACATTTATTAACTTTCTTAACTTCCTCATGGTCCTCATAGGTTCATTTAACCTCATTATGGCCCAATACAAGAGTTACACTTGGCACAATGTCATAGATTGGGGAATTACTCCACTAAGCCTAGCATTAATGTGAGCTACTCAACTCACCACTAAGTCTCTCTATTTTGCCTCCTGAGAGCATATATATATTGTACACATGCTATTTGATAATAATGTAATGGAAGATCAATCCACATGAGTGTTTTTCTCTTGTGTTCTACTTAATATTTTCTTCATATTTCTTATATTTTCCTGTCAATGTTTGGTAAATTCTAAGTGAAGCTTTCTCTAGTAATCTAGATCCACCCATGACAAATATAGAATTTGACAAGAAGCCACTTTGATGAATTCTATGCGCATGATGAAGAAAGCACGAACATCAGAAGTATATGCAAAAAAGGTGAAGGTGACAGATGTGCAACTTTGAAGTATATCTAAAAGCACAGACATCTGAAGAAGAAAAGAAGCATATATATGTGCAAGGTGACAGACATGGATGCCAGTATGAAAGCGTATATCTAGGTACTGCATCCATTCTGAAGAATTCTAAATTTGTGAATCAAGGATGCATTGAGCATGCAACTTTGGAGTATATTTAAGAGTGCATTTAGGAAGAAGATGTGTATCAAGGATACATCATACATGAACCGGTATGAAGAAGTACATAAGATGATACTTCATACAGATCCAAAAGGATACTTCATACAGATCCAAAAGGATACTTCATGAAGATCTAGTTCGAGAAGGAACACAAGCAATGTATCATATATCATATTGTCCTTGCAGGGAAATTAAGTCCACCAAGATACACCTTCTCATGAAAAACAACCAAGGAGTTGGTTGGACAATAGTACAAGTGCTCAAACTGCCAATAATATGATTGGAACAAAGGGACAAGCAAGCAATCAAGTCTAAGTGTTGCTTGGTTGATAGTTGGGAGTGCACAAGAAGAAAAGAAAAAATAGATGGACGGATAATCCTGAAAGCACGCAAGCAGGACCAATCAGAAGATGCCTTTAGGTGGTAAAGAGTGCACAAGTTCCTAAATGGGTACGATCAGTTGAAGATCATAATGATAAAATACCACAGTCGACGAGTAACAAGTGCACAAGTCCCACAAGTAATGATCGGGAAAAGGTCAAATTCCTACCAAAGATAAGTTGGAGTGTGCACAGTTTCTGTAAAGCTTTATCACATCGAGGATGTATCACCCAAATGCAATCATATGAGAATGGGTCACAATCCCACTAAGTAGAATCTAGAGAATGCTCAAACTATGCAAAACGGTGATAACTCAAGAGCACATTACCCACAAAGGATGGTACATCAAGGGCATGGACATATCAAGATAAGGTGGAATATTGCGCATATACCGTAAGGAAATGCTACATCTAGAGCGCAATGGTACACCACCAAGGTATAAAGTCCCACTAAGTTGTGGACCTTAAGGATGCTTGATAGTATCGACACATCAATAGCACAAATGATTACACATGGCATATGCAGTATCCGTGAAGTATTGAAGAAGGGATTCCACCACCAACTTGCAAACATATAATTAGTACAGGACATGTATAAATAGAGATGCAAGTTGGAGATTTGAAGATGAAGCGAAGGAGCAAGAATATTTCAAGTTTTTTGAAAGTTTTAGTTTGTTTTTTTGGGCATCAATGGTCTCATGGACAGAACAAAATGATCTAACAAATATCCAAATGTGCACATGCAGCAGAACGAAGTTTTGATGGTGCACAGAAAGATGCCGTAAATATGTGACAATTGCGCAAACATGGAAAGGAAGAAATATTGAAGAATGCGCAAGTGTTGAATATCTTGAAGGACTGTATCACAATCAACATGCTGATAGTCACATAAGTTGAAGAGATAGAAGCGTAGAGACATAATCGATGGTTATCAGATATTACATGGATGTCTAGCTGATGCATATGAGCTAAAGTGAAAGTGTGCGATGTTGAAGACTACATCTGATGCGCAACAACATAACAGTAGCAGAATCAAATAATAGAAGCATGATGCAGATGATCTAAGACAAGTGTGTTATACTGAATGGACCAATCATTTGATTCATAGGACGTCACAGATCGTCTAAAGGACTGCAACACTTATTCAGAATTAACACATCATAAAGTGCATAGTTATCTTTGTTACTAGTGCTTCATTTCAGTACAACAAGTCATCAATTGAAAGCATAGTATTAGTTGATATTTTCAATCACGTAAGGAAGAACGTTGAACCAAAAGTGTAGACTACAACATCAGCAGAGAACACAATCCATGAAGTAATCCATCAGCACATAATACAGTTTGCATATGAAGGTTGCGCATAGCAGAATCATCATCAGAAGACCTGAAGAAGTGCGTAGAGTTAAAGAATATAAAGGAAACAAAATATATCATACATCAGGGTGGTCAGACGGGGTAAGGAGACGGGGATTTGGAGCTTCCTTCAGGTTGGTGCATGTATAAAAACAAGGAGACAGGGAGTTGCAGCTTCCTTTAGGTCGGTTCCTGTAAAAAAATGGGACACGGGGTCAGTGCCTCCTTCCAGTTGGTGTTGTGTTGCTGCTGCAACCTAATCCCCAAAATTTTCCAAAAAATTGTGGGCCCCACCTTCTTTTTTAGAGTTTTTCTTCTTAGAAGAGTTCCCCTTGACACTTAGATTTTTTCTTGAAAGTATCGAAGAGAAAGAGAGTTTTCAACTAAGTTGCAACTCAGGTTTTTCCGCTGAAACGGTCACAACATTCTGTTGATTTCACTCCGACCAAATCGCAGCGATCTGGTCAAAATCCGTTGATGTTTCGCAGTTTTTCTTTGATTATTTCGCTCGCCCCTTTTTGCAATTGTTTGGGCAGATTGTCGCCGATCGTTTCACCACATTCTAGCCAAAACTTGCCGACCATTTCACCACGTTCTGGCCAAAATGCACTGACCATTTCGTAGCGTTTGAGCAAACACTTTGTCGACGGAATCGCTGCGGTTTGAGCAAGGCTTGCCGGTCGTTTCCTGTGGTTTGAGAAAATCTCGTCGACCGTTTCACCGTGATCTGGCCAAAACACACTAACCCTTTTGTGCCAACCAGAGAGTTTTTCGCCAACCATTTCGCTGCCTTTGGGAAGTTAGTCGTCGTTGTGTCGCAGCTTCTTAGCAAGTTATTTCTGACTCAGTCGGAGCAATTTGACGAAATCATGCCAATAGTTTCACAGTGACTAGGAAAGTTCCCTGAAATGGTTGGTGATGAGTCATCTTGGAAGCAGTTCGTAAATCGAGAAAAGAAATTGAATGCCAAGGGTGAATTCATTAAATGACCCCACCAACCAAACCCGTTCGCATTTATGGCAAGTGTTTTATATATAGAAAAGGGGGTTTGTTTAAATTTGTTTGCAAAAGTGAAATTGAATGTCGTTTGTGCACTTTGAGTCATTGCCATTCATTGGATGCCAAGTAACTCATCGACGTTGAGCTCACCAACCCAGCCACTCTGTTAGTGATAGGTAGGAAACCTCATGCCCTTTTTCGTTTTGTTTTTAGTTAATTTGTTTTGCTTTGGGTTTGCTTTATCCTTTATTTTTATGCCTTCTCCTGCCAGCTTTGTGTTTTGCAAATTTTTGGGGGTAGGGTTGTTGAGTTTAAGCTTAGAGTCATTTTTTTACACATAAGGCTTCCATGGCCAGCTAGGCTCCCTCTCAAAGTTTCCCACCTTAACCTTTAGACCAGTCGCCCCGTCGTAGCCTGTGTACCTTCTTTTCGATCAGCATGGCTGTGTGAAAAGCAGGTTGAGATGGCCGCGGCCAGTGGAGTTTTTTACGTTTTACCAGGTCCTCGCTGCCATAAGACTTACCTTTAGAAAGGGCTTAGGCACTCAGAGTCCAAACGTTAATGGCATAGAGAAAACAGTTTGATTCTGGCCTATAGTTTAGGATTTTGGTTCTCGCATAATCGCTCCAAGCTCATCGCGCTCACCAATTATTTGTTTTTAATTAAAGAAGAAGACATATTTTCATTCGAGTAAGGTTTTAAAACTGAAATCACCGTTAGTTAAGGAATGTGCCCAAACGGTTCTACATTTTGTTTGGTTGCACCCTGTTTTCCACATTTATGCACATCCCTGGGATGCATCAAACCTTAGTAGCATTCTTCTGTCAGCATGAAAATCCTCATTTGCTTGACTGTTTGTGCATACTGTAGTATCTCTAGGCTGCATTTTTTCTTTTTATAAGTTTTCTTGTGCATTAAGCCAAAGGAAAATTAAGCTTGTTTTTCACCCTAAGGTTTAAATTTTTGATGCAAACAGTTTTAATAAGCACCTTTTGTACTTGAAAACTTCATCGCAGTTTAAAATCCAAACAAACATTCACAACATTCAAACATTTTTTCAATTATGCTCATTGACTGTACCATGGATAATGAATTGTTTGTAAATGTTTTTATCTCTCATTTATTCATTATGTGTCTCATCAGACTTGACATGCATAAAAGTTCCGCCAAGTGGAAGTCCAAGTTAGCAAAACCAGACTCATACGTCGAGATATTATTGGATACCTCACTAGAGACAATGTTCGGAGATACTCAAGCCGTGACGGGGATCACCCCAGAATTCAAATGGGTCGAACTATACAGAGCCATCAGAGATGGAAATGCCCCTAACGCTTCCATCGAAGAGTTAATGGTCTACCAGAACATAAACAGGTCCGGCCTCCATAAAGAAGCCACACACCCAGAGTACTGGCTCCCATGCTCAGAGGTTATCGGGTGGATTTTTACCCTAGTGGATTTTAGTGCCAGGATCATTTCAGATGTCAAAGGAGAAGGGCTTGCATCCTTCCAACCATCCCACATAGTTGCAGCATACAGGATTCCCTCCCCTAAAGTCATGATGAGCGATGACCGGATAAGTGAGGTCAATATGGATCACTCTGAGTATGCTAAGAAGATGACGGTCCCTGAAAAACAGTTGAGACCGAGGTCTAGAGGGGAATACGATAGTCAAAACTTGAGGACCTTGTATAGAATCATAGTTCTGATGTTAAGTCGGGTTTTTGGCTTGGAAAAATGAAATACATATAAAATCAGCTGGGTACCAGCGATGTACCACATTGCCACACATGGTGCAGTTTTCAACTGGGCAGATATCATTTCTGAGAGTATGGTGTCACACATTGCTGCAGTGCAAGGAGGACTGACACAGAAAAGGGCTGAATTCTTCGTGTCCTCTTATCTCTTAGATTGCATATTAATCAGAAACCATTTCCCTGATTTGGGATGTGTTTGGAAACAGGCCGAGTGTCCCCTCCATGTAGCCTATCAGATGACATGGGCTCACAAATCTGCAAGTCACTACAAACTGATTTGTGAGGGATTAATCATGCCACTATACTAGCTAGTCTTCAAAGAAGAAACAAATTGTCTGTCTGAGAACACTTTGTCATTTATCGAGGAATATGGAGATTATTAATTCTCCGTGGAAGGAACATATATCAAGATGTGTGGATGGAACCAACCCCCTTTTCTGTTTCCTCGGTATGCTACTGATTTTGTTGTGCAAAAAGAGGCTATAAGGCAAGTTTTCATCAATGGGGTTGGGAGTTTTATTCGTGAAAAGAAGACTCAGGCATCCTACCCACTGCTTCCATTCACTATCGACGCATACAAATTCCCCAAGGAGAAGGGGGCCAAGCATTTTGTTAAATATTTGGAGGCCTTTCATTTCTGGATAAATATTTTTAGAAGGAATGATAGCCTCAATAACGTCGCTCAACATTGTTCTTCTTGTAGAATTAACTTTGAATACACAAATCACTTCTTGAAGGATGAAGAAGTGTATCGGAACGCAAGAAACATGACCGAGCTAAACAAGCGTTTTGGTCACAAAAGCGGAGCTACTTCTAATACTAAGACCAACACTGTCAAGGAAGCTGAGAGGAAGCGAAAAGAGGAAGCAGAAAGGTGACAAAAGGATGAAGCCATAAGGCTACAGTTAGCAGAAGCTGATAGGAAGCAGAAAGAAGAGGATGAAAGAATCTAGAGAGAGGAAGCCGAGAGGTTGAAAAAGGAGGAAGAATAAATAAGAGAGAAAGCAGAAAGAAAATCAGTGGAGCAGCAAAAGCAGAAAGAAGAGGAAGAAAAGTCCAAGGAAACTGTGGAAAAGGGAATCCCAAATATGCAGGATATGGACATAGACCCACCTGAGGTTTCCAATGTGATGCTCACCAGAGGACACCTCCCATTGGCTGAGCTCAGACTCACCCCTTTCACCCCCATCAAAGAAACATACCGTGGCCAAATTGGACACTATCATCTTTTATCATAAAAGAAATACCATCACAAAGAGGATAGAGAAGAGACTGAAAATGGGCACCCAACCCGATGTTGTTACTGTCCAGGAAAGCACCATCATGGAGGGAATCCAAAGGGACCCTAAGTTCATGGCATCTGTTAACATAGATGCTGCGCAAGAAAGTGCATATAATGTTGACAAGTTGATGAATGGCATTGAGTGAAATAAAGAGAAGATGCTCAAATTAAAATATAATTTGGTGAAAGTGCGAGGAGAAGGGATAGAATTGAAAAGGAAACATGACGCCATTCTATTCGAGAAGGAAAGGATTATGAATTAATACCAGACTGTGGACGCTGAAAAATTATGCATTAACTATGCAGTTAATGATCATGGAAGGGGAAAGGAGTGACTTTGAAGCTCGAGTCACTTAGTTAGAGTCAAGAGAGTCAGTCACAAACCAACAGGTCGAAGAATTAAAAGCTCAGGTGGAGGAGTTGGTTAAGGAGAAGGAATCGTTGGCAGAGCAACTAGAGTTGGAAGAAAAGAGAAAGCAAGATATAACTTTGTTTTGTGATCAAGCCTGCAAGATTCAGGAACAGATATATCACTCTCAAAAAATTCTCACCGATGAAATTTACAAGATGAAGCTAATGATGGAAAGAATGAAGGTGATAGTTGAGGAGTCACCGGCATTCAGGAAAGAGCTGTGGGATTTTACAGATAGGGTTAAGAACCAGATGTCCTGGAGGGAAACTAACTCATATTTCCTTGATCATCTTCCCCAAAAGACAACCTAAGACCTGAAGTCAGAAATGGCCCTTCTGGAATTTTGCAAGAAAGCTGCTAGGAGGCTAAATAATGAAATTCCTAAGACCATCAAAAAGTGCCATGATTTTTACAAGAAAATCCATCAAGTCCATGAGAAGTGTCACATCCCTTTAGTCCCGAAGATAAATGAGCTTCCAGCAAAGGACCAACGCATCACACAGCTGCAAGATGGGTTGCGGGGAGATCTAGAGTATATCCGAAAAGTGGATGCTCTCACAGAAGAAGACATTCACCACTTTGTGGGACATGCTTCTATCAATGCCTATTTCCTGGAAGACAGTTGCAAGGCCGCGACAGAAGGGGTGGCGCATATAGAGGCACAGTTTTCAATTCATGAAGTGAATTTACAAGTATTGGAGCCTATCAAATATAATACCATAGCTGAAGAAGCTAATGCGTGGGAAGAATATATTTCTAGTTTGGCAGGGCCCACCTAATTTTTAAATTGTAAATATCTTTTTTTATTTTCCTATGTAAGCACTAGATGACAAATTTTGGGGAATCCTAGGGTTAGGGTAGATGAAGAGTCACTAGAAGACAAAAATTTTGTAAGATAAATAGAGGAGGATAATAAGGAAAAATGACTTTTGCTGGCACAATAGAAGCTGGACCATTTTGTAAGAGAACTATTTTTCTGCTAATGAAGAAGGATCTGTTTGCTGGGAAAAATGTGCACTGAGATTTTTTCCTGGAATGTGTGGAATGTTTAATGTGGAACTACTTCTTCTTGCATTCATAACTCATATTGTGAGATCATTCTAACTTTCTTGAACTACTTCAATGGTGATGAATGCTTTTAATTTCTATGCAAATGTTTATGTGTGAAATGAGTAATAAATTGTTTTATCACATCAGAGCTATCTTTGGTATTCTTTCTGGTCTAAATGTGAATATTGTGTTGGAAAACTATATGTTAGACTTGTATGAACATTTCCAGCATATTACTCTTAATTCAAATTTTCTCTCTGCAAGGATAGGATAGCTAGTTTAAATTAGAATAGGAATATATAATTGATAAGGGAGGAGCGGTAATACAAGAGGTAAGAACCTATGCATCTCTAGTGTGGTTTCTGCCTGTCAATTATATACATTTAATTAGGGCACTTGCATCTCATACTTTAAAATAAAAATACATAAACGGTGAGTCGGGTCGTAACCGGTAAAGAACTTAAACAATCACACTCATGGTAGCCAGACTGTAAACTGGATGGATTCCCCACACCAAACGTTGCGTGATCTAATTGGGCTTACTTACCAAGGAGAATCCCTACTATTGGTGCTGCGAATTTCAGGGCATCGACATGTTGGAGAAAACTTAGGGGGTTGGAGCCTCCTTCCAATTGGTGCTTCCTTGAATGTATTCTTTCTCATTATAAAGAAGCATTATGTGGTTTTCTCCCATTTGGGTTTCCACGTAAAAATATTGTGTGTTATGTGTTGATGATGCGGTGCATGCCCATGTGAATGTTTATTTACTGATGGATAACATATGATAAATGATTAAGTAAAGTTTAATTTGGTAAAGAAGGAAAAATATGCTAATAACTGTGTTAATACTGATTCACCTCCCCTCTCAGTATTAAATCGATTCCAACAAGTTGTATCAGAGCGAGTTTCTTCAGTAACAGATTAACATCTGGAAGATAGAACATTGCATAGAAATCAGACATTGATAAGCAAGAAGTCCTTTCTACAAACAGATCACCAAGGTTCGACGACACCAACTATATTTTCTAGAAGGTACTTATGGAATTCTACTTATAATATTTAGGTGTAGAAGTCTGGAAATCTATAGTTGATGGTTATGACGTCTCGACAGTAGTTCCAATCAATCTCGCACAAAGGAGACTATATAAAAGCAATTATAGGGACAAAATTTCCATATTGTGTGGTTTGACAAGTGACGACTTTTTCAAGGTTATGCCCTATGCATTAGCCAAATACATTTGGGACAAACTAAGAGGCGTATATGAAGGAGATGAAAAGGTAAAGAAAGAGAAGCTTCAGAATTACTCTGGGTAGTTTGAATCTCTGAGGATGAAAGATGAAGAGAACATTACATCATACTTCCTAAGAGTGGGTGAGGTAGTCAATGCTACCAAGAGTCTTTGGGTCACTATGGATGAAGAATCAGTGGTACATAAAATATTGAGAACTCTACCTCAAATATTTTCAAAGGTTTTTATGTTAGAATATCAATCCAATCTTGATGAACGTCTAACAAAGGATGAACTTCAGGGGATTATCACTGCATATGAGATGAGAACAGAAAAGGAAAATCCCATTAGAAAGGAAGCATCCTTCAAATCCATAGGAATGGAAAGCATGATCATGACAAAGACTATTGTGATGAATCAGATGATGAAGAATCAAACTTTGTCAAGAAGCTGAAAAGAGGACGAGGCAAGTATAAGAACAAGTTATCCTTCAAATGCTTCATGTGTAGAGGAGTAGGTCATTATGCCTCAAAATTACCCTACAAGAAAGAAGACAGTGACAGTGATGAAGAATATGGAGCACATGATCGAAATATTGTGCGTTCTCAACACAGACCTAAGAATAAAAGGAGAATTCCAAAATAGAGGAAGAATCTGTATACGAAAGAGGGAAGCAATACATATGAAGAAAGTGACTGCAATGAAGAACCCAAGGAAGTACTCTTCATGTCCTAAGTAGTAGAATAAATTAAATATGAAAGAAATAAGAATAGCTCAAGAACTACTCCAAATGTGCAAAACAAGATAGGATCTCTAGACAAGTTTTACTTTAGTGGATCGTTCAAGACACCTTCAAAACAAGTTACACCGCCAAAACCTGTTGAAGAGTTCACGACTGTCAATAACTATGATGATGATGATACTGTATACATTGACTGGGAAGGTGAACTAATCAATTCCCTGGACAAGTTAAAGAATTCTAAGAAGAAGAATAAGCTATTACAGAAACAACTGTCAAAGTATGAAGAGCAAGATAGGCCATGCCAAGAATCTATTGAAGCATACATTCGTGAAAAGATAATCGGTTATGAGTGTCAACTAAATTTTGCACAAGAGAAGATTCTAATACTTGAGAAAGAAAAGTCTATACTAAGAAATTCACTTGATGAGTTGGCACAGGAAATCAAGAATATGTCAAATCAGCTCGAAATGAAGGACAAAGAGATACTTTGACTAACAGAATATCTAATAGAGATAAAGGGAAAGAAGCAAGTTAGCATTAATCCAATCTACTCACAATCTAAATTTGAAGATGAAGTGCACAACAAGTTGAAATATAGTACATCAATTTTGAACAGGATTCTAAGGGATCAGAGATCACTAGAAGACAAAAATGGTCTAGGATTTACAAATACACCAAGGAAGAACTGTGACAGAGAGCAACGTCCAAGTCATGATGAAAATTTTAGGTATGATAAATCCTTCGGTTACAATTATTTTCAATATACTAAACAATGAAGGATCAATAGAGTGAAGTGTGCAATATGCTATCGTTTTGGTCATATTATTGCAAAATATTTCCAAACTATACGATGTTATGCATGCGACCGCTTTCGACATAAATCCATGTATTGTCAAATTTTAGTAAACTATCCAGATGAAAAACCATGGCGCAAGGGTTATTTCATGCAAAAGGACTTTGGTAGGACATATCCGGAACATAATCAAAGAAAAAGTGCACATAATAAAACCTAGATCAGAAAATATCCCCAGAAGTGTGCAGACGATGCAGATAATTATGGAGCAACAAGTAATTGTTGCCTCTATGGCTAGTCCCATAAGGACTATGGGAGACCCTTGAGTTCAAACACGATGCATCTTAAGGAAGTCAAGGGAATGTTTGATTAGGTGTGCAGTTAGATTGTGTAATTAGGAGTATTTGATGTTACAATATGTTCAGGATGTTTGCACACAATTAGTGATTATGTCACGGATAATGAAGACTGCATACATATACAGTCATACATTTATCGTGTATACCATAGAATAGAGAAGCATCATATCTAGTTCAGTTGCACAAAATATAAGCAAAATATTTTGCATGAAAAATTGAACACTGCTAAGAACATGAAATTGCATGAAACAAATCTCTCTCACTCTATTAAAAAATTGGAGCATGGTTACAAAATTGCATGTTGAATCCATGAATGGCATATACAAAGTAAGGGAGAAAAATTGGAAATGCCAAGGAATTCTAGAATTGTAATTCAAGGTCAAGTTTTGAATCCATCCAGTGCACAAGTCGTAATTCCAAGTCCATCGGAACGAGAGAAGAACAATCAGGAGCAGAATGAAAAAGAATAAGTTGCAGAGTTGCAGAAGAAGACAACTTAGTTCGTTGAGGCTGTAGATGAGACATATCTTATAGAATTTGTTGTTGCTAATGCTCCAGATTGTCAACACGGCAAATTAAAATATTTAGTTGCTGAAAATGACGATGCTGGTAAAGAATTTGATTCTTTTGCATATGTTGTTATCAAATGTCCATATCAGTTTGCTAGTGTGAGAACTCAGACTTTTGAGCCTGAACAACATGTTGCACATTCTCGATGGAACTGGCCACTCTGCGATGATAGGATGCCATTGAAATGAAAAGGAAGAACAAGCAGCAAGGAACCATATAGAAATACGACAAGGAAGAACAAGGATTCACGAAGTGATGGACCAAACATTGCTCATAGAGATCTTATAGAATCCATCAAGGGATGATCACGCACATGCAGTTATTGATGATAAATGAATTCAATGTCGCACAAATCGGAAAGGATGATGGAGTCACCAAAAATAAATGTTGAACTTAATGAATTTTTGGAAACAGTACAAAAAGGGAAGAACTTCGATTCATTGCACCGTATGATGAAGATTGTCACCTCAAAAGGATCCAGTACGAAAACAACACATCATTCTTGCCACACAAATTGAGTGTCATGTCTTCTTTTATGCCAAGTTGGCCAATGAATGAAAACGTGCCATATCCTATATTGTTGCAACTACATTAAATGTGACAGGACTCTGCAACAACACAGTAATTGGTGCACAAGGAATAATGTAAAATCAATAGTTATCTAATTGGAACTGCATAGTAGGAAAGTAAGGGTGATAGAAAAATATCAGTGCGCAAAGTATGATAATGTGTTGTGACGAGAACATACGACCAAAATGGAAGGTGTAGTATAAATGAAGCATAAAGGAAGGGGGATTTATACTTAGAACCAGTCAATATGAGAGCAGGTGCACAACACAATGGAATAACTCACATAGCGCAATGGACCTCTTTTCCATTGATGTCAAAGGGGGAGAAATGCATGAATTTGTTGATGCTAAAAATAAATGCATGGAGAAATGAATAAAGAAACTAGGAGAAATGCATAAAGAAAATACATAAATAGAAATGCATGAATCTGATCAAGTGGAAATGTAAAGGAATTTATGAAGCAGGCGTGAAAGAGTATGAAGTCTTGAGGACTACATACATCAAAAGAAGTAGAGCATGAAGTATGAAGCAGCCATGAAAGAGCACGAAGAAGAATACTTGAAGACATGTCATGAATATATGATCTGTGCAGATACGATAGGAAGATATATAGTTAGCGCAAAGATGACAGGAGTAATGATAAAGAATGCAGTGACCAAAAAGCCCAAAGAATTCAGGGGGAGCACTGTGACCATAACAAAGATGAATCACACATCTCAAAGAAAATCAGGCACAACTTCATAAGGTGTTGACATCAATGCCAAAGAGGGAGATTGTTGAGCATTGATTTTCATTGATGTCAACTAAAGAAGATGTCAAATGTTTGACTGTCATCTAATGTCAAAGAGGATGTCAACTGATTTAGTATGAGTCATTGATATCATCACAAGTAAAAGTGGATGCAACATTCCAACAGAAATATAAAGAAGCCACTTCAAGGAAGTTTATGTGCATGACGAAGAAAGCATGAACATCAGAAGTACATGCACAAAAGGTGAAGGTGACATATATGCAACTTTGAAATATAACTAAAAGCATAGACATATGAAGAAGAAAATAATCATACATATTTGCAAGGTGACAAACATTGATGTCAGTCTGAAAGAGTATATCTAGGTACTGCATCCATTGTGAAGAAGTATAAATTTGTGAATCAATGATGCATTAAGTATGCAACTTTGGAGTATATATAAGGGTGCATTCAGGTAGAAGATGTGTATCAAGGATACATCATACATGAACCAGTATGAAGAAGTACATAAGATGATACTTCATACAGATCCAAAAGGATACTTCAGGGAGATTCAGTTCAAGAAGGAACACAAGCAATGTATCCGATATCATGTAGTCCTTGCGCAAAAATTAAGTCCACCAAGCTACACCTGCTCATGAAAAACAACCAAGGAGTTGGTTGGAAAATAGTACAAGTGCTCAAAATGCCAAGAAGATGATTGGAACAAAGGGACAATCATGCTAGAAAGTCAAAGTGTTGCTTGGACGATGGTTGGCAGTGCTCAAGAAGAAAAGAAACAACAGATGGATGGACAATCCTAAAAGCATGCAAGCACGACCACTCAGGTGGTGAAAAGTGCACAAGTTCCAAAATGGGTACGATCGGTAGAATATCACAATGAGAAAATACCATAGCCAATGAAAAAAAAGTGTGCAAGTCCCACAAGTAATGATAAGGCATAGGTCAAAGTCCCACCAAAGAGAAGTTGAAGTGAGCGCGGTTTCTGTAAAGCTTTATCACATCAAGGATGTAGCACCCAAATGCAATGATGAGCATGGGTCACAATCCCACTAATTAGAAGATGGATAATTCACAAACTATTCAAAATGATGATAAATCAAGAGTGAATTACCCATAAAGGATGGTACAACAAGGGCATGGACATATCAAAGATAAGGTGGAAGATTGTGCATATACTGTAAGGATATGGTACATCTAAAGCGCAATGGTACACCACCAAGATATAAAGTCCCACTAAGTTGTGGGCCTTAAGGACGCTTGATACATGAAATATGACACATCAATAGCACAGATGATGACACATGGCATATGCACGATCCGTGAAGTATGGAAGAAGGGATGCCACCACTAACTTGAAAACATACAATCTGTGCAGGACATGTATAAATACAGATGCAAGTTGGATATTTGAAGATGAAGCGAAGGAGCAAGAATATTGCAAGTTTTGTGAAATTTTTAGTTTTTTTGGGGGGCATCAAGGGTCTAATGGACATAACAGAATGATCTAGTGAAGAGACGAATGCACACATGCAGTAGAGCGAAGTTTTGATGGTGCGCAGAAAGATGTCGTAAATCTATGTCAATTGCGCAAACACGAAAATGAATAAATAATGAATAGTGCGCAAGTGTTGAATATATTGAAGGACTGTATCACAATCAACATGCCAATAGTCACGGAATTTGAAGAGACAGAAGTCCAGAGACGAAATTGAAGGTAATCATATATTTCATGGAAGTCTAGCCGATGCATATGAACTGAAGTGAAAGTGCACGAAGTTGAAGATTACATCTAATGTGCAACAACATAACAGTAATAGAATCAGATAAGTGAATCATTATGTAGATGATATATGACTAGTGCGTGATATTGAATGGACCAATCATTTGATGCACATGACGTCGCAGATCATGTGAAGGACTGCAGGACTTATTCAAAATAGACACATCATAATGTGTGTCGGTATCTCTATTACTAGTGCTTCATTTCAGTACAACAAGCGATCAATTGAAAGAACAATATTAGTTGATCTTTGTAGTCATGTAAAGAATAAAATTGAACCAGAATCCCATAATGCAACGTCAGCAGAGCACACAATCCATGAAGTAATTCATCAACATAAGTGTGATTTGAGAAGAAAGAGAAGTTAAGTGATGTATCTAGAGCAGTGACCAAATGCAGTTTGCATACAAAGGTTGCGCACAACATAATCATCATCAGAAGACCTGAAGAAGTGCGTAGAGTTAAAGAAGAGCAAGGAAGAAAAATATATCAGACATCAGGGCGGTCAGACGGGGAAAGGCAGGGAGTTGGATATTCCTTCAGGTTGGTGCCTGCAAAAAAAAAAGGAGACAGGGAGTCGCAACTTCCTTCAGGTCGGTTCCTGTAAAACAAAGCGACAAGGGGTCGGTGCCTCCTTCCAATTGGTTCTAAGGAAAACTAAGGGGGTTGGAGCCTCCTTCTAGTTGGTGCTAGTAAAAACAAGAATTTAGTTCTTCCTTGAATGTATTCTTTCTCATTATAAAGAAGTATTATGTCGTTTTCTCCCGTTTGGGTTCTCCACGTAAAAATCATGTGTGTTATGTGTTGATGATGTGGTGCATGTTCATGTGAATGTTTATTTATTGATGGATAACAAATGATAAATGATTAAATAAATTTTAATCTATTAAAGAAGGAAAATTGTGCTAATATTGATTCACCCCCCCTCTCAGTATTAAATCGATTCCAACAAACATGACGGTTTTTTTTTTTTCTAGTGAGATATATTGTAGCCCATGGTATATTGGATAAAATCTCTTAAAGAACCTGAGATTGTAAAGAGATTAAATATAACTATTAGCCCCTTATTATTACATGTTCCTAAATTGTAAACCCTGGTAAGGATACATATTTAGCAATCACAAATCAATTGACCAAAAAATTGTCAAGGATCTCAACCCTGATAATCCAATGTATCCTTCTCCACTCATGAAATTGATCCAAGATGTGAGTTGAGGTGTCAGGTCAGTGTGACCTTAGCATCTTTGTCTCCATATTGTAATGGATTGGAAACTGGAAATGCATAAGAAAATTCATTCCCAATATCATGAAACCATTACATGTTGCATGATATACCACTCCATGGATACCCTAGTTTTGGTACACTAGGGAATTTTTAGTCTAATGATGTTTTCCATCAATGAATTTAATAAAGACTAAATATGGAATGGTATGACATGATTAGAGGGATATTGTACAGATGGATTTAGACTTAGGGATCTCTAAAGGTAATTTGGTATGTACCAAAGGATAATTGGGGTTATGCATCACCGGTTCATTGGTTAGCTTAGTTAAATCAAGTAGATTCAATATCACCAAGAACAACAACTTGGTTTGGGAAAAATAATTTCAAATACTAGGATATTTTCTCATCATTTTATTATTCATCATATTTACACACATAAAAATACTCCCTATGATGTTTCCACCACCAAGGAAGCAAGGTGGATTCATATGAAATTGAGTATTTTTAGGAAAAGCTTTGTTTAACATATTTCCTATCTGTGGGAAGGTTGCACTTCCCACTGGTATGTGAAAAGGTTGGAGAGACCCACTTACCAAAGATGGTATTGATATAGGGATGTTCTTATCTTCAAACAAAAATGCAAAGAACATGACAAATGAAATCCCTACCAACATATTAAAACTGGGGAAAACAAGTGGTAGATTGGTATTGAAAGGAAACACCCCAAAGGAAGGAATTTATAAACATATGCTACCACTATTATAAGGAACATATATGAATTCCCCATCCCACTACTAGTAGAGAGGATTTACATGTGAATTTGGATCTCTATATGAAAAATATTGAACACATAGCAAATACATACTATGCAGGTTAGTAAGTCGTAGGTTAAAATATAATGGAGTTGTATCAGGGATGACCTCGGTCTTATGTTCTATGAAATATTCATGAGGATGGTATGGTACCCTTCCAACAATATTTATGTGTTCATCTAAATGACTTAAATACCCTTATGTTGACAACTTATCTAATCCGGGTCGCGTCCAGGAAGCACGAGGGGGACAATAGTTCGACTAAATGAGTCGACTCTGTTATGGAAGAAGCAATTAAGAATAAGAAGAATGAGCAAAGTAGGATTACACTAATCAGATAAACACAATATGCAGGAATGTGAACTGTTCTTCTCTATTAGATGTAAACAGGTAAATTAATCATATGTTACAATATTATACATGCTTATATATATTCATGAGATGCTTGGGTTCCTTCCTGTTACGTTCAGTTACAAAGAAGAAGTTAGAATGGTTCAAAATTTCAATTGTTAAAGTCAACTGGAAGACAGAGAGACAGTCTATCGAATTTCGACAGTCGTCGGTCGCATATCGACGCTGCTTGTCGATGTTGCGAACGGTGGGGTTGCTAAACATGTCGAAGGTGCGAATGTGTTGAGGTGTGTTGAAGTCAAGACTCGTCAGAGTTGTGTTGAATTCGGAACCTGTCGGAGCTAACCTATCGGAAAGGAAACTTGTCAAGTCGAAGTCGTGTCGAATTTGAAACTTGTCGAAGTTGCATCAACATCAATGACTTTCCAACTGCGATGCGGATCATACCTCCTTCCTTAAGAAACAATAGAACCCATTGTTTGCTCGTGAAGGTGAGGAAACTTGTCGGTAAATTCAGTAGCAGAGTACCACTTTCCTTGAGATGGGATCTGGCCAGCCTTGGAAACCTAAAACAAGGGAATTGTGTTCGTCCTTGTATGGAGTACTCGTCATCCCACAATGGTGTTGCAAGGAAGAGGCTCTTGAACATTTGGATGGATGTCTTCGGGTTCTTCTGTCTGCAAGTCGTTCTGTTCCAACAAGGGTCATGGTATAGTCGAAGTAGATCCACATTGAATATTGGATGCAGACCCAGGCATGCATGAATGTCGAGCTGGAAAGCCTTTTCTCCAATCTGTCGAAGAACTGTATGGAACATATCGCAAAGGTTTCAACTTCTTGAATGGGCCTGTGAAGTGCTCCTTCTTGAGATGTAACCAGACCTTATCCCCAATTTGGAATGAATGAGGAATACGATGCTTGTCATGTCGGGCCTTGGCTTTCTCTCTTTTTCTGTACAACATTTCATGTGCTTGCTTCTGGATGTCGCATATCTGATATCTAAACTTGACTGCTTTATGAACTTCTCACTAGATGTAGTCGGTTTCGCTCAGCTGTGTCGAGGAGATGATCAAGTCGATAGGTGTTGAGCATTGAAATCCGTAACAGACTTCAAATGGAATCTTTCCTATAGAGCTGTGTTGAGCACGATTGTAGTTGTGCTGGATGTATGGAATACTTTCATCCCATATGCATTGATGCTGGTGATTGTACATGCGAAGCAGTTGTACCACCAAGCGATTCACAACTTCCATTTGCCCATCGAGCTGAGGATGGAAAGCTGTCGACAATGAGAGTCGTGTGTTTAGCAGTTTCCAGAGGGTCTTCCAAAATATGCTGTCAAATATGGAATCTCGGTCGGAAATAATGGTCGTTGGTAAACCATAGTGTTTCCAAACATGTGTAAAGAAGAGCTGAGCGGTCTGTTGCGCTATCATGGTCTTCTTACATGGTATGAGAATGACCATCTTGGAAAATCGGTTGACTACTACTAATATCGCATCATGCTGATGTCTGGTAATAGGATAACTCGTCAAGTAGTCCATAGAAATAGATTCCCATGGTCGACTAGGAACTGGTAGAGGTGTATACAATCCCTGTCGTCGATTAGGTGGCTTAGCAATGGCACAAACCATGCATGATCGAAGGTACTTGTTGACGTCAGATTTAATTGTAGGCAAAAATAAATACTTATGCAGAATAACAAGTGTTTTTGCTACTCCAAAGTGTCCTGTAGTCTTGTTGTAGTGCGCGTCCCAAATGAGCTGCTGTCGGTGCTCACTGGTCGGTACACAAAGTTGTCCAAGCTTGTATAGCAAGGTGTTTCTCAGGAAATAGTCGGAGCCTGAGGTTAATGACTTGTTAGTCTGTAATTGTCGGTATACTGCTGAGAAGTCATTGTCGTCCTCATACAACTGTGGGCAAGTGGTCGTGTCATATCCCTGCATACTCATCATTTTCAAAAGGAGAGTAATGGGTGGTCGAATGAGGCAATCGGCGACGGTGTTAGCTTTAACTTTCTGATACTT
Source organism: Larix kaempferi (assembly GCA_027924585.1). Taxonomy (NCBI): domain Eukaryota; kingdom Viridiplantae; phylum Streptophyta; class Pinopsida; order Pinales; family Pinaceae; genus Larix; species Larix kaempferi. The sequence goes on from BSBM01000893.1 coordinate 11,859,829, forward strand.
AATCACCAACTGGAATTGTTGTAGGTAATTAATCCACTTGATTTGTCGATTTTTCTGCAACTTTGATTGTGTCATAGTGAACTGTAGAGGCTTGTGATCAGTGAGAATGACTATTTCCTTGCCAAGGATGTAATGCCTCCATTGCTTGAGAGCTTGCACAATGGCGTACAGTTCATTTTCATGCATCGAGTATCTTATAACTGTGTCATTAAAAGTCTCAGAATGAAAAGCGACTGGGTGACCAGACTGGGTGATCACTGTGCCCAAGGCATAGTCCGATGCGTCCATCTCAATCTCAAAGGGTTGATGCAAATCAGGTAACACAAGTATTGGGGCAGTGTAGAGCTTGTGTTTGAGCTATTCAAAAGCTGCTTGTTGTGTTGTTTTCCACTGGAAGACAGTTTTCCCATTTCCCTTCGTCAACTAATTCAAGGGCCGGGCTATGTGACTAAAGTTGAGTATGAATACTCGTCGATAGAAATTCGCCAAACCAAGAAATCTTCTTAGTTCTTGAATGCTTCTAGTAATGGGCCAACATTTGAGGATCTGTACTTTTTCTGGATCGACGTGAATGCCTGCAAAGTCTATTACATACCCCAAATATTTGATGCTGGTCATCGCAAAAGAGCACTTGTCCATGTTTAGATAAAGTCGATATTGTTGGAGAGTGTCGAGGACTTGTCGAAGATGTCCGACATGTTCTTCCCATGATCGACTGAAAATCAATATATCGTCGAGATAGACAATGACCCATTTTTCGATGAAAGGTTGAAGAAGGTTATCCATATTTTGCATGAAGGTTGCAAGTGCGTTGGTTAAGCCGAAAGGCATGACTAACCATTCAAACAATCCTTCCTTGGTCTTGAAAGGAGTTTTCCACACATTTGACGGCTCGATTGGAATATGATGGTATCCCGACTTGAGTTCGATCTTAGTAAAGAATTTAGCACCTTTCAGATGATCGATGAGCTTGTCTATCCGTGATAGAGGGTATCGATTCTTCATCGATATTTTGTTGAGATCTCTGTATTCGATGCACATGCGCCAAGTCCTGTCTTTCTTCGGAACTAGGACGAATGGAGTTTCAAAAGGAGAGGAGCTAGGTCGGATATGACCTTTGTCTATTAATTCTTGGATCTATCTGTGAATCTCTTCATTTTTGAGAATGGATCTTCTGTAAACAGATGCATTAGGAAAAGAAGAACCAAGAACAAGTTCAATGGAGTGTTTTACTTTACAATGTTGAGATACTCCATATGGAGCTTGAAAGAGGTTTTGGTACTCATCGAGAATATGATCGACTTGCTTCTTCTGTCGAGAGCTACATTGGTCGGTGACTCGACTCGTTGCTGTAGTCTTTTGAGAATGTTGTGGCTTGATCATGATTAATGCGAACTTCTGAGCATGATTAATGAGCTTTTTTGTCTGATTGGAAGATATCAATGAAACCGTGGGTGTACGTTGATGCTCTGGTATGCTGAACCATCGATTTCAGATTTTGATAATCACAATCTGAGGTCGTGACTGATAACTTCCATGTCTATCCCAGAGGTAAGGTTTCCCAAACAGGGCATCGGCTATGGAGAGTGGTGCCACGTCATATAGTACTTCATCTTCAAAAGGCTTTATGAAGTAGGTGAGTTTTATTGTTGAGTGATCCGAAGTTCTTGTCCATCCTTCATCCAACTGATGTTGTAAGGCTGAGGATGCGGAGTGGTAACGAGACCTAGTTTCTTCATGAGATCTTCAGAAATGAAGTTTTGTTGGATCCCGTTTTCCACAATCAGATGTAATGGGTTGCTCTGGACCCATATCTATATATGGAAAAATCGTTCTCGTTCCTCCTTGTCGATGATAGTCCAGGCTGCTGGAGTGGTAGAGGTCAAAAGGGTCGTTGCGTCTGGATCAAATTCTTCCATCGTCTTGTTGAACGCGTCAGAGGTCAAAATTTTTCCAAAAATGCCTTCCGAGCTTTGCATTTAGACATATCATTCCAAGATGAGTGGTGGTAATCACACCATTTTTCGGTCGGCGGTTGTTTGCTACGTTCTCTCTTGTGAAAAGATTTTTTTCCGTGGTTTGGCTTTGGCGGTGTCGGCTGAGAAGATTTCGACTTGTCAAAGTCGGCTGGTTCCTTCTTATTGGGTGGTAATCCTGATGTCGTCTTTGTCCCGAAACGTGCTTTTCCTTTCTGCTTGGTTTCCAGTTTGATGGAATAGTGGAAAGCATCCGCATGTGTGTTGATAGTTAGAAATTCTATCTCCTGCTGAATGTGTCGGACAATCCGCTAACGTACTTCGGAACAAGCAATTTATCTTCTTCTTGGATGCCAAGTCTAGCCATGAGTCGGTAGAACTCGTCAGTGTAACTCTGTACTGATTGGTCTTTCCATTTCCTTAGCTGCTGCCACTTCTTACACTCTGCTTGAGGTATTTAGGTGGGTAAAATTCCTTTTGGATGTGTTCGACGAATTTATCCCATGTGTCAATGGGGTCTCCGCTTTTCTCCATCTTTGTCAAGAGGTTCTCCCACCAGCAGTTCACGAAGGTTTACATCTTTAAGGATGAAATGGTGACTTTTTCAGCTTCGGAGAGTTTATTTACAATGTAATAGGATTCCAATTGTTGCACCCAATTGTCGACAGATTCCACATAAATATTACCTTCAAGATTTGGTATGTCCAAATTCATTTGCACTTTGAAGGGGTTGATTTTATTGGAGTGAATTCTCGTCGAAGATCCTCCGGATGTCGAAGCAAATCGCATGAAAGTCTCTTTGAACTAGGCAAACATTTCAGTCTGTTGTCGAGCTAGAGCTTGCTCAAAAAGATGTGTTGTCTCATCGGTTGCATGTCTATTGTCTGTTTCTTCTATCATTTCTGGAGGTAACGTCTGCTTGGATTGTTGATATTGCGAGCGAGTTTGAACCGGCATAAGTTAGGTAACTTCAAGAGAAGTGTATACGTAGAACTTAAGCAAGAAACTGGGTGCTCTGATATGAGTCTTCTCTGATACCAATGATCCGGGTCACGTCCCGGAAGCATGAGGGGGACAACAGTTCGACTGAATGAGTCAGCTATGTTATGGTGGAAGCAATTAAGAATAAGCAGAATGAGCAAAGCAGGATTACACTACATAGATTAACACAATATGCGTATACAATATGCAGGAATGCGAACTGTTATTCTCTATTAGATGTAAATAGGTAAATTCATCGTATGTCACAATATTATACATGCTTATATAGATTTCTAAGATGCTTGGGTGCCTTCCCGTTACGTTCAGGTACAAAGAAGAAGTTAGAACGGTTCAACAGTTCAACCGTTACATTCTATTGGAAGATAGAGAGACAGTCTGTCAAAGTTCGACAGTCGGCGGTCGCATATCGACGCTGCTTGTCGATGTCACGAACTGTGGGGTTGTTGAACATGTCGAAGGTGCTAATGTGTCGAGGTGTGTCGAAGTCGAGACTCGTTAGAGTTGTGTCGAATTCGGAACCTGTCGGAAAGGAAACTTGTCAAGTCGAAGTTGAAACTTGTTGAAGTTGCATCAACGTCGATGACCTACCAACTGCGATGTGGATTATTGTCAGAGGTAGGTTCCCCTTACAATCGTTCTTCCCTGACGGGACTATTCAAGGTAGAGTGTCTCTTCTTCTAACTCATAAGACTATGGTTCAAGATCATTCAACCTCTACCTAGTATCCGGTGGCTCTATTCTTTTAGTATACATACCTATAATCCTTTGAGATCAATAAAGTAGTCGATCAACCACTTTGAAATGACAAACTCAAAAAAAAAGAAGCAAATAAGGTGATCACAACCTAGGTTATCTACTCTACAATCACACACTGAGAGGGAAACAAAAAGAAAACTAATATCACAAAGATTAGTGGGTGGATAGGCCCTAAATCTAAATAGGTGAAGAGTATATCATTGGTCCTTCTGAAATCCATTTTAGAATGATTAGGGGCCAAATCCAACAACGAAGGTGTGAGAAATAGTTAGAATAACCCTCACACAATAATCACCCAAGGTGTAAGTATACATGCAAAGATGGGTACCCTCCAAGTATGGTTAAATGGATGCTAAGCATCTTCTTGGGTACTTCAAGCACTTTCTAATCACAGTCACCTAAGTGAAAACCTAGAGAAAGGACACTTAGGTTACCACTTCGTAGGTGGTTGTCAAGTGTAATAGTTGTGCTTCAGGTTTTTTCATATAGGTAGGGAATGCAAGAATATATCATGTTCCCAAAAATTCAAAGGAATGATCTCACCCAAAGGACTTTCCACTTCAACTAAATATCGTGTCCGCACATATCCCACTAAATAATCAAGAGGGGATAATGCTCAAATTTACCCTTGTGCTTGATCCATGTGTTAGAATCACTTTCTTAACGAATTTCTTCTACTACTAATTGATTTGCAATCCCTAGCATTCTAGTTTTAGTTTCACAACCTTGGAGAGTTTACTCTCCAACCTACACCAAGGCTATAATCCTAGACATGTGTGTTTTCTATAAAAGAAAATAGTCTAGTTGATTTTAAATGTTAATCATTTGTTCTTATGGTTGTTGTTTACTAAAAGAGACATGATAATGAAATCCTAATGTTCAAAGTACTTTACTAATGATAGAATTTAAAGACATTCATAAATTCAAAAAGCATATATCTTGATCTTTCTAGAAATCAAGGCACTCTTTTAATAAATCTTAGTCAAAAGAGATAGAATCTAATAAAACTATAAATGCGGTCTTTTTTCTTTTTAAAGTTAATGAATGCAACCTATAAATGAAAAAACTATGGCACATAAAATGCAACTACAAAGTGTTTCTAAAATGTAAAATAAGATTTGTGTTTTCTTTTCTTTTTCCAATGACCAATGCAAACAAACTACCTAAACATAGTTGGAAATATTTGGAAGGAAAATCAAGAACCTATAGAAACTAAGGAAACAAGAGAAACAAAGAGTATAAGACTCAAAATAATTCCAGTCGGCCACTACAAGATATAAGGACCACGAGAGGACTGCAAGTTTCTAAACAACAATTTGTGGTGTGATTATAGGTTGTATAAGGAAAACTCATGAATAGGTTGAGAATTTGATCGAACATAATCATGGTCCTAAAAACCAAAATATTCAAATAAAAAAACTAGACAAAAACTCTAGGTTTCAACAGTGCTAATTCCTTCTGAAGAAAGAGGAAACACAATAGAGACTAGGTATATATATTCTAATGCTACTTGAGCATTAGAAAGGAAACCCAACAAAGGAATAATTTTGATCATTATTCTCTAGCATAGTCACCAATTTTGTTTAAAGGGTTTTTGAACTATTGTGTTGGGCATAGGTCCCCGAAATAGGGGTTTTGTCTTTTCTGACAGATTATAAGGAAAAACAAAAACAAATTAAAGAAACAAACTTTACATATTCGAATGAATTAAATTCTAAAAATATGAGAAAATGAGGAAAAGCGAATAACTTATCAGGACAACCTACTTATCCTTATTATTTATATGCAATACCTACTCTAACAATTAACAACATTGCACTTGCACATAGAAAAACAACTTTATTCAAACACTTTCAATCATGAGAAAATTCAATTCAAAAGAAATTCAAACAAAAAAATATGCATTTCAATAAGATAATAATTCCAACAAATATGACACCAAATTGTGGTAGGGAAAGAATAGAGATGTTATTAATTTGATGGAAATCATAGTAAATAAATATACCTTAGTAAGTGAGTCAATGCTTCCTCCACCCAAGATCAAAATACTCCAAGTCTAGCCACATACTAGATCACCTATATTATCTAACAACCATAAATTCCCATTAAAAGAAAGACAATTCTAATGAGGAACTACATGTGAAAAGGAGAAAGGATTGTTTATGTGGAAGAAGGCTTCCTATAAGAAAGAGATACAAATATCTACAACACTAGGTAAATTTACTCTCTTATCACTTGCGTCCTATGTTCTTCTCAGACAATTTTTCATGGTCATAGCAATTGGTGTAACCTTTTCCCAACTCTAATGCTTCATTTTATGTAGTTGGAGGAAGTTCGAATTAGTTTGTGTATAGGATCAGGGGAACCGATGGATAAATTTCACGAACTCTACTCATATTGGTGCATTATGGACACATATAATACTTTTTTGAGGCATTTTTTAGGCAACCACAAGTTATCAAAAAACAACATGCAGTAAAAAACAATTGATAAATAACAACTCATGGTTGACTACAAGTTACAGTAATGCAACTTGTGTTCAGGTGTCAAATACTTGAAAAAAGTTTTAGGGAAAATCATCAAAGGCATACCAATAAGCTACAACAAATGTCTAAATCTCAAGGGGTCAAGTATGGTACAATGCCAAAAGTAATAGTTTGGCTACCCATCTTTAATTGCTTCAATATGAGGATTGATCAGGAAGTTATTGGCTAAAGAAACTATTTTAATCTATCATGCTTCACATTTGTGCATACATGGTTGAAAGAGCGCAAATTACTAAGAAGTTTAGGGAAATTATAGGATAGCTATTGTAATGATAAAGATAGGAGTATTTTGTAATCACAAAATGAGAAAATGTCTAAAATAAACGGATAAACTATCTTATTTAATGATTTTTGCAATTGGATTGACCAATACAAAGAATGCAAAGGTTGTTATGGTAATAATGACAATAAAGATAAGTGCAATAGAGATACCTGTAGTTGAGAGGGGAAGGTAATGTCTTGTGGGACATGAGTTTGGGAGTAATATGTGTAAAACTTGACCAATGTATGCATATAAGCATATGGATTTTGAAGTTGAGTTGAAGAGATGATGTCTCATGTGAAAATAGTGAATAATAATTAGAATTTGGTAAGAAGGATAAGAATCTTGTATTCAAATGCTATTTTTTAAAATTCAAGTTTGGAGAGTCTAATTCCTTGTTTGTATGCAACGAAGGTTGTGTATGGTTAATTGTAAGAAGGTGGGTTGATTTTCATTAAGTATTACTCTCTAGAATAGGAACATAACAATTTGGACTATAGACTGGCTATGCATTGTAAAGTGAAAATATGCGATTTTTTGATTGTGGACTTATGATTGAAGTGTGAACTTATTGGAGGACAAGGATAATATGGTAAAAGTCACATTCTGAATAAATTGTAGATGTTGCTGATTAATATTTGACTCATCAAGAGAAATGTCTTGGAATTGTGTAATTCTCATATCTTATTGTGGAATTAAAATAATCTTTACAACATATTGGGGCTCTTATTATTTGTAAGAAATTAAATAGTCATGTGAAACAATTTTGATATATAGAATTCTATACTACACAACATTGATTTAATATGTGTTCTTTTTGTATAATTAGAAAATCATATATAACTTTGTTGGGTATTCGATGGAAATGTATTCCATTCGTAAAAATCAAATTAACTTCCCTCCTTGTAGTCATGATCATTTCTAGGTAAATCCCCTCTCTCAAGTCGAGTTCCAAGAGCCAAGGTTTTTGATTGTAGAGTTTTCAAAGAACCGAGGGTTTTGATTGAAGAGTTTTCCAAGAACTGGGGGTTTTGATTGCAGAATTTTCCATGGACACAAATCCACGATGGTTTCAGCCACCTCTCGCCCCCGACAAGGTGATATTTAGATCTTTGAAACAGTCTCATAAAGCGGATTCCTGGGCAGATACCTCTCGTTTCATAAAGAAATCTGATTAAATTCCAATAGTTAATCTCCCAATGGTAGTTGTGCCCCAGAAGGAAATATCAATGGAATAAAAAGGATTGATTGGACAATTTATAGTCATCTGGCCTTCTCCTAGATCTATGGAGACCTGGCTACAAAAAAAATCATATCTTTAATAAAAGGGAGAATGAATCATTATTTTTGTGGGAAGGGCTTCTATGCCTTCCTGTTTGATTTTAAAGAAGATAGAGATTTGGTATTTCATAGTGGACCCTATTTATTTAGAAATCAAGGAATGTATTTGAACAGATGGACCATGGACTCTAATCTCGAGTCAGACATACCTTCTGCAACTCTTGTTTGGGTAAGGCTTCCACATTTTCCTTTGCATTGATGGGGGGATGACTCTCTTACAGACATTGGGAATGAATTGGGGAAATATATTGATAAAGCATATCCAAAGCAGGATATGTTCCAATGTGCTCAAATTTATGTGGAAGTTGACCTAGAAAAATGTCTTCTAGAGGCTATTATATTAGTTCTTGACAATTGGAGCCATTATCGATTTTTGGAATACAAGTAGTTTCCATTTAAGTGTAAATCCTTCCATACTTATGGCCAGTTTGAAAAATATTGAAAAAAAGGAAAAAAATGATAAAGAGAATCAAATAACAGAGAGGAAATGGAAACAAGAGAACAAGAATTCAAAAGTCACCGGTCAGGATCTGTCTTCATCTCAAAATGACTTACCTCCACAATGTTCAAATCGTTTTGTAGCTCCTTCATCATAAAACGCCATTCCAGTTCAGTATTCAAATCGCTTTGTAGCTCTTCAAGAATTTCCAGTTGCTTTTTCATAAGTAGTGACCCCATCAGTGAAATAACTGGTCTCTGCTTTCCCTCCTAGAGTATCCTCTTTGATCTCAATATTGGAGGACTGCATTTTAATAAATGAGGAAGTTGAGTTAAGAAATAAGGTCGAATTTTCTCCAGTAATCGAATCAAGGAAGCAAGTTGAAAGTGTTCCTCTGAATGAGGAAATGGATCTAAGTCAGGAGAGTCAATTTTCCCCAACAAGGGTGACAACAAGGAAATAGGAAAAACTAGCAACAAATGAGGAGGAAATGGAAATAGATGAAGGAGAAGTAATATCAATAAAAAAAGTAGGAAGAAAACCTAGAAAGGAAGTAAGGGAAGAGATAGAAAATGAAGAAAAGATGATGTGGCTGCAAACCACTCTTGACAGAAATATTGTGCTAAATCCTAAAATTATGATAAATAAGGGAACAACAACTCCAGGAACTCCGAGCAATCTCAAGGGAAGGAAATCTAAATCAGTTAAATAATTTATCTAGTCTCATGGAACAACAGAGGTATGGGAAGCAGGACAAACGAAGAAGCGGTAAGATATCTAATCAAGATGGAAAAACCTGTTGTCCTTCTTCTCCAGGAAACTAAACTACAAGAAAAGGATTTATATGGAAAAGGTAATGGAAAAACAATGAAGGCCTTTCAATTAGATCGAGAGGTGCCTCGGGGGGGATTAGTACAAGATGGGACAAAGTTGAATTCGATCTTCTTGACACCAAGCAAAGTCAACACTAGATTTTTACTCACCCGGTAAGTAAATCATTCGATGTTGGTTTCAAAATTTTCAATATATATGCTCCTATTCATTACAAATAAAAACAAGAATGCCGGTAGTATTTAGCTAACATAAGGGAAGAAGTTGGGAAAGAAAATTGTATTTTTGCTAGTGACTTCAATACATTATTGTCTCATGAAGAAAAGATTGGAGGATCAAGAGTCAGGGATAATTCTAGAGAACAATTGGATGATTTGATTTCCAACTGGTAATTAATTGATATTAAACCAAAAGATGGAATATATACTTGGTCGAATAGAAGAATAGGGACGGATTTCATTGCAGCAAGGATAGGAAGATTCTTAGTTAGCAGTAACATGCTAGAAGAATATTTTATAATTCAATCCAAATTTATTCCCTTAGCTATCTCAAACCAGAATCCCATCAGTATTTCAATAGAAAAAAATTTAATTATGTCCCTCTACCATTTAGATATAACCCCTTATGGTTAAAAAACTCAGAATCGACATAGATTATTATCAAAACATGGAAAAGGAAATTGGATGGTTCCCCAAGTTACATATGGGAATCCAAGTTGAAAAATGTTAAGTAGGAGTTGAAACGATGGTCTAAAAATACGTATAGGGAGACCAATATCGAAAAACGACAAATTCAATCCCATTTGGAAAAAATTCAAACTCAAATGGAAAGGGGTGAGCCAACTATTCAAGAAATAGAAACAAACAAATGGAATAAATAGAAACAAACAAATAGCTTCACTCTAAAAATAGATTGGAGGAGGATCATGAGGCTCAAATCGAGAAGTTATGGATGGAAGCAAGATATAGAAACACTTCCTTTTTCCAAAAACAAGCCAAAGCAAGACAATGCAGGAATAATGTTAAGGAAATTCAAAATTTTGAGGGAGTTCCGTTAACAAAATATGAAGAGGTAAAGAAGGAAGCGTTTAGGCATTTCAAACATCTCATGTCTCGTCAAAAGGATTAAGATCATGCAGCAATTGGTGAAATGCTTGAAAATATTCCAAACCTCATTTCCATTGAGAAAAATTTGGAATTGATTAAAGATGTGTAGGAAAATGAAGTCTCAAGTGCCATTTGGAACCTTGAACCAGACAAAGCCCCTTGCTCGGATGGATTTTCCATTTCTTTTTATCACAAATTCTAGGACCTTATTAAAAGGGATCTTTGTAAAATGGTTAATTGGTATCTTAAGAAAGGGAAGGATGGGGGCAGTACAAACTCCTCTTTTCTTTCCCTTATTCCAAAGGTTAAATGCCCATAAATATTTTATAGATTCAGGATAATATACTTATGCAATTCGTCTTATAAAATCATCACAAAGATAATAGTTGCAAGATTCAAATTGCTATTAGGAAGGATTATATCAAAAAACCAAGGTGGCTTCATCCCCAAGAGACATATCCTAGATAATTTCGTTCAGGTTTAGGATCTTATTCACTCAAGTAAATCAAGGACAGAAAGAGGTATGGTGATCAAAATGGACATGGAAAATGTGTTTGATTGAGTAAGACATTGTTTCCTTTTTTATGTCTTAAGAAAAATTGGGTTTTTTGGCTCTTTTATTAATTGGATTCAAGCTTGTATTTCAAAACCGTGGATAGATCCTTTAGTTATAGGTAGTTCGACCAAGTTATTTCAAGGGGTAAGAGGGTTGAGACAAGGGTGTTTGTTATCCCCTATTTTGTATATTTTGATGGAAAACACTCTAAGCAGGAAACTTGAAGTGGAAAGAAGGAATGGGCTCTTACCTAGAATTAACATCATAAGAGGGGTCAAATAAATAAATCATTTCCAGTTCGTTGATGATACATTGATGTTGGGTGGGGCTTCAGTGGTTATAGATACCAAATTTAAGTCAACATTGGATAAATATCTTTCATCTTTGGGAGGGTATATCAATAAGCATAAGTGTTGTGTTTATGGATGGAATTAAAAAATAATCCACAAAATTTCTCATGTTTTAGATTTCACTGCTAAACAAGATGGAATTCTTTCACTTATCTAGGGATTCCAATTTTTTAGAGAAGCTTGTTTCAAAATATTGGAGAAATTTGATTAATAAAATCAGTAAAAAGATGGAACAATGGGGAACACAGTGGTTGAATCCGATAGGGAGGATGGTGTTGATTAAATATGTGTTATCTTCTTTAGCTATATACCAAAACGCTATTTTGGTCGACCCATTAGGTATCTCTAATCAGATTGATCAACTTCAATGTAAATTCTTGTGGCAAGGGGGGGGTAATCATAAAATATCACTTGATTAGCTTGAAACAAGTGATAGCTCCTATTAACAAGGGAGGTTTGGAAATAAAAGATACAAACATTTTAAATAAGGATTTGGGATATAAAATCATGTGGAATGTAGCGACATGAGAGAATTCCTGTAACACCCCGTTTTTTACCCCAATATGTATAAAAATGTAAATTTTTGTGAAAGGGATACAAGTTGGATATGCATGCTCCAAAGTGACCAAGATATGTAAATTTGTAAATTTCCACTTTTTAATATAATAAATCCATGGCTACTACAGACTAAAGGACAAAATAAAATAGATGGGGGACTATCCTTACACAAAAAGGGGAAAAGGTACCCAACCCATGCATGCCACCTATCCAACTCTCTTTGAGAAAGGGAAAAGTGTCCAACCTCATGCATGCCACTTGTACACTTTGGTGCCACTTGTATAGCCTCAAGAATGCATATAAATAGAGAGAGGTAGCCTTCATTCCATCATTTCTTCATGTCAGAAAGAAGTCTGGATGCCAATCATAATTTATTGCATAACCCTGTCACCCAAGGTAGCATTCTGTACTATTATGAACCATTTTGTACCATCGTCACCCTGTTGTACATAATGAACCAGACAAAGAACATCGGAACTCCCTCAATATTGGAAAGGAATTAGGAGTAACAAACCTAAGGTACTGTTAGCTCATAGAAGGGAGCCCGAGGTACTGCTAACTTGGAGAAGGGAGCCCCATTCCTTGGCTGAGGGATAGTTGTATCTAGACAAACCAACACCTTCTTATGGAGTGATAGTCCCATCTCAGGGGTGTTCTGTCAAAGTAAGATATGGCTTGGCAAAGCCTATGGCTGGGTGGATCATCCTTGGTCTGCAGACAATCAATTACATTTTCAGATAAATATTTCCCTATGTGTGAAATGCGTTGTAAATAACATTGAAATATGCTCAAGGAAGTATTGTTGAATGTTTATTTAATTTCCTGGAATTAATGTTGTCAATGGAATTGCATTCGCAACAATTATGTTTGCATAGCTCTCATACATGTTTAAGTAATCGTGTTGTTCAAATATATTCATAAATTCACTATAAACCCCAATTTAACCAGTAGAAAAACGAATTGGAAGGACATGGGTGTTTTCTGGGATAAAATTATGGTCATTTTCACAGTTCAACTGGTATTGGGAGGTCACTGGGTTTGTGACAGCTTGGTATCGGAGCTCCAGGTTGCAATACTAGAGCTGTATGGGCCATAAATCCATATTTACAGGCATAAATCAGAAATGGTTATGGGGAAATTAGTTTCTATTAAGTGACAGATAAGGGGTCAGGAATAATTTCAAATCAATTTTGAAATCCCCTTATTATCCGATTAAAATTTTGCATAATTACGAATTAAAAAAAAAATGGAAAATTTTAGTCGGGCCCCACTCATGCCACTTGGGTAAGAGCTCTGACTTGGAGGGGGCATGTGGGAAGAATGTGTGATGTGAAACAGCCACATCAGATCCATGGGAACAGGTTACCACAGGTGATGGAGAGTGAAGGAGGAATAGATATTACCGTTGGATGGTGGAGATCAAAATTGACAGTTGGCAACACTTTAGGCTCATGAAGGTGCATGAAGTATAACTGAGCAGTACGACCCTGAAGTGATAAACCACCCTATGATGTGTATCCCTCTCATGCACTTAGGATCATGAAAGTAGGTTTGGGAAACCAATTTACCTGAAGCCTGAAACCACTTTCGGTCTAACATGAAGTGATGTGACGTGGGGAGATGTGACACACAGTAATGTCAGGAAAGGTGGGACCCTCGTCAGTCATGACGGCTATGGAAGATCATGTATATTTAATCAATGGTCGGCCTTGCTTCAGGCCCATGAAATTGCATGACAGATAAAATATTGGCATGATCCTGAGATGGAAACCACCTTGCAATGTGTCACCCCCCTCACGCATTCAATCTCGTAAAAGCAGTTTCAGAAAACCACTCTCTCTAGAACCTAAAACCGCTTATGATTGACAAATCGTAAGGCAATATGGGTGGCATATGAAGGATGTAGATCATAAAGAGTATGGTTTTTTCAGCTAATTTTTGGTTGCCCGAGATTGAAAAATGACAGTGATTTCATGCGCTAGATTGCACGAAAATGAAATATTTACAATTTAAAAAAAAAATCAAGCCTGGAGTGAAAATCTTGTTTTGGCCATAACAATAATAGATTAGATAAAAAAAAAGTGATGATACTTGCACCATTTTTACGCTATTAATGGAGGCTATAGAATCACCAGTAGGGGTCAAGGACCCATTCTGCTCAGATTGGACATAAATTTCAATTTAATAGTTTTTTAAGGTGTAGCACGAGGATAGATGGAGGCTTGGTTGAGGCTCAAATTATTATAGTGTAGTTGTGATTCAAGCACATAGATGAATTTGGAGCCTGAGGCCAAATTTAAAAATATGTGAAACCGAGAGTTGAAAAAAAGGCCAAAATCCACTATTTGGGTGTGTGAAAGTGCGATTTTTGAAAATTTGGAGAAAAAAGTGGCTCCATAACTCATAACCAAAAAATTTCCTAATTTTGACATTTGTTCTACTCACCAATATGAGAAAATTTTCTTAGAGTAAATTTTTCCAAAAATGCTTAGTTTGGAAGATAGCAGTTTTTAGTAAAAATTCCAAGTCTGGAAGAATGACAGAAATTAAAAGTTGGTGATTTTAGAATTTTGTAAGTTTTGATAAGAGCATCAGATTCGAACAATGAATGTGTAAATGTGCACACCATTATATGGGCTATCAGTTTCTAGTATAAAAAAAATCCATTTCCTTACAGTTTTTCTTCTATAGGTCTCCAAAAGTGGACCTTCAAAATAGTTGTCGCTACAGAAAAAAAATACAGTAAAATTGGACAGAAACTATGTTGTTAGGGAGATATAACTCTTAGTGGTGAATGAAGTATTGAACATGGGTATGGCAATTGGATAGAGTAACAATATGAGAACAAAAACAATGACCTGAATATGAATAGATATTTTCTAAATTTCTAGAAATTTAATAGAAAAGGAGCCTACAGCTTACTTTTGACAGAAGTTGTCAAAAAAGGGGAATTTTCCATAATTTGTTTTTATGCATAAAATTTGTTGTGAATTTAAGGAAGGAATTTTTCTAACAGTTTTTTTATTCTTTGAACACATTGCAGATATTTTTGTAGCAAATTGCTACATTTTACAAGTTTACAGCTCAGTGCCACACAAACATAATTGTACAGTAAAGATGGAAGGGATAGAAATTTGAGGCAGTTTGAGAGAAGAATCCAGAGAGCATAATATCAGTATAGTCAATGAAGAAACAAAATCTAATGGACATAGAGTCAACTTAGAATCAGTGGAGCTAGTAATGAGAGAATGTTGAGGGCTCAAGAGCAACATAATCAGTTAAATACTCAACTTATGCATATTTTGAACTTGTTATAGAGGCAACTGCAGGTTGGATCAGTTTCATGCTCTGAGAAGGAAGATAGGGTCATTTCAAAGAAAATATCTCATGAAAAATCTAGACACTCTAAGAGTGTTACTAGAGGTCATGGACATCATCATTCGCCACCTTGTGCAAATATGAGATCTTATACCACAGAGGATTCTATCAACAGTCCAAAAATTTCTCCTAGGAGGAATCAAAGAAGACATCTGGAAGAAGTGTTGCAAGGAGAACTTAGAAAGATTAAAACACCTACTTTTGATGGTGAGAACAAGAAAGGTGAAGATGTTGAGGCCTGGTTGTTAGGGATGAGAAAATACATGTGCTTGCATAATTACTCTTCAAATATGGAGGCTAGAATTTCCATTTATAACCTGCAAGGGAAAGACTCCATATGGTGGGATCAACTAGTGGAAGTGAAGCATATCAATGAGAAAAAAACTTCATGGAAACATTTCAAAAAGTATTTCCAGTAGAAATATTTATCTAAACATTATTATTAGAAGAAAATGGAGGAGTTCTTTGATCTCAAGTTGAGAGCTATGAGTATGGAGGATTATGAAAGGAAATTCTTAGAGTTGTTTAGGTATGTGGGGTTTATTGAGGAAAAAGTAAAAATTCATATGTTTCTAAGTGAACTTCCTAAATTTTACAAAGACATAATCCAATATGATGAACCAAAATCCCTTGAAGAGGCCATTTGAAAGGCTAAGCATCTATATGATCATAATAGAGGCAAATAATCTATACAAAAATCTTGGAGGGATAAGAAAAGAGATAAGTAGGATCAAAGGAAGAAATTATTCCAACCTCCCTTCTTAAGAAATCAGCGGAGTTCATTTCAGTAGAGCAATCCCAACCCGAAAGGACCACAGAATGCAGAGTCCCAAGGAAAAAGGACAAATACCCCATTTAAATGTTGGGGATGTGAAGGGAATCATACATATAGAAATTTTCCTTATAGAGAAGACCAAATGAAAACTGTGCATAATATACATGAAGCAAGGACAGTGGAGGATGTGGCTAGAGATATTCCCATAATTTATGCAACACTAGATAACAAGCAGGCATAACACCAGTCCAATATGATTGAGATTGAAGGTAAGATTAATGATCAACCCATTTCCATTTTAATTGATTCAAGGGAAATTCATAGTTATATTTATCCCATTTTGGTTGAAATATTTAAGTTAAAGAAAATCAAACATGATAAGTCATGGATGGTACAGTTGGCTACTGGAACTAAAAGAAGAATCAGTGAGATAGTAAAAAGTTGTTCCTTAGATATGAATGGACTCCATACAACTGTATATTTGAACATAATACCTCTTGGTTCTTATGATGCACTTATTGGAATGGACTGGTTGGATGCACACCATGTCATGTTAGATTTCCATCACAAGAATCTCACTTGTCTTAATGAAGAAGTAAAGCATACGATAGTGAAAGGAATTCCGAGGCCTATTTCCATAAGGCAGGTTTCAGCTGTACAACTAAAAAGATGTTTCAGAAAAGGGTTTCAGATATATGCAGCTCATGTGGAAGAACCAAAAAAGGATAAGGGTCCTAACTTGGAACATTTCCTAGTATTACAGGAATATATAGATGTGTTTGAATAAATACGAGGATTACCTCCAAAAGGAGATATTGTTTGTTCTATTAACTTGGTGCCTAGAGATGCCTCAGTTTCCAAAATACCATATAGAATGAGTATGCATGAATTTAAAGAATTAAAAATACAGATTGAAGAGTTGTTGAAGCAAGGATACATACGGCCAAGTGTGTCTCCTTGGGGAGTACCAGTACTCTTTGTAAAAAAAAAAGATGGGACGTTGAGACTGTCTATTGACTTCATCCAATTAAATAAGGTTACAGTGAAAAACAAATATCCTCTACCCAAAATTGGTGTCCTATTTGACCAGCTGAAATGAGCAAGGATTTACTCCTCGATATATTTGAGATTGGGATATCATCATGTGAGAATAAAGGATGAAGATATCAACAAAACATCCTTCAGGACCCGATATGGTCATTATGAGTTTGTGGTACTTCCATTTGGATTATCAAATGCACCAACTACCTTTTTGTGCTTAATGAATGGCATATTTAGAAAGTATTTGAACAAGTTTGTAATTGTGCTTTTAGATGGAATTCTTATTTACTCAAAATCAATGGAAGGGCATGAGGAGAATTTGAGATTAGTTTTACAGGTTTTAAGGGAGAATCAGTTATATGCCACGGTAATTAAATATTGTTCATTATATAAAAAAAATCCAGAACTTGGGACACATCATATCTGAGGAATGGGTACCAGTGGATCCAAAGAAGATTGAAGCTATCATGGGGTGGCATACACATTGGAATGTAACAGAAGTCAGATAATTTATGGGATTAGATGGATATTACAGAAGGTTCATAAAAGGATTCCCAAAAGTAGCACATCCAATTACATATTTACAAAAAGGGATTCAAATTTTAATGGATAACCAAGTGTGAAGAGATTATTTACCATTGCACCAATTCTCAAAATTGATGATCCAAATGAATATTTTATGGTATGTACAGATGCCTATAAAGAAGGAATTGGTGGTGTACTCATGCAAAATGGGCATGTGGTTTTTTATGAATCTATAAAGTTGAAGGAGCATTATAAAAATTATTCCACGCATGATTTAGAGTTGGCTTCTATAGTGCATGCCTTAAAAATGTGGAGACATTATCTCATGGGCAGAAAGTTCAATTTAACAACAGATCACAGTGGGATGAAGTATGTATTTGAGCAGTAGAATCTAAATGCAAGACATACAAGATGGTTGGAATTCCTATGTGAGTTTGAATTTGAAATCAAACATATTAAAGGAAAGGAGAATAAAGTTGCAGATGAACTCATCCAAAGATCACATACAATGCATGCTACAGCCATTAGCACATGCCAATCATATTTAAAAATCAAAATTTTGGAAGTTGTTATTTCAGACCAGCATTATATACAGGTGAAAGAAGGATTACAATAGGAGAATTTATAGCATAAATTCAAAGGATACAAGTTGAAAAATGATGGGATTCTTATGAATGATAATAGAATTTACATTCCTCATTCTATGGAATTAAGGAAGATGGTAATGGATGAAATACATAAGGTTCCATATGCAAGACATCCTGGTTATCAAAAGATTACTACAGTAGCAAGAATCCAGTACTTCTATCCAGGGATGAAAAATGATATAGCTAATTACATATCAAGATGTATGGAAAGCCAAAAATTGAAGGTTGAGCATGGACATCCAGTGGGATTACTTCAACCGTTTCCAATTCCATAATGGAAATGGGATGTGGTGACAATAGACTCATCACCAAATTACCCAGGATAGTAAAACAACACGATTCAATTATGGTAGTGGTGGATAAATTGACAAAGGTTGCACACTTCATCCCAATTAAATAAACTCATAAGGAAGCCAACATAGAAGATATTTATATGAAGGAGATTGAAAGATTACATGGAATACCCATGGCAATTGTTTCAGAAAGAGATCCAAAATTTACTGCAAATTTTTGGAAGGGATTATTCAAAGGATTTGGAACAAATATGAATATAGTACAACATATCACCCATAGACTGATGGACAAACTGAAATAGTAAATCAAGTTATTGAAGATATGCTCATAATGTATGTGATGGATCAACCATCAAAATGGGAAGATTACTTGCATTTGGTTGAGTTTGATTACAATAATGGATATCATGCATTTTTAAATATTATTCCATTTGAATCCTTATATGGAAGGAAATGCAATACTCCAATCAGGTGGGATAATCCAACAAATATAGTGGTTATTGGGCTAGAATTGCTCAAATAAATGGAATAACGGATGGTTAAGATCAAAAAGAATTTGAAAATAGCACAGGATAGACAGAAAATTTATGAAGACAAAGGAATAATAGCAAGAGAATTCAAATTCGGTGATCATGTGTATCTAAAAGTTAGTCCAAAGAAAATTTTACTGAAGCTTCGGATATGTCCTAAGTTAGCGCCCAGATATTGTGGCACGTTTGAAATATTAACTAGGATAGGGCCTATTGCACATGAACTTTCATTCCCTGCATGCATAAAAGTGCATAATGTGTTTCGTGTATCTTTATTGAAAAAGTATATACATGATCCTAACCACATTGTAAATTGGGCCTTGATTCAGGTGGAACCAGAAGAAGATATACCAATGCTACTAGTACGTATCCTAGAAAAGAAAGTCATGTTGCTCCGGAACAGGGCCATAGGGCAGGTAAAAGTCCATTGGACACATTACATCCCTGAGGAAGCAACGTGGGAGCTTGAGGGTACTATGCGGGAAGCATACCCGCTTCTATTTTGAAATTTTTTATATGTAAATAGTGTGACATGCACAGAGGACGGTGCATAGATTAAGGGGGATGGGAATGCAACACCTTGTTTTTTACCCCAATATGTATAAAAATGTAAATATTATGAAATGGATACAAGTTGAATATGCATGGTCCAAAGTGACCAAGATATGTAAATTTGTAAATTTCCACTTTTTAATAATAATAAAATCCATGGCTGTTGCATACTAAAGGAAAAAATAAAAGAGATGTGGAACTATCCTTCCACAAAAATGGGAAAGCTACCCAATCCATGCATGCCACCTATCCAACTCTCTTTGAGAAAGGGAAAAGTGTCCAACCTCATGCATGCCACTTATCCACTTTGGTGCCACTTTTCTAGCCTCAAGCATGCATATAAATAGAGAGAAGTATCCTCCATTCCATCATTCCTTCATGTCAAAAAGAAGTCCTTCTCGTTGCCAATCATAAATTATCTATTGCAGAACCCTGTCACTTGAGGTCGAATTTCATAACATTCAGTACCATTATGTACCATCATCACCCTGCTATACACAATGAACCAGTCAAAGAACAGTGGAACTCCCTTAATACTGGAAAGGAATTAGAAGTAACAAAATCGAGGTATTGTTAGCTCAAAGAAGGGATACCAAGGTACTTTTAACTCAGAGAAGGGATCCCCATTCCTTGGCTGAGGGATAGTTGTATCTAGAGAAACCAACACCTTATTGTGGATTGATAGTCCCGGCTTGGAGGTGGTTTATCAAAGTAAGATATGGCTTGATAGAGCCTGTGGCTGAGTGGAATGTCCTTGGTTTGCAGACAGTCGGTTACATTTTTAGATAAGTATTTCCCTATGTGTGAAATGTGTTGTAAATAACATTGAAATGTGGTTAAGGTAGTATTGTTGAATGTTTATTTAATTTCCTGGAATTACTGTTGTTAATGGAATTGCATTCGCAATAGCTATGTTTTCATAGCCTTCATACATGTTTAAGTATCCATGTTGTTCAAATATATACCCAATTTAACCAGTAGGAAAACGAATTAGAAGGACATGGGTGTTTTATGGGTAAAATTATGGTCATTTTCATAGTTCAATTGGTATTGGGAGGGAACTGGGTTCGTGACAATGCCTAGTGGAAAGAATCAATAAATAAGAAATATAATGGATATACAAGAACAAGGATCATGGTCTAACATTTTGATAAGATTACTTGCACTAACATATGGAATTTGTGTAAAACTTCAAATTGTATTCTCAAGGACAATGTATCTTGGATACCTGGGAATGGAAAAAGTATTAAAATATGGGATGATAGGATATTGGGAATCAATGAGTTCATTTCTTATCAACATTTAGCTTGTTTGGGCATACAAGGTACTCCCAAAAGATCGAACACCTAGAGAAATCACTTCACACAAATAGATCACAGATCGATACACCGATGTTTTGACGTGGTTTAAACCCTCGAGAGGGAAACACTCCATGGCCCCCGGCCAAATAGATTCTACGGACCAATTTAGTATGCAAATAAAGAAATTTACAAATGAGCTTCTCATAATCGATCAACTTTTCAATGAACCTCCATGCTCTTTAAATAGAGATCATGGACCAATCGGGTGTTAAGCCATGGATCAAGGGTAGGTATGATCTAAGAGAAGTTGAGTCATCGGATCACAACATATCATGACCGTCGGATTAAATATTTACAAATGCATACTAAAAAAACACACTTTACCTAATGGATATATTACACAAGTTGATCTTAACTAAATCCTAAGTGTCTAAATATCCTAACATCCCCCCTTAAGAACAACTTGGGATAGGATTCAAGGATTTACAAAAGTGACACTATTAGGAGAAGGAAGGAGGCATTAGAGCCTATCCCCCCTTAATGACAAATTCTTGAACTCCTAACACGATCATGAACAAGATTTCTGATGAAGTGCATATGTAGCTCAATGGTGTTTTCTGCGTTGATGTAGGACTGAATCTTTGGCAAGCTTGATGGCACTTTGATTGTCACACCAAAGTGGAGTAGGTTGTTGTTGCTCGAATCCAAACTCTGAAAGGATCTGTCGAAGCCATAAAGCTTCCTGACTGGCATTAACTATGGCTCGATATTCTGCCTCTGCTGAAGAAAGAGTAAGAGCTTGTTGTTTCTTACAAGCCCAAGTGACAGGTCCAGATCCCAGACTGAAAACATAACCTACTGCAGACTTTCGATCATCAGGATCGTCGGCCCAATCTGAGTCAGTGAAACCAACCAACAAAGGTTTCCCCCCTCTACTGTAATGAATCCCAAACTGAATTGTACCTCAAATATATCGAAGTATTCTTTTAGTTGCTTTCCAGTGACTTTCATGAGGTGTTTGCATATAACGAGAAACACGACCAACGGAAAAGGAAAGGTTAGGACGGGAATGAGTCAAGTATAAGAGACTAACAACAAGATGACGATACAAGCTGGCATCTACTTCAGGTAAAGTACAAGTGGTAGAAAGTTTGACTCCTGACTGGAAGGGAGAAGGGGCTGGTGTACAATCTTCCATGTGAAAGCGACGAAGAAGGTCACAAGCATACTTAAACTGAGAAAGAAATATTCCTTCTTTGGTTTGCAGGACTTGGAGACCAAGAAAATAATGCAAATGTCCTAATTCTAACATTTCAAAATTTTGCTTAAGACTGGATTTCACATGGGTTATAAGCTTAGGGTCACTACCAGTAAGAATAAGGTCATCAACATATAGAACAAGTATGATGAGATGGTTTCCTACTTTCTTGGTATAGACATTGGGGTCATAGTGGCATCTAGAAAAACCAGTGTCCAGGAGAAAGCTATCCATTTTGGCATACCAAGCTCTAGGAGCTTGCTTAAGGCCATATAAGGATTTCTTAAGGCAGCAGACAAGGCTAGAGTTATTCTGAACATATCCAGGAGGTTGTTCCAAGTAAATTTCCTCTTATAAATCACCGTGTAAGAAGGCATACTTGACATCCATTTGATGGACTTCCCAATTATGTAAGGCTGCAAGGGAAAGAACAAGGCAGATGGAGTTCATTTTTGTGACAGAAGAAAAGGTTTCATTGTAGTCAATCCTTTCAACTTGGGAAAAACCTTTGGAAACTAACCTTGCCTTAAGTCTTTCAACACTTCCATCTGATGCATACTTAGTTCTGTAGACCCATTTACATCTGACAATTTTTCTTCCTTTTGGAAGAGGTACAAGATCCCAAGTATCGTTTGCCATTAAGGAACAATATTCTTTATCCATAGCTGCATCCCAATCTGGATTTCTTGAAGCTTCTGCAAAGGTTTCTGGATCATGATTCTTAGAAACTTGAGCCAAAAGAGAAGAGGCTCACTGAAACTGAGAACATATTAACGTGTTTGACGTTAATCTCTAGGATCACCGGCAAGATCACCAACTGCTTCACATGTTGAACGGACCCATCGAGGAAGCACTTGTGCTGGTGCAACTATAGGAACATGAGAAGGCAGAGATGGATTTTCATCCTCACTGTCATCATCAGAAACTGGAGTTGGAAACCTGTCAAGGAAGTTGGAAGAAGAAGAAGGCACAATCGTCGAATCAGGCTCGCAGGCCAAGATATTTTCATCAAATTTAACATCTCTTCTAATGATTAAATCATGAGAATGTGGTTGAAGAAGTCTATAACCTTTTACATCTTCAGAATATCCAACAAATATGCACTTTTCACTTTTAGGCTTCAATTCTTTCCATTTTTCATCCGGGATGTGAGCCCATGCTTCACTACCAAACACACGGAAGTGACTTACATCTGGTTTAATTTTACTCCATGCTTCTTCCGGTGTGATACCTTGTAAGGTTGTAGTAGGGGTGTGATTAACTATGTAATTTGCACAATTTATGGCTTCAGCCCAAAATTGAAGACTTAGTCCCTTAGATTGGATCATACAATTAGCCATTTCTTTTAAAGTGTGGTTCTTCCGTTCAGCAACACCATTTTGTTGTGGTATATATGGAACAGTGTGTTGTTGTTGGATTCCTTGTTCAGTGCAGAAAGTAGTCAACTTTTTGTTAACATATTCTCCTCCATTGTCAGATCTTAACTTAATAATTTGATGAACAGATTGTTTTTCAACAAGGACCTTGTAGGCCAAGAACATGTTGAATACTTCACTCTTAAGTTTTAGGAAATAAACCCAAGTGCGTCTGGTGTAATCATCATTGAAGGTTAAGAAATATTTGAAACCAGAAAAGGAAGCAGATGGAAGAGGACCACACAAGTCACTATGCACAAGCTCCAAGGGAACCGAGGTGTGCCAAGAGGCACGTTTTTCAAAACTATCTTGATGATGTTTTCCGAGTACACAACCGGAACAGACACCATCCTTGCAAGATACCATCGAAAGACCTGTCACTGTATTGTCTTTACATAGTTGTTGCAATGAGCGATAATTTAAGTGACCAAATCGCTCATGCCAAAGTTTGCTCAAGTTATCACTATGAGCAACAAAAACTGAAGGAAAATGTGATGACCCAAAGTTGTTAATTTTGTACAACCTGGTAATATCATCAACGATTCCGGTAGCTAGGACCTGTTGAGGATCTTTAAAATCCTTGATTACAACTTGGTGAGGTGTAAACGTCACAGTTTTACCTTCACTAGAATGAGTGATTTGATAGACTGATAACAAATTGCAAGAAATTCTTGGAACACATACTACATCACTGAAATGACCATTATCTACTGGAACTGTTCCAGCTCCTACAACACTTAGAGATCTATCATCACCAACAAAGATTTGTTTGGTGTTACATTCATGCATAGTATAAAAAATGGCTTGATCCTTATCCATATGATAAGATGCTCCAGAATCAATGAGCCATTCATTTGAAGTAGAAGAAGAAGATGCATTATAAGAATAACCAAAAGCACAAAGTGCATGCCTATGAGAGGTAGATTCTAAAGGCGAATCTAGGCTGATGTGGTGCTTCTTCATTGCTGCTTCCAAGGCTTCCATCTTCTTGAAACACTTAGATTTATCATGATTATCTTTCCCACAATAGTTGCAATGATGCTCAGTCTTCTTTCCTTTTGGCTTGGATCCTTTGTCATTTTTTAAAGAAGGAGCTGACTGAGAGGATTTGGGACCCTTGTTTGACTTATTATTGTCAAAATTTTGTTTCTTGGGATGCTTGGAATTTTATTTTTGTTCGGACAATAAGGCTTTCCCATATGTATCTGCATTGTTAATTATTCCAAGATGGATGAGCTTATCTTGTTCTCTAATCAATGAATCACAAAAGGATTCAAGACTAGGCTCTTGATAGCTAGCTGCATTCAAGGATTCTTTCATGGAGTAAAATGTAGATACAAAAACAGAATATGCAGGTCCAAGTTTGGAAAGAATATGATAAATGCATTGTTTGTCTTCCCTCTTAATCTTGCATTCTTCACATAAGAGTTTAAGAGTTTTGTACTTAGATAAATAATCTTGTATGCATGAAAAATCACTTGGATTTAAAGAAATCAACTCATTTTCAAGTTGGTGACCTCGAGTTTCATTTTTTTTACCAAACATAGATTCCAACTTGTCCCAAGCAGCATCAGGTTCATCAATTCCAGATATGTGGAATCGCAAATCAGTAGAGATTGACATCCCAATCAATCCATGAGCTTCGTCATATCTATTTTCCCATTTGATTTTCTTATCATCATCAGTGGGTTCTGTTTCTTTCCCTGAGGTAATTCTGAAAAGTCCTCTACTTCGTAGAACATCCTCCATACGAGATTTCCATGAGAAATAGTTGGAACTGGTAAGTAGAGTATCACAAGGGGCGGCCATATTTGTAAATTATTGGCTGTAAAATAAGAAACCAATAGTCTAGATGCGAAGAGCTCGAAAAAATAGGCGGTTTAAAAAAAACGACACTGAAAACTGACTCTGTATGATGAAGTTATGCTTGATCAAAGAAAATGTTGAAGATGTCCCCAATAGTGACGTGGCAGATACAAAATGACAAGCGAAAAAAAAGGACCCCCCTCTTCCCAAGATAAACATTTGACAATCGGTTTACAAGAAATTTGTTTAAGTGAATCACTTTTGTAAAATAAGTGATTTCACTTTTACAATGATGTTACTTTAAATAGTGCAGCAATAAAAATGAACTTAAGTGACTCACTTTTTATTTTTATTTTTTATTGTTTAAGTGAGATGCACTTTTACAATAAAATAACTTGAAAATAGAAATTGCATGCACTTTTTATTTTAAAAGTAATTTTCTAAGACTTGAACTTAAGACCTATTAAGGAATAAAACAATTTTGAACCAAGCGAGCTAGATTAAAAGGTATGTAAAATATGGGAAGGAGGAAGGGTTTTTTTTTTTTGCTCGGTTTCCGTGCTTTCCTTTTTTCCTGCAAATCACACCATAAACCAAAACAAAAAAAAACTTTTCCACACTTGTGGGGTTAGATCTCATTAGCTTGCCCGGAAAGTCTACATTTTCTCTCTGTTTCTGATTTGCCAAGATTGCACAAGCTGCGCGGCAAAGAGCATACGCAGCCGAGAAAAACCCTTTCCCTTTCTGTTTCTGATTCACAGAGATCGCACAAGGTGCACGACAAAGAGCATATGCAGACAGGGAAAGCAACAATCATAAACCAAAAAAATATAATAATAAAAACTGATAAAATATGAAATATATATATATTTTTTAAAACAGAAAAAAGAAAAAAAACGTCACTGTAACATTATACCTTCAGATCTGATGAAGTACGCCTTTCTGAAGCAACCGGGAACCATTTTCGCTCAAACAAAAATTGTTTCCCAATGGAAACGGCACTCTGGACGCAATGAAACACCTCCCACGGCCCATAAATGCACAGAAATACCAAAACCAAAAAACCTTTCAAGTTTCAGCAACAACAGTTCAAGATCTAGATCATAACCGGAAGCGGCTCTTCATAAAAGCTATGATACCATGCTCGGGTACACAGGGTACTCCCAAAATACTGAACACCTAGAGAAATCACTTCACCCAAACAGATCACAGATCGATACACCGATGTTTTGACATGGTTTAAACCCTCGAGAGGGAAACACTCCACGGCCCCATCCAAATAGCTTCTATGGAGCAATTTATTATGCAAACAAAGAAAGTTACAAATGAGCTTCTTATAATCAATCAACTTTCCAATGATGCTCCATGCTCTTTAAATAGAGATCATGGACCAATCGGGTGTTAAGACACGGATCAAGGGTAGGTATGATCTAAGAGAAGTTGAGCTGTCGGATCACAGCATATCGTGACCGTCGGATTAAATATTTACAAATGCATACTAAAGAAACACACTTTACCTAACAGATATATTACACAAGTTGATCTTAACTAACTCCTAAGTGTCTAAATATCCTAACATAACTTTACTTCAAAATTGGATGAGAGTAGAAAACCTCACTTTTCTTTCGGATATCTAAGTCTGGAATGCAAAAGGGGAGTGGGAGGGTTGGTTGGACATTAATTTTCCATATCATTTGAAAGGCCAATGGAAGGATCTGTTGATGCTTTTTAATGGTCTATCTCTTGTTGATAACAGTGGTGCTGATAGGAGGGTTTGGGGTAAACATTTTGGTAGATACATAGTAAAAGAGGGTTATAACACTCAAATAAAAAGTAGATGTGACTATCTGAAGGATTCATTATGGAGTTCTATTCAGAAAAGTAAATATCTACAAATAATAAAAAATTTCAACTGGATTTTAAGTCATGGTAGAATCCTTACTTTTGATAATCTTCAAAATCAAGGTATTCAAGGCCCTTCTCATTGTTATCTGTGTAATCAAAGTGAGGAGACAACAAATCATCTATTTTTGAAGTGCGAGTTTTTTGTGAAGGTTTGGAGTATAACTTTGGAAAGTTTGAATATAGGTATTGTTATTCCATCTAGTTGGAGGGATGCTTTTGTCACCCGGCACAAAGATTACCAAAGGAAATTTAAAAACACACCTCTTCTAAAGCAGGTTTGGAGTCTTCTTCCATATGCAATTTTCTAGAAAAAATGGATTGCTAGAAACTCGGTCTTTTCTAATCTTCTCGAGTTTGCATCCAGAGAGGTGGCAGCTTAGGCTTGGGCTATGATTATTGACATTCTTCTAGCTAAAGTTGTGTCAATCAAAATTTGTTTGATCTCACTGGTGAAGAAATAATTTGTATTAGAATATTGATCAACCATCCTTATTCTAATATTCCAAAGAACAAAAGAAATCAAAAGAGAGAATCTCCATGGCTTTTGAGAGTCGAGCCCTCAGAAATGACAAAATTGATAACCAAACAAAATCAATATATCTTTCTTTTTGGTGATGCTTTTAAGAACAATCTAGGGGTGGTAGGAGTGGGAGGGGTGATTTATGACCCCAATGGAAAACAAGAGTTTAAGTGTGCATGGAGCTTGGGTAATTTGTCTAATAATCAAGCGAAGGCCTTAGCGCTTTGGAAGGGATTTCAAATTGCCAAAAATAATCATATACAGAAGATGATATTAGTGGGGGACTCAATGATCATTGCTCGTAGTCTGGATTTAAACAAGTTTCCCTCAGAAGGACCTCTTGGTTGAATAATGGGGAGAGTTGGACAAATGATAGCAGAGTCTGATGGGTACAATTTTTTTCATGTGCTAAGGAAATCCAATGTTATTGCGGATGCTCAAGATAATATAGTTGTATCTTTTCTCCAAGGAACAATAAAAATCGGTGAAAGGGAATTTATTGATCCTATACCTTAACTCAACATATTTCATTCTACTAAGCTATGCTCTTGTGACCAGTTTTGGAAATGACAGGTGGCACATATATCTGATTGTTCATCATGTAGTATTTAATTTGAATGAGAAATTCAATTTTTTAGTCATTTGAAGCAGTTAAAATCAAGCATTAGGAGGAATATTTCTACTTGTGAGATTTATGTTCAGTGCTCTGGATCAGAAATGGAGGGTTTCATTATAAAAGATGGGAATTGTGACATGCTTTGGATCATCCTGGACATTGTTGAGCATTTGAATAACTCCTCGGATATGCATTGTTGGGATTCGGACATTCTCGACAATAGACTCGCGAGTTCAAGCTTCAAGTGTGAGAATCGAGAAAAAGGTAGGAAGAATATCTATGAGTTGTTGTTCTTGTGCTTTGACTTGTGCTTGTTCTCTCATGAGGTTGACAGAGGCAAGTAGTTCTCTTGGGGAAATTTTGTTCCTGTTGGTGAGATTATTTCTTTCTATCCTCAGCAGGGGAGTTATTTTGTATTACCTGAACTTGAAACCCTTTTATTTGGGGTTTGGGTTGTTAAGTTTTTAATTTGGAGCCTGAATTCTAAGAGCGGGAATTGCAATTACTATAACTCTTTGGATCTGCAAGAGACAACTGGTGAGTATTTTTTTTGTTATGGTGGTTATTTTGTTTATTGTGGTGGTTTTTTTGCTACTATGTTGCATGCTTTGAAAGGAGGTAGGTACAAAACCTTATTGCAGATTGGGAGGAAGAAAAAGAAGAATATTTTTTTGTGGAATTTTAGGAACAAGTAAAATATGGACAACAAAGACATTTTTTAGGAAGTTGTTGGCACTGCTGATGATGCCAATGCAAAAGATTTGGTATGTCATTTATCGTAAAAGGTTAAGAAGCTTGAGAAAGAGAACAAAGCTATCAAATTTATTATCAACAGTAATATCTCCATCTCTAATATTAATTATGTAATGTACCAATCAGATCTGATGATACACTAACTAACTCTCCTACAAGACTTAAGAAAAAACAGTGAACTCTGGTTGCTTGTCTGACTGTAGGAAGGAAAAATCAAAGGAATATGGAAGGGATGAGGATCATGCTAGATGATAGAACCTTTGCACAATGTACTGGGACCATTAATGTTTCAAACATCAGTAAGGACGAATTCTACTCCAAGGCTTATGGGAACCCTGACATATGCAAACTAGAACTTCAACTATGCCTTGAGAACCAATGGTGAGGGATTTTGACTTAGGGAGGATCAATAAAATTAAAGGAGAGTCAATTATTAGTCTAGGTTATCTCTATAAATTTTTGTAAATTTCTAAGAATGTTTCACATTCATACAAATAAAATTTCCTTCCAGGATTACACAACTAGGCCAAATTCATGAATCTCCAAACAGTCAAAGAGGCTCATGAATTTATGATTTCAAGATTGGAAAGAGTCATTTGGAATATTAATTAACATCAGAAACAAAAATAACTTCATTTGCGCTGATAGTTATTCATTTATAAAACAAGTACTGAAAACTAGCTTATTTTCGTAGAAATCTAGACTAGGTTCCAGAAAGAGGTATTGGAATCAGATTTTTATTTAATAAAACTTCAGAATTGAAATCATAGGTCCATTATTATAGTCATATAATCCATCAGTATATGATTTACTCATCAGGTAGTTCTCAGGAAAGAGTTATATCAAGAACAAGTTCTTCCATTAAGAAAGACTAGGAAAATAATCATAGATCTCCATGGAAAGCTATCAAATCTATGTCATAAGCTCACATTCCATTGGATCAGACTTTAGGACCTGCAATAAAATCATTGACAATGGCTGAATTTCATCATCCTCTCACAAAAATAAGGGGTACATCTCCCAGCTTCAACTAGGGGCACATCTCCCAAATCATTGAGGCACAATTGCACTCAATTCAATTATCTAACTGTCAAAAGATGTGATAGTGGTGCACTCTCCTTATTTTATAGATGAAATATGAATTGATGAGAAAGTCTCCTAGGCTAATGCACCCTCGTGGATGGATAAGGAACGCTTGTTTTCATCCTTTTCTCCTTTTTTGCTTTGCTTTCTCCTTTTACTTTTCATGCTTTAGCTTTTCTATCCTGCTTTGCTTTTGACTACTTTTTCTTGCTTTTCTGCCTTATCCTGCTTTTATTCCTTACCCCTCTTTTCTATATTTATCCTGATTTGTTCTTTTATGTTGCTTTTCCTGAGTTTTTTTGCCTTTCTGCTTTGTGCTTTCTTTTCCTGATTTTCTAGATTTTGATACTTTCACCTATATTCTCTTGCAAATCACCTCTTGGTCAACCTTATCCTCTAAGGCGCACTTGTGGAGCATTATCCACTTTATTCCAAAATAAAAATAACTATTTAATGAAAAATAATTTTCATCAAGTGCATATCAAACTTTAGGAAAAATAAACCAACACCTCCTAATTAATTAAATGCCTGAACTTTCAAAATTAACCCCAAGTAAATGAAATTTTCTCCTCAACCCAAGGGATTGATTGGGTTAGGAACGCAATCCAATGATCATCGATGAGGGGACATGACAGTCCTCCCCTCTCAAGATTTCTTTTCCTGAAGCAATTTCAAACTGGGATGTTGTAAGATGTGTTATCCTTCCCAAGTATCATCCTCACTAGGCATTCCTTCCCATTGCACCAGGAATTCCTTAATAATTATGCTTCTTAGCTTCTTCTCTCGGGCCTCCAAAATATTCTTTGGAACTAACACTAAATTTCCTTCATCATCAATGGGAGGCAGTTCTTTTGAAAACTTAACTTGCTTCCCTATTTCCTTCTTCAAACAATACACATGGAAAACATTGTGAATCCTACTATCCGGAGGCAATTCTATCTCATAAGCCACTACCAATCTTCCTTAGGACTTGGTAGGGACCATAGAACCTTGGTTGCAGCTTCTCAGCTCCTTTAGAATTCAATGAGGATTTTCTATAGGGATGAAACCTCAAATATACCAGATCTCCTACTTGGAAAGTTTGATCCACTCTATGCTTGTCTGCATTCACCTTTTGTCTATTATGTTCTACTCGCAAGTTGTCCTTCAGAGTTCTGAGTATGTCTTGACTCTCTTGGAGCCAATCCTTTTCCTTATGTGTCTTGAAATAACCAAATATCATTTCATCAAAAGTAAGTGCATCATATCCATATAGGGCCTTGAATGGTGGCATTCCAATTGAAAGATGAAAAGTAGTATTGTAACAAAACTCTCCCAAATGGAGCCAAATAGTCTATGACTTTTGCTGACCAGTAACATAGTTTCTCAGGTATCATTCCAGCCATTGGTTCACTCTCTTTTTTTTTCCATCAGTTTGTGGATGGTAGCTTATACTCATGTCAAAATTTGTCCCCACTAACTTGATCAATTCTTTCCAAAAATTTCTAGTGAACTTGCTATCTCTATCATTGATGATGGACTTGGGCATGCCATGAAGTTTGAAGACTTATTTGATGAAAAGTTCAGCCACTTGGTTGGCTTAAATATTGATTGTGACAGAAAATAAATGTGCATATTTATTCAATATATCAACCACAACAAAAATATTATCTTTACCTTGGCTTTTGGGGAGCCAAGTGATGAAATCCATTGATACACTTTCCCATTTATGTTTAGGAATAGGAAGTGGTTGTAAGATTTCGGCTGGATGAGTATGTTCTACTTTGTTTTGTTGACATGACACACATGATATAACATACTCCATCACCTCCTTCTTCAAGCCCTTCCAAGAAAACATTTCCTTCACTTTCATGTATGTCTTCACAAAGCCCGGATGTCCTGCTAGGGGCACATCATGAGCAGCCTCTAGGATATTCTTCTTTAATGAGGATTATGGAACCAAAAATATCCTATATTTATGATAGATGATATCATTGAGAATATTGTAAGTATCATCATGAATTAGTCCATCTAATAAATCACAATCAAACTGATTCTTTGCATACTCTACTCCTAGTTGTTCTTTCCAATCACCACGAAACTTCATCAATGCAAAGGTTAGTTTTCTAGAAAGTGCATCAGCTACAATGTTCACCTTACTCTTCTTGTATTCAATGTCAAATTCAAATGCTTGGACCTTTCCTACCCACTTTTGTTGCCTATCATTTAACTCCTTTTGAGTCAGGAAGTGTCTCAAGCTGTTATGATCAGTCTTGATGATGAACTTACCACCCACAAGATATTGTCTAAACTTTACTAGTGCATGCATGATGGATAGCATCTCCTTATCATAAACTGAATATAACCTCTCATGGTGTTGTAGATTCCTACTGTCAAATTCTATGGGATGCTTGTTTTGCATCAAGACTGCTCCAATCCCATTCCCTAAAGCATCACATTCAAGAACAAAAGGTTGAGAAAAATATAGAAGTGCAAGAACATGACAACTTATAGAAGTGCAAGAATTAAAGGCTCCCTTCTTAGTATTATTTGTCAATGGAGATGTCAACTTTGAAAATACTTTGAAAAAATTTCGGTAGTAAGTGCATATTCCAATGAACCCTCTCAATTCAGTGAGATTTTTAGGACTTGTCCAATCCAAAATGGTTTGGATATTCTCCATGTAAATCTTAACTCCTTGCCCAATCACATGACCAATATATAAAAACTCAGTCATCCCAAACTCGCACTTGGATAATTTTGCATAGAAGGACTGATCTTCCAAATTGTTAGTACAACATCCAGATGGTGCAAATGCTCCTCCCAAGTTCTACTATAGATTAAGATATCATCAAAGAAAACAAGAACAAACTTTTGGAGCTTCCTGCTAAACATTATGTTCATGCAAGATTGAAAAGTTGCAGGTGCGTTAGTTAGGCCAAAAGGCATAACTAGGAACTCAAAGTGCCCATGATAACACCATAAATATGTCTTCTGAATGTCCTCCTCCCGCATACTGATTTGATGGTAACCAGAGAATAGGTCAATCTTTGAAAAGTATTTTCCTTCATGTACTTCATCCATCATCTCATCAATCCTTGGGATAGGATATCTATTCTTGATAGTCTTCTTATTGAGAGATATGTAGTCTATTCACATGTGCATGGTCCCATATTTCTTCTTCACAAGGACTATATATGATGCAAAAGGACTTGAGCTTGGTCTAATGAATCCAAAGTCAAGCAGTTCCTTGATGGTTCTCTCTATCCCATCCTTGAATTTTTTTGGGTGCTTGTAAGGATGTACTTTGATAGGTGATGTGCCTATCTCCAAATCAATTCTATGCTCCACTCCTTTATCAAGTGGCCTACCATGAGGAAGGTCCCCAAATACCCTCTTATGATTTTGGAGCAATTTATGAATGTCTTCTGGATATTGTGCTACATCTAAGGAGGTTCCTTTAGTAGTTATTAGGCACTTTGCAACCCACTCAATGTCTCCATGCCTCAATAGGGACCTCATACTATGTTCACTCACCACTTGCTTTGGGTAGGCATTGATTCATCTCAACACTACCTCCTTTCCACCTTTACCTTGGAATGTCATCTCAGGAACTTGGTAGTCTATTGTGTGCTTCCCAATGGAATACAACCATTGTACTCCCAAAACCATGTTAGTATTAACCACATTCACAACATAAAAGATATCTGTAATAGTGTGATATCCTATAGTCATTTCCAATTTAGGAATCCACCTAGAACAATCCATAGAATGATTACCTAGAATGATAACAGTAAAGCCTTAGATTTTCTCAATAGGTAGCTTTCTTCTTTCAACCAAATATGAATCAATGAATTTATGTGTTGATCATCCATCCACTGACACAGTGACTGATTTCCCTTGAACCACTCCTTTGAATATAAGAGTGTGTAATCTATGCAATCCTGACAATACTACAATTTTGCTCACCTCGGGAGTGTGTTCTTATTCCGCAGTCTCATAGGCCACTTCGGCATCTACTAGGGCCTCTTCTTCTTCCTCTTCAGCTTCTCTCTCTGAATAAAATTCAATATAGTGTGTTTTTTCCTTAGCACACCTATGTCCTAGAACCCATGGTTCCTGACAGGTAAAACACAACTTCCTTCTTCTCAATTCATCTTGATATTGGAGTAATTTTCCTTCTTGAAATTTCCAGAAGGACTCTTCATGGGTGGCCTTTGATTCTTGAATTTATAAGGAATGAAAATTCTAGGAGGAAACCTTGTCCTTGGAATAGAATCTTGCAAATCTCTTGTTCTACTCAATGCGTCTTGCAAGGTAGAGGTTATGTAGGCCTTCACCAAACCTTTCAAAGGTTCTGCTAATCCTTATATGAACAATAGGACCAAGCGAGCTTCTGAGATATCAATGACCTTCACAGCTAGTTTTTGAAACTCAGAGATGTAGGCTTCAGGAGTTCCAGTCTGCTTCACATGTGCTAGTTCTCTGAAAGTGATTTCAGGATATCTTCTTTAGAAATTTTCAGCCAATCTTCTTGTGAAATCTTCATAGGTGGTCACTTGATCATGACCAAGTGTCTTCATTCCATGAAACCACCAATTGTTGGCTTCATCGTCTAAGTGTAGAGCATCCAACTTGATAGCATCTCTCTCATCCATTGGATTCAAGTGAAAATAGGTATCTAGCTTTTGAATCTGAGAACTAGCAGTGCACTTTTGTGAGCCATCAAAGTAAGGCAAGGAAATATTACCAATAGAATTTTTTAACTCATAATTCAGATTTGGAATCAAAAAAATTCCTCTTGAATTGGTCTTGTACTGAAGATCATAGAAATATTTGAATGGAAAGGCTCTTCTCCATTCTTCATTCAGTGTAAGGTACTCAACATACTTATCCTCCCATGAAGCAAGACATTCATTTCGAACCTCGGGTTCCTCCCTTTTATCTTCAGTAAATTTGGGCATAGTGGGCCCTAATTTGTACTGAGACTCCATCTTGAATTCATCAGAGCGATTGTGAGGCCCAGTTATTGAGAAAATAGAACCACCATTGATCTTCCTTTCACTATGTTGGGAACCATTGATGTTCCCCTCTCCATTTTTGTTTCCTAGATGCTGAGCTAAGAGTTCTTTGGTATCCTTTCCATATTGGACAATGTTGTGAGATATGTCATATAAACCTTTCATCATGCTTTGCAGAAAGAGTTTGAACTCATCTTTCTCTTCATTGTGAGACATCTCTGATTGTAATACCCCATTTTGACCCTTAGGATATGTTAGCATTTAATGTAAATAATGTGTACATGTGATGTATGTTTTCCTAGCGTGGAGCTCAAGGCCAAGGCCCCGCTAGTGAAAGCCTGAATTTTGATTTAAAGGGCAAGCATTGATATTTGATGCCCATGTGCTCTTAAGCCATGGAAATTGTAATAGGATGTAAATAAACATCATGCAATAAAATACCAAAACTGGCTACGGAGGCAACGAATGAGAAGGGGCCATGTGTATCCACTAGGGAGTGGTGAGGGGGCTATGGGATTGAACCATAGGCTGCCATATGTCACCTTGAGAACCCATTTGACTTTCCTTGATGACATTTAATTCTGTTGTAAGGAAGTGGTTGAGGATTTCAGTCCATGGCTTCAATGGAGCATGGGCAGCCCAGAAATTCGTATGGAAGAGTATGGGCTCTGTTTTCTTGTACCACAAGCCACTCTACCTCATGGATGTTGCTTCTTCCTCATCCCCATTCCATTGGAAAACTTACCAGCACCATTTTCCATCCAAAAACGATTTGCCAGCAGAGTGAAAAACCAGAAATCGCGACTTTGAAAGAACCCGCGTTTTGAAGAGCCAAAAACGCCCAGATTTGGCATCGGACAGTGAAATCGAATGGGGGATCCATTGGTATGAACCTTGGGGTGAATTTGGGAGCATTAGCTACCCCTAAATCCATGGGAAAACCCAGTTTTTACAGCCCAGAAATGAAGTGACGGGATTGAGTTATTGGATAACAGAACTGTGAGAAATCCAAGTGAGAATGACTGAGCAGAGGTTTGGTTTGCTTGATAAACCCAGTGAATGATAGAATCTCAAGGAATTAGCAGCTGGACCTTTCTATGCCCACCCTAAAGAGAACTGGAGGGAAGGGACGTCTGAGGGACTGTGCAGCAGAGAAGGGGACCTTCCTTGTGTTGGGGTGCGGTAGGTATTGTGGGTGCCATGACTGCTGAGATCATTTGAGATGCCTGTAGCTTTGTGGTTGAGCTCACTGGATTAGCATCCTCCTCATTTGTCATCCATATGCTTGATAAACCCAACGGTGTGTTGGCTTAGCATGGCTGTTTGAGTGAAACCCTGACTGTGAGTGAGCCATCTAGTTCCTCCTTAGTGGATACACAGCCCAGCTCGGGGGTGATCTCTCAGCTGAAAGAATATAGGCTGGAAAGAGATCTATGGTTGGGTGGAACGTTGCTCTCACGTAGCCAGTCGTTGGACATCTACTTTTCAAGATAAGTGTTCTGTGTATTATAAATTATTTGCATTTTGTGTTCTGCAATATGTTAAACTGTCCATGTTTAATGAAATGAGTTGATTATCTTAATTTGGAATCCATGCATGGCATTGTAACGAGATTGAGTCTCTATATGCTGAATCATCCCCCGCTGTGATATATATATATATATATATGTTAGGCACTACTGTTTGTGTGCTTGCTATTATGTTTAATTCCGCTGTGTTTATATTGAGATGAATCTGCCTATAGAAGTTTTTAATTGTTATGAATTTATGAGTAATGTAATATTGGGGCTAAGTCTGCCAAAAGCCCCGGTGTGTTGTTAATGTTTCCTTCCCTGCGTTTGACGACGGAAGGGGACGTTACAGAGTGGTATCAGAGCTCTAGGTTCAACACTACGGCTGTTGGGCCCTTCACAGAGATATAAATCATTGTTTGTACATGCATTTTGTATTTGGGACTAAAATGCATTAAAGAAACCTCAAGATTGCATGGCTTCTATTTGTTGGAATGAGAAATCATTTCCATGACTGTTTGGGGATTTTTGCAAGATGCTTGCATTGATTGCATTCTATGAAATAGGGGAAGGAGCGAGAAAATTCATTTTTAGGTTGAATGCTTGCTCTAATTTGTCCCCAATGCTGTAGCATTCAGTTTGTATTTGTTTGTTTGCCTCCATGGAGGAGAGAAAGGAGGGGCAACCTCTGCCATCTTATATTGTTTTGTTGTTGTTGTTGTTAATTGATATGCATAGGAGATGATGCATCATGTGCTTGAGACCTTGATTAATGATGAATCCATGTTCCTTGAATGTCCATGATGCTTTGAATGCATGAACTTGAATGTTGAGCATGGCTGGAAATGAGTTATGTTTGTTTAAAAGCATGAATAATCAGTTGTTACAGCCCCATGTCTTAATGATGATTGTTAATTACAATGAATCCACATTGTGTGGCCAATTGATGGTTTTCAAAAGTGAGAAAATCCTGCAAATTACGCCCTTATGCTCATGAGTTTCCTTACCCGTGCTTGTTGGCTGCTTGGAGATTAATTGTGAATCTATTGGTTGGATTGTTGAATGTGAAATGAAAAGAAAATACCTTATTAGAGATGCAAGTTCTTGCCATTCTCTTACTGTTTTTATGCAAGTTTTTATGTAGTAGTTCACCTCTGTAAGGGGATGAAAAGGCACATTCCAGAAAATTTTCTAACTGTTGTGAAAAGTTGCAGTTGCAGGCAAGAGACAGAATGGTTTTGATGTGGAAGTGGGAAGTTGAGGGCGGAATTTTGATTTAGGAAAATGACAGGGATAGATTCCTCAGATGCAAAAGAATATCACATAGGTGCATAGAACTTTTCCAGAGCTTTCCAACGGTACCAAATTCGTCCAATTTGGTTAAGGGACGAGGGAGATATGACCCCCGCAAGCACGCAGGTTGCGCACAGATTGCGCGCAGATCGCGTACAGGTAGTGCGCGGATTGCGCGCAGGTCGCGCGTAGATTGCGCGCGGATTGCGCGCAGATTGCGTGCGGGTTGCGCGTGGATCGCGCACAGATTGCGCGTGGATTGCGCGCAGATTGCGTGCGGATTGCGCGCGGATCGCGCACAGATTGCGCGTGGATTGCGTGCAGGTTGCGCGTGGATTGCGCGCGGATCGCACACAGATTGTGCACGGATTGCGCGCGGATCGCGCATAGTTGCGCGCGGATTGCGTGTGGGTCGCGCACAGATTGCGCACGGATCGCACACGGATTGTGTACGGATTGCGCGCGGATCGCGCACAGTTGCGCGCGGATTGCGTGCGGGTCGCGCACAGATTGCGCGCAGATGGCGTACAGGTTGCGCGCGGATTGCGCGCAGATGGCGTGCAGGTTGCGCGCGGATTGCGCGCAGGTTGTGCGCAGGTGGCGCACAAGTGGAGCACAGGATGCAAAGGGAGTTAAAAATGTGAAAAATAAGAAGTAGTTAAACCCAGAATTTCATAGAAGATGAATGGTGCATCGAAATTGAGATCCGCGAAGTGCCGAGTGTTCCTTGTTATATGGACTAACTTTGCCCGATATAAAAGTTTTTGCGATTCTTCATAGATTTTCTTCCACAGGTGGCTGAAGTTGGCATTCTGGACCAAAATACAACTGTGTAAAATGTGCAGAATTGGAGTACAAGTTGTCATTTTTGAAGAGATGCAGTTCCCGCACCTGATGTCGGAATGGAGCATGAAGACAGGCATTGGAAAGCTTGTCCAGCAGGGAGCAATGATGCATGACCAGAGTTTGAATGAGGTCTACATATATCATAGATATTTAGTGCAGAAGAGTGCCATCGGCTGTTTGACAAACAAATTTTGTTGTCAATGTGGGCAATTTCTACAATTGCATGATATGGAAGAGGAATTCCATGTTACAGTGAGGGATCGAAAAGGGAAGAATTCTTTAAACCCCTGTTTGTTATCATACTTATAATTATGAAATTGTCATATGGCATAACAATGTTAAAAATGTAAGGGATTACATAGATGTATATGCACTAGATGGCATCTTAACAAACATTGCATAGTGCATATGGAAATGCTTGTGCATAAATGGGATATTGCATATTGGTAGAATAATGAAGTCTGCATATGCAATGAACCACTAATGGAGAATATTGTGGTTGATAATCACTATTGATGTTGGTATTGGTTGTAGGACCAAAGATAACAAAGAGCATGGCTAAATGTGTTGAGGATGTTGTTGCATGAAGCCAACAACCTTATGCAGAAAAGATGGTGCAACAAATCTATGATCATAAAGTTGGCAAAAGGACTGAGCAGCCTTGGTAAGAGGCCAACTGATCAGGTAACATCAGATGATGTTAATGGTAACCATGCAGGTAATGATTATTGGTGCCAAATTGCATGAATGTCGAAAGAGGATTTGGTAAGATCTCTTCAACTATGTTTGAGCTATGATGAGTTAGTTTGCATGTGATATTGAATACCGATTGGGACTGTTAACCTACCAAGCTTGGTGAGGTGTGGGTAAGTGAAGGAAGTGATCCTTACACCCTATGACTGTTTAGAAATCTCAATGCATTCATATGAATTTATATCATGCCATGTGTATGTTGGTTATGTGCTTAATAACCCAAGCAAGTGAGGACTGGTGGTCCTGATTATGGTAATGAAAGTTATTTGAGATAGTCATGTTTCGATCATAATATGCTTGAACGCATAGTACTCATGAAACAATGCAAGGTAGCATTGAGTAGATGTGCATTAAGAGATTTCATAAATCTTGTGATGCATTGTATGAATGCATAGAACTGATGCATATGTTATTGCAAAATAAATAATGAATGAAATGATGAATTGATGATAATTCTAGGATCATTTCATGGGCTGTTATGAATGCAGAATAGTAAGTGCATGAAGAGCCTAATCATGATCGATGGGCTGCTAGAATGCTCTGTGGTAGGACAGAGTTGTATGAATGACATGGCTATGAGAATAATATCACAATTGCAAATCAAATTTATGTGAAACAGATTTGAAAATTTGATCTAGAACTTATGAGAAGGAATCTCATGGTTGAGAGCTCTAAGTTCTGTTAGTAAGAACAGTTGTAAATATCAGATTTGTAAGTGTTTCAGATTTGAAATTTTGCTAATAATTGCTAATGACTGTTTGGCTTACATGAAAATGTGTCAGGAGGACATGCTGTAAGTGGATGCTCATGTATGGCAGCGGGCATAAGACCATAACGGGCATAGTGGTGTCACTTACATGAGCCAAACAATATGAGGATAGCCTCATGGATAAGAAAACCAATTTCTGTAGTAGACAGAGTTGCAAATTCATACTGAATTTAATTATTAGTGCCATGGAATTGGTTATGGAACAATCAGATTTGAATGGTATTGTTAAATGTTGCTGACTGTTTGGCTGTTTAATAAGTGTGCCAGGGAGACACATTGCAGTAAGACCAAGAGAGAGAGGTCCTGCAGAAGCCAAACTTCATGGGAAGGGACTCCATGATTTGAAAGTGGGTTTCAGGTGAAACGCCATAAGACATTATCAATGTCTCATCTGCACTACATGATTGGTAAACAATATGAGTGAGATGGTGAAGATTATGTCAGTAAGACATGTGAGAGGCATGTAACATCAAAAGGAATTGGGATGGCAAACCGAGGGACTGTCAACTCAGAGAAGGAGCCCCCATTCCTCATTAAAGAAGAGAAATAACATCTGCAAATGGATAAGTGTTTCATAAACCCTGAATGATATATATATATATACATACATGCATGTCTAACTATTAGAGTTAATATGCAGAGCATGTTTTGATTTTATTTCCGTTATAGCAGACTGCTTGAAGTATGATTAGGACCTTCATAGTTCACATCAGTAAGGAGTGCACGCCTTCCTGGTGCTGAGTTATGTTAGGGATGCCAATATTGACTACGCCTTAAGGGAATGGACGCATTCCTGGTGTTTCAAGGTTGGATAGTGAATGTTATGACATATGTTTACCATTCTAGAGAAGCAATACTAATGAGCTTGCTATCCATTTGGTGTTGACAGATTATACATATGAAATTCAGTGCTGCACATTAAAGGGAAAAGTGAAGAAAAGAATACTCAAGAGGACTGTATGAGCAGTGGTAACCCATGTGTAGGGTGAGTGGGTATCATGGGGCCATGATAGCCTACAGTTAAGAAAGTCACCTAAAGAATTCCTTAATGGAACCGCTGGCTTACATAAGAGAAGAAGTGCCACCCTTGTGTGGGTGAAGAATTGTTATGCGCATTGAGGGATTGTGATACATGTGAAAGGCTGATGCAAGCCTAAGGCAAAGGGTAGTGGAGCCTTGACCTGTAATGGTCGGTGGCGCAGTTACCTTCCATTGGCCGATGACCCAGACGTATGTGCTGGCTCGGCAATGGAGAGGGCCAACCAGGTATGGGACTGGTTGGGCACCACCAAATGCTTGGTAAACCCAGTCGGCGTGAAGGTGTACTGGTAGGGCATTAATTATTTGATGATTTGGAGCAGCCTGCGTGCTGGCCAAACATCCTAGTCTGCAGGAGGATCCCAAGGCTTATAAAGTAAAAGCAGGACCCTGTGGACCAGAGAGGAAATGCACAATACAGATAAGTATTCAATTTCATTCATTTCTTATTTGAAATAATGAAGGTTTCAAGTATAAAGCTTGTAACAGTGAGCTGATGCATTATTGTTTCTTTGTTGGAAACCTTGGTCAATGCAGGAAGCAAGGACCCTGAAAGAACTAAAAGTTGCTTGGTAAATCCAGAGAGTGGCTGGTTGGGCAAGATTATTTATGATTTGGAGCAGCCTGCGTGCTGGCCAAACATGCAAAGATTATTGATGATTTGGAGCAGCCTGCGTGCTGGCCAAACATGCAAAGATTATTGATGATTTGGAGCAGCCTACGTGCTGGCCAAACATGCAAGATTATTGGTGATTTGGAGCAGCCTGCGTGCTGGCCAAACATGCAAGATTATTGGTGATTTGGAGCAGACTGCGTGCTGGCCAAACATGCAAGGTTATTTGATGTTGAGGGGCAGCCTGCGCGCTGGCTAAACATCCAAATACATAGGTGTTTCCAAGGCTTATAAAGCAAAGAAGGACCCTATGGAATAAAGTGAAGACATCGAGTGCAGATAAGTATTTGATTATCTTGTAATTTCTTGCTTATGAATATACATGTGTATTTGATTTGGCTATGATTTCCTATGAAAATAAACTAAACATGTGAATTAATTCAATGTTTGAGTGTAGGTATTGCTGGAAGCAATGACTATGAAAGCATCTTAAGGATGCATGTGGACATGTAACCGTCCTAAAGAGCTCAGCATGAGCAGTAATGGAAAGATGGAGCTAGTGGGACTGTGTGAGTCCTAGCAGCCAAGAGTTGTAGATAAACCATGTGGAGGGACTCCATGGTTGAGAGGTCTGAAATGGACCATAGACATTAAGTGTCATAGCCAAGAAGGGCAGGTCAAGCATTCACGTTGAGGTGAAAGAGACTAGGAGCATGAAAACCACCGTGGTGGTGTGGGTTCCAGAATGGAACAAGACTAAGAGAAGAAACTCTTACCGCTCTCTCTTTCCTTTTTATTGATGCATTTATAAACACAGAAAATTGTTGAATGCATGTATGGCTAAAAGTAGAGTGTGTTTATTTGCTTGAAATAAATTGTGAATGCTGAAGTAGTTAATTTAACGTGAATGGATGAACATGAAAGAATTCATGTGTATGTTGGAAAAGCATGGAAAGTGTGAAAGTCTCATGAATAGAGCATGGGACCTCCATGTCAATTGGGGAAAAACAATTGACTGATTTTTTTATTGTGTTTAGATTATGCTTGGTCTAAAAAGGATTGTAATGATGAATTTCACAGGTGGAAATTAAATCGATTGGTTGCAGTTGCTATGAGCAAGTATTGCTTGTGAGCCAAGTGAGAACCGGCTGTGCACAATGACCATGGCAGCAGACCATAGGCTATTAGAATTGGCTGGAAGTCTTCTTCAAACAATTGCCAAGACACAAGAAAATCTTGGAGAGATGTTCAAGATGCAAAAGCAGCAGAACGAGATGAACCTCAAGAGGGTAGCAGCCATAAAGTTTTCAGACTTATGGATGAGCTGGAAGATCCGAATCAGCAGGAGCAGCTTGTGAAAATCAAAGGACTTGGTCCTGAAAGTTCAAAGTAAAGGACAGAATGCAGGGCAGATCTGCAAAGTTTTTGAAGTTTTGGACATGTGTAAATTGTATATGTATGCCTAAGTCTTGGAACACCGAGGACGGTGTTATTCTAAGGGGGAGGGGATTGTAATACCCCATTTTGACCCTTAGGATATGTTAGCATTTAATGTAAATAATGTGTACATGTGATGTATGTTTTCCTAGCGTGGAGCTCAAGGCCAAGGCCCCGCTAGTGAAAGCCTGAATTTTGATTTAAAGGGAAAGCATTGATATTTGATGCCCATGTGCTCTTAAGCCATGGAAATTGTAATAGGATGTAAATAAACATCATGCAATAAAATACCAAAACTGGCTACGGAGGCAACGAATGAGAAGGGGCCATGTGTATCCACTAGGGAGTGGTGAGGGGGATATGGGATTGAACCATAGGCTGCCATATGTCACCTTGAGAACCCATTTGACTTTCCTTGATGACATTTAATTCTGTTGTAAGGAAGTGGTTGAGGATTTCAGTCCATGGCTTCAATGGAGCATGGGCAGCCCAGAAATTCGTATGGCAGAGTATGGGCTCTGTTTTCTTGTACCACAAGCCACTCTACCTCATGGATGTTGCTTCTTCCTCATCCCCATTCCATTGGAAAACTTACCAGCACCATTTTCCATCCAAAAACGATTTGCCAGCAGAGTGAAAAACCAGAAATCGCG
Organism: Larix kaempferi; assembly: GCA_027924585.1. Lineage (NCBI taxonomy): Eukaryota > Viridiplantae > Streptophyta > Pinopsida > Pinales > Pinaceae > Larix > Larix kaempferi. The sequence continues at coordinate 11,903,863 of BSBM01000893.1, forward strand.
ACTTTGAAAGAACCCGCGTTTTGAAGAGCCAAAAACGCCCAGATTTGGCATCGGACAGTGAAATCGAATGGGGGATCCATTGGTATGAACCTTGGGGTGAATTTGGGAGCATTAGCTACCCCTAAATCCATGGGAAAACCCAGTTTTTACAGCCCAGAAATGAAGTGACGGGATTGAGTTATTGGATAACAGAACTGTGAGAAATCCAAGTGAGAATGACTGAGCAGAGGTTTGGTTTGCTTGATAAACCCAGTGAAGGATAGAATCTCAAGGAATTAGCAGCTGGACCTTTCTATGCCCACCCTAAAGAGAACTGGAGGGAAGGGACGCCTGAGGGACTGTGCAGCAGAGAAGGGGACCTTCCTTGTGTTGGGGTGCGGTAGGTATTGTGGGTGCCATGACTGCTGAGATCATTTGAGATGCCTGTAGCTTTGTGGTTGAGCTCACTGGATTAGCATCCTCCTCATTTGTCATCCATATGCTTGATAAACCCAACGGTGTGTTGGCTTAGCATGGCTGTTTGAGTGAAACCCTGACTGTGAGTGAGCCATCTAGTTCCTCCTTAGTGGATACACAGCCCAGCTCGGGGGTGATCTCTCAGCTGAAAGAATATAGGCTGGAAAGAGATCTATGGTTGGGTGGAACGTTGCTCTCACGTAGCCAGTCGTTGGACATCTACTTTTCAAGATAAGTGTTCTGTGTATTATAAATTATTTGCATTTTGTGTTCTGCAATATGTTAAACTGTCCATGTTTAATGAAATGAGTTGATTATCTTAATTTGGAATCCATGCATGGCATTGTAACGAGATTGAGTCTCTATATGCTGAATCATCCCCCGCTGTGATATATATATATATATATATATATATATATATATGTTAGGCACTACTGTTTGTGTGCTTGCTATTATGTTTAATTCCGCTGTGTTTATATTGAGATGAATCTGCCTATAGAAGTTTTTAATTGTTATGAATTTATGAGTAATGTAATATTGGGGCTAAGTCTGCCAAAAGCCCCGGTGTGTTGTTAATGTTTCCTTCCCTGCGTTTGACGACGGAAGGGGACGTTACACTGATTCTCCTTGTAACTTGCCTTCTTCTCCTTCTTCTTCCTCTATCAGAGGATCTTTCTTCTTGGGATATGAATGTATTTTGGGACTCATATAAAAATGACAAGAGAAGGTTCAGAGTACCGTGCTCTTATAACACTGTAATGTACAAATCAGATCTGATGATACACTAACTAACTCTCCTACTAGACTTAAGGAAAAATAGTGAACTCTGATGGCTTGTCTGATTGTAGGAAGGAAAAATCAAAGGACTCTGGAAGGGATGAGGATCATGACATATGACAGGATATTTTCACAATGTACTGGGACCATTAATGTTTCAAACATCAGCGAGGCTGAATTCTACTCCAGGGCTCCTAGGCACCCCATCATATGCAAAATAGAACTTCAACTATGCACTGCCTGAGAACCAATGGTGATATATTTTGACTTAGGAAGGCTCAATAACATTAAAGGATAATAAATTATTAGTCTAGGTTCAATCCATCAATTTTGGGAAATTTCTGAGAAGGTTTCACAATCGTACAAGTAAAATTTCCTTCCAGGATTGCACAATTAGGCCAAATTCAGGAATATCCAAACAGTCAAAGAGGCTCACGAATTTTTTATTTTAATATTGGAACAATTAATTTGGAATCTTAATTAACATTATAAACATAAATAACTTAATTTGGGATGATAGACATTCATTTATAAAAACAAGTACTGGAAACTAGCTTATTTTCGTAGAAATATAGACTAGGTGCCAGAAAGAGGTATTGGAATCAGATTTTGATTTAATAAAACTTCAGAATTGACATCGAAGGTCCATTATTACAGTAATATAAGCCATCATTAGCTTATTTATTCATCAGGTAGTTCTCGGGAAAGAGTTACATCAAGAACAAGTTCTTCCATTAAGAAAGACTAGGAAAATAATCATAGATCTGCATGGAAAACTATCAAATCTCTATCATAAGCTCGTACTCCACTGGATCAGACTCCAGTACCTACAATAAACTCATTGACAATGTATTAATTCCATCATCCTCTCACAAAAAGCATGGGTTCATCTCCCAGCTTGGACTAGGGGCACATCTCCCAAGTCACTGAGGCACAATTGCACTCAATTCAATTCTCTAACTGTCAAAAGATGTGATAGTGGTCTCTCTCCTTCTTTTATAGATGAAATATTATTTCATGAGAAAGTATCCTAGGCTAATGCGCCCTCATGGATGAAAAAGGAAAGCTTTCTTTCATCCTTTTCTCCTTTTTTGCTTTGCTTTCTGTTTTTACTTTTCCTGCTTTAGCTTTTCTATCCTGCTTTGCATTTGACTGCTTTTCTACCTTATCCTTCTTTTTGGTCTTTATCCTTCTTTCTTATTTTATGTTGCTTTATGCTTTATGTTGTTTTTCCTAATTTTTGTTGCCTTTCTGCTTTGTGTTATGTTTTCTTTCTTTTTCCTGATTTTCTAGCTTTGGATACTTTCACCTATCTTCTCTTGCAAGTCACCTCTTGGTCAACCTTATCCTTTAAGGAGCACTTGTGGATAATTATCCACTTTATTCCAAAATAAAAATAACTATTTAATGAAAAATAATTTTCATCAAGTGCATATCAAACTTTAGGAAAAATAAATCAACACCTCCTAATTAATTAAATGCCTGAACTTTCAAAATTAACCCCAAGTAAATGATGTTTTCTCCTCAACCCAAGGGATTGATTGGATTAGGAACTCAATCCAGTGATCATCAATGAGGGGACATGACACATGCCAAGAAACAAAGTAAGCACCATGTCAATTTCATTTCCAAGTTATCAAAGGTTGAGGTTGATCTTGATCTTTTAAGGTCTAAATCCCATGCTCAGGAAAAATAAATCAGAAAGTTAAAGATGGATCTCAATCTTCTAGAAGCTAACATTATTGTCATTTCTGATAGCGAGAAATTGGATGGTGCCCCTATGGAAGATACCAAGAATTAAATCCATGTAAAAAATCCTCATCTGGACATCTCTAGCATTCCAAGGGAAGAAAGGAATGAAGATCTTTAGATGTTAAGAGTAAAAAAATTTGCTTTTTTGCTATGCAACATAAATGTATTTTCCTTTGTGGCAAGTTTTGTCGAGTATATTTCAGAAGGACATGTCGACATTTTAGAGGAAGTATTCTCATTGCAGTTTGGATATTCATTTCCAATTTTGAACTTGTAAAGTTGTATGTAAAAACCTATATCAAACTCACTGTACTTAGGATGTCCGGTTAGGTGACATCATTTCTTTTTCATATTAATATTAAAGTAACCATTTTTGTTATAAAAAGAAAAGATAAAACCGATCAACTAGGGGTGCAAGGAGGAGTAAGGATGACAACTCAATTGAAGTTATTAACACAAAATGTGTATGAAATTAGAAATTAATAGTGGACATGGACAAAATGTATGAAAAAGAAAGATGTGGTGAGTTGACACGAAGGAATTATTGATCATATTTGGTTTAACTATGATAGTTGGAACATTATATCAAGGTTAATCTATATGAAAATGTTCTTAAATTGTTAGATTGAGTAAATTCTTATCATTAAGGTATCTAATGATGCAAGTGGATGAATTATTGCAAAACTGCTCGAATGACTTTCATCTAGTGATGATATTGAGACTAAATCTTTATGTACAGCATAAACAAAAGCAAGTAATGTATTATGAATTTAGAACTTGGGGAAAATAATTGGTTTAGAAGGATATTAAGTAATGTTATTTGGTTAAGTATAATTTGATCCATTAACTATAATTGATAAGAATGATTGGTATTAAAAAATTGACTAAGAATAATAATGTCTCCCTAAACTTGTGAATGACAAAATTGTTTAAATTATGTGTAGGTGGATATTAAGATGTGAATACCAATGTGAAACATAAAATTTGAAGATTGCAATTATCCTAAATTTATTGTCAATGAAGACACGTGTTCATTATAATAAAGACACGTGTTCATTATAATAGTTAACTAGCATAACATGTAAAACATTTAGGCAAGGAGTTGTTGTAGGTGAATTGACTTAAAAAATGCCATCACTATATTTCAAAAGAGGCATTTATGATTAATCATTGATCTTTTAAACGAAGTTTTTTTGTTTATCAAACAAAGAATATGGAGAATGTTATGGTATATTAAAACACGATGATGTTATAGCAATGTGTTAGTCCATAAGATGATGATAAGCACATGAAGTTTAGTTTTCATGATTAAGTGTGATTACACTTAAAAATGAAGGAAGAAAGGCTGATTCTTAGGAGGATTATTCCCCAATCAATATTGAATATGCAACACATTCTATCAAAAGTAATTGAATCTATCTTATATGTGTGTGAAAGGACCAAAGAAAAAATGGATATAGATAGAATCAAATTTAATTTGAATTGAGTTAGATATTGATTGGATAAGAATCAACTACACCGTAATAGTCTTACCTCATGTTAGATATTATATTCATATTAAATGTTAGTCCTCATGTCTTGACTATTATCATTAAGGCATTGTACAAAGAATACCAAGATGAAATGAAGGTTGTGAATTTATAAAAATGCTCAAATTTAGAAGATGAAATAATGCATTGACATGAAGTCACCATTGACTTCTTAGGATATTATATTGAACATATATATATTTGAATTATAATTATAATTAGATTAAAGTTTACTGATAGTTACACATTAAACTGTGAGATGAAGTTTCCTGAAGAGGGGAAGTATGTAATGTCTCTCTTCTCACTAAATTTATTGGTCCTTGATATTGTTATTGATATTACTATTTGAGGGAATTCCAAATGCGTTAATGACTTGACATTGTTGATTGATGTACCTTGACTAGATTGATGATTGAAACTCTTTTATCTTGGATATTATTTTTTATTAATGCTTGATGTGATTATTATGTATGAATCATGAACATGCTAAGATTTTCTTGATGTTGTTGAGTACTATGATTGGGTGCATAGAATTATGATTTGATTTGATGTCGCATATATATGATTTGTATTGATGAAATGATTTATTTCTGTACAGCTATTGATGATTTGTCAAGTGTGACAAGAAAGAACCTAATGTTTATGGACTTTGGAGTGATTCAAGTTATTTAAGTTTTGATTTGAATATGATGTTACAAGCATGTTAATATCATTTCTAATTGCTTTGAACAATGTTATTTGATATGTGTCTTCAGTTGTCTGTAGAGACATGGATGAATATTGTCAATTAAGGTTACAAATGGTAAGGATATATGGAGGGGACGCAACATGAGTATGATTGGGAGAGGAGGAGGATACCATTGTCGTGGGTGTAGGTCACTAGTGGTCATTGAGAGAGATCAAGCTAGTTTATGTGTAAACATTTTTTAGAGCGCTCCTCGAGGGATTTGATCCCTCTCTACACTTGATAGATCCAGAGTTAATATGGATCTATGGTTGTTTATTTTGTTATAGTATTATTTTTTCTTTAGTATTTTAGTATTATGGTATACTACTTTTTACTAGTTTCTCATTTTTATGGAAGTAACTTTTTTTAATAATTTATTAACTTTATACACTAGATGAAGATGCACCTAATTAATTGATGCCTTCAAGAACTAATCTTATTTATTTTTAGTTTTGTAAAACACTATGTGGGCCAACATATTAGGAAGGTTACAATCCCTTCAATAAGGAGTGTAGGATTTAATATGGATCTATTTAGTAGAGCCCACATTACATTTATTTGTGTGTCAATAGATGCTTTCTATTAGGAAACTCAACTTTAACAATGTTGGTTGATACAAAACAACCAAAAATATTACCAATAATGCTCAAAGGTATTAATGGTTCTTTCTCCTTTGTTTTATTTGATAGATCCATCTTAAAAACGGATCTATCAAGCACCGAGAGGGATACAATTTCTTGACATGTAATTTTTTTTTTTTAACTCAAGAAATTTCATCCCTCTCTTGCTTGATAGATCCAGGTTTAAGTTTTAATTTTTTATTTTATAGGCCGACATGGATTTTTTTAATTACTTTACACAATTTTTTTTTATGATCCGACATGACCTTTTTTAATTATTTTTTATTTTAATTGGTAATGTAACGTTACTTTACATTACATTACCTTATGTGACAATATCTCCCCCAGAGTGGGTTGTAGAGCACCTCGGTCGTCTTGGTGCAATAACTATTATTATAATAATCTATTTTTTACATACACCAAATTGGTTATGAGACCTCCTATCACGAGGATAACCTGTGCTATTCAAAACTGACCCCCATTCACCCATGTGGCATTGCACAGATCCTTGTCAAGGGAAATACCAGCTCGGCAAGTGTCCGACAGACTACGCCTAAACCTTCATATAACCTTCTTAACACATATGATTATGTTATAGTGTTCTTTGCTTAGCCAATTTATATGTTAAAACTTTAACATTCCATACTTATCCAATTAACACATCGGCATTTAACACATAGCCAACAATGCAACACCAAAATATAAGTGGTGACACCCGAAAATAGGGCGTTCCTGAATTCTTATATAAAATGTGCAAGTTACAATAGTTTACAACAATACAATAGTTTAGAGGGAGTCCATAGACTAAGACAACCGAAGGAGCACCCAACTCAATAACTCCCAAGAAGGAACCCTAAGAAGTCTTTCCTGTAAACAAGTCTACGTATTGTTGCGTCTCTCTTGATATTGCTACCGAAACCTTGACTATCACCATAGACTTACCTCTTGCAACTTATTCCACTCGCACAGAAGTATTCCAAGCCTTCTCCCAATATAGGCTCCCAAGACATGCAAGGCGCTCCCCTGTGGCTTACACTCTAACCGACTATCTCCCTTGGTTTCCCCCTTCACTTGGATTGCTTGGAATTGTCACTCCTTATTGAATGATTTTCTCTTAGACTCCACCACACTATATATAGGTGTACATGCTTACATGCGGGTGCGAACCAAGAGTGGTTGCACACTCACCTTGCTAAGTCGAGGCACTCCTTCAAGCTCATGGTCCCCACTTTTCCTTAAGCCGCATGTTGCATACTCGTTTTTCCACTCACCAATCCACCTAGCCAAAAATCCCTTGCCTTGGGAATTCAGTTATTCATGGGAACATACCCCAGTTCCATTCTAACTAACATGCTCCACCCTTCCATACTTCCATCCACAAGTTCCCACTCGTCGCGTGCTCGGGGTGGTCATCCATTGATATTCCAAACCAACTTGCTCGTGCACCACTTTCCAGCTTCATTGAAGCCCTCTGTTGGCTACCTTCCATTCTAGGCTCCCAGGTATTGTGTGGCCCAATGAGGACGCTTAACCCCTTAGCCACTTCGCATGCCACCTTGTCGAGATTTGAAGTTGAGGTACTTGGCCAAGCGATCTCACCATGACTCTGTTCCAATCCCCTTTGTTCCTCTTTTGTTGAATCTTGTTGTGGGTGGTGTTTGGTCATGGAACCTGCTCACCTAGACCATGACATCCTCCCCCACTCAACTTGTTATTTTCCTCAACCATGTCTCCATGATGAATACCGCAACTGGAAACTGTTTTCTACAACTGTCACTACCACGATCACCATTGCATCATCTATGTTAGTCGACAATAGTCCCACAATCTCTTATCTCTCTACAACTTGCTTCATCAAGTCGGATTCCTAAGTTCGCACGCCTCTATGTCGCTTTCCTGAGCCTCTCTAGGCCTAAGATGATCCTATACAATTGTCACTACTTCACTGAGTCTTCACAAGAAGCCTCTCCTAGCAAATGCACCTACCCAACCTACTTTTCCATAGTACTCATCCAACTCTAGCATTCCTCCATTTGTTGAGCTCTCTCATGTGCTACACTTGGTTGGGTAGCTAGTCCAACCATCATGCACAACCCTCATGAGAACGAACTTCCTCAAGCCAAAACTGTCATTTTCCCTCTTGCATTTTCAGTCTAATCCATGCCCATCTACTAAACCCGGTAAAAGTCCTCACCTTTTCCAACTATCGCCAAAATGCCTTCTGCAATCTGACTTACGACACCACTTCATGGTCTGTCCACATGCTTTCACATAACTTGGTTGAATTTTGTCAAAGGAAACCTCTGCAAGGTGCCTACGACTTCACTGCTTGCACAAAAGGTAGTGAGCTAGCTTCATCCTGGGAAGAATGGAAAGTGGTTCCCAAGGACGCCACCTCCAAAACTCCCAAAACCATCTATCATCCACCCATCGTCCTCATGCCTATTGCACAAGTACTTCACAGTAACCTCAACTCCCACATAGCTACAACCCAACTCTTCTAATTGGGTTGATGTTAGCTCATACTCATGTACTTCAAAAGATAATGCACACAAGTCTATCACATGGTTTTTTTCCTCCAACGGTGCCTCATCCATCTCGACATGTTGTTGTCTCCTCTTAGCTCGACACTTTGTTGGTTTGCTCATCCCTTTGAAAGGTGACTAAGTCTTTCCCACATCCTTGTGGTGTTGCGAATTCTCTAAGACAAGTTTGTCACTTTGTCGGTTGTCATGTTGCTAAAGGGTACCTAACGCGACCTCCTCCTCCTTGGTTTCCCCCTCATCAGACTTGTCACACAAGAATACTTCTCTAAATATGCTAGGATTTCCTCCTGTCACCTACCCAAATTATGAGAATATTATTTTATTTGCAAAATACTTTATGTTAAATTTTAATTACAAAGTTTTGTAATTATGACCTAGTTTGGTCAAGGATAATTGTAATTACTGATTATTATTATTTAATAAATTAAAGGAGGAGACAAAAACCCAAGGGAACTGTTAAATGAGTGTTCACTGACCCACTAGGAGGAATGGAAGCTGTTAGAAGGTATGGGACAGATGGCAGCATTTGGACTCCACCACTAGCTCTTGGTTATGGGACAACTACCCCTAAATTTGTGGAATTATCCCCCAGGTGGGTGGAAGAGAGCAGGCAGCTCATTAATGACTAGTTAACCACTAAAAGGCCTAGGCAGCCTAGATAAGGCAATTCGAATTGGGAAGGCAGCCCTTACAATATTTTCTGCAGAAATATTCCTCAAGTGCATCAGGTGATCACTGAGAGATTCGAATAGGGAGGCTATGTGAGAGTGAAATTGTAAGTCTACTAATTATACTAAGAAGGCAAACCAGAGGTGTTGGTGCAGGTCTCTTTGATTGTTGAGTTTTGATGATTGGACAATCTACATTCTATTTTTTTTAACAAGAACAAGGGAAGTAGATATATTTATAAAGGCTGTGCACAGCCATTCATTACATGCTTTCAAAAATATTTGACAGAGGAGCAAATGTCTGAAAGATTGGAGCTATGGTTTCTAACAGCATGACTGTATAAGTTCTAAGCATTGTATTTCTAAATCTGTTCAAAATAGAGCAGGGATAAACCCTGATAAACTGATTGTTGAGAATTATACAAAAAAACATAGACACTAAATCATCAAAAGTGTGGAACCTGGGCTAAGACTGTAAATTATCCATAATTTTTGAAATGGACAAAGGCTGCGTCCATCTTTTCCTGCTTAAGCTCCTGATTGACCGTTATATTTTCCTGGTCACAGCTTCCATGAGTTTTCCCGGTGAGAACAGTGATGTCTTCCTGCAGAATATCTACCTTTCCCATCAGCTCAAGCAAATTCTTCTCCAAATCGTCAATCCTGGAGTCCTGACAAGAAAGCTGGGTGACAGTGTAGTTTAGATCCTTAGCCATCTCCTCATTCTGGTTCACGCTGGTACAGACTACATTGTACATGTTGCGAACTGAAATCTTGATATCAACCATAGTGCGGTTCAGTGCGGCTATGGCCGCCATGATATTCTGCATTGTGCCAGAACTGAAAGAAGACAGCAGACGGGTACGGGAAGGAGGTGAATCCAAATCGCAGAGGGAGAGCCGGCTCAAAGCGCTGGAAAGAGGAGGACGAGCCATTTCGAAGCACGGCGAGATAGAAGCTGGTGGGGAAGTAAATAGCGGCTCGTGGGAGCTGACAGCACAACTGGGGGCCATGTGCCAAGAGCGAGGGTAAGGGTGGCGTGTGGCAGAAGTGACGGGGAAGGAGCGAGGCACATCACCGACGATGGTAGACGGAAAGAGGGGGACCCTCTTGGGGCCTAAGGACCCCTCCTTATCCTTAACCATGACAAAATTAACCTTTGACATTTTGGTCAGGGGATGAAATGAAACCCCATGTCACCATTGAGGCCCTCAACGTGCCCAATGTCTAACAAAATTCCTTTATTGGCCACTGCATCCGCTAGCTTGTTATTCTCTCGACAGATGTGGAAAAAAGAGGCCTTAGAGAAATGAGGATTGGTTTTTATTCTTTGCATGTATCTATAAGCTTTCGAGCCTTGAGGAGCTGCACCCCTTCTCATTATTTGAATGACATGTCTAGAGTCCCCATATACTCTGAGTTGTCAATGCTGAAGGAGGAGGCCATATTTAATGAAAAGACGAGGGCTAGCCATTCAGCCTCATTGTTTGTCTTACTACCTAATCCCCACGAGAAGGCTTCAATTTTATTTCCTTCGGGATCAAAGAAGACCCCACCCGCACCTGCCACCCCAGACAATCTACATTCTATTGCAAGCTGATGTACTAAGGATTCTACAGAATCTTCCTCCTGGTGGTTCAGTGAACAGGCTCGGGGGTCCTAAGGCAAGTAACTTGGCTGTCTTCAGGAATAGGTTGGGTGGAACAGGTTCCTTGGGCTGTTTGTTTCTCCTACAGTCAACCAGGTTTTATTGTTCCTACTTTTGTTTACAGTTAAATGTTTCTGCATACTAGAATTATTAAACTCAGTCATGTAAAAGAAATTATTTTATTTTCTGATCTAAATATGATTCTGAATGAAAGAGCTTTGTGAAATGATTGAATCAATAACCATCTCTATATTTTTCCCCATGCTGTTATCTGCATCGTACTCCAGTATAGAGAAGTAAATTAAGAAAGATGAGAGATAGGCAGAATGCCATTGATTGGAAAAATGAATATAGTAGTGTTCTTGTCAAATTCTGTCATACATTTAAACAGAGTAAACCTTACAGTATAGTATAAACAACTGCATATAATTCATACAATTCTTAGATAAAAGAAAGACACATTTTGTTTCTGCACAGTTCTTATATTTCTTTTAACTTAATCTAGTTCAGATAGTAAGCAAATGCATTTCATGTTTTTCAAGCAATTATATTTTCAAGAATTATAGCAGCTACAAGAATTAATCTCTATATAGATTTCTTAACAATTATACATATTTTATTTCTTCACTAACTATCTTTTCTGAATTCTTGTATTAAACCTCTGTACAGTAGTATCAAAACCCTAAGTTATCACAAGACTTAGAATTTGAGTGATCATTGGGTACACAGTTTATAAATTTCTTATCAAGCCATTCATGGTAAACTTCAGATAATTATTTCTATAACAGACCTATTATCTAACCCTAAGCAACATTCTATTTTCTTACTTATTAATTCTCGTACTGAGAATACAAATAGAATATTTAAACAGTAAATAACTTCACTTAGCCGAAAGTATAAAATGTTCAAACCCTAGCAAGAAAACATACACTACGTCGAGACTTTTTACACAGGTTAAGTCTCGGGTACAAAAGCTCAGTACAAACTAGATAGCAAATGAAAGCTACAGGCAGTTTATCATTCGTGAAACAAAATCAAACACTGTAGCATAGCCAAACCAAAACACTTGACAACCGAATTTATCTCATCACATTTTCAAAACATGATTATTAACAACGATGACGAAGTACAAAAAACAACCATCTACAGTCAACCATCGTTGCTTGGCACACCTTAACAATTATTTACACAGTTTTCTCAACTATTATTTTAAAAACATAACTTTCCATTGCAAAAACGAGCCATTGATTATAAGTGCAAGAGAACCCTTGGTTCTTGGTTTCCATTTAAAGTTTATAATAGAGAATTACATTACGGACCTGTCAAGGTTCCACAATACACGAGGCTTACCCCTTATCAACTAAAACCTTTAAAACGAGACCGTGGAGCAACAAGCTACACGGAGTTTTACCCTTAAACATCTAGCAGAACAAACAAAAGTTCGAAGTTCCTTTCAAACAATGCAACCAGGCATTAACGAGCCGATTGGCATCTTAAAGAAACTGAAGATTATCCTCTGTACAACTATTAACAAAACAAGATTTAAAACTTCACACTCGGCCATCACCGAAACAAATTCGAATGGTTGCAACTCTCGGCACACAGAAATCACCATCAAAACCATGTCAAAGGCACCTACGAGGTTTCGAGAACCACCGGAGCTTACCAGGAAGCAGTAGCAACATTTCCATTCTCCAAACCTTTTGTTTAGTAATCTCATACGAAGTGGGTACCTGCCAAAACACATTGTGAAAGGTTAAAACAAGAAATTGCAAGGAGGCATTATAGTATTATTTCACTATCACGAAACACTTACCCTTTAAAAAAAATGATACTTTAGAGCATTGACGCACTACACCAACAAACGACGAAGCATGTTGATATTTGACAGCAACCCTAAGTTAACACAGAAGACCATTCTCACAAACAGGAGAATCGAACTTAGTTCGAATTACATTCAATACACTGGCTAGAGAAACCCCATCACTATATTGGCGTATCGTGGGTTAAGTGCAGAGAGCTTAAGCCTGTAACTCTTAAAAATACCTCCCACAGGTCACATGATCGAAACCTCCTGAGGGATACTCTCTCCAACCCTACATGTTAGCAGCCTGTCGGCCTCATAACTCCAACTCTAACATAAAAATGAAGTCTAGGAAACTCTCCATCACTACTTACAATGAGGTTTAGGGTTTCATATTCAACGATCAAGATCTGGTGAGATCGACGAGCAAGAAGATGCCAACAAGCTACGTTGAAAGTCGAGCAATTATTGCATTGATATCTCATTAATTACAACAACCATGACAATGCAAACACTGCATGCTAAGGGACAATACCATGTACAGCTCAGAGGAGAAGCGATATGGTAACCATGCACAACTAGGATTCCTAGTTATATTATCAACCAAGCTTCACGTGGATGGCTTACGTGGGTTGATAGTAGCACTCTCCACTATGGAGTTTGGTCAGGACCATTAATATTTGAACGGGACACTGTCAACCTGCCGTTGACAAATTTAATACCTATCAACTCATCACCTCATTAACGAGTTTGTCGTGAAATGCAATAACATATATTATCAATACTTAGAACAAGAGCTAGGTCGAAAAGCATAGTTCATTCTATTGCTCAAGTCTTAGCCCTTCTAAAGGTTTGATTACATCACTTAAATGAATACAAATCACATCATTGCATATTGTAAATCATAACATTGCATATTGAAAATCATATCATTGCAAATATTAGTGCACATTTTATATAGTTCAAATGTTGAACTTCAGCATCGTAATATTTGAATTACATGTCAATGTATTATTGTAAATGCATAGTAACTATAAAATATTTCTATTTCATTTATATAGTTTTGTATAAGCAACAGGATGAAGTTTTATAATGCTAGTTCATAGCATAAATACCATATTCACAATAAATTCCATATGATTAGCCATATATTGCAAAGACTATTAGTCAAGGTATCACCATAGGTATAGTTTAAGTGTTGATGAGATACACTTTAAAGCTAAGTTCTTAGTACAAGCACTAGTCACTATACTTTACCTATATTAACTGTGTATTCAAATGATAAATTCAGGACTTAGAGTAGTCTAAGTTTTGTAGACGCAAAATATAATAATAGTTCAAAAGCATAAACACTATTTTTCTATAAGCTTCCTAATAGCATTATCAATAGATATTAGTATCACTGTTTTATTAATAATGACAGTAGTCATATGATAATATATGTAGCATTACCACAGAACACTTGGACGAAGTGAAATTATAACACTGAAAGAGCTTTGTAAGTCAGCACATAAACTAGTATTAGAACCAAGTATCCATACCTCCAGTAACTTGTTTCGCAAGGAAGTACTTAGCATTCTAATTTTACATTGACGATGAATTGAAAGACACATGTACTCTTAGCACATGTTGTCGTAGAATTTCTTACCTGCGGTCTGCACATGGAAACAGGATTCAAATGAGTTAGCTAAACGTAGCTAAGTAAACTCCAAGGTACCTCATAGGACCCCTTCATCAACATACAAACAAACTGTCAGCACTTCATCAAGAACATCATAATTATAGCACAAACAATGTACAACATGTAATCATATTTAGAACTTAAGCAAATCTGTAAATTGTATTTCTTATGCATAATCATAAAAAGATCTTTCGTTAAGGATATTAGCATCCCGCTTAAATCTGAAATAGAAAATGCAATTATATCATATTTATTTGAGAAGTATGACGTGTCATCGTTATTAATTATCTTAGTTAAGAAATCTAATTAATTTATATATTCTGCATTAATGACTTTGATAATTACTGCTATTTTAATTTTTTTTAAATTTTGGTATCTTCCGGGATGTTACACTATCTCACGCGGTGTGCAACCTATTTCTATCAACCTTTCGGGTGCTAGTTGGGACTCTAGGCTCCCAATAGCATGTATGCAAAATGAGACAATGTCTACCTCAAAAGGTGTAGGGAAATCCTCACTTTCACCGTCACATTGATATGCCATTGTGCCAACCTAAGGTACATTTGTCACCTCGGCACCCTCCGCATTTTCCACCAAGTCTTCTATTCAAATGCCTCGTCGCATTAGCCATGGTCAAGGCCTTGTTCACCTTTTCCAATTGAACCTACCTCTTGGACCGCCTCGTCCAACCTGTCGTCACGTGTTTTGCATGGATTTCCACCAAGAGTACCATCTTCCACAACATCTACCACCATTGTTGGTGCAAGTTCTGTCTTGTCCCCAACATGTCACAGATGGTCTACCAGAATCCACAACTGCTCAGTCTTCCTCGTGAATGAAGCTACCATCAACTCCAACTCAACCAACTTGCTTGTCAAGTGACCAATGTATTTTGTTGTAGCTCTAATATTGATGCCCATTGATCCTTCCTATTGTCATGCGATGCCACAAGGCCTGTCTCAAACAACTTCACGGAGGACATCCTCGACATACGCCCCAAATCCCTTCTTGGCATCATCGACATAGTGCAAGTCTCACTCTCACCCAAGAACACCAAACAACTCATGAAAGGCACCAATACTTCCTTGGCCAACCTTAGGAATTCCTACCCCAAGACCATCGAATGGTCATCCAACGGAGCAACCATTAAGTCTATATTGTTGTACTAGTTTCCAAACTTTACAGGTGTTGCACGAACCATACCAGCCACCTGCCTCACTATTGAGTTCACCACCTTGAACGTGGACTTGTTGAACTCAAACTTACTATGAAGTGATGTCACGGTTCTATTGCTAACAAAAATATGGGTGTCTCCGGTGTCCCCCACCACAACAATCTTCAACCCACTTACTGTCGTGTCCACAAATCTAAGACCGTGTTGATCTCCATCTTGAGAACTAACTCTGTTGTCAAGTCGCCCAGGCATGCGTCAATTCGTTCACTACTTCCATGACTTCTACGGAAGGGAATTCCATTTCCATAGCTGCCAACGTATCCTTAGTTGGAAGCACTTGGAATGGTCCCAAGTGCATGCTCAACTCTACCTTAATTGGACAAGTTCTCACGAAGTGGTCTCTATTGCAAAGGTAACAACTTGCCTTCTTGCTTGGCCTTGTAGATGACTTTTTTTGTGCCCGATTCTTCTCTTGGGCGTTGTCCACTACGTGGAGTGACCCCAATCTATGCACCTTCCAATCATCTACTTTGTTGGTTAATGCTTGTAACCATCGCATCTCTTCTCTGCCTTGCATACATATATCATCAACCTTTGCTTCATGCTCTCGAAACATCTTCCTCATATCACAACCATGTTGTTCCAAAGTCTTTTTCATGGCTTCCACCAAGGGTTTCCATGAGTCTTCCTCATTATGCACATCCTGTTGCAACTCCTACCGAGTGCAATCGTGCATAAACAAAGGGTCAAATCCACAACAATACTTACCAAGTTTATTAGCGTGAACTCCCTTGGCTATCCGCCGAAACCTATCAAGTTCTAGGTGCACCTCCTTCCTACTCCCTAGCAACTTTCCCATCTCACTAAGACCTTCGGCAGTCCCAGTAACTTTCACACCACTTTATACAACCTCTGCCACCCATTGGGCACTTCTTTATCAAGCGCTTCTGCTACACAGGTGTACCTCTATCGAGTGTCCCTTTTGTTGTAATTAGGTGCTCCTTCTCTCAAACACCCACTTTTGCCAACTAAGTGCTTTTCACCCTTCACGTTTGGCTACCGGGCACCACTTCTAAGTGCACTTCTGCTGAATTGACAAACACTGTGGGAACCCTGTGCCTTATCGGGTGCATTTGTTTCCCAGTGCTACCTCCCTCTATTGGCCCTAAGATATTTTGAACATGTTTGAACCAGTTTTGTGTTGGTGTGAAAAGGGGTAGCATAGTGAAGTGGTCAAAGGGAGAGTGCCTACAAAAGAAGGACGGACTCTGATGTAGCACCCGCAAAAGATGGAAGAAGTAGTGGTTGATCACGTCAACCAAGAAAGTGGTTAGAGTAAGTTGGGATTTTTGGTCCACTTAGTGGTCTGCGGGGGCTATGCAATGCTATATATATGTAACGGGTCGGGTAGAGTAGGCTACTGATAGTTTTGGATGAAATGTTGTTGAAGAGAAAGTGTGGTGAAGAGTTGAGTAATCCCATGTACTAAGTTTGTGTAACTGGAGGGTTTCTAGAAGGGATGAGGTCTGCAGGCTTTGTGCGTAGATCTGCAAGAAGATGAAGATGCAATGCTTTATGTACATGGATCAATGAATAAACAAAGCATTTATGTGGTTTTCTCCAAATTGGTTTTCCACGTAAAAATCTCGGGTACATTGTGTATGTGAATGTTCTTGCATGTGCTTGTTGCTTGATTACATGATACTATTCAATAATAAATGCTCAATGATATGACAATAATATGTGAATGTTCTCCGTTACAATACACTGCGTAGTAAATGTATACATTATGTTAGTTCTATGGTTTAATATATTTCTATTGAGGTTATGTTAATAAGTATGATTGTAGAACATAGTTTCCTCCCCTTCGTTGCTGCAAAAACGTGGTTCCTGCAGTACCCATAGGTACTTCGGGTGAGACTTCGCCTGTTCGCAGGTGATGCCGAAAGGGCCAATACATTGGGATTTGTTGGTCTGTGTCATAGTGAACCTGGGTTTTCCCACAAGTGAGCCAAGACCCACCAACCTACAGGTGTGTCCCAACTTTCAGCTCAGCTCTTCCGCGACATGTCTTGGTGAAGAGCCCAATTGCCTCTTTCTCTGATACCACCTGCCACGGGGATAACCGATGCTAATCAAAATCGACCCCCAGTCACCCGTGCGGCACTGCCCGGGTCCTTGCCGAGGGCGAGAGCATCTTGGCAGGTGACTACGCCTAAACCTATGGATAGCGTTCTTAACTCATATGCTTATGTTATAGTGTTATTTACTTATATGAGTTATGAATGCTCCTCAAGGGTACTCAAATTTTCCTATTTTTTGGCCAGTTAGAGTTCCACTCCTTTAGGGTACCAAGATTTGAAGCCATTTTAGGAAATGAGTGACCTTATCTCAAACACATTGCCCCTCGGAAACCTTCTATAGTGGGTTTGCATTCACATTCATTAACACATGTGACGAATATGGTCTAGGGCATTTCCACTATTATAAAAACTTATTGTCCTATCTAAAAAGCCCTAGACTACGTTATTCACATGTATATAAAAGTAGTAAAGGGTTCTATGTAAAGACCAAATTCAGAGCACCAGTTTCCCACCGAAATCTCTATATTCGCGATTTAAATGCGAAGTCGCCACGAGAAGCTTGGAGCGATCAGCGAACCATCCGAAATCAATACGCCAGAGCAACATACCCATTGCAAAGCTTATATACAGATCCCTAATCCTGGATACGTAGCATCTGTCTTCTCCTACATTCCGTTTTAGACATTCTCTGGTTGTCGTCACCAACCAATTCAATGCCCCTGACCAGTCTCTCAGGCTTCATTTCCCGTTTGAACGAGGCCTCCTTGTCCATGTGACTTCCAAAACGTTTTTGTTGTTTGGGTGTATTCCAGCTCCTACAAATAGCGTGAAAGGGCCATAGCTAACGCAAGAAACAGTAAAACCTGGATAGCTGCAAAGCGGACAAGGCTAATCTTGGAATATCCAGGCCCAGGCAAAGATTATCAGAAGATATATTGGTCAACCTCAGCGAGAGTAAAGAAAAATCTACCATTTCTTGTTTACTATGTCCATAGGAGTTCACGGCCTGGGACTCCTAAACGAGTTTCAAATTTATATAACAGCAGAATCTACATCGATCAACCAGTGAGTTTTCGATTTCCTTCATTTTCTTCCTATTTTAATTTGTAATGGCTTCTGTGAAAGATGTTGGTTGGGATCTGCTCTAGCCATAGATTTGTTAAATTTTACCACTACTAGTTCAATTTTTAGTTCATTGCAAAAGCCATATGAGATTAGAAAGTTTTATAGTTTGAAACTTTGAGCAACTGTTCTAAGAACTAGAAGATAGGAGTATTCTACCGTTCTCAAAGATACCCATCTACACAGGGCATACAGAAAAGAAGGAAAATGCTTAGTAAACAACCAGAATCACCCCCCAAAAAATGGAGAATTTGTCTTGAGAAAAAAAATGAAGAGGTTGCTATGTCTTTATGCTTTTGTTTTTTGCACTGTTTGAATACTGAATGCATATACATCTCGTCTTGTAGAAGTTATATATGTCCTTCTCTCTTACAAACCTATGAGGTTATTTTCTCTGTATGATTTTATGCCTGACGACAGTTCAACTTGACTTTTTTTTTTTTTAATTTCAGGCTATCAAGATAGAGGATATTTCTTGCAAACTAAACGTAAACCCTCAAGCTCAGTCTGCAGACATAATGTCACTCCCTTCTCTGGTGTCAGAAAAAACTGATAGGATGCAAGAGAATTTTGGAGCGAGTCCTGCAATATCTGCTGATTCTCCAATTTCTGAAACCATCCATGGTGGTCAAGTAATAGATGCAGACCCTGGGCCATTAAACTGCATGGCGAATGAACCGGCATGTATTCCAGCCTCAATCTCATCAACAGATCAACTTGTAACCACCGGACGGTTGGGTTGTTACCCATTTTGTTCAGATACTGTCAACTGTTACACAACTTCTACGAGGGAGAAGAAACCCAATCTTTTAAAAAAAGTTCTCTCCTACTTTAATCCCTTTCCAACTCCAGATTTAGTTGCTTCTGGCTCTTGCAAGAATAAACCCAAGCGTAAGAAAGCTTGAATCAGGTAACGGGCTTTTTTTAAACCTTCTGGATAAATCATTTGATATTAAAATTTTACAAGTACTGCCAAGCATTACCGAACGTCTAACAAGCAAACTAATTTATATTTCTCTGTTTCTAACTGATGGGGGGAATGTAAATTAATTCTTTGAATCATATCAGTGCAGACGGCATACTTATAACGAGGGGGCCTCTGTCGGTTCAATTCAAGTCTCCGGCAGTATGGGATGCTTGACAAATCAGCTTTTTCTTTTAGTTCACGCACAACAGTATTGAAGTCGACCATTTTCAATGTAATCTGTCGTACAAAAATTCCACGTTTTTTAACTTGTTATGAATTGGGTGATTAGATTGGTTCAGGGATCAGATGATACTAGCTTGGAAACAAGAGCATTTAACAATCGATTCATTGAATTTATATTCCTCCGATTGATATCTTTTATGGCATTTTCCAAACAATATATGAGCATTTTCTTTTCTTCAAATAGGAATAGTCTTCGGATTCCATTAATGTGTTTGATCAGAATTTCAGGAAAAACTGTCATAATATCCCATTGAATCAACAGGTCCGTATCTATGACTGTTCAGTAAAACCTGGGTGCAGATCAGTTTATAAAGATTGTCTCCACGTAAAAACATTACTTTTCAGAAAAATCTGAGTACACAACAGTTTCTAAAGATTACCGAAAGCACGCAAACTTTAAATTCACATATATTTATTTTATTTTAACTGCAGTCTGCAACCACCTACAAATGTCTTTTAGAATTATCAGAGAAAAAGGAGATCACAGAACGCCTCAGCTCTCTCTCCCTCATGACTGGATGCTGGAGGGCTAGTGAGTGTAGGAAGTGGGCATTCCCTATGAGTTTTTTTTTTTAAGTTTTGCGTTGATTTAGCTCATTATGATGTGATTGAGGTGCATGATGAGTTTTTTGGGGGGGGGGAGTTTTGCTTTGATTTAGTTCGTTATGGTATGATTGAAGTGCATGACGATGGAGATGAGGGCTTAAAGACATTAAAGTGATGTTCCTAAATAAATATGCTCATGATTAAATAAGTGAGCAAAATTAGGTTGACAACACTATAACTAATTATACAGATTACCTTAGAAGACTCTAATGTGGTATGATTCTATAAATATGATATGATGATTGTAAATATCAAGGGTTCATGGTGATAGCAACTTTGACTCATTGGAGGTGATAAATGGATTGCTCGAAGAGAATTCAACCACCAAATCAATGATGCACTGAAATTAGATAGTGTTATGATAAAAGTCGACCACGTGGAGGATGCTTGCATGGAAATTTGTTTCAAAGATATTTATTTGTCAATATCATCAAATTCATAAAGATTAGAAGTTGGCTGAGAAGAAAGTTTGAGTAGAGAATTTGAATGAGCATACACTTGGATGAGTTTGCTGGAAATATTACACTTGGACTTTTAGTTGGCAGTAATGTCCAATCACAAGCAAGCCATTCAAGTTCAAAGATAGCTTTCTACACTTGGGTTTTTAGTTGGCAGTAATGTCCAATCACGAGCAAGCCATTCAAGTTCAAAGATAGTTTTATGAGAAATATTTCCTACAACAAATAAAATACAATGAAATTATTGATTTTGGCATTGATACAAGTTTGGACAAATTTGTGGAAAAAGTGAAGTTACTTTGTGCAAATATCATATAGAATTAAAGGTGTCAAACAAGATTATAAAAAGGTGCCATTGTCTTTGCATGGGGTCTCAATAATAATCATATAAGTTTAATGCAACCTAAAATTATTAAAATTATTTATGTCAAGGATGATAGTTGAGTCTACTTAAATTTGTTTATTTGAAAAAAAAGAGTATTTGTTGTTGATTAAGTTGGTTGTTGGAAGTCATTTTTTCATCGACAATATTGCTTTTTTCATCAACAAAACTCAAAACCTAGTCGATAATGTTTTGTTCGTGCCATTAAAAGTTTTACTGGTGAGAATAGGATTTCGTATAAGTCTTGGAGAGTCATACTAACAATTCAAAAGACATGAAAATAAAGTCAAGTCATATTCATACAAGTGCTTAGTTGAGTCATCGAGAATCTTAGTTTAGGCAAAGTCATCCTTCATGTAAACCTAAACATGCATACTTTAAAAAATTTCCAAAGACTTTGAATTACTTTAACAAAGTTTGAAGAATTGACAAAACTCCCATCGTATACGGAGAATCAAAAGAAAGAGGTTAGTCAAGAAGAAGAAAGAGTTTGATAGAGTAAAGACAGATTCCAACAAACCAGAAAAAGTTTCTAGTGGGTATTGAGTTTGATTACATTTTGATTGGGCATATCAAGCATGTAGAAAAATCATTGGCATTGACAAATTGATTGAAAATTATTGCAGAATGATTGGTTGAGCATTTGATTATAGCATTGAATTGCAGAGATTATTGATTGTAAGATTCTCACTACAATGAAAAGAATAAATGAAAGAATTCAAGAAAGAAGCATAAGATGACACACACACAAAGATTTTAAAAAGAAAAATATGATGAGACAAGACCAAATGAAATGATTGAACCCTTTAGTGTATCATCTGCAAAGCAGTTCCTTGGGTTTATATAAAATAGGAGAGAAGAAACAACATAGTGTCAACTCGATAGTTTGCTGACCCCACCTAGGGTGAGTCTGGAAGACAAACTATATGTAGAAGAGGAAGCAACTATGATGATTCCTGAGAATGCAAATATAGTGGAGCATGGGTTGGTGCAATGTGAACCCTAGAAGAATAATTTGTGGAAGGTGTTATCTAGAAGAAATGGAAGGTTGATTATATGTGGAAGTGGAATAATTTGTGGAAATTGTTATCCAGAAGAAATGTTGCAAGAGTAATAAGTCATAGTAAACCTTGTATACATGTATTTATATATAGATAGTGGTTGTGGTTAATTTACCTATGTAGATTGGTGTACATGGTTGATGTATAGTGAGGATACTTCGGCAGGAGTAAAAACCCAAGATGTTGTCATACTTTTTTTCGAGGATGAAACAAAGCTTTGAGATTGGGGAAAATATTGGGAAGCCTCTCAAACCCACAATCACGGTTTATTTTCATATAAAGTTCAATCTATGAATATTTATTGCATATTTTGGTAGTTCAAGTGAATAGCATTAGACAAAATAAATACCACTATTAAGAATTATTTGCATATAAAGTTTAATATATGAAGATGTATGGCATATTTTCATCTAGTATGGAATCAATGGGACACTTTTGGCAAATACAACTTGTTAGGCCAATATTCTATTCCAAAAAAAAATTGTTATATTGTCTTAGTGTAAAGGGACTCAATATTGCTAAGCCTCTCACCCCAACTATGATGTCAAGAACGAAGATCGCAATTTCATGTCAATGATTTGTAATTATGATGTATTTTGGAGTGAGGCTCAAAGAGTCTCACGTGGGATGCAAGAATAAGAGACCAATTGTGAAATATCACCCAGAATAAAAGAGAGAAATAAAGACATCCAACAATAGAACCTAGAGACAATAACACAATAGAAATGGAGAAGAAACGAGGAAAAGATGGAGTTCTCCATTAGTTGGGAAAATTCCTTTATATATCCATTACATAAACATCCTTAAGGACCAAGTCAACTAAAACCCTAACTAATGGTGCATAGAGATTCTCAACGTGCATTATTTAAATACTAAATAAGCAATGACTACTTCCTAGATCCATGTACCTTTATAGATAAGTGTGCTTAGAGAGACATTCCCATGTTACATATCAATTCCTCCTTATTTATGCGGAAAGTGTCCCCTCTTTCCTCCTAATTTAAGAACAAAACCATTGAAAATAATGTTGGATGTGATGGTTGAAAATGATGTTAGCAATAAAGAAAGAATGTTATGAAACTTTGTTAATTGATAAGAGGATATTTTTAACCTTTTTGACAACCTCCATCGGATATTCTCTATCATACTTGTTCTATATTTCCCAATCATGATGGTTGATCTATCGGACATTCTCCGTTGACCTTTCCCATGAACTCCATCATGTCAATCCCCAAAAAGGTACTCCCAATATCACATTCTTGAAAGGCTATCGGATTTATTCCATCGGGATTTTCCTCGATACTGTATTGGGGCATCCTCTCATACTCTATCGAGGCATCCTCTCATACTATGTCAAGGAATTCTCTGATACTCTATCAGGGCATCCTACTATACTTCATCGGGGAATCCTCTAATACTTTGTCAGGGTATCCTACGATACTCTTTCAAGGCATCCTTTGATACTCTGTCGGGGTGTCCCCTGATACTTTTTTAAGGCATCCACCAATACCCTATTAGGAAATTCTTCGTTACTAAGTCGAGGAATCCTCTGATACTTTTCCAACGCATCTTGTGATATTATATTGGGTCATCCTTTCATACTATGTTAAGGCATTCTCCGATATTCTATCGAGGAATTCTTCGATGCCACACTTCCAACACAACATTAGATCCTTCTTTCAATCACCTTTGGAATTTCCTTCGATCACTCTTGACTGGATTCCGAATAACAGATCATTGATGGGGATCTTATCATCAAACAACTATGATCACATCCAAGATCTCATTAGATGATTGTGATCACTTCCTACATTAAACCGATAGATGAACTCTTGCGTCCTTGATACATGATATCCAATAAACTTCTCAAAACTTGGATGTCAACTACATGCAAATTCATCCGACATGGATGGTACACGTCATACCCCGTGTCCACATGGAACAGATGGCACCATCTTAAGTTTCCAAAATTTGTTCACATTTTCATAAATAAAAAAATTTATATTTCCTCTATTCCATAAATACCTTTGTTGCATAACAGAACAAAAATTATTCGCTAAGAGTTCTGTCAATTCCAAAATTTTCCCCAAATTTCCTCAGCCAATCTACCATTCCTGCTGGCATACCATTGAATTAACTCATGGCTCTATCAAATTACCATATGTTTGTTACAACTATGATTTGCATAGAAGCATTTATCAGTACTTCCTATGCAACTCTAATTTTATGCATGTGATGGTTGATTTTGGCCCATACAACCCTAGTGGTGCAACAAATAGATCTAATACCACAATTTCATGTCCCCATCCATCATTCCGACCAACGAAGGGGATATTTACGAAGTTTGGGCCTCTAAATTTTTCCTTGTGGTCATAATATGGAAATCATAAACAATAAAATGTGTCTGCAAATGTATAAATAAAAACCTAGTGGAAATAAACTCTTTTCACATACACACATCATGCATATATATAATATTCATCAAAGCATAAAATAAATTTTAAATAATGAAGATCCAAGCAACTAGTTGTGTAAGAGTGATTTTCCACCCAACTAGGCACTCTTTCCAGCATATACTTTTTATGTTGAGAGTCCACCCCTAAGCTATGCTATGAGGCCACTAAGGAAAAGGGAGCACCTATGG
This sequence comes from Larix kaempferi, assembly GCA_027924585.1. Taxonomy (NCBI): domain Eukaryota; kingdom Viridiplantae; phylum Streptophyta; class Pinopsida; order Pinales; family Pinaceae; genus Larix; species Larix kaempferi. The sequence goes on from BSBM01000893.1 coordinate 11,928,812, forward strand.
GATTCTATCTATCATACCACAAACCATTATGCTCTCAATGTTTGGCCAAATGCTCATCTAGATAGCTATAGGAACATCACTTAGGCATCACAACAATGGAACTCCTTCCAACTGCCCCACACAACACAAGGAGTCCATTCCCCTTCACTGATCCACATTTATCTATGGAAATACAACCCTTATCATGCTTACCAGTGTGTGAAATAAGAGTCCAATCAGTTTTATGTTGTTGGAGAACCTCTTAGAAAATTAATTAATGGCTTATCAAGCATGCAATATTAGAAAAACTCAATGGGTAAATGTTCCTAGCTTTCCCAACCTCTATGCTTACCTAAAACCATATCTTTTCCCTCAAAATTGTTGCTTTGTTCCCAAATTTGAATTCTTGGTTATGCACAGTCTAATAAATGGTAATGGAAATGATAGGAATAGAAAAAGGAAGAATGATTTGTCTTGTCCAAGCTACTCTTAAAATATTCATAATGAAAAATGGATGGTAGGCTCCCAAATATGAGATAATGGTGGAAAATACAAATAACATAACTTATGAACATAGAAGAGAGGAACCTTACATCAATCATAGAAGCATATCCATCCCATGCTTCCATTACTACATGAGAATACTTTTCTCACCAACCTCATGCATGCATTTAATGATTGGATTTAACAACTAGAAGGAAGTAATTGGGCCATTTAAGGTAAATGGAAGCAATTGGGTGAGTTCTAAGGTTGACACTTGGCAATAAATTAGGATTTAATATCCCATAGGCCCCCTTTCCTCCTCCCCTCTCGTGGAATCATAGCCGCTCTAGTGCTCTTTACATAGCTATCTTGGACCATGAATATTATTTTCCAACATAATAATTACCTATATTTTTCGTCATCATGACAAGCCAACCACATGGTCCATATAGAGATATTGATATCATATATTCCTAGCCATTCACTAGTTGGGCCTTGGCCTTGAGCTTACCACTAGGAATCCATACTAGCACATTTATATCATTTTACATCATCTAATTCAATACATCACAAAGGTCAAACTGGGTTTATTACACCCCCACCAACATTATTATCATCATTATTCATTGAAGCCCCTTGCTTCAAAAAAAAATTATCCTTTTTCTTTCCCCTAGTTTGTTGGTCTCCTTTCATCTTATAATTATGAACTGAAAGGACATTGAAGGACTAAGTAGGGCCTAAGGTACTGATAGCACTATGTGTAACTACATGTGTGTTTGAATATTTGGGCATTTTCCCTATTTAGTTTGACACATAGTTAGTAGATATATTCTCTATAGAACCAATTAAACTTTCAACGTGATCTCTAGGTTTTGTTTTAGTAGGATCGATTATAGCCCATGGTGCATTGGGAAAAATATCATAAAGAACCTTATCTTAAGAGTAGATCAAATTTAACTATTAGGCTCTTTTTATTACATGTTCCTCAATAGTAAACCTCAATAAGTATACATATTTAAAAATTTAAGGTAGTAATGATTTCACAAACCAAATAAACAAAAAATTGTCAAGGACCTCAATCTTGATCATTTGATGTCTCCTTCTCTACTCATGAATGTGATCATAGATGTGAGTGGATGTGTCATGTCAGAGTGACCTTAACAACTTCCTCTCCATATTGTAAGGCATTGGAAACTAGAGATACCTAAGAAAATCCATTGCTAAGAGAAGTAGTGTCCCCAGGAGTAGTAGTATCCCCAAGAGAAATAGTATCCCCAAGAGTAGTAGTATCCCCAAGAGAAATCCCACATATAGGAGGATTAGTGCTACAAGTGGAAATTCCTAATATAGGGGGATTGGTGCCCCTAGAATTTGATGTGCTAGCAATGTGATCCTTAATACACCATTAGTAGAGAGGATTTACGTGTGAACTTGGATCTTTGTGTGAAAAATCATGAATGCATAGCAAAGGCATACCTTGTAGGTTAGTAAGTGGTAGGTTAAACTATGATGGATTAATATCAAGGATGTCCTCGACCTTAGGTGGTCTAAAATCATCATGAGGAGGAGGGATGGGACCCTTCCAAGTAGGGAAATTTTTTAGGATCCATAATTTTATTAAAGTGTAGAAACCTTGGTGACTTACTAATTCTTAAATATCCAAGCATAAAAAATTTGACGATCCTTTTGTAAAAATATTCAAATTTATAACGATTTTATATTGTTTCTGGACAATTTTTGCGATGTTTAGAGTAAAAACATTTATCTTGTGGAATTTGGGAAAATCAGTTCAGAAAAAAATTTAAAATTGGCAAAGTTTTTTTGGAAAAAAACATAAAAAAATTATCCCATGGACTAAATGTTGCCCATTAAATTTTCCCTTCTTCGAAGAATATTTATGTGTTTGTCTAAATAAATTAAATAATCTTATGTTGAAAACTTGTTAGAGGTAGGATCCCCTTACAATTGTTCTTCCCTAGCGGGATTGTTCAAGGTAGAGTGTGTCTCTTCTTCTAATTCATTGGACTAGGCATCAAGTTCGTTCAACCTCTACCTAGTGGCAGGTAACTTTGTGCTTTCATAAGATATACCTCAAATTCTTTGAGATCAATAAAGTAGTTGATCAACCACTTTGAAATGACAAAATAAAAAAAATAAAAATCAAATAAGATGATCACAACCTAGGCTATCTACTCTCCAATTACACACTAAGGGGGGAACAAAAAGCAAACTACTCTCACAAAAATTAGTGGGTTGTTAGTCCCAAAATATAAATCAGTCAAAAGTCTATCAATGGGCCTTATAAAATATATCTCATTATGATTAGGGGGGAATCCAACAATGAAGGTGCGAGATACGATTATGATAACCCTCACACAACAATAACCCGAGGTGTAAGTATCAGTGCTAAGATAGGTAACCTCCAAGGGTAAGACGGATGTTAAGCATCTATATTGGGTACTACAAGAACTTCCCACTTGTAGTCACCTATTTGAAAACCTAGAGAAAGGCCACTAAGGATACCACTTCGTAGGCGGCGGTCTAATAAGCATAATAGTCGTGCTTCATGGATTTTCATGTAGGTAGGGAATACAAGATTATGTCATATGCCCAAAACTTCAAAGAAATGGTGCCACCCCAAGAAAATGTCACCTCATATAAATCTCACTTACGCACATACCCCACTAAAATATCAAGAGGAGGTAATCTCAATACATGCTCAAATCTAACCTTGTGCTCGATGCATGTGTTAAGTTCACTTTCTTGACGAATTTCTTCTACTACCTATGGATTTATTAATTTAAAATCCTATCATTCTAGTTTTAGTTTGCATAGCATTGGAGAGTTTACTCTCCAACCTAAACTAAGACTCTAATCCTAGATTATGTGTGTTTTCTATAAAAGAAAATAGTCTAGTTCATTTTAAATAATCATTCATTATTAGTGTTTTTTCCTACTCAAGGGACATGGGAATGAAACTCCTATTGTCCTATTGTTAAAAGTACTTTATGAATTCTAGAATTTATAGACATTGATAAATTCAAAGAGAATTTATTTTGATCTTTCTAGGAAGCAAGGTACACTTTTAATAAACGTTGGTTGAAAGAGAAAAAATGAAGAGATAATATAATCAAACTATAAATGATTTTTTTAATTTAATGAATGCAACCTACAAATGAAAAAACTATGCAATAGAAAATGCAACTACAAAGTGTTTCTAAAATGTAAAAGGAAAAAATTATTTTCTTTTATTTTTCCAATAACCATTACAAACAAACCACCTAACCACAGTTGCCAACCTTTGGAAGGAAAATCTAGAACCTCTAGAAACTGCAGAAACAAGAGAAACATAGAGTAGAAGGATAAAACCATTTGCAATCCACTACAATATAGGACCGTGAGAGGATTACAAGTTGATAAAGAACAATTTTTTGGTGCAACCGCGTGTTGTATAAAAACAACTCATGATTAGGTTGTGAATTTCATTGAACACAATCACAATCCTAAACCAAAATCTTAACTGAAAAAAAAATTAGACAAAAACTCTAGGTTTCAATAGTCTTAATTCCTTACAAAACAAGAGGAAACACAATATAGACTAGGTATATATATTCTAATATTGCATGAGCCTTAGAAAGAAAGCCACATTAAGGAATAATTTTGAGAATTCTTCCCTAGTACAGTTGCCAATTTTGTTTAAAGAGTTTTTGCACCACTATGTTGAGCAAAGGTCCCCAACAAAAGGGTTGTGTCTTTGTTGATAGACTATAAGGAAAAACAAACTTTCCCTATTCTAATGAATTAAATCCTCAAAATATGAGAAAATGAGGATAAGAAAATAACTTATTGGGACAACCTACTTATCCTTATTCCTTATGTGCAATCTCTACTCTAACAATTAACAACATTGCACTTGCACACATAAATACAAGTACCTTTATTCAAACACTTTCAATCATGAGAAAATTCAATTCAAAAGAAATTCAACTATAAAAATATGCATTCCAATTCTATAACAATTCCAACAAATAAGACACCAAATTGGGGGACGGAAATAAGAGAGATATTTTTAATTTCATGGAAATTACAAAAAATAAATATACCTTAGTAAGTGAGTCAGTGCTTCCTCTACCCAAGATGACAACACTCCAATGTTTCCTCTACCCAAGATGACAACACTCCAACTCTAGCCACATACTAGATCACCTCTATTCTCTGACAACCATAAATTCTCATTAAAAGAAGACGATTATAATGAGGAACTCCAAACTCAAAGGACAATGAACTATATATGTGGAAGAAAACTTCGAATAATAAAGAGATGCAAAGATCTGCAAAACTAGGGTAGTTTTCTCTCTTAACACTTGCTTCTTATGTTCTCCTCAATCAATGCTTCATGGTCATAACACTTGGTGTAACCTTTTCCCAACTCTAATGCTTCATTTTATGTAGTGTGGAGGAATTCAGATTTAGTTGGTGTATAGGATCGATGGAAAACCAATGGCTAAATTTCAGAAACCCTACCCATAGTGGTGTATTATGGGCACATATAATATTTTTTAAGGCATTTTCTAGGAAACCATGAGTTATTGAAAAGCAACATGCAATCGAGCACAAGTTGATAAAGAACAATTCATGGTGGACTACTAGTTGCATTAATGCAACTTGTCGTCAGGTGTAAAATACTTGAGAAAAGTTTTAGGGAAAATCATCAAAGGAATATAAATAAGCTACAACAAATTTCTAAGTCTCAAGGGACCAAATATGGTATAACAATGTCGAATAGAATAGTATGGCTACCTGTATTTAATTGCTTAAATATGAGGGTTGAAGTTATTGACTAAAGAAACTATTTTAAGCTCACATGCTTCACATTTGTGCATACACGGTTGAAAGAGCACAAATTTACTAAGTTTAGAGAAATTGTAGGATAAGCTAATGTAATGATAAAGATAGGTGTATTTGGTAATCACAAAATGAGGAAATGGATAAGCGAAAGTGTTAACTCTCTTACTTAATGATTTTGGCAAGTTTATTGACCAATACAAAGAATGTAAAGGTTACTATGGTAATTATGACAATAAATATATGTAATTCGAATGGTGCGATCAAGCTTTGTTGTATCGAGATAATTATAGTTGAGAAGTGAAGTTAATGTCTTGTGGACATGAGTTTAGGAATAATATGTGTAAATATTGATTAATGTGTGCATATACATATATGGATTATGGATTTTGCAGTTGAGTTGAAGAGATGACAACTCATGTGAAAATAGTGAATAATAATTACTATTTGGTCAGAAGTATAAGAATATTGTATTAAAATGCTAGTTTGTTAAATTTAGGTGTCTAATTTTTTTGTTTGTATGCAGTGAAGGTTGTGAATGACCAAGTGTAAGAAGGTGAGTTGTTTTTCATGAAGTATCGATCCCTAGGAGAAGAACATAATAGTTTGGACTATAGACTAACTATGCATTGCAAATTGAAAATATGGGGATTTTTTATCATGGACTTATGCTTGAAGTATGAAGTTATTAGAGGACAAGGATAGTATGGTAAAAACACATTCGGAATCAGTTGTCATGGTTGTTGATTAATATTTGACTGAAGAAGGGAAATGTCTTTTCATTGTGTAATTTCCTTATCTTATTGTGGAATTAGGATAATCTTCACAAAACAATTGGGGCTCTTATTATTTGTAATAAATTGAGTAGTCATGTAAAACAAGATTGATATATAGAATTATATTCTACATAACATCAAATTAATATGTGTTATTTTTGTATAATTAGAAAAAACAGATAAAACCGATCAACTAGGGGTGCAAGTCGAAGTAAGAATGATAACTCAATTGAAGTTATTAACACAAAATGTGTAAAAGATTATAAATTAATAATGGACATGGATGAAATATATGAAAAAGAAATATACGATGAGTTGAAATGAGGGAATTAATGATGATATTATAACACAAAACCCCATGTCATATATTGCACTCAGAGTGTTAGGGGGCATAGCTGGGATATAGTGTAGGCATGGGACACACTCGTGATGGCCATATGAGTGTGTCCTATTTATGCACAATAGTATGAGATTATGTAGGTCCATATGCCTATATTAAAAATACTAATAAGGACATGGGGATTCATGAGAATGTAAGTTTATAATTTAACAAATTAAAATAATTTAATCAATAATTTCATTAAAGAGAGGGTTATTAAGGGAAAAGAATAAAATAAGTAAATTATGAGTTATTTATCTATTTAGTGGAATTTCGCATGGGGTTTTTGCATGTGGACATGCATCTGATTGAGCAGAGCTTGGAAAATATTAAAAGGGGGGAAATGAGAAGGGGAATGGGGTTTATTTCCGAGTTCCTCCTTCTCATGGATTCTAGGTTCTTGGAGGAGATGGAGGGTGATAGAGGTTTGAAGGATGCGGTTGGGATTATGATGATGATGGTTTTGGCTAGCTTGGTATTGTTGAGTGAGGGATCAGGGGATCTCAGTATATGATTGAGAGATTGGTTGGGAGGAGAGTGGTCCCCCACATGTGGTTTCCCAAATTGCTACCGATGTTGGTCTACTTGCTTACTTAGATGGTACAACTGTAAGTCTAAACTCGTGGGTTCAAGTATGTCTTACTCTTTGTGCTATGGTTAATAAATGTTTGGATATTATTCAAATTGTGAAAATTAGTTATGTTGTGATTATTTCCTTGTTATGATTAAATCTGTTATTACTGTTGCAAGTTAATATTACTGTGAATTTAGTTTTTAAAATGTATATTACTCTTATATGAAAACATACCCATATTTATCAATATAAGGGCCTTACATATGGTATCAAAGTAAGGTTTCAATCCTTGGACTTGTAGGTTATCACAATTGAAGATTATTAGGAATTATATCCTCATAATACCAAAGAGATTGTTCAACATCTATGCTTAAGAAACCTTTTTACTACAGTTATGAATATATACTATACAATTGTACAATATCTACCCATGGTCTTCTTGCCTATCAAAATTTTTACTACAACTATGTATTTACAATATACAATTTTGCGATATCTACCCAAGCCCTTATTACCTACATGATTTCTAGTTGTGACTTGGCACAACCCAATCATAACTACTTATAAACCAACCCGTTTATTTCACTATTCAAGGGAATGAGGATACTCTTTTTTTTGCAAGTGCAAATCATGCGAGTTCATTACAACAATTAGAACAATTAGGACATGGGGAGACAACTTATGGACTTCAGGATAAACCCTTACTTATTTGAACTTCAATTCAAAATCCTTACAGATATCCTCACAACCACTTCAAGATAATCTTCTTCAATACTCGTAAATGTGCCAATATCCATTGCTTAGAGCTAGAGTGATCTCCACACCTCCTACACACGGATAATCGAGCCTCTTGACAGCTAAGCACTAAGATGGAGGATATATAAGCTCAACAAGATCTAGAACACAATTGGATCAACACTCAAACTAAGGATTACAACCCACTAATAGAACTTCATGTTGGTATGATACACAACAAGGATTTCCACATTTCAAAAAACTGCCTCCTGAAAATAAATTCCCATAACCTGGGTCTTCTAATTCTTATTCACATCTACACCAAACTTTTCCATGGGACGCAGTGCAATCTACTATTACTCGGTGGAAACTTTTTCGACAGCCAAAGCTACTACTCGCACATTTCTTCCAACGGATAACTCAACTCCCCCTTCAACTCTGCTATCTAGATCAACACAAAATATGTATGGTAGAGATTAGCTCGACACCATCAAGCATGCTCTCTCTTCTGCTCTACTAGATGGATTAACCCAAGCACATATGAATGGTGGATACTAGCTTGACGCCATTAGTGGATTTGAGACCAAAATGAAGGATACAAGTGGGTTTACAAACTCACCAAAATACAAACACAAAGTACACATTAGAATCAATTTCAACTTATGTTCCTTCTCCTATGTTTCATTAATAAGTAAACACCAAATATATACATAAACAATATTATTTTTAGACAACCAGAATCCTATAGAGTTGGAAAACTATTACAAAAACTGGTGACTAAATAACCATTAAAATATATCTCTAAAACACTACTGAATCTGTTAGGTTTCCCAATAGGAAAATAGGAAAAATATTGGCTTACACATAGCCAAATACACAATCACAAAGACAAACAGAAAGGATTGGCATGAAAGCACACTCTGTATTTCTCATTAACCAACCGTACATATAAATACAATGAGAAATGTCCCTTGGGTTTCATATTCCCAAGTGGACTCTTGGACTCTCGGGTGACTCTTGGTATCCCTGAGGATTAGACTCCAACAAATACCCCCTTAATCTGAAGGGTGTATATGAGTCCAAGAAAAAGAAGAGATCTGAATAAGTGGAAGTGGACAACTACCACCAGTTGAACATTTCCATCTCGAACATCCTTTACTAAGAAGGTTAGCTAGAAGCTTGCACGTGCTTCTACTAAATACAAGAGCTCTCTGAAGGGATGGTTTTTAGGTTTACCATCAACTTAAATAGGCTAGCAGAAGGCTAAAATCTTCTACTATGTGTGCAGTTCAATGCTGACCACAAACTCTCGAACTTGGCGATAACAATCACTCAGAGGTTCTCTGGAATGGTTGGGATGGGCTGACACCAAATCAACTAAAAAGCTGAAAATAGGAAGTGAACAGCTGCAACTTGTTGAACATTTCCATCTTGACAACTATTTTCCAAGTTATCTAGAAGCTTGCACACGCTTCTGCTAATATAAGGTGCTCTCAATACCGGTGGTTTTAGGATGACCACCAACTCTAGAGCTCAGTCGAACATAGCTCTTCACAGGCTCTCTTGTTCCAGCTCGCTTGTTACCGACGGTCTTCATTCCCCCCTTTCAGGAACAATGTGAGGAGAGGAGAGTCTCATGGTGTCACAACTAGACACAAAACACATGAGTACTCTATGTCATGGTTCTCTTATGTATGAGTGTCTATATATCGCTGAATCTGGCCTATGAAACTGGATGTGGATCATGCTTGTTTGATCTCACTTGCTTGTAGAGGGTTGTGGTTTCTTGTTGTTAGATGGAGGTTTCGAAACTTGATGCTTGACATCATGTTCCCTCCTATCACGTACAAAGTGAGGAGAGGAAGATGTCTCAACTGCAAGATGTGTCAATACTCATGAATGAACTCTCCTGTATGAATTATAAATCTTCTTGGATGTGGATGACCATTGCCAAGAAGGGATCCACCCATAATGAATCTTATCTCTTGCAGGTTTCTTAAGGATGAATCATTTGTCTGATGAGTGTGTATGTTTTCCACATTGCTTACAAGGGTGGAGATCAAAACAATGATCTTTCATGTGGCCAACTCAATCACAGTGTTGGCATGTCGAACTCTGAACTGATGTGGATGAAGATGGACTCTCATTGATGAATCCAACACTCTGAAACTGGATAGGCTTGGAGAAATCAGGAATGTGAACTGTTACTTCCTTGTCATATCCAAGGCCGATTCTATGCTTGTTATGGCTGATCTCTTCCCATGGTATGATGATGGGCTTGGAAGGAACAAGCAGAACCTTTGCATGCATGTATTCATCTTTATTTTCTTTCACTTCTAATGGCGTGCCACTAATTTGCTCATGTGCTTCTGAAGTGGCATCAATCTGTGCAGGATGCTGAATAGAATCATGAAGGGGATTCTTCTGAACATGAATAGGTTTAAAATGTGTTTCTTCTTGTTGAATCTGCAACTCAAGCTGTATAAACTCAAGAGTGTCTTGTGAATCTCGTACATAATCTCGAATGTGAGTGAGAGTACTCTTGTCGATCATGACAATGTTGTCGACAAAGGAGAGAAGTAGATTGTTCAGTAACTCTACAAGGCCATTTAATTTAGCCATTGAAAAACTCAAGACTCGCTCAAATGAGAATGGCTTATGGCAATTCCATTGTTTTAAAAACACTTGACAAACTTAGAAAATGACGGGTGTCGGTCTCAGCCAAGAGTACACCCAATTACAATGCAATTCAACTTGATTTTGAAAGGTACAAAGAAACTAGTTGCAAGTTACAAAAAAATTGTTGACTATGATGCTTTACCTCTGTTGTTGTAGATATGCCTCTATCACCAAATTTAGGACAATATCTGCAACACAATGCAATCACGGAACAAGCTACAATCTGCACATTCTTCTAACCTATTCTTTGAATTTATGAAAGACGAAAAACCTTTTATTGAAGAAGGATTCAATGCAGAAAACACATTGAGTCAATCTGCAGTAGTGCCATTTTGAAAAGATGATTCGCAACCACTTCAAATGAATGATCTACAGTTAGTCCAAAAGCATGTTCCGCAACTGCTTTGCATATGTTATGAATGTAGCGATGTCTTTACCACGCCCTATAGCTCCAATAGATATTGACACCAGCCCCAAAAGCTAGTTCTTCAACGGGTGCTCGAGCAACACCAACATCATTTTGATAACTATTTCAATGCGTACAATCTTCATGCCAATATGAGTTTTCTACAGTGGTATCTTCACATGAGAGAGAGCTCGAGACTTCAACAAAGTCTCCACCAATCTTAAGCTTGCAGTAGTTTTTGTAGTGCAATTACAATTGCTAGATCTTGATTACAATGACACCATCATTCTCCTAGCTCCACGTTCCAAGTGGAATGGTACAGCAGTCAATGGTTCAAACAATTCAACGCACAGCTCCCTATTAAACTGGAAACGCGCCCATGGATGGATGTATAGCCCACCAATGACAATAAAAAGAGGAAGATAAGGTGGACCATTGAGTCAGATTCAACTAGAAGCTCTGTTACCAGAAATGGAACATAGCCAGTCGTTTATCTCCAAAAACGGCTTAGAAACAAAAACCTGACAGGAAACGTCGTTTTCTATGGTCGTTCCCATTTCTCAAGCCATAAATTCATTTCTTCCGAAACGATTTTTTGTTTCTCATCGTTTCCGTTTCTGGTTTTTTTAAGGTAAATATAATTGATGAAGATCGATATAAATTAACTATGCTTGCAGCACTGTAAGGCGGCTCATCTTCCGAACACCTATTGATTGACGGATGAGGATGAATTATAGACCAAAATTCATGGGAATTTTTTATGCTTTCTTTCTCGATGAATGAATCGGTTTCTCTCGAATTCATGCCAATTCGATCTATAGTTGTAAATTTGTAATGCGGTAGTCAATTAAAATGAATCATATTAATTCCAATATGTTACAACTTTTATTTTGTAACATTTTATTTATATGCAGGATTATACGAACAGTTCAGTAAGGGGATTCAGTCAATGAAATAGTAGATTGAACAAAAAGATGGAAATGATGGAAATGACAGCTTAATCAGTGGACTCGGTAGTTGTTGTATATTTTGATGACTGCTATAAAGAAATTAAGTAGTGCATGTGTATATTTATAAGTCAAGGCAGTGGTTTCAAGTATAGGTTGAACTCTTATCCATTGCATTAATTTATTTTACCATTTAGGTCAAGTCTAAATATGTGTAAATGTGTTCTTTATTGTTGGCATGACTCAATAAGCCTTTAGGATTTTAATGCTCCTTCTTCTACCTGGAATCACTCTACCTCCAAATTGTCAAGAAGATGACTTGGAATCACTCTACCTCCACATTGTCAAGACTCATCTTCTTGGTCAATATTGTTGTTTTTTCTCTCTCCTCATTTCTTATATGGGCGAAACCTCCAAACTCTGTTTCTGATTCCGTTTGCGTTTCTCGTTTCTAGTAACATAGACCAGAAGTTAGAGACTAAGAAGTCAGTACCGTGAGCCATGGGCGTAGGGGAAGCGATGGAAGATCTGTTAGTTTTTTGTACCTAGTAAGTGTTCCCTAGGTGACTTTTTCGTAAGTCACTTAAGTGGAAAAAGTGACCCTTGCATTAAATGACTTGAGAAAAGCATTTAATGTGACTTTATGTCATAAATTCACTTTTGATAAATTTAAGTGGGTGAGTGAAATTAATTTTATGAGAATTAAATGAGACATTTTATTCTCATCTCATCTCAACCGTCGGATTTAATCCAATCTCCACCGTTGGATGAGAAACCTACTTAAGGTTTTGTCAAAAAGGAAAAGGAAGGAAAAAGTGAGTCATTCTTGAGAAGAGAGCAAGGATAAGAGAGCAGAGACCAAGGGCACGAACTTTGAGGAGGGAATTTGGGAAACTTTCAATTGGCACAGTTTTCAAGGTAGCTAGAAGAGCAATAAATGCAGCACAGATTTTGAGGCAGCAAAATTTAGTAATTAGCACAGAAATCGAGGCACCATACAACAAGAGATTGGCATTGTTTTCGAGGCACCGTACAGCTAAGTGTTGGCACGGTTTTTTAGGGCCGTACAATAGCATTAAATGATGTACCATATAGCACTATTTTCGAGGCAAACTGTACTATTTTTTTTGGGTGTGTTTTCTAGATAGAGTTGGTACAGAAATCGATGAGTTGACACAAAAATCGTGCAGCAGGCACATAAACTGATTTTCAGCAGTTGACACAAAAATCGAGAAGCTGACACAGAAAACGTGATTTGGCTCAGAAATTGAGATAGCAGTTTGGCACAGAAATTGAGGCAGCTTGAAGGGTGATTTCGGTTGGTCGAGTTAAGTACATATTGACTGTAAAAATTATATACTGAAGTTTATTGAAGCTATAATAAAATCTCTCTCTCTCTCTGACTGGTTTTCCCAGTGGGGATTTTTCCAAGGCTATTGGCCAAAATTTCTAATTTTGAGTTTTTTATGGTGTGCATGTTAAATTATTTTTCTGCCTGTTAAAGTGTTTCTACAGCGTGTTTAATTGTCTGACATTTTTCATAAGTAATTTCCAGCCAATGCAAAACCGGCTTGGAAATGAAAAACACTGAAATGTTGATATAAACCAGCAAGCTACAAAACACAGAAAAATTTACATGGTATCAAAGCTTGGGGGCAGAAAACAGTAAAATTTGCACACACAGAGAAATTTTTCAGATTTGAGTATTTTCTTTTGTTAGTGAACATCACCTTGTTGGGTTGACAGTAGAGATGGCTATAGGACTTAGGTTGGAGGATAGGCTGGATGGGACAGGAAACTTTGTGCCATGTAAGGCTAGGATTTTGCTGATATTAGAGGAGAATGAACTGTGGGAGGAGGTGGTTAGAAACACTACAACAAACCCTGTTAATATTCCCGATGCTACAGATGCAGCAACATTATCAACCTTCAACAAGAAGGACTGTAAATATAGAAGAATAATCCTTGATGCAGTTAAAGACCATATCATCCCTCACATTCCAGGAAAAGCTAGGGCATATTTGATGTGGAGTGCTTTGACCAGTTTATACGAGAGTACCAATGAGAACCAGAAGATGGTTTTCAAGGAGAAACTGAAAAGTATAAAGATGAATGGCGGAGAGGGAGTGATAGCTTACCTTACCAGGATATCTGCAGTTAGAAATGAGCTAGTAGCATTTGGGGAGGTGGTCACTGCTACTGAGCTTGTGCGTATAGTAGTGAATGGGGCTTCCAAGCCCTGTGGTGCATTTGTGCAAGCTATAGTGGGCAGAGAGAACCTAACTTCATGGGAGAGACTGTGGGATGACTTTGTGCAGGAGGAGACTAGGAGAGGTCTCGTACAGGGCAGTTCGGCACAGGGTAGGGAAGATGAGGAGAACATGGCTTTGACATCAAAGGGGAAGAAGAAGAAGAAGGGTCCCAAGAAGGGTGGGGCCAAGCAGCAATAGGGTGGTAAGAAGAAGGACTTGAGTAAAATCAAGTGTTATGCATGTCAAACATTTGGGCACTATGCTTCACAGTGTCCAAGCAAGAAGAGGAAGGGACAACAGACTGCAGCTTCAGCGGAGGTTGATGACTTTGGAGACAGATTTTAGAGAGAGTTTTCTCTGTGTGTTGGACTGATTGAGAGAGAGAGAGCCTCTTTAGTTACCAGCACTGATGTGGATATGGAGATGGAGTATTCCTTATTGGCAAGGCATCGAATGAGTGCATCCACCACTGGAACCTGGTATATTGACAGCGGAGCCTCGAGCCACATGACAGGTGCTCGAGAGATGTTCTCTGAGCTTTCATAGACAAGTACAAAAGTGGAGGTTGTACTAGGCGACGACACCATTTTTAGAGTTGTTGGTCGGGGGACCATTACATTTCAAAGGGATTCTATGAGTCCCATGACTCTAAGGGATGTGTTATATGTCCCTGGGCTGAAGAAGAACCTTGTATCAGTTTCCACCATCGAGGACATGGATCTTGGGGTATGTTTCTCAGATGGGAGAGTGCAAATATTCCTCAGGACTACAGGATTATCTACCTCCATGGACATTGGGGTTAGATGTGGGAAGCTGTACAAGCTCTTGTTTCAGCCGCAACACGCTCTAGCACACAGCAGCAACAGTGAGCTTTGTGAGCTATGGCATCGGAGGATGGCCCACTTACATCACCCAGCTTTGATATTGTTGAGGAGAATGGTTACAAGTTTACTCGAGTTTAGCACTGAGCATAGTGATGTGTGCAGGGGGTGTGATTTGGGAAAGTATACCAAGACTACTTTTCCAAGCAGTGACACCAGAGTAGTAGGAGTACTTGACTTGATCCATTCTGATATTTGTGGTCCTATGTCATCAGTCTCTTTGACTGGATTTGAGTACTATATCACTTTCATTGATGACTACTCCAGGAAGACCTGGATCTACTTCTTGAGGAGTAAGAAGTCACCCTTAGTATTGAGTGTCTTCCAAGGGTTCAAAGCCCTTGTGGAGAAGCAGACAGGGAGGAAGATTCAGATGTTGAGATCGAACAATGGGGGTGAGTATGCCTCCAAGGATTTCGATGGATTTTGCACACATGAGGGTATACAGAGACAGCTGACAGTTCCCTACACTCCTGAGCAGAATGGAGTAGCAGAGAAGAAGAACAGGTCGATTGTGGGAGCAGCGAGAGCGATGCTCCATGATCAGAGTTTACGTTCTTTCTATGGGAAGAGGCATGCAACACTGCAGTTTATCTGCAAAACAGGAGTCCTCATCGTGCTTTGGGGAGGAAGACTCCTGAGGAGATGTACACAGGCAAGCAGCCTGAGGTGAGCTATTTTTGCATATTTGGTTCTTTGACTTACTCTCACATCCCTTCTGAGAAGAGGACAAAGTTTGATCCCACTGCAGAGAGAGGCATCTTTGTGGGATATGATGAGACTTCTAAGGCTTATCGGATTTACCTTCCTGGACAGAAGAAGGTTGTTGTTAGGCGGGAGGTGAAGTTTGATGAGGAGAGAGAGCCTTCAGGAAGTCCAGAGAGATAGAGCAGGGGGAGCCATCGGCTTCCACACCTCAGGTGACTCAAGATTCTTCGATACAGATCTCAAGTCCATAGGTTTCCGGAGTGACTAGATCATAGAGTACAGGAACAGCTTCTACAGGTTCAATGGTTCAGGTGACAGGTACTTCAAGGACAGGTTCAGGTTTTGGTTCTCAGGTTATAGGTTCTTTAGGGACTGGTTCATCAGTCACTGGTCCTTGGGGGACCTTTTGCTTCTCGGAGTTCTTTAGATGAGGATAGACCAGTATAGGAGGAGCCTTCAAGGAAGAGGAAGCCTAAATGGCTTCATGAGACCTTGAAGGAGGCAGAGGCATTTGGTAGACCCCAGGAGGAGATCAGGACAGTTGTGATGCTAGATAGATTGGGTATGGCTCTAGTTGTGAGTCTTCGTGATTCTAAGCCTTCCACATTTGAGGAGGCTTCTCAGTATCAGGTTTGGAGAGATGCCATGATGGAAGAGTACCATTCCATCATGAAGAATGATGCTTGGGAGATAGTGTCGAGACCAGAGGGGAAGTCTGGTGTGACTTCCAAGTGGATCTACAAGGTGAAGCATGCCATGGATGGTAGTGTGGAGAAGTACAAGGCTCTGTTTGTGGCTTGGGGGTTTTCACAGGTTGAGGGAGTTGATTATGATGAGACCTTTGCGCTAGTTGCTCAGTATTCTTCCATCAGAGCAATGATTTCTATAGCAGCAGAGATGGGTTGGAAGATCCACCAGATTGATGTGAAGACCGCATTTCTCAATGGTCTTTTGCAGGAGGAGGTTTATTTGGAGCAGCCACAGGGATTCGAGATTCATGGGAGAGATTCTCATGTGTGCAGGCTTAGGAAAGCCTTGTATGGACTTAAACAAGCTCCTAGAGCTTGGTACTCCAGGATCAATGCGTACTTGACTTCAATGGGTTTTCAGAAGAGTGAGGCTTATCTCACCTTTACTACATTGTGGTTGGTGGAGATCCTCTCATTCTTTTGTTATACGGTTGATGACTTGTTTAACACTGGAGAATAGCATCTCATTGCACATCGCAAGAGATGCCTTGCTACTGAGTATGAGATGACTGACATTGGGTTGATGCATTATTATCTGGAGATGGAGGTTTGGCAGGAGCTTAGACATATTTTCCTCGGACAGGGGAAGTATGCAGTTGATTTTATAAGGAGATTTTGGATGGAGGATTGCAGGTCGATGTCTACATCTATGATCACCAACTAGAAGCAACTTCATGCTTCTAAGGGTAAGTTGATGGATCCTACACTTTACCGTTAGCTCATTGGGTCGTTGATGTATCTGGTCAACACTAGGCCAGACTTGTGTTTTGCGGTGAACACTCTTAGCCTATTCATGGTGGAGCCTAGGAGTGTACACTGGACTGCCGCAAAACATGTACTGAGATACCTTGAAGGTATAGTGGACTATGGTTTGGATTACAGGGGTTCGGGTGGAGTCAGTTTGGTTGGTTTCACAGATTCAGGATGAGCAGGCAGCGTGAGGGATCGGAAGAGCACTTTTGGTTGTTGTTTCAGTTTGGGCTCGGCAGTAGTGTCGTGGTTTAGTCGGAAACAGAAGTGCATTGCATTGAGTTCCACCGAGGCTGAGTATATGGCAACCAGTCAAGCTACTTGCGAGGCACCGTGGCTTCATAAGCTATTGGTATATTTGTTTGATCAGGAGCTTAGGCCTACGGTGATCTACTGTGACAATCAGAGTTGCATTCAGCTCTCTGAGAATCCAGTGTTCCATGACAGGTCAAAGCATATTGAGGTCAGGTACCATTTCATCCGTGACTACATTCAGAGAGGAGCTGTAGAGTTGCAGTACATATCCATTGATGAGCAGGTAGCAGATATCCTGACGAAATCTTTGGGGAGGGGCAAGTTTGTTTTCTTTAGAGACAAGCTAGGAGTGGTGCAGAACACCTTCATCGGTAAGAGGGAGTGTTAGTTTTTTGTACCTAGGAAGTGTTCCCTAGGTAAATTTTTGCCTAAGTCACTTAAGTGGGAAAAGTGACCCTTGCATTAAATGACTTGAGAAAAGCATTTAATGTGACTTTATGTCATAAAGTCACTTTTGATCAATTTAAGTGGGTGAGTGAAATTAATTTTATGAAAATTAAATGAGCCATTTTATTCTCATCTCATCTCCATCGTTGGATGAGAAACCTACTTAGAGTTTTGTCAAAAAGGAAAAGGGAGGCAAAAGTGAGTCATTCTTGAGAAGAGAGTGAGGAGAAGAGAGCAGAGACCAAGGGCACGAATTTCGAGGAGGGAATTTGGGAAACTTTCAGCTGGCATAGTTTTCAAGGAAGCTAGAAGAGCAATAAATGCAGCATGGATTTTGAGACAGTAGAATTTAGTAATCAGCACAGAAACCAAGGCACCGTACAGCAAGAGATTGGCACAGTTTTCGAGGCACCGTATAGCTAAGTGTTGGCATGGTTTTTGAGGGCCATACATCAACATTAAATGTTGTACCATACAGCACTATTTTTTAGGCAAACCGTACTGTTTTTTCTGGGTGTGTTTTCTAGATAGAGTTGGCACATAAATCGTTGAGTTGACACAGAGATCGTGCAACAAGCACAGAAACTGATTTTCAGTAGTTGACACAGAAATCGAGAAGCTAACACAGAAAACGTGATTTGACTCAGAAATCGAGATAGCAGTTTGTCACAGAAATCGAGACAGCTCGAAGGGTGATTTCGGTTGGTCGAGATAAGTACATATTGACTGTAAAAATTATGTACTGAAGTTTACTGAAGCTATAATAAAATCTCTCTCTCTGTGACTGCTTTTCCCCGTGAAGGTTTTTCCAAGTCTATTGGCCAAATTTTCTTGAGTCTGATTTTTTTTATGGTGTGCGTGCTAAATTATTTTTCTGCCTGTTAAAGTGTTTCTACAACGTGTTTAATTGTCTGAGATTTTTCATAAATAATTTCCAGCCAATGCAAAACCAGCTTGGAAATTAAAAACACTCAAATGTTGATATAAACCAGCAAGCTGCAAAACACAGAAAAATTTACAAGATCAGGTGGAAGGCATGAGACCTGCTTGAAAAATTTACAAGATCAGGTGGAAGGCATGAGACCTGCTTCTGCAGTTGAGAATGGTGTTGTACGCGAGGGAACCGCGCAGGAAGAGGTCCTCGGTTAGACTCTCACCAGGTAGAAAGTCGCAGGGCTAAGCAGTATTTTGAGAACCATTACAAGGCTCAGATGAAGAATCTTCAGGAGCGCAAGGAGAGACGATGGGTGTTAGAGCAACAACGTCTATCTTCTTCAGGTGTATCAGAAGAAGAACAAATGCACCTTATCAAAGGTCTTGAAGGAAGGAGAGTACATGCGTTTACATGGTGTCACTAAAATTATTGAAACGCAGTCCTCAAGAAATAATTAAAATGCAGCTTCGGAGATACTATGCGCAGAGATATTAAAATGCAGACCACGGGCATGGATAGAGAGGTGAATGGAGTGCCCAGGAAAACCAGTCGCTCTTCAGTTGCAACAACTACACTTTCAATCCGTGATGCACAGCACACTAGGAGAGAGACCACATTCATTTAAGGTTTATGCTTCCATGAAGGCACCATATCCACCCACGATCGAGAACACCAATGGTCTTCGCGCTTTAATGCAGCTTCGCGATATACTAGCTCCCACACAGACAGAAATTGTGGGCGCAGTCTCAAAGGGGACGCTATCCAGCACAGGTTCCTCAAATAGCAGCACAATAAAAAACGCATTCTTCCACTCAACGTAGGACGCAGGAAGAAGCTCTAGTCGCAGGTAGCAGCTCTCCTTCACGGTGGTCGCAGATGGCAGCTCTCTCATGTCTTAGCTCTCAACGCAGGCAACACACAGCTTCACAAAACGTGCACTTCTTCAAAGCATTCCCATAATGCACGCAGTTCTTCAAGGCTTGGTGTGCAGCTCTCCACTTAGCTTTTCAAGTCTGCACGCACAGGTAACAATGTAGGTGAAGAAAACATATCCACACTTTCAACAACTCCACGTAGGAGAGGTAATGACAGTAACACACTCACAGATTAGGGTTTATACACAGGTCGAATGAGTTGATACTGCTGTCACTTATTCAATACCTCAACACAGGATTTGGAGGCGAGTATGCATCGAATAGAGATGGCAGGAATCTCTACAAAAGAAGAAAAGCATAGGCCATAGGACCGAGGAAGGATCTGATACCACTGTTAGGTTGCCCAATAAGCAAATAGGAAAAATATTGGCTTACACAGCTAAATACACAATCACAAAACAAACAAACAGAAAGCATTGGCGTGAAAGCACACTCTGTATTTCTCATTAACCAACTGTACACTCCAACAGAATCATACAATCATCCTATCATCGATGGTCAAGACATGATCATCAAATATCACCTATCCACATCCTCCTCTGATACAACGCCACGATGTATCGGCACTTGCCTTTTGATGCTTCCTCCATGACCTTCACTTGGATGCTTTGATAAAAAAATCCAATATGATGACACGTGTCCCCATCAAGACTCAACCTATCCGTCACTTTCATGTAACTGCGATGCACTAAGTCCAATACACTATCGAACTTGCTCCATCAAACTTCACCTCTGATACAACTCAACTTATTCCTCGGATATATCACCTCTGATATGCTATCAGACTATCTATGTTGGGACTCCTCCTGAGGACCTTTGTTTTCTCCTTCGATGTGAGCACTTTGATGACCACTCATCTTCGGTCACTTGTCATCACAGTGGGTCTTCTTTGTCGGGACTTCAAGCAATGCCACAAACTTGATACTTAACCAAAATTTTCATCACTTGAAGCTTTTGTTGATGTAATTTTGATTCGACTACTAATGTGGCATATCAATGACTCACAAGTCAATAAACTTGGGATATTAAGCATCAAAGTGAAAAAAAAACCTAAGCTTTCTATTATTTTTATTATTTCCTTCCTAGAGCCTACCTCTATGGCTGCTTTTATAAAGCTAGGGATGATTTTTAGTTGTATACGGGGTCTGTAAATTTGAAATGGTTGTGGTGACTATCATTATCATTAGTACAACAATGACTGTAGTTTCCACTTCTCTTTTTTTTTTTTTAAATCAAGTGAAAATATAGGTTCATAACTTTTCATTTTAAAAGGCTAGAAAAAATATCCATTTTTTAAATACTTCAAATAGCTAAATTCAATCAAAAAATTTTGTGACAAGAGCATAGAACCAACATTCCATGCATTGAATGTTTCTTTCTTGTTGAACAGATCCCCTTAAATCCCAATACAAGTGGTCATCACAACCCAATCAAACTCTCAAGTTGAACCATAATTAACCTTAAAGATAGAGACATCACAATACCTTGAAATAGTAGATAGAGATCAAGACAAACTAGACATCCTATAAGATGTAGATGACTTCCATATTTGAAAGCACATCACAAATGCCTTCAAATTAAAATTCCATAAATGTGGAAACAATGGTTCAATATGAGTTCAACTTAAATAAGTATAAATGATTCTTAATAAGGCATGATCAAATGATCAATCTCATACCCTAGTGGATTTATGAACTGAGCAAAAACAAATTCTCAAAAAGGGGATATGCAGGCATTCACTCCCCATTTTTTCAAAGCTAATACACCTTTGCTTGAGGAAATGATAGAGAATCCCATGGTTGCAACTTTAGGTTAGACACAATTGAGGAAATTAGTTCCTACTACAATAGCCTAACCCAAATCCATGGAGTGTTACACCCATTTGGAAAGAGAAAATCATTCCCAATTACCAATGTTTGTAAATAATTTTCAGTGATTCATGATAAAACAATTTTAAAGCAAATTAGAAGCCACTTAAACAACAAACCCATGCACATGCAATGGAGAAACGGACTCGCGACTATATATGTGTGTGTGTGTGTGTGTGTGTGCATGCAAGAAAAACAAGGGCCGGATTTCATTAAAATTGTAAAGGAAAAATATTATTGTAGACCCAAACAAATACAAAGGAAACCTAAGATCAAAACAAGGGAACAAGAGAAATTCATTACCAAAGGGATTCTCCATTCACAAAAATTATCTTCAATTTCTAAACTTCAAGTATAAAAGGTTGATCTATTACCTTGAACAAATGCAAACCACATTCCAATTCCAAACAAATGCACAAAGCCATTGCAGCTCAAAGCTTCAACATAATTCAACAAGCACATATGATATTTAAAATCCCATACTTTAATGTAGACAAAGAAGGGGAACATGTTCTTACTTCTAAAATCCCCAATCGACCATTATCTAACACCCAAAACCAATATAAAGAATGGATACGATTATAAAATTCATGTAGAAATCCTACACTACAATAAAATAGGCAATTAGCGCCTAATATAGTGTCGAAATTTAGTGTATTTGAGTTCACGAATTGAGCACTTTTGTCGGCACAAAACTTGGCGCCACAGTGCATGTTCACTTCGACACCGGAAATAGCGTCGGAATAAGCGGCCAAAGTAGCATCAGAAAATGTGGTGCCTACTTTAGCGCTTGGAATAACACCTAATTTAAGGACGAAAATTGCTTCCAATGTTGCTACCATTTTTGCTTCTAGTTTTTCTCCCAGTCATGCTTCTTGTTTTTCTTTTGGTATTGCATTGAAAATAGCTTCTTTTTTCACTTCCTAATTGATGCCAACTTTTGCTTCCATTATGATGTCCTTTGTTGCTTTGAGTTTTTATTTTTGGGTTGCTTCCGATTTTGCTTATGGGCTTGCTTCCAATTTTGCTTCTAGTTTTGCTTATGGGTTTTCTTCCAATTTTGCTTCAGGTTTTGCTTCTGGCTATGCTTCTAGTTTTGCTTCTGGTTTTGTTTCCATTTTTTATTCCAGTTTTGCTTCCGATTTTGCTTCTGGTATTGCTTCCGGTTTTTCTTTCGATATAACATCGTTTGTTGCATCTATCTTTGCTTCAATTTTTGTGTCTTTTGTTGCTTCTAATATGGCTTCTATTATTGTGTCTTTTGTTTCTTCTAAAATTGCTTCCATTATTAGTTCTTTGTTTGCTACCTAAATTGCTTCTGTTGTTGCTTCCTAGGTAACACCCAGTTTTGCTTCCAAGGTTGCTTTTGGTTTGATTCTAGTTTGGCTTCCATTGTTGCTTCCAAAAATGCTTATGTTTTGCTTTCATTTCTTAATTTAATATTTTTTTATCAGTTTAATTAGTTAAATATATAATTCCTCTTAAATAACTTATATGAAACATTTTATAAGATAGCATTTATAATGAATTTTTAGGGAAATGGACATCCATACAAACTAACAACATCATTATACTCATTAAATCTCCATCAAAATAAAATCTACAACCTCTAGTATATATAAAATAATAACAAGATAATTATTATAACATGATCATCATCTATAATTAAAACAAGTGAATCAAATATCTATAATTTAATTGAATTTGACAACATCCATCTTGAGCAGTAACTTAAAATCATCATAGATAATAAATATCCATCCAAAAATATTTGACCACTTCCAATATATATCAATTCACTAGTCAATACTGATAAGATCATCATCATATCTAACTAAAACAAGTGAAATTCAAATATCCCAGCAGATCAATAACATGTCAAAATGATACATGTCCAACAGTCGACATAAGTCAAAATGATACATGTCCAAATGATAAATGGTGTAACTCAATTTGATACATGTCAATATGATACAAGTCAAGATGAGAAATTTCCAAATGATAGAAGTAAAAAATTATACATGCCAAAATGATAATAATATGGTACTGCAAGTGAAAATGATACATATGATTGTAAAAATGAAAAGAGGCATCATAACAATGTATCAACAATAATCTATGATGCAGTCTATATGATCAATTTCGCTGGATACTACTAACAATTCGCTCATCATCGTGACCATCATCATCATGATCATCATTGCCATCTACCTCATCATCATCATCTCCAATGTCTGTACTAGACCCAACATAATCTAGATCTGTACCATCATCAAGATCAACTGGATCTTCTGCAAGACCCATGTTCTACAAAAAAAAAACATTCAAAATAAAAACTTATTATTTATTTCATGCAATAATTAATTTTTTCTATTATATTTATAATATTACAGCATATGAAATGAAACCATAATTATATTACATCAATATCAAAGTGCACATACCATAATAAAATTTCAAATAAGTTACAACTAAGATGTCATTCCAATGATCTGAAACATGCAACAATTCTAATAAACATTGGTAAAGATCATAAAAGAAAAATTATACAATTTAACAATCAACCGTAAATTTTATTACATAACCTTAAGTGCAAACCCTCTCCATTTTGTGATATATATGATTATGATTGCCTCAAAGATACTTTGAGATTTAACTGGTCAATATATCTTATTCTCTTATATTTTAGAAATGAATATTTTTCTAGGACATTTTGGCATTGTAATATGCTTCAAAGGTTCTTTGAGAATTAACTAGTCTATATGTCCCCGTATTTTTTAGTTACTATTGAAAGTCGAATTTTATTATGATTTTAACTAGAGATTTGATCAAGGATATTGAGATTTTAAGACATGTTCTTTCTAGTTGAACATACAAGGATGTATATAAATCCTCAAATTTTTGCAATGATACTCAAATAATAGTGTTTATATTTGCATGAGATAAGTAAATCAATGGGGTAATCATACTAGACATTCAAGTATATAATAATAGGCCTACTAGTAGGTACAATGATATGCCTTGAAATTTCATTTGTAGAGATTCCATACCTATTGAATGAAGCAACGCATCGGCCATGGATGAGATACATAAAGGTAATTTTCACATTGCTAGACACACCCAAAGTGAACGTAACGACCTCGCTACATAAAAAACGAACATTCCCTCTTAGCAAGGGAGTTACTTTGGCTCGAGCTACCTCATCCATGATCTATGTCAGTAGCTACTACTACTCCTTCTGAACTAGAGAAACCTACTCCCCCTGAATCTAGAAACTTGAAATCATATGTGATGTGGCTACCCACTAAAGTTCCACTGAATTCATCTAAGTATACCATCTCTTCCAGTTGGGTCCATTCCCACCAAGTAGGTCTGCTAAGGCATTCCTCCTGCCGCCTCAAAAATGATGCATAACTATCTCTATGTCCTCCTATCAATCCGCAAAGAGGTCAACCCCATACTCAGTACAATCATCCCTCTCTGATCCCTAGTATGATGGAGTCCTCAACATACACAACTCCCTATGGCCATAACTGTAATGATTTTCCTTTGAACTCAATTGTATAAGATTGATCCTCCAAGGCTGAAAGTGAGAGTGCACTCACTCTCAAACAAGGAACATATAGAACATGATGAAAGGCTAGAGCCCATCCTGACTCTAAATCAAATACAATTGAACCCTCTCATCTATCGACTGGTCCTTCTGTATGGATCCCACACCTCACCAACCATCTAGTAGCTACTGAGCCAGGTGACTGAAATAGATCACACTCCCCTATAATATGGTGCGTGGCACCACTGTCTAGATACCACCCATCTTGAGAAATATCCTCTAAATCTAGGAGTAATACATACTCCTTCTTGAACAGTATGGATAATTCTTGGTCATGGAATCCAACCACTAATCCTCCTCTATTTCTCCACTATCCTCCTCTTCCTCTTCTTATACAACCACTTGTTGTTGGAATCTTATTAATATTGAGAGGGGGGGGGGGGGGGGGGTAAATCAGTATTAGCGCAGTTATGAACAATTCTTACTTCTTATCAAACTTAAACTACAGTTATATTATGTGTTCATCATAAACAATAACATTCAACATCACATGTGCAATACACATAACACAAATATTTTTACGTGGAAACCCAAATGGGAGAAAACCATGGAATTCTCTCTTATTTTAAAAAAATTACATTCATGGAAGCACCAACTTTCGAAGTTCTCCAGCACCAATTGGAAGGAGGATCCAACCCCCTGGTTTAACAGGAACCAACCTGAAGGAAGCACCGACTCCCAGATTTACCAACTTCAACTAGAAGGGGGCACCGACCCCTTGTTCCTTGCCCCGTCCTGCCGCCCTGATATGATTGTAGAAGACACTTATTTTTTGTTATACTAACCTGCACACTCTTCAGATTAACTGCAATTCATTCAGTTGTGCACATATTATGTATATTGAGATATTGCAATACTTAAACTGTATCACATACTTCACTTCATTACACACTTGAACTCATACTTCACAACATTTTGCAATATGGGCACTACTTCATCATACCATTATGTTTCTACACATATGCAAACTCAATTGATACTACACATCCTATGTTGTGATGTTGTTCTGATCTCGCGCATCTGTATCATATGACTCAAATCATTTTGTGCATCCTCTGCTATGCTACACTTCAGTCTTGGCGCGTATGTCTTAGATAGTATATGAACTTCTGCATACCATCTATGATATTTCCTTTTTGTTCTTACGCACTTTTTTTAGCTCAACCTCATCATACTGCGCATCATCTTCTATGTTGCATCTATGTCTTCATGCATCTGTATTAGATCAACTATGTCATCTTGCGCATCACTTGTTGTGCTTCAAGTCTATCTTCGGACATTTTTCTTAGATAAAACACTTCATCTTTCTACGCATCATCTGTCATGCTGCATTTTGCGCATCTGGCTCTTCTGCTAGATCATGTTGCTCCAGTTACTCAGGCCATTGATACCCCAATAAATACAAGCTTTCCAAATCAGAGTACTACCACATTCACATCTACAAACTTATTTCAATTATCCAACTTGGCTTCTTATTTATACTTGTCCTGTGCAAACGATATGTCCATAAGTTTTTCATAGCGTCCCTTAATCCTTGCTTAACGGCCAAGATTAATTCACACTTCCACCACTTGTCATGATCTATTCCACTGAGGTATCACACCTTGTGTGTCTTGCACATACTTGGTCCTTTGCATAGTGGGTCTTGCGCACTTTATGTATAGTCTTATGCCCTTGAAGTACCATTTCTTGTGGGTCTTTCGCACTTGACTTGTCCGACCACCACTTTCTTCCAAGATTCTTGCACGCTTCAACAACTTGTATACTTCTTCCGATTGGTGGGTCTTTCACACTTTTGGGACTTGCATACATGTCGAACCAATTCTTGCTCCCAATCATCTTGTACACTCATGAAACTTGTCCAGCCAACTCTTTTGACTTTACCTTTGAAGTAGCATGACTAGGCGGACTGTGATATGTGCACATATCTTATGTACTTCTTCAAACTATATGTACTTCTGCAATATGGATGTACTTCATATGTGCTTATTCAAACTGGATTTCATATACTTCTTCAAATTGGCACAAGGATATTGATTCCACTTTGACATTAGTTGACATCAATGACAACCAAATTTCAACAATATCCCCCTTTGGAATTTATGTCAACGTCTCATGAAGTTGTGATCTTCCTTTATTATGTTCGCAATACTCCCCTTGTGTTCTTTCTAGTTTGAGCCTTTGGTCATATGTGTAGTTCGCAATACTTTTTTTCTATATTTCATTTTTGTGTGGATCCCTTTTTCTGATGCATGTTTCGTGATCTTTCTCCTTTGTATATTTGTGTGACCTTCTATAAGTACTTCTCTGTTGTTTTCATCTCTATGTTGATTGCATTCTTCATGATATTTCTCCCCCTTTTACATTATTAGCAGAGAGGTGCCTTCAATATGCAAATTCAGGTTTTCCTTTATTCAGTTTTGTGTCAGCCTTCATACATCTTCTTTCTTTGATTACTCCCCTTATATTCATGCTTTATTCTATTCCTTTTGCTGGATTTGTTGCGCAGAGCTCAGTCACCTTGCAATATGTACCTTCAACATTGTCTATGTAGCTATCTCAAATGTGCTCCCCCTGTACAGTTTCCAACTTCCTTCTATCTTGATATTCTATTCTTGTCATATTAGTCATTCACACTTCTTCATTTCTTATGCAATATTCCATACCATCTTCCTGCCACATTCATTGCACACTATAGAGTTCCATTTGCTTCTGGTTTGTACTATCTTCCATGTCGATTTCTTCCAAAATCCAACTTTTCTTTTGTCGCATTTACTACATGGTGACCAGTTTTCATCACATTTTCTCACTTCGCATAACTTTCCACAACATCCAAAGATTCTTTCTTAATATCGCACATATTTTCATCCATCAGCCAACATGGCAACAAGGCGATGTGACTAAGGACTCGTGCAAAAAAATTGGTGTTTCATTTTTGTACTCGAGCCTTTTAGGAAACATCATTGCGATCACACGGAAAAATGAATTGGATTTCTTCTTTTTGTCCTCTTACCCAATTTCATTAACTCATGAAATAAATTTTGACATCTCCATAGTCAGCTTTAGATCACACACACACGAATGCAATTAACCTTAATGTCTCTTCAATTTTTGTTCACGCTTGCAGGGAACCACCTTCCAATTCTATAAATGAGCTATGTATTTATTGTCTCATCATCCTTTTCATTCCCTATCAAGCTTGTTCAATGCGTCACAGCTTCTGAGTTTCTCATCTTCCTCCATCATGTCTTCCTTCTTTTAGAGATAAAACAACTTGTTCGACAATATTCACTTAGTAGTTCAGTCGCAGCAAGCATAATTTGCAAGACTCGGAGTGGATATGGGTCTTTGGAAATCCTAGATGAAAGAATCTAATTTCATGCATTGGTACGTGTAGTCGCAAGTTCACCAGAGTACTACTGAGGGATTGTCCAGTATGAACAAGAGATTTGAGTTCCTGGAGAGGAAAAAACAACAAATTCTTGACTTGTTGAACTTCATTCAGATGGAACAATCCACTACCAATGCATCGCCTTCAACCCTATAGCTTTTCCTACTGCCGTAATCACCGAGTCAATTCGTCGAGCAAGCTCCGATGGATCTTGAACTTCGTCTTTCCTAACAACCTACCAGTCATGACACAGATTTGGACCTTCAGTTGTGGATCTGAATCATCTTTGTAGTTCTCAAATTTTGTTCGATATGGCTCCCATCATCGTTTTTGTACTTCAATTGTCGTTAGGCCTTCGCATGATACCTCTTTGTACTTCAACTCTGTTTTATGAGGAATAGGTCTCATTTAATTTTGTAAAAGGAAAATTTTGAATATAATACAAAATTCATTTTTATATTTGTGCGGACCTTATGATTGTTCATTAGCAATACTTATTTATACTCTTCTTTCTACAGTTACATGTATGAGCTCTTTATGCGACAATTCAACACATTCTTGCAAATAATTGAATGCATGTGAATTTCCTCTGCGACATTGCATTAATGCGACAAAAAACTTCAAATATTTTCTAACTACAATACTCACTAATGCATTCCTTGAATTCATAATGAATGTCATGTTGAATTCAAGGATCTTAGTTAACCTCTTAGAGATTAGCAAGATGGGAAGCAATTACTTGTTGCTTGACATGTACTAGGGTTGTTTGTTGCTTATGTGCATGCTTGAGGAGTTTTCCTTACCATATCTTCATGTGCACACCTCCATTTTACTACTACGCCTGACCATCTTCCTGTTTGGTCCTTGTATTGTGGTTGATGTTATGTGGAGTATTTATATCTGGATGGTTTACCATTTTTTGACATAATTGATCCTTGTGTCCAAAACCATCGCATGCATAACATCTCACAGTTTGAAAATATTTCACAATATGAACATATTAATTACACATTGCGCACTTCAATGTATTGATCCTTCTTCTGGTAGTGTAACTGAAAGAATTGTAGTTACTAAAGAAATTATCATACCTGAATGGATTCATTTGGTTTGGACTATAATTGCTATCACAAACCTTCTTAGTTGTTATGTCATAACCAAGTCCCGATCTTTCTGTTGGTGATCTCTGATCATTCAAAATCTTATTAAGGATTGATGTGTTGTCTTTGAATTTGTTCTTCATTTCTTCTTCAAGACAATCCTTGTCACTCCTTGAATGTGTGCATTTCAAAGAATTAATGATGTGACGTATCCCTTTTATCTCATCCATTTTATCATCTAAATAGGAGGTCTCTCTAATCTTTTGTTTGATTTGACTTGTTAGTAGATCATTTTTTTGCTCCGACTCTTCCAATGATGTCTTCAATATTGATTTCTCTTCTTCAAGCTTTCTGATTTTGTCTACTACAAAATATAGTTGTTTCTCAAAATTCATTTCCTTTTCACTAACATGTTTTTCAAGAGACTCTTGAACCACCTTGTTCTTCATACTTTGGTAGTTGGTCCTGCAAGAGTTTTTCCTTCCTTCTTGACTTATTTAACTCTTCCAAGTCACTAACCAGTGCACCTTCCAGTTCAACTTCTGCAACGTATTCTTCTTCAAACTAGTTTAATTTCTATGACAGGTTTTGGAGTTGAATTAAAGGCTCCACTAAAGAAGTACTTATCCAGTTTTCTTGATTGACTATGCACATTTCTATGTGTCTTTCTTGATAGAGGGGAAACACTTTTTATTTTTGTCATTGCTTTCATCTTCTATAAAGGACATGAAAAGTAATTCTTTTGGATTTTCATGTAATATCCCTTTTTCAAATTTTATTAAAATGCCCAATTTTCCACTTTTTTTCCCAATTTCGACCTTTGACTAGTTTTACTGTTTTGACCTCCAAATCAACCCAAATGCTCCCAAATCTTCTGTAAGAGTGTATGAATGGTATTTAGACTTGAATATAAGGTTCAGGGATGTTTTATGGCCCTCCAAATACTACTGCAAACTTGATTTGTATTCTGATCAATATATGTAATTTTGACTAGTAATTTGTGCATCAAATCCCCCTCGGGTAACACTGCAAATGGCCTTCCAAATGCCTCCAAACTCCCACAAATTTATGAACAGAGGTATATAATGTGTTAAGTATGTGATTAAGGTCTCATATGCACCATTAATTGATTTTTAATACTGTTCTAACTCTCTCACATTCAACAGCAAAAACCCCCAATTTGACCCTTGGGGAAATGGCACTATTTCACCTCCCAATACAACTAAACTGAGTAAAAATGCTTCAAATGCTCAAGTACAGTACATGAAACTTGTAGAAGACATCCATGGCAATAAATTTATCACAAATATATCATAGAATCATCCATCCATTCGAAATAATCAACAATATAGTGTCATACATCAATGCATTGGGGAAATGGACATTGTTTGCTCAGTAATCAATAGTTTTGCATACAACCAGTGGGTATTTCGACCTGATACTTTCTGAATATGAATAATAGAGGATATGAAGCTATTAAAATGATAAATATGTAATGAGAAGCTCTCTCAAGAAGCACAAGTGCTCACCAAAAACGCCCTCCCTCAAGGAGCACGAATATGCCTTCAAAACTGGAAACGGTGGAGAGAAAGTGCTGCACTAAACCAAACCATGAAAATTCCTGTAGCTACTACCTGCAAATACAAACTCCATTAAAGCACCATGAAAGATCTGAGTGGCCTCTCCAAACACCAACTTGGATGGGAATCTTTCACCCTCGAAATTGGCTAAGGCAAGAAACTAGTCATCCACTAGCTCTCTCTTCACAAATGCAATTTTTCTCAAATCATCAAAAGCCATTCTCATACTTTATTTCTACATTTTATAACCAACATTATCCTTCAAGGGGTCGAAATCCTCTCAATAGATTCAATAATTTTTCATTTAGAAAATATTCCTCATTTGCCACTTGTCTCCTAGTTCCAACCTTCCATCTTCTCCCAAATTCGAATTTGAGTCTCTTTAGATTCCTCCAACTCCATGAGCGCCTTCTTGAGCCTATTTTTGGGGCTGACATGTCATAATGGTCAGGTGTAAGAATTCAGGTCTGAATTTTGTCATAAAATGTCATAGATGCTTCATTATTGTTGTCATAAAACTAGGGAATCTAGCCCATGTGTCCACTAGTCTCCAATTTGACTCTTCCTCTCCCATGGAGGTTACTATTCCTTCCCATTTCGACCTAATATGATCAATTACATGTGTTATGACTTACCAACTCACCCAAGAGTGTTCACCTTCCCATGAATTCGAATTGGCAAGAGAGAGATGCCATGTGTCATTGAAAAATCAAGCTAGTGTGGGTCCCACCACCTCCATATGTCTCCAAAACCACTTGCCACCTAGAATTTCTCTTGAATTTATTTATTCATCATATTTATTAAATGCTTGAACCCTTCTAATGTATAAATATCATTTATTAGTTTCCTTATTACCATCCCACATGTGCCCATCCAACCTAGGAAACTAGTAGGATTGATGGGATTGTATTACTATGCATTTATTTGAATGGGGACATTACATTTCATCACATTCACTTTCTTCGGATGAACTGTTATCTTCCTTAGAGTACAAACTCTTCCTTTGTTTTGGGACTTTCTTCCTTTTCTCAGATCTGTATTGTGTGTGCGCCAATCTTCATTCATTTTAATTAGCCTCTTCTCCATTGGCATTGTCTCTATCTTCCTTATATGGACACTTTGAAGTAAAATGGCCTCACCTTCCACATTTAAAACATTTGAAGGGTAACTTACCCTGATACTTCCCACGCCCTCTTTTCAAATTTCTCACAAGGTTTGCTTCTTCCTCATCTGATTCATTACAAGAGCCTTTGTCATGCTCGTGTTTTGCTTTCCTGGTAGGTTTAAAATTTGCTTCTTTTCTAATGGGATTTTCCCTTTCACTTCTCATCTCATACGCAGTCAAGATCCCATGAAGCTCATCCTTTGTTAAATCTCCAAGATTAGTTATGTCCTCTAATACATACAGCTTTGAGTCAAATCTTGGAGGAATATTTCTTAGTATATTTTGCACAATTGATTCTTTAGTTAGTCTAACTCCAATACTTTTGATGGAATTGACTAAATTGTCAATTCAAAGAAAGTATGAGGAAACATTTTCTTCATCTTTCATTCTTAAATACTCATATAGTTTAGAGTAATTCTGTAATTTTGTTTTCTTTACTTTCTTGTCTCCTTCATAGATAGTCTTGAGCTTGTCCCATACTTCCTTTGATGAAGCACAATACATGAACTTACAGAACTTAGTGTCTTTTAACCCACGTAATAGTGCATTCCTTGCTCTTGCATTGCATTCATATTGTCTTCTCTCAAATGGATCAGCTGGCCCAGTTGCAAGAATGTTGTAACCATACTCAACAGTCTTCTAGACATCAACACTAAGGAATTGTATATATACTTCCATTCTTATCCTCCAGAAGGTGTAGTTGGAGCCATCAAATGTTGGTTCTCTATTAGTGTATAGTCCTTCCTTCTTGTCCATATATACGCAAGAATGTATCTTCCAGATGTTAAGATATTACTGAAGTCACCCGCTCTGATACCAATTGTTGGAATCTTATTAATACTGAGAGGGGAGGTGAATCAATATTAGCGTAGTTATGAACAGTTTTTACTTCTTATCAAACTTAAATAGTAGTTATATTATGCATTCATAATAAACAATAAAATTCAACATCACATGCACAATACACATAACACAAATATTTTACGTGGAAACCCAAATGGAAGAAAACCATGGAATACTCTCTTATATTAAAAAGAGTACATTCATGGAAGCACCAACTTCCGAAGCTCTCCAGCACCAACTGGAAGGAGTCTCCAACCCCTTATTTTTACAGGCACTGACCTGAAGGAATCAACGACTCCCTAATTTACCGGCTTCAACCAGAAGGAGGCACCAACCCCATGTTCCTTTCCACGTCCTAATGCCCTGATATGACTGTAGAAGATACTTCTTTGTTGTTCTACTGATCCGTGCACTCTTCAAATTAAATGCAATTCATTTTGTTGTGTGCATATTTTATATACTGATATCTTGCAATAGTTGAATTGTATCACATACTTCACTTCACTACACACTTGAACTCATACTTCACAACATTCTACAATCTGCGCACTAGTTCAGCATACCACTATGTTTCTAATCATTTTCAAACTCAACTGATACTGCGCATCCCATGTTTTGTTGTTGTTCTAATCTCTCACATCTGTATTAGATCACTCAAATAATTATGTGAATCCTCTTATATGCTACACTTAAGTTTTGGCGCATATGTATTAGATAGTTGTTCTACGTACCATTTGTGATGCTTCCTTTCTGTTCTTACGCACTTGTCTCAGATAAACCTCATCACATTGCGCATCATCTGTTATGTTGCACCTCTGCCTTTGTGCATCTATCTTAGATAAACTATATCATATCGTGAATCACTTGATGTTCTTCAAGTCTGTCTTCGCTCATCTGTCTTAGATAAAACACTTCATCTTTCTTCACATCATCTGTTGTTCTCCATTTTGCGCATCTGTCTCTTCTGCTAGATCATGTTGTCCTGCTCCCACGAGCCATTGATACCCCAAGAACTAGAAGATTTCCAAATCAGAGTACTACCAAATTCACATCTACAAGCTTACTTCAATTCTCCAACTTGGATTCATATTTATACCTTTCCTGCGCGGATGGTATGTCCACAAGTTGGGCATAGCATCCCTTCATCCTTGATTCAGGTTCAAGATTAATTCACGCTTCTGCAACTTGTCATGATATGTTACACTGAGGTATCACACCTTGTAGGTCTTGCGCATACTTGGTCCTTTGCATAATGGGTCTTGAACACTTTGTGTATGGTCTTGTGCCCTTGAAGTACCATCACGTGTGGGTCTTGAGCACTTGACTTGTCCGACCACCACTTTATTCCAGGATTCTTGCGTGCTTCAACAACTTGTATACTTTTTCTGATTGGTGGGTCTTGCGCACTTCCAGGACTTGCATACATGTCCAACTGTTTCTTTCTCCTAGGCCTCTTGTGCACTCCTGAAACTTGTCCAACCAACTCTTTTGACTTTACCTTTGAAGTAGCATGACTAGGTGGATTGTGACATGTACACATATCTTATGTACTTCTTTAAATTGGATGTACTTCTACAATATGGATGTACTTCATATCTACTTCTTTAAACTAGATTCCATATACTTCTTCAAACTAGCACAAGGATATTGAGTCCTCTTTAACATCAGTCAACATCAATGACATCCAAAGTTCAACAATACCCCCCTTTGGCATTGATATCAACACCTCGGGAAGCTGTGCGTATCACATTCAAATTTAAAAGAACCAATTACATTCTAAAGGATGACACCATCCATAATGGTTGAGGTGGCATTGGTTTAGTTAAAGATGTTTAGTTTTAAAATTCTGAATGATAAATCAAAACTCATAGTTAATCATAACAATATTCTAAGTAAAGTATTCATCATGAAAAGAGTACTCATAATTACTTTTAAATACAATATAAATGTACTAAAATACCTTAAAAATACTTAGAAAGAAAAGTACTCTTTACATTACAATATAAAATAATTTACAAATACCAAAAAATTGAATGTCATATTCAAAATCAAAATTATGTAATTACTTTTCAATATATAATATATACCTTTAAATAATAAATTTCTAATACCAAAGAAATAGTAATCTTTATTTCAAAATTAAAATCATATAAATACTTTACATTATATAATATATAATTTTAAATCCTTTAAATCTAAATTTTTAAAACCTTATAATAAATACGTACTATAAAGCATTTATTAAGGAGCAACTTGTATAGGAGATTTATTTAATTTAAAGATAAATATGTAGAAACCAAATTAAGTGGTATGCTTTTAAAAAGCTGGCTCAATTATAAGCTCGACATTCATTACTATATATTTTTAAATCTATGTCTAAACTTTTAAACCTTATTTTATGAATGCGTATTATTCAACCAAGTCATGAGATAATGGGATTTAAATTTTTAAATCCTTATATTATGTACTTTTCAATATATAATATATAGGATAATTATTATGGTATATAACATAAAAACAAAGTAAATAAATTATTTTAAAATAAATACGTAAACAAATATCTGGTTTCCTAAATTATAGATATATAATACTGATATGTAAATATATGATACTGAAATGAATATATTACTCAGCTAAATATTTTATAAACAATTTATTTTACAAATAATGTAGATGTTTAGATAAATAGATTATTTGTATATTTAAATAAATTTAATATTTATAGAACTAAATTATTAGATTTTAATTTTAATGAATATAAGTTATATTTATATAATAGTTAGTTAACATATTTAAATATATAATTTAAATTACAAGCTTCCAGCAGGCATTACAAGTTTTCACAGAATTTACAAGTTTCCATCATGCATTACCAGTTTTCACAGAATTTACAAGTTTCCACAGAATTTACAAGTTTTATGAAAAAACTTGTGATTTGAGGATATTACCAGGTGAAAACTTGTAATGGGGTGTTTTTAGCAAATTACTTGGATTCCTACACCATAAAGAGGCCTTTGGAAAGCTCAAGGCCTATTTAATCCAAGGAATTTTTATTTTCCTCTCGTTGCCAAAGTTATAGGGAA
Source organism: Larix kaempferi (assembly GCA_027924585.1). NCBI lineage: Eukaryota > Viridiplantae > Streptophyta > Pinopsida > Pinales > Pinaceae > Larix > Larix kaempferi. The sequence goes on from BSBM01000893.1 coordinate 11,965,166, forward strand.
AAGCATATATCTCATCATTAGAGGAACAAACTAAGTGATTTTCTTTAAGCTATTATTTATCAGTTCTAGTATGTGTTAGTAAAAACCAACGTCCAGACAAAATTTATGGCTTCATTTCAGAGTCTATGCTACATGTATTCTATTTAGTTACCAAGGTATGGAAATGCTTACTTAATTTTTCAAATGATGAGGAACAAATTATTTTTATTTACAACTTCAAACTTACTCATTTTAACCTTCTTTTTATCCATCCCATCCATAATATATAAAATGACCACCACATTCTAAAATAGCATCATCATATCTTTTCCTTACATTAAAATCAGTATTCATTTTAGGAATCATGCCAAGTAGGTTAAATGATTACTTTACCTTGATTTGACACCCCCCTCACAATTCATGATTTCACCTAAAACATCTTCAACTGCCCATTCCCTAAACCATATCCAATATTGATTCCTTCTTCAAAACTTGTAATTATTTTTATTCGCCATTTATGCCATTACTTGTAAATATTTCTTATCACTATCCAAGTCTACTATGAGGAAACTAGAGCCATTGGAAAATTGAGCGATTTTAGGGTGCTAACGGTCGCTATCAGCATGGCAAAAAGATATGAACCACTGACGGTAAAATGTTTTGATGAGGACCTGCATAGTAGAAATTTATTTCAAAGCACAAGGTGGTATGTGTTCTTTGAGAGGTTACGGGGATGGCATGATAATCTTTCATTGTAATTCGATCAACCAGTTGATGGCGCTATTGCAAATATAAGAGGATTTGTGTTACCAGTGATAGAGAAATCTATAGCCGCAACTACTGGGATATCTACTAATAGTGAAAAATCATTTAAATTAGAGAGGATTAAAGAAAAAAATGCATGGAAATTCTATGTTGACAAGGTTCACCCTCTACAGAATTGGAGTAAATGTAAGCATAGACTACAACTTAAGGCGCATTGGTCAAGTCTGGCCAACTAGTTACAAAAATATATAACATCTGATGGTCGCTACAGTTTTTTTATATGTACCATATCAAACTATTACAACATGTTTATGGTAACATGCCTCTCAATTTTCCCCACTTTTATTACAAGAGCTTGCAGAAAATGGAAACCGAAATTCAACAAAGTTCGGGTAATGAATATAGTAGCTTATTGTTGAACTTTGGTTGTCATTGATGTCAACTAATGTCAAAGAGGATGTCAATTGATTCAGTTTGAGTCATTGATTTCAACTGATGTCAAAGTGGATAAAGCGTCCCTATGTCAGCTTAAAGGAGTATATGGAAGCCACTTTGAAGAAGTATATGCGCAATATGGTGAAGTACATGGATTCCAATGTGAAGAAGTATATCTAGAAGTTGCATCCAATCTGAATATTTGTGTCCAATGATACATTATGCATGATCAGTATGAAGAAGCACATAAGGAAGTTACATAGTGCAAATCCATTTCAAAGAAGCACATAAGCAATGTATCCTACTACATCTAGTAGCAGTAGTAGATATCAAGTCCACCAGGTAATACTCTCTCAAGGAAGCAGTCAAAGAACTCGTTGGACAAATGTACATGTCCACAAGTAGCCAAGGATTTTGTTAGGCAAAGCTACAAGTTTGCAAGCATGTTGAAAGAAGACTCTGGAATGTGCAAGCATTTCTTGGTCAAAGATCGAAAGTGTGAAAACGGTAAGAAATTGAATAGTCCTGAAAGTGCAAAAGTCTTTCCAATCAGAAAAGGCTTTCAATTAGTAAAGGGAACATAAGTTCCATGAAGGGTATAGCAGTTGAAGTTTTTTATTCGCAAACCCCACAAGCCGATAATACAATAGATGCGCAAGTCCCACACATAATGGTACTGCAAGGGTCAAAGTTCCACCAAATAGAAGTTAGTTTATGTGCAGATTCCACAAAGCATTAATATATCAGGAGCGCAACACCCACAAGGGACGGTACGACAAGGTTCAAAGACTCATCAAGTTGAAGATCAAGGATGCGCATATACCTCAAAGCAATGGTACATCAAGAGCGCAATAGGACACCTAAGGTGTAAGTCCCACTAAGTCATGGACCAAGGATGCGCAAGACCCACAAAGGATGACACATCAACAATGCAAAATATGACATGTGGCAAAAGCAAAATCCGTTAAGTATGGAAGAAGGGATGACACGACCAACTTGTGGACATACAATCCGTGCAAGACATGTATAAATAGATATGCAAGTTGGATATTTAAAGTAAGCTTGATGGCGAGATCATGGAGCCTCAAAATACCTATTTATATTTAGGGAATCAAGGGCTCGAGGACAAAACAGTATGATCTAGCAAGGATTCGAGTGCACACATGCAGCAGAAGGGAATACTGATGGTGCGCAAAATGATGTTGTAGATATGTGACGATTGCACAAATATCGAAAGGCATAAACACATAAGTATGCGCAACTGCGTGAATATTGAATGACAAAATTGCAAACAACATGCAGACAGTCATAGATGTCGTTAGTAAGGAAGTAGCGCAAAGATAGAACCGAAGTATATCATAAGATGCATAGATGTTTAGCTAATGCACAAAGACTAAAGTGAAGTGTGCAGAGGAAAAAACTCCATCTGATGCGCACCGAAAGAGAAGCAACATGATCCAGTAAGCACATCCTGATGAGGACGATCTGAGACAAGTGCGTTAAACCGAAAGGACGAATCAATTGATGCATGGCATGTCACGGGTTGTCTAAAATAATGTGGTACTTAAACAGAAGGGAAACATCAATAAGTGTGTATTTCCATCTGTTACTATTGCAGCAAACTATTAATTGAAATCACAATATCAGTTGGTAAGTGCAGTTGTGCAGTAGCAGATCGATAGAGCATACCTTAGCACAGACTGCAAAATCAATAGCACACAGTACATAAAGTAAGACATCAGCAGAAGTGTAGAATTGAGAGGAATGAGAAGTCAAGTGATGTATGCAGCACAATGACAGTGAATTGGATGCATAAAAATATAGCGCTCAACAGAACTAATATCATAAGGTCAGAAGTGTGCACGAGTTGGAAGTTCGGTAAGTCAAAATCGTATATTGGATATTTGGGATGCAGGAAGGGACAGGGAGCAGGGGGTTGTAGCCTCCTTCCATTTGGTGCTGGAGAACACAAGGAGTTGGAGCTTCCTTCAGGTCGGTGCCTCCTTCCAGTTGGTGCTGGTAAATGCAGGAATTTGGTGCTTCCTTGAATGTATTATTTTCATTACAAAAGAGCATTTTGTGTTTTTCTCCCAATTGGGTCTCCACATCAAAACTATTGTGTGTTCTATGTTCTTTGTCTTGGTGCATATATGGATGAATGATTTTGTTTATATTGAATGCATAACTAAAGATCGATATTAAGTTAAGACTAATATTTTAAAGAAGATAAAAACTGTTGATAACTACTCTAATACTGATTCACCCCCCTCTCAGTATTAAATGATTCCAGCAATTGGTATTAGAGAGAGTGTCTTCAGTAACAAATTAACATCTGGAAGATAGATCATTGCATAGATATGGACAAGAAGGAAGGTCTTTCCACTGACAGAGCACCAAGGTTTTACGACACCAATTATACCTTCTAGAAGGTTAGAATGGAATCATACTTGCAATCACTGGGAGCAAATGTTTGGAAATCTATTATTGATGGTTACAATATCCCAGCAGGCGTACCAGTTAATCCAGCACAAAGGAGAATCTATGAAAGAAATGAAAAAGCTAGAAACATGCTACTATGTGGTTTGGGAGATAATGAATCCGTCAAGGTTATGCACAACGCTTCATCCAAGGAAGTTTGGGACAAGATCATAGGTGTCTATGAAGGCGACGAAAAGGTAAAGAAATAAAAGTTGTAGAACTACTCTTGATTATTTGAATCTGAGAATGAAAGATGAAGAAAACATTACCTCTTATTTCTTAAGACTAGATGAGATATTTAATTCTATCAAAAGTCTTGGGGTTACATTGGATGAAGAATCCATAGTACATAAAATATTGAGAAATTTACCCTCAAGGTTTGATGCGAAGGTATCTCGGTTATAAGATCAAGTTAATATTGAATACCTAACGAAGGATGAGCTTCTGGGTATTTTGACTACATACGAGATGATAACTGAGAAAGAGACTCCCCTCAAAAAGGAAGTCGCTTTTAAATCCACTAGAAAGGATATGCATGATCATGACAAATACTGTTGTGATGAGTCAGATGATGATGAATCAAACTTTGTCAAAAATATGAAAAGAGGACATGGTAAGTACAAGAACAAGTTTCCCTTCAAATGTTTCAAATGTGGAGGAATAGGTCATTATTCCTCTAAGTGTCCTTACAAAGAAAACATATACAGTGACAACGACGAGGAATCTAGTTCATATGATCGGAAGATTACATGATCTCAACACAGACCTAAAAATAAAAGGAGGATTCCAAAACAGAGGAAGAGTATATACATTGAGGAAGGAATAAATGCATATAAAGGAAGTGACTGTGATGAAGAACCAAAACAAGTACTTTGCATGGATCATGTGGAAGAAGAAAGAAGAGATGAAAAGAAGAAGAGCAGTTAGAAGCATATACTCTAGATGCACAAAGCAAACCCGGAACACTAGACACATCTTTAGTGGATCATTCAAAACACCTCCAAAGCCAATTGTTGAAGTCAAGATTGATAGTCAATACGAAGAAGAAGAATATGATGTAGATATTGACTAGGAAGGTGAATTGATCAGTTCCCTGGATGACTTAAAGAATTCAAGAAATAAGAACAAATTTATGCAGGAACAATTATCGAAGTATGAAGAACATGACAAGCCATTTCAAGAATATCTTGACGCAGAAATTTGTGAAAAGGTAACCAACTATGATATTCAACTGCTTTGTGCACAAGACAAGATCAAATTGCTTGAGGCAGAGAAAGTTTCTTTAAAAGGTTCTTTGGAAGAATTAGTACAGAAAAACAGGATGCTAACAAATTAGCTTGAGGAGAAGGACAAAGAGATATTTTGTTTAGAAGACAAATTGATTGAAATGAAGGGAAATAAACAAGTCCAAGATCCCACAGTGATTTGCGCACATCTAGAAAATAACAAGGTTAGTGTTAATGATGAATTAAAAGAAAAGTTCAAAGAAAACTCATCAATATTGAACAAAATTCAGGACAATCAAAGATCATCAGAAGGAAAAACAGGTCTTGGTTATGAAAAGGAATCAAATAAGGTATGCAACAAATAACAGTTCATCAATCATGTTAAGTCCTTCAGGTCTAATGGTTCCTTCAACAACTACAGCTCTGCTCAATATACTAACCAAAGAAGGATCAATAGGGTGAAGTGCGCAAGATGCAAACGTTTTGGTCATATTGCAAAATATTGTCAAACTATGAGGAGATATGCATGTGATGGTTTTGGACATAATGTTATGTATTGTTGAAGAGTAGTGAACTATCCAGATTAAAATTTATTGCAAAAAGGAAATCACATTCGAAAGGACTATAGTAATAAATCTCTGGTGCAGAATCAAGAAAGAAGTGCGCACAACAAAACTTGGGTAAGGAAATCTCCTCAAAAGTACGCTAAAGATGCAGAGAATCCAAGTGCATCTAATGCAACAAGAAACTGCTGCCTCTCTAGCTAATCCCATAAGTATTTAATGAGATCCTTGAGTTCAACATGATGCATATTAAGGAATTCAAGGGGTATGTTAGTCAGGTGTGTTGTTAGAATGTGTATGTCGCAGTATTAAGTATGGTTGCACAAGTTTATATGTTAAGTTGGTAATGTCGCAAAAAAATATAGATACATACATGAATTAAGTTACCAATGAATTATCTTGCAAGTGATACAATACAGAGCATAGTATTTGTTTGTATTTAGTAATGCAAATGAAAAAAGAAAATGGTTGCGTGAAGAAACAAACATTGTTGAAAGATAGAAATGAGTCTGCACAAAATGGAACTTTTATATTCAAATTCAGTAGGTTTACAAAAAATTGCATGAGTCAAGACTCCATGCCATTTCCAAAAGGTGTACACAAATAAAGGGTGGAAAAATTGAAACATGCTAAATAATTCTACAACCGCAGCTTGAGGTCAAGTTCAGTATCTAGCTGGTTCGCAAGATGAAGCTCCAAATCCACTGGCACCAATGTTGTACACTCTAAAGAAGGATGCAAGGGAAGAAGCTGCATAGTTTCATATGATGATGGTTCAGTAGGCTGAGGATGAAGTAAGGACGTCTCATCCAAAATCAGTTGTTGTTGGTGCTCTAGATTATCAACCTAATGGGTCGAGTAGGTTAATTGCTCATAATATATGAGATACATCTGTGACTGAGCATACTAATATTTGTACTCAACATTCTCCATCCGTTATTGCAATGCACCCATGTCAAATATCAGGCGTGAGAGCTCAGATTATTGAGTCTGAACAGCAAGTCACACATTCTCAAGGGAATTATTTATTCATTGATAGAAGGAGGCCATTGGAAGAAAGGAAAAGAACCAGATGGCAATGGGATATGGAAATGCAGAAGTGATAATAGTGATGAACCATGCATTGTTCGTGAAACTCTTATAGATTTGAATGGAATATGTGTTAAATTTTGAGCATTGATTCACAATACTCTTGGATATTTACTGAGATAATAACATATACAGTATATCAATGCATAACAATCACAATAAGCATCACAAGCATCACAAGAATCAAAAGCATAAGAGACAAGAGACACAGAGTTTTCGTGGGGAAAACCCTAAGGTGAAAAACCCCACAACTTCCTCAGAGATAGAGAGAGCAATGGCTCAACCAAAGTACAACCAAAATACACTTCAGATAGTCTCCTAGAAGCAGATGATCCTCCTCCTCACTAGTGCACCACTTTCTGAGTGAGAGAAGTGTGACTTTCTGAATGATCCAAATAGAGATCTCCCGATCTCTATTTATACTAACCTGTTTGCCCAGTTACACTATGGGGCCGACTTGTCTATCTAGATACATCCACAATATAATATATATTTCAGGGCCAACCCCACACATGGTGGTCTAATAACCCATCGGCAAGTACACACACTTGCGACACTTGTCAATCCACATGATGACACTTCCTTATAGAGGAATAACACATCTCTAATAAGGGTACAATAAATATATATGAAATACATAGATGAAATACATTCCGAAGTTACATATACATCAACACTCCCTCTTAACTAAGAAGGTATTTCTCGACACAGATCTACTAGACAAGTCTTCTTCTTGGGATCATCGTCATTGATGCATCGTCATCATCAGAGTCACTGTTGCTACTATCTCAACCAATCTCTAACTCTACTCGCCATAGGAAGTTCTACACAGCCAATCCTTTTTCATATTGGATGTAGGCCCACCACCTGTAGGTCTTCGTCATCACTGGCCATATTGTGGAATCCTCATGACTTATTATGTGCATCACAAAACCTCGAAAGAGAATCCCAGGCTGTTACGAGCACACGGCTCTACCTATAGGATCTCCCGGGGCCATATTATATTTGACCTCACCACAAAACCTCGCAAGAGCATCCCAGGTTGTTACAAGCACACAGCTCTACCTATAGGATCTCCCAGGGATAGCTTATATGTGGTCACCACAAAGCCTTACAAGAGCATCCCAGGCTGTTACGAGCACACAACTCTACCTATAGGATCTCCCAGGGACAAATTATATGTGGTCATGGAAAAACCTCGCAAGAGCATCCCAGGACTTATTATGGGCACACATCCCAACCTATTGGATCTCCCAGGGACAGATTATATGCCATAGGACAAAACCTCGAAAGAGCATCTACCACATATCCCAGGGCTAGATTATATGCCATAGGAAAAACCTCAAAAGACTATTTGCAGATCTCCCAGGGCCAAATATATGTCCTCCCAGAGAAAAACCTCAAAAGAGCATTTGCCAAATATCCCAGGGCCAAATTATATGCCATAGGCAAAACCGCGAAAGACTATCTGCAAATCTCCCAGGGCCAAATTATATGCTCATCTGTACAACCTGATCCACGGCCATAGAGTATCAACCTGATACTCACCATACATCATCTTAATGTATACATGATAATCCTGATCATCATCACTGCAACATCCTGCTGCAAGTCATCTGGAGCATCTTGAAGCTCGTCATCCATGATCATCCTGATCATACAATGCATCTACCTGATGCATACCAAGTATCTACCTGATACATATCATCATACATGATCCACCTACAGTGTATCCACCTGATACAAATACAAATACATGATACATATCACCATACATGATCCACCTGATCATACAATGTATCCACCTGATACATATACAGATACATGGTCCAAGCATCCAACATTATGCATATACAAAATACATACAAATGATCCTACTGATCATATCCAGCATCCAACATGATGCATACATACATATAAATGATCCAACTGATCATATCCAGCATCCAACATGATGCATACATACATATAAATGATCCAACTGATCATATCCATCATCCAACATGATTGCGTACATACATATAAATGATCCAACTGATCATATCCATCATCCAACATGATGCGTACATACAAATACATATAAATGATCCAACTGATCATATCCAGCATCCAACATGATGCATACATACATATATAAATGATCCAACTGATCATAAAAAGCAGAAACCAGAACATCATCCTGATGCTCATCATACAATGCTTACATCCATAGCCATGTGAAGGATCCTCCTTCCAACATGCTTGGAATGGATTCAGCAAATGTGTCCATCACTTCTTCCTTGAAGTGTCATCAATCTGAAGAACACCAAGCCTCTCCCTAAAGTATTCGAACTTCACCCTAGCTAGTGGCTTCGTTAGCACATCTGCAATCTGCTCGTCCGTCGCAATGTACAGGAGCTTCACAGCTCCTCTTTGCACCATATCCTTGATATAGTGATATTTGATCTCTATGTGTTTCGACCTGTCATGAAACACTGGGTTCTCGGATAGCTTCACACAACTCTAGTTATCATTGAAGTTACCAGTAGCATCCATCAGGAGATCAAATAACTCAAACAGTAGCTTTCGTAGCCATACTGCCTCACAACTAGCTGAACAGGCTGCAACATATTCTGCCTCAGCTGTACTCAATGCTACGCAGGACTGCTTCCTGCTAAACCAAGAGATCACACCTGATCCCATACTGAAGCGGCACCCAGAAGTGCTCTTCCTATCTGTAGCACTGTCAGCCCAATCTGAATCAACATAACCTTGCAGGTTAAACTTTTGATTCGCTTCATACTTGAGACGATAATCCACCGTACCCTTCAGGTACCTCAGAACATGCTTTACAGCAACCAGGTGAATACTCCTCGGATCTATCAAGAACTGACTCAATGTGTTCACAGCAAAGCAAATGTCTGGTCTCGTGTTCATCAGGTACATCAAGGACCCAATCATTTGACGATACATAGAGACATCAACCGGCTCAGATGAAGCATCACATAGAAGCTTCATATTCAATGCCATAGGTGTGGCCATGGCCTTGCAATCCATCATCCCGAATCTCTTCAGGATATCTACTGTGTACTTCCCTTGACCAAGGAATATCCCACCTACACTCTGCCACACCTCCATACCTAGGAAATAGTGCATCATTCCCAAATCTTTCATATAGAACTCAGCAGCAGGCTTTCTCTTTGTATCTGCAATCAATCTGTCATCTCATGTTACAAATAGGTCATCAACATACAGGAGTAGAATCACAGGATTCCCTTCCTCAACCTTGTAGTAAAGGTTGGAATCCGCTTTACTCTTGGTAAAGCCCAAACTAGATAGGAAACTGTCCATTCTACCGTACCAAATTCTGGGAGCTTGTTTCAAGCCATACAAGGCTTTCTTTAATCTAGACACATATGATTCTCTATCATGTATTTCAAAACCAAGTTGTTGCTCCACATATACTTCCTCTTCAACTACACCATTCAAGAAAGCCGTCTTGACATCCATCTGGTGTATTTTCCATTTCATTGCTGCAACCAGGGCAAGTACTGTTCTGATGTAAGTATACCTGGCTACAGGTGCAAAAGTTTCTTCATAATCTATTCCCTCTTTCTGAGAGAAGCCACGAGCTACGAATCTCGCCTTGTATTTCTCTACACTACCATCTGCAGCATGCTTGATTTTGTAGATCCATTTGGAAGTCACAACAGACTTCTCTTTAGTTCTTGGGACAACATCCCAAACATCATTCTTCAATATTGATTGGTATTCCTCAACCATGGCATCCTTCCATTCTTTCTTTTCCTCTGCTTCTTCATAACCGGAAGGTTCTTTGTTCATAATGTCACAGAGTAAAGAAACATAGCTGGTATGAGATCTAGTTCTCTTCTTTGCTCTGTGTTCTTCTTTTGGAATGCCAAATCTTTCTGCATCTTGAATGAGCTCTCTAACCCATGCAGGTTTCCTCTTGTGAGAGTTATCCTCACAGGGTGGATCTACAGGTTCTTGCGGATCTTCAAACTCATGAACAACTTCTGGAATTGCTTCAGTCATGGTAGTGTCTTGAAATCTAGTTTCCTTAGGTTCTTCATAAAATTTGATAGGTTCCTTCCTTGATTTGATGAATGATGAGTTTTCATCAAATGTTACATCCCTGCTGACGTCAATCTTCTTGAACCCTGGAAAGTATATTCTGTAAGCCTTCGAGCTTTCACTATAACCCACAAAGATACCCTTCTTTCTTGAAGGATCTAGTTTGGTCCTCTTTTCCTTTGGGACATGAGTGTATACTAGAAAACCAAATATTCTAAGATGGCTGACTTCAGGTTTCTTTCCAGAAAAAGACCTCTTATGGTGTCTTGTTGTCCAATGTCTTATGTGGTGTTCTGTTCTGCACATATACAGCTATTCTAGCTGCTTCTTCCCATAGGTGCATAGGTAGATCCTGGTCATGTAGCATTTCCCTTGCTGCTTCCATGATTGTTCTGTTCTTCCTTTCTGCAACTCCATTTTGTTGAGGATTATAAGGAGTAGTCAACTCCCTCTTAATCCCTGAATCACTACAAAGCTTCTTGAAGTCACCTGAGGTGAATTCTCCACCATTGTCGGATTTGAATGTTTTGATCTTCTTGTCAGTTTAATTCTCCATCAAGGTTTTGAATTCCTTGAACTTATCAAACACCTCATCTTTGTTCTTCAAGAAGTATACCCAAGTCTTCTTGGAAAGTCATCAATAAATGAGACATAGTAAACATACCCACTAAGAGAACTGGATGACATAAGACCACATACATCTGAGTGGATGATTTCCAGGATATCTTTTGCCTTGCTTTCACTGCTTGGGAAATCCTTCTTAATGTTCTTACCTTTTGCACATCCTTTGCAAACACCTTCATGTTTGGTCTAGATTTCAGGAAGACCTTCTACAGCCTTGCTTGCAATTGGAAGTGCCCTATAGTGCATATGAGCAAGTCTTCTATGCCAAAGTTCACTTGGCTCCATGGATTCATGCACCATGGCATGTTCAAGTTGTCCCTTCAATTTATACAAACCTCCCTCTTGCTCTTCAATCACTACTACATCCTCTACGGTCTTTCCCTCTTGCCACATTAGGACTTGGCCATCCACAAATGCAACCCTCATACCTTTTGCATCCAATGTAGAGATGGAGAGTAAGTTCTTCTTGAGCCCAAGTACATAAAGGACTTCTTTCATCTTCAAATATTTTCCAGAATCTAGGTTGTAGGAGGCTTCACCACTTCCTTTGATTGGGTATTGATAATCATCTCCAAGTTTCACCTTATGGGGTGATTCATGTTTAGATAGATTCACAAAATATTCCTTAAACCCAGTCATGTGTTTGGAAGCCCCAATATCAATCAACCAATCATTACAACCATGGGAGATAGTACCTGTGAGAGCAGAGATTAGAACATACTCTTATTCACTTGATGAGTCATCATCACTATCATCACTTTATGCCCTATTCTTCTTCTTTGGAGGTTCATCATCCTCGGCAACATGAGAATGGAACTTTCTTTTGTTGCCCTTCTTCTTCTTGCTGGAGTTGTTGTTATTATCCCTTTTGTTCTTAGGACAATCTGAAGCAAAGTGACCCTTCTCATTGCATGTGAAGAATCTTAGATCCTTCTTATTCTTTTGATAGGATCTATTGTAGCGAGAGTGCTCCTTCTTGGGCTTGCTTCTTTTGGTGTGAGCTGCAAGAGCTTGATCTTCACCTCCCATATTTTCCTCACAAGCTACAAGTCTAGCTTCTTCTTGAGAGCATTCTTCCCGCAATCTGTTGAAGGAGATCAACTTCTTCCTTGCACAAATTCCTTGAATAAAGGAATCCCATGACCTGGGTAGGCCATTTAAAGTGGTCATGACAACTTCACCATTCTCCACCATTTCATCTACCGCTTCTAGTTGTTCCTTAATCTGGGATACCCTAGAAAAATAAGATTGAATGGTTTCTCCATTCTAAAACTTTACTCCTTTCATTTGGTTCTGCAGGGTAATCTTCCGATTTATGTTCTTCCCTTCAAATAGCTTGGTCAAAGAGTCAAACATCTCCTTGGGTGTCTTTAGAGAAGACACATGGGGTATGAGATGGTCTTTGATGGAATCAACAATGATTCTCTTTGCCTTGACCAAGTTCTTCTTGTGTAATACTTTAGCCTCTTCATCCTCTGGGATAGGGATGTCTTCTTTTATATATGAGTCCAACTCATTCTCTTCCAGGATTAACCCAATCCTATACTTCCAAGCTCGGAAGTTGTCATCCCCTTCAAGCTTATCCTCAAGCTTGGTGTGGTGAGACATCTTAAAGAGTACTTCAAATGGAAATAGAAAAGATTTAGGTCTTACCACTTGAAATGCTGCAAAACTGGATCTGGTCCCAGATTAGGGTTTGTCGAAAAAACCCTAAAAATTCAAAATGTGAATTTCAAATTTCTGAAAGGATAGAAAGATGCGCCTTGATGAGCTGATCAGCCTAGTGCATTCATAATTTGAGATCAGCAAAGCTTTACCCTTCAGATTTGTCTTTTTGTCCTCCCGAGTTCACTAGGGAGAGCCCTGAATTAGGGTTTGAGTTTCCCAGAGATCTACCTAGCCAAAAATCTTGATCCAAAGCTCTAAACTTCGATTTTTGCAAGGCGCTTCCAGCTATGTCTTCATATTCCAAAAATTCCTATTTTTGTGGAAACCCTAATTTTTAGGGCCAAATCTGAAAATGCTCAGAATTGAATTATGATTGGACAGATAGATTATCCTTGATGAGTAGAGTCAATCTACTATACTGCTTTTCCAAAATCTGTGGAGAGAAACCCAACAAACAAGAAACTCAAGTTTCTGTCACTGCAAAATGTCTTCTTCTCAGGTTAGCTCTGATACCATGTTAAATTTTGAGCATTGATTCACAATAGTCTTGGATATTTACTGATAGAATAACATATATAGTATATCAATGCATAACAATCACAATAAGCATCACAAGCATCACAAGAATCAAAAGCATAAGACACAAGAGACACAAAGTTTTCGTGGGGAAAACCCTAAGGTGAAAAACCCCACAACTTCCTCAGAGATAGAGAGAGCAATGGCTCAACCAAAGTACAACCAAAATACACTTGAGATAGTCTCCTAGAAGCAGATGATCCTCCTCACTAGTGCGCCACTTTCTAAGTGAGAGAAGTGTGACTTTCTGAATGATCCAAATAGAGATCTCCTTATCTCTATTTATACTAACCTGTTTGCCCAGTTACACTATGGGGCCGACTTGTCTATCTAGATATATCAACAATATAATATATATTTTAGGGCCGACCCCACACATGGTGGTATAATAACCCATCGGCATGTACACACACTTGCGACACTTGTTAATCCACATGACGACACTTCCTTATAGAGGAATAACACATCTCTAATAAGGGTACAATAAATATATATGAAACACATAAATGAAATACATTCCAAAGTTACATATACATCAACAATATGTTCGCGCGCATGAAATTAATTTGATGAGATATGCATTCAATATCGCACAAGTCAAAGAAGGTGGTGGAATCGCCAAAATTGAATGTCGAATTTAATAGGTGACAAAAAGGTGTACGGAAAGATAAATGCAATCCATTATGTCGTGTGACAGAATGATGTTGATCCAAAATCTCAAGTACAATGGTGACATGCAATGGCTCTCACATGAACTAAGTATATATGCTTAAATGTTGAGCTGGCGGACAAATGTGCCAAATGTTTGGTTTTCATGGAAAGAGATGCGACAAGGCAAGGTGATAGCATAGTAGATGCGATAGATGAAGCATTCAGGCGCAAAAAGGAAGCAAATGAAAATATGAAGCAGAAACAGGAAAAGGTGTTGGCTCTACGCAGTTGGCACAAAAGGAAGTCTGCATGGATCACTGCGTAAAGAATAATGTAGTATGGTGACAGAACATGAGATCAAGATGAAGGAATAATGTAACACCTGTATCGAGAAATCAATCAAAGATAATTATGAAAGGATATCAATGCAGAATTGTATCAAATAAATAAAGCATGAAGACAAGTGGAGTCATCCCTAAAAACAATTGAGATAGAGGCTGGCGCAAAATAAAACAAAAAGAGAACCTACATTGTGGAAATAATGACACCTCTTTTCCATTGATTTGAAAGGAGGGGAAATGCATGAAGCTGACAAAAAAACTGGGAGTAATACATGAAGCTGGTTATACATCAGCAAAGAAGAATCATCATAAAGTTAATTGAAGAAACAATAGAGAGATGCAGCAGACGTGAAAGAGTGTAAAGCAGATCATTATGCAGCAGACGTGAAAGAGTGAAGTATATCACTTGGATAAATGGCATAAAGATGATTGTACATACGGGTGCATAGAAGTAACAGAAAGTAGAAGAAGTACTAACAGCAGAAAGCACAGAAGTCAAAATTCCAAATCACTTAGGGGGAGCACATACACAGGGGGAGCACATACACAGGGGGAGCACTACGACAAGTACAGACAAAGCATACATTTCAAAGAATATCATACACAGCTTCATAAGATGTTAACATCAATGCCAAATGGGGAGATTGTTGAAATTTGGTTATCATTGATGTAACCTAATGTCAAAGAGGATGGAAATTGATTTATTTTGAGTCATTAATGTCAACTGATGTCAAAGTGGATACAACATCCATATGCCAGCTTAAAGGAGTATATGGAATCCACTTTGAAGAAGTATATGCACAAGATGGTGAAGGACATGGATGCCAGTGTGAAGAAGTATATCTAGAAGTTGCATCCATTCTGAATATGTGTGTCCAAGGATACATCATGCATGATCAATATGAAGAAGCACATAAGGAAGGTACATCATGCATATTCAGTTCAAATAAGCACATACGCAATGTATCCTACTACATGTGGTACCAGCGCAGATATCAAATCCACCAAGTCATACTCTCTCAAGGAAGCAATCAAATAAAAGGTTGGACAAAGGTACATGTGCACAAGCAGCTAAGGAGTTGGTTAAGAAAAGGTACAAGTGTGCAAGCATGTTGAAAGAAGAATATGGAATGCACAAGCATTGCTTGGTCAAAGATCGCGAGTGTGGAAAAAGTAAGAAATTGAATAGTCGTAAAGCATGCAAGTCTTTCCAATCATAAGATGCTTTCAGTTAGTAATGTGCGCACAAGCTCCAAGAAGGGTATAGCAATTGAATTTGTTTATGCGCAAACCCCATAATCCTATTATACAATAGATGCGCAAATCCACACGGAATGGTACTGCAAGGGTCAAAGTCCCACCAAGTAGAAGTTAGTTTATGCACATATTCCGCAAAGAATTAATATATCAGGAGTGGAACAACCACAAGGGATGGTGCGGAAAGTGTCAAAGACTCATCAAGTTGAAGAGAAAGGATGCACATATACCTTAAAGAAATGGTACATCAAGAGTGCAATATTACACCACTAAGGTGTAAGTCCCACTTATAAGTCGTGGACCAAGGATGTGAAAGACCCACAAAGTATGACACATCAACAACGCAGAATATGACATGTGGCAAAAGAAAAATCTGTGAAGTATGGAAGAAGGGATGCCACAACCACTTGTGGACATACAATCCATTCAAGACATGTATAAATAGAGATGCAAGTTGGGGATTGAAGTAAGCTTGATGGCAACATTATCGAGCTTCAAAATAAAAATTTATTTTCAGGGCATCAAGGGCTCAAGTACCGAACAGTATGATATAGCGAGGATTCGAGTGCACACATGTAGCAGAAGGGAATATTGATGGTGCGCAAAATGATGTTGTGGATCTGTGATGATTGCACAAAACAAGTTATACAACTTGACGAGAACTTTATACTCAAAACGAGAACTCTAGTAATAAAATCTCATATTTTTGGGTTAAAAACAATAAAAACAACCCTTGATTTGAAAAGTGGTGCTACCAATAGCATCTTTTTTTGGAGATAAAATTACAACGTTTTTGAAACCCTGACCAATGTGATTGCAATCAAAATCATATATCGATCCCTCAATCAAAAAGTGGTGCTACTGGTAGCACCCTTTTTTTTGAGCTAAAATTACAACGTTTTTGAAACCCTGGTCGTGCTGCTAGTAACACCGTTTATTTTTTCAGAGCTAAAATTACAATTTTTTTGAAAGCCCTATCGATACGATTGCAATCAAAACCCTAAATCAACCCCTCAATCAAAAAGTGGTGCTCCCATAATCACCCTTTTTGGGGGGGGTTAAAATTACACATTGTTCTAAACTATGACCCTAGAAACTGACATCTTTGAATTGACGCTCCTAAAAATAAATAGAAAAAATGAAAAAACGCAAAAAAAACATAAACCACGTTAAAAATAATTAAAAACCAAAAATATTAAAAAAAAAACATTACAATACAATTAAATTTTAAAAAATTAAATATTCTTAAAAAAATCTAAAAATTTTACACAATACTTTAAAACTCTAAGAAAACATTAAAAAAACAAATAATATAACAAATAAAAAAAAAACATGACAACAAAACAATTATGAAAATGAAAACTATAGGAAAACATAAAGAAAAAACAAATAATACCAGCATAGATCCATCTTAAACCGGTATCTATCAAGCACAAGAGAGGGATCCAATTTCGTGAGGTGTATTTCTTTTTTTTAAATTTAAACTCAAGAAATTTGATATCTCTTGATTGATAGATCCGGGTTTAAGTTTTAAGTTTTTATTTTATACACGAACATCTATTTTTTAATTACTTTTCATAATATTTTATTTTATGAACCAACATGGATTTTTTTTAAATACTTTCCATACTTTTTTATTTTATGAGCCGACATGAATTTTTTTAATTATTTTGTAATGTTACATCACACACGTTACAACATCTCCCCCATACTAGGTTGTAGAGCACCTTGTTTCACTTGGTGCAATAACAAAACAATAAAACAAAAATGATAAAAGTTATATAACAAAACATTAAAAAGAAGAAACAAATAACTAAAAAACAAAAAACAAAAAGTAAAAGCATTAACATATAATAAAGTTTAAAACCAAGTCAACGTTATGTTAAAAAAGACAAGTCATATTAAAAAATTCAAGGTTAAATTACTTTAGGTTGAATGGATCCGTGGGTTTTCATGCATATGGGGGAGAGGTAATAGGGGGGGGGCGATTATGAGAATCACACCACTCCCTAAGAAAAACTTGAGAACAACATTGAATAAGTTTGAATAGTTACTAAAGGAAAAGAGAATAGCATTGAAGGATAAAGAAGTTTATATAAAAGAGACTGACAGCAAAGTTGTGTACTTGGGAGTAAATCCAACTAACACTTCCCAAGCTCAGGATTTGTTGTAAAAAAAGGATAATGAGATTTCCCATATCAGGAAGCAATTAAAGATGACTGCAACTCAACCAGTGCAAACTCCTGAGCTAACCAAAATGAAGGAGTGAAAGGAGCACATATATGAATGTATGCTAATATTTAAAAATATGGCAGAAGAGAGGGAAAACCATATAAATGAGTTAATGTGCCAAATAGCTTCTCTTGAGATACAAAGAACATCATTAGAAAAAAATCCAACTTCTCCAATTTCATCTCCAAGCTTACAAGGGATAGTTCAACCTTCAAAGGGGGCAGAGAATATTTCAAGAGAGCCTGAGAAGCCAAACAAACAAACAAGAGGAGCACTTATAGATGCAATGAAAGATCCTCACACACAGGCTCAGCAAGTAGATAGCAAAGATGATAAGATCAAAGAGCTTAAAGAAGAGTTGATCCAAAGATATAACAAAATTTTTGAACTAGTAGATGAAGCAAATAAAAATATGATACAATTGATGATCAAGAGTCAGAGATAAATGAATTAAAAATTCAAATTACCAAGATGCAACTAGATGTCCAGGGTGAAGAGTTGTTGAGAAGAACTAGAAATACCCTTTCGAACAAAATATCAATTCGAATGCTAGATAGATGGGATTATTTTGATCTTATACAAGATGAGTTAGAGATGTATGAAACATGTCAAAAGGAAATCAAATATGTTGAAAAGCATCTTGGAGAAATGACTAAGTAGGATGCGGCAATAATAAATTTCATGAATACTAGTAGAACTGAGAAGCAATTGGACGACTTGTAGGTTGAAAATAGTACTCATCTTATAAATATATCCAACCAAATGATTACCAAGGAGGTCTTGATTTCCAGAACTCAAGACAAAGCTAAAGCATTGGCTGAAGAGATTATTAGATTCAAAGGTCTTTATAAAGAAAAGTCTTGCATTAGTCTTGGTTTACCTTATCCATTGGATGGGAATGGTGATATGTATAAGAAGGATGACTACAAATCCAATCTAACTCAAAAGAGATATGATGTTGCATAGTTTGATTATTTAGAAGGAATCATAATTGGTGATGCAATGGTAGATAGGTTGAGAGCAGAGTTTGAGATATGGATAAATCTTAAAAGCACACTCAAAAGATTATATCCCATATCTTATGAGAGGATTACTAATGTTGAAATAACATTAGAGTACTTAAGGGACCACCAGTTCCCAATGGGTAATTTGTGGCAATCATTTTCCAAATACCTTTGCACTTTGTTCTCCACTTTCAAGTTCACCCCTTGCTCAGGTTATTTCCACCATCATCGTCAACCTTGCTCATGTTACTTCCACCCTTTCTTGCCCTGTTCATTATAGGGTATATCATACCCTCTCCAAACTCCAGGGGGGATTCTCTTGAGCAAAGGAAGGAAACACCTACCCCAACAACACCCATCCACTACCCACATACATATGTGCACATCACCACTACAAACAGAATATGACACCTCGCCTAATGATTATTTCCTCCAAGGGAGTATGTCTCTCCTCTAGTTCATAGAGCTGAGTGGCTAGAATTATATATAAAGGGAATCAAAGGAGTGAAGTTGTTATTGAAGTGATTCAAGACAATAGTTTTTGTATTCATGAACATATTTTTTAGATTCACTCCCTCTTTTTATTTATTGATCTCTATATTCATTGGACATTGTATAGATTGTATTTCATTCTCATCCAACCTCGATTTTTTGGTTAGAAGTTTGATTACTTGTCAATTCAATCTCCATGGTTATAAATATTTTTCAATTGATTTTTTCATATTGTCAGGTTTTTTTAATTTTCTAAAATTTCCTCTAAATGGGTTCTTGGTTTATTTGGGTTAGACATTACTTATTAAAATCTATAGAGTGGAACGATGCAAATTTTGTTGCTTTTTTGAGAAATTGGATTACAATTCTTTTAATATACAATGAAGTTTTGATCTATTATTACATTCTCAAATGAAAGGAATGGTTTATTTTAACATATTAGCATTGAAGGGTTCAGTATATCCTAGCCCTTCAAAGTGAAATAGGACCCTGCCCTTCAAATTTGATCCCTGGCCCTAATATTGGACTGTTGAATGCGCCTCTCAACGCAATTAAACTTAAATTATAACACATTTTTTTAAAATAATATTATATAATTTTTTAATGTAAAATTATTATAAAACAAATCAATGTAAACTATATAAACATAATTTATTATAAAACTATTATAGAGTTGCCACATGGCCATGGGACAACTATGATGTCATGTGACTAAGTTTCTCAAAATTTGGGTCAACGTATAGGAGTATTAATATAGCGATGAAATTCGCTCCCAATTGGTCGAGCCACTAACGTGAGGTTCCGGCAAATTTAGACATTTGTTGATTCCTACGTGTCTTTCCTTGCCAACCAGAGCTTCTTCAAGTCCCAGTGAAGTTGTGTCCACCATCAAGGGGTAGCCATGGTCTATGCCCCAACTGTGTAGGGGTGAAACCATCTAGTCAATAAATGTCTGTAGCCTGCCTGTACTCAATATCTCTATTTCTATATAGGAGTGGGATTGTGTGAATTTGAATGGGGTTATTACCTCTTAGGAGAGCTGAAGAACTTCACTCTAAAATCAATTTCTATTTTGGATCTTCAACAATGTCGGGGCAGTTTTCAATCCCTAGGGAGGACTTTGTGTTTAACAGAGGACTCTTGCTTGTGTATCTTGTTGAGCGATACAGTCGATCCGGGGTGCTTTGCAATTGAAACCAAGTACGATATCTCTGATTCATATTTGGAATTGAAGAAAATGAAATTGTTGAGCTGCTCGGACATCTCCTCTTCCAGGTACTACTCTCATCTCTCTCTAATTGAAGAAAGTGAAATTACAAGATGGAAATTTAAATTGTCATGCTTTGGAATTCTTAAAACGGGTATTATGGGTAAAGAAAAACAATGTCTATGTTAAATTGGATACTTATCTATATTTCCATTTTATGAAGAGAATAATTTTGTTATCAATTCCCAAGCAACCTTTCTAAACCCATTCTATTCAACCATACCCCCCCATCAGTTGCTGACTTCTGATGACCTTTAACCTTCTGGGTAAATCTATTAACTAGTATGTTTATTTAACCTTGTTTTTAGTTGTTAAAATTTGTTTATAATATTGTAATTCGGTAAAATCTCAACCTATCCCAACACAACTAAACCTTGCAAGAAAACCTAAATTTCCATTTGTATCAAAACCTAAATATTAGAAAGTAATTGAGATTCATTAGTAATGAGCACATCATTGACCATCACACTGAAATCTATGATATTGTTATAATGGGATCAGACCTAATTTCCACTATTAAACAATCCAGAGCCCAAGCCATGGCTGGTTGGGATCCCCATCACCTTTGGAAGACCAATTTGGCCAGATCTATCTGCCCTATATACTCTAATTTCTTGAATTCTTGACATGGTGCTCCATCATATATTCACCTGGTAAAAAGGCCATAATGACTGTAGATTACTCAAAAATACTTTTCACTGTAAACACATAAACTATTCCTAATATGGTGTGTTTCCTAGAAAACCAAATTATTCTACCCTTAAATGAACAGAACCTATCTATAGCATACATATCCCACAAGCCCTTGGAAATAATCCAATACTTGTCTCACTATTTCGAGTAGGGGATTGCAACCAATCCTCTACCTCCTCCATATGAAAACATTGTCTTCCATGAGAATGCTAAAGAGAATATATCCCTATTTGGACTTGGTTAGGTTATGACAATGATTATATGGTTGATGAGTCAATTCTATATTTTCTCATTTGTTTAAACCCAGCTCCTGTTGTCATGCCTCATAAGTTTGACTTCTATGAATACTTATCGCAGGTCATCAACACCTTATTGTCATATATTATTTCTCTAGAAAGGTTTAGGTGCCCTTCATATATGTTTTATATGTTCCTGTACCAAAATTCACAGTTCTACAATGAGCTAAATCTGCAAACTAAGGATGAAGCTAGAAATCCCTTGCCTGTATTTGAATGGAGGAATCTCATTCTCACAAAGCCAAGGAACCCAAATTATAAAGATTTTGCCAATAAGGTCATTTAAATCACTTAATCTTTAATGCATGATGCTCCTTTTCCAAGGATGTTCCCAGAAAATAAGAAGCTTTTACAATTAATCATGGATACAAGAGTAGGGGACTGGTTATTGTATGAATATTATGCAGTTTTGAGGATCTATGGCTTTGAGGGGAAACCTTATAAGCTACATTCATTCCTTACTCATAGAGTATTTTCCATGGAATGCACTAGGTGGAGGTTCATGTCTGACCACATGCATTGTGTTCATTTCAAACATCAAAAAGCATTCTTGCTTCCAAGTGATGTCAGGCCATTTTTTAATAAAAGGATTAAATGTTATACAATATATGGATGAATATTTAAAGCAATTAATCCTAGAGCAAGAAAAATATAGATCATATGATCCTCACCAAATCATTTAAAATATGAGGGTAGCCAGCATAAATTTTGCATATACATATGTTCCCAAGCCTCATTGGGAAATTATTGCAAATAAAGAGAGCTCTAATGAAGTCTCATACATTTTGAAGAATTTACAAGAGCAGGAAGATGCAAATTTGTATTTTTGACATCCTGACTCTCGACGTCCGACTGTTCTAGTGCGAAATTCAGAAGTTGGCAACCAAGCACTTACTTTATGCCATACTCACTCGTGACATCTGACTATTCTGATGCGGAAGTTGAAATTCGGCATTAGGTCACCTACCCTGTGGCGCTCTGTAAATGTGCCACGTGTCACCATCTGATCGTTCCATGTGTCACCCTGGGAAACTAGATATCGACATTTTAACAACAAAATTATAGAAATTTTGCTTCAAAGAGTTTTCTGGAAAGTGGAAATTTTGTCAGAGAAAGAGAGGTCACCCTTTCCTCGGGTTGTTCTATTTTGGGGTGTTGGAAGTAGATGATGAGGAGAAAGAGCATCTGCTCCTTCCTCGGGAGATTATTTTTAGGAGTGGGGAAATTATATATCGACACTCTAAACACAAATTTCATAAGAACATTGCCTCGAATAGTTTGCTGGCAAGTTGAAATATTCTTAGAGAAAGAGCGGTCCCTCTTTCTTCAAGTTGTTCTATTTTCAGGTGTTGAAAGAATACGGTGAGGAGAAAGAGCGTTCACTCCTTTCTCCATGCGTTCTTTTTAGGGGTGGGGAAAGTAGATATCGGCACATTAAACATAAATTTTGTAGGAACGTTTCTTGAAACAGTTTGCTGGAAAATGGAAATTTTCTCAGTGAAAGAGAGGTCACTCTTTCCTCATGTTGTTTTATTTTTGGCTAATGAAAGTATATGCTGGGGAGATAGAGTGTAAGCTACTTCATCCAGGGGTTCTTTTTAAGGGTTAAGGAAAGTAGATATTGGTACCTTAATCACAAATTTGATATCAACTTTGCTTTAAATAGTTTGTTGGAAAGTGGATTTTTTCTCAGAGCAAGAGTCGACTGCTCTTTCCTCAAGATGTTCTATTTTGGGGTGTTGAAAGTAGATACTGAGGAAATATCATCCGCTCCTTCCATCAGGGGTTCTTTTTTGGGGTGGGGAAAGTAGATATCATATTTTTAACAACAAAATTCCTAGTAATTTTGCTTCAAAGATTTTGCTGGGAAGTGGAAATTTTCTCAAAGAAAGAGAGACCGCTCTTTCATCAAATTGTTTTATGTTGGGGTGTTGGAAGTAGATGCCGAGGAGAAAGAGCACCTGTTCCTTACCTAAGGTTTTATTTTTTAAAAGTGGAAAAAGTAGACATCGGCACTTTAAACACAATTTCCATAGGAACTTTGCTTCAAACAGTTTGTTGGCAAGTGGAAACTTTTTCAGAGAAAGAGTGGTCGCTCTTTCCTCAAGTTGATATATTTTGGGGAGTTGAAAGTATATGCTAAGGAGAAAGAGAAGCCAAACCTTTCTCCAGGAACTCTTTTTAATGGGTGGGGAAAGCAAATATCGGCACCTTAAGCACAAATTTCGTAGGATTTTCCCCTTAAACAGTGTGCTAACAAGTGGAAATTTTCTCAAAGAAAGAACAGACGCTCTTTCCTCAAGTTGTTCTATTTTTGGGTGTTGGAAGTAGATATTGAGCAAAAAGAGGATCATCTCCTTCATTCAAGGGTTATTTTTAAGGGGTGGGGAAAGTATATGCCATCACTTTCACCACGAATTTCATAGGAACCTTTCTTCAAACAGTTTACTGGCAAGTGGAAATTTTCTCAGAGAAAGAGTGGTCGCTCCTTCCTCAAGTTGCTATATTTTTTTGTGTTGAAAGTGGATGCTGAGGAGAAAGAGAAGTCGCTTCTTCTTCAAGGGTTTATTTTTTAGGGGTGCAGAAAGTAGATATCAGCACTTTAACAACAAATCTCATTGGAAAATTTCTTCATCCACTTTCTTGGAAAGTATAAATTTTTCAAAGAAAGAATGGTCACTCCTTCCTCAAGTTGTTCTATTTTAGGGTGGTGAAAGTAGATGTTGAGGATAGAGAGTTTCCATTTTATCCCCAAGTAGGTCGATTGTGGATTTTTGCTAATTCTGAATAACATATATTATTTATGTGAAGATGTAAATCATTTAAAGAGCATCCACCCCTGCGAGGAGCATGGGGACAAGATGGAAAAGGAATGGTTGATCTTTATATGTATGGAGCCTTTTATAAAACATTATTATATCAGAAAGAGTGGACGATCATTTATCAAGGGTTTCCATATTGGGGTTGTTTGACGGACAATCTACCAAGAGCGGACTCAAGGCCTAATATCCCTAGCTTAATGTAATTCTAGAACAAATAGGACAGAACACAAAATACTTTCCTAAATAAAATAGAAATGAAAATAGAAGGATAGATCGTTTACCTTGTATTTGCAGATCCCTTTCTCCTTCGTTGATCCAATGCTCCAGCGCTGCCAGATCTTAAACGGCTATACCCTGTTGAACATATGACAGACCAAGAATAGTGAAAGCATACATTTCATATGATAGATCTAAGTTAACAGTTAAGGAGTAAAACTCTAAACATCATCAATGCGACAACATTTATGGAAAGCAATTTTATTAACTGTAATGAAAAGTGGGAATACATAGAAAGGATGAAGCTACAACCAAAGCCTCAACGTCGCATCCTCCATCCAACATGTCCAAGCCAAGCCTCCAAGGTGGTACAAGCTTCCCAATCACCAATATGGATTCTATCAGCATAAAGATACCATAGACCTTCCCCCCTCCCATGGAGAGAGTGGGTGTTTCTATAGGGCTAAAGAGATGGGGTAGGTTGAGGATTAGGGGGAGATGGTTAAGGGATCCTCCCATTAGGTTAGGAACCAAAATTACACCTCACCTAGAGCCTAGGGATAGGCCTCCACCTCAACAAACTTCTAGAGAGACCTAGAGACTCCCCAAAATAGCCTTTAACCAACCTTATCGCACCCTAGTAGAGGACACAGAGCAAAAAAGGGGGTCGTCGCACTTTTCCTGAGGAAAACCTACGACAGTTTCTCACCCTAGATGACCAAGAACTGCGACGTCGCACCCTAGATGAAAGAGAAGTGCGACAGCCTACTCAAAGAGGTCAACTAGGCAGGGAAATCTCTCAGTTGGATGTGTTTTAGCCCAAAATGAGGTTAGGGGTCATAGCAACGAGTTTACACAATGGTCAAGATGGAGACATTATCACAACAGTCATGATGACGATGCTTGGTCATAATGACGATACTTTCAACGATCATGGTGACACTTGCGACACTTGCACAAGGGTGATGACATTTTGGTGTAACAAAATGCCCCCCAAAGCATGAAGCTGACGGAATGAGATAGGTGAAATGATTTGTAGTAATAAAAATGGCAAGGACTTGCTGGTTGGAAGGAGTTGCTGCAGAAATGACCTGAGATCCACAAGTCTCATACAACACAAAACATGGCTGCCAACCAATACACTGTAGATCCATGATAGTAAAGACCGACTGAACACAATCATGGCTACTGGAAACAATCGTATATCCATGATGAGATGATAACATAGCCACGACCAATACAAAAGTGGATCCATGTAGCTCTGAACTGACAACACAGCCACGAGCAATACAAAGTGGATTTGTGCGTCTTAAACAATCTCCATCGCAACCCGGGTAGGAAAGAACTTCCCCAGGGTCTTCAAGCTAAACCTGCAATGAGACGAATCTATCCATGTGATTACAATATTTTGGATTCGAACATGGTAGAAACCACCTGATTACCGGTCATTAATGTATACCGTTAACAAGTGGGAGGGGAATCACCATTAATGTCAATGATCACCATCAAGCGTGAATCAATGAGCTGAAGTCAAATGCCTAATGGAATCTTTCAATCAAGAGTCAATGAGGTAAACTCATGTTGAAAGTGAGGTAACTTGTGATTGAGGCATGCAGGCCCAAGGTACTTGGTTGGTTTCTAAGTTCAATCCTCAGATGATGATTTGAAGTCAACGGGGATGAAACCGTCAAAGGAGGGCCATGATGAATCCCCCATCATCGACATGAAACTCGATAACATATGTTTGGTGTAGATTGGACGGTGGAGTAATGTGCAAGACTGCCTCAAGGTAAACCAACATGATCGAAGGTATACTAACTGCAAATGATGAGCAACAAATGTCTCTTGAACATAGGCATGGCATGACTTGGCAGTATTGACATGACGAGAACGACACCAACCCCCGATGCATCTTGATGATGGAAGCATTCTTTGGATGACCCAAAGGAGTTACAAGACTCATGGAATTGATAGGACTTGGAGACAAACGGATTACCCAAGTACTGAATGCAAATGCAAATGAGTGCCATGTTCAAGAGTGACTATGTACTGCTGTAATTAAGATGTTACACAAAATCTTCCCTTTTTCCCCATCACGATTGATGAGTGCCTCATGTGTTTTTGACGAGCTTGATGAGGGTAACCAGATGCTCGATATATCTCATCTCATAGATGATTCCAATCCCAAATTTTTTACGAACCTAGGAAAGGAGGGGTTCATCCCAAAATGGGCCCTTCGATGTTTGAATTTTAACGAGTCTAAAGAAGGAAAACTCAGTGTCATTTCATGTTTAGAGAGTTTGAAAAGAACTAAAGGAGACTCCAAAAGGTCCTTTTTCGTAAAGTTAGTCTCTTCGCCTGGAAAAGGGTAAAACAACATGAGAGGGAACTCTTCCAGCCATGGTTGGTTGGAGTATTCATTTTTCGTAAATAGTGCTTCCTGGACCGAAAAAGGGGTAAACTATCGCGAGAAAGACGAAAATTCAAATGTTTTTACAAGCGTGAAAGCATCAATTTCGCTTGACAATCTTTTCCTATTTAGGGAATCTGAAAAGAGCTTAAAAGGACTCCATGAACAACTTTGTCATGGTTGATGACCAAGTATGACAAAGCAAAAAGTAAACTTGGCACAGTTCCTTTTCCGTAAATAGTCTAGCGAGGCTGGATAAAGTGATAAACCTATACTCGTTAGACACACCTTTTTAACTCAAAATTTTAACGAGCACGAGAATGGTATCAAAAGCACTCGGAATCTTTTTCATATTTGAACCAGAGCACGAAAAAGTAAAAAGTAAGCTCAAACCACTTTTCATGTGTCAACCAAAGCACAAAAAAGTGAGAAGTAAGCTCAAATGCTATCTTACTATTTTTAACAAGCTCGAAGATAGATTGGAAGAATGCTCATGATGTCTGCTTCATTTTTTAACGAGCTTATAACTGAAAATGAACTATGCTCAGGGTAATATTCATGGTTTAATGAGCTCGAAACCTAAAAAGAAAGTATGCTAAAAAATGTTACCAATGGTGAATTCTTCCTCATCATGGAATCCAAAGTTTGGTCCATGCCCCCAGCATGATTGCTAGAAGTAAGTGACTTAGCTCCAACATGATGTGGAGAGGCGATCTAGTTGACTTCAACGTAACTTCCATAGGTTGACGACATTCCCCCCAGCTTCATTTCATTTGCCTAAGGAATAGGCGGGTGAAAAGAAGGTTCAAGTACTAAGTCTACAAGGAGACTCGACTCAAAGGGAAAGGATATGTTTCATTTTTTAAACAAGCTTGACACAGGAATAGAACTCTGATCAATGAAGCTAGTCTCATTTTTATGCAAGCTTGAAACCAAAGGTGAACTATGCTTGGGGGTCTATTCCATTTTTTAACGAGCTTGGAATCAAAGACTAATCTGTGCTCAAACTACTGGTTTCATTTTTTGATGAGCTTGAAGCCAAAGGTAAACTCTGCTCAGGGTTAAGGCCCATTGACGAGTTCCTTCACAACATGATGCCCAGAGGTTGGTAAATTCCCCCAGCATGATTGCCAGCAGCTTAGTATGGTAGTGTTCCCTAAACATGATTGTTGACGGTACGACATGTGGCATGCCCCCCAAGCTTCATTTCGTCTAAAAATGTTGCTTGCTAACCCAACTACCAACCTAGATACTAATATGAAAATGTTCACCAAGGGGGGGAAAATGAGAATCAAATGAAATGAAGGTTCAAGTTCTAACTCTAGCAAGAGACTTGAACTGATGGGAAGGAGATCTATTTCCTTTTTACACAAGCTTGAAATAGACAATAACTATGCTTGACGGGGCCCATCTTATTTTTTTAACGAGCTTGAAATGGAATAAAACTATGCTCGAGTGGATGGTTTCGTTTTTATGCAAGCTTGAAACCAAAGGTAAACTCTGCTAGGGAGAGTCTATTTCATTTTTTAACGAGATTAAAATAAAATAAAACTATGCTCCAATGGATTGGTTTCATTTTTATGCAAGCTTGAAACCAAAGGGAAACTATGCTAGAGTGTTCGGTTTCATTTTTTAATGAGCTTGAAACATAACATAAGCCATGCTCGTACCCCCCATCCTCAAGGGGGAAGAAACCACCAAAACATGTGGAACATTTAGGGAAGTTTGATGACTGGCATTCATGCGATGATTGGGTGTCACGAAGGAAAGTTGATCAACGGTTACAATCCTCCCGTCATAGGGAAAATACATCACTCAAAACAGTGTGGAGACGACGACTTTCATAGCATAGACATAATCATGTCCAAGGAGTAGATTGAAATCTAAAGGACCTTGTACAACCATGACATCAACATAAACAGTTATACCTTTCAACGTGACAGGTAACTGCGGGAGAATCCCTAAAGGTCCGGTAGGCCTTCTATTAAAAGCCAAAATCTGGTCAGTTACTGGCACAAGCTGAGGGAACCTATAGCTTTCCAAGCATTTGAGGATAAAATACTAATAGAAGCTCCCTCATCAACTATCGTATGAAAGATTTCTTTATCGCAAACTCCTACAGATATTTGAAAAGAAATACTCAAAGGAAGACGAGATTCTGTTAGACCATTCTAATCAAAGGAAATGACATCAATACTTGGGGGGGGGTCCTGTAGGAATGGAAAGGGTTTCCCCTTGCCTAGGACATTCTGAACTGACTAGGAAAACATCAGTGGTTTCCAATTCACTCTCACTTGGAAGATAAGAATGAGACGAAGATTGTGTCATGGTGACTGCTTCAATCTAGACTTTCTCCAATGAAAGAGTGGGATCGAGTGGAGATGACCTCGACTCGATCACTTCACTCTCGGAAGGAAGAGTGGGATCGAGTGGAGATGACCTCAACTTGATCACTTCACTCTTGGAAGGAAGAGTGGGATCGATTACAGATGAAACTGAATCGATCACTTGGTCAACCAGCGGGGGGTCGATGGACAACTTACTATCGCTTGTTGGAAGCACCTGTTGATAGCTAGTAATATCTTCCAACCACCATGAAGCTTCATCCATGCTTGGAAAAAGGTAAGTACGATGCAAGCCCTTGCATAGCCAGCAAGGGTTTGCAGCTCTGCCCTTCCTACCCTTCACCAATGGGTCACTGGTCGAGAGAGTATCATGAACATGATGGTCATAGGTTGACGATACAAGTGGTTTGGGGTTTTTAGACCACACTTCTTACACACGGGAAAGACTGGGACAATCCTTGAGAAGGTGATCACCCTTGCAAAGTTTGCAAGGGAACTTGGGCTTATGAGGTGTTCTCATAGAATGAGTGCCATCAGAGGCAGATAGTTGACACTTGGTCTCTTTTTTATCCTTCTTCTTCTTTATCTTCCTTTTCTTCTTCTTCTTCTCACTCGCCTTCTTACTAACATCAGAGTTTTCAGTAGGAGAAGAAGTAGAAACGGAAGCCAATTCAACTTTTGACGAAGAAGGAGAAAGGTCACCATGAGATTGATGCTCATGTGATGAAGGACCTAGGTTCGACATAGTTGGTGCACTTGGTGTAACTGGATTGGAGAATAACCATATTGTTAATCCTATCGTCAATCCAGGAAGACTCAACGTATCCATATAGGGAGGACCAACAGTTCCACAAGGGGGAATAACAAATGGCATACCTTGGAAAGGGGCCTCTTGGTTGGTAGTCCCAGAAGAGTCTCCCATATCTAAACTTCCTAAGAGTCTCTAAAGTACCACACAAATAAAACACTACTCAAGTCTAAAAGAAATAAGCAAACTATGTGAATAGGAGTGGATTCAAAGTCTGGAACCTCACAGTATTGTCAAAACATCACAAATCGCTATATACCATCGGGTCCAATAGTAAAATGCGACAAGGAGGATTGGGACCGTACCCTTGCTTGAATACCCGACTACCTAGACAGTACGTGCATAGTAATCTCCCCGAGTGTTGTTCTCGGTGTATTTCAATGTTAAGACGTCCAAATGGATAACTCAAGTGGTTTCAGGATTCCTAGTGGTGTCTCCTGATATACGCAAGGTACGTGGGAGCTCAAATCCATAATGGTGTTGTCTAATGCACAACCGTTCTACAAGAGACCTTCCGATATACTACCGAGTACGTGAAACACCTTTCGATATACGCCAAGTGCTTAAGGGACTTGGTGGGTACATGAAAGAGCTTCAATATACCGATAAGTACATGGAAAACTACAATACCCCGGGGATACAGTGCTGGAAAATAACGACAGCTACCACGCTTAACGACGCTAGAACATGTCTCTAACTTACACACAGTTACTAAATGATATTAACCTAACCTAGCATAATTTTATCTTGCACGGTTAGGTGGACGGAAGAATTCCTTCCTAGAGCGCAATAATTCTAACTTTCTGCAATCAGCAGCTAAAAAGTGCAAAGAAAATGAAAGATGCAACTAATCTTAACAATGTATAAGACAAAATGATGAAGCACTTTCAATTTTCAAATGCATGTATCAAAAATGGAACTTGATAACTAAACGCTTTTCATACAAAAAGTGAGAGAATATCTACAACACTCTAATCATTCAAAAATTCCCAAAGAAAAATGGCAAGCACCTAAACACCTCAAGGCACTCAAGAAAGGCTCAAAATATACCAAATGCAATAATTATAACTCATTTCCTATCTTTGTACACTTGAAAAAGACACATCTAAGCTACGGAAAGAAGGATTCCACAAACGTTTCCAGTCAAATGCAAGACAAAGGAAAGGACTTAACAATCTTATCTGACTCAGATGCATACAAATCAGAAACGAACCTTTCTTCTTCTTATGAATGTGAGACCAAGACTTTCAAATGATCAAATTAAAGCAAGAAGAATACTTATGTTTTCCAATTTCATGAATATAGCAAAAGAGTGCAAAATCAAGCTTTTCTTTTAACTAAAGTGGAGACAAAGAATCAATCTTCCCCAACAATGATTGAATAGCTCAGCATGTAAGGGAAACAAGATGCATAACCCAAGAAAAAGAGGCTAAAAAAGACATGGATATCCCACACTCTTCAAGTCTTTAAAAAAATCCAATCATGCCAAACCAAAAATGATCTCAAAACCTTGAGATGGGTCAAAAATAGAACCCATTTCGCTTAGAAATGGAAGCAAAACACTAGTTTTGACTCAAGGGGCCAAACATGAATCCAAATCTCAAAAGACCCAAAAATCAATACAAACAAGCCAAAAAAAACACTATTGGACAAAAGGGTCTCTGCCTGGAAGGTACAGTGTAGAGGAGTCTGCACACAAACCAAAACTCAAATCTGTATTGGAGAAAACTCACTATCGCTTGGGAATACCACAACAGATAGATGACTACCAGAAATCTACTCATTTCTCAAAGCAATTCTATTATAAATGACAATGTTAAGATAATGGAGAAATGTAACCAACCTCGATCCAACGTTTGATGTAGATCCCCGTTGGAGCTTTCAATCCATGCACTTGAAATCTGGAAATTAGTCTTGATAGACAATATCCAACAAGTACATATAATATATAATTGACATTAACATTATCAATAACAATGGTCCATAATATCATAAGCAAATGTAACCCAATGTATAATAAATGACATTCACACCATGAATGGACGAGAATATGAGTATTTCTATTAATGAACAAGAAGAAGTACAAAGTGATACGACCTCTTGCCGGCAACCAATCTGAACCAAGATCTAGATCAATCCACTTGTGCCTCCACCACTTCAATCCTCCATGAATGGCAAACTCAAACTAGAAAGGAGTTTGGAAGGTGAACATAACTGGTTCACAACTACAAGGATCAATTAGTGCAGACTCAAGATAGGGAAAAAATCCACTCGAGTTCTCTTACGATTCTCTTCTTCCTCCCGTCCATAAGCCATATGTGCTCAAAAATATAGTCCTCTCAAAGGTAGGTGAAAGGACACATCGAGGTGTTACTTGGGTAGATGGAGAGACAAAGGTCACCCAATGACCACTTCTTGGGAGTAAAAAGTGATTAAATAGTGGTTTTTACCATTTTACATGCTACCCGCGGGATATAGGGATGCAACTCGCGGGTACGCCTACTATAAAGATGCAACAGATGTGTAGGAATAAAAATAAGGCAAACTGGTATCACTGAAGGATAAAAATGGATCTAAGTCACTAAAATGGATCCTATAGGCCAAACAATGTTGATGCTCACAGGGTGGAATATTTTTGTGTAACAGATGCCCCCTAATGCGTGAGGTCAGAGACTAAAAGTGCTACAATGGCCGAAATACATTACAAAACTCAGAAGTGGAGTGATGGAGACACAAGTGGAAAGAACAGCTCACTTGTCATAATACAATAGTATCTCTGAATACATGTCGGTATAGTACAACAATCTGATACAATGGCCATGAATAGGCAGTACATAATGGATATATGTCATAAGTGATCATAGCCAGGATCCCTCTACAGTAAGATACAGTCTCCTGCTGAAAAGGAAACAACTGGAGCAAAACTGGAGGTACAAACTGTTGGAACCTAAGAGGTGATATCTCAGATGTAAAGTCAAAGTCATATGTAGCATACTGAATGCCACAATCGCCTGGGGTCTTCTACACAAGTCTTCAATGGTGCAAGTCCTATCAAGTGAATAAAGGAGTTGGGGTCGAACCTAATGAGACATCATCTGATTACCGGTCAATGATGTATACTGTTAACAGACGCGAGATGACCCACCAATAATGAGAATGGGCATCAAGGCACAGTGCACAATCATTAGAGTGTGAATAAATGGGTTGAAGTTGAACACTAGGATGAATCCATCGATCAGGGGACATTGATATATTCCCAAAACTGTCGATGGAGAGAGACCCTTCCACTAATGACTACAAGCCTCAAGGTACTCAACCGAACTCTAATCCTCAAGTCCCGGAATAAATGAGTTGAAGTTGACAGAACGAGACTCACTGGAAGGAGGGAATTAAGGCATCCCCCATCAACCAGCACGAGGTACCAACAATGCTGAAAGATTTCGAAGATCTCAGGTGAAACGGACTGACTCAATAAGGATGGCCAACATGCAATAGTCAAGAGATCTGAGGAGTGGTCGACACTGGTTTCAGGACTTCCTTTGAACAAGAGCATGAGCAGATGGATAGATTTAGGTAGCATCGACTTGACATAAACTGTGCAATGAAGGAGGCATTACAGAGAGCTCCATAATGACTGGAAGCTTAACCAATCGGTGGAGAAAACTGAGAAACAAGTACAGCTCCTAAGGCCCAACTATAGTCCCGACTCATAATGTGTGGAGTGGAATGAATGCTCTATTCAAAGGCGACACAACAGCTGCCAACAAGAAATAGTGACCATAATCCCGTCCAGCTTTTTGGAATATTTGAATTTTTTTGGTCTTTTCCATATTTGTGAAAAGCTTGAAAAAGAATAAAATATCTTATAGTACAACAGGTGAGGGAACGAGTGTCAAATAGATAACAGACTAGTCCCAAGCAGTGGAACATACCTATGCTCAATGCAAGGAAGTGCATGCAGGATGTGGACACTCGGGGGTGCGTTCCCTCAGGGTCAAAAGGTCATCAAATTGTGAAGGGAAAGTATATAAGCTCTACAAGGCTCGATAGGGAAAAGTGCTCAGGCACCAGGCTAACAATTGAGTAAGTGGGAGCCGGCACAAGGCTCAAGCAACAAGTAGGATGATGCAATGCAATCACAACATGATATAACTGAGGGGATTCCTTAAGGGAGATGGCCAGCATAAGACAAAGTAGAGTATGAGTCTTTATCGCAATGTCATGGCGTAACTACGAAGGACTCTCAATCCTAAGGACAAACAATGGCATGGGCACCAGAATGCATAAAGGGGTTCTAACTAGGGTACCCATGTTCGGGAAAGCCCTACCGCCATATAACGACACTTATATAACAGTGTGAAGGTTCCGTGTCAGTCACGAAGTGGGGTCGCACCTAGGGTTTATGAAAATGGTCAACAGGGCAAATGCATAATGCATGTGAAAATGGCATCTAACCTATATGCCAGGTGTGAAATGTACCTTACGTAGGTGTGAAATGGTTCAGAACAACTCTCGTCAAGGAAATCTATTGAAAAAACACTACTCCATGACACGATATTAGTTCATAACGGCTCAAAAGTGGAAAAAACTATAGAAAAGTGGGTCCAAAAAATTATAAATAGTAATAAAATTTGTAATTTTCAATTCATTTACACTATTCACCAATTTGGAGTTTAGTGGTAAGTTTTCACCTGAAACTTTGAGTGCCAATCGTGGGAGCTACAAGCAACCATTCAGCGAACCATCCGGAGCAGGTTAGTGGTCACTACCCGCGGGCTATAAGTATGTGGGTCGCGGGTAGGGCACCAAACGCGCAGTCAAAAAACTGGTTGCCCGCGTCTAACCGCCACTGTCTACAATTTAGCATGCGGGTACGGCTGTGAGGAAGTTTTTAAATATGAAACTGACTAAAAAATTCTTGCATTGCACTCCAGGATGGTTCTAGAGTGGAGGGAAAGAGAGCATGACCAGGTAGATGAGGCTGTGTGCAACGATTTGCAAGCATGAGGGTTATATAAATACTGGAGTCTCGGGGCTTTAAGGGCCCAAAACCTACTACTCCGTCATTTGATCAACTACTGGGATGTGGGTGCTCAACACTTCATCCTCAACGGGAAAACACTGACATTGGAAGTAGAGGATATCTATTTCATTACCGGTTTGTCTCGTAGAGGGGAGGTGGCTAGTCTTCGGTCACGGACCGTGAGTGGTGGGATCACTGTGCAAGATTACATAGCGGGGTATTGCCCCGCCAACACACGAGCAGTGGGAAGCCATGTGCCGGTCAACCTCATAGTGGACCTGAGCACAAAGATCATAGTGGCTACTCTGGTACGGATCACGGGATCCAAATCACTACATCAGGCATCCAGACCGGTGATGTTCTACGCATCACAATGCTTGCAGCCTACTATATTCGACTGGTGTACTACTCTACTGGTGTCTATGAAGACACAACTAACGGAATGCAAAGAGGGTAAGGCCAAAAACTTTGGGTATGGTAGCATCCTCTGCAGTTTCTTCTTTGAGAGGGTTCCGGGACTTAGCCCGAGGGTGGATGTCCCACCTCACAGTCTCCGAGATCCAGCCCTGACCCGGTGGGCTGAGATACTGACACGACGGGGTGGTGGCCATCTGGCATCACCATATACTGAGGAGTTCTTCTGCTGGTGGAACCGGTAGGTGATCGCGATAGAGGACTATCCCTATGCGGGGATAGACTCCAGACAGGACCGTGACATGTCGCTCCCACCAGGCACAGCCTTCGGAGACATCGGTGAGTACTCTTTTGGTTTGTGTTTATTAAATTTTTATGGATTTTCTTATTATAGTTGAAATGCAAACAATCTTTTTGGCGGTAATTTCATATGCTAATGGGTGACTATTTGCTCGCAGACAAAGGCCCAGTGAGACCCAAGGGCTTCCCGAGACATGGTCATCGGGGTAGAGATGAGGTGGCAGCAAATGCTGCAGCAGGGCGCACACTCCAGACGTTGTGGCACAACATATCACGGATGGTTTCCCAAGTACCACTGATAGAGGTAGCCCGACTACCTGAGGCTATGCAGTGCTAGGTAGTGGGTGTTCCTGGTGAGTGGGCGCAGCTACTGCAGCGGATGGCCAACACAGTACAGTACTACTATGAGACACATCCCGTCGAGGCGACAGCTAGACCTCCTCGGAGGGAATAGACTTCCCAGGGTATCATCATTTTTTGTATCGATATGTATATTTTTGAGGGATACGGACTCCAGTTTTGTATGACACTACCATTTTTGGACATATTTATATATATACAACTTTGATTCTCGGTTCTACTACATGTGTGTATGTTACAAATGTATGAATGTTTTTGTATCTATGTGCTCATGATGAATGTGACAAATTCCAATCTAATACATATTTAGCGTATGCATCAGATATATAATTATGACTTCTCGGAATATGAATATATGTAATGGAAACAAAATGTCTCTCCAAGAGTCATACCTTAAGGAATATCCATAGTAATGTAGGGTCTCGTACATGGTACTACCCATTCAGCTGAGACACAACTAGCTGTGAATCCAGGCGGACTTCTAAAGACTGGATGTCATGTGCAATGGCATCCCGAAGTAGCTCAACAATGACACTATACTCAGCCACATTGTTAAATGTAGGACCAAGACAAGCACCTCCTGAGGACACAACTAGGTGGTCAGGTGAGAAGATAACCCAGGCAGCAGAAGCAAGCTGCTACGTATGTTGGCTAGCACCATCCGCAAAACCTAAGAACATAGGACATCCCGTTGACATATGTCAATCAAACAGAGGCTAATTAGCATACTCGACAACCAAAAAGGCAACCTAAACTATGTACAGAAAAAACTATACAATAGTGTACAAAAGTATCAGCCTGAACCAGAGGTTCAAGCGTAATACCGCTTGAGGTAGAGCCCATTTCTAGGCTCCTTCAAGACAACTCCCTCGTAATATTCTAACTCATAAGCTCCTTTTTCAAGGACACGCCTCACAATGTAAGGACCGTGCCACGTGGGATTGAACTTGCCTTCCCCCAAGGGTTCTTTAGCTTGGTCATACAAGAGTACCAAATCACCTTCAGCATATTGTCGGGGATGTTGAGCCTAGAATTGGCCCCTTCTAATCATCCTTGATCACCTTTCTTTCCACCATTCTACACCATTTATCATACTAATCAGACCTGTTGTCCTCACCTTATTTCCCCAAATTACCAAGGTATGACTGATCATTGTTTTATCTTATTAATGCTTATGATTGTGATAATTAAAGTTGTGTATCTCTCAATTGTGCTAACATGTTATGATTTATGAAGGTAGTTGAGATAAATGGACTGCAGGAAGATGGCGCTGAACAAGTCGTGAAAGAAGGGATGTTCGTTGCTTGCAAAAGGGGTCCTTGGGGCTCGAATCATCAATTAAGGCACAGCTGTGACAGGGCAGCTGTAACAGAATACGCTATCTTGAATATGTTGCTGCTCGAGTCTAGCTGTGATCTGGAAGGATCGCCACTCTTGGGTCAATTGATAACTTTCTCATATTTTGATGTCTCTGTTCTGCCACGTATTGTAACAGCTAGTTATTTAGGGCGCCTGAAGATCAGAGATCTTCATGGCTGCCCGATTATAGGATTGGATGTTATGATATGTATGTATAAATATGGGGAGTTGCCTCGACCTAGGGGGTTGAACAACAGATAATTATTTCATTGTATTAGCAGCGAAAGCAACTGTGTAATCATCTTCTGTTAATATAAGGAGTTACCCTTGATTTAAAGGAACTTTCGTTGTTCAGCCAGCGTCTCTGTGTGAAGGCTGGGCCAGTCTTCCACAGAGATTGCTGAGTTAAAATAGGATTTTGAATTCATTGTTGTGTCATGCTTTGTTCACGATATTTCTTTTGTACGCAGCAGTGGTAATTATGGTGTGGATTTCCAGTACAATTAATATTAGGTTTCTTTGAATTTGGCAAGTAATACAGAGTGACAGTCGACTGGGTAGAGACTTTATGTAATTCATGTGATAATTGTACACAGCCTTGTTCATCTTGCAGCTAAGTTGTGATCCCATGAGCCCTTGCAATTTATATTTCCTATTATGATTATTGATTTACATTCTGCAATTCAAATTCTTAGAGCAGTTGATTCAGTCCTTTGCAATTGGATTTCTAGATTAATGTTCAATTTATGCCTTATGATTTTCAAGAGTGATTAGATCGAAGAGGTGATTGTTCTAGAATATGAATGAGATTTATTTCCTGCAATTGTTGATTAGATTTTATATCATTTCTTATTGATGCATGGTAGAGAGGAATTGAAGTTGTAGTAATTAGAAAGCAATTGGGATTGCATAGATTCTTGGGATGAACATGTATGATAGAAGATAAAAGTATTCAATTCTAATGGTTGGGTGTTTAAGCATAGATTGTGCACTTATCTTTGAAATAAAAAGACTTTCTCGGGTTGACAATAAATCTCGTATGCTCTGTGTGTTGGTAACAATTTATCTACATATAGGGAGCTCGACAGGGGATGGACAGACCTATCATACTGAACCTTGACACGATGCTTGTTAACATCAATGGACACAGCGGCATCTCGACAGTGCTTGTCAAGTTGCTCGAGGTGTACTAAACGTCACTCAATCTCCATCGTATTAGGGAGGATTTCTATGGCTAGCTTGAGCGAAAGGATTTCGCATTCAATCGGTAAGAGTGACTCCACACCATGAACTAACTGAAATGGTGAGAACCCAGTGGCAATCTTAACTGTGGTTCGATAAGCCCACAAAGTAGGATATAACATGATATGCCAATTAGTCTAGCTTTGTTGGATGGTATGTTGGAGAATGGTCTTCAAAGCCTTATTTACTGCTTCAACCTGACCATTCGTTTGAGGATAGTAGGAAGACGGGTGTTCTTGACGAAACCAAAGCTTGAGAGACAAATCCTCCATCATCTTGTTTTGAAAGTGACTGCCATGGTCAATGACAATCTCTTTCGGGATACTGAATCGAGTGATAATCTGGTTGAACACGAAATGGGTTGCAGTAGCACCGTCGGCTTTTACCGTAGGCATGGCCTCAACCCACTTGGAAAAATAATCTACGGCCATGATGATATGATGATGCCCCCCAGCCGAAGTTGGTTTGCAATCCATGAAATCTACCCCCCACTTAGTGAAGGGATCGACAGTGACGACCGGATGGAGGGGCGTTGGATGCAAGTGTATGTTCCGAGAAAACACCTGGCAAGGGTGACATCTCTTCACATCATTAATACAATATTTAAAGATGGTAGGCCAAAAATAACCCGCTTTCATGATACGCTAGGTTGTGGCAAGCCCGGATAAGTGACCGCCACACGCCCCCGCATGGCAGTCATTAAGTACCCATTCCGCTTCTTCGTGAGTCAAGCAACGACGGAGAATGGAATCCTTTCCTCAGTGATACAAAGTGTCACCGACGATAGTATAATATTTAGTGTGATGTCTCACACGCCATCGCTCGTCTCGTGAATAATGCGAAGGAAACTTCAAATTTTGGAGATATACAATGACATCCCCATACCAAGGGTCCTCGATCGAGATAAGAAATAAGTGTTCATCCACAAAGGAATCTTCATGAATGACATCCTCATCAAGCCGTGGAAGGTCCGACATAAGTTCAACGAACACCAATGATTTCACTGATTTTGCAGAAGCAAAATCGAGATCAAATTCCTGAACGATCACAATCCATTTATTATACTTACCCCCGATAAGGCGTCGTGATAGCACAAACTGAAATGGATTGATGTGAGCTACAACGGTGGTTGTTCAAAACAAAATGTAATGTCGTAACCGCTGGACCGCGTGAACAGTCGCAAGTGCCATCTTTTCTACATGGGTGTACCTTAGTTCAGTGTCTACTAAATTTTGACTAAGATAATAGATAACATGCTCGACAAGCGCATCATCTACTTGAACGAAGACCATGCCAATAGTCTCTTGAGATGCGGCCACATAAAGAATGAAATATCGTGTAAAGTCCGACAGACTAAGCACAAGGGTTGATACCAAAGCTTTCTTAAGGGCGTCAAAAGACTGTTGGGCTCACTCATTCCAGATAAAAGGTGTGTCTTTCTTCAATAGGCGTGTGAAACCTTTAGTAATACTAGCATAGTTAGCTATAAACCGACACAGGAAAGTAGCTCTCCCTTGGAGGCTTTGAAGTTGTAAGAGATTATGCGGAGGAGGCAACTGAAGTGTTGCCTCAACTTTGAGAGGATCGACTCTTATACCCTCCCTCGAAACTATGAATCCTAGAAGGCGACCAGTCCTAACAGCGAAGATGCATTTGTTTGGATTCAATCGAATTTCGTAGTGGATACATCGTTCGAGAATCATACGGAGGTGCTTGGGGTGGTCCACTCTCTTGCGAGAATGGCCAACAAGATCATCCAAGAAAACTTCCATAATCATCTTAAGATCGTGAAAGGCATAAGTCATGGCTCGCTGAAAAGTAGCTCCGGCATTCTTGAGGCCGAAGGGCATTTTTCAGTACGCAAAGGTTCCCCATGAACAAATAAATGCCATCTTATGTTGGTCTATGGGTTTTATTTGAATCTGATTATAACCCGAGAATGCGTCCATGAATGAAAAAATCTCACTCCCCGCACAAGCATCCAATATTTGATCAATGAATGGCATGGGGAAGTTGTCTTTCGGACATGCATGGTTCAAATCTTTGAAATCAGTGCATACACAAATCGTTCCCTGCTAATTATCCACAGGAACGGGGTTTGACACCCATTCGGTAAGGGGAACGGGGTAGATGAAACCAGCTTTGAGCAGTTTCTCCACCTCTGCCTTAATAGTAGCTGCCTTCCTAGGGTTCACAGCATGTAAGCATTGTCGAACCGGTTTAGCATCGAGATACATTCTAATCTCATGTTCAACAATGCGGGGGTCTATTCCTGGCATCTCCTCATATGACCAGGCAAAAGCTTCCCAGAGTTCAATAAACAAATCAGTGTAAATAGCAATCTCCTCAGGAGTGCAATCAACACTGACGTAAACATTCTCGATCTTTCCGGGAGTGCAGGAGATGTTGATCGAAGTGGTTGGGGAAATATTGGCCATATTCCCCTCCAAGAAAACATCATGCAACTGCAAAAGAGCCACAGGGTGACCAACCATCTCAGCTAGAGTCATCTTAAACTCCTCTTGCTCAACAAGCTCAAGGTTGGGAAGGAAATAAGAGCGATGGTGCATATCTTCCCAAGGCCTCTTACTACCACACATGGCTTCGAGGATAGCTTCATCAGATGGCAAAGTATCATCGAGGCAATTGTGAAAGCAAGATGAGTTGGCTTCCCAAACTGGCAGGGTAATGGGATCTTCTTCAACTGTCTGGGAAGAAGAGATCCGGATCTGCAATGGTTTGTTGGATATGATCATAAGTGAGCTCCACTACAAATAAGGGCATAGACATCCCAACATGCGCAATGTCTCTAGACATAGAATCTGCGGATGGTAAAATCCATGGATCATCACAATAGGAAGTCCAGAACGGCATATTATTCAAAGGAGGAGGCGCACTGTCGGAAATGGTTCCAATAAAATTCACAGGTGCAGAATGGTTAAAAGTTCCCATTAATGAGGGGTACATCCCAACACCTATGTTCCCAATTTCTGGCTAAGAATCAAAAACTTGTGGGACTACAGATCCTGTGGATGTTGTGGAAGGAGTGCCAACATAATCCAGCTGATCGATCGTCACAATCTTGCCTTCATGGGGAAATCAAATAACTCGAAACACAGTAGACGCGACAGCCTTCATAGCGACATCCAATTCCAACCCAGTAAAAGGATGTAGTCGATGGGCGCATCAACCACTTCGACTTCAATAGGCACGGACTTACCTCCCAAGGAGACAACAAGGGAAGGGATAATTCTATGCAGCGTAAAAAACCTACTGTCGAATGCAGTGAGTGTAGTTCTAGACGCGAGTAGAGGAGGAGAGACAAGAGCTTTCCAACAAGTCAACGATATTACTGACACGAAAGCACCTTCATCAACCATAGTACGTTTGATGAAGCTTTTAAGGAAAACCACCTGGATTTGAAAAGCCACGTGGTAAGGTAAGCGAGGCTGGACATTAGTAGTGAAGAACACCTTTTGGTATCTGCGGCATAATGGAAGGCTTCTCTATATGCAAGGTATTATCAGGAGGACAGGGAGGCTC
This sequence comes from Larix kaempferi, assembly GCA_027924585.1. NCBI lineage: Eukaryota > Viridiplantae > Streptophyta > Pinopsida > Pinales > Pinaceae > Larix > Larix kaempferi. Next base: position 12,007,718 of record BSBM01000893.1, read on the forward strand.
ATTCCCCAAGTTCGGTTGTGGTGCACCATAATCGCATTGACGAGTAGCAACACAAGCCTTTGACTGAACCATATTCACACATCCATAACCACTAGTATTGGAAGAAGTCGTTTCATTAGTACCATAACCAATGGTGGGAGCATGCGAATCCATGTTTTGATGATGAGGAAGGGGATCCTTCAACACAACTAGGCTCTATGCCAAATGATTCCATGCTTCTTCAATTCGAGGACATAAGTGAGTAATATGATCCAAATTGAAATAAAAGCACTTAAATGAAAGGTATGGAAGTGACCACTAACCTGCTCCGGACGGTTCACTGAACGGTCGCTTGTAGCTCCCACGATCGACACTTGAAGTTTCAGGTGAAAACTTACCACTAAACTCCAAATTGGTTAATAGTGCAAATGAATTAAAAATTACAAATTTTATTACTATTTATAATTTTCTGGACCCACTTTTCTATAGTTTTTGCCACTTTTGAGCCGTTAGGAACTAATATCGTGTCATGGAGTAGTGTTTTTTCAACAGATTTCCTCGGTGAGAGTTGTTCTGAACCATTTCACACCTACGACAAGTACATTTCACACTTGGCATATAGGTTAGATGCCATTTTCACATACATTATGCATTTGACCTGTTAACCATTTTCATAAACCCTAGGTGCGACCCCGCTTCGTGACTGACAAAGAACCTTCACACTGTTATAGAAGTGTCGTTATGTGGCGGTAGGGCTTTCCCAAACATGGGTACCCTAGTTAGAACCCCTTTATCCATTTCGGTGCCCATGCCATTGTTTGTCCTTAGGATTGGGAGTCCTTCGTAGTTATGCCATGACGTTGCGATAAAGACTCATACTCTACTTTGTCTTATGCTGGCCATCTCCCTTAAGGACTCCCCTCAGTTATATCATGTTGTGATTTCATTGCATCATCCTGCTTGTTGCTTGAGCCTTGTGTCGGCTCCCGCTTACTCAATTGTTAGCTTGGTGCCTGAGCACTTTTCCCTGTCGAGCCCTGTAGAGCTTATATATTTTCCCTTCACAATTTGATGACCTTTTGACACTGAGGGAACGCACCCCTGAGTGTCCACATCCTACACGCACTTCCTTGCATTAAGCATAGGTATGTTCCATTGCTTGGGACTAGTCTGCTAGCTATTTGACACTCGTTCCCTCACCTGTTTTACTATAAGCAATTTTATTCTTTTTCAAGCTTTTCACAAATATGAAAAAGACCAAAAAAAATCAAATATTCCAAAAATCGGGACAGAATTATGGTCACTATTTCTTGTTGGTAGCTGTTGTGTCACCTTTGAACAGAGCATTCATTCCACTCCGCACATTATGAGTCGGGACTATAGTTGGGCCTTAGGAGCTGTACTTGTTTCTCAGTTTTCTCCACCGATTGGTTAAGCTTCCAGTCATTACAAAGCCCTCTGTAATGCCTTCTGCATTGCACATTTTATGTCAATTCGATGCTTCTTGAGTCTATCCATCTGCTCATGCTCTTGTTCAAAGGAAGTCCTGAAACCCGTGTCATCCACTCCTCAGATCGCTTGACTATTGCATGTCGGCCATCCTTATTGAGTCAATCCATTTCACCTGAGATCTTCCAAATATTTCAGCATTGTTGGTACCTCATGCTGGTTGATGGGGGATTCCTTAATGCCCTCCTTCCAGCGAGTCTCATTCCGTCGACTTCAACTCATTTATTCTGGGACTTGAGGCTTAGAGTTCGGTTGAGTACCTTGAGGCTTGCAGTCATTAGTGTAAATTTCTCTCACCATCGACAGTTTTGGGAATACATCAATGTCCCCTGATCAATGGATTCATCCTAGTGTTCAACTTCAACCCATTTATTCACACTCTAATGATTGTGCTCTGTGCCTTGATGCCCATTCTCATTATTGGTGGGTCATCTCCCGTCTGTTAACGGTATACATCATTGACCGATAATCAGACGATGTCTCATCAGGTTCGACCCCAACTCCTTTATTCACTTGATGGGACTTGCACCGTCAAAGACTTGTGTAGAAGACCCCAGGTGATTGTGGCATTCAGTATGCTACATATGACTTTGACTTTACATCTGAGATATCACCTCTCAGGTTCCAGCAGTTTGTACCTCCAATTTTACACCAGTTGTTTCCTTTTCAGCAGGAGACCGTATCTTACTGTAGAGGGATCATGGCTATGATCACTTATGACATATATCCATTATGTACTGCCTATTCATGGCCATTGTATCAGATTGTTGTTCTATACCGACATGTATTCAGAGATACTATTGTATTATGACGAGTGAGCTGTTCTTTCCACTTGTGTCTCCATCACTCCACTTCTGAGTTTTATAATGTATTTCAGCCATTGTAGCACTTTCATTCTCTAACCTCGCACATTAGGGGGCATCTGTTACACAGAAATCTTCCACCCTGTGAGCATCAGCATTGTTTGGCCAGTAGGGTCCATTTTAGTGACTCAGATCCATTTTTATCCTTCAGTGATACCAGTTTGCCCTATTTTTATTCCTACTCGCCTGTTGCATCTTTATAGCAGGCATACCCGCGAGTTGCATCCCTATAGCCCGCGGGTAGCATGTAAAATGGTAAAAACCACTATTTAATCACTTTTTACTCCCAAAAAGCGGTCATTGGGTGACCTTTGGCTCTCCATCTTCCCAAGTAACGCCTCGATGTGTCCTTTCACCTACCTTTGAGAGGACTATATATTGAGCACATATGGATTATGGATAGAAGCAAGAAGAGAATCGTAAGAGAACTCTAGTGGATTTTTTCCCTATCTTGAGTTTGCACTCATTGATCCTTGTAGTTGTGAACCAGTTATGTTCACCTTCCAAACTCCTTTCTAGTTTGAGTTTTCCATTCATGGAGGATTGAAGTGGTGGAGGCACAAGTGGATTGATATAGATCTTGGTTCAGATTGGTTGGCGGCAAGAGGTTGTATCACTTTGTACTTCTTCTTGTTCATTAATAGAAATACTCATATTCTCGTCCATTCATGGTGTGAATGTCATTTATTATACATTGGGTTACATTTGCTTATGATATTATGGACCATTGTTATTGATAATGTTAATGTCAATTATATATTATATGTACTTGTTGGATATTGGTTGTCCAGACTAATTTGCAGATTTCAAGTGCGTGGATTGAAAGCTCCAACGGGGATCTACATCAAACGTTTGATCGAGGTTGGTTACATTTCTCCATTATCTTAACATTGTCATTTATAATAGCATTGCTTTAAGAATTGAGTAGATTTCTGGTAGTCATCTATCTGTTGTGGTATTCCCAAGCCATAGTGAGTTTTCTCTAGCGGAGTCGCCATTTTTGTATTGGAGAAAACTCACTATGGCTTGGGAATAACACAACAGACAGATGACTACCAAAAATCTACTCAATTCTCAAAGCAATGCTATTATAAATGACAATGTTAAGATAATGGAGAAATGTAACCAACCTCCATATAACATTTTATGTAAATCCCCGTTGGAGCTTTCAATCCACGCACTTGAAATCTGGAAATTAGTCTTGACAGCCAATATCCAACAAGTACATATAATATATAATTGACATTAACATTATCAATAACAATGGTCCATAATATCATAAGCAAATGTAACCCAATGTATAATAAATGACATTCACACCATGAATGGATGAGAATATGAGTATTTCTATTAATGAACAAGAAGAAGTACAAAGTGATACGACCTCTTGCCGGCAACCAATCTGAACCAAGATCTAGATCAATCCACTTGTGCCTCCACCACTTCAATCCTCCATGAATGGCAAACTCAAACTAGAAAGGAGTTTGGAAGGTGAACATAACTGGTTCACAACTACAAGGATCAATGAGTGCAGACTCAAGATAGGGCAAAAAACCACTAGAATTCTCTTACGATTCTCTTCTTCCTCCCGTCCATAATCCATATGTGCTCAATATATAGTCCTCTCAAAGGTAGGTGAAATGACACATCAAGGCATTACTTGGGCATATGGAGAGCCAAAGGTCACCCAATGACCGCTTTTTGGGAGTAAAAACTGATTAAATAGTGGTTTTTACCATTTTACATGCTACCCACGGAATATAGGGATGCAACTTGCGGGTACGCCTACTATAAAGATGCAATAGGGGGGTAGGAATAAAAATAAGGCAAATTGGTAGCACTGAAGGATAAAAAAGGATCTGAGTCACTAAAATGGATCCTACAGGCCAAACAATGTTGATGCTCACATGGTGGAAGATTTTTGTGTAACAAAATCAGAAATGGAGAAGGAGTGCTTGTATGACAATTTTGGTAGATTGGTGCAGTTTGTGCTTGTACACAGTGCGACGTCGCAGTTCAGCAATGCGAGAAGTGCAATGGTGTTGCAGAATACAAATGGAAGGGTTGCGACGAGAAGCCAACAGAAAAAGAACAGAGATCAAAAAAGACATAGTGTCACTCTGATTACACTGACTAGGTGCGACAGGCGAGATCCAATTTAAAAAATGAGCCAAATCTCCAAGTAATGAGTAATGAACTGGTTTGAAAATGAAAAGTACAAACTCAGAGGAAGGTAATCAGACTCTTCAAAATGAAGATCTGATGGTGAAACCAGCTTAGGAGGAAAATGACAAATGAAAAAGGCTTGGGAAAAAATCAACTGAAAACAACATTCAAATTGACAACTACAAAAACAATGTTCAATCCCCCGCGGCGTCGCCAGATTTTTTTGATGGACAATCTACCGAGAGCGGACTCAAGGCCTGATCTCCCTAGCTTAACGTAAGTCTAGAGCAAATAGGACAAAACACAAAATACTTTTCTAGATCAAATAGAAATGCAAATGGAAGGATAGATCGTTTACCTTGGATTTGCAGATCCCTTTCTCCTTCGTTGATCCAATGCTCCAGCGCTGCCAGATATTAAATGGCTATACCTTGTTGAACATACGACAGACCAAGAATAGTGAAAGCATACATTTCATATGATAGATCTAAGTTAACAGTTAAGGAGGAAAACTCTAAACATCATCAATGCGACAAGATTTATGGAAAGCAATTGTATTAACTGTATTAAAAAGTGGGAATACATAGAAACGATGAAGCTACAACCAAAGCCTCAACGTTGCATCCTCCATCCAACATTTCCAATCCAAGCCTCCAAGGTGGTACAAGCTTCCCAATCACCAATATGGATTCTATCAGCATAAGGATACCATAGACCTTCCCCCCTCCCATGGAGAGAGTGGGTGTTTCTATAGGGCTAAAGAGATAGGGTAGGTTGAGGATTAGGGGGAGATGGTTAAGGGATCCTCCCATTAGGTTAGGAACTGGAATTCCACCTCACCTAGATCCCAGGGATAGGCCTCCACCTCAATAAAATTCTAGAGAGACCTCGAGATTCCCCAAAATAGCCTTTAACCAACCTCATCACACCCTGGTAGAGGACACAGAGTGACAAAGGGGGTCATCGCACTTTTCCTAAGGACAACCTGCGATAGTGTCTCACCCTAAATGACCAAGAACTGCGACATCGCACCCTAGATGAAGGAGAAGTTTGACAGCCTACTCAAAGAGGTCAACTAGGCAGGTAAATCTCTCAGTTGGATGTGTTTTAGCCCAGAATGAGTTTAGGGGTCAAAGCAACGAGTTTACAGAATGGTCAAGATGGTGACATTATCACAACGGTTATGATGACGATACTTGCAACGGTCATGGTGACACTTGCGACACTTGCACAAGGGTGACGACATTTTGGTGTAACAGGGTTGGGGAAAGTAGATGGTTAGAAGAAAGAGACATCTCCTTTTTACCAAGTAGGTCCATTTTGGAGTTCTGAGAATTCAGTAGATCGTATATGATTTTGGTGAATATTTCAAGAGTTTTCTTAGCAAAAGAGTAGTCACTCCTTCCCCGAGTGGTTTAATTTTGGAGGTGAGGAATGTAGTATATCATATATGATTTCAATGAAGTCATCAATTGTTCAAAGCTCGTCCACTCCATTCAGACATATGTGCATTAGTCGGCTAAGGACGCACGTCCTTTATTGATATCGCGTAATAGAATTCATAATTCAAATACATAAAGAAAATTCATGTATAATATTTAAATCTTACTAATAATATATTATCTCGATAAATATTTCCAACCTCTATTGTCCAAGGGACCCTTTTAATAAGGAACGACTGCTCCTTCATCAAATAATTAGTCACTCATTCATCCATCATCGCATTGAGCACCTTCCAATGAAAAAAACATATTATCTTTTGAGCATTCAGTGGCACCTCCTTATCTCATGGATTTATTCTAAGCAACAATTACATTGTATCCAATTAGGAAGGATCGTCCACTCCTTTTGAAATTGATTCCTTCTCAAAAAACAATAGCATGGTAAATCTACATGAGAATGTTGTTACTATAACTCTAAACGCTTTCTTCATAGTGAGGAAAGTTTTCTCATTTATCATCTTATGGAGAATGATAGCATACAATAATTCTATTAACATGTAGAGCATTTACTTATTTGATAATATATACTAGTGGAAAAAATTATTCTTTGTTTGAAATAAATATTATTTTTAATGTGCTCATGTTATTTTGTATTTCAGAAATCACTTCTGAAATGGATTTTGGTTCTCAAAAATGTGTGGACCTCCTTTTTAATGGATTGAAATTTGTTGAAGGAATCTCTTTTCTACAAAGAAAAATATTGCATAATATCAGCATTCATGATGGATGTATCATTATAAACGTTACCAAGATTTTAAATTCAGGTCTGGGTTGGTAGGTGCGGGGGGGTTCCTCCTTGACTCCGCTAGAAACAAGATGAAGGATTATGCCTGGGGTATCGGGAGAACCATGAACAGTAGTGAAGAATGGCTCGCCCTGACTAAAGGTTTGGAGATTTCTAGAGAGGAGAGCATCACCAATATAGTGCTATGTGGAGACTCTATGGTTTTCATTAGGAAGGCTAGGAATCCAAGTATGAACAAGAAAAGTCCCTCTTCAAAGATCCATAGTCTACTAAAGTACCTCGTCAGGGAGTTTGAATCCATCAACTTCTACCATGTTATGCGATCAAACAACCAAGCTACAGACAAGAAGGAAAATTAAGGTGTTAGTCTCAACAAAGGCATTCTTGCTAGTAACTTATCCCTAAAAAGCAATGTATGGATTCCATAATAATCTCAATGCCCCATTGTCCCTACAAGGGGACTTGTTTAGGCTAATTCCCTTTACACATTCCGATCTACATCAGTTTTTATGCTATGCTTTGAAACCCAGTTGGGTTCTTCGAGGAAAGGACACTCACTCGAGTACATCACATGGGAACCACATGCATTGCTTACCCTCCGTCATCTCGAAAGGTTGTCTCTCCAGCTATTATGTTTAGCAAGGTATCTGGCTGGCAGCATTCACATCTCTAGTTTTGTAGTTACAGCCTCCTGGAAGCAGTGAAACGATGGCAGGTTCAGGCTTTCCTTCTCGTATTAGTACCATACCAATCCTTGGTAGTGCATCCCTGTATTTTCGTAAGCGTGTGCCATCCTATCCTGGGTATTTAGATGGTCTTCAACACTGGGAGTAGGAACAGGGTATAGTGCAGAGAGGTGAAGAAGTAGCACAAAAGAAGCGCGGGTATCACAGGTATCTTTAGATGTATACCGAATGCTTATGTTTATCAGTTTTCTTTGAAGTATAGGTAGCTTATTTTTTAACATACACCGGACGAATGCAGGTTTGTTTTTTGTTGGAATTAGGAATGTAAGTCTGTCTGCCTGATAGTGGTTTCCTCAGTAGCATTTTGAACAAGATGTTGGTAGAGTGGTGGCCGTCTAACGCTGTTGGTCTACCGCCCTGCTCGTAAGTGGTGTTTTCTAGTATGGCATACTGTCCAAGATTAAGCAATGGAGGTTTTGTTGTATGGTTGATTAAAATAATCATAGATTTTAATACATAAACATTTCTTTATGTTGAAAACAATTTCAACAATAATCAATCTGAAACTACCTTGAAAGTATTAAGCCAAAATCACAATATCAAGTTTGTGAGAGATCAAGTTAATTTGATACATCAATGTTCTTTAAATCCACATTATGTTGCTCGGGGAATAGTGTCAAGTGTTTTTGAAGGAGACATTGTAAAATTCAAACCACTAGATGTTGGTGAGTTTGGTATTTTAGCTCATAAAGTTTTCTGCAATTGTGAGGATTGCGGTGTATTTGAAGGATCTCTTGTAAGATGGCCTGCAAACAATTTGGTTGACCTCAATGATGTTCCTTTGGATGTTATACTAAAAAAGAAAACAAACGAAGAAATGGTCAACATTTGGAATATTTTTTAAGAATGTCCTTTATAGATGGTCATTCCAGGTACTCCCCATTATGAATATATAGATTTTAAAGGTAATGGAACAAGGCCATACAATTCCGTAAAGTGGCAAGATGGAACTAAAATTTATGAAATAAATTCAAGCTCGGTACTTTACAGGGTTGGAATTGATTAGGCTGCATTCCTTTCAAAAATTGTCACTGAACATTGTTGCTCAAATCTTTGTATATCAAAAATTTCACTTCAATCAATAGTTGAATGTGTGAATAAATTTCATAGTATGAATGGAAATTCAAGAAGATAGTCTGTTAAAAATTCTATGGGATCAAATGCTCCTGTGGCCAAAGAAGGAGACAAGAGAAAAAGAAACATGTTTATAATGAGATTAGACACAATAGACGTTTTTCAAATTGCATGGTATAAATTCCATGGGATAAAAAGGATCACTTTCTACAATTATAAAAACATGTTCTTGAATGGTGATGTGAGAGTTGTGAATTGTAATAGTGGCTTAGAAAAATACAGGGAAAACATTGTTGCATCGGTAGCTACTATTAATAAAATTGTAGAAGAGAATTCAAACAAATCTCCTTGTCTTACACGATTAATCAGTGAATATGGAACAAGGACAACCTTGAAATTATTACCATCTAATATGTCCCATGGTTTGCTGGAAAAAATGGCAAATGAAGAAATCGAAAGTATTGGTTTGCCTCTTGTATCGCAATCATCCTTTAGCAAGGTGATGAGAGGAGACTTTCGAGATGTGAAAATTTCTAAAGAAAAATCCTTTGCAAGGTGTAATGAGTGCATTACAATACAGGATAGGCTAAAGGGGACCACTGATCCAGCTATGGTGGAAAGGTTGCAAGGATATCAGGAATCTCATAATAAATATATCGCAAGTTGTCGTCAAGTGTATTATTCTCATAGATTAGCTTCACAAAAAAAATCCAAAGACTTTTCTGAGTATTGTTCATGACAAAATGGATAATTCAAAGACTTCCATTCCAAGGATGGGTAAGAAGGAAAAATATTTTAGTAATGTTATGAATATTCCCATATCATTGACTGGAATGTTGACTCATGGGCACAAGACTGGGGGTTTTGGCCATTTTAGCCTCTCATTTTTAAAGATGGGAACGAATTTCACTATGACATCCCTGGTTAAATGCTTGAAGAGTATTGAAGAACCAGTGGTTGATAAATATGGTTATTTTCTCTACAAAGGCGGAACATCTAAGCACCAATTGCTGTGAAGAACCTGCAACAATTAATTAATGAGAATATGCGAAATAGCAGAAATAACAGAACTCGGAATCACTTTTATTGATCGCAGGCCACTTCAAGGGGGCAACCTCCTTGAGCAAGCTCAATACAAATAAATTCACGGTTCCTTCATAGGCCTCAACACACACTTATATACTAAGTCTAGGTGCCAATACTATGGGTCAAAACCATGGGCCAATACAAACTATGGATCAACAATACTACAGGCGACTTACAAAGCATATGCGCCAATGGATCAGCAAATACTACAGGACGACTTACAAAACATATGTGTCCAACAACAATATACTAACAAAGTAAAGACATGGGTTCCTAACAATTGCATGGTGCTCTATTGCAATCAAAGTCATATGAAAAGTGTGTGATATACAAACAAGATGTGATGCAACATGATATATTGTGTGTTGATGGTACTGATCAATGCATTCCAAATAGAAAAATACCACCCATATGATGTTAAAAATGGATAATTGTTCAAGCAATAACAAAAACCTCTTTGTATTTGCATTTTAATCTCTTTTAATGGAAAGGAGAGTGTTCGAGATTTTTGAAGTTGGATTCCTCCTGGTTGGAAACACCCATGAAGACATAGATGGAACTTATGGAAGGTTATCAGTAAATCTAATGCGCACAAATATATTTTCACTCTCGGAAATTATGGATACGTATAGGACATGCGAAGATCAAAATTTCTATGTCCCTTATCTAATTGATGAACTTTATGATTTTAAGATTTTTGTGAAACCCCACCTTTTGGATGGAAATGCCAAGATCATCGGTATCAAAAAATGCCATTTTCTTAAATTTCATCTCATAGATAACATTCCAGTCATGAAATGGAGGGCATCACTTTGGTATGAAGCTTGGTCATCTCCTATTCATTTGTGGTGGTCATTTCCAGATGGTAGTGCATACTTGTCGGTGGGGAAGCTTAGGTTATTAAATTTGCAATAAAAAAATACCTTCATACATTGACGAAACAATTTAACGAATATAAACATATATTTCATTCGGGAATCAAGGGATTGAGAAGAGAGGTGAACAATTTCATGTCCCAAGTTAAATTATTGGGAGGTTGTATATAAATATTCGGACAGTACCTTCGAGAGTGTTGATCAATCAGTGTAAGGAACCTCCAACAATTAATTAATTAAAATGCACAATTTATTAGAAATAACATAACACAGAAGAGATTTATTGTTCGCGAGCCACTTCGAGGGGGAAATCTCCTTTGAGTAAGCTCAATACAAAATAACTCTTGGATGCCTTCATTGGCCTCAACACGTACTTATATAATAATTCTATGCACCAATAATATGGATCAATACCATGGAACATATAATACTACGGGATGACTTACAAAGCATATCGTCCAATACTATGAATCAATACCATGGAACATATAATACTATGGGCTAATACAAACTATGGATCAATACCAAGGAACATATAATACTACGAGACGACTTAAAAAGCATATGCTTCCAACAACAATATACTAACAAACTAAAGAGAAGGGTTGATGTAGGTTCCTAACATCCCCTCCCCCTTAGAAAAAGCTTTGTCCTCAAAGCTTTAGATGTGGAAAGCGATGCTGAATCTGAAGGAGTGGTTCCCATGTAGCATCCTCTGGTTTCATTCTGTGCCACTGAATTAATACCTCTATGATAGATCAAGAGTGAAGTGGACAAGTTCACCTATTGAGGATGGCCTCCAGCTCCAAAAGGATGGATCCTTCATTATCCAATTATGGTAAATTAGTTTGTCCATTGATGTAGGTGCCAAGAACTTTCGGCAAACAAGAGACATGAAATACTGGATGAATGTGGGAAGAAGGAGGAAGTTCCAATTTAGAAGAAACAGACCCAATATTATGAAGAACCTTATAGGGCCCATAGAAATTTGTAGCGAGATTATGACGCCCTTTGAGTTTCAGGGAGGATTGTTTGGAAGGCTCTAGACGAAGAAAAACCCTATCACCTGCTTGAAAAGTGCGCTGAGAACAGTGTTGATCAGCTTTTTTTTTTCATTTGAATTCTTGCCATGTGAATATTGTCCTGCAAATGCAAAGAATCTAATCGCGGTTTCGAAGAACCGTGGCAACTTCCTGAACTGGTGAACTACTGAGGGTGTATGGAAGAAGAACTAGCAGTGCCTGACAATAGATTGCTTCATATAGAGTCATTTTAGATGCAACATTGTACCACCATTCAATGAGAGGGAGCCACTTCGTCCACTGAGGTTGTTGTTAGGAGGTGAAGCAACGAAGATAATTTCCACCAGATGACTCGTGTATCTCATGGAAGTACCATCCCAAGAGTAATGCGGTACAACACAAGGTTTGTTGGCCAACCATTGGATGATTTGAGATGAGAAGTTTTGGCATAGCCCTGTTGAACATATTACAACCAATTTGGAATAGGCATAGAAATAACTTAAAGATAAAATGTGCGAGAAAGATTATCTGCCACTAGATTTTCCTTACACTTCTTGTAAGAGATCTCATATTCATAACCCATGAGTTTGATAACCCATTTATGTTGTGCTAGGTAGGAGACCCATTGTTCCAGGAAATATTTCAGACTCTGGTACTGCATGCAAAATAGACATCATTTCCTTCTCATATGTAGAGGTGGCTAAATTCTTACCGGAAAGGGTTCTTGAAGGTGGAAATCCCACTGGTTAAGAAAATACACCGGCATATCTATCCAAAATTTGTTTTAGATCCAAACGCGTAGTGGAGACCATTGATGGGTGCATCTGAATGGAATGGAGCTGAGCGATGACACCATGTGAATTCTTCTTAAGGATCTTTTTTAGGCGATGTGAATTGATGATGCGGAGAGACCCTGGTTGTAATCCCGTCAATGTGTGTTTTTTCCCATTGACTAAAAACTGCATCCAAAGTTTAGCAAAATCCCATAATATGGGGCCAAGTGTGCATAACCATTGAGCACCCAAAACCACATCACACCCTCCTAAGGCCAAGGAAAACATGCTCTAGCGTAGGTTATAATATCCCATAGAGATACGCACATTGAGACACTTTCTCTTGCAAGTTAAGGTGCCCCCATTGGCAATCATGAATTCAAAGTTAGAGCAATGATGGACAAAACAATCAGCCTGTTTGGCAATCCGAGGGTCAATGAAGTGATGAGTGCTACCAGAATCAATGAGTATTGTAAGAGGGAGCTCCTTGAAGTAACCCCTGACCCGCATTTTTTGTGGGGTGGTGACTCCGGCTAAAGCATGGAGATATGTCTTTGGGTGATTGTCCTGAGACGAGGGTCAACAGGAGGTTATTGAATGTCGACCTGATCATATATTGTATTGGAAGATTCTTCACCAAGTTCAGAGGCAGGCGGAGAATTCACATCCAAGAGATAGAGCTGTTGCTCAACACATATATGCCCCGACTGAATTTCTCATCAAAATTATAACAAAGCCCTATTTCTCTACATGCTCTCATCTCTACTTCAGACAAATGCTTCATAGGAGTTGGTCGAGGAGCTGGCGTGATGGGAGGTTATGGGGAAACCATATTTCTGAATGGAACAAAAGTGGATTTGGAGGATTGTTGGGTTGTGATCTTGTCCTCCTCCAACTTAGCCAACCCTAGGACTTCCATCATTGTGTTGGGATAGAACATTTTAACCTTTGATCGGATTGCATCCTTGAGACCACTGATAAAAAACTCATGTAGAATTCATCAGACAATCCTTCTATGTGATTGGCTGGTTTCTCAAATTACGTCTGATACTCTCTCACAGTGCCAATTTGGGGAAGTTTAGTGAGTGCTCATGTGAAGTCATCAAAAGCACTAGGACCAAATCGTTGCAAAAGGAGTTGGCAAAAATATGTTCATGAGCCTTGATGTACCAACGGTACCATTGAAGGGATTCATATTCCAAATGAAAGGATGCAAGTGGAACTTTGTTGACATAAAATGTATTATGCAAACTGAAATATTGTTCTTCCCGGTATATCCATCAAGTCATATCTTTACCATTGACGCGAGGAAAATGAAGCTTCGTCCCATGAAAACTACTGGAAGAAGAGAACCCAGTGTCTACAGAATATTCTGGCTGTCGTTTACTATTCACAGGTGAATGTTGAAGATGGAGGCTGAGAAATTTTTCATCCAGGTCGGAGTTTGGTTTTGAGGGCTGCAATTTCTTCCTCCATTATTTTTGCTCATGTGCGGGTGACAACCATAACCATGAGTTTTTTTTTTTTTGACTGGGTAGAAAAAACAAAAACAGAAGCTTCTTTAGTAAAGGAAAATTTGGATTGAGGAAAAAATCTGATGGGTAATTGGGGTTTGACTAGGTTTTGGACACTTTCTAATGGACAGGGAAGCAGAAAATAGGGATTTCAGAAGCAGGGTGAAAGAATGGGAAAAATTTTCAAAGAAGGGAAAAGAAGCAGAAATAGGAAATGAATACTGTGGCAAAATTTGAAGGTGATTGCATGAAAATCGAAGATGTTATGGAAAACCCTAAAAATAGACGGATGTGGGATTTCAAGATTCGAGAAATGGAATTTGGGATAGGGTCCTTAGGAATGAAAATGCAGAATGGGATTATAGGGGTGTCAGTGAATTTTCAAGGGAAACGGAGTTAAAACAAAGAAGATATGGAATCTGAAATGGCTCGGAATGGATCGACAAGATGCTAGTACTCTTAGATATTACAAAGTAGAGGTGCAATGATGGAAGCCAACAATAGCATCGAAGTATCCGAAGGTCTTGTACAAAAACTACTTAAATAGAAAGCAACAATGGGTTGTTGGTGCAGAAGAAAATATGATGATCGATGTAAATAACATCATATGGGCATGGCCACCAAGGGTAGGATGGATAGGAGGAAAAATTAGAATAAATGAGAAGGACCTTGCAGCAGTTAAGGCACAACGAGAACAAATGGGGAATATTGTTGAGAGTGGGATGGATGTTCCTATGGATATCATTTGATGGGATCTTATCCCAACAGATTTATATTTTGTTACAGTCCTTCTAGTCTGTCTATCAACCTGGTTGGGCGAGCAAACTTCAAGCGTCTGGAACGTCCACAAGCCTCTAGGCATTTGAGGAAAATTACTACTATGATGCAGAATACATTGTTTATTGGTTACTACTCTATAAGTAAGTTGTGCCTATACAGATTATACACAGAGAATTTATTTCTCATTTGGAAACTACTAAAATTATCTATGTAAAAAGCTAGATATTCTTGATACTGCATCAAAAGAGAAACAAGAACTGATAAACTTGCTATTCAAACAAGGACTGAATATTATAGACATTACACTTTTCACCTTAAAAGATTGCACTTTTCAAATCAAAATTTGCATTTTTTTATTTTAAATTCACACTTTTTGAATTGAAATTCATAGTTTCATAATAAAAAACTGCAATTTTACGGTTCATAAGTAGTCAAAAAACACACTATTCGAATAGAAAAACACACTTTTCAAAGCCAATATTTCCACTCTCATAACCTAATTTTTCACTTTAGAAAGGTTTATATTAACACTTCCAAAGTCTAAATTCACACTTTTTTAGTCCAAATTTTGCCTAATAAGTTCAAATTTAATTAAATAAGCGTTATATGACAATGGATTCTGCAGATACAATAAAGGTAAGAAGACAAAACAACCTCAACCAAAGGAGGAAGATCTTTATGAATTCACAAATGCTACAACATAGAGGAAATAAAGTCATTTTTTTGTCCATGAGGCCTTTGAGGTCAAATTTATTGGTTGAAAATGCACAGGAATGGTGATTAAATGTGATTCTATGATCAAGGGAAAAGTTTGAAAATTAGGACGGCCATGTGGGATAGAGATGTTGGATACTTTTCTTGTTGAAATTTTGGCTTGATGTATATACCTAGGGTCATAAAATTGTTTTTTTCTAAAGTGAGGCCTTATATTTGACATATAACATGATATCAATATGTCAAATATAAGACTAAAGTGAGGTTTTGTGTTGGATAGCATATTCGTTGAAATGGTATAATTGGTGTACTAAAAATTATTGACTATGTTGTGTATTACAAGGGCCAAACATGGCCATGGAAAAAGATCCCGCCATATCAAATGAGAACACAATAGATGACTCAAGACATCAGGTACTCAAATTTTGACTTAAATTAGGAAAAATTGATATGATGGAATTTTCTAATACGTCCATCTTTTCTCATAGTATTATTAAGATTTATAGTGTATTATCCAATATCAACATAAATTAATGCTTGTTGTTGATTATTTTAGATGGAGATTAGAGAAAATACAGAGCCTGAGCATTCAACTAGCAAAAGAAAAAGATATGTACGTGGACATGGACCTAAAACTGTTAAATCACATAGATTACAATGGGTGGAAGAGGATATTACAATGGATCATGTAGACGCAAAAAATGATTGCACTGAACAAGCGGTTGGTAAGGACTATAGTACATGGGATGAATACTTTGAGAAAATTGTTGTTTGCGGATGTTTTGTATGTCATGGAAAGAAACAATTCAAACGAGTGATTGTACAAAGGCATTACATAGATGATGAGCTTCCAGTGGGTAGTATGCCTCCTACAATCGATTCAAATCCAATAAGAATTGTGGTAAGGAATTTTCTAATTTGCTATAGATAATATGTATACTTCTTTTAAACAATGTTTTATATTATTTAAAAATTTAATTTTTTTCTTAATGAATACTTGCAAGATAAAGTTTTTGGTTTAAAGTTTCTTGGAGCACCGACTTCCATCCTAGAAGGAAATGATTATTTATCAAATGATAGATATAACAAAAATATGTGCACATATACCAGCTCAGAAGATGAGGAATTGATTAAAACAGCGGAACAAGAACCGGTTTAAAGATGCGTAATTTGCTTAAAGAAAAGGGAAGGTGGACTACATACCCTATAAGAATGGAGGTGATGGAGATGATGAATTCCCCCTTAGTTTGATATCAATTTACAAAGAAACATTTGATCGTCGACTATATTGCACTTGGCCTAGTGATCAAAAACTACCTAGAGTGTACGAGGTGTTTCAATTTCGGGGGTGACATCTACATGATAAGACCCTCCAATATTCATAGAGTGAATCTAGGCCTCTTTATTGTCCAAAATGTAGATGTGGGGCATAAACATAGAAGCAATTCACAACAAACCACTTAGATAATAATTCCATATTATAGTGGTGAATGATCCTATGCACATGTTCAAAAATGTCCTAGATTCTATATTCGACACATATGAGGCAAAGAGAAGGACACATTGGCTTCAAGGAGATATTGCTCTTTCACGTACCAAATTAGATAGAAGACATTTGTGGCCAAACAGGGAAAATGAAACATATGCAAAAGCTCTATAGATTTTGAAGAAGAAAGAGCTAGACCAACTAAAAAAGTCATTCATTCAATACGGACACCTACTGGCTATGGGTCATCATTGAATAGGGAATTTACAATTGATGGACAAATCACAAGATTTAAAACACATGATTTTCATAATTTTATGAAGGTATTATCATCATTTACCTGATACTATTAATATTAATTAATTACTAAATATATTTTGATATTCTATTTTGTGATTAAAAATACTAATGGCCTTTGATAAATGTGTTTGATAGCATATCATAGCATTGGCAATTAGGGGGGATTCATTTTTTACCGCTGACTTAAGGAATTCCATAAGTCGATTGTCAGCATTTGCAAGGTATGTGGTATTAAATGGTCATGTGTGAGAGACATAAAGATATTATATTGTATTTTAATTTTGAGTAAAGGTTTATACTAATTTAGTATTATTATATTAGGTGGGTGACCTCCAAGGAGATCCACGAATGTGAAGTTCCTAGATGGAAGAAGGAAAATGTAGAAATTGTATGTGTATTTGAGAAGGAGCTCTCTACAAGTTTCATGGACCTACAAGTCCATTTACTTATACACCTAGTGGATTCCATTGAATTGGCGGGTGTCGTATCAAGAGGTGGATGTTTTTCTATGAGAGGTATATGAAAACTCTAAAAAGATATGTATGACAAAAGGCCCGTCCTGAACGTTGCATGGCTGAAGGGTATGTATTGAATGAATCATTTTTATTCCTATGTGAATTCCTTGGTAAGGATTTTGAATATGGGTCACACTTCTAAGATGAATAACGAGCATCAGATATTATTGATGGAGGAAAACCAAAATCTAATGGTGTTCAAGTTGAAATTAGTAATTAAATTCATGATCATTGTGGTTGTTTTGCTTCCAATCATGAATTTACTCTGTAATTTATTTGTCAAATTTTGACATAAACTTGTTGACATGTAATAGGTGTAGATGAAATTGCTATACTCGACAAGTTCATTATGTACCACATGAACTTTATGAACAAATGGATTGATTTGTATGATAAAAAGAGGGAAGAAGTGTTAGAAGAAAGAAAACAGTTTAAGAGATTGAACCCAAGGAATACTCCACTTCCCACTTATTTGCTTGGGGAATGGGGAAAATATTGCACACTAGAATGGGTTGTTGAACAAATTCAAAATCAAATAGAAGATGTAGGTATAGATTCAAACATAACAGAAGATGAAATCAACATGCATAAAGGATGTGAAAGAAAGGTACAATTGGAATCTTACAAAAGGTTGTTTCCTTACAGTTTTGACACTATTAACTATTTTAGTATTCATCATTTATTTGTTTTCACTAAAATAAATGGTCTTTCACAAGCAAGGAAATATCCTACAATGTGGGCATATGGTCGACATTATCGTGTAGAAAGTGTAGATGTAAAGAGACGATCCTTTTATCGTTGCATCATGGTTGCTTTCAAGCAATCCAGATAAGCAAGCTCAAAAGATAAAAATATTATTGAAGGGAATATACAATATGTTGGGAAAATACAAGAAATTATTGAGTTGGATTACTGCTCTTTTAAATGTTGTATTTTTAAGTGTCGATGGTATGAAGCATTTGAGAGGACACGTAGACATTATAACCATAGTGGATTGTTTTCTATAGATTCCTCAAGGCTTCTACTGGAGGGTACGAAGACTTATGTTCTACCAATTCATTGTGAGCAGTTATTTCTTTAACTCAAACAAGAAGTAGTGGTGATCATTAGCGTATTAAAATATATTTTATTGCGAATATATGCATGTGTTTATTAATCAATAAAATTGCTATAGCTTACGTCTAATATATGTATGTATTTCATGTGCAAGTATTTTTCTATGAAGATATTTTGGACCCAAAATGGATATTTGTCATATATTATGATCCAATATTAAGACATGTATTTGACTATACATTAGTGAATACTGAGCAAAACAATTATGGCCAACCAAATGAGCGAGAGAGATTAGAGAACATTGAAGATATTGACATCCATGATGATGTTGAAGATGGTTATGTTTAGGCACAAGAAGGAAACAATCCCAAGTTGGTTAATGTTATCGAAGACAACAATATGGATATTATAGAAAATGATGATCCAAATACATCTAGTAACAATATAGATGGTCAACAGTCAAATTTCAATGATAATGAAGATGATGCAAATCAAGAAGAGGATTATGATAATATTAAATAATTGAAAGAACATATGAACATTGGAAATGATGCAGTGGATGACATTGTTGCAGACAATACTGTTAATGAAAAAGACTTCTAAATTTTCAGAATTATTTGTAATCCATGTTTAAAAAATGATGATTCTTATGTCCCAAACTTTGAAATGCTTAATTATTATTTGTGTCGATACAAATTACCTATTGCAATATCTTTAAAGTGTTCAATATTTGGTATGAATGGTTGGCAGAAAAAATTAGGATTACTTGGATAGGAGTTAGCATGGTTAGTGGTCATTTATTGGTTGAGAATGGTTTAGATGTATTGTCAGGTTATTGGTTAGACTTTAACTGAACTAGGATGAATATCCTATTGAATAACAACACATTAAATATGAAATTGTTAAGAAATATAATTACATATATCGTATATGCAAAACAATGTAAATCTAAACCATTAGACTAAATGTATGCAAAGTTTTTTCATTAATTTATATTATAAAACAAATTGAAATATTTCACTAAGCCTAGGCCTAAGACCTTAATATTTATACCATCTAACCTCTAACCCCCTAAATCCTAACCCCTTAAAACATGGATGATCTAGAATATTATGTGGGGACATTAGGCATCCTTGAGTCTTGAAACCCTCGCAAGCCATCAAGGAATGTGTCTAGTCTAACCATGTCAAATTCTGATGCATATAGGCACCGTTTGAAGAAATTTCAATGTTGGCCCCATTCACTGCTCACCATGTAGGGTGGATGGATATCATTAAGCACTTGACCTGATATAATACCTAATCAATTAACCATTAAACTACCTACCCCTGATTTTCAATTTCATATGCTTCTTCCTTTCATTTTGTATCAACATGTTCGTGAAGACACAAAAGTTAATAAAATATTAATGCACATATCTCACAATTATTTGAATAAGCAACTTTGTTAACTTCATTATTTTTATATTGTTTCCATTTTTAGGTTGAACATGATTTCATAGTATGTTTTATTAATAACTATAAATAAATAATTAAACAAAAGAAAAAAAATTAATCACCTACAATTACGTGAAAATTTAATAATTTAAAGCTCAATTTTAGTTTCCTATTTTATATCAAAACATGAATATTCAATATTAATAATATGTTTTGAATTAACATATATAATAATACAAATTAATCTAAATTAAAACAAAATATAAAAAATTACATCACATACTATAAAATTAACTTTATAATAAGAAAATAATTATAAATTTAAAAAGAAAATGCCATTAACCCATAATATTTAGGCCCTTACCCTTTAAAACCTTGTATCCCCCAATGCTTAAGCTCTTGACCTTTAATCCCATAACCCCTAATCCCTAATCCCTAAACCATTAATCCCTAAACCCGTAATCCCTAATCCCTTAACACAAAACCCTTAATCGCCTAACCCCTAAGACATTCACACTTAAATCCTTAATCCATATTCCCTGTACCCTTAAGCCCTAAACCCTTAATCCCTGATCCCTTAACACAAAATCCTGAAATCCCCTAGCCCTTAAGCCCTAATCCCTAATCCCTGAACCCCTAAGCCATTGACCCTTAATCCCTAAGCCCTAATTATCAAGTTTCACTGCAAAGATGGGTATGTCAAGTTTGATCTTTGTTGGCATGGATGGATAAATTGGGTCATGATGAATATGATTATTATGATGATGGAAATGAAAACCATGATGATGGCGATGATGATGAGAATGATGTCCTTGAGTCTTAAACCCCTCACATATCATCAACGCATGCGCCTAGTCTAACCATGTAAAATTTCAATGCATGTAGTCACATTTTGAATAAATTTCAACATTGGCCCCATTCACTGCTCATTATTTATTTAGGTCGGTGGATGTCATTGGTGATGGGTGTGTTGGAATTTCCATGACATTTCAGGAGAGTTGTAACAAAGATTCTATTGAAGTTAATAACGAATGATGACAATGAGACGTGCATGATGAACATTAATGCAAATGTGGACAATCTCGAAGATTAGTCCTAATCCCTTAATGCAAAAATTCCTAAATCCTCTAACCCTTAATCCATTGACCCTTAAGCCCTTAATCCCCAATCCCTGAACTCTTAATCCATAATCCCTTAACCCTTAATCCCTAATCCCTTAAGAAAAAATCCCTAAATACCTCAACCCCTAAGCCATTGACCCTTAAACCCTTAATCCCTAATCTCTAAACCCTTAATCCTTAATCCCTAAACACAAAATCCCTAAATATCCCAACCCCTAATCCATTGACCCTTAAACCCTTAATCCATAATCCCTTAATCCATAAAACCATATGCCCTAAGCACATAAACATTAATACCTTAACCCATAATCCCTTAGCCATTAACCATTAAAATACCTAACCCCTAAGCCCCAACTCCCTTATCTCTTGACCCTTAATCCATTAAAACCTAAACCCTAATCCCTTAAACATGAATCCGGGCACCCCAAACCTCTAAATATACTAATATCCCCAAGTTCCCTATCCACTTAACCCCCAATACCTCAAAAAATTTACTATTTAGGCACAATAGGTGTTAAATTGGGCATTAAATGTGGCGCTAAATTTGGTGCTATGATTGGTGCTAACTTCAGCGCTAAATTAGGTGCTAGATTAGGCGCTAAACTAGGCACAAAATTAGGTGTTAAATCGACCACTAGTTAGTGTTGAAGTTAGCACCTACTGGTTTTGATCGGCGCAAAAAATGCCAAAAATAGCACCATCTCGATAAATTGCGTCAACTTTTTAAAAAATGTGGAGAAAATTACATTAAAACAGTTGGTGGAATCAAAAAAGGGGGGCTAAAAAGGAATCTAATCACAGGGATTTGTTGTAGTGATACTACCTAAAAAAAACCAAGGTAAATATAATACTTAAGCCAACTTTCCAAATCATTTAAAACTCAATCCAACTTCCAAACATACCACCATTCCAATGTTCTTAATGGTTGGATGAAAATTGGAGAACTAAGGATCACCTTAATCATGAAAACTCACTTTCTCTTCAATGCACAAGAGCTCTTGGTAACCAACAACACCACAACCCAATGCGAAATAGGCCATACAATGGGCCAAAATCTGAGATTGAGCTACATTTAGAGCAAATCCTTATCACATAAGTAAGCTTTGTAATGCATCATAATGACACCAAACAATAAAACATCTGGGACCACAAGATCTACACTATTGTTTAGAAACCATAGGAAACCCTAGTGAGTTACCCCACACCTTCACTGAACATCCCTTTTAAACTCACAACTTCCAACATTGACATATCAAACTCATTCCATGAAGGGTTCCACTAAAATAAAGTGTGGCGTATAACAAAAATAACCATACACATGCCAACCAGTCTTCATCAACCTAGCATCAGGAAACTATATAATGCATAGTGTAAGCATATAACATCAACCTCGACTCAAACAAACTACCTTAAATATTCTATATTTGTCAGTAGTGTGGATAAAATGACATCATTATCATATGATTTCCACATGTAAAAGTTGTGACATTGGGATTTGCAATTGAAACTAGTCATCACAAGCATCTCAATTGGGTGATATAATGATATTATTAATGTTAACCTTTCATTAAAGCAAATATTTATGATATGAAAACCCATTGAAGCTTACACACAATTTTATAATTCCAACCATGTGGAAAATGTTATGAGAATCAACATTAATATTATAATATTAAACTTCAAATAAAATTGAGTGTGTAATCCTCATGCAAGGCCGTGCAAGATACTTACTAACTGAAAATGAAGGGAATGCCATGAAACCAGTGATCACTAAATTTAGTATCTAGAAGGGGCTTTGGTTAATGATGACCCTCAAATTCAATAGGTAAAAATTAATACAAGGTGAAGATAATTGTAACACGTTACAATTAGGGCACGTTAATCATTTTTTGAGTCAACTTCATTGCTTAAATCAACGTGCAAATATATTGATTATATATTCAATAATTTAGAATGGTACATAAAACAATCTTGAATCTTGAAGTGGTATATGATATTTATTTGGTGTTCGAAAATATTGCATTCATGGCATGCCCATCAACATGCATTTCAATCTCAAAGTAGTTTTTAATGTTAAGTTAGGCTAGGTTTGGGGCAATACAACATTGTGCTTCATCTATGTAAACACTTCCTATCAAAGAAATGCTCCATGTGAAAATAACTTAGTCATAATTTGGTGCATTAAGTTGGTGAAAAACATGGAAAGGTTGCATAATGAATTTCCTTAAGTGAAGTTTTAATTATCATAAAGTTTTATAGTAATGAATGTTCTTATAAATTAAATGAAAATAGAAAAAGAAACTAACCCATTGAAAATTTTATTATTCAAGAACATGATTAAATTTTTATAGAATATATGAACCTAGGAGAATATTAAGTTTTCTTTAGACGAGATCACTCAAGGGTTTCTATGGTTTTAGTAGTTTCTTCACTCGGTGGAGTATGCATGCCTTGATGAGAACATGTGAAGGAGGGAGTGGATCTCCCTCCTACAAAGAAATGGTTAATGAGAAGCACATTGGAGGATCCTTTCCTAGGGGGATAACTGACAAGAGTAAGGAAGTGGCCAAGGCATCGCCTATGGGAATGGGAGAGGTAGGGAATCATCAATCAAAGTTTCCAATATAATATAGGGCTCACGGAAGCTCTATTCCAATAGAGGATCCTCGATCATAGTGGAAATGCATCCTAAAGAGAGCTAATATTCCAAGGTATGAAGTTACCTCTCCTAGGATAGGACATCATATTCAATATATGTGGGACCATGCTGTAATAGGGAATTTTTTGGGATTTTGGACAATGGAGAAAGTTCTCACGTATTGGATCGCAACAAAATGGAAACCAAAGGGCCATGTAGAGATGAAATTGGGATCAAGGGATTTTTTACTAATATTTTTACCAATATGGAGGACAAAAATCGAGTGTTTGATAACAACCCTTATTTTTTATACTCATCCTGATTGTATTTAAAATACTGCATGAAAATATTTTGTCTTCAAAAGGAGGATTTTTCCATTGCATTGGTCTAGATTTGACTATACTCCCTGCTGCATGAATTTTGGGATGAAGAAATATTGTTAGGCATAGATAATACACTTGGATCCTTCCTGAAGATCGTGGAAGCAACAAAGAAAGGTTGATATACTTATTTTGCTAGGATATGTCTGTATATGAATATTTCAAGAGCGTTACCCAATTCAATTTGTTTAAATTACAAGGATACAAAGTGGATACATACTGTAGATTATGAGAAAATCGCATTTCTCTATCGAATATTCCATGAGAATGAGCATATCTTTAGGTATTTCCCTCTGAACAAAAAATCACTAGAAGGAAAATCGGAGGCAATAGCGGACCCAGATGGATTTACCATGGTCACAAATCGGAGATGTTCGGGAGGGAGAAAATTAGTACAATATTCTATGGTTGGGGGATCTCAATCAAAAAATCACTTTGATTCCTTAAACAATGGAGGATTGTAAGAAAAACAAGATGTTTCCCCAGTCGATACCCAAAATGTCAATTAGAGAAAAAACAACCCATATCGGCTAAAACTGGATGGTAGCAAAAGGAGAAAATTGGAAGATCAACAACTACGAATTTATGAACATGTCACTAAGTAAATTCACATGGTAGATGAATAAGAAACTCTCTCCAAATAATTGGAGGATGTAGATATTGGAGACCTCGATCTGCAGGGTATTATGGAGGCTTATGAAAAGTAGGAGGTCCAAACCCTACCAGCAAGACAACTTGATATGCTTAAGGAAGCCTCGTTGAAAGCTAGATCAAATTCCGCATTGAGAAAAAAAGGGGAGGCTCATACCAAACTAATTTAGGGGACAATATCAAACCACCAAAATATTAGTAGTGACCCCCGAAGAAAAAGAAATGGTAGGCAAGGAAGAGAAAGAAGCAACAATTATAGAAATTGGGAGAAAAATTCATTGACTCATGGATGTGAGCATATTTGGATGCGAGGTACTTCTCACCCTCCCTGTCTATTTAACCATGAATATAATCACATGGAAAATTAGGGGCTTGAATAGAAAAGGTAAGAAAAGAATGTTGAGAAATAAAAGCAATCTGTAAAACCTAGTGTTCTGATGTCGCAAGAAACAAAATGTAGTAGTGATGTGATAGATAGGATAGCTAGATATGTTTGTATGAGTAACAAGGTTATATTTGTATATGCTCAGGGATCATATGGGGGCCTTTCTCTTCTATGGGATCCTATAGTTATTACCCTTGCGAATTTTCTCAACCCCTGGATCCATTTTGGCCTTGTTCCTTCTTTTGGGAACAAAAAAAAGGATTTATAACAAATGTGTATGGATTGGAAACCTACAAAGATAATATCAAATTCCTTCAATCCTTGAATGAAATATATTCTTTCATTGGACCTCAATAATAGATCATAGGAGTAAATTTCAACTTAATCACCTCTCTTTGCGAAAGGAAAAGTGGCATCCAAATATTGGAATTAGCTAGTGAAGTGTTTAGAGATACTGTGAGGACTCTCGGCCTGATTGAGCTTGAAACCCTCAATGTTACCTAAAATTAGAATATTTGAAGAGGAGGATACCAATAGGTTTCCACCCACCTGGACCAATTTATCTTATGTAAGAATACCATCATCCATAATCTCATATTTGAATCCACGGTTATTCATTGTGTTGGGTCATATCAATGGCATATATGCCTTACCTTTGACCTAGATGACTGTCCCAAGAATTAGTCATTCAAGTTAGAACATTAATGTCTTGATCACCTTGATCGTCAGGAAAACATAGTGCTTTAATGGGGATAATGGGAGGTCATGAATGGCAGCAAAATGTATCGATTCTGACAATGTTTGAAACATCTAAAAATAGGTTGAAAACATGGAATAAAGAGGTTTTTGGAACATATTTTAGCCAACACAGGAATCCAAATTTTATCATGTGAAAGGTCCATCCATTTCCAATGGACATTTCTCTAAAATTTCAGTAAATTTCCTCTTGGTTCTAGTGGCTAGTTGGACCAACCATGATTGGCTATGTTTTGTTTTATTAAAAGCACACATCTCAACAACTTTAGGAGTGATATAACTGTGATTAGATCTAGGGTAAATTAAAATAGAAATAGATTTATCGTAAATCTTACCTTCGAACTAAACCATAGCCAATTGATGGTCTACTTGGTGGTCCTCTACTGCTGCATAGATTCTAGGGATAGTCCTTGCAACCTGACCCATTGTTTCATCCTATTGGATGTTGTGAGATTGTTTGGCACTCCCATTTCAATGTGGACATTTTTAAAGAAAATGGTCCTCTCCGCACCCCAACATTGAAGTGGCTCTCTCGGCTTGTCTCCCATCATCCTAGATAGCTTACTCACACCCTGTGGTGGTTGGTTTTGTTGATTTCTAAAATGAGAAGGTTTTTAACCCCTTCTTTATTTGTTCAAACTTATCCTTTCTCTTGTCCTTCCATACCTTATGGAATTGTATCATTCTTTTGCTTTGATCTAACAGTACGTGGCCTTCCTTATGGTTTCATCTAGAGTTTGAGGTTTATCAAACTCAATTATGTCCATGTATGGTTGAGGTAATCCACTTAGAAAACATTGAATTTTGACCTTATCATCTATAATACACTTGACATACCTTAGAAGCTCCAATAATTTATTGGTATATTCCTCCATAGTCATTTGAACCAATTTCGAATCATGGAACTCTTTAATTTTTTCATCATAGTACCTATCAAAGAGGTATTTTTTCCTGAAATATTTCTTGAATTTATTCCACACAATTTTCCCTTCATTGATCTTATTCACTTTCTTAAGTTGATCCCACCATATCTATGCTCTTAAATTTAAGTTAAATATGGCCACCCTTGCCTTCATGTTTACCGAACAGTCTTGGACTTGGAAATACTTCCTCATCCCAAGAATCCAAGTCTTAGCTCCTTGACCTGATTTGGTGTCACCATCAAAAGTAGGAAGTTTGGCCTTCTGAAATTCCCCATGTGAGTTGTCCTTAATAGGCCTGTTTCTCTTATTCCTTTAATATGGCTATTGATTCTTCAGTAGAATATTTGGAGGAAGATGACTCATTAGAAGAGAAATTTGGAGTGTATGTCCTCTCTTTAGTTACTTTTATTGAGCTATGGGACCTCTTGTGAGAATGTATTTTTGAGCTACTCCCACTCTTTGCCTCATTTCCTAAGCATTTTCTAGGTTGAATCATTCTATGAATGTCTATTAAGCTTTGGAGCATGGCTCGATTCAGTTGGTTATGCTCTTCCTTAGCTCTAAGAAGCCTCTCATTATCTGTCCTAGAACTTTGTAATTCCACCCTTATAATTCTCATGGTTTTGAAATACTGGAGGAGTTACTTTATTTATCCTACCATTAAATTATGTTTCTACATTCTCAAAATGTATATTTTATCCCATGATGTATGTTTCAGCTACATAAGGATCATGTGCATCACCCATGATGATAACATTCTTGGCCCAGTTAAGACCAAGTTTTGTAGTCGAGGGGGTTGCATTGTTACCAGCGATACATATTATATTATTATAAGCAAGCAAACACAACGATACATAAACAATAGACAAGTAGTGGAGAGGAAGCACAAGCCTTCATATTATGTCGCCAGATATGCAGAATAATTACATGTATGAACAGATCAACTTAAATCTAAGAGTTGGCTCACTAGCCTATATATATGTTTTGACAGATAGTTACATAATTGATTGTCGGTTAAACTGACTGAACCGACATGTACTAGTCAACTCAACTGTCGACATGTTTTACAAGTATTCGTTCGGAGGGCCTAGTCGATATGCTGACTTAGGATCCTCCAACATCTCCCCCACCACAAAATATTTCTTCGTCCTAAATAAATGGGGAGATGGTGTCTCAACTGTAAGTCGTTCATTGTGTTGCTATGTCTGTGAGAGGCTGGAGCTAGCAGATGCTTGTTGGCTTAGGAAGACTTCGACGATGGCCTCGGTAGAAACTGATAGCTAATGCTGGAAATCCTACTAAGTTTGCAAGGCGTGTTGAATGTCAATGGATAGGGTGGTGAGACTTGAGAGGCTCTCCATCTTTTCCTATGTAGATTTACCTTGGAGGTGGATCAAGTCGTGTCCAAAGAGTTGTATCTTGTTTTCAGTTGTGGAAAGAATGCGTTGAAGGTGTGGGCAGATCTTCTCGACTTTTAAGAGACTGATGCCAGCTTGGATGATCCACTACTCTTCTGCTTTTTCCAAATTTGATAACTTCTTGTTTTCCATAAAAAATTGTTCTTCAATGGTTGCAGCGAGTGTTTTTTCGGTAGTTTGTTGCTCCTGGTGAAGTGTGTCGATCAGTTGTTTTGTCCTTTGCATTTGTTCAAAAACATTACCATAATCCGTATACCAGTTTCATAAAACTTTTGTTATTGTCTTGGCTACGCTGGTATACTGCGCGAGCAGAGTGTGGGATGCTGTAAAGGATGTGTATTGGTTTGTCATTAAACTAGATGTATCAGAAGCTTGATCTTGTCGGTTCTTGGCCAATTGTTCTCTTAGTATCGACACAACATTTTCTAGTATAATGTACGCATTGTCAAGTGAGTTTGTTGTATCGAAACTCGACTGTAATGGGACAATTTGTTGATCCAGGTCCTCACACTTAGCCAAAAATGCAGCTTGTTCTTCCTGTAGTTGTTGCAACTGCTCACAGGATTCAATTCTTCTGTGTCGTTGCTCTCTGCGAACTGCATTTGTTAGGAGGTCTAGTTGTTCTTCCTTGTCATCCTGAGGATCGTATGTGGAAATTGGTCTGAACTGATCCAAGTGTACTGATAGTATGGTTTCTTGTTGAATATGCTGTACGTGTTGTTGTTTCCTGACCTTCTATCGTTGTTTCTCTGTGGCCTCTACTTTGAAAGTTGTTATGACTAGATTCGACATGGCTGGATGGTCGTGTTTCCATTGAAATCTCTTTTTGATTGTTTTCTTTGTTTCTAGTCGTAGTCATGTCGAATGTTGGACTTTTGTTGACTGAATGTTATTGCAAGTACTGGTATGTCGAACAAGTGGCTTCTTATCTATTAGTACTACATTGTTCGTTGGTTACAGAAAATTTTTGACTTGGTTACTTGCTTCAATTAACTACTCTTCCTTTGGAGAAAATTGGAAATCTTTGATGAAATTTACTTTTAATTCTTTCCAAATGAATTTTTTGCCTCTTGCATCTTTCATTTTGTACTATTTATTAGGCAATTCATTGAGTGTGTTCGGAAAGAGATGTGGCCATGCTCTTTCATATTTATATCCCAGTCATCTCCACTCCCTTTCACAGTTGCTGACATGAATTTTAGGGTCTTTCCCTTGTGTGAATATCAGGATTACGGCTCGAGCTGCCAGTTTCTTACCTCCCGACCTTTCAACAAAGTATGTCAAAGTAGTGGTCCATGTTTGGATTCTTGACTAATGCATGTCCCCCCATATCACAGCTTGTTCTATAAATGTCTCGACCAAACTCTGTAATCACCCTTGTTCTCCGACATTCTTTGAAATTTCTTCGACATGTATGGACGGATATTCTCGTTCTTTGTATCACAGCGGAGGAGTATGTAACGAGTCATTCTTCGCTGGTGCTAAAGTTGTATATTCACGGATTTTTCTCTCAAATATATTTGGAAATGTCGAGATAGAGAAGCATTTCTTGATTTTATTTTTAGGAATGGCTTCGATTGTCCATCATTCTTCCGCTTGTAGTTCATATTTTTTTGTTTTCCAGTCGTATAGTTCAGCATCAGAGTTGTATCCAACCAATGCAGGATCTCCAAGATGGATTTCTTCTTGTGCATTGGGCTCAATATAATATTCATTATTTTTTATTTGATACAACTGTCGTATTCCCTTATCATCCTCCATTGGTTTTGACCACGGTTCACCTTGAGATGGGAAGATAGATACTATCACATTTTAACTGTTTCCTTTGAGTTTAATTCAACCTTTATCGAGTGATATCGATGCTTTCATTTTTCTGCCCCATGGTCAACCAACCAGGGCTGGGAATGAACTAGCTCCATCTTTTGGATTTATAATTTCGAAGTCAAATTTTGTCACTATGCCTTTTATGGAGGTTTCGACATCTCTCCACATGCCAATTGGTTCAATCAAACCATGGTCAGCAAGTTTCAAATAAATTCCTGATTCTTGAAGCTGAGGTTGACCTAATTGTTCCCAAGTATCACGAGTCATGATATTAACTTGTGAACCCAAATCGAAAACATGTCAAACTCGGTATCCATTTATTTCGAGGTCGATGAGAGGGTCGGCATCATTCTTGTCTTTTTGGTTCAGTTGGAATATATTTTTAGCTTGTCTTAGCTCGACAGATTTATTTTTAATATTGTGCAACAAGTCAATTAGCTCCCCGAAATCTTCTTCTTTAGTTATTAGATTGACCAATTCATAAATAGCTTCCTGTCGAACTTACGCATTATCTTCTTGTGCTGCTAGTTCATGAAATATATCGAATGCATTCTTAAACATATATTTTTGCTTATTTGGATTCGGATAATCCTCTTTATTTATTACTTTGCTTATTTGTGGATTATCATGACCAGTTCGATTACCTTGTCTTGTTACAATTTGTAAATTATTTGTTCTAATCACATCATATTTGGGAACATGCGATAAGACAGTAACATTCTTTTTATTTGTAATTTTTTCAAGCATATTAGGGAAATCCTCCAAGAAGTGATCCCCTACTCCACATTTTGTATAGAATTTAATATATGTTCGATCTTTATAAGGAAAATATGCATGGTGATGTCCTTCACTAATACAAGTGAAACATTGTCCAGGTCGTCGAGGTCGAAAGTCTCGACTTCCATTACCACGGCCTCGGCTTGGGAATCCTTTGTGTCGGTTGTAATTTTCATTACGTCGATCATATCTTCGGTTGTCATATCTTGGATATCTATCATTTCTATCATTCTTGTTGTATCTATCATTTCGGTCATATCTATCATTTCAGTCGTTTCGGTCGTATCTATCATTTATGTCATTCTGGTCGTATTAATCGCTCTTTCGTTTCTATCATTTCTCTGGTCGAAAGAATTGGTCTGGTATACTGCATGGTAATTTTGCTTGTTATTTAGATTCAGATGGAATTCTATTACAGAATGAGTACTAACTTCACATATCTGGCACCACTTATCTTGATTTTTCTTCATGTTATAAGAGCAATCCTTTGTAGCATGCAAGTTGTAATATTGAAAAATATCATAGAAGCGTCTTGTCTATACAAGTCGAACATATTGTCGGCTGTCCTCCTGACGACATAAATATGTTGAGTGTCCTGCAGTGGAACATCTTGTACACCATAATTCTGCTCCTCCCAGATTGATGTTTCGGATGGGTTTCTTCATGTTTTCCAGTCGTTCCTCAATATATCTATCGACAGGTGCTAGAGGGTAGTCGTCATCTATTTCAATTTGTAGAGCCTTTTTCAGGGCATCTTCGTATGTGGTGACATTCTGCCAATGGACATGCACTTTTATTTTTTTTAAGAGTCCAGCTACGAACCATTGGATCAAGAGTTTTTCCTCAATATCATAATCAATCTGGCTTAAGAGGTATTTAAATCTCTTATCATACTCCCTTACGGTTTCTGTCGGTTTCTATACTGTGGTCTTTAAATTTTTCAGCAGCCAGGTACTTCGCATACGAAGTTTTGAAGAAAGATAAGAAAAGCTGCTTAATTGTTCCTTTGTCACATTTTGTGTTTTGTCAACATATCCCATATACCAGGTGAGTGCTCTTTTCCGCAAAGAACCAGCAAACTGCGCCATCTATCGGTCTTCACTAGTGAGTGCGTTGGCTTCCCATATTGATTCGCATAAAAACCAATGTCTCTGAGGATCTTTATCACCCTTATAGAATGGAAGGTGTGTTGTTGTATGCGGCATGTCTGCTACTACTTCGACCTCTAAACTGGCTGGTGGATTCGATGGATTATTTCCGGTGACAGAATTACTTGCTTGAGTATCCTCAACAGGTACTATTTCCAAATGTGTGTTGAGAGAGGGTTCTTCGCCTTCGATTCCAGTGTCTGGAACTTCGTTTTTTTCATTGGGTCTCTAAAGTCAGCTTTCTTCAACTACTTCTATCGAAATCCAAGAAAAATTCTACTCAATCTGGATTTCGCTTCTCCTTAGATTTTTCGAAGAACTCAACGATTCCCTCAATGCTGGTAGTGGAAAGGGGGGCGCTTCTGCATGATCTGAGTAGATTAGGTGGAAACTTCTATTTGAAAACTCAGGATAAAAAGTGACCCAATTCCCTTCTTCTGGTCGATGAATCAACATTATGCCGACTTCATCACCTTCATTGCTTCATCGACTCCAAAAATCCGACTGACCAGCGTGAAGTCCTAAATCTTCTTCAACAATATCCTACACTCGGTCACTCTGAGTTAGATGCAGTAGAGAATGTGGCGTTATAACCTCAGGTATATTTACTTAGAGACCACTACCACGCTCTATCCACAAGTCTTCATCCATCGGTGGTAGTTCTTCATCAACACCCCTTTCTTGTCAAGCTCAACTCGACTCTAGCAGATTTCCTTCCTCATATATCGTGATGCCCGATCTTTGTTTTTTCTAGAGCATGCTCACCTGCTCCCTTAACTCATCTCGCCTCTTTTTCCTCTTCTCCTGCTCAATATTTTGGATATCTGGAGTTCTTTTGTGACTCATTGCTCTATCTTTGTTGAATTTATCGAATATTTCACTATTGGTCATGTTTCCTTTTCATCTGTCGACCTTTGTCATGCATCTACTCTATTAGAACATGTTTCGATACCCTCCCAATGTTGTCCCGAAGTTCTCTAAGCAACTGGGGAAGTACGAAACTTCATTTGTTCAAGAAATACTCCCACTCTCGCTCTTATATGAATTTCTCCCACTTTATTTCTTTTTCTTCCCAATTTGAGTTTGGAAGTGGCGGAAACAACAAGGGTCGACTCTCGATAATATGTGCTACACCTTTGTCGATCATGAACTTAAACAGAAGTGTCGGCAAAGAACACAAAAATTGTTCATTAAGGTCAGTGTAAAACCTTTCATGCACGTCGTCAATGGAAACTCGCTCTTCAATCGCGCATTCTTCACAGAACTCGTCGGAAATCTTCTCGCACCATTCAAATAGATTCGTACGGTCTCCATTGATCATATTTTTATTAACTTGCGCTCCTTCTCATCTACTAGTATTTTCATCCAGGAGCTTCTTCAGCGCGAGCGACATGGATTCCACAAACTTTTCATATGTCTCAGAAAAGAATTTTTGTCTTGCTTGAGCAATCGTTAGCTTGTTTCTTCTAGCATAATTCTGCAGGTAATTAGCAATCTTTCTCTCCCACCAATCCTCAATCTCTTGCTATGATATCATTGATCATACTCGCTATCAACTTATGTATGCATCACCGGAAACGAAACCAATGTTGTAGTCAAGGGGGTTGCATTGTTACCAGTGATACATATTATATTATTATAATCAAGCAAACACAACGATACAAAAACAACATACAAGTAGTGGATAGGAAGCACAAGTCTTTATATTATGTCGCAAGATATGCAAAATAATTACATGTATGAACAAATCAACTTAAATCTAAGAGTCGGCTCACCATCCTATATATATGTTTTGACAGACAGTTACATAACTGATTTTTTGTTCAACTGAACGACCCGACATGTACCGGTCAACTCAACTGTCAACATGTCTTACAAGTAGTCGGTCGGAGGGCCTAGTCGATAGGCCAACTTAGGATCCTCCAACACCAAGTATTTCCAACTTGCATTATACTGAATATTAATCCTTACTTTTCCCTGATGTGATATTGTATCTGCAAATGTGTTCATATAAACAAATTTATTAGGTTCATCACATTCTTAAAAATCCACTAAATTAATTTTCATACATTATGTGAACTACCCAAATTGGAAATTATTTTTGTCAATCAAATTTATAGGCACTTTTTCTGTTCAATTTCTAGGAACACCTGAAACATCGATTTTGAATCTGACTGTGCACATTTTTTCCCTTATGGATAAACTTTCCAACAATAGCCTTCATGCTCCTTTCTGACTTTAGAGATAAAATTTATAGCCCCTTGAAAATTTCTAATTTTTGCCTAATTCTGTACTTTTCCTATAACTCTAAATAGATGCATCGAACTTTCCCTATCAGTGATCTCCCATCGGATCGACTTCATATCATCAAATTTGCACTACATTTAAAAATTTGTTGTGCTTTGATAGCCTCTATATGATCCATGTCAACATGATCACATCAAGCTACTTCCATTGGCCCATGCAAGCCCATTGTTGTGACCTTGAGCTCTAATTTAGAGTCCTTTAACCCATGCAGGCTCAGTGTTGCAACTTGGGACTGATGCCACTCTATCCTATCTCCAATCATATCGGTAGCACCTTTGGGATGATGGGAAACCTAAACAATATATCTCGAATAATATTTATAATATCTAAAACCATTCCACAACCCTTCGAGATCTTAGGTGACATTATGAAACTTACACGAATATCGTTGACTTTATCCCTTATTCCTCTATCATTCAGCTTCTTTGCTATCGGAATCTTCAAACTTATCTAGACTCTAATCTAGGGCCTTCCCAAACCAACGAATTTGACACATCGGCTCCTTTCCATCATAAATACTCAAGTGCAATTGCAATGTAAATCCTCGATGATCCATTCTCGATGTGATTCCTTCAATAGATTACCCTTGGCGAAGACCTTCTTGATACATCAGGTCCCATATTCCATTGGATCTAACCTTTCGTCTCTTCCACTATAAGTGCACATATTCCATCGGATGGATACTTTGATGGCCCACTCCTGGTGAGGCCATCCCCGATACATCAAGATCTAATATCTATTCAGATATCGCATGTTGGATCCTTCCTTTGATTCCTGTGTCATGGTTCTTTGATACCACACCCCTAAACCTCATTCTGATACAATATCATCTTTATTCCATCAGACCTCAATCGCGCACTCTATCATGGCCCTCCCCGATGTTATACTCCCGATACAACATTTCTAATATGATGTTGGACTTTGGTCCATTGAGACTCAGTCGTGTACTCTATCAGGATTCTCTCTAAACCCCTTCAGTGAATTATCCTGATGAATTATAATTAATGGGTCTCTTCCCATAAAATGGTTGTGATCACATATGGCATCCCATTTGAACAAATGTGATTCTTCCCCTTATTAAACTGGTGTACGAACTCTTGCATCACTGTGTAATTCTAGTTATTCCAATAATTATGTATTTTGGCTCATACAACCTTGATATTACACAGAAGGGCCCTAAATCAACTCTTTGATGCCCTTATCCATTGATCCAAATGAAGGAATAGGTGCTTACAAATTTATGGGTTCATGATTCCCTCCATGTCCATATTACAAATTCATAAACATGAATATGTATGCAAATGCATAAATAAGAAATATGTATGCAGATGTAGAATACAAACATGGTGGAAATAAATTATTTATTCACATGCACATCGACATAAACATGCATATTCATTCACAGGAAGAGAAAGATAAATTGTTGCATAAACATAACAAACAAAGACTACTTATATTTGATGGGAAAAAGTCAAGTGAATGACAGTGTGGGAGCAACATTACACCCAACCATAGGAACTTTATCCAGCATATACTCTTCTTACTAGGAGGTCACCCTCGAGGAGGCTATGGGGCCACCAGGACGAAGAACACATACAGTTTTTTATCTTCCAACCCAAAACCTTTTTTCTCTCAATGCTTATCTAGAGATCCTACAGGAATCTCACTCGACCATCACAGCCATGGCACTCCTTCAAATGGGCCCACACAACACAAGGAAGGAATTCCCATTCATTGATCCATGGTTACCTTAGTAAATACAAACCTTACAGTGCTTACCAGTGTGTGTAGTAAGAGTCCAAGCTACTATGTTTCGTTCAAGAATTTAAGGTAGAAATCAACCATGGATTCTCAAACATCTCATGAGTAGTGAAACTCAATGGGTAAAGGTTCTCAAATTTCCCAACCTTTTTGCTCACCTACAACCATCTATTTTCTCTAAGGTCTTCCATTCCCTTATCCATAGTTCAAATATTATTTGTCTAATAGTCTGGTAAAAATGGTATGGAAATGACAAAAACAAGCAAAGGAAAAATAAATCATGCTCCCTTGATATACTTTGTCCCCCTCTTTTATTTTATTAAGAGTATGAGTGATAGCCTCCAAAAGGATGAGAGAGTGGTGAGTAAAGACAACTAACATAACTTATGATCATAGAATAGATGACTCTTACAATAGTCATAGAATTATATTCATCCCATGCTTCCATAATCGCATGAGAAGGTTTTCCCCACCAAGCTCCCACATGCATTCGAGAATAGTCTAAAGGAAGTAATTGGCTCATTTAAGGAACATGGAAACAAATGGAGGAGTTCTAATATTAACACTTGGAAATAGAGTATTTAATATCCCATGGTCCCCCTTTCCCCTTCCCCTCTAGTGGAATCATAGCCACTCTTTAATGCTCTCCACACATCTAGCTTGGACCATTTTATCATATTTCAACATAATATTTACATAGTTTTCAATTTAGCACAACAAGCCAACCATACGGTCCATATAGATATATTCACATTATAGATGCCTTGCCATTCACTAATTGGGACTTGGCCTTGACCTATTGGTCCTATGGTATTTTGAACCAATTTTGTGTTGATGTGAAAAGGGATAGCGCAATGAAGTGGTCAAAAGGAAGTGTGCCCGCAAAAGGATGGACTCTAACGTAGCGCTTGCAAAAGATGGAAAGAGTAGAGGTTGATCATGTCAACCGAGAAAGTGGTTAGATTAAATAAGGGAGTAACTTAGGATTTTCGGTCCATTTAGTGGTCCGCGGGGGATATTCCAATAACTATATATATATGTAACAGGTTGGGTAGAGTAGGATGCTGATAGTTTTAGATGAAATGTTGATAAAAGGATAGTGTGACGAAGAGCTGAGTGATCCCATGTATTGTTGTTGATTTTATGTAACTGAAGGGTTTTTGGAAGGGTTGAGGTCCGCAAGATGTTTACACAGATTTGTAAGAAGATGAAAATGAAATGCTTTATGTAATGGGATCAATGAATAAACAAAGAATTTATGTGTTTTTCTCCCGGTTGGGTTTCCACGTAAAGATCTCCATTGTCTTGTGTATGTGAATATTCTTGTATGTGCTTATTGTTCTAATTTACATGATAATGGTAAATGATAAATGATCGATGATATGATAATAGGAAATGAATTTTTTTAGTTATAATATGTTGCATAGTTGATGTATACGTTATCTTAGATCTGTGGTTTTAATTATTTTTGTTGAAGTTCGATTAATGGGTATGATGGTAGAACAGAGTTATCCCCCCTTCATTGTTGCAGAAAGGTGGTTCCCGCGGTACCCATAGGAACTTTGCATGAAAATTCACCTATTCATAGGTGATTCCAAAAGGGGAAGTATCTTTGGATTTGTTGGTCTGTTTCATAGTGAACCTGAGTCTTCCCACATTTTTTGGGATCCGACGACCTATGGGAAAATAAAAGGATAAGGAGATTGCTGATAAAATAAAGGGTAAGTATGGGTTGGAGAAGAGCACTCGAGGATATGACGTAGCTTCTATTGATGATCAGTCGGTGAGATTGTGAAATGAGCGTTGGCTAGCAAATTAGTGAGGAAATGTCGCCCCAATCAGGTCTTCACGGCAATAATAACAATGGTCGAGCAATGTGTTTAGGGTGTCCAACTGAACTGGGAAATGTTTCTGCTTAATGAGTTTTTGAGTGATTGTCGCGACACGTAAGAAAAAGGTATCCCCTTTCATTATTCTGAGTTATTAATTTTGATTGCATTAGTTGCTTGGGCCGAGACGGAGGACTTGCAGTTTATGGGACAAGCGAGGCATTGTTTGGATATGCAGTATGCATCCTTATGGTTCAACACATACCGACAAAGTGATACAAACATCACATTTTATATTTATAAGGAGGGTATCCAGCATAGTATTTCATAGACTCCACACATGGAACCTTGTGTCATAGATATATTTAGGAGCATTGTTCGGTTTAAGGTGGGGGCGCAGTTTATGTTCATGCAAGCAAGGAGGGATCCTACTAAGGAATGGCTTCCTACGCATTATAAGTTAAAGGAAGAAGATGTAAGATGGATTATCCAAGAAAGGCTTTAGGAATGGAAGGTGTTATTTCCTGTAGAGTAAATATTGCAAGATGTGTTGCAGACAACAGAACAACATAACGATATAGCAGAGCATGAGCAATACCAAAAAAGCAGAGAGGTTTCTGGAACACAAGAAGGAGCAAGTGAAGAACAGTATGCATCACAAGAAGGATGTAAATATTCTAGTGCGACACAGACTAACCCTGCTGCAAGAGAAAAAAGGAAAGCTACATAAACCGCTAAAGGAAAGAGAGTAAAGAGAAAAGCACGGAAGCACAGCGTACATATGTTCTTAATAGAGGATGACATTGAAATATTTCCTGATACGTTCAAAGATACTACAATATACATATGGCAGAATATAGAAGATGAGCACTTAGATCTTTTTGGGGGACTCAAACGAAAATTGACTATGTTGTGACAAGCACTAGCAGAAAAAGGATAGCACCAGTTCAATCAGCAGCTAAGTAGCTGAGTCACTTGAACAGGGAATCAATATCATTTCCGCATCCATCCTCGACTGCGCAGCACAGAGTTGTGTCGCTAACACCAAAATCATTAATTTTCTTAGTAGAATAGGTACGGGACCATGTATGTTGAGTTGAATCTAGCAGAGTTACCTATCTATATGTTGCATGATCTACACCAAGGTATTACAAAATAAATAAAGGGCCGTGAAGAGCATAGTTTTGTTGAAATGATGAAGTGTGGCATGGCAAGGGATGAACTCAAAGACAAATGTAGAGTGCTTCAGAAGGATAAGGATGAGATCGTAGAGTAGAAAGAGCAATTACAAAAATTTATGGAAGCAACTTGCAGCACAATAGCGGAAATTGAAATGATAGACGCATCACCCATTGAAGATAGAATGTCAACCTCAACGAATATACTAAGGGATTTTGGATCAAAATTAGTGAGTTGCAGGCACAATTGGTTCCCAGTACACCTCTAGAATTTTGAGAACAAAGAGAAGTTGCAGTGAAAGCATCATTTGATTGTATTAATGCCTTAGAAGAGGAATGCACAACGCTATTTGATAAAATTTCACAGGAATGGGAAACCTTGGTGAATGATGAAGAGATTCAAGGAGTAACGAGAAAGCTAGAATATGTGCAACCCAGGGATGCAAATATAAAATATATTATAAATACCTTAACACCATTGGAAGTAATGACCAAGGTTGCAGAAAGAAAAATACTACAAGAATAAGTAAATCACTTAAGGGAGGAGCATTAGCGAATGAACCAGAGACTTGAAACTATGCAAACTATGTAAAAATATATCTCGGTTTCAAGTTTAGTTCAATACTTAGTTTAATGTTTTATTCCAATAGTACAATCACTGCTATAATAGGAACATGTACTCATAAATAATACTTAAGCTTGAAACACCATAAAAATAACAAATTTAAATGAGCATAATGTAAATATCAGCCACACACATGAAATTGCAGAATTGGGAATTTTTGTTGTAGTGTCTGTATCTGAATACACTAAAATCCAATAGAGAATAACTCCATGTGCAAAGATAAATAATATTGAATATGAATTGATAAAATGGATGATATTAAATTTACAAAATATGTTGGCTTTTATAAATCCCTTCATGCCTTTTCA
Source organism: Larix kaempferi (assembly GCA_027924585.1). NCBI lineage: Eukaryota > Viridiplantae > Streptophyta > Pinopsida > Pinales > Pinaceae > Larix > Larix kaempferi. The sequence goes on from BSBM01000893.1 coordinate 12,047,888, forward strand.
ACATAAAGGACACGCCCTTTCCTTATAATTAATTATATATATATAGATAGATAGATAGATAGATAGATAGATAGATATTAATTAGTTTTTATCATTTATTATTTATGATTATTTATTATTTAGGTTTACTTATTTATTTAATGTTTATTTTTATGTTCATAACATTGCCTTCCTCTTTAGAAAGGCTTTGTCCTCAAAGCAATTTGAAAAAGTATTTATTCCTTTGCTCGGTAATGTCATCGCATCATTGTATATTTGGTCGTAGTTGATGACACATGACGATATGAATTGTTGAGTGCTAAACATAAATTTCTAAATTTAGAAGGGTCGATCCATTCAAAATCGATTCTTTGTTGAACGTTGCGCTTCCACTGTGAACTAACGTCATGGAGTTCATTTGCGGCACGGGGGGTTCACTAAGCGAACTTGTTACATAACACGATCATTCGTAGGATATTAAAGAATGTCCCTAATTTCACTAAATATTGGAAAATGCCTCCTAAAATTGCATTGTTGAACCCCCCTCCCAATATACCTTTCCAATTAAGAAAACCCCTAGTTTCGCTCGATATTGTACGTATCAATTTTGATCAACCCATTGTTAATACCCTCTTTATATCGTATTACTGAGTTGTAACAGACACGATCCCTAATGCATTTTAGTATAAGCAAACATGATGCTAAATAAAATAATACTACAATGCTAATAATGATCCCACCAAGATTGTAGGGGTGACATATCGATTTGTAGTGTTGGATGGTGGAAGAACCAACGAAATAGTAATGGGGAAAAGGAAACCCAGTCAAGATATCAATGTAACAAAGAATGTAAACGACTGAGGGTCTAATAGTCGGTGCAATGCTTATAAAAGATGAGAATTGCAAACCCTGCCAATATACCAATTTTATATCATGTAAATACAACTATATCCATGGAAACCCTTTCATGGATGGACTTCCCTACCTTCCTATAAAAACAAACATCATTGATGTTTGAAACCAAATTAACATAGAAAAATTCCTCCTACTTTCCAATAACACCATATGATCATGTGCATAGTTTGGATTTAAGTCATTCACAAAATGCAATGAATTAGCATGCATGATCATAGAAGCAATGATTTACCAGATACCACATTAGTGTAGAAAATATCATCAAAGTAATTATCTAGCACGTTGGTTTATCACTTTGGGTATGACCTTACAAAAGGTTATCATGAAATGATATACTATGGGTGACATGTGTTATTGTTGAGATAGTTTGATTAACCTTATCATCTAACCACAAAAAGATCATCATTTTACTAAGTACGTACTTTTGACACATCATTCAGAGACTAAATTTTGTCATCTATTTTATCATTACGAGTATACTATGATCTTCCAAGTAACCCTATCATTAATCTTGTAACACATTTAAAATAAAGAAAAAAGTCAAGAGATCCACACAAACTCCAACTATAATTTTAATAATAATGTTAAATAAGATAGATTGAGGGATATTCCATAAAAAAAGTCATATATCATTCCCACCAAGCACATATGCATAAGAAATTTTATATAGTTATTAGATGGTTCACGATTATCATTTTCTAGCATTCTATTAGATTAAAATTTCATTAGAGAGGTAATTTCATTTCTCAAATCAAAACTATAAATCGTCTAGAACGATTATAGTTGTTGTTGTTGTTGTTGTTATTATTAATGATGATCTATGCCACTTCTCCAAATTACATAAAATAAACTCATTTTAAGCAACAAAGCATTATTGCCTTGGTTCTCTATATTGTCCATAAATTGTGTGGCATACTAAACTTCATATTGCAAATTGCAATACCTAGCCAATGTCTACGATACTCCACATTTCCATCTTGTCTCAACATCGACATTCGAAAATTACACTTGATATATCATTGTTCACTTTTATAACGCTATATATATATATATATATGGTAATTTTTAAAAAAAATCTTATTAACTTCAAGGTATCAATAAATTGGCTACTAAACTTCTATGTCCCTAAAATCGATCAATAATTGTTGTTGAAATTATAAATTATTATATAAATTTAATAAATAAAAATTCAATTATTTCATTTACCATGTGTGAAAATAATTAACAATTAAACTTAAACATTAACCTGATTTACAAAAAATATAAACTAAACTAAAAATTATATATATATATATATATATAATAAAATACTATAATTTATTTATTTACTTACATCATACTCCAAAATGTAAGGTCTTACAAAGAGTCTCCAATGAGAATGATACCACTAACAAAAGAACTTATCATTGTTATTATAATGATTACATAATTTTTTTTTTTTAAATTAAACACTTATACTCCCATTTCAATCAAAACTTCCACACGTATCCTTTTATCTCCACTCATTTAATAAAACGAATTTTAACACTTTTATGCTAACTCAAAATGTATACTTTTACCTCCCTTGTGTCTTCTCATCCACTTAAAATAACCTTAAAAACATTGTGTAAAAGCAGCGGATGACCAATCACAACAACGTGTTGAGTGGTTTTCTGTCCACACGATTTTGTTGAAAAAGTGATTCATGTCTACTAAATATCAGTTATTAGATTTTAATACACTCGATGCGGAAAAGACCACCATGAAGTTGAACCATTAAAACTGTTTTCTTCTGTCTCTGGATTTAACCTTTTTCTTCATACTATTTTCTTTTAATATGTACTTGCCACGTTGGGAACGACTTTACGATCCATAACTCCACCTCATTACTAGAACAACCAATACATCTTCTTTTAAGAGCCACGTTTGTAGCAATATTTAGTCATCTCATTTTCTGCAATAAGCCTGCTAGCCTGGCTATATCTCATAACTACTCTATTTATCCTAGCATAGAATGTTGAATCAACTACCATTCAAAATATCTATTGTGTATCCTCGCTATTAAGTCATTAATGCCTGCTATGCCTTAGATAGCATTGGGAAATGATGCAGTAATCGTTATGATGAACAATGGATACTGATATAGACCTACACAATCCAAAATTATCTACGATTGTTCCATTCACGCCCTACTTGAGGCTATATTAGGAAGGTCCTTCCTTCATTCAAGAAATTTTTCGAGGATGAGTTCTCGTAATTAATTAATTAATTAATAATATATATATATATATATATTGAGATTCTGAGGTGTGATAAGCATTAGGCTTTCGCTTCATGCATTAAGAATAAAATGTTTAGTATTTAATAGACCTTAGTATCTTTAATAAATCTATAGGAATCCTGTTGGCATGTGTAAACCTGCAGGTATCGTGCTTGTGGCATCCTAATCCCACCATCAATAGGGCAACGTAATTTCGTGTACAAACATCCTAAGCTCACTGTTTTATGTTTTATCTTTTGAATGGAAAAAGATATAATTGACATAGTAATGAGACAAGGACTTCTATTTATGGTCTAGTTAGAAAGGTAGAAAAATAGGCCGTCAGCGAGGAAGTATCTTGAGCAATTAACTAATAGATAAGGTAAGGTGCTATAATCTTGAAGACAAAAAGACTCATAGCCTCACATTGGGTGATGGAGTAATGTCAAACCGAGTGAGCACCAAAGGAATCAAGTGGGTTCTCGTTGAAGATAGATTTATTGATGTTGGGCAATTTAAAGGTCATTTGCTCGATGGGGTATGGGGGTTGTTGCGGATATTGCTGCCGTAGTACTTTTATTGGTAAACAACGATTAAAGTTGAGATAAATCTTTATTATTATTCATTCACGTCATAAACATTTCTAACATCATCATTGAATTGAATATATTACAAATATATTTTCTATCCTACAAGGATTTTAACCTTCTATCTTATTTGATTAAATAATTTAATTATCCAACAAATAATTAATGACATTGAAGTCAAAACCTGTCTAATCTTGCTCTTTTTCCATTTCAATTACTACAACTGGGTTGTGGCCAATCTTCTTCAAAATCTTATTATCAAGATTTTGCTGCAAATTTGAAAGGAAGAAAATCCTAGAATTGTTGTTGGGGCAATTTAAGACTCAATCAAAGCCTGTCTTCAAATAAAATCCTGGAAGAATTGTCAGTTGGCTTCCGGGCTAGAGCTAGTACATCACTAACATTGAAGGAAATCACATGTTCAAAATGGTAATAGTGGGGAAACCATTGCTATCTACAATTGCACCTATCCATAGTAAAATATGATCTACAACTACTTCGAAGAAAGGCCTTGTGGAACCTGTGTATGTACTGTTGCTTCCCATTTTGTTTTCCTGCAAGATATTGATAGCCGGAAGGATTCTTAAATCCAACTTAGGGTTTTGGCTTATACAGGTGTCGTTGGATAATCGATAGTGTCATGAGGACTAGTGTGACGGTAAATAGACTATCGGTATAACATAGTATTGATTTTTTTATCACTGGAGTCGGTGTAACAAAGTATTGATTTTTTTATCACTCAAGGAAACATCACTATATATATATAATTTCTATAGGCGTATCTGTTTTATGCGTAACGCCATTAGCAGCGGTCGTGGTCATGTCCATGGGTGTTGGTGTGAGCATGGACTTCTTGCCCGACATCCGATAAAGGAAGCAAGGAAAGGAGTCGCCGTGAGTGGCTGAAGAGGATCTCTGCTCCGATTCTAGAGAACTGTGTGTAGCAAGATCTTCCGAAGACAAAGTCATGCTCATATTCTTGGGTTATGTTATATATTTGAATATATTTTCAACTTCATATCATAGATATCAACATCTAGAGACGACCATTGTCTACAGCACAACAATGCAATAAGACATAAAATATAACGATAGAAATATATGCAAAATATAGAATCCCAAGACACAAAAAAAATATTTCCTAAGCACATAGGACACAATAATCAAGACCAGAAGCACTGAAAGACAAGAAGCACTCAAAGACAGATGACCAGAATATTAGTTACAGCTCCCAAAATGTAGAGAGATGAGACGATGCTATGGCCACTATATATATATATATATATATATATATATATATATATATATCCCCAGAAAAGGGGGAGACTGAGATTCAGTGCAAGGGATATAATCGCAATAGCCATCCTTTGTCATTCAAGCAATAAGGGGCTTCACCACAGACAAACAAGGAGAGGCTGAGAGACCTTTTGCTTTAGCATACCTGGAGAAGTTGTGATAATCCCCTGTAGCAGCACTTGAATATCGCAAAGGAGTAGCTTCCATCGCACATGTGAACACCCAACAGAATGGGGTTAACAAAATTGTTTACATAAAGAAAAATGGATTACCAAACTGCTCAAATAAACCAACATTAATAGAGGGAGGAAGGGGACTGCCTCAAAAGATTTTAAAAAATGGTCACGAGCCAACTCAAGCTAAGATCTCAACTTGAGACCTTTTCCATGACATATTTCCTATTCAACAACGATAGAAACCTATTTAGTAATTCTAGGTAAACATTCGAAGTATTAACCTGTAAAATGAAGCCGAGATTAACCTCTAAAATGAAGCCGAGATCCAAACGTATAGTTCCTAATGACAAGATGAAACCATGAAACTTACCCACTAGGAGGTCATTCCAAGAATGGACGCGAGGGTCGATAGCGAACATGAATACCATGCTCCCAGGAACAAACCCTCACAGAGGAAGAACCCAAGAGAATGGATGCCAGGGTCGATAGAGAACATGAATACCACGCTCCCAGGAAAAACCCTCACATAGGAAGAACCCAAGAGTAACTGGTGGAAACATCAAATCAAAATCAATTCTACAATCCCAGTTTCACCCAAATTGAGGCATAGTAAATGAATTCACTACGAAAATGTACAACTAGATTCCTAGCAGCCAAGTGTCCGCAGATAGATCAATGCTCTCTTAAGTTCACCTAATTGCCCACATGACTAAGCAGTGATGCATTTAAGATCACATACGTGGTGTACAACCTCAAGGATACCTATGTATTTGACTCTTCGAGACACTAAAATACACATAAATTAAGTCAATTAATATCCACAATTTATGCCAAATATCATAGCACACAAGGTACCTTGAGAATGTTATGTTATACCTATAATATTTATCTTGTACAACTATTTATCACATGCCTATGGCAGTTTGATAAACATATTGTATACCCCATGTATAATGCGTTCCACCCTAATGTTGGGACAAGAGATGTGGTCGGACATTGTTTTATTTTAAATATGCGTTGTTTTATTTTAGATATGCGTTGAATATAGTTACACTTTTACCACCATCCTTTTGAAAGCCTGAATACTTTTTACATAGGGTCTCAACTTTTTATATAGGCTCTCAACCTCCATCTTGTTCATTCATTGAACAATATAGAGATGTCAAATAGTACATCAAGCTTAAAAATACCATAAGATGAACCGAGGTATGAACTTGAAGGTGAAAACTAGTATTAAGGCTAAAAGGAATTAAGATAGTGTCACATTTATCTAGATATGCATATTTATACAAATTTGAGGTGCAAATATGACCTATGAACATATTTGACAATTGTAATACACCTCTTAGAACAACACAATCTATTTGTTTCCATTATTTAGTAAATAGATAAAGTAAGATAAAGTAACCTAGGTGGTTTAGGAGAGATCTTTTAAGTAAACTCTATTAACAAGAAATCAAACAAACCTGTAATGGTGTAATCACAATTCATAATAAGAAAATAATGGTGTACTCACAATTCATAATAAGAAAATAACTACCAAGACATTGATCATTGCATAAAAAAGGATGAAACACCTTAATGGGTGAGTCTATGTAAAAATAATCATCCATGTAATTTTTATACTATTAAAAAAAATGTTAAGAATTAGATGATGTTACAATTTTTAAAGAAATTATATTTTAAAATTTTGTATTCCTCATTGCATGCATGTTATTATTAAGTGTCAATGCAATCTTGTACAAACCCTTTCAATTTAAACTAAAACAAAAACTAATTCATAATGAAGATCATGAACATTCCCCCGTAGACCTGAAAGTTCAAATACATCATTTGAATTGCGTAGGATTGAATGACAAAGAATTCTTTTAGTTGCATATTACCTGTCACGTATGAAATTTCACAATATTTGTCCATTTACTTTTAGGTGACAGTGAAAATTTAGATTCCATGAAATGAATAATAAAAATAATAAATCACAAAGAAAACCTAATACTTTTAACAATATCATCAAATACATTTAACACCAACACCAACATCACTTTATCTAATCCCAAATAAATGGCATAAAGTGCTTTGTTTAGAACATTTTTTATAATCCTATTTCCTAATTTCACAAAGTATCTTTAGATTGTACCTCACCTTAATATATAATGGGCCTAGTCAAATACAAGTCCCTTGAAACTTCCAACAAACAAAATAATTGTAATACCTGATTATGGTGTAACTAATATATCCAAAGAAGTAAATACTATAAATATGAAGAAAACGAAAATCCTTCCAAAAGCATACATAATGCAACAACCATTTCATCAATTTCTTATGCTGCCATAATGTAGCCTAGAGAGAAATAATGCACAACTACAATTTTATTTCTTAGAGTTTCACTTTTGCATTGATAGATGAAAGGATGGCATAACTTTGTCTTTTGATAGATGTATATCACTTCATGGCATATCATATCCGGTAGTTGTATTTAATTTTATTATTTTATATGTTATCCATAATGCTCTTAGTTTTATACTTAATTTTATAGATTATACATAGTGTTCTTAGTTTTATATTTAGTTTTATACTTGGGTTTCTTGCTTCTGTAATGCATTTTCGCTTATATATCCTATTTATGAATTCAACCACACATTCCCAAAGTGAAACTACAATGACGTCGAAGGCAGAGATGGTCGAGACGAGAATACCCTAACAATACACATTTAAAATTTTAGGTCCAAAATAAAATCCAAACGCAGGTTGTACAAGAGTTATACTCCACATTTTACAAGATTTAAATTCATATTATCCAAGAGCCTAGAGTTTGTGAACAAAATGGTCAAGGTTAACATGAGATATTGATAATTAGTATACTTAAGTACTAGATAGATGGACATGACAGAACCCTAGCATAATACAACAAGACCAAGTAAACAATATCCTAATTAGCTTACTCTTTGTAAGAATATAATTGATATAAACAAAACACCAAAATTCATAATGCTCCAAAACCTCTAAGTAAACCCTGTAATAATTTAAAAGAGATTTAGTTGATTTACAGTGGATCACAAACAAATTTATTGTATGAACACTAAAAACAAGCATGTCGATAAGAAAACTTTACTTTCTCGATTTGGAACACAATTCTGGAAAACTACAAATCTCAAAGCTTTCCTTCTAAAGCCCAGTGTCTCTGTGGTAAGAACTAAGAAATGAGTCACTCAATAAATCCCCTTTGAATTTTAAGAGTAAACTCTGAGAGCCTCGGTAGGATGACATCCCCCAAACTTTAGTCTTGGAAAAGAAACTCTCATGGAACGCTTTGCAGAGAGAAAAATCAAAGAGCCCCAACATGAAAATGAAAAATACAATGAATAAAGTGACAGTGACAGATTCAACAACCCTGTCAATTTACCCAATGCTCATTTAAGAGAGTATACATGATATATTACCTGGCAATTTACAATTGTTTTGGCTTCAAAATATCCATGTTACACTGAGATACCATGCACGGTAAGTATTAATTCTTTTCAATGTTGAGTATCGATACCATGGCGCTTGCATGGCCGTGACGCCAAAGAGTCTCGAGGTCATGAGTATATAAACATATAAGTATATAACTTAAATTTTAAAAACTTCCTTTAGGTCATACTTATCAAGGAATGATCTTATAAGGCTATTATATTATATTTATACTGCGTTCAATGAGAACTAGGGATTTAAGCTAATTTATATAATTTAAAAGTTGATTGTTTATATAAGAACATGGAGCGTTGCATGACAATGATATTATTCCTTCCATTTTTTATTCTGAAAGGATTTATATAGTATTTAATGCTATTTGTAGATGCTTTCAATGTAATCATAAGAGAAAGCGTTGGTAGAGTATAAAAGGTTTTAGAAAAGGTTATTATAGTAGATAAGGTTTTAGACATATTATTAGAAAAGGTTAAAACGACATATTTTTTAGAAATAAAGAAATACAAGTTGTTTAGTTTTATGGGTCAAAATATCAATTCATTCAAGCATTTCAAAATGTATGAAGAAAATATGACATGGATTTTGGCGAGAACATCCAATCATTGAGAATAAAGTGTTCATAAAATTTTGGATCTCGTGTTTATTATGTTGACAGCGTTAGATGGTCTAAATGGATCCTATAAAATGATTATATAAAATGGTATCTTCCATCGATGTATATGCTACACATTTATGGAAAGTGTATGTCTAGTTGATGGTTTCCAAACACATTGCTATGTAAAAAAAATTATGACACACTGCCAAGTGACACTGACTTGTCAGGTAAATAAGCACACGTCTCGTAAAGCACTAAAGGATCACCCATCAATTCCTTTGTTGAAGACTTACATGCTCTACTATGCCCTCATATTTTATCTCAATCAAATTCCTTCCAATGGAATACTTTCGCACAACAAAGCCCTAGATATGACGATTCAAGCTAGAAAAGAGACAAGAAGACTAAACCTAGAGGTTTTCCTTCAAAGGTGATAAAATTTGCTGCAATTTTCTTATAAATTAAATCATTATTTACTAAAGAATGCATACCATCCCTAAATCATGTAGGAGATTAGGATATTTGGTTGATCTTAGAATAGAGTTCGTGTGAAATCATAAATTACCTTATATTTCCAAGAGTGGATGGTTTTTCCTTGGTAAATGAACTTCCTCTATGCTCTTGTCCGCCCCTTGGTCAAAACTTCTAAGAAAACCCTTATCACCTTCATAATTCTTCTATGCTTGGAGATTTTGGATCTTTGAAAATATCTTGAAAATTAACCTTGTTAACGTTTACAATCCCTTCAAATTATTTTTCCTTTGACACATAATAAAGTCAAATTAACCAAATTGTATTTACACATTTCTTAAAATTCTCATAATTGTGAAATGACTTAGTGTTAATATGCCCCTCTTCCAACCATATGAATCTACTTTTGAACCTCCACTCTACCTCTTTTTTTGTCTAAAATTTCCTTTTTTATCCTCTATTGTCTTTAAATCTAGCAACTCTTCATCATTGGAAGACCCTCTAACATTGTTTTAAAAAAGAGTGGTTATGTTTCTTCTACCTTTTCTAGGTCTACTTAATTTTCTTCCTTTTTCATCTCTGTGCTCCGTACAAATAACTTCTTAACTTGTCTAAGATTGGAGGCAAATTGAATCATAACTAAATCTCATCAACAAGGATCATAAAAATTCCTTTTTTTGTAATAAGAAGTTTAAAATATTCCTTATCCAACCAATAATGATTATATTTAAAAGGAAATGGAGGTTTTCTATCCTCCTTTTATGGTTGTATCAGAATAAGTAGATGATCTTATAATTCATTGTTTCCTACCCAATAGTTTTATCTATCAACATCCTCCACCAATTTTTATACCAATAAGAATATATCCATAATCTTAGAGATGCTTGTTCTTCCATGTTAGCACACAAACTAACATCTTAATATTGAATTCCTAAAATCAATGATAGATTATGGACAACGAAGAGGGAGGCCATTGTCACCACACCTAAACTTTTTTGTCTCTTTAGGCTATATCTTCTCTACATCAAAGGTGGAGTCCCTAGGGTAGGATTACTAGAGTTTAACAATGGTGGACATGGTGAAAATGAAGAGTAACTTTAGAAAAAAAAAGTATTTTGGTTTTTGTAAAATATAAGAGTCATGAAGGAATTGGAGACTAGTGTTTTATACAATGGGAAAATGGGGTCAACCAAGGATTGCATGAGGTTTTCTTTAGGAAGATTAGAAAGGGACAAGGTCTCAATGCACAAACCTATATCTCCTCTATAGTGGATGGGATGATTTTGGAGATAATACAAACGGAAATTTCTAGAGCAAAAAATGAGTCAAATGGACTCAAGGAGGAAATATACATTGAAAGGAATAAAAAAAAAAATGATTTATAGACACAAAATATGCACCTAAACTACACTTCCAATTGATAATAATCACATAAAAGATAGAAATCCTAATCCTTCATTACCTCAATTCCATTAACAATTTGAAGATCCATTAACCAACCAAGCACATGACTCCATGAAAGCCCTTCAATATATCACTAGAATCAACCCTTCTACATCTCAATTGAGTATCCCTTGTCCATCAAACTCAATACCTCGTGCCCTTATCTAATGATTTTCCCTTTGCCTCCTCTCCACTACTTCTACACGTAATGTAATAAAATATACCCTAAATATTTGTATTGCCATATAACATAATTAAACCCCCTTGGCCCCTTACTACATGGCAATATATTTTCTCATTTTTGTATCATAGTCTATTCCCCAATATGAATGGACGTGATAGGATATTGCCTACCAACTGACCCCCCCGTGTAAAGAACATGACCAAGGTAATGACAATGTAGAAATCATATAACCAAAACATCTGTAGCTGTGGGGTACTAGAGAATTAAGGTTAAAACCTTTTGAGGTACAACGCATTGATTGGGTTGTTGAGGGTAATACCTTCATGGTCGGTTAAGATATAGGCTCCTTTTGGGAGACAATGCTTAACAACATAAGGGCCTGTCCACTTAGATACAAATTTCCTGGGTCTTGGTTTACCATCTTTCTTGGCATTAAACAAAATAACAAAGTCACCTTTGTTGAAGGTGCGTGGTCGCACTTGTCGATCGTAGTGATCCTTGGAGTGAACTTTCATGGCTTCGTTATTTTGAAGAGAATCACGTCGTTCTTCATCAAGGTGTTCCAAGCTGAATATGTGTTGTTCCAGTGCAGGGGTATCTGGTATCAACTCGACGACGGATTGGAGGGTAGGGATTTGAAATTCTATTGGGAGGACGAATTCTACACCATGGACAAGATGAAATGGGGTAAATCCCGTGGCAGTCTTGATTGAAGTGTAGTAAGCCAAAGGGCAGGAAAGAACATGTGGTGCCAATTGGTTTTGTTTTTGTCCACTGTGCATTGGAGCATAGTTTTGAGAATTCCTATGGTGAGATGCATTCTTTATGTTGATGACACCTTAGTGGATGAATCACTGAAATGTCGCATGTGTGTGACTTTTAGGCGTTAACAATGGACATGTCTCTCTAAGCGCACTTATGCATAAATGTAAATGGCTCTAGGAAGTAGTTAGCTTATTCAGTATTTACATAACGCACATTAAGAATCTCCATGCACTATTAGTTAGGGTTTTTGTTGACTTGGTCCTTGAGGATGTTCTTATAATGACTATATAAAGGAATTTTCCCAGTTAATGGATAAACCAATATTTTCCTCGAGTCTTCTCCATTTCTATTGTGTTCTTGGATCTGGGTTCTATTATTGGTTGTCTTTATTTCCCTCTAATTTATTATGGGTGATATTTCATAATTGGTCTCTTATTTTTGCCTCCCATGTGAGGCTCTTTGAGCCTCACTCCAAAATACATCATAATTCCAACTCATTGACATGAAATTGTGATCTTTGTTCTTGACATCATGGTCGGGGTTAGAGGCTTAGCAATGAGTCTCTTTACACTAAGACAATATAACAAAAAAATGTTTTGAATACAATATTGGCCTAACAAGATATATTTTCCAAATTTGACCTATCCATTTCATATTATATGAAAATATGCTATACATCTTCATATATTGAACTTTATATGCAAAGAAATCAAGTTATAGTGGTATTTGTTTTGTCTAATACTATTCATTCGAACTTGTTTTCCTCTAATACTATTCACCTGAACTACCAAAATATGAAACATATCTTCACACATTGAACTTTATATGAAAATAAACCTTGATTGTGGGTTTAAGAGGCTTTCCAATATTTTCTCTAGTCTCAAAGCTTTTCTTCAACCTAGAATTCTTTTATGACAACATCTTGGGTCTTTACTCTTGCCGAAGTATCCTCTCTATACATCAACCATGTAGACCAACCTGCATAGGTAAATCAACTACAACCACAAGCTTTATAGAAATACATGTATACAAGGTTTACTATGACTTGTTATTGTTGCATCATTTCTTGTAGATAACAATTGCCACAAATGATTCCAATTACACATCTAATTAACCTTCACACTTTGACTTGGATAGGGTTCACATTCCACTGACCCATGCTCCACTAGATTTGCAGTCTCATGAATCATTGTAGTTGCTTCCTCTTGTACATATATTTTGTTTTCCAGACTCACCCTAGGTAGGGTTAACAAATGTTGACCGAAAAATATGCACTTTGGTTAGCGAGGGAGTGATAGCCCGAACTGAGGGTGTTTAGCAACCCCTAGCTGTTTGGAGTAGGTGCACTCGACGGGTTTAATGGATCAGTTGGTTGACTAAATCTAATCTATTCTAAACTAACTAAAATCCAAAACAATCTAATTAAATAAAAATAAACAAATTAAACTAATATAAACAAATTAAAACACTAAAATAATCCTAAAATAAGGCAAAAATATAAAGATGCTTCTTGGAAAGTCCCAAGAATGACTTAGAGAGTTGCAACTTAAACAGCTTCATAATGCAGAACAATTGCAGAATGTTGAATGCAATATTAAATGCTAATTAAGTTAATAAAATAAAGTTAATTCTATCCCGAGAGCCAAATGATTAAATTGGAGAGTTCAACTTACATCTTAAACCGGTGATAGTCAAAATTATGAAATACATTGCGTTATTCAATTACAACAAATTCAAATAAATCAAAATCTAAGGCTGACCAAAAGAAAGACATTCATAATGATTAGTTGAAGATTCTTGATTCTGCAAGTTAAACAGGTTTACAGTACACAAATCAGATTATAAGATAATTCAAATTCTTCTCAAAGACATTTTAAAAGAATTTAAATCGTAAAAGAAATCTGAAAAAACTAATGAAATCATAGTTCATAGTTAATTCAAATTATACTGAAAGAATGCTAAATGGAAGAACAAGAAAAATGATTTTATTCATACTGTTGAAGGCATTCTCATAGAATTTAGAAAAACTCCAGAATTCCATTTCATCACTACTCCAAAAATGTTGATCTAAACACTACAAACAACGCTCTCTTATTCCACTCCATTTGAATAACAATTATAAAAAAAAAAGAGATAACAAAAACATACATTCAATTTCTGGTGTATTGAGACCACCTCTTCCTCCAAGAAATTAAATTGCCCCTTACTTTTATAGTTCATCAAATGCTAATAACAAATCCATGAATGATAGTCATCTGCTGGGACCTTAAACATTAAACAATAAAGACCCTATCTAAAAAGTATATACAAAAAAAACTCTTCACAAAATAGAAAAACTTGAATGAATTTTATTTATTTGTTTTAATATATATATATATATATACTTTATTTATTACATTTATCTAACTTTTATGTTTTTCTAACCTTTTTATTTCTTACATTTTTCTAACCTTTATTCAAAAAGAAATTCCTCTATTTACATTCAAATGTATTAATACAAATTCAAAACAAAATAAAAGGAAATAAAATAATGTAAAATAACTTAATATTTTTTTTATATATATTTTAATTTATTTATGTTATTCACAAAATATTTACAATTTTTGTTTTGCAAAAAAAATTGCATAAGGGAGAATGTGTCCTTCAAGTTATAATGATCAAAAGTCGAACACAAATAATTGAAAAAATAATGTTTTCATCTAAGCTAAGATTACAAAAAAAACGCTATCAATCCTTCAAATAGATGCATAAAATTATCTCCAATAAGCTCAATGAGAATCATACAATTAGCCATGAAGCTAAAAGGCCATATTGGCATAGATCGACCAAATCACCAACACCTCATCACATGAACCCAAGAATTGATAAAGAGGAAAAGATCAAACTTGCACACTATGAAAAGATGCCATCAAACCAAACAATAAAAGCAAAAAGTTGAAACAAAAGCAATAAAAACAATATTTACAAAATTTCCAATGGCCCCCCCTAAAATTTTACGGAAATTATAAAGGGGATTTATTGGGGTGCCAACAACAAACTATCAACTTGATGCTCCATTGCTTCTTCTCTTTGATTTGATACAAACCCAAGGATCTTCTTTGCAATTGATACACTAAAGGGTTCCATCATTTCAATTGGTCTTGTGTCCTCATCTTTTTCCTTTTAAACTCTTTGTGTATGTGTTATCTTATGTTCTTTATTGAATGATTTCTTTTATATTTTTCATTGTAGTGAGAATCTCAGAATGAATAATCTCTACAAGCCATTGTTATAATCAAATGCTCAATCAATCATGCTGTAATAATTTTCAATTATTTTCTCAATGCTAATGCTTTGTCTACGTGCTTGATATGCCCAATCAGAATGTATAATCAAACTCAATACCCACTCTAACCTTTGTGATTTGTTGAAATCTCTCTTAACTCTGGAAAACTCTTTCTTATGCTTGACCAGCAATCCTTTTAATTCTCCATCTACAATGGGTGTTTTGTCAATTCTTCAAACTTTGTTCCAGTAATTCAAAGTCTTTGGCAATTTTCTAGAGTCTACACATTGACGTTTACATAAGGATGATTTTGAATCAACTAAGATTCTCTATGACTCAACTAAGACTTTATACGATCATGAATTGACTCTATTTTCATGACTTTTGAATTTTTAGTAGGACTCTCCAAGACTTATAAGAGATCCTATTCTCACCTGTAGAACTTTTAATGACAATAACAAAACATTTTCCACTAGGTTTTGACTTCAAAACAAATATTGTCGATGAAAAACTGACTTCCATTAACCAATTTAATAAACATACTCTTTTTTTTCCCAAATAAACGAACTTTAGTAGACTATCATCCTTTGTATAACTCTTTTTAATATTTTCCGGTTACATCAAATTGATATGATTGTTACAACTATGGTTATATTGAGATCCCATACAAAGACCATGGCACCTTTTTATAATCTTGTTTGACACCTTTAATTCTATGGGACGTTTGCACAAAAAAAAACCTTCAATTTTTCCACAAATTGCTCCAAACTTATACCAATGCCAAAAACCAATAATTTTATTGTCTTTTCTTTGCTATAACTAATAATTTTATTGTCTTTTCTTTGCTATAAGAAATATTTCTCATATGACTATCTTTGAACTTGAATGGCTTGTGATTGGACATTACTCCCAACTAAAAGCCCAAGTGTAATATTTCGAGCAAACTCAACCAAGTGTATGCTCATTCATATTTTCTACTCAAACTTTATTCTCAGCCAACTTCTTTCTTTATCTCGTTTCCACCAACACCTAGCTAAGTCTTTTTGTTGTTGTTGTTCAACTACTCTTTATGAATTTGATGACATGGAATCATGTATATCTTTGAAACATCTTCTCATGCAAGCATCATGGGTTGACTTTTATCATAACACTATCTAATTTCAATGCATCATTGATTTGGTGGTTGAATTCTTTTCAAGCAATCCATTTATCACCTCCAACGAGTCAAAGTTACTATCTCCATGAACCCTTGATATTTACAATCATCATACCATATTAATAGAATCATAACACACCATATTACTCTAAGGTAATCTCTACAATTGGTTATAATAATTAAATAGAGTGATGGTGTTATCAACCTAATTTTGCTCACTTGTTTAGTCTCGTGTATTTTCATTTGCTCACTTGTTTAGTCTCACATCACTTTGGTGGCTTTAATCCCTAATCTCCATCATCATGCACCTCAATCATATCATAATGAGCTAAATCAAAGCAAAACTAGACAAAAAACTTATACGGTGTATTATTACTTTATCTTTTTGTTTGTGGAGTGCATAATAAATCCATAAAATTATGAGATATTGACCTAGAGTAAAAAAACATTATTTTTATGGCTCATTAATACCTATGCACCTCTCAAAATAACACATTGGATAAATGTGGACCTTATTAATCCATTATTACTAATTATATGGCCTGATCTAGTCTTCATTGATCATTCTTATCCCATTACTAGCAAGAGTATGATGCATAGGATATCAAATAAGAATTACTATGACTAAGACAATAATGGACATTCTTAGCACAAGTATGATGCATAGGATATCAAATAAGACTCACTATGACTAATACAATAATGGACAAGAGGGTCAATGAGGGGTGGACTCTAGACGTCCCTTGTTTAAAGCATAATGAAAATGTTGACCTAACAACAAATGTATAACTCCAAGGGTGATAATCAACAATGGGTAGAAGATCCTAGATATGTATGACTTTTTTCTAGTAGGGTTCAAGAGTCTTTTGGAGCAGCCTCCTTTCAAGTAGCTTTCCATATGTTCCAAGTAGTGTTGGTGATAATGATCCAATTCCAGTTACAATTCCTTGGATTTGTTTGTCTTCTTTGTTGTTTTGAGCCACTAGTGAGAGCTTCCTCTCAGATAGCTCTTCCCATATCTTGCCCACACTATAGTTGATAAAGAGCACTTTAGTTGTTGTGATCTAGCACCCCTTAGGGTGATGCTATTCCTTCATCTATATTCAAACTGAATTTTCTATGGCCACATTTATGTACTTGGATCGAGCTCTTCATAACCCTAATTTTATAATGTATTGTACTATGGCAATGATTGTCATTTGCCCCATGATACCATGATCCCATGTTGTATTTAGACAGTTTCGTGAGCAGGGGTATGCTTGACGTATTGATATTGAGATTATGTATGCACCTTACATCATATGTTTATTGTTTGCAGGCAAGTCTCCAGTGTCATTTGTAGGTATTCCTCCCTCTTTGATTGCTTTGCTTCTTTCTTGGTTATGTTCCATTGTTTGGGGAAGCAAATTGTGATGTATCTTGTACATACAATTTTCTCCAATCTTCATACACCATGGTGCAATTATCAACCTAATTTTTCTGAATTGTTTTTTCCTAACCACTTTCATTCATAGACATCACTTTGATAACTTTTAGCCATCATCTTCATCATTGACCTCAGCCCATCCAATCAAAAGTTAACCAAAAAATTATAGCACAATAAAAAATCACCATTGACCTCAGCCCTATTATAATGAGTTAAATCAAATCAAAAGTTAATCAAAAAATTATAGTACAATAAAAAAATCATTATTTTTACAGCTCATTAATATTTGTGCACCTCCCAAAATATCTTATTGGTAAGTGTGGACCTTATGGAGTCATTATTACTAATTATAAAGTTTGGTCTAATCTTCATTAATCATATTCATCCCATTACTTCATTAATGTATTGGGATAGTTCACATTCATACTAAGTCCAAAATAAGCTCTTCCATTTCAGAAAAAAGTCCTCGAGATCACACAATTCATCATCGAGAATCCATATTAGTTATATTAGAACTCAAAACATAAACCCTTCAATCGATTACATGACTTGTGTTTGTAATTAATTGCATTCCGTTAACTTACTCACCCATTTAGTTTCCTATGTTATTCAGAATATTAGTAAACATAGCATCAATTTTATGCTAAGTGTTTGTATTTATTCATCACCAAAATATAAAAACAGAATTTTAGTATTTGCATATATACATGCCATCTCTCATGCATATCCACTTCGATACTTGTCCCTTGATCTGCCTACTGATTGCCAGATCGATCCATGTCTCATATGTAACCAATTAAAAGCAGATTGTTCTTTTATTCCGTTAATTTGTTGCTATCCTTATAAGCCCATGTCATTGTTGTTCATACACTACACTGGCATACAAGATTTGCACGGTGAATGTATATTCTTATAAGTTTCATTGTATTGTCCTTGCCTCAATTAACTTTACGAATGTTTGCAAAATTGTCTTTTGTCTGCATTCTATCCCATACTTCAAAGTCAACATAGGTTAATAAGATTTCCATGTCATCATATTAAATTTACGGATGTGATAGCCAGGATAGCCTGTGAAGTTCGGTTTCCAGACTATTATCACAAGGGCTCTGTCATGTGTTCAGATTCATTGAACCAATCCCCAAGATGCGGAAACCTTCCACGCATGCCAAAAACATGGATTTGATTCATGTGCTGATATTTCAAATACTCTTCGTTTGAGACTGAGGAATGCCATTCAGATGCTGGGTTTGGAGTAACCTCCAGAACCAGAATTTAACCACTGTCGAAAGTTGTCTTGCCCCTTTATCTGATGTGTGCATCAAGCTTGGTGAAAACTCCTCAAAATTATGTTAGAAGAGTCTTCAAGTCTGCTGCTAATAGAGTATGTACAGTGCACAGATATTCATGCAAGAAATATGTCTACTAGAAGCCCCTTTTCAGAATTGTCTTAGTAAATCATCTGCACTAACTTTTCCAAAGAATGCCTAATGCTCTGTGTTTGAAACTCAGTTCTTTCCTCAACATGCTGCAATACACGTCCATCAAGCTGTCACATAGCATGCTGCTGTTTATGTCCAGACTATCTGTAGGTTATTGTAGGTCACTGCCTGAGATTGTAGATACTGCCTAGAATTCCCTTATGAAGTCACAGACTACCCGGATTCAAGAATTACTGTTGTAAATGCACATGATTGAGGGTTTTCAGGCTTCTTCAATACCCAGACTATTGCTACAGGAAGGCTGCAAACCATAGTGTTGTACTTGCACCAAGAACGGCCATTTTCATGAGATGACACTCATGCAAAATGGGTGGTAACACTTCCCACAACTGTACGGTCAGAAGGACCTCAAGATTGCACTTTGTTATTTTATTCACCATAAATGTTTGAATTCTATGAATTCCCAATCCCATGTAGGCCACTGTTTAAGATATCACTTGATATGCAGGTCAACCCTCTAAAACAATGTGGTTGTCCTTGATTTGCACAAGATAAAGGATTCACTCCTCTAAAATAGGTGGTTGTCCTTGATCTACATAAAGATAAAGGATGCCCTCCTCTTAGCTCTGGAATTCAATCATGCAGAAGATTGTCGTTTCAGATTGGCAAGAACATACTGCTACAGATGGAAGAAGGTATGAGCAGCGGTAATTCAAAGGTGTATTATTTATTGTTATGTGTAACATTTTAGTCAGAAGTGACAGAACAGAGTTGATCTCCTGAATAGTAGGATGAGGGATGCATGTAGTTGTGATGTTGTGGTACTGCTCATTGCTTAGATGTTGAATTTCGATTTAGTTAATACTAGCAGTAGTATCATTTATTTTATGCAACATAGAACCTTTGTTAACTTGGCTTGTGTTAGGAACAGTGTTATCGGAACCGGACTGGAACCGGCAAAACCGGCCGGTCTGACCGGTTTACAGAGTTAACCGGTCCGGTCAGTGACCAAAACCGGTTGAACCGGATTTTTTTCTGAACCGGGTACTGAACCGGCCGGAACCGGCCAGAACCGGTCAAAACCGGTGGAACCGGCCGGTCCGTACAGTGGACCCACAAAACTGAAATTAAAAAAAAAACACAAAAAGCAAGTTTTCTATGCTTCTATGATCAGTTTATTTTTATTCATTAGTACTATGGTTGCCATTTCGAGCCTCTTTGTTGATGTACTTTGGTTCAGAACCTCAGAGATGTATTGCACTAGGTGTTGTTTTGGTTATTTGCACCTATACTTGCTATATATATGAAAAACTTTGCATATTTGTGTATTAATGGTTTGGATTCATATGTATGCACATGAATATATATGTTTTTTTACAAAATATGAATATTTTATGTATGTTTTAGTCGACCGGTTTTTTTCTGGTTCCGGTCCAGTTCACATTTTGGGCTTCGCCGGTTCAATGACCGGTCCGGTTCCGATAACATTGGTTAGGAAGAGATTTAATTTATACATTCCAGTAACTACTGTTTCTAGGTATTCAGAAGTCGAGAGAATCAAAGAGAGATTGAAGGATTTAGAAGTCTTTCACTTCACAGCAAAAGCAAGGATGCAAAAACCTTGATGCTTGCAGAAATGAATAAGAAAAACAAGGCTGAAAATTTCAAGAATGCTTTCGAGATCAAGCTTGTAAGCCTTAATATTAAAGCAGGTGAAGCAGGGTATGATCCTTTCACTTGGCGGTGGAATCAATCTCAAAATTATTACACTGCAAAGGGAAATGTTGCAGAAGACAACATGGGTGCTAACAAAGAGGCAAATGCAGCCAGGGAAAAGGGAGCCACAGCATTGGAAACGACCGAGGATGATGGAAAGCTTGTGGACAATAATGCTCCTATATCTGAAGATGTAGAGGTGTTTTATTTGCATGATTTTGAACTTCCAATTTCACTTGCTGGACTGTAGAAGTATGGGGGTGCTCAAGGGGCCCATTTAGCTTTTATGGCTAGAAAGCAGAGGATCGAGGCAACTATTGGAGTACAAGTTCCTAGGAATGATGGAAGGCAGCATAGCCTGACCTTAACTGTGAATGATTACAAATGTTGAAGAGGCCTGCTTTGAAAATAAATATTGATATTTTGTCTACTTGTTGGTTTCCCCATTAATGTTGATATGAAAGATTTGGAGATTGCATTTTAGGATTGCCAGCAGTATATACAGAAAGCTTGAAAGTGAACATTTCTGTAAACTGTTTCCAATTCTCTATATCCTCCACTGTTATAAGCACTTTAAAATACTACTGCAATAACATAATTAAGTTTTTAACAAATGATTGTCATTTAAAAGTAGCACATTATGGAATCTAGCAGGCATGAAAACAACACTCTGTTGAAAATATAGGTTGTATAGTGAGAGACATTAAAAGTTCAATGATTTGTTATTTGTGACAACCATTCTGCTAACAAATGGTATATAATGTTCCAAAATGATTCCTTTCCTCCATGTAACTCTTTCTATTGCAACTTATATAGTAGTTGATGAAACATGGCATTTTATGTTTGAGATTGATGTTTGAGTGCTGCTTTTTTTTAATTATTGTTGAAATATGGGGTCTATTTTATTTCACATTCATGTAATAAATGCTATGTTTTATTAATTTCTGTTGACATAGTATAGTTTGCATAAATGCTTTTATAACATTGTGGTTGTTTTGCTGCACTTTGTTGTTTTTTTCATCCTTTCAATTGATTGAATTTCTATTTAATGTAAGCAACTATCTTTTACATCACCATGTGAGGTTACAAACACAATCTTCGTCCTTCTCTTGTCCTCGTCAGAATTACTGTAATACCCCATTCTGACTCTTAGGATGTATTAGCATTCAATGTAAATAATGTGTACATGTGATGAATGTTTTCCTAGCGTGGAGCTCAAGGCCAAGGTCCCTCTAGTGAAAGCCTGAATTTTGATTAAAAGGCAAGCATTGATATTTTGATGCCCATGTGCTCTTAAGCCATAGAAATTGTAAAAAGGATGTAAATAAACATCATGCAATATAAAATACCAAAACTGGCTACGGAGGCAACGAATGAGAAGGGGCCACGTATATCCACTAGGGAGTGGTGAGGGGGTTGTGGGATTGAACCATAGGCTGCCATATGTCACCTTGAGAAACCATTTGACTTACCTTGCTAACATTTATTTCTGTTGTAAGGAAGTGGTTGAGGATTTCAGTCCATGGCTTCAATGGAGCATGGACAGCCCAGAAATTCGTATGGCAGAGTATGGGCTCTGTTTTCTTGTACCACAAGTCACTCAAACTCATGGGAGGTTGCTTCTTCCTCATCCCCATTCCATTGTGAAACTTACCAGCACCATTTTTTCCATAAAAAAAAACTAATTGCCAGCAGAGAGAAAAACGAGAAATTGCGACTTTGAAAGAACCCACGTTTTGAAGAGCCAAAAATGCCCAGAGTTGGTATTGGACAGTGAAATCCAATGGGGGATCCATTGGTATGAACCTTGGGGCGAATTTGGGAGCAATAGCTACCCCAAAATCAATGGGAAAACCCAGTTTTAACAGCCCAGAAAATCAATGACGGATTTGGGTTATTCGTGACGGAGTTGTGAGAAATCCAAGTGTGGATGTATGAACAGGGGATGGGATTGCTGAGTCCAGCTTGAAGTGTATGTGGCTCTGGGATTGAGCTCAGGGGACTAGCATCCTCCTCCATCTCCTATTGCATGCTTGAAAAACCCAACTATGTGTTGGCTTAGCATGGTTGTTTGAGTGAAACCCTGACTGTGAGTGAACCATCTAGTTCCTCTTTAGTGGATACACAGCCCAGCTCGGGGGTGATCTCTCAGCTGAAAGAATACAGGCTGGACAGAGATCTATGGTTGGGTGGAACGTTGCTCTCACGTAGTCAGTCATTGGACATTTGCATTGCAAGATAAGTATTCTTTGTGGATTAAATTATATACAATCTGTGTTCTGCAACGTGGTATTTGAATGATTATTCTGCATGTTAATGAAATCGATATGAAGTAGCATAAGAAGGGGATTGAATTCTCTGCCTGTTGATTGCTTGAGATAAATATGCTGATGTGAATCTATGCTTATGTGTGTTGTTATATTTATTTCCGCTGTGTTTTATTGAGTTTGCATCTACACAAAGAAGTTTTTAATTGTTACGAATTTATGAGAAATAATATTGGGGCTAAGTCTACCAAAAGCCCCGATGTGTTGTTAATGTTTCCTTCCCTGCATTTGATGATGGAAGGGGACGTTACAAAGTGGTATCAGAGCTCTAGGTTCAACACTACGGCTGTTGGGCTCTTCACAGAGATATAAATCATTGTGTGTACATGTATTTTGTATTTGGAACTAAAATGCATTAAAGAAACCTCAAGATCGCATGGCTTCTATTTGTTGGAATGGGAAAGCATTTCCATGACTGTTTGGGGATTTTTGCAAGCTGCTTGCATTGATTGCATTCTATGAAATAGAGGAAGGAGGGAGAAAATTCATTTTAGGTTGAATGCTTGCTCTAATTGTCCCCAATGCTGTAGCATTCAGTTTTGTATTCGTCTGTTTGCCTCCATGGAGGAGAGAAAGGAGGAGCAACCTCTGCCATCTTATACTGTTTTTGTTGTTTTGATGTTTCATGCTTAAGATGAAGAGGTGCAATTTCTTTTCTTGAAATATTGTTTTTGTTGCAAATATGATTTATGTTTGTTAAATTCTTGAGTAAAAGCATGAACAGTCAGCTGTTACAGCCCCATATCTCAATGATGATTTTGACTTACAATGAACCCACATTGTGTGGCCGATTGATGGTTTTCGGAAGTGAGGAAAGCCTGCAAATTACGCCCTTATACTCATGAGTTTCCTTACCCATGCTTGTTGGTTGCTTGGAGATTAATTGTGAATCCATTGGTTGGATTGTTGAAGGTGAAATGAAAAGAAAATCCCTTATTAGAGATGCAAGTTCTTGTCATTCTCTTATTGTTTTTATGCAAGTTTTATGCAAGTCTAATCTGTGGTAGTTCACCTCTGTAAAGAGACGAAAAGGCACATTCCAGAAAATTTTCTAACTGTTGTGAAAAGTTGCAGTTGCAAGGCAAGAGACAGAATGGTTAATGTAAAATTGGGAAGTTGGGGGTTGCATTTTGATTGGGAAAAATGACAGGGTCAGATTTCTCAGATGTAGCAGAGGATCACACCATTGCATAGAGCTCTCCAAGAGCTTTCCAACGGTACCAAACTTGCCTTATTTGGTTAAGGGACGAGGGAGATATGACCCCCGCAAGCACGCAGGTCACACACAGATTGCGCGAGGATTGCGCGCGGATAGCACGCAGATTGCGTGCGGGTTGCGCGTAGATTGCGTGAGGGTTGCGTGCGGATTGCGCATAGATTGCGTGCGGATTGCGTGCCGGTTGCGCACGGATAGCGCCCGGATTGCGCGCAGGTTGCGTGTGGATTGCGCGCGGGTCGTGCACAAATTGTGCGTAGATTGCGCGCAGATTGCGTGCGGGTTGCGCGCGGGTTGCATGCAGGTTGCACGTGGATAGTGCGCGGATTGCGCGCAGGTTGCGCACAGGTTGTACGCAAGTGGTGCACAGGTGGAGCACAGGTTGCAAAGGGAGTTAAAAAGGAAAAGTAGTTAAACCCAGAATTTCATAGAAGATGAATGGTGCATCGAAATTGAGATCCGCGAATTGCTGAGTGTTCCTTGTTATATGGACTAACTTCGCCCGATATAAAAGTTTTTGTGATTCTTCATAAATTTTCTTCCACAGGTGGCTGAAGTTGGCATTCTGGACCAAATACAACTGTGTAAAATGTGCAGAATTATTGATAAGAGTTAACATTTTTGAAACAACGTTTTTTCCACACCCAATGTCGGAATGGAGCACGGGGATAGGCATTGGAAAGCTTGTCCAGCAAGGAACAATGATGCATGACCAGAGTTTGAATGAGGTCTACATATATCATAGATATTTAGTGCAGAAGAGTGCCAGCGGCTGTTTGACAAACAAATTTTGTTGTCAATGTGGGCAATTTCTACAATTGCATGATATGGAAGAGGAATTCCATGTTACGAGGAGGGATCGAAAAGGGAAGAATTCCTTAAACCCCTATTTGTTATCATACTTATAATTATGAAATTGTCATATGGCATAAAAATGTTAAAAATGTAAGGGATTACATAGATGTATATGCACTAGATGGCATCTTAACAAACATTGCATAGTGCATATGGAAATGCTTGTGCATAAATGGGATATTGCACATTGGTAGAATAATGAAGTCTGCATATGCAATGAACCACTAATGGATAATATTGTGGTTGATAATCACTATTGATGTTGGTATTGGTTGTAGGACCAAAGATAACAAAGAGCATGGCTAAAGGAGCTGAGGATGTTGTTGCATGAAGCCAACAACCTTATGCAGAAAGGATGGTGCAACAAATCTATGAGCATAAAGTTGGCAAAAGGACTGAGCAGCCTTGGTAAGAGGCCAACTGATCAGGTAACATCGTGGTAACCATGTAGGTAAGGATTATTGGTGCCAAATTGCATGAATGTTGAAAGAGGATTTGGTAAGATCTCTTCGACTATGTTTGAGCTATGTTGAGTTAGTTTGCATGTGATATTGAATACCGATTGGGACTGTTAACCTACCAAGCTTGGTGAGGTGTGGGTAAGTGAAGGAAATGATCCTTACACCCTATGATTGTTTAGAAATCTCAATGCATTCATATGAATTTATATCATGCCAGGTGTATGTTGGTTATGTGCTTAATAACCAAAGCAAGTGAGGACTGGTGGTCTTGATTATGGTAATGCAAGTTATATGAGATAGTCATGTTTCGATCATAATATGCTTGAATGCATAGTACTCATGAAACAATGCAAGGTGGCATTGAGTGGATGTGCATTAAGAGATTTTATAAATCTTGTAGTTAAGCATTGAGTGAATGCATATGAAAAACGTGAGTAAATGTTGTGAATATGCATGCATGTGGGTACCTACACCCGAGGAGATGTATTGTGCACATGCATGATTGTGATATATGTATATGTCTCATTATAATTGAGCAATAGATTAGATGATGAACTAATGATAATTCTGAGATCCTTTCATGAGCTGCTATGAATGCAGGGAAAGAAATTGCATGAAGGTAGTTATGATTGACATACTTCCAGAGTGCTCTGTTGGAATGATAGAGTTGTATAAATGATATGGCTATGAATTAATGAGCATTTAAAAGCTTTAAGTTAATTGCATAAATGATGTGACTGTACCTTGCAATTTTAGTATAATAATGATTTACGTGAAGTAAATGAGTTTGGTGATATGGATATGTTAACAACTAGAAGTGTTTGAATTATGGAATGTTATAATTCTGGAAATGCTTCAATGACTGTTGCAGCAATGAAATATTATATGCATGGGGACTCACAACATGTTTGGCTGACTGAAAGTTTCAGACTTCAGGTAGAAATGTCTTGCGTATAGCAATGGGGATAAGACCATAGTAAAGATTGAGCTCTACCATGTGCAAAGGCCAAAGGTTATGAGAAACTTCTCATGGTTGTGGAATTTAATTTATGCATGAAACAAATCTGGAAATGTTCTGATTTAAGTTTATGAGAATAATATCATGGCTGCAAGTCTAATTCTGTAGTGAGCAGATTTGCAAATTCGATTTAGAGCTTATGAGAAGGAATCTCATGATTGAGAGCTCTAAGTTCTGTTAGTAAGAACAGTTGTAAATCTCAGATTTGTAAATGTTTCGGATTTGAAATTTTTGCTAATAATTGCTAATGACTGTTTGGCTTATATGAAAATGCGTCAGGAGGACATGCTATAAGTGGATGCTCATGTATGGCAGCGGGCATAAGACCATAATGGGCATAGTAGTGTCACTTACAGGAGCCAAACAATATGAGGATAGCCTCATGGATAAGAAAACCAATTTCTGTAGTAGACAGAGTTGCAAATTCATATTGAATTTAATTATTAGTGCCATGGATTGATTATGGAACAATCAGATTTGAATGGTATTGTTAAATGTTGCTGACTGTTTGGCTGTTTAATAAGTGTGCCAGGGAGACACATTACAGTAAGACCAAGAGAGAGAGGTCCTGCAGAAGCCAAACTTCATGGGAAGGGATTCCATGATTTGAAAATGGGTTTTAGGTGAAATGCCATAAGACATTATTAATGTCTCATCTGCACTACATGATTGGCAAACAATATGAGTGGGATGGTGAAGATTATGTCAGTAAAACATATGAAGGTTATGTAACATCAAAAGGAATTGGGATGGCAAACCGAGGGATTGTCAACTTAGAGAAGGAGCCCCCATTCCTCATTAAAGAAGAGAAATAACATCTGCAAATGGATAAGTGTTCCATAAACCCTGATTGATATATATATGTATAAATACATGCATGTCTAATTATTAGAGTTAATATGCAGAGCATGTTTTGATTTTATTTCCATTATGGCATACTGCTTGAAGTATGATTAGGACCTTCATAGTTCACATCAGTAAAGAGTGCACGCCTTTCTGGTGCTAAGTTATGTTAGGGATGCCAATATTGACTACGCCTTAAGGGAATGGACGCATTCCTGGTGTTTCAAGGTTGGATAGTGAATGTTATGAAATATGTTTACAGTTTAGAGCAGCAATACTAATGAACTTGCTTATCCATCTTGTGTTGACAGCCTAAACAGATTGTAATTGATGTTACACACTAAAGAATCTAAATAAAAGGATGTTGTGAGGGGTTGTGGTGGAAGGATTAATATAAATAAAAAGATTTTGTGGAGGTTGTGGGGATTTTGATGAAGGGTTGTGAAGTATTGATGAAAGGGCTATCATGTGCCTATGGATCCATAGTAGAGCCTTGACCTAGAAATGGTCGTAGTGAAGTTTCCTTCCAGTCAGCGTGAAGGTGTACTAGTAAGGTGTTGATTATTTGATGATTTGGAGCAGCCTGCGTGCTGGCCAAACATCCTAGTCCGCAGGAGGATCCCAAGGCTTATAAAGTAAAAGCAGGACCCTGTGGACCAGAGAAGAAATGCACAATACATATAAGTATTCAATTTCATTTATTTCTTGTTTGGAATAATGAAGATTACACATATAAGTCTTGTAACAGTTAAGCTGATGCACTATTGTTTCTTTGTTGGAAACCTTGGTCATGTAGGAAGCAAGGACCATGAAAGAACTATAAATTGCTTGGTAAATCCAGAGAGTGGTTGGTTGGATAAGATTATTGATGATTTGGAGCAGCCTGCGAGCTGGCCAAACATGCAAGACTATTAATGATTTGGAGTAGCTTGCGTGCTGGCCAAACATGCGAGACTATTGATGATTTGGAGTAGCCTGCGTGCTGGCCAAACATGCGAGATTATTGACGATTTGGAGCAGCCTGCGTGCTGGCCAAACATGCAAGATTATTGGTGATTAGGAGCATCCTACGTGCTGGCCAAACATACAAGGTTATTTGATGTTGAGGGGCAGCCTGCGCGCTAGCCAAACACCCAAACCCATAGGCGATTCCAAGGCTTGTAAAGCAAAGAAGGACCCTATGGAATAAAGTGAAGACATCTAATGCAGATAAGTATTTGGTTATCTTGTAATTTCTTGCTTATGAATATACATGTGTATATGATTTGGTTATGATTTCCTATGAAAATAAACTAAACATGTGGATTAATTCAATGTTTGAGTGTAGGTATTGCTGGAAGCAATGACTATGAAAGCATCTCAAGGATGCGTGTGGACATGTAACCACCCTAAAGAGCTCAGCATGAGCAGTAATGAAAGATGGGGCTAGTGGAACTGTGTGAGTCCTAGCAGCCAAGAGTTAGACCAACCAAGTGGAGGAACTCCATGGTTGAGAGATCTGGAATAGACCGTAGACACTACGTGTCATAGCCAAGAAGGGCAGGTCGAGCATTCATGTGAAGTGAAAGAGGACAAGAGCATGAAAACCATAGTGGTGGTGTGGGTTCCAGAATGGAACAAGACTAAGAGGAGAAAACTCTTACTTCTCTCTCTCTTTCCTTTTTATTGATGCATTTATAGAATTAGAAAATTGTTGAATGCATGCATGACTGAAAGTAAAAGTGTGTTTATTTGATTAAAGTGAATTGTGAATGCCAATTAATGAATTTCCTGTGAATGGATGAACATGAAGGAATTCATGTGTATGTTGGTCAAGCATAAAAAGTGTGGAAGTCTCACGAGTAAAGCATGGACTATCCATGTCAACTGGGGGAAAAACCATTGACTGATTTTTTTTAAATGTTTGGGTTATGCTTGGCCTAACGAGAATTGTAATGATGAATTTCACAGGTGAAAATTGAATCAATTGGTTGCAGACGGTGCAGGCAAGTGTTGCTAGTGAGCAAAGTGTGGTCAGTTGTTTCCATTGACCATGGCGGCAGACCAAGGGCTATTAGAATTGGCTGGAAGTCTTCTTCAAACAATTGCCAAGACCCAAGAAAATCTTGGAGAGATGCTCAAGATGCAAAAGCAGCAGAACGAGATGAACCACAAGGTCTTGCAGGACTCTATTCGTCTGCAGAAAGAGGTAAAAAGCATTATGAGAGCAATCAACAAGGGAAAGAAAAGTGGATCAATGAAGAAGCATTCATCCAATTGTCCGATTAAGAAACGCTCCAGGTGGGAAGGCTCAAAGAAAATTGAGCAGGTAAAGATGAAGCAATCAATGAAGTGTTGGAAATGTGGAGAGGATCATTGCCTCCGCAACTTTCCAACAAGAGAACCTCAAGAGGGTAGCAGCCATAAAGTTTTCAGACTTATGGATGAGCTGGAAGCTCCGAATCAGCAGGAGCAGCTCGTGAAAATCAAAGGACTTGGTCCTGAAAGTTCAAAGTAAAGAACAGAATGCAGGGCAGATCTGCAAAGTTTTTGAAGTTTTGGACATGTGTAAATTGTATATGTATGCCTAAGTCTTGGAACACCGAGGACGGTGTTATTCTAAGGGGAAGGGGATTGTAATACCCCATTCTGACTCTTAGGATGTATTAGCATTTAATGTAAATAATGTGTACATGTGATGATTGTTTTCCTAGCGTAGAGCTCAAGGCCAAGGCCCCGCTAGTGAAAGCCTGAATTTTGATTAAAAGGCAAGCATTGATATTTTGATGCCCATGTGCTCTTAAGCCATGGAAATTGTAAAAATGATGTAAATAAACATCATGCAATACAAAATACCAAAACTGGCTACGAAGGCAACGAATGAGAAGGGGCCACGTGTATCCACTAGGGAGTGATGAGGGGGTTGTGGGATTGAACCATAGGTTGCCATATGTCACCTTGAGAACCCATTTGACTTACCTTGCTAACATTTATTTCTGTTGTAAGGAAGTGGTTGAGGATTTCAGTCCATGGCTTCAATGGAGCATGGGCAGCCCAGAAATTCGTATGGCAGAGTATGGGCTCTGTTTTCTTGTACCACAAGTCACTCAAACTCATGGGAGGTTGCTTCTTCCTCATCCCCATTCCATTGTGAAACTTACCAACACCATTTTTTCCATCCAAAAAAACGAATTGCCAGCAGAGAGAAAAACGAGAAATCGCGACTTTGAAAGAACCCACGTTTTGAAGAGCCAAAAACGCCCAGAGTTGGTATTGGACAGTGAAATCCAATGGGGGATCCATTGGTATGAACCTTGGGGCGAATTTGGGAGCAATAGCTACCCCAAAATCAATGGGAAAACCCAGTTTTAACAGCCCAGAAAATCAATGACGGATTTGGGTTATTCGTGACGGAGTTGTGAGAAATCCAAGTGTGGATGTATGAACAGGGGATGGGATTGTTGAGTCCAGCTTGAGGTGTATGTGGCTCTGGGATTGAGCTCAGGGGACTAGCATCCTCCTCCATCTCCTATTGCATGCTTGAAAAACCCAACTGTGTGTTGGCTTAGCATGGTTGTTTGAGTCAAACCCTGACTGTGAGTGAGCCATCTAGTTCCTCTTTAGTGGATACACAGCCCAGCTCGGGGGTGATCTCTCAGCTGAAAGAATACTGGCTGGACAGAGATCTATGGTTGGGTGGAACGTTGCTCTCATGTAGCCAGTCGTTGGACATTTGTGTTGCAAGATAAGTATTCTTTGTGGATTAAATTATATACAATATGTGTTCTGCAACGTGGTATTTGAATGATTATTCTGCATGTTAATGAAATCGATATGAAGTAGCATAAGAAGGGGATTGAATTCTCTGCCTGTTGATTGCTTGAGATAAATATGTTGATGTGAATCTATGCTTATGTGTGTTGTTATATTTATTTCCGATGTGTTTTATTGAGTTTGCATCTACACACAGAAGTTTTTAATTGTTATGAATTTATGAGAAATAATATTGGAGCTAAGTCTGCCAAAAGCCCCGATGTGTTGTTAATGTTTCCTTCCCTGGATTTGATGATGGAAGGGGACGTTACAATTACTATCAAGATAATTACTCATATGCCTTTAAAAGTACCATGATAAACGTGCTCTACAACATTTCACTATATGTCCAGGATTACCATGTCTAAAACAATTTTTTTGCTTTTAGCTAGAAATAATATTACATAGCTTGACATATTCTGCATCTCTTTGCTTCTCTTCATTTGGCTATACAAAAGAGTTGCAAAAAGTTACAACCGTTAGCAGCCCCCAAAATGCAATATGCACTACATCTAGAAAACAACTGAATATATGAGAAAAATGACATATATGAACAAAAGGACATGTACAATACTCACATATAAAGCAATCCCAAAAACTCAAGGCATTTTAAACGATTCTCAAGGAATGACAGAGTTATTGCATACCATCTTGCTTCCCAATTAAAATTTTATTTAACTGTGATAAACATATTTACAAAATCTTAATAGTTGAGAATTAGGTGCTCAAAGACAAAACTTCAAAAGGTTTTGATTCCTAATATAGGAAAAATCATAAACAGAAGGTTTGTGCATTGCCAGTGCTAACAAATCTATTAATGGGAATATGCCCATCTAAACCAGAGGCTGTCTATAACTGAAAAATAGACCTTTGCCAAAAGGACTCAACATATGACTGATTATATATTAGTATTACAGCCAACTGATAAGCACTCAAACTTCTTTGCCTCAATATTCCTCTCCTTCCTGCTACTACAGGGGCTGCAAAATTACATCCTCTACAACTCTCATTACCAGGTTAGGGAGGTGGTAATATCAACAACAACCCGTGTTACCGTTGTTACAGTAACTGAAAATAAACTCAGTAAGATGTGATGGTCCTTCAACAGCAAATTTACAGTACCTTAAATCTACCATCATTGATTAACTACTACCTTGCCCTTAGAATTGCCTGGTTGCATCTTTTCAGGGGTATTTCAGCTGAAAGTTCTATGTGGCACCAGGATTGCTATGAGTGAAATCATAAGTGGTGTTAAATTTTCAGAATTTACTTCAATCTGATCTAGGATCTTAACTGAGAGAACAACATGTACAGCATATCTACAGCATATCAATCATGCAAGCACACAAGAGACACAAAAATTTACTTGGGGAAAACCATAAAGGTGAAAAACCCCAATAACTTCCTCAGAGATAGATAGAGCAATGATACAACCAACCATAACAGATAGACACAACCTAGCAGCAGATCCTCCTTCTCCATAAGTGCACCACTCCTCCTTGAGTGCATGTGTGAGAAGTAAGTGAGCAAATAGAGTGCCTCCCGCACTCTATTTATACTTGACTTGACTTGCCTTTTTACCTAACTCATGTAGGCTCGAACTTAACCACATAACATAATGCTGAGTGGGCCGACCCCCAATAGGGTGGTCTAATAACCCTTTGACCCACATGGCCGACCCCCAATAGGGTGGTCTAATAACCCTTTGACCCACATGACTTATACAGGGCCGACCCCAAATAAGGTGGTCTAATAACCCATCAAATATAAGTTACGACACTTACAATATAAATGACGACACTTCCTTATAGAGGAATAATACCATCTCTATAGGAATACAATATACATATATGTGAAATACATTCCGAAGTTACATATACATCAACAAGTGGCTTGATAATGATATCTGAAAATTTCTAAGGGATTGGTGTAGACCTCTCAAGTCACAAATAAAATGTGGGTGCCTAATGAGCATGGGGTTACATTTCGACCCCAAGCATTTTTAGGTCAAACAAAATATTGAAATTTTATGTCCTGCATGCTTGCTTTTGTCTTATACATGTACAATTCCTATAGTAAAAGTGTTTTGTGTTGGAACAATGTGGACAACATTACTACCCCTTTTCCTTTGGCCACAACTGCCATGTCATCTTGGGGATCATTCTCTTGAATGCTCCATCTTGGAATAAAATCATAGTGAACCATGGGCATATGTGGGTGCCTAATTTAAAGAGAATTTAGTTTAAATTTGAATAGGAATGCCATATATCTTTGGTGGTACATTTCAGTTATGAAATTTCCCAATTCATTGTGAAACTATGGCTGTATGGTGCTCCAAAGCTACCCAAAATTGCTTCTTAGGGCCATCTACTTTGACTGTAAAATATGGCCTTTGACTGCCCAGAATTGGAGATTATGGTTATTTCCTAATGCTCCTAGGCTTGGAGCAGGCCCATCATTAGGGAGACTGTTTGTTTTAATGCTCAGAGGTTTCAAAAGATAATTGCTCATCACCTCTTCTGGCTGCCATATGCCCAGAACTTCATAAAATCACCCAAACATGATTCTTTGGGGCTAACCTTGAGGAGATTGATTTATATCATGATCTGAAAGATGCCCAGAACTCATCCAGCATTGGCGTTGGGGCATCTTTGCTGCTGTTATGACCATACTGCTCAGAAGTGTGCCCAGACCTGCTCATGTCACTAGTGTCCACATGCATATGACTGTTCTGAAGGTGGAATATGGCTCATTAATCCTCTTTTAATCCATCAACAAAGGAAATATAATATGCCTCGTTATTTGTGGTTGTTCCATAAACATCTCTCTTTCTTTGGAGAACATGATTTAATGCCATTGTTGAGGACATATGTAATGGTTGCTTGACCATGGTTTGGATAACAAGACACTTCTAAGCATAATGTCCACTTGTGGACCATTTTATAATTCTTGACTCCCTGTTATGATTTTTTTTATGCTTCCAAGGACCTTGTAAAATAAAAAGAAACAAATTTTGATCAGAAAAACAAACATTCAAAAAAAACTATTAACATTGATAAACTTGATAAAAGAGAATTGCATGCCTGAAAGTACCAAAGAGCAATGGGATGCTAAGCATTATACTTCAACAACTGATAGCTAATTGAATTTGATCCAGCAGAAATATCTACTTCCAATTTATGAAGAAAAATTAAAGCAGAGCATGACAGAGGGAATAAGCAAAATCTTACTGTAATGGAGTAGCAGACTTCCGCATGACAAAATAATTGGATGTTGGTCATCTTTTGAATTGGGCCTCATAAATTGTCCATTATGTTGCAGAGACATAATCGATCATTGTTCTAGTATCCATGTTATAACTTATAAGCCTTCCCATTTGATGAGTCTTGACTCTTGAGTCTTGCATGGTGTGATGGTAGGCTGGGTAGAGTAGGAATGTGTGTATGTATCACTTGGACGTGGATTAAGGGCTGAACACAGTCCAAGAACAAAAATTAGAAACCTACAAACCAGCAACACCCCGAGATGAACCAAATAGTGCCACACAGACAAAAAAATCAAAATACAACCCTTTACAAATTCCTAGGTCTTTATGTAAAGGAGCAGCATGAGCCTGGCAATGAAATTGAAAGAAAACCCATCCCTTTACAACTTCTCAGGCAAGGGAGCAGCATGTTTCTGGTCAAGAGTAACCAAAGATCCATTCCCCTCAAGCTGCCAAAAGGATGTGCAGGGGAAGAACACACCCGCAGAGCAAAAGCTGGAACTGCCCCTAAAAAACAGTGGGCATAACAGACTACTGCAAGACAGTCGGAACATGAAAACAACATATAAGGTTAAGAGGCAGCACCTAGCCAATATCACATGCATAAGCAGACAAACTATCATTGAAAGAACACTCAATCCCAAGGGCTTCATGACCCAACGAAAATGAAATTTAGACCCTTCAGGCATTTTGATGTTAGTGCTTATTGGTTTCCTGCTCTCTCTCTAGCTATGGACACAAGAAGTCCATGGCTTCTGCCATTGCACAAGTGTTTCCACAAATGTATCTCATCTTATGCACCAGAATCTTGGGTCCTTCTCTCAACCTTATAGCAGTCACCTTCCCGCCTTCTCTAGTCACCAATATGTATAGCTACTAGCTCTATATGTAGGGAAAACCATAATAAGTTTTGATGCAGGGAATGCATGTGTATGAGGGAGGCAAGCACAGTTGATAATTTAGCTTCATATAAATATGGTAATATAATATTTAACTACTGAACAATATGGAAACTAGGATGGGAACCTTTTCTAGTACCTTTCCTTTATACTAGAGAACTAGTTGAGAAGAACCATTCCTTACAGACAGACGACGAAGAAATTTACTTTAACTGTACTGTTGGCCTACTGGAGAATAAGTACAGAAGCAAAAAAATGGTGGTATTCATTGTAATTATTATTATGCATTTCTTTTGTCATAGTAAATCACATATTAGTGAACAGAATTTGCACAGTCAATAGTGAAATTGCAGTTCAATCGGCCAAAGTATTATGGACCGTTTAAGGGAGACTATAAATTATTAAATAGACTTTGCTTTCTCCTAAAAGATAGTGTGCAAGCATTTGGTGAAATCAGCAACTATAAGATAGAAGCTATATGATTAGTGAAAGTGAAGGTAAGAAACCAATTAAAACACTAATAAGATAAGAGGTGTCTGTAACTCATTCACATTATAACGAAGCTTCTACTTATTCTTCATTGTGTGGAAGAGAATGGCTTTCCTTTTCTGGTAGATGGCACAAATTACAATAAAGAGAATTTCAGACATTTACTTATTCTTTTTTATGAGGAAATCTGTAAATTGTTGGCCTATTCTTGAATATAACTACACAAACTGTAGGTAGCACACAGAGGTCGGTAGTACTAGTAACATTCAGTAATCTGTCTACTAATCAAGAAATCTGAAGATGGTTAACAGATACCAACTTGTAAATTGG
The DNA here is from genome assembly GCA_027924585.1 of Larix kaempferi. Taxonomy (NCBI): domain Eukaryota; kingdom Viridiplantae; phylum Streptophyta; class Pinopsida; order Pinales; family Pinaceae; genus Larix; species Larix kaempferi. The sequence goes on from BSBM01000893.1 coordinate 12,084,503, forward strand.
GAGGTCAGTCATTCAAACCTTCAACTGATTGTTATACATGAACAAGTCAATACAATGAGTACAACAAAGATTTTCTATTGAAAATATCAGAAAAGAGTTGTAAGGACAAACTAAATAATAATTAAAAAAAATTATTTGGTATTTGTTGCTGTGAATATGAAAGTAAGGACAAACTTCCCTACTCTAGATTATAGTAGACATTTCCCAGGCAATAATAATCTAAAATTTTGATTCGGTATTTGTTGTAGTGAAGATGAAAGTAAGGATAAACTTCCCCACTCTAGATTATAGTAGACATTGCACAGGCAACTAGCTATTTTTATCAAATTAAAACTCAAGCTTTGAATTTGATCTCTGTTATAAAGAATTGTTAGAAATGGCTCATGTTTAAGAATACTTAAGGTCTACTAAACATTCTCACTGATTTAGACATTTCACTAAGCCATCAAAAGTATTATCATAACATTTCATTTTTTCTTCTGTCGGAAGAAATCAGAAGAAATAACTTTCCCTCATTATTATATAACAATCTTTTGATTATGGAATAAAACCAAAGCAAGACTGAAGTTATATTTTCAATTCCAATCTCTTGTACCTAAAGTTTACAGTAGCCTAAGCTAATGCCATTGATTTCAATCCTGGCTTTCCCGCGTCTCTGTAAATGCTAAAATGCCAAAAAAATTACAAATTTTTAAGAACCAAAGTAACAGCTTGCTTAAGCCATTCAGCTGGAGAGCCACCAGTAAGATCTTCGTGTTTTGTTTCAGTTCAACTTCTAGAGGAATTTTTGGAAAAATACAGTTTTAGAGGTGTTATGTCCAGGTCTTTAGATTTAATCAATTATTAGTCATGGAGTCACCTGGACTATTTTGTAACTGGCATTTTTACAAATTATGAACAGTCAGATTCGGTTTGATATCAGCCCTGTAATCGTTTTGTATTCAGCCGTACCAGAAATTATAATCAGTCAATCTATAGAAGGTTTGTAGCCCATATGTGAGGGTATCCTTTTAGTAGTAGGTATTTAGTTCAATGGAACAATAGAATTCGGTTTGTTACGATGCATGAACTACAAAGACTCAAGAATCATCTTCAGAATTTAAAACTGTCTGGATTTTGGCAAGAGGCATTCCTCTGCAGTGTCATAAATTTATCTGGCTCTTTGTGGCACAGTAAGATCATCCTTTTTTGATCAAGAATAAAATAGATAGCTGTCATATAGGTGTTAGTTCTTGACTGGAAATTGTTACTTTGATAACCCTTATTATAAGTAAAATTATCAATATATGTATCTTGTACTATACTAGTTCAGACCACAAACAATACCTGGACATTCAATCAACACATGAACCATAACCTATTTGCACAATCATCAAATGTAAACGTCAGATCCCATGGCCCAGACGCCTACATGAAAAGCAGTTCCAAAGTTCAGTACCAATTTTTCGAATAAGCTATACTACAATTCAATATAAAATGAAATTACATACTTCAATGTCAAAATTGCCAATAAGCAACGCCAAGATTAAATATCACATACAGTTCCAAATTCAGTGTCGAGACTTATCGATTGGCAACATTGCAATTCATAAAAAATTAACTAATCCCAACCCTTTTTTGTGCCTTTAGTAAACATTGATTATCTAATAGAGTGATGGTAGGAAGCTTGTTTCTGGATTGATCCTCGATGCGTGCACAATTCATGCCCATGGATCTGCTCTCTGGGACATGATTAGAGGCATTTGAAACTGAAGAATAAGAATGATTTCGATCCCGGCTTGAATGCACCGGAATATGAGGTCTGGCTTGCTGAAGTGAGGAGGGCAAATGCCAAGCTGTAAATGCGAGGGTGTTGGATATGCTATAAAGGTAAATCTGGATTTGGACTCTCATGTTTCTTAATGCACTCAGTAGCTAAAACGCAGAAAAGAGATTACCTGAAGATGCGGCAATCTGAAACTGTAGGGAGATACCGCAGTCGCCTCGTGGCCGATGCAGTTTGAGTTTCAACGGGGAGATGCGGCAATGGACTGGTGGCCGGTGCAGTTTGAGCTTCGCTAGACGCACGAGGAGGATCGCTGGACTGCACACTCCTGCTGAAACGAGAGACTGTTTGGATGAGCGTTCGAGTTCGCAGGACGGAGCAGCAGGGGAGGCGCGATGGATGAACAAGTTCAAAAAATAGGAAAGCAGTCCATGCATTAAGTGCATGGGTGACGTGCAGTTGGATCGGATCGCTGACATAGACTACGCGCGGGAGGGCGAAAGCTAAGCACTGAGGTGCGGAGTATTAAATGTGGTATATCAGTATTTAGGACTTCTTGGATTGGAGAATCTCCTAATCTCATTAATTGAACTTAACCACTGAGTTGCTATATTTAATGCTCTGCAGCTCAATGATTAGCGTTCATCCCTAGGGGAGAAGACTGAGTTTTCCACGGGAGAACACTGAGTTTTCCGTGAACAATCATAAAGTTAGTTAGACCGGCCGAAGGATGGTAGAATCATCAACTGAATAAGCAAAAAGCAAACTGCGTGAGGGATCTTTCGACGATACCGGGTGGGCCCGGGGTGCAAATCGTCGAGAGTAGCGTACTTCTTTCATTTCTACCCAGCATTTCATTTCTACCAAACTTGGAGTTGGAGCATGTGAGGAAGTAAAAGACCTTTCCTAAGTCTTCTACAAGGTGTTAACTTCTAAGTAAGCGTTTTGGGCAAACCATTATGACAAAAATCTCACTACAGATGGCACGGATAAGTTTCATTTCAATTCGAATTGGTAGGTTGACTGGCCCATAGAATTGTACAATTAACCAAATATGAAGGTTTATGGATTTTGGTAGGGTTGCGACTCACATTATTAGTAGGTCGATGCTCAAAATTAGGTCTCAAAATAAATATTCAATTGTTTTTACTCATCATTCAATATGGGAATGGTTCAACCATCACCTTGGGCCCTAGGCACTTTAAGAATCGACACTTGTGACTAGTCTACAACCAGCATGCATAGATATTTTGTGCTTCCCGTATATTCTGTCACCATCATCTCGAGATGTGCAGTGCTCTAATTCTGCAAAGGCTTGGTTGTGCAGCATGAGAATATTTCCAAGAGAAAGTATGAACAAACTTTGATACATAATTCTTTTAGTCTATTTGTCTATCAAATGCTTTCTCCATCCTTGTCTGCTCATACATCGACTCTGGTCTTAGAATTTAGATCATTGAATATGGTGCATGTGAGGCAATTTCTTAGTTTAGTTGTAGTTGTACTCACTGGTTTACCAAGATTAGTATAGATTTATTTTAAAATGAATTTATCAAATGTTTAGAGGAATCAAATCTACATCTAGATTGATATCTATCATATATATATCATAATTTACTAACATAAACAAACTAACTCAAACAATATCTACTATAACTATCAAATTTGCAAATTAAATATGTAAAACAATGTTTATAATTTTAATTTATCTAATTTATATAATTATATATATCTGATACATCTTCATACATTAAATTTCATATCAAATAAATCTTGACTATGGTATAGTCTCCTCTACTACTATTCACTTGAACTTCTGTCCTCTAACACTATTCACTTCACTTGAACTAAACTTTCATGCCTGATAAATATTTTGTTAGAAAGTTTAATTTTTTTTACAGTTAATCTAATTCAAAATTTTGACCTAAAACTTTGATGTTTCTTGATGTATTTTGGTGAACTTTGACCTCTCCTTGATAAAACATTGTTAGGTGGTTGCAGTGAAAATAAATATATGTGAATTTAAAGTTGGTGTGCTTTCGGAAATCTTTAGAAACTGTTGGTGTATTTAAATTTTACTAAAAAGTAATGTTATTAAGCAAAAACAATCTTTAGACGTGGGATATCTGGCATTTAAATCGCCTTGCTTTTCTGGTGATTTGTTCTCTAAATTTGATTATAAAAACCAAAAAAAAATAACAAGAAGGGTGGAACTATGCCTCGCAAGAAAATTTTCCGTAGGGGGCGATTTGAGTGCCAGTTATCACACGCCCAAATCTTTATAATCTGATGTGTACTCAGGTTTTACTGAAAAGTCATAGATACGGACCTGGTGATTCAATGGGATATTATGACAGTTTTTCATGAAATTCTGATCAAACACATTAATGGAATCTGTTATCCATGTTTATCCGAAGACTATTCCTATTTGAAGAAAAGAAAATGCTCATAGTTTATGTTTGGAAAATGCCATAAAAGATATCAATGGGAGGAATATAAATTCGGTGAATTGATTCTAGTACCATCTGATCCCTGAACCAGTTACCAATCTAGTCACCCAATTCAGAACAAGTTAAAACGACGTGGAATTCTCTATGACAGATTACATTAAAAATGATTGACCTCAATACTGTAGTACCATCTGATCCTCGAACCAGTTACCAATCTAGTCACCCAATTCAGAACAAGTTAAAACGACGTGGAATTCTCCATGACAGAATACATTAAAAATGATTGACCTCAATACTGTAGTACCATCTGATCCATAAACCAGTTACCAATCTAGTCACCCAATTCAGAACAAGTTAAAACGACGTGTAATTCTCTATGACAGATTACATTAAAAATGATTGACCTCAATACTGTAGTACCATCTGATCCATGAACCAGTTACCAATCTAGTCACCCAATTCAGAACAAGTTAAAACGACGTGGAATTCTCTATGACAGATTACATTAAAAATGATTGACCTCAATACTGTAGTACCATCTGATCCCTGAACCAGTTACCAATCTAGCCACCCAATTCAGAACAAGTTAAAACGACGTGGAATTCTCTATGACAGATTACATTAAAAATGATTGACCTCAATACTGTTCTGCATGAACTGAAAGAAAAGCTGATTTGTCAAGCATCCCATGACCAGAAACTTGAATTGAACTCACAGGAGCCTCCCCGTTATAAGAATATCGTCTGCATTGATACGATTCAAAGAATTAATCTACATCCCCCCATCAATTAGAAACAGAAAAATCTAAACTAGTTATCTTGTTACACGTTCTATAATGCTTGGCAGTACTTGTAAATTTTTTATATCAAATGATTTATCCAAAAGGTTTTTAAAAAGCCCATTACCCGATTCAAGCTTTCTTACGCCGGGGTCTACTCTTGCAAGCGCCACACGCAGCTAAATCTGGAGCTGGAAAGGGAAAGAAGTAGGAGAGAACTTTTTTAAAAAGATTGGGTTTCTTCTTCCTCGTAGAAGTTGTGTAACAGTTGACAGTTGACAGTTGACAGTTTAATGGTACAGGCTCTGCATCCATTATTTGACCATCTTGGATGGTTTCAGAAGTTGGAGAATCATCAGATATTGCAGGACTAGCTCCAAAATTCTCTTGCATCCCATCAGGTGTTTCTGTCACGGGAGAAGCGGGTGACATTATATCTGGAGATTGAGCTTGGGGGTTTACGTTTAGTTTGCAAGAAATCTCCTCTATCTTGATAGCCTGAAAAAAAAATATAAAAACTTTTCAAGGAACTTGAACTGTCGTCAGGCATAAGATCATAACTTCTACAAGACGAGATGTATATGCATTCAGTATTAGCAATCACGCTTTAGATTCAAACAATCCAAAACGAAAAAGCATAAAGACATAGCAACCTCTTCATTTTTTTCTCAAGACAAATTCTCTATGTTTTTTTGGGATGATTATGTTTGTTTACCAAGTATTTTATTCTTTTTCTGCATGCCTTGTGTAGATCTATGAGAATGGTAGAATACTCCTATCTTCTAGCTCTTGGAACAGTTGATAAAAAAACTATAAAACTCTCCAATTTCATATGGCTTTTGGATTCTCAGGTAGAGCCATATGGAATGCACTAAGGATGGAACTAATAGTGGTAAATTCCAAGCAATCTATGGCTAGTGCAGATCCCAACCAACATTTTTGACCGAAGCCATTACTAATTAAAATAGGAAGATCAAAATGAAAGAAATTGAAAACTCACAGGTTGATCAATGTAGAAGCTCTCGTATAAAGAAACCCGTTTAGGAGTCCCTGAACTCCTATGGACATAGGAAACACGAAATGGTAGATTTTCCCTTACGCTCGCTGAAGTTGACCAATATATCTTCTGATAATCTTTGCCTGGGCCTGGATATTCCATGATTAACCTTCTCCGGCTTTGCAGCTTTTACTTTTTCTTGCTTTAGCTGTGGCCCTTTCACGCTATTTGTAGGAGCTGAAATACACCCAAACAAGGAGGCCTCTTTCAAATCAGGAACCGAAGGCAAGCACGTTAGAGAAGCCCGAGAGACTGGTCAGGGGCCTTGAATTGGTTGGTGACGACAACCAGAGAATGGCTAAAATCGACTAATGCTACGTATCCAGGATTAGGGATCTTTATATCAGCTTTGCCATGGGTACGTTGGTGTGGTGTATTGATTTTGGATGGTTTGCTGATTTCAAGCTTTTTGCGACCACTTAGTATTTATACTAGCATAGATTTATTTTAAACTCGTATTTATCAAGCACTGCAGCCAGTTAGGAGGGATCCAATTTCTTAAGGTGTATTTTTTTTTGTTAATTACTTTTCATAATATTTTATTTTAGGGCCAACATAGATTTTTATTTAAATACTTTTTATAATTTTTTATTTTATGAGCGGACATGAATTTTTTTAACCATACTGTAGAGCACTGAGACTGTAGAGCATTGAGACGGGTTCACCATATTCTAAAATGCTTAAAATGCGGAAGTGTGAGTGTAAAATTGCAAAAGGTCACCCTTGGGCACCTAGATTATGCAATTTTAATAACTAATTTCATTTTAACAATTTAGAGAGATTTTGAAAAAAAACTCACCTGATTTTGAGTCAAATCTTCTAGAGTTTAGCTAAGTCTTTAGCTTCAAAAAAATATTTCATTTTATTGTCCGGAATATTGTCTATGAAACTTTGTCTTAAGGGTTTTGGTCCACTTCAATATGGTTTTATGGAAAAATAGACAAAAAGAGTGGAACTCTAATTTGCAAAAAAATCAATCTTGTGAAAAATGGAACAATTTGAGTACCCTATATAACGGATTAGAAAACTACTTACCCATAATTTTCTTCTTGTAGGGATCCATACTCTAAGTCATCTTTGCCAAAACAACTATTACATGCATTTGTTCTATTTAATATTATTTAATTGATTCAATTGAAATTGCGAATACATATGGGTATGTATAGAGGGGGTCTCATAAATCAATTTGGTGTATATACAAAACGACTTATTATAATAATAATTATATATTTTCAAATAAAAGAAAGAAGAAAATTATACACATATAATTAATTAATTAATTTTAAATGTTTAATATTTTTTGTTTATGGCTTTCTCTTTATAACTTGGGATTTGATAATGTTGATCGGTAGGAAACCACTAAAAAATGTACCAGAGAACCATTAATATCTTTGAGCATTAATAGTAATTTTTGTTGTTTTGTATCAACCAACTTTCTCAAAGCTGAGTTGCCTAATAGAAAACATCTCTTGACACAAAAATAAATATAATGTGGTCTCTACTAAATGGATCCAAATATTCTTCTTGATGAAGATTTGAACTTCCAAAATGAGAAGGGTCAAAGAAATACCCCGTTTCATTTGTTGGGGCATTTGGAAATATAGAAATGATTTGTTGTTTAATGACAAAAAACATAATATAAACATGATCTGCTACAAAATTTGGGCATTCTTCCAAGAGCACATTAGAGGGGAAAGGCACGAAAGTCAAGATTATGTAAAGAACCTATTCTTTCAAGTCACTTTCATGTGAGCTACTTTGATGGTTTTGTACAGGAAGGGCATTGTCGGGGTGGCATGATAATAAATATTAATCATAATCAACATTCCTCTTTTTGGCTGGTATGTGGTCAAGGGACCAATACTCGTGTAGAGTTGTTGGCTTTATGGGATTTACTATGCTTTGGTACTCATTTGGGTATCAATGATTTGCAGGTTTTGGGGGATTCCAAGACTATCATCAACTGGGCTAAAGGTCTATCAAATCTGTAGGTGTCCTCCTTGGATCATTGGTGCAAAAATACAAAATTGTTGATTTGTACTTTCAGGACTATTACTTTCAAGCATATTTATAGAGAACAAAATATTGGTGTACACCTCTTATAAAAAAAACTACATCATTAGAGGTTGGTCTATTGTGCTATGAAAAACATTTGGAAAGGGACATAATTTTAAAAGGATCTTTCTATTTGTACTGAGTCTGATAGTGGAATCAATTGTAGCTATTCTCTGTTTTTGTTTCGGGTAGTGTCTTCTCCATGAGATGATTACTAGTATAGTATTTAAATTTTGTGACAAAATGCTGAAATTTTTGCTATTATTGAAATAGGGAACATGAATCAAGAAAAGTCTGGTGTGAATCCTCTGTTAAACTTTATTGTGTCTTTTAGAGTTAGTAGCCAACAATGTTGTTCTGGTTGATGATCATTCTTTTAGGTATGTACAGAGAAATGCTCTATTTGATTTCTAATGAATATCAAGAATCAACTTTTTTCCTTGTTGGAAAAAAGACCTTCCTAATATGTTGGCCCACATAGTATTTTACAAAACTAAAAATAAATAAGAATAGTGCATGAAGGTATCAATTAATTAGGTGCATCTTCAACTAGTGTATAAAGTTAATAAATTAAAGTAAAAAAAATTACTTCCATAAAAATACGAAACCAAAAAATAGTAGACCATAATACTAAATAAAGAAAGAAAAAATAATACTATAACAATACAAACAACCATAGATCCATCTTAACTTTGGATCGGTCATGCGCATAGAGGGATCAAATCCATTGAGTTGCACTCTAAAAAAGGTTTTCGCATCAACCGGTTTGATCTCTCAGTGACCACCTATGGCCTACACTCATGACAACAATAACCTCCTAGGTGAGCACAATATCCAAACCATCACACAAAGGGAGTTATTGGTAGATATGAATATGGTCACTCCTCCTCTTCTAATCATACTCATGTCGCACCCCTCCATATAGTACTTAGCCATGTTTAACCTTAATTGATAATATTCATCCCCGTCTTTGCAAACAACAAAAGACACATATCAAATAACATTGTTCAAAGCAATTAGAAATGGTATTAAAATGTTTGCAACATCATATTAAAATTGCGACATACTCTCCTCACACTAACTTGGGTCCCTATAACTTGAATCACTCTAGAGTTCATAAACGTTTGGTTCTTTCTTGTCACAATTAACAAATCATTTGTAGCTTTATTGAAATAAATTAGTTCATCAATACACATGATATATACCTGACATAAAAACAAATCTTAATTCTATGCACCAAATCATAGTACTCAACAACATTAAGAAAGTTTCATCACGTTCATGATTCATACATAATAATCACATCAAGTATTAATACAAAACAAAATTTGAACCAAAAGAGTTTTAATCATCAATCTAGTAGGTATATCAATCAACAATATGATTCCCTCAAATGATAATATTAATAACAATATGAAGTACCAATAAATTTAGTGAAAAGAAGGATATTACATACTTTCCCTCTATAAATTTTTTTATCTAGATGTTTAATGTATAACTACCAATAGACTTTAATCTAATTGTAATTATAGTTCAAACATATACATACTCAATATAATATCTTAAGAACCCAAAGAATCAATGGTCACTTCATGTCAATGCATTATTTCATCCCCGGATGGGGTGACAACTGGTAAATAAAGGGTAAGCAACGTGGCGATAGATGATAAGCAAGTAGCGAATGGCTCATATCCCCCCCTATCTAATCCAGCCAGTTCATGATCTCATTCAATGACGAAATACCCTCCCACGCTCTGGTCTCGGGATTGTAAGCTGGTTACGGTGGTTCTTCCTCCATTCTGTGTTTGTACGAGGATGCAGTGCAAGAGTTATGGAAAGATGGGATGGAAAGTTTGCAGTTTTCCTGGCTGGACGAGTTCTCCCATGTGTGGCGTTTATTCCATTCTTTATGTGGAAATTCCGGCGAAATATATTGTCCGATGCCTAGACGTTGATGTCATCTTGTTGTTCTTTCCCATCCCCATGATGCGCTTGCGAGCATGTGGATGCTCTCGTTGCGCTACGGGGTCTCGTCTTGCTCACATTCGCATTCAAATTGAATCAATCCCCACCTCGCCTTCGATGGATTCCTCCACCCTCTCTTCAGCCCCGGTTTCTGGTTCTGAGAATTCTATAGTGAATGGGTTGGGGTCTAGTTGTTGGAGTTGTAGATTTGAATGGTTCGACGAGGAGGGAAATTATCTTGGTTTCCAACCCATTGATCGTCCTTCTCCTGCCCGAGCTCCTGCTAGCGAAAAATACTCCCAAGATTGGCATTGGGAGATGATTAAGGCCGCCCTGGTTCAACATATTGCTGCGGTTCACACTCAGAACACGAAGCATATGGGAAGGATCACAGAGACCCAATGGAACTTTCTATTTGACACTCGTCGGGCCATCAACATTTGAATGATAAATTGGACCAATTGCACCAAAGAGTGGATGTTATTGTTCAGTTTCCATGGTTGCACCAGATATGGCTAGCCAACTGTGCTCGGCCTCTCCGAGGGATGTGGTCTTCCTGGGTTGGCCTCTTCTGCATGGTCCGAACGCGCAACATGAAAATAGGGACGTTCACTCGAAGCCGTAGGTTGGATAAGGTGCCTAGTAGTTCTTTAGTCTGGTCCTTAGTTTTGCTCTATTTTTCAGTCTACAAAGTCGGTCTAGTCACTTTTTGCATGTAATACCATATGGCGAATTTTCAGTATGGTCTATAATATGTCTTTAAATAGTATGGAAGTTTATACAACTCCTCAAACTGCTAGGTTTGGTCATGTTCAAGTTTTGGAAAGATGGATCCATACACCTCCTTTCTGTTATATATTGTTTTTGATATAATATAATGTTCCTTCTTACTTAAAAAAAATGCATTATTTAATCTTCTTCCAAATTTGGGCATTTCAATAAATTCAGAGCCTTTATTTCTATAAATTCACAACATATTAAAATAATATCATAAGAACCTAATAACTCAATGGTCACTTCATGTCAATGCATTATTTCATCTTCTTCCAAATTTGAGCATTTTGATAAATTCATAGCCCTTATTTCTATAAATTCACAATATATTAAGATAGATTCAATTACTTGTGAGAGAACGTGTTTGATATTAAATCTTGATCGGGGGAATAATTTTCTTAATATTAATCCTTTCTTCCTTCGTTTGGTTAAGTGTAATCAAACTTCGTGTAGTTATCATCATCACATGGACTAACACATTGCTATAACATCATCTTGTTTTAATATACCATAACATTTTCCATATTCTTTCTTCCATAAACACACAAGTTTTAGAGTTTAAAAGATCAATGATCAATCCTACATGCATCTTTTGAAAATCATATGACCATATAGTGATAACAATTTTTAATGCAATTCACCTACCATAACTCTTCGCCTAAGTGTTTTACAAGTTATGTTGTTTAATTATTATAATCAACCCATGTTGTTTTTACAATAAATTTAGGATAATTCTGATATTCAAATTCCATGTTTCACATTGGTATTCACACTTCAATATCCACATATACATTCTTTAAACAACCTTGTCATTCACACATCTAGAGAGACATTAATACTCTTAGTCATTCCTATCCATTATAGGTTTATAGATTATCGAATTACACTTACCTAAATAACATTTCTCAAGGTTCTTCAAAAACCATCTATTTTACCAAGCTCTAAATTCATAATACATTACTTGCTCTTATTTATGTTGTACATAAAGATCTAGTATCGACATCATCACTAGATGATAAGGTCATTCAAGTGGTTTTACCATAATTATTGTACTTACATCATCAAATACTTTAATTATAAAAATTTATTCAATCTAACAATTTATGATTCATTTACCTACATATTAACCCTTTATCAATGATATAATGTTTGAACTATCATACTTAAATCAAAATATCATCATTAATTCTTTCATGTCAATTTACCACATCTTTCTTTTTCATACATTTAATCCATGTCCATTATTAATTTCTAATCTCATACATATTTTGTGTTAATAACTTTAACTAAGTTGTCATACTTCTCCTTGCACCTCTAGTTGATATGTTTTATCCGCTTCTCTAATTATACAAAAATAACACATATTACATTGATGTTATGTAGGATATAATTCTATATATCAATCTTGTTTTACATGATTATTCAATTTCTTGCGAATAATAAAATCCCTAATATGTTGTGAAGATTATCCTAATTCCATAATAAGATAAGAAAATTACACATTGCTAAGACATTTCTTTTCTTCAATCAAATATTAATCAACAACATTAACAATTTATTCAAAATATGATTTTTACTATATTATTCCTGTACTCCAATAACTTCATACTTCAATCATAAGTCTATGATCACAAAAACCCATATTTTTACTTTACAATGCATACTCAGTCTGTAGTCCAAACTATCATGTTCTTCCTCTAGAGATTAATACTACATGAAAACAACCCACTTTCTTATACTTAGTCATACACAATCTTCATTACATACAAACAAGGAATTAGACTCTCCAAATGTAATACCACCAGTTTTGACTTGAAATATATTGAATAAAATCATGTAAATGATGTTAATATTCTAATAGGGATTCCTAGTGCAGAGGTCATGTTGGATCTAATGTGGGAAGACCTAGGTTCACTACAACATAGGCCAACAAATCCCAAGATATTGGCCCTTTAGGAATTACCTGCAAATAGGTGAAGTCTCACCCGAAGTACCTATGTGTACTACAAGAACCATAATTCTGTAGCAGCAAAGGGGAGAGAACTTCGTATTGAAATTTGGTTGAGATTTGAAATTTAATTCTTTTAGATGCAGAGACTTGAATCAATGATACAATTCAATCCATGAAATTCATACAACCATAACACAAGATATACCCTAGGGAAAATCCTCAAAATTATGAGAACAAAAACCCTAGCAATTCTTCTCAGTATAATATAATGGATATCAGAGAATGATTTCTTTCACAAGATAAAATATTGCTTTCGGAATATAAGAGATCACCAAACACTCTTGACAAAGATATAGAAGCAATAGAGAAGAGAGATCAATCGAATGTGTTCCTAGCACAAAACTAACAAGCACAAAAAATACCTTGCACAAAGAGAAGCGCCTTGCCTTCAATGGAGAAGAGAATTCGCTTCACATTGGATTCATCAATCCCGTATAACATATTTATACATTCTTCTATTCTATTTTATCTTCTAACTTCAGGATGAACTTGCTCTCAACCTGGATGTATTAATCTTGCATGCAGAGGTGCACCCCTCTTATCATGCAGTGCTTTATCTCACTGATCTATCAGTTAGGATGAACTCACCTCTTAACTGAAAGCTTTCCCACTTAGTTAGGTGTCTAAATTAAGTGCCATCACTTAGTCACTTAGTTACCTCACTTTAACTGATTCTCCTTGATTTACTGAAGTGTCGTCTTTTAGTTTAGTTAATGTGAAAACAATTTAGTTAACTAGTCCTTCTTATTTAACACTTAGTTAATTGAAATCATGTTGATTGATTTACTTGAAGTGACCACTGTGAGTTCTTTAGTTAACTGAGGAATATATTTAATTGATGCTTTAACTGAAGCATTGATACTTAACTGAAGCTTTAACAATTCGAGTTCTCTTTAATTAGTTGAAGTGTATGCATGGGAAATTTCAAATTCTCTTGATCTCTATGCTTTATCTTTTATTTCTTTATCTCTTACTGCATGGTCAATATGTTCTTACTTTAATTATCCATCACATTACCAGATGCTGTGATCATATTATATTATTCCGGACCAAATGATCATATGCTAAAGTAGTTCACTTTAGAGGTGATCAATCTCTAAACGAGACTTAATAGCAATACGGTGATCATGGTTAATAATACATCATACAACATTAAATGATTTTAAGAAGTAAAGCATGAACTTTATACAGAAGGTCCACCTCTATATGGGAGGTTTATTCATGGATACCTTTATACATAAGGCTCACATGATAATCATGACTTGACACACAAGTCCAAAGTTTTGTCCAACAAGAATTTACAACATCGTTAATTTGATCATTGAAGTACCTCTATATGGGAGGAATAACCTTTACACAGAAGGTAATCAAAGTGCTCACCTCTATACGGGAGGATCAATCTTGGATACACAATATTGGTTTGGAGAATGTCTCTTGATGCTGTATATTTAACACTCCCTCTCAACGGTGGAGGCATTCTCTACCATACCAAGCTTGTATCAGAAGTACCTGAACTTTGTCACTGACAGATGCTTTGTTAACACATCTGCAATCTTCTCATCGGTAGCAATGTATTGAAGTTTCATTGTACTTTTCTGGACCATGTCTCGGATGAAATGATACTTCATTTCAATGTGATTCGACTTGTCATGAAACACTGGGTTTTCAGAAAGCTTGATGCAACTCTAATTGTCACACCTAATAACTGTAGGCTCAATATTTTCACCAAAAAACCATGCAAATAGATTTCTGAGCCACACTGCTTCTTGGCATGCAACACTAGTATCTATGTATTCTGCTTCGGTAGTGCTCTGGGATACAGAGCCCTGCTTCCTGCCGGACCAAGATATCATAGTCAAATGTACTCTTACGGTCCACAATGCTTCCTCCCCAGTCTGAGTCTATATAACCAAGTAGCATGATTCCTCCATTGGAGGCATATCTAATTCCATATGAAGTTGTACCTCGAAGGTACCTAAGCACATGCTTAACAACTGTCTAGTGTTTGTGTCTCGTATCAGACATAAATTGACTTAGAATTCTCATGGCATAACATATATCAGGCCTTGAGTGTATCAAGTACATTAGCGAGCCTATAAGCTGTCTATACAAAGTGAGATCTATTGGATCTGATCCAGAGCCTGACTCATGAAGTTTCCTCAAATTGGAAACCATTGATGTAGTCATATATTTGCAATCTATCATGCCAAACCTGTGCAATATATCCACAGTGTACTTCCCTTGAGATAGAAAAATTTCATCTTTTCTTTGCCAGATCTCAAGGCCAAGAAAGTAGTGCATTAGACCTAAGTCTTCGATCTCGAAATTTGATGTGAGTTCCCTCTTGCACCAAGCAATCAAATGTTCCTCTCCAGTGAGAAACAAATCATTAGCATACATAACTAATATCAACGGTTGGTTCTTCACTACTTTGAAGTACAAATTTCAATCAACTTCACTCTTACATAAACCTAGTTTCTGAAGATATCTATCAATTACGGAGTACCAATCCCTAGGGGCTTGCTTAGCACATATAGAAATTTATTTAGCTTTCAAAGGTGGGACTGGTGGGACTCCTTCCCATGCACCAAAAATACTTCAGGCTGTTGAATATAAACCTATTCCTCAACCTCACCATTGAGGAAGGTTGTATTCACATTCATCTGGTGAAGTTTCCATCCTAGAACATATGCAAGTGCAATCATTGCTCGGATTGTGGTGTACCTTGCCACAGGGGAAAAGGTATCATCATAATCGATGCCTTCTTTATGAGAGAAACCTATGGAAACGAATTTGGCTTTATACTTCTCAATGCTACAATATGTAACGTGCTTTATCTTGTAAAGCCATTTGGAAGTCACAATGGACTTCCCATCAGGTTTGGGAACAACCTCCCAAACATAATTCTTCATTATAGACAATGTACTCTTCTGTCATTGCATATTTCCAAACTTTCTGCTTTGCATCTTCTTCATATGAGGATGGTTCTGAATCACTTCTGTGACTCATCAATGCAACATACCCCTAATATCTGTCAGGTTGCTTGCACTCTCTGGATGAGCCTACTGGTGCTCCATGTTTCTATGCATTTTGTAAGATGTTTCGGCACCAAGCAAATCTTGTTTTAGCGGGAGGTTCATCAGGTGACCTCTCAACCAGTTATACTCGTTCTTTAGGAGATAGCGAATCTGAGGCATTGTTGCTTGGTTTTTCAACCAAGCATGTGCAAGGATGCACCTGCTAACTAGTAGCAGCAGTCTTCAAATAAAAGAAAATACAACTATAAACTAATCTGAATCTAACATGTGCATATAACAATAAACTTGAAAAGATTTAAGAACAAGAACAAGAAATGAAATAAAAAATGACTTTTGTATTGCAATACCTAAAATGGTGAGGATGTTTGGTGTTGAGCAGCTCCAAGGTTGAGGTGCTCCAGGCTCCAATGGTCTCTTCTCCAAGATTGCTATAATGGTCAAAGAACTCAAGAGAGATTTTGATAGCATGAGGAT
Organism: Larix kaempferi; assembly: GCA_027924585.1. NCBI lineage: Eukaryota > Viridiplantae > Streptophyta > Pinopsida > Pinales > Pinaceae > Larix > Larix kaempferi. The sequence goes on from BSBM01000893.1 coordinate 12,100,870, forward strand.
AGGATGATGGATGGATGGAAAGTGAGGAGCCCCTATCACCTTTTTATAGTTTTTGGTGATGGGGAATACCATTGTGGTTTTGAGGAAACCAATGGTATTGACCAACATGGTTTAAGTACCTTTTTCCCTCTTTTTCCTTTTTTTAATATTTTTAATATTTTTATTCCCTTTTAATATTTTTGGGAATTCTGGACCCTTTTTTAGGGTTTTTTTATGTTTTTTGAGGAAAAATATATATTTTGAGGGGGGGAAATGGTGTATTATGGTCTTTTTGGTGACCTTTTGATGGCTTTAGAGGATCAAACAGTGGAAAAGTGGAAAAATGGGTCATGTGAATAAGGGAATGAGCTAGTGAGCACTTTTTGGGTGTTAACAGATTGCCCCTTGATGTGTGAGGGCAGGAGCTCATCGTATGGCCGATAGACATCATAGTTATTTTGTCTTTTTCCTGGGGTTTGGGGAAGAGAGGAGACCAGTTGGAGACTGGAGAAACGACCCCTTGGAAGTTGCAAAAACTGAAAAATATTACATGGCCTCAAAATGAATGAGGAATAATATCTGACTATGGACGAGGCGGGCATACCCATGCTCGTATCAAGACATATACATAACAATTAGGCCCATGAAGTGGGGCCTGAAGAAATACATAAAAATATGTTGGTACATCACAATGGTCCAGAGGGGACACAATGCTGGGACATACTCATGGTCATATCATGACTGATCTGAATAACTGATACACTGGAAAAAAGGCAACAACCGTTCTAAATAAGGTATCAGAAGGGTTGATGAACTACTGAAAATGAAGGTGTCCAACATCTGTAGGGACTCAATAACCGCGAGTCAACTCTTTATATGTAACTATATACTCAAGGGAGTACAAAAGCGGGGTACATCTTAAAACTGTCGGTAAATGCAACCCGAATATCCACAGGGAAATGTAACTGGTTGTATCCTTAATTAGACTCTCATATGTGGTAGAGTCAGATGATATCTGGGGTCTTCAACAAATAACTGAAAAGACCGATACCCTGTACGAGTCTCAACGATGTGATCAAGGATTTGAAGTCGAGCATGTGAGAAACAATCATTTGGAGAGGCACTGAGGACTCCTTTCGAAATGATTCGTAGGCACTCATCACTAATGGTGATGAGTCCAAGGCACAGGGACCTTTGGGTCTATCCTCTGGAATATATTTGGTTGGTGTTGACAGAGGGAGACCGGTAACTATCAAGGCAATGATGTTTCCTTGATAGGAGCGCGAGGTGTACAACATAAGTGTGGTAGTCCTGATGGTAGGAACTACATACTGTAGGGGTGGGGAATAACTGGGGTCATAGAGTGGGTGGACTCAAACATCCTTTGTTCAGAGCATAATGACATGGCTGACCTGGCAGCATGGGAAATTGAATTTTAGGTGTGAGGATCATAGCTTTAAGGGATCAAGGGTATGTACTGTAGACTGGAGTGACTTTGGGGGGACAAGCTGGTGGATGCTTTTGTGAGACTCTCAGGGTGACATACTGTAGAATACTTTGAACAAAGGCGACCAAAATGGGGGAGCTGCCATATGGTAGACATGATCTGTTGTGGCGCCGAGAAGCACCATTGGGTCCTTCTTCGTAGTTTTAATGAGCTCCAAGAAGGGATAAAAGTGTGCTCTGAAATGGTACTGTCCTGTGGATTTTGTGAGCCCAGGTCGTAAGTGTTTTCATTTTTACGGAGTCTGAAAACGATAAGAAGACTCTACAGTGGTGGTGGAGTACCGTCTTGTGGATTTTACGAGCCCAAGACAGTGATTGCTCGTGGTTTCTTTCATTTTTTGAGAGTCTGAAAGCGGTAAGTAGACTCCATTGGTGTTCTTTTTCGTAAGTTAGTCTCCAAGGCCCAAAAAAGCATAAAATGATGCAAATGGAGAACTCTTCTAGCCTATGTGACTAGAGTATTCCTTTTTCGTAATTAGACTACAAGGTCTGAAAAAGGGGTAAACTTGTACCAGGTAGATTCCCTTTCAAATACTTTTAGTGAGCATGAAAGGAAGCAAGGTTGCTCGACGATCTTTTCATTGTTTTAGGAGTCAGAAAAGAGCTTAACGAAAACTCCCTAAGTGCCTTTTTCATAAAAGAAACGCTCGGCCCGAAAAAAGGATAAAATTATACCGAACAAAAAGGCATTGGTGAGAGCGAGGAATGATCTTGAGCATCGTCACAAGCACGAAAAGCTGAATCCGACGACATAAAGATCATGAAAAATGGGCCACGGCCGATGTGGCACGCAAGCCGAGGCGATGAGTGGCATTTTGAAAAAAATGCCCGAAAATGATGGGGGTGAGAGCAAGAAATGGTCTCAAGCATCATCACGAGCGCGGAAAACTAAATCCGACGATATAAAACTCATCAAAAAATGGATGACGACCGATGTGGCACGCAAATCGAGGTGACGAGGGGCGTGGGAAAAAATGCCCAGAAAATTTGGAGGTGAGAGCAAGAAATGGTCTCAAGCATCGTCACGAGCACGGAAAACTGAATCCGGCGATATAAGACTCGTAAAAAATGGACCACGACCGATGTGGCACACAAACTGAGGCAATGAGGGGCATGGAAAAAATGTCCTAAAGTTTCTGGTGATAGTGAGAAATGATGTCAAGCATCATCACAAGCACGAAAATATGAATTCAGCAGTGCAAATGGTGCAGAAAACGGAGGTCATAAGGACTCTGGAATGGTCAAAGGAAATAACTAGGTTAAAAAATGGCTACAAATAAAGGTGAGCCCACCAAGCCAAGGATGCAATGGTGGGGAGAAATGATGACCCGTGGGGAAGAATACTAGGTGTATCAAATCAAATCAACTATACAAGTGATATGTGACCTCAAAAATGGTTGAGATCACACATGTGAAAAAGTGAGGACGGTTAATGACCTTCCCCCATGCTATGTGCATGGGGTTTATGATTGTGGATCACATATGTGTTGGTTTGAACAATGGGGTCATTGAAATAATGAGATAGATGTGATGGGGAAGGTTCAAAATGATTGATCATGCCCCCTATCCCAGGGTCATGGTAATCTATTATGCCCCCTAACTCAGAGGTGTCAATGTGGTGCAGATGTTGTCTCAGAGAGGGATCAATAGGGAATTGAGCAACTGCTGGCGGGGGGGTATACCATGAGGTTGTGGGCCGTGGTGGCATACTGAAGTGATGATATGATGATGGGGGATTCCCCTTTTGGGGTGGATGCCTCCAGTATCTTTGACGAGAATCACGATGATGATGAGTAGGCAAGGTTTTGGGCCTGCCCCCATGTTGTGGACATGTGGTTTCCTCGTCGATTTGAAAGGGTTGAACATGTGTGTCAAAGGGATCAGTGGAAGGGGACGACCGAATAGAGGGGTCTCCAGTGGAAACCATGTAAATGGTGTTAATTTCTTCCGAGGAGGAATATTTTGGGGGATATATTTCCTCAATGAGAAGAGGGGATATCTCTAGGTCGGCATTATTTAATTCATATAGAGCTGCTCTATAATCTGGTAGATCAGGGCAGTGATGTGAGTAATGGCTATAAATGCCGCATATTGCACAAGGGTGGTTTGTACGCAATGTTTTATCACAAGGCTGAGGGGGGAGTTCTATTTTAACGACTGGAACGTTGGTTTCATCATCTAACATATTCATGTGTTCTTGAAGTGTCGGTAGTTGTAGAAATAGATGGGTAGCGTGGCCTATATCGTCGCACAAGGAGCACTTAGGGAGCACATGGGTTGGGGGATTCTTAGCTAATTTGGGAGTCACTGGGGGGGTGCAAGTTGTGGGTGCAGTGTTGTAGGTTGGTGGACCTCTACCCCTAGTGTGGCGGGATTGAGGGGGGACATAACTAGATGTCGATGTAGTGCCCCCTGTTGGAGTTGATTGGTTTTGAGGGTTCGAACCACCAGGTGGTGGGCGATTTTGGGGGTTTGGTATGCCAGGTGGTGGATGGTTCGACATATTCATAGGTTGTACTGGTTGTAGGACAACGGTTGGAGTCTGTGGGAGAGTTGGGGCAGGTAAGTACCATACAGGTAATCCTAACGTTAAACCTGGAAGGTTGAGTGTAGCCATTACTGGCGTGCTGACAACTCCTGAAAATGGAAACAAGAATGGGATTGTGTGAATCGGTGTTGTTCCGATATGACTAGGCATGATGGGTGCTTGTGGCGGTTGTTGAGGATGTTGTTGTTCGTTGTGCGATAGGGTGCACAAATCGGATACTTTAGTTACCTTACGAGGGGGTGGTATTGACGGGAAAGAGCTGGTCATGGGAGTATCCGAATATATCCCGGGTCCAACTGATGAGACGAATGGTGTTGGTGCACTAAGAATGGGTTGTTCGATCATGGGAAGAACATTTTCTAGCGTTGCGGGGGCATTGGGATCATAGTATGTAATCTGGTCGATTTTGACTACGCATCCTTCATGGGGGAACATCATGAGGTGGAAAACTGAAGAAGCGACAGCTTTCATTTTATACATGTAGCTTCGTCCCAGAAGGAGATTGTAATCAAGTTGGGCGTTAATGACCTCTATATCTATGAGAACCAATTTTCCCCCAAGTTGCATGGGTACGTTCACTAGCAAACCTTGAGGTTGAGCTGCACAGCCATCGCAAGCTCATAATGCGGTAGTGGATGGTTGTAGCGTTAGGGATCCAAGTTTCTGCCATACGAAAGTCGACATAATGCAGGTAGAGGCCCCTTCATCGATTATGCATCGATGGACAACAAGGTTGCGAATGGAGACTGAAACTTGAAAAGCTAGAGATGCATGCATGCGAGGTTCAATTTGTTCTAAGTCAAAAGCCATCATGTTAGAGTCGTTAGGATCTATGGCACCAATGACAGATAACAACAACTTTCTCTGTGCAGGACAGTTTTTTAAGATTTCAAGAGTGGATATAGCAGCGGGAGACTGAGCTAAATCCTCTACAATGTTATAGTTGGAAGCTGCATGAGCGTTCGGGTTATTGTTAATTCGTCTCAAAGGGAAACGAGGTGCTTTGGGACCCCCATCCATGGGCATAGGGGGTATGCGAAGTGGTTGATCGGTTGAGAGAGTACTCGACGATGGGTTGGTAGTTGTGGCCTTAGGGGCAGATCCGTATTGGTTTCGACGGGTTTGGAGATTGACATCATTAGATGACATCATAATCAAATGGTGAGTGTTGGAATTAGCATGATGGTAATCGGGGGCTGCATAGGTAATTTGCTGCTGTGGTGCAGCGGATCCTTGAGGGGGATCATTCGGACGAGTGTTTACTGCGCCTTGGTTTGGTATGGGGTTTTGCAATATCATGGGTTGTTGCTAAGGAGGAGGTGCTGGCTGTGCAGCATGTCCTTGCCGTTGGGCGTCATCGGTCCAGAGTTGACGTGCACGATCTAAATGGGGACAATTATGTGTGTAATGGCCGTACACTCCACATATGAAACACGGATGGTTTGTTCTCAAGTTATTATTTTTTAGCCTGTTTCGGTGGGCGATCAAGATTTTGGTTGGGGGGAGCAACATTATTGTTGTTTGGAGGATTAGGTGGTGGTGCACCTTGGTTATGTTGCTGGTTATTTCTGCAGTTATGTCCTCTTCCCCGGTTTGGTTGACCTCCTTGGTTACTCTGATGGTTCTGGTTTGGGGGTTGGTTTTGCTGTGCGTAAACATGCCCTTGGGCAGTAGGTGGGTTTTGAGGTCGTGCCGACTCTGGAGCAGGTTGCGGTGGGTAGTAAACAGGAGGGTTTGGAGGTGGCCCTGTTGGTTGCTGTTGTGGATAACTTTGAGCTACTAGAAGTGTTGGAGCAAGAGGTGCTGCTTGCGGAGGATAATAAGCCACTTGGGCTTGTGGCTGGACTGGAGTCTGGTGGGCCGGTTGGTTATAATATGGAGCTGGTGCATAGGCTGGTGGTGCATGCCCATAACATTGTGGTGGACACGAAGGTCCATGGATGTGATGGGTGTGTGTTACGGGAGCATACGAAGTTGTAGCCCCAGAATTGGATGAAGCCCTAGAAAGATCTGGGGTGTTGTTTGTACTCGTCATGGTAAAATGTTTGTTATTCGTCATGACCTGGCCGATAATACCATTGGTGGCATGGGATGCCCCTATCACGTCATGGCGGGATGGATCGCCGCGTGGGGTGTCAGGTAAAATACTGTATAGATATCCTGACTGGGCATATATGAGGTCAAATTGTTGAGCTTTCAAGATAGCTTCTTCTTACTGGGGTCATTTGGAAGCTACATCTTTGGCTATGAGGGGTAGGAGTGATTTGAGAAACCAATCCAAAAAGATGTGGTTGTCAAGTTTAATCTTGCAGAGGCTACGATGCTTATGCCACTCATGGATATGATCAGTGATATGTGTAGCTGTGTTCTATCTACAAGACAAAAGTATTTGAACTCCTGCATCATAGCGTACAAGCAGTTGGAAAAACTGGAGGAAAGTTGAGGCGAGGGACGTAAATGTGTTGTGGGTCCCATGTGGTTGCTCAATTTACCACTTGGCTGTAGAGCCAGTGAACGTTCATTGTAACAGTCTCAGTCAAATGGAATCATCTACTATGGAGTTAGAGGAACACCATAGGGGAAATGACATGATGTGGTTTTGGGGGTCTTCCCCAGCTTTTCCTTCAAACTTTGGGATGTTTGAGGGAATCTTTGTGGGCATGGGTGGCCACGTAGGGTTGTGTCTAATAGGATCGTTGGTTAACCTGGCTAAGTCTGGTAAGTTTAGACTAGCCATGTATAGTAAACTGGAAGATGGGTGTGGCATAGTGACTGGGACATAACTGTTAATGGTAGCATTATGTAGTGGTCCAGTGGCCCCTAAGGGTATGCTAGGTATGGAAGGGATGTGTCCTCCAACCGATGTGGTGTGGGAAGGGCTGACACTCCCAAGTGCAACATGGGTTGCAGTGGGGTTAGGAATAGTGCCAGGAATTCCTGGGATCTGGGTTGTGGTAATGAGAGGGGGTGTGACCCTTATGTTGGGCATACCTATAATAGGTGGTGGTCCTGTGTTGGGCATACCTAAAGGGGGAATGGCCCTTATATTAGGCATGCCTAAGGGGGTTGTGGTTACAGTGGGTGGCATAGTAGTAGTAGGGTTTGTTGATGTATCTCCAATAGCACTGGTGAAAAGGGGGTCGTATTGTGTTCCAGCCATGGGGTTGGTTGGTGGTGTCTTAGTAGGGTGTTCGGATTTAGCCTCAGAATCAGATGTGAAATGAGGCGTGTCAGAATCAGATGACTGTGTTCTATGCCAATGACGTGTCGATTCAAGGGATAACGCTCTACGTCTATGACGTGTAGAGTCAAGTGTACCGAACTGAGGGGGTTCACCCTGAAAACGACGGGATCGTCTTAAATTCTCAATGGTGAGAAATGTATAAAAAATGTCAGTGGATGGTGGTGATGTAAAAAACTAAAAACCCTAGTGCAACAATGTATGCAAGAGGGGAGTGAAAAAATAATGGTTCTCAGGCCAACAACCAACCTCAAAAGCACTTATTATAACAATTGTGCTATAATAAGTGGAGGGATCCAAAAAAGTGGTAAGAATACCAAAAGTCAAACAGTTCCTAGAAAAAAGTGGTGCTCACTAGTCCAAAGGTGGGTATTGTATCATGCAAACACCTAACTAGAAGTATTGTGAGTTGACAAACTATATCCTCTGCAAGGTGATGAAATCCAAGTCAGACAAGATAGAGTGTAGAATCAACGACTAGATATCCCCCTACCGGGAGGGACACCGATTAGACAATCCTAAAGAATGGCAACTAGGATACCCCATTCATGACAAGTTCGATTGGGTGAATCTGCAGTTTGGTTCTATCGTCGTTGTACCCCCATACGGGTGTACACCGAGAACTTCGAAAGGTATCCTTCGATTACTGAATGGATTGCGGTATTCCACTCAGGCTCTTGGAACCAGTCTGGCTACTTCAACCCTCCTAAGGGAGAGGCCTTCCCGATAAATTGGTTGATAACCGTGTCAAAATTATAAGGAATTTTTGGGACCCTAAAAGACAACCACTATGTCTCAGATGTAAATAATTGAGGGGTGTTATTGGCACACCTATCCCCTCAATCCTGCCTAACTACAAGATTCTTTTAAGTGCTCCCCAAGTGGGGTTAAAAAGTTGGTTGAGTTAAGGTAGATTTTAAGGCTCGGTTAATTAAAAATGTGGCAGATTGGGTGCATGTGTGATTATTCAACTGAAAATGGTTTGCCTCGCTTGGGCGATTGATTACAAATGAAAAACAAGACGCTTCCAATTGCAAAAAATAAAGGCATTTTCTGAAATGTAAATGCTTTAAAAAAGAATTCAAAAATGATGGACTTTTGAAATAATTTTAAAGGAAAGCAAATAACATAAAAATTTCAAGAAATAAATGGATTTATTAAAAAATTGCTTGGGCAAACTATTGAGCAAATTTAAAGTGAAACCTATGATCTAAAAATAATGCTGAAAAATATTTCTTTCACTTATTGAAAATTTTTAAAAAGACTTTTTAATGGAGCATATGTAAATAGAAAATGTTTCACTATGGCTGTAATAATGCAGAAAAAATAATGCTAGAAAATAGGCTAAATGCGCAAAAAATACAGCAACAAATTTTCTAAAAAATTGGCCGAATTCAAAATAACAGCATTGCGGGTTTTAGGGCAAAAGCCGCAATGTGCATCGCGGGTTTGGGCTGCGAAGCCGCGATGTGCTGCACGAAAAATGGCCGCGAAGCCGCGATGTGCAGTGTGGAAAAAGGCTTCGAAGCCACGATGTACAGCACGGAAAATGGCTGCAAATCCACGATGTGCAGCGCGAAAACAGGTCGCGAAGCCTTTGCGTGCCGCGTGGAAAAGGGCCGCGAGGTCGCGATGAGTCGCGCGACTGTCTGGCGAAAAGTCGTGATGCGAAAACGGAAAACAGATTACCGAAAATGAAACCGAAAAGTGAGATTTCGGCCTGTTAGAGGCTACGGAAAGGGCCAACAACTAGGGCAGCAATGAATATGCTGTCTAGGATGGCAGATCTACTAATTTAAATGGAAAAAACAAGCAAAAAACTAAGATCTAAAGAAAAAATTTAAAGCTCGAAAGCCAGTAGAGTCGCCAAAAAAATGTTGCTTGGTTTTTCAACCAAGCATGTGCAAGGATGCATTTGCTAAATAGTAGCAGCAGTCTTTAAATAAAAGCAAATACAACTATAAACTAATTTGAATCTAACATGTGCATATAAAAATAAACTTGAAAAGATTTAAGAACAAGAACAAGAAACGAAATAAAAAATGACTTTTGTATTGCAATACCTCAAATGGTGAGGATGTTTGGTGTTGAGCATCTCTCCAAGGTTGAGGTGCTCCACGCTCCAATGGTATCTTCTCCAAGATTGCTACAATGGTCAAAGAACTCAAGAGATATTTTGACAGCATGAGGATAGGATGATGGATGGATGGAAAGTGAGGAGCCCCTATCACCTTTTTATAGTTTTTGGTGATGGGGAATACCATTGTGGTTTTGAGGAAACCAATGGTATTGACCAACATGGTTTAGGTACCTTTTTCCCTCTTTTTTCCTTTTTTGAATATTTTCAATATTTTTATTCCCTTTTAATATTTTTGGGAATTTTGGACCCTTTTGAGGGTTTTTTTTTTTATGTTTTTTGAGGAAAAATATATATTTTGAGGGGGGAAAAGGGTGTATTATGGTCCTTTTGGTGACCTTTTGATGGCTTTAGAGGCTCAAATCGTAGAAAAGTGGACAAATGGGTCATGTGAATAAGGGAATGAACTAGTGAGCACTTTTTGGGTGTTAACAGGCATCTTCTAGTTTCTCCCTCTTAAATTCTGAAGGGGGAGAATCAGACTTGGAATCATCCATCTTTGAATCACATTGAATCTCTTTCTATATTTTGAAATAAGCTTCCTCATGGAAGGTAACATGTCGACTAAATTCAATGTGTCTCTCAACAGCTACATACATTCAATATGCTTTGGATGACTCACTATAACCCACAAAGGTTCCTTTCTTTCCAGAAGGCTCCATCTTTATTCTCTTTTCTTTCGGTGCATGAATGTATACCGGGCTCCTGAAGATCCTCAAGTGTGAGATGTCTGGCTTCTCACTGGTAAACACTTCTTCTGGTGTCTTCTCATATAGAATGGCACACAAGATTCTATTCTGGATGTACATAGTTGTACGAGTGGCTTCTGCCAATAATGAGGTAGACATATCTTGATAATGCATCATGGATTTTGCAGCCTCACATATGGTTCTATTCTTCCTTTAGACAACCCCATTTTGTTGAGGGTTGTATGGTACTGTTACCTGTCTACATAATCCTGCATCCCACATAGATAATTAAATGCATGTGAATCAAATTCACCTCCATTATTAGACCTTAATGCACATATGTGATTTTCTTTCAGATTTTCTACTAGGGATTTAAACTCTTTAAATTTGCTAGGAGTTTCACTTTTAGCCTTCATGAAATAGATCCATGACTTCCTAGAAAAATCATCTATGAACAATACATAATATAATAAGCCACTTAGGGAGGGGGATGACATGGGACCACAAACATCAGAATGTATTAAATCTAAAATCCATTTAGATTTGGTAGTATTGCTAGAAATACTTTTCTTAACATTCTTCCCAAGTGCACAACCCCGACATACACTATAATGCTCAAAATCAAATATGGGCATACATTTTACCATCTTTTGAAGTCTTGGTAGTGCTTTGTATTGTAAATTTCCAAGTCTTCGGTTCCATAGCTTTCATGGAATGATAGTGTGTTGAATCATAGCTTGAATGTACTTCTCGAGTACCCTGTAGAGTCCTCCCTCTCGAACTCCAATCACAACAGCAGATTCTAGGATTTTGTTCTTCAGCCATAAAAATGCTTTGTTATCCATGAAGATAACTCAGAATCCTTTGTCTTCAAGAACCTAAACTGAAAGTAGATTCTTCTTCAAGCTTGGAACATATAGAATGTCCTCCACATGTAGAATATCACCGGTGCTCAGCTGAAATGACGTGGATCCAACTCATTGGATCGAATAATTTGAGTTGTCCCCCAACTCTACCATGCATGTGAATTATTTCTCCTTTAGATTGGTGATGGAACTATTGCAACCAGTCATATTTTTGGATGCACCACATTCAATCAACCATGTGTTTGGATTTGTGATGACAGATCCCGAAAGGGATGAGACAACATAATACTCCCTTCTTGTCTCCTTTTATTCAGATGCATTATTTTGAGTGATTTCATCTTCTATGGCGGTAGAAGCATGAAACTTTACTTTCCTCTTTGCTTTGCACTCTCTTGAGAAATGGCCTTTTTTTTTGCAGTTGAAGCATCTAGCTTTTGACTTGTCAAATCCTTTGTTTCAATCCTTCTTCTTTGGATGAGAGAACTTCTTTCGGAAGAAGGGTTTCTTAACTTTGTTCATTCTTTCCATGAGGGAAAGGTTTCCTTCTTTGATGCACAATGAATTTCTTTGGATTCGCCCCTTCTCTTGGAGGTAGTCATGCCACAACCTTTCAAAATTAGGTTGTACCTCTCTGCCATTTACAACGGCCAAGAATGACTCCCATGAGGATGGGAGACCATCAATAGCATTTTGGAGAAGATCATATTCATCCACCACTACTCCAATACTAGCAAGTTGATCTCTTACCTGAGAGATCTTGTAGAAGAAGGAGGCCACTATCTCATTCGCCTCCATATTTAAGTTTCAAATCTTATTCTTCAATGCCCTCTTTTGAATCAGGGCCTTCTTCTCATATAGATTAGTCAATGTATCATAATATTCTTTCGCGTTCTTCTGTGGTGTGATCACGGGAAGCAATTTTATCTTTTACCGAATCATATATGATCCATTTCGCCTTAGCTTGATTCTTCATGAAGTTGATGCACTATGCATTAGATGTAGGCTCCTCCACCACAGTGGATACATATCCATCCAAGTCATGTTCCTCTAGGATGTTGATAATCCTATCCTTCCAAGTGTTGAAGTTTGAGGTGACCTCAAGACAGTCTTCCAGTAGTACAGAGACTGATTCCATAGTCTTCAAATCTTGTGCTCAACTTCTCAGGATCAATGTAGGCTCTAGCTAGCATGAAAAAATGAGCTCCTTCACGCCCTGATCTTTAATACCATGTTGAAATTTGGTTGAGCTTTGATATTTAATTTTTTTTATATGTAGAGACTTGAAGCAATGAGACAATTCAATCCATGAAATCCATACAACCATAACACAAGCTATACTCTGGGGAAAATCCTCAAAATTATGAGAACAAAAACCCCAACAATTATTCTCAGTATAATATAAGTGGATAGAAGAGAATGATTTCTTTTACAACATAGCAGATTGCTTTCAGAATATAAGATATCACCAAACACTCTTGATGAAGATACATAAGCAATAGAGAAGAGAGATCAATCAGATGTGTTCCCAACACAACAATAACAAGCACAAACAATACCCTGCACAAAGAGAAGAGCCTTGCCTTCGATGGAAAATATAATTCACTTCACATTGGATTCATCAATCCCGTATAACATATTTATACATTCGTCTCTTCTAGTTTTATCTTCTAAATTCATGATGAACTCTCTCTCAAACTGGATGTATTAATCTTGCATGCAAAGGTGTGCCCCACTTCTCATGCAGTGCTTTATCTCAATGAGCTGTCACTTAGGATGAAATTGCCTCTTAACTGAAAGCCTTCCCACTTAGTTAGGTGACTAACTTAAGTGTCGTCACTTAGTTAACTATATATTCTTTGTTGTCACTTAGTTAAATGTCTTTAACCAATTCTCCTTGATTTACTGAAGTGTCGTCTTTTAGTTTAACTAAAGTGAAAACACTTTAGTTAACTTTTCCTTCTTATTTAACACTTAGTTAACTGAAATCATGTTGATTGATTTACTTGAAGTTACCACTGTGAGTTCTTTAGTTAACTAACGAATATCTTTGATTGAAGCATTGATACTTAACTGAATATTTATAACCGAAGCTTTAACAATTCGAGTTCTCTTTAATTAGCTGAAGTGTCTGCATGGGCAATTTCAAATTCTCTTGACTCTATGCTTTATATTTTATTTCTTTATCTCTTACTGCATGGTCAATATGTGCTAACTTTAATTATCCGTCACATTACATTATACTAAGAAGAATTATTGAATGTTGTGATCATATTATATTATTCCAGACCAAATGATCATATGCTAAAGTAATTCACTTTAGAGGTTATCAATCTCTAAAGGAGACTTAATAGAAATATGATGATCATGGTTAATAATACATCACAAAACATTAAATTCTTTTAACATGTAAAGAGTCACCTTTATACAGAAGGTCCACCTCTACACGAGAGTTTCATCTCATCGATACCTTTATACGAAAGGCTCACATGATAATATATGACTTCGCACTCAAGTCTAGAGTCTTGTCCAACAAGACTTTATAAAATCATTACTTTGATCAAGTACCTCTATACGAGAGTAATAACCTTTACACAGAAGGAAATCAAAGTTCTCACCTCTATAAGAGAGGATCAATCTTGGCTACACAAGATTGGTTTGGAGAATGTCTCCTGATGCTGTATATTTAACACTCTATTCTACCATCATACCCATTAACCGAACTTCGATAGAAATAAATTAAACCACAAATCTAACATAATGTATACGTCAAATACGCAACATATTATAACTAAAAATGTTCATGTCCTACTATCATATTATCGAGAATTTATCATTTAATAGTATCATGTAAATCAAAACAACATGCACATACAAGAACATTCACATACACAACACACCAGATATTTTTACGTGGAAACCCGATCGGGAGAAAACCATGAAAATGATTTGTTTATTCATTTATACCATTACATAAAGCATTTCATTTTCATCTTTTTACATATCTACACACACAATCTGCAGACCTTAACCCTTCCAAAAACCCTTCAGTTACACAAAATCAACAACAATACATGGGATCACTCAACTCTTGGCTACACTATCTTTTCATCAACATTTCATCCAAAATTATCAACATCCTACTCTACCCGACCTGTTATATATATATATTTATTGGCATATCCCTCGCGGACCACTAATTGGACAGGAAATCCTAACTTACTCTAACCACTTTCTTAGTCAATGTGATCCACCACTACTCTTTCCATCTTTTGCGAGCACTATGTCGGAGTCCGTACTTCCTTTGCGGGCGCGCTTCCCTTTGAACACTTCACTGTGCTACCCCTTTTCACATCAACACAAAACTGGGTCAAAATACCTTAGGGTCAACAGGCCTCCAACACTAACATGTTGTTCATCCTGAGCAACTTAAGCTTTCTCCTACGGTGTCTTCCATGTTAGAAAAAACTACGCATATATTTCCTTTGATGTTTTGATTGTCCATTCTATCTTATCTGCATGCTCTTCTAGATCGTCTACTAACAATGCAATTATTTCTACCTTTAATCGTGCCTCATCTATTTGCGTCGCTTTCCATATTTCTGCATTTCCTCCTCCAATGATTTCAGATATTCTTACTGCTTCATTTTGTTGAAATTTGTACCAAGAAAGTGTTCCCCTAGTAATTTTGCCTAAGTCATTAAGAGAGGAAAAAGTTACATGACCCTTGTATTAATTACTTTAGATGAGCAATTAATTCACGTTAGAGTTATAAAGTGGATTTTAATATATTTAAGTGGTGGTTGAGTGAAATTAATTTATGGAGAGAAATACAGTGCACTTATTCTCAACCATTGATCTAAACCAATGTGGGCCCTTGGATTAGATGACCTTTTAGCTACCCTAGTGAGGAAAACCAAAAGACAAGGGAAATGTAATAAAAAGGCACTCCCTCTTCCATTTTTTAACACCCAAGAGAGTTGGAGAAAAATCGACTTTCCATGAGAAAATCTAGATGTCGAGTTTGAAACAGAAGACAATTGACCGAGATAGCAGCTCGAATCCGAATACAGATGTACAACATGCATTCCCAGAATCATACAACACCAGTAAGTGACAAGAAAATTAAGGAGGGTGCACTTAGTTCAAGCAAGGAACTCATGCTAAAATTTTCCAGATAGGAACATGATTTTTGAGGGACTGTTTCATCACATTAAAAGCAGTCTGTACATCATTAATTAAGATGAATGTACTGTAATTTATGTGACTGATATAGAAAATAAATCAAGGCAGAATAATGCTATTTCAAGGGGCACACAAATCAAGGTAACTAGACTGTACAAGCAACACGAACTTCAAGGCACTTCTGTATAGTATTGTTTAGCACCAAAATCAAGACAATTTATGCACGAAATTCAAGTCTATCCTGGCATTGATTTTGAGGCTGAAAATATGTCATCTGGTTGAGATAAGTTTCGCTTTCTGATTTTAAATACTGTTGTACTATTTTGAAGAAATAATAAAAACTCATTTCTCTGACAGGATTTCCCCTTAGGTATTTTTTCCTCGTCTTATTGGACAAAACTTCCCGAGTCTACAGTTTCATGTGTGTGGCTATTATTTACATTCTGCTCATTTAAATTTGTGATTTTTATGGTGTTTCAAGCTTCAATATTGTTTATGAGTACATATTCCTATTGCAACAATGATTATTTATTGGAGTAAAAAATTAAACTAAGTACTGAACTAAAATTGAAACCGAGATATATTTTTACATGGTATTAGAGCGCGGGGGGAATAATTGTTGACTGTGATTTTTCATACTTAAGAGGGAGTTTTATTTTGTTCACAAGAGGAATATTTGGACTTACATTTTCAGTGTGATGGCCACATGGTTGAGGTTGGAGGAGAGGATGAATGGGGCAACCAACTTCATTCCTTGGAAATAAAGGATTGTGTTGATACTGCAGGAGAATGAGTTGTGGGATGATGTAGTGAACAACACTCAAGAAAATCATGTTCAAATTATCGCAGCCACTGGTGCAACAACATTGGAAACCTTCAATAAGAAGGACATCAAGGGGAAGAGGATAATACTTGATGTGGTGAAGGATCCTGTGGTCCCACACTTAAACTCTAAGACTTGAGATTATCTAATGTGGGATTCCTTAACTAAGTTGTACCAGAGTTCGAAAGAAAATCAAAAGATGGTACTAAGAGAGAAGCTGAGAAGAATATAGATGGCAGAATCTAAGAATGTGACCTCTTACCTTACTTGGATCACTCAAATAAAAGAAAGAAGAAAATTATACACATATAATTAATTAATTAATTTTAAATGTTTAATATTTTTTGTTTATGGCTTTCTCTTTATAACTTGGGATTTGATAATGTTGATCGGTAGGAAACAACTAAAAAATGTACTAGAGAACCATTAATATCTTTGAGCATTATTGGTAATTTTTGTTGTTGTTTTGTATCAACCAACTTTCTCAAAGTTGAGTTGCCTAATAGAAAACATCTCTTGACACAAAAATAAATATAATGTGGTCTCTACTAAATGGATCCAAATATTCTTCTTGATGAAGATTTGGACTTCCAAAATGAGAAGGGTCAAAGAAATACCCCGTTTCATTTGTTGGGGCATTTGGAAATATAGAAATGATTTGCTGTTTAATGACAAAAAACATAATATAAACATGATCTGCTACAAAATTTGGGCATTCTTCCAAGAGCACATTAGAGGGGAAAGGCACGAAAGTCAAGATTATGTAAAGAACCTATTCTTTCTAGTCACTTTCATGTGGGCTACTTTGATGGTTTTGTGTAGGAAGGGCGTTGTGGGGGTGGCATGATAATAAATATCAATCATAATCAAAATTCCTCTTTTTGGCTGGTATGTGGTCAAGGGACCAATACTCGTGCAGATTTGTTGGCTTTATGGGATTTACTATGCTTTGGTACTCATTTGGGTATCAATGATTTGCAGGTTTTGGGGGATTCCAAGACTATCATCAACTGGCCTAAAGGTCTATCTGATCTGTAGGTGTCCTCCCTGGATCATTGGTGCCAAAATACAAAATTGTTGATTTGTACTTTCAGGACTATTACTTTCTAGGAGATCTATAGAGAACAAAATACTGGTGTAGACCTCTTATAAAAAAAACTACATCATTAGAGGATGGTCTATTGTGCTATGAAGAATATTTGGAAAGGGACATAATCTCAAAAGGATCTTTCTATTTGTATTGAGTTTGATAGTGGAATCAATTGTAGCTATTCTCTGTTTTTGTTTCGGGTAGTGTCTTCTCCATGAGATGATTACTAGTATAGTATTTAATTTTTGTGACAAAATGCTGAAATTTTTGCTATTATTGAAACAGGGAACATGAATCAAGAAAAGTCTGGTGTGAACTCTATTAAGCTTTATTGTGTCTTTTAGAGTAAGTAGCCAACAACGTTGTGCTGGTTGATGATCATTCTTTTAGGTATGTACAGAGAAATGCTCTCTTTGATTTCTAATGAATATCAAGAATCAACTTTTTTCCTTGTTGGAAAAAAGACCTTCCTAATAGGTTGGCCCACATAGTATTTTACAAAACTAAAAATAAATAAGAATAGTGCATGAAGGTATCAATTAATTAGGTGCATCTTCAACTAGTGTATAAAGTTAATAAATTAAAGTAAAAAAAAGTTACTTCCATAAAAATACGAAACCAAAAAATAGTAGACCATAATAATAAATAAATAAAGAAAAAATAATACTATAACAATATAAACAACCATAGATCCATCTTAACTTTGGATCTGTCATGTGCAGAGAGGGATCAAATCTATTGAGTTGCACTCTAAAAAAGGTTTTCACATCAACCGGTTTGATCTCTCAGTGACCACCTATGGCCTACACTCATGACAATAATAACCTCCTAGGTGAGCACAGTAACCAAACCATCACACAAAGGGAGTTATAGGTAGATATGAATATGGTCACTCCTCCTCTTCTAATCATACTCATGTCGCACCCCCTCCATATAGTCCTTACCCATGTTTAACCTTAATTGATAATATTCATCCCCGTCTTTGCAAACAACAAAAGACACATATCAAATAACATTGTTCAAATCAATTAGAAATGGTATTAACATGTTTGTAACATCATATTAAAATTGCGACATACTCTCCTCACGCCAACTTGTGTCCCTATAACTTGAATCACTCTAGAGTTCATAAACGTTTGGTTCTTTCTTGTCACAATCAACAAATCATTTGTAGCTTTATTGAAATTAATTAGTTCATCAATACACATGATATATACTTGACATAAAAACAAATCATATTTCTATGCACCAAATCATAGTACTCAACAACATTAAGAAAGTTTCATCACGTTCATGATTCATACATAATAATCACATCAAGTATTAATACAAAACAAAATTTGAACCAAAAGAGTTTTAATCATCAATCTAGTAGGTATATCAATCAACAATATGATTCCCTCAAATGATAATATTAAGAACAATATGAAGTACCAATAAATTTAGTGAAAAGAAGGACATTACATACTTTCCCTCTATAATTTTTTTTTATCTAGATGTTTAATGTATAACTACCAATAGACTTTAATCTAATTGTAATTATAGTTCAAACATATACATACTCAATATAATATCTTAAGAACCCAAAGAATCAATGGTCACTTCATGTCAATGCATTATTTCATCCCCGGATGGGGTGACAACTGGTAAATCAAGTGTAAGCAACGTGGCGATAGATGATAAGCAGGTGGCGAATGGCTCATTTAGTCGCCCCTGTCTAATCCGGCCAGTTCATGATCTCATTCAATGACGACATACCCTCCCATGCTCTGGTCTCGGGATTGTAAGATAGTTACAGTAGATCTTCCTCCATTCTGTGTTTGTACGAGGATTCAATGCAAGAGTTATGGAAAGATCGGATGACAGGTTTGCAGTTTTCCTGGCTGGACGAGTTCTCCCATGTGTGGCATTTATTCCATTGTTTATGCAGAAATTTTGGGGAAATATATCGTCGGATGCCTGGACATTGATGTCATCTTGTTGTTCTTTCCCATCCCCATGATGCACTTGCGAGCACGTGGATGCTCTCGTTGCGCTACGAGGTCTCGTCTTGCTCACATTGACATTCAAATTGAATCAATCCCCACCTTGCCTTCGATGGATTCCTCCACCCTCTCTTCCCCCTCAGTTTCTGGTTCTAAGAATTCTATGGTGAATGGGTTGGGGTATAGCTGTTGGAGTTGTAGAGTTGAATTGTTCGACGAGGAGGGAAATTATCCTTGTTTCCAACCCATTGATCGTCCTTCTCTTGCACGAGCTCTTGCTAGCGAAAAATACTCCCAGGACTGGCATTGGGAGATGATTAAGGCCGCTCTAGTTCAACATATTGCTGCAGTTCGCACTCATAACACGAAGCGTATGGGAAGGATCACAGAGACCCAATGGAACTTTCTATTTGACACTCATCGGGCCATCAACATTTGAATGATAAATTGGACCAATTGCACCAAAGAGTGGATGTTATTGTTCAGTTGCCATGGTTGCACCAGATATGGCTAGCCAACTGTGCTCGGCCACTCCAAGGGATGTGGTCCTCCTGGGTTGGCCTCTTCTGCATGGTCTGAACGTACAACATGAAAATAGGGACGTTCGCCCGAAGCCGTAGGTTGGATAAGGTGCCTAGTAGTTCTTTGGTCTGGTGCTTAGTTTTGCTCTATTTTTCAGTCTACATAGTCGGTCTAGTCACTTTTTGCATGTAATACCATATGGCGAATTTTCAGTATGGTCTGTAATATGTCTTTAAACAGTATGGAAGTTTATACAACTCCTCAAACTGCTAGGTTTGGTCATGTTCAAGTTTTGGAAGGATGGATCCATACACCTCCTTTCTGTTATATACTGTTTTTGATATAATATAATATTCCTTCTTACTTTAAAAAAATGCATTATTTAATCTTCTTCCAAATTTGGACATTTCAATAAATTCAGAGCCTTTATTTCTATAAATTCACAACATATTAAAACAATATCCTAAGAACCTAATAACTCAATGGTCACTTCATGTCAATGCATTATTTCATCTTCTTCCAAGTTTGAGCATTTCGATAAATTCATAGCCCTTATTTCTATAAATTCACAACATATTAAGATAGATTCAATTACTTGTGAGAGAACATGTTTGATATTAAATCTTGATTGGGGGAATAATTTTCTTAATATTAATCCTTTCTTCCTTCGTTTTGTTAAGTGTAATCAAACTTCGTGTACTTATCATCATCACATGGACTAGCACATTGCTATAACATCATCTTGTTTTAATATACCATAACATTTTCCATATTCTTTGTTCCATAAACACACAAGTTTTAGAGTTTAAAAGATCAATGATCAATCCTACATGCATCTTTTGAAAATCATATGACCATATAGTGATAACAATTTTTAAAGCAATTCACCTACAATAACTCTTCGCCTAAGTGTTTTACAAGGTATGTTGGTTAGTTATTATAATCAACCCATATTGTTTTTACAATAAATTTAGGATAATTCTGATATTCAAATTCCATGTTTCACATTGGTATTCACACTTCAATATCCACATATACATTCTTTAAACAACCTTGTCATTCACACATCTAGAGAGACATTAATACTCTTAGTCATTCCTATCAATTATAGGTTTATAGATCATCGAATTACACTTACCTAAATAACATTTCTCAAGGTTCTTCAAAAACCATCTATTTTCCCAATCTCTAAATTCATAATACATTACTTGCTCTTATTTATGTTGTACATAAAGATCATCTATTTTCCCAATCTCTAAATTCATAATACATTACTTGCTCTTATTTATGTTGTACATAAAGATCTAGTATCGACATCATCACTAGATGATAAGGTCATTCAAGTGGTTTTGCCATAATTATTTTACTTACATCATCAAATACTTTAATTATAAAAATTTATTCAATCTAACAATTTATGATTCATTTACCTACATATTAACCTTTATCAGTGATATAATGTTTGAACTATCATATTAAAACCAAAATATCATCATTAATTCTTTTATGTCAATTTACCACATCTCTCTTTTTCATACATTTAATCCATGTCCATTATTAATTTCTAATCTCATACATATTTTGTGTTAATAACTTTAACTAAGTTGTCATACTTCTCCTTGCACCTTTAGTTTATGTGTTTTATCCGCTTTTCTAATTATACAAAAATAACACATATTCCATTGATGTTATGTAGGATATAATTCTATATATCAATCTTGTTTTACATGATTATTCAATTTCCTGCGAATAATAAAATCCCCAATATGTTGTGAAGATTATCCTAATTCCATAATAAGATAAGAAAATTACACATTGCTAAGACATTTCTTTTCTTCAATCAAATATTAATCAACAACATTTACAATTTATTCAGAATATGATTTTTACTATACTATTCTTGTACTCCAATAACTTCATACTTCAATCATAAGTCTATTTACAATTTATTCAGAATATGATTTTTACTATACTATTCTTGTACTCCAATAACTTCATACTTCAATCATAAGTCTATGATCGCAAAAACCCATATTTTTACTTTACAATGCATAGTCAGTCTGTAGTCCAAGCTATCATGTTCTTCCTCTAGAGATTAATACTACATGAAAACAACCTGTAAAATTAGTCACAGCAGATCTAATGAACAAGTAAATCAATCACAATAGATGAACATAGAAAATATGGTGTAAACTGTGTAAAACATGAACAGTGCTCAATATCCCAATGAGGGTGACTAATTACAATACAATACAGTCATCTGACTAAGCAATTCGAATTGACTAAGAAGGTCATTCGAATTACTGAATGGTGTAGCTTGACTCCAACTAGGAGTCCTCATCATCAATCAGTGGTGGTCATCAATCCACAAGAACCAATCATCCAGGTGTCAATCTGAGTCTAACTGAGTGTAACATGTGTAACTAAAGTGTGTGGCACTGATATAGGGAAGTGGGATCAGTGGAAGGCGCATGGGAGGCTAACTGAATTCAGAACAAGTCATCTAGTCAATCTGGAGGTCCAACGGAGTGAAACAGTCAGTCGGGAGTGAAACTAGCCCCAAATTAGGGAGAATCAGAGCTAACTGAGTGTAACTGAAGTGGAACTGCAGTGGTAGGTGAAGAAGTGCGCCCTTCTCTGGAAGTGGGTGAGAAGTGGGCATCTTCCTGACTAGGAGGGCTAATGAACTGATGTAATAAGATCCCGGGTGCTAGAATAAGGTGGCTAAGGTGCTGGAGGCATCAACCTGGTGACTGGGATGCATGCAAAGTGCATGCAAACCCTAGAATTTGTATGTAAACCCTAATTGCATGCAAGATCCTGAAAAATATGATGTGGATATCCGAACACCCCCCATCAAGCTAGACTATGATGTGCAAAAACTAATGTGGGGCCCTTGTAACTAAGACCAAAGGTCACCCCAATACAATAATCCTAAAAATGCTGAAAATAAACTAAGTGAGGAAAGAGGGAAAACCCAGTGGGAAGAAATCCCCCCCTCAAGCTAAAGCATAATAATGGATCAATCTATCTCCACCATGATGGAACTCACCCCCAACAATGAACGGAGGTAAGATAACTTCTTCTTAGTGAAGCTCTTGGTGAAGATGTCTGCAATTTGCTCATCAATAGGGCAATATTGCAGAATGATGGTGTGATCATGCACCAACTGTCGAATGTAATGCATATGAATATCAATGTGTTTGGTCCTCTGCCGCTAAACTGGATCTGTGGAGATCTTGATAGCACTTTGATTGTCACAAAATAGGACAGTCGAAGTAGTGCCACCAAAACCAAACTCGGAAAGAATACCCTGCAACCAAACTGCCTGAATGCAGGCATTGACTGCCCCTCGATACTCTGCCTCTGCTGAAGAAAGTGCAATGGCTACCTGCTTTTTGTTGTACTAGAAAATAGCACCATGACCAATCATGAAAACATAACTGGAAGTGGACTTCCGATCAATGCTATCACCTGCCCAATCTGAATCAGTAAAACCAATGAAATCAAGCTCAGAATCTGCAGCATAAAGTATGCCAAAATGTTTCGTACCTTGCACATACTGCAAAATCCACTTGGCTGCTCGCCAATGAAGCTCATGGGGATGTTGCATATACCTTGACATGGCACTCACGGCATATGAAATATCAGGCCTTGAGTGTGTCAAATAAAGTAGTGAACCAATCAACTGTCGATACATACTGCAATCTGCAAGCAGTGTAAAATCTCCCTCCTCAAGACTGATTCTAGAGAGGAATGGGAATGGGGATGCCTTACATTCAGCCATATTAAACTTCAATAACAGGTCGGAAGCATATTTTTGCTGAGATATAGTGATCCCATTAAAATTTTGAGCTATCTCCAAGCCCAAAAAGTGACTCAACAAGCCCAAATCGCTCATGTCAAAAGCTAGATTTAAGGCAGTTTTTAGCTTGTTTATTGAAGTAAGAGTGCTACCAGTAATGAGAAGATCATCGACATAAAGTAAAATAACCAAAAAATTACCTTTAACTCGCTGAAGATACACATTTGGATCAGATTTGCATCTTTGGAAATTCTGAGAAAGAAGGAAGGAGTCCATCTTTGCGTACCAAGCTCTTGGGGCCTGTTTTAACCCATACAAAGATTTCTTCAATCTGCAAACTAATGATGGATCTGATGTGTATCCCTCTGGCTGCTGCATATATACCTTTTCAGCAAGGTCTCCATGTAGAAATGCACTCTTCACATCCATGTGGTGCACTTCCCAGTGCTTGGATGCGGAAATAGCCAAAACAAGGCGGATGGAATCCATCTTTGCAACTGGTGCAAAGGTCTCAGTGTAGTCCACTCCTTGGACTTGGGAGAAACCTTTTGCTACCAACCTTACTTTGTATTTGCTGATAGAGCTATCAGCAGCAACTTTCGTGCGGTAGACCCATTTACACTTCACTAATTTTCTTCCAGGTGGAAGAGAAACTAGCTCCCATGTATTGTTCTTTTGAAGAGAACTGTACTCTTCATCCATGGCACTTTGCCATCTCGGATCTCGGTGGGAAGAATAGTATGATGTGGTATCTGAACCAGCCATCAAATAAAAAATCTCAGGAAGTAATGGATCATAAATAGAAAGATCCATACTTGCTCTTTGAAAGTCTTCTCTTGTTCGTCTCGGATCAGCAGGATTTCCAAGGTTCGAACCAGCAGATTGAAGGGCCCACTTTGGTAACTGAGGAGGATCATAATGGTCGGATTCCAAACCTGATATGTCATGATCATCATGTGTTGCTAAAATATCATAAATATCAGAACTCATACCTTCATTATCGCTGCATGGATCTTCTTCTGGTGAAGGCGGTGAAACGACAGTTTCTTCCTCAACTAGTTGCAATTCTTGAAGCGGTTCTTCAAATTGCACACTGCGCTCTATGAATATCTTTTTAGATCTGATATCCATGAGTTTCTATGCTTTTTATTCTTCCCCATATCCTATCAGTATGCACTCAATACTTTGTGGATCCAAAGCTCGTCTCTTCTTGGAAGGAATTCTAACCCATGCAGTAGAGCCAAAAACTCTCAAATTTGACACATCTGGTTTGTGACCAAAGAATGCTTTCAAAGGAGTCATACCTTTCACGGATGAATGTGGAACACGGTTCTGTATATATACAGTAACATTGATTGCTTCAGCCTAAATATTTGCAGCCAAACCTTTTGATTCAATCATGCATGTAGCCATCTCTTTCAGTGACCGATTTTTCCTTTCCGCTACACCGTTCTGCTGGGGTGTGTAGGGAATTGTATGTTGGATCTGAATTCCGCTTTGGGCACAAAGTTGCAGCAACTCAGCCTTGATATATTCTCCACCATTATCATATCTAAGAGCTTTGATCTTGCTCTCAGTGGCGGTCTCAACAGAAGCCTTAAAATCCTTGAATTTTCCAAGCACTTCTGACTTGTTTTTGAGAAAAAATACCCATGTAAAGCGGGAAAAATCATCAATAAAGGTCAAAACATACCTTGAACCATTTAATGTCATATGGAGTAGTGGACGACTGATATCAGAATGTATCAACCCCAAAACTGTAGAAGCTCTGCTAGCTTTTCCGCAGTCGAATCTGTGCTCGGGGTGCTTCCTAATAATGCAACCAGTGCATATTCCCTTCGAGGAACGGAGTTGTGGAAGACCATGTACCATGGAATTGTTTGATAGCAGCAGCAAATAATTATAATTAAGATGTCCAAATATTTCATGCCAAATCCTACTAACCTCATTACCATGTGTGCGAAGAGCAATGGGCTTTGCAAGCGGAATAAAGTGTGAAAACTCATAGCATTTTGCAGTGTGGTTTTCCTTTCCGACTGCAACAAGTCTTCCACTTTTGATATCAAAAATTTCAACTGTATTAGGGTTGAATGTAACTTGCTTTGGTTCACCAGTTTGTGTCATTTGATACATAGAAAGAAGATTTGAAGCCAAGGAAGGCACATAGAGAACGTTCTGAAAGCTTCCATGATCTACATGAATCGTACCTTTGCCCTTTGAAGAATTTTTTGAGTCATCTCCCAAATGGATGGGGGTGGAGCTGTTTGGATCGAATGAAGAAAAAGAATCAATATTTGCATCCATATGATTCAATGCACCCGAATCTATCAAGAGAGTAGTGGGTTTCGAAATAGTTGCCATGAGTGCTTGTCCTCTTTCATGATCATCATTCCTATCCTTCTTCCTTGCACCGTCAGGAAGAGTTATGTTGTTCTTTTCCAAAATGAGGGCCATTTGATCTATAGTCTTCTTTATACATGAAATTTCGGGATGAAAGCCACGGTTGCATTAAGTACATTTAGATTTTTGGTTACCTTCTTTTCCCTTTTGCTTGAACTTTGAACTGGATGATGCATCCATCTATTTGCCTTTCTCTCTTTGCTTGTGAGGTTCGAATTTGGGCTTCTCCTTCTTTTGCTTTCCTTTACCATTCGATATCTTGGGTCCTTGAACATATAGGGCTGAATCTTTGGAGCTTATGGACCCCATTTGAATCAACTTGTCATGCTATTTTGTGACGGACTCAATGAAGGCATTCAAGGTAGGCATCTTCCAATTCGGGGTAGTTAGCCGACCATAATTGAAAGTAGAGACAAATACCGAATAATCTTTACCAAGCTTGCTGAGAATGGAGAGGATCAATTGCTTATCCTCTTTGATAACTCCACTGTTCTTCAACTGCATGTTCAAGTTCTTGAATTTTATGAGGAATTCATTAATGGTCTCAAAATTCTCAGGACTAAGGGCAATCAATTCATTCTCTAATTGAAAAGCCCTAAGCTAGTCTTGCTTGCCAAATAGTGTTTCAAGTTGCTCCCATATAGCTTTTGGAGTCTTCAATCCGTTGAGATGGAAGTGAAGATCTTTGGAGATGGAAAGACAAAGAAGACCATAAGCTTCATCAAGCTTGTTGTAGTGTTTGGTTCTATCTAACAAGGTGTTTGGCTCCAATTCAAGACCAAGAGTGACTCGGTAGTAACCTTTTGAACGTAATATGATCTCCATATCATCTTTCCAATCAAAATAATTGAATGGGGTGAGGATAGGCTTTGAAGAAGAGTATTCCATTGCTAGGAGTGAGTGCACACTGATGTAAAGAAGCTTGCAAGGGCAGAGTAGTGAATGCAATTGATGGAGACAATAACCTGCAAATCACAATAAAACCAAGAACAATGAGGTCGAACAATCCACCCTTTTAGAGTTGCATCACACCTAGGATTGGAGATCAAACAATGTTGAATGGGTCCAATGTATCAGATCCAGGATTTATGTGGAAACTCAAGCTTCTGGAGTGGTATTGGAAGTATTTTCAAGCTTTGCATGCACAGGAGAGAATGCCCTTGAGATCTTTCATGCCAAAACTTTTTGTAATTTTTGAGCAAAATTCACTCAAATCCTCTTGTAGAAACACCTGTAGAAAAGAGATCTTGTCCCAGCAATGGCTCTGATACCATGTAAAATTAGTCACAGCAGATCTAATGAACAAGTAAATCAATCACAACAGATGAACATAGAAAATATGGTGTAAACTGTGTAAAACATGCACAGTGCTCAATATCCCAATGAGGGTGAATAATTACAATACAATACAGTCATCTTACTGAGCAATTTGAATTGACTAAGAAGGTCATTCGAATTACTGAATGGTGTAGCTTGACTCCAACTAGCAGTCCTCATCATCAATCAGTGGTGGTCATCAATGCACAAGAACCAGTCATCCAGGTGTCAATCTGAGTCTAACTGAGTGTGACATGTGTAACTAAAGTGTGTAGCACTGATATAGGGAATTGGGCTCAGTGGAGGGTGCATGGGAGGCTAACTGAAGTTAGAACAAGTCATCTAGTCAATCTGGAGGTCCAACGGAGTGAAACAGTCAGTCGGGAGTGAAACTAGCCTCAAATCAGGGAGAATCGGAGCTAACTGAAGTGGAAATGCAGTGGTAGGTGAAGAAGTGCGCCCTTCTCTAGTAGTAGGTGAGAAGTGGGAACCTTCTTAACTAGGAGGGCTAATGAACTGATGTAATAAGCTCCCGGGTGCTAGAATAAGGTGTCTAAGGTGCTGGAGGCATCAACCCGGTGACTCGGATGCATGCAAAGTGCAAGCAAACCCTAGAATTTGCATGCAAACCCTAATTTCATGCAAGATCTTGAAAAATATGATGTGGATATCCGAACACAACCCACCTTCTTATACTTAGTCATACACAATCTTGATTACATACAAACAAGGAATTAGACTCTCCAAATGTAATACCCCCAGTTTTGACTTGAAATGTATTGAATAAAATCATGTAAATGATGTAAATATTATAATAGGGATTCCTAGTGTAGAGGTCATGTTGGATCTAATGTGGGAAGACCTAGGTTCACTACAACACATGCCAACAAATCCCAAGATACTGGACCTTTAGGAATTACCTACAAATAGGTGAAGTCTCACCCGAACTACCTATGTGTATTGCAAGAACCACAATTCTGTAGCAACAAAGGGGAGAGAACTCCGTATTGAAATTTGGTTGAGATTTGAAATTTAATTCTTTTAGATGCAGAGACTTGAATCAATGATACAATTCAATCCATGAAATTCATACAACCATAACACAAGATATACCCTAGGGAAAATCCTCAAAATTATGAGAACAAAAACCCTAGCAATTCTTCTCAGTATAATATAATGGATATCAGAGAATGATTTCTTACAAAATATAACATATTGTTTTTGGAATATAAGAGATCACCAAACACTCTTGACGAAGATATATAAGCAATAGAGAAGAGAGATCAATCACATGTGTTCCTAGCACAACACTAACAAGCACGAAAAATACCCTGCACAAAGAGAAGCGCCTTGCCTTCAATGGAGAAGAGAATTCGCTTCACATTGGATTCATCAATCCCGTATAACATATTTATACATTCTTATATTCTATTTTATCTTCTAACTTCAGGATGAACTTGCTCTCAACCTGGATGTATTAATCTTGCATGTAGAGGTGCACCCCTCTTCTCATGCAGTGCTTTATCTCACTGATCTATCACTTAAGGTGAACTCGCCTCTTAACTAAAAGCTTTCCACTTAGTTAGGTGTCTAAATTAAGTGTCATCACTTAGTCACTTAGTTAACTCTCTTTAACTGATTCTCCTTTATTTACTGAAGTGTCGTCTTTTAGTTTAGTTAATGTGAAAACAATTTAGTTAACTAGTCCTTATTTAACACTTAGTTAATTGAAATCACGTTGATTGATTTACTTGAAGTGACCAATCTGAGTTCTTTAGTTAACTGAGGAATATATTTAATTGATGCTTTAACTGAAGCATTGATACTTAACTGAATCTTTAACAATTCGAGTTCTCTTTAATTAGTTGAAGTGTATGCATGGGAAATTTCAAATTCTCTTGATCTCTATGCTTTATCTTTTATTTCTTTATCTCTTACTGCATGGTCAATATGTTCTTACTTTAATTATCCATCACATTACATTATACCAAGAAGAATTATCGGATGTTGTGATCATATTATATTATTCCGGACCAAATGATCATATGCTAAAGTAATTCACTTTAGAGGTGATCAATCTCTAAACGAGACTTAATAGCAATATGGTGATCATGGTTAATAATACATCACACAACATCAAATGATTTTAAGAAGTAAAGCATGAACTTTATACAGAAGGTCCACCTCTATACGGGAGGTTCATCTCATGGATACCTTTATACATAAGGCTCACATGATAATCATGACTTGACACACAAGTCCAGAGTCTTGTCCAACAAGAATTTACAATATCATGAATTTGATCATTGAAGTACCTCTATATGGGAGGAATAACCTTTACACAGAAGGTAATCAAAGTGCTCACCTCTATACGGGAGGATCAATCTTGGATACACAATATTGGTTTGGAGAATGTCTCCTGGTGCTGTATATTTAACACTCCCTCTCAACGGTGGAGGCATTCTCTACCATACCAAGCTTGTCTCCGAAGTACCTGAACTTTGTCACTGACAGATGCTTTGTTAACACATCTGCAATCTGCTCATCAGTAGCAATGTACTGAAGTTTAATTGTACTTTTCTGGACCATGTCTCGGATGAAATGATACTTCATTTCAATGTGTTTCGACTTGTCATGAAACATTGGGTTTTCAGAAATCTTGATGCAACTCTGATTGTCACACCTAATAACTGTAGGCTCAATATTTTCACCAAACAACCCTGCAAGTAGATTTCTGAGCCACACTGCTTCTTGCATTGCAACACTAGTATCTATGTATTCTACTTCAGTAGTGCTCTGGGATACAGAGCCTTGCTTCCTGCCAGACCAAGATATCATAGTCAGATGTACTCTTACAGTCCACAATGCTTCCTCCCTAGTCTGAGTCTATATAACCAAGTAGCATGATTCCTCCATTGGAGGCATATCTGATTCCATATGAAGTTGTACCTCGAAGGTACCTAAGCACATGCTTAACAACTTTCTAGTGTTTATGTCGCGTATCAGACATAAATTGACTTAGAATTCTCATGGCATAACATATATCAGGCCTCGAATGTATCAAGTACATTAGCGAGCCTATAAGCTATCTATACAAAGTGAGATCTACTAGATCTGATCCAGAGCCTGACTCATGAAGTTTCCTCAAATTGGAAACCATCGATGTAGTCATATATTTTCAATCTATCATGCCAAACCTGTGCAATATATCCACAGTGTACTTCCCTTGAGATAGAAAAATTTCATCTTTTCTTTGCCAGATCTCAAGGCCAAGAAAGTAGTGCATTAGACCTAAGTCTTCCATCTCAAAATCTGATGTGAGCTCCCTCTTGCACTAAGCAATCAAATGTTCCTCTCCAATGAGAATCAAATCAGCAGCATACATAACTAATATCAACGGTTGGTTCTTCACTACTTTGAAGTACAAATTTGAATCAACTTCACTCTTACATAAACCTAGTTTATGAAGATATCTATCAATTACGGAGTACCAATCCCTGGGGGCTTGCTTAACGCATATAGAAATTTATTTAGCTTTCGAAGGTGGGATTGCTTCCCATGCACCAAAAATCCTTCCGGTTGTTGAATATAAACCTATTCCTCAACCTCACCATTGAGGAAGGTTGTATTCCCATTCATCTGGTGAAGTTTCCATCCTAGAACATATGCAAGTGCAATCATTTCTTGGATTGTGGTGTACCTTGCCACAGGGGCAAAGGTATCATCATAATCGATGCCTTCTTTCTGAGAGAAACCTATGGAAATGAATCTGGCTTTATACTTCTCAATGCTACAATATGTAACATGCGTTATCTTCTAAAGCCATTTGGAAGTCACAATGGACTTCCCATTAGGTTTGGGAACAACCTCCCAAACATCATTCTTCATTATAGACAATGTACTCTTCTGTCATTGCATATTTCCAAACTTTCTGCTTTGCATCTTCTTCATATGAGGATGGTTCTGAATCAATTCTGTGATTCATCAATGCAACATACCTTGATTATCTGTCAGGTTTCTTGCGCTCTCTGGATGAGACTACTGGTGCTCCATGTTTCTATGCATTTTGTAAAATGTCTCGGAACCAAGCAAATCTTGTTTTAGTGGGAGGTTCATCAGGTGACCTCTCAACCAGTTCTACTAGTTCTTTAGGAGCTAGCGAATCTGAGGCATCTTCTAGTTTCTCCCTCTCAAATTCTGAAGGGGGAGAATCAGACTTGGGATCATCCATCTCTGAATCACATTGAATCACTTTCTATATTTTGAAAGAAGCTTCCTCATGGAAGGTAACATGTCGACTAAATTCAATATGTCTCTCAACATGTACATATATTCAATATGCTTTTGATGACTCGCTATAACCCACAAAGGTTCCTTTCTTTCCAGAAGGCTCCATCTTTGTTCTCTTTTCTTTCGGTACATGAATGTATACCGGGCTCCTGAAGATCCTCAAGTGTGAGATGTCTGGCTTCTCACTGGTAAACACTTCTTCTGGTGTCTTCTCATATAGAATGGCACACAAGATTCTATTATGGATGTACATAGTTGTACGAGTGGCTTCTGCCAATAATGAGGTAGACATATCTTGATAATGCATCATGGATTTTGCAGCCTCACATATGGTTCTATTCTTCTTTTAGACAACCCCATTTTGCTGAGGGTTGTATCGTACTGTTACCTGTCTACATATTCCTGCATCCCACATAGATAGTTAAATGCATGAGAATCAAATTCACCTCCATTATTAGACCTTAATGCACATATGTGATTTTCTACTAGGGATTTAAACTCTTTAAATTTGCTAAGAGTTTCACTTTTAGACTTCATGAAATAGATCCATGACTTCCTAGAAAAATCATCTATGAACAATACATAATATAATAAGCCACTTAGGGAGGGGGATGACATGGGACCACATACATCATAATGTATTAAATCTCAAATCCATTTAGATCTGGTAGTATTGCTAGAAAAAAATTTCTTAACATTCTTCCCAAGTGCACAACCCCGACATACACTATAATGCTAAAAATCAAATATGGGCATACATTTTACCATCTTTTGAAGTCCTGGTAGTGCTTTGTATTGTAGAGTCCTCCCTCTCGAACTCCAATCACAACAGCAGATTCTAGGATTTTGTTCTTCGGCCATAAAAATGCTTTGTTATCCATGAAGATAACTCAGAATCCTTTGTCTTCAAGAACCTAAATTGAAAGCAGGTTCTTCTTCAAGCTTGGAACATATAGAATGTCCTCCACATGTAGAATATCACCAGTGCTCAGCTGGAATGACGTGGATCCAACTCCTTGGATCGAATAATTTGAGTTGGCCACCAACTCTACCATGCATGTGAATTATTTCTCCTTTAGATCGGTGATGGAACTATTGCAACCAGTCATATTTTTGGATGCACCACTGTCAATCAACCATGTGTTTGGGTTTGTGATGACAGATCCCGAAAGGGATGAGACAAGATAATACTCCCTTCTTGTCTCCTTTTATTCATATGCATTATTTTGAGTGATTTCATCTTCTATGGCGGTAGAAGCATGAAACTTTACTTTCCTCTTTACTTTGCACTCTCTTGAGAAATGGCCTTTGTTTTTGCAATTGAAGCATCTAGCTTTTGACTTGTCAAATACTTTGTTGAAACCCTTCTTCTTTGGATGAGAGAACTTCTTTCGGAAGAAGGGTTTCTTTCCTTTCTTCATTCTTTCCATGAGGGCAAGGTTTTCTTCTTTGATGCACACTGAATTTCTCTGGATTCGCCCCTTCTCTTGGAGGTAATCATGCCACAACCTTTCAAAATTAGGTTGTACCTCTCTTCCATTTACCGTGGCCAAGAATGTCTCCCATGAGGATGGGAGACCATCAATAGCAGTTTGGAGAAGATCATCTTCATCCACCAGTACTCCAATACTACCAAGTTGATCTCTTACCCGAGAGATCTTGGAGAAGAAGGAGGCCACTATCTCATTCGTCTCCATATTTAAGTTTCAAATCTTATTCGTCAATGCCCTCTTTTGAATCAGAGCCTTCTTCTCATATAGATTAGTCAATGTATCATAATATTCTTTCACGTTCTTCCGTGGTGTGATCAAGGGAAACAATTTATCTTTTACCGAATCATATATGATCCATTTGGCCTTAGCTTTATTCTTATTGAAGTTGATGCACCATGCATTAGATGTAGGCTCCTCCACCACAGTGGATACATATCCATCCAAGTCATGTTCCTATAGGATGTTGATAATCCTATCCTTCCAAGTGTTGAAGTTTGAGGTGACCTCAAGACGGTCTTCCGCTAGTACAGAGACTGATTCCATAGTCTTCAAATCTTGTGCTCAACTTCTCAGGATCAATGTAGTCTCTAGCTAGCATGAAACAATGAGCTCCTTCACGCCCTGATATTTAATACCATGTTGAAATTTGGTTGAGCTTTGATATTTAATTATTTTATATGTAGAGACTTGAAGCAATGAGACAATTCAATCCATGAAATCCATACAACCATAACACAAGATATACTTTGGGGAAAATCCTCAAAATTATGAGAACAAAAACCCCAACAATTATTCTCAGTATAATATAATTGGATAGCAGAGAATGATTTCTGTTACAACATAGAAGATTGATTTCAGAAGATAAGATATCACCAAACACTCTTGATGAAGATACATAAGCAATAGAGAAGAGAGATCAATCAGATGTGTTCCCAACACAACAATAACAAGCACAAACAATACCCTGCACAAAGAGAAGAGCCTTGCCTTCGATGGAAAAGATAATTCACTTCACATTGGATTCATCAATCCCGTATAACATATTTATACATTCTTCTCTTCTAGTTTTATCTTCTAAATTCATGATGAACTCTCTCTCAAACTGGATGTATTAATCTTGCATGCAGAGGTGCGCCCCACTTCTCATGTAGTGCTTTATCTCACTGAGTTGTCACTTGGGATGAAATTGGCTCTTAACTGAAAGCTTTCCCACTTAGTTAGGTGACTAACTTAAGTGTCGTCACTTAGTTAACTATATATTCTTTGTTGTCACTTAGTTAAATATCTTTAACCGATTCTCCTTGATTTACTGAAGTGTCGTCTTTTAGTTTAACTAAAGTGAAAACACTTTAGTTAACTATTCCTTCTTCTTTAACACTTAGTTAACTGAAATGATGTTGATTGATTTACTTGAAGTGGCCACTATGAGTTCTTTAGTTAACTAAGGGAATATCTTTAACTGAAGCATTGATACTTAACTAAATATTTATAACCGAAGCTTTAACAATTCGAGTTCTCTTTAATTAGCTGAAGTGTCTGCATGGGAAATTTCAGATTCTCTTGATCTCTATGCTTTATATTTTATTTCTTTATCTCTTACTGCATGGTCAATATGTGCTAACTTTAATTATCCGTCACATTACATTATACTAAGAAGAATTATTGAATGTTGTGATCATATTATATTATTCCAGATTAAATGATCATATGCTAAAGTAATTCACTTTAGAGGTGATCAATCTCTAAAGGAGACTTAATATAAATATGGTGATCGTGGTTAATAATACATCACAAAACATTAAATTCTTTTAACATGTAAAGAGTCACATTTATACAGAAGTTCCACCTCTACACGGGAGTTTCATCTCATGGATACCTTTATACGAAAGGCTCACATGATAATATATGACTTGGCACTCAAGTCTAGAGTCTTGTCCAACAAGACTTTATAAAATCATTACTTTGATCAAGTACCTCTATATGAGAGTAATAGCCTTTACACAGAAGGAAATCAAAGTGCTCACCTCTATAAGAGAGGATCAATCTTGGCTACACAAGATTGGTTTGGAGAATGTCTCCTGATGTTGTATATTTAACACTCTATTCTACCATCATACCCATTAACCGAGCTTCGATAAGAATCAATTAAACCACAAATATAACATAATGTATACGTCAAATACGCAACATATTATAACTAAAAATCTTCATGTCCTATTATCATATCATCGATAATTTATCATTTAATAGTATCATGTAAATCAAAACAACATGCACATACAAGAACATTCACATACACAAGACACCAAAGATTTTTACGTGGAAACCCGATATTGAGAAAACCATGAAAATGATTTGTTTATTCATTTATACCATTACATAAAGAATTTCATTTTCATCTTTTTACATATCTACACACACAATCTACAGACCTTAACCCTTCCAAAAACCCTTCAGTTACACAAAATCAACAACAATACATGGGATCACTCAGCTCTTGGTCACACTATCTTTTCATCAACATTTCATCCAAAACTATCAACATCCTACTCTACCCGACCTGTTATATATATATTTATTGGCATATCCCTCGCGGACCACTAATTGGACCGGAAATCCTAACTTAGTCTCTAACTTACTCTAACCACTTTCTTAGTCGGTGTGATCAACCACTACTCTTTCCATATTTTGTGAGCACTATGTCGGAGTTTGTCCTTCCTTTGTGGGGACACTTCCCTTTGAACACTTCACTGTGCTACCCCTTTTCACATCAACACAAAACTGGTTCAAAATACCTTAGGGTCAATAGGCCCCCAACACTAACATGTTGTTCATCCCGAGCAACTTAAGCTTTCTCCTATGGAGTCTTCCATGTTAGCAAAAACTAGGCATATATTTCCTTTGACGTTTTGACTGCCCATTCTATCTTATCTGAATGCTCTTCTAGCTCGTCTACTAACAAGGAAATTATTTCTACCTTTAATCGTGCCTCATCTATTTGCGTCGCTTTCCATATTTCTGCATTTCCTCCTCCAATGATTTCAGATATTCTTACTGCTTCATTTTGTTGAAATTTGTACCAAGAAAGTGTTGCCCTAGTAATTTTGCCTAAGTCATTAAGAGAGGAAAAAGTTACATGACCCTTGTATTAATTGATTTAGATGAGCAATTAATTCCCTTTAGAGTTATAAAGTGAATTTTAATATATTTAAGTGGTGGTTGAGTGAAATTAATTTATGGAGAGAAATACAATGCACTTATTCTCATCCATTGATCTAAACCAATGTGGTCCCTTGGATTAGATGACCATTTAGCTACCCTAGTGAGGAAAACCAAAAGACAAGGGAAATGTAGTAAAAAGGCACCCCCTCTTCCATTTTTTAACACCCAAGAGAGTTGGAGAAAAAATGTCTTTCCATGAGAAAATCTAGAGGTCGAGTTTGAAACATAAGACAATTCATCGAGATAACAGCTTGAATCCCAAGACATATGTACAACATGCATTCCCAGAATCATACAACACCAGTAAGTGACATGAAAATTGAGGAGGGTGCACTTAGTTCGAGCAAGGAACTCATGCTAAAATTTTCCAGATAGGAACATGATTTTTGAGGGACTGTTTCATCACATTAAATGCAGTCCATACATCATTAATTAAGTTGAATGTACTGTAATTTATGTGACTGATATAGAAAATAAATCGAGGCAGAATAATTCTATTTCAGTGGGCACACAAATCAAGGTAACTAGACTATACAAGCAACACGAAGTTCAAGGCACTTTCGTATAGTACAGTTTAGCACCAAAATCAAGACAATTTATGCACGAAATTCAAGTCTGTCCTGGCATTGTTTTCGAGGCTGAAGATATGTCATCTGGTTGAGATATGTTTCGCTTACTGATTTTAAATACTGTTGTACTATTTTTAAGAAATAATAACTCATTTCTCTCATAGGATTTCCCCTTAGGGAGTTTTGCCTGGGCTTATTGGACAAAAATTCCTGAGTCTACAATTTCATGTGTGTGGCTATTATTTACATTTTGCTCATTTAAATTTGTGATTTTTATGGTGTTTCAAGCTTCAATATTGTTTATGAGTACATATTCCTATTGCAACAGTGATTATTCTATTGGAGTAAAACATTAAGCTAAGTACTGAACTAAAATTGAAACCGAGATATGATTTTACATGGTATTAGAGCGTGGGGGGAATAATTGTTGACTGTGATTTTTCATAC
Organism: Larix kaempferi; assembly: GCA_027924585.1. NCBI lineage: Eukaryota > Viridiplantae > Streptophyta > Pinopsida > Pinales > Pinaceae > Larix > Larix kaempferi. The sequence goes on from BSBM01000893.1 coordinate 12,137,981, forward strand.
TTAAGAGGGAATTTTATTTTGTTCATAAGAGGAATATTTGGACTTACATTTTCAGTGTGATGGCCACAGGGTTGAGGTTGGAGGAGAGGATGAATGGGGCAACCAACTTCATTCCTTGGAAATCAAGGATTGTGTTGATACTGCAAGAGAATGAGTTGTGGGATGATGTAGTGAACAACACTAAAGAAAATCCTATTCAAATTATCGTAGCCATTGGTGCAACAACATTGGAAACCTTCAATAAGAAGGACATCAAGGAAAAGAGGATAATAATTGATGTGGTGAAGGATAATGTGGTCCCACACTTAAACTCTAAGTTGTACCAGATTTCGAATGAAAATCAAAATATGGTACTAAGAGAGAAGCTGAAAAGCATACAGATGGCAGAATATAAGAATGTGACCTCTTACCTTACTTGGATCACTCAGGTGAGAGATGAGCTTGCAGTAATTGGGGAGGTTGTCCAGGGAAGCGGCCTAGTGAGGAAGACACTGAATGGAGCATCCAAGTAGTGGGAAGTATTCATGGAGGTGGTTGTTGCATGAGAGAACATGCCTTCTTGGGATCATCTCTGGGGTGACATTGTGCAGGAGGAGACACATAGAGGATTTGTCCATGGGAGCTCTTCAAACATTAAGGAGGATGAGGAGAATGTTTGCTTATCATCCAAAGGAAATAATTCCAAGAAGGGCCATATGGGAGGGGCCAAGTAGCAGAGAGGTGAGATGAAGAAGGACCTGAGAAGATTCAGGTGTTATGCATGCAATGATTTTGTACATTAGGTTGGAAAATGCCCTAAGAAGAAGAGGGGAAAGTAGGATAAGGAGGAATAGGTTGCAACCACAACTGAGATAGAGAGGTACACTGCACAGTTCGAGAACAAATTCTCTTTTGCCACAATTGTTTCGAGTTGTGGTAGTAGCGGACTAGTGGATTCTAGGAAGTGGATTGTGGATAGTTCCTATTTCTGTCACATGATTGGGATTCGATATTCCTTCCTCACTATTGAGACTATTCCAGAGAAACTCGTATATGATAGAGATATCATAGTGCATACAGTCATAGGATTGGGACAAGTATGGTTCCAGCTAGAGTTTGGAGAGCTTCTAGATATTTTAGGAGTACTCTATGTTCTATGGCTACAAGATAACAGACTTTCAATTCCATCATTGGAGGGTGCAGGATATGCAGTATTGTTCAAGAGTGAACACATTTTCATTTATGTATTGGGAGTGGATCTGGTTTACCCTAATTTGATAGGTCACCGGAGAGATGGAGAGTATGTAGTGTATGGACAACCTACATCAGGAGTATATGGGTGGATAATAGGTCCTTATTCTAAGACAAACAGTGAGTGAGAAAATAACGATACATGACCTTTCAGTGAGAATTCCCCCATCACAAAATACAGTTGAAGAATCAACATATAGAAGCTATGAATATTTAGAAGAAGAAATGAAGCGTTTAAACAAGCTTATCATGGGCAAAGGCAATGGAATGGAACAAATCCAGAGGAAGTTATAAATAAAATAATAAGAATTCAGTTAATGTCAACATCAAATAAAAATCTCCAGTAGCAAAAATACGACATTAACAACATGCATCAATCAAAGATCACAAAAATCAATAAAACGTTATCATAAAATACTGAAGAAATAGCCCCAAGAGTTAGCTCGATCGGTTGAGTTCTCGGAAGTTAGGCCTCCCAGCATGCGAGGTCGCGGGATCCATCCTCATAGACCCTCTTGGGGTTAGGCACGCAGCGGCCACAGGGCGGAAACCCCTTCGGGGCGGGTCCGTCGGAAATTATTTCGTGGATGTAGCGGTCGGCTAAGCCGATTAAAGTGAACCACATGGAAAAAAAAAAAAAAAAAAATACTGAAGAAATATTCCGACTAAAAAACCATAACAAAGTTCTAGTTTCAAAAATGAAAAAAATTAAAATGTATTCAGGACACAGAACAATCTAATGAATATATTGAAAGAAAATACTAGAAAAGCAAGAAGAAAATTGTCGCCTTAGAAATCATAATAAAAATTAGAGGAACAAATTAAAAAGTTAAAAGATAATGAAAAGTTGCAAGAAGAGACGATCAAGAAGATTTAGAATGATAACAGATTATTAGCATAAAAAATAGAATAAATCCAGAATGAGGTCTCAAAATCATCAAATATAAAATTACAAAATGTAGAAAAAGACACAATTATAGATCTAGTACAAATCACAGAGCAAGAGGATGTCAAACCAATTGAAGAAAGGTTTACATGAAATCCCTATCGACATCCACATCATATAATCAGAGACCTTGAAATTTAGGAGCAGTTGTCAGAAAATATGTATACCACTGCAAATGTGCACTCTATTGACTTGGATCTATTTGTTTGATTGACTCAAGGTTACAATTTGCATACTATATTAGGGTTTATATCTATAGATTAGTAGTGTATCTTCGAAGAAAGAGCCAATGATTTTGAATGGTCACTATTATGGAATATGGACATAAGATTCATGGATACTTTGCTTAAAAATAGGGTGTTCTGGCATTTTACGAAGATTATGATCCCAAATCTAAAGGACAATCAAAAAAAGTTTGTCATCAATGCGAACAAGGATAAGGACGTAAGAGCATTACCACATACATTTCGAGGGAGATTCACTTTCATACAAGTGGTATTGACTATCCTAATTGGGTCTAGAAAAAGAAGAAGAATTTGTTTGATAAGATTGATGAAAGTAAAGTTTTGTGGATTGATAAAGAGTTTATCTCTCTAAATGCTCTCTCTTTTGAAAGAATTGTGCATTACTTGGCTTGTGTCAAGGAGTTACAGTTGAAGTTGGGTGAATATGGCAAGGACTTTCCAAAAATATACAGTCATATCATTTAATTGGTCCTCATGTACCTAAAAATACCCTATGATGTCTTATGTTTGACATTTCATGTTAGTTGGGCTTCTAGAAAAAAAGATGGTAAGGACTATACATTTGATTTTGTCTATGGATTTCTTATTAGGGAATAAGAGAAACTAAATGATGAAGTTAAATTAGATGTCAAGCAGTAGGCCCGTCTATTGAAGGGTGAAGAGCGACAAAACTACAAAGAAAGAGGTCAACAATGCAACCAAGAGAAAATTCAATTGCATCAACCAAATCGAAAATAAGAAGCATGATGAGCAGAATTTGAATAAGAAAGGTAGAAAGAATAAGACCTTACACTATTGCATGGAATTGTAACACATGGAGAAGGCTTGTTGGAATAATACTAGAGATATGGAAAAGAAGGTTCGAAACCTTAAAAAAAATATGTCAACTAGAAGATCATCCAATGTTCAGCATCAACTTCTAAAAGGTAAGGTAGACAAACGTATGTTTTTGTTAGTGATTATCAGGCCCTAAATGCTCAAATTGCACAGAGTGAGTGGATAGTCAATTCCGGCTATACACATCACATGGCTAAAGATGCCTCTCTCTTTTCTTCCTTAAAAAAAAAGAAACTTAGATATTTGTAGTAAATGATTATGCACTTATTATTGTTGGTTGTGGTGTAATGTTCCGTTTTAATAAACTGGAACAAATGACATACAAAGCATGTGAGCCATAGTTCAAGAGCACGCAAGAATGCATGCAAATGTGAGATGCATGCATGCAAAACGTGAGATGCATGCATGCAACAAGTGAGATGCATGCAACTCAACTGGAAAATAGAAGAGAAAAGTAACTTAGGTATACAAAGTTAGGGCATGCAATGTCAAAGCTATAAAAGAAGGATAAAATGAGTTACTGGGATCTATTATTATGATTGATGATTGCGAATTGGTTTATTATGATTGATGATTGAGAATTGGTTTAGAGAGTTCTAAGAGCTGATTTAGGGTTGAGGGCGGATTTCCCTAGCCAACAACATTGGTTTCGACGGTGAAATCTATCCGTCCTAGTCAATTTATTGAGTGGATCACACAGATCTACTATTGGGCTTCATTGTTGTGATTTGAGAATTCATATTGAGTTCATTTGATTAGTTTATGGAGGATTCAAGCTTCAGAGAATAACTTGCTGCAGAGACGGTTTGAAGAGTCCAAAGACTTTAGGAATTTTGGATGCTGCTACAGTAATCCGCACTGTTGCTACAGTAACCGTACTGCTGCTACAGTGTTCCGTACGAACGCTACAGTACGGACGCTACAGTGGATACCATCATCATTATCCAACAAGAAAGGGTGCATTCTTATAGTCTCATTGTTGATCAAGCAAGGGCACCAACAGGGTGTGATCAACAGCTGTATCTTACAGCTCTGGGCAGAGGCCACGATTTATTACATGGGAGACATTGGAAGATAAAGAAGGAACGTTTTCATATTCCTTAGACTGCCATTTCCAAAGAGGGTGTGAACCATCAATCTGGGCATGATCATTGTGGAATAAAGGCTGATTCGAGGTGGAGGTTGTATACATCATGTTGAGACTGTCAATGGTGCAACAAACAAGTTTAATTGACCTAGCATTCAGATCTGCAATAATATCCTTATCAGCTGTTATAATCATCAATCATTCTTCATCATCACGATTTTAAGGTCAGAAGTGTTATATCAATTAATATCTGGTTATTATTTATTGTTTGAAGCAACTTGGGTGTAATCCAACTGCATAGTATTACTATCACTTCAAAAGCAATCTTACTGGCAGCGCCATAACTACCTACAGCAACATATCACCCCTATGTGAAGGCATATTATTGCAACCGTAACAGCCATTACCAAGATATAGGAAATCATTGTTTAAAGGTCAGATTTATACATCTTCTGAGATCCGATTTTAGGGGATAGTTTGGGTAGTCTCGAATCTCCTTAAAGAGAAGCACGACACCGAATGGAAGAGAAAATCTGGAGACTCATATATCATTAATGAATTACATTATGAAGAGATGAGCCTATCCTGAACATACACTTGCCTTTAAAAGCCATCAAGAAGTATTATCTCAGCCAAACTTGGGACTGCTATCGCTGTTGTAATTTCAGGTCAGATCTGATATTTTTATCAGCTTACATTAATTTCATACTGCTGTTATTTTTATTGGATATCCATTGCAATTATCATGAATTTCTAGGCTATCTTGGATATCGATTATAAGTAAGTGGTCATTTTTTAGTGCACATATCAGCTGGTATATTTTATGACAAGAATACTGAATGGTATTGTTAAATTCCCTAACAATAAACACTTCCCAAAGCATTACGTCATCCTTCACAAACATAACAGCAGTCAACAAATTTATTGATCAAAGTGTGTGTCAAGATTCATCAACCAGAACACACGAACAATCAACAATAATCCATACCAAATCTAGTGTGGAATATTACAGATGCCTCTCTCTTTTCTTCCTTAAAAAAAAATAAACTTAGATATTTGTAGTAAATGATTATGCACTTATTATTGTTGGTTGTGGTAACATTGAATGTCGAAATGGTGTGATCACTAATGTGTTTTGTGTACCTAGATTTCAAGTATTAATTTGTTTTTCATACCTCAAGTTACCCAAACAAGCAAAAGTGTTAAATCCTTTCCAAAAAAACAAGCAAAAGTGTTAAATCCTTTCCAAAAAAGTCTATTATGAAATTTGTGAACGATAATTGGTAAGTTATCCTTGAAGGGTTCTTCAATCCCAAAGATGGATTGTAAAAGTCCCATGACATTCCCAAGAGATATTATGGACCAACTACACTCATAAAGTAGACCAACAACCAGAGTAGAGTTTGGTCTGAACGAAATAGACATATAAATTTTCAAAGATTGAAAATTATCGTGAAATATTGCATGGTTATTGGACTATCTAAAATTGTTCCCCCCTGATGGAGTATGTGAAGGGTGTGTTTTTGGAAATCATCATGAGGTTTCCTTTGAAATTAGGAAAGCATGGAAAGTGAAGGCTTATTTGGAACTTGTCTACAATGATCTGTTTTCCCTAAACAAAACATCACTAACAAGTGTGAGGAATGTTTTAAACTTCAATGATGATTTTTCCAAGCATACACAAGTGTATTCTTGAAGAGTAAGAGCCATGTCATTGAAAAATTCAAGGAATTTAGGGCATTATATGAAAAGCAATGCAATCTTCCTATGAAATGATTAAAGATCAAACAATGGTGGAGAATATGTGAGTTGAATATTTAAAAACCATATGTGGCAACATGGTTTTTCTTGGCACTAGATCTTTACCTCACACACCTCAACAAAATGGAGTTGCAAAAAGAAAAAATCAGACTTTGGTTGAAATGACATAATGTTTTCTTTAGGCCAAAGTTTTTACTTAGTTTATTCTTGTCAATTGAAGTATAAATATTTTTTCAACTTTTAATCAAATTTAAATAAATATTTACCCTTCAATATGAAATTAAAAATAACCCTTCAAATTTAATCACTGTATAGAACCAAGAACCGTCAATATAAATGAAAAAACTCCAAACAAAAATTGTTTTTTTCATAGTTGGGAAAATATCTTTATAAGGCCATTACAAAAATGTCTTCAAGAAACAAACTCTAATTAATCTAGTGCATTATTTAAATATTTAATTAACTAATTACTTCCTAAAGCCACATACCCTTATGTATAAGTGGGATGTTACATATCAAATTATGCATGCAATGGGGTTATTTATCAAAGAGACTTTGTAAAAATACATTATATGGTCAAAAATATAAAAATAAATGATATTTTATCAATGTTAATGAGAGTAGTTGTAAAGGATTTATACGTTCAACTAACATAATTGTTGTTAGGCTTGCTTTCTCCCAACTTACTAAAAAAATCACAAAAAATATATTATAGTACCTCTTTCATAGGCATTTTTAAAAGAAATATCTTTTTTTCAAAAGAAAAAATATGTTCTTTGGTATTCCATTATGAATCAAAGAGAACATTTGCATATGCAAACCAATCTATAAACTCACGAGGAAACTGGTCCTAATATGACCATTCTATCCAAAAAACTGATAATTGTCTTGCTTCACAGACTACAGCTATAAACTACTAATTCATGAAACAATAGTACAGTAAACACTCTCGGAAGTTTTATAACCATCCTTCAAGATACAAAAATACCAAAATAAATAGGTACTACATATTAATCCTCCAAAATAGGGATAGAACCCCTATCCATCAAGACACACTCATTGAATTCTTTGAAATAAAGCATACCATCGCCCAAGCCCATGACTATTTTTGACAGAGTGTCTTCTAGAACATTTAACTATCTATAAATATGCTTGAAATATAAACTTTCAAAAAAGGACTTAAGAGTATTGCTCCTCAAGCACTAGTGCTCCAGAGCTAGAACTTTACGAGCAGACACACCATCTACCCAGTCAACCGCAACTTTAGAGTCTCGCGTAACCTAGAGGGAGCACACACCAATGTTATATGCAAATCTCATAAGACCCCATAAGGCCAACAGTTCATCCCTGGTATTTGAACTAGGTCCAATACCCATCCAAATGAGAAAGACGTGCGAGAATTGTTTAATTTTAAAACCATCCCACAACCACAAGTGCCATGTTGTGTAGCTCCATCAAAATAACCAGCAGGGATATCCTCTAATAGCTTAGGTTCACAAATTATCTTGGCAGCTTAACCTTGCCATGTTTGAAATAATATTTGTAGATCCCCAATATTTTTGAACAAACAACAAAAGAGGAAGGAAACTTATTTTCAAAAACATAATCATTCATACATCTCCAAATACCCCAACAAACAAATACATAAAGCTCTTTATGAGTAGGAACATTCTAACTCCAAGTCTGAAGACTTATGTCAAAAGTGGAATGACTCCACAACCCAGGGGTATGCAAGCTCAATTTGACATCATTCCAAATTTTCTTAGTAAAGGAACAACCTATAAACATATGATAAACAGATTGTGCTTCTTCAAAAGACAAACCACGAACATTTGGCCCAATCCAAGCCCTTTTCAACAAATTATCCCAGGTCAAGATTATATTTTCTAAACACGACCATAGGAAGCATTTCAATTTTAAGCAATTATAAATTTTGTATGCCACCATTTTTCCTCATAATCCAAAGATGTTGAAGAAATAGCATCAAAGGTAGATTTTGCACTAACCTAACCATTAGATCCATGCCAACACCGTAACAATTGATCTTCAAATTATGACAGCTTGACACCTACAAGATTTAAGCCTGTAGTATATGCATTGCATTCTGTTTTCAGACTTCCAACCAGCCCCAAATCCTCTACACTCACCCAGTATGTAGAAGAATGTTCCAAAGCACTAGGTTTCCTCACATGAGCTAAAAAGTTAATACCTTTCTCATCAAGAAGGGAAATCAATTGTTGATACAATCTGTCAAATTCATCACCTCCCAATAAAGGATGAATTCCAACTCGAACCATGTTTCCACTCCCAATCCTCCAGGACATCCAAGACATCATCCAAGGGAAGGATCTAACAAAACCTTGCCAAAAGTTTGAAGTCTTAGTACTAGATTTATTTGGCAGTCTTATCCAATCTACAACATAATATCTTCTCAAGTATTTTTCCTTGAGCACATCACTCCAAAGCCCTTCTCCAAAAATTCCCCTCCATAGATTTTACATACTTAAGGCAATGTTGAACCAAGAAAGATTTTTAATCCCCCAACCACCAAATTTTTTAGGTAATGAATTTTTTTCCGAATTTGTCAAATGAATTTTATCCCTCTTCTCATTTCCCAACCACATAAAATTCATCATGGTTTTTCTCATAGAATGTAATATAGAAACAAAAATCTTGGCCTAGACAAGAAATCCTTTTGTATTACAAACTTGACAAGGGTTAGCCAACCACAAAGGGACAACAACATGTACCACCAACATCTATTATCAAATTAGATACACCTAAAATATAAAATTTATGTCTTAAAATTGTTTTTACTACACAAATACTTCTTTATAATAAAATTATAATTATAATTATAATCATTATACCTTAATCGATAAATATGACCCAAAACCACAAATATAAAAGCTCCAATAGGGGAGGGAGGCCATTAGTGGTGTGGGTCCCAAAAAGCCACCTGGATGACCATGTGGATGCCACACGTCGAGGTGGTTTTGTGCCCAGGTGGCTTCTCCACGTCGTCCCCGGTAGGTTGCGCTTTATGGCACCTCGATATGCATGCCACGGGTTCATTTTCCCGCGCCCTCTCCACCACCCCGTTCATTCTTGTTTGGGTCTGGTCTGTGAACGTTTTCCCACCCCGGAAGTTGTCCGCCATGGCGCTGATGCTGCTCATCAACCACGCCCTATTGTTGTTCAACCCTGCCGCCTGGTGGATCCTCCGTCATCCGTTGCTTGTCCTCCATTGCTTGTTGTTCTTGCTGCCGGTGTTGTTATCCTGTCCGGGAGAGCCTCTGTCGTTAAATTCTTTGGGTGGTCTGTTGGAGCAGCTTGCCTTCTTGTTCAGCGTCATGGGTTGGAGAAGCTGTCTGAAGCTCTTCTGCGGTTTGTGGTCCATGGCGCCAATTCTTCTGCTGAAATCTCTTGTACCTGCATGTTTGCGGGCTGCTCCTGGTGTTCGTGCTCGTCTCCTTGTTTCTGCTCGGCTCCTGGTTCGTCCTTGGCACCTGGTTCGTGCTCGACAGTGGCAGCCTGTTCAAAAGATGTGGTAGGATATCCATCCTACCGACTTCTCTTGAATGTGTTTTTCAACACAGTCACTCGCTCAGTGTGATTTGCTTGCTTTCTCTGTTTGTGTTCGGTCTGGTTGGGTCTGTGTTCTCGGTTGAATGGTTTCTGGTTATAGGTTGACTGGTTTTTTGTTATCTCTGTTCTCTGTGTCCATGGCGATGAAATATGACTGTTATCTCTATTCTCTACGTCCATGGTGATGAATTATGAGTAATTATGCTATGGGATAAGGTTTAATGTGACCTTGTTTGCTTCACGAAAAAACTGATTTTTGATTTGGAAAATGCAGTTGAGTGGTTATTGTATTTCGGTTGAATGGTTTTTGGTTTTCTTATGCGTCGATGAGGATGAATTATGACTGTATTTTAAAGTTATGTTCTCTACGTCCATGAAGATTAATTATGACAGTGGCTAGGGTTTAATGTGAGCTTGTTTGGTGGAAGAGATAACTGAATTTTGATTGAAAAAAATGCAGTTTGTAGGGAGCATTGTTTGGTGACCTTGTTTGGTTTGGATTTTGATTATGAATGGAGCACTGTTATGGTTGCATGGTTATGGTTTACTAGGGTTTCATGGTTGCTTCTGTGGAATTTCATGGTTATGCTTTACTAGAGTTTCATGGTTTCGGATTTACGGTTTCATGGTTATGGCTTTAGGGTATGCTATGAGCTAGGGTTTAATGTGACCTTGTTTGCTGGAAGAAATAACTGAATTTTGATTTTAAAAATGCAGATGAATGGTTATTGGATTTCGGTTGAATGGTTTTTGGTTTTCTTATGTGTCCATGAAGATGAATTATGACGGTTTTTAAATCTTTGTTCTCTGCATCCATGAAGATGAAGATGAATTACTACAATGCAGTTTGTAGTTATGGTTTGAATTTGATTATTAATGGAGCACTGTTATCGTTTCATGGTTATGGTTTACTAGGGTTTCATGGTTTCGGCTTTAGGATAGCCTTTATTCCACCCAAATAATAACTTAGTATATTTTATAATTGAGTTATGGTTTCATGGTTATGGAAAATTCAATTATGGTTTCATGGTTTGAAGGTTATGGCAATTTCTTATATGTGCAAATTCAGTTCATTTATTGCTTCCATTCTGTGATTATATTGCTTTTAGTGATTGTTTGAATTCTTAATGAATGATTGTTAAATTAATAATGAAGTTGATTATAGGAATGATGCATACTTGAGATGCAAGATGACGCTCTGAAATAATTTGGGCATGCCAATTAGATGAATATGTGAAATTAGAGGCATTCTGAAATTAGAGGCATGGCAATTAGATAATAATTTGGACTGTCAATTAGAGGCATTATGAGTTCATGCCAATTAGAGGCATGCCAATTAGATGAATAATTTGGACTGTGAATTAGAGGCATTTTGAGTTCATGGGATTTGGGTATGCCAATTAGATGAATATGTGAAATTTGGATTGATTTCTAAGAAATGTATGAGAGAAGATGAAAGAGTATTTGAATGCTTGATTTGGCTTGTATCTTTCATTTTATGAATACAATATATATATATATATATATTATAAAAGTGTGTAAAATTCTATGGCCTTAGGCCTATGTTCTATTTTAAAAAAATCATAGCTAAATATTAATTTTAATACAACTATTTTGTTACATATATTGTATAAAATAACGACCATTAATATATATATATTGTCACAGTCATGCATGAATTATGTCTGGTTTCAACTCCACTTTATTAGGCAAGTATGATGATCCATGAGGGATGACGATATAATTGGAAATTTGAATTTTGGTGAAAAGAATAACAATACTCGTCTAAACTAATCAATCAAATTTTCATTTATAAACATTGATATTATTATGAAATGAATGCTAAAAAATTAAAATATTAGATAATGAAGGTGGTTTTACTATGGTTTGTTGAGTGCATTTTGCTTCTAGTCTATCCATGTAATCAATGCTCACCATGAATCCTCCCATCAACTTGAGATGGGTTATTATTGTTGATAGTCTTTCCTTAGTTGTCCTCTTACACCAGACTTAGGTGTATGAATATGTGTTTTCTCAATTTTATCTCTAAAGTCTAGACAAGGCAACCTTTGTTTCTTTCTTCGGTCATAATCTGGTCATGTTTATTTCTTGCCAAAGTACTTAATTGGATGTTCTCTTCCTTGTGTCGGATCAACTCTGACATCCATGCTTGATTTGGTAAACTTGGGTTAGTTAGAGATGCCCTCTTTGAGGTCCCCAATGACCATATCTCTATTATGGGCACACATAAGGGTGACAAGGTCAAAACTAATCTTCCCATTTTTTGTTTTTCTCTTGGCACACTGTTAATGAGTTGTACAATTGATTTATGTCCATCTTCGACAAACTAACAAACCAAAGAGCTTCATTTCAATGAAAAACTTGTGGATTTGTTTAAGACCATAAGATCCCCAACTGTGACTCACATATTAGTGTTTGAAGCCTTTAACTTTTCCTCAATATTTATTTGTAGTATGTTGGACATGCCTATGTGTTTGTCCCATCCACAGTCAGCCCTCATTTTGTATTTTTCTAGAATTTTGGTTGTCATTTAAAAAATTGTCATTACTCTTCCATATTTTCAATTAGACCCCTAACATCTTCACTGAATCATTTAATTTACCTAAAACTCTAGTTTCCACCAAGCCCCTCACAACATGGACATACTTCCAATGTTCTACTCATCAGTTTGCTTGGATTCTTCCCTTTGTACCCATTGGTTGAAGTTTGAGCCAAGGTTCCCCCTTGCAGGTTTCTATTAGATTCCCTTTACCCTCCTTCCAAAGAGGATTACCAACACCACTATTGCAGGAGAACATCTCACAATTAAAGGCCACCTTCAACTACCATTCAAGAATATTTGCTTTCTTATTTGGTACATTTAAGGAAATTTCCTACACATTTTTTTTTACTAGGGGAATCGGCAACTGGAGACTAGGCTGGTACTCGCGTGACACGGGGTCTAGGGATCCAATCCCGCTACCACTATAACCCTAGGTTCCCCACACACCCCACAAGCATGGGACACAGGTAAAGTCAGGTGTGATTTGAACTCATGACCTCTCTTTACAACATGTGACTTCATATCAAGCAAAACACCAATGAACCACACCCATGTGGGCTCAATTTCCTACACATATATTGCATTGTTTAAATACATTTTTCTTTAAGTACAATGCAAGGATTACAACCTCTTCTTGATTTAAGTGTGTTCACTCCTTTCTCCTCTCTTTGAATTTGGATATTTTCCTTGTTTCTTATTTCCATAATTAGATTTCCTTTTATGCATCGAATTTCTATCTTTCTAAAGGACACCTTGAAACTTAAGCGAAATAACCATCTAAAATAAACCAAACCCTAGGCAAACACTAATGTGTATGACAGAGGATGCAAAGTTTGTATGCAAGATGTTTTCTTGAGATTGTAATGCATGTGAGTTGTTTGTCAACCAAAGAAGAAAAAATTACAATTATGATTTGAAGTTTGTATGAATTGTTTAAAGGTGGCATGGTGGTGGAGGGGAGAGGACTGACTGATTTCCAATTAGCATATGTTCTGCTATTATTTATGTGTTGTTTGGTTACATGATGAAATGAGTTGTCCCTCTCAGAGGTTGCTTGCAATGCTTACTTTCAATCCAATTCAAGTTGATTTGCATTCAAGTCAGTATTGGATTCAAGAAAAACTTGCATTCAATTTATATTTCCAATCAGGTTGGTCTACCATCCAATTTAGTTTATCATTCAAATTAGTTTTGCAACCAAGTAATATAGCAATCAATTTCAGTAAGGAATGCAGTCCAGTAAATAGACAGAGTCATGAAGAAAATATTACTTGGCATAAACGACAGATTCTTGTTCAACATAGTAGCAATTCAGGATTTATACATATGGTTGGTCCCTTATGGGTTGGGACTTAATACATTTACTGTGGTTATGCCTAACATATATCGGTTGTCGGATTTGATTCAAACAAAAGCTTAGGAAACCACCCAAATTCCTCCTGCAACAAAATCTATCTTTCATCTGTGTATGCCAAACAAAATACATCTTTCATCTGTCAAACAAAAACTTTGGAACCACCCAAAAATCCCTATGTGTGAGGAGGTTGACTTTCTTCATTGCCCAATCTAGTTGGGTTGGATACTGTTGCTTGACCTGGTTGTGTTGAGCTGCAAACATTTGTTGCAGGCCACGTTGGTCCTTGTAGCCAAGGAGGCATTGAATAACCATAGTTATGACTTGAGCCTAATAGCCCTGGGTTCAATGGAGGTGTTTGGAAGGCATACACAGTATTGCCCCCTGCCTGATGGTATTGGGGTAGGTGTATGTTAATAAGGTCCTGGAATAATCTTATGTTCTCCGAAAACTGATCCAATGGGTTGTCCACCACCTCTGTCCTGTCTAGACCATTTGGATTCCTCTGTTGTGCCTTTCTTTGCTCCCTTTCCAATTGTTTCTTTCGCTCTCTTTCCTCCCTTTCTTTCACTCTTTCAAGCCTTTCCTGCCTTCGATTTTCTGCTGCAACAATCCTTGCTTCCTTGTTCTCCTTTGCCAAAGCCTTCTTCTTCTCTTTTAATTCCTGCATCTCCTTTTTCTTATGCTCTGCCTCAACCAGTAGGGTGATGTAGTCCTCTAATGTTAGTAGCTATGAGATCCTGCTTAATCTAAGATGCTCAGCAGTAGGATTAGATAATTGAGTTGCAAATTTCTCCACTAGCAACTTAAGGAACTGGCCAAGTAGTGGCTCATGTGGGGGGAGTGCCTCATCAGCATTTTCTTGGTCAACTATATCTGCATTTTGTACATTCTCATCTCCAACACCCCCAACATCCACATAATAATGGACAACTTCTTTGTTAAGGACTATTGGCATCGAAGGAAGTTTAAGGCTTTCATCGTTGGTGGGGGTGACAATGTGTCTGTTCATATTTGTCATGGCCTCTACCAACCACTTGGGTTGTTTTGGATGGCCTGGAAATGTCACCTCCTCGTTGTTGTTTACCACTGCTTTGCCACATCCATGTACACTCAAATCAACAACATTGTTATGAATATTCCCTTGGCCATCTAGTTATGTTTCTGTCCTTCCAACAGCTTCTATATTCTCCCCAACATGTCTGGTGACATACGGAGTTTCACTTACATGTTCATCATTGTCGCCCAGTGGTTGGCAATGACCTTGAGAGAGTGATATGATGTTCTCTGCAGCATCTGCGTCCTCTTTCCCTTGAACATAAAAATCCTGACTACATCCCGTGTCATGTTGAAGAGCATCAGAATTGAAAGGCCATATTCTTGTCCGCCTAAAACCAGCCCTGATATTTGATGCTGTGAGCACCCTAGCAAAAGCTTTGCTTGCAAGTTCTGCTAATTCGAACCTCTTCACCTCTACCCTTGGGTTCTTTTCCATCCAGGCCGCTCTCTCAAACCTGAAGTAACTCTTGAAAGGCCCAAACACACTCACATCTACAGGTTGCATCCTGTGGGTGGTATGTGCAGGTAGTGTCAACAGATCAATGCCTAGCATGTTTTCCTCCTCAATGGTTTGTATTGCTACGTGGCTGCCATGGCCATCAAAAATCAACAGGTGTTTGTTTTCAGGTGAAACACCGCCCAACACAGAGGCAGCAAAGTGGCAAAGCCAGCTCAAGAACAGTTCTTTTGTCATCCATGCATGGGGGTGTGCAACCATGCATGCTCCTGGTTCACATTTTTTAATGTAATTTTTTAGTTGATTCTTTCCCTTGAACAGATAAAAACCTGGAATTGATGCTCCAACTGCGTTTACACAACAAAGAATAGTTATCCACTCCCTACTTTTTGGAAAAAATTTGGGCACATTCCTGCTCCCTCTCTTGGCAATTACCCGCATGCCACAATTCCTCCCTTCCTGTAATCCAATCTCGTCACAGTGCCATATATGGTCTGGTTTGTATGGGTGTTTCTCATATGCATTAGAGAGTGTCTGATAGAACTTGGTCACAACTGTAGGGAGTAGATGCAAAGCTCTATCCCTGTCAAACCCCTCTATTGTTCATAACACAAGTTTTGGATGCCTTTGTTTAAATCCTCTCCACCATGATTTCCCTGGAAATCCATCTTTGAAGGGGTTTGGTCTCCCTTGACAGATTTGGGCAACAGTGGATTTAAGTTGAACCAACTCCAAACCATGGCCTAGTTGAGCCATCTCTTGACACCAAACTACAACTTCTTCTTCCTCTTCTACACTAAACACTGTAAGAGGTCATTTTCGCTTGGTATGGGTCATGCCATTTAGCCAGGTAATGGATTGATGTGGGTGGAATCCCATATTTTTTGACAGTTGCTCTAATAGAAAAACCATTGAACTCTATATCATCTATTGCATCCTTCATGTCTTCTTGTGTCCATCCTCTGATGGCACTAATCTTCTTACTGGCAATTGCACCTTGAATTGTGGTTGATGGTGGAAAAACACCACCACGCTCTGCATCATTTGCCTCTTCAACATTTCTGTGTGCATTGTTATTATCAGCATCATGCGCTATGTCCTCATCGAACGAGGTACATCGTAGATGGGCACCCCTGGTGAGTCTCCTACTTGTCCTCCTTGTACGATTAGTGTTGACTCTTGCCATGACTACAATCACCCACATAATTAGAACAAACAGGGCCTCACTGAAACTACACAAGAATTGTTAAAACTAGTTGTGTATCTACACAAGGATCCGGAATATTAAACTAGCTAAGTTATCTTTAATTGTTAAAACTACACAAGGATCTGAATATTAAACTAGATGGAATATTAAAACTACACAAGGATCGGAGACTGCTATTTCATAGTATTTCATTGGTGTCGCTTGATTGAACTACTTTATGAACAAAGGAATGGAAATATGGAAAGGTCTTAGGTTCTTGCAAAAAATTAGATATAGTCTGGCTACTTGAAAACATTATTGCAATATAAGTTTATCTTGAATGCAATCCCTGAACTTTGATTGTTGTCTTGAATTATCTCTGCACCTGGAAATCAATCTGCAACTGTGTTTTGCTTGAATGCGATGCCTGGACTCTGAAATTCAAGCTTGGAAATAGAGGTGTGAATTTAACATGGTCTGGGAATTCCGAATAGCAAAAAATGGAGGTTGTCTGAAGGTTGTAGTGTCTTTATAGCATTTTGGTGTTTGGTTTGATTGGCAACTTTGAAAAAGCATGGATTGCAAATTTCAGTATTTGGATGAGTGCACAAGATTGATTTGGGTTCGATCCAATGGCTAGCAATGGGGCTGTGTCGATCCAGGTGCTTTGGAAATGCTTAGGGACTGCTTCTATT
Organism: Larix kaempferi; assembly: GCA_027924585.1. Lineage (NCBI taxonomy): Eukaryota > Viridiplantae > Streptophyta > Pinopsida > Pinales > Pinaceae > Larix > Larix kaempferi. Next base: position 12,154,989 of record BSBM01000893.1, read on the forward strand.
TGGTTTTATGGTTGATTTGATGATTTTAATGAAGTGGGCAGCATTAATTGCATTGCTTGGGTTGCTTTGTTGATCAACCATGCACCTGAAGCTGACACTTATTCACCATTGACTGTGCAAGTGACCTCCATTAAATGTGCAAGTGGGATGCCTCGGTGGTTCATTGATTGTCGATGCTTGTCTGCGTCTTCACTAAAGCTTGTTCGATGGGGTCGAAGTGATGGGCAATCTGTCCTTGTAGATTGGCCTGCCTGGGGAGTGTTGAGGTCCGATAAGATGTTTATGTCAGTGACCCTTGGAATTTGGAAGGGACAAGATGGGTTTGAATTTTGTTAAGTCAGGACTGTGCAGTTGTCAACTTTTTGTCTTATAGTTGACAGTTGTAGGCTAGTGTACATAATGACACTTAATGTACTTAAACATGACACTTTTTATATATTTATATAATTATATGTGTTTGACAGTTCGCATTTTTTTGATCACTTATTGGATTGTAACCTTCACAGATTCTATGACCACTACCGGTCCCCGTTCAACTATAGAACTCTCTCCCCTATAGCCAATACCAACAAGTATGAAGTCGTTGCTCAGAAACCGATAAAGCCTTGTTGCAATGAGTGAACCATTCAAAACCAATACGCCATAACAACCATATCTATTTCTAACCGTATACGTGCACTCTCTAATCTGGGGGATACATAGCATTTTGTCTTCACCCACCATGCCACGCCCCTCACCAGTGCCTCGGACTTCTCTGACATGTTTGGGCTTCCATTCTTGAATTGGACAATAAATGAGGGCTTCCGTTTATATGATTTTAGGTCTATTTCAGGTTTGGTACGAGTAGAAATGGTGTGAAAGGTCAAATCAAATGCAAGAGAAATCAAGACCTAAAAGGCTACAAAGCTGACAAAGCCATGTAATATATATCCAGGTCGAGGCAAAGATGATGATCAGGAGATATACTGGTCGACCTCACCAAGTGTGGAGCAAATCAACTATCTCTTGTTTCCAATGTCTATAGATTTCACAGCCTTGGACTTCTGAACGAGTTTCTTCCTATGGGAGCTTCCACATTGATCAGCCAGTGAGTTTTCAAGTTCTTTTATTTCATTCCCACTGTTATTACTAATAGCTATGTGAAAGAAGTTGGTTGGGCTGTCGTCAAGCCATAGATTGGTTGTCCAGGTTCGATACTTAGTGCCTCTGGTGACGCTACCTGAGAATCCTAAAGCCACATGTCCTGATAGATTGACTCACGAAAAAAATGGGATTTTTTGTTATACATAAAGAATGGGTATATTGCATTGTCTTTTTGCTCTAGTATGGTCTATGTGCCTGTTTGAATAATAACAATTATGATACAGTATGGTATAATCAATAATGCCCAACGGTAGTTAAAGTTCTTTGGTTTCATAATGTTTTTTGTTTTGAGGCCATCCAAGCAAATTTCTTGAATGAGTTCAACGCCCACATATAATGTCAGTCCCTTCTCCGATATCAGCAAAAATTAATGGGATGCAGCAGAGTTCTGGAGTGAATCCTGCTGTATATATTGACTCTCTAACTCCTCATATCATCCATGGTGGTCAAATAATGGTGACCCATATGGAGGCAGAACCCATTGCAAACGGTTGGGTTGTTGCCCATTTTACTTGGGGCCAGTTCAAGATACGCCTGGTGGCGCTTGCAAGAATACCCCCAGGCGTAGGAAAGCTTGAATCAGGTAGTGGGCTTTCTCATGAATCAGTTGATACAGCCCAGCATTACTGAACGTGTAACAACAAAACTAGCTTAGATTTCTCAGTTTCTAATTGTTGGAGATGAAAATTAATTCTTTGAATCGTATCAATGCAGACGATATTCTTATAAAGAGGGGGCTCCTGTCAGTTTAATTCAAGTGTCCATCGCTCATGGGATGCTTGACAAATCAGATTTTCTGTCTGCTCGCACAACAGTATGGAGGCCCATCAATTTCGTAATACAGAAATTTTAGAACTTGTTGTGAATTGGGTTATCAGACGATACCTTGGAAACAAAAGTGATGTCACGATCTATTCACCGAATTTATTTTTGTCCGATTAATATGTTATCTGGCATTTTCCAAAATATGAGCATTTTATTTTCTTCAAATGGTAATGGCCGAGCTCAGATAAACAGGGATAAAAGATTTCATTTATATGCTTATCAGAATTTCAGGAAAAAATCTGTAATATGATCTCATTGAATTACCAGGTCTGTATCTCCCTGTCGAATAATATCACTTCTCAGTAAAACCCAAGCACACCACGGTTTTTAAAAATTAATCATTTTAGACTGAATAATCCTGATCAGCGTTGACCCACGTGAACAAATAATAAATGGAGGACACTGTAGAATAATCACAGTTTCTAGGCAAAAGCTTCTTTCTTGCTTTGATTTTGGATTTTCACTAGTTTTGTGACCCAGGGGCGAGGATTGAGTGGACACTCCACCCATTTCTTGCTTTCATGAGTAGTTTTTTTTCCAGCGAAAAAAATCTACTATTGATATTCATTATATGAATCAAATAGTACAAAGTAGATCCAGTCTTTAGTGACATATCAAGATCATTTTGTTCATCTAGACAATGATCCAGATCTCTTACAATAATCTCAAATCACAGAGCTATGTCAACAGACAGGTCCAATATCCTGATACAAAATGTCAAAAGACAAGATACATAAAGTATGCTTTCAGCAGGGAAAAAACATGTACATAGAAGTCACAGCAAGTCTTAGTCAAAAAAATATGTAGTGCCACCATCCTGGAGGCAATTATCGATCCATTCCTCCCATATCAGCTGACCCTCACTTCCAGATAAAGCTTGCTTAGATAGTTTGTCAGCAAGAAGATTTTGTTCTCTGTAGATATGTTCAAATTGAATATCATGGAGCTTGGAGATTTCATATTGTGTCTGGAGGATCCAATGTCTCAAATGCACAACATTGAGATTGAAATTACCCACAGCCCATTTGATGGTGACCCTGGAGTCACCAAACACCTTGATGTTAACTAACCCAAAAATGTTAGCAATTCTAAGCACACACCAAAGTGCCATTAGTTCCGCTTTCATATTTGTTCCTGAGCCACAGTTGAGCCTAATAGAAAAATAATGTGCTTCATTTAGATAGATCACACCCCCAACAGCACATATGCCAAATTGGGAAGCACCATCAAAGAAGAGAATGGGCTGATTCACTTTAAGCTCAAAAGAACTGATTCTCTCAATCCTTGTATGATGTTCATCACTCTTGCAAATGGAGTACATATTTAAAGCAGCCATGCTACACTGAAATGTATTGGGAGATAAGTTCTGAAAAATGGCACCATTTCTAGAAAACCAAATTGCCCAGGGAATACATATAGCAATGAAGAAATGTTGCTTGCAACTTCTAAACCAATTGAGCAGGCACTTGTTATATTCATCAATATTCCAACACTGAGATATGTTCAAACTAGCTGATACCACTTCCCAGATTTTAATAGAAAAGGTGCATTCGACAAAAAGGTTTTGTTTAGATTCTGCATTCCTATTGCAGAGAACACAAATACTGGGACCATTCCAACCCCTTTTACATAAGTTGTCCCAGGTTTTTAGTTTATCCTGCAAAAGAAGCCAGCAAAAACACTTAAGTTTTAAAGGGATCGACCAATGCCATAACCTTTCATACCACCAATCCTGAGGGAATATGTATCTATCCTGCATGATTCTGGAATATGCTGAGTGAGCCGTGACCACTCCAGTAGCTGGATTACCACACCAGATAAACTTATCAGGATCTTGGTTTAACCTGATCCCAGCTGCATTAAGATTTATGATGTAATTATCCCAAGTATTTGCGAGGAAGCCCGAGAGACCAATATCGTTTGCTGACAACCATTTAGTGGAATGCACCCTCACATTATTGTGCAGGTAAATTTTATCCAAAGTATTCAATCCCAAAATCTGTAGATATCGCACAATTTCTGTTGGCAATATAAAATTCTCTTCCATGCCGATGATGGGATCAGACCCAATACAGATCAAAGCACCTGTCCCAACCTGCCAAGATAGATCACGCTTAATCCAGTGAAAAATCTTCATAAAACCGCGCCACATGGGGGAAAAATTCCAACCAGTTAGTTTAGGACTACGAATTCATCTGACTACCTCCATTTTGATGTATTTGCTATGAATGATTGAGGACCAGAGAGTGTTATCAAAGAGGCATCTCCATAGACTTTTGAGACGAAGAGCAGTATTGAAAGAACCCAAATCTTTTATCCCCCATCCACCAAATCTATATGGTCTAGAAACAGCGTCCGCGGCAACCATAATGATCTTTCCACTGTTGATAGACCCGGACCAGAGAAAATTGAAGAAGTATATTTTTAAAGTCTTGAGGATGGAAGAAGGAACTTCCAACAGAGAGAACCAGAAGACAGGAATACTTGATAAAACAGACTTCAAAAGAATAAGCTTACCACCGATGGATAAGAACCTGTAAGACCAATGTGCTATTCTTTTCTCAACTTTTCTCAAAAGCCAATACCAATCCTTCACCTGATAATTATTTGGCTTTAGATAGAATCCCAAATATTTAAGCCCAAGTTCCAACGGACAACACTTAAAAGGTAGAAGCGAAAGAATGTCATGGACATGCCCAGCATCTGGTGTAAGATGATAAAAATTTGACTTATTGGAACTGACTTTCATCCCAGATGCACGACAGAATGTCTGGATGATATCATTGAAGGTCATCCATTCCTCAATAGAATCCTCTCCGGCCATTAGCACATCATCAGCAAATAGAGTGTGTGTGATCACACAATCCCTGGAAATCTTAACACCTTTAATCTGTCCCCTCATCACAGCTTGATTGATTAATCTACTTAATCCATCCATAACCAGGATAAATAGCAGAGGAGATAGGGCGCAGCCTTGTCTGACCCCCCTGGAAATAGCAGAGGAGATAGGGCGCAGCCTTGTCTGACCCCCCTGGAGCAACTGAAGAATTCAGATGGACTTCCATTAACCAGAATTGCAATGCACGAAGATGTAAGACAGGACATAATCCATTTAATGAAAGATAGAGGCACGCCAATTCTTATGAGAATCAACCTGAGGAAGGACCAACTCACCCTGTCGTACGCTTTTTCTAGATCCATTTTTAGCAGAAGAGCAGGTCTCTTATAAACTTTAATGCTATGGATTAACTCCTGAGAAATACCAATAGCATTGTGTATCTGTCTTCCGGCCAGGAAGCCAAATTGCTCACAAGAAATGTGTTGTGACAGAACAGTCTTTAGCCGATCTGCAATGATTTTTGAGATAAGCTTGTAGAGAAGATTGCAAAACGCAATTGGGCGATAATCATTAAAGGTCTTGGGCTTATCTCTTTTGGGTATGAGCGTGACAAAAGTAGAATTGAGCCCTCCTGATATATAGCCATTAACTCTGGAGTAGTTCACTAATTCTTTAAGTTCACTACCCATTATATCAAAAAAATGCAGGTAAAGCTCAACCGGCCATCCATCCGGTCCGGGGCTTTTTTCTCTGGCGAAGTATTTCAAAGCCTATTCAATTTCTTGTAAAGTGACTTCATCTTGTAAGTCGATCGCCTCTTGTTCGTTGAAAAAACATGGATAAAGAGAGGCAACTTTAATTTGCTCAGACAAAATACAATCACCCAGATCACTGAAATTCTGCCCAAAAAAATTTGCAGCTTCTGCTTTGATGCTATCAAGTCCAGAATGTTGAAGACCCCTGTCATCCTCAATTTCCCATAAATATTTAGCATTTCTTCTTGCAGATGCATAGGAATGAAAGAACTTGGTGTTCTTGTCACCAAGGGAGACCCATGTGGCCCGACTTTTAAGGCGCCACTCTTTCTCCGCCTGAATGAGGAGATCTTCTTTCTTCTTTTCAATCAGACGCATATTCTCAAAGTCGGCAGGAGATAAGGTGCCAAGCACATTGGCAGCTATAGAAGCATGTAGACTACTTTCTAGCAAAAAAAGTTCCCTTTTATCTGACTCTTTTTTGTCATGAATCCATCTAGTTGCAGCTTCTTTTAAACCTTTTAACTTATGGCAGAATTTTTGTAATGGATTTTGATCCACAGAATTACAACCAAGCCAAAATTCTCGAACCATGCAACAAAAGGAGTCATCTTCAAGCCATGATGTATTGAACTTGAAGGGGAAACCAAGTTTAATGTTCAATTCCTCCAGCTGAAGGATAATGGGCCAGTGGTCTGATAATTTATGCTCAAATACCCAAGACCTGTTCTTCTGAAAATATTTCAATAATGACGATTTGACTAGGAATCTATCCAACCTCTTGTGGACCCCATCGATGCCAAAACGACCATTGGTCCATGTAGGGGTCAATTTATGTGGTTGGACATCCACCAAATCAAAATCCTCAAATAACTGGGCAAAAAAACCTGCAAGCTCATCCAGTCTGGCAGAGGGTCCCCAAATTTCAGATGCATGACATGTAAAGTTTAAGTCGCCTGCAATAATCAAGTCCTCCATATTCAAAATCCCAGAAACTCTGAGAGAATTCCAAAAGTTCAGTCTTTCCCTATATGGGGCATAGCAGTTGAGGATAGAAATTGTATGTTTGTTACCATAGAAAGATCCCTTTAACAATATACCCCAAGGAGTAGAGAATACCTTAAGGTCAAAGACATTAGGGTCCCATGCCACAGCTAATCCCCCAGACAGGCCGCAAGAGCTGACAGCAGCCACTTCCCAAAGCGGAAGAAGCTTACACAGATTCAGAATAGCAGGTTTTTCATCACACATAGTTTCCTGGAAACAGATAACAACAGGGACAGTAGTCTTAATGAGATTGGCTAAAGCCTGTGCCCTAGACACTTTAGCCAATCCTCGAATATTCAGAGACAAAATAGACATTAGGAACAAGTCTGGTTGGGGGACGACTCTCTAAGCCCCAAGGAAGCAACCCTATCTTGTCTGTCTACCTCTTCTAATCTCTGCGAAATAGTCTTGTAGGAATCAGAAAAATTCAGATCTTGAATGGCTACATTCTTTTTCTTCTTGCCACGTCTAATTGTAACATTTTGGAAATTTAAAGAATTAACAGGTTTTGCAAGCGACCCATCCCCCGGATTCTTAGAGTAGGAAAGAAGGGGGGGAAATTCCACCCCATTTGAAATAAAATAACCACAGTCGGATAAAATATCAGAGTCATCAGTCGAGAGAACAGCACTGGGATTATCATTAATCTAGCGAGCATCCAAGATCTGTCCAGTATCGCCCTCAAAATGCAAAAGAGGGGCATCAACAGAACCATCAACACCAGAGAGACCCAAACCCGAACCCCCAGAATGAGATATCATGGACTCCTTACTAAGAAGGGGGGACTTATCAGAGGAAGGGATGGGTTTGTCAATCTCAATGGGGCGAGACAGAGAAATACCAAGAACAGGTGACTCAGGGTCCAAGCCACAATAGGGTTTGTGGCCTACATTGTATCAGGGAGAAAGTCCAAACGCTTAGCAATAGGCAGCCCAGATATGAGGTCATGTCGCAATTGAATTTCCCCTTTAGAAATCCGATTTGATAACTGTTCTTCTGACTTCTCAATAAATCTAAGATCTTCCGGAGTTAAATCAGGAAAATTTAGAGTGGAATTGCAAATAAACTTACCTGAGAGATCCGGAGAAGAGAGAGGGGCTCCAACCTTGGAAGAATGTAGAGCTGGAGATGGAGAGTCCGAAGCTACCTTACTAGCGAAAGGACATGATGCTCGGACATGTCTAGTACATTTACAAATGAAGCAACGAAAAGGCACTTTGAAAAAATCTAGGGTCTGCTTCCAAACCCTAGTCCCCCATGCAATTTCTATCTCTACAGGAAAGCCACCCCTCGTGTCAATTTCAACCATGACTTTCGCATAGCGACGGTCCATACCGAAGAAGTTCTGTTTGTCAAACCGCACGAATCTTCCAACAGCATTGGCCAGACCCCGAATGATCTTCTCTGTCCAAAGTTCAATGGGGAGGCCTGGAATAAGCATGCAGAGGTGGCGAATAGATTGGAATTCGTGGAGGGGATTAAAATTAATGTGCCAGCGTTTAAGAAACAAGGACCCCTGTTTGAACTCCCAGAATCTGGACAAAATCAATTCTAGGTGTGAAGCTTCAGAAAATGTGAATAATATCCACCTGTTCATAAGAAGGTTTATACGGGGGGCCATGCCTGTGAGGGGAACCCAACTTTTATTGACCCAATCTGTGATGTCAAGATTGCTACCAGAAGCAAATTCCAATCTTCCAACCAACACACGGTCATCCAGAACCCTAATGCGATCAAGGTTGTAGTCTTCGTCAATATCGAAACGGACAATCTCAGCTCTTGCTTTAAATGTTTTCAACTGTCTTCTGGATTTCACCTTCGACCCTCGAAGTCCTCTACGAATGGACTTGTTACCCCCCAGATGCATTATGGGTAGAAACCGGAGCAGATGAAGGAGACAGCGGAGAAGGGTTTACAATCGGGGAAGTGACCGCCATAAGAACGAACAGTCCAGAAAAGGTGAGAAAATGCCCAACTGTCAGTCACAGTCCGGAGTGGAGGGACAGCTGTCGGGACCCAACAGTCCGAGAAGTGGACCCCAAAAAGTCCAAAAGGACACCTCTCTAGCCGAGAAAATAGAGGGGTAACCAGAATTAGCAAGGAGCCAAATCCTCCCCAGAATCATGGATAAAGATATTCATGAAAACACTATAGACAAATCACCAAGGATGGAGGAGGAACACAACCACCAATGGAAGGCGCCAGATGCAAAGAATAGAAATATTGCAGAAAATACCGAAAAATCCAGATGAGGGGAGGAAAGTTAACCTACGGCCAACAAATTATAAAATGTTCCCACTTTTTTTAACCTTGGCTGGTACTAGGCCGTTTGCGGGAAACGGCTTGACTCCAAGTCGCCGCAGGCTACTCATTCAACCCCTCAACCTTCAAGCTCGGGAAAATCTGCAAAAAACTGAGAAACCCTAGCCATCTACACGCTTTCATGAGTAGTTATTATAATATTTTATCATTTTTAAATATTTTTTAATCAATAACCAGATTTTGTTGTGTTTTTAATGTTTAAAATTGTTGAGTGCATAACTCCCAAATTGTCTTTCTTCATTACTTAAGATGTTTATTTATATATTATCCAAATGTCTCTTTGACTTTGGATTCCAAAGAGATTCGTTGGAGTCCCTATGACTCCTCATCTTCCTCTTATTTAACTACAATATTTATAATATTTACAATTTGGATGAAATCATAATCCCGGAGGATTAGATTTCTAACATTCTCTCCTTAATCCAAAGGGGTGTTTGTAAGTCCGAGCATGGTTCTGAACTTTTCAATTTTTTCTTGTCCAAGTGCTTTAGTGAAGATGTCTGCAATTTGCTTGTTCGTGGAACAATGTCGTACATGAACTATCTTGGACTCTACATGATGTCGAATCAAATGGTACTTTGTGTTAATGTGCTTGGTTCGATCATGGAATCTGGGATTCTTGTCCAACTTGATTGCAGAAGTGTTGTCAATCAAAATTAGAGTGGAGTTCTCTTGTTTATCCTGCAAATCTTCAAGTATCTTCCTGAGCCACACAATCTCTTTCATTGCTTCTTCAGCATCCACATATTCTGCATGTGTTATCGAAACTGCTAGAACTGATTGTTTGTGTGATCTCCAGGAGACAGGTGTTGATCCAAGACTCACTGTGTATCCAGAAGTGGCCACTTTTGTCTCTTCATCGCCATCGAAGTCTGAATCAAAGTACCCAATGGATTTGAAGTCCTCCACCTTAGAGTACTTGAGTCCAAAGTCTTCAATCCCTTTCAAGTATCTTAGAACTCTTTTTGCAACAAACCAATGTCCTTCACCAATTTTGTGTATGAACCTTGAAAGAATGCCAACAAGATAAGAAATATCGGGTCTGGTGATGGTAAGGTAGATAAGGCTTCCTGCAAGTTGTCGGTACTTGGTTGCGTCCTCAAATTCTTTTCCTTCACTTGATGTGAGATTCAGTTTTTGTTCCATTGGACTTGAGAGCGGGTTGTATTCTATCATGCCAAATGTGTTCAGCAATTCTCCAACATACTTCTTCTGAGAAATGAATATGTACTTAGGATGTTGAGTCACTTCAATTCCTAAGTAGTAATGAAGATGTCCCAGATCAATCATTTCAAATCCTTTCTTCAAATTTTTCTTTATGGATGCTATATAGCTTTCATTGTTCCCTGTCATCAAAAGGTCATCTACATACACCATAAGAAACGTGTAAGAAACACAACAGATCTTCCAAATTTCTTTATAAACAATGTTCATCATCGAGATTATGTTTGAAATTCAGCTTTAGAAGATGCTCAGTTAGCTTTTCATACCATGCTCGAAGTGCTTGTTTCATGCCATACAAGGACTTGACAAGTTTGCATACCTTGTGTTCTTGTCCCTTCACAACAAAGCCTTATGCCTAATACATGAAGACATTTTCTTTCAAGTCTCCCTTCAAGAATGTTGTTTTTACATCCATTTGGTGGACTTTCCAACCATTTTGTGAAGCCAAAGAGAGTAAGGTGTGGATGGTGGCCCATTTTGTTGTGGGGGAGAACGTTTCTTCATAGTCAATTCCTTCTTTTTGTGCATAGCCTTCGTCACGAGCCTTGCTTTGTGATTTTCAAGTGAGGCATCTTATTTGTATTTGTTATTGTATACCCACTTGATGCCAATTGGTTTGGTTCTTACTGGAGAGTCAAACTGCTTCCAAGTTCCATTCTTCATGAGTGCATCCTACTCATTCTGCATGGCTTCTTTCCACTCATCAAGAGTATCGTCCTCTTCAAAGGAAGTTGGTTCAAAGTTAGCAAATAAATTCAATTCACAATCAAATGAGACATCCATGTCATCACCTAAGTTATCTGCATCTCCTCCGTCTTCTTGTTTGTTTAAGCTTCTTGTTCCTGTCTTTCTAAATTCATCTGGATGGACACTTTCAAGTGTCTTTGTGGCCCATTTCAGAATCTTCCTTGATGGCCCAAGTTGATCAGCTAGTGGTTCTTCATTCTCTTCAAGGTTCGAGCTTCCAATCCTATCAATCAGATCATCTAGTTGAGTCTCTTGTTTAGGTGAAGTGGCAGGAAATTCTTCTTCATGAATTTCTTCATGAGGGGGTGTTGGTGCTTCGAAAGGAAATTCCATCGATTTGCTCGAAGATAGGGATCCCCCCTTCAAGACGTGAAATTTAATTATCAAATTCATAATATGTCTTTAAATAGGCAAATTTCTCCAGACAATCAAGTTGTCTTTCAATAGACTGGTTATTTTTATTAGTTTCAAGAAAAATGACATCTCTAAAAACAACAAATTTCTTGTTTACCTCATCATAAAGACGATATGCCTTGGAGGTTTTTGAGTACCCCAAGAAAATGCATCTTTGACTTCTAGCACCAAGCTTTTCTCTTTGCTCCTTTGGTATCAAGGCATAGCAGGTGGAATAAAAAACCATGATATTCCTGACCAAAGGAAGGTGGCCAAACCACATTTCATGTGGAGTCTTGTCTCCAAGACCATGAGATGGACTTATATTTCTTAAATATGTTGCACATAATACTGCATCACCCCAAAACATTAGTTTCACATTCTTGAAAAACATCATTGAGCGTGCCATATTCATCAAGGTTCTATTCATCCTTTCCACCTCACCGTTTTGTTAAGAATTGTAGGGAACTGAAGTTTGATGTGTAATCCCATGTTTACAAGAATAGTCTTCAAAATCATTAGAGGTCTATTCTTTACCATTATCAAAACGAAATGTGTCAATATGAGCTTGTGCTTGATTTTATATCCATGCATGAAAATTCTTGAATGTTTGAAGAGCTTCAGACTTTGTCTTCAATAAGTATACCCAACACATTCTAGTATAGTCATCAACAAAGGTCATGAAGTACTTATTACCATTTGCAGAAGAAATTGGCATGGGGCCACATAAGTCGGAGTGAACCAGCTCTAACTTTTTGCATGCTCTGAATTTAGACTCTTGGAATGGCTACTTACTATGTTTGCCTAGTATGCATGCATCACATTTGTTCTTTTGCTTATGAATAATGGGAAAACCAAATACACCATTCTTTCTTAACAAATGAAGACTGTTATAATTCAGATGACCAAATCTAGCATGCCATAACAAACTCGATGACATATTGCCTTCTTCATGGTGAGAGAGGTAGGCAAAGTTTTGAACTCTTGCAAAAGAGCCCCTCAACTTCAACAACTTTCCATCTTCATATCCGGTCATGATGACCTTGTTGTCATAGGACTTCCTTATCTCTACAATTCCATCGAACATGTGGATGGAATGGCCTTGTTGTTGAATCTGCACTAAGGACAACAAGCTTATCTACAACTCTGGAAGATAGAGAACATTCTTCAACACAAAATCATAGAATACATGCAGCTTGAGCCTGATCCAATTCCATTTGGTTTGAGGCTAGATTTGTCTGCAAAGTATACTATGACATTTAGTGGTAAAAAACAATATTTTCTAAAATTCATGTGAGATGTTTCACTAGTATCAAGCAGCCAACAATCTGTATAGTATGAAAGAGAATTTATTTAATTAATTCCAAGATTGCAATGTGCAAAAATACAATGAGCAAAATCGGGGTCTTTACCAGCCTCTAAACTCTTATTTTAATCTTATTTGTTCTGGTTATGTCTTCCTTTGATGGAGTCCCAAGGATCCCAGCATTTATATGCTTCATGTTCAGTCTTCCCACATCGCTTGCACTTCAAATCTGTTATTTTGCTTGATTTGTTTATGCCTCCTCTACCTCTGAAATTTCTTCTTCCTCTTCTTCTTTTGATGCTTTCTCCCTTGGAAGGGTTTTTGGACTGGTTCTTTGCTTTCTGAGCAAAGCAAAGAGATTCTCCACCTGGCTCACTTGTCTTCTTTCCAAAGGCTTTCTCTATGTCTCCAATCTTCTCCACCAGGGTGTCAAAGGTGAGATCTTTGAAGTTTTCACTTTCCTGAAGAGACTCGAGATAGTTGGAGTGAGTAGGATAGGGGGACTTGAGAAATGCTGCAAGTGGAAGGTCTAGTTTCATGTTAGAGTTTACACTTTAATTCAATTTAGTTAGATCTTTAAACTGAAAGATAGACAAGCATGACAAAACACAAAAGACACAAGAATTTTCCTCGGGGAAACCATAAAGGAGAAAACCCCACAACGTCCTCAGAAATAGATTTGTCACTAGTACAATATCAAACAAGATGGAAAACCCAAAATATAAGATGTCTTCTTCAACTCTCTCTCTTTCTCCTCCGACGAACTTGTCCTCTCTCTCACTTGGTGCGAACTTGATTGAGTGAGTGTGTGTACCAAATGAGAGAGTGGTTCTCTCTATTTATGTTTTAAGTGAGAGTGACATAATTCCTCAATGGGACCGACTTGTCTAACTAACTGGGTCGACCTGTCCTAGGGAGACTCAAAAATACATTTTACATTTTACCTTTGGGGAACTATTGCCCCGACTTACAATGGAGGTTTTTACCTCGATATTCTTGCATGACCAAATACAATAATGACATCCCCGAATGGAGGAAAGACATATCAGACGGAGGTACAATAAAATACAATAATAATATAAAATGAATATCTTCTGATGTTACATTTACAACAACACTCCCTCTTACCTTGGAAGGTATTCTCTCGCCACAGTCATCATCACTCTAGACACAAACTCTGGAAAACGTCATCATCGCTAGATCATCATCAATGCTGGAACATCATCATCAACAATGGATCATCATCATCGTTGCTGCAGCAATCCTCATCTCGTTGATCATTGACTAGTGACATCTCTCGAATCTATCTGTCATGAGAATTTCTACAGATCCATCCCTTTTTCATGTTGGATGTAGGCCTAGCTCTCTTCTAGGTCTTCATCATCTCCACAAGAAATCCATCAAGTAGGCACAACCCAAGACCATACATTACATTGCCACAACAATCACCTACTTCTCCTACTATCATCTCATTGTATATGGATCATCTCATCATCACACACAGAGAGCATCCCAGGTGCATACATCATGTCCAACAGACCACTTGTGTCTTTCGCCTAGTGGATACAACCCAGGAGAACCCCAAGTGCATTACGTCTCTCTCGGTCAACCTGCGTCTTCAAACATGTGGATACAGCCCAGGATCACCCTAGGTGCATTGCATCCCTATGAACCACCTGCGTATTCCACAATGTAAGATACAGCCCAGACGCACCCCAGGTGTCTTTATGACCCGTGGACCTACCAGCATATCCAAACATGAGCATACAACCCAGGAGCACCCGAGGTGCATTACGTCCCTATGGAACACCTGCGTCTTCCACCATGTGAGATACAACCCTGGTGCACCTGTGTATTCCGGTCTCATCACTCCATCTTTCGAGGAACATCGATCTGGATAACACCAAGCTTCTCTCTAAAGTACTCGAACTTCACCCTTGCTAACGGCTTGGTCAACAAATCAGTTGTCTGCTCGTCTATCACCACATACTTGAGCTTCACTTCTCCTCTTTGCACCATATCATGGATATAGTGGTACTTGATCTCGATATGCTTCGACTTGTCATGGAACACCAGGTCCTCAGGAAACTTCATGCAACTATGGTTGTCACAGAAAATACAAATCGCCTCGAGCTCAAGATCAAACAAATCTGGCAGTAGCTTCTAAAGCCATACTGTCTCACAACTAGTCGAACAAGTTACAACATACTGTGCTTCGGATGTACTCAGTGCCACACATGACTTCTTCCTGCTAAACCAGAATATCATACCAGATCCCAAACTGAAGCAGCATCCCTAAGTGCTCTTTCTGTCTGTGGCACTGCCTACCTAATATGAATCAACATAACCATGCAGGTTAATCCTCTGATTCGTCTCATACTTGAGCCCATACTCAATTGTACCCTTCAGGTACCTCAATATATGTTTTGCAGTCGTCAAGTGAACATGCCTCAGATCTGTCAAGAATTGGCTCAGAGTGTTCACAGCAAAACATATGTTTGATCTCGTGTTCATTAAATACATTAACGAACCAATCATCTACCTATACATTGTGGCATCAACTGTCTCTGAAGAAGCGTCACATAGTAGCTTCAAGTTCGATGCCATAGGTGTGGCCATTTCCTTGCAATCCATCATTTCGAACCTCTTCAGAATCTCCACTACATACTTTCCTTGACCAAGTAAAATCCCATCCTCACTCTGCCACACGTCCATGCCTAAGAAGTAGTGCATCATTCCCAGGTCCTTAATCTCGAACTCTACGGAAATCCTTCTCTTTGTATCTGCAATGAGCTCATCCTCTCCTGTTACAAACATGTCATCTACATATAGCAATAGTATAACTAGTCTGCCGCCCTCAACCTTGAAGTAAAGGTTGGAATCTGCTTTACTCTTGGTAAATCCTAAGCTCATCAGAAAGTTGTGCATCCTGTCGTACCATGTCCTGGGTGCCTGCGTCAATCCATACAAGGATTTCTTCAACTTGCACACATTATTCTGTCTATCATGTGTCTCGAATCCCATTGGTTGCTCCACATACACTTCCTCTTCAACTACAACATTCAAGAATGCGGTCTTGACATCCATCTGGTGTACCTTCCATTTCATTACTGCAGCCAATTCAAGTATAGATCTGATGGAAGTGTATCTTGCTACAAGTTCAAATGTCTCCTCATAGTCTATGCCTTCTTTCTGGGAGAAGCCATGTGCCACAAATCTTGCCTTGTGTTTTTATATGCTACCATATGCAGCATGCTTGATCTTGTAGATCCATTTCGAAGTCACAACGGACTTCCCTACTGGCCTTGGAACTACCTCCTAGACATCATTCTTCATAATCAACTGGTACTCCTCGATCATGGCATTCTTCCATTCCTTCTTCTTTGTTTCTTCCTCGTAGTTGGAATTTTCTTCATCAATGATGTCACATAGTAGGGCCACATAGCTGGAGTATGGTATGGGTCTCTTGCTTTCTCTATGTATCCCATCTGGAGCACCATACTTCTCTGCATCTTGTATTGCTTCATGTGACATGCTGGTCTTCTCTTGTGGGATTTATTCTCACAAGGTGTATCTACCGGTTCTTGTGGTTCTACCATGTCGTGGTATTCATGATATTCTTGAATTTCTTCTTCCATAATTGTGTCTCTGGTTGTGGGAACTTCAGGTTCTTCAGTTTCTTTAATAGGTAATTTTCTTGATTTGTTGTATGTTGAATCTTCGTCGAAAGTTGCGTCTCTGCTAATATCGATCTTCTTGAATCCTAGGAAGTATATTCGGTAGGATTTTGATGTGTCGTATCCCACGAATATTCCCTTCTTTCCTTAAGGATCTAGTTTGGTTCTCTTTTCCTTCGGGATGTTATGTACACTGGGTAACCAAATATTCTGAGATGGCTGAATTTTGGTTTCTCTCCTAAGAAAGCTTCTTCGAGAGTCTTGTTGTTCAATACACGATGAGGTGTACGGTTTTGTACATACATAGTTGTCCTTGTTGCTTCTTCCCATAAGTGCATTGGAAGGTCTTTATCATGTAGCATTGCCTTCGCTACTTCCATTATTGTTCTGTTCTTTTGTTTTGCAACGCCATTTTGTTGAGGATTGTAATGAGTTCTTAACTCCCTCTTAATCCCAGATTCTCTGCAAAGGTCCTTGAATTATTATGAAGTGAGTTATCTGCCATTGTTCGATCATAAAGTATTGATATTCCTTTTGGTGTGATTTTCAACCAAGGGTTTGAATTCCTTGAACTTGCTAAATACTTCATCTTTACCCTTCAAGAAATAAATCCATGTCTTACGGGAAAATTCATCTACAAAAGAAACATAGTATGCATACCCACTTAATGAGCTAGAAGACATGGGAGCACACACATCTGAGTGGACTATATCCAATATTCCTTTTGCCTTGCTTTCGCTGCTAAGGAATTTCTTCTTCATGTTCTTTCCTTGCGCACATCCCATGCAAATGCCTTCATGCTTTGTCTATGGTAGTCCTGAAATTGCTTTGCTTGCAATAGGTAGTGCTATATAGTGCACATGTGGAAGCCTTCTATGCCACAATTCACTTGGTTCCATAGAGTTGTGTACCAATGCTTGTTTTGGTTTCCCTTTCAACTTGTACAGGCCTCCCTCTTGCTCTCCAATTACTATTGCATCATTTATTGTCTTTCCTTTTGGCCACATTAGAACTTGGCCATCAACAAATGCAACCCGCATTCCTTCAGCATCTAATGCCGAGATGGAGAGAATATTCTTCTTCAATCCTGGTACATCGAGAACATCTTTCATCTTTAATGATTTTCCAAAATCTAGCTTGTAGGAAGCTTCTCTGCTTCCTTTGATGGTGTATTGATAATCATCCCCAAGTTTCACCTTGTGAGGTGACTCATGTTCTGATAGTTTGATGAAAGATTCCTTGTATCCCGTCATGTGCTTGGATGCTCCACTATCTACAATCTAATCATTGCTCCCATGTGTGATGGTGCCTGTGAGCATTGATATTAAGACATATTTTTCATCACTTGAATAATCATCCCTTTCTTCTCTGGTTCTTTTCCTTGTCGGTTCATCATCTTCAGTAGTGTGAGCATGATGCCTCTTCTTGTTGGTTTTCTTGGAGGATCCTTGATTTTTGGGACAATTTCTTGATTAATATCCCTTCTCATCACGTGTAACATCTGATACTGGAGAGATCCCTTCTAGGTCCATGGTTCCTTCTGTATCTTTTGTGATGATGGACCTCCCACTTTTGATTTCGTTTAGTGTGAACAGTTAGAGCTTGGTCATCATTAGCTCCCATATTCTCTCCTCTTACTACTAGTCGGGCTTCTTCCTAGGTGCATTCTTCCCATAGTCTGTTGAAGGTGATCAAATTCTTCCTGGTAAATATTCCTTGAATGAATGATTCCCATGATCTTGGGAGACCATTCAAGGTGGTCATAAGAATCTCTCCTTCTTCTACTTTCTCTTCAATTGCTTCAAGTTGCTCCTTGATTTGAGAGACCCTTGTGAAGTAAGATTGCATGGTCTCTGAGTGTTAAATCTTCACATTCTTAAGTTGGTTCCTTAGTGTCATCTTCTGATTGATGTTCTTCCCTTCGAATATATTTTTCAAAGCACCGAACATCTCCTTGGGAGTCTTCAGGGATGACACATGAGGGATGAAATGATATTTGATGGAGTCTACAATAATCCTCTTGGCCTTGACCAAGTTCTTCTTGTGGATTGCTTTTACCTCTGCTCCCTCTGGTTCTGGAACCTCCCCATTGACATACTTGTCCAAGTCATTTTCTTCTAGGACAAGAGAGATTCTATACTTCCATGCTCGGAAGTTGTCAGCTCCTTCAAGCTTATCCTCAAGCTTGGTGTGATTTGTCATTTTGAAATGAGAACCTCAAATGGAAATAGCAAAGAATTAGTTATTACCGATTTGAGATGCCCAACCTGGTTCTGGAGCTAGCTGACCTAGGGTTTGTTAGAGAAACCCTATATTTCCAAACTTGGAATTTTGAAATTCTACTTGGACAGAAAGATGCGCCTCCTCAAGGCGAGTTGTCTAGTCTACTCTTTTGTCTGGATTGATGGAGGAAAACCCCAAAATTTTGATGCCCTAGTTTTCTCCTGACACCAGTGACTGGGTCAAAAATGAAAATTATTCAAATTGAATTATGATTCCTCCAAAAGATGCTCCCTCCTAGGGCGAGTTATCCTAGCCCTCTTTTCTTGATGATCGGTGGAGAGAAGACCTTGAACTAGGAAGCCCTAGTTTCCTGTTGCTGCACAATGCCTTCTTTTCAGATTGGCTCTAAAACCATGTTAGATTTTGCATTTTAATTCAATTTAGTTAGATCTTTAAATTGAAAGATATATAATCACAGCAAAACACAAAGACACAATAATTTTCCTTGAGGAAACCATAAAGGAGAAAACCCCGCAACTTCTTCAGAAATAGATTTGTCACTAGTACAATATCAAACAAGATGGAAAACCCAAAATATAAGATGTCTTCTGCAACTCTCTCTCTTTCTCCTCCAGTGAACTTGTCCTCTCTCTCACTTGGTGCGAACTTGCTTGAGTGAGTGTGTGTAAAATGAGAAAATGACTCTCTATATTTATACTTTAAGTGAGAGTGACCTAATTCCTCAATGGGGTCGACTTGTCTAACTGATTGAGACGACCTATCCTAGGGAGACTCAAAAATACATTTTACATTTGAACTTTGGGTAACTATTTCCCCAACTTACAATGGAGGTTTTTACCTCGATATTCTTGCATGACCAAATACAATAATGACATCCCTGAACGGAGGAAAAATATCTCCGATGGAGGTACAATAAAATACAATAATAATAATAATAATATACAATGAATATCTTCTGAAGTTACATTTACAACAACATTTCATACCAGATGCTTGGATCTTGTGTATGATTGCTCTAATCTCATATGCAACCAGCATAGGATCATTATCCTTTACATCCAAATTGAATAGCTTTAACATTAACTAAATCACCTCCATTTCAGAATGTGAGTCATACAAGTCTTTTAATGTCTTTAATTCTCCAAAACATGATTTTTCAGGAAGTATGTGTTGGCTCACCTCTTCACTGACTGTAGCGGTGATCATTTCTAAAGCTTTCTTGTCTTTGGTCTACCAAATGGCAAGTTATTTTTCTGATGTTGGAGGTTTTGGATCAAAACTCAAGATTGTGCCTTCATTTGTGTGAATGGTTTTTCCTTCACATATGTCGTCCTCCAAATCGTTGTAGATGAGCATGGCTTTAATATTCCTTGACCACAGATAAGTGTCCTTGCCAATAAGGACAGCACCAGCTATTGATGCCAATGAGTGCATCTTCTGCAACTTGAACCTGCAATTTAGAACATAATTTTGGAAGAAAAGATATGAAGGTGCAGGTCTAAAATGGTGATGTTGGAGGTTTTGGATCAGAACTCAAGATTGTGTCTTCATCTGTGTGAATGGTTTTTCCTTCACGTTAGTCGTCCCAGAAATCGTTGTAGATAAACGTAACTTTAATCTTCCTTGACCACTATGGATAAGTGTCCTTGCCAGTAAGAACAACACCAACTATTGATGCCAGTGAGTGGACGCAAATTCATAGGTTGAGGTCATTAAGCTCCAAGTAAGGGAGCAGCTCCAATGCAGGTCGCGATTTAGATGGAAGCTTCGAGGTGGATCTTGCAGGTCTCATCCCACACACTATGCAGCGCAACGGAGGTCGAGGTCGAGCCTCCCCCACACCAAAGTGCAGCACAAAATTCAGTAAGCTCCAAGGGCTCAAATCAGTTCAAACAACCCCACACAGTCTTATAGATCGCAGGTCATACATGTTGCAAACAACCTCATTCCTATTCAATATCCCATGTATATTTCCAGGTTAAAATTAGGGTTTGCAACGGTCATACAAATTGTAGAAAAAAATGTTTTACCTGCAGCGACAAATGGCGCAACACTTCATAGTTTGTAGCACTGACGCTCAGTCTTTATATTATGTTCGAACAGGCTCCAACTGGCTCAGAATCACACAACCATCCAAAATTTGCACCAACAGGATCTTATCAACAAGCTCATGCTTTCAAACAATCTCAAGTAAGAACGCAGCTCAGAATTTGATGTCGCGGCTCCACAAGTGAATACAAACTCAGCTCACACATTAAGGTTTCGCAACACCAAAGTGGAGATCTCTAGGCCACAGCATCAATGTGGGACCTCCATGTCGGAGCTTCAAAAATGGGGAAGTCGCAACACCTTTGAATGAGTTTGTAGCTCAAATTTAGCTCTTCGATCAAGCACCCACAGGCAACAAACACAAGATCACGGCAGTCTTCTCGCATCAAGGTCGTACGTCATTCATCATTCATTAACGCTGAGATTACCACAGGTGAGCAACCATCAACCAGACTTCACGTATCTCACACATTCCAACGCCAATGCCAGTGGCAGTCGCAACAACGAAAGAGATGAAAATCAAAATAATTGTAGGGTTATCACCGTAGAGAAAGATCACAAAAATGCACAGAGGATTTGCAGAAGTAACGCCAAAGGAAGAACAATAAACACCAGGCAGAGCGGGACTGAGGAGTGCTCAGAGTAAAAAGAGAAGGAAAAATGATGAGTGAGCAGTCTGAGCAGACAGGAAGAATAGCAGGATTCCAGAGAAAGCAGGAAGAATGGTATAATGCCAGAGCATAAGACAACAGCAGTTATGGCAGGCATCCA
Source organism: Larix kaempferi (assembly GCA_027924585.1). Classification (NCBI taxonomy): domain Eukaryota; kingdom Viridiplantae; phylum Streptophyta; class Pinopsida; order Pinales; family Pinaceae; genus Larix; species Larix kaempferi. Next base: position 12,176,331 of record BSBM01000893.1, read on the forward strand.
AGCTCTAATACCACTATTGAGTGGATAACTCCCGAATTGTCTTTCTTAATTACTCAAGATGTTTATTTATACATTATCAAAATGTCTCCTGGACTTCGGATTACAAATAGATCCGTTGGAGTCCTTATGACTCCCATCTTCATTTTATTTAACTGACTACAATATTTATAATTCTGATGAAATCATAATCCAGAAGGATTAAATTTCCAACAAAAATAAATAATTTGTTTTATAATTATATGCATGGATACTTAAATTAAATTCAAATTTATTGTATTTTATAATTATAATCCAAATAAATAAGTTTTCTGACAAAGTAAAAATGGAAACATTACCTTCTATAAGCTCTCACGATATCACAAGTTTCTTGATGTGGAAACATTAAGTGCAGTACAAATCTATGCCTAAACATTACCTTCTATAAGCTCTCACGATATCACAAGTTTCTTGATGTGGAAACATTAAGTGCAGTACAAATCTATGCCTAGTTATAATATTATAGTTACCAAATAAGTAGTTTAATCTATTCTATTTCAAAACAAAAATTAGTTATAATATTATAGTTAGCAAATAAGTAGTTTAATCTATTCTATTTCAAAACAAAAATTGAGCATTACCATAAACACTCACAACCCACTTAAATTACAATGCAGTTTAATAATTTAAGCAACTTACATCTTCCTTATTTTTATTAAATTCTAATTTACTTATATATCAATATTGTAATTATGAACTATCTATAAGGTGTTGGGGGAGAAATGAATGGATGCTTGTCATTACAAATGGCATGTGGTATTGGCCTTGCATCATGACAAGCGATGTTACTACCAATGCATGTTAAAAGTGGTTTATTATGGATAATCTCTCTTGTTTGGCACTCTAAGTATCATAAGCACCACTTAAATGAGAATTCAGTTGTTCTTTGGCACTATGATGAAATTGTATGGTTTCTCTTTTGAAATGGTGATGGGTTTGAACTCTGATTGTAATGGGAAATTCTAATATGGCTATGTAAATAAATAAAATATTAGTAGTTACAAAACGTTGTCTCTATTTCTTATGTTTTCATGGTGTAATTGGAGGTTGGATTGGAATTGCATCCATCCTCGTGGAGAGGATTGATCTCCCAAAGAATTACCGGGGTACAAATTTGGGTTCTCGCTTTCACATTGGAGCAACAAGGTCTATCTCCCCTTAGGTTGAATTTTCAGTTCAACACATGTTGAGCATTAGGGTCTGCAATGGGCATTGGGTGAGAACATTTATGGGCCTGTTGAGCCCATTCACATAGCATCAATGAAGCAGTGATGTTTTCTATGGGAGGTTCTATATCCACCAGCCTAAGATAGAATCCGTTGTTGAAGGAAGCAAGACCTCAAGATGAGGACAACCCAAATCCCACGGTAATATTCCTAATAAGATGGAACATGAGAGTGGCCAAGCAACCATGGAGGCAGAAGACCATTACCATAAGAGATTCTCTACAAATATCAAGGGTGAGGTTTAAGAAATTGAGGATAACTTTTGAACAAAACAAGGCAGCAATTCAAATGAGATAGTAGATGAGGATTTTCTTCACTAGATTCCTAACATAGGATTATCCAAAAGATGAAATACAAAATTATTTAGGAATATTGAGCTATATTGGCATAACAAAATCTTCATTGATAAGGTAATAAAGGAGAAATGGATGGAACAGAAGGAAATTATGGACTAGTTGAATTTCATGGACAAAAAAATGATGTTCGAATCAAATCTATTTGGGGATACATCAAGTGGTTCTTGAAGATGAACCATAGGACCAACATCATCTAGAAGCCAACTAGACTAACAACAAACTAATATAGACATCTTGGTAAACTTTGATGCTAGAGAGGAAAATTAGTTTTTAGTTTTGTCAAATGTCAAGTCATGGATTTTGGTGTATATAGTTTTGAGATCTAGTTCTTCATACTTACCTTATAGCATAGCTATGTTTGATCCAAAGTCATTCACAATTACTAAGTTTTACCTCTATGTTTTGTATAAAGTTATCTTTATATTGTTGAGTACTAATGGCACATTTAGGTATCGTTGTTTGGTTGTATTAAGACCCGATAAAATGTTGTCTATTATGCAAACTTCTAATAATCTAGAAGCATCTTAGTGTTGAAAAGTATGCAATTTTTTGTATATTAATAGTGAAGTAGTTAATTTACCAAAAAAATAAAGTAATTTTGATGAATATTTAGAAATTGAATAGGAATTACACTTACACTAACAAAATTAAATATTATAAATGTGTATACATTTATCTCATCATAGATGTATATGGTCTTCTTCTCCATCCAAAGTACTATTTTTATTTTTAAGAAAAATATTAATATTGTACAAATAAATCAAATTTTAAATCATTTATATTTTAATATTATAACTAAATTCTTAATTTATATTTTTTAAATATAAAATAAATTTATGATCAAGATAACCTTATATTAATAATATTACGCAATAAATATGGAATAAAAAATTATACATAAAATATTAAGTATTTTGTTATAGATTAATAAATCAAATTTAAATCTAACAATATATGATCCTATATGATCCTCGTACTTTTGATAACCTTGGCAAACATAATATTAAGAATCTTTTACACTAGTGCTACAATATAGAAGTATTTAATATTTCCTTGTATGTTCCATGCACTCTATTGCTCACATCCCAAAATGAGTGATGCCATGTTCTACAATAGTGCGAGCAAAAATATACACAAATATCATTCATGAGTCACCTCACCCTATAAGTACTTATAAGTACTAAGTTAATAACTATAATCAAAATGCTTATACTTTAATAAGGAGATTATGAGTAGTTCTTAGGCAAAAAAAAAAAATATGCACAAATATCATTCACTAGTCACCTCACCCTATAAGTACTGAGTTAATAACTAAAATCAAAATGCTTATACTTCAATGAGGAGATTATAAATTTCACCCATTAAAGAAACCTAATGAGAAATTCATAAGTGAACATAAGGTTTTGCAGTGTGAATTCAAATGGAATGTAATAACTTCATAAATAATTTCAGCAAAATCTCAACACCTAAGCAAGTGATGATTATTGCTTCCCCGCCCTTCTCCTCAAAAAGAAGTCTTGTAACCGTTAAGCAAGTATGAATTGCTTTAAAATAAAATATATAATAAATAAAAATAAGGTCACATTTTGGGGAGGAACATAAGGGCCACTATAACAATCAAGACTTTTTGTTTTGTCTTTTAACCAAGTTAAGACATCATAGGCCAACTTAGACATAAGATACATGGCCCCACCAATTCTAAGTCTATTACTAGGTATTTAAAGTAAGTGTGAGTTCCAAACCTTTTTACGTTTGAGAATGAAATGATTAACCATGCCATCAACCCTATCAACTCCTAAAAGTAGCAAGTAATATTTTTCCCTCCTTAAACTTACTCATAAAATCAATATTATGCCAAATTAAAATGCTTTCAAAAACCTAAGAATATAAACCAATGTGTAATGAAGATCTAAAAAGAAAACATCCCACATGCCTGTAAACCTTGTAAACCTTATGCATAGGAGATGATCCTCTAAATTAAGATTTCAACTAAAACAACAATAACAAAAAGCAACAACAAGAAACCATGCAATGTTCTAAATCAAAAATTGTAAACAATGCATCATAATCAAACTAAAAACACACACGTATGGCATCGAAATCAAGGTGCATCCAAATGTATATGAAACATAGGATTCCTCTCCAAATATAAAAAACACGAAATTCAATGACGAATAAAAAAAGACATGCCATATAATTATCTTAAATACATATTTCAAGGTTATCATCTAAGTTAATTGAAATAATCATCCTTCCTTGCTCAATAATCACATAATATATCATGGGTTCTATGCGTGAATGTTTCAACAATGCTCCAACATTGTGTAAATCTTCTGGATTTTAAGATAAACAACGAAAATTTAGAATATTTACACAATATCACGGGTTTTCTTCTTCCTTGAGCTAAACTCTAACATTAAACTCTATTGATTCCCTGTATACCGTAGGCTTATTGAGGAGAAAGTTATCTTTTGGCACATGGTCAACTTAAGGTTGAAGGGAATGAGGGTGGACTAAGGGCTTTCTACCAAAACCATAGATGATGAGATAAGAGAAGAAACAATGATTTCAAGGGAAGGACCAGTCTTGTCATCAATTTCAAGTAAAGGGGCATCAAAGTCAACATCTTGTTCAACTAGAGAATTGACGGGTTAATCAAGGATCATACCACATCCATGGTTCAACAAGGAGGGAGAGGAAGTGAGTTCAATTCCTAAAAAACATTAAAAGTATTTAGTACAATAGCTATGGAGTCAACAATGGGAGGGGGGATTGATGGGGGGATTTCTAAGAAACAAATAATTGATGTCTCACAACTCAATAAGCGCGAGAGATTAAGCATCAAAGTCAAGAAAAAACCTGAGCTTTCTATTATTTTTATTATTCCTTCTTAGGGCCTATATCTACGGTCGCTTTTATAAAGCTAGGGTTGATTTTTCTTTATATATGGGGTCTTCTAACTTCAAAAGGGTCGTTTCCATTATCTTTAGTCCAAGAGTGATTGTAGTTGCCACTTCTCTAGTTTAAAAAAAAATGCAAGTGAGAGGCTAGGCGTGTAAATTTTCATTTTAAAAGGCTAGAAGAAATATCCACTTTTCCAACAACGCAAATAGCTAAAGTCAAACAAAAATGATGTGACAAGAGCATAGAACCAAGATTTTGTGCATGGAAAGTTTCTTCCTTGTTGAACGTATCCCCTTAAATCCTAATACAAGTGGTCACCACAACCCAATCTGACTTTTGGGCTAGACCACAATTGACCTTAAAAGATAGAGAAATCATAAAGACCTTGAAATATTAGACAGAGATCAAGTCAAACTAGATGTCCTATAAAATGTAGATGACTTCCATCTATGAAAGCACATCAAAAATGTCTTCAACATAAAATATCATACATGTAGCAACAATGGTTCAATATGAGTTCAACATAAATAAGCTCAAGTGGTTCTTGATAAGGCATGATTAAATAATCACCTTTTTAGACTAGTGGATTTATGAACTAAACAAAAACAAGTTCTCAAAGAGGGGATACAAATACATTCACTCCCCAAGTTTTCAAATGTAAGACACCTATGCTTGATACAAGGATAGGGAATCCCATGGTTTCAAGATTAGGTTAGACACTATGGAGGAGACAAGTTCCTACTACAACAACCTAACCTAGATTGACGGAGTGTTACACCCATTTGGAAAGAGGAAACCATTCCCAATTACCATGTTTGCAAAGAATTTATAGTGACTCATAATAAAAATCAAGACCAAGTTTAAAGGAAATTGGAAGCAACTAAAACAACAAACCCATGTGCATGCAAGGGAGAAACATCATGATGACCAAGATACTAGAATAAACACAAGATCTATGCATGTAAGAAATAAGGAGGGTCGTCAAGGAAAAATATTATTGTAGACATATACAAATACAAAGGAAATCCGAGACCCAAATAAGGGCACAATAGAAAATCATTACCAAAGGGATTCTCCATTCACAAAAATACTCTTCAACAAATTTCAAGTATAAAAGGTTGAGGTTATTACCTTGAAGAAATGAAAACCACATTCCAATTCCAAACAAATGTACAAAACCATTCCAGGTTAAGGCTTCAACATAAGTCACCAAGCACAGATGGTCTCAAAAACTCCCATATTTTATTGCAACAAATAAGGGAAACATGTGCTTCCATCTAAAACCACCAATCGACCATTATCTAACACCCAAAACTAATACAAAGAATGGATACGATTATAGAATCCATGTATAAACCCTATTGCCTTAAAAACCAAGGGAGAATTACCAAAAGAATGTGTTGAGATATAGATTGATCTAATACTTGAGAAAACTTTCCAAATCAGCCAAAAATCAATCCAACTTCCAAACATACCACCAGTCTAGTGTCCCCAATGGTTGGATCAAAATTGGAGAGCTAAGGATCACCTTAATCATAGAAACTCACTTTCTCTTCAATGCACAAGGGCTCTTGATAACCAACACCACTCAACAACCACACAACCCAATGTGAAATAGGCCATACAATGGGTCAAAATATGAAGTTAATCTATATTTAGAGAAAATCTATGTCACATAAGCAAGCTCTATGGCCCATCATAATGACACCAAACAACAAATCATATGGGCCCACAAGGTAAACACTACTGGTTAGAACCCCTAGGCAAACCCAATGAGTTACCCCACACCTTTAATGAACATCCCCGTTAACCTCACAACTTCCAGCATTAACGTATCAAACTGAGGCCATGAGGGGTTCCACTAAAAGAAAGTTTGGCATATAACACTAATAACCATACACATGACAACCAATATTCATCAACCTAGCATTGAGAAGCTATATAATGCATAGTATAAGCATAAAACATCAACCTCGCCTCAAACAAATGACTTGAAATATTCTATATTTGTCAGAAGTGTAGAGAAAATGATATCATTATCATATGATTGTCATGTGGACAAGCTATAGCATTGGAATTTGCAATTGAAACTATTTATCACAAATGTCTCAACTAGGAGATATTGTTAGTGTCAACATTTCACCAAAGTAAATATTTATGACATCAAAGACTATTGAGTCTTACACATACATTGTGATAATTCAAACCATGTGGAAAATGTTATGAAAATCAACATTAATACTATAATATTAAACTTCAAATAAGATTGTGTTTAAGCTTCATGCAAGGTCGTGCAAGATACCTACTAACTAAAAAATGAAGGGAAGGTTATGAAACCAGTGATCATTCAATAGAATTGAAGATAAAATTGCTAAAAGTAGTACATGTTGGTTTTGGGTGTTGAATAATATTGCATCTCTGGAAAATCCAGAGACTTCTACTTCAATCTCAAAGGAATTTTCAATGTTAAGTTAGGCAAGGTTTGAGGCAACGCAACTTTATGCTTCAGCTTTGCACACACACTTCCTACCAAGAAATGTCCTAAATAAAACTAACTTAGTCACAATTTAGTGTATTAAGTTGGTGCAAACCATGGTAAGGTTGCATGATGAATTTCCTAAGTTAAGTATCCATTTTCATGAAGCTTCATCGTAATGATTATTCTTAGAGATTAAGGGAAAATAGAAAAAAAGGAACCTAACCCATGGAATAAGTTATAATTTGAGAAGGTAAAAGGTAGAGTCATGTGTTATGAATCATTCAAAAAAATTGTTAAGAGCATAAAAATACTATCCTAGTAGATATTTAGAATATTATATCTTATATAGCACAAGGGTGATAGTGATTATCGTCCCAAGAAAACATAATATAACAAAAATATGTTTCATAGTCTATCATATGGCCCTAATCTTTGTGCTTATGCAAAAAAGAGAGCAATCCAAACAAACAAGCATATAGCCTCTAATCCTTGAACTAGAAATAAAAACACAAAAATATAATTGCAAAAGGGGGATAGAACTTGGGTTCTCGCCTCCCTGTTCATATTCATCATCTAAGGATATGGGTAAAAAAAAAAAGCATTCATCATCTAAAACTTTTGTGAACTTTGAATTCCATAAGGAGAAAGTGGTAATCGTAATTGAGTTGATTTAATTTAGCTTTTATGTTTTGTAGGGCACAATTGTTGCTATCCTGTCTTTCATCTAGGTGCCTAGGTATGAGCTCTTTAATGTGCTACTATAAATATAAAGTGAGTGAGATTAGTATTGTGAATCCTAGAGAAGTGTGTGTCCTTCACTTTCATGCATAGCATTTTTGGTGCCATCAATTGCCACCCAGTGTTGGCCATTATGATCAACAAGTGGTGGTATGGGATGGTTATTACATGTCCTTATCAACCCATCCAAGGAAATGAGATCTTCCAAGTTGAATTATTAGGCAAACATGTTTGAATGCACTATCTTGTATGTTTTCCCATCCCATATATAGATCTTCTTATGTCTAATCCACTCTAAAATATACCTAAAGTATATTACGACTAGGTGATAATGTATAAACATTTATATTGCAAATAATAGTCATATAGATCAATATTATATCATTGTTGTAATAATGATAAGTCATTCCTTTTGTCAAAGAACACGACTTATCACACCCTACGTGTATTTGTTAAAAATTGAGGTATGTCCATACACAGTTTTTGTCAAACACTTCAAGTACTCACTGATATCATACTTAAACAATAAGCCATCATTTAATACCATACTCATGCATTTAATACACAGGTAAATAAGCTGATATATTGTACAAAAAGTAAATTTGCAGTGGAAAACATACATAACAGCAAACTGCACAGTAGATTTTGGTCAATAATAGACCCTGGAAAAACCCACAAGGGGAAAACCAGTCCAAGAGTTATTTTACTCAGTGCTTTCTTAGGCAAAAACGGAGTTTACAGTTGCAATAAATCAGCATTTAAGTTTCAGCTTGTTGATCATTAGTTAAGTGCCTATGATTTGTCATTTAGTTAATGACAACCTAAGTCCAAAATATGGATCATGTTGCGTGTATGGGGGCTGAGTTAGGCCTATTTTTTAACATGGTATCAGAGCTAGGGCTCTGGGATAACAGTAGATTGTTGGTGCAACAGTGTGTTGAGTTGTTGGGCAAGGGTTAATTGCTGGTTTTGACAGCTTTATTGTTGGTAGACCTTATCTGCAAATGTTTTTCAACTATTGGATGGAAGGGAAAAACTTGTGGTTTGTTTTCTTTCGGACAACAGAAGGAAAATGGTTGTTTGCATCAGATTTGAGGACCAGTTGGATGGCATTTCCAACTATTTGCAATGGAAATTCAGGATGACTGTTGTGCTTAAAGAAAGCAGATTGTGGGTTAATGTCAGCACTGTGGTAACTCCTCCCACAGTTGACGTTGTTGCTCTTAACATTCATAAAGTAAAAGAGGCTAAAGCACGGAGGGTTATTTGGGATGGTGTTAAGGGCCATCTCATCCCACACTTGGCTAAGAAGAAGTCAGCTTATGAGATGTGGGACACACTGAAAAACTTGTACGAGGTGAAGAATGAGAGCCAGAAGATGGCACTCAAGGATAAATTGCATGGGACCGAGATGACCAAGGGTGAGGGTGTGGTATCCTATCTTACTCGGGTGGCTCAAGTGAAAGATGAGTTGGTTGTTGTTGGGGAGGTATCTCTGATTCTGAGTTGGTGAGGATAGCTTTGAAAGGATTCACCAAGGACTTGGAAGTCTTCGTGAATTGGGTGGTTGGTAGGGAAAAACTACCATATTGGAGCAGGTTGTGGGACGATTTCATGCAAGAAGAGATCCAGGAAGGATCTCAGGGTAGTGGACAGAAGGAGGGAGCTGATGAAGAAAATGTTGCTCTTACTGCTAACAGCGAGAAGAAGTCCAGTAAGGATGAGTCAAATGCTTTGCTTGCAACCAGTATGGCCACCTTGCTTCTCGGTGTCCTAAGAAGAAGGAGGAGGAGGAGGAGGAGGATGTGACTGTTGCAGCAACAACAGAGATAGAAGACTTTGAGAAGGAATTATCATTGTTCTCTCTTGTATCGAGTGCCGGTAGTAATGGATTTTTGAAGAACATTAGTTGGTTCATTGACAGTGGAGCCTCTCATCACATGACCGGAATATGGAATATATTCCGCAGTATTACTGAGACAGGTCCAAATCTGATGCTTCAGAGTGAAGGGGGAACGACATGTGCAGTTCGTGGAATTGGAAGAGTCGGATTCCAGTTTCATCATGGAGGACTCCTAGAGAAGGATGGAGTTTTGTTTGTTCCAGGGATAAGAGTTAACCTGCTCTCAATGTCAACCTTGGAGGATGTAGGGTATTCGACACTATTATGGGGGGCACATGTTTATATATACCGAGTGGGAGTGGATCTAATGGATCCATAGTTGATTGGTGATCAGTTCAGTAAGCTATACAAGTTAAATGGGCTGGACACAGTTGATGGTTCAAAGTCAAAAGAGGAGCAGGAGGCTACTGAGGCTATAGCGGTACCAACGTTTCAACCTCGATTTTCAAGAGAAGAGAGGGAGTCTCTTTAGAGTACTGACAGGAGGCTCAGCTAGTATGAGAGGACCGAAGCTCGGGATTGGAGGTTGGAGTCTCCTAGGAGATCAAGGTTTAGGGTTGTTGTCAGGAGGATGTCTTCATATTCAAGTTTTGTGCAAGTGGTAGCATTAGCTCCAGGTTCAAAGGGAGCTCCTACTATGAACAGTGTGATGGACCTAAGGACCGGACCAACTAATGATGATGGCAGTGAGTACCTCCCTTGCTAAGAGGGAGTGTTATCATTTAGCTCATGAGGCATTCTGCATGTTTGTCTTGTATGCAGAAGTGACCGTGCATTTATATTACCTAGGCACTTAGCTTTTATAAAGTTGTAATAAAGTGGCTCTTTTTATAAGGTGACTTTCTGTAAAGTGTCCTAATTATTTTTATAAAGTGACTTTATGACATAAAGTGCACTTATTTCATAAAGTGAGAAAATACTTTATTTAAAATTTAAGTGATTCATTTTGGAGGGAGTGAATCATATCCCTTGATATTGTAATGACAAGATTAGATCTTAGCCATTGGATTTATGGATGGGAAGGTGAAAAGTCACTTTCAGCTTATAAAAGCAAGCCTAGGGTAGTGTGCAAGATAGTTTTCCAAGAGAGAGAGCATTTGGCATTGTTTGAGTTTTTCGAGAAGGGGCAATATTCTCAAGGAGGGGCGTGAATACCAAGGTGAGGAACTCAAATCCCAAGGAGTGGCTCGAATACCTAAGCAACATTTTGTTGCTAGATGTTGGTCCATACCATTCTGTTGACACGTAGTTCTAGGAGTTTCATTGTTGCACATAAATCGAGGAGGGAACATAAATCGAGGTGGTGGAGGCCGTACAGTCTTGTTGGGTCATAATGTTGTTCTAGGCACTGAAATTGAAGGAAGGAGATCGTATAGTTTGTTAGGTCGTACAGTTGTTCTCGGCATAGAAATCAAGGTGGTCATGTTTTATGAGGTGCTGGTATAGTCCACTTTATTGTTGTTTTATGATGTTGTAACTCTGTAAATGTTTAATAAAAAATTGCTCTTGGATTGGTTTTTTCCCCTTGTGGGTTTTTCCAAGGTCTGTATTGACTAAATATCACTGTGCATTTAATTTTTAGTCTATTATATTTCTTTTTCTGTTGCAACAGACTCACCATTAGTGTTTCATCTTGTTGATCATTAGTTAAGTGCCTGTGATTTGTCATTTAGTTAATGACAGCCTAAGTCTGAAATATGGGTCATGCTGGGTGTATGGGGGCTAAGTTAAGCCTGTTTTTTATCAGTATTTATATACACATCCATTTACTACATCAATCATCCAATCTCATATATATTCATATAATAAATAATTATTATTTAATATGGATAAACATGATTTCTATATGTTGCATTTATGATGATTTCATGAAGTGAAACATTAGGTTTGCCTCACACTCCCTCATTTGCTAGTATATATGGGATTCTATTAGCCTTCTTTCTCACATGGGAGGGATGGGTTGTTTGTAGCGTTGAAAGAAGAGAGTTAAATTAGTTGGCATGGTCATTGCAAGGCATTAGTTTTTGATGGATGTGGAGGTGGGGGATCCATTTAGAAGGTAGGTGATATCATTGATAAGAATATAGGAGTCACCTTCCACTTATAAATTGAGGTAGTGATTGTCCAAAACAAATTGTAGGCCCCTTTCCATAGCTTGTGATTTGACAAAGTTGTGTGTATCCATCCCTCTATAATCAACAAATATTCTAAGAATGTTTCCTTTATTGTCCCTAAAAAATCCCCTATGATACATGTGGGCCCTAGATTTCCTTTGGAGGCATTATCGAAGTTTAGTTTCTTTGAAATCTAAGGAGGAGGAACCCATTATTTGGGATACTTCTCTTGTTGATTGATTTGTTAAGTTTGTTTGTGTTGGTATGTAGTGTAATTTTCCAATTGTCTCTGCTTGTGTTGGTATGCAGTGCAATTTGTCAATTATCTATGATTTGATTTTCATATCTTGGGAAAGTTACATGTGTGTTCTATCATTTTCTTCCTTGAATGTTTTCTTTGATGTTAGTTTCTATAATTTTCCAAAGTGTTTGGGGATCTTGTTCCTGGTCTGTGAAAATTATATGGTTTTTCTCTTTGGTCCATAACAAGAAGCCTAGGAATAGAGTACGCACTTTATATAGTGTAGGGAAAATGAATGGTTGTTGCCTCCAACATTCTAGAGCAATTGTAATTTTTTGTTGGCTGCTCTCTAATTATTTCAAAAACAAATCTCCTATATCCCATAGTAAATTCACTAAATTGCATTGCATTGATAGAACAGGTGTTCTTTCATCTCCTCGGCTTGTCTACATAGGAAGCACCTTGAATGTCCTTCAAACCCTTTACTGTTGGAAGAAGTTGTCATTGATGTCAAACAAGGTGTCATTGATATCAAAAGGGTGAAGAGATATGTGGTGATTCCATTGGTGTCAAGGTGATAATGATGATGTGGTTGTAGTATAGATAGATTTATTAGGAATGTTTGATGAAGCCTTATCCCCTATAGAAAACCCTAATGATCCTAAGGAATCCCTTGAAGAAGAAGCCTTGTCACAAGTGTACATAACTCCAAAGCAGTCCCCTTATGGTGTAGCAATTGCACATGGCCCTCACAGGAAGACACTTTGAGTTGTACACAAGTGATACAAATCCCCTAGATAATACCCTAATGATCATGATGATGTGGAGTGTAAATGAGTCCCTAAAGTGTCTCGAAGAAGTGTGAAGAATTTCCTAAAGAAATGATGTTGGGTCACATGACCATGATGATGGGTCACATGACCATTATGGTGGGTCACAAGACCATGATGATCAGAAGTGTAAGGAAGTCCCTAAAGGTGTCCCTAATCAATGTCAGTAAGAAATGTAAATAAATTCCTAAAATAGTGGTGTTGGGTCCACATGACCATGCAGTTGGGGTCACATAACACATGTTGAAGAAGGCCCTAGAGATCCCTAAGGTTGGTGCAAAGAATATTGGGATGAAGTGTGAAATATCTCCCAAAATCACAATGATGGTCCACGTAACCCTGAAAGCGGTGGTGTTGGGTCCACATGACTAAAAGGATTGGTCCATATGACCATAAGAAGTAGCCCCCAAAGTAATAAGGATTGATCCACAATACAATGTTGAAATAAAAGGCAAAGAAACCCAAAACAATGGTGTTTGGTCCACTTTCCCATGAGTTTGGGGTTACATGACTCATGGTGGAGAAGGCTCTAAATAGTCCCCAAATTTGGTCCGAAGCAAGTTGGTGTGAAGCATGAAGTATCCCCAAAATAATGATGTTTGGTACACATGACCCCAAAATTTGTGGTACTTTGGCCCATTGGACCACATGAAGTGGAAAGGATCTCTGCCATAAATAATGATGTGGACAAGCCCTAAGTCCCCTTTGAGAATATATGGAGTGATCTTGAATTTTTGACACGAAGTGTCATGATAGATCCTTGAAGTGGGGTATTAACCCTTGAGACCCCCTTAAACTATGGAGATCCACAAATTAAGGATGAGTTTAAGGAGACCCTAAAAGAAGCTGCAAGGCCTGAAGTGTATAAATAGAAGATCAAACATTTGATTTGATCCATCCATCAAGTCTCTTTGTTATTGCGCACCTCTTGGAGAAAAGTGCGAAACTTTGTAGAGGAGAAATTTTTGGGTATTTTTTAGAATTTAGGAGAATCACTAAAATTGGCATAACTTTCTCATACGATATTGGAATTACGAAATTCTTGGATCGTTGGAAAGCTTGTTGTGAGGGTTATGTGATTACATGATCTAGAGTTCCTTTTGGTTTTTCTATTGTTTCTTCATCTTGTGTTCTTGGCAAAGGTATGGTTCATGCTTGTTGGTTTCTCTTGTGATGGCAAATGTCTCTCATGGATAGAGTTCATCTTTGATCTTGGTATGGTATGTGAATTCATTGAATATGTTATGGATCTATGATGATGGTTATCTTGACATAGATATTGGTATTTATCTTGGCATATTTTATGATGATCATGGAAGATATCTTGGTGATTATCTTGGCATATTGTTGACATAGATCTTGGTGATTTGTTGGTATAGATCTTAATGTTATATGGGGATAGATATTGATATTATCTTGGCATAGATCTTGATGATATCTTGGCATGTTGTATGATGATATTGACATAGATCTTGATGATTATCTAGGAATATTGTATGATATTCTTGGCATAGATCATAGTATTTATCTTGGCATAGTCCATGGTTATGTTTTGGCATATGGATCATGTCTTGGAATGTTCAATGTCTTGAAAATGTCTATGAGGATGAAAATGAAATCTATGGATGATTGTTTCCCAGTATAGATTTGAGGCATGTACAGGTTGATATAATGTGACAGATATAGAGACGGGATGACAATGACAGTGTGATAACGACGGGGATAGTGTAATAGTGATTGTGGCATTGTGATATTAACAGTGGAATTGTTACATAGATAGTGATTGTGACAAGTTGAGAGAGGTAGTGATGCATTGATACAGGTTGACAGAGACAGTGATGCAGGTACAAGTTTACTGAGGAATTGATACAAGTACAGATTGACATAGACAGTAATTCAAGTACAGGTTTTGACAGTGGAAAATTGATCTTCTTATTCATATCAATGTGGCAGGACGGGGCCAGGATAGGAGATCGAAGTCTCCTTCAGGTTGGAGCCTCCTTCCAGTCGGTGTTGGTAAATCAGGGAGTTGGATCTTCCTTCAGGTTGGTGCTTGTAAACCAGGGGGTTGGTGCCTCCTTCCAGTCGGTGCTAGAGAATATTGGAAGTTGGTGCTTCCTTTGAATCTAATATTGTTATTATATAAGAAAAGCATTATGTGGTTTTCTCCCATTTGGGTTTCCACGTTAAATCTCTTGTGTACTGTGTATGGTTTATGCGATGATGAATGACATTGTTAATGGTTAATTTTTACATGATATAATTAATGTTTGAAATGGTAAAAAGTGTTAAATACTGATTCACCCCCATCTCAATATTTCCAACATTTACACCTTAGCTTGTCTTGGGTGAGGACTTCTTCTCTTCTTAAACGACATATAAATTTTGTCGCCTTGGGCCATAGAAACAATTACCAAATATTTTCCCGTGGGTGTGGGTGTTATGCTTCTAGTTTCTTTAGGATCAAGAAGTATACCTCATTCATTGCCTGGGACCCTAAGCCATATATCCCCCATATCAAAATGTATGCCCTCTAATATATCTATGATTTATGTCCTACAAATTATAGATCCCAAAGCATCTTCATGTCTTTCTCCTCTAGATTTCCCGGCTAGGTGGATTGATTTATCCATTGATTCCATAGTGGTGGGTGTTGTTGGCCCTACAATTGTATGGTATTCTCCCAATAATCCTTGATAAAGGTTATGTTCTGATTATTGAAGTGTTTATGTGTTAGTTAAATAGATTTCTCGGAGATTAATGTGGACCTTTACTGACATGAATGAGGTAGGGATTGGAGGACATAATTTATTAAGGTATCTATTCATGCTAGGGAAAGGTATTTGAATGTCCATATACCCACTCGTTGCTCCATTTTACAAAGAGGGTCCTCCCAAGAGGATTGTCTGAGTGTTGATTCAAGGAGTGGAATACTAAGATATTTGGATAGAAGGGTGCCCCTATGGAATCCTAGAATTCTACAGAAATTGGCTTCAATGGGTATCCAAGTGTTGAAGAAAAAAAAATTATGTTTTCATTATTTATCAACCCCCCTGAGTCTAGAAGGAAGGTATCAAGCACTTTACAGATGGTTGGAACAAACCAAGTATTATTATGTTTATTACAATGGAAATGGTCTCCTTGGAAGTGGAAGCGCCTAGCATAATATTGTCGTCAATGAATTGGAGGTGCAAGAGAGTATCCCCTCTCTCAAAGAATTTGAAACCTTGAATAGTGTTCTTATAGATGGTAGAGGTTAGGGACCTTCCCAATCCTTCCATGATGAAGAGGAAGAGAAAGAGGGAGAGTGGATCCCCTTGCTTGATGCCTTTAGATAGGCTAAAGGGTTCTGAGGGAACCCCATTAAGAAAGCATTAGATACTAATCTTAAGACCCATGAGATCCAAGAAGGAAAAAATCCAAAGGCAGACAACATTGTTTGCATAAATCTTCAATTTAAATGATCAAAATGTTTTGGCATATCAAGTTTGATTAACATACCTAGCTTGTTGCTACTTTTGAGAGAGTGGATGTTTCATGGGCTACTATGATATCATCTCAAATTTATCAACCATCAATGTAGCATCCTTGCTCTGGGAAGATGTTCTATTGCATGATCAACTTCAGCTTATTGTTTATGACTTTGATGATTAAATTGTAGATGGCATAGCATAGAGAGTTGGAGTGTAATTTTTCCAATTGTTTTTGTTTCATGTTGATTGGGGTTAAGATCCAAAAAGGTGCCATTGAATGCATTGAGAAGTCCCCTAGTTATCTGGATTCTCTAACTACATTGTGGGATTCCATCCCAAATTCTTCCCACATGCCTGGAAGAAGTCAATCATGAAGCCATCTATTCATGGGGCTTTACTTGAGGCTATGTTCTTTACAACCTCTTTAACCTCCTCATGTTATTTATTGCATCAGAAGGTCGTTATGTTCCTTTATAGTCAGCTTGGGAATGTTGTTGATTATGTCGTGTGGCTTGATCTCCATCATCTAAGAGTTGTGTTAGTAAGTTGTTGAAGTGTGTGTTGAGATTCTTCTCTATCTCCTCATGGCCTTCTGGCTTATTCCCTTCTGTATTGTGTAGGAAGTGGATCCTATTGAGGTTTCTTCTTTGCATGGTGGTTTGGCGAAAGTATCATGTGTTTATGTGATCCTCTTTGAGCCAGTATGCTATGGATTTTTGCTTCCATAGGTACTCTTCTTGTTGGTTGGGTGTTGTAACGATTTCCTATAGGGATTGTTCATGTTGTTTAAATTTCTTTGCATCTCTGTGATCATGATTTCCTATTAAATTGCAGCCATTGTTTGTTCCAACTACCATTTGTCCTAAAAGATGTTATCGAACTATTCGTTGTTCCATTGTTTGAGTCAAGCTTCTAGGTGCTTGAGATTATCATGAAGGATGTATATTTTTTTCCTATGAGTGTCTTCCTTCCACCATTCCCTCATATTGTCTTCAAAATATGGGTTACTAATCCAAAATTTATCAAATCAAAAAGGGAGGATTTGCAAGGTTCCTTGGTTGTCCCATTGTATGGCGATAGGCCAATGATATGACCTTATCATGGGCTAGTACCTCCACAAATGTTGTAACCCTTTTTCCAATATTCTTTTGAGATTAGGAAATTGTGTAGCCTAATGGTCATCATTTGGGTTCTGCCTCGTATATTCTTCCATGTGTGTACTCCATTTGTGGAGGGTATGTCTATTAGTAGCAAGGAATTTGTCACATATTTGAAACAGACATCATATTCCCCAATTTTTCAAGAAGTTACATGGTTGAAATATCGTCACATATCCATCACTTCCCCTTGAGTCAATCTCCCAACACTTGGAGGGAATTGAAGAATGCTCCCTTGAGGTTTGAGGAAATCGAGGAATATACATTGGTCAATGTGCTTGTCTCTTTGGATTCCATTTCTCGGTAGGTTCTCAAGCTGAGGTTGGATCTAACTGTCAAGTTCGTCATGATCATGACACAAGCATCATTCCATATTGTTGTTATCCCTCCTACCATGCGATCAGAAATTTTTGCTACCAAGTCACTCCCGTGGCAACAAATTTTTGTTATCCACTACATAGCTTCATAACTACGTTTGGTTTCCTATAGGAGCATGATAAGGGCTTTTTCTTTGGTTACTTTGTTTTTCAAGAGGCACTTTTTTCTTTTGTAGTTGGGCCCTCTTACATCCCTAGAGACAAATCACATAGTTAACTAGATGGGGGTTGGACGAGATGCCTACATGAGAGCTTTGATTTGGTTGTAGTAAATCTAGAAGGAGCTTGTTTCTTGAAGTTTTTATTTGTTGGAGTTGTTTAAAGAACCAGAAAAGAGGTAAAATCATTTAATCGTTAGACTGCAGTATAACCTAGTTCTACAAGGAAGCCATGCTAAAAAGAGCCAAGGGCAATGGAAGCACCTTTGATGCAATCCAATTACATATTTTAAAATGATGTAAGAAAATATTTAAAAATAATGCTTTCCATGTAAACAAATAAAAGACTAACAAAGTAGGACTCATATTGCTATGAACTTTAGATTTATGTATATGATTTATATAATGACTTACATAAAAAAATCTTTGCGAACCCTAGCGACCTACGCTAGCGTTCTACACACAGCGTGAGCCCTGCTCGTGCTCGACCCATGCGGCCTTCCCCTGCGATGGTCAATCCAGAACAGCCACCTCCTTCTCCTAGTGAACGGCGGCGACTACTAGACGCAGCCTTTCGCACCTTGGTTGACTCCACCCCCCCCTCCACCTGCCTCCTCTGATCCGTCCGACCTTAGCTTCATCAAGAGAGAAGCCACCCCTCGTATTCAGATCCTGTCGGCAGCTTCAAAACTCAAAGCCCTGGTGCTGAATGAACGCGGACTGATTGGGAAATTCACTAGAATATGGTCGTCACCAAAATCCATGGATGCCTGGATCAACAAAAATTGGATGCCATTAATCTCCGGAGGGTTGCAACACTGCTTTTGTGGTAAGGTTTTTTTTACTTTTCTATTTGAAAACAAATATAATCAGGACCTCATCTTTAGAAGCGGGCCTTACTTCATGGGGCCTTGCGGTCTTTATCTGAATCGTTGGAGCCTTTCTTTTGACCCGGAGAAGGATGTCCCTTCGACAGTTCCTGTTTGGGTTCGTCTGCCTCACCTTATGCTCCATTGCTACAACGATGATACCCTACAAGTGATTGGAAACTCTCTCGGAAAATACATTGATAAAGCAGAACCTAAAGGACATCTCTTCTCTTGTGCCAGAATCTGTGTGGAAGTAGATCTGGAAAAAGGCTTACCAGAGGAAGTAACTCTCTTTATGGATGGTTGGGAACACTTATAGAAGGTGGATTACGAATAACTGCCCTTCAAATGTAAAAAATGCCATGAATACGGGCACTTCGTCAAAAACTGCCCCAAGACGGTGCAAGAAATCTCTGAGAAAGCCCCTGAGGAAGGATGGCAACAAGTTAAAAAAGGGGAAAAAAATCACCCAAAATCCAATGAATGGATCTCAACCAAAAATCCCCTCTGGAATTTCTTTAGAAACCCGAGAAGTAACTGCAATGAACCAATTTCAAGATCTACCCATTGAAGAAGGGGAAATAGAAACTCCTGAGGATTCAGTAGACCCCGGAAGGGAAGAAAACAACACTCCCACTCCCCCCCTCAATGAAGAAACAACGAAATCAATTGCTGGGATCTCCACTACTCCCGACGTCTCTTGGGAAGACAAGGTCAAAAGTAAATTTATTCCATCCTCATCAGCTATGGACACCTCTTCGGAATCACTGGAAGAAACTGAAGAAGTGCAGTCGCTCAACACAAGAGGAAGAAAGTCACACAAGTATCACAGAGAACTCGAGACAGAAAGGGAACTAGAACTGGGAAGGCAGAAAAGCCTGGAGGATATGAAGTTACTTCAAAACCCAAAAAATCAAACCAGTACTAAAGAAGAAAGGTCTCCGGCAGGACCTCAATCCACCAGGAAGTAATGTTAATCGTCTCTTGGAACTGCAGAGGTATGGGAGGAATAAACAAGTCTGAAGCCCTAAAAAACTTGATCAAATCAAACAAACCTGACCTTATGCTGATCCAAGAGACCAAAATGTAGGATGTGGAGATCTTGGCTCTCTCACCTTCCCTGTGGAAAGATAGCCAAGGTACCGCTCTCAGCGCTCGTGGGGCCTCTGGTGGTATTGCTACCTTGTTTTCCCACAAGTTTTCTATTATCTCCTCTTCTGTGAATACACACTGGCTTTTAACGGAAATCAAAGATAGTGACAGCAACGAAATCCTTTTCATTTGCAACGTTTACAGGTTGAACCACTACAGGGACAAGCTCAACTTCTGGAATGATATCAGCAATCTCAAAGACAGCATGAATGGGAAAAAACTCAAAGTAGCCGGCGACTTTAATGTCACGAAATCCCGTCAGGAGAAAAGAGGTGGTAGCATAGTCCATGACCCCTTTGGTGAAAAGCTAGAAGATCTACTTGCAGACCTGGATCTCCTCGATATTCCCCTCAAAAATGCAAAATACACTTGGAATAACAAAAGATGTGGAGTGGGACATATTGCTGCAAGACTGGATCGCTTTTTGGTAAGTTCAACTTTTTTCAATTCGGATCTTTTGCTTAATGCTTTCTCCATACCCTGCTCTTCCTCGGATCACAAACCCATCTGCCTTGACATATCCCCTCCTGTCAACCTTGGCCCCATCCCATTTCGTTTCAACCCTCTCTGGATCCAGCACCCTGACTTCCTAGACATTGTCTCCCAATCTTGGTCCACAACCTACGTCGGCTCCCCCAACTTTATCTGGGATTCTAAGCTTCGTGCTGTAAAGATAGCCCTTAAGCGTTGTGCTAAGATCTCCTTCCAAAATCCAAGCCACTTCAAGTTGTGTTTTCAATCCAAGCTCGCCATGCTTCAGCAAAGGATGGAATCCGAGGAAATCTCTCCCCCCCTTCTTCGTCTTGAATCTACACTTGAGCAAGAAATCCTCACTGCAGCCAAATTCGAAGAGGAAACTTGGAGAATTAAGTCAAGGCAACTTTGGCTCAAGGGGGGGGACAGCAACTCTAAGTACTTCCACAACCAAGCCAAAGCACATCGCAGCTACAATGCTATTAGAGAAATAAATAATAGTAATGGAGAAAAAATCATCGGTCAAGAGAACCTTCAAAGGCATGCCTTCAATCACTTAAAGGAGCTCTTCACAGACAATGGATATACTGAACCAGAAGCTCAAGCCGACCTGCTCGAAGGCATTCCCAACATGATTTCAGAGGACAGCAATAGAGAACTTTCAAATCCTATCTTGGAGAATGAAATCGTTAATGCCATTTGGTCCTTGCACCCTGACTTCTTTTAGAGTGGCCTGGGGAATCATAAAAG
This sequence comes from Larix kaempferi, assembly GCA_027924585.1. Taxonomy (NCBI): domain Eukaryota; kingdom Viridiplantae; phylum Streptophyta; class Pinopsida; order Pinales; family Pinaceae; genus Larix; species Larix kaempferi. The sequence continues at coordinate 12,197,568 of BSBM01000893.1, forward strand.
AAGATCTTAAAAGAATTCTCAATTGGACTAGGAAAAAAGACAAGATCGGAGGAGCTACAAACTCCTCCTTCCTTGCCCTCATCCCCAAAAGCAAAGCTCCCTTCTCCTTTGGTCGCTTCAGACCGATCTCTCTTTGCAACCCCTCTTACAAAATTCTCTCCAAAATTCTTGCTACCAGATTGAAGAAAATCATGGGAAATATAGTTTCTGAAACCCAAGGGGGCTTCCTAGCTGGTCGTCAAATACTGGACAATATCATCATGGTTCAAGAAGCTATCCCCTCGAGCACAGAGAAAAAACATCAAGGTATGGCCATAAAGTTGGACATGGCCAACGCCTTTGACAGAGTGAACCACAAATTCCTTTTCGAAATCATGCTCAAATTCGGCTTCTCTAGCATGTTTGTAAGATGGATCAAAGCTTGTATTCACAATCCCTGGATTTCCCGCTTGTTGATGGTAGACCTACTGACTTCTTCATGGAAACTAGAGGACTGCGACAAGGATGCCCTCTTTCGCCTTTCCTCTACCTTCTTGTTGCAGAATCTATGAGCATGAAACTTCAAGCTCTTCAAGATATGGGAGATCTCAAAGGAATCCGGGTGGTCCGTGGAGTAAAACCGGTCAATCACTCACAATTTGTTGATGATACTATATTGCTTGGAGGTGCCTCCACGATTGTAGTTGAGCGTTTCAACAGTGTGCTCTCTACCTTTCTCAGGGCCTCTGATGGCAAGGTTAATGCTGACAAATCTAAAATTTATGGCTGGAATTGCTCACCGAGAACCCTGGCGAGAATCTCTAGGATTCTTGGTTTCGAGGGAGTGGAAGATTGGAACTCCTTCATATACCTTGGAATACCCATCTTCAAAGGGAAAAAGAAAGTGGCAGATTGGCAAGGGCTTATTGAAAAGCTCAAAACAAAAATTAATGCCTAGGGCTCCAAATGGCTCAACCCCGTTGGCAAGCTCATACTCATTAAATCTATTCTCTCTGCCTATCCCCTTTACAATTGCTCCATCTCACTTGCTCCAAAGTCAGTTATGTTGGGTATCACCAAAGAACTTAGAAAATTTCTTTGGCAAGGAGGGAAAAACAACAATACCAAAAAATTCCATTTAATCAAGTGGGAGACAATTTGCAGACCTAAGAATCATGGAGGAATAGGAATCAAAGACCCCTCTTAGATGAACCTAGCACTAGGCGCCAAAATCCTCTGTAGAATCATCTCTGGAAAGACGGCTTGGTGGAAAGAGATTTTATATAAAAAAATATATGGAGGGAACCAGAAAAAGATGTGTGGAAAACATTGATATGGAAAGAAAGGGCACCTCCATCTAGAACTTATGCAAGCGAGCAGCTCCTATTATCCAAAATAACCTCTCTTGGTCCCCGGCAATGGCAAGCAAATTAAAATTTGGAAAGACAAGTTCTGCTCAAGCCCTCCAGCGAACCTCGTTCATGTTTTCAGTAACCTAAAACGTTGGATGGATCTAGAAGGTATCCATACTCTTCATGACTTATCCAAGTGGTCTGATAATGGAGTGTGGATTGGATGGAGGACCTTTGATCTCCCAGACCATCTTCTACAGGACTACAATCTTCTCCTTTCCCTTTTCCATGGAGCTATCCCTATCCATCTTTCCATGAAAGACCACCGTAGCTAGGGAAAATCTGGCTCCTATTCTGTGAAAGAAGGATACAAATACCTGGACTCACTCAACAATCAGAGCAGCAAAGACAAGAAATGGGACAGAGTTTGGAACAGCGACAAGCTTCCTAAAGTCAATCTATTCAATTGGCTTTTGGCTCATAGAAAGATTCTTACAGCGGAAAATTTGAAGAAAAGAGGTATTGTAGGCCCCGCTAGGTGTATGCTTTGCAATAATGCAGAGGAAACAATAGAACATTTCTTTATTGACTGCAGCTTCTCAAAAGAGGTCTGGCTCCAGGCCTTCCTTATTATTCAACCTGAACTCATTCTTCCCACCAATTGGAATGACCTATTTGCTAATTGGCATCTTTTCTACTCTAACTTGCTCGCCAAAAAACCTGACTTCAAGCGAGCTTGGGTCGCCTTCCCAAAATTTATCTGCTGGAAGCTGTGGAATGCCAGGAACAAAGAAATTTTCGAGGACAACAGAACCACCCCTGACAAGGTGCTCTCTTTTGCCAAAGCTCTCTAGATTGACACACTAAAGACGAGAGGAATGAAGAATCTTGCTAAAGATCCCCTAAGCATTGAAGAGAGAATCTGGGTGGCTGACCTCGTAGTTCCCCACTCCTCTTCCACGCCATCCCTCCTCAAAAGTCAAAAGTCTCAAAATTGGAAAATCAGAGTGGAGGCTAATGAATTTCAGGAATGGAATAACAACTGTGAAAGACATAAACTCTTCTTTGATGGAGCCTCAAAAGGCAATCCTGGGTTGGCAGGTGCAGGGGGAGTTCTTCTAGACTCCGATGGAAACAAGCTGATGGACTATGCATGGGGGATAGGAAGGCAGACCAACAACGACGCGGAGTGGCTTGCGTTACTCAAAGGAATTGACATCGCAAAGGAAAACAATGTCCAGGATCTGGTTGCAATTGGCGACTCGCTCCTAGTGATCAAAGAAGCAAGGGCCATAGCTAATAACACTCATCAACCCTCATCCAAGTTTCACTTTCAATTCTTCCACAAGATAAAAGATCTCAGTTCTATCTCTCTCTACCACATTTTGAGAAACAACAATCAGCAAGCCGACTCCATGGCAAATATCGGACCTGGACTTAATCGCGGCCTTATGGTTAGAAATGGACAAGATTCCACAATAGATTGGGTTCCTTAATTTTTTGGACTCCACATTTCTACACATCCTTGGACATCACCCTTGGATCTTGATCCCCATGATTTTTATTATATCGGCCACCTCAATTAATTGGTTGATGGCACCTTTGGTCACGCTCAATATCTACCCAAGATCGGGTCTACCTTTCCCTAAGTAGAGGCGACGGCGTTTGCAGCCTGGATCCTCCCGTCCCACATGCGAAATTTTAATGCGTTCAGAAGGCGTGGTTTCTAGCGCCTATTTCAAACACTTGGACAAAGGCAATGCCCAAACTCTTCGGCTTTCCCTGGAAGATAAACACGGTTCGGCTCAAGTGTTTTGGTGAGCGGTGCAGTATGGACAATGGAAATACTGGTAATAATCCCCGGCTCTTCCTTCCGGCGCTTCAGTGTCATCAATGTAAGACGTCCATCCAGGTTAATTCTTAGGGAATTGGTTTGAATCGCTACCTCTCCGCTCTGGAAATGGTTCGGGGGAATGGGAACAGTGATAAGGAGAGTCATGGATCTCTGGTTAACAAGATAAGGCATGTCCGTCGCGGACAGCCAAAGCCCATTGAAAATAACAGAGGTTGGGTTCAGCAGGGCGTAGGGCAATTGAGGAATCCTGTCACCGACACGCAGAATGGTTTTGAGCAGGACACTGAGAAAATTTGGCGTCCCCTTGACGCCATCAACAATTCAAACTACGCTAGTAACAACCAAAATTTCGGCGGCTCTACTCATCTCGGCTCCGTGCAGCACTTGGGTGGCAACAATGGGGAGTCAGTAGCTGGAAAACTGTGGAACGTGGCTGAGGAAAACATGGGCGTTGTGAACCTGGACTCCCCCTATGGGCCGGAAAGTCCCCCTCCTAATGTTCTCTCTCATTTGCAAGACATTGAATCACAGGTCTGCTGGCTGAGAGGTGAGAATAAAGACCTAAAGAAAACTATCTCTCACCTTGCCACCTTTGTTCAAATAGAAAATTCTGAGGTTAGAAACATCGGTAACAAAATGAAGGAGTACTTTGATGGCATTGCTAGAAAAATGGAGTCTATGCACAGCTGTCTCAGGATTGTAGAAGCAAAGGTGGATTGTATTCGAACCAGCAAGAGCAACAGCCCTTCTGTGATTCTGGGAATGGAAGACAATGTGAATCTGGCCTCAAGCAGCAAGAAAAAGCCCCGTCGTTCTGCAGAGAATTGAGCCACGGTTTATCTATATGCTAAGTCTTCTTCTTTAAGTTTTAATTATGTAATCAGTTGTAATAGCAGACAGTCCTCTTATCTTTCTGGTTTAGTTATGTTTTTATGTTTTTTGCGAAGTTTAAAGACTGGTTTCGAGGTGCCCTCTTCCCTCTTTTTGTTGGGTACAGTCTTCCCATCTTTTGTAACAGACCTATCTTTTTAATATAAAGCTCCTTAACCGTTACTGTAAAAAAAAATATTGCTATGAACTTTGCTAATCCCCAAGTATAAGACTGAATTTTATTATTGTACTCAAAATAGGCAAGGGCGTGATAATATCCTGGTTGTGGATTGTTTAACAAAAATTGACCATTTCATACCTACAAAAGCTTGATCCATAGTTTAAAATTAGTCAAAATCTTTACTAAATAAATTCACTGAATTTATTGTGTTTCTAAGAAAATATTATCAAATAAATATATTTGGATTTCTTCATCCTAGAATCAATTTACAAAAATTGGGATGTCGCATTGACATTAGTAGTACTTATCATCAAGGATATAATTGACAAATTAATAGAATGAATAACATTATATTATGTTAAGAAGGTACACATTTCATAAACATTATATTTATGAAAAATATTAACATAATTTAATTGAATTTGACTATAATCAAAGTTATCAAACTATCATTAAGAATCAATTTACAAAATTTGGGATCTCACATTCACATTAGTAGTACTTATCATCAAGGATATAATTGACAAATTAATAGAATGAATAACATTATATTATGTTAAGGTACACATTTCATAGACATAGTATTTATGAAAAATATTAACATAATTTAATTGAATTTGACTGTGATCAAAGTTATCAAACTATCATTAAGATGTTTGGGGAAGTTTCTAATAAGAATTGAATACATCCTTATCTCGGTCAAACCCAATACATAGAAAATGGCATGAGAATGATAATATTTAAGAACTGAAATTGATGATTAAAGAGAAAATGTAATATGAATTTTGTAAAAGATGGAGACAAGATTTGGATTGATTCAAAAAGAACAAGAACTTGACAGTTCTGAATAATTGATTAACTCTTTCTTAACTTTACAACAAAAATAGTCAGGGAAATATGCCAAGTTGTCTCCCCAATATTGTGGAAGCTTGGGAATTCTTAAAAGAATGAGAACCATGCTATGATTTTATCATTGCTACCTCAACTAAGCAAAGTTCACAACGCATTTGAGCCCAATATACTTAAGAAATACATACATGATTATATGCACATTATTAATTGAGAAAATAGTGAGATAGATCCTATGTATGAATTCACAATTAACTAGAAAGCACTATAGATAAGAGTTAAATAATTAAAAAACATGAACAATGAAGTAAAATTAAGATGGATACATCGTATTGAAGTTAATGCAATATATCAAAGTTTTGATTTAATTAAAAAAATATCTTTATTTATTAACCAATTTTAATGAAATTTGTTTTGATGTAAATATGACTACAATTACTAAGGACATGAATAGTTAAACGAAGCAAGATTTTCATTTATCAATTTTCGATGAAAAACAGATGAATAATGTAAAATTAGGGAAAATGTAGTTAATTGAAGTATTTATAGTAAATAAATATTATGAGAAAAGTAAAGGGATTTGTAATTACCTTCCTTCCTTTTAGATAATTTCATTTGTTTGGAAAGGGATAGAATGAGCTTGGTGCCTTGGTTTGAGTGTCGCATTCATTAACATTATCTTTGCAAAAAAATTGTGATAGAGTTAATTGGTCATGTTTAAACCTCTTAAGTTCGGCCAATTGTCTTATAGATCTAATGAAACTTGTTTTGCATGGATCATCACTTATTTATCTATTAATCAGCCCAAGTATGAGCAAATCACCCTGTTTAGGTTAATCAACCAAGTTTTCTCTCCCTATAGATTGCCTTAAAGGATTTGGGGTATACTACACAACAAAATAGCACATTGAAGTTCTTATCATAGGTATCCTTCTTCCCAAATCAGTCACTGGATGATGGTATAGATGGTGAATGGACATTTTTTATGATTCTTCCCTCACATTCCTAAAGGATTGGTGCTCGATGGAAATAATATGGAGTGACTTCAATTTTTTTATGTGTCAAGTTCTAATATCTATTAAGACAAATCTCAAAGTAATAAGCAAACTACACGTAAAGTTATGACATTGTTGGCCTCTCAAGAATGGTCTTGGATCCAACCTGGACAAGTGTTAACAATTTCTGGGATCTTGTTTGCATTCAAGGCCTCAATAAAAGAGATACGATATATGGCCATCCAAAGAATAGGCTAAAAGACCATAATTGGATAATCAAAACCACAACTCTTGCTAACAAAGTTTCAAATTTCCAACGATGTGCTTCTTGTTATGAATGTATATTATTCCTCTTATTGGATTATTTATTCTAATACCTACTAAAGGATTAAAAATATCCTTAGTGTTTTTTTGTAAGCCACCACCAATGGGGGAAAAGGTTTTGATAGAGTCAACTGACTGAGCTTTTCCTACTTCTCAATGTGAGAGGGAATTGCATTATCAAGCCTCACCCAAGCCTAAGGTTTGTGTGGCAGAGGGAAACTTCATCTCAGAAATTGTAACATTTATGGATTCCCTCTTGGAAAACACTCATGGAAAGGCCTTAAATTGTAAACTTTGTTCATGATCCTTGCTCATGTTAATATAAAGGGAACTTTTGTGGCCAAAATAATTTGGAAATCTCGAGATGTTATTAAGCCAATGCATTCTTAGAAAGGTGTCTGCTATAAGTTAGTCATCTCTTTTAATGAACACTTTATCTATTGGTCACTAATGCTACCTTTTAATGATAAAACATCAGCCACTTCTATGATTGATATCATAAGATATGAAGAAACTTAATGATCGAGTTATGATTGATATCATAAGATATGAAGAAACTTAATGATTGAGTTTTGTCTAGCTGATTCAAATAGATTGATATGTAATACATCAAAGCATTAATCTCTATCAATATCTTAATCAAGCATTACCTCAAGGTGCATGTAGACTAGTTGGGGAATTGTAGATGTAACCATTATGAGGCCTTTCAAAAATCTAGGAGTGTTGACGAGTATAAATTTCTATGCCAAAATCCCATCCTAGATATCATATTAACCAATCTATACATGTTTAGATTAAAGCAAAAACCTTGACTTTTCATTACGATGTTCAAAATCATATGGAAATATTTAGTTGAGTTGAACAAGGCTTTATTTTCCTAGTAAATGATTCTTCCAAGACCAGCTTTGGGCCAATGGCTCTAACAACTAGGAGTGCCCTAGCCAAAACCCCCCATGCATGAATAGGAAGCTTCAACATTCATATTATTTTTTGGGGATTTTACCAAATATTCCTTATCCTGGATGTCTAAGATTTGTATTCAATTGTTCACTTCTCATGTTTCCTAGATATCCACCCTATTATGAGATCAACTTCATTGTATTGTCAAGTTCAATATATGATGTTGTAGTATTAGAATAGAAATTTTAAATAATTTAGAAATAAATGGTTGAATCTCTACTTAGGAACTTTAGAACATTGAATACTTAAGTGGTGTGATAAGTCCCTAATATATAAAAAAACTCATTTGCATATTTCACGCCATGTCCATAAGGTGGATATGTTCATGGCACATCTATGCCAATTGCTATATTTTGGGGGAGGACCTCCCAACACTATAAGAAAAAACTTATAACCGCTTATTGCATTCTTGACAACCGCAACAATCCAAAGGAAGGATTCGAAATTGTGTTGACCAAACTATTCAATGTGAGCACACAGAGACCATAGTTTTCCTCCCCCTACCTCTTCTGCCACGATATGACAGGTATATGAAACTCACCTTCTCCATCTCGAAAGCATAAAAATATCATATGCCAAAGCAAGATATCAATGGATGGAAGGAATTCACCCCAGGACAAGGATGGCATTCCTCCCAACGCAGTAATGATCTCCTATGTTGCTTAATTTATGGTTGGATTGTGTAGGCCTTGGATTTAAATTTTTGGATGCACATGATTATCAAGCCTTCAAGCAATTTTGTACATGAAATTAAGCTATTTGGTATCTTAGCTTCTAGTTGCTACTAGCTTTTGGCAACTACTTATTACACTTTTTCTGTTTTGGGGGGTATAAAATGCCCTATATATACATTTTTTTATCATATCAATAGTCGCAAGAAGCATTTTAGTAAAAAACGACAATGGATCAATACATTTGAATGTCAAACCACTTCATTATCATTTAAGATTGAGAAATTCTAGTCTAGGCTAGAGGAACTAATGGGCATTTGATCGAGAGATTGGAAAGAGAGGACCATATATATTAAAATGTCCGAGGGAGACCCGGCATCGAGGTTAACCAAACCTGGCATCACTGGAAGTGTAAGGTCTTTTGCACAAAAAATGGAACGTAAGGTCTTTGCACAAAAAATGGATCTACAAGATCACCTAAAATATAGCATTTTCTTGTTCTTTGTAAAATGTCACCATGATAGCTACTAGTCCAGAAGACCCAATAGAATGAATTGGACAGTAAACACCCAAACATCAAATGATGAGTACAACCGACACTTGTTACTCTCCAATAAAGTGGGGATATCAAATCAGCGTAGTTTGATATTATGGTCTAAAAAGCATTTTATTTGTTTCTAATATGTCTCATTGGAATCCAAATCTGTTGAACTTAGTATACCTTATTTATATTTGCATGTGGAAGGATGGAGAAAAGAGAGCGATCCAATCCCAGTGGCATTTTCCCTGATAAAATGTTGTCAATATCAGTATGCTCCAACTAAAAGTCAAATCCTATTAACAATGATCACAAGTTTGACTCTTTGCTCAATTAGTAAACTAAATAGAGCCCAACATTGCCTGGCCTTGCACATCACTAACCCATATTATGCGGCAAAGACAAAATAAGGCACATCAAGGTGGGCAATCAAGATTATGCTGTAAAATATGCTCATATAGTTACTGAAATTACAATTGGACATTAACAATTTCTTGATACTGATTTGTCTCAAAATACAACTACAATTTAGTTACACTAACACACTGACACAACATAAAACATAAAATTTCAAATATAGTTGATATCACTACTGATAACAAATATTCAGTGCATAATGTGTGGAATGTGACACGAGTCTCTTACACATCTATATCTTTAGACGTGATTCTACAATCAATGCATTCCCCAAAGCCTAAGCTAGGCAGGCATGTCGTATTAAATCTCATGCTATCATTTGACAACTAAACAGCACCTACCTAAGCAGATGTTCCAATATATATGCCTACTAGTGAATAGATTCCTCCAGAGTAAACAGGAACCCTAATTTATGTGGTTGAAAATGGTATCAAAATTAGCATTTCAAACTTCATGTTTAACTCAAAAATAAAATAAAATTATCAAAAGCATTACAAAGTTGACCATAGGAAATCTCAATCATTTTTATGATGTCATTCAACACATAAATTGGAATGCAGCTGACTCATTTGCTTCAACATCCAACTCCAAGCTAACATCCGAAGAACATTATGATAGAGGAGCCTGTCTGATACTAAAAAATGAGTAAGAAATCGATTCTCAGCCTGGGCATTCATATTATACTGATATCTTCATCTAGTCTCAGCAATTGAGACAACTGCATGACCACTGTTTCTCATTACCACGAACCCACAGCTCCTGTGGCTGGATTCTTGAATGCCTCGAGCTCCCAATGTGTTTTTAGAGCATATGGTTCAGAAAATGTAGCTCCTTCTTCTGTGATCTTTGCTATCTGCAAAAGGTCAAAAGTGAACAGATTTTTTGTTATCTGACTCCTGGATTATCAATGCAAGATTGATGAATTATTCATACCAATCTAAAGCTAGCAATAGTAGTGTAGATTGACCAAAACAACCTTTAGGACAGCAAGGTAGAGCAGCTCGAGAATAATAGAATAAGCTTATATATGATGATTCAATTCAAACTCGACTACTAGTCTGAGGAACATGAAAAAAATAATAAACGAAATTTTTAAGTGCCAAAAAACTTTTTCAAATCAAATAACTGAACTTCCACTGGTCAGAAAATAATAACAATAAAATTGCCCCGCAAAGTTTCAGAGAAAATGCAGATATAGCCATATACTACTAGAACACAGCCCAAAACATAACTGCATTGCACTATTCTCCTAAAAAAAAAGGTCTCCCATATCGTTGCGACTACAAATATTGTAGTGTATTTGCAGCCATATACTACAAATATGTTATCTTTCTACAAATTTTGATGTGCTCCTATAACTGCAAGTTGCAACCTTTCTGGGTTAAAGTTTTTTTTTCGAAACTGAGGTTCTTTAAAAATCAAATAGTCTAGGCATTTGACATCCCTTAAGGTATGCCAAACACTCTTAAGATAAGTCACTGATCAAGTGTTGATCACTATTTGCTCAAATCGCTTTTAGCAAGTATTTACGATGTGTCACAAAGTAAGGTGCTTCGTCTCATGTTTAGGCTTAAAAGCAAAATGTAAAGAGTGCAGGTATCCTGTGCTTGCATTGATTCAAGTAACAATTGAATTAGGTAATAGTGTTCCAACCATAATGATATGCTTGCACCCGGCAATCAAAACAAAAGACTGGAAATTATGCTTCTTCATGCAAGTAAAAACACATTTAAACGAGGAAAGATAATCTTTTGTAAAGCACAAACAGAACCATACTGTGATGTATTTCTATTACAATGCTGCATCTAAAATTTCATTAAAAAATTGGTACCTGAGTGCTTTGGCAGGTTGGCAACATAACTGGGCATTTTTCATGGCTTCCCAGTTTCTAGCCAAACATGGGTTTCTTTCAGAAAATTCACTGTAAACAGCCTTAAATGTTACATGTCATTCAATCCAAAACTCTCCTTCATGAGAATTATCACTATTCAGAAACAATGCTAAAGCATGGAGGACTATTTAAAAAGTGTCCTGTCAACATGGATATTTGTAGGCTTCAGAAACTCTCATCCAGTAGAAATCTTCAATTTCAGAACAGATGACTTTGTAGTCTACAAATCTAATTGATTTTCTCTTTCTACCAAAGTCTCTTGACTTCTGGGCAATCGAACCAAAAGATCAATGTTTTTAAAAGATTTCCTACAAGTTAAAAAAATACAGGATCATGCTGTACAGAACACCAAAAATACAAAAAATCAAGGTTGACAATCATCATAAACATTAGAATTTGTTTCCCAGCTAACTCACAATCAACGTAGATGATAAGAGAGCTTGGCACATGTTGATACAGCCACCCTAGAAATATAGATGACTCTTATTATCCCAACTACTCATTAATAGTGATCATAACCCTGTTGAAGGCTCAATATAGGTGTTCCATGTTGCTTCACTCAACTTGAAACTCGTCATTTGATCAAAACCTTTTTTAATTAGAACAAAGGATTTTCTATTATAGCTGGCCAATGACCAAGATAAATAATTAAAAAATAATTTCTGATATGGTAACAGATCTCAGCCTCTCTACTTTGCTTCCTACACTATCTGTACTATCACTCTATCTGGTCCCAGTCAATTTGACTGGTTTCCTGCTATAACTAAAAAATTTACATCAGTAACACATACTCCCATACAAAACAAAACACCCCCAATCATATACAAATTTAACAGATTAGAGCTTTTGACCAATCCCCCATATTACTCAACTCCGTGTTGTAGATTCTAGGTTGTCCACAAAAGGCACAACCACCACCTCCAACCAAGCTTTCTCTAACAGGCATAATGACCAAAGGATTTTCTATTATAGCTGGCCAATGACCAAGATAAATAATTAAAAAATAATTTCTGATATGGTAACAGATCTCAGCCTCTCTACTTTGCTTCCTACACTATCTGTACTATCACTCTATCTGGTCCCAGTCAATTTGACTGGTTTCCTGCTATAACTAAAAAATTTACATCAGTAACACATACTCCCATACAAAACAAAACACCCCCAATCATATACAAATTTAACAGATTAGAGCTTTTGACCAATCCCCCATATTACTCAACTCCGTGTTGTAGATTCTAGGTTGTCCACAAAAGGCACAACCACCACCTCCAACCAAGCTTTCTCTAACAGGCATGCCCATAAGTTTCTCAATTCAATATTAATTTTGGTTTCCAGATAATACCTCCAGTACCCTAGGTGCTTTAGTAACTTCAAAAATTGCTCATGAAATGCAATGTTCTCTTTAAACATGACCCCAGTATACTCCAAAAGTCAGCCTGCGTGATTTAATTCCAGGCCTAGACCTGCTTCAAGGAAAACATATTCCTCCTTTCCCTTGTGGTCCCAGGGTCTTGAAAGGCCTCCTCTAATCCTTCCAGACCCACAGTTCAATTAGGACCACCTGCCTGACAGAGTGACAATCTGTGATCATCAAACTGGACATAGCCTGTCTCCACAAGTTTCTAGGCTACTGGTGAGGATCTTCTTGCATCATGAGCAGGGAACTTCCTGCAGATTCGCCAGCTCCCTTGGCACAATCGCAGCAATCTCAGTGAAGAGGTAGCCAGCTTTGGCACAAAACAGACCAGACCATGGGGAAATGCTGTAGGCACAGATACAGCTGGCCTCACAGGACCCCTTCCAGAACCCCAAAACATAAGTTTCTCATGCTGATGCCAGCCATCTTGGAAGCAGAGAAGCCCCTGGAGGAGCATGATGGATGGGAAGTAAATGCACCTGAGCCCAAACCACCAACATTTGGTTGGGGAGATTAGCAGAATAATGACAAGGGTGATCCACCTGCCACTGGAATGATCCCTGCAGACAGCTGACAGTCCCTTATGATTTTGATTATTGAAAGCTTGATCTTAGTATGTGTCATATGGCAGGTTTAATTTTTAGTCTTTTACTGCTCATAAAACCTGCCAGCTTGAAGTTTTGCCTGTATTTAAACTTCATGGTAGTTGGTAGTTAGATTGAGGCAGTTAATGTCCTCATTTCTAGTGCTACTTGAGGCTGCTTAAGCAGCCCACTTTATTTGTTGAAAATGCCCTGTACATTTTGTTATATATAGGTATAAATTTGAAGCATCTTAAAAGAAAAGGCACAGCTTGACTCCCACCCTTTTTCCCTTTTTCCTCCCATTGTTTCAGGTGTCATTTCATCCTCATTTTTTGTGAAATGGTGCTAAACCTAAGAATCTCTCTTTTTATCAGACCCCCTTTCCTGACCCATCTCTGCTACCGGTCCCTTAACCTCCTACACTTCATCGTTGCTTCAAAACACTTCATCGTTGCTTCAAAAACAGAACTACCCTTCTTCCAGACTCCACTTTCCCTACTACCTCTTCTTCCTTCACTACCTTTTCCTGTCATCTTCACAGTTTTATGATGAGATTTACAAGGGTCAACAGAAAAATCGATGGAACCAAATCTCACCCAATCTTTGAAATAGCCTCCTCACAAGTGCGCTAGACTGATAGTTCTCTAGTGCACTTGAGAAAGCATGCAAAATCCAAGCACAAGTGCTCAATATAGAAATACATAAATGCACCTAGGAGAAAGATGCCAATTACAAAGAGAACACCAAAATTAAGTGCCCTTATGCTTATAATGATGGGCACTTTGTATTTCAGATAAAGAAGATCACAAGATGAGATGATACAAACAAGGGCTTGAGTTGTGTATTAATAACAACTCAAGTGAGATGTCCCTTCAAGCAGAGAAGGTGTCCCTTCAAAAAGGGGCTATGGGCACACACCCCAACAGGGTTACAGAACCTACATATCAAGTTTGTCTAGGTCAGCCTTAACCATACCTAGTCATACAATACAAGAATAAAGAATATGACCTTAGCCATAATTACAAGTACATAATGACACATGTGAATGGGTCTTGGCCACATGTACAGATGACACTAATAACTCCAACGCACCCTCTTGAGCTAAACGGGGGGGGGGGGGGCACAAAGAGAAGTCATTACAACATAACATAACAAAATTTGCTTCCCACTTAATGGTGAGCAGAGAGTGAGATAACCCATCAAACTCTACATTTCTGCTCCATAAAGCCATCAAGATCATCAAGGACCACGACTGAGCTCCAAACAGATGTATGTGGAGATGGTGTAGTTCAACAAGGACATCAGAAAACTGAGTAATGGCCCATGGTGGAGAAGATTCCTTCAGATAGTGCTCAAAATGGGCCAGCAAGAAACCCAGCTGCATCAAATTCATCCTGAAAACAATCAGCAATCTGTGCAAGTAGGGCCCATGGTGGAGATTCCCCGTGATATCACACAGGGAGCAATAAGAAACTCTAATGCAACAAAAGGAGTGGAGATAGTGCACTTCGGTATAGGCCTTGACCTATCCAAAGGAACAGTAACTAGTTCAGGCAAATCATGCAAGGTGTCACCACTAAATAATGAAGTCAAACTGTCGAAAGCATCTGGAACATGAGGACTAGATGTGTCACTAAAAAGAATATCATCATCTGCAACATGACGACTGGATGAGCCACTTACAAGATAAGATAAGATAAGATAAGATAATTTTATTAATATGTGACTAATGACCACAAAAGTAGGTCAGGGGGACTGCTGAGTACAATGCTGTCATTACGAAGCAGGAGTACCAAAAGGTCTCCTATAAAAGGTAAAATGCAGAGAGTAAAGTAAAGAAAAGTATAGCATGAAGCCTATGCTGAAACATGAAAAACCCTCGACCACAAGTGAAGAAAAATGACAAAATTACAAAGTTTCTCTTTCAGGAATTATGTCAAACACTTTATCAACTTGGTTTTAAATTTAAAGATTTATTTGCAGACTTTAAAGATTCAAAACACCATGCTAAAATCCTTCTAACACATCAAATCTGAACATTCACATTGTACACAGTCAATTTTTGCTCAACCTTGACCAGGGCAAAACCCAAAACTTGGGAAAACCCTAGCAAGAAATTTTTTTATTAAGAGCACTGAAATTAATTACAACTTCAATTCTTTTTCTTCCTGAGAGACTGACAAACTAAACAGACCAGAATTAATATAAAGCTGTACCTTTCTTTTAACAGCAATAACCTCGATTTCTGTGCTGCTGTACGGCCCCCTTCACACGTGCCACACTGACAGCAGCTGTACAGTCCAAATCAGACTGTAATAAATGTTCTAAAACCTCGAAATTTGTGCTCTATCTGCAGAAAACTTCCTTTACACGTGCCAGAAATAAATGCTGTATGGTATGGACATTCCTGCCTTGGAAATCGTGCCACTGTAACAGCATTTAATGCTGTACGATCTGGACATTTAATGCAGTCACCTTTCTTGGAAATTGTGCCAGGTAATCTACCCTAGCAGTCTTGGGAATCAAGCCACTCCTTGTCTTGAGAATTTAGCCCTTCCTCTTCTTGATGAAAAATCTGCCCCCCTTCTTCAGTTCTCACTCCTTTCTGCTGCTGGTGCATCTTTTCCTTTGTCCCTTCACTTCATTTTATACTTTATTTCTAGTAACTAACTCTCTAACAATCATTTCAATGGCTAGGATTAGTTCACTAGATCTAGGGTTCTCATTAAATGCACGTTTAAATAGTAAAAGTTAAATATTAATTGCACAACTTAAATGGGACCCACAACTTAATAAAGTACAAAACTTTTCTTTTATTTACATAAGGTCACTTTGTACATAAATAAAACATAAGGAACAAAAGACTTTGTCCCCCTCATTACAAACACACCAAAACTATGAGGAAGGACATCCAAAGTTAGATATTTCAACACTCCCTCCTAACAAGGGAGGTCCTTTCGGCACTAACTGTATCTCCATCTTTGTTCCCTAAAGCAGCAGCGCAGCTCCCTCCTGCTCTGGAATATGCCTCAGATATAAGTGTCTAAACCTAAGTCACCTGACACGGGGACACGGGACACAAAGGACACGAAAATACGAGAGTCTGACACGGACACAGTGACCCCCGAAATCAGGACACGTAGGACACGTTTTATATACATATATATTTTTTTTTAAATATATTAAAATTTAAAAACATAGACATATAGATCCAAAAATCTTTAGAAACTAGAACATTTACAAATATTCAATAGAAATTAGAATAAAAACACATTAATGATTACACATTGTCATTCACAAATCATGATTCAGTATTCACGAATCACTCACTCTCAACCAATTGCTTCCTTGCAAATGACAAAAAGAAAGCCAAAATTTTGTTTTAAAGCAAACCCGGATGCCTTTTTCCGCGATTTACGTGTCATGTTTTCTCAGTTCGTGTCCAACAGTCGAGACACGCTCACATTTCGAGTCCGATTCATTTTCCCATCGTGTCCTGAAAACGGATTCGCTCAAAGTTCGAATCAGACACGACTTCAGACCGAATCGTGTCCGATTCGATCCTAACGCGACACACTGAGGGTTTGGAGCGAATCCGGTTTCTTAGGTCTAAACCTAAACTGATACTCTGAACCTTGAGACTCCACTTGAGCCTCCTGAACCTGCTCATCATCACTGCACTGGCTGAGTCTCCTGCCAGTGCTCTGAAGAGATCCTCTCTCTTCATCAAAAGAAATGAAGATAATTGGCTAATCAACTGCAACTCCTGCCCCATCCTCAGAACCTGACTCAGATAGTCAACCTCCTAATCTTGGATGTACAACATGTCCCCTCAACACATACAACCTGTCTCTACGATCGCCGAGAAGGATAGTGGTACCAACTGGTTCTGTTGCTCAATAAAAAAAGACATGACCAGACCTAACAATCAATCCAAAACCATCATCCTTCAACAACGAAACTGAGAGTTTGTTAACTCTCATCCTAGGAACAAATAGGACCCCATGCACCTCCAAAACCTCTCCAAGGTCCAGCTGGAACCTCACTGTTCCAACCAGTGAAGCACGACTCGCGTAGGACTCACAAGTACTCAGAGTCTGCACGAGTGGAACCCTAGCCCGAGTAATCGAGATAAACTCAGCTCAGACTCAGTGTACTCGATCGACTAGGAGCAGACTCGTCCCACTCGTCACAAACTCGGCAAAAGACTCGATCGTAGCTTGGACCCCGCAGACGCCAACGTTTATACAGCATAGCAGGATAAAAAACGAAGGGAAAAAACGATGCAGGAGACTTATTAAAGGGCTCGACCCTCATTCAGTCAATCATCCATCAAGTATAGATTCAGTGGTTGTCGATGAGAAGGAGAATCGAGAATCTGAGTTCGATCCATCGTGTAGGAGAAGTCGTGGAGGAGGTCTAGTAAGTTGTTGAGTGCTCATAGTCGGTTGTTGGTGGTTGTGGTCGTGGTCTGTTGTAGGTGGTCGTGGAACGTGGTTTGTTGTTGGTGCTCATGGCCGTTGTTGGTGTTTGTGACTCGTGGCTCATGTTCAACTCAAGTTTCAACTTCGAACTTCCAAATTCCAGGTCAATTAGATTTGTTTATCCTTTTTTTCATTTTATTTCTTTTCGAAATAATAAATTATAATATGAATTTGCTTTTTTAGTTTTTAGTTTAATTTTTTAATTTTAAGTGTTTTTTATGGGCAAATGCCCTGTGGCCCATGGGACTATGGACTATGGGCTACCTATCTCAGCCACGGGGCATTTGCCCATAAAAAAAACACTTAAAATTTGAAAATAGTTCAAAACTAAAAACTAAAATACAATCAAATTTTAATTTTTTTTATTGTTTAATGAAATTTATAAAAAAAATGACCCTGTGGCCCGTGGGCTGAGATACTCAGCCACACAGTATCTCATCCCACGGGCCACAGTGCCAAAAAATTTTAAAATTCATTAAACAATAAAAAATTAAACTTTAATTGTCTTTTAATTTTTACAGTTTACTATTTAGTTTTAATTTTAAATTCTTTTTAAATTTAGATTGGTGATCTTTTTATGGGCAAATGCCCTATGGGCTGAGATACTCAGACCACAGGCCCTATGGCTGAGTATCTTAGCCCATAGTCCAATGTGTGGCTGAGATACTCAGCTAGGGCCAATTTTTTTTTTAAATTCATTAAACAATTTTAAAAAATTTAAATCTAAATTTTGAACATTAAAATTTAATATAGAACATTTTTTTTTGCAATCCAGATTCCATGACACCTAAGGCTAGAAGGCCTCTTGATCCGACATGGAGATATTGTGTCCGGGCAAATCCCGATGATGGGTCATTTGCAATTTCTGCTCCACCCAAATGTTTAAGGGCATAAACAAGTTGAAGTACCACCTAATAAGAACTGTTTACAAAGATGTGGTGGTTTGAGACAAATGCCCCGATGAAGTCACAGCTGAAATGATAGCGACGTTGGATGCCATTAGAGAACAGAGTAAAAAGAGGGCAAGATACAAGTTTGAAACTTCCATGATAGGTAGATCTTCTATGGGACCATCGAATGCAGCTCCAAGCACAGGAGGGTCCACATAAGCTGCTGCAGCGAACAAAAATGTAACTTCTTCTTTCTTCCTTCCTCGAACAACTCCAGGATCTCAGCCATCCTTGGAGAGCTTCAATGAGAAGAAGAGGAAAGAAGCAGATATGGCAGTGAGGAGGTTTTGGTACCATAACAGCCTTTCATTTAACTATGCAAAGTCTTATTTTTATCAGCCCATGGTAGATGCCATTGCAGGTGTTGGCCCTAGATACAAAGCCCCCTCCTATAATGCACTTAGGGGGAAAGAGGTGGATGACGAGCTCGTGTGTTAAGGAACAATTGGAGACTATTAAGAAGTCATGGAAGTTTACAGGTTGCACAGTTTTGTCTAATGGGTGGACAGATCAAAGGGGAAGAACAATCATTAATTTTGTTATAGCTTTCCCTAAAGGAACCATGTTCCTAAGATCCATTGATGCATCCTCGTATGTAAAGGATGCACATCTGATTTTTTCATTGCTGTCGATGTTGTGGAGGAAGCTGGGGTAACAAATGTTATCCAGGTAATCACCGACAATGCTGCAAATTATGTGGTGGTCGGAAGGTCGCTTTCTGCAAAATACCCAACCATTTTTTGGACTCCATGTGCTACCCATTGTAGACTTGATGCTAGAGGACATCAGGAAGATAGAATGGGTGCAAGTAGTTGAGCAGGAGTACAAACAAATAACCAAGTACATTTATAACCATGCTTGGGTGTTGAGCCTTATGAGGGTATACACAGTGGGTGAACTCAGTCGCCCTATTATCACACTGTTTGCCACAACCTTTCTTTCCCCCAAAGCCTTTTGAATGAGTACCAAGCTTTGAGACAGATGTTTTGTAGCCAAGAATATATATTCTGGAAAGATAGCACAAAACCAGATGCAATTGTTGTGAAGCTTGCTCTCTTAGGAAATGGTTTGTGGGAGAAAGTCACTGAGATTGTCAGCTTCACTGAGCCACTTGTGAAAGTCTTGAGGATCATGGATGGAGAGAAACCTGCAATGGGATACATCTATGAGGGCATGGATAGGGCCAAAGAGGCCATCAAGACTTTCTACAAGGAGGATTCATCAAAATATCTCCCTATATGGCAAATTGTTGATTCCAAGTGGGACAGGTAGCTACATTCACCATTGCATGCAACGACACCATATCTCAATCCGAGCTTATTCTATCATCCAGATTCTAGAATTCAAAGAGATCAAGAGGTGATGAGAGGTGTCATGATATGCATTGAGAAGATGTTTCCGGATCCAAAAATTCAGGACAAAATCAACTTACAGCGTGATATGTACAAAGAAGCATCTAGCATGTTTGGATTCAGCTCAACCCAGCGTCTCAAGGACAAGAAAATGCCATGTAAGATTCAATTTGTAAAAAGTAATAACTAAATTGTTAGAACTTAGCTTGTAAATTTGCTAGTTCTCTTTTTCAATTTTGGCATTGCAAAACTTGTAATCTTTGTTGTTTTTAATTTTTACAGCCGATTGGTGGATAGATTGTGGCATTGAGACACCACAATTACAAGAATTCGCCATCAGAATTCTGGGTCAACCCTGCAGCGCTTTAGGTTGTGAGCGCAATTGGTCGGTATTTGAGCACATCCACAGCAAAAAGCGGAACAGGTTGGAGCATGAGAGGTTGGAAAAGTTGGTTTTCATCTACTACAACCTTCAGATGCTCACAAAACAAATGCAATCGAAGGACCTAGATCCAATTTTATTGGATGATATTGATTTAGATTCTGAGTGGGTTGTGGAGGAGTTCCTTGACGATTTGAGTTGTCTTGATGAAGAGACTTGGGATCCCTCTAGTCTACCATCTCAATTGGAAACTCCAAATACACCTGCTTCACAGTTGCTTTAGTTTACCGACGTTGGCACTAGCTCCTTGAGGGCTTATTGTAGGCGTACTCGTGGTTAGGCATGAGATTCAAGTACATGGAGACATTGTCTATTTTGGTTTTCTATTTCTATTATGAAACTGAATTTTGAACTTGCACCAATCTGATTTTTAAATCAGTATGGTTTATGACATTATGTTTATGGTTATGGTTTATGGTTTATGTGTAGATTTTTCTGGGTTTTACTACTTGCTGGTTTATGTTAACTTTTCAAGTGTTTTTCATCTGCAGTCGGTTTTACATACGCTGCAAACTACTTATGAAAAATACTGTAACAATTAAGCACGTTGTAAACTACCACTAACGGGCAGAAATTAAATATTTCAAACATGTACACCATAAAAGTAGACACTCAGATTTTTCGGCAACTGTGCCCTGGAAAAACCCCCATGGGGAAAACCAGTAGGAGAGAGAGAGAGATTTTATTTCTTCAACAAAGCTCAGTACATAAATATTGCAGCAGAAATTTACTTATCTCCACCATGACATTTCACCCAGCAGTTTATCTCGAAAACCATGCCAAACTACAATCTTGATTTCTGTGCATGGGTGCCTCGATTTCTGTGCTGAAAGTACAGAGACTGTAAGGTACAGTCCTCGATTTCTGTGCAGAATACAAACTCGAAATTAGTGCCCCAAATCTGCCTCAAACTGTGTGCAGCAACCTTGAAGACTGTGCCACTCAAACCCCTCGATTTCTGTGCTGAGATTTTCGAGAAGAGTGCCCAGAATACACCTCGGGCTACATGCAAACAGTATTGAAATTTGTGCCCAGAATTTCTTGAAACTCGTGCCCAGATTATCTTGAAACTCGAGCCAATAAATGGCTGTTGTACCTTCACCTCGAGATGTGTGCCTCCTCGATATCTAAGCCAAACTAAATGCCTCAGGTTTTGTGTTGTACGACCAGCAATAACTGTTGCTGTGCTAAACCTCGATTTATGTGCATTAATGGTTGCCTCGGGATATGTGCCAACTAAAGGAAAATGACTAGAAGACCGTACTATGCATTAAATGCCCAAACTAGTACCTCGATTTATGTGCCAATGTGAAATGGCTGCCTCGAAGTGCGTGCTGGTCTCCAAGCTCTTCTTCTCTCGACTTCTCTCTTTCTCAATCTCAAGAATGAAAAAGAAATTGCCTCCCTCATGCTTTTTGTTCTAAACCTAAGTGGGTTCTAATCCAACGATGGAGAAAGATCCAATCCAATGGACAAGATTCGATGAGAGTGAAAATCACTTTTATTTAATTCTCATAAATAAAATCACTCACCCACTTAAATTAAATCAAAAAGTGACTTTAGTGTTATAAAGTCTCATTAAGTGACATTTAATGTGAGGGTCACCTTTTTCCCCCTTCTAAGTGACATTAGGCAAAAGTCACTTGGGGAACACTTCCCTAGGTACAAAACTAACACTCCCTCTTACCGAGGAAGGTGTTCCGCACCACTCCCAACTTATCTCTGAAGAAGACAAACTTCCCCCTCCCCAAAAACATCGTCAAGATATCTGCTACCTACTCATCAATGGAAATATACTGCAACTCAACTGCCCCTCTCTAGACGTAGTCACGAATGAAATGGTACCTGATCTCAATGTGCTTCGACCTGTCATGGAACACCGGATTCTCAGAGAGCTGAATGCAACTCTGATTGTCGCAATAAATCACCGTAGGTCTCAACTGTTGATCAAATAAATCTACCAATAACTTACGAAGCCACAGTGCTTCGCAAATCGCCTGACTGGCCGCCATATACTCAGCCTCAGCAGAACTCAATGCAACGGACTTCTGTTTCCTACTGAACCATGACACTGCTGCCGAGCCCAAGCTGAAACAGCAACCGGAAGTGCTCTTCTAATCCCTCACACAACCTGCCCAGTCTGAATCTGTGAACCCAATCAAGCTGACTCCACCCGAACCCCTGTAGTCCAGACCATAATCCATTGTACCTGCTAGGTATCTCAGTACGTGCTTTGCGGCAGTCCAATGCACACTCTAGGCTCCACCATGAACTGGCTAAGAGTGTTAACCGCAAAACACAAGTCTGGCCTGGTGTTCACCAGATACATCAACGAACCAACGAGCTAACGATAGAGTGTGGGATCCACCAACTTACCCTCGGAAGCATGAAGTTGCTTCCAGTTGGTGATCATCGGTGTAGACATAGGCCTGCAGTCCTCCATCCGATAACTCTTCAGAATATCCACTGCATACTTCCCCTGTCCTAGGAAAATATGTCCAGGCTCCTGCCAAACCTCCATCCCCAAATAGTAATGCATCAACCCAATATCAGTCATCTCATACTCAGCTGCAAGGTCTCTCTTGCATTGTGCAATAAGACGCTCATCTCCAGTGATAAATAAGTCATCAACATATAACAGAAGAATGAGAGGATCTCCACCAACCACAATGTAGTATAGGTTGGGATCAGCCTCACTCTTCTGAAATCCCATCTAAGTCAAATATGCATCGATCCTGGAGTACCAAGCTCTAGGAGCTTGCTTCAGACCGTACAAGGATTTCCTAAGCCTGCACACATGAGAATCTCTCCCATGAATCTCGAATCCCTGTGGCTGCTCTAAATACACCTCCTCCTGCAGAAGACCATTGAGAAACGCGGTCTTCACATCCATCTGGTGGATCTTCCAACCCATCTCTGCTGCTATAGATATCACTGCCCTGATGGAAAAATACCGAGCAACTGGAGCAAATGTCTCATCATAGTCAACTCCCTCAACCTGTGAGAACCCCCGAGCCACAAACCGAGCCTTGAATTTCTCCACACTACCATTTGCAGCATGCTTGATCTAGTAAGCCACTTGGAAGTCACCACTGACTTCCCCTCAGGTCTTGGCACAATCTCCCAAGCATCATTCTTCATGATGGAATGGTACTCTTCCATCATGGCATCTCTCCATACCTGATGCTGAGAAGCCTCCTCAAATGTGGAAGGCGCAGAGTCACAAAGACTCGCAACAAGGGCCATCCCATATCTGTCTGGCTCAACTACTGACCTGATCGCCTCCTGAGGTCTACCAAATGCTTATGCTTCCTTCAAGGTGTCCTGAAGCCACTTACGCTTCCTCTTCCTTGAAGGCTCCTCCCAAACTGGTCTATCCTCATCCGAGGAACTCCCAGAAGCAGAAGGTCCAACACCCCGAGGACCAGTGCCTGAAGACCCTGTAACCTGTGAACCTGAACCTGTACCTGTCCCTGAACCTGTCCCTGAAGTACCTGTCACCTGAACCACTGATGCTATAGAAGCTGTGCCTGTACCATGTGATCCAGTCACTCCAGAAACCTGTGGACCTGAAACCTGTATCGAAGAACCCTGTGTCAACTGAGGTGTGGGAGCTGATGGCTCCCGCTGCTCCATCTCTCTCGACTTCCTGAAGGCCCTCTCCTCATCAAACTTCACCTCTCGCCTCACTACAACTCTCTTATGGCCAGGAATGTAAAGTCGATATGCCTTCGAAGTCTCATCGTAACCCACAAAGATACCTCTCTTTGCAGTGGGCTCAAACTTCGTCCTCTTCTCAGAAGGGACGTGAGAGTAGGTCAAAGAGCCAAATATCCGAAAGTGACTCACCTCAGGCTTCTTGCCTGAATACATCTCCTCTGGAGTCATCCTCCCCAAAGCACGGTGAGGACTCTTGCTCTGCAGATACACTGCAGTGTTGCATGCCTCTGCCCATAGAAAGAATGGTAACCCCTGATCATGGAGCATAGCTCTCGCTGCTCCCACAATAGACCTGTTCTTTCTCTCTGCTACTCCATTCTGCTCAGGAGTGTAGGGAACTGTCAACTGTCTCTGAATACCCTCCTGACTGCAAAAAGCATTGAACTCCTTGGAGGTATACTCACCCCCATTGTCTGATCTCAACATCCTGATCTTCCTCCCCGTCTGCTTCTCCACAAGGGCTTTGAACCCTTGGAAGACACTCAACACTAATGGGGACTTCTTGTTCCTCAAGAAGTAGATCCAGGTCTTCCTGGAGTAGTCATCAATGAAGCTAATGTAATACTCATGACCAGACAAAGATACTGAAGACATAGGACCGCAAATGTCAGAATGGATCAAGTCAAGCACTCCTGCTGCTCTCGTGTCACTGCTTGGAAAAGCAGTCTTGGTGTCCTTTCCCAAAGCAAACCCCTTGCACACATCACTCTGCTCAGTGCTGAACTCGGGTAAACCTGTAACCATGCTCCTCAGCAATCTCAGAGCTAGGTGATATAGTGGGCCATCCTCTTGTGCCATAGCTCACATAGCTCATTGTTGTTGCTGTGTGCTAGAGCATGCTACGGCTGAAACAATAACTTGTACAGTCGTCCACATCTAACTCCAATGTCCATGGGGGTAGATACACCTGTAGTCCTAGGGAACACCTGCACTCTCCCATCTGAGAAACACACCCCAAGACCCCTGTCCTCAATAGTGGAAACTGAAACAAGGTTCTTTTTCAGCCCAGGGACATACAACATACAACACATCCCTCAGAGTCATGGGACTCATAGACTCCCTCTGAAATGTAATGGTCCCCTGACCAACTACTCTAACAATGGTATTGTCACCAAGTACCACCTCCACATCTCTAACTGTCCGTGATAGCTCGGAGAACAACTCTCGAGTACCTGTCATGTGTCTCAAGGCTCCGCTGTCAATGTACCACGTACTAGTGGTGGATGGACCTGTCTGATGCCTTGTCAACAATGAATGCTCACTCTCCATATCCATATCTGTGCTGGTGGCTAAAGAAACTCTCTCTCTCTCAATCTGTCCAGCAAATAGGGAAAACTCCCTCTGAAACCTGTCACCAAAATCATCAACCTCTGCTGAGGCTGCTGTCTGTTGTCCCTGTCCCTTCTTCTTCTTCTTGCTTAGACACTGTGAAGCATAGTGCCCAAACGCCTGACAACAATAGCACTTGATTTTACTCAAGTCCTTCTTTTGTCCACCCTGCGGTTGCTGCTGTTACTGCCTCTTGGCCCCACCCTTCTTGGGACCCTTCTTCTTCTTCCCCTTGGCTATCAGTGCCACGTTCTCCTCATCTACCCCACCATGTGATGAACTGCCCTGTACGAAACCTCTCCTGGTCTCCTCCTGCACAAATTCATCCCACAGTCTCTCCCAAGACGGTAGGTTCTCTCTACCCACTATGGCATGCACAAATGCACTCCAGGACTTTGAAGCCCCATTCACTGCTGTACGTACAAGCTCAGTAGCAGATACCACTTCACCAACCGCTGCCAATTCATCCTGAACTGCAGAAATCCTAGTGAGGTATGCTGTGACTCCCTCTCCTCCATTCATCTTGATACTCTTGAGTTTCTCTTTGAGAACCATTTTTCTGTTCTCATTGGAACTCTCATACAAGCTGGTCAAGGCACTCCACATCTCATGTGCCCTAGTCTTCCCAGAAATGTGAGGGATAATGTGGTCTTTAACTGCGTCAAGGATAATCCTCCTAGCCTTACAGTCCTTCTTGTTGAAGGCTAAAAGAGCTGCTGCATCTGTACCATCTGGAATGACAACCGAGTTGGTTGTAGTACTTTTAACCACCTCCACCCATATTTCATTCTCCTCCAAAATCAACAAAATTCTGGCCTTCCATGGCACAAAATTCTCCGTCCCATTCAACCTATCCTCCAACCTCAAACCTGTAGCCATCTCAACTTCAACCCAACAGAATGTTGATCACTAACAAACAAACAAAATCACAAAATTTCTGAGTTCTGGAAATTTATGTGTGCTGCAAAAAAATATTACTGTTTTCTGCCCCTGCGCTCTGATACCATGTAGATTTTTTTGGGTTTTACTACTTGCTGGTTTATGTTAACTTTTCAAGTGTTTTTCATCTGCAGTCGGTTTTGCATAGGCTGCAAACTACTTATGAAAAATACTGTAACAATTAAACACGCTGTAAACTACCACTAACAGGCAGAAATTAAATATTTCAAACATGCACACCATAAAAGTAGACACTCAGATTTTTCGGCAACTGTGCCCTGGAAAAACCCCCACGGGGAAAACCAGTAAGAGAGAGAGAGAGATTTTATTTCTTCATCAAAGCTCAGTTCATAAATATTACAACAGAAATTTACTTATCTCCACCATGACATGTCACCCAGCAATTTATCTTGAAAACTGTGCCAAACTGCAATCTTGATTTATGTGCATGGGTGCCTCGATTTCTATGCTGAAAGTACAGAGACTATAAGGTACAGTCCTCGATTTCTGTGCAGAATACAGACTCGAAATTAGTGCCCCAAATCTGCCTCGAACTGTGTGCAGCAACCTTGAAGACTGTGCCACTCAAACCCCTCAAATTATGTGCTGAGATTTTCGGGAAGAGTGCCCAGAATACACCTCGGGCTGCGTGCAAACAGTATTGAAATTTGTGCCCAGAATTTCTTGAAACTCATGCCCAGATTATCTTGAAACTCGAGCCAATAAATGGTTGTTGTACCTTCACCTCGAGATGTGTGCCTCCTCGATATCTGAGCCAAACTAAATGCCTCGAGTTTTGTGCTGTAAGGCCAGCAATAACTGCTGTTGTGCTAAACCTCGATTTCTGTGCATTAATGGCTGCCTCAGGATATGTGCCAGCTAAAGGAAAATGACTAGAAGACCGTACTATGCATTAAATGCCCAAACTAGTACCTCGATTTATGTGCCAATGTGAAATGGTTGCCTCGAAGTGCGTGTTGGTCTCCAAGCTCTTCTTCTCTCGACTTCTCTCTTTCTCAATCTCAAGAATGAAAAAGAAATTGCCTCCCTCATGCTTTTTGTTCTAACCCTAAGTGGGTTCTAATCCAACGGTGGAGAAAGATCCAATCCAATGGACAAGATTCGATGAGAGTGAAAATCACTTTTATTTAATTCTCATAAATAAAATCACTCGCCCACTTAAATTAAATCAAAAAGTGACTTTAGAGTTATAAAGTCTCATTAAGTGACATTCAATGTGAGGGTCACCTTTTTCCCCCTTCTAAGTGACATTAGGCAAAAGTCACTTGGGGAACACTTCCCTACATACAAATCTAACATTATGAACAATATGGTTCATGATCACTATTTAATTTTTTTGCATACTAAAATTGATTGTCTTATGTCGTATTATCGTAGTTTATGAGAAAATGTTATGAATTATTGCATAAACTATAGTTTTATAGCTTATATGGATTGGAAATGCTTTTAACCTCTTTTTTGTGCCCAAAATGTACAATATTTCAAGTTATTTTCCTTTTCGCCGAGTCTTACTGAGTCTGTTCCGAGTCTTTCCCGAGTCTACAAGTCATATGCTAGTCAAGTCTTTGCTGAGTCCGAGTTGTGCAACATTGGTTCCAACACCTCGAACTGCTACCTCGGGACTATCAATATCTATCTGCACATAATGTCTTGGGCCCAACTCTGTAATAATCTAAAAGACACTATACAGCCCAATCATATGTCTAGTTGACCCACTATCAACTATCCAGACATGCTCAAAGACTGAACTCCCCACACTAGAGTCAATGGAAGCCAGAGAAAACTCATGTTCAAACTTCGCAGCATATTCCTCCACTGAGGCAGAGATGTTGTTGTATCTTTCTCCACCTTTCCATTCTTCTTCAGACATTTACAAGCATAGTGTCTGAACTGATTACACTAGAAGCACCTGATCTTGCTTAAGTCTTTCTTTTTTTTGTTCTTTGACTTGGTGGTGAGTGCCAAAATTTGCCCAATATCTTCACTGATCTGACCACTCTGAGATCCCTCCCGGATCTCCTCCTAACTAAAGTCATCCCAAAGCCTACTCCAACTGGGAAGCTTCTCCCCCCACAATACACTTGACAAAGACATCCCAGTTCTTGGCGAAGCCCTTCAGGGCTATCCTCACCAACTCAGAGTCTTGGACTATCTCCCCTACTGCACCCAACTCGTCCTTTACCTGTGCAACACGAGTTAGATTGGAGGCTACATTCTCATCTTTCACCATTTTAACACTACGTAACTTGTCTCTAAGTGCCATCTTGCGGTTTTCGTTTTTGGCCTCGAACAGTTGGTTTAATGTATCCCACATTTCCTTGGCTGTTTTCTTCTCAACCAAATGTGGAATCAATTGGTCTTTAACCCCATCCAGTATTTACGCTCTGAGCCCTACCTTCAAGAGCCTCATGCTCTACAAGCTCATCCTTGTCAGTGGGCTTGGTCACAGTGTTGTTAGCAAACTTCCAAATCTTCCATTCCTTTAGTATTGCGGTGATTCTCACCTTCCATGGCACATAGTTGGACACCCTGTCCAACCTGTCCTCGTACCGAATACTCAACGTCACACCCAACAAGAACTTCACAACTTTGAAAGACTATCACAACTTCACTGCCCTTCATTCAAACCACTGTGAAACAATTCTGCTTACTGTCTTATTCAGAACAGCTCTGATACCATGAAGAAAAATGACAAAATTACAAAGTTTCTCTTTCAGGAATTTTGTCAAACACTTGAGCAACTTGGTTTTAAATTTAAAGATTTATTTGCAGACTTTAAAAATACAAAACACCATGCTAGAATCCTTCTAACAAATCAAATCTGAACATTCACATTGTACACTGTCAATTTTTGGTCAACCTTGACCAGGGAAAAACCCAAAACTTGGGAAAACCCTAGAGAGAGACTTTTTATTAAGAGCACTGAAATTAATTACAACTTCAATTATTTTTCTTCCTGAGAGAATGACAAACCAAACAGACCAGAATTAATATAAAGCTGTACCTTTCTTTTAACAGCAATAACCTCGATTTCTGTGCTGCTGTACGGCCCCCCTTCACATGTGCCACACTGACAGCAGCTTGACGGTCCAAATCAGACTGTAATAAATGCTCTAAAACCTCAAAATTTGTGCCCTATCTGCAGCAAACTTCCTTCACACATGCCAGAAATAAATGCTGTACGGTATGGACATTCCTGCCTTGGAAGTTGTGCCACTGTAACAGCATTTAATGCTGTACGATCTGGACATTTAATGCAGTCATCTTTCTTGGAAATTGTGCCAGGTAATCTGCCCTAGTAGTCTTGGGAATCGAGCCACTCCTTGTCTTGAGAATTTAGTCCTTTCTCTCCTTGATGAAAAATACGCCCTTCACCTTCCGTTCTCTCTCCTTTCTCCTGCTGGTGCATCTTTTCCTTTGTCCCTTCACTTCATTTTATACTTTATTTCTAGTAACTAACTCTCTAACTACCATTTCAATGGCTAGGATTAGATCACTAGATCTAGGGTTCTCATTAAATGCACATTTAAATAATAAAAGTTAAATATTAATTGCACAACTTAAATGGGACCCACAACTTAATAAAGTACAAAACTTTTCTTTTATTTACATAAGGTCACTTTGTACATAAAAAAAACATAAGGAACAAAAGACTTTGTCCCCCTCATTACAAACACACCAAATCTATGAGGAAGGACACCCAGAGTTAGATATTTCAACACCAAGCACAGGAAACTGCACGGGGGTGGATATGTTCAGGAGAAAAAGATGCAAGAGCAAGAAGAGTATCATAAAAGAGTGAAGAGGCATCTGCAATAGGAAGACTAGATGAGACATCAATAGGGTCCACATCAGCTATAGGAGTCTGACAAGATATTGTAGGAGTACTTGATAGAGTGCTCATATAAGTAGAGGGAGGACCAATATCATACTGTAAAGGAGAAGGGTCCATTAAAACACAGCATGATCATCTGGACCTGCATGGTGATGAGAAGCAACATGATCCCTGGAAGCATGTTGAAATCCACCTAAAGAATCTTCTGAAATAAGTAATGGGAAAGATCCTGCCACTTTATTATGGTGATCTCTCTTGTGATTGCCATCTTTCCCCTAGGCACACTTGTCTAGTTCTGTTTTCAGCATTTGTGCTTGGCTTTTGCACTCTTTCTCAAGTGCACTAGACCTGTCTCTCTCTAGCACATTTGTGAGGAGGCTATTTAAGAAAATGGGTGGGAATCAGTTCCATCTATTCTTTTGTTGAACCTTACAAAACTCAACATGGTATCAAAGCCTAAATATCAAGTTTGACTAGGTCGGCTTGAACTGTAATGAACATAAAGATATATATAAACATCGTATAAATAATAACAATGATAATAACAAATTATAAACGCAGTTACACATCCTAACTAAGAGGCATAACTTAACCAAAGGGCATAACAGATCAACCATAGTGACCGGTCAATCCATATAAGTATTATCGTCAATCGCATTGTAATCTATCAACTTATCTTATCTATCTTATTCAATTATATCTATGATTTGTCCAATATGGATTTAACTATTATCCTTTTTCACATTGGTTATTCAGTAAATGAACTTTGTTCATTTCATTTGGTATCATACAAATTTCTGATTCTGGCATTCGGCCACATTTTTTCAGACCTTGTCTAACCTGGCTTTTGGCCACACTCAAATTTATTCAGAGTTCCCCTGAATCATGAAGTCTTTGACCACAATCAAGCTTTTCTGGCCAGAAAAGCTTGATTGTGGTCAAAGACTTCATGATTCAGGGGAACTCTGAATAAATTTGAGTGTGGCCCACTAAAAGCTTGAATTATGAAGTCTTTGACCACAATCAAGCTTTTGTGGCCACTAAAAGCTTGATTACTCTGTCACAAAGAAAAATCTGAAGGAAAATTACATTTGGAAGTTTGACAATTAAAAACAAATTCAGGAAAATTGTGACCTCCTGAAGTCCGCATTGTCATCAGCTGTGATAAGAAGTTTATTTAAAATTCAATTGAAAAAGAAAAGCAGTCCACTACCTTCCGTCACTAAAGAAATCAGGAATTCTGTTGAAGAAATAAAAAGCAAGCATTGAAAAGAAAATCAGAAGCAACAAACACCCATATCACTCAGCTAGCACCGAAATTCTGAGCAAATTCCACTGAAGGATTATCACCTGTAAACAAGGACAGAGGAATCCCAGATAGATTTCTGTGTATCTATCAATAGCACGAAAGAATTACTGGCTACTGTGGGCAACAGGATGTGACATCCCAGTGTTCAATTAGTGAAACTGAGAGATAACACGGCACAGAAACGAACTGAAAGATCTCAGGTCTGTTGTAATCAAAGTAAGGTGGCATTCCACTCATTATCCTGAGAAAATCATGTGAGACCTGAATCGTGGGTTTGTCTGCCCAAAGATTTACCCACAACCAAACCACTGGGCACCAGATACGTGTCTTTCATCCCAGCAAATGACATATTTTATCAGAAACAAGGATGGGGTAAGAGACACAGGCTATTATTCGAATAATCCCGGAGGCCAACCATCATGGCCTTTGGCATCGTTGACCACCCGTGGATTAAATCACAATCCTCAACAAGCTTAAGCCTCCATAAGTGAGATACATTAATTATATATAAAAGTTAAGGTGAACAAAGACTCTTCTAAGCCCAACTATTAATTAGTGGAATCAAAAAAATATTAAAGGGGTAAGTTCCAAAGTTCAATTAAAACGATTATAAAAGTAATCCCTAAGTTCAACTTCGTTTGTGATAAAGGGGTATTTAAAGATTTTCAATCCCTATTCCTAAGTCGAGGGAAAGAAGAATATAAGGGTGTTAAACCAAATTTCAGAAAATATATCTTAAAGGTTTATTAAAGATATTTTAAACTCCAATACCCAATTACACATTGAAGAAGTGGGACCCTCACACTTCGTGCACCCACTTATTACAAAGAATATATGTAAGTTCCATAATCATGGTATTCAATGAGAATAAGATGAAGCTTAGCAGTGAAAAAATTGAAAGGTTTCCCAACTCTTATACAAAATACACTATTTCTTTATTAAAACATAAGGGTTCGATTCAAATAAAGGGCTATTAGCATCACTATTTGTCCAGTCAAAGAAAAAAATTACAATAACATCGACTTGGTGATCAATTACTAATTCCAAAGTCATGTACAATTGAAATCAATTTTTTTGTCAATCCAAAAATAAATAATCTACAATTGAGAATTGAGAACTATATTTGTGTAATCTCAATTCAACATTGCATCTATATATGTACAAGACGTTGCCATAAAGCTAAGTTCAACATGCTCGAAAACACTTGGTACCTTCATCTTAAACATGGAGAACAAAAATTGACACTCCTATAAGAAGAAGAAGATAACATTGCGGGACATTACAATGAAATCGTGCTCAGCAGCACCCTCATCAAAAGACCTGAAGAATGTATTAGAAGTAATAAAGATGAAGAGACTTCTTGCCTAAAAGATCATAGTCAAAAATTGCTTGCACAAATCAAGAAGCCAAAGGATACAGAGCAGTACAAGAAAAGATTAGAACATGAGATCCAAGATCTCAAGAAGAAATAATCAAAAAAAGATGAAGAAAATCCTAACCTAAGGAACCTTAATCAAAGGTTGCCTGAACAAATCAAAAGGTTAAAAGATTAGAAACCAAAGAATCAAAATTTTAAGAATAAATTTGACAAGTCAAAAGATAATGAACTTTCAAACTTAAGAGATCATAATCAACGCTTACTTACACGAATTAAGAAGCTAAAAAATGACAGGAAGTTGCTACAAAACAAGTTAGACTACTGCTACAGCAACTTACCGACAAAGAAGCATTCTAAGTCACATGGTTCAGGTTCGAATTTGAGTTCGGCAACGATGAAATTCAATTTGAATTCGAATTTACTAATGAAATTTGGATAGGATTTGCCATTAGATTCGTCCATAAACATATTTCAAGATTTTTAATATATAGAAAATATAGAAAAAAAATTGAAATTTTGTTTTCTTTCCATTAAAAATTCACAGAGTTAATGAATAAAATATTGATTTTTCTAAAATCTCCTTGAAATCCATCTTGAGATTTGAATTCACCTTGAGACTCGCCTTGAAATTTGTCTTGAGATTTGAATTCTCCTTGAGATTTGATTTAAGTTTCAGCTTAATATTCGTCTTTAAAATTTGCCTTTGAAATTGGGCAAACTCCAACGTATTTCATTTTTTCTTTTGAGATTCGACGAATATGAAACCTCGTCAATAAGATTTGCCTAATCTTGTGACTTAGGAAGCATTGATTAGTAAGAAACACTGACCAATCTTATTGAACTAGAGAAATCTTTAGACGTTAAAGTCGAAGTCGTGGAGAAAGAAACCAATATAAATCCAATAACATCACGACTCGCAACTCGGAAATATGCAAATCCAATTGATTTGAGAATATCTTCAGATGTCAAAGAACAAACAATGGAAAATACAAGCATTCTTGAGTACTTGCTAATAAATATTCAATGATCAACAAAGCGATGCAGGTCTACAAAGAAGACATAACACCAAAAGTGAATCAAGAAAACACTAAAGGTATGATAAAGAAAAATCGTGCTACAAGGACACCATATCTTCATCCAAATCACAAGAGTCGATACTTTAATCAATCTATGTATTAAGGTTGCTCAAAACAAGGACAATATCCAAACCACATTTCAAAGAATATTAATTCCGATACAATTCACTCTAAAAATAGAAGTCATTGCCAGACAAAACCACAAAAGATTGATTTAGGGTGGTCAGACGATTCACAATTCAATAATCCTACTCGATTCTTAAAGATCATATTGTCTTTTGTCCTCAGCCTCGAGAATGAATAATTATGACAAGTATTGAAGAACAGAACAAAGACGTAGCCTCTTCCACAAAATGCTTCGAGAACAATGCATATTGAAGGGATAGGTAATGTAATGAGCATATATAAACATCTGTGTTGCACGGGAACCGCTCTCGGGCTTTAGGAAACTCGTTCCAGAAGTTCCCACGTTCCAGGGAGCTTAGGAACGGGTACGAAACATTCCAGAATTCATGGGAACGGTTCTGCAAGCTTAGGAACTTTTCGAGAGCTTCGAACATGAAAATTAGGGAGCTTGGGAACTTGAAAGATGGAGTTCCCAATTTTGGGAGCTTGCACACACTCCTTGTTTGCCAAGGAACTCCCACACGCTCCTCGTAGAGCAAGAACTCCCAGCCGTTCCGAAATGTGTACGGCCCAAAATTAACGTGTAAAATCACTCCCACCAAGCCTGATCGCTCCCGCGCCAAACGCTAATCTCTCCCGCCAAACACTAAAGCTCAGAATTCTTTTATAAATACAGAGCCCGCCAATGGTAATTTCGTGCCCTGTTTGTTTGAGAGTGAGAGTGCATCTACGAGTGAGAGTGAGGGACGTCTACGAGTGCCTCTGAGAGTGAGAGTTAAGAGTGAGGGTCGTCTGCGAGTGAGAGTGAGGGCCGCTGAGAGTGAGTGAGGGCCGTCTGAGTCTGGGCCGCTGTGAGGGAGTCGAATCGAGAGTGAGTCGAGGTGTTTCAGAGCCGAGTCAAGCCGAGCTCTCCTCTGTCTGTTCGAGCTCTGCTCTGCTCTACTGTGAGAGAGCCGAGTCGAGCCGAGCGATTGCAGAGGTGTTGTTGAGCACTGCTCCATCAAATCGTTGGGTGGTGGGTTGAGTCGCAAAATCCACAGACTTGTTGGGCGGTTGGCTAAGACACAGGCCAGCAGACTCGACAGGCTCGAGGTTCAACTTCCAATTACAGATTTCCAAACGTTTTAAAATTTACAGTTTTAAATTTAAACTTTTAGTTTATGTTTTCAGTTTTAGTTATAGTTTTAATTTTTTTAATTTTAAGTTTTAGTTTTTAATTTATGTTTTAGTTATAGTTTTAAATTTTAAATTTTTAGTTTAGTTTTAGATTTTACTATTTTAGTTTTAGTTTTAGTTTAGTTTAGTTTTAGTTATATTTTACTATTTAATTTTTAGTTTAGTTTAGTTTTAGTTATATTTTAGTTTTAGTTTAGTTTTATAATTTATTATTATATTTTAGTTTTAGTAACTTTATATTTGAATTTAGTTTAAATTTAGTAATATATTACTATATAGTATAGTTTAAAGTTCTAGAATCTAAACTTCAGTTTTAGACTTTTCGTTTAATTTTAAATTAAACTTAAGTCTTAAAGGAATATTTAATTTATAATTTATAAAAAAAATTTGTAAGACAACTATAAATTTAATATTTTAATTTAACTTTTTAAGTTTTAATTTTTAAATTAAATCATAAATTTATAATTTATTTGTTTATTCATTATTGGTTATGATTTACTTTTATTATTTATATTTTATTTTAATTTTATGGGAGCTTTAATATTAATATTTTTTTCAATTATATTATTTTTTATATTTTTTTAATATATATTATTGCCGCTCCCAACCCGCCGTTTCCTACAAATTTAGGGGAAACTTCTAGCTGTATCCGACACCCGTACCCAAGTTCCCAACGTTCCCGCGTTCCGGAAACTCGTGCAACATTGATAAACATCAAATAAATAATAACAATAATAAATAATTGATAAATGAAATTACACATCCTAACTAAGAGGCATGGCCTAACCAAAGGACATGACCCGTCAACCTAATGACTGGTCAATGCATACAAGTATACTGTCCTGTGTTGCGGGTGTGCTCTAGCCGTCCCGGAAACTCGTCCCCGCGTTCCCCACATCCCCCATCCCCGAGTTGCAAGTGCGCTCTAGCCGTCCCGGAAACTCGTCCCTGCGTCTCCCACGTCCCCCATACCCGAGCCCAGTGCAACATAGGACAGTATACTTGTATGCATTGACCAGTCATTCGGTTGACGGGTCATGTCCTTTGGTTAGGCCATGCCTCTTAGTTAGGATGTGTAATTTCATTTAACAATTATTTATTATTGTTATTATTTATTTGATGTTTATATATGCTCATTACATTACCCATCCCTTCAATAAACTTAAACCATATGGAAGACAAAAAGTTGACCTCTCTATTTGCCTTTAGCAGTGCCAGTGACTTCAGCAATTCTCCATATAACACACCACTTATCTAAGGGATCACTGAGAATGCCTCTATTAACACCCTGGGAATGGAAACTTCCAAATTATCTGATTATGCTGCTCTGTAACAACCCATTTTATCACATCAGTTTCGATTTACTGTCATGACTCATAACTCAAAGCCATGGCATGATTGTGTGATAGTTACTGTCATAACTTAAAGCCATGGCATGATTGTGTGATAGCATGATGCCAAAATTTGATTTAACCTTGTAGAGATCATTTTGAGTCTTCAAGATATTTAACAAATAATGAATTTCCAAAAGTGTGCAGATTCGGGTAAGAAAGGTTTAGAGACAGGTTGAAATGCATTACAAACAAAGCTACAAGTTACCTGTAGTTTGTTAACAGCTGAGCGATCACGATATAAAAGCACGAGCATGCACTTTTCAAGAAGCTTGACACCTTCTTCAAAGGTCATATCCTCATGCCATTCATCACGGAAAATTGGCCTAGCAAGATGATTACCAAATCCAGTAGCGACATGGCTCTCCTCATAATGCACCCCTATCATATTGACCTGCAAAGCATACATGGAAAGCATTTACAATAAAAAGTGTAGAAATATTAATGGAAATGAAAATAAAAAAACATTGATAATGCAGATGAACGAAACAATTAACAATAGTAAGAAGAAATCAAAGAATAAATAGCAGTACCGTGCCCAGGTATTTCTGACCATTCTTGACTCCACCCAAAATAAGTGTGTTCCAAAGAGGATTAAATTTATTTCGCCTGTTGTACATCAACCGATTGAGATAGTTGTGCACTTCTTTAGGACCCAGGGAGTTGCCATCATCCCACATGTTGTCATAAAGTCTGTTCATGATGCCAGATAAAATTAAGAGTAGAAACAGAGAAATGAGAATTTAATATAAATAGACTAATAGTACTTATCAGGGGTCTAGCAGTTTTAAACTACCTTTTAAAAAGTAGGAGATAACAGAGACTGTCTATTAGTTTTAATTGTCTTACCAGAACTTAAAAACAATTCAGGTTAGTTCCTTTACATGAATAATGATTTTTTTCTTATACAAGCATGTGTGTTACAATTAGCAAATAAACAATCTGTTTAGTAATAATAATTAATTAAATTACGACAATGGAATAAAAGTGAATAATTCTTCTAAACATGCATCTTAGAATCATTATGCACAAGGAACATTTCACTGTACTGCACAGCATGTTTATTTAAAGTTTACAGTATAGTGATGGCATTAGAAATACGTACATGAGTTCATCAAGATAACGTATTATCTCCTGGAAATCACTGATTTCTCCACCAGCGCCCAAGAGAGTATGTTTACCAATAGGCTTCAATCTCTGAACACTCTTGTAACGTAAGGTAGATCCATATGATCCTGCCAACAAAGTACAAACATAAGTTTACAAAGGACCACAAGATTGATCCTTTACAACAGTGAAACTTGATAACCTTGAAAAAACTACATGCATGATAGGTTTCAAGTTATAATGATAATCATATCACTTCCCCCCTCTTTCTTCCAGTTAAGATTCTGATTTAGAAAACTAAATGTAACTCAGAAATAAGAATACATACTTCAAGCTTTGTATGATACTATCTCTAGTTAGTAATTCATACGCACGAATTTTTTCACTGGTACTCCATGATCATGCTGGGAATTCTAGGATAAAAACTAAAAATTTAAAAATACACTAGACAAGACCAAAGACATGTTACATGAATCAGCCAAAAATCCACTAGTGTGTAAATGCCACTGTGATAAAAACACTTGGTAGAAGTAAGGTGATCGAACACTACATTCTTTTCCATTTTTGAAGGCTATTTAATCAACTCATTGTGTCTTTCAAAATTAAAATATCC
This sequence comes from Larix kaempferi, assembly GCA_027924585.1. Lineage (NCBI taxonomy): Eukaryota > Viridiplantae > Streptophyta > Pinopsida > Pinales > Pinaceae > Larix > Larix kaempferi. The sequence continues at coordinate 12,235,699 of BSBM01000893.1, forward strand.
CAGCTCCATGAGGTACATCACTGCATTTCAACATCCCACCTTAGCCCAGTCATGACATTATGGAACGATATAATAGTTCGCTGCATATGCCAACTAATTGCATACAAATGGACTAGATGCATTCATGAGGTCAGACGTGTGGCATCTAATTTTGGGCATCTACTTTCCTTTGATAATTATACAATTTAGGCATTTATAATTTACATACAATACATACCTTAGTGGTATTAGTTGGCTCAAAGTTTTCAGAAGATAAGATAAGATAGGATAATTTTATTAATGTCCGATGAATGACCACAAAAGCAGGTCAATGGGACTAAAGGGTATAACCACTATGAATACAATGTGGGAGTGCAAACGCAGCTCCTATATAATGCTGGAATCAAAACTAAGATAAAATAACAAAAAGAAAAGTACAATCAGTGGGATGGCCTTGTAAACATGTATAAAACCATAACAAGGGCACCATCATGTAAAACATGAGGGTGTCAAGAATGTCTGAGTCTGATAGTCGACGGCGAGGAGCGCGAGCGAGGCACTGGCTCAGTATCAGGTTCCTCTGGGGTGACCGAGGTGTCTGGATGTACGATCCTGGGGAGGATGTAGGATAGAGAGGTCCAGTGTTGAAGATAAAGTAGGGTCAAAAGGTATATACATGTTGATATTCACCTTAAAGTTTACATGCTACCTTACAAATCCACAAAATATAAGAATAGGGAGGACACTTCATGACTGTCACAGAGATGGAATTATTTCTACCTCTAAATCTAGATTTTTATTTGTGCATCCTGGGAGTTCTCTCTCTCAATAGTGCTCTTAAGAGCTATTAATTTAGTTAGAAAGTATCATGCTGGAAAATTTTGATGTATTTACCTTCAGTTTTATAACTTTTATTATATCATAATGTAAACAGTCTCTCATAGACTGATTTTGTAAGGACAATAAGAGTAAAAGTTAAAGTGAGCCTTTGGAGCTTTCTGAAGTAAAGTTTGTTTTCTTTCAATGAACTGTTTAGGACAGCATATATGCTCCCTTGGTCTTTGTAAGTGCAATAGCACATGAAGAATGTAATTACTAATTTCCATTCATCTATGAATAGAAATGGCAATTTTTCCTTGGAAAAAAAAAAAAAATATATATATATATATATATATATATATAAAATCATGGTTGTAACTACATGAACCAGAAAAAGTTGCATGCATGGTGTTTCTTTTGAAGGCCTGTATCAAATTATAAGACAATAGCAAAACATTATTTATTAAATCATAAGAAAATAGCAAACTGTTGTTTTCAACAAGTCCCCATATCAACTTGAAAGCTACAGGGGATCTGCTTTACTGCCCCAAAAATTCGAAAATAAACACCATTTTCCATTTGGTGTGCCAATTCTTTATGTACTTCAAACAAAAAAATACATCAGAGTACATGAGGGAAGGGAAGTATTGGAACACAGGTCTAAGTCTATACATCTCCTGCCCGATATGGAGACCTTCAAGATGATCGCTACATACTTCCCAGTTGTCTCATTTGATCAGGGCAACAAGCAAATTTTCATGATACTTCAGATTCCATATCGGTTCAACCTCAGGTTTACTCACAATATATTGTTCATGTATTTATGCTTGGACCAATGGCCACGAGTTTACTCTTATGTTTCATGGACTCTTGCTTTGTTTTATGTATAGCTTGTACATCAGCAGTTAGGAAATTTGGGCATTTTAATCATATGTTGATCTGATTTTGAATTTTGCTAATATTTGTGGAGATTGCAGCTGTGCCCGCTATTTTTGTATAAAAGCCATCCCTGTACATATTCTGCTATTATTAATAGTTAATGGAAGCCTTAATTCCAAAAAAAAATCCTAAGATTGTTATCACTGCTACATTGCCCTGGCCCAATATCTTTTTCAACTTTTAAATTTCTAATTAAGAACCCATCTAATAGTAATGGCCCTTGTCTTTTCATCACTAGCCAATGCACTTGTTGCATTAGTGAAGATTTCTAGACAATACATTCTTTCCTCGACAAGATTTTCATTGACTTTTAATGGCATGGTTTTTTTAATAATGGGCATTAAGCAATAGTTCTCCATTGGGAAGGAGAGTACATTTAATTTGATCATACAACAGAGCAACTTCAAGGAGACATCTTAACCCATCCACTGGAATATAAAAATTAGGCACCAAAGGATGCCCTTGCCTAATAGACCTTGGGAATGGTATTACTTGTATCAATATTCAATTAACACAAACTCCAGTTACGGCATTAGACAATAGTAAGCTCATCACGCAAGTAAACAAATTCATAACCCAACCAATACAAAATATCAAAAATGAAGTCCCACTTGATCCTATCCATAGTTAGCAGCAGTGAAGCACCACTTGCCAAGACTCAGCCAAGACTCGCGAGTCTTGCCGAGTAAGTACTGAAACGAGTACTCGCCCAGCAACTCGCCATGTGTCCAGATTTGCAAGACTCGGCCAGACTCGCCCTAGACTCGACCATACTCGTTGAAGACTCGGCCATACTCACCCTAGACTCGGCATCTTACTCAAAAAATGTGTGTTTTTTGTTTTTTTTCTTGGGAGCTTGTTAGCCTAGTAATTAATGGTAACATTAAATTCTTAAAGTAAAAGTTGGCATTTCCTTTATCTTTCATTTTTATACTTTTACTTAAATTTTTAACATTACCACTAATTCTTCCAGGATGTTTGAGAGTGGCTCCAACCTCATCGAACTTGATACGGAGAAAGTAGACTTTCATATCATGTTCAAAATTCAGTGAACTTAACAATTTTTAGGATTTCAGGATTGGCAAGATTGCAGTGTCTGCACTGGATTCTATCATGTAAGAGGGTATTGGATTGGCAATTAATTAAGAACACCAAGTCCTCTATGTACTTCGATGTTGGTGGTGTTCACTGTTGAACTCCTCTATCATGACCTTAGTAATAATGTACCCTTCACTCAAACAAATCACTAATTAGGCATGTTATGTTTTTTCTAAATTATTTCAACACTTGGATTAGAGAGTTTCATCATAATTGGAGGGGGTTCACTGTTGAGTGATGCCCCTTGAGGATTGAGGTAGAGATGAAGGATAGAGGAGGGGGAAGAGGGTGTCATTGATGATGACGATCCCAATATAGGGGATGATTTTGATGATACATAGTTGTTTGTTGTTGCATGATGGTTTTGGACAATAGAATCCATTTAGAGCCTCACTGCCTATGTAATTTATTTCAGATATGTATCACGATTCATGATTTGCACTCAATGCCATTTTGCTATATTAACTTTTAGTACTTACATGTTATATGCATGAGTAAACTTTGAAATGTCTGTATTTGATTTCATTGTAGATGACTCATGATGATGAGATACATTTATTATATTTTTTAATGATATTTTGGGGGTCATGAGTCAAGACTCAGGAATGATTCATTATTGATCTGTTGTATCACTAGACATCTTATATATCTATCGATTTTGTTATGTTGTATTATCATATTCTATGAGATGACATTATGAATTTTTGTATAGACTGTGATTTATAACATAAATGGATTGGAAATGTAATTAGCTTCTCTTTTGTGCCCACAATTTAACATATTTTGAGTTTTTTTCCTATTTGCCGAGTCTTTCCCGAGTCTACGAGTCACTGGCCAGCGGAGTCTTTGCCGAGTCTGAGTGGTGCAACATTGGTTAGCAGATCCAACATAACTGGACTAGAACTGACCCATTCAAACTGTTTCAATACTTCTTCCATATGGTTCTACTTTGAAACTGCTTTTTCTTGCTTGAACAAAACTTGATTTGGGGTCCAAACCTATTGAGGCAAGAATCCACCAAACTGGTAGAGTTGAGGACAACACAAAAACCTGGATTCCAGCCCCCAACAAAAACATACCAAACAAGAAAAGTGAACCCTTCCTCCTAATAAACCATAATCCTAGCCAATTTAAATATGAAGGCCCACTCTATTTGCCTCACACTCTTCTCATTGAGCGCTTGTGAGCATTTGGAGATTGCAAAGTTGTAGCAAAGAGAGTTTATTTGAAGTGAAAATGGCGCTGATTTGGAATTGGTTGTGGGTTGATCTCAGTGAAATAGAATCTACATCAGCAGTCTAGATATTATCAATACACTTGGAGGTGATTTCAACTTGGATTCTTGTGCCCATTTGGAGATATGTGAGCTTTTTCAACCTTCATTGTCTTTTTGTTCAATTTGTTGGTTTTTAGCAAATAGGGTAGGGTTTTCTATTTGCAGATTTATTTCACTTGATAGACATTCTCATGGCTCCAAAGCATTTGGAAGACCCTGCATGGAACCATTGCCAAATGGTTGATGGGAAATAAGTATGCAACCATTGGCAAAATAAAATAAAGTGGGGGGGGGGGGGTACATAGAGTGAAATGTCACTTATCAGGCAGATAAGAAGAGGGTAAACCATGTCAAAAATCCCTACAAAGATAAAAAAGAAAAAGAAATGCTAGCCTTCATTGAAGCTGCTCAAGCAGAAAAAACCAAGACCAAAGAGATGCATGCCCAAATATGGAGAAGTGGAGTGATTCCCATGCATGAAAGTGGAAGAGGCACTGGAAACCCTAGGTACGAAGCCTCCTCCACTTTCCCTCTTAGGTATCCTTTATATTGTTCATCTATCTCCAAGTAATGATGCATCTACCTCAAAAAGGAAGAAGAATGATTGATTTTTTGCACTCGACACCACCCCTAGATATGAGCCCACCATTGATAGCAAATGGAGGTAGCAATACAAGGAAGCTGTTTTCCAATACAAAGCTAGATGGTAGTATGATTCAATATTCCTTTCAATGCTACCCACTCCCCCTATCATCATCTGATGCTAAATGCCATCAACATATGAGGTTTCAGCTTCAATGGCCCTAATTTTCCCAATCTTAAAGGGGGGCACTTTGGCAAAATGAAGACAAAAGCATAAATGAATAATTGAAAGAATTTAGAGATTCATGGAGCAAAACAAGCTGTACAATTATGTCAAATGGATGGACAAATGGAATGTCTCACACCATAATTAATTTCCTCGTTTCTTGCCCACAAGGAACCATGTTTCTCAAATCTATAGAGATGCAATCAATCATGTGAAGGATGCACAATTATTATTTCTGCATTTGGATCAAGTAATTACCGAGTTGGGGTGCAAATTTCTATAGATAATCACTAATAATGCCTCCAACTGTGTTGCTGCCTATGTCACAAGGTTCAGGTTCACCGACCTTTAAGTTCGATTCAGGTTCAAATTTTTCGATGAAGTTCTGATGAGGTTCGGCATTAGGATCGCCAATATACATATTTTCAAATTTTAAATATTTTATAAAATTAAACTATCTAATATATTTTTATATTCTATAAATAATAAATAGCATTTAATAGAGTTATATATAAAAAAAATTAATATTTACTATACATAAGTTAAAACATTTAACATTTAATAAAATAACTTATGTAATATAACTTATTTATAATTAATAGTTTATGTATAATAATAAAAATCTCTGATTCTCATTTCATTACTCTCACGATGGGTCTTGGAGCGGGATCCAATAACTATGCAGAAGTCATGAGTTTATAATTATTACTCATTTTCGCTGCTGAGAGGGGTATCTCGAGGTTGGAGGTATTTGGAGACTCGCTGAATGCTATTAATTGGACCAACCAAATTCAAGCCTGCAGAGTGCTTAGACTTGCTAATGTTATCAAAACTATTCAGCTGGTCAAACAATCCTTTGACTCTTTCACATGCCGGCATGTTTACAGGGAAAATAACCAAAAAGCGGACCAGGCATCCAAAGAAGGGCAGCTCATGGTTTTCGGCACTTGGAAAGTAGCAGAAGATATTGATGGACAGCGAACTGAATTCTACCACAGACCTTTTATTGACTGATGCAAAAGATGAAGCTATTTACATATTTTGACAAGAATGTAAACTTTTTAATGTATGTATAATCTGCAGTATATTATATTAGACAATGAAGTATTTTTGTAATTCTTATGAAGATGTAAAAGCAAAATAGTCCGGTGGGACAGAACTAGTTGTTTTTGATAAAACTGGAAAGTATCATATTATGCAGGTTGAAAGTAGACGTAACAGTCTCATCAAGTGAACCAATTTTTTATTTTTTTGGGCTTGGAAAATTCACTGTACAAGTGAATACAGAATGTAATTCGGATCTCTTTGGATGAATGGAATTATGCTTTTTTCTTTTGGAAAAAAAAAATAAAAAACATTTAATATTTATCATGCACTATGATAACCTACACATTTTATAAATACATTAGATATTATAACTTTATAGATATATTAATTTAGCTCCATTCAATAGTTTTGAAAAAATTAAATGTAGTATTGGATTACCCACCGGGCACTAGTGTTTCTAGAAGACGTATCCAAAGACCCGTCTACACAAACAAAGAGACGGCACAGTCATGGTCGTGGCCTGTGGGATACTCGCCGGAATACCTGTCGACAAAGCGAAAAACTGCGACACATAGAGGATTACTCACTGCCACAGCCTACCAGCAGATTTGTTTATGGAAATTCTACGACACAGAAACCATGCTACACATTGTCGTCAAGACGAAAACCTATAACCCACAAATTTTGAACTTCATGACTGCACCCCAACCCGAACCTCAACAAATTTGGTTTTTTTCTTGAGGTTCGCCGAATTTCAAACTTGAAGGTTCGAATTCGGCGAACCCTGTGACATAGGTTGTTGCTAGTAAGTTGTTGGAGGAGAAACACCGAACCATATATTGGACCCCATGCACTACATATTTCCTATACCTCATGCTTGAAGATATAGGCAAAATCAATTAGGTGAAGAGGGTTGCAGAGCAAGCCATAAGCATACCAAACACAACTTACCACCACACATGCACTTTCAACCTTATGATTAAAAACATGCAACAAGGTGCTTTTTAGTTCAAGCATCACTCAAATTGCAATGAGCTTCCTCACACCGCAATCTCTCCTTTTGCAAAAATATAACTTGACAAAGATGTTTCTTTGGGATGAATGGAATTCATCAAAAAGGAGCCAAAAGTCAAATGGGGATGAACCCACCACATGATATATTTATGAAGTCAAAGAGAAAATAAACGTGGCATAGAAAGACCAAAAAAGCATAAGTATATCCCTATTTAGAACATCATTGATCACAAATGGAACGGGCAACTCCATCGCCCTATACGTGCAATTGCCATTTACCAAAACCTAGCATACTAGTACACTAAAGACTAAAGCAAATAGTGAAGTGAAGATGGCTTGTATGAATGCATATAGCACAAGGTCCCCAATCCGGATGACCAAGATAAAATACATATAAAGTTGAACAATTGCAATGAAAGGTTAGGCACCATTCACAAAACCTTGGTTGTTCGAAGAAGAACAAAGGACCAAACTAGTAAACAATTTCAAAATTTTAAGTTCTACAATATTTCATTATTCTAGTCGATGTTTCAAACTCATTTCTTGAATTTTCTAACATTGTCTTTGACTCTTCATGTGATTTGCATCATATTGGTGGAAGATGTTTGGAGATGTTTGGCAATGAATGCCTTCAATTTCAAAAGTTTGCAATTAGAATCTTGGGCCAAAAATGTAGTGCTTCTAGGTAACAATGGATCCACACAACGAAAAGACCACTTGGAACAACAATAGTTAAATGCTTTACTCTTCATGCAATACAACCTCTAATTGAGGCACAACTAGTGGTTAACACAACACAAGGGATTGATCCCTCCTCAAAGTGGACGGTGGAGAGTCAAACAACAACATTTGTAGATGATAGCTTGAGTTTGATGGACTTGGATCCACTTCCACCACAAGATGTTCCAGGCACTAGTGTTTCACATTACGGATCATGTCAAGGTGCCCATGATATCAATGTTGAGGATGATAAGAAATCCAAATGCAAGGGTAGATCTAGATGATAAGTAGCTATTTGTATTGTGTTATGGCATTATGTTTTTCCAACTCCTGAAGCCATTTAGAGACTCTATGTTCATATATTTGGTTTCAAATATGTATTGCACTGGATCCCACTTTGCTATATCCACTTTTATGTGATATACACATGAGCATACTTTGAATAATTGGCATCTAATGGTTTGGATTTACAATGATGTGCATGAATTATATTTTTTGTTAAAATTTGAATATTTTATGTATTTTTAGTGATTGATTTTTGCAATCTCGTGTTCCAATCGATTTCAGTCCAAATCATGATTTTGGAAATTTCAGTTATATTTTAGTCTTGGTTATGGTTTAGTTTTGGTTATGGTAACTTTGATCCTATCATAAGCCTTGTCGAACTTACTCTTCAAGAGCAATGCCTTTTGACCAGCTTCCTTTGCCCACTCAATGCTTTTCCAAAGCTAAGGAAGATTGTCTAGTAAGATCCAACTCTAAATCAACCCTATCTATTCATATTGTATAATCCTTGCACTAGTAGATTTAATCCTATTAACTAGATTTAGTCCTTGAACTAGCTAAGACCTTGAAAGAGTTTTTAATTAAAATGATTAGCCTCCATCCTCCCGCTATGCCTCATTTTGTCCTCTTAGGAATGAGCAATACAAACTCTAATTGAGGCACAACTAGTGGTTAACACAACAAGGGATTGATCCCTCCTCAAAGTGGATGGTGGAGAGTCGACCAACAACATTTGTAGATGATAGCTTGAGTTTGATGAACTTGGATCCACTTCCACCACAAGATGTTCCAGGCACTAGTGTTTCACATTAAGGATCATGTCAAGGTGCCAATGATATCAATGTAGAGGATGATGAGAACTCTAAATGCAGGGGAAGATCTGGATGATAAGTAGCTATTTATATTTTGTTGTGGCATTATGTTTTTCCAACTCTCGAAGCCATTTAGAGACTCTATGTTCATATATTTGGTTTCAAATATGTATTGCATTGGATCCCACTTTGCTATATCCACTCTTACGTGATATACATATGAGCATACTTTGAATAATTGGCATCTGATGGTTTGGATTTACAATGATGTGCATGAATTATATTTTTTTGTTAAAATTTGAATATTTTATGTATTTTTAGTGATTGATTTTTGCAATCTCATGTTCCAATCGATTTCAATCCAAATCATGATTTTGGAAATTTTAGTTATGGTTTAGTCTTGGTTATGGTTTAGTTTTGGTTATGGTAACTTTGATCCTATCATAAGCCTTGTCAAACTTAATCTTCAAGAGCCATGCCTTTTGACCAGCTTCCTTTGCCCACTCAATGCTTTTCCAAAGTTGAGGAAGATTATCTAGTAAGATCCAACTCTGAATCAACCCTATCTATTCATATTGTATAATCCTTGCACTAGTAGATTTAATCTTATTAACTAGATTTAGTCCTTGCACTAGCTAAGACCTTGCAAGAGTTTTTAAGAAAAATGATTAGCCTCCATCCTCCCACTCTGCCTCATTTTGTCCTCTTAGGAATGAGCTAATCAAGGCAACATTTATATGCTCTTTGATCTTATCTACTCCCAACGCTTCTTGACATAGCATGCATAGATCATCATCAATCATGGGCAATTATTTTTTTATGAAACTCAAAAGAGAGCCATCCATGTTACATACCTAGAGATTCACCCTAACATACCATGTATTAAGTTTGCCAATGTATCATTATGCAAGGGCCATGATGGATAAGAACTCTAGCATTGCAGAGTTCTCTTCATCTTTATCCAAGTTTATCTTAACTTTGATCCTAGCTCCTTCAGCCATAAAGTATTCGAACATATAGGCACTCAAAATTTCCAAACTAATGCGGGTTTTTATAATTAAAAACAACCACCTTATCAATTAAAAGAGCATCCACTAGCTGCAGTAGGGAAGATTAATGGACATGATGCTTACAAATTTTCTCTTCTCGTCCTCCTAGGTGCATATGTGTGGAGGTTAATATATCCATGAATTTCGAAGAATCAACTAACAAAAGGATTAGGATTTCATGTTAAAATCGAAGGTTCCTTACACCAAACTACTTAACTATTACTTCCAATCCCAAATTTGGAAGCACAACATCAAAAATTACTTACTAATGAATAAGTGTGACCAATGGACCAAGGTGGTGAAAACAATGTAGCCCAAACAGATGAGAAGGGTAAACCAAGGTGGTGAAAACAATGTAGCCCAAAGAGATGAGAAGGGTAAAGGCAAATCCTGCATAAACTAATAAAGCCAAGTTCACCTTTTATTAAACCAACAGCAAAAACTAAGTAAGCTATGCAAAACTCCTAATGGGGGCAGCCCCTCACCAGTCAAAGTATGCAAGCAAATTCCCCATAAGATGAAGAAGAGACCTCAAGGGAGTAATCACTCTCAAGGACATCTAAACCACATACCTAAAATTTGGGAATCCAAAACAATACTTCGTGCTTTTAAGCATAGAGGATGATATCAAGATTGTATATGACCCCAATCCCCATTCTACATGATCACCAGTATGTCTTAGAATGTTTGCAAGCTCATTGACCCTTTAATAAAAACATATGGTAAAGAGAATAAAGAATATAATAAATGTAGTTGATATTTTGTGTCTATAGAAAATCAAAATGAGGTCTTAAGCTACAAACCTCACTCCAACCTATTTGGCCAAGCGGATAAATTTTAAGCTTTGTAGCTCCAAAAAGGGGACTAGCGACTTTATTATCATTAATATTTATTTTATTGTTTCACACACATTACAGAATGGTAGGCAAGGCGTCCACAAGATTTGAACCTTGCTCTCCTCATAGTAATTACCTCCTACTTACCATATGACCATAGGACAGTGGACTTACTAGCCCCTCATCTAAGTAACAATGTCATTCACTAGGGTGCACTCCCACACAAAGACTCTTATAAATGTTACCCTGCATGGATTGTTACCTACTAAAGATTACCTGTGTCTAGGCTTCCAATAAAAGAATCTAAAGCACCAACTTTTGTCTTTGGATGGCCCATCTAAAGCCCACTAGTTGGTATTTGGAGCCTTTGACATGATGGAGTCTCCAGAAGACAAAGAAGACCTTTTCCTTGATTGCACCGAGTGAAATGAGGTGCTCTACAGCCCAGTATGGGGGAGATGTTCTAACGTGTATGTAGTGTTACATGTAGCATTACATCTAATAACACGTAAAAAGCCTTATATCTAATAGTAAAAAGTGATAAACTAATAATTAATATTTTGTCCGCCATTATAATAAAAGAACATGTATTTTCGATAATAGCAATCTTTCATGTCGGCTCATAAAATAAAAAATTATGGAAAGTATTTAAAAAAAAATCCATGTTGATTCATAAAATAAAATATTATGAAAAGTAATTAAAAAATAGATGTTTGTTTATAAAATAAAAACTTAAAACTTAAACCTGGATCTATCAATCAAGAGAGATCAAATTTCTTGAGTTTAAATTTTAAAAAAGAAATACACCTCAAGAAATTGGATCCCTCTCGGTGCTTGATAGATACGGGTTTAAGATGGATCTATGCTGGTAGATAATACAATGGAGAGAGAAGAAACCCTTTTTAACACCAACTACTTAATTTCATAATAGTGGGGGGAGTAAACTTACCATCATCAATTCACATTGCACTTTACTCAATGCATTGCATATGTAAATCCCAATTTGCCTAAAGAATATCAAAAATATTTGGAATTTAGTGTTTGTTTATTCGAGGATACACCAAAGTGGTGGTGGTTATACAAGCTTATGCAACAACCAAAATTTCAGAGACTCATAAAGTAATGAAAGTCAAATTAAGGTTTGGTTACACTAAGTGAAAGTTGTGTAGCACCACGTCCCAAATGGCCCTTTACCACCGTTCCTTACACCTATTGGTCCATGAAGTTTTTAATGGGCCCCGTGATTGCAGACAGAGATAGGATAATAGCAGACTTAAAGGAGGAGCTGGCGCCATTGAAGAAAATGCGGGTTGAGATTCATCTGCTGCACTCCAAATTTGATATTATGGCACGCAGGCAGGGGGTGGAGAGTTTCGGGTTTGTAGCACGACACCAGGCTCCTCTCCAACAGCTCCTCAGATAATAGCGGATTCGGATGATGAAGCCGCCAAGGCTGCCAAGGTTCCCCCTCCTTGATTTTCCTGTCATGTTATGGTCTCCGTTGTTTTGGTTTAGGTTTCAGCCTTCAGGAGACTAGCTCTGTTTATGCCGGCTTTATGGCTTTACTTTCCAGTATTGTTATAGTTTTTGCTAGTATTGTCTACAACTGTTATAATTTACAACAGGATAGCTTAGTTTACAGATACAGTCCTTATAGAAACAGCTATATAACTGTCATGCTTTGGTTAATGAGCATGCCCATTCCCTGGACTTTGAGCTGCAAGAATGGTTAACTATTCTTGATTAAGAACTCATTGAGGGCCTGTTTTCCACTCTGTGGAGGGCCCTCTTGAACTCACAATTTGTACTATTGTGTGAATTACAGTTAATGAAAGGCAGTTCTCTCTTAATTAGAAAAAAAAAATCATAATAGCCTATTTGTTGGGTAGCATTTTCCAAAGAGAGTTTTAGGCTTGGCAATGACATTGTTGCTTAAAGTGCTAATGTGATTTCTCATTTTGAAATTGTATCAGAGACATGATCAAGTGCATAATTGGACATCTATAGAACACTATTCAGAGGCTGCATAACAGGTTCAGAACCGGGATACCTTTATCAACACTTTTTACCTGCATGCATTGGACTAAATATAAATCTTTTTACCTTTCTTATGCAATTGAACACACGATGTCTTACATTTATGACCACAAGAATAATGCACTTTCATGTCATAGTAGCAGAATTCGGCTAAATCAGCCCTCCCAATAAGGAAAATCAGCTACAATTGTCCATTGTCAATTCAGATTCGATTGAGTCAATGAATCCTTGATTGAATCCAAATCCGAATGAGAGAATTCACCATGGAATTCAGTTTGGAATTCCAATATTCACAAGAAAAACCTAGCGTGCCAAAAACAAATGCTTTTCCAATCAAACAAATCCTTATCTCACACAGGAATTCACCATACAATTTAATTTGGAATCCAGGCATTCACAAAAACATATAGCATGTCAAAACTAAATGTTTTTCCCATCTGATGAACCTTTTGCATTTGTAACCTACAGGAAATAATTCTTGTACTTACCGATAAGGATCTGATACTCCTATAATTGAAAGAGCAAATATTTTGAATACTTTGCATGTTATTTCATATTAGTGAGATATTTACTCCTGTATTTTCCTTCCAACTATAACTTTTCAGTACATTGTTTTTAATCATGTCGAATTTGACTTCCAAATCTGAATTGATGTATGTTAACTGTGATTAATAATAAATATCTCATACTTAATTTGATGAAATTTCAAGTAACAGAGGAAGCTACAAGCATATAGATTACAAGCAATGAACCTTAGCCCCTTTACCTTTAACCTGAGCTCATGTCTCTGAAAAATATCAAAGTCCCAAAGGAAGCCTCGCATGAGGTCGGTGGTATTCTAGGTGAAGCTATATGCCAACAATTTGAATGGAAGTTTTGAATGTCAAAAGTCCCAAGGGAAGACTAGCATGAAGTCATTCGTATTCTAGGTGAAGCTATATGCCAACAGTCTGAAAGGAAGTTTGGGGCTATATTGACATGCACAAAATTCTCCTCAAGCAGAAGAGCAACACTGTTTCTTGTGTCAAACTTACCCTTCACTATATCATGATCAACTCAACAAAGAAGAAATATAAATATTGTAAAAACTTGCAATCTTAAATATAAGGTCACATGCATAAAAAAACAACTAAAACACGTCAGACATGAATATTTGTATCCTTGTTATATATATAGCATATGGTAAAATTCCCAACCTCCCATGTCTGATGCTAGCAAAACTCCATCTTTATACTTAATACCCAAGACTGATGTACCCGTTACATATGGATACCTGCAAGATATAAACAAGAAGTTATTCGTATATTGCACTTAGATTCTGTAAAACAGATAGGTTAAAATTGACTTGAAACCAATACATACGAGAGACAAGGAATATTACATTTATTTAGAATGGTAAAGGAATGGGGCATTTACAAACAACTTAAATCCCTTCTGCATTTACTAGCTACTATTGCACACCCTAACAATGATGGTCCATTACCAAGCTATTTAAATACAGCACCCCAGAATACAAGACATCATTTCGATCCAGATTCCATACATACAGAAGAGTCCAACATATCAACAAAGCATGGGTGGTCACATCAGACCGTTCATTTCCTCTTTGCAGTGAAACAAACAGGATAGAAGGTGAAATTCATCCTCAGTGCATCTAAATCGTTACGTGATGGCTAAATGACAATGGCTAGATTCAAGAATATTTAGTTAGAGAAAAATATAGGCAGTCTTTTAAATATAGCTTTTTGGTCCTGAATAAGTAAAGAGACATTGTCCTCTGGAGTGCTGGAAAAGCACATTGCTAATTTGCTACGTATATTTTGATTTCTTCTTGAAATGTCGAACATACATTTTTTTCTTGGAAAAAAATAATGCATGTGTATGTGATTTTGATGTGTGACAGCAAATCTGAATTATCATTCATTGGATACCTGGTTGCACAGGAACCACTCCCAACATTTCCAAAACTTGTTTTCACCATTCCGATGTTTCTGGGACTTTGGGAACAGATACAAAACGTCCTCAAATGGCTGGGAATGGTTCTGACTCTTCTGAGAACTTGGACGCTTTATGTGAGCTTCAAAGTCAAAAAAATGGGAGCTTGGGAACGTTTTAAAATGGAGTTTCCAATATAGGGAGCTTGTAGAAGTTCCCTGTCTGACATAAATCTCTCACAAGCTCCCAGACTTGTGGGCCCCAAATTGGTGCATCTGTGGCATGGTTTTTCACTGTTTTGGTACCAATCTCATGAGGCATCCACAAAAAACCATAAAACAATTTTGAAAACAAAATTTCTACCTATAAAGTAGCCACTCCATCGTGAAGAACACACATCATTTGGCATTTGCCATTGTTTGGCAAAATTTTGTATTTGGCATCATGCTGCATTGTGAGTCACAGTGTGAGTAAGCAGTGTTGTGAGTCTTGTGTGAGGAGGGCCAAGATGCATTGAGTAGTCATGACTTGTGATTAAGTGGGGGCTGAGGCACATTGAAGCAGTGTTGAAGATATCACCCAAATTTTTGGCGCATCATGAAAAATCACAATTTTTCTGGGCACTGTTTTTTTGGCACAAAAAAATTACGATTTCTGCCAAAAAATCAGAAATCGCGATGTTTAGGGAAAATCACGCCAGCACAGGAAACATCACCCTTCCCATGTGTTAACCCACTTAAAGAGCGTTTTTTGGGTTTTTATTTGTCATTTTTTGTGTTACACGGGGTCGTGCTCCCTAGTAATTACTGGTAACATTAAATTGCTAAAGTAAAAGTTGACATTCTCCCTTTCTTTTTTTTTCTATCATTTTACTTAAATTTTTCACATTATCAATAATTGTTTCAGGATGTTAGAGAGTGGTTCCAACCTCATCAAACTTCATATGGAGAAAGTAGAATTTCATATCCCATTCAGAATTCAGTAGACTAAACAGTTTTCAGGATTTCAGGATCGGCCACCACCAAAGTGCACCATTTCCATTGGATTTTATCATGTATCAGGGTATGAGATTGATGTTTAATCAAGAGCATCAATCCCTATATGTACCCAGATGATGATGTTGATACTGTGATAGTCTATTGTAGAAAGATCATTTATGTTACATTGTTATCAACAATCATGCATGTATTAGTCTATTAGATTATAATTTATAAAAATTAAATTTCATCTTCAATTTGCATGTATTCTTAGATAAATTTTGTAGTATTTCTGGCGGGGTCCCCTATGTTGAAGACCCTGGCATCCCCTTCGACGTTTACTAAAATTTGGGGGAAACTTCTACATAGATGATGCAAGAACTTCTAGTGGCAAACGAGCCATGACCTTTTCCTGTAAAGGAGGAGAGGTCGTTGATTCTCCAGCATAGGTTGATAGCTAGCTTCTAGATTTCTCATTGTAGATGACTCATGATGATGAGATACATTTATATATTTGATGTCATTTTGTAATGGTTATCCACTTTTGTGTCCTTTATTGGACAGCTATCAGGTTTTAGGATTTAGTATTGACTCTGATCTCTTTTTGCCGATGCCGACATTATCTACACTGGTCTATTTGGGAATTGATTTATCATTTATGAACTGATCAGTGCACATTTTGATATTTGCCTTGTTATAAATGTGAATCAAGTAATTGAGGATGGCCCAATTTTTGTTATGAATATTACTCTGATCTCTTCATGTATGTACTCTTAGAAATTTGAATGATTTGTAATCTTTTGTTTAATGTATGTTCATAGTTAAATGATGTTTATGTTAATGTTTATGTTAAGAGGGTGATTCTAGACATGGACTGAAAATGCCAAAGAATAGAGAATGTCTTCAAACTTTCAACATGTTGACAAAATGCCTAAAAGTAGTTGTATTCTCATGGAATGCAATGATTACTGAATGTGCATAGAAATCTGGGATTTGATTGTCGAATATGCAGTGTCCGAAGCTCTTAACAAATATCACAACAGTGTTATATGATTAGGGATAAATTAGAAATATATGATTTACAGAATTGCCTTGTGATGCATCTTCAAGTAAAATTGTGAGCCTTTTTGGTGCCATATCTATCTCCTACTTCAACTTTAGGGTACGAATGAAGTAGAGGTTAACCTTGTGCTACCATACAAGTACAAGCTACAAAACCTACCCTAGGGGTAGTAAATTTATGTGCCTTGCCACTAAGACAACTACATGAGAGTTGATACTACCAAGGAATCATCATTAAGAAAAAAGAATTCAACTTATAAAAAATTTAATATATAAATTTTAAAAAAAATTACTCACATTTCAGTGTTACCAACATCGACCGAGAAATCGCCAATGTCCGATAAATCGCGCAATTTTCAAGGCAGCGATTTTTTCTCAAAAAAAATCGGCGATTTTTTGCCGCTTTTTACCCGATATCTCAACCGAGAAATCGCGAGTCGACCCGAAAAAATCGGCCGCGCGGACAGGGGCAGAAAAAAGGGCCTTTTTAGGTGTTTTTTTAATTTTTTTGGCACATTTGCAAATTGCAGCGGCTGAGAGGAGAGCTAAGGAGACCAAGAACATTAAAACTTTGAAAAAGGAGGATCTTAGGCATCATTTCCTTCACCATCAAGGATCAAATTTGAAGATTGGACAATCCCATTTGGAGGATTTTTCCACAATTACCACTGCTGCAGGTATGTAAAAAATTTGCCCATCATTTCTCATTTTTCTAAGAGGGATTCTTGTTGTATTACATTGCCATTTAATTCTCCATATTAAAAATTGATTTTTATTGGGTTTTAAACAATTTTTTTGCATCTGTTATGTTATTTGCAGCAGTTAAGCACAATGTTGCAAACATCGACGCAGCAAAAAAATCGGCAGGTTCCAGGAAACATCGTTTCGGGATATCTCAGCAGCACATCGGCAAACATCGGCAAACTTAAAAAAATACAAAAATATTCTTTTTTTTTCAATTTTTTAAACATCTAAAGCAACAATAACATCAAATAAACACTTTGCCACATGAATATGGAAAGAAAACCAATGTATAAGATATATAAGATGTCTAGAGATACATCACACATCAAAAATGGATCATGTCCCAATTCCTGAGTCATCAAAAATATAACAAATGTATCTCATCATCATCATGACTCATGAGTCATCTACAATGAAATAAAGTAAACAAACTATCGATTCCCTCTACCCCTTTTACCGGAAAAGGTAATCGTTGTGGAAATGGCCCTTCCTCTAGAACTAGAACTAGAAGCAGGTGCCCTTGAGGCTTGTGGGCCTCATACTAGACTCTGACGTCTTCTAGAAGACCCTGCAATATGATGTCCTCTAGAAACAGGAAAAGGTGCCCGAAACTGATGTCCTAAAGAAAGAGAAGGTCGAGGAGGTAGTCCTGCTCCTACTCCTCTACCAGTAACAGTGCTACCACCAAGTCTATCTCCCTCTAACTCTGACCATGGCACACTCTCAGACTCAGTGTGAACACTATGAAACTCCTCTAGAACTGGAACATGCTCATCCCGATCCTGAGCCTCTATATCATCATCAGGATCACTATCATGATCAGCGTCTAGCCAATCAAGGGCTACCTCCATAACAGGCTCCTCACACTCCGCCCTCCATGCAGCAGTGGTGTCAATCCCCCCCAATCAAATGGTTGTCGCATCGACTCTTCTCTCATACTGCTTCACCCACAACCTAAGATTGCAGTGGACGTAGACCAAATCATCAAGGCGTTGAGTATCCAACCTGTAGAGGGATCATAAATATTAAATATAAATTTATAATACATAAATTAGAAGGTGGCATAAAATTATAAATTGGAATTTAATAATTTATAATGAATTTGAAATTCTCTAACCTGTTGCGCTTTTTGGAGTGTACTTTTTCAAATACACTCTAGTTGTGCTCGCAACCGGAAGAGCTAAATGTCTGGCTGAGCACCCGAATGGAAAGCCTCTGTAGAATAGGTGCACAACCGCCATAGTTCTCCCACCAGGTATCTACAATGAATTAAAGAAAGATAATAAAGACAATAAAATTTAAAACAAAGAATTAGAAAGAGAATGAAATTTGAAACTTTGAAAGTTGAACTTGAAACAAGGTGAAGATTACTTGGCATCAGGTTCGTCCTATCATTTATTGCTATATCAATCCCAAATAATCTTGTGGCTCTCTTATACATTTCCAACTCCTAGGAAAGCTGTGTATGCTCGGTTGCACCAGGCACCATCCTTTGGACACACTCGTAGAATCCAGACATAACCTCTCCATCAAATCTAAAGCCATAGGAGTAATCAAACGCTGGGTTGAGGTATAACCTTGTAGCATGAATGGGGCGATGGAGTGTGTGGTTCCATCGCGCATCAATCACCTCCCATATTAACCATTGTCTCGCATGCCCCTGATCTCCCCTGTCAACATAATAGGCACAGATGGATTCTTTGGCCCTAGACATGGCCTCAAATAGGTAAGCCCATTGCGGGCTTCTCTCCATCAACCAAGCGGAGAACCATTACCAAAGGTTCAGTGATGGTGCGACCCAACGAAGAACCTTTACCAAAGGTTCAGTGATGGTGCACATCTCCTTCACCGCATCCCAAAAGCTATGATCATATGTAACTAGCCTGAATGTGGCTTGCCCCTCTGGTCTAGTGCTAAATGATAAAGCACGCCACTCAGGTGAAAGCAACATCGTCTGCAAGTCCCACATAGAACTCGAGAGAGAGACTGAAAAGAAATAAAGCTAGTGGCAAAGCGTGTGATGGCAAGCCGCAACAACTCTTTGTCACCTGTGAACCTTCTCATCAAGCTAAGCACCACTGCATGATTGTATATGAATTTTGTGATGCTCCACACTGAATCAATGGTATCCTTGATCCAATCAATCTTGCCTAAATCCTCTAAGATCAAATCAAGGCAATGGGCAGCACAAGGAGTCCAGAATAGTGTAGATCCTTTCCTTAGATCCTTGCTTAGTCCAGAATAAGAATGAGAAAAAACGTTTTTGCATTTTTTTTTGCCTTGGATCCTTGTAAACCCTCACAAAAATGTCCATTTATTTTATCTCATTAAATCAATGTTTGAATGCTCAATATATCTTCGATTTCTTGTTGTCTTTTACATTTGCTAAAAAATGTTTTTTTCTTGCCCTAGGTTCAAACTTCAAGTTCATTTTTCCATATACAAGATGTCGTAGACTTTGGATAAATTTTTGGAGTGGGGCACACCTATTGATCCACTCAATCAGCAGATTCTCACTTGCAATCTATGTGGGAAGAGAATGATAGGTGGGATAAGCAGGCTAAAATATCACTTGGCACAAATAACAGGGCATGATGTGGGTCCTTGCAGCCAAACAACCCCGGAACTCATTGCTAAGGCCACACAAGCAATTGAGGGAACTAGGCTAAAGAAACAATACAAAGAGGCTGTGAGAAATCAAATTGATTCAAGATCTGGGTCCCCAACGGGACTGGGGACTGATTCAAAATCTGGGTCCGCAACGGGAGTGGGGGCTAGTGGGCTAGTGTCCGATACCCACTCCACACAACAGTCCACAATGCCTTCTCCTTCGACAGCATCGCCTTTCTTTGGGTCGAGGTGCACACCTGGTGCACAACCTTCTCTAAGGTCCATGGTGAAAGTAAAGGAGAAAAAAGAAGCAAACAAACGTATTGGTCGATGCTTGCTATGGAGTGTTATTCCCTTTAACTTTGCAAAGAACCCATTTTATGTGTCCATGTTTGAGGTGGCTACTATTGTTGGACCTAGGTTTAAGCCCCCAAATTATGATGAGTTGAGAGGGCCCATCCTTCATGATGAAAAGGCCAATTGCACTCAGAGGTTGGAGGAGCTTTGAAAATCATGGGATCTAACAAGATGCAGAGTGATGTCGGATGGTTGGACCGATATGAAGGGTAGGACCCTTCTCAACTTCTTGGTTCATTGTCCTAGGGGGGCTATGTTTATGAGATCTGTGGATGCATCCGCACATATCAAAGATGCGGCCTTACTATGTAGCTTGTTGGATGAGTTCATCCAAGAGATTGGGCCGCAGCATGTTGTCCAGGTCATAATGGACAGCGCTGCGAACTATGTGGCTTCTGGTAGGATGCTCATGGCCAGATATCCTACACTATTCTGGACTCCTAGATAGTTTGTTTACTTTATTTCATTGTAGATGACTCATGAGTCATGATGATGATGAGATACATTTGTTATATTTTTTATGACTCAAGATTCAGGACATGATCCATTTTTTATGCGTGATGTATCTCTAGACATCTTGTATGTCGATTTTCTTTCCATATTCATGTGGCAATGTGTTTATTTGATGTTATTGTTGCTTTAGATGTTTAAAAATTTGAAAAAAAATAATATTTTTGTATTTTTTAAGTTTGCTGATGTTTGCCGATGTGCTGCCGAGATATCCCGAAACGATGTTTCCTGGACCCTGCCAGTTTTTTCGCCGCGCCGATGTTTGCAACATTGCTTCTTTTATCCATCATTGACATCCCCAAACCTAGAATCTCTTCCCTCTCACTAAATACTCTTACTGTTATTCCAAATTTGATATTTGATAGTTCTTCTCTTTCTAATCTTCAAACCAAGCTTAAAGTTTTGTTCACTGCTGATTTTCACATATTAATAGAATACAAGTGTTCAGATGTCAAAAGCTGCAACCTAAAATAGAAATTAATTATTGTTTCATACTAGAAATGCTCCAAGAGAGCAGTTGCCCAACATCCAGAAAAAACATTCTATAATAAGGAAAATTAAAACATATGATTTGGCTTTTTGCAACACCCAGCAAACTGTACCAACTACTTCAGCAAGACTGATTGGTCACTAGATAATGGAACTGATGTGGAACACCATAATGTATCTACTATTCATTACGTCGATGTACATGACTGGATGATCATAGACTAGTCAATTTGCTACCTTCTGTACATCTCATGATTTATTCTTGTCCTTCAGATATAGTATTTACACAGTCTTACAAAAAAACTTATAAACGATGCAATGACTTCAGGGATTTAATATCTGCAAGATACAAATTTCCCTAAAAGCTTGTCCAACCGATATGAATTGAAATGTGCATACAGATTGTAAACAAGACAGATTTGCATGTTTGAGCTTGGCAGCAAATATTGCAAGGATACATTAGGATCAAACTAAATTGAAAATAAACTTTACCAATTACAGATTTCTTGTGATTGGTTACATATTTTGCTTAAAAAGTTCAAGAAGCAATAGCTTCATAAACTATTAAACATCTTCAATGCTGCACCAATCTAAAACATGTAACAATAATAACATATCAAAGAAGGGAAATACCACTACATTACTTGTATCCCTTGAAGCTTAGGATCCATAAGTTGTCCTTATGTTTCATGGCATTATGAAAGACAAATCATAGCAGGCAATCAAAAACGTTATAACTCCTAGTACAGTTACTGCATCACCCTTGTGTCTTCTTCGCCATTGATGCTCTTCAGTCTCCTTGAAATAAACTTAGCCTCTTTTAGTTCTCCTTCCTCCTAGTGGCTGATAACCAACATTTTGTAGCACCTAAGATCAGGTTTCCTACACTTCTCATTCATTCTACAGAAGAAGGAAAATGCCTCCACGGATTTACCAATTACACAAAGGCCATTGAGAACAACATTATAATATGCACTAGCCAAATAAAAATCCTTTTGCAAAATGAGATAAAGCAGTCTCTGGACCTCAGAATAGTTGTGCTTTTGGCAAATATCATTGAGGAATTTGTCCATGTTGGGTAGATAGCCTTTTTTAAACAATAACTCAACGTGTTCAAAAGCTTCATCAACAAGACCCTGGAAAAGAAGTGCATTTAAAACCTTACTGGAAACATCAATGTCGTGTCTCCCATCCTTCTTAGCATAGTTTTCATAACCCTGCTCGCAGCTTGAATTCTTCCATTCCTAAAAAGACTATCCATCAACATGTGGAAAATAGAGTACATGGCAAAGGATAACAATCCAACATCCTAACCAAAGTGTTCCTTCCACACTGGCTGGTTGTCCTTTAGTAAGAAGCTTTGTCTAAGGATAAGCTATGTCACATGGTTCGGGTTCAAATTCGAATTTGGCAACCTTGATCCCTTGACATTCAGTTCGAATTCGAATTTTTTTATGAGATTTCAATAGAGGTTCACCCATATGCGAGTTTCCGCATATATATAGATATATATATATATAATGAAACAGTAAGAAATTTCCATTCCTTAATAATTTCCATTTGAACTTAATTTCCATTCCTCAATTCTGGAATCTGGGCATATCAACTTAACCAGATTTGATAATATACTATGATTATATCACTTCGCCCCTCGCATGACGTAGTCTCTGATCCTGTCGTATCAATCCCGTCATATATTATTAATTGTCATAGTTGGCATAGGCTTTGACTCGGTGCATCAGTCTGAATTTCCATCACTTTCTCCCTGAAATTAAGCTTTCTAAAGGTCAGATGTCCATCACATAGACCCCGTTTTGAACTCTTGTCAAGTGATAGTCGTCGTTTCTGTTCACATTTATGGTCTCATTTTGTCGGAAAGTAAAGTTGCCCTTGCAATGCAAAATGCTAAGCAACTTATTGTCAATTGATCGTTTTCTGAAATCACTGCAAAATGAAGCCTGTGCACAATGGATAGGACCTGTGGTTAGAAGTTTAGAACTTCATAGGTTACTTTCGTGACCAATCGACCCACCCGTCAACTGGTCGGGACTTACTGCCATTTGATGGTTTGAAACTTTGATCACCAGTGAATCGTGATGTTGCCTGAGCCTGGAACAGTCAAGTATGAGAGGAAGAATGCAGGCAGCAGAATAGACAGATGAATGTGGTGGCAGGAGTAGTAGGCGCAGTTAGGGTTTAGATTTTTTTTTTAATTATATTAAAAAACAAACTTAAAACCCATAAAAATTGTTCAAATTCGATAAAATTCGCCTCAAAACATGTTGAAATTTGCTTCCAGATTCGAATTCGTCACTTTCCGTTCAGTTCGTATCAATTCAGTTCAGTTCGCCTTCAAGTTCAGCATTGAAATTCGCCAAACTTGAACGAATTTGAATTTTCTTTTTAAGTTTGCCGAATTTCGAACTTCAACACCAAAATTCAGCAAACCCTGTAAGTGTGAGTATAAGTATCATCCAGAAAATAGTTTCTCAACAACATTATCTTAAGGAGTTCAAAACCAGCCTCGAGTGTAACCTCCTTGCACTGACCAAAAATCAATGTCTCAAAGGTTGAAGGATCCTAAATTGTCCAATTAATTAACTGCCAAAATTATTCTTTGTTTTACTAGTTTTCCTATGTCAACAAAAATATGCAAACAGAGGATTATTAGTGACTAGAGGTACACAACTTCACCCTTCTATACAGGACATCTAAGATCTCAACTGCCTTATCAAAATCTCCTTTGCTACAAAGGATCCTAATCAGAACTATATAAGTTACAGAATTGGTGCAAAGTAAACAACTAACTCACTCATCCTCTGAAAAAACTGCAAGCCTCTTCTAAATTCCCGGCATTGCACTAACCCTTTTTCAATATTTTACAGGTACAGGTATCTGTCTTAAAGTTACGCTGAATCATCTCATGAATAATCTTATGCGTTGCATACAACTTATTCCCATTACAGAAATACTGGGTGATGGTATAATTTACGCATAAACTCATTTGGACTCACACCATAGCCAACCATCTCATTAGAAGCTTGAACACTTTGTCAACATGATCCTTCCTGCAAAAATCCTGAATCATAAAGGTGTAAGCCACAACATTGAGCACAAGATCAGGGCTTGTCTTACTCGTTCCTTTTCCGCAGCTTATATGCAACTTGAAATCTACTATTTCTACAGAACACATCAAGAAGAGTATTGCATGTGACAATATAAGGGTTGCATTTCCCATTCCTCGTATCCTAAGAGAACCCAAAGTTGCATCCCCCTTGGTGTGTAGACAAACCTCTTATGAGAATACTGTAAGTGTAAACATCAAGAAAAAGCCCCTTGCTCACCATATATATCATATATGTATAGATGCTTTGGTTGCAATGAAAGATTTCTTTATGGACGATATTGATGCATTCTCTGTGCTTTGCACCAGGACTATTTATGAAGAATATTTCTCAAGATGGCATCTTTAGAATCAAAAGCTAATGTGCCTTCATGAAATCATTTGCCAAGTAGTTCTACTGGTAATGACTCATGGCCTCTAGATCTAATGAGGCACATACAAAAAAGGCAAAGAAAAGAAAATGAATAGATAATAAATAATGGATTAAGACATAATCCATGCCCTTGAGGGACATTGATTAAGACTCAAGCTGGGCTTGAAGCCACCTTGGGCCCCACCAGAAACTAAACGTTACAAGCTCAATTTTGATGGAGCTGCCATTGGTAATACAGTTGAACTGTTGAAGCACAAAGCAGTGGAGTAATCAGGAACAAACAGGAGAAATCATGTTCATGTATCTTATATATATTGGAAAAGCGTCAGATAACCAAGTAGAGATTATGACCCTAGCCATGGGGATTATGTTGTGCACAGCCCAGAATTACCAGTTGGTAGAAATCTAAGGGACTCAAACCTCTTGACTGATATTCACAAAAAGAAGGCAACAAGTTTGCATTGGTTGTGAAAAGTAATATTGATCCTAGAGGACAGATACTTTAGCTTCAAGCCTTCAACCATACCAGAAGATCAGCTAACAAAATACCAGACTGGATAGCAAATCAAGCAGTGGATACAAAACTCTGATCTCATCCAAATGAAACTAGTTACTAGACCTTTAAGTCAAAGAATCGAAGGGATGGGAAGATAGATCGAATCAACTTATCAACCCCATCACTAGAATAAATAAATTGACATGACTCTTGCCTGTGTCACCAAGGTTAAGGAAATCTAGCACAAGGCATAATTTGTTTCACATTGAAGGGGAAGGAATTTTGCACTTTGAGGAATGGCTTGAATTCCAAGGAGGCGCCTGCCACCACCCTGCTCTTATCTCAAGCAAACCTATCTCCTTAGAATTCCTCACTCCCATCTGAAGGAGACGTCCAGGAGTGTACGCATGACATGAGATGTGCCATGGAGACCAATCCTCTTTTTGCTCGCAAGGAGAGAAAACAGAAGATACCCACCCTTAACCTGGAACAGCTCCAAGAGGAATTAAGATCTCTGTGGGAGAATGTAGACCCGTGTCTACAAGCTGTGGAGAAATCGGTTGAAACCGGTGGAAACGATATCAAAAGAGAAATGGAGTTCAACAGAGACAAACAGGAGCAGATAATTTTTGGTCTGCAGAACATTGAGCCCATGCTGGAACATTTTTCGAAGTCTGAAAAATATGTGGATAAGCTGGATTCCCAGATGGGTGATCTGAACAAAAAACTGAAAACTGACCTGTGGAATATATGTAGCCAGCTCCAGCGACTCTCTATTGGCAAAGGAATTGATAGTGCCATTCTGAGGCAACTGCAAGGTGACCTGATCATTCTGAAGGCCTAAATGTTATGGAAAGACGGCGGACCAATGCCAGGAGTCACATGAGAAGAGAGTAAATCTGGGAATCGTAAGGAGCTATCCCTGCCAGCTACACGTAATTGCACTTCCTCTTGAGTTATATACTTTCTGTTTTGAGTAGAGACTATAAGTCTCTGGTTAAAATGACTAGTTCTGTGATTTGTAAAGATTTGCTGCATTCTGTAATTTTGGAATTGTGTAAATGAAGGGCTATGACGAATAGATCCCGCCTGTATAAATAGGATTGTGATTTCAACAGTCTGACTATGATATACGGTTCTGTCTTGAGGGCATCTACAACCTATAAAAAGCTTCTATGAATCTATGCAAAACTGTATGTATCAGTTTTGACCAGAGGCTTCAGGCAAATAAAGCTATTCTTACACAATATCACAGAAAAAGAAAAAAAAACTAACAAACAACCCCATCAAAACGAAAAAGGCCCCCGGTCCAAAGAAAGGAACTGCTCACATCCTGGAAATTTTAGGGTAAAATAAAGGCAAGATCATTTCCAGAAATTCCCCATGTTGAGGTTTATTTCCGTTAATATTGTAAACATGGAGAGGAAAAGCAATAGGGTGTGTGCGAAGACTTACTGGGTATGAGAAATAGGAGAGTTGAGAAGTGTAAATGCACAATCTCTGCCTGTTATGGGATGGCCCACATGGTTTTTCAGGGCCTCCTCCTTCTTTTCATCCTTCCGAGCTGCTGCCGACATCTTTATAACTCTACTATCAGAGCTCACAAAACTGTATCCAGAATGCTTGGTGCCCAAACCTCAGATCAATAACTCAGAACTGTTACAGTGCAGGTTGCTCTTCCGCCAAGTAAACCCAAATGCTCAACACAAAAGAAACGAAGGGAAACCGCAATTAATAGTCATTCATGCCACTTTTTCCTTTTCAGCCCTTTACATTTCTCGTTCTTTATTAGTGGGTCCAAAGTTTTGAATGTGTGTGAATTTATTGTAAGGATTCAAGTATAATTTTTAGAATTTAATGTGAAGGGTTAAACTGGAAATGGGTTTTATATTGTAATGGATTGATTTTAATTTGCAATGTTAAATTTTTAAATTGATGTATAAAACATACATTTATAATGTCTTTCACATTTGACAGGTAATATTATTTATGTATCACTAAGATCGCATTATTTTGGGTCTATAGCTTACAAATATTTTCTTTCCTCTATAGTTTGAGTTCAGGTTGAAATTTCTATTTATAAAATGCAGTTATGAAAAATAGGTTTGTAAACTTCATATTGGTTTACAGAACGTTAACATCTTCCTCATTTTTTCATCCCTAGGAGGAGGCAGCAGGTTGATATCAGGTCCTACGCACAGGTCTGATAGCAAGTAATCTATGTCTTATTAATTACCACGATGTTTTCTTAATTTGGCGGCAACCCTCGCATAGTTGTCCCATGGTGGATGAACACAGTGGACGAAGGTTGTTGGGAACAATAGTTAGGTGCGGGTTCAGGTGGTAGGCGTGTGCAGTGTGCAAATCACTGGCAATTTATTTCATTCATTTGGTTTCCATTGGGCTCAGAACACAATAATTCTTGAGTAGATACAAATAATTATAATCCCTAACCTCCCGGTGACCCTCGCAAAGTTGTGCCGAGGTGAATGACGCTTTCGAAGAGGAGCACGCAATGGCCGAAGGTTGGTTTTCGTTCTCAATTTGATGGCCGCAATAATTAGGTGCAGGTGCAGTTGCTAGGCATGTCAGTATTTAGCTATTCTCTTAGATATATTTATTTTGGAGGAGGATGTAAACCGTGAACGAAGAAAAATTTGTCTCGAGTGGAGGTTAGGGGTCTTCCCAAGGGTGGAATTGCGAGGGTTTTACACTAGATCTTTATTGTTGTTTTTGCGAGGTTTTGATTGTTGTAATGGCGGCACTGGGAATTTATTGTGTCTTTAATGTTGTGTTTATTACTGTGCTTCTATGTTCAATGGCCTCTGGTTTTCGCACGTGCAGCTACTTCGGCTTTTTTAAGGTTGGTTTGGTAGATGGTCGCAGTGCTTCATCTATTTTTCCTGGACGACGTTTTGGGTAGCCCTTTCGTGATTACTCGATGGAGTGTTAGTGCGATATTGTGGTTTTCCGGTGTTATCGGCATCGTAGCGAGGTTGTTGGTGGTTATTGTTATGGTGCTCATGTGTAGTGGTCAACTCTTGTTTGTGTGTGGTTGTGGTTTTTATTGGAGCAGTGTGCGATGTGCATTCTGCAATTAGTGGTTTCTTCATGTAGTGAATGGGACAGTGGTTATTGTGTTAAGTTGTGGGATTTCAAAGCGCTTTCATATGTTGGTTGCTTCAGATTAATTTTCCAAGTATATTGTGTATAATGGTTCCAGAACCGTTGTAGGTCTTTGTTCCCATTTATTGTGAATAGTCAAATTTTTTCCCCCAATTTTGCTTGTTAATTAGCAAATTTTCTTGCGGGGGCATTTTGAGTTTTCTCGTCTGTTGGTGTTAGCCATCACAAATCAATTCCTGCTAAAAAAATGCTCTGGAAACCCTCTTTTGTCTCGTTGTGTATTCGTATTGCAAACATGGGTAAAAGACTAGAAGTGCACAACTGAAGGGATAAGTATAAAAACTAGGGTAATTGGATTTGGGCTTTTGCTTTGCCTAGTAATGGGCTCACCAGAGAAATCCTAGGGTTTGTTATGCGAAGCCACATATTTTTTGCTAAAACGTTGTTAAATATATATGGTGATGTTGATCTGTTTAGATGCTAAGAAGGGTTGTGCAAAGATGATGTCTAAAATTGGTGGATTTGTTGGTGGAGGCGGGTGGAAGTATGCACATGGGACTGCACATTATGGTCGAAACTTTAGTGTGAAATGGTTTAAGGTAATGCCCACCGCATGACAAAAAGGGTACTTATTGGACCTAATCATAGGTAGTGAAAGTTTGTGTGTGCACAATTTGGTTATTTCAAATTCTTTGTTTTTGGTTTAGATACACAGCCCCAAGGGAGAAAAAAGTGAAAGTATATTGGAATTCTTGGAAATGGATAATTTTATGATGTATGAGTGAATAGTAGTATTGACTGCCAATATTCTGGATAACTCAACCGTATGATATGTGGCATATTTTTCCAGTTAGTTCATAAGTTCATGTGGATATTTAGGCAAACGTCATAGTGATTGGTCATCTTAAGAAATGTTAATGTATGTTAATGATTGAGACATTCCAATTCTTATTAGATTTGAGCAAATAGAGCTCAAGGGGCATCTTTCCCTCAATTAAGAAGTCACTCTTATTGACCTTCCTGTGACTACATCATGTTAAAATGCTTAATTGTGTTTATGGCCTAATTCTGGTCAAATAGGATTAAAATGTTTTGATTCTAAGTTCCAATGAGTTTACCGTTTTGGAGCCTGGATATCCAAACAATGAACACATATATGTTTATTTACTGCATTCTTGTTGTTGTTTTTATTTGTGAAAACAAAAGCACACACATTGCTCAAAAGAAAAGTATGGTCTATATCACTAATTGTATACTCAATTGGCATCTTAATTGAGGGAATATAATGTTAATGTATGTTAATGATTGAGGCATTCCAATTCTTATTAGATTTGAGCAAATAGAGCTCAAGGGGCATCTTTCCCTCCATTAAGAAGTCACTCTTATTGACCTTCCTGTGACTACATCATGTTAAAATGCTTAATTGTGTTTATGGCCTAATTTTGGTCAAATAGGATTAAAATGTTTTGATTCTAAGTTCCAATGAGTTTACCGTTTTGGAGCCTGGATATCCAAACAATGAACACATATATGTTTATTTACTGCATTCTTGTTGTTGTTTTTATTTGTGAAAACAAAAGCACACACATTGCTCAAAAGAAAAGTATGGTCTATATCACTAATTGTATACTCACTTGGCATCTTAATTGAGGGAATATAATATTCTACATTAATTGCTACATGTATAGTGTATAAGAAAAAAGAAGAGGAGGAATGTTGAGTGTAGATGAGGTGGTTGGGAGGAATGTTGTTGTCCTCCCCACCCGGGTTCAAATCTCACTTTGTGACACTTGCTCCTTGGGAGCCGACTTTGACTATGTAATGATTGTAATGTCGGCCAGACCTTGATTCTCCGGAATAACAGGTGTTGGAAATTTCCCGATGGATGTAGCCCCTCTAACAAATGGTGAACCATCATTTAAAAAAGAAGAAGAAGAAGAGGAGGAGATCAAGAATTGATGCACAGGCAAAGTGTTTCAATAATTATCTTTTTTATATTTATGGATCGACCTATATTTGGTGTAGGGATTTTTCTCTCTTGCCAGTCACTTGTTTTCAGTGAAGATAACTTTAAAAATTTCATGGTGGCTATTTTGGTTTTTTCCTTTCTTGATCTTATATTCCCTAACTGTATGCATGTAAATATCACCAATATTGACTTTGACTGCTTTTGCAGCTTTGTGAGTTGAGATTTTAGAGGACTCGACATTTGAGGAATCCATACAATGAAAATTTACAAGTGAAGGTATTTGCTACTTTACCTTATTTGGGGGTATTGGATTTTTATAAAAATGGTTTTTAATTATTAGAATTAACACTACTTAGTGGTTAATGTAATTGACTTATTCTTCGGCAGTGCCCTCCAAATATGAATGCCTTGTTTGATATACATGCAATTCCTCACAAGGGTATTCTTGATATTTACATGTATCATGACTTGTCTTGTCAGTTGTCACCAATGTTGATGAGCATTTGATCAATTCTGTATGAACAAGTGCCCATTTTGAATCCCCTAAGAGAGGTACACTAGTCTACCCCAACAAGTTTACTATGGATGCCATCCACGAATGTGGGGAAGCATGCTTTGAGTCTCCATGCAAGGTTTTCCTTGGAATATATATGTAGATGCCCAAGGAATAACTTCAAGGAGTTCGTTCATTTTCCCTAAATGGAGGATTGCTCACCAATAATCACTCATGCACAAGTAGTAACCCTAAAGGACTATGTGAAAATGAATCTTACTACTGGTTGTCAAAATTGCACATTTGGAAATATAGCCAAACCAATTGAGTTATCATTGGGAAATATATATATGTGATCCTCAAATAAAAAATTCAAATGGATGACTTTGACAAGTATCGTAGTACCATGCAAAATGTTTAAGTTTAACCACAAGATAAGAGTCTAGCAAACACTAGACAAATAGTTGGATTATGTGTGTGTAGCAGTACAATACAAATGAATGACTTCAGTGGACTAGGTAGGACTATAATGAATATCACATAACAAGTTGAACCCTATTGGGTGTGTAAGCTTATATGACAACACATACACCAATACACGGGTCAATTAAACTCCAGCAATAAATGTCAATACTCTCATGTTTATTTGGACTAAGATTTATCTTCATATTATTGTGATTTGCGTGATTTTATCTCTGATAGTCTTTTTTTACAGAGTTATATTTCTCTCGAGATCTTCCCTGGTGTCATTGCTTGAGTAGTGACCGTGAAGGAATGCTTGTTTCATTTTAGACCATTGGGTCTTATTCTTGGAAATGAATGACCAGTATTTTATGGGTATGTTGTTAGATCAACAAGTTTTTAAGAATTAACACTGCTTTTTTATATCAATCTGCTTTTAGTCCTCCAATGAATGGTTCTAGTAATCTTGTATATTGAATGTGTAAGAATTGTAGAATACTTATCTAACTTCTTTGTTTACGCTTCTATATTTTGTCAAAGTAATTGTTGTGAAATGATCTCATAAATGTTTGAGAAGCGTTGTGGTGAAATCTTGGTTGGTAGGATGTTCCTCATTCATTCTTCAATGTAAATCATATGGTTTACCAGTTATAGGATTTACTTATTGTGAAATTTGGTGAGTAGTATTATTTTCTTTCCATTTTCATCTCTTGGATACATGATTATTACTGAAATTTTCACCTCGGACTTTTACATACATCTTGGAAACATTGGGAAATGCACATCTTCCAAATGTTTCCTAGCATACTTTAGTACATACATATAACTTTTGCTCTATAAATGCATATCTCTAATTTAATTTATGTGTGGGTGTATAACATTGTAAACATGATTGGAGCTTAACAGTTCATGCCTTTTCTACTTGGGAAAAGTAGTGGGTTTATTTATCGAACTTACATTTCCCAAATTGTTATGTTTCATATATTTTGTATGTTCCTTCTTTATATATAAAGTCAGAGATTTACAATCACTTATGACAAGGACAAGGTTTCTCCTCCAAGGGTTTTATCTCTCCAAAAGTTTTCAAGTTTTGGATATCCTTTTTTTAAGTTAAATGCTCTTTTTAACAAACCCGAAATTGTAGTTCAAGCTTATGTATTTGAAGGAAAAGAATTCATAATATATTATAATTCAAGACATTGAAATGTTTGGCAAGGAGAACCTATGTTCACCAACTCTTCAATGGATTAAGAAGGTTTGTGAAGGTTCTAGATAAGCATGTTCCAACAGACGCTTAAAAGAAGGATTATTCTCAGACCTGGACCTCTCTTTTTCTTGTCTTTTGTTACTTTACTCTAGTTAACTAAACTGAACTTTTTTTCTATCTTCTTATCCTCCTTCGCAAAGGGAAGTTGTGATTTTTGTCTTAGTTTCTGCAAAATCCTCAATGGAGTTGCTAGCATGAACAAAGCTAAATCAAAACAGTTCCAATCTGATATTGTGGAAAAATTGATTGGAATCCTAGATATACAAAAGGTTTGAAGAATCACCTAGACTAAATTTAAGGATTCTTGAAATTTTGGATAGTCAATAGTATAAACGTTGACAACAAAAAACCTGCATTTTTGCAAGTTAAGTTGACCTCCAGATGTAGTGTGTCTGTAGAGAAAATGGCAATAGATCGCTACTACAAAACATTGACGTAATTGTAACTAGTAGCCGAAATATGAGAGAAGTAAACTCAAAATAATAGAAGTAAAGGGGTATCATTGATTTGACATTCAAAGTGGTGCGTCTTGCTTATGGTTTGCTATTGCGCACATACTAGACACCAGGGAAGAAAGAGGTGTTATGTATGGTGGGCTCTTGTCAGGGGGGTCCTCTCAAGGATTGGAATCTATGTTTGAAAAGATCCCTCATGAATAGATTTACAAAGTAGACCGCTTGAAAAGTGTGCCTAAACAAAGTTTGGGACCCAAATAAGTCATTTCCGATGAACTAGAGACCAAATTAAAGGCACGAAGGCTAGAACTAATCAATTCACATGGAATATGTCCCAAATTGATAACTAAATGTGACTAGTAAGGTAAACGATGCGATCAAGGCAAAGATGAAAGTGGACTAAATCAAGGGGACCTTGTTAAAGCATTCAACATCGTATAGGAAGATGATAATTGTTTGCCTAAGTGATGACAAGGTGACTCGAAGGAGAGGAGAGTAATCCAACATAATTGAGTTGTCACAACGACAAGAGGAATGCTCTTGTTGTCATCCACAAGTGGGTCTTGTACAGTGAGTGCACAATAAATACCTTCCACAACCACATCCAAAGTAGCGTGTATGAAGAGAATCTAATGCTATATCCCTCGATTCATTATTTTCCATATGATTTCAATCAGATGTTCTTCCTCGAGCGAGTGTGGGTGAGTTGCAAAGGGTATGCCTTTTTTGGTTCTTTGATTGTCTAGTAAAAGGGCTTACTCCCTTTTCAATGTCTTTCTCTTTCTTCACTATTATGGTTGGTTTTGGATCATTCGATAGTTCCATTCCTACAATTTGATAGTTCCTCCAATGAGGCGTGATGTCGGGTTTCTACTTCTTTTACGACCACTCTTTTCTCCTCTTGGTGATTAGGAGGTTGTATTCCAACTTCATGATATTCCAACGATATCTCTACCCCCTCAATTCCTTTCTTTGAATCCTCTGAAATTTCAAGTGTTTCATATCTATTGTTGTGCGATTTGGATGATCGTTTTTAGTTTTCTTTGACTATTGCAGCCCCTTAATATGTGTCTTTTGTGGTAACTCTTTGTCGTCCTAGATGGTTTCTACTTTAATTGATAATTGGGCCCTTTTGTTGAGTAATATTGTTTGGTTGACAATGGTCATTTCCCCATGCCACCATTTTGGTTCGAAAAGGAAGGTTGCTACCTCATTATAGTTGCTAGATGACATGATTTGCATGACTAAGTTTTTCACAAGAATAGCCAAAACTCTTACACTGGCCATCCAATAAAAGTGGACTTGCATATAGAAGTGTTTGAAAGTGAGAAATTATAACAAATAAGAGGTGATTCTCATCTTCAATCTGACTAATAGTTTGAAATCCAACCCCCATTCAGAACCGAGGATCAATATGAGATTCCTTCTAAAGCATTTAAAACTTATTGAAGGTTAACCCGCAACTACACTCATTGAATTGCTGCACTACCCATTCTACATGTATTACCTTGACAAACATGCACTAGAGAATTCCAAATCAACAACCAAAATCCAAGGAATAAACTTACATAATAAATCTCATTTATTTGATTTCCCAATCTATTTAGGCTATCCTTAAACCTTTAAATCAAAACCCACTTACCATCTTGGTTGGCTTCGGATGCATTAAACTTGTATAATGTGCATTTGGGGAAATTTGAGCTCTAAAATGGGCCTCCTAAACAAATTGACAATATTTATCCTTTGCTTGCACTACATGGAATAGTAGAATTTCATCCATTTGCAATTTGGTTGAATGTACATGTAATTTGGTTGAAGCAAGATTCTTTAGTGGGCAATAAGCTTTAACTTACTTTGTGCGTCTATATACTTTATTTTGATCCTTTTCACGCAATTTGGAGTCTTATGTTTTTTTCCATACATCTAAAAGGACACATCATTTTTTTGAAGAGCACAACCAAAGCATGTCATTGTATCTGTTATCTCTACCAAGATCTTTAAACGTGGATTACATTTCTTCCACCGAAATTGGGAATTTTTGTTGCGTACAAACCTTGGTAAGCAAATTTTTAACATCTTTCAATGAGGAATTTGCCTCCATGACATATATTTGATTACTTGCATTCATTCTCTTTCATTCAAAGATCTTGAATTGTAATACCATGTAGTATTATGATTGTTTATTGATTACAATAGTGAAATAGGAAAACAAATTGTTTTATTGACATGCTATCACAACTATTTTTCCCAAGACATTCCGAGGTATAGCATTTTATTGTTCACAAAACTCATATCAAACATATGTTGAGATGTAAGATTTCAGAGTAAGCAGGGCGAATATTCAATGTGAGAAGAGCAACAAAAGATTATTAAACTATAGGTGATGGACTTTCAAATATAAAAAAAACAATGACAGTTGGATTTTGGTTACTGAATAACATTTTTCACTCGATCTGCTAATTTGATAGTTGCTTTGTTAGAATTTTCTCTTTTACATTTCGCTAGCTCATGCATGAAGTCTCGGTCAAAGAACATTTGCTAACAAACATTAACATGTCACAGCTACACAGTTTGGACAACGGAAGAGTTGTTGATTTATGAGCTCCGAAAACAGGTATCCAGTTTATGAGAAGCCTTAGAGCTTGCACCTTGCAATGCATTAGCAGATTTATATGAGGTATATCAGTGTTGTCCTGTGTCAAACAATTAATTTTTTTAGCATTAGCCTCTAGATATTTCGAACCTTGGACTTGGATTGACAATTTGTTGCAGTACTATAATTTTGATTTTTATTTTCATCAAAATAGTTGTAACTAATTTCCAACATTTTATTACAACACTTGTCAATATGTTTATTGTAGTTATTATCCAATATCATGGAACCGCTTTAAAAGTTGTCTCCAGAGACAATACCTTCAACATTCCCATTTGTGTCCTTAGAGGGATATCATAAGTCTATTTTCCAGGTATTTACGTTGTTATTTGTCTTTGTACTAGAACTCGATTGAATGATTTCAACATTGTCATTATATCATTTTGAAACATCCTAATGGTGTGCAGAGATTGCAACGATTTGACAAAACACTTAGATTTATGGAAGACACCTGCATAGACTCATTTGCTCATAAGGAAATGGAAATGATGCATACCTCAATGGACATGAACATTCTTCAGTGTCTACACCTTTCACTGGTGCTTTGAAGAGAATCCATGCCAAGAACAATAGAAGTCAATGTCACAAGCAAAAGCCATCCACAAATTTTTGTCTTTTCTACCCATAACAAAATGTTATTCTTAGGTATTTTTACCGTCTAGTTTTTCCAGTAGGAAAAAAACTCTATTAAGCAAAATTTTATTGATTTTGATGCAAGTTCAAAAGATGTACATGATGAAGAGAGTCAAGAGTGATCATGTTATTTGTAGCTCATAAGATAGCAAGGGGTCTTGAACTTTTGCGAGGGCATTTGTTGTTAAGGATTAGATGAAAACTTCGTCAAGGGAAGGCATTGGATTCATAATAAGCCCATCCACTTCTCATGAGATGAGTGGATGGATGTGTGACACTTATGCATGAGTTAGTGAATTAATTCTATCTTTTGATGTTTCAATCTCCTTTGTATGAGAACTAAATAAATGAGCATTACATTATAAATATAGTATATTATGTGTTTTTGAATACACCAAATTACATTCTTGTTTTAATAATGAAATTGCATTGTTGTTTTCTCCAATCTTGTACCAATGTTTGTTTTTGTGTTTATCAAGCTATTATGTATTTAATAATTGAGTTTTTTTAGGAATTTATTCATAAAGGATTCCTATAAATTATGTTTGTGTTTCTTAGACATCTTCCTTCTATCCTTGAAATGATTGAGTGTTGTTTTTCCTTGTACCCAATGTGTTATGCATCATCATAAACTCATTCCAACATTGTAAGATAATTGGTTAAAATTCTTAATCAACAAGTCAACTCATGTAGAAAACATAGCTCCTTGCCTTTAAAACTGGTAAAAATGGACAATATTTCCTTCTATATATAGCCAATTTTAAACTCATAGTTATGGCTAATGCATACAACATTGTAAGAAACTTTGTAAGAATGGAGAATATTTCATTCTATGTAAAGCCAACTTTGTAACACCATACAAGCATGGTAGATTCTCTAATAAAGCCCAAAATTTAACCAAAAGATGAAAACCAATGCATTATGTATTTTTTTACATATATAATAATTTTCTTTCTATACTTATGCTATACTTTGTATCATAATTTTTATATCCAACTAAAATTTGGCAAATATATATCAATGCACATACATACATCATAAAATGCCATTAGAAATTAACATCCAATCAAAATTATCTATTTAAATAGGTTTTGAACATCAATTGTTGTACATAGTAAAAATAACCAAATGTTCGATCTATAACATTACATCTACTCATCCATCTTGCTAGACAATTGCTCAGGACCTTACACAAGAAGCTCTCTTATTATCCAATAGCTTGTAATTCTTGCAACAATAGGTGTCAATGTTGGGGACATTGCCACCTCGTGGCTCTTGTTTTAATATTACATTATTTGTAATCATATTTTATAGGATATTAAGGGGTGTTTGGCATGGGGATCATCCTTGATCTCGATGGAAATGAAGAATTGTAATTTGAATGGGGACTTGAAACGACAACGAATAATCAGGTGGAAGCGACAACTCTATACCAAGTCCTTTTGCAAGCCCACTTGATCAATTTTAATTGCCTCACAGTGATAGGGGACTCTGAGATAATGATAAAGATGGTGCACATCACCTCTCCCCAAGGACATTATTCCTGCTAGATGGATATCAAGGATAAAAAATGAGACAAAGCATTTCACCAATATAATTTTTTTCCATCTTCCTCGTCAACATAACCAAAGGCCGGATACAAAGGCAAATAATGTTGCTAGGAGCAAGGAGGGAATTCTTAATAAAAATGGGGTAACTATCATGATCCACATTCCCTAAGGTTACCAATGCATGTAATCAATAGTTGTCATCAATTAATTTTCGCAACTCCTTCGAGTACAAATAGGACCATTCGCAGAGATAACAATCCCCTTCACACAAACGCGAGCTCAGGGGGAATTTAATATGCCTCACTTCTTAAAATGCCTCTTCATAACTTACATCAAAATGTGGGATTTGGCCTCTATATGTCAACGGGAAAGCTTCGTCTCCAGGACTTTGGGCATGTCTTTATGGTTCGAGGGACTCCAGGCTAAATTCGGGCTCTTCTCAATATTCTTATCTCATTAATTTGCAGAATTCTCTAGTTAATACGAGGTTTCATCTCAATCATTGGGTGGCGAATTTCTGATCTTGTGGTCTCAATTTTTTTGGATCAAATAATCTGAGGGAAAGCACTTCCGCATCTGGATTCGCTAGTTCCTCCAAGCTCAACTGTAACATCCCGTAAAATACCAAAACTTTAAAATTTGTTATAATAGCAATAATTATCGAAATCAGTAATGCGGAATAAATAACTAATTAAATCTCTTATCTAGAATAGTCGAACATGGTGACCTGTCGAAATTAATACATATAAAACATAACACTAAATGAATTGCTAATGCGGAATTTAAGTAGATATTAATCTTTCGTCACAAGATATTTTATGATTGAAACATCATTAAATGCAGTCTTCAACCTGTCTGAGTTCTAAAAGTACTTCTGTGCTGTACATACGCTTATATTAATATGTTGTAATTGATGATGTACTGAGAGTTTGCTTGTATGATTGTGAAGGGGTCCTACGAGGTACCCCGGAGTTTACTTAGCTATGATTAGCCAAGGCATTCGAAACAATTTCCATGTGCAGACAACAGGTAAGAAATTCTACGGCAACAAAGTTAAAGTATCTTTCAATTCATCGTCAAAGTAGAATTAAATGCTATGTACGTCCTTGTGAAACAAGTTGCTGGAGGTATGAATATTTTGGTTTCCATTCAAGTCAACGTACTGAATTACAAACTCTTTAATGCTATTGAAAACACGTCGTTAGTTGATTGTTATAATGTTATTTAATTATTATCGTAAGACTCTTGTCTTTATCGTGAACACCTTTGAATTTATCATTAAACTTTGCAACTATAGAACTTAGATTATTCTAAGTCTTGAGTTCATTATTTGATTATTAAAGATCTATAATGTATTTGAATAGTCTAGTGATTAATGTTATGAACTCTGCATTATAATATATACATCCTTATTTTAAAAAAATATGCCCTTGGCATCATGTTTATCCATGTACCTGTATGGTTAGTTCTATTAGTTACTTATGCATTTACCTATTACAATGACATGTAATTCAACTATTACGATGCCTAACGTTGAAATATATGAGGTATACACATAAATTACAATGATATGATTATCGATATACAATGTTATGACTATCATATGCAATAATATAATTATAATATGCAAACTATGGAATATGATGTAATTCTATCTATTTCTATACTTAGGCAATAACTTGAATCGATGATGTGGTGTCTCCAACCTTTGAAAAACGAGACTAAGCAATGAATGGAACTATGCTATTATACTTAGCTCTTGTCCTAGTATTGACAATGTATCAAAATAAATTCATAAAGGAGTGATGAGTTTGATGGTTATTAAATGCTATCTGCAGGTTGACAGTGTCCCGATCGGTATTAAATATTCTAACCAAACTCCATAGTGGAAAGTATGGCTGTCCATCCACGTAATCCCTCCACGTGAACTTTGGTTGGTGTTACAACTAGGAATCCTGGCTGGCATGGTTGTTATAACGCTTCTCCTCCAAGATGTACACGGTAATATCTCTTGACAGACAGTGTTGGCACTGTTGTGGTTGATGTAATCAATGGGATATCAATGCAGTGTTGCTCGGCTTTCAACGTGGCATCATTGGCATCTCTATGCTCGTTGATCTCATCAAATCTCGATCGTTGATTTTGTTACCCTAAACCTCGTTGTATGTAATGTTTTGCAAGCTTCCCGGTTTTCATTGTTATGCTAGGTTGAGGCCGATAGGCTGCCCAAAAATGTAGGGTTTGGCAAGAGTTCCTCTCAGGGGTTTCGATCTTATTACCAGTGAGTGGTAGTTTTCTAAATAGTTACAGGCATTTAGCCTTCTGCGCTTGAGCCACGATACCAAAATAGTGACAGGGTTTTCTTATTCCAGTGTAGCATAAGTTTTCGGACAGGGTTCGATTCTCTACGGTTGAGATTGGTCTACTATGATAGCTTTAGGGTTGTTGTAAAACACCAACTTGCTTCGTCGTTTGATGGTGTAGTGGATCGATACTTCGAAATGCCAAATTCAAAGGTAAAAAATCGAAAACTGTAACATACAGTTATAATACTTGATTTGATATTGCAAAATCTTGTTTTGACCTTTCACTGCATGTTTTGGCAGGTACCCGTTCGAATGAGGTTGCTGGGTGAAGAATAGGAAATGGGACATAGCTACAATTTTCCTGGTAAGCTCCAGTGGTTCACAACAAACCTCGTAGGTGCCTTGGATGGTGTTTGTTGTATGCCGAGAGTTGGAAACATTCGTCTTATTTCAGTGATGGCCGACTGCGAAGTTTTTAGTTTGACTTGCTTTGATGTCAAGATGTAAGAGGTTGATCCTCAGTCCTTTTTAATGCTCGACTCAGTAGGTTTTTACTGAAGCATTGGAACCAACTTCGAGTTGGTCTTTACACCTTTGGTTATTTGAGGGAAAAGACCTATCGTGTTTTTGGAAAACTTTAAATAGAAAGTAATACAACCTCTGTCATGTTTTAATTATGCTGTTGGGAAATCTTTAATGGAGTTGTGTTTATTTTCACTTGCCTCTGAGCTATTGGTTTTTCTGACACGGTAATGATACAGTTTTTTTTTTTTAAGTATAAGATTGTTTTGAATATTGTTGATTTGAGTCCGAAAATGAAATTATCTCAGGTCTAGGGTAGATGATTGCTTTCTATTCTTCGTCAATGATGTCGACAGTGAAGTTTTGGAAAGATTGTGAAATGAGTTCGAATGTTAAGAAATTCTGCAAAAGATAGTGCATAAGGTCTAAATTTGAAATGTAAAAGTGTTCTACCTGTACCTTTGATTTCTATATGACTTGCATTACGCTATGATTCCAGAAGCTTAACCTGTGTATAAATAATTTCGATAGTATGACTATTTTCAAATGTTGAGATGTGTTCTACTAGGGTTATGAATCCTTGATAAACAATGGTAAAGAATCGTGCTTTCTGCTGTGTGAATTTACTGTCTTGAAGAGGTTTCGAAATGCTAGCTAGGGTTTCAAAAAAAATGTTTAGGATTTGCCATGAAAGGCTTGAGCAGAAAAAAATGATGGACTGTGTAATTAATTCTAGGGTTTGATACAACTTTGAGATATTCAATGATTGAAAACAAAAATATAAGTATTGCATAAATGGAATGTGAATATTTGTACTAGATTGATACAAAACTAATCTTTGAAAATACAGTCGTATTGAAAACATATAAAGTATTAATGTGTGTTTGCTTGCTATTTGAAATGAATAGGGTTAAGAGAAAAATATATGACTATACAGAAATTAGGCTGTGTTTTCTTTCATGTATTAACAAAAGAGTTCTATATTACTGTTGATGCTATACAGTAATTTTTACTATGTTTAAATATAGGACATAATTGTAAACAGAACACTTACTGCAATTATTTATCCAATCAATGGCAATCTGCCTATCTCTCATCTATCATTAATTTGCTTCTCTATACTAGAGTACTGTGCAGAGAACATCATGGGGAAAAATATAGAGATGGTTATCTAATCAAATAATTCTCAAGCTTTATCATTCATAATCAAACATAGATCATAAAATAAAATAAATTCTTTCACATAACAGAGTTTGAATAAGTAGAAGCATTAAGCTATAAACAAAGAAGGAACAGTGAAACCTGGTTAATTGTAGGGAAACAAATAGCCCAAGGAACCTGTTCCACCCAACCAATTCCTGAAGACATCCAAGTTACTTGCCTTAGGACCCTCGAGCCTGTTCACTGAACCACCAAGAGGAAGAAACTTAGAAGCTTAGGACCTCAACTTGCAGTAGCAATAGTTATCTAGTCTTAAAGACTTAGCAGTCAAAGGGACCTGCATCAGCACCTCTGGTTTTCCTTCTCATAATAATTTGTAGAATTATAGTTGCACTCTCACATAGCCTCCCTATTCGAATCTCTCAGTGATCACCTGATGCACTTGAGGAATATTTTTGCAGAAAATATTGTAAGAGCTGCCTGCTTAATTCGAATTTGCCTTATGTAAGCTGCCTAGGCCTTTTAGTGGTTAACTAGTCACTTAATGAGCTGCCTGCTCACTCCCACCACCTGGGGGATAATGTTACAATTTTAGGGGTAGTTGTCCCATAACCAACAGCTAGTGGTGAAGTGCAATTGCTGCCATCTGTCCCATACCTTCTAACAACTTCCATTCCTTCTAGTGGGTCAGTGAACACTCATTTAACAGTTCCCTTGGGTGTTTGTCTCCTGTTTTTAATTTATTAAATAATAATAATCAGTAATTACATTCATCCTTGACCAAACTTGGTCATAATTACAAAACTTTGTAATTAAAACTTAACATAAAGTATTTTGCAAATAAAATAATGTTCTCAGAAATTGGGTAGGTGACACTCAACATGAGCCATTTCGTATGTCTTTTGGGGCCTCCTTGAACTGTCTATATTTGTGGTTTGAATTTATATTGGAAAGACCTCATTATTGACTAGATTGGTAAGGAAATTGCTCAGTGCCACCAACATTGGTTTGGGATACATCGCATTATGACTGCTTTCTGGAGGTCATAGGAAATTGAAAGGAAGGATTTGGTGGGGAATTCGATTAACATTTGTTGGGTTGTCCTCAATTTGGCGAAAATGGAGTGTCCAACTTGCAACAACAATATGAATAAGGAGATTATGGCAGAAGGCCCTAAGAAGACATGAAGAACATATTAAAGAAAACAATTCAATGATCCTCTCCATCTCTCCATGGCTGCAAAACATGATAATCCAAAACTCCACGCATAATGCCTTTACTATTGAAACTTTGAATGCACATTGGCAACACTTGACATCTCTGGAAGAAGAGGTCGTCCTCCTCTAAAACTCCATCAACTTCTGGAACACCACTTCATCGGACTCAAATCAGGGTAGTGATATGGAGACAGAACTAGGCCAATTTCAGGAGGATGAAACAATGCAACATTCCCAGGAAAATATGGAAATGGACAAGTCCCTTGGCCATCTAGAGCTAATCAACACTCAAATTAATAGTAATTAGTCTATTTTCTCCAAATGCATTTTGGTTTTAGGTATATTTTTATAGCTATATACCAGTATAACATACAAATTTTACACAAAAGGGACGATTGTAATAATTTTGGATCTCCTTTAAGTTTCTAGCAGCAGATTTTATTAATATAATCATAGTCATTTTTGTGATACACACACACACACACGAGGAAATTCAAATGTAATTTATTGTGCAATAAGGATGTGATCTGTAATTGTGAATTGGGTGTAGCTTGAGTAGTTGAGAGGAAAAGTTGTTTCCTCCTCCTCAAAGTTCAAAACCCACTTTTTGATATGTTTATTCTTCATGAGCCAATTGTTGTTGAGATGTTGACTTGGACTTGAGCCTTAGAGAATCCTGTTTACCATGGTATCATCGTTGAAATGAGGGGAAGTGGTCAACTGGTTTCCTCGGAAATGCATTACATGGAAAAGAACATGGATGAGATGCATAACTTAGTGCTAATATATTAAAATATAGAGAAAATGCTTGATTGTATAATTTTAAAGAAATTTCCTTGAGAAAAAATGGGGAAATAAACATCAGAAACCTATAGTTTATAAACAAGGAGAAAGAGGGGATTCCCTTAGTCAAATGGCAAGAAATAACCTTGCTAAAAAAGTTGGATGGGGCCTAGAAAACATCTTCCTAGGAAAGCCTTAGCAACCAAGTGTGTGTGAGAATAGTATCAAAATGGGGCCTCTAGAATATATATTTAACCCAATTCAATAGAAGATTGGACTATAAACCCAAACAATTCCATCAACAATGCATCCATAGTATGGAAAGCAATTATTTTGACTCACCCCTTTGATAGGGAATTGTTTGGCGTGGAAGGTTGGTAACAGGGCTAAAGTGAGGATTGGGATAGATCCATGGGTAGGTAGAGGATCTTAGTACAAGCTATTAGAAACAATGAAAACTCTCTTCGTAGAGAAGGTATCTTCAACTTGGCCCGGCAGTTGCTCTAGGAACTTCCTCCATTTGGAAACAAGACTAGAAGAAGGCTACACAAATAAGCTTAGAAGGCCAGAACAAGACTCAATACTAAGCATACATAAACTAATTAAAAGTGTGTCATGTCCATATTAAAGACTCTGATTATCTAGTATAGAATTAATGTTTTAGGGACTTACACTCCAAAGTTAGGAGACAAAGCAATGCATACCTCAAATACTTCAAAAGACAAAATATGGTGGCAGTGGAATATTTGGAAAATCATAGCCCCTTTAAATACCATAATTTTCATGTAGTTAGCAATCAAAATAAAGCACTCGTGGGAATTTCTAAAAATAAATAATAGATCGGGGCCAAGCAATT
Organism: Larix kaempferi; assembly: GCA_027924585.1. Lineage (NCBI taxonomy): Eukaryota > Viridiplantae > Streptophyta > Pinopsida > Pinales > Pinaceae > Larix > Larix kaempferi. The sequence continues at coordinate 12,280,548 of BSBM01000893.1, forward strand.
GTGTCTTGTGTAAAGGGGAAGAAGAAAACATGGTCCACTTACTAATTTTTTGCCCTTACTAAAGGGAAGTCTGGACTGAAATGGATATTTTGACAGGGATAAAGGATGGTTTAGTTGAATAGTGTCTTAAAAAGTGGCAACAAAAATCAAATCTTAAGGACTTCAAAGTCCTCCCTCTAATAGTATCATAGAGTGTTGGAATCTTCGAAGACACGTATATACCACCTTTTCCAATGTGCCTTCCAAGCCAAGTCAAGTTTCTCAAACATTAAATATGTTTCTTCAATTCCTACAAAGAGGCAGTTGATTCATGCTCTTATTGATCAATTTGGAGCATGGCGCACTTTGATGCAGTTAGTCAAGGAACCCCCTAAAAAGTGGAGTTTGGAGGTTTTTTTTTTTGTAAAAGTTGCATAGTCCATGATGGTCTTGCCCAAAGGTGCCATCCATGTCTACCGAGAGTGCTGAGGAAAATCAAAATATTACAGTACAAAAAACCCCTGTCTACTGAGGGGAGAACTAGGTAGAAATGCAAAGAGTTCATAGCCTTAGAGGCAATCTGCAGACTGTGCATAGCTATAAAGGCAAAAAAATAAACAGAAGACAACAAAGAAACCTGCTCAATCAGCTGCCGACGGAGTCTCCTCCAGAATTGGGCAACTGTAGGTTGCGTTGTCCTTCCAGGCCTTTGCAGAAATCTAAGCAGCATTCTCCAACATAGAAGCAGATGTCCCAGAAATGTTCACAGGCTTGACAGGAGCCGGGTGCTTGACGAGCAGTGGAGTGGTCTTTCTGGGCAGAACAGGGGCAAAAGCAAACTTCTCATTACGAGTACGCTTCGCCAAGATTGGACCCAAGGTGCTGGGAATGGGGAAGGAGGTTTGATCCCTCTCCTTACCTTTCAACTGATCCCCACTGTGTGTCATGGCCACAGAGCTGCCACCGGGGTTGAGCGTGTCCAAGCTGAGTGTAGTAGTAAGGACAGCAACCGATGAGGTAGCTCCAGGGGTGGTGCTCCCAGAGCAAAAGTCACGGCTGAAGGGTTTAGTGGGAGCGTAAGAGTCCCAGCAATGCGTGTTATTCAGGGTGCCGAGAGTGGATGCCCAATTGGGAAGAGTTGAAGCAAGGATTGTGTGGCATGGTGCGCGGGGGCCCAATTCACCTGCATATCTTCCATTAGTTGCCCCATCATATTCTTAACTAGCCAGTATGGGTTCCAATGCTGCTCCAAATTTCCAATTGCCATGGTTTCTACTATGATCCTGGCCTCCCAGTTATCCAACAGCAGACGAATTGGGATGGAGATTTCAGCTCCGTATCCCTTCCTCATGGGAATTTCCTCAAGAGTGTTCTCGTTTTTTTCTTCTTCTTAGTCTTGGCCCCCTTAGTCCTTCCCATAATGGTCGTTGGGAAGGTGATGCAGATGTAGGAGTGCGAGTGCAGGGAGTTGAGCGCACTGAGATCTTGGAGCACAGAGAGCGTAGAGTTGAGAGCACGAAGAACCTGGAGCATAACCTGGCAAGTAAGCCTCATCGAATATGAAGACAGGAGATCGATGCCTTGAGCGAAGAGCCTGTGGTTCGCACGCCTGAAATCCATCGTCGTGGTGGCCAGAGAGGCTGAGACGACGTTGAGGGCAGGCTTAATAAATGGTTGATCTAATTGAAATCGTATGGGTGACATAAGCATGGGTGCGTGTAGTTAGCATGGGCCAGGTGTCACGAGGTTGTGCCCATCTTCCATCTGCCTGGAGCTAGCACCTGCATCCGGGAGTGGAGTTTGGAGGTATTATTTGCCTAAACTACTCTAATTGTATTATATTTAAAGCTAGATTAGGAGAGGGATCAAATAACTACGTTGAACTTCTTGCCTTGAAACTATCATTAAAATTGGCATCTTAAAAATACAAGTGTTTAGATTGTTAGTAGTCAATTAGATGAATTGCAAGAGCAAAATGATAAACTTGGTTTTGAATCCATTATTTGATGAAATCAAATAATCTCTATAGGTTTTCAACTTGACATGCTTTGAACATGTCTACGCAAAATTTAATGGTGAAGCAAATTCCCTGTCGAAGGAAAGACTACAATTGGTCACGGGTTCAAGGTTATGGAGATAAATCAATGATGATTATCTCTTACACAAACATTGTGTCTCCATTCTTAAATGAGGACTCCATTGACAACCAATTTTTTGAAGACGATTTGAGTGCCTCAAGTGAAGATTGATGATATTTATAAAATATGCACAAAATATGTGAGAACCTTCAATCTAGATCTATGTTTTTTTTGTAGCCTTAATGAAGAAAGTATATTTTCTATTGATACTCCCTGTACAATTTATGAGTATATATTCCCCTTGGGAATAATCTTTTGTAAAAGCACAAAAATGCTTGATAATATATAACAATGATAGAAGTTTAGGTTTGATATTTTTTGTTTGAAAGAGAAAAATCTAAGGATGACTCTCTCTTAATGCTTCAAGCATCTACATTTTTTTTCCCGCGAAAAAAAGCATACTGTTGATATTAAAAATTAACTGAATCAAATAGTACATGATATGTCAATAGCAGAAACTTTTAGTCCCACAAAAGGATTACAAAATGCTCCTAATTCTTCCCAAATACATACAAGATATACTAACAATGATAAGCAAAAGGCAAAATATTCAGGCAGACCAAGCACTAGTCAAGAAAATATAAAGAACTCGACTCTATCATCGTGTTCTCACAATGTTCTTCCCAAAATAGAAAGCCTTATGTGTCGCCTAGTGCTAGCTTCGACAAGTTGTCAGCCTATGTGTTGAACTCCCGATAAATATGAGTCAAGGACAGAGTGTTAAAAGTCTGTAGCTCTGTCAAAATTCTGCTGCACCAGTAATCTAAATCCAAAACCTACAAATTGTATTCACCTCGTGCCCACTTAATGGTGACACGTGAATCGCCAAAGAATTTAATAGTACCTAGTCCAAACAAATTAGCTATGCAAATAACACACCAGAGTGCTATCAATTCTGCTTTCATATTGGTTCCTTTGCCACAGTTAAGGTGAAAAGAGAAAAAATGATCTTGGTTGAGATAAATTACACCACCTGCTCCACATTTTCCAAGTTGCGCAGCTCCATCGAAAAATAGTACAGGATCATCAAAGGTAACCTGAAAGTCTCCAATAGCTCGCTTGACAGGGTTGACTACAGTTGGCATATAATGATGATATTGGCACAAAACAACATTGAAAATATGCTCCAAGTTAGGACTGCAATTCTCAAATATAGCCATATTTCGAGCTTTCCAAAGAACCGAACAAATAAACACCGGGAAAGTATGATGGGACCTGCAACCTTTTACCCATAAATGGAAACAAGAATCGATGCGGTTACCACCCCAGCGCTCAGTGATACCATAACTTATGTAGAACTTCTCCCATAGACTGAGCGTAAAAGTACAATTGATAAAGATATGATACATAGATTCGGCTTCTGTTTTGTAGAAAACACAAATGCTAGGGCCAATCCACCCAATAGCAGTCAAGTTTTCCCAGGTTTTAAGACGATCTTGGAGCATAAACCATGTAAAACATTTTAATTTCAGAGGGATGTACCATGACCATATCATCTCATACCACCAGTGTTTAGGGATGATGCATCGATTTTTAATCATATACGCATATGCAGTATGTGCCATGATCCTTCCCGTGGCAGTGTTTCCAGCCCAAATCACCTCATCGGCCGCACATCTCAAGCGAATACCAGCTTCGTTCAATGCTCGGATGTATCGTTCCCATTCTTCACAGTGATACTGTGGTAGGTTTAAATCTTCCGCCGATCTCCAATATCTGTGGGAATTTTTATTAGTAATTGAATCAAGTGTATAATAGCCAGCATTCCTGAGATATAATAATAACCCCTGTGATAGAGAATAACCATCAACTAAGCCCAAAATAGGATCGACTCCTATAGCCACCTGTAGACCATTCCCAACCTTCCATTTCATTTCAACCGCTAACCAACAGTAAACCTTCAAAAAGCCATTCCAGATAGGAGATATTCCTCTAGTAACCTTGTTGGGCATTCTCAGCCATTCAGTAATTTTGATTTTCACATATTTGTGTTGTATTACCTTGGACCAAAGTGTGCCTCCAAATAAATCTCTCCAAAGATTCTTCAAATGAAGAGCAACGCTGAACACCGACAAGTCTTTCAATCCCCACCCGCCAGCAGCTACCGGTCTAGAGAGTTTATCCCAGCTGATCAAAGACATATAAGTATTCTTGAGTCCCCCAGTCCATAGGAAATTAAAAATAAGTGATCTGAGTTTATTTATCATTGAGCATGGTATAGGTAGAAGTGATAACCAGTACACCGGCGTCCCCATCAAGACAGATTTTATAAGAGTAAGTTTCCCCCCGATGGAGAGGAGGCGATACGTCCAATGTGTAATCCGATTCTCAAATTTTCAAATCAGCCACTGCCAATCCCTAATACGGTATCCATTGGGTTTGATCTAGAACCCAAGGTAAGTAAAACTGTTAAATTTTGAGCATTAATTCAAGATATTGTAGGATATTTACTGAGAGAATAACATGTACAGTATATCAATGCATATCAATCATAGCAAGCATTTCAATCATCACAAGAAACAAAAGCATGAGAGACAATAGACACACAAAGTTTCCGTGGGGAAAACCCTAAGGTGAAAAACCCCACAACTTCCTTAGAGATAGATAGTGCAATAGCACAACCAAAGTACAACCAAAATACACAGAGATAGACTCCTCTTAGCAGCTGATCCTCCTCCTCACATGTACGCCACTTTCCGAGTGAAGGAAGAGTGTGTTTTGAGTGATCCAAATAGAGATCGGGAGATCCCTATTTATACTTGTCCTGATTGCCCAATAACCTTATGGGGTCGACTTGTCTAGCTTAGTACAATAACCCAATATTAACTTAATCAGGTCCGACCCCACACATGGTATTCTAATAACCCATCAGCAAGTTATGACACTTGCGACACTTGTCAATACAAATGACGACACTTCCGTATAGAGGAATAATAACATCTCTATAGGAGTACAATATACATAGATGAAATACATGGGTGAAATACATTCCGAAGTTACATATATGTCAACACTCCCTCTTAACCAGGAAGGTATTTCTCGACATAGATCTGCTAGCACAAGTCTTCTTCTTTGGATCATCATCAGCGAATCATCATCCTCGAATCATCGTCATCGTCACTGCCGCTGCTATCTCAATCAATCTCTGAATCTACTCGTCATAGGAAGTTCTACAGAGCCAGTCCTTTTTCATACTGAATGTAGGCCCACCACCTGTAGGTCTTCATCATCATTGGCCATACTGTGGAATCCTCAGGACTTATTACGTGCGTCACAAAACCTGGAGGTAGCATCCCAGGCTGTTACGAGCACATAGCTCTACCTGTCGGATCTCCCAGGAGCACATTACATGTGACCCATCACAAAACCTGGCTGAAGCATCCCAGGTTATTACGAGCACACAGCTCTACCTGTCGGATCTCCCAGGAGCACATTACATGTGATCTCACCACAAAACCTGGCTGAATCATCCCAGGCTATTACGAGCACACAACTCTACCTGTCGGATCTCCCAGGAGCACATTACATGTGGTCCACCACAAAACCTGGTTGAAGCATCTGAGGCCTTTTTCATCCTGTCCAAATCTCCCAGGAGCATATTATATGTGGTCATGGCAATGCCTCGAAAGAGCATCTGAGGCCTTTTTCATCCTGTCCAGATCTCCCAGGTCCACTTACATGCCATAGGACAATGCCTCGAAAGAGCATCTGAGGCCTTTTTCATCATGTCCAGATATCCCAGGTCTACTTACATGTCCTCCTAGAGCAATGCCTCGAAAAAGCATCTGAGGCCTTTTTCATCCTGTCTAGATCTCCCAGGTCTACTTACATGCTCATCTACACAACTTGTCCACGGCCATAGAGTATCAACCTGGTACTCTCCATACATCATCCTGATGTACACATGATCATCATGATCATCATCACTGCATCGTCCTGATGCATGTCATCTGGAGAAGCTCGTCATCCACGATCATCCTGATCATACAATCCATCTACCTGATGCATACCAAGTATCTACATGATACATATCACCATACATAGTGTATCCACCTGATACATACATAGATACATGATCCATACAATGTATCTACCTGATACATATAGATACATGGTCCAAGCATCCAACATGATGCATACATACATAAATGATCCAACTGATCATATCCAGCATCCAACATGATGCGTACATACATAAATGATCCAACTGATCATATCCAGCATCCAACATGATGCGTACATACATAAATGATCCAATTGATCATATCCAGCATCCAACATGATGCGTACATACATAAATGATCCAACTGATCATATTTAGCATCCAACATGATGCGTACATATACATACAAATGTAAATGATCCAACTGATCATACATAGCATTTAAACTAGAACATCATCCTGATTCTCATCATCCAACGCTTACATCCACAGCCATGTGAAGGATCCCCCTTCCACCATGCTAGGAATGGCTGCAGCAAATGTCTCCATCACTTCTTCCTCGAAGTGTCATCGATCTGAAGAACACCAAGCCTTTCTCTGAAGTACTTGAAATTCACTCTGGCTAGTGGCTTCGTCAACACATCTGCAATCTGCTCATCCGTCGCAACATACAGGAGCTTCACTACTCCCCTCTGCACCATATCCCTGATATAGTGATATTTGATCTCTATGTGTTTCGACCTGTTGTGGAACACCGGGTTCTCAGACAGCTTCATACAACTCTGGTTGTTACAAAATATACCAGTAGCCTCCAACGGTAGATCAAATAACTCAAACAGTAGCTTCCTCAGCCATACTGCCTCAGAACTAGCCAAACAAGATGCAACATACTCTGCCTCGGCTGTACTCAGTGCTACGCAGGACTACTTCCTGCTAAACCAAGAGATCACACCTGATCCCATACTGAAGCAACACCCAAAAGTGCTCTTCCTATCTACAGCACTTCCTGCCCAATCTGAATCAACATAACCCTATAGGTTAAACTTTTGATTTGCATCATACTTGAGCCCATAGTCAACTATACCCTTCAGGTACCTCAAAATATGCTTTACAGTAACCAGGTGAACACTCCTTGGATCTGTCAGGAACTGGCTCAATGTGTTCACCGCAAAGCAAATATCTGGTCTTGTGTTCGTTAGGTACATCAAGGACCCAATCATCTGACGATACATAGTGACATCAACCAGCTCAGATGAAGCATCACAGAGAAGCTTCAGGTTTGATGCCATAGGTGTGGCCATGGCCTTGCAGTCCATCATCCCGAACCTCTTCAGGATCTCTACTGCATACTTCCCTTGTCCAAGGAAGGTACCATTTGCACTCTGCCACACCTCCATGCCTAGAAAATAGTGCATCATCCCCAAGTCCTTCATCTCGAATTCGGCTGCAAGCTTCCTCTTGGTATCGGAAATCAAACTATCATTACCTGTAACAAACAGGTCATCCACATACAGCAGTAGTATCACTGGATTTCCTTCCTCAACCTTGTAGTAAAGGTTGGAATCCGCTTTACTCTTGGTAAAGCCCAAACTAGATAGGAAACTGTCCATCCTACCATATCAAGTCCTAGGAGCTTGCTTCAATCCATACAAGGCTTTCTTCAATCTGTACACATATGACTCCCTGTCATGTGTCTCAAAACCAAGTGGTTGCTCCACACACACTTCCTCCTCGACTACACCATTCAAAAAAGTTGTCTTGACATCCATTTGGTGTATCTTCCATTTCATCACTGCAGCCAGAGCAAGTATTGATCTGATGGAAGTGTATCTGGCTACAGGAGCAAAATTTTCTTCATAATCTATTCCCTCTTTCTGAGAGAAGCCACGAGCTACAAATCTTGCCTTGTATTTCTCTATGTTGCCATCTGCAGCATGCTTGATTTTGTAGATCCATTTGGAAGTCACAACAGACTTCCCTTCAGGTCTTGGTACAACATCCCAAACATCATTCTTCATTATTAATTGGTATTCTTCGACCATGGCATCCTTCCATTCTTTCTTTTCCGCTGCTTCTTTATAATTGGAAGGTTCTTTGTTCATGATATCACATAGTAAAGAAACATAGTTGGTGTGTGATCTAGTTCTCTTCTTTGCTCTGTGTTCTTCTTCTGGAATGCCATATCTTTCTGCATCTTGAATGAGCTCTCTAGCCCATGCAGGTTTCCTCTCATGAGAGTTATTCTCACGGGGTGGATCTACAGGTTCCTGTGGATCTTCAATTTCACGATCTGCATCTGAAATTGCTTCAGTCATAGTAGTGTCTTGAAATCTGGTTTCCTTAGGTTCTTCATAATTTTCAACAGGTGTCTTCCTTGATTTTATGAATGCTGAGTTTTCATCAAATGTCACATCTATGCTGACATCAGTCTTCTTGAACCCTGGAAAGTATATTCTGTAAGCCTTCGAGCTTTCACTATAACCCTGTAACATCCCAAAACGATCACAAAAATTTAAAATTTTTCTATGTGACAAATAAATGCTTATTTAATATGTGCGTAATAGAACAAAGCATAAAAGGTTATCCTGCTGTAATAAATACCATGTTGGTTTATAGTATAAGAATTTGCGACTAACAGATTTATGTTTATGTCTTGATGTTATTCATACTACTACAAACTTCTATTGTTGATGTTATGATTTACGAATCAGTTATCTTTGACTAATATGCTTTTGTGGATTGATGAAAGGGTCCTACGGACGCCCCGAGGCTTACTTAGCATTCGTGCTAAATCATGTGAATTCGTACTTGTGGCAGTTTACAGGTAAGGTTTTAAAGTTGTGACAAGTGACCAAACAGATTTTCAGTGAATCTCTTTTGTCATTAATTGAAGAGATAAAACTGTGGGCATTCTACCGGTGAGAATCTTGATTCGAGACCAAAATGTTAAAGTTAAATATATCTTACTATGACTGTTGATGCAAACCGTGCATCTTAATCTTTGTACATTATAGGCTTGTATTTGTTTTCAAGAGAAGATCTGTATTGATCGTATCTCGGAATTATATATGGTTTTCTTTAAAGTTTCAAGTCGAGCTATATGTAACTGTCTAACTTTTTCCACCGTAACAATGTGTAGAGATTTTATGTAAAAATGATTTATTAATTTGCCTAGGGTTTACACCCTACAATGATGGTGATAATTTCAATTATTGATATGTCTTTTATTCACTACACCTTAGAGTGTATGTGTGTGCACTTCTTAGATTACTTCTAATAATCTATTTGCAATGTGCTTATGAAACATTACCGAACCCATTATAAAATAATGTTTGTTGTATATTAACTAACTATGGTAACCTACATCGCATTATGACATGTGCGTTGTGTGCATTGTATTACCCTATGTGATACTATACAAACCTTATTGATACGATGTAATATGGGACTCTATGCAAATTTTATCCATACTCTGTGAACTTTATAAAACATATCGACAAGGGTGGTGCATCACAACCATACTATATGCAATGTTCATTGTATTAATACTATGATGTGATTGTTTTTATGCCACATGTTGGTAGATTTAAACACGCTGCCTTTGTATTGAATGCACACAACCGTCGAAGTAATGGAGTTCCAATGTGGATGGCTTAGTGAGCTTGATCACATGCTAACACCGTGTTATAGCCATTCTTGTGATGATGTGTAAACATATTCATTCACTAGTTAATAAACTGGCTCCACCGTGGCTCCATCATGGCAAATGCATTGATGGTTTATTTAAATTGGTAGATGGCTTGTGATTTCGTAAATCCCACCCGGTAATCTCCATCGTCGATCTGGCAGGGTTTCGATGAGTGTGGGTTAAACCCCACCTTTGTTTCGATTGTAGTGTTTATTGTGAACTTGGCATTCGGTGGTAGTGGCTCTGCAACTGGCCGACAGGCTGAGGGTTTGTAGGGTTATTGTTTTGCCTGTAGAGGTGTAGCTCCTGCGTTTTGAACTCGTGACCTGTGTAGGTTAAAGAGCTGAGCTCTCCAGTTCTTTGTACAGTGGATACTTGTTAAGGTTGTAGCTTGGGTTTGATCTCTTGACCTGGTTCGATTCTCAGACTTGTTGTGGGTTTTTCTTTTAAACTGGGTTCAAAAGTGATCGGTCAGGCCCTCGTCGTAGTTGGTTCAGGTCTTGGCATTGTTGGACTATTTAGTAATTGGAACTCGGTGTGGTTTCCTTCTACCTCAGCATTCGATAGTATGAGAGTTTGCAGTTGCTGTTGCGTCTGTCTGGCGTTTGTTGCTATTACTTGCCAACGATTTAAAGGTAATGGTATTCGAAACTCCTTCCTGTAGCTTTCATACTTTGATAATTAACACAATAGTAGTTTATTTGTTTAATGTTGAGTCTCATTTCTTGAAAAGATAACTGTTTTGACCACAATGGTAATGTTGTTGTTACAGGGCAGAGATTCGATGGCTTCTCCATTTTGGGTGTTGTAAGTTGGCTGCGGCTACACCAACTGGTAAGCCTCGGAGGTGCCTTGTAACTCTGGTTATATGGGAAGTGTTGGCCGGCATGTGTTTGTTCTGTGTCCACGTTTTTCTCTCAGCGAGTTTGTAATTCATCAACTTTTAGTGTTTGTAAAAATGTATGGGACTGGGGAGGATAGTTCCTCGACCCAAAAGGCACGAGGCTGTAATGTTGATAGTTGTCGTGTAAAGTTGTTCTTTCTCACAAACTTGGGATAATATAATAAGTTGTGTTTTCAAAACTCTGTTGCTATCGTTTTTCTTTTGTGAATGGTGAAAGTTAAAATGTAAAAACGATGGGATAAAACGTATGAAGTCTGTAAAAAAAATGTGAATACTGCTGCTATAGGGTAGATGTTTGTATCCAAGGAAGTCTTACGGCCTGTATGTAGTTTCGTCCATTTTGTAAACATGATGCTAGGATTTAGGGTTTGATGAATAAAAGCTATAGTTGTGAAATTTAAATGTTGTTATCGTTCCTTCTGCAGATAATAACTATAACAATGTAGTAGTTGTAATATAAGTCTCTCAAGATTTGGATATCGTATAATCCTTTGATTTCTATAAATAATAGTGGATACATTTTGTCTTAGAGGAGAGTTTGGTCTGTGTATGGATTCGTCAGTTGGAGGAAATCTTTGCGTTTCCATTCTATCTGAAATCCAAGGGTTAGGGTTTGACTCTGTTTAGAATGCATAGTTTTAATGTTACTCTTTGGCATCAAATTTGTGTTTGGTATTTTGTTTAGAGTTGTCCTACAGATACTATCATACTGGGTCTTGGAAATGGTACTAAGAATTTGATTGTTCAACATAAAGAAACGATTATGGTTTAAATGTCTAGTTTACATGGAAAAATAAAATATTAGTTGATTTCATGCTTTCGATTTGTTGAGATGTTAACTGTATGCCGAGAATGAGTAACACTGTTAAGGTTATAAAACAAATTTATAAATGTTTGATTGGAAGGGTGTTGCCCTTGCTCAAAGACCATAATGATAAATGAGATTTTGATTCTGTTAATAGAATAAAGACATGCTATACTAGTTTCTGTATTATGAGGGTTGTAAAAGTACTGTTATTTTAAATGGAGTAGATTTACTGTTTTGATAAATAAAATCAAACTGTAATGAATGCAGATATAGGAAAACTTTAAAATAGACTAACTCAAAATAACTACTAACAGTAAGAAATTTTAAAGGAATTAAACAGAGATGTTCTTTTCATCAATCTTGGCAATTTTCCCATCATATCATTCTCTAATTAAATTATCTCTGTACTAGAGTACGATGCTGTTCCTTTTTGCATGGGGAAAAATGCAAAGACTATTTTATTCAATCAGTTCGATTTTATACAGAATTATTAAATTATTCAGGAAACTGAAATAACTTATAAAATAAACAGTAAAAGTTAAATAGACAACAAAACTTTAAAATATACAAAATAGATAAGACAATGGAACTTGTAAATGACGATAGGGCCAACAAACACCCAAGGAGGCCTGTTCCTCCCAACCTATTCCAGAAGAAGCAGCTCAACTACTGGCTTCTTGTGAACCCCCGAGCCTGATTACTGATCCAATAAGTGGTGGAATATGTGTAGAAACAAGGCACTCAAAAATGCCTTCTCCACTCAGCATCAACCTCCTGAAATAACATGCCTTCTCCACTCGGCATCAACCTCCTGAACTCAATAAGAGTTTGGTAGACTTACAACATGATCAACAACATAGCATATCCCCTCATCAAATCTCTTGGGTGCAAACACAGCAAAACCCCAAGGTAAATTTCCTCGTCAGGAAAAGTGATGAACCTCAGTTCATAATTTGATGGCTATTATATAGATTACGTAGGTCTTTTAGTGGTCAGTTTGGAATAAATGAGCCTCAAGCTCCAGTCCCATCTTTCAGGGCACTATGACCACATTTCAAGGGAGTTGTCCCATACCAACAACTAGTTAGTTGCATCATGATGCTGCCACTTGTCCATTGCCTTCTACCCCAGATTCCATTCCACCTAGTGGATCAATAACCACTCTTTCAATAGTCCTCTTAGGTGTTTGTCTCCTATTTTATTTATTTAATAATATTATACTGTGCAAATTACAGTCATCCTTGGACACCTGTCCAACATAAAACTTTACAATAAAAGTTATAATAATGTTTGCTAACACTAAATTTTTTTCAGCAAAAAGGGTATGTTACAAACACCCCCACTTAAGCTCAACATCGTCCTCGATGTTGCTTATTCATCATCAAGTTCCTCATGGAACAGAACTGGATATGCTACCTACATATTACTCTCCAGTTCCCAAGTAGCTTCATCAAGGCTAAGGTGCTTCCATTGCACCTTTACCTGCCCTATGGTGTGATTCCGAACTGGATGACATCGGACCACATACATCGGAGTGGATAATTTTCAAGATATCTTTTGCCTTGCTTTCACTGCTTGGAAATGCTTTTTTTATGTTCTTTCCTTTTGCACATCCTTTGCAAACACCTTCATGTTTGGTCTTGATTTCAGGAAGACCCTCTACAGCCTTGCTTGCAATTGGAAGTGCCCTATAGTGCATATGAGCAAGTCTTCTATGCCAAAGTTCACTTGGCTCCATGGATTCATGCACCATGGCATGTTCAGGTTGTCCCTTTATTTTATACAATCCTCCCTCTTGCTCTCCAATCACTACTGCATCATCTATGGTCTTTCCCTTTGGCCACATTAGAACTTGGCCATCCACAAATGCAACCCTCATACCTTTTGCATCCAATGCAGATATGGAGAGTAGGTTCTTCTTGAGCCCAGGTAGATACAAAACATCTTTCATCTTCAAAGACTTCCCAGAGTCTAGATTGTAGGAGGCCTCACCACTTCCTTTGACAGGGTATTGATAGTCATCCCCAAGTTTCACCTTATGGGGTGACTCATGTTCAAATAGATTAGCAAAGGATTCTTTAAACCCAGTGATATGTTTTGAAGCCCCATTGTCAATAATCCAATCATTACAACCATGAGAGATAGTACCTGTGAGAGCAGAGATTAGAACATACTCTTCTTCGCTTGATGAGTCATCATCATCACTTTCTGCTCTAGCCTTCTTCTTGGGAGGTTCATCATCCTCGGCTAGCCTTCTTCTTGGGAGGTTCATCATCCTCGGTAGCATGAGCATGGTATCGTCTTTTGCTGCCCTTCTTCTTCTTGTTGAAGTTGTTGTTGTCCTTCTTGTTCTTGGGACAATTTATGGAAATATGTCCCTTTTCATTACAGGTGAAGCATATTCTCCTTTCTTTATGGTGATGTGAAGATTTCTTGAAGTGAGATGGCTCTCTCTTGGACTTCCCTTTCTTGGTGTGAGCTGTGAGAGCTTGATCTTCATTCCCCATCTTTTATTCTCGTGCCACAAGCCTTGCTTCTTCTTGTGAGCATTCTTCCCATAGTCTGCTAAAGGATACCAACTTCTTTCTTGCACAAATTCCTTGAATAAAGGAGTCCCATGACCTGGGTAGGCCATTCAGAGTGGTCATGAAAACTTCACCATTCTCCACCATTTCATCCACTGCTTCTAGTTGTTCCTTAATCTGAGAGACCCTAGAAAAATAAGTTTGAATGGATTCTCCATTCTGAAGTTTTACCCTTTTCAATTGGTTCCGTAGAGTCATCTTCCGATTTATGTTCTTCCCTTCGAATAGCTTGGATAGGGAATCAAACATCTCTTTAGGTGTCTTCAGAGATGACACATGGGTGATGAGATGGTCCTTGATAGAATCAACAATGATTCTCTTTGCCTTGACCAAGTTCTTCTTATGCAATATCTTAGCCTCTTCATCCTCTGGGATAGGGATCTCTTCTTTTATATATGAGTCCAACTCATTCTCTTGCAGGATTAACCCAATCCTATACTTCTAGGCTCGGAAGTTATCATCCCCTTCAAGCTTATCCTCAAGCTTGGTGTGGTGAGACATCTTAAATAGTACTTCAAATGGATATAGAAAAGATTTAGGTCTTACCACTTGATTTGCTGAAAACTGGATCTGGTTTCGGATTAGGGTTTGTTAGAGATACCCTAAAAATTCAAAATGTGAATTTCAACTTTCTGAAATGATAGAAAGATGTGCCTTGTTGAGCTGATTAGCCTGGTATACTCAGAATTTGAGTTCTGCAAAGTTTCATCCTTCATAAATGCCTTTTAGTCTTTCCGGATTTACTAAGGAGGACCCTGAATTAGGGTTTGAGTTTCCCAGAGATTTACCCAGCCAAAAATCTCGATCCAAAGCTCTAAACTTTGATTTTTCCAAGGACCTTCCAGCTATGTCTTCAGATTTCAGAAATTCCTATTTTTGAGGAAACCCTAATTTTTAGGGCCAAAACTGAAAGTGCTCAGAACTGAATTCTGATTGGACAGATAGATTCACCTTGCTGAGGAGAGTCAATCTATCATATTACGTTTCCAAAATATGTGGAGAGAAACCCAATAAACAAGAAACCCTAGTTTCCATCACTACACAATGTCTTCTTCTCAGGTTAGCTCTGATACCATGTTAAATTTTGAGCATTAATTCAAGACACTCTAGGATCTTTACTGAGAGAATAACATGTACAATATATCAATGCATATCAATCATAGCAAACATGTCAATCATTACAAGAAACAAAAGCATGAGAGCCAATAAACACACAGAGTTTCCGTGGGGAAAACCCTAAGGTGAAAAACCCCACAACTTCCTCAGAGATAGATAGTGCAATATCACAACCAAAGTACAACCAAAATACACAGAGATAGACTCCTCTTAGCAGTTGATCCTCCTCCTCACATGTGCGCCACTTTCCGAGTGAAGGAAGAGTGAGTTCTAAGTGATTGAAATAGAGATCGGGAGATCTCTATTTATACTTGTCCTGATTGCCCAATAACCTTATGGGGCCGACTTGTCTAGCTTAGTACAATAACCCAATATTAACTTAATCAGGGCCGACCCCACACATGGTATTCTAATAACCCATCGACAAGTTACGACGCTTGCGACACTTGTCAATACAAATGACGACACTTCCGTATAGAGGAATAATAACATCTCTATAGGAGTACAATATACATAGATGAAATACATGGGTGAAATACATTCCGAAGTTACATATACATCAACAAAAACCCTCACTCACCTTCCAACACACATAGGGCAACAGTAAATTTATAGCCTGCAAACGATTTGGCTTCACCGCATTCTCAAAGAGACATGTTTTTTCCAGGCTGATCTTCATGCCCGAAGCCTTACAAAAAAGGTCCAGGATGCTATGGTAGGTCCTCCATTCCTCCACAGTATCATTACCAACCACTAATACATCATCAACAAACATTGCATGTGTAATAAATAGATCCTTAGATATTTTCAAACCCATTACCTTACCTTCATGCTTAGACAGCTTAATCAACCTGCTCAGTCCATCAATAATTAACAAGAATAATAGTGGCAACATCGAACAGCCTTGTCCGAGACCTCTTGAGCAGCTGAAAAAAGTGGTAGGAGCTCCATTCACTAGAACAACAATACTCATCGAATTCACACATGCCATGATCCACTGTATAGCAAGAGCAGTGACTCCAATCTAGATCAAAATTAACAGAAGAAAATCCCAACTCACTCTATCATAGGCCTTCTCTAAATCAATTTTGAGGAGAATAGCCTTGAGCTTCTTACTTTTGATGGAATGAAGAAGTTCCTGAGTAATTCCCATAGCGTCATGAATCTGTCTATCTTCTAAAAGACCAAATTGCTCAGGTGTGATGAACTTTGAAAAGACAGGCTTAAGACGGACAACAATAATTTTTGAAACAATCTTATAACTCAGGTTACACAATGCAATGGGTCGAAAATCACCAAAAGTCTCTGGATCATTGGCTTTTGGAATAAGTGTGATGAAAGTAGCGTTCAAAGCACCAGAGACATATCCATGTGACCGAGTATATTCCACCATTTGCAATATCTCATCTCCCATAATCTCAAAGAAGTGCAAAAATAACTCCACAGTCCAACCGTCAGGGCCAGGACTCTTCTCTTTTGCAAATAATTTCAGAGTTTTTTCAACTTCTTCCAGCGTTATCTCCTGGCATAAGTCCTCTGCTTCCTTATCCTCAAAAAATTTAGGAAACAGTCTCACCACTTGTAGCTGCGACATAAGGTCACATTTCTTATCATCGGTATATATAGACTGGAAATGTTCCTTAGCCAGAGACTATAGCTTCATACCACCTGTCACTTCAACCCCATCCCTATTCTTCATTCTCCAGATTGTTTTATTGTTACGTCGGGCCAAGGCAAAGGAATGGAAAAATTTAGTATTGTTATCTCCATAATTGACCCAAAGAGCATGACTCTTCAAGCGCCACTCTTTTTCCTCATTCAATAATATGTTGTCTCTTTCAGATTCAAGTTTTTTCACTAAATCAAAAGATTGGCTATCAAATGGAGCTTCCAGCAGTGCCAAATATAACAAATGAAGCCGGGCTTTAACCGTCACTAAACGCTGTTTCTCCAATATCTTCCTTTTATGTATCCATGTAGAAACTTTTTCCTTAAGCCATCTCATCTTTATGCAAAAACGATCAACCGGATTATGTTCCACATCTCCAATGAACTGTGACCATATTGTCTTGACAAAACTAACAAATTATGTATTAGATAGCCAGGAACAATCAAATTTGAAAGCATAGTTTTGATGCAGATTATGATCATCTAACTGTAGATAGATCGGCCAGTGGTAAGATATCTTCACCTTACCTACCCATGACCGATGCCGAGGACAAGACTACAGTAGAGTACCTTTGACAAAAAATTTATCTAAACGTTTCAATATACAATCATGCCCACCACGGCCATTGGTCCAGGTAGGATCCATCTTCCCCGCAATAATGTGATCTTCTTTCAACTTGAAAGAAATAAACATTGTTTGTTTGTTTTTAAATTGGTGGGAAAAAAGGTGAAAAGGGGATTGTAATAATAAAAAAATTGACTATGATAATTAAAAAAACAAATGGTCATCATAATAGCTAAAGGACAAAGTATCATGTTATCATCCCTTAAACAATCTAGTATTGAACATGTTTTAAGTTGTGTTAAGTTTTTTTTATGACAGAGAAAAAACAATTCTAGGTAGTCAAACACCTTCCCTCACACACAAAAAGGTGCTACACTTATTAGTGTTTGAACCTAGGTTGTTTGCATAGTAACATCCCATCCCCCCCCCCCAAAAAAAAAACAATAAAGATCCATCACAACCTCACATGTTAGCATTGGGAGGTTTGCAACCAAGCTTCTTTTATTATCCCTTTCACCATTTAATAGATCTGGAAACACAACAAATCTATACTTGCTATAGCTTTTTTTTCACTTTCTTATTACAAACTTCAAGTGTTATTTTATTTTAATTTATAACTTCATAACATGTGTTACATTTTATTCATATTAGACTACATAGGGCACCTCACTTCTCTCCATGCAATTAGAAACATTACTTCGTTTTTTTCTTGTATTTACTCACAACATTTTCCTTAAACATAATGTAAACACCCTAACAATGTCTATGTGATGTTTTGTGTGTCTTTTTAAAAATCCTATGATTATTGTAGACGTGATGTTAGACATAATTAGCATAATCTTTTGGTGAGATTAACATGGTCAAGGTGTGAGATACTTTGTTCAATTATTTATTTGAGGATTTTATCCTTTAACTAATCCACAATTTTCACTAGTGGGTCAAAATTGCATTACAATTATCTTCTTATTTTGATTTGAATTAATAAAATGAGAATTTCAATGTAATTTCATGATTATTAAGCATCTATATTCTCATCCTCATCATGGTCTGAGAGGGTTGCATATATTTTATAAAATTTTAATGATCTTAACTATGTGATTATGATTTTGCATACACGTAGTCTACAAATTCTACGATTTGAGTTGAAATAGATGAATTTTCTGGGCATGATTTTGAAAAAAGTTGGCAGTATTTTTTCAAAATCCAGGTTATAGTTGTCAAATTCTAGAATTTTGGGTGCCCCAGGGGTTTTTGAGGGTGCCAAATCAATTTCTACCATAAAAAATCCCAATAAAACATAGCTAAAATTTGATTTTGCAACAAAAAAAAAAAATGTCGTATTGAGACTAAAAATGACTGTTCCATCCAAATAGTCGAATTTTTAACTCCTTTTACATAAAACAAAAGATTATAAAAAATAAAAATAAAAATAAATTATATATTATATTCAAAATGAAAAGAAATTATAATTTATATCTCTATATTGCATTGCAAAATTATCCAGTAATTTGCTTCTATGTCATAGCATGTCAAAATATGCCATAGAAAATCTCTTAGCTAATCTCTATCATAAACTTAGAATTCATGGCAATTACCTACCCAAAATATATCATACCATTTCTTTAATGTCATCAAACATTGCTCAACCATCCGTACAGAAATATACATAAAGTAGTCAAACTAAACAATCTTAGATGAATTAAAGACTTTCTAAGGTATATTATCACGAACTACCAACTAATAGAACAAGGGTTGCCGAGCAACATAATCCCTGCCTTTGAAAAAAAATTGAAATGAAAATTTAAAAAAAGATTAGAAGCTCTTGTAAAAGCATATATTTTTACAATGTATGCTTTTACAATATATGTAAAACCATACATCGTATAGCCAAAACTAGATTGTGTGCAACCACTCACTGGAACCGGAGTGAAATGCTCTTCGCAACACCTCAAATGGAATGAGAAACAAAAATATCATAGAGAAATTATGGCAAAAATAAACAATGTTACCAATAACCGTACTAGAAAAATAAATTTGGCAAAAGAATAACTATGCCAAAAATGCCTCCATAATGAAAGTGAATCAATGTAAAGCACGTACCAATTCCATAATCTCACTTCCCAAAAGTAAATGCATGAAGTTTCATAAATGTATCTCAAGAGACGTCATGTAAAAGCATATGATTTCAAAATGGAAATCCCAATGAATTTTGTAAGACTATTCCAGGTCGTGTGTTGTGAAGAGGGAGAGCCACACACTATCTCCACAAGTCTTTTGTCCTTGTATCCTTTCAATTATATAGAGCTCATATAGGAATGCTTCACACATACCTACAGAGGGTGGAAGTTTCATGTGCCATGATTTTTCTTCACATTAATGATAAAAACGACCACAATGATGCCAAAAATAGAGAATCCAAAGGCCACACTAGGTGAGAACGCCATCCTAGGGCAAGATTTGGCCGCATTTTGAGTGATGCAATTTTGTGCTTCAAGGGTCTAAGGAGAATCCATGCTCTAATATTCCGCGGCTGCAACAAAAAACAAAAGTGCCACGATTAACAAGAGGATTGTGTAATAAACAGAAAGCTATCAGTATAACTTTAATTACATGACGTTAAAATAGAAGGTTGTTCAGAGGCTGCACCCCTAGCTGGTAGTGTATACTAAGATTGATTATGATAGAGTTGTTGCGCTGAAGCACCAACCCCACCCATTGGCAATGCAAGTGGCATATAACATGTTGCATTGTTAGAAATTTCAGTAATTCCCTACTACGATTAATTGATTTGCAACTTTTGAAAGGAAAATGTTTTAGATTGGGAAATTAAATGATCTGCACCTGTAGGTGGAACTGCAGTAGGGATTGATATCATTCCTCCTCCATATTGTTGCGACAAGCTTGATAATGTAAGACATGAGTAGTTAATTTAGTTTGCACAATTTATATGATAAGCAACCATGAAGTAGCAGACATGAGTAGAACACGAGTATGATGTTTATTTATTTGATGTTAGAACAAATGGCATCGTCAAGCTTTTCTTATACGAAACCAAACGGTGGAAGTTTTTTCTCTATGACACAATGACAACATATACGTTGGAAAATCCATTTATGGTTAGGCAAATTGCCATGATCTCCTTTATTTAGTTAAGTTCGTTTTTAACAGAATCAGTCAGAAATGAAAGGTAATGTAATCATTGCATAGCATATATCTCATATGCTTACCGTGCTGGGGAGTAGAGGGTCGGGAATGATTAACGCCTAAAGATGTGAGGATGCAATTAAACATATGAGGTTGCAATTAGCTCGCCTGCCATCAATTATCAAAGTAAATACTAGTAGAAAAATGGGTGATAAATGACCACGCAACCAAAACAGTTGCTCACTAAATGAAATAAATAACTAAACCACCAAAAAAGTTGGTCACCATAGTGTTTTTAAGTTAAATATGACCAAAATTGAGCAATTTTAAGTGATCACAACTAAAAATGACTAACAAATTTTTGATGGTAGGATATACCAAGAGTAAACAACAATAGCAAAATACAAAAAATATACATAGTAATCCTCTTGTAGAGACATATGTTCAGTATGGGGCAGCATAAAAACAAAAAAACTGTGTATGATAAGTGTTGTGATTCAAAGAGATTATATATGTTAATATATTATATATTATACATGTAAATACATTAATAAACTATGTAATATACATTAATAATACATTAATATCCGTTGCCATATTTCTATGGGAATTATCTTCAGGTGCATGTTTCAGAGGATCCACAATAGCCATGATTGTCATCGACGTTTCGAATCCAAAGCAGGATTCATCATCAGGACGGTTCGTCAAGTTTTGAAGAGTTGTTAGATAAAAGGTATTAATATTTATTGTTGGAATGCAGGGAATGTGAGTTTGTCGGTTTCTCCCGGGTTGGCAATTGCGGGGGGAGTAATCTTTGACTCCAAGGGGAATAAGAAGAAAGAGTATGCCTAGGGTATTGGGAGAAAGATGAACAATGGAGTGGAATGGCTTGCGCTCATCAAAGGATTAGAGATTGCTTCAACTTTGGGCATTGAGAACCTGAAGGTTATCAGAGACTCTCTCATCGTCATCAGAGACACTAGGAATATTGCCAACAAAAGAAAGAACCCCTCATCCAAATTGCATCACCTCCTTCTCAGCATCAATAAAGAATTTAAAGAGGTTTCCTATTACCGTGTTCTAAGAAATCTCAATGAACAAGCTGACGCCATGGCAAATCTGGAGTTGGAATCCCATATTACTTCCTCGAATGTGAAAATGCCATCTCCAAAAACATTTGGATCCCTCTTGGAACCTTGGTCCTTCTCAACTCCTTAAAGAGACCCTCTAAACTCCTGATTTCAAACTATAGAATTTCAAAAAAAATTGTTTTTGGTAACCACATTGCCCGAAGTGACGGTCTGCACAATCCCCGTAATATTTGGAGGCACGCCAACATTTATTGCTACTAGCCGGCCCGCCAATTGGCCAGCATGCGAAGACAGGGGCATGGTTTAAGACAAGGAAGGGTGGATGCATCTTGCATTCCCACTGGTTGCTCCTCACTCTGGTTTTTGCATAGTGTTAAGTTGGGTCTGTTCTTATCTTCGCACTGCTGTGTCGTGTTGGTTAGTAGTATGGAGCATCACTCGCATTCGTAGGCTGGGGATAGTCTCTACCTGAGAAGCTTTAGATGCAGCAAGGCTATTAGAAGCCCGAATGCTGCTTGTGTCAGGGCAATTCCAATGGTTGATGATGATTTAGGCGTCTTGGCGGATAGTAGGCACCCTGTGCATGGCCCCTGTCGCAGGCAGGACAGGGCTGGTAGCTTCCAGAAATTGGAAGAGAGGCATGGCCTCACAAACTTTGAACTGGATATGAAGAGTCGTTTGCATGAATTGGAGGGCCAAGTCCGGTTGATACGTAATGAAAACCTGGAATTGAAGAAGGCCCTGATCCACCTCTATTCCTTAGCTCAAACAACACATATTGAAGTGAAACACCATAATAGCATGGTGGTAGAGAAAGTGGAGCATTTGGAAGAGACGTTGGGTCTCGATTACCCACACAAAAAACGCAATTTCGGTGCCGAGAGCAGTGAAATGGTCAACCTTCGCCGGAAGCTGGAAAAATTAAAGAGTTTCATGGCCCAAGCAGGGAATTTTGTCGACCTAAGCCCAGACATGAACGAGACTGATGATTCCAGCGGAGTAGTCATGAACACCAACACTCTCTAGTTGCTTGATGGTTGGTACAGTCTTTTTTTGGTCTGTTATGCATCTATATCAGTTTTTTTGGCTTCAGCTCTATATAATTGAAAGTCATGGGATGGGAGCACTTCATAGGAACGACACTCTTCTGGATAGCTTCAACTTTCAGCATTTTTGTTTAAACTTATCAGTATAGTTATGTATTTCTTTTGTATTAGAATCCTAGGGCAGTTTGTTAAGAGTTACAACTTTCAGGGACCTAGAAGGTTTTATTCTAGTTATAAGCATGTAAAAGATGAACACGGAGCGTTAGATGCTGCCTTGCTAAAGGAGCAATCTGCCTCTACACTTTGTAAATTTCAGTTCTATTTTTAATCAAAGCTACTCAACCGTCTGTGTTAAAAAAAAGAGTTTGTCGGTTTCTGGAAAATTAGGTTTAGGGTTTCTTATTTATTAATATGTTAATGTATTTCTCAAGTCAATTAGTTTGTTGAAATAATTTACATAATTATTAATAGCTAATAATTATCTAACTTCAATATTTACTATTTAAAAATTATTTTCTATTTTAAAAAATTAGATAGGGTTAATTGTAGTTTATAAAAATTGTATTAGATTATTAAGTTTAAATGTTATAATATTGTAATTAAAGAATTTGGTCACCAAATGAAATAAATGACTAAAACAACCAAAAAAGTTGGTCACTATAGTGTTTTTAAGTTAAATAGGACCAAATTTGAGCAATTTTAAGTGATTACAAGTAAAAACGACTAATTTAGTGATGGGATTAAAAAAATGAATAATTTAGTCATGGGATTAAAAATATGACTAGAGAGTATAAGTTAATAATTATATAAGATGTTTCAGTTAAATAATAATAATAATAATAATTATTATATAAGATGTTCATTGTTAAAATTTACAATTTCGTAAAATTTAATGCTGCAGATGGATTCAGAGACCCCCCTTACTAAAAATCCATCTACAACGGGGTCTTTCAATCCATATATAATGTTAATTTATGAAATTGTAAAATTTCATTTTTATATAATTATATAGGTTAATAACATAGAAATATTTCTTGCTTGCTTCATCTATGTTTTTCACACTAACTTTTCACTCTAAGAAACATCAATAGCCTTTGGATATGGTTAAATAGTCATCCAAGGTACTTCACCATCACCCCCTTTTATTCCAAAGGAATACTGATCTTGATGGCTTGCTTCGAGCATTTAAAAGGTATTCTTGTATGCCTTGTCATTATTTTTATCAAAGATATTGGCATTTCATAAGCTATTCCTCTTCGTAGCCTGTTAATTTTTTTTCAAGGTAACATAAAGGCAAACCAAAAATCTAATAGTTAATGTATAGTATTATAATAGTTATTAATATATTATATATGTTAATATATTATATAGTTAATATATTAATAAACAGTGTAATATACATTAATAATATATTAATATGTTATGCAGTGTAATATCTGTATTAATATATTCATATATTATATTATATAGTTTTTTTTTTTTGTAAGCAAGAAAAAAATTATATTAAGTTGGAACCTTCATTACAAAAAGAGATCAAGTCTCACAAGGCCTTTCATGCCCAGATATTCTGTCACACCAACTTACAGCAGGAAACAAAAGTGCTTCTGAGACTTCTACATAGAACCTCTCTAAACCCTTGACCCCGTTACATAAGCCCATGGAAAAAACCATCTCAAAAAAAGTCTACAGACTGCACCAGAAAAACCAACAGACAGGATATTACAGCCAAAACTGGAGAGAAAATTACAAAGATGGATACTGCAGGTGAAGCCTATCAGCACCAAACTAAAGTAACAGAAAAGTGAGACCATAAAACAATAATCATAAAAAAAATCAAACCGAAAACCCATCATTTTGGAGCAACGTTCTTATTGATCATAGTGCCTGAGCGGAGGTCGTTGAGCTTGTTGTCATTTGCAAGAGAAAGTTGACCAGCCGGACCATGAAGAGGGAAAGAGACTGGAAGATGCGGCGTAGAGGTACCAGCAGCAGCAGTCGAAACATCCGGAGAAAGGCCCAGTTTATGAGCAATCCTGTCAATTGTGCGGAGCATATAGCGATTGTCCTCTAGATGTGCTTTCCAGGCGCGTACAGGTTCAACCTCACCCAAAGCCTTATTTTCCCTGTCCATCATGACATGGGCGAGGAGCTCTTTAGTAACCCAATAGGTGGTAACTGTCCTGTCATAGACAGACAGACAACCAACGGTAATCCTTGGGTCACTTATCCATTCTTCAACCTCTTCTTTGACAGTGTCAATATCCAAGGCTTTAACCTGCTCCCACAGGTCCTTCTCAACACATTCGATTTCCTCCCTAATAATCGGAGGGAATCGCTTGTAGAAAAACTGGGTCGTCTTCCCTGCTTTCAGAAGCTCACGGGTATTTTTCCACCGACCATCAACCTTTTTACCCTTACTTACATTCCGCTTAGGAGCCATCTCACTAGTCACTCCGGGGAGAAGATAACACCAAGTTCTCACTCTAAAACTCCCAACGACACTATCCACAACATACAAAATGTAGGGCGTAAGGGTTCGTTCAAAATAAATAGTCGAATGATGCAAGCAACAACCAGTAACCATGCTAAATCCATTCATCATGCTGGTGGGTTGCACGAAAAACCCGTACCTCTCTCAACTATTCTGCCTAACGCTGCATCCCCTGCCTTTCGATGGCCGAAGGAGGTTGCAGGATTTCCCTATAATTGAGAATTGGGGTGAAATCATGGGGGGTTATGTCTTGATTTAATACTGATGCACCGACTTCACAAGATGATTGTTATTGGACTGCCCACAGGTTTGAATCGGGCTAGACAGGTGTGCGTTTGTCATGGTAACCGAGA
Source organism: Larix kaempferi (assembly GCA_027924585.1). Lineage (NCBI taxonomy): Eukaryota > Viridiplantae > Streptophyta > Pinopsida > Pinales > Pinaceae > Larix > Larix kaempferi. Next base: position 12,306,067 of record BSBM01000893.1, read on the forward strand.
CTGGACACGTGCGACCTACCATTTTCTGGTACAAACTTATGTCATTAGCTTCCAAGTGGGTGCACTGGGTCTACTAGTCATTACATCCCTCGTCCAGAATTTGTCCTTCATTGATTATTGCCCCGTTGCGTTCCCCAATGTTGGCTAATAGGTCAGCCACCTTGTTACCATCACGTTTAACATGGGTGAAAGATCAAGAGTCACAACCACGGAGGAGGTCCGTGAGCCACTCCACCCGGGACATCAAATGCCAACTCTTCACAACCTTTGCTACAGTTTGTCCACCCTGTAACTTCTTGTCCATGTGGATGATGACGTATGAGTCCCCTTCAATGACCATGGGTTCCCAGTGGTTGCGGATGGCAATTATGATTCCATGCAGCAAACCTTCAAGCTCAACCGCATTGTTGGTGTCGACTCCAATATTCCCGTAGAAGTATCGGAGAACAACACCTTCACTATTTCTGATAAATCCTCCAAATCTGGCCAGACCGGGGTTTCCCTTGGAAGCACTGTCAAAGTTTAGCTTGAAATGTCTCCTGGGTGGAGGGTGCCATAGACTTGGACTTACAGGAGCTGCTGGCCATGCCCAAATCCATCTCCAGCTCTGTAGTGCACACTCCAAAACCCAACCTGCGAGAATCTGTTTTTCTTGGTCGTCCATTTCCTAGTCTCTGTCCATCCACTGGATAATTTTAATGGTTTCCTGAATATACTTGGTGACATGGTTCCAAACCGTCTGCAAAGAATTCTTTTTACCCTCAAAGATCCTTCCATTCGCTCCTTCTATATAGACCACATTAGAGAACCTGGGAGCATGAGCCAAATCTTAAGGATGACAGGGTTTTTTAATGCCTCCCTATCCCAATTTTTGATAGTTTGGGTTGGTTGCCCTCTGACCCTGTCCATCCTTCTGAATATTACCTCTCCCCAGTCCCATAGAGAAGAGGCCCAAGGGAAAGAGTCTAAGAGATGGTTTATAGATTCATCCTTGCACTCACAGAGAACACACCAAAAGGGACCGTGCATACCTCTTCTTATGAGGTTCTCTCCTATCAAGACGCACCTGTAAGAAACCAACCAGATGAAGGTTGTTATGTTGGGCCAAGGGTTAAATTCCCAGACCGACTTCTAGTCCATCCCTAGATATGGATCCCCTTGGTTAAATTGCAGGTCATAGGCCTCTTTAGTGGAATAAATTCCTTTTGTCTGGTATCCCCATCTATGTTTATCTGGTTGGTTCTGGATTCAGATACAACAATCCAGCAGGGTCTCCATAATCTTGGGTATCTCTTCCCCTAGGAAACGATGGTCCCACCAACTTTGTGGTTGCCATTCGTGAACATATTCATCAACTTGTTCTTCTTTCCAAAATTGGCATACTTTAGTTAGGCCCAGATCCTTGGCATGAGACCAGCTGCTATGGAGTCCTTATTGGTTAATGATTCTTGGTATCTGTTTCCAGGAATCGCTCCAAAAACTGGCATCCTTCCCCTCCCTAACTTCCCAAAAACTATGACTTTGGATAATCCTTTTGTTTTTATGGGAATAATTCCATATATGGGAGCCCAGTAAGTTTTCATTGAATCTTATCAGATCTTGCTTTGGTTTCCCCAAGGCATACTTATTGTGCTAGAATTTGGCCCACAGCTCCTCTTTGTGTGACACCCAGAGCCACTAGATCTTTGCACCAAGAACTTCACTATTCTTCTCCGCATCTCTCAACCCAAGACCCCCCCAGACCTTTGGTTTGAAAACAGTGTCCCAGATAACCAAAGCCCATTGGTGTTTTGCTTGATTACCTCCCTAGAGGAACTATCGTTGAATTGATCTAATTTACTTGAGAATCGCTTTTGGGGTAGCCAAGGTGGAAAAAAGATAAATAGGCATGGCTTGGAGAATAGCTTTCACAAGCACAGTTCTACCGGCCAGGTTGAGAGATCTGAAAGCCCAGTTATCTAGTTTCCGTCTGAATTTCTCCATGAGGTCCTCTCAGGAGACTTTCCGAATCACCCCATCAGCAAGAGGAGCACTGAGATATTTGGATGGAAGGGAGCTCCCTTGGAAGCCAAGGATACAAAGAATATTCCTCTGATTTATTTGTGGGGTATTGAAAAAAGAAAACTTGGGATTTAGTATCATTCACTTCCAACCCCTAAGCTTTGGCAAAAGAATTCAATAAATTCTTTAAGACCCTCGCTTATTGCACCGAAGGATGCCCCATCAACATTGTTTCATCCCCAAATTGTTGGTGTGAAATGGTCTCCAAACCAGGATGGAGGTTCAAACCCTTAAGCTCCCTTTTAACAATTCGATCTTTGATAACTCTGCTCAACCCTTCTGCCATGAGGATAAACAAGAAAGGGGACAAAGGATCTCCTCGTCGAATCCCCTGTGTGGGAGTAAAATTTATGGTGGGGGAGCCATTCAGAAGGATAGAGAAGAAGGCGGTAGAAGTGATATTCAAAATCCAATGGACCTAGTCCTGGTGGAACCCAAAGGCCGCATGCATCTCTTTTAAAAATTGCCAACTTAATTTATCGTAGGCTTTTGAGATGTCCAATTTTAACAACATACCAGGTTTCTTAGTGACTTTCAGAGAATGGATAACCTCATGGACTAAAATGATACCATCAAATATTTGACGCCCTTCCACAAATCCTGACTGTTCCGAGGCAATCAAGTTAGGGAGGAAGGGTTTCATCCGGTTAGATAACATTTTAGTAATGATCTTATAAATGATATTACAGAGTGCTATAGGTCTGAAATTCCCAGGAGAATCAATGCCCTCCTCTTTGGGATGAGAGTGAGAAAGGTGGAATTGAGAGCTTCGAGGACTCCTTGATTCGTACGCGAGTCCTCCACAATTCTCCATACATCCTCTTTGATCAGATCCCATAAATGATGAAAAGAGTTAGTGGTAAACCCATCAAGTCCAGGAGCCTTCCCATCTTCCATCTGATTTACAACATCTTCAACTTCCTGGAATTTCACAGGTTTTATTAATATGTCATTCTATGCATCTGTCACCAATCGAGGGATGTGTCTGGACTCTGGTGACCACCCTTATATCGGTAGATCTATCCTGCCTATCTTCCTGCATGATAGTTTCAAAATACTGGACAAGCTCATCCTCCATATCTTCCCTGGTTTCTATATACTTCCCGTCATCTTTTTTTAACCTGGAGATCTTAGTCCTTTGGCGATTATGAATCACTGAGTGGTGGAAGAATTTCTTGTTTCGCTCCCCCTCCTGGAGCCACTGATTGCAGGATTTTTGTTTCCACAAGATCTCTGCTTGTCGTTCCCTGACATTAAGTTGCTCAAGGGTGGCTTGCTCACGTAGTTTCAGGTCATAAGAGTACCCGAAATTCATGCCTTCTCTTTTAATTTCCTCTAGCTGTTCAGTTAGAGACTTTTGATCTTGGAATATGTTCCCAAATTCCTCCTTATTCTAGGTACAAATTTTTGCTTTCAATTTTTTCAGTTTTTGCTGGAATTGGTACATTAGGGTACCCTTGATAGGTTCCAACTCCTCCCACCATTTACTGACAAGATCTTTAAAGTGTTTATGTTCAAGCCAGAACTATTCAAAATGAAAAGGATGTCTAATGGGGGGACCACCATCAACCCAAACCATACTTACTGGCCAATGATAGGAGCCAACCGAGCGAAGGACCAGAGCAATCGCTTCCCTGTCCCCTATAATCATAGCCTCGGGTACAAGGAATCTATCTAAACGTGAGGCAACGTGATGCTCACCCCCTGTCTTGTTATTCCATGTAAACCAACCATTCTATGTCTCGATGTCCACCAAACCATTCTCCTGGATGAAGTTTTTTAAGGATATATTGGTTGCATCCATACTACGCCTTCCTCCTTTCTTCTCTTCCAAAGAAGTGATCATGTTGAAATCACCACCCATAAACCAAAGACAACCTTCATTCTCATGGGATTCCATACATAAGAAGGATAAGAAAGCAGGTTTTTGGGCTAAAAAACTGGGTCCATAGACATTAGTTAGAGTACCTCTTACCTCAGAATTATCAAGTTTGAAATTGGCGCTAATAGAGAACCTAAAAGCACGAAAGCAGGTAAGGGAGATTGCCATGGGGTTCCATAAAATGGCAATTCCACCAGCCGCTCCCCGGGCATCATTAGCAATTACCTGACTTCCTCGCCAAAGTTGCCCACCTATAACCTGCATAGTCTCCGATCTGCATTTTGTTTCTTGAAAGAATAAAACATAAGGTTTTTCCTTCCTTAACTTCACCTTCAGGTTCTTCATTTTCCTTGGATTATTAACCCCACGGGTATTCCAGGTTATAATCTTCATTAGATACTCTTGACTACTTCAGAGAAGGCCACCCTTTTTGTAGGGTATTGTCCTGATTTGACAAGTCTAGTCCCAATCTCCGCAATTCTCTGTCGATTCATCTTTTGTCCCCGTTTTTCCCCTTCCTTTGGTTGTTTCCTTTTGCTGCCCTTCGTTGGATCCTTATCTATACCTAGGTGTGGGGACGCTTTGGTTTTAAGGATAGCCTGTTGAAGAAGTTCCAGCTGCCTTCGGGAAACATACCCTTGCCCTTTTTTGCTACATTCCTTCTCAATCTCATCCAGATCCAGCTCACCTAGGTCCATATCTTTGTTTTCCTCCGCCGTTTCTTCCTCCATGATTTCCACTATCTCCTCCATAGGCCTGACTTTGGATTGATTACCTTCCTCAGTGGCAGTTTTGTCCTTTTGAGGACCTCCGTCCTCAATCTCCATGTTACTCAAAGTTGCGAACCTATTCCCGCTCTGATTCCGTTTATAGGTACTCTGTTTTGCTGGAGGAGGATGAGGGGTCTTTTTATTTTTCCTTCTGCGAGTCTGAACCTATGTAAAACCCTCATTGTCCTTTTCTTTTTCTTACTTTTCCAGGGGAAGAGAGATAGTGGATTTTAGGGTCAGGCAATCCCTGCTCAGATGCCCATATTCATGGCATTGTCTACACCAAAAAGGTAGTTGGTCATAGTCCATAATTTGGACCCAATCCTCATCTTCCCAAGTCAAATTGATAGCCTCTGGAAGATCTTTGGAGAGGTTCATGTAAACACAAATGCGAGCCTAGGTGGTGTATCATTGTAGCGTTGTCTGTTCTGAAACTTTCATAAACTTTCCCAAGGTGTTCCCAATGGCCTCCAAGATTTTAGGCTCCCCGTACTCACATGGGAGTGAGTAAAGCCAGATCTAGACCAGAGCAATACTAAGATCCACTGTATCAGGGTTAAACCTCTCCTTCCAGGGACGCAGGAATAACCTGTACGAATAAAAAAGGTAAGGGCCACCCATAAGGACACGGTCACGATCTTCCTGGTTAAAAAAGATAATGGTAAAGAATCCTTTAGATCCCAAGTGCAGATCATAATGGCCTTTGGGGTTCCAGGTGATCTTGATCCAATGTATCAGATCTTTCTCTTTTGTCCAGATGCCAATGAATTTCCCAATAGGGGCTTTCTCCTTCCATTGTTCAACCCGGGTGCGGAGCTTGTCAAAAGGTGATCTGCAGATATGGGTTCTCAGTCGATCTGGGTAAGCATCCTCCTCGGGTCTTTTTCTTGTTTGTTTCCATGGATTTCTCTACTACAATACCGTTACTAGTTGGAAGAGAGGTGGGTATGTGTAAATTGATGGGGCAATCCGCAGATGTGGAGGGGGCTCCTCCCCCTCTGGGTGACGCCATGCTTGATCTTAGATCCAAGCTCTTTTCGCACTCCGTGACGATCTGGAACCTACCACCAAAGCCCACAGTCGGGCCGAGCCCTAACGTGGTCGGCGTAGACTCCCGTCGTTGGAGAATTAGCTACTACGCAAAATCTCCACCAAAAGACTCTCCCATATTATATAGTTTGTTAATATATTAATATACCATGTAATGTAATATATGTAATATAATATAATATAATTAATATAGGTAATAGAGCGGGTGTGGGTCTATGTAGAGCGACCAAGTAAGATAATTTTTTGCTTTAATTTTGGGGGGAGTTTTTAATTTTTGTGTGGAGACAAGTGAAGCGAATAAACCCTAACATGGTTGTTGAATCACAAAATTGTTGTAAATCTATTGATCAGGATGGATTTGAAGGCTTTGGTGTCGAAATTGTGTCAAAGAATAGCCATTGCTGGATGGGTTTTCTTCAGATCCATCAAAGGAGGTCCGTTTGGTCCATATATGATAAGGTATATGAATTTTTTTGCCTGAAATATGATGGGTTTTCCTACGTGCGGCTTGATCTACGACAAGATGCAGTATTCGTGACTCTAGAAGTCATGGAGTGTTGATGAATTAGTATCATTTTCATTACCGGTTATGGTTTCTGTTTTTTTGCTTTCATTTCCATTCAAATTATTTTGTAATCCCAACGAATCCCTTTCCCTTATGTATCTTTCTTCTCTTTCACCAACATCCACTTCCTTCATCTCTTCCATCCATTGCTACTGAGTGATTTTGGTTGTTTGTATGTAGTCTCTGTTTTTTTCAAAGCTCTGGGTCCATGTAGAGTAGAACATGATCTAATAAGAATCTGCTTTTCTTTAGGGGATCCAACTGCTTCATGTCCAACATAATCATTGCTAGAAGAGAAGAATAAAGGATTTCTGAATTTTCACATTCAGGCCCTCCTGAAGTAGTGCTCACTGAAGTTGGGGAATCATAATCGTGTTTGTAATCAACTAATCCAATAGTCTATCCCCTGAATGCTAAAGAGTCCAAGACACTTCCATTCCCAACATTTGCAGTTGCTAATTGATTGCATGAAACAAAATTACGAACAATTACCAAGTTATCTTCATCAACACTGTCTTTAGTGAAGCAGTCCTCTTCTTTCTCAAGAACTCGGCCATCATTCTATTTCATTGGCTCAACAATAGTAGTTATATGTCTCAAACGATTAGGTCAGTGTTCACCATGATCTTTTCCTCTAGCTGTGACACCTTGTGGAAGAAAACCGTTGAATGATGGGTAAGCCTTACATGCCTTCAAACAATTTCTCAGTGACATCATAAACTCCTTACTATTTTTATGTTTCATTTTGCATGCACAAAAACCACTTGTTATTTCACGATGATATGACCAAGCACGAAGACAATGCCAACAAAATGAATTTATGTGGTGGTGTACAAGTAATATGCATGTAACTTTGATTTCTCATGATTAGACTCTTGCACTTTGGGCATGGATTTGAATTGGAGAGTATGCAGTTCATGTTTTCTAAATATGTATTGTTCTTCACTTTATTTTTTTCAGTCTCTTGATGTTATCACCCACTGCTAACTTCACTGAAGATTACATATCACATTCGAAAGGATTTTCAACAATTATACAATTCCATCTCCTTTTGCTCTAGACTAGATTTATGTGGTGTTTACATTAACCAAAGGTGTTACACGTTGCTGACATAGTTCCGTAAACCAATCAACTTGTAGGAGGTTCAACCGTGGAAATTTTTGTGAGTTGCAATTACCATGTTAAATACATAAAAGAAAATAAACAACAAGAATCTTTGGCAAATAATTTTAGTGGAAGAAAAGAAGGGCAGATAGATAGATCGGTGGTGCTTTGTAATCGAAGCTATGTACTTTTCTTTATGTTAATATAATTTATTCTTACCTACAAAAAAAAGATAGATCGGTGGAGGATTCCAAACATCCTATTGATCACTCTTTGCAATTGTCATTGACTAATTATAGAGGGGGATCAATTTTTCTCCCACTCCCTCCCATTATTTTTGCATCCATCCCGCTGCATGCAAGAAGATAATCAAAGGAGGGATCATGGTGGAGGTCAATGCACAATAGCCCACTAGCCAGGTAAGTGAATATTCATTCATTTCACTGTTCTTGGTTTGGACTTAAATCATGTTTTTTCATAGTTCAAATAGATTATTTCGCCATTCCCCATGGTGCAATGGAAACCCAATACATTATAACAATGATTTTTCTCCAACCCTCCTAACCCATCTCGATCATTTAAAATTTTAAAGGAGTCCTTGTTTAGATAGGTCTGGTAGGTTTACAATTGGGTAGTAGGTGTGATTTAATGGCAGAATGGCCCTTTAAGCTTAGATCGAGGATTGGCTAGTGTCCTGCGATAACTATTATTGTATTTAATGTTATGCATTGAACAATGAAATCAAAATGGTTTGTCTATATCTAAAGCTGCAGGTTTCCAGGTTTTTTTAATTTTATTTTTTTTGCTTATAAGGTTGGCACTTTGCTCGATTGCTCGACAATGAATCTACAACATACCCCTTTGAAATTTTTGGTTTGATTTTTAACCCGCTAAACCCAGGGCTTAAACATAGACATAACTGCATGCTTATTAGGTGCCCACATTCTCAGCATGGGCTAGTAGGTCCGCATTGGCTTGAGATTGCACCATGAATAAAATTCAGGAGGACATGCGATAATGGGCTTCACATTCCATGCATGTTTGTGTCGAAGTGAGTTTTGTTGTTCGATTCTTTCTATTAGAGAATTAGCTTACACTCAAGTTTGTTCTATAATAACTACTATGATCCCAGTTTCAAGTCCAAAAGCTCCATCGATGTCTAAGTCAATCAGTGTTCAATATCATTTTATTTCTTGTTTTAACAAAGGAAAGCCTCTGCAAATTCCTTCCAGAACGTTAAAATGAATTGGATCTTAATGAAGTCCTGGACATGCATGACGAGATTCCAGGTCCAACAATTTGAACAAATCCCACTGCCAAATTAACATTCCCCGCACTTAAGTTTTTGTGATTAAACAGGAATAAAATGTATTTGTACTTTTTTCTGGGTGATAATTTCTTGTTTTCTCGCTAGAGATTTTAGATAGCCATTCTTTCTTGAACACCTTGAAAGTTGAAAGCATTCTTGTTTGACCAGGGTTTGGGCATGAGAATAAGTTGGTAGAAATTTATGACTACATTATAGACTGCTTTTAGCCTGTTTGATCGACCTCCCACAAACAACTTTCTGATCTAGCTTTAAGGCCATAGCCAATGACACTTCATCCACAAAATCAATATGACAATATCCCTTGAATTCACTTGTTGTTTTATCTTTTCCTAATCGTATAGAAACTATTTTACAATCTATAAAGACAACTTCAAATCATCTTCTGTTATATCCCAGGTTATCTCCAATGTAATTTTTGTCATGGAACAGAAAGATATCACTTTTGACTTGCCTTGTCGACCGTGACTTGTATTTGGCTTATTTAGCAAAAATACATTCACTTCTATCACTAGAAGATCCTCAAACACCAGAAATCCCAAATAAATTACCATTGATACTAAAGTAGTAATAAAGCCTTTAGTTTTTGTTTCACACTGTGCACATCATGCTTCTTTGATAGTTTTTCTCCTTGGCTCCTAGTATTTTTTCTTACCCATCTTGAAGATATGATAGCGAGAAGCTGATTGTCTAACCTTTTTCCATCCACTTAATTGATTATGCACCAATTGTGCCCGAAACAACAACTTGAAAGGGGACAATCATAGTCCTTGATTAATACCTCGCCATTCATTTCATATGCAACCAACACATATAGCTTCAGGACTCATGGCTTGTAGCATTGACATTGAATCTTTGTATAGCCCTCCATTTTCTTTTTATACACTTATGCAAGACATCATGAATAATTTCCCTCTCTTATGATGATAAGACTATTGCACTGGTACAAAATGAGAGATAAATGACCAAAAAAAGACCAAAATACTTATATAAACGACCACTTTTGAGTTGGCGACCACTGGTGGAAAATTAGTGGTCGTTTATATGCAGATTTTGGTCATTTATCTCTCATTTTGTACTAGAATTATTCACTAACTGTTGTAGATAGGGCATGGAGGAATCAAACCACCAACCTCCTGCCTGTAAGGCATGTGCTCTTCCATTGAGCTAGTACCCTTTAAGTCCCATTAATGATTAAAATATTTGGGATCCATTCCTTAGATATTAAACTATTTGTCATGTATTAGTCCTTCAAGTATGTTTTAATGTTTTAGGTCCTTTAGAATTACAACATACCCTAAAGTTGAGATATTTAACATAGATGTTAGACCATAATAGATACTTCCTAAATAATTTATAGTGTCTCATATATCTACTATTTGTTTCTTCAAAGGTGACCAATTTATTAATATTTATAATTTCACAATTCCTAACTAGAAGTGAAAAAAAAAACTTAGAATTTGAGGAATGAAAATAGAACCAATTTCATTGAAATTAAGCATGAAATGTACAATCACCCAAACCAGTAGAACATACTATGCTTTTGGATTTATTTTATGTTCTTCACATGAAATTTCTAAAGATCCAAATATATAAATGGTGGAAAAGTCCAAGGATAGAATACAATAATGTGCAACCTGCAAAAAAATAAAGATTCGAGAGTTTTTGGGTGTATATTACTAAATCAAGAAGCAAAAAATCATTGAAGTGATATTCATATTTTTTGAACACTAACTAAATTTGCCAAGACATCGAATAACAACATTCAAATATATGGAAATCAGAGTATTTTGTGTTGATTAACTATCATAATTTGTATGGGGAGCTTTAGGAAGAGTAAAAATGCCCATATAGGAAGAAGGGTTTGAATTTCCTTGTTGAAAACACCTTCGCACTTGTTGAAGGTGAAAAAAATACCACATGCATTATGGGTTGTTTACTCTATTTGGTTTCCATGGAGGATTTGGAATGTAAGAAGCTTGATGTATCATTGTCTCTATTAACAAATATGGCTAGGTAGGGATAAGGAAACACTATATCTTGTGTCTAGTACAGATAAAACCCAGATACATATATATGGCCTATTTACATCTAGGATCAATATCTGATAGGGATGTAGCATGGGATTGGTATTCAATATCGTGAGATCCTGAGGCATATCCATCAAATTGTGTTAAGAAGTGTGTGTATGTGTGTGTGTTGGACATTTATGCAATTGAAAATAGTTGTGTTAGGAAGCAAGCAAGCAAGCGCGCACGTGTGTGTGTGTGTTGGATATTTATGCAATGCAATTGAAAATAGTAGAGAATGAACATGAATGACCAAAATTCCTCACTAATGAGAAAATAGGACAAAATATCCATCATGCTTCTTGACTTCAAAGTGTTGAACACTATAAGATAAACTATTGAAAATAAGCACTTGAAGTGAGAAAGCATAAATGTTGCTCAATAATGCAAAGAGATGTCAAAATTGATGTAAAATAGTGTAAAACAACTAGTACTCTGTTTTACTAAAAAAGTCTATCTATGAATAAAAACAGAATTGAAAGAGAAATAAATTTTAACATGAGGGTCTAAGATTAGGAAAAATACATCAAATGTATACATAAGACGTGCAAAATAATGGACAATTTGGAGTCCCATCACATTATTCTTAGATCCACTTTATCACCATCTTCAAAGGATCGATAATGAAAAATCTTTGTTGTTGACTTAGAACGTTTGGTATTGGTTTTTCTCTCTTAATTTTTAGAATGTGACAAGAACATATAATAAAACTTAGTCTAGAAATGCATCATAAATAGAGCACAATGAAAATTGTGTAGTTACCACAAAATATTATTTTTGATCTTAAGATGGGAAGCAAAATCATTATACTAGAATAAATCATAATGCATGCAATACATGTTGCCTTTTTGCTAGCTGCCAATGGACAACACAGTGAATAATATCCTTTTGAATTGATACATCAAACACATCCCCAACTAGCACTATCGTACCTTTATCCTCATTATGCATGTTTGTCACCCTTAGTGCTAAGTCCTCAAACTTTCCTGCAAATGAAAAAATGTTGATAGGTGTTCAAAATTCACATTAAGACACTGCTTGGAATGACAATATTAGACATGCTCAATATGGCAAATTTTACCACATAGTTGATTGTAGCTGTGTGATAGTTAAGTATTTTTTTTGGATTTCACTTATTAGTAATGAACCTATATTTGGTACAATTGTAACTGGGGTAAAATGCATCCATCGTGTGGTACATTTCTTTTGCTGGCAAGACTATTGCTTATTGATGTATTGTTCTCAGTTTTACTTCTATAAAGCCTAGTCTATATTTATATTTATCCCTCATTTTTATTGGATACTTATCTTCCTACTTGTGTAGAGTGTCATTCTGGATTATTATTAACAATTTTTTCATTTTTTGCTATAATGTTAGCTTCACTTTTCCAAAGCTCAACATGAGGTACTTATACAAGGCACAAGGGTTGAGAATTGAGAATGATATAATGGGTATTCAACTGCAAGTAGTAGACCACCGATTTCGGATGATATGGGAGACAGTACATCACAATTTGACATTCAAATAAACTTCAATGAAATTCATGTTGGTCTCTAGATTTATCTCTTCTCCCTTTAGATGAGAATGTCCAAAGGCGATATCATTTTTTGCTGCCACAAAATCATATGCATATCATAACCCAATCCAATGCCAAACTTGCATAAAATAATCAACCAATACTTTATTACCACAATGGTCAAGTTACTGGTCTCAAGTCTAACATAAAAATGATCTACATATAAGCCAATGGCCATCAATGTAAATTATGAAAATCCCTGCATTGAACATACCTTAAAAGGAACAATTGCCTTCTCTAGGTTTGAATCAACCATCATCTTGTTGACTATAAAATTCATTGCAAAACCATCAGTTAAACAAAGGCCTCAACTTCAAAACCAGTTGTGCAAATATGTCATGATAGGTGATAGAGACATCATAATATCAGTTATTACAAATAAATTCAATATCAAAGAAAAAATTCAAATCTAAACTCTCAGCCTTAAAATGGCCTCATTTTTCGATAACTAGTAAGAGTATGTACCGGAAAGGAATACATATTACGAGGAGAATCTCTACTACAATATGCATGAGAAACTCAGAAATTCAAACATGCAGCTGAAAATAAAAGAACCCTCTGCAACAACCTCAATTCTTGATGCATAAGTTTAATATAATAATTATATTTGGAGGTTAGGTACATGGATTGTGAACAATAACAAGTAAAGGGATGACATCTTAGGTCATTTATGTCATCTTGCTTCTCCAAGGAAGATCTGCCTACCAAAAGAAGTAGAATCTTTATCCTTTGATCACACATAATGGGCTTAGTGTATTGTCTTCACAAAAGCTGCAATTCTAACAAAAAGACTTAGTTGCACACTACACAATATAGTATATATATGAAAGATGCCACAACTAGATATACTATGTCGCAACTTACAATCAAAAGGATCAACTACATGACTTTGTAGAGAGGCTACATATGACCAATATCATTTGATGATTTGGAGGTTGGTAAGCTGCGAGTTCTTGGAATTCCTTTATTGGGCCATTTAGATCTGAACAATCTCATGTCATATGCAATCTGCCAGATAGAAGACATCGACAAAGCATCCTAAAGGCTACAACTATGGTGTCTATGTGCCATTTTTTGGAATACAACTAGCTACAAGCTTTGGTTATGTTGTATAAGTTTCAACCTTAAATGGTTGACAAGGTACCCACTAGTCAAAAGTTACAACAATGTGTGTATGTGTGTATAAACTAGTATGGACCTGTATAAAATAATTGACACAATGTAATATACTAGCACTTAGTATATAATTATATATATATATATAGAGAGAGAGAGAGAGAGAGCGAGAGAGAGAGAGAGAGAGGATATGCAATGTGGGCTCTTTGGGCCTTGCAATGCTGGAAAACTCATGTTGTGTTGGTCCACAAGGGCCATGCTACATAATCCCATTGACTTTGTCAATACAGGTAGAGTGGTGGGGCTAGATTGTTTGTAGACCATGGAGATAATATTTCTGTCTTTGGGCCTGCAACGGTTATGGAGCGTAAGTTCTTTGGGACCTCTGGTCCCAAAATTAAAAAGAAAACATGTCATGGGGACCCATGGAGCTCATCTTACATAGGGAGAGACTGCTAATGTTATGGGGCTCAAGAAATCCCTTTGAAGATGCATTTTTTTAACTAACTATTCCATATGGCTTGGATGATGGGGGTCAAGCCCGAGGTTTGTAGACTAGTCATGTGTGGAGAGTACAAACCATTATGCTCTAGTGTATGATATGTAGCAAACAAATTGTTCCTAGAAATATTGTCCAAGTTGAGTTTGGTGACCACCCCCTTCATATTGAGAGCATCTTTAGGTTTATTTATTATCTTCATAGACTCCAATCTATCAGCGACTTGGTCTCAAGAAGGTGGAGGCATCCTTACATCTTGTTCTTCTTAGGAGATTACCTCTCACAGTATTTAGGAGAAAAGGTGAGCCTTTCTAGTCCTATAGTCAGTGAGTATCACATTGACCATCCCCCCCCTTTAAGTACTCTTTAGATATCCCTCCTCACCTTCTCTCCCTAAAAGGAGATAGTAATAGAGTGATTGGGAAAGATATATGTTGACAATTTATCTAGGTTACTTGGGTTTCTCCCTCTCAACTTCTTATCCCCAAGTTAGCTTTTTAAGAAATACATTTATTACAAATTATTGATGTTTGTATTGATCATTTAGACTATTTCACTTAATTAAATACGAGTCTTAAAGTGATGTGAAAGTTATAAAATATTGATTTTATTCTACCATGTGTTTTATATCCTAAGTGACTAAAGTACGTACTAGTTATGAGTCATGACCATCAAATATATAGTTTATCAAGAAATACCTTACAAGTTACAAGCTCAGTGGAACTTTTTGAATTGCTTTCCAAATATTATGTGTATGATGTTCTTGGAGTGGCCATGACTTGGGAGCAAGCATACTGGTAGGCTTGAGTTTTCATGCCCACATTTTCATAGTGCTTTTTGAAAGATGCATTATTGCCTTCTTTTAGTAGTGTATATATGCTTAAAATATGGAAGACCAATGGGTATCTATTTGTATTGGAAAAGAATAATGATTAAACTAAAACAATGCTTTATGTCTCAACTTCTCAACCTGTCATACATGTGTTATGGCTTGCTCTTAGTATTTAACAAGATAAGCAATCAATGACACTTGCTTCTAGCACGAACTTAGACTAAAATTGGAAATGCACAATGCATTCCTTATCATTGCTAAAATTTTGTGCAGAGGAGACTCCAGCCAACATCCCATATATTCCCAATTTAGTCTATGATAAAGAGATAATGAATCTTTGTATATTATCATTAATGAGAAATAGAATCCATTGAAAAGGAGGATTGGTGCAGATAAAAGTTAACAAATCTCGGTACACATGAAACATACATTATTTCACTATTTATTGAGAATCCTTTTGATATTTTATTAAGCACTTCAACCAAGACCAAATGCAACCTAAGGACTTACAAGTGGCTGGGTGAAATACTTAGAACTGGTGTAGATGTGGACTAGCTGGAGCATATCAACAGGAATAGATAGAGCATGTTTCCAGTACTTATTTTAGTGGGTGTCTTGCTAGTATTTTGATGAAATTACCGCAAATGTAGATACAAGGATGAGTTGATTGTAGGAGGAGAGAACCAATAACACCCTAGATGCTTGTTGATATTCGATGATGTT
This sequence comes from Larix kaempferi, assembly GCA_027924585.1. Taxonomy (NCBI): domain Eukaryota; kingdom Viridiplantae; phylum Streptophyta; class Pinopsida; order Pinales; family Pinaceae; genus Larix; species Larix kaempferi. The sequence continues at coordinate 12,321,642 of BSBM01000893.1, forward strand.
TAGCCTTGTTACCCCTCGTTTTGTATGGGTGTCCACATGCGTTTTTTATCACACACTTGAAAGGGGGGTTGAATTTGTTCATGATGATGTTATGATGGTTCCCTAAGATGTCAAAGGAAAATTTGAGGGTTAGCAGTGATAAGAATATTCATTCCTTAATGTTGTTTGGACTGTCCTAACCCCCAAAACAATAGTAAGAGGCCTAATTTTCTATGCTAGGCTAATTCTGTGGATAGGAAGTCTTAAACTTTGAACACGAACAAGTTCTGGCCATACCCTAGCCTTCAAATAACAAGAATTAGCTTTGAATGACCCTTGGACAACATTCAGGCATCACTGGGCAAATTTGGGCACATTGTGGGCAGTTATTGAAAACAACAACAAGTCCAAGTTTTAGTGTGTTCTGGGTACATTTTGGACAACTTTATGCATCATAGCAATGGTAAAATGGCTAAAACTCAGACTTGGGCACTTTTGAGACTAAGTAGCAATAGTAAATAGTGATATACAACAAGTCTGAGATGAATTTATAAGCACAAATAACTAATTACTAGCATAAAATAAAAGAGATGGACAATTTTCTATTTCTCTGCATTTCCATCTCTTGGATTAATTGCTTCAATATCTACTCTATCTAGGTTAGCTGGTCGAGGATTGGAAACTGGAATAATGCCTCATAAATTGGTTTCAATCATATTTCTCCAGGTTTGTCCAATATGAACAACTCATTATTCTCCCACCTCTAACTAGCACCGAATTACCATAGACAACCAACTTCAACTTTATAAAGAATATCCTCTTTCTGGTTACAGAAAAGAAGATATGCAATCACTATATGTATGCACATTGCATTGAAGTTCTCCTAGATCATAGGTGGTCATTCAATTCATGAAATCAGATCCATAGAAAATAATACCAATGAATACATTAGGAAACAAATGAATACAATGCCATTGTATACCTCAAAAATGAAAAATGTCGAATATTCACATTTATAGTTTTTTCTCCACATAACATTGTTGATAATGCTTCTGCTTCATCCAACATGCTTCCTTTTAATCAAGTCATCATTTGGAGGGTCTATTTCCAATGCCAAGGCTCCAATGGTATGCATGATCACATTCACCCATAACAATTGTACTGCTATGAGGAGAGTGCCACCTGAGGAGTAATTACCAAAGACACGAAATGTTATTAATCGAGCTATTTAATAAATAGGAGGATATTACCACCACAACATTCATACCCCAGCTAAATTTACTACCTATCACAAGCTAGAAAGCATGCATGAAAGCATACTAAAAATATATATAATTGCATTAAGCAAAATAGAAAAATAATTTGCATATTACTTGTGACACATGTCGAGGATAAATTCATAATTAGGGAAACTACATTAATTGTCAGTTGAAATTGCACAATTTTTTGAATGTTGATAAACACTGAAAGACCCCACTTGGAAACTCTTACAATTGTGGCAAAGTTATCATTGAGTATAATCACATCTGCACTCTCCTTTACAACCCAAACTTCCAAAATTACAATTTGTTAAGAAAAATCTATAATATTTAGACACTTCCCACTATAAATAACATAACAATATACTGAAATCAAACAATTTACAAAGAGTTTGGCCATAGCTTCTAGAGAGCTTCTTATATCTAACAGTCTAGAAATCCTTACTAATCAAGGACCTTTTTAAAGTAATTTTGCAACATTCTTTACAACAAGGAAGATAATTTTATGCGTATCAAGCTAAAAAGTCTTTGTAATGAATGCCATTCATAAGAAGATGAACATGATCACCCTACCATTGCAAAGCAGTCCCTTCCTCAAGTATCCAAAGGCCATGGTATTAAGTGCTTGCTCGTATGACAATCTTAAAGGAGAACCCGCTGGTGTTGGTTCATGAGCTTAGGTGAGTTGGATTTGAAGTCTTGACCTCTTTGGTCGGTTGCCCCCGATGTTTGGTCTTGATTGTGGATGATCCCCCAAGTTGCCTGAGTTGTGTCGGCTAACCTTGAAGAAAATTGTACTACCATCATTACATGCATATGTGACTGATTGTTATATCTTATATGCAAACCCATCATTATAAAATAAAACTGTGCTTTTAAGCACAATGAAAGAGGGCTATGAAATAAAATGAAAATCACCCTGGATAAAAGCTATGATTAGTTGTGCTTCTAAGCACATGCAAAATCCAAAGGGACATAAGGCCTAAAAAGGAGTGGTTAAACATATGCTAAATCTAAAGAACTTTTTCCATAATAAAATGTAATGATTAATTGCTCACAGAGCCTACGGGTTGGGATGTGAGATGGAGTAAGGGACAACTAATTCTAAGTGTCCCATATAACCTCAAGTTACGGTTAGCTATGCACCCAGTCACAGTGGTTCTAGAAAATATCCTCACAGAGCTGGTTCAATCTTGGATGTGAGTTGTAGACATTTGTTAAAGTGAATAGGCACTCCTCAAATCAACTTATTCCATTTGTGAGACACCGCCATTCCTTGTGTGTTTTATGTCCAACATATGCTTAGGTGATTTCCTCTTTTCCTTTATCCGAAGTGTCACGGTGTTGAAGTTTGTAAAGTCACCCCTTGTCCTAGCCTTGCCTTTTCCACCTTCACCCATTTCTAGCAAAATGGTTAAGTCCATGAACTGAGTATACACTCAAGGGTCTTTCTCTTAGTAATTGATTGTTTTAATCTAGACTTATATTTGATGTACTGCTGCTTAATCGCCAGTGAAATGCTACTTTATACTTTAGTCTTATTATTGAAATAATTAAAAGAGCATATCTTATCCATTTGCACTTGCAACATCAATCAGTTTGATCCCGGGTCGTTATTTTGATTAGTTTTGACCTAGTAAACCTAGTTTGACCAAGTCAACTGCAGGATCTGAGATGAATTGGATCGATGATGTTTGAGATTATTATTTGTGGTCCTATGATTCCCACTTGATGTTTCCATGCAACAGACACAATTTTCATATGATGGTTTGATGGATTATTATTATTATTATTATTATTATTATTATTACAGACCATTATTTTTTGTTGTTCGGGAATGGTTGAGCTAACAAATGATTACCAGGTGGTCACATGGTGTATGAGTACTCATATCTACTACATTTGGGCCTTATGAGTCCATTAGCACACTTAGATATTAGCACTTTTAGATGAGTTTATGGTAAGATTATCACTTTATTGCATATTTGCAATATCAAATGGTTTGTCAGCATGTTTTGAGATTATTTTGGTTCACCTAGGGCGCTGCAGAGAGATACATGTATTTTATTATTTTACAAGTGATTTTCTAAAGATAAAAAATGGAAGAAGTGGCTATTGAGGAATTCAATTTGGGAAATTAAGGCAAGGAAATGGTATGAGGTTTGATAAGAGAGTTATTGTGATGCATCCCTCACCTTTCGGCACAATCTGCAGCTTTAGTGGGGTCCACATGCCCTCTGGGTTATTATTTGGGGGTTTTATATTGTATTATTGGGACAAAACGTCCTAGTGTTTTTTATCACCTATTCATGTTATATTATTTTGATGTAGTTGGGGCATTAATATAAGGAATATAATATCTCCTAAACCCACAAGTTATTATGTTGTGTTTCCTAGTCATGTAATGTTATACATCCCCTCTAGGGCATCATTGAGGAAACACGTCCCCCTCTCTTAGAGTGATCCATGTATTATTGTTTCGGCTCATCTTAGCCATTGACTGTTATTGTTGTATCTTTTAATCTCAACCATCGATTCAAAAAGTGGTTAGGGTTTTGGTCTCTCTCATTCCTATTTAAAGAAGAGACCCCCTCATTGTAAAGGGACTTTTGGCTTTGGATTTCTAGCAATAAAGAATTGTTTTGGGAAAAATATTGTGCCTTTGTTATAGATTGTTCTTGTGCTTGATTGTAGCTTTGATATCCTATCACATCCTAGTTGTTTGATGAGGTATCCATGCTGGATGTTTTGGCTTAGTGTGTGCTCTATAGGAGGGCGACTTCATTGGAGGATTTTGTTGGGTTTCTCCGGATCTCTTCATTGGAAGAATGAATCATGTGAAATGGGGGGCCTCCATCACCTTTTTATAGCAATTTTGGATGGTGGAGTATTGGCCCATGGTATTGGGCAACCACTAGTATTGGTTCGCGGTATTTTGTGTTTTCCCTCCTTTATCCTTTATTTTGAATAATTTCCCCTTTTTCTTTTTTATTTTATTTTCTTTTTGGAGATTTTGAATTTTTTGAATGAATTAAATTATTTTTGAGGGAAATAATTGGTTTTTTGCCCATTTGATTACCAACATAGGAATTTTTGGGTTTTTGGAGGCCAAAAATGTAGGAAAAATGGATAAATGGTTTATGTGACTAGGGGGGTGAGCTTGGTGAACAATTTTCGTGTGTTAACAATAAGGATAATGACTAAGGGGTTATAAGTTTTTTAGGTTACATGGGTTAGGGGTTAGAGGTGAAAATAGATGAGAGTTATGGGATTAGGGATTATAGTAGTAAAAATTCAGGGATTAATGGTCATATGGGTTAGGGTTCATATTGATTTTAGAATGTAGTGGTTAGGGTTGTAGGAATAGTTGTAGTGGTTATGTAATGGGATTTAAAGTGTTAGATGTTATAGGGATTATAAAACTATAAGGTTTATATTTCAAGGCACAATGCTTGGACAATGCTTACCTTACCTACCAATGTCGAACTACACATGCAACGGGCCAATTTATAAAAACAAACAAAATACAATATAAAAAGTATTGTTGAACAAAAGCATAACTTACGTGTGAAATGATGCAATGCATTTTCACATCTAACACATCCATGGCCGTTTTTATTTTTAATTAGAATACCTAAAACAATTTAATTTATTTTCAACATGATGTTTGTAAATGATTCTTTAGTTTTCATAACATCTAAAAGGAATTAAAAAACATAATTGACCAATTAAATAATATAAATTTTATAAATTGAAGGAAAATGTAGCATATGTGTTAGGGGTTTCTGAGAACCAAAATGAGTTTTGAGTGTTTCTTAGTGCGGCATCCTGTGTTAATGGATCCTCCTCCCCCGCCGAATCCTGGAGGAGCGGTGTCACATCTTGAATGAGTGCTTTTTCCAGGTCATTGTTTCCCAATCAGTCTCCTCCAAGCCAACACCTGCAAATGATGCAAGGTTTGTAGAGAAATTGAAAATTCCAAAAGTGAAGCTTTCCTCCACTGCCTCCAAATGCAAAGCGGTGGCCCTTTTAGAAAAAGGCCTAGTGGGCCATTTCACTAGTCTTTCACCGTCCCTTAGAGCCATCGAGATTTGGTTGAACAAGAATTGGAGACCTCTGATCCAGGGTGAAATTCAAAAAAAATTCAATGGGAAAGGCTTCTTTGTCTTCCTTTTTGAGAAAAAAGAAGATAGGGATTTAATCTTCAGGAATAAACCATATTTCATGGGACCCAAAGGCATGTACATCAATAAATGGGATCTCTCCTTTGACCCAGAAAAAAGACATTCCCAAAGTTGTTCCAGTCTGGGTTAAGCTTCCTCACCTTCCTTTGCATTGTTGGAACGATGACTATTTGAGAGAAATCAGGAATTCTTTGGGGAAATATATAGACAAATCAGAGCCCGGACCTCCTATGTTTCCTTGTGCAAGAACATGTGTGGAAGTTGACCTAGAAAATGGTATCTCGGAAGCCATAAATCTCTCTATGGATGGATGGAATCACCTTCAAATGGTGGACTATGAACAAATCCCCTTCAAATGCAAAGTATGACATGAGTATGGACACTTCGCAAGGCTATGCCCCAAAAAGAAGCAGCAGGAGGTAGAGGAAGGACAAGGAGGAGAATGGAAAGAGGTGACCAGAAAGAAAGTGTCCAAGCCAAACTCTAACTCTAACCCCCCCAGTCTCCAAGCAAAGGAAGATGGTCTCAAATAGCTTTCAATTTCTCTCCAATGAAGCTAATGAGGATGAGCAAGGGTCGTCTAAAGGGAAGGCAGATAACAAGGAAGAGGAAATTTCATTGGCCGAAATAGAAAGGGGATAATAAGAGCATGGCGAGGCCATCATACCGTTGCATCTCTATGTAGAGATAAGGACTGAAGTTTCTCTTAAATTGGGAGGATCGGTAACCAAATCAAGAGCCAATCCAAACATGGAAGATACCTCGGAAAGCAGGGAGGAAGATGCAGAACTTTGTTTACGTACAATCAATAAGGGTGGACTCAAACGGATCTCCCTAGTCTGAATGGTTCATATCTATAACAAAACAAGTACATAACACAAATAAATTTCCTAGATTGATTGAAATGAAAGATAAGTAGAGAGATGGCTTACCTTATAGATGTAGTTCCTTTCTCCTTGCTGACCCAAGTCTCGGTCTTCATATATTTAGCTGCAAAACCAGACAAAACATGTGGAAACTTACAAGTAGTGAAAGCACAAGATTGTGAATCAATCTAGATCAACATTCAAAGAGGTTAATCCTAAACATTATTAACACAACAGGTTTATGGAAATAATTTGTATTATATGTAACAATAAGAAGTACAAAGAGAGAGGTGTTACAATCGATGCTTTGACATCATAACCTCCTTCCAACAATCCTAGCCTCCAAGATCAAATGCTTAGCCTCATATGGATGAAGACGATCTCCTAGCAAAATTTCACCAGCATGTAGGTACTCTATCCTTCCTCTATTAACAATGGAGAGGGGTTCATATATATAGGGATAAAGGGATAGGATAGGTTGAGGATTTAGGGGAGAGGCTTAAGGGATCATCCCACCAGGTAAGGGGTTGAATGCCACCTTCCCAGATATGTAGGGATAAGTCTCCACACCATCCAAGCTTCGAGAAGTCGCTCAAAGATTCTCTTTATCCATTTTAACCAACAACGACGCACTTTGCACAAGGACAACTCACGCCAATGGGAGGTTGATGCGCATTGTGTAAGAGCATCCAGCATGACCGACACACTCTGTTAAGGTGGATAACGCATCACCCTAAGTCTGACGCAACTTGCCAGAGATCAGGGCGCGTCGGGGTGACAACACAAAGTTAAAGGCATAAACATCAACTTCTATTTTGGTGTTTTAGCTTAGTTACTTTAGGAATCAAGGCATATAGAGGACACATAACTCATGATGACGATATTTTGGTGTAACATAATGCCCCCCAAAACATGAAGATGGAAAAATAAGGTAGGTAAAATTGTTTGTAATAGGAAAAAAAAACGAGGCAAGGATTTTCGGTTGGAGTGACGAACAAAGACCTCCTGCAGTATAACTGGATATGATATATATGTCTCAAATGACTCATACCATGGTTTTCGACCAATACATTGTAGATCCATAATAGTAAAGACCGTCTGAACACAATCATGCCTACTATACACAATCGTAGACCCATGGTGAGATGATAACACAGCCACAACCAATATAAAAGTGGATCCATGTAATATGACTAAAAAATATCCATCGCAACCTGGGTAAGATACATGAGTTAACCCAGGGTCTTCTATCCGAACCCGTAATGATACGAATCTAACCATGTGATTACAATGTTTTGAATTCGAACGTGGTAGAAACCACGTGACTATCAGTCATTGATGTATACCGTTAACAAGTGCGAGGGAGATCACCATTGATGTCAGTGATCCCCAACGTATCATAGTACATACCACTGAATATGAATCAATGAGTTGAGGTCAAACACTTAGTGGAATCTTTCAATCATAAGTCAATTATGCGAACTTATTGTTGAAAGCGAGGTAACCTGCCATTGAGACATGTAGTCCCAAGGTACTTGATTGGTTTTTAGTTTTAATCCTCATATGATTTGTTGAAGTCGACAAGGATAAACTGTTCGAAGTAGGGCCACGATGTTTCCTCCATCATCGACACAGAACAAGATCAAAGATTTTTTGGAGTAGATTAGACTATACAGTAAATGTTTGAGACTGACTCGGAAGTGACCGACATGATAGAAGGTATAATAACTGCAGAGATTGACTCGATGAACATACCTCTCTTGAACATGGGAACGGCATGACTTGGAAACATTGACATGGCAAGAATGACACAGACCCATAATGAAACTGATGACGGAAGCATTCTTTGAATGACTCAAAGGAGTAGAACGACTCATGGAATTGGTGGGACTCGAAGACAAGCATATTATCCAAGTGTTTGAATGCATATGCAAAAGAGTACCATGTTCAAAAGTGACTAAGTACTGCCATAATTACAATGAATACACAAACTCTTTTCTTATCCCCGTCATGATTGATGAGTACCTATTTTGTTTTTTAACGATCTTGAGGAGGGTAATAGATACTCGGTATATCTCATCCTTCGGACGAGTGTGATCTCATATGTTTTACAAACCTGAGATAGGAGGGTTTCGTCCCTGAAAGGGCCCTTCAATGTCTTAACGAGTTCAAAGAAGGAAAACTCGACGTCATTTCATATTTAGAGAGTCTGAAAATAACTAAAGAAGACTCCAAATGGTTCTTTTTCGTAAAACTTAGTCTCCACATCCAAAAAAGGATAAAACAACATGAGAGAGAACTCTTCCATTCATGATTAACCAGAGTTCTCATTTTTCGTAAATAGTCCTTCTGGTCCAAAAAAGGTAAATTATCACCAAAAAGACGACCTTTCAAATACTTTTACAAGCGTGAAAGAATCAAGTTCGCTTAGAGATCTTTTCCTATTTAGGGAGTCTGAAAAGAGTTTATAGAAGAAATCCGAGGGGTTCCTTTTTCGTGGAAGTTTTATGAGCCCGAAAAAGAGATAAAATGTAACTCGGTGTCTTATTCTCATGGTTTTACAAGCACAAGAAGGAACAAAGAGTGAGCTTGATGATGTTAATACTTAATTTTAACGAGCGCGATGATAGCATAAAAAACGCTCAGAGACTCATTGACACTTTAAAAAGTATGAAACGTCTATGATGGTCGCCAATAAAGTCAAAACACCACTTTAATTCATCTGCAAACTCCAGGAACTAAGTTATAATCCATAATGAGGTTTTTTAAATGTAAATGGGACACCAACTATAGCAAAAAACCCATAAAAGAATTATTAATAAAGGAATATCCCATTTCTTTTATATAAAAAGTTGAAGAGTAAAGAATTATTTACCAATTGTTTTTTACCAAGTTGGAATTGTGAAAACACCTCTTTGGAGCTCGTTTTCCTGACGCCGATTGCGGACACTACAATCATCCAATTCACGCCCCGTCAGTTGCAGGTAGGCCTTAATCCTATGCTTTACCTTTTCAGTGGATTAGTTTTTGTTTTTAATATGATTTTTAGGGTTTTTTGGGCTCAAAATGAAGGGGATTGCGCACGCCCCGGGGGACGTACTTTCCCCTTGCGGGAAGTGCGTCGTAAGGTGTATGGAGCACTTTCACAATGGGAAAAACACGTCGTTGACGCATTGTACGCAAAAGTGGGGTGCGTCAGCGCAATTCCTCAACTAAAATTAAAAAGCGGGGCTCAACAGACCCAAACCAATGCAATGAAAAGGATCTAATGATGGTTTAATTCATGTTTATGCAGACTTTGGCCAATACAATTGTCCAGTGGAAAGAAAGAGAGCACGAACTCGAAGATGCCCAAACGGTGAATGACTCACACTCTATGAACGCTTTGCAAAGGTGTGTACTCCTAAAATTCTTCCACGTAAAGGGCATGAGAGCCCAAGTACAATTGCTCAACTACATGATCAGGTTATGGGACCCAAATCAACATCATTTCAGAGTAGGTTCCCACATCCTCACATTGGACGTGGAAGATATTTATTTCATGATGGGTTTATCAAGACGAGGAGCCCTGGTTTCACTATCCGAGCCTTGAGGTAGTGATAAGTCGGCAGAGAGTCTGGTGGCACAGTTTTGTATGCCAAGGACACAGATTCTTGCTAGGAAATTTCCCATCAAGAACATACGAGATCAGACCCTGAGAATTGTACTCTTCAGTATTGAGAGGGTGGCACGCATCATGGATGCTCATCAGGCCACCAAATCCCACATGTTATATGCCATCGAGTGTATGGCACCAACAGTCTTCAACTAGTGCGAGGGACACCTCGTGAATCTAAAGATCAACTCACCAAGTGCAGAAGGGGTGAGTTGAAGCAGTTTGGCTATGGATCCATTGTGGTTTCGTTCTTCTTAGAGGGAGTTCCACTACTGCGACCACAGGTAGAGCTTTTTGATCTCGATCCACGAGATCCACTTATGGTCCGATGGTTAGAGGTGATGGCCTACAATGGAGGCGGGGGACCTATAATTACTTATGGGTCAACCTTCTTCAGGTGGCTCCGCAGACAATTCCTCATGATTGAGGATTATGCATATGCGGGTGCTGACTTTAGGGGAGATCCAGATCTAGCTCTTCCAGAGGGGGAGTAGTAAGGAGATATTGGTAAGAACGAAACTCTTTTTTTTTATGTATTTTATATTTTTTAATGTTTTTGTTTAGTACTGATAGTTCACACATTTTTCATGAAGATATTGGCCCGTCTCGACTAGTAGGTTCCTCTCCGGTCGAGAGGAGAGGAGTGGTGCGAGAGATGGAAGATGCTCAGCAGGATGCAGCGGAGGAGTTAGACGAGCTCAAGGAGAACCTCCAGAGATTGACGTTGGATATCCCTGACATATCCATCGATGACTTACCTCACCATTACCAGCGCCACACAGCTGGGGTTTCATGACGTTTTGGTTAGCTACTATGTTGAGTAGCTTGGACCATTATCTGTTATCACGAGCATCCTCAAGGATATCTCTTTGTATGATATATGTATTGAAAGCCATAGGCTTCAAATTTTGTAGACGAGATCTACTGAAATATTATGAGCTTCAGATTTTTGTATCAACACCATTTTTTGTATTTTACTGGACATGACGATATATATAAAAAACACTATTTAGCGGTTTTATATACTATGTCTTCTATGATGAATTGGGATCTTATGTGTAACATCCCCTTGCCCAGGTTAGAGCTGATATTGTATTTTGAATAATTTTCTATGAAGTATGTACATAGCGAGATATTATATTTTAATAAAGATTCCAGCTGGCTGCATGAGGAGCGATACGCTGAAGAGGGGATCCAGACATTAACCAAGGGTTGTGAGGGGGTAAGGTTGACTGAGGCACCTTGTTCCCTAAACCCTTGTTCTAAAACCTTATGATAAACCCAAAACCCATACCCCCAAGCCTTATCCTTAGTGGGGGGGATTAATTATTAATTAATCTAATGATTTAGTGACTAATCATGCTTAAGGATGGGGAGGTAACGTGTACCTCTAGGACAACCACGTGGGAACCCAGGGGGGACACGAGGTTTCCTCGGTGATCCAGGCGGATGTGGGTCATGTTGATGATACCCACGGCCTGGGAGGTTGGGGGGAGGCTGGGAAACAAGCACGCAGGGGGAGAGCACGGGGGATGTTGGTCTCGGGAATGCACACAAAGCACGGGGAAGTGTCTACTGAGTGCAAGAGAAGTGTTTGTTGAGTAAAGAAAAACATCAAGATATTTCCTGTGAGGAACCCGAATTGTAGAGGGAGCCCGAATTGCTGAGATAAACCCGAATTGCAGAGGGAGCCCGAATTGCTGAGATAAACCCAAATTGCAGTGAGAACTTGACATTGTTATGTTGAGATAACCTGAACTAGCCATGAATTCCTTGGTTAAATTAACCAGTGAATTGGAAGTGAAGCATGAGAGCTAGAGGGATTCCCAACGTTTGCAATGAAATGTGTCATTGTACGTTTCGGGAAGGAACTCAGGTGGGTCAATTGCGGACTTGACAAGGAATTGGTTACACAATTGCTGTATGTTGAACCCCGTGTATATATTTTACCTCTATTATTTCCACCGGAGTCTCTGAGAGTGAGTTGGGGGGAAATTTGTGAGATACCTTTGGTTAATGTCTGGATCTCAGCTCGAGGGTGAACTTGGGAGCTGAAATAGTACAGGCTGGACAAGTTCTAAGGTTGGGTGGAGCGTGGCTCACATGCAGCCAGTTGCCACATTCCTGTGAATTTCAGATAAGTATCTATTGTATTAATTTGGTATGTGAATGATAGAATGCATGATGGGATGTTTTCACATGAATAAGGTCGTTTTACGTTGTTGTCCTAAATTTGTTGTTGTTTGTTATGTTAGTTGCAAAGGAACCATATTTCCTGTTGGATGACTGAAATCGTAATTTCCTATGGAATGCCTGGATTCGTATTCAATTTGATATATATTATTTGCATTAGAATTGTATTTTGTGTTGAATGCCTGGAATGGCATTTCCCTGTTGGAATAATTCATGGTATTTCTGTATAGAAATAATTGTCTACTTATATCTATGCCTTTCCAATGATTGCTTATAAATTATCCTTCACCCTGATATGGGATTGTTAGTCTTTACCGAGAATTAGGAAAAGATACAGTTAAACTCTATTATATTTTTGGCTGCTTGTGTTCGAATTATGTTTATGGGAAATGCGTAAATGAAATTTTTTGAATTGCATGGGTTTACATCATAGATATGTATATGTGTAATGTGGTTGTGCCTATTCCAAGGTAAACAAGTCTTATGAAGTTGATATAAGACGTAGTAAAGAAATTTTTTATTCTTATAGTTTTATTCTTTGTAAATTGTGTGTATGTGTAACGATGGTAAGTTACATTATGGATGTTGTCCTACACACTATCAGTATATTACATGTTATGTCATTTATGCATCTTTTTTATAAAAATGTTTATGAATGTGCAATGTACCAATCTAATATGAAATTAGCTAGGGAATCAGCAACTACGTTCATGTTTCTTGGAATGTGTAGGTATTGAATGGACTCAAAGGACCTCTCAAAGAGACGTTCTCGTTGAAATAAGTGGGGTAATACGAGGTCGGGGATAACATAGACATAGTTCAAATGAGAGACCACTAACTGTGAATCGAGGTAGATAACAAGGTGGTGCACACCCACGAAAAAAATGCCAATCAATAATGTAATCATCACATGATACTCAGCGGCATTGTTAGTTGCAAAACCTAGGAAAGTTCCTCCTGAGCTTATCAGCTCGCCATCAGGGGAATAAAGTACCCATGCCTCCGAAGCGAGGTTGTGGGTGTACCGGCTAGCGCCGTCTACGAATCCAAAGCAATTTACCATCTGCACATCCAGGCAGAACATGGTGTAAGCATAATGATAAGATCCTAGCACATTAAAATAGAGTGTCACAACAAACAAAACACACGTCATGTACAACATATACAAAGTACTAATGCATAATGATTTAGGCATATTACCGCTTCAGGTAGATCCCATTGCGAGGCTCTCCCAAAGATATCTTGTCATAATCCACTAATTCAAAGGCTCCCTTTTCCAAAACATGTTTTACCACATATGGACCATGCCACATGGACTCAAGTTTTCCTGCCCCCGACTTATCGTATATTTGGTCTTAAGTAAGGACCAAATCACCCTTGTTGAAGATACGAGGTTTTACAGATTTATCGTACTGGGCCTTGATGTGCTTCTTATGTGCTTTATAGAGAGAGCTGCATCGTGGCGAGTTTCATCGAGTTTTTCCAAGTATAGAAATCATTTTTCCTCGGCAGTTATGTTTGGTAAAATTTCAACAACGAGTTTTAGTGACGAAATCTCGCACTCGGTAGGTAATACTACCTCTAGTCCATAGACCAATTGAAAGGGTGTGAAACCAATGGTAGTTTTAACAAAAGTCCTGTATGACCAAAGGGATGAAAAAAGCATCACATGCCAATTGAACTTGTGTGTACCCATCATTCACTGAATCATCATTTTCAAGACCTTGTTAATGGCCTCTACTTGTCCATTTTCTTGAGGATAGTAGGGAGTTGAGTTTTCATGCAGAAAACCAATTTGGCGCTTAGTTCATCCACCATCTTGTTTTTAAAATGTGATCTGTGATTGGTGACAATGGCTTGAGGAACTTCGAATCTCGCAATGATATGGTTAAACATAAAGAGTGCGCCAGTTTCGTCGTCTTCCTTGTATGTAGGCATAGCCTCGACCCACTTGGTGAAGTAATCAACTGCGACAATAACATAACCATGCCCCCCGGACGAGGTAGGCTTACAATGAACGATTTAGATGCCCCATTTGGAAAAGGGACAAGCGGCGATAACTGGATGTAATGGGGTTGGATGTGAGCATTTTTTATAATGAAAAAGCTGGAAAGGAGGACATTTCTTGACTGCTTCGATACAATCTTTGAAGATGGAAGGCCAATAGTATCCAACGTGTAAAAATTTATGGGTTGTAGCCATCCCAGAAAGATGACTGCCACATGCCCCTAAGTGACAATCATTCAGAACGTGCTCGGCCTCCTAATGGGTTAAACAGTGTCGGAGAATGGAACCAATGCCATGACGATAGAGTGTATTACCAATGATGTGAAAATACTTTGCGTGGTGATGTATACGACGACATTCATCACAAGATAATTGAGGACCAAAGCATTGGGTTTGGAAATATAATGTAATGTCTCAATACCATGGGTCAGAAGTACTAATCAGAAATAAAGACTCATCAGGAAGAGAGTCAATGGGCTCAGATTCTTGATAAGTACGGGGAAGATCGCAAATAAGCTCCGTAAAAACCAAAGACTTCTTTAATTTGGCCTTCTCAAACTCAAGATCAAATTCTTGGAGAATCATGATCTAGCATGAATACTTTCCCCCGAGTACCTAACGTGTGAGAACGTGGTACATGGGGTTAGAGTTGGCAATGATAGTGGTAGTGTGGAGAAGGATGTAGTGACAGAACTTCTGAAGAACAATGACTGCTGCAAGAGCCAACTTCTCTACATGTGAATACCGGGTTTCAGAGTCAATGAGACCTTTACTAAGGTAGTTATCACATGCTCCTGGGCGTGACTATATTCCTGTACTAAAACCATAGCGATAGTTGAAGTAGAGGCAACAATATAAAGGATGTAATCCTTGGTGTAATTTGGCGGTTGTAACATGGGTGCATGGGTAATTGCATGTTTAAGGTTGTCAAAGGACTTTTTAGCGTAGTCATCCTAAATGAACGGGACATCCTTCTTTAACAACCGCATGTATCCCTGTGTTTTCTTGGAAAAATTACACATGAAATGCCGCAAGTAGTTTTGCTTCCCCTGCAAACTTTGAAGCTCTGTAATATCCATGGGTGGTGGTAGGGCAACAATGGCCTCCACCTTGAGGATATCCTCTACACCTTGGAGCAACCTAGAGCAAAGAGGCCTTTTGTTTAGTGATACTGGGTTCATACTAAGCCCAGTCCGAAACGTAGATATACAAATTGGCCTAATAGTGGTTAATATATGATGTTGGCATGGATAAGTTGGTGCCTCTTAGACCAACATATCCACTTCTAGTTAATACAAAACCAACAATCTATTATATGTTACTTACTACTCTCGACTGGGGTCCTGGGATTGATGGGAGACTACTAAGACCTTGCTGGGCTGGACCTAACCTGCCCTGTAGACCTCATAGCAGGCGGACCTACGACATCTCTTACTATATGAGCTAGCATAGATAAATTTTCACAGACGATCTCACATCTATACGTGGTTCATATAGGAACTAGATTTAACTGAGCAGTTCCCATCCTTTGAAAAGATGAAGCCTAAGAGACGTTCGGACTCGACACATAAAATGCACTTGTTAGGATTTAAACAGATATTATACCATTGACATCTAAGGAATATAGTCGTCATATGAGCGATGTGGAATTCACGACAATTCGAATGAGCAGGGAGATCGTCTAGGTAAGGTTCTACAAAATCCTTCACGTCATGAAAAGCATACGATATAGCCCACTCGAATCTGGCACCAACATTTTTAAGGCAAAATGGGAGTTTGCGATATGCAAACGTACCCCATGGGAAAATGAAAGCAGTCTTCTATTGGTCAGCTTGGTGGATCTCTATCTGATTATAGCCAGAAAATCCATCCATGAATGAGAAAATGACACCTTTGGCACAGTTGTCGATAATTTGGTCAATAAAAGGGGTAGGATAATTGTTATTAGGACAAGCCTTATTCAAATCCCTGTAATCGACACAAACTCTAATGGTTCCTTGTTTTTTCATAACCGAGGCGACATTAGAGACCCAATATGTTAAGGGAACGGGATAAATGAACACAACCTTCAACAACTTTTCTATTTCTGCTTTGATAGCCGCAGTCTTCCTAGGGTGCACGGGACAAAGTTTTTGTCGTACAGGTTTTGCGTCGGTATATGTTTGAATCTTGTGCATAACGATGGCAGGATCAATCCCGGGCATTTCCTAGTAGCTCCATGCAAAAACGTCGTGGAATTGTTTAAACAAGGCCATGAAAATTTGTCCTATGTGAATGTGTTCCATGACCCCAGGTTTTATCGAGATGTCGATCGGAAAGGTAGGCGTGATGTTTTCTAGGTTTCCCTCTGTTACCGTACCATATGTAAGAATAGGATATTGAGTGTGAGGAAAGACATCCGGTGAAACAATAGTTTCAATGGTGTTCTCCACCACATCTAATGGCGAAAGGAAGGACAATCGGTGATGAAGGTCTTCCCATGGGGGTTCATCCACGCTCATAATCTCCATGATTGACTCGTCAGAATGAAAAGTTTGAAGTAGAGGATCTGGTAGAGATGAAGTCCACTGCGATGGCAGAGAACCTGAGGTAGATTCCACTGAAGAGTGGGAATCCGGTAGATCGGGTGTTGATTGGATGGCCTCGTAAGTAGATTCCACAGGGCTGAGAGGAATCACATCTCCAATCAAATCCAAATCAATATCATCCACAACTCATTGGTCAATCGAGTGGGAAGATGATGGGATCATAGACGAAATCATGTTCACCGTGGAAACATGGGCAGGGGGATCTGGTATTGGAAAGACTCCCATGAGGGATGAATCTTTAAGGAGTCCTACCCCGACACTCTCATATATTTGCGAAGAGTGTCCTAAAAGAGGGACATTATTCGCAGGATGAGTAGTGGTGTCAGGTGTACAAAAATCTTACTGGTCTATAGTGACAATTCTCCCTTGGTCGGGAAATTGCACAATGCAGAAGATAGATGATGCAACCGTGGTCATGGCATAGAACCTGTTTCGACCAAGTAGTAAGTTATAATCCAATGGGGCAGCGACGAGTTACACGTTAATGTAAACGGTCTGGTATTACCACCCAAATCTACAGCCAAAGATTGTAAGATTCGTGGGGTTGAAATCCACGTCCATTAAATGATTTCAATATAGTGGGGGAATGGTTCATCTCGGGAGAGCAAATGGATTGCCAGCAGGATAACGACATAACTGAGGTAGATGCTCCTTTCTCTAAGACAGTACGATGGATGATTTTCCCATAAACGTTAGTAACAATTTGAAACGCGAGTTGGTGGGAAAGCCTTGGTTTAAAATAATCTAGTTTGAACATAATGGTCTTGGAGGAATCAGGATCTACAGCTCCTATCACAGATAGCAGGGTCTTACGTTTATTGGGACGGTGTTGTAATACTTCTAGCATCAGCAAAGCACAAGGGGCTTGTGTTAGGTCTTCTACATTGTTGTAGTTTTGAGCGGCACGAGCGTTTGGATTGAAATTAGCTTTTCGAATCGTGCTCTTGGGTTGACGCAATATTGAATCTGGTAAATGTTTCTCTATGACAAGAAGACCTTGAGGTGAAGGAATGCTAGATGTAGATGCAGAGGATTTTTCAGTATTACCTCCGTTAGATTCCTTGTCAGAAGTAGAGTCGTATGTACGTGACCCGATGGACAAGTTGACTGTTTCGCTGTGCATCATAAGAACATGAGAAATTGTGGACAATTCTCCTTGAGAAGGAGTTGGTTGTTGTGCAACCATTTGTTATTGTTGTGTGGGGAATGGATCAGTTAAGATAGCAGGTGTGGGGTTTCCTTAAGAAAATTTTGCACTTATTCCCAATGTGGGCATTCTTTGGTGAAGTGATCGTCACCACACAGTAAACAAGAATATTTAACCTTCCACTTTTGTTTGGTTTCTTCGGGATTATTTTTTGGCTCCTACTGGTTAGAAGAATTTTTGTATTTTCCTTTATTATTCTTTTTGCCACTATATTTTTGAGGTGAAACAGATTGAACTGAATTCAATTCCTCAATGGAAGCAGGGTTGGGTGATCGATTGGTGTTGTTTCCAATCTATGGCGAGGATGGAGTCGAACGATGGTGGTTCTCTGATCCACCTAATAGTGTAGGAGGTTGGGTATGGACGGAACCAATAATGTCATCGGCATGAGATCCCGTAAACGGTTTTGTTGGATCATGTGTAGGGTGGGGGGCATTAGGAATAATATCATATAATGTGCCAAATTGAGCATAGACAAGGTCTAAATACTGATAATGTGATATGGCTTATTCTTCCGTAACGGCCCCACCCATGGCCACGTCTTTAGATATGATAGGTAGTAGCGACTACGTGAACCAATCGACAAGTAGTTGGTCTGGAATGGGAGCTTTAATGAGACGTCTTCTCCTCCTCCACTCATGAATATGATTAGAAATGTGGGTGGAGTTAGTTTGACAAAGAGAAGTCAAAATATCTGTGTCGGTCTCATAGCGGATCTATAGTTGAAAGTGATTCAAAAAAGGCCATATCTAAAGATCGAAAATCGGGATTTGGATGTTTAGGTGTTTGAATTCGCTTAAGATTGTAATCTCTTCCTCTTCTTTTGTATTCCGGACAAGTTTTTCTGGAAATGGGGGATTTCTGTTGCGTGGAAGTGGTTGGGTTTCATCCTCGGGAGGTTCTGGTTCATCAGGATGCTGAACATAGGGTTCTAATGTGTGGTCTTGAGCTTCAGGTATAGGTTGTTGGATGTTGTGTGGGGATGTATTCTGCAACGTTTTTCCAGATCGTAGGTTTATTTCTATGGAGTCTACAACATAAGTTGGCAATTGTGTGATATCAATGTTATAAGCTTGTTGTTGTTGTGGGGATCTGTTATTATTAGGATTTGGAATTGGTTGGGCTGGAATAGGTGGAGGTCTGGGGGGTGGTTGAGGTTGTGGGGGTGGCATAATAAGTGGTTGTTGTAATGGCGCCCTCCAATTTGATGGATCAGGGTACTGGTTTGCATAATTTGTGGTGGATGGAAAAGGTGGGGGGTATTGAGGATAAGACGGTGGATAATACGGCTATTGATAGGATGGTTGATATGCTTGCTGGTTTTGTTGCCATTGGTTTTGATTTGGCTATGCTTGCCATGGAGTCGGTGCAGAGTTCCAATTTGGCTGCCCTTGATTATAGTAAGTTTGATTGCTCTGTTGATATGGCCTAACAAAATTATTCCTCCTCTGATTTATAAAACAGAGTTGTTCTACTGTTCCTTCAGCTACTGGGTCTTGAATAGCCGCCTTACATGAGGGTAAGAGGGGACATTTATCAGTGGAATGGTCATTGGTGCAGAGACCACATACTTCTATTGTGTTCAAGGTGCACTGCCCCTTCTCATGCTTCTTTCTACAACGAGGACAAAATATTGTCAAGGCTTGGTTAATTTCATCCTGTTTCTTTTTTATTTGGAGAGCATCAAGTTGCATGGCTAGGGATTGCAGTATGTCAGTTTTCATGTTATCCAGCAGGTTTCCTAAATCAGATTTTGTAAGTGTTGGTGTTGAGGATGATGATCCACTAGTGGTTGTATGTGTATCCCTTGTCCCATTCTTAGTTTTCCTAGATCTTGAGTAGTTTTTGAAGATTTGCAGGATCTGGTCAAAAGATTTTTGGAATATATCTCCATCTCCAAGGAGATTTAAGACTTCAAAATTCTCCTCTTTTACACCTCTGAGAAGGACAAGTTTTAGCGATTCAGGATCCAATGTGCAATGGCTGGCTCATTTGTAGCTGAGTTGAAATCTTTGGGCATAATCTTCTAATGACTCTCTATCTCCTTGTTGCATCCGAAAGAATTCATCCCTAGTATCTTTGGCCTTGCAGTAGTCCCTATATTTTTCTAAGAATGACTGTTTCATTTGATCCCAGCTAAAGATACTATTTCCTTCAAGGCTCATGAACCACCGAAGTGATAAGTCTTTCAGTGTGGAAGGAAAAAGCCTTAGCTTTTGTGCATCAGTAGTGTAATCAAATGATCTGCAAACTACCTCAAATTCAAACAGGAATGTGTCAGGATCTTCTGAAGTCAAACCATGAACATTTGGCAAATTATTAGGATTTATGTTCTTCATTCTGGCATCTCCGAGAGGTATGCTAATGGGAAAAGTGAAAAGCTCCCTAGGTTCCTCCTCTTTGTTTTCCATTGAGGTGTTTGAGCTGGAACTGGTAGTGAAGTTGCTGCTATTTGGATTGTATGTGGAGTCAGTTTCGTTTTCAGAGTGTAGAAATTAAAACTGAGAATTGTCAGAACTGTTATTACCGTTGTTTCTCATGGGGTTCTTGGGCAGAAAGCGGCCAAATCTATCTCTTTGCCGACGAGGCATTCATTGGTACATATATTTATGTTTTTGTTTTATGTAATTTTTGTTTTCTTTTCGTGGTTTTTATGTGATGTCTCCTAAAAGATTTAGCACCTCCTTGGCAACGGCGCCAAAAAGTGGTGAGCTCCTAATATGGATGCCTAATGAGGGTAGCTATACCAAGAGCCTACTTTAAATGTCAACCTGGGGAACGTACAAACTTTAGAGATGCATGCACTATCTGTGCTCTTATAGGATAATCTCTATCACAGTTGGATGTCGGTATCGATGTTCTAAAGGTTGCCTACTAAATATGTAAAATTGGTCATGCTACGGAATTAAATACTGGAAAGTAATAGATCTATTTAAAAGAATTAAAGTACCAAAAGCATTAAATCTGTTCTAAGAAATAAAGATACCAAAAGCAGTAAATCTGTTCTAAGAAATAAAGCAGTAAATCTATTTTAAATAATTAAAACGCTGAAAGTGGAGATGATCTTATGAAATTACTCAATGCGGAATGGTAAATCTAGAAATTGAAAATGTCATAACAGATCTATTCTAAGATTTGGGAAAACGAAGTTTGTAGTTACTTCATGCCTAAAACTAGAAGTCTAATCTAAACCATTTTAAATCCCAAGACTAGCATTGAAGTGCAATCGTTTCAAGCTATCCATATACTACTAAAGAAATTGATCACGATGAGAAATAGTCAAAAACCTCAGATATAAACCATGATATTGAAAGCAAAGTTGATACACATGCAATCGTTGATTCAAATATGCGTTGAAAGAAAGAACCTACAGGACTACTGAAACTGTTTTGTTGTACTACAGAATGTATTATAAACTACTACAGAAATAATAAATCATTCAAGCGCTTCCATATGTAATAGAACTGTTCATCAATGTAAAACGCATAATTGAAAGAAATACCTGTAAATAGAAATCTCCTGACCCACGTGTTGGAGGGGCCCTCCCCAACCCGTACTCAGGAGAGAATAAAACTTAGAAACGCTTGTTGGAATTAATCATCAATCTCTTATTAAAATATAAAATCCATGTCAAACAAAGGTCTGTACTTCATAGTATCGATAGGGCAGAAAACGTTAAAACAATGTTTTTCTCAAAATAACAGCAGGGGGCCTCTCGCTACCCTAGAGGTCCATATTTATATGATTTAATGCTAATCCTAACTGATTGTCAAAATGTCGATTCTTCTTGAAAGTGGGAGTGCGTCCTCTATAAATCAGGAAACAGGGCGCCGAGCTTGGTGATCCTTTAGTCTTCTACACGTCCATCCTTTAATGACCTTGAACCTGCTCAATCACGCTTGGTTTCCATATAATTAGTTTATTTGATACGCATTCTAACATTCAAGAATAATCATAAAAACAATTTCATTAAATAATTAAAGTAAAACACTTTTCCCACAATTGAGTGTGTTTCTTCGCCATTGCTTGAGCTGGACTATGGAAAAAGGGTTATCAAATACCTGAAAATTGGACCCAGAAAATGCAAGTCTTTTCTTTTTCTTTTCAATGAAAACTAGTTATAGCAAGGAGAAATATTTTTTGTTTTCCAATAAGAAAATGAACAAAGTACCTCTATACTTTCAAAATCAACCAAAAGACTAAGAAGCACTCTTTTCAATAATCCAACAAAAATGAGAATAACACACCAAATCCAAATATTTTTTCTTTTTCTCTTTTCAACTTAAGCCTATATACGAAAAAATGAAGAGACGAATTTCCGTTTTTGAATGTAATAACTCCTAATTCCGAAATAAGAATAAAAAAGTGGGAAGAAAATAAAAAATGCAAGAATTTGTACTATCTTCGAAATACTTTGAGAAAGCCAAGATGTACTTAAAATTTTCAAGGAAATGATTAATGAGTTTTCAAAACCTTGAAAATGTAAGCAAATAACAATCTTTTAAGATCTTCAAAAATCTTTTAAACACTCATTCCAAAGCATAAAAACCTCTTCACAACAATTTCAAGTAATAAGCTTGAAATGAATATAATCAACCTTTGATTTTCTAATCTAATATACCCAATAGATCTGAGAATTATACCACTCTTCCAACCTATATTCAGACAATCAGATAATGTATGCTTTTGCAAACTTCAATTGATTGGAAATTCTCGAAAAAATGCAATCACCCAAAATGAGCAAAAATCACAAAAATCAAATATTGGAGGGCTTAGAAGTCAAATCGAACAGATCAGATGGCATGATAAGGAGTCCCAAGACTGACTGTGCTCGTGAGGGATTGAAATTTCCCACTGCGAGTACTACACCCGCTTGACTATCTAGGACTCTAATCAATACTTAAACTTCAAAAAATAAGCCAAGGATGAAGTATGTTGTGTCTAGGAGATTCTCCAATAGTGAAAGGCAACACACAGAACTCAAAAATCAAGACAAAAATCATTTGGGATTTTTTTACACTTGTGTACCAAGTAATGAAGGGCAACATGCCCTTCAAGGATACACTCGAGCGTTGGTAGTCCGAACGACGCGCTCTGCTCACTGAGAAACCATGTCAGCGACACAGGATGTAAATTGACAGACATCATCAGCGACACAGGCTGCTAAAGGGTGAATCGCATCTGAATTACAGTGATGCGGGCAATGAACTGCCCAGGTGCGTCGAGCAGGATCCAAGCAATAAAAATAAAATAAAAAACTCTCAAATAATAAATATAAAAGGCTCAATAAAGATCCCAAACAGAGTATGGATGGCCCATAAACTCTCTGATGGTCAGGTCCAAAAAGAAGAGGCAGCATAGAGGCTAGAGGCTAATTTGGAAAGAAATCAAAGAAACCAAAAAATGCAATGAAATCAAAACTATGGATTACTCTCTCCAGTATGGTCTCCAATTTTGTTTACGAAGAATCAGTAAGGGTGGACTCAAACGGATCTCCCTAGTCTGATTGGTTCAGATTTAGAACAAAACAAATACATAACACAAATAGCTTTCCTAAATTGATTGAAATGCAAGATAAGTAAATAGATGGCTTACATTATAGATGCAGTTCATTTCTCCTTGTTGATCCAAGTCTCGGTCTTCATATATTTAGCTGCAAAACAAGACAAAACATGTGGAAACAGGCAAGTAGTGAAAGCACATCATTGTGAATCAATCTAGATCAACAGTCAAAGAGGTTAATCCTAAACATTATTAACACAAGAAGTTTATGGAAAGAACTTGTATTAGATGTAATAATAAGAAGTACAAAGAGATAGGTGTTACAACCGATTCTTTGACATCATAACCTCTGATCCGGATTTATGTGAGAATGAAATGAAAGAGCATATATATATTCACATACACAGATATATGGCAAGAAACACATCGATACAGTAAACTCGGATTCTATTAAATGAATGAAATAGAACAAACTGTAAAATAAAAGCAGCTAGAATGGTGGTAGCTATATCTCTGAAAAGAGATGTGGCGGATACGCTCATTCATGACAAGCTAAATACAAGAAGAGACTGAAAAAGCCTATTTATCATAAGCATGAGGATTAAAACCCTAAACATCCAAAAACCTAACCCTAGAAGATGAACCGTCATAAAGTTTGCGGCCCCAAGGTGGTTAGTTGAACAGTCAACTTCCCGGGGTCATAACTTTTGCATATGATCTTCGTTTGGGGCGCTCAATAGCCCGTTGGAAAGGTCTATCCGAGCTATACAACTTTCAACTAAAAATAAAGGAAAGCTATTGGAAACCATTTGGCCCTAGAATATGCAAAAAACGTCGTTTAGGGCCTCAAAACAGCCCCGAAAGTTCGGGACTCGAAAAACTATAGAAAAATTACAAGAAAACTACTAGAATGAAATATTGTTTTGAGCCAGTGGAATAGGTGGGTGGCCACCTATATCCATCTGGATCATTCCTCCTCCCTTAGGAATCAATGGTCTCCATTGCGTTGAGTGCCCCCATCAGGTGGGGAAGCTTCTATTGAACTTGAATCTTGGTGAGCCACTTGCCTTGGTGAAGTAGTTACCTTGCTTTGACAACCCGATATAGCTGGATCTTCTGCTAGCGGGTTCCCTTAACTTGTGTGTCCATTATCTGATCAATTGTTTCCTATTCCATGCATTCAAGATTAAGCTCTGTAGGTGTCAATTGCTCTGCCACCTCTGAGGTGTCCAACAATGGTGGAAAATATGAGCGAAGGAGCTCCACATTGAATACTGGGTGCAAGCCAAGGAATGGAGGGATGCTCAGCTCGAAGGCATTGCCACCAACTGCCTTGGTGATGGTTTACGACACATATCGAAGTGGACGAAGTTTGCGATGGGGTCGCATGAGCCTCTCTTTCTGCAAATGCAACCAAACCTTATCACCCACCTGGAACTTGTGTGGGACCCGATGCTGGTCATGTCACTGCTTGTACTTAGTGTTGGCCTTTTCCAAAATTTCATGGACCTGTTGGAGGATGTGCTGGATTCATTCAACAAATCTAGCGGCCTTATTAGCCTCGGTCTGAGCATGGGAAGATTCCTCACGTGTGGATGCAGTGGGAAGAGCTACATCAATTGGTGCGAGTGGTTGGAACCCCATACACACTTGAAAAGGGATGTGGCTGGTAGAGCTATGAAGGGATCTGTTATAGTTATGATGAACATAAGGAAGGCTCTCATCCCATGTGCGGGGATGTTTAGAATTGTACATTCTGAGAATATGCACAATCATCCTGTTGACTACCTCTATTTGTCCATCGGTCTGGGGGTGGAAGGAAGTTGATTTGGTGAGCCTGGTATCCATCAATGACCATAGACTGGACCAGAAAGTGCTTAGGAACCTGCTCTCTCGATCTAAAATGATAGTTTGTGGCAGCCCGAAATGAACCCAAACGCGCTCGAAGAAGAGCTTAGCAGTGGATTCAGTAGAGACGTTCTTCTTGCAAGCTATTAGAATGACCATCTTAGAGAAACGATCCACGACCACAAACACACAGTCATTTCCATGCTTGGTTGAAGGTAGTCTAGACATGTAATCCATGGAGATGGATTCGCATGTCCCATTAGGAGTGGGCAGAGGGGTGTACAACCCCTGCTTCTTTATGGTAGGTTTTGCGATGGCACAGGCAGTGCACGATCTTATGTATCGGTCGACCTCTTGTCGAAGCTTAGTGTTGATGTATATGTAACTTCGGAATGTATTTCATCTATATATTATATTTATATTTATTATACCCTTATAAGAGATGTGTTATTCCTCTATAAGGAAGTGTCGTCATGTGGATTGACAAGTGTCGCAAGTGTGTGTACTTGCCGATGGGTTATTAGACCACCTTATGGGGTCGGCCCTAATTAATATATAATATAATGTGGATGTACTCAAGTAGACAAGTCGGCCCCAGTAGGTCACTGGGCAAAAAGGTGAGTATAAATAGAGATAGGAGATCTCTATTTTACTCATTCGGAAAAGCATCTATCTCTCTCTCTGAAAAGTGGCGCACTAGTGAGGAGGAGGAGGATCATCTGCTAGGAGACTATCTCTGTATTATTTGGTTGTATTTTGGTTGAGCCATTGCTCTCTCTATCTCTGAGGAAGTTGTGGGGTTTTTCACCTTAGGGTTTTCCCCACGGAAACTCTGTGTCTCTTGTCTCTATGCTTTTGATTCTTGTGATGCTTGTGATGCTTGTCATATTATGATTGTCATGCATTGATATACTGTAGATGTTATTCTCTCAGCAAAGATCCTATAGTATTGTGATTTAATACTCAAAATTTAACACTTAGGCCAATAAAAATACTTCTGCAATATGGCCACTGTCTTTTCATTGCCGAAGTTCCCTACCACCCGACTGTATTGAGCTTCCCAAATCATCTTCGCACGCTCGCTTGAAGGAAAACAAAGATGGCCCAGGTGGCATAGAAAGCCTTCCTGAAGATGAAATTCTACTACGGATGTTCCTTTACATAGGGCTCGATGGATGGGAGAAAACTCAGGATCACTACTATATAGTCGAGGCCACCCCGAGGTCTCATGGCCACAAGAGCGGAGCACTGTGGTATGTGCGGCTACTGGAGGCCGACTGAGGCCATCAACGACTCGGTTAGTGCTTCCCTTCTTATATTTAATATTCACGTGGAATTGCTGCAAGTAAGTGGACCACTTCTGGTGGTGGCCATTATGTAACTTCCCTTGGGTTTGCATGAACTGCAGGGGCTTGTGATCAGTGTGGATGACTGTCTCTTTTCCAAGGATGTAATGATTCCATTGGCGACAAGCTTGGACAATGGAATACATTTCCTTATCATAGGTGGGGTACTTGCGGACTGTATCTAAAAGTGTATCACTGTGATATGTCACTAGATGGCCATGCTGAGTGAGCACTGCACCAACAGCATTGTCTGAAGTATTTGTTTCAGTCTCAAAGGGTTGTTGTAGATTTGGTAAGGCAAGGACATGTGTCGAACATAAGTGTTGCTTTATCTCCTCAAATGCTTGTTGTTGTGGCTTGGACCAGTCGAACTTGTCCTTAGATCCCCCTTTGGTCACCTGGCTAAGGGACCAAGCAATATTGGAGAAGCCCAACACAAATCTGCGATAGAAGTTGGCAAGGCCTAGGAAGCTACGAAGCTCTGTGAGAGTTGTCAGGGTTGGCCAATCATGGATGGCTTGGATCTTAGCTAGATCCACATGAACACCATGCTCGTCCACAATGTATCTTAGATATTGAACCCTCTACATGCCAAATGAGCACTTCTCTAAATTAGCATATAACTTGTGCTGGCGCAAGGTGCTTGGTGGATATGCTACAGATGCTCTGCCCATGTTATGTTGTAGATGAGAATATCATCCAGATATACAACCACAAAACAGTTAGTGAATGGTCGTAGGATATCGTCAATCATCCACAAAGTTGTTGGAGCATTAATCAAGCCGAAAGGAATGATCAAACACTCAAAAAGGCCTTCTTGATATTTGAAGGCAGTCTTCCAAACATCGGTCTGCTCAATTGTCACTTGATGATAGCCAGACTTCAAATCAATCTTACTAAAATATTTAGCACCCTTGAGCTGGTCAAGAAGGTCTTCGATACGGGGAATGGGATAGCGATTCCAGACTGTGATCTTGTTTAGAGCTCAGTAATCAATGCAGAGTCGCCACGTCCCGTCTTTCTTCTGTACTAACACAATTGGGATCCCACAAGGCGAGGAGCTAGGACGAATGTGCCCCTTTTGGATCAATTCTTGAATCTGGCATTTCATTTCTTCATTTTCCATGAGGGAACGCCTGTATACTGGCCTGTTAGGTAAAGGCGCACCAGGTACCAAATCAATGGGATGCTTGACCGGGAAATGTATTGGAACCCCGGTGGGTGTGGCGAAGATGTCTTTGTATGATACCACGATCTTGTCCACCTGTTTCTGCTGCATGGAGGTGGTGGATGTTGTTGCAATCTTTTGTTCACCTTCAGAACAAACCATGAAGAGGATGAATTTCCCTGTCTGGGAGATTACCTTCCTGCACTGCTTAGCTGTGATGAGGGACACTGCAGTGGTGGGAAGTGTCTCTGGGATCCTGCAGAGCTTATTTCCCAAAGTAATAATGACACTACGAGGTCTAGACTCATACACAGCATGACATTTCCACATATATGGTTGTCCTAAAAGAACATCACAAACTTCAAACGGGGAAACATCACACATTACCTCATCTTTTAAGGGTTTGATCCTGTAGGAAAGGTGACATTGTTGACTAACTCATGATGACGATATTTTGGTGTAACAAACCTCAAGCAATAAAAGGTAGAAAGCCTAATATAACATTAAGAGACCTGGAAGCAGCCATACTAAAAAGTGGTGGGTAAACAAACCAGCTTGGATCAACATATCAGGATAATATCAACTGGAAAACATATTCTAGGAGTAGCAGAAGAAAAGAGGGACAAGGCCCCATCCCAGACACAAAATAAATAATGAAGATCGTCTCCTGGAATTGTAGAGGATTATGGGGAAAGGGGAAAATGGAAGTTGTAAGAAGAATCGGGAAAATGGAAAACAACTCAATCTTCTTGATCCAGGAGACCAAAATGCAAGAGGAGGACAGCATTGGTGTAATGAATAAGGCTTGGGCAAACGGAGAAGGGAAAGCAGACAATGCGGTGGGAGACTCTAGTGGCCTTATCACCTGGAGGAATAGAGGTAAATTTAGGTATTGCTCTTCCATTCCCAGCAGGCACTGGCTTTTTGTTGAACTAGAGAATTTATCTAGTAATGAAAAAAATTGGCCTAGAAATGTGTACGGTCCAACTATATCTGGATAGAAAGAGGATTTTTGGAACTCCATAATCTCACAGAGAGAAGGAAAGTAGAACGTCCCCTGTATAATAGTGTGGGATTTCGATGCCACTGTCTCCACTGACGAGAGAAGAGGAGGCTTGAAAATAAGGAACCCCTTTGGGGAAAGGCTGGAATACCTTCAATTCTCATGGAATCCAACAGATATAAAACAAAAAAAGGAAAATACATGTGGAATAACAAAAGATATGGACTAGGGCACATCACAGCTAGGCTTGCCAGATTTTTGCTCAGCTCGTCTTTTTTTACTAAACCCGCTATATCGGATTCCAAAATTTTACCAATAGCATCCTCAGACCATAGGCCCATATCCCTTCTATTCTCTGTTATAGGGAATCTTGGCCCCATTCCTTTCAGGTTCAACCCTTTATGGTTGAAAACTCATGGATGTATGGAAGTGATAAAACATTCTTGGAAGCAATATTTAATTGTCTCCTGTGGATTCATTTTGGAAACAAAGTTGAAGTGTGTTAAAACGGTCTTAAAAAAATGGGTCAAGGATGGATTCAAAGATCCTGGAATTGAAATAAAAGAAGCTCAAGTTGAACTTAAGGAGTTACAGATGAATATGGAGGAGGCTCCAGTCAGGGAAGAAATATTGGTAAAAGACAAGGAGTTAGATAGAAAGATTCAAGATATTGCTAGCAAAGAAGAGGAGGAGTGGCGTATGCGCTCAAGAAGTTTGTGGCCAAAAGGAGGGGATAGGAACACAAAATTCTTCCATAACCAGTGCAAAGAGAGGATGAGGAAAAATACAATCCTATAGCTGAGCAAAGATAATGGAGAAAAAAATGAGTGATCAACAAGAAATCAAAAGAGAAATAGGAAATTATTTTGAGAATCTCTAAAACGAGGAAGAGGGCGTGACCAAAGAGCATATGGAACAAACGAGTACAAATATTTCTCATCTCATCTCTAATGAAGACAACAATGTTATTTGTGGGCCGATCTCTGAGGAGCAATCTAAAAGAGTCGTATGGTCTCTCCATTCGAATAAGGCCCCTGGGCCAGATGGATTCTCCATACATTTTTACTGAAAGTGTTGGCACTTCATCAAGAAGGATCTCATTAATGCTCAATTAGACAGGGAATAGAGAACGTATAGGAGGAGCCACAAACTCCTCCTTCATCGCCCTTGTTCAAAAGGAGAAGAACCTCACTAATATAGCAAATAGAATCAAAGGACACCTCCCCAAACTAATCTCAACAAATTAAGGAGGCTTCATTCCAGGGAGACAAATCCATGGACATTCTTCTGGTCCAAGAGGTGATTCACTCCAGTCAAAAGAGAAAGGAATCAGGTATAGCAATAAAACTTGATTTGGATAATGCCTTTGATAGAATCAGGCATGAATTTATTTACTTAATTTTGGAAAGATTAGGGTTCTTCGTTAATTTTATTAAATGGATTAAATCTTGTATCATATCCCCCTGGATTGCTCCCTTAGTCAATGGGAATCCTTCCTTTTTTTTCAGCATCACCAAGGGACTTCGGCAGGATTCCCCTTGTCCCCATTTCTCTATATTCTTGTTGCAGATTCTCTTTGTAGAAGATTAAACAACTCAATTTTGGATGGTTCCATTCCCGGAATAATTCTCGCAAGACGAGTTCAATCAATCAATTACGCACAATTTGTTGATGAAACCATCATGATGGGTAGCGCCTTAGTTCATATAGCCAGAAGATTCAAATCCACCTTGGACCTTTATCTTCGAGCTTCAGGAGGACAAGTTAATGCTGGAAAGAGCAATATATACGGTTGGAATTCTAATCCCAATGTTCTAGGAGATCTGGAGGTCGTCCTCGATTTCAAGGTCAGTGCGTATTGGATCTCCTTCAAGTATCTGGGAATTCCTATCTCAAAGAAAAAAGCCACCTCCTCCTCTTGGAGACCTATTATTCAGAAAATTAAAAACAAAATTTAGTCACAGGGAATGCGTTGGCTGAACCTGGCAGGCAAGTTCATTCTTATCAAGGTTCTTCTCTCCTCCTATCATATGGTGAACTAGAGCATAGTCAAGGAAAGCATAAAGAAAGGGGGATTGGGTTTAAGAGATCCTATCCAAATGAATAAAGCTTTGTGGGGGAAGCTTACCTGGAGGATGATATCTGGAAAAAAAAGTGGTGGAAGGAAGTGATCGAGAAGAAATATGTTAAAAGGTCACGTCTCAGATGCTTGGATCACTCGTTGGAAGGGAAGGGAACCAACACATGGGAGTTAATTAAAGATTCTATTGATCTAATCAAAGACAACCTTTATTGACTTCCGGGAAATGGAAAGAGAATAAAAGTTTGGACTGATAACATTCTAAGATCTCTTCCTCTGGACTCTATTCCATAATTAACTGGTATTCGAGAATGGATCATTAATGTTGGATATCATAACTAAAGGACATGTCAGCCTGGGAGAACTCTGGGGATTGGAAGGGATGGAAGCAGTTGGATCTCCCAGATCCCCTTAAGCAGGAGTACTATTCTCTTCTCACATGATTACATGGGAAATCCCCTATAAACCTTCATATCAAAGACAATAGAGGATGGAGTCATGCCGCTTTCGATACAGTCAAGGGAGGATATGGTAATCTGGATAATATCAATGGGAACCTCTCTTCAAAGATGTGGATAAAGGTATGGAACCCCGACCGCATCCCAAAAGTAAATGATTTCTTTTGGTTACTTGCTCACAACAAGCTTCTTACATTCGATAATCTGAGTAAGAGAGGAATAGAAGGCCCCTCTCGTTGTGTTTTATGTAGGGGATCCTTAAAAAATGCTCAGCACCTCTTCCTTAATTGTGACTTTGCTATTCAAGTTTGGGGTAAAGTTTTGGGGGACTTATGGGGAAACTTTGTAATCCCTGCTCAAGTTAAAGAAATGATAGAAAAATGGAGGAATCATTTCCCGGGCTCACTAAAAAAGAAACTAACAATCGCTGGAATATGGGAAATGATCCCCATGAAAGTATGCTGGCAGGTTTGGATTGAAAGGAACAAAAGTATATTTGAGGAGAATAAAGTTGATTGCAATAAGCTGCTTACAAAGCGACAAATTTGATTTATGAAGGTCTAACAGTCAAAGGTATCTTCCTCGCAAGCTCTAAGACTCTATCCCGGAAAGAATTCAACTGGTGTCAATCCTTTATGAAGGTGAGCTCACTTCAGTCCAAAATAAGGAAGGATCGATCTGATTGGGAAATAAGAAAGGATAGTTCAGAATTTAAACTTTGGTGGGAGACACAAAAAAGCTATAATCTTTTCTTTGACGGGCCTTCCAAAGGAAGCCCAGTGGAGGCAGGTGCGGGAGGGATTATCTTTGATCCTGAAGGAAAAAAAAGTTACCTCTTTTGTGTGGGGGCTAGGAAGGAAAACCAATAATGAAACAGAATGGTTAGCCCTTTTCCATGCCATGGAAATTGTCTCATCCCTCAACATCAACAACCTTAAGGTTTTTGGACACGCCAGACACATCATACAATAGATGAGGTCAGGAATACTTAAAGGTGCTCCTCGATGCAAAAGAATTTATAGGCGCATCCTCAGATAAGTAACCTCCCTGAGGTGTCCTATCTCCATGTCCTAAGGGAAAACAATAAGCATGTGGGTGTGTTAGCGAATCAAGGCATCAATATTTCCCCTCGAATTGTGAAGTATAGTGATGGTAGAAAATTATTGAAGAGCATTCCTTAAGCCCTTTAGTCGAGCGGTGCAAATGAGATGGTTAGTAGAAAGTTGGAGCATTCATAGTCATCAGTCACCCTCAGGTGGGATGCGTGGGGTAGCACATGGCCCTATCCTTGCATGCCTCTTCGCTGGCAGTGCTCATGCTTCAGCTTTAAATGCTCCTCTGGATGTCTTTATTCCCTGTGGCCTCAGCATAGGTATTATGACGAGTCTTCCATGCGACTCTGTGAGTAGTGTTAACTCCTACCCTACAAAGTATTTGCCTCTGTGGTTTCAGGGAAACTTCGAGTGTCTCTTTTTCTCGGCTTGTGAGGATTTTTCGGCTCGCTCTCAAATTTCGGTTCAGAGGTATGACCAGTCTGAAACCACAGTCCGTTCGATTTGGTTCAGGGAAGTTTCAGCCCATTCCCAGACCTCCACACCAAGTTTAATGGACGGCTTAACAGACATGATGGATTTCTTAAAAACCAGTGTTGAGGACTTCAAACATCACCTGCACAAGATGTACAAGGAGTTTTGCTTGGGAATTGAATCCCACAGAGAGTCAGCTAATGACATGAGATAAATTTCTCAACAACTTTCTTGCCAGGATTCGCGCGTCAATGATCTAGAACAAAATATGTTCGAGCTAATGGGGTCTGTGGACGTGATTAAGGAGTAAGTACTGAAGATGTCCAAGATGTCACAATGAATCCACTATCAAGAATCCCCTTCTGTGGATATGAATCCTATGGAAGAAGCTTCTGTCCAGCACCCTCCTTATGGGAAACAAGGATCTGAGAACTCGACAGGTTGGTTTACCTATAAAAGTATGAATGTTTTTTTGTATTCTGTTAAATTTCCAGTTTGTAAGGTTATATCCCTCCTCTGCAACGACGAATACTAGGCAGTAGTTTAGGAACTATTACAGAGACAGACTGGCCCTAGTTTTGGTCTCAATTGTGAAGACTCTATCTTATTACAGGCTCTGCCTTTTTTTGTAATGAATGGTTGTGCACAACCTTTTATAATATCAAACCTTTCCTCATTTTTGTTTATATATATATATATATATATATATATATATATTAAAATGACAAATCCATAATATAAATGTTGAAATAAATCATGTACATATCACTCTTCGTTGCCATCGCCCATCTTCCTCATTTGGCATTATAACATTGTTGTTCTAAAAAAGATGGTTTTATATTAGATCATGTCTTAGTATGAAACGCCAACCCCTATCCAACATATTTGGGTTAAAAGAACACTTGGTTGCAGTGTTTTGGGAAAATATAAGGCTCTTTAGTTTTATCCCTCATCCTTCTAGAGTTGATACATATTAACCCACTATCACGATATTCCTTTGAATTACTTTGTCGAAGGCCTTCCACCAATTGCACCTAAAAATAACACATTGGAAAGATAAGAAGTCCACTGGAAAGATATTTTGTATATTTCTAACGTAACCTAACTTCCCCTCTATTATGTTCCAATCATGGTGGCTAGTAGGACTAGATTGGTGAAACTCAACTTCCACTACAGAATCCAATGTGAAAAGTCCATCATCAACATCCTCAGTGTGAAAATGATGTCCATACAACCACATAGATGGGAACAAATGCACCTATAAAAATGTGGACAAATGACGGTATGATTGGTCTAATTACTCGAGCATTAATAAACACATATAGATGTTATAATTCAAAGGTGCATTATAAAGGTAAAAATGCACACATAGTTATTACAAAGTTGTTGCACCCTATCCCTATATTTAATGCATCCTCTTCACCACATGGGTAATGACCATATGCACCATATTTCTCTTTGATCTAATTAAGTACCCAATTAATCATTGGTGTATTTTCTTTTAAATGATCAAGATAAGGCATGTCTCGACTATTCAATCGTCTGAATTGTTTCTTGTCGCTATCCCAATTCCTTATCTTCTTGTCATACAATACAATCCATGGTTGCTTTGCCTCCACATTGTAAAGAATAAATTTATTTATGGTATCAATATATGAATTTGTTGATGTATATATGAAATCAAAATAAATAGTATGAGACTCAATCAAATATCTAACTTAGAGTTTATTGTAAACAACTACTTTGTTGTTACATTGTAATCTTCCACCCTGTGAGCATCAACATTCTTTGGCCTGTAGGATCCATTTCAATGACTCAGATCCACTTATATCCTTCAGAGATATTAGTTTGCCCTATTTTTGTTCCTACCCGCGTGTTGTATCACTATAGAATGCGTACCCGCGAGTTGCATCACTATAGCCCGCGGGTATCAAGTAAAATAGTAAAAACCACTATTAATTACTTTTTACTCCCAAAAAGCGGTCATTGGGTGACCTTTGGATCTCCATCTGCCCGAGTAACATCTCGATGTGTCCTTTCACCTACCTTTGAGAGGACTATATATTGAGCACATATGGCTTATGGACGGGAGGAAGAAGAGAATAGCAAGAGAACTCTAGTGGATTTTTTCCCTATCTCGAGTCTGCACTCATTGATCCTTGTAGTTGTGGACCATTTATGTTCACCTTCCAAACTCCTTTCTAGTTTGAGTTTGCCATTCATGGAGGATTGAAGTGGTGGAGGCACAAGTGGATTGATCTAGATCTTGGTTCAGATTGGTTGTCGGCAAGAGGTCGTATCACTTTGTACTTCTTCTTGTTCATTAATAGAAATGCTCATATTCTCGTCCATTCATGGTGTGAATGTTGTTTATTATACATTAGGTTACATTTGCTTATGATATTATGGACCATTGTTATTGATAATGTTAATGTCATCTATATATTATATGTACTTGTTGGATATTGGCTGTCAAGACTAATTTGCAAATTACAAGTGCATGGATTGAAAGCTCCAACGGGGATCTACATCAAACATTTGGATCGAGGTTGGTTACATTTCTCCATTATCTTAACATTGTCATCTATAATAGCATTGTTTTGATAATTGAGTGTATTTCTGGTAGTCATCTGTCTATTGTGGTATTCCCAAGCCATAGTGAGTTTTCTCCAATACATAAATGGTGACTCCACTGGGGAAAACATCCATGTTTGGGAAATTTTTTGAGCATTAGTCCATAATTAGAGTTGTTATTTATCGAAGCTCTGTGTCACTGATTGGCCGTTAAGATACACCATAGAAAAATTGTTTTTTGGACTCTTTATTTGCCCATTTGCCTTTCCTCACCCACAGGCTAGCTTAACTCAGCTCGCGTATACCCGCCTCTGTTTGCTCTACTACTCGCGGGTACCCACAGGTATTCCTTCGACAGTAGCGTACAACTCCGACTTTTGTTGGTTTATGGCTATTGGTTGTTGCTGGGTTGGATTTGGTCGTTCCCGAGTCTTTGTTGGCCTCTTTCTTGACTGTTTCATGCCTTGGTTGTGACCAGAACTCTTCGTTTCTCTTGGTTGAGCCTTCTTGGTTTTTTACCCATCTTTGGATTTAGCCTTTTGAGCTCATTCCTTTGGTTGAGTCTTGCTATTTAGGATCTGCTGGTTTGTCTTAGTGATCTTCTCGGCACTTCAGTGACTGAATAGTAGGATTTTGCTTGCATTTTTTCATTCCATCTATATTGAAAAAATACAAAAATATACATCTATTTTTTGCATTTTCCTTCTTGTTTATAAGCGAAAATACAAAAATATTTTATTTTCATGTACTGCATCTTGCATTGAGTGCTTGTTGCCTTCATTTAGGTTTTGCTTGTGCATTGAAAAGATAAAAGATTGCATCTTTATTTCAGAATTGTTGGTTGATTTTGCATATTAGTGACATTGTTTTATTTGATAGATGAGTCTAGGATTGGATGATTTTGCATACTATTGAGTCTACACATCACTAGTTTCACGATCATATCCCTTGAGTAACCACAGCCACTCAAATTAATGTTTAATCTTAAAATTGATTAGATTGATTTTATTTATAGGGTACACCAACTAGCATAGGTTTAGAGTCTTGAATAGATCATTGTGAGTTAACAATCCAAGACTACTAGACGAAACATTAGGTGTATGACCAGGGAGTGGAGGAATCCATGGTATAGATCGGTGTTCTCAGGAAGCTCTACTCAATCCAGAGTTAAGCACGAGGTCACGGAAGGTTAGTTTAGGAGATATCCCTCTGATACCAGCTGAACGTGGGAGATATATCCAGAATTTGTTTGTATCTGGGGGTACCGGAGGTTCGTCCTCTTGTGCTTCGGGCTTAGCTACCCTGCCCATACGACGGGTCCCACTTGCGACTGTCCCCCTGAGCATTGGTTATATTGCAGTGACCATAGTTGCTTTACCTAGGTATCGCACAAGGTACTTGTAGTGGTTATGCTGTTTGTGTCCTGAGTCAGATAGGGATTGGATAGCACAGTTGTGTTTGTGTAGTGGACTTGACCCTGTACACGCAATGAAGCCTGGGTGTCTCTATAACAGATTCTGTTACCTCTGGCTATATTTTGGGAGTCTTAAGTCTCTCCTAGGCGAGACATACCGGCTCTAGTGTCGGGAGCTCATTTAGCCACTCTGTTTGTCTGCTCTTTGTTGTAGTTTCTCTAGGTGTGTGCTTTTGATTTACTGTTATTGATCGATAGTTGGCCTTTAGGGGACGTTTTGATTACATATTATCTCCGGAGATATCATGGCGCGGAGCCCTACTCTCCGCCGGTCTCGTCGTTTGGCTGGTTTAAAGCCACTCGAGCTTTCACGTAGTGTTACTAGAGGACGCCGGAAGGCTCCCTCTGAGTCTTCGGATTCATACGAGACTTACGTCCAAGACGTCATGGCTGCACATCCTGATACTAAAGAAAAACCTTCGACTCCTTCGGGTAGAGTTGACCATACTTCTGATCCCCATATTCCTCGTGAGGAGTGGGGAGGTGATCCACCTGAGACTCAACCTAGTTCTATTTGGCCTAATCCACTTGATCGAGATCCGTTTGATCCTTCGAATCCGGATAATTATCTTTACGGAATGCCTGACTTACTTTGAGGATGAAGAACAGGACGAGCCTTTCTTTCCTTTGTTTCCACGCAGTTATAGATAAGGGATGCCTGATTCACAAAATGACACTGGCCCTATGATCAACCCCACCGCACTCTCTTTTGGTATGCCTAGTCATAGTACTGTCGAACCTTCCACTATGGTTGGTAGTCACGTTGGAACCAGTCATGGTGTTAGCCATACTATACCCACTGGGGGCACTACGTTGTCCACCCACACACATAGTATGGGGACTGGTCATGTTCCTCCTAATAATGCTAATATTGGAAGACGACCACCTCCTAGGATTGCCCAACCTAATCCAAATGTTGTTCGGAACACGACTCGCCATCCACCACCTAATACACGTGCCACTACTCGTCAACCCAAGACTACTTTTACGGATGTTAATGCTCCTCCCAACCACGGGGGTGGACATATACTGCATACTTTTGCGTCCACCACCGCCACTAGTAATGCTAATGTAGGGAGTGGGAATATTTCCTATCCACATGGACATCATGTCACCATCCCTGCTACTAGTCACACCAATGTTGGAGTTGGGAATACTTCTCATGCTTATGGTCATCACACGACTACTTAAGCTAATCCTAATGCTGGGGGTGGGAACATACCCTACCATTACGGTCATTACAACACGGTTCCCGCTATGAATAGTACATACATGCCCCATACTCATGGTGGCAACCCTTACTACAACACAGTCGGTGATGGCCACCAGTATCACCCACCACCCCAATATGATGCCCAAAACGCGCATATACCTGCGTACTCTCAAATGGGTCAGGCAAGAGGAGGTTATCAATCTTATGGCCATGGGCAAGCTTATGGATCGTTAGGTCCTCATTATCAGCAGTATAATCCTCATGGTCAAGCTTTTGGTCCATCTTATAACACAATTCCGTTTAACCAATGTTTTATGGGGGCTTATAATCAAGCTTTCCAGCCTTAGCTCCCATTCCTTGCACGCTTGAATCTCCCGGATCTTTCGAAGCTCACGAATGATCCGGTGTGTCATGACCCTACTTGGCCCCCGGTCCCTACCAAGCTCCCTTCGGATATCCCAAAGTTTGAGGGGAAAGGTGGTGAGGACCCTGGAGATCATGTTACTATGTTTCACCTTTGGTGCTCCTCCAGCTCTTTGAATCATGATTCAATTAGATTACAACTATTTCAACGCACGCTCACAGGGGTAGCCGTGAAGTGGTATGTGGAGTTGCCTGGAAACACCTATAGGGGATTCAACGAGATTGCTTTGGTTTTCTTAGACCATTTCCAGTTACCGGTTCATTATGATACTGGTACTGAGTTGTTGTCCACCTTCCGTCAAAATAAGGCCACACATATTTCTAACCACGTTCAAGAGTGGCGTCGGCGGAAGAGATTAGTGAAAGCCAACATTCCTCCAGAGTTCCTGTTGGAATGGTTCCTTAAGTCTCTACTTCCATACATTGCTAAGGATGTTTCGATGTCCGGCATTGTGATTGAGGAACAAGCTATCTTGAAAGTCCATTAGTTATATCTACTTTACTCTCAGTCTAGCATTTTGTATGACATTATTCCTGATGCACTGATAACAAGACATGAGCCCATGTCAGTTCCTGGACCACATGCCGATGTCATCGTGGGGTCCGCATGCACTCGCCCTGTAGACTTGGTAGCTAATCAAATGCAAAATTTGTCGCTAAACCAGTCTCCTTCCGGACAGGTTCACACCTTGTCCACTTCCACTCCGTCGTCTACTGTACACAATGTGCAATCAACGAAACCGTCGGGTAACCAGCAACCTGGTGGTAAGAAAAAGGGGAGAAATAATCGTAGGGGTGGAAACAATGGAAGTAATAACAATAGCAATCGTAATACTCCTCGTAAAGAGAATGCCAACCCTCCTCAGGAAGGTGGTAATGCTGGCGAGGATCGTAAACCTAGGCGTAAGGTGAAATTCCCTTGCAAGCTTTGTGGGGAAGATCATCTTACTCACTTATGTCCTCGAATTGAAGAAGCATTTGGCACAGAACCCAGCTATGTTGAAGGATCCCCTTCCTCATCACCAAAACATGGCTTCGCATGCTCCCACCACTGGTTATGGTACTAATGAAACGGCAACGTCTTCTTCCAATACTAATGGTTATGGATGTGTGAATATGGTTCAGTCAAAGGTTTGTGTTGTTACTCGTCAGCGCGAT
Organism: Larix kaempferi; assembly: GCA_027924585.1. Lineage (NCBI taxonomy): Eukaryota > Viridiplantae > Streptophyta > Pinopsida > Pinales > Pinaceae > Larix > Larix kaempferi. The sequence continues at coordinate 12,361,353 of BSBM01000893.1, forward strand.
TATGGTGCACCACAACCTAATTTGGGGAGTGAGCCTCCCCCTCCTCCTGATAATTCCTTGCATATTGAGATATTGAGAAGCCCTCCATTATGCCGCGAATACCGAAAGGTGTTCTCAAGCACTCCACGCATAACCCCAATGCTCGAGCCGCCCAGAACTACTCCATCGTAGAAGATTTGGGCCAAACTCTATGTGCCATGTCGGCTCTTGAAGTTTTGCAAGCCTGTCCTTCTCAGAAGCATGCCCTTTTGAGTGCGTTAGGAGTTTAGGATGGGGGAAATCCTAGTGTTATCAAGTTCGATACTACTGATGTCCAACCTCGCTTACCTTACCACGTGGCCTTTCAAATCCAGGTGGTTTTCCTTAAGAGCTTCGTCAAACGTACTATGGTTGATGAAGGTGCCTCCGCGTCAGTAATGTCGTTAGCTTGTTGGAAAGATCTTAGCTCTCCTCCTCTACTCGCGTCTAGAACTACACTCACTGCATTCGATGGTAGATCTTTAACGTCGCATGGAATTATCCCTTCCCTTGTTGTCTCCTTGGGAGGTAAGTCCGTGCCTATTGAAGTCGAAGTGGTTGATGCGCCCATCGACTACAACCTTTTACTGGGTCGGAACTGGATGTACGCTATGAAGGCTGTCGCGTCTACTGTATTTAGAGTTATCTGCTTTCCTCATGAAGGCAAGATTGTGATGATCGATCAGCTGGATTATGTTGGCACTCCTTCCACAGCATCCACGGGATCCGTAGTCCCACAAGTTTCTAATTCTCAGCCTGCAACTGGGAACATGGGTGTTGGAATGTATCCTTCATTGATGGAATATTTCGACCTCCCTACACCAATCTCCTTCATAGGAACCATCTCCGATGATGCTCCTTCCTCGTTGAATCATGTACTTTTTTGGACATCATACTTTAGTGATCCATGGGATCCACCTTCCACCAGTTCCCCGTCTGGAGATGTTTCGCATATTGGGATGGATATGCCCTTGTCTGCAGTCAGGATTTCTCATCATGTTGAACCAGCGACAGCAAATTCGGATCTCTCTTCTTCCCAGACAGTTGAAGAAGATCCCGTTATGCTGCCCACGTGTGCAGTCGACCCATCTTGTTCACATGATTGCCTCGATGGTATTCTACCTTCAGACAAAGTTTTTATTGAGGCCATGAGTGGTGATGACAAGCCGTGGGGGGATCTTTATCATAGATCTCATTCCCCTCCTACCCTTGATCTTATTGAACAAGATGAGTCTAGAATACAGTCTGCCATACATTTTGATCTAGGCATAGTTTGGTCTAGCCCCGGTTTGACACTAAAGTCTTATTTCCCTAGTGACAAGTCTTTAGACTCTCCTATAGATCCGCAAATCGGTGATCCTGATGAGTTCGATTCTACTTCTAGAATTTCCAATTCCTGTGATGATGAATTTGCCACTGTATATTCCTTCACATCCTTCAGCTTTGCTCTTCATTTTGATGATGATCATTTTGATCCCTCAGGTATTGGTATTATGGCACCTTCAGTGGTTAGCTCTACCTGCGTTATGTCTGAGGTTAACAATAGTGAAGTTGAAAATGTTTCTACCGCAGTGACTTGTATCAGATTTTTCTTTACGTACGTTTTAGAGATGATCTTGGTACTTATGTTTCTTGGAGATAGGATTCTTAGCTGGACTTTTACTTGTTTACTGGTCCTTTAAGACATTTGCTTCGACCTGGTAGGAATATTCGGAACCTTGCATATAGGTTTAGGCCTCCCCATTGTTATGATACATTTGAACCTTGTGCCATCTGAATTCGTAGACACCCCCTCAGTGTCCTTATCTTGCTCATGTTCCTTGTATTATGCATAGCTTTGTCCCATGCGCTTGGAACTAGTCTCACATGTCCCTGACACTCGTCTGCTCTCATTACGAGCATTCTTCCATATCTCCTTTGAGCTTGTTAAAAACAGTAAGGAGGTCACGAGTTTACTTTTTTGGGCTCGTTAAACCTTTACGGAAAAGATTTTTATAAAGTCTTTTTTAAGCCCTTGTTAGACTTTTTCAAAATCAAACAAGATTGTCGAGTATACTTCTTATTTTAGACTCGTTAAAGGATTTGAAGCGACATCCACTTGGGTATAAGTTTACCCCTTTTTTGGACCTTTGTGGATTAATTACGAAAAGGTATACTCTAGTCATACATGACTAGAAGAGTTCTTCTCTCATTGTTTTACACTTTTTCGGGTGAGGAGACTAACTTTACGAAAAAGGACTTCCCTTTTATGTTGAGTTGTGATTGCATTGCATTATCCTGCTTGCTGCTTGAGCCTTGTGCCGGCTCCCGCTTACTCAGTTGTTAGCTTGGTGCCTGAGCGCTTTTCCCTTCCAAGCCAAGTAGAGCCTTAATTTATCTTTCGCATCTTGATGACCCTTTACCCCGAGGGAACATTCCCTATAGTGTCCACATCCTGCACGCACTTCCTTGCATTGACCATAGGTATGTTCCACTGCTTGGGACTAGTCTGCTAGCTATTTGACACTCGTTCCCTCACCTGTTGTACTATAAGCAATTTTATTCTTTTTTGGGCTTTTCCCAAATATGAAAAAGACCAAAAAAATCAAATAATCCAATAAGCCGGACAGGATTATGGTCACTATTTCTTGTTGGCAGTTGTTTTGTCGCCTTTGAACAGAGCATTCACTCCACTCTGTATATTATGAGTTGGGACTATAGTTGGGTCTTAGGAGCTATACTTGTTTCTTAGTTTACTCCACTGATTGGTTAAGCTTCCAGTCATTATGGATCCCTCTGTAATGCCTCCTGCATTGCACAGTTTATGTCAAGTCTATGTTGCCTGATTCTATCCATCTGCTCATGCTCTTATTCAAAGGAAGTCCTGAAACCAATGTCGGCCACTCCTCATACCTCTTGACTATTGCATGTCGGCCATCCTTATTGAGTCAGTCCGTTTCACCTGAGATCTTCCAAATCTTTTAGCATTGCTGGTACCTCGTGTTGGTCGATGGGGGATGCCTTAATTCCCTCCCTCCAGCGAGTCTCGTTCCATCGACTCCAACTCATTTATTCTGGGACTTGAGCCTTAGAGTTCAGTTGAGTACCTTGAGGCTTGCAGTCATTAGTGGCAGGTTCTCTCGCCATCGACAGTGTTGGGAATACATCAATGTCCCCTGATCGATGGATTCATCCTAGTGTTCGACTTCAACCCATTTATTCAGACTCTGATGATTGTGCTCTCTGCCTTGATACCCATTTTCATTATTGGTGGGTCATCTCGCGTTTGTTAACGGTATACATCATTAATCGGTAATCAGACGATGTCTCGTCAGGTTCGACCCCAACTCCTTTATTCACTTGATGGGACTTGCACCGTCGAAGACTTGTGTAGAAGACCCCAGGCGATTGTGGCATTTAGTATGCTACATATGACTTTGACTTTATATATGAGATATCACCTCTCAGATTTCAGCAGTTTGTACCTCCAGCTTGCACCAGTTGTTTACTTTTCAGCAGGAGACCATATGTTACTGTAGAGGGATCATGACTATGATCACTTATGACATGTATTCATTATATACTGCCTATCCATGGCCATTGTATCAGATTGTTGTACTACCGACATGTATTCAAAGATACTATTCTATTATGATGAGTGAGCTGCTCTTTCCACTTGTGTCTTCATCACCCCACTTCTGAGTTTTATAATGTATTTCGGCCATCGTAGCATTAGTCTCTGACCTCACTCATTAGGGGGCATCTGTTACATCGTAATCTTCCACCCTATGAGCATCAACATTCTTTGGCCTGTAGGATCCATTTTAGTGACTCAGATCTACTTACATCCTTCAGAGATATTAGTTTGCCCTATTTTTGTTCCTACCCGCGTGTTGCATCACTATAGCATGCGTACCCGCGAGTTGCATCACTATAGCCCGCGGGTATCAAGTAAAATGGTTAAAACCACTATTAATTACTTTTTACTCCCAAAAAGCGGTCATTGGGTGACCTTTGGCTCTCAATCTGCCCGAGTAACGTCTTGATGTGTCCTTTCACCTACCTTTGAGAGGACTATATATTGAGGACATATGGCTTATGGACGGGAGGAAGAAGAGAATAGCAAGAGAACTCTAGTGGATTTTTTCCCTATCTCGAGTCTGCACTCATTGATCCTTGTAGTTGTGGACCATTTATGTTCACCTTCCAAACTCCTTTCTAGTTTGAGTTTGCCATTCATGGAGGATTGAAGTGGTGGAGGCACAAGTGGATTGATCTAGATCTTGGTTCAGATTGGTTGTCGGCAAGAGGTCGTATCACTTTGTACTTCTTCTTGTTCATTAATAGAAATGCTCATATTCTCGTCCATTCATGGTGTGAATGTTGTTTATTATACATTGGGTTACATTTGCTTATGATATTATGGACCATTGTTATTGATAATGTTAATGTCATCTATATATTATATGTACTTGTTGGATATTGGCTGTCAAGACTAATTTGCAGATTACAAGTGCATGGATTGAAAGCTCCAACGGGGATCTACATCAAACATTTGGATCGAGGTTGGTTACATTTCTCCATTATCTTAACATTGTCATTTATAATAACATTGTTTTGATAATTGAGTGGATTTATGGTAGTCATCTGTCTGTTGTGGTATTCCCAAGCCATAGTGAGTTTTCTCCAATACATCTGTAGTTGACAAAAGATAAGTGACTTACTCTTTATAATGCACTTTTTTTCCATTCGCTTGGAATAGCCTCCCCTCCCTTTTGTCTCATCCCAATGGTCATCCCAAACTGGTATTCCAAGTGTGTCGTCAATTTGCTTGATGTATTTGTTGGCATAATAAAAATACTTCTATATTATGTACCCCTTCATCATAGATCCCTCGAGTTTTTCCCTTTACCGAGAAAACCCTTTCAATGTTTTCATGTATCTCTCTAAGAAGAACATCCAACAACATGAGACCACCCCAACTAATTCAACTTCATTGACTAGGTGAATCAATATGAACCCACAAGTCCATGACACTCATGGGTAGTTACTTTTCAACATATAAAAAATCTTAGCTATCTCTCATGGGTAGTTCCTTTAATGTGATCCAATGTACAAATGCAGATAATTTAGATATGGCATGCTGCAGGTCCTAGTGGAAGTCATGGTCCACACAACCATGCATGAGCAAAGTCTAATGACACTAAAAAATAAACACATGCAAAGTTACTTTCCATAAAACTATGAATGCATAATATGTTATAACCTACACCGCAAAAAACAAATCATGTATTCAACATCCATACCTTTAGAAGGTTCAGATGGCCATGTGATTTCAACCCCGCCAAATGTTCTTTTGCAACGATGCAACGTTGTAGAGTGGACCTGTATAAAGAAGACACCTTCACACCCAATATAACTTCCTTCGTTGGAGAAATATCATCTTTCTTCAAAATTCACAGGACAACACCTTCTTTAAAAGACCAAGAGGGATGGACCTCTCCACTAGTTTATTTTCTTTTTAATTATATTCGAAGAAATAAGATATCTTTTGATATCCAAGGTGTCACTTTTTTCAATGATATGTGTCTCCATAAAGAAGATGAGCATTTTTAAATATCTACATAGGATTTAGTAAATGAGCAATCTTAATATACTTCCAATATGGAAGCTCATAAAATACAGATTGTCTTTTCATCTCAATGTGCATTTTCTCAACATAGGTGCTGAAAAATTTACAATCATCAAACATAGGTTCCCCATTTGAATTGACCAATTCTTAAATTTCCTTCTCCTTCTATGTGTCATATACCCTATGCACTAATCAACTAGTGTCATTATGTTAGGTCTTCAGATTCTCTTTGGTTTTCAATTGAAAGCATATGCTAATCTTCTATAAGTATGGTCTTTTAAGAGAAATACCCTTGAGCAATCATACATTGAGTTTCCTAGGTGCCTGGACCACCTAGCCTTTATAGAAGTTCCATAACATTTACATCCATGATGCCCTCTTGTTAGAATACTTGCAATTTTATTGTATACATAGCACATTAGCGTTGAAAAAGACAATTGCACCAAATTAACTATGTCAAATAATGTTACGAATTTAAACAAAATAATTGAAATGCTTACAAAAGAAAACTCATAATCCTATATAATCATGTGTGGTGTATGCACTATGCCATATAACATAAAATACCTCTCCCTTGGGAAACATCATATATAAGTATCCCTTCCCATAATTGCTTCAATTAATTGATTAATGGTAGTAGGTAGACATTCATATTCTTCACCTGTCTTTTACTATGGACTACTAGAGGCAACATAAGATGTTCAATCTTCACGGCCAACCATGGGTAGATATTATTATTGATCACTACTGTTGGCCAAATATAATAGCTGGTGTTTTGGAGGGAAGGATCCATACTTCATTCTTGAATTCATCGGGCCATGTATCCTCTGTATGCTTCATGGCTAATGAATCCACTAAGACTCACATGACTCTTGGCTCACTTATTTGCGAAGCATGCCATCCTTGCAACAAGGACAATTCTTCGCAAGGAACAAACTTTTGAATACTTATGATTATAGGAACGTGCCTCAATATCTAATGAGGAGGACCATGTGCTTTACTTCTGATTTATTTTTGGTACCTTATCATGCCCACATCTTGGACATAGCTTTTTAGCTACATATTCTACTCTATGTAAAATACAATCATTTGGGGACACACACGATATGATAATACATACTCAACAACCACTATTTTCAACATTTGGTTTGCCTCTTCGCAACTACCGTGTAAGAGATTATCCCTTGGAAGTATTTTGTCTTTGAATAACCTGCAATTAGTGGGAAATATAAATGTAAACTATCATCAAGCATTCATAAAATCGACAATTGTCAAATTTGTTTGTGTGAAAAGATTCCTCAAAATTTAAGGGACTTAATAGTTAGTTACCTCAAAAGTATCGAGAAACACATGTTTGACATAACATCATTGCTTTCAAGTTGGACAATAACATGGTTGTCCCTATTTGGGTAGACTTTGACACATGTCCAAAGAGAGGGGTGGTGGAAACAGATTGCAAGATTTCAAAGAAGGCACAAGTGATATGACCATCATCCCCTAACTAATCTTGTTGGAATGCATGTAACAAAATTTCCTCCATGGTACATGTATCCTGTAGAAAATCGTCCATACTAATCTCTATTTCAATGCCTTAATTGTTAACATGTGAAGAACTAGTGAATTATCATAGACATTATATATTGGTGACTCAGGAGATAGTGGGAATCGAATAGGTGGTCGATTCAATCATGCTTGGCATGCTTCCTCTCCAAGATCTACTCATTTAGCAACCTTCTCTTGATCTATCATCAAAGTGGGGTGCAATGAAAGATGGTGGACATGTTGTTCATCACCATAATCCAAACTGCAAAAACATTGAATATAACATCAATGATATCAATAAACATTATGCATTTAGTTTGTTGAAACATTATACCAAAAAATTATTAGAAGCATGGAATTATTTTTTCTATAGTATATGTGCAAACAACCACTTTGTAAAAGAAAATGTCAAATTAAGCAATATTTTCACATCAATTCCATTGAAAATATATAATACAATTAATCAATGATATGTTTCTTGCACTCCAAGGGGGTGTCTTATGGTATTCCCAATGCAAGATGTCTTTGACGTGTGGTTGGTAGTCTACAAAAGTTATGGTTTATCGACAACTCATTAATAGGAGACAAACTATGTATTGCATGACAACAACAAATCTAGATGCTTCCCTTTTCATAAAGAACTCCTTGCCATAAAAGTGTTCCTCAAAAGAACAATTTGCACTAAACAATGAGCACATGTAGTTATTTATGAACCATGCAATGTTTCCATGAGTGTGTGGACAATAGATACAGAACAAGTTCTTCTTGTTAAAGTTTCAAGAAGCATAACCATTCATGCACATACTATACATGAAAATGCTATGCTTGAATTTGACAATATTCAAGTAATCAAACCGATGATAAATAGGATCACAAAATAGCATAAGTGCTACTGACTATTTGGGAGGAACACATATATATGAAAGGATAAACAACCCAAGATTTGCGACATCTATTTTGGACTTGGAAATCATATAATAATTATCACAAAAGGAGAATTCGGTCCAAGATCAGGCAGAGGCAAAGAAGAAAACCAAGTGCCATACAAAGCGCGGCTGTAACAGCCTTGGTATTTATTTTGCAGATCGACAAGAAGGGAGAAGTCATCATTACCCTCCAACACTTGAATCAACCTTGTTGTGTACTTAGACATTTTTCTCTTAGCTCATACAACTTTTTGGATCCCCTAGTAGAGATGTTTTGGGTGGTATTGATATCGTGCTTTAGCTCACTAGAACTCTCATTTAGCTCAATAAAGGAGATGGGATGGTCAATTTGGGATGAAACATAGATCTTTTGGCTTCCAAATTTTCAAAAACGGATCATATGAAAGTGTTTCTATGTGTCTTTTCTACATCACCTATTGAATTTTTTACTACGGTGGGAGGTATTGTCAATATTAAGTAGTCCATCATTGATATAATGGGACAGAGTAACACGTCGAGGGTTCTCCTTCAAGCCTTGACATTTAGAACGACCACATACTACTAGGGTGTCATAAAAGAGATATAGTTCACGGTGAAGTACCATCGACCAAGAATGGTGGCTAGAATAGGACATGTTACAATTGGCGGGGTAAAGTGGCTCTCCATTTTGTCTAGTCGTTGCTTGTGGTATCTTGCTCCTAATAAGAGCTTGTGGTGTTTTTGGACTAGTGGAATATCTTGTGCATCTAATCTTGATCCCAAATCAGGATCCTACAAAATTCAACACATAATTATTCACATGCACATGCATAAATACCAAAAAATCGATTAGATAATCAAAATATAAATAAAGTATGAACTTACTACAAATGGTAGTGGAGAACTTGATGAACCTTGAACACCATGAAATGAGTTGGACTTTAAATAATTGACCATTTGATATTATAATTTTTTCTCCCTGCATTTCAACAAAATAAACAATTAATCAATATGTGTCCACATTGTTTATTGAAAGTTTGGGAAACATGTAACAATGTAACTTCAAGTAAACTTTTGAAACCATTTTTTAAGTATATGGTGGGAGTTTAAGCAATGTATGTACCTTATGGATTATTGTAATTTATATCTTAAAAACTACAGTGGAAGTAATTCTAAATGCAGTTGGTGTGTTTGTAAAATTTAAACACATTGGTGCATTTTGATAATATAATGCATTGGTGTGTATCTGTATGATATGCATGCGAAGGAAACTTCGACAAAAACACTTGCAAACAAAAACATCCACAAAGTTTTAATGAAGGTTTTTATTTGCATTTTACTATTTTTTATTCAATCGGTGCGTTTTTCATATATTGGTTTAACGCACCGCTAAAATTTAATCTACATTTTTTATATTTCGACAAACTTTTACAAGTGGGTATTACTGTATATGGTGCATCGATGCATGTTCTGGAATAACGTGCATTGTTAAACCATGCACGTTAAACCAAATTACATTTTTAGCTTAAATTATTTAATTTACCTGTAAAACATATATAATAGGTTCTCTATTTCATGGTGCATGGCATTTATTGATAAAATATTTATGATATGCATTCAAGAAAAAATACTTGTTGCAATGAGCAAGATGGGAACACATCCCAAATAGAGAACAATGTATTTTTTTCCAAAATTTAGTATAAATTAATATGTTTGAACTATCTATATTTTTAAATGATGTATATTGGTAAACATGTGTCGTGCAAAGGAAAAACTCGAAGAAACTAGATAAAAATGTTTGCATTCTAAGTTCAAAAGAGCGTAAACCCTTTATCGAAATGTTGCAAAGAGATGAACCAAGTGAAACAAAAGGTAATTGACATGAAATTTCTATTGGAATTTTTAGTAATAATTTACTTCTTAGGAACAATTGCTAACATGTTTCAAACAAATTATTTCACAATTTGTTGAATGTTGTGCAGGGAATGGAATGTCTTCGTAACAAAATAAAAATTACAAAGGATGTAAATGATGATGAATTTGTCCTCAATCCATATGGTTTGGTGTTGAAAATGAATGAAGGGGGGAGGACTTTTATAAAACTACAAGGGATATAGTGGAAAGAACATATCGATTTACTTTCCACTTACAGTGCAAAAATCAATCCAACGAGTCCAAGAATCATGTTATATATAAACTACAACAAGTGCTTCCAAAGTAATGATCAATGAAACCTGTCATACTTGCAGCAGGAAAAAAAAAGTATTGTTCATAAACATTTTTCTTATAATAGTATACGATACTACAAAAAAAAAATTCAAAATTAATATTTCGGCTATATTTACTTTCATATCAATATAAAATGTTTTTTCTTTTCTTTTTGTTTTTAAGGAAAATTATGAAAATTCCAATGGATGAATGAGGTGATATCTGAAACACGTTGGCAGGGATGTCCAAAAACGTATACAAGGATATGGTTAAATTAATGATCATAATTGCTTTGCAATAGGAGCCATCTCAACAACAACATGCATCAACCATGTATAGTCATTTACTTTTTCTTTTATATACATAGAAATTAATTGTTGCATGAACTACTAATTTTCAATTTTTTTGTTGCAGAGAAGGAAACAAAATGAAACCCATTCAACAGATAAGACATGGTGACAAGGAAGAATGTGATTGATTGCAAATTTTGTTAGTGCTTATGTTTTCTACATAAGGTTTCATATTTCTTATGATCTTTATATCTTAACTAATTTACACACGTCCTTGGATGTCTCATAACAGGTGCTAACATACAAATAAGGGCCATTAGAATAATTAATTGGCAGTGGGTTAAGTATGAGTTGTGAGTATATGTTGGAGTATCAAAAGTGAATTGTGCAATTTATAAGTAGCTATGCTGTTTTACTCCCCTGATTTTATAATTAATGGAGCTTATCTTTTGACCCTGAAAAAGATGTGCCATCTGGGATAATCTCCTCTCAAAAGACCTTATGATAAGAAAAAACGTAGTCATGGGAGGGGACCAAAATTTCTCGGTGGGATTTTATGAGATTTGGGGGCCCACTATTGAAAAATATAGTTTGCCAGATTACGTCTTATGGAAGCTGGAGTCTCTTGGGATTTTTTATATTGAACCAATAAATATTAAATTGACTTGGAGCAATAGGAGTGTGGGGCAGGCCATAATTGCAAAACACCTTGATCGTTTTTTGGTCTATGAAGGCACGATGGAACTTCCCACTAGGTTCAAGCAATGGGTTAGAGGTGGAGATCATTCAAATTGCTTACCAACTATATTGGAAATCATTGGTATTGGTACTAAACCCCCTGCTCCTTTGAAGCTTAGCTCTCTTTGGTTGAATGATAGTGTTTTTGTAAAAGCTCTTAAAAATGATTTATCTCCTTATGATGATACTAGTCAAGAATCGACTTCAATTCAACTTTCAAAGAACCCTAAACATGCTAAAGATATTTCCTTTGAGTGGTCCACAGAAATGAGGTTGCAGAAATACATAGATCTTCAAGAAATCAAGGAGCGTCCAATAAGGTGGAATTCTTCAGACAGTATGGGTTTCATCTTAGAGGAGACAAAGAACGAGGTAATGAATTTGGAAAAGATACATAGAGAGATCTTGGAATTTCGGGAAGTATAGTGGAGGCTAAAAAGTAGAGCCCTTTGGTTGGCCAAGGGAGATGAGAATACGAATTTTTTTCACCACTATGCAAACCATAAAAGGAATTGAAATACAATTTGGAAGATTAAATATGACTATGGAATAGAGGTTAATAATTTTAAAAACATAGCCTATGTAGGGATCAAGCATTTTGATGATTTGTTTAAAATGGAGGGTTGGGAAACTTTGGTAGAAGCTGTTAAAGTAGCCCAGTTATTTCCTTGCATTGTAAATGAAGTCGATAATTGTACGCTATCGAGAGCAGTTACTAGTGAAGAGTTAGAGGCAACTTTACATAATCTAAAAAAGGAAAAGAGTCCCAGTCCCAACAAGATGTCAATCAAATTCTTCTTAGGGATGTTTAATGTTCTAGCATAGGATCTTTTGTGGGTGGTTGAGGATACCATATGTAGTGGGAAGATGTTAGCTGCTTTTAATACCTCATTTATCGTTGATCCCAAAAGTTGATAACCCAAGCTCTTTTGATGATTTCCGCCCTATATCTTTATGCAATACTATATATAAGTTAGTGGCAAGAATCATTTCAAGAAGAATTAAACCTTTCTTATTTGCAGGAATTTCTCAGGATCAATTCGGGTTTTCACCTGGCATACAGATCCATGATGCAATCGGGGTAGTGTAAGAGGGATTATATTCCATTGGAACAAACAATTTAAAATTAGTGGTTATCAAAATTGACCTATTGAAGGCTTACGACATGGTAAGCTGTATGTTTCTCAAGTTGGTGATGACTCGGATGGGGTTCTATGTTCCATTCATAAGATGTCTGATGGCTTGCATCACTTTTGTTTTGGTTAATGATGCAACATCTGATTTCTTCAGCTCATCCTGAGGAATCAGACAAGGATGCCCACTCGCCTCGCTATTATTCCTTCTAGTAGCCGATGGACTTAGTGGGGCAATCCTTGAAGCTAAAAGAAATGGTGCCTTAAGAGGAATTAATATTGGAGGTAGCTATTTGCTTACCCATATTCTCTTTGTTGACGATATCTTAATTTTATGTGATGTTTCAACTAGAGATACACAAGAAATTATCCTCCATTCTCGATTTATTTTGTATAGCCACTGGTATGAAAATTAATGCAGAAAAATATTTTATCGTTGGTGAAGGTACGGAGTACGAGGAATTGGTAAGAATCGAGAACTTATTCAGTTCAAAAATTTGAACTTTACGATGGGCTAAAATGACTTATCTCATTAAATACTAGGACTAGTTGATATCAAAGTGTGAAAACTAAATATCAAATTAGTGTTTTTGGTGGCTATCTAAAGGCGAGAGACTAGTGCTTACAAAGGTCGTGCTGGAGGCAACGTTGGTATTTTGGATGACCCTTTCATGGATTCCATGTGGCGTAATGGACTCCATACGAAAGTCAATGCTTCATTTCTTTTCGTTAGGAAGTTTAGAGCAAAAGGGGTGTGGCTAGATCAAGTGGCAATCTATAGCGATGCCCAAAAGTCGGAGGTTGTGGAATAAAAAATTTACACTTCTTCTCCGAGGTGTTGGCTAAAAAGAGTATATGGAGATTGATAAATGGTTCGAGTCTTTGAAATGGAGTGGTTTTGCATAAGTACATTGCTCCAACGTCTCTTTTAAAATGGATTAACATCTCAATTATTGGAAAGTGACAGGACTCTCTTTCAATGTGATTAGAGAAAGCCTTGCGTGGAGGGTAGGTGATGGGCATAGTGTCCGATTAGTTGAGGGTCCATGGATTGGGAGTGGGTTTGTTCATAAAATTTTGTTCCATTTGGTGTTGCAACTGCATCATTTTATAGGTTCATTTACACGGAATCAAATTGTTTGGAAGTTTAAATGCCTACTAAAGATTATGGTACTTTTATGGCAGCGAATCAATCGAAAGATTCGGCCTTGTGGTGGCAAGTTGTTTGGAAGTTTAAATGTCTAATAAAGGCAAAAAAATTGTATGTGGTTTGTTTTTCACAACAAAACACAACGCTAACTTGAGATAGTTTAGAAAGAAGGAACATGAATGGTTTGGGCAAATGTTACCCTTGCAAGATGGAAGATGAGTCTAACTATCATTTATTCATGGAATGCAATTTCATCGTTCATGTCTAGAAGGAGGTGGAAGCTACACTCCATATGAGGTGTCCATAGATAGGTGAATCAGTCCAGGTTTGCTTAAAGAGTTGGGTTGAAAATCCTATTTGTCAAGCTTTTTTGGTTCTGCCACTTATCCTAATGTGGAAAATTTGTATTGGCAAGAATTGCAACCACTTTGAGGAACAACTATCTCTCTTGTCCAATGCGCTAATCGCATCTTAGCCATTCTTCATAGCTTCCCATAGATTAATCTAAATATCAAGGTGAGATAGGTGAATGTAGAAGATATAAATTAGAATTTACTGTGGCCTCATTTTGATGGAGTAGTACAAAGAGATCGTGGTAGAAGTGGTGTTGGGGGAATATTGTTTCTAACGAAGGAGATCAAGATCAGGTTTAAGGCTGGGCTAGGACCAGGCACGAATAATTTTGCAAAACTGGTTTCTCTTAAGCTCTTATTAAGTTTAGCAGTGGAAAATAATATTCATAAGCTACAAGTTTATGGGGATGCAAAGCTTATCATGGATTGGATCTCATAAAAGAAGATGTGTCGTAGTATTTTCTTGGGCCCAATCCTAGAGGAGAAAAAGAGGATAAACTATGTTTGGAAGAAATATCATTCAATCACGTCTATAGGGAAATAAATCAAGAGGTTAACAATCTATCCAAGCTTAGGATGAATATGGAGCAAGTGTAATGACACATCAAAAGATGAGGATGGTCAGTTAACAAAATATTTTCACAAACCTTTTTATGCTATATGAAGGGGCAGTGGAGCCATTTTGATAATTATGGATAACACATGTGGATCGAAGGTAAGAAAGGATATGCTAGATTTTAATCATGGAGAGGCCCTACTCTTGAACAACAGGCGAGAGTATTTTGGTAATGTTTTCTAGCTTCGAGTCACTATGAGCTTCAAGCCCAAATACACGTGTATGAGAACAATTATGTGAACTGCCACATGTTTTTTGAAATGCTTGAAGTTATGTTTTTGCGGGGAACAAGGTTGAGAGTAAGTGTTAAGATCCTAGTGGGCGGCCTTCACTAACACCTCGGGGTTTTGGTGTAACAATTCGTATCATTTGGTATCAGAGGCTCCACCCAGGTTCGAGTCACAGAGCAGGTGGCAACGTCGGCATTGCAGTGTTCGTCCAAGGCTCGTACGGCTCAAAGGGGACACCACCGTACAGGCGCACATCCAGCCTAGAGTCTGGACTGCGGAGTGTGGTGGGATGTTAAGATCCTAGTGGGCGGCCTTCACTAACACCTCGGGGTTTTGGTGTAACGGTTCGTATCAATAGGGTATTGAGGTATTCGAAATATTGTCCTTTGAAGCTTCAAGCTTAAAATCCTCATACATGTAATGTGATATGTATACGTTTTTTTTGTGATTATGTAAAGAATAGGCTTGAGAGCAGGTTTGTCTTCGACATTGGAATGTTTAAGGATTTGGATGATCATGCCTTAAGCATATGGAGAATGTAACTTTAGTTTTGATTAATAAAAATTATAATTTTTTTCTTGTGAAAAAAAGTCTATTTAGATAATTTTGAATTTGAGCAACCTTATCATTATTATTTTCCTCTCATTAAATTTTATTAATATATATAAATTACAATATTTCTAACTTTTATATTTAATCTAACTTGTTAATAATATGGAGTTAAATATCATTCTATCATATCTTTAACTTAAATAATAATTATTGTTTATTTTTAAAAGCAGGACTAAAGCCACATGACCACCTTCCTGCTATTCCAAAGGAATCAAGGAAAGCTAACACACGCACGGGAAATCCCAACAAACTTCCCCGCATATCGTGGATGGTAGGTCGAGCAAACCATCAACCGATCATCCAAGCCAGAAGATTTCTCAACTGAATGGAACCCGGGTGAATGGAATGAAATCCATCTATCCCCACCAACAAACCACGTATCATTGACACTTGTTTTTATATTTCATTTCAATCATTACTCATATAAATATTATTATATTTTAAATTCAATTACACCAAACCTTCCAAATAAATATATTCAATGGATGAATATTATACATACAAGTGAGGGCCTACTTCGAAAGTTTCGGCAAGATATTATATTATTATATTATTATGACTTCTCATGATATAATATTTTGTCATAAATACCTTCCCTAGGTTAACCATATAATACCTTCCCTAGAACCTGAAAAAAAAAAAAATACCTTCCCTAGGTTAACTATCGTATTCGGATTATCTATAACAAATTTTCATACAAGGACTATAAGGTTGTGTTGGGTATATACAATATTGAACAAATATTAAACTATTGATATGTCCCTTTAGCTTTCCCAACAAACCAACGAAGCTCGTAAACAAATCCAATGGGCCAATCATGGGATCATCCAAACTAGTTATTTAATCACATCTATTAGTTGGAAGGCACCACTTATGTGGGTTGTCCTACCATACACATAATATTTAATTCTAGTAGAGATGTCCCTTTCACAATCAAATTATACACCTTTTCTCTGGCAGCTTTCTTGATATTTGCTTTATTTTGTAGTGCTTTATGGAGCCTAGTGCTTTTAATGAAAAACCACTTAAGGGATATCCTCAAACATGAAACTTATGTGTAGTTGTTCTCAACAAATCAATATTCAATAAACAATGAGAAGCTTTTTAGCCCATTTATTATGATTTGGCATAATCACCAACCAAATGATTGAGAAGATATGGCAAGGAAATGTAAGGTGGGCTTTGCATTATTAGTTAAAGGTTTTTAAGGACATGGTTAAAAGGTTAACATCAAATTTTATATTGTTTTGTTAGATAAGAGTGATATGTGATCAAATGTATAAAATTATGATATTTATAAAAAAAAATTATGATATTAAGTTTTTTCAATAATTATTTATGAATTATATAAAAAATATGATATAAATGTATGATTATCATATTATTAATAAATAATAAAAGTTGAAAAAAAGTATATATGAGTATTTTTTTGTTTAGTTATATTTAGCTAATATAACAATTTATCGATGTATGTTAAGTTTTTTGAAAAAATATGTTATAGTCTTCTGTAGAATTAATGATACAATCAAGGGTGGTAGGTGCGGGGATCATCCTAGATCTCAATGAATGTCAAGAAGTTTCCCATGAGTGGGGGGTAGGGATAACAACGAATAACCAAGCAGAAGCAATAACTTTATATCAATTGTTTGAGACAAGATCGAGCGCTAAATATAAACTCTTTAACTGTAATAGGGGTCTCCTCCATAATAATCAAGATGGCTCAAAGTTTTATGCCCCCTAAAAATGTCACCATGGCTCGTTGGATGGTAAGGATCTCCAGAGAGGCAGACCATTTCACAACTATTCATTTCTACTAGGTTCTTAGGCAATTTAACCATCAAGCAGATGTAAGGGCAAACTCTGCCACAAAAATCATGAAAGGCAAATTAATTAGAAAAGGGGTTCTAATCCAATGCCATATCCCCTAGTGCATGGTCTGATAAAGGAATTAATGCACAAGTGGAAGGGTCATTATAGTGTTCACATGGCTCAGTACCAAGAGAGTAGAATGACAGGTGTGGAAATGCCCCACATGTTACATATATCCCCTCATCACTCCACCTCGATATATCAACTTAGTCATCTCAAATATATCATGCAATATGGGATTGCTTATCCCTGCGACTAGATCGAGCAGTATAGAAAGCTTGTTTCATGGTGAACTAAGTCACAACTCAATGAATATAAGTGGTGGCAGAGAAGGTACTTCGGCAATACGAACTTGCTATCTTACTCTAGTTTTCTCTACTGATAACTGTGTATCGTGCCCCCCCCCCCACTCTTGGAGAAGTTTGGGCCCTCATAGTTGATGGTGGTAAGCGACACCAATCTTTGGAAGAGTATGAGAAACAACATCACTCTCTGACAGCTTGGGAAGAGTATAGAATTACAACTATTATTGGAGGGGGTCCGAGAAATTCTTGGCATAAAGGTACTTTGGTAGTAAGAACTTGCTCTCTTACTTTGGTTCTCTCTGTCAGTAACTATGTATTGTGCTCCCCATGGAGAAGTTTGGGTCTCATAGTTGATGGTGGTAAACGACAATAATTTATGGAAGATTTTGAGAATCGACATCAATTTATGGTAGCTCGTGAAGAGTATGATACTACAACGATCTCTGGAGAGGGTTTGAGAAATTTGCGGCCGTGGATTTTGGCTTCAGTTGGTGTGGTAGCCATCCCTGCTATCTCACCTACCATGGATTGTCTAGTTTGCAAGTTGAATATCCAAAAGGAACTCATGGATATAAAGAAAGCACTCATACGACATGAAGACATGTTCAATGGCAACAATTCTATACTACATAATGTGGAAAATAAGCATAATGCTCGAAGGGTTTGAAATGATGAATTCAAAATTCAATTCGCACAACAATTGAATGGTTTGGAAGAGGAGACATGACAATTGTGGAGTTTCCTTAATAGATTAGGAAAATACTCATTTTCAGTAACCTCCAATGAGTTGGTTATGGTCACGAGGTCCACCAGCAACATAAGGAGCCTACAATTCATCAAGATAGGGAGCAAGCTGGATTGCAGCAAGTTCACGACAATATGGAAACTGATTCTCCAATTTTCTAGGTGAAATTCAACAAATGATAGCCTAAACTAAAAATTTCCATGTTTTGTAAAACAATTTTGCTTCTGGGAGATTCCCGTCAGTTATTCACTAGCTATAGAAGAATTACAATAACTTTTTTTTTTAAGGATGATTGTAATAGATATACTAAATTAGTTGAAAGGCGGGAAACTCGAATTTGTTATACTCGTTGTACAGTTCGACTGCAACATTTTGATGATACAAAAGATAACCATTATTGTTAAAAAAATAAAAAGAAATAACGAGACAACTATGAAGATAAAGATATGCTATGTAAGAGTGAAAATCATAGTTTAGTTATGTAATGCCCAAATCATTAAGTATCACGATTGTGTTATCTTTCAAGTGCATCAAGATGATAATTTTTTTTATAAACACTTTATCATCCTTCATAGAAATCACAAGGCAAATATAGAGTAAAAAACATGTTATATACAAGTGAAAATAAAATTCTGGCTATGTAATACCTAAATTATTGGGTTATTGATCTATTGAGTCCATGCTATCTTTATAGTGCATCAAGATGACAATTTTGATAGTGTTAAAAGAAAGAGTATATGGTTTTTTGGTTATGCCATCTATCTTCCCATCTGTACTAATGGGTTGTAAACTTAGGTTTCTTTCACTACATTATCACCTCATTGTCTTGGATCAATTATGTTAGTTCAACTGCATTTCTTTATTTGGTAGTAAGTTTGAACTACATTGATGGTAACCTAGACTCTCTGCAACTTCAACATTTTGTTGAGAATTTCCTTGCTTTCCTTGCATCCTTCATTTTCAGGGTCTCTCCACTTCATTTTATGCCCTTCATTTTGCTTACTGACTCTTCTTGTGATTGATACTCATGGTTTATAGTTCAACTTAGTGTTGAGTGTGTTAACACTGAAGGCTTCATTTTGTACCCTTTGTTTTGCTTTCCAACTCTTATTGTGATCAATATGTGGTGGTCTATAATTCAACTTAATGTTGAGTGTGTGAACACTAAAAAGGGAGGGTGATTAATGTAGGAGATGAGGTAAGAGCGTATGATAAGGAAACACAATCGAATGATGCAATACATACTTTTGGTGCAAATGAAGAAAGAGAACGACAACAAATGAAGCACACAAAGGATGCCATCAACAAGGAACACAATATATAGTGCATGAAAGAGTGTGGCAATGAACACACTAGATGAGTACAATAGACAATGTAACATACTAATAAGACGACATGATGAAGACAAAGACAATGTGCCAATGGACAATGAAGTGTTTTGATAGGGAGGGACGTTGAGGTGTTGAGTGAATAATTGAATAGTTATATGAGAATTCCAAGATCTGAAGGGGAAGCTTAAGAGCCAAGCATTAGCATAATTAAGAGGATGGGCTCAAGAAGCAAGGTTAATTAATTAACTCACATATAGGAAGTCAAGTAAAGAGTGGGCCAAAAGTTGGAGTAGAGAGAGGGTTGAGAACTCAAAGTTGCTATAGGTAGTATATGCATGTTGAATATTAATACAAGAGTAGATCATTTTTTTGTCATTCATTTGTTTTTTTATTGTTTTGTATGAATGAATATTTGAATACTTACTACTCAACATTATTCTACAAAACCATTAAGTTGCAAGTCATTCCGCAGCATAAAAGAGTTAAAGATTTATGACTCCACACCCCACTAGTGTTAATGATGTCTCTCCTATTAATCATATATTTTATTTGTTTAGATACTTCTAATCGATACAAGCAATTGGACTTATGAATATCATTCTTTAACCAAGTCACATTACTTCGAAAAAAATCAATTTTATCCAATTTACTTACTTAAAACTTGTACATAACTCCAACCATAAATAATTAACTTACATAAATGCATTAGCTAATAAAAAAAACATACAACTAAAACATGTGAACCTTGAAGATGAAAAACAACCACACTTTTCCTTTAAAAGCAAATAGGATGGTCCATTTTCCCTTGAAACCTTGTCAATACACACTATGGCCACCGATGTTTTTGGCTTTAGAATGGATGTTTTTCTCTAAAGTGTTTTTTTGAATTCAGATTTCCTACCCTTGCTAAAATTTCTCAAGCCACGGTAGGATAAGGACCCTTGAATACATAACACGCAAACTTCCCCTTTTCTCGTTGAAGTGGGGCCCATTTTTAAAAATACCTGGCTTTAGTGGTTTTATTGGTAAAACTAAACAAAATATGTTGAAAATTAAGTTTTAGAAAAATAATAAAATAAGCACCGAGAAAATATGCTGAAAATTAAGTTTCAAGAAAATTTGAAATAAACACGACAAAATACGTTGAGAATCAACGAAAATACGAGACCACAAACAAATAGATTACCAACCACTTTAGGCTTAAGCTGGAAGAAAACAGTAGGCCTGTGAATATTTTTTAAATTATCTAAATTTCAACGACATTTTTTTATCATTTCAGCTACTGATATCCAAATCATGGATCATGTTAATCGATAAGAGTAAAAAAACCAAATAGCAAATATTTTAGTCACAAACGGTTAATTTTTTTAATCCCACCCTCCGTTTTGGATAAAACTAAAGATAGTAAAAGAGTCAAACGGAAATACCGAAGAACAACAGGAATCAAATATCCGTCAGCTAACTTGCCGTCGTCGGCGACGGGAAACTCCGTATCTCCGCCCATATAATGTGAAGGCGCAAACGGAAGGTACCGAAACTGTCAGAATTTTTTTCTTTAAACCGCACGGGGCGGTAGCGGGCACAGAAACGGGGCTGGCAACCGGATGGGCCAGTTAACACGAAAAGCTTTAAAAATAAAAGAAAATTGGATTAACACAAAGTCGAAATCGAAACCACCATTTGGGTTTTATTTAATTCTGCGCCACCTAAAACGCCATTATCACAGTACAGCTAGAATAATTGAGGATTATCAATATATATTAATTTGATTGAATCGGCCGCTGGATCGTCCAATTTAAGCAATTCAAGCTGTTTGCTCAGCTCGATCCACATTATTACAGGTCACATTTGTTCCACGAGATTCCAAAACATTCGTTTTTTTTAAATTTTTTATTCGATCTGCTCAATCTTTGCGCAGGATTTAAGCTATGCTAGCCCTGATCTCGTCAAATGTTCTTATTTTTCTGTAGCTCGCATAAATTTCGGCGATTTTGCGGAACTCTTTGTTATCTTGATGGTAAAAATTTGAACAGGAACAGGGAACTGTTACCGGAACATTTAGATATTTATAAACCCTTGCTTAGGGTTGCTTTTGCTTGACTTCGGTTCTTGAATTTTACTCCGATTGATCCTCTGTAAGCTGGAATTATTTTCGGCTTGATTCTAGTATGGTTTGCATTTTCCTCCTTGGCATTTGCTTCTGTTTAAGAGGTCCGCCATCTTTTTAATTTCATTCCGCGTCGGGGAAGATCGGGGCCTGCTTTCGTATTTCAATTGGGAACCTGCTTCAATCTGTTTGGGCCAGAGGTAAGACACGGAGTTCTCTCTAATTGGGTATGTTTTATTTTACACGTTGAGATTGTTGAAAGAGTGATGTGAATGATACGAGCTAAAATCGCCCTTTGTTATTTGCATTTTTATAAAACAGAGAATTTGATTTGCATTCTTTTTAGGCAAAAGATTAATGTGTTGTGGATATGCAGAAGCCTGATGCATTTTGCATTTGCAAATAGCTATGGTGGAATATGTCCAGAAGTAGGGTAGAAAGGAGAGGATTTTTTTTTATGTTTGTTATTTGAGCGCCAAAATGCAAAGTTTATAGCACGGTTGAATGGGCGCTCGATTCGTAGGTAAGCTAGGAAATCGCGGTGCTGGTAAGGTTGTCGTGAGGTTGAAGGCTCTGTTCTAGATAGCAGAAAATATCCCTTTATAATTTGAGAGTTTTTATTTCGGTGTTGTTAATTTGCCTTCCTCTGCAAATAATGCTTCTTTGGCTGGTTCAAAATCCCTTCATCACATTCCCGGTTCAGTCTTATCCTTGTTCGTGACAGCAGTTGAGGTCATTTATTTGTGACAGCAATTGAGATCATTTTTTTGTTGTTTTGTTTTGTTTTGAAACTGCTTAATCGAAGGGAAGCATTACAATTGGCTCAAAGAGGTTGGACACCACAAGTGGCTCGCCCGTGTGGTCGAGATGGACCTTAACTTTTAAGTAGCAAATTACTGCGACAGGTTGGTACCCTTTTATCAAAATCACCCAGGACTTACATTTGGTCCCAAGTTCCAATCACTTATTCACACCATTGGCCAATTGAACTACGGTGGGTAGCCTGACATGCTACTGTCTTCACCTCTGAACCAGAACCCCATTGGTAGCAGTTAAGGCTTGCTACGATGTTTTTTGATCTTCAGCATTCTACCATGTCATCCTAAGTTGCAACAATCTCTATCCATCTCCCATGAATCATGATGATCTTTTTGTATTATAATAAATCTCAATCAGCTATGGGGAATGTAGTAACAAAGATGTTTTACCATTTCTTTTTACCTGAAGAAGAAACATCTGGAAGAGGAAATATTTGCTTGAATGGAGTTAATGCTTCAGTGACAATGTCTCAGAGACTCATGAGTTACAATAAATTATAATGCTTTTGAATATTTGGGCCATGATTATATGCCCCTCTCTTATAGCCCACAAGAACACATCGAAAGGTGCCAGGGGAGGTATGAATTGGTCAAACTGTGTGCTTGCATGTCATTGGACTTGGTCAATGTTATTTGTAAAGAGTAATTAGCGGTGTTGATTAATATTTTTTCTGTGGATGAGCTGCTCTCGACTAGCAAAAGGCAATATGAAAAGGGGTGGCACGGTGGCCATTGAATTATTCCTCACTGTGATACTGAACATGTTAGAGCACTGATTCTCTCAAAGATAAAATACAATAACAAAGATTTCTTCGTGTTCTCGCACTATTTCTATCTCGCATTTCCAACTTCCAAACAGCATAGTAGATAGAAGGGTGGTCAAAATATGACTTAAGCTTAGTTGGAATATACGTCAAAGGAGTGGAAAATAAGCTATAATGCTTAAAGTTTAAACTAGAAGTCGGAATGAGATCCCATGAGATTCTGTTATGATGAGGCGTTGTTTGCACACTCCAAGGAAAATATGAAAAAGTAAAATGTTTTTCTTCTAGAGTAAACAAGTGCCTTTCTTTCTCTTTTTGTAACATCTGTCGAAAAATTGAAAACAAATATTTGATAATATAAAGGAATACATTTTTCTCATGTCTACCTTTTCAAAACTTCAGTAGTTATTCCCCTTTTGATAGATTGTCTTAAAGCAAATGAAATAGAGGCAAACGAGATGAAAAATCTTATAAACTAATCTCAAGGGAGCAATGGAACGTGAGAATCTTCTCATGACAGGTTTACCTTTGTGGCTGTATGTTCATGTGCGGAGATACTTTCATGTGATGAGTACATGAATGCTTAGTAGTTGTTGTAAGGTTTTAAACATTGTATTGGCTTTAATTTCCATTTCAAACTCATGCATCTTGGGATACACCTTGTAATCATTTGACGACTGTGGGTTTCACAAGACTAGAACATGAATCTTTGGTACCTGCCTAGAGCCAACGCTTTTATTGTATTGTATTTATCGGATTAAGAATGCCAATCCTTGGTTTTGTAAAATGATTTATAACAGTAGATTTAACAAGATTGAGCATATCAATCTTTGGTACCTGCTACATTTTTATGTAACTGAACTTTTGAGGTGAATATTGTTTCTTAACTTGCATCTTCCCTTTAGAATTCTATTTTGACCAACGGATATTTATCTGGGGAGGGGACGATCAGGATGTAAATGTTAGTGGCAGCAGGGGGCTTAAAGTCGTGCAACATTTTGTTTTGGGGCAATTGTGATTCTTTAGCATAAAGTGAAGTTTAACATAACACCTTGTTTTAAGAGCATCTCCTTAAGTCAACTCAAACAAATTTGTAAGATAATTTTTGAAAATAACTTTAATTAAAACTCCCAAGTGAATGAGGAAAGAGTGAAGGAAATTATATTGATACGATCAAAGAGGGTTCGGGGACAGCATAATCTCAAGTATCTTCATAAGTTCGCTTGACACTCTATCTGTATCATACACGTCTGGTGGGGTTTGGAGTCAACCTTTAATCAAGCATTGTTGCATTCAATTTATAATGCTTTACTCCTTGGGGAGAGTCAACCACAAGGGAACATCACGTTGGTTTGTTAAACTTTGTTTTGTAAACCATTCAAGTCACTGATTGTGAGCCTTTTGAAGTTGTAGTATTATATAGAGCATGCGATTATATTAATTAGTGCGCTCATGGTTGCATCCAGAGAAGCAGGGTACTCTTACAGGCCAGGGTGGGAGAGATCTCTGTGGGGGAGATCTCCATATCATGTCCATTTGTGTGCGGGTAACACTTACACAATAAAATGAAAAAAAGCTGATGTCTGACAGCTAAGTTTTTTAACTACCATTATGTCGAAAAAGGAAATAAAAAGGAAAGAACAAATGCTTTATATATTTTACTTAATTACCATAACATAAACAAAAAAGTAGCATAGATGCGTCTTGACTCTTAACTCCTGATCGTTAAGTGGCAAGAAGTTTGTACATTGGTTTTTTGATCACTCTTGGTGCTTAATAGATCTGTGGTTAAGATGAATCTATGCTAGTAGATATGTAGTCTCAAATAATATTAGTTGTTTGCATGTTAGTGTTGAGTAATGTCTATGAATTAGAGTTTGGAAAATGCTAGAAGTTCATATGCAATCTCACCTAGAAGAAACATGCAGTGCAATGTTCATATTCCTGGTTCTATTCAAGTGATTTTCAGAATTTTCTTTTAGGTTGAGAGTTCGTTAGATATTGAAGCATCTATTTGACCGTTTCCCAGCATAAGTCCTTATCAGGAGTTTTCGAACCTGAGATAAGCCATTGTTAAGAGTTCATGCACAATCTAAAGTATGAGAAGCATGCATTTTGAAATCTTCATATTCATGGTTATATTCAAGTGATTTTCAGATTTTGATTTTAGCTAGAGTTGGGTAGATCTCAAGTGTCCGACTGTTTGATATTATTCTGTTGATATTACATCTTCCAGTGATATTTACTACTGATAACTTTATAACTATTTTTCTTTCTTACAGAAACATCCCATTTTGCTTCTATTCAATCCCTTCTTTTGTATTTGGTAATTATGGAAGATATTTTTTTGATGTACCGGCTTTTCACATTTAAATAAGCTTGTAATGGTTATTATGTAATTTCAAAGCTTAATCTGGTATCCGGTAAACATTCCTCTCTTTCAAAGATACTTGAGTTTGTATTTTTTTTTGTTCTGAAGTTTCTCTGAAACAACAGAAGGAGGAAATAAACTTATGTTGTTTTGACAAAGATGAGCTTTTCCGAAGCAAAGAACCTACTTTTTAAGATTGTCCTCTATTTATATAGAGGATGCTCCTCATTTGAGCGTACAATCAAGTGATGACTTGTAGATAATGTCTCTGTTTTGGTAACTGGTCAGGCTCATGTCAAAATTTTCAGAGTTTTATACTGTTATATAAATCAGATTTAATATATGTTGCCAAATAGATCTAAACATAAAGCCTTGTTATCTATGGCACTTCTGTAATGGAAATCACAAACTCATGTCTTTAGGAGGAGCTTCAATAGCCATTCTAAGAAGTATCTCCCACAAAATATATATCTGTAAACCAAAATCTGAACATTCTTCACAAGTAGCATGAAATTTTCCTAACCCCATAATTTCAAGTAACAATACAGATTGCAATATGGAAAAGCTCATAAAATGATAAAAATTTAATCAGTCTGGAGAAATATAGTCCCTCACTTGCCCACGCGTTAAGCATTCCATGTAAGGATGCTGGTACCTTGATACCTCCTGTGGATTTCCTCATTCCCCAGTTTTCTGGATGGAGGATGGTAATAGCTGCCAGCCAAAATACTGGCTGGTAACCCCAAGGGACTCACTAGGATTTGATTCCAAGACCTCCATGAAGCTTTGCACAAGACAATCTACCAAGCAAGCCAACCTCCAAGGGCTAAAAGATAGAAACTTATTGTTTTGTCTAATGCAAAATCTTTGACAATTTGACCAGGGCTAGATAGTCTACTCAAAACAGAGAGCCTATCTGCGCTGTTAGCAGTTCGTCCTTTGTTCATCTAGCCTAGAGAAATAAAGATAATACATTATCCAGAAGACTTCAAGCCAGCTTCATTCTCATTAAAATTTGAATTAGTATATATCATAGTACGAAATCTATAAACCAAAATATATATCCTTTTGAAATCTGTAATGTAAAAGCTGGTCATTTTATATGATAATAATACTAATAAAATAAACTAGCATAGATCTCAACTGTAGATCTTTTAAGCACTGAGAGGTTTGCAACGCTGTTTCTTTTCTTCTCAGTGGTTAAATATCTGGGATTGAGATGGATCTATGATAGTTCTGTATGGAGGCATGACGTATTTGCTTTCCATTTGTTGTCTGGATGCTTAGCCCACAGACTTTAATATCTTTATGGACAACTAAATCTATTGATTATCTATGCTTGTCTCAATGGTGTTGCCCGACATGTATGAACTAATGGCTGTAGGGCTTTTGCACATTTGCCATAATGTTTCTCTCTATAAATTCTTGTTTCATGTTTCTAAGTCAGCATCAGTAGTCCATTTCCATTTAATGACATATGTCAACCACCACTATGTTTCTGAATGTATTGGGAGATGCGACATTAGCTTCAGGAGAAATGTGCAACCATGCAATTCATTATTTTTTATTTTTTGAAGTACAATTTCTTATTCATGTTCTTGATGTTATCCTTTGCAGTGTGATAACGCAATGCGAGATAGGTCTCTCCATAACTGCAAAAGCTTTTCATAATTGATGGGAGGGCTAAGAGAATTCAGCTAGGCATCTCCATTATCCCGGTGGAAGTTGTTGCAGTTGTCTGCTGTACTTTTTGGTGGTAGAGCGATGCGGAGTCCCCTTGGGAAGCTTGGGGCTCTTTCTCAAAAGATAAACCCCTTGGTATTGTCACAAAATCATCATCGTCATGCTTTATCTGAACCACAGAGGAATAATGTTTCTCCTCAGGTAACTTCTGGGCAGAATTCTTCTCCAGGAACTGCTCGTGAAAAGCGAGGCAGAGTGAAATCCTCCAAAACAGATGAATTGAATTTATCAGTTGAGAATTTGGAGCATGTTAATGGACATGAGCATAGGATTGATATTGGAGATGAGAGTTCTGATCTGCTGGGACAACTTTTGGTTTCTGGAAAGCTGGTCCCTGTTAAGAAAAAATCAAGTGTAGGCCTTGATAATCAAACCATGAAATCAAATACAACCAAAGCTGAGGTCACCGCAAAGCTTACCATTAAGGTGTTTGCATGGGATACACACTGCCTTAGTCTTGGTGACATTATTGCTGTAAGTTATTTTCCCCCATTTTAAGCATGGTTGAATGTTGGCATAGTATTCCATTTACCATATTAGCAGTTTTTAGTACTTGCTATAAGTGTGGTATGTTCATATGTACTATTTCATTTTCTTTCGTTAATCTGCATCGGATGAAATATACCATCTTTGCTTAAAAGATATTGGCATTACTTATTTCTAAATTCTACATATTGATCTTCAAGCTTGGTCAATCAACAGGTCTCTTACAATGATGGATTAAGGCGTTTCACAGTGCATTCTTATCCATTGGTAAAGAGATCATGGATGCCATCTTCATTAATAAAAACTGAGAGAAGGCGGAAGGATCTGCATTTCTTGGCATCAACTCCTGATGATGCACTACGGTGGGTCAGTGCATTTGCTGAGCTGCAGTGTTTTGTAAATTGCTTGCCACATCCTTTGTTGTCTTCCAAGCAACAGGGATCAGTCGTTGATTTAAGAGATTTTCCACCTGGGCAGCCAGTTAAATGTAAAAGTCCTCCTGTTATGCGTGTTATACTTAATCCTCATTCAGGACGAGGTCGTTCAAGCAAGGTTTTCTATGGCAAAGTGGAGCCAATATTGAAGGTCAGTACTACTAGAAATTATAATATAGTATTTATTGTTTCTAACAATCTTTGCAGTTTTAATGAGTGTTACAATCTCTAGGCATTTCAAACATATCAAATTGATACTTATATCCAGTATGGATGTATTTTATGTATATTTTTTTGCATGTAATTTTTACATTGAGAGATTGGAATATTAGTATGACTGTTACTCACAAAAGGTTGGTCAAATGTCACTGCAAGGCATCTTATTCTACAGCTATAAATTTATAGACAGAGGTCTATGCACGCTGACATAATATGCTGCCTTATCCTTTCAGTGGAATGAGTCTGAATCCAATTTATGCTAATGTTTCTTTTCAAAGGGATCTTCCCTTTCCAAGCTTAAATTTTTGTTTGATTATAATTAACTTGTCCAAGCTTCAGATTTGTATGAGAGAAACTTATGGCAGTGTCTTGAATCTTGATTGTCTGAAGTATTTAGCTAAGCATTATGATTGGTTAAAGACTCAAATGTGAAGCAATGGTTTACGCCATCTATTTATGTTTAAGCAGATTTCCACAAATTTCATGCGTATGCAAGGAAAAACTGCTGGCTGGCTCTTTTCGTGACCTAGATCGAGGTTTTTTTGCCAGTCAACACACAATGCTATGCACTGATAATATGGAAGGATTTCAATATCCAACATTTACAATCTGCCCTCAAAATGTTTGGAGGGGAGGTATAGAGAACCAGCTGGAAGATATACAGTTATTTAATTTTTAAATATGTTTATAACTGGATTATTATTCTTGAAAGGCACCTCAGGCTGTGGTATATTACATCTCTAGCATACAAAAACTTATGAATTCTTCTTCTTGAAAGACACCTAATGCTGTGATATGTAGTAGTTGCAAATAATTTTTAGGGCATGAAGCCATAAAAGACAGATATGTCTATTTGCAGAAATAGAGATAAGATATCACATGTCAAAGCTATGCTGCGGGGGAGCGCCCTAGCCCCTACCGCTTTGCTCCCAAAGGTAGCGATTAAGAATCGCTCTTGGGAGCGCGATTCCTGATTGCTCCCTTCTGGGAGCGATTTTAGGGAGTGTGCTCCTTGATGAAAAAACTCTCCCTGTTTTTTCAGGGAGTGATGAGGGAGCGTCGCTGCCTCATCGCTCCCAAGAGCAAAAAAATGCTCCCTAATCGCTCACTCAGCGCTTCCAGGAATTGAGGCAATTTTTTTTTTGTTTTTTGTTTGTTGGAATTGAGACATGGTTCCACTTGGATTTTTGGGCATGGTTAGGGTTTATTTAGGGAATTTATAAATGGTAATGTTATATTTTTAACATTACCATTAATTGTTTCAGGATGTTTGAGAGTGGTTCCAACCTCATCGAACTTCATATGCAAAAAGTAGAATTTTAGATCCCATTCAAAATTTAGCAGAGTTAATATTTTTCAGGATTTCAGGATTGTGACATTTCCACTGGATTCTATCATGTATTAGAGTAAGGGATTGGAATTTAATCAAGCACATCAACCTCTCTATGTACCTTGATGTTGGTGGTGTTGATGCCTAATTGTTGAAGTCGATTGAACTCCTCTGTCATGACCTTAATAAAAAAGTACCTTTCAATAAAGAAAAATCACTTATTAAGCATGGGGAGATTTTTCTACTCGACTGTTCCACTCCATGCCCTAGCATATGTCCTTAGACCAAAATATTATTCTCCATCTTGGTTGGTCCAACTAGCACCTGGGGTTGGATTTAGGAGAAAACCACACATAGATCCAGAGGTGCAGAATGGGTATATGCTTGCATTAGACAAGATGGTCCCCGATGAGGAGTGTGCTCAAGTACGAAGTGAATTTTTGAGCAAATACATCAGTGAACATGGAGTCTTTGGTAACTTGCATACAACTAAAGATCGAGCTAGGTTGAGTCCTATCTAATGGTGGAACATGTATTGCTCCTCTACCATATATTTGCATAAATTGATGGTGAGGGTGGGTTAACATTTCTTTTGTAGAGAGGTGTTGGAACACCTACAACTTCATCAACAACGTGAAGAGAAACAGTTTGAATGTAGATCAGGCAGAGGAGTGTGCTCAAGTACGGAGTGAATTGAGCAAATACATCAATGAACATGGAGTCTTTGGTAACCTACATGCAACCAAAGATCGAGATAGGTTGAGTCCTATTGAATGGTGGAACATGTATTGTTCCTCTACCACATATCTGCATAAATTGGCAGTGAGGGTGCTTTCACAAGTTGTTAACA
This sequence comes from Larix kaempferi, assembly GCA_027924585.1. NCBI lineage: Eukaryota > Viridiplantae > Streptophyta > Pinopsida > Pinales > Pinaceae > Larix > Larix kaempferi. The sequence continues at coordinate 12,392,131 of BSBM01000893.1, forward strand.
CTTCTTTTGCAGAGAGGTGTTGGAGCACCTACAACTTCATCCACAATGTGAAGATAAATAGTTTGAATGTAGATTGAGTAGAAAGCTTGGTTTATGTGCACTACAACTTGACGTTGTTATCCCATTATTGTGACGCGGCCAAGAATGATAGAACATATTTGACTTGGGGCAACAATCTAGAGGAGGCTAATTTGGAGGATGGAGCCATAGCATTCGAGCGCTTGGAGGCTGAACTATTGAGTGATCAGTGATCAAAGTCATACAACAGAGATGCCACACCCCCAAGCACCAGTAGGTTTTCAGATTTAGGAGCTTTGCCTTTACCTTACAACTCTTTGGTAATGAATATGATGCTTTGTTTGATTTCATGGTTGATGTTATCTGTTAGAGTTTGTTGATTGCAAATATTAAATGTTGAAACTTGAGGGTTGATGTTGTTGATGATTGATCAATTGATGACAATGTTATAAGTTATATCTCCTAAAAGATTGATGTTATATCTGTACTAAATGATTATATCTATGCTTTCATGTTTTCTATAGCTAATTTGGCATTCTACATGTTTTTTTTGAATATATGCATCAAAATATATTATAATATGTATTATATAAAAAACACTCCCAAAACGCCTCCCAAAATGGAAGCTTTTGAAAATTTCGCTTTCCGCTCCCACTCCTGCTCCCGCTTCCCGCTCCCCTCTCCCAACAGCCTTGTGTCAAAGCATACAACATAGAAGTATTTGTTGGAATATTAACACTCTAATACCAAATTGACAAGTCTAATACAATAAAGCAATGTTCCACCAAGTTTTTGGGATGCGGGGAAATACCACTGGGGCATATGTAGTACCACCCTCCAAATTTTAGGGAATGTTGTAGGGGACATTGTGATCTTCAACATGGGTACCCCACCTGAAATACTAAAAAAATTAATGTAGAATTAGACTATCAGCATTGTATTTCTCATTATATTTAGAAAATTGAAAACTCAGAAGATATAGTCGCATAGATCTACGTGTTAAGATAATTTGATAACTCATACAAGTTAACAACATAAATCAAGTGAACGCTCAATCTGATATATCAAGATTCAAAATTTTAAATGTCTGAGAAACTAAGGAGTCAAGTTTCCAACAATGTCTCCAACTTAACACTGTCCAGCAGCAATGTCTCCAATGGCAATCCCTCCACTATCAACTGTCCAGCACCCTCACCTGTTGAACACTCAGCAGCCATGAGTTGAAGGCTCAAGCCTAATCCTACCTGAAATACTAAAAAAATTAAAGTAGAATTAGACTATCAGCATTGTATTTCTCATTATATTTAGAAAATTGAAAAATCAGAAGATATAGTCACGTAGATCTACGTGTTAAGATAAGTTGATAGTGAAAAAACCAAAAACAATCATATTGAACTAAAAACTGTGAATGCTCAATCTGATATATGAAGATTCAAAATTTTAAATGTCTGAGAACCTAAGGAGTGAAGTTTCCAACAATGTCTCCAACTTAACACTGTCCAGCAGCAATTTCTCCAATGGCAATCCCTCCGCAATCAACTGTCTAGCGCCCTCACCTTTTGAACACTCAGCAGCCACGAGTTGAAGGCTCAAGCCTAACACACAGCCACGAGTTGAAGGCTCAAGCCTAACACACAGCCACGAGTTGAAGGCTTTGGCTAAAACACAACCCGTGGGTTCGAACTTGAAGTTGTCCACTGCTCACACAGATAATGGGTTTAGTACCCAGGTCTTATATAGGTTGAGGTAAACTGGAACCCTCTCACACAATAACAATCCCATGCCGCTTGTTGTCTCACACAAGAACATAACCACACACTGCTGACCTCTCTCACAAAACCACGACAGAGACAAAGGAATAATCGCAGGCAGAGAAGAAACAATTGGCGACAAAAGACAGTCATGGGCAGAGGATAAATAGATGGCAGCAGCAAGGAGAATGAATAAATGAGATAAAGTAGAGTAGGTTAGGTTAAATTTTGGCTTTATGTAGTGTAGTCTTTCTTTCTTTTGCTTTTAAAATTTTTAATGGCAATTTTTTGTCAAGGGGACATCTAAGCGTTTTATTTGGGGAGGGAATGTTCCCCTTTTTGAAAGGGGTGTTCCTGGTTAAATTCTAACTTTATGTAGTGTAGTCATTAATTTATTCTTTTTGCTTTTTAAAATTTTTAATGGCAATTTTTTGTCAAGGGGACATAGGAGTGTTTGATTTGGGGAGGGAATGTTCCCCTTTTAAAGGGGGCATTCCCTGTTTGAGTTTCCATGCATTTCCCCGAAAAGGGAACGTCTGGGAATGTTTTCAATGGAGTGCCTGCATTTTAGGAGTGCATGGAGCGCATCCCTTACCTTTGAAGTCACATTATGATTAAGTTGTCTTAATAAAAAGTCATTCGATATAAGTATTCATTAGTTAAGAAATTGGCTAGATCAATTATGTAGCACAACTATGTAATAAGTGAAATAAAAAGGGAGCCTCCTATTGATATAATATAAAGTTTGAAAATCTTGATCAATCTATGGTCAAATCCTTTTCATAGAGCATTTGATTAGATTTGAAAATTGAGGGACTCCATTTATACGAATATATCATACTCGATATCATGTGTATATCTTGTAATCATTTTTCACATGGTATTAGAGCATTTATCAATTTCAGCTTTGAGTTGAAGTCCCTTTTGGTGTCAATGTGGTGATCCAAGATTGAAAATGAGGGCTGGAGAAACATGGAGTCAAGTTTTTGTAAGATAGTAAAACATGGAGGCAAGCATTTTTTGGAGAGATTATTAAAAAGAAAGAAAATGAGAGGGAAGAAGAAGACACATTTCGACTCTTGGTTGCACATGGACTCCTTACTGCAAAGTGCACATAAAGCACCTTAATGATAGTGATTGAAGCCAATGTATGGCCATAGGAGACACCTTGATGACAATAAGAAAACCCTTACGACACTTGGATCATGTCGAGATCATAACAAAAAGAAGCTGCCATACATAGTTGAAAAACCTTTTCCTTCGGAAGGCTTTTTTCCAGATCAACATCAACATTGATGTGAGCATAGACGAACATGGGGCCTTTTGGTTAAGATCTATCAATATATCGACCCAGAGAGTTACCTATGGCTGCAAAATCTTCGTCACTCCAACAATGCAAAGGAGGATAAAGGAGTTTTACCCACACGGGGGTTGCTGAATGAACATCTTTCTCTGGATCAAAGGCTAAGGACCATCGATTTAGGTACATTCCCCTAAGCCCCAGAAGTAAGGACCACTTTGAAAATTCAGGTCTCGATCATCAATTTTTTCAAAGAGATACACATAATATCCTCTTCCACAAAAATTCTATTGCAGATCTCGAGAGATGAGGGGCGCTTCCAATTCTTGTTGTTCAATATTAAAATAGCATGGAGAGATGACCAAAGTCTAGTGAATTTTCCATCCAATCCATGCTCTAAAAGGGAAAGAGCTTTATGCTGTGAGATGCATAGGACGAGAGCTTAACCTTTGATGCTGAGGCAAGCTTGACAAAACGTGAAGATAGAGGAGTTGAAGCAGGGCAGGTGGGGGGTTGCGAAATGAAGTTGCTAGGGCACGAAAAGCTATAGATTAGGTTTGAGAGACACCCCTTGGACTAGATACTAGAGGAGCTTATATTCTGGTGTACACAGGTTTTAGGGGGCATCGATGCATCGGGCTAAGTGCTAGGGTTTTAGCAGAGCATATTCGGGTTGCAATCTAATATGGTACCTTGCTTCTTTGAGGTTTGCAATGATGCTAAATTGTTCATATTTTCCTTTATTTCCAACATTGAAAACAAAGTATTAAGGGTCTCACACCTAGTTGGGTGGGTACTATACGTAGGTTTGGTCGTTTCCTTTGTGTTGTATTTTTTGATGGATACACAACCCAAAATGAATAGAGTTATTAGTCGTCATATGTTCTAACATTTAAGGCCAAATTCTCGTTTCCCATCTCTTATCTGCAACAAAGTGTATGTCTCTAGATGATAGAAGTAAGATGTGATGAACATAGAGTTAGCAAGGTTGGGATATCTATCTTAGAGAGTTTTTTGTTGGAGGGGAAGCATCTCACAAAGGAGTTGGTTGCTACAACTTTGATCCTCGTACTGTATAAAAATCCTCGAGGAGCCTTAAGAATCTCCAAAGTCCATTAAGCAATGATAATCATCACAAATTTCATAATAGATATTGCATCAAAAGTTGAAATGGTCTTTTGACCCTCGTATATGTGAAGCACCATTTGGATATTACAATGTCTCTTAGAGTTATGTGAACAAACTTGAGGTTGGGCTAGAGGGACTGATCCGTAAATGGGTAACTTATTTCCCTTCCATTAACGAATACTTAATCAACTCTCAATTTTCTCATTAAGACATAAAGAAATTGGCATAAATCATGCACATAACTTGAAATGACATTTTTACTTAACACGTGAGAACATAAAAAAAACACCAATACCAAAAGATGACAACCAAATGATAACGAAGTTCGTCAGGCCTCCTGACTACGTCTCCGGGTTCGTCAAAGCTTTGAACCGTTCTTATTAATCCTCCTTCATAGCATACATGTATTTTACATTGACATAATCATGTGGCATTCTCTCCCATCTTGGGCAGTCTTCTCCTAAGACTCTCACATGAAATTTCATAAGCAAGACCTCCTTACTTAACTTCTCCAATGCAAAGGAAAGATTACAAAGAATGCTCTCTCCAACTAAGCTTACTTTCCTTCTCCAAATGAGAGGTTTTTCTAGCTTTTTCATGGATGATTACTCATCACCCATGTTAAGGAGAAAATCTCTCCCATGATCCCCTAAATTAGGATCAAGAGACACCTTAAGGGGTAGGTGAAGATCTTTCTCCATGAAAATTTCAATACTCCCTTAAGACTAGGAAACTAAAAGTGAGGTGGATTCTCACACCTCTTAATTTCCTTTTACAAATTAAAGGAGAATTTTGTATGAGCATTTTTCATACATTTCCTTTTTACAAAGTTTGAACTTTTCAATTTTAAAAATGAAATACACTTTGTTCAAATTTTATGAACTCTTGTTGAAGAAAACCTCCTTTTTGGTCGTAACTTCAACCTGGAATTTCTTCCACATACAAAGTCCATTTGACCTCGTTTAAGTTGCGTTAGAAATCTCTCTGCGAGCCCTTCGTCGATTGACCACCTACAAAGAAAATGAGGACCTTCTGCATTCTTCAACTTGTGGAGATCCTCCTGGATCAAATCTCCCCATTGTAAAGCACTTTTTGGACCTCCAAAAAAGTCTTGATTCATAACCGTAGAAGGGTCTTTGTCTTCATCTCCTCCATGGCTGTCATTGTGCTCACTTGGACTGGTTCACTTGCACTTATGGCCATTTTTAGGGTGTCGGGTACAATTGATCATGCACCCAATTTTACAATAAGTTGTGCCCCTGCCAACTTCAAAAAGTTTTCCTTGATTGCCATCAATTCTACTCATACATATGGCATCATTATAAAAATAGAATTCAAATTTTTACATTACAAACTATAATGTAAAACGTTTTAGAGCACACATCATTTTATATGCATAAATAAGCTTTTAGAATTCAAAGTGAAATACCCATTCCATGGTGTGTTTAAATTTCTTTAACTCTTTGGTTCTGTGAAGTCTTCGATCTCAATGATTTCTAAACCATGATGGCTTACCACTTGGCCCCTTACCTCTGCAAAATTTTGTGGTTTACTGCACCTCAAAGAAGATAGACACAGAATAATTCTCACCATAATTATTGTTGTGACACGGTGATGCCAACGCTATGATGACCAGGAGCGCAATATATATTGCATCGTTCTTGTCTTTCTCCAGATGTATCTCGGTTCCATTCAGACATTTAAGAACTTAAAGCAACCTCCTTGACCGCTTCAAGACTCGCATGGTTACACAATGCTTCAATAGCACCAAGCAACATCGACTGTGAATTTTCATCTTTCACAATTCTTGAAAATCCTTTCTCAAAGTTCATCTTTGAGGCATGGGTATGCAGTGATCCTCCGACTCCTAACAAGGTATTCTTATCAAGAGGGTCTCCGACTTTAACTCGCTTATATGCTTCAGTCAACTGCTCAATGACATGCTGGTATATCTTCTCATGAAGTAACAGTCGTCGGCAACTGGTGCATCGCTGTCCAGCAGTACCAGCTGTAGCAAACAAAACAGATCGCACAACCATTGTTAAATCTACATCTTCCATTACTATAAGGGCATTGTTTTCTCCAAGCTCGAGCAAACACTTCTTTGTTGGCTTTCCTCTACGGAATGGATGATCTCCTCGATGGCAATGATAATTGACTTAACTCCACGCAGCAGGTAGCTCCTCTTTACATAGGTCTGATGGATTTCCTCTAGTCGATTTCTTCCAAACGGATCTCACACAGCAGTTGACACAATCTTTGATTAGAAAACACAACAATCAACACGATCTCTGTGATCTCAACAATCAACAAGATTGCAACAACGTCACCTCTCCAACCCACATATGCGGGATTTTTTTGTGCAAACGCTTATACACCTAGCTTTCTGACCACCGATCAAACAAAGAGGTGTAACTGCCATGATCCTGGATATAAAGCTTTAAGAGAAATATTCTCAAAACTAAAAGAAGCTTGTCGTATCCTTGCACATAGGAAGCTTCCATGAACAAATTACCCTGGCGATCTCTTCGTGATACAAGGACTTCCATCTGTCTCTTTACCCAATCCTCAACGCAACGACAGCCTATACACCCGGTCTTTTGATGGACTCTACACCCGATATTCAATGTAGCAGTAGGCGACTGCTTTCTTGACTATTCACGGCCTTTCTCAGCGATCCTTCTGCAAGTTCTTCACGGCTGGCTATTGCATGTGCTCTTATGTGTGCTATTAAATACAACTTCCCTAGGTCCGTTCCACATAGTGATGGCTTCCTTCAATAGAAACATAAATGTGAGAAATTCTCCCACATAGTAGCAATCAAATCGGCGGCTACAACAATTTTGTGGTGGCTTCCTTATGCGTTTGGTACCTTGGCTAGCTTGGCTCTTGGTTCAGAGTACGCAAGGGTGATTCGAGCATTATGTTCTCCTATGTCGGCTCTTCTCATGATGAGAGAGGAATTATGACAAGGGTAAATTTCCTAGAAAGTGGAACCAAATGCGGCCTTTCCACTGCTAGAACCTGAGTAGATGGTGTCGTAGCAACCCCACTGTTGCTGTCTTGACGACCAAGTCACTGTTTCTCTTGCTCTTCAGCAGCAGACCTCTTGTGAGCAAGCTCGGCCTTGCAATGGTCAGAACCAAAGTCATCGCGTGCCAAACAACGGAAGTCCCTAAGCGCACACATATGCACCGGGTTCTCCGGGACATGGAACTGGCAAAACGTTTCTTCGAGAGTAGGGTGTCCCGACATGCTTGGGAGTGAGCTGAAAGAATGGAGATGCGTCGCAGAAATAAAAGGCCAGAGGCTGAGCGCCAGAAGCTGGTTGAGGATTTTGGGGGCCTTGTGGAAGACTCGAGCTTTGCCCGAACCACGGAAACCCGCCACACCAGAACCCTTCAATTGTTCTGGTCCACGAAGGCTCTCTTCTGCATGGCCTTTGACAAATGCATGGAGAGCAAAATGCAGAAGGAAAGCCATAGTCCCACGGTGGAGGATAGGCTAGCAAGGTTGGAGGATGGAATAAGGCACCTAGCCCAGAACCAAGTCACTGCAGATGAGAATATCAACAGTAAAGTAGACGCAATGGCCAAGGAACTCGCCGAAAGGAAGTCTTGGGCTGCCACCTTGGCTCAGCCACCTGCTATTTCGCCGGTCCGTTCTTCTGTCCAGCACTCAGCGCACAAGGGGATTCGGTTCCTTTGGAGGTCAAACGAGAAGCCCAAGGTTCAAACCACTCTACCGTGATTATCTCTGATGATGAATCGGCCTAGATGGTTTTTGCTTAATCAGTTTTCTAGTTTTGATAAACTGTTTGATTTAAAAATTTGTCTTCAAGACTGCTATCGCCCCTGGTTTACATATTGACTAATCATAACCCCCGGCCTGTGGGGGAATCCTGTGAATTCAGACTGTTTTTTCTAGACTGTCAACTTTGTTTATCTGCAAGCTTAGGTTCACGGGGCATCAGGCTCCTCACAGACATTTGGTCACACTTGGCAGTAGGCCTCTGTATTTTGGACATGTACACGTTTTCCTTTTTATGGTAATATATCGTTACTGAATTTTGCAAAAAAGAAAAGACATCATCAAAATATTGCCAAGCAAGGCAAGAATCTCCACAGGATGTCTCTATCCAATATTGGACGGGGATTACATAAGCATCTCTTTCATAGGGCAGCCCATCAAAATTTATAATAGCATCATGACTACCCTCAAACAAATAGGACTTAACTTAGGCTGTTCCAAATTATGCATATGATCATCAGAAGAAAATGAAGGAGGGGGTTGAATAAATCTGCAAGAATCATGTGGCTGTCCCATGTGATTTCCACCCTCAAAAATATCATCAATAGCTGAATTTTCACCTAGATAATAAAAAAATAGGAGGGTTATAGGGCCAGTTATTTTTTGAATGCGTGCCCTCACAAATCTGCTCCAAATGCTCTGAAATTTTAGCAACCATTGATGAGGAACATGGCTGGAAATGATCCCAAGAAAGTTGCTCTAAATTAGACCCAGAAGAGGGAGTGCATGGCTGTAACAAATCTGTACAAAAATACTCATGATGATGCTCAAAATCTGCAATGTTAGTAAGCATAAATGACTGGAAACAATCATAAATGATTTCTGCAGCTGTTTCTACAATAGATACCTGTTCAGAAACTTCAAAATCTGCTTTTTCTTCTTGAGAACTTATACTAGATGCATCATAAACAAGGTTGCTACAAGGTCTCCATAAATTATCATCCCTACTATGGTTGATATGCTGAAAATGCTCATCAAATAAACCATACTCTTGGTTGCCCATGTCATCCTCAAACCTCAAACATAGAAGCAAACATGTTCACAAATTCTTCACCTTTTTCACTCTCACCATCATATAAATATAACTCATTAAGTTCAGAAATTTGTGAGGGATTAGATTTTACCAAATCCTCATCTTTATGAGGAGAAAATATTGGTGCATGCAACCTCTCACTAATTAAATCTTCAACCTGTGCTTCAATGGGAACATGAGGAGGTTCTTCAACAAGATCTTCAAGGGAGGCTTCTCGATCTACTTCATAGATTTCCTGGGCATCTTCATTTGCTTCTCCAAGGGCATCCTCATTGACTTCCTGTTTTGAATCAAGATGTGCTCTGCTAGGGAGGAGAGCAATAACTTCTTCAATAACCTTCTCAATCTTTTCATCTTCTTCATCACGCCATTGATGGAGAAACTTCTTGAAGAAATCTACAATAGAAGAAATTTCTTTGCAACCAAAACCAGCAGACCAATCTAATGTGTCATCCTCTAATGTGCAAACAAATACTCTCATCAAATTATCCTCATGAAAAATATTGAAATCAACCACAAATTTGATGAAAGATACCATTCTGCAACAGATCAATGACAATCCCTATCGCTTGGATTTGCCTTTTCCGCTGGGAATTCATAATGTTATTAATGTCAATCATGTGAAGCCGTATGAGCCACCTCTTTTGGAAGAGAAAATTCAGGTGTTTCACGCAGCAGATAATATTCTGGATTTTCAACTGCCTTTTGAGCTCAATACCCTGCTGGATCTGCACACCTTCTCCACTTGTCAGCAGCAGCATTCTTCTCATCTTCTTGGATGTCAAAGGGAGCTTCTCTCTCTGGCCAAATGGTTTTCCCTATCTGCATTTCAGAACACATTCCTCTATCTTATTGAGAAAGTGGCGACGCTTTCTGCTTAAACAGGAACTGATATGGCACATAGGGTGCTCCTCTCTAGGGTGGCATAATAAGCTAATAGAAGTAAATAAATCCACAAGGCATCTTAAGCCCTATGCAGTTTTTGTTTAGTTATTAACTGAGTGGTTAAAGTTGGCTATGTCAAATAAACCCAGATTGATCCTTTGTAAATCTTTATAAAGCAATTGCTAGAGGAATAAAAGATAAAAAATCTGTTTGGTTCTTATTTCTGGCTGAATCTCTTTCTGAAGCATTTTCTCTCCTTTGCTGAGCTGTGTGCTTCATCACAGAATCATCCAAATGCATACTTTCCAAATGCATCATTAAATAGTGCATTGGATTTGTTTTGGTGATTGATTCTGGAGCAGATATACTGTCCTCCTCATTCTCTACCTCCTCCTCCTTTCTGATGGACATCTTGTTGATCTCTTGCCTTGTTTTGTCTTTCCCCTCATTGGATGTGATATTAATTCATGTCTTATTTTGCTTTTATGGTTTCAGGGTAGCCAAGGGCAATCCTACAGATTGGATTACTGATTTTACTTCCTAGTCGCATTGACCTACCTTTTCGTCATGTTTTGGACATTAATAAAATTATCTCATCTTATCTCTCATTTGGAGAATGTTGGCATTAGTTACTGACAACTGTCCAACCTATTTTTCTTCTTAGGTTTTCAGAGAGACAGTGTAGCGATATTATTATTATATTTTAAGAAATTGCTTCCTTCTTTCTATTAGATATAACATTCACATACAGGGCATTTTGAAAGAAGTGGCTACAAGTGTAGCCACGATGAGCTAAAAACCATGGTTAAACAAACCATATCAACTCTCAAAATTACCCTGGATAAGTGCCATGTGGCACAGCAAAATCAAATGCAATCAAAGTCCAAAATTAAGGGCATTAATGGCCATTACATCATCATAATTGAAACATTAACAAAATGATCCATAGATTTTTTTCCTGAAGCTGGTATCAAACCTGAGGTGGAGGGATTGTCATTATTATTATTGTGCTGGCTTACCCATCCCTTGTTCTGCAGATCTGTCTCAGGCACATTAATCTCAGTCATCATTATCCTATTGTGCATTGCCCTTGGAAATAACCAACAAAACTGTAGGAAAGTCATTATTTTGAGACTTAGTTGAGGGACTGTGAGGTGAGCTATGGCTACACTTCCAGCACTTCCTCAAAACCTGACCAACACGATGATGATGTTGGTCACCTCTGTGCTGAGATTGCTAAGATTTGGCAGAAGGTGTCGGTGAATCAGCAGGGAGCTCTTGATTCATGGTGCATGTTGCACACCCACAATAATCAAGCAACTGGTACACCTGAGAAACTTTCAACTCCAATTTCTGGACCTAATCAATGATCTGCGGAGAGAGTTTGCCTCAAATTGAAAAACTATCAGCCCAAGAGAAATCAATAGCAGCAGGAGCTTGCTGAAATAATATATAATTTGTCTTCTTCTATATTAAGAATAAAAATTCAATTTGAATAATTTGCCAGGGATAGTGAAAGTCCACTTTCAAGTTTCAAAGGCAACTTATCGCCAAGGTGGCTTGCCTTCAAGGATATTGGGGATGGGAAGCAAGCGACCAAAAAATGCCTAAATCCACTGCCAAGTAGGGTGGAAAATGGGCAGAACCAAAAAGATGCTGGAGGGATTCAGTGACAGGTTTATTTGATCATTCTATCTAATGTGAGGATATTTTCATTCAATCTGTGAGTTTCCCCGTTTAGATCTGAAGAACATGTAGACAGGGCATCTCTGCTTCTCGAGTGTTGATATTGTATTCTGAAGTAAACATCATTAAAGAGATATCATTTGTGACATTGCTGAATGGGTTGTATGATTTAGCCCACAAGTTGTGCTCTGGCCTTCTGTTGTTTTCTTAGAATTTTTATACATGCTAATTAGTTTGTTTTGTATAAGATATGTGCTTGTGAATTCCGGCTTAGTATTACAATACACAATTTCTGATGAGGCAAAACAAGGAACTGCTAGCATGTGGATGCACATGAAACTGATATCAACTTTGCTTTGATATCTTGGATGGAAAAACTTAAAATTATTGGTTTGTAATTAGCGTCTTTTATTGTTCTAGGGTTTCTACAAATGCTAAACCATGATATTATTAATAAAGAGTATAGATGATAATTCTAATTGTAGTAGATATATGGGGAAAGTTCTGTTGATTTAACTAATTTTGGTACTGTCCCATGCTTGTTGCTCATAAACCTATGCTCTATTCTTCTTATATATTCATAGCTAGTTTACTGAAGTGATATAAATATAAATAGAATTCTTGTAGGTAACTATGCCTTGCTTTTCCTTAGTTACCCACACTCATCAATAAAACTAAATTGTGTGGATATGCAATTCTTATTAATTCGTAAGGTGTTCGGATCTAGGCATCTGGTTCCATGTTTTTGCTTGAATTCGTGAAGAAGCAAAAACTATAACAATAAGTGTAGCTGTACTTGGGTGCACATTGTTTCTTACAATATACTGTTTAGTTGTTTGAATGCTAGTGTGGTATCATGTTTCTGTATTAAAAATAGATTGTGAAGTGCATATTAGACATCAAAGTTGTGAAATCGATTCTTGGTATGTTTATAATCAGGTTTGCTGACAATGCCGTTAATTTTGCTTGCCTCATGCTTTTTTTTATATCATCATGGAAATTTATGGACACAGATTGAGACTAGACATGCCTTGGAGTCACGTGTATATCTTTATTTATAATTGATTTTTTCCCAATCTTTAGTTATACTTGTTACTTTGCAACACCCATGAGTGTTAATATATTTCTTTCTTAATTCTGTAAATATGTGCACAGCTTGCAGGTTTCCAGCTTGACGTAGTTGAAACTGAATCTGCTGGTCATGCACGCACCTTGGCAAGGACAGTTGATCTCAGCACCTGCCGTGATGGTAGGGATTTCATTTATACTTTTTTTTTCTAATGGCAGTCCCTCACAGAGTTGAATAGATATGGCTGGTGTTTTCAAGAATTATTTTTTCGATTAAAAATCAAAATAATAGTCATTTAAAGCATCAATTATGCTATTCTTATTGCACTTGTTTCTGCAGGTATCATATGTGTTGGTGGAGATGGAATTGTAAATGAGGTTGGTTGATTTCCATTTGAACGTGTGCTCTGCATTCTTCAGTTTCTTGCTTTTATGTACTGGTATGAGATATGACCCAATAGTTTATCATTGGGTATCCAAATTGCAAAAGGTGTTGTATCCAGACTCAAGGAGTTGGTGAGACAGACAGGGTTGAGTCTATTTTAGAATGTTAATTATTGTCTAATATAAACGATCAGCTATTTTTAGGAATGCTCATGTGAGGAAATTTATCTTTTGGCAGCAGTCTATCCTAGGCTAGTTTTATAATCAGCTGGAGATCTGTTTTCATTTCCATTCTTTAAATTTGTCAAAACATTTGTTGGTAATACGAAAATGGAGTTATGGAGACATAGCTATCTTGGGACCAAATATCTCTCAAATCTATTTCTTCTTCTATGTGCTTGTATCAGGACTTTAATAGATTTTCCCATCTCAATTGACTCTGATGGCATGAACAAGGCCAAACCTTTATATCTCCAAGATTGCATGTAGTTCCACTTGGATAAAGCAGACATGGTCTGAATATTTTTTTGGGTTCACTTTGTATGTGTCATATTTTGAAGTGGGTATTGCTCTTACAGTTCAATCTAGGTGAACTTCATCCCTTGTCCTTATGTAGCTTCGTGTTCGATGTGTTTTGCTGTTTTGCATAAGTTCTGGACTTAAAATCTTGGTGAGTCGTTAGGCATTAAATCATGAAATTTTTATTCCCAAAAAAATCATAACAATAAAAATATTTTTACGAATTTCGAGAACCCGATTTTTCCTCCAAGTTGTAGAATGGAATTGAACTGAATTTCTATCAATGTTGATGAAGCTAATCAACATAGAATGCTGAACTTTTCATAATGAATCGTTAGATGAAGTTCTGACATATATAGTTGACATCAAATATAAATATGTATAAGAGTTGAGGGTTGTCCTATTTATTATAGTTAATTTGTCTTTAAACAACTTTAGGTTCTGCATCTATTTCCAAACTATGTGTGACCTTATACTAGGTTTTTATTTGAAAATGCATTTTATGTTCATTACAAAACAATAAGGAATACATCAAGAATGCTATGTGATCAACCTGAAGAGAAAACATCAGTTGCCAATAGAAATTCTCCCCAATACAGTCTCACAAGGAAGACCATCCAACCCTGGAGATTTTCCATTAAGATTATGGCCAAGGCTTTGGCGCTGAGGGTAAGAGCAGTGGCCAGGCACGTGGTGCGTCCGCAGCAAACAGGTTTTGTAGAGGGGAAATTCATTTTAGATAATGGTAGTCTTGGCCTGGGAGGCTATGGAGTGGGTTCGTGAGACAGGGCAGTAGTGCATGATGCTCAAGATTGATTTGGAGAAAGCTTATGACTGGGTGGATTGGTCGTTCATTGCAGAGATGTTGACCTGTTTGGGGTTTGGCCCCTGGTTTGTTGGCATGGTGAACACTTTGTTCTCTGATGCCTCTGCCTTTGTTGCTGTCAACAAGGCTTTCCCCATCGGATGACTCTCCATCGCTCAATCAGGTAGGGATGCCCTTTGGCTCCGTACTTGTATGTGTTAAAAGCTGATGCTTTGGGGTACTTGTAGGCTTCCTAGGTTGTTGGACAAATTAGAGGGATTTCTATTCTAGATGGTTACAAAATGGTCAATAACCATTTTGCTGACGACTCCCTTCTCTCTGTTAATATCGAGAAGGCCTCGGTGGACAAGGCCCTATCTTGTCTTGACACCTTATGCCAGGCTTCTGATGCCATCATCAGTCCTCACAAAACAAATTTTTGGTTGATTGGAGTTGACTTGCCCCCATCTTGGATTCCTGAGACTTGGTCATTATTTGACCTGGGGTGATTGTTAGACACCTTGGTATTTTGTTTGGGACAGGCCTATCCCCACTGTCTATATGGGATTGGTGCCTACAGAGACTTCAGAGCAAGCTGCATGTATGGCATCACAAGGATCTTCCTTTCGCAGGGAAGCTAACAGTAGTTGGTTGCATTCTCTAGGGCTCTCATGTGTATTATCATATTATGTGTCCTGTTGGTTTCCTAGTAGGGCTTAGTTCAAACGATTGGAGCAGATTCTGTGTTTTTATCTTTGGTTGAAGTATGGGGGCGCTAGAGGTTTGCCCCAAGTTGCTCGGAATTTTTGCACTATCCCCAAGGATGAGGAGGGGTTAGGGTTGATTGATGTGGCCACACGGGGCAGTATTTTGGTAACCAAGTGGGTGGTTCAATGTCTTGAGGGTGCAGCGCTGTGGCAGGTTCTCTTTCAACTTCGGATTTTGACAGCCCGACATAGGGCATGATATGGGGTAGATTTGCGTTATGTGACATCGTCTCCTCTCCGTCTCTATTTCAGGATGGGGGCTCTATTATTTTCAGGAGTATTTGTGGTTGTGTTGGTTCTGTGGCAATGGGAGGGTATCAGAGCTAGGTGGGACATTGCCTCTCAATTGATTTGGAGTTGGTGAGATCAGGGGGTCTGCATTGCAGAGTTGCTGCAATTCCTTGCGAGACAACTGGGTCGGAAGGGTATCTTTCATTTGAGTGATCTTTGGGACTCTGAGGTTCGCTCATGGAAGCCATGGAGGCTGCTTGCTCTAGAGTTTGGATTGCTGGCCTTGGATTGCCCTATGAACATGGAGCTACAGGCCTATCTTCCAGTGTCAGATTTGTTCAAAGCGAACATTGGTATGTTAGGGATTTTTTGGAGATATTAGCAGTGGAGCTTTGGTATCTTGTTACCGTAGTATGATTCTCGTCGTATGTACACAACTCTTCATTAGCATCATCCCCTTTTGTTGGTACTCAACGCTAGATGGGTTTTAACAATCCAAAGATGTGGTGGATTCAACAATTACACAGTGTTTGGTCGTTGTGGCTTTCCTGTAAGCCGCGAGTGTTTCCTTGGTTGGTGATCTATCGAGGACTTCTGTCCAAGGCCCGATTGGCCAAGTCTGGCCTCTCAGATGGTATGTGCCTTGCATGCCAGAGATTGGAGATAGTTAAGCACATCTTTTGGGACTGTCAATTTGCCAGAGATTGTTGGAGATTTGTGGAGGAGCAACACCTCGAGTTGTTCTTAAACAAACTTTATTGGAGAGCAACTCCACTTGGATATGGCTATTCCTTGGTACGAGATTCATTGTTTGGTTTATGGTATTGCTTGCAGATAGCTACTTTGTTCGTGCTATGGAAACTCAGGTGCAAGTTGGATCCTATTGTATATTTTGATTTTATTTCTATTCTAATAAGCTTTAGGAAGTGGTTAGGATAGGTATTATATATATCCTTCCACTACTAACTTTTTTGATTGTAAATAAGTTTATGTGAATATAAGAAGTGTTTTTCAAAAAGTAAAAGAAAGGTATGTGATTGAGCTTGGCTGTGAGTGTATATGATGAGTTTTTCCCTTCCCTAAATAGAGAAGTAGAGACAACAATATCTACGTTGGCCCCAATCTCAGTAGAAACTACACTTGTTCTGAAAATGCAATGAAAGAGCGTAACATCTCTCTTTTGCTTCTCTTTTCTTTAAAATTTTGAATACCCCATGGGAATTCATTCTAGAAATTTCTTGAAGGGATTGAATATTGATTTATTTTGCTAAAATTCCATAGAAAAAGAGAATTGCTCCAACATGCGTAAACAAATTGAGGGGAGGGGGGGATTTCTTAAGCCACAAGAAGTTTACCCTATTGCTTCAAAGACTAAATTTTTCATAATTTGGAGGGTAGGGTTGGAAGCCTTAGGCATATTAGAGCAAATGATGATGCATGCTGACATGCTCCATAGAATCAAATTAAATTGTACAGATTGCAATGTTATGTGGGTGAAGAATAATGGGGACAATGACAAGAAAACAAATGAGAGAGAGACTATAGAGATTTACGGTGACATACAAATCTATCTATTGCCTTTCTGTTTGATAATCATTGAATTGTTATGGATAACATGCAACTAACATGCAATGTGCATGAATAGTGCAAGTGCTATGTATATTATCACAACTAAATGATTATTAATATTTCACTAATAATTATTAAGTTAGGTAGTCTTATGTGTTGCCACCTAATCCACACCTAGGAAACGTGAGAAAAATCTTAACTCACTTGGTGCAGCCTTGGGGGTAAGCCTCGAGTCAGGTGCATTGTCACAACAACACTCGACTCCTTCGTTTAGGCCAATTACTAAACAAATCCAAGGGGGGTGGTCCCTATAAAAATTAATCCAAGGATTAATTTTTTTTCTTTTTTTCGCGTGGTTCATAGCCTCGACAATTGTGGTTGGGGATTGCTACATCCACGGTAATAATTCTACGGGGCCCATCGGAAGGGGCCTCGCCCTATTGGCTCCAGTTTAGGGAGCCTAACCCTGAAGGACCCAGAGATTTGGATTCATGAGAATTGAACCTCCGACCTCAATACCAACTGAGCTATCCCTTGGGGCTTAATCCAAGGATTAATTTAAAATAATTAGGAGTTGATATAACAGGTACACATGATATAAATATGATTGCGTAGTTGGAAAACATTTTTAATCTAGCAGATAATATAATTGTCTACAATATCAACAAGGTATGAATCTAAGAGATTGATTAATAATGCAATCTATTAAGCATAAAATATGGAACAAAAAGAGGACAATTGCCTTTAAGTAGAGATATATAATCAACCTAGATTTTAGTTGTAGTGTGGAATTGTAAAGCAATAGATGACATATTGATCAAAACCTACTTTGAATTATTCTTTGAACTGGCTGAAAAGTAAATGTGATTTACTGAATAAGTCTTGATGGTAAGGTTCATTTACCAACTGAAATCAGATGGTGTTTTAATTACTACAAATTGATGTCAGTACCTAGATCTAGATTGTATTTAGTAAAAATAAAATACTACCCTAGATCTAGATTTGGCTAAAACAACTAATCCATGAAAGCAAATGCAACTAGCAAAATAGTCTAAGAAATAAAGTAGTTAATCTAGGAATTGAAACTATTGGGCAAAGAGATGCTCTTGCTCGGTGGGGGCAAGTCTAAGAACCGTCGATGTTCAGGTTAAGCCATGGTTCAGATACACTCAGAAGATCTCGGGTCCTAAGATACGCCTAAGCCGGAGTGAAGATGTAGTGATTAGTCCCATCGTTGATTTTAGATTAAAAGTAGACTTTTATCTTATTATTGACTTTATAAGTCAAAAACTCCTAGACTATGTGAAAGTTAGCATCCATAGGAATTGATATGGCGTCTATAGGTTCCATAACGTAAAGGCTTGACTTTATGTTGGTTCTTCTTTTTGAATTTATTTTATCCAAGTATGACCAAAACTTTGTTGGCAACTTAACTTGGGGTGCTTGTAATTCTTGAGTTGTGGAGGTGACCGTGTTGCTCTCCAGTCTTGGATGCAATATTCATTATGTTCCCTAACCAAATGAGCTACTATATAGTGAGGCTTACTACTAGATCTAAAGAGCAAGTTGAACTAGGTGGAGAATGTAGTCTGGGGGGAGTCGACACATTGTGTGAAGGTCCATCTCCCATTACTCTAGTAGCTTCTTGACATGCGTCAACATAAGTCTTACCCCTTCCTAGTGTGCACCTAAATCTGCAAGTGAAGGTTTGCAACTAAATTAGTCATTGGATGGTTGGTGGATTGGGAGCACACCCTTTTTGCTATCTTCATGCTTTTATGGAAAACAAAAACCCTTGTGTGGGGCTTATAGAAGTACTAAATGGTGGAAATGAAATCCATTAAGATTTTCATTTTTGCACATTTGGAATCCAATTAATATTGCTACTTGTTTATGATCATATTCAATTGCATAAGAAGGCTTGGTTGTCACTTGCAAATATCAACGAGTTAATGCACAAACACAAATGTTCTCCCCTCATACAATTGTTGCCATAGACTTGTTGTGATATTAAAAATTTATTAATGGCCAAAATAGGTGAGAGGGACTGTAAAGTACAACATCAAAATGGCAAAAAAGGGAGTGTAAGAAATTCTCCAAAAGTATAAATGAAAAGCTAAAGCTAAGGGAACAAAAAGAAGAGGAAAATTTTCAAAAGTACATAAGAAAAAAGTTAAAGCCAAGAGAACAAAAAGAAAAGCTAAAGCTAAGAGAACAAAAAGAAAAGGAGAACCCTATTTAACAAATAGAGTGAGCTATAGTTACAAAACTACGAAACAAGACACTTTCCTTTTAGGCCACACGTTTTGTGTCCTTGTGTTGGACACATGGACATAAGGACTTGAGTGTCAAACAATCTTAGATGTTTTGATTTAGTCCCACATATTTGACATTTGGTCATGTATGTCTTGATGTTGGCCACTGGCTAATGTCTCGTGTGTTGGCACTGGTTAGTTATTTTCAAAGTATAATACTTGGATTTTAATGCATTGATCTTAGCATTGACACTTGTGATGATGGTAATCCTCTTGAGGGGTAATTTGCCACACAAGTAGATACAACACTTGGATTGGATACATTGTAGGAGGGAGGAGGGCACACTGGCATTGTCAATGTTAGTGGCAGCGATACTAATGATTTTGATTATGAGATCCAAAAGGGCGAGCTATGAGACTCTTATAGCTGTTTTTGTATTTGTGTTTGGCATTCTCATCTACCATCTTATAAATTTAATATGTTTTAATGACATTGAATGAGAAAACTATAGTTTGTGATTCTATTTGTATGGTCTATTTCAGTATTTTGTATTGAGCTAAAGAAAGACATAGAATAAGGAGAGGAGGAAGAATAAGTCTCCTTAGTGGAGTCATCATACATTGAGAATACATTGTTACACTCTTTGATAATTTGTTATGGAGAAGAACTAGGACTGACAGGCTCGAGATGTGTGATCTTGGGAAAAAACAACCCTATACTAGATCTCTTGTAACACTCGAGGTCATTAGGAAGAATATGGTGATGGACCTTTGACTACTTGAGATGGTGAAAGGGCAAGTAGGCAAACTGTGTCATGAGTGAATCCTCCACGAGGCCCTGGTTAGAATTGGTTTGCTAATTGTAGGTGTAGAGCAAGTGCAGGGTCTCATTGATCTGGATGCTAGTCTAGCAATGGGCTTTGCATGTTGCTTATGAAGATTTGTTGTTGATATTGAGGGAAACAAGGAAGTGATCATCCTAATGGTGGGTTCTATTTAAGAAAGTGAGGGATGTTCTTGACTCTTTGTAGAGACAATGGAACCTCTGCTTGTTCTCATAGTGTATTGGGCCATGAAAGAGTAAGCGGCCCTTTCCATTCAATGCCCTATAGGGGACAAACCTATAAGATACTCTTTGATCTTGGAATGTGATGATATGTCTAAACTTAGAGCTAATTTAAGCAAACTCTAAACTAGGCAAGAGGAATCTTGAGGCTATGCATCCAATGCTGTTGAGTATAGTCAACTCTAATAAAAATGTCATCTCGCAACATTATGAAATGCTCAAAACATAAATCCATCGTAGGACCGAGGTCCTTGGGAGGGGTAGTCTATGTTCCTTGTGGTACATTTAAATTGTTGGGCATAAAATAATTGAGATGAAAAATCAGATTTGGAATTAGAAGAAAAAACTAACACGGTATCGGTGTAGTAAACTCTGAGTTGTAGAAGATTGATTTGGGGCACAAGTGTAATATGATGTAACTGCATATTTCTTCTTCATCAAGGAGAGAGTGTTGTTGGTAGCAGTTGAGCAATTGGACAGAGATGGCCACCGGTCTCAAGTTTGAGGATCGGTTGGATGGGTCATCTAACTACAGTACCTGGAGGAAAGGATAGTATTAGTGCTAGAGGAGACTGAGATCTGGGAATTTGTGGATAAAATTCTCACACCTCCTACTAATGCCACTCTTTTGGTTTCCCATTAGAAGAAGGACGTGAAAGATTGAAGGATCATTCTGGATGGGTTAAGGATCATGTGGTTCCTCACCTGTTTGGAAAGAAGACCGCTGGGGAGATGTGGGCTCTGACAAAGTTGTATCAAAGTGACAACCACAATAGGAAAATGGTGTCAAGGGAAAAACTCGGGAGCACCATGATGTCCAAGACTGATACGGTGACTTCTTATCTCACTAAGATATCACATGTTTGTGTGAGTTAGTTGCAATTGGGGAGACAGTGCCAGACTCATAATTGGTAAGGACATCTTTGAATGGATTTTCAAAGCAGTGGACTACCTTCGTTAAGGGAGTTATGTCACGAGAATATCTTCCTAATTGGGAGACGCTATGGGATGACTTCATCTAGGAAGAGACTCGGGAGGAGGATTTGCATAGTAGGCAACTGAAGGGTGATGGTGATGAGGAGAACATTGCTCTTGCAAGTAATGCAAGGAAGAGCAAGTGGGCTACCAAGCTGAATACTGGAGGGGAGGAGTCCTCTCATGATGGGAAGAAGAAGGGCATGTGAAAAGTCAAGTGCTTTGCATGTCACAAGACTGGCCATTATGCGAGTCAATGTCCAAGCAAGAATAAAGGCAATGAGAAGACACAAGTTGCAGCATCAACAAAGGTTGATGAGTTTACAGCTAAGCTTGAGAAGGAATTCTCATTGGTTTCTTATCTTTTTGGCACTGGTGCTAAAGGTGCCTGGCTTGAGGGCAGTGATGCATGGGTTGTGGATAGTGGTGCATATATCCATATGACGAGGATGAGGGACGTGTTCCTTAGTGTTTCAGAGATAGACTCAGACTATCATGTGGCTTGTGGGGTCAACACTATACATGCAATAAAAGGGGTTGGAACAACGTTATTCCAGCTAGAGCCAGGAGGATCTCTGGAGGTGGCAAGAGTGATGTATGTTCCAGAGTTGAAGATGAAATTGCTCTCAGCCTTAGCTCTGGAGGACAAGGGGTATGGGGTGTTGTTCCAGGATGGAAAGGTACTCATACAGTTAGAGGCAGCTACCCATGATGCAATAGTGATGCTTGATGTCAGATAGGGTAAGTTGTATAGGTTGCTCGGTCAGCCTTTATGTGGGTCCAAGGGGATCTTGGATCGAGGATTGATGTCAGTGACGGAGAGTGAACATGAGGCTCCAAAGATTGAGTTGATATCGGGGACCTAGTCTTCTAATCCGAAAAATGGGCATTGGGCTTCTTCCAGTATTGTCAGGACCAGTAGGTATGAGCTGACATTGATGGATGCTCGAGAGCAGGTGGAGGTTCCTAGGAGCATGGTTAGGAAGTACAGATCTTCAGAGTAGATTCCAAAACAGATGGCAGGGAAGTCTTCCAGTTCAGTGGGAGCAGCTAAAACAATGGATGATGTGGTGGGATTGGAGATAGATCCAAGTGGAGGTACTTCCAGAAGTACCTTCCTCTATAAGAGGGAGTCTAGTTTTTGTAGCTTGGACAGGTACTTCTACATTGGTGATGCGTCTAGCATGTAGAAGTTGTCCAAAAGATACTCTCAAGACATTAAATTTCTTTTATAAAGTCCTTTTATTAAGCCCATGGTATTGGAGGGCCCATGGTATTAAGGCCATGGTATTTGCTTCTTGTAAAGTATAAAAGGAGATCTAAGGAGAGGCATTAGACACATTCTCTAGATCTAGAGCGCTCTTGATTTTGAGAAAGGGGTTATTCTCAAGAGAAGCAAGAGAGAGATCTTGGGAGATAAAAGGAGCCTTGAGATTGTGAGAATCTCAAGCAATAAGTCTTGGGTTAGTGTTTAACCTGAGTTGGAAGGTGTTTTTATTATTCTAAGAGAAAGAAATTGTAGCAAGATAATCCATTGGAGAGCTGACAAAACAGGGCAGAGAATAGGTCGTTCAGAGATCAGGGCCATACAGGGCTGAGAGAGTATTCTGTACAGATCGCAGGGAGTATGCAGGATGATATGGACGACACCGTACAGTTACGTGCGGATCCATACGACGCCCGTACAGGGCCGTACAACAGGCAGTACATCTGTATGGACCTGCCAGATTGCTGCCAGTTTACCAAGGAATAAGAGCAGGGGGTTATTTAGTTACTGAGAAGGGTGTGGCCACCCTTTTTCAGTGGATTTCCAGAGCTAAGTAAGGCTGTACTTGCTGCTGTAATTTCTGTGTAATTTTCTCTTGGAGTTAAAGAATAATAAAGAAACACTTTGCTGGTTTTTCCCCCGGTTGGGGTATTCCAGAGTAAATTGTTGGTGTCAAATCTGAATTTTCTGTGTGTGTACTTCCGCTGTGCAAGGGTTATAATTCTAGTGTATTTACATTATTATTTTCAGCAGTTTATTGTGTTACGTATAAATTGTTAGGCATAAAATAATTGAGATGATAAATCATATTTGGAATTAGAAGAAAAGACTAACAATAAGATGCAACAAATGAGAACTTGAGTGGTGTATTTATACACAACTCAATCATTGTGAATCAATATGATGAGATGAAACAAATGAGATCTTGTGTTGTGTATTTATACACAACTCAAGTGAGGTGTTGAAGAGTCAATCACTATGAATCAATATGATGAGATGATACAAATGAGAGCTTGAGCTATGCATTTATACACAACTCAAGTGAGCTGACTCTTCAAGAGGGGGTTATGGCCCCACATAACAAGGGAAAATGCCCTAATTGGGTCACTTGGCCGACCTACCGAAATATAACATATCGAGAGACCATATTGACGGACCACCATTGAACGTTGGAAATAAAGGAATGCACATGCCACAATTAACAGGTATAGAATTGCATTGTCCGAACATTGGAGCTTGAGAGTCGAGAATGGTTTGGGACTTGAGTTGATGTTTAAATGACACTGGTTACTGTTGAGTATCAGGTGCCAAGAGCTTAAGAAGAATGAGTGAGTTTAGGTAGGGCAAGAGAACAATGATGTGTGTCAGACAACATAAGATAAGAGTTAGAGTTAGGCTTATATCTGAACATTATCCAAAAAATGATGAATGAAAATGATTTTTACACCATGCCTTTGAAAATGACTAATTTCAAAATTTAAGCTCGAGATACAATGAACCCTGTTACTTAGCTTTAAAGAGATATCAATTTGTATGGATGAAATATTCCTCAAGTTGATTGACCTCCTCTTGCTTTTGAATATTTAAAGATTTTCGCTGAGGCAAAATTGAACCTCTTGCAACTATTGGTGTTTTCATTCGCCATTGGAGGCTTTGATATGGAGTTTAATATATATAATTATATTACATGATATATATATATATATATATATACATACAATGGAAACATGTTTTTTTGTATTAAAATAAGGCTGCCACTGAATTGTCCAATAGGATGATACAAAATTTATAATAATAATTTGTATTGTGTGCTGACTCTTTAAAAAAAGCGCTATGTTGTCTACTGTTTAAATAGTCTTAATGTCCTAGAGATGCAACTTTCTATTCAACATGTATATTGCTGTACAAATTGTCATAGCAAAAATACAAATTTACATACCATGTTAGCATTCAAAAATTCAAAACGGAGCATGTTCATTGAAGTCTTTTGGATTTCTATTGACCTTGGATGCCTGGATGCCAAGAGATTGCTTCTTTATACAGGCCGAATCCTGTTGCACTGTCTCATTCTCCTGAGCCAACATATGTTCCATTCCATAAGATCCCACAAAAACGGTAGGTGGAACCATTCACTGAATGCCTTCAACAGCTAATCGATTCTCCATTTTCATCTTCTCAAATTGTTCCTGCAGCCCACTCATTCACTCTTCCATTTCTTCTATCCTTTGTGGACTAATTCCTATAAAAATTTCAAATTGTGTTTGCTTGTTTTTTACTTGAGTCAACCAGGGAATTTATCCCTATAATTTGCTGTTTCATATCCTGTACCTATAGAGCGTTTCATCTCTTCCATTCTCTTTGCCACCCTTCGTATTTTTGGGTGTATAACGATAAGCATCCCTTTGTCTCCCCAATGTGCCTCTCACATCTTCTTATTCCCCTGTGTAGGTCTGAGTTTTCACAGATAGTGCATCTTTTAGAATGACCATACAAGTTGGCCATTATCATAGTTTTGAATCAGACAAACCAACTGACTATCAAAGCGGAAGGCTGATGTCGAGCCTTAGCCAGACAATTCCAAGTATCTCTCTCTGTCAGATGTGAAGAACTAACGTGAAAATTGGATTAGGCTAAGATTGACAAACTCCAGAAAAACGACTTTCAATGGTAACAACTAAACACTCCTACAGAGATACGCATGAGAGTACACTGATAGTGGGGGAATTAAAAGCATGAATATCCAGTGCTTTCAATGGCCACCATTTGTCTATTAAACTCAGCTGCATCAACAATTTATATTGGATCAATCGAGTGTTTTAAAAATCGTTCAACTCAGACTTGGACTCAATCGAGTTAACTGATTTGACCATTGACAGAATGAAATAAGCCATCAAATTGGTTTGGTGGCCAAGTCGATACCTAGTTGACCTGGATGATGTTGAGTTGGCCGAGTTGGTACCAAGTTGGTTGAGTTGAACATGGCATAATCCACATCCATGTGTCAAGGGAAAAGAGCATTTTTAAAATATTTTTTACATGATAGTGGGGGAATTAAAAGCATGAATATCGAGTGCTTTCAATGGCCACCATTTGTCTATTAAACTCAGCTGCATCGACAATTTATATTGGATCAATCGAGTGTTTTAAAAATCGGTCAACTCAGACTTGGGACTCAATCGAGTTAACTGATTTGACCATTGACAGAATGAAATAAGCCATCAAATTGGTTCGGTGGCCAAGTCGATACCTAGTTGACCTGGATGATGTTGAGTTGGCCAAGTTGGTACCAAGTTGGTTGAGTTGAACATGGCATAATCCACATGCATGTGTCGAGGGAAAAGAGCATTTTTAAAATATTTTTTACATTTGATCTAATTCTGAAGACCGTAAGCCCTAAATGCAAGTTATAAGAAGACCCTTCTCGCCTCTATTTGCTTCACACTTCTCTCACTGAGCATTTGTGAGCATTTGTGAGCATTTGGAGGTTTTGGAGTAGCTTTGAGGAGCAACATTTGCAAGTTTTGGAGCAGCGAGCCTCGTCGATAATGTATTTTGTTTCAGATATGTATTGCACTTGGTGCCATTTTGATATATTCACCCTTACATGATATATACATGAATAAACTTTGCATATCTTGTCTCTAATTGTTTGGAATCATGGTTAGGAATCTTTCTTTGTTTTCATTAAATTTTTAATATTTTAAGTATTTTTTAGTAAATTGAGGCTTTAAATTCAAACCGGTCCAAGTTAGAGCTGAGTCGAAGTCTATTTTGAGTATCCATGTAGGAGCTTTTGGTTCCTATCGTACAAATTGGCATATCCTCTGTTATTGGGGCATATTGTTATGATTTGTAATAAAACTATTGTGGTCATTAAAGAGAGTTGGATTAATATGCCTGTGAATGCATCTAATATGTTTTCCTTTTGCTTTTGAGCTATATGCTTGTTAACATATATATATTTTTTAACAAGAACGGTTAGCTTTTATTGAGAGGAGCACGGTTGGGCCATGGCCTAATCAACCTCCATTACATTGCCGGCATTCCACATGAATGAATTAAACCAATCCTGCTATTACAAAACAGAAGATTGTTATCCTATGGGATAGGGGACCAAAGAGAAGCATTCTCATTCTTTTTCAGCTCAGCTTGTGCTAAAGTGCAGCCCTTATTTGCCTTTACATCCGCTTCCTGATTAAGACTTCGAAGAATATGAAATAAGGAGGTAGATTTGAAGTTTTGCAGCAATCTACGCACCCTTTGCAAGGTCTTATTTAGCATTGAGTTATTAAAGGTATCTTCCGTGTTAAGAATTTTGATAATGACTTCCGATTCTCCGAAGATTTGAATGTCCTGACCAGCATAACCTTGAGCGAGTTGACAAGCTTTGAACAAGCCCAATATTTCTGCCTGGTTATTGGTGCTCTGCCCGAGTCCCCAACTGAAAATATCTTTGTTATGACCATCCAGACCGTAGATGATGCCTCCCGCTCCAGCTAGACCAGGATTTCCTTTAGCTGCACCGTCAAAGAAGATCGTAGCTTTACCTTGATTCTGCCACCACATCTGAAATTCAGTTTCACTGCTCCGGATTCTCCACCTTGGATTGCTGGTAGGCCGAGAAGAGATCTTTCTCCAAGTGAAGGGCATCGGAGTTCCGAGCCAGCTGTTCTCTTCCGGCAATAGAAGATTAGCTTGTTTGGGAGGTTGATTTTCCACAGTTTCAACTAGTAGAGCCTTAGCTTTAGCCACCACGATGGAAGGGGAGCATAGATTATTTTTAAAAATTCCTTCATTCCGGGCAAGCCACACTTCCCAGCAAATGTGTTTTGGAAGAGCCTGCTAGATTTTGGCCCAAAGAGAATTGGTCTTAATCACCTGGGGGTACCGGTCATTCCAGGTGGAGAACATATGGACAATAGAGATCTGCGTTGGCACCATCACATTGAGACCCTGCACAGCTAACTTCCAAACTTCCTGCGTATAAGAACAGTCTATAAAAACGTGATCGATTGACTCCTGAGCCAGGCAGCATAAAGGGCATATGTGTGGCCCATTAATACCCCGTTTAACAAGATTCTCCCTTGTCAAAACTCTGCCGTGCAAGAGAGTCCAGCAAAAGAAATTTATCTTAGGGATGCTGTAGTGATCCCATACATGTTTCCACAAAGCTTGCGTGTGGATCTGCTCGGAATGCAATTGATGAATAGAATATCCGTGAGATGTTGTATAACAACCTGCAGAGCCCCAACCCCACTTGTCACGAGCTCGCAGGTGGACCGACGCTAAGCCAAAGAGCGCTGACAGAAGGGCTTTCTCTTGCTCTAGCAACCGAGCTGGGGGTCGTGGTATTTGCCATGCGATCCAATTCTCACCAGGATCCCAAATTGAAATATCTGCCAACGTTTGGATGCCCTGTTGAATTAACCAAACACGCAGTTCAGTGAATTCTTCAGCTTTCCTGAGCGTAGTATTCCCCATGATATTGTCTTCCCAGAGCTTGATAGTCTTCCCATTGCCACGAATGCAATACAGGTGAGTTTTGAAAACATTCCAGCCACTGCTACAAAGCTTCCAAATCGAGGTTCCTTTGCTAATAGCTCCAGTCTCCATACTATTAAGAGAGACCATTCAGGTATTTTTTTGTAAGAACTTGAATAACAGGGTGGCTTGGATTTGAGAAGATCTTCCACAAAATCTTCCCTCGCAGAGCTAGCTTTGCTAAGCTTGGGTCTCTTATCTGAAGACCACTGACTGAGTAAGGCCTTTTCACAATGTCCCACCTTACCAAATGATACTTTTTTTTGATTCCCCTTACCTCCTTGCCATAGGAACTATCGAATGAGTTGGGACATCAGCTCTGTAACCATTTTAGGAGCCAAAAGAAAAGAGGCTTGATAAATGGATAGGGATGAGAGGACTGATTTGATGAGAGTAAGCTTACCCGCAGTGGTAAGCCAGTGACCACCCTAGGCAGCCAATTTAGCCTTGATTTTACTGATTATTTCAATCCATTGAGAAGCCTTTGCAGTACCCAGTGTCAAGGGCAGGCCAAGATATTTAAAGGAATGCCACTCAGCGTGCCCCTGGAATCCTAAGGAATGTGCTATTCGAAGGATAGTTGGCTGATCGATCCTCCAACCATACACTGCACTTTTACGCTTATTAACCAAAGCTCCAGAAACTCTGCAAAAGCTATGAGTTTCTATTAACCAAAGCTCCAGAAAAATTGCCAGAGCCTTCCCTGATGATTCCCTCTATTTTAGTCTCTTGGAGAAGGAGGATTTCAGGGGTTTCAGATTTCAACAAATTATTTACAGCTTCGGCTTTCAACGGATTCCCCAGTCCTCGACAATTCCAAGAGACTAGTCTCATTACTTACTGGCTGGTGAAGGAGCAGTTCCTCCCTTAGGAGGCCTGTTTCTTGTATTTTTGGCTATGGACATCTCGATCGTAGCCTGACTTCCTTTCATTTTTTGTCTTTCTGCTTCTTCTGCCTTTGTTTCCCTATGAGTTTTTCGTCCGACTCTTTTCGAGGGCTTCTCGAAGGTCTCGTCTTCTGAGGAACCCGAGGTCTCCAGGGACTTCTTCCTTGTCATTTACGCATAGGAGAGGGGGCTAGTGACTCCTGGTGGGGATCCAACTTGTAAATTGCCTATATCTTCCAGAATTTTGACTTCATCCTTCTTTGTGGCCGGCTGCTCAACCTCCTTCGGAGCTGTGACAAGCTGGTCTTCTGGGGTGCTAAGAGACTCGAAGGGGTTGGAAGATGTCTTTATTAATGGGGGGGCTGAGCTCCCTTCTCCATGGGCCTGACCAGAGGAAGGGGCTGCACTCCCAGCTAGCATTCCTTTACCTTTAGTTCTGGTAGTCTGTTTATTAGCTGTTGATTTCTGAACCAAGACCCATTGCTCTCCTTTAGCTTTCTCAGACGACTCCTCTCCTTTCTTTTTGCAGTACCGGGCGAAGTGGCCATAGCCATGGCAGAACCGACATTTGAATGGAAGTTGCTCATAATCTAGCTTTTGAATGTATGACCAGTCCGCCACCGTGAGTTTTATTGCTTCGGGGAGTCCGACTTCCAAATCCACCTCTAAACAAATTCGAGCACAGGTGTATAGATCTTTCCTCTCTGCGCGATCTATGTATTTTCCAAGCTTATTCCCAATGGACTCTAGGGATTTGGGGTTCCAGCAGTGCAAGGGCAAATGCGGCAACCGAACCCAAACCGGGACAGCCGAGGGCACATCTTGTGTGGGGTCAAAATCCGGCGTCCATTTGTTCAGTTACAGACCCTGAAGGCCCATGAAATATGGACCATTCCTGAAAATCAAATTCCTGTCCTCTGCATTATCGAATACAAAGATAAAAAATCCCTTTCCCACTAAGAAACTTCTGATGCTTTCTTGTGTTAAAGATCACCAGTTCCTCTGGACCCAATTGTCCACAGCTTTGGGTGATGGCCAGAGCCCGGTGAACTGGCCAATAAGCCCTCGTTCAGCAAGATTAAGAGCGGATTTGCGGGGGTCTTCTGCCGGTAGGGCAACGGTAGGGATGCTAGCCATTCTTTTCACAAACTTCTGCTGCTGTTCAGAGGATGGCCGTTTACCACAGGCAGCGACCAATAGCTTGAAAGCTGCAATTTCTGGAGGTAGCAGGGTGCCCTCGGGGCCCCCTCCGGGAGCCATAGGAAGAACCAGCACGCTGGTGAAGGATCACGCTGCAAGGACTCTGCCAAGATTTCAGACCTGATCCAAGAACCTGTTCAATTGCTCCAAATATCGTGACACTGCCAAAAAAATTCAAATCTGTTCAGTTCGCTCCAAGAACCGGCGCCGATTTTGATGAAACCCTTTCCAACTTCAAACACTAGAATGTAAAGTATTGTTAACATATTTTTTTCAAGACAGGTAAAAGTGGCAAATATTTTCCAACTCTTTTTCTCCCAGTTTGCAAACTTTTTAGGCAAAGTCCTTCTTTTCTACTGAAGGAATATTCATTTGATAACAGTGGATCTTATTCATTTAATGCCCTTCTTTTATGATTTATTAAGTTAAACATGATTGCATCGCACACCTGCATTTTTCTGTTCATGAAATATTATGAATACATTATATCCGATGCCTGAACTGTCTTCAGCTTATGTAGTGCGTGGCAGTAACCATAGTGCTACGAAGAGAAGTAAATTATTTTACATCAATACCTTTAATATTATGATTTAATCCAGGCACTGGGATTACCTGGATTTTTTTCTCTTTCTTTCTTGATGCTTGAAATATGAGCATATTTTTTATTTGCACTACCATGATAATTTCTTCTTGCAGGTTCTCAATGGTTTGATTAGCAGAGATGACCCAAAAGAGGCGATGACGGTTCCAATAGGCATCATTCCTGCAGGTTCTGATAACTCACTTGTCTGGACTGTGTTGGGAGTCAGAGATCCTATTTCAGCTGCAGTGGCTATCGTAAAGGTAGGCAAATGGTTTGCTTTTGAAGATGTGGTAATTTCAAATCTGTGAGGGTGCTTAGGTCTCTGTTTGTGACAGTTACTTCTGTAGCAGATAAAGTAATTTACTTCATTGTAAAGGTTACATACTCAAGTTAAATTTTTTGAGGGCATATGCTGTCTATTTATGACTAGTATACTAAAGTGAAAATTTTAAAACATGCATTTGTTACTAATTTACTTGTATAAGAATTTATGTAATGTTGACTATTGCAACACTCTTCGAAACACCTTTTTTTTCCATTCTTTAAATTCATGACAGAGCTGTAACTGCTAGCAATACTATGTTGATTAGTGGGTCAAAATTTAAAACTAAGCAGAGTTCAGATTGGCATGTGTCAGAATGGTTGTACTCTGATTGCTGGTAAGCACAGTCTTCAATTATCATGTGCAAAATTTCTGGTATAGCCTTGTGGATCTTGCACTCCTTGATAAAAGGAATAGATGATAAGAGAGAAGACACGAAAGAAAAATAGATTGAATCTTACATATCAATAGTTGAAAGTTGTTATTCTAGTAAAAGTTGTGACACTTGTGGAGAAATGAATTGAAATTTATATCAATGTCCACCAAAGACCAAACTAAGTGAAAGGGACTAGAGATTACACCAATCATAAGAAGCCCATACAAAAATGGGGTACAAGAGGCCACTTAATATGAAAATTGAAGGAAAACAAGTAAACTAACAACATAACTGTATGTACAAATAGGTTATCCTGGGGAAAATCCTAGAAAGTGGAGTGTACGATGTTGGATGAAATCTTGTGAAGGCCAACAAAGTCTACAATTGTTGCAAAATGCATGTTGATAGAGGAACTGCTTGATTTGAGAAGGTACAAGGGCAAAGATTAATGTGGAGTTAAATGGTACCACCTTGGAGGATCTGACTGTGGATGGTGGGTTCAGAGTGAATAGGAGTACAGTGTTAGTTGGGAAAATAGTTGTGATGGTTCTTTTCAGTTTTGACTTTGGAATCTATTGCAATATCGATTCTCATTATAACAGCACATTAAGGAGGTAAAGGAGAAGTCTGTTTTGGCCCTTTGGGCTATGTTGTAATCCATGTATTCAGTCAAGTACTTCATAATACATATGTTGCATTGCTTTGGAGGCCTTGCCTTTGAAGGTGCAGTTGATTCATCATTAGGGAAGAAAGGCATTGACATTTAAGTCAGATGGAAGATCATTGATTTGAATGATCAAGTTGTGAGTGTGGACTAGAAAAGCAGCAAGCTTTGCAAGCATCAAGGATGATATTGGTATTTGCTCTGATGTTTTGTTTTTGAATTGGGTGAAGAAGTTTCATGTCCACATTGATGCATCACTAGTAGCAATTAGATGCGTGCTAGCTTAGAAAGGTGTTGGCATGTGCGAGATAGAGTGACAAGACTGCATGCTGTAGTATTTTGTCATATGTTAGCGCAGTAAACTATAGAGAGTGCACGCTAAGGAGTGTAATGTATGTGACTGCGGAATACTGTATAGATTAAGTAGTAGTTAAGTAATTGTTAAGGACAGTTAACGGTTGGTAACTGTCGGTCACTTTGTATTCAAGGGGAAAGTTGTGTAACGGAGTGGGTTGTTGATAGTATTGCTATGTATGTTGAGGGTATTATTCATGATGAGTTTGTGTAAATGATGAATCTTGTTCTCCTTGATACAATTGCTGGATGGATGGTCTGTTATATTCTGTGTATGATTGGATCTCTTTGTATGTGGTGAATGAGATGTTGTAATGAATGAACGATGATAAGACTTCCTGTTAAATTGTGTAAAATCCTAACATATATTCTGTTCCAGTATTTCTTGTGAGTCTCGGGTGAGATTTTATCCATTCTCGGAGACTGAAAATGTTGATTCTCACGAGAATATTGTTGGTCCTAGATTTATAACCTTGGGTCTGAATTTGTGCCAACAAAAGGGACATTTAAATCACCCTCTATACTTCGCAAATAAATGACTTACATGGGTAGAGAAGAATTACAACACCTCTCAAGAAGTAGGAGGAGATATGCTATCTAAAAGTTCTGACATTATTTATTAAGTATTTCCTTTGTATTTGTTATGTATAGGAACTTTTGTTGAGCATGTTGATAATGCAAACATTGTTTCGAGATGCATACCATTTTAATTTAGATGTATCAATAGTGCCAAAATGGTATGAAGTAAAAAAATATTATTTGTCAATGGGATTCTTCTGTATGATTATGTCAATTGAAAATGAATGGAGGCTGTTAAAGAATCAGAATGTATTGCTGTTATAATTGATTGATGGTCTTTTATCTCGAATGGGAGTAGACCAAATGCAATAATGTTGTGGTTTGATGAAGGAAATTGAGATTGTCCTTCTCCATGGAAAAAGATCATAGTTTCTTTTTTTTAACAAGACCGGTTATATTTGTATTGATAAAAGGCTGAATAAATTCACAGAGCCATACAAAAAATCCTCTATTATGGTTCAGAGGTTCATATACTGTAGCTTGCAAGATGAAACATATATTTACAATTTTACAGTCATCCAAAAGGAGGAATTACTATTCCAAAATATAAAACTCCCTAGACTGCTATAGATTTTCGCATATTGACCAACTAGCAAAATGCAAAAAAAGTTCATTAAAAAGGAGGCTAACTGCTGGAATCACTACCTGCTCCCTGCTCGACATAGAGAACATCATCTTCATCTTCATCACTGTCAGAACTGTTCACAGCATCAACGAAACCTCTTCATCATTAACAGCCTCAGCATCATAAGAATCTTCTTCCTTATTCACATCTGAATCATCTTCTTTATCAATATCATCATCCTGGGCAGTGTTTTCTTCTGCATCATCTTCATTATCAGCATCATCATCCTGGGGACCACTGGAAATTTCTTTATCTTCATCACTATCAGCAAGAAGGTTT
Source organism: Larix kaempferi (assembly GCA_027924585.1). Taxonomy (NCBI): domain Eukaryota; kingdom Viridiplantae; phylum Streptophyta; class Pinopsida; order Pinales; family Pinaceae; genus Larix; species Larix kaempferi. Next base: position 12,426,058 of record BSBM01000893.1, read on the forward strand.
ATATGCATACCCTCTGATCCATCTTTCGAGCTAGAGGGGATATGGACGAGCTGAAGGACTGAAGTACCATCACCATTCTTAAAATTGAAATTTTCATCATTTTAAAAAAAATGACCCCCAATTAAGTCTTCATGCTTTGACACAACACCCGCTATCTCTCAGTTTATTGTCACAGGCCCTAACAGCCGCTTGCATACTGGTGAAACGAACTTCCATATATTAATTTGATGAGAGAACTGTTCAATTTGGTCCAGACGGTTGTCTAAGACCGGAGAATGCAAATCCAATTGATGAACAACTTCGAACAGACCCTCCATATGGTCTCTCATCCATTTCAAATGAGTTTGGAAATCTTGAATACTAGCATTGGCTGCACTGATTTGTTCGGAGAGCTCCTCTAATCGCTTTTCAATATCCATATTAATAATTTTAACACAATTCCAACTGGCACTGAAAATGCCAAAGCCACACCTACCAGGATAGGGGGAACAGAGCAGAAAATACAGGGAGGTCTTTCCAAAAGAGATAGTACACATGGCGCAAACTGTTTATTCCTATGACCAACTCTCGAGAACATTTGTGTGCAAATACTGTGGTTAAGTTCTTTCCAAGTTGTGTACTCATATTTTTATTAACATGCTATAATCAGGTTAGTTTAATTCTTCAAATGTTTAAGGCATGGGAAATTTCATTTTGTTGGCAGCTGCTTTGTTTATTTTTTACAGATTACATGTCTTTGTAATGAAGAAAGTATTGGTTGAAAACAGGGAGGCTTAACAGCCACGGATGTCTTTGCGGTTGAGTGGATTCAGACTGGTGCTATTCATGCAGGGCTCACAGTTGCTTACTATGGATTTGTGAGTGATGGTAACTATACTAATCTCATGACCTGTAGTTTCTAAATTTTGGAAAATTCTCTTTTCTGTTTGATTATGTTGAAATTTTATGTGCAACTCACTTCAAGAAACGAGGTTGATGTTGGACTTGGTAATTGTCAAATCGATATTTCATCTCAATGGTAGATATTTTGGTTTTTTGGTTATGAGATGACCTAAAGGATCAATGAATGTTATGGAATATATGGATATACAAATATCCTTTGGATAAGGCACAAAATTCTGTCAAAAATTTGTTTGACTGTATTATATGTTCACTCTGGTTTTCTTATTTGTGAAATGCCTCATGTTTCATAGAGTTCTACAAGGAGAACTCTACCATTTGCAGTACTATAGAATATATCTGTACCCATACAAGATAAGTACTACATTCTTTTGGAATCAGTTATACTTTTTTTTGCAGATGTTTTGGTCATTGGTTGTTTTATATAAGTTCTCTCTCATGCTTTCATTTTTATGAAGCCTACTGGGGATGAACACTAATGGTAGCATAATTTTTGTATTTGTGTTCTTCAGTTATTGAGGAGAGTAACCTGCCATATGCATTCCAGATGGTAGTGTTAGATATAATTTAGAGCTGATATTTGAAGAAAGAGCCAAATGAAAATGTTATTGGTAGTTTGTGAGAATTGTAGTTGTTTACTTCCAAAGCTCACTGTCCTATTGTTTGTGAACTGTAATAAATACAATAAACCCTCTATCATATCAGATAGGCTAGGCTACCTAGGTATGGTAATTGCCAATGTTTCCCCAAGTTTCCGGGCCGCGGGAATGGGGGAAACGCACACCGGGGACATGTGGAGACCACCCCCAAATTTAAGGGAAATTCGGGAGGGATGGGGGGAGTCGAGGTCATAAAAATTATAAAAAATATAAAAGTTATAAATCCCAGCAATAACAATTCATTCCGTGTAAATACAATTTAAGCTGCTCCCTGTAAATACAGTCTAATTCTTCAATGATTCCATACACTTCAACATTGTGGAAATCCATGGCATAGATGTTGTAATGGGGAAATGTGACCTGAAGACCCTATTTCTTCATGATTCCAGAGGGCATCACATTATTTGAGGCTTTCAAGTCCAACATACAATTATGCAAGAGTGAACTATTAATCCTATATTGGGATCCTATTCATCAACAACACCCCGTGCCCCCCTCCTCAAGGCTCTTAGACCTTGCCTCTACCTTGAATCTCGACGTTGATCCTCCAAGCACATTACTCAACACCCTACAATTTTGATGAAACTTCCTAAACCAAGCGTTAAAATAAGGTAGAATTAGGAAAAATTTCCCATGCTTAATAAGTGAGTTTGCAATTGCTTGACTAAAGGGTGCATTTTGATTAAGGTCATGATAGAGGAGTTCAGCAATCAGCACCGCCAACATCAAGGTACATAGAGAGGTTGATGTGCTTGATTAAATGCCAATCCCTTAACCTCATACATGATAGAATCCGGTGAATGGTGAGATGTGGCCAAGTTGATGGAAACCTGTACAAACCACATGGTTGAAGGGATAAGCCAAGTAATTATCTAGAGTGAGAAGACCATGCTTAAAGAACTTTGCCTAGAAACCCTCCTCACCTGTTGCTTTATTGGTGTTCATTATCCCAACAACCTATTTGATGTACTGGTGTGAGAATAAGTAGCATGAAGGGGCTGGAGAGGTAACCTAAATTTGGGGCTACTCAGGGACATCATAGAAATTGGAGGTATGACAGTACAAGGATCCAAGGTGAAGATTTGTTGGGAGGGGAGAGTGGTGGGGGAAGATGGTGTGCTAAAGGTTTTAGGAGAGTGGATGAGGGAAGCACATAAGTCCTATCTCCTCTGAGAGATGAAGTGGTGTTTCTTACAACAAAGGAGCCAAAGATAGGAAGCCTTAAGGTTGGGGTAGGAAGGGCGAGCATAGGTGAATGCATGCTGAAGTTGGCGGTGAAGAGCCTTGCACAAGTGAAGAAGTGAGAGTTTGGGAAACAAGGGAGCCCATTCAAGATCAATAGCTCTTGAGATTCCCTCAGTTGCAAAAGCTACATACCATAAGCTATAGTAGGCCCCAAAGAATCATCAGACATTTGATGAAGCCGCATTGACTTTGGATCTGTCCCCTAGGTGCAAAATATGTTCTTTGATTGGTCATGGAGAGGGATATGGAGAGCTTGATACGAGCGTTGAAGTCACCTAAGAGGGTGACCTCTCCAACCGTTAAGTACTGGGTGATGTCGGTATACATGTCTATAAAGGGGTCTCTGTCGGGACCATTATGGATGGCGAGTGATGAATAGGTTTGTAACAAACTGCAATGTAAATGTCCTTGGGGAGGTGGGATCTACCTCTAACTTGAACCCACATAAACCTAGCAAGCTCATTTGTGGCCACCAAAGAAACCCTGCTCTGGACCGAGTCACGAGTCAAACAAGTGATGCCACCTGATCCTTTGACACCACCCGAGCTCCACATCTCTTGTCTACAAACTGAAAACCAATGGTAACCTGCAATGTTTAGGAGAGGTCGACCAGGGCTCGCATGAGTCTTTGTAACGAAGACGATGCTTGGAAAACCAAGAGCATCGTACATGAAGCTCAATGATGACCAGAAAGATCCATCATCGTTCCGACAACTTATTCAGATGCCCGCGCCTTGTCGCCTTCCCACACAGAGATCTAGAGGTAGAAAGTGGGTATATGATTGCATTAGACAAGTTGGTCCCTCATGATGATGAGTGTGGTGAAGTACTAAGTGAATTGAACAAGTACATGAGTGGCCATGGAGTCTTTTCTAAAATGCATGGAAATAAAGATAGAGATAGGATGAATGTTAACGAATGGTAGAACATGTATGGCAGTTATGTGAAGGTGCTTTCACATGTTGTGAACACCTCTTTTGCAAAGAGGTGTTGGAGAACCTACAACTTCATCCATCGTGTGAAGAGAAACAACCTAAATGTAGACTAGGTAGGAAGCTTTGGTTTATGTGCACTACAAGTTGAGGTTGTTGTCCCATTATTGTGATACAAAGAAGACTGATAGAACTTATAGGACTTTGTACAACAATTCAAAGGAGTTCAATTTGGAGGATGGAACCTTAGCATAAGAGCATTTGGAGGTTAAAATTTTCACTGATGGGACTCATGATGTTGATCATGCAATAGCGATGCCACCCCCATCCACTACCATTGCTTGCATTAACAGGTTTCCAAATATAGTAGCTTTAGCTTCACAACCTCCGCTGCTTCGCCTAAGCCATGTAGCCCATGGTAGTGCTTGTTCCAATGTTCTACAACCACTTCCCTCTACTGCTATTGTTAGAACATGGGAAAAGAACTTAGAAGTTGCTCGTGGCAAGAGGAAAGCTTAGTAGATAGTAGAATTAGTAGTCTTTTTCAGGTTAGAATCTAGACTATAGAACTTAGAATTATTTGTCTTAACTTTTTATTATGGCCTATTTTGAAGATTGAATTGTTTAGTGCATATTACAACTCTTTGGTCATGACACATGATGCCTAGTTTCATTTAATGGTTGATGTTATCTGCTACAATTCGTCAATGGTAAATATTATCTATGGAAGCTTGAAACTTGAACATTCATGTCATGGTTAGAATTACTAGATGGTTGATGTTAGTTGTGTACTAAATGGTTGATGCATTAATGATTATAATTTAATGCACGACAAAATCTATGTTTTCATATTTTCTAAAACCAATTTGTCATTCTGCATGGTTATTTAATATATATGCATCAAAATATATTAGAATATACATTATATAAAAAACGTTCCTAGAGTGTTTGTAAATTGATGCTTCATGCTCCTACTTTGCTCCTGGTCCCAATAGCCTTAGGAAACCTATTTTTCTTTATGGTTCCAAGGTCAATACTTTCTTGTTATAACATATGATCCATTGCAAATGCACAGATCCTCTTGCCATTATCGAGATAGAGTTTTGGGCCCATTATCTGTACCTCAAGACTATTTTAGAGTTGTCTCCTTCCTCCATGGGATGCAGACTATTCGTGACTTGGTCGCACGGGGGGGAGAGCTACCCCTTTTAGGCTTTTGATCATCAATGAGATTTCCGTAGTGGTTCCCTCTAGTCAGAGGCGATGTTGGTTCTTTGAGGCCTATTTGTTACTTTAGTCTATTAGTATCATCTCTATTGATCAACTCCCCCTTTTAGGTACTCCTTGGATGCCCTTGGTCACTTTCTACATTCCAATTAGGAGCAAGGTGATTAGCAAGGATATCTACATTTGGGCCCATTATTTGTACCTTGAGACTATTTTAGAGTCGCCTCCTTCCTCCATGGGATGTAGACTATTCGAGACTTGGTCCCAAGGGGGGAGAGCTACCCCTTTTAGGCTTTTGATCATCAATGAGATTTCCGTAGTGGTTCCCTCTAGTCAGAGACGATGTTGGTTCTCTGAGGCCTCTTTGTTACTTTAGTCTATTAGTATCATTTCTATTGATTGACTTTCCCTTTTAGGTACTCCTTGGATGCCCTTGGTCACTTTCTACCTTCCAATTAGGAATAGAGCAAGGTGATTAGCGAGGATATCTACATATGGTAAATCTAGGTTGCTTGCAGTGTCCCCTTGATGGCCTCAACCCTGACATGACATTCTAGTTTAATCACTTCATGCAGCCAAGGGGCAGTGTTATTGTCAGGCCTATGTCTACTCTGATATAGTGAATGCATAGCCTTAGGATTCATCTTGGCTAGTTTAAGGTTTTCTCTCACCAGCTCTGGATTGAAACAAAGTGTCACATTTTTTAGTTGGAGAGGATTTGATAGTTGAGTCTCTTGCAGGGGATTGAGTGAGACAATCACCTCATCTTGAGATGTTTCATGTATTTTGAGATCACAGGCAGGTCCCATTGTCTCTCCTGGGATGTGCGGGTCTCTCTCACAGTCACTTCCTTCTTACTCTATGCAGATCAGAGATGCATACCTTTTTTTTGATGGAAGTGTTAGGAGACAGGACATAGATTTCATGGGTACCTACCCTGTAGACCCCATCAGGGGGGTCACTTTCTTCTGCTCTTCTATCTCATTTGCTTGTGGCAGCAAGAGCTAGTTTGGCATCGCCAAGGTCTTTTCATCAGCCGTGAGTGTTAGGAGAGTTTTGGCAGATTGTTGTTGACTCACTTCTAGGGTTTTGTAGCCAGGTTCTTTTAGCCTTGGACTTACACTAAGGACATCATTAGACAATGTATTGGCTCTTTTGTAGTTTATGGTACAGCAGGGATGTCTCCATCTTCTACCTCTAACTCCACCTCTCTTTCTGATGTCAAGGCTTCCTCTTCCCTCTTCTGTATATCCCTTTAGCATGTATCTAGGATTACACTTTTAGTTTTGGCTAATTTTCTCATTCAATAGTTTGGCTTATTTTATTTTATTCTTAACCTTTTAGCTTCTAGGGGTTGCTTTGACACTTCCATGGTTTGTCACCATGGATTGCACTTTTGAGTTCCATCTAGTCTCTTTTGGTCATTGTTGTACATTAATAAACGCATGCTATCTTGTTTTATGTGAGAAGACGTGGGACAATAGTCTTCTATTTAAACAGTGATACCTTATCCTCACTTTGGATGAGATATAATATAGAAGTAAACAACATACATATGGAAGGGATGCACAAGGAGTGCATTGTAGAATATGAAACTAATAGCTACTTTATTCAACCATGGTCATGGTTGACAGATATGTGAGGTGGGAGGACCAAAAAAAGGAGAAATATGTGTGAGAAGCTTGTTACAGAATAGTAAGATAAAATATTCCACCATATGGATTAAGTTATCAACAATTTACGAGGCAAATGCAATACCTATCATAAATGAAATTTGATACAAGTAAATTATAAAACTCATAAAAATATAAGTCGTGCAAAACTCGGACTTAATATTTCTGTACTGTCTTATATTTAATTTCAATATCATGACCAAAAATGTCTGAGAAAGTAAAATCAAAGTTGTGTGTAAACCTCAGATCTCAATATATAACTTAATATTTCAGTACTTTGTCTAATATTTAATTTCAATGCTATGACCAAAAATTGTCTGAGAAAGTATGGCAAAGAACTGTGGTACAGAGTCGGTAAGATAAAATATGCAACTATATGCCTTTAAGATTAAAAGTGATAAGTCTGAGGCTAATGCAATGATCATGATAAATCAAATTGTGACACAAGTAAATTCAAAACTTGATGAAATTTAAGTTTTATGTAAACCTCAGATCTCACTATATAATTTAAGATTTTAGTTCTTGTTCTGATAGTAATTTAATTTAATATTTTACTGCTTGTTCTAGTATTTGATTATGGAATTTGCTATGAACCATTGGAAGAACAGTTTTTTGTTTGTTTTGTTTTGTTTTCTTTTTTAAATCCAGGTAATGCATCAATTAGACTCAGGATTTTTGGCCAATTTTTTTTTTTTTATCTATGCCAAGAACTGCAATTAAAGAGGTGAGTGTATATTAACATGCCTTGAAATTTTTTGCATGTACATTGTAACTATAATCATTATTTAGGCAATGCTGTTCTACAGACCAAAGATTTTGCTTGCATATCTGTCATTTTGCTACAGCACATCAATGATCATATTTCATTTTCTAGCATCCTATCATTTCGCCTATCAATGTTTTATTTGAATTATGGTATAGAAATGTGAGGTTGCAGGATGAACTGAAATTTTAACACTTATGTGGCAGATTATAATCTATACATTCGCATTCCTGCTTTTTATGTTGTATCCTTTTTTATTTGGATCATATTCCTAATATGTGTATGTTTACATTCTTGTATTTCAGTTTTAGAACTCTCAGAGAAGTACCAAAAACGTTTTGGTCCTTTTAGGTACTTTGTGGCTGGTGCTTTAAAAATCCTTTGCTTGCCAAAGTACAACTATGAAGTTGAGTATCTTCCTGTACCAGAACCAGCAACCAATATTGGCAGTGCAGGGGCAAGTCGGGGGTGCATGGTAGATGCCACTGAGAATCATTCTGATATTCATGGGAGAAAATCAAACGTTGAAGGATTACCAAGAGCATCAAGTTTGTCAAGCATTGATTCAATTTTGACACCAAGCCGAATGTCAGGAGATCTTGACGTGATCACAGGTAGCACATACGCAAGCAGTGAGCCGTCTGACTATGTGCGGGGTATAGGTGCCAAAACGAAGCGTCTATCCTCTGGGAGAAACAACCTTGTTCTAGAACCTGAAGAAGTTGTTCACCCTCCGTTGCCTGGATCTGTAACTCCTAGTAGACCCCGAACAAGAGTTAAGTCACATACAGATAAGGGATGGAGTGGACTAAGCACTACAAATGATTGTTCCAGAGGATCATGGGGAAACCACGTGGGGGTTGACAGGGAGGATATATCCTCTACCATGTCTGACCCTGGTCCAATATGGGACAGTGAACCAAAATGGGACACAGAACCAAAATGGGATGCTGAGAATAACTTTGAGATGAAAGGGTCTGTAGATGAGATGCTCACAAAGTCAAATCAAAATGGACTAAATATAGAGGAGGAAAAGTGGGTGGTCAGACAAGGTCCATTTCTTGGTATATTGATATGTAACCATCCGTGCAAGACAGTGCAGAACCTAAGGTCGCAAGTGCTTGCTCCCAGAGCTGAGCATGATGATAATACTTTGGACTTGTTGTTGGTTCGTGGTGTGGGAAGGTTGCAACTTCTGCGATTCTTCGTGTTAATGCAGTTTGGACGTCATCTCTCTCTTCCATTTGTAGAGTATACCAAGGCAAGTGTCTAATCTGATTGCTAGTCGCAGGACATGGTTGTAGAAATTTAAATATTTAGCTATTAACATAAGAAAGGATTGCACATTGAAGCTCTCTGTATGCCTATACAAATGGTAGGCATGTAAAAACAGTTTCTGGGTTATTTTTTTTAGTCAGTTGATTCATTCAGAATGGTGCCTTGTTTTCCATTTTTATATGCTATGACAGTCTATGCCCTGTAGGGACTTTTCTACTTCTGTTCCTTGCTTTCGTTTCTACTGTTTTATTTTTCTGATTTGGGCTCCGGATGTTGCATGTTTTTTTGTTTTTAATTCATGCACTTTTGTCTAGTCCGCATTTATATGGACTAGTAAATCTTTGTGACTGCTTGCAATATTCTTGTGTGGTATGTCTGAGTTATTGGTTGAAGTTTTTCTGTTGAATCCAAAAGTCAGGTTTGCATTTTCTGATCGTGTGCAGTTCTTACTCTTACCAACATTATGAATGCAATCTGTTTGGTCAATCACTGGAGTTCATGAATGTCAATTAAAGTAGAACTAGGTGGTAGGTTAAATATATCTATCATTTTTTGGGACCGATTTATATGTCTTTTGATATCCATATTTTTGTAAATTCCATACATATGTACCATCTTATTGTTAGGTTATGCATTTCAGACAATTTATATGAAAATAATCTAATCATTTATCCATTTTCAGGGTTTAAGCAGAATAGAACATGACAGGGTTTGCTAATTCTAACCATTTTGAGATTACTGTTTTGCATGTCTTTGACATCCCATACAAATGTATCATCGGAGTGTGCCTTCTGTAAATTTATAAGAAAATGATCCAATAATAGAGCTCTTCTTAGTGTTTCTTATATTCCATTTTGGTCAAATTCTGCAGGTGAAGTCAGTAAAGCTTAAACCAGGTAAAAATGATCATCAGGGGTGTGGGATAGATGGTGAGCTTCGACATCTAAATGGGCCTATTTCAACTACTTTGCTTCCTGAGCAGTGCAAACTTATTGGTCGTCCTGTACGACACTAGGTATAATCTTACATGTGGGTATTCTGTTGCTGTATTATGCGAGGATGGGCGTTGGTTTTGATAAGCAAACTTATAACTTAATTGTAATTTTTACAAGTATTTTTTGTATTCCTGATCTTCGAGTGCCTACAAGAATGGATATCTTTCATACAACGGCAGTATGCACGCTGAAGATTTTGTATTTTTTCTGCTACAGCACTTTTTGGATTGCGTTAGCGCATGAGTTTTCTTACATGTGCGTGGCAGAGGTCGTCCGCTTGTGGGTATTTCCCATCAGAATGTACTGTAAAGCCTTTTGTAATTCATCTACAAATTGTATTCTAAACATTTTTTGGGCACTTTTAGTTCTGTAAAGTTGTCGTTCTATTTTGTCCATTGAAATAATTGGCCTGGAAGAAAAGTTTTTACAGTGAAATTACTTTGTACTCCATTTGCCCAGCAATATAATGCTGCTGCTTCTTTGCAGCAAGACTACATTCAACACTCGTCTCATTGGAATATACTAGTCATAATGAGGAATCCAATCAAAGGTAAATGTTCTTGTTCTGCTGATAATGGAGGACAGAATAGACACCCAGTCTCTGAATAAATAATTATGAGCTCTAAAAGTTTGGTTGCTCCGCTGAGGACATCATTTAAACCAAATTAAGTTTTCTCTCAAAAAGAGTGTCGATGCAAAAGTTCCATGGGAGATGCCAGTATGAAAAGAGACCAGCAGAAAAAAAGCTGGCATTGTGTGTGGGGTGTTACTGGCAGAAATGTTTTACCCAAGCAGAGAAAGGGGTTATAACTTATAAGTAATGTGGCTCTGCAAGCTTTATAAATTGGGAATGAAATTGACATCTTGAAACAATGGTGCATTAATCTTGAAGCCATCTTTTAATTGTTGATTTTCATGCGCTAATTTAGTGTTTGTGTCTTTTGTTCAACTTTCTATGCCTTGTAGAAATCCATATTTTTCCTATATTTTGGGATTATGTTTTCTCCCATGTTTATCAAATCAAAGACCTAGGATATGGATTTAGCAATAAAGGGCTTGAGGAGATCCATTTGTAGTATTGAGCTTACATGGGATTGACTTAACTCTTTTTCCCATCATTTATGCTTAAAGTAGCTAGGTGAATAGACATTAAATTCTTATTTAATGCCCCTTTTAATCTATAAGCCGGATGAGAACATTTTTTTCTTGAGTTTACTGAACCGAACAAGAGGAAAATTTTGTGAGGGTCAAAGGAATCACAACTCGTTGCAACTTGTAATATCACAATCGAGTTGCAAGGTTGAAAGGTCTGTGGCCCCATAAAAGTAAAATGGAAATGAAATTGACATCTGACAAAATAGTGCATTAATCTTTAAGCGATCTTTTTGTTGTTGATTTTTATGTGTTAATTTAGTGTTGCTTTTGTCCAACTTTCCATGCCTTGTAGAATGCCATATTTTCCCTATATTTTAAGAATATATTTCTCTTATGTTTATCAAATTAAAGACTCAGGAGATAGACTTAGCAATAAAGGGCTTAAGGAGATCTATTTGTAGTATTGAGCATACATAGAATTGACATTAACACTTTTTCCCATCATTTGCGCTTAGAATAGCTAGGTAAATAGATGTATAGATGTGAGGTCACTCAACCCAACGAGACAAAGATTTTGCAGGGGTCAAAGGAACCACAACTCGTTGCAACTTTCAGTATCACAAGCAAGTTGCAGGGTTGAAAGGTTCTGTAGTGCCATCCTTTGTAGGAGCACAAGAAGGTTGTGGGTTGAAGGGCAACCTCTCATCCCTCCTGTGAGGTCACATGAAAGTTGCAGTGTTGATTTTGGATGTTGACCTTCTGATGTTAGAATCATTAGCACTCAATGATGTAGTAATTCTATGTAGAGTGAATTTAATAAATGATACAAGGTCATTAGTTTGTAGGGGATTTAATTAAATTAGGTGAACAACTATCTCAGTGGTACAGAAAAGGTGAACACCCTATTGTGTCAATTGGCTCAATGATAATGAAATGATATGTTTTGTGTGTGTCCATTTCTAATTGTCTCGTCTTCTCATGTACTAAAAAATATCATATGGTATCAGAGTGACATGGTACTGAGGTAATCTTGGACTCTGAATTCACAGTTTTAGTTGATCGAAGTTTGTAGATCAGGGTTTTGAAATGGTTAGCACTTTTGATTTCATAAAATAGTGAAGCATAAAGTTTTATTGCAAATTAACAAAAAGAAGTTGCCTCAAGAAATAAAAAGGAAAACCTGACATTGGTTGAGCTACAACCATTTAAGAAGAGTTTCAGAGAGAGCTGCCATTTCAGTGAAAGCATGACTCCAACCATTTATCAAATCCATTTCCAAGGAATAAAGTGACTGTTGTCAACGAAGTGAGACTGTAGTAGGCAACCACAAAAGCCAACCATACCTCCATAGGCTGAGATTGACACTTAACTGTTACACACAATGGCTCACTGAGGGGGGGGGGGGGTGGCGGTGAACAGTGAGCCAGCAATTCAATATATTTTCAACTTCTTCTTCTTACTACTTCACATTTACATCAAAATCATATTCAACAGTAAACTAAGCACATTTCATTCACATCACACAAAGTACAAGAGACACAAGATATAGTTGTAATCTTTTTATTTATTTTCAAACGGCTGCAACTGTAAGGCAATTCAGCACCAACTGAAACAAAAGAGCACCAACTCTTCATCTAGGACCCAGCCTAGGTTTTCTTAGATTCTACTAAGAAAATGATACAAGACCTTGCTTGTATTCACAAGTACATTTCATAGCAAGACCTAGCTTGAATTAAATGTACATCATACATTATATCAATTGCACATTATCATTGTCCAGCACATTACACTTCTGACCATCATCAAGCTTTTCATCAAACTGTCCAGTATCAGTTTGTCTCAGCATCACATCATTACCTCCAGATCATCCTCATCAATCTTTCTGCAAGCACATATATCGTTTAACAAATAACCTTGCTGCAAATGTCTTCAGTCAATTTACCAGCATCATTGCACTGTCCAGATGCACACAATATAATCATTACAATCAGCTTGTCAACTGTCCTGGTGGCATTCAGTCACATCTCAACATTTGCATTTCTGACTGGTCAGGCATCAACCCTATTAAACTTTGTCCATCACCTTCAGCATTACTGTGTTTATCATCAATTCTGCAAATCAGTAATCATGTCTTCAGCAACTGTCTCTCTGACCTTTCCATCCTCATATGAAATCTAACACAACCTATCAAGCATCAATTCTGTCCAAGCTTCATATCTTTAGCAATCAGCTGCCCCAGAATTTATATGTCAAGTTTGTCCATCAATACCAGCATTAGTTTTGTCCACAAATTATGTCATTAATGTTATCCACATCAAACAACTTATGCTGCTGCTAAGAAATGAGAAATCATTATCATATTGCAGCTAAGACTTCAACCATGCTTCAAGTCTTCATCAATCACCAACAATTCTATCTCAGCATTATAACCATGTCTGCTTAAGCATCTCTTTCAACATTACATCAGCATCATAAAAATGACGTCTTCAACATTCATCAGCAAAAACTAAAATATAAGATTTAAAAACAAGTTATCATGCTGCTGCTGCTGTTTCTACTCACATCCCCCAAGCTGTCCTCCTGAACCATGCGCACTGCTCCTCACTGTCCCCACGAGATCCTCTAGTCAGAGAGTTGCTTCTAATAAAATAAGGCGAGCTGCCTATTTATATAGATTTTTGTGGATAAAAATGAAGTCTGGCCGACTTATCATAGGGTTATATATATATTTTTAATTTCCTTTTTGTATTCTGAGCCGACTTTGCAAATATGATTTTAAGTTAGCCTTTTATTTTCTGATTAATTTAGGAGCCGACTTGTCATGCTCCTTTAATATTTATATTGCAATTTATAAAGGATGGCTGATTTTATCAAGATATCAATGGCTTCTTTAAGGACCAAGGACTTCAACAATATTGGCTTGGGCTCCATGTCACCAGTTTCAAGGGCTTCTTCAATTGTTTTAAGAACGTAGTCAAAGAGAAGATCACCAAAAACTTCTTCAAAGACATCATCATTATTATTATAGCTAGGTGGCTTCAAGGACTTCTACATCATTGTATTTGAGGTCTCCATATCTTTATTACCACAATGAACTTCAAAGATAAAAATAATAGCACCATATGACTCCACAAGTTTGTGGGCTATCAAATTAACAAGCAATCAAGCGTGTGTGGGCTTCATGACCTCCGCAAGCCACAAATGACCACAGAATGGGTCATTTGGCCCATTTGGTGTCCAATGCCCATCATACCATGTCATCAATCCTTGCTCACCTTTATCTTGCTTTTGTCTCCTTTGTCATTAATGGGTGTCATCAATGACAACCTATGCTCAACATTAACCAGCCCCCCTCAAATTTTTGAGAGAGAATCCTGACTACGTTTGTGAAGAGAAGTACCAACAGAGCCTTAACAAGATCCCACAGTTGGAAAAGAGAAGACATGTAGCAAGAAGAAAAGAAACCGTAACTCACATAATGAAATCACTCAATAGAAAGAAGACACATCAGTTGTCCTAAATTGTCGGTTCACAAGAAAGAAGGGGTGAAGCATATACAATGAAATCAAAGAAGTAGACCATAGAAGAAATATCATATAAATTCACAATATGCAGTTGTGCCCACTTTTGATGTCCACAATAAAAGTTTGAACACTACTCACACAACTAAAAGAAGGCATCACCTGGAGTTTCTTTCAGGCATGAAGCTACAAATTAAAATCCATCAGAGCATATATGCCCTAGATGGAGAGCAAATTGGTTGTGTACTAGACTGTTTATCAGTTTAGACACGTTTAAGATATTTAGTTTTTGTTTTTATTGAGAACATGGTCAAATACTTGCTTTTCTTAATCCTCAACACAGATAATAAAAGTTTCGTTAATCATCAAGAGAGTTTAATTCATACACAAAATATAAATCTTATTTTCAGAGGCTAATTTTTAAGATGGAAAGCCCCATGGTCTTTGATACAAGAATGGGCAGCTACAATATGGCAATATATATAGGCAATGATATAAGTTTTGAAGATTCCAATCAAGAGGATGGAGGTAAATTTGGTGACGACTGCATATTCGATTGACAACTTAGCAATTTAAATTCCTGGTAAAGGGCATTGAGTAAGGCTGCCCAATGAATTGATTGGTTAGGAGAGTTCAGTTGTATTTTACTTTCATTTCATAGCAAATAGAAGGTGATGGCCATATGACAGTAGGATATTGTCTAGGGGATTCAATTGAATATCTACCTTCAAAGAAAAGGTGATGCAAATCAGAATGAGCACCTACACAAGTCTAAACATTAGAGCAACATTCTTAAGATTGAACAAGGATGTCTTTCAATTCTGTGACTTTTATAGGTACTCATTCTGGGTGCTTTCTTTCAAATGACCCACAGTTAATTGCAACTTGCAATATCACAATAAATTTGTAGGGTCTAAAGGTCTTGTAGTGCTATCCTTCTTTTAAGATCACAAGAAAGTTCCAGTGATGATTGAGATCATGACCTTTCGAAAAGATTGCAAAGCATGCATTTGTTGTAGAAAGATATAATCTCCCAATCATGAACATCTGAAATGACTACAAGATCACAACCACGTGGTTGCAGGGTTGCGAGCAAGACAATCGTGGGAGTTAAAACTTGGCAATACAAAGTTGTGGAGTTGATTGATATTGCAATCTAAGGTTGCAGAAGAGGATCATGCCCCATTTGTAGAGTTGATGATAATGCTGTTGGAATTAGAAGACACGTTCGCATCTGTACAAGGGCATTTAACTCCTGACACTCCATTGTGGAAACTGGATTTTTGCAATACTTATATGCTGTAAAACCAAATTGTGAAATACAGAAAAGACTTGCAATACAAGTATAGAAGATAAAGTTCAGTGATCAAGTTGTTTACTTTCCAACAAGTTTTCTTTGTTGAGATTCCACTCTAGTAGCACAATTGTTTGTGTATACATGCAAATGCAATATCTAGGGGAACAATTATGGAAGTTAGTCTTTTGTAATACAACTGTTTTTGAAATAAAAGTTTTGCATACAAAATTCGTTGTAGCCTGATGAGTACATGCACTGCAATTCTTTTGTAATAAGACTTAGTGTGGAAGCACATTGACAACCCCTTTAAGCCACTAGTTAAAAGCACTTGTATAAATGATTTTACAGGGTTTCAGATTGCCGGTACAAATTTTCTATAGATCATCTAGAATGAGAGTAGTTAAAACTTCCCTAAAAAAGATTTGGAATTGTTGGGAAGAAAATTCACCAGTGAAGTTGGTTGATCGTTAGAAGACTTGGAACAACCAGATGAGAGTAGAGTAATTGGAGAGAAGGTTCAAAAAATAAATTCAAACACGAGAGACAACAAAATAGATGGGTCTTGAAGTCCTCTATTTGAAGGAGCTTAACACACAAGGAACTCCAATTCACAATGGAAGAACTAAGTTATGTAGGCATGTTATGGGTTTTGTAATATTTAAATCTTTTTTTTGTTAGGGCTGAAGGTTGCTTTAGCTCAATTATGTTTGCTAACAAATTCTTCACTTATCCAATAAGGTTATTTTAACTCTATTTATTTGGAAATCAACTATTTTGAAGGAAGCATGGATGTTGAAAAGTTTTATAATCAGGTTTGGAATTTATTCAACCTGTAAAAAATCTCGTTTGTTTGCTTAGAATGATAGCTTATGCCCTCTTGTGGTGGAAAAGCTGTTGTCAATAGTAGATGCAACAAGTTTGATTTCCCATCCTTATTTCTAAAGATCTCAAGCATGTATCAAGGGGGAATCCAATGGTAGTGTGATAGGCAAAAGGCCAAGATAGAAACTCAACAATGTTATAGCTGATTTTAACATATGTACCATATTATTGCATATATTTAAAGAAGAAAAAAATGTACCGAAGTATATAAGCATGATACATAACTACTTTTGTTGTATATGACATTCAAACCCACCATGAGGGCTGTACAAAAAGATATGAAATTATAAATTATTGCAAACTCAAGCTAAGGAAGCTAGTGCACAAAAAGTGGATAGTAACACTTATGGTTGAGTTGAAAGTGTACATCAATGCTTATCAAAGGGACAAACCATTCCATGTGAGGATGTACATAAAAAATCATTGTGATTACGAGATTTGTTTTCTGAAATTAAAAGAGCTTGTTAGAAGCATTCATGAAAATATAGGATTTCCCTATAACACATTTGAAACCACACCTTTGGGTTGGATACAAGTAAATATGGTCACTAGGTAATGCACATTCAAATTTGCCATTTAATTGTTGATAATCCCTACACGTGGGATAAAGGTGCAATTCCTTGAGCCATGCTAAAAGGTATAGTCAAAGGATGCTAAGTTTTACATAATAAACTTGTATCAAAATAAGGACGATGTCTTTTTATTGTTAATGATTTGACATTTTGGTAACTTGGAGCCATGCATACTTGCTACTATACCTAGAGTTAAGAACTCACAGATGCATCAGTCATCTAATTAATTTTTTATCAACACATAGATTGTATGTATCGATGAAATTGAACCAATACTAATGTTTTTTTTAATAAATTCCTTTACAACAAGTACTTGTGAAATGTGACACTTTTTTTTATAGGTCTTAATAGTTTTCACCAATTTATATACCATTTTTGCAGCTCTTATATAGTTTCCCCATGAGTTTACAACCTATCCTTAGTTTGGTACCTAAGACAAAGAGCCCTCCTATATAAATAGTTAGATCCATCATTTTGTTAAGATCAACTTTAACTTAGGAAGTAGGCACAAGAAAACCACATAAACAAAATGATTCATTCATGTTAACAAATAGTTTCCCAGGATTAATTTCAAAATTGTTGAAATTCAATTGTAGGTTTAGTGCTGAATATGTGTATATTTTCAAATTTTGAACAAACTTATTGTCAAAAGAAAGCATCCTCTAATAAAGGAATGTGACTTGATTGACCAATTTTTGATGCACTATAACTTACAAAGTTGTTTTGAAGTCTATCACCAAATCAATTTAGGAATATATCTAGAAGATTTCTTTAAAAAAAATGCAAGGGCCATTTAAGTGGTTTACTTGTGTCATTCGGTTTCTTCAATGCTCCAACAATATTTATGAAGTTCATGAATAATGCTTTGAGACCATTCCTTGAATATTTTACCATTGTTTACTTGGATGGCATTTGGTTATTAACAAATCTTGGGGAAACCATACTTCGTGATGGTCTTTTGAAAACACAATGTAGAAATTAAGATTAAAAAATTGTTTGTGAGATAGATTATTGTACTTAAGCTTTGTTGTTAATAGAAGCAAACTCTGTATGGCCTTGGAAAAGATTTAAGGGCATTATGAAATGACCACCCATAAAGAATATGACTAAGTGATCCATAATCACTCAACCTACGACCAAGTCGATTCACTAGCGTGGACCTACATGCATACATTATTTTTATTTAACTACGTTTTCTATTTCATTGTGCTTAAAATTGATGTATAAAGCTTACAAATTGTAACTAAAATTCATAAAACAATGCTAAAGAAACCAATCATAGATACAATAATAACACATTAATTTTTTTCTAGAAACCCAAATGGGAAATCCAACAAATCGATGGCTTCATAGACTCTACGAATCGAGGATTTGCATAAAAAGGGCCACACTCTTTTTGAGTGTTGGCACTCCTATGTTCTTTGAGAATTTTGCTAGCTCTTTGGGACAATCTTCATAACCATTAGCAAGCTATGCTTTTTCTTTCACCCATTTGGCCCATAAAACAAACCTCTACTACTATAATCCTCCATCTTCCTCCGAACCAAAAAACATTCATTTGGTGTTTTGGGTCATGCTTTCCATGAGATATTCATGTGCCCAAATCAGGATTTCAAGATAGTCTCACTTTACCATGGACAAGGTCTTATGTATTTCATCCATTTTGTGTTTGGAGTAATTCCCCATTAGGTTGCCACTATGCCTTCATGGAAGGTGAAGAGTCTGAAGAATCTACCTCTCCATCCTCTTCAATAGATGCCCCAAATTCTATTGTTGTACTCCCCTAACGTTATCACCTCCTTAACATATTTTAGGCATTATGATTCTTCTTTGGGTCACTGATGCCAATATGGGCGTTCTGTGGAAAATTTCAATGTACTTTCGGTTATAGTGGCCTTAGCCTTGTGCCTTATTTGGTGCAACATGATTTGCTATACTATGTAGAGTGTGAGATGCATATCTCTTTATAGTTCCATTGCTTTCCTCTATGTTCATATTGCTTATTCCCTTATGTCTTTATTCCTTGCTACTGTATGCAATGTAGAGTGTGGACAGAGGGGTTAGACTCCTCTTTGACTCCTCCAATACCTCTGCATGCACTTTCCTATGGGGTATGCATAGTGTAGAATATAGAATTAGATGCTTCGACTCCTAACCTTTCCTTTGCATGTCCTTTGCTTCACATATCTTTTACTTTTTCCAATTAGGACCTCTTCTAGAGTATGGATGGAGGATTTAAAATTGCATCCATGGTGACTTTTGTGTGTTCAATTCAAGCTTTGCTTGGAGTAAAATTGCATCCAATGCCTAAACCATCTTGGATCACATCTTCCTATTTGAAGGCTTTTGAGTTTGGCAAAAGCTCAAACACCAACATGTTATCTAAGTAATCTCAAATTTGGGCTCCATGATATTGAAGGTCTTTCCCAATATATTTGAATTGGGCTCCTTGAAGTAATTACATTGATAGGTGTTTATATCTAAGAATTTGGGGTGGACTAGAGCCTATGCTTTTCCTAGGTTGCACGAGGATGCGACAAGTGTATTGTCCATATTGATTTTATGGCAGTTGTTCCGAATTTGAATAAACACTTATAAATTTGAAATAAACAATTATAAAAAAAGAATATAAAAAATAACTGGTAGCTATGTATGGATAACTAGTAGCTGATGCATGAATAACTTGTAGTTGATGCATGGATAACAAGTATTTCGTGCAACTATGCATGGAGAAGAAGTAACTTGCTTGTGGTACTTAACTTGTGACCTATCAGTGTTCACCAACCACAAGTGAAGTGGTTGTGCTAGTCTATAATCACCCAACCTATAGCTAAGTCGATTCACTAGCACAGACCTAAATGCATAAATTATTTTTGTTTCACTTTGTTTTCTATTTTGCTTTGCTTAAAATTGATGTACACATGTTGGAGACAATAAATATGTATAAAAAATGATGAAGAAACCAATCATAAACACGATAATAACATGCATAATTTTTATTACCTTGGAAACCGAAATGGGAAAACTATAAAATTCATGGCTTAATAAACTCTTTAATAATCGAGGATTTACATGCAAGGGGTCACACTCTTTTTGAGTTTTTGTACACCTCCTGCATTCTTGGAGACATTCTGCTAGCACTTTGAGACAATGCTCATTATCATGGGAAATATGTGATTTTCCTTTTACCCATTCAACTTGTAGAACAAACCTATGCTACTATAATTCTCCATCCTCCTTTGAACCAACAACCATTCATTTGGTGTTCCGGGTCATGCTCTTCATGAGGTTTTTGTTTTCCCAAATCAAGTTCTTAGGATGATGTCGCTTCACCATGGACAAAGTCATGCATTTCATTAATTCAATATTTGTAGTAGTGCCACATCTCTTTAGTTCAATCCACCATTGACCTCCCATTTCAACATTGAGCTACCTCTTTATGCCTTTGTGGAAGGCCAAGAGTCCTAAGAAGCTTCCTCTCCAACTCCCATTTGTACCTATTTATGCCTTTGTGGAAGGCCAAGAGTCCCAAGAAGCTTCCTCTCCTTCTTCCTCCATAGGTGCCTTGAATTTGTGAGTGTACCCCTCTAAGGTAATCAAATCCATAACAGATTCCATGTGTTATAATTCTTCTTTGGGGTTACTGATGTCACCATGGATGTCACATTTCAAGCTCTTCTAGGTAGGGCTCAATGTGCTTTTGATCACCTTGTTTTCTTGGCACCTTCTTCGCTATGGTACGCTTTTCTATGCTATGTTAAATGCACAGTGTGGAAATATTTGTAGTTCCCCCCTTAATCTAGATTTGCATGCCTCATTGACTTCTGATTTATATCTTTATGCTTGGGATTGCTGCCACATGCTATGTAGAATGTAGGGCTCAACCTCTCTCTAACTCCCTTCAATATGTCCCACTGCATATACTTTCACATGCACTTTTCTATACAATATGTAGAACTAAATGCTTTGACTCCTAGTGTTTCTTCCACCTAAAATGTTTTTCTGAGCCATTTTGGACTTATCCAAGGCAATACAAAGGACTTTTTCTTAGGTTTGGATGGATGATTTAAATCCATTTACTTGCAATCGTGGAGACATTTACTTGGAGTAAAACTAGATCCATTTCCCAAACCATTTTGGATCAGTAAGTATAGAGGATTCACTAATCCAAAATTGGATTCGAGACAACAATGGATTTGGGTGCAGGATTGAAAATTTTTAGCATAGGAAAGTTTCAAAGATAATGAATGTGGTAGCAGATAGAGTTGGGGGCATGAAGGGCCCCATGTCATCACGAATGGTGTCTACCTTGCATTAAGATAACATCCTAAGGATTAATGTGAAATGTAGGAATGAAAATATCTCATGTACTTTAAAACAATATGTCATGTGAAGAAAAAAATGTGTATTTAAAAATGAAGTTCCTCCACAAGTATATGAAAAGGGAAAAAATAACAAAGAGGGGGGGCTAAAGGGTTGGGGAGGCTTGACCTTCCATTTGTTCCCCAGCTTAATCCATTCTCCTTTTCACCAATTCCTTTTGAAGAGAGAGGGGTTCTTTGGCTGAGAGTGGGAGTGATGTTGTTCAAGTTCTCACGAGTAGAAAAGAAGCCCAACCTTAGAACTAGAGGGTGTTGCAACCTATCTATTGCCGATAAATAAAGAGCCAAGATGAATCCATTGAATGTTAGTTTTCCCATTTTGGTTTGTAGGTTAAATAATGCCTTGATGAGTATTGTTTAATCCATGTGTGGTTATTTCACTGCATTAATATGTTTACTATGTGGTTTCAAATTTCCTCCATGTCGTTAATCGCTGCAAGTGAACAATGAGAATGAATGGGAGAAGAATTTGTAGCTAGAATAGTAGAATTGTTGCATATTTTGGTTTTGTCTAATGGAATCTCCAACAAATAGTTAACCCTAACCATCACATACCCATTTAGTCTTAGAGATCGATGGCCTCCATTCTGGAGTCATTGCAATTGTATAAGGGTTGCTATTTTATTTTTATGATAGTTAAATAATTGTCGGACATTTTATCCACTAGCCAAGATTTTTTCCTCTTTGCCAAAGGCCGTGCACACCCTTGTTGAGTGTCTTGATTTTGGATATGAATTTTATCCACTAACTGAACATTTTCTCTCCTTGATAGAGACCACCTAGAGACCATACACACCCTTTCTAAGTGTCTACTTGTTGGTTGGGCATTTTATCCACTAGATGGACATTTTTTCCTCCTTGCCAAACACTATATACACCCTTATTCAGTGTCTTGTTCCTAACTGTGTGTTTAATCCACTAAATGGGTGTTTTTCCTCTCATGCCAAGGTTGTGCATTTTCTTCTTGATGAATAATTGTTGTTTCAATGAGATATTTATTTAATTGTTAGTGTCCGAGGCCGTACGCTCACCTTTGGATGCGCATTATTCTTTTCCTAAGAGATTGACTTAATTGCTGGTTATGTAGGCTACCCTTGCCATTCTCCATTAGTTACATTATACACATTATATATATATATATATATATATATTAGAGAGAGAGAGAGAGAGAGAGAGAGAGAGAGAGAGAGAGAGGATTTTCCTAGTTTGGTGTCCCTTGAAAATGAATGATTTCTATAGATGTTTATTTATTTTTGGCTTTCCTTGATACCCTATGGGAGAGTGTAGGAATTTCAACTTGAGACACACACACACACACACACACAACCAAACCAATATAATAAGGCATCCAATGTTCAATCTATTAAGAACTACTATTGTTGCTTGCCTCATATTGTTAATACTTTGTGTAGAGAAGAGAAGATATGCGTTGGTGAAATACATAGGTTATGGGCCTATCATATTTAGATCATATGGTATTAGAGCTCAAGTCTCTTGGTGAGACTTGGATGGTAAACACCCTCAGTAACTACATGAGAAGTGGACAAGAACTGTTTCTGGGAATTTAGAAGAGTAGAGGACCAACAATGATAGGGGATCATCCTGAAGAAGATTACGAAGAAGATCCTAGGTTCAAGTTGGATTGACAAGAGAAGATATTAGCCACACTCACATCAAACCAATGTTGGAACACAAGGCTATTCCAAAGGACCCAAACAAAAAAGAGGCAAGGCCAGAGTCAGAGTGAAAAACAAAGACATAAATGAGATAATGCATCTATAGAAAACCACATGTACCTTTCCATGTGGAGGAAAAGGTGGATATCAATCCCTATGCAGGTGAAATGGATGCCATCAAATTGAACCAATGGATACAACAAATGGAGGTGTATTTCAATGTACACAAGGTCACTATGAGACAGAGGATAGTATTTGCTCAGTTGAAACTTGAAGGCCATGCTATGCAATGGTGGGAGAGTGACGCATCGGGTAGAGCACCAGAGAATGAGCCATTGGTGATTGATTGGGAGGTGCTCAAGGAAATGAACAAGGATCAATTCTACCTATTTGAATATGAGTGGAATCCAAAAATTGCATCTCATTAACTCAGTCAAAGGCAAGGAAAATCAATACAGGAGTTCATTGCCGAGTTTAGGAAGATATCAATTCAACTAGGTGTATCTCTCAAGAGTCTGAACATGTTAATCAAATATTTAGAATTTTTTCTATCGCAAATTTGATGACAATTGATGTTTTTTAGGCCTAAAATGATTGATGAAGCGAGTGTTCAAGCACAGTACCTTGAAGGAGATAAGCATAAGTAATACTAGTTTTCAAGGTAAGTTGTACTACTCTTCAAAAGGAAGTAATGCTAGTTGGTTGCATTCATAAGGAGGATAAGGAGATGACAATTGTTTTGCATCAAGTCCATATTAAACATTCTAAGGTGGATTTCTTGTTTGATCCAAGTTCTCAATCCAATTTGATCTATTTACAGTGGATTGAGAATATTTTTAGGGACCCAAGACCATCCATGGCCATATCCCTGGGCTAGGTGAGACAATACATCGATCTTAGAGTAAAAAAACAATGTGAATTCAAGTTTTTTATCGACCAGAATTTTGTAGATGAAGTAGTAACACATGTAGTTCTATTGGATGTTTGTGGGGTCATCTTGAGAAGCCCATACTTATGTTGAAAAGTTACTTAGGAAGTGTCGTTCACCTAGTGTTGCCTTGGACAAGGACACTTTAATTGGTGACCCCTAGTCATATTTAATTAATGAAGTGAGATGCACTTTATAATTTTAAAGTGACTTCATTAAAATTTAATTTCATGGTTTATCCTAAGTTCAAGTTTAATAAAAGTTAAGTGAGTCATTATTTAAAAAGGGGGGCTCTTACTTTATTAAATGACATGAGGTGAACTAAATGTCATTTATTAATTATTAAATGAGCATTTAATGAGAACCCCGCATCTAATCTAATCTTGACCATTAGATTGAAAGAGGAAGTTGCCATGAACAAAAAGGGGCTAGGGCAAGGCAAACTCATCATTATTCACACCCAAGAGAGGAGTTTTGGAGAGGAAGAAGAAAAAGAGAAGGGAGGTCAAATTTCAGGAGAAAGAAGGAAAACCCTAGCACAGAAATCGAGGAGGTTAGTGTTGGGCACATTTCCCAAGAATCTATATAGCAACAAGATGGAACAGATTTCGAGGAAGGATGGCACATATTTTGAGGAAGACTGCTGGTCATTTATTGCAATCTGTACATATTTGTTTTGGCACAGAAATCAAGGTGGCCATACAACATTAATTGCTGCTCGTACAACACAGAAATCGAGGTGGACATACAACATTAATTGCTACCTGTACAACACAGAAATCGAGGAAGGATTTCTGGTCAGTTTGGCACATTTCCCAAGGCATCCATACAACATTTATGACTGGTCCGTACAACACAAAAATTGAGAAGTAATTCTGGGGGTGTTTTTCGAGGAGATTTGCAGCATTTATTGTTCACACGTGTGAGCCGTACAACTGTGAGAAAAGGACATAAATTCTACTGGGTTTTGGGCACAATTTTTGAGAAGAAAAGTAAAGATAAGTACTACTGTTCAGTTTGGAATTTTTACTGAAGAAATAAAATCTCTCTCTCATAAACAGGTTTTCCCTTCGGGGTTTTATCATGGACCATTGGTAAAAAATTCCTGTGTTATTTTCATGGTTGAATGGCTGTCATAAAATTTCTGAGTTTGAAATTGTTGACTGAAAATTATATTTCTGAATTTTAATGATGAAAAGAATCTCATGTGTTTTAAGTTGAAGTCAATTTTTTATGAAAAATTGTGCATACTGGGGTTTGGGCATTAAACAATGCAGAGAAGCTTCTAAAGCTTGAAACCGGGTTGGGATATCAAAACTTTCATGGTATCAGAGCGCATTTAAAGTTCATAATTTAAACATTAAGAAAAATAGGGGTTTACAGAAAAATTTTCAGATTTGAAGAAAACAGGGGTTTGTGGAAAAATTTTCAGATTTGAAAAAGTTAGGGTTTTGACAGAAATTTCCAGATTTGGGAAAGAGTTCTTGAACAGGTTGCTTGGGAAATACAGGTTGTAGCCATGGTGTTTGGGATTAGGGTTGAAGATAGATTGGATGTGGCTACTAATTTTAGCCCATGGAAGGCTAGAATTATGTTGATACTTGAAGAAAATGAGCTATGGGATATAGTGAATAGTACAACAATAAATCTTGTGACAGTACTTGCCGATGCTACTGATAAGGAAGATTTCATGAAGAAATATGTAAAGGAAAGGAGGATTATACTTGATGCCGTGAAGGATCATGTAATCCCCCACATATGAGCAAAGTCACATGCTTTTTAGATGTGGACTTCTTTGACCAATCTTTACCAGAGTTCGAATGAGAATAGGAAAATAGTGTTAAGGGAGAAGTTGAAGATTGTACACATAAGCAAAGGGAAAGGCATGGATTCCTATCTCACCAAGATCACATAGGTGAGGGATGAGCTTGCAGCTGTAGGAGAGGTTATACAAGGCACTGAGATGGTGCGTACAAACTTAAATGGCGTGTCTCAACAGTGGGGTGTGTTTGTGCAGACTATTATTGGTAGGGAGAACATGCCTACATGGGATCATCTTTGGGATGATCTTATACAGGAGGAGACACGTAGAGGATACTTATAGGGAAGTTCGTCACATCACAGAGATGATGAGGAGAATGTGGCGTTGGCAGCCAAGGGAAAAAAGAAGAAGTTCAAGAAGGGTCCCAAGGGTGGGTACAAACAACATATAGGTGAGTAGAAGAAAGACTTGAGTAATTTCAAGTGTTTCGCATGTCAAAAGTTTGGACAATATGCTGGACAGTGTCCGAACAAGAAGAAGAAAGGGCAGCAGACATCAACGACAACAGAGATGGATGAATTTTCCTCACGATTTGAGGAAGAGTTCTCTCTATATCCTGGATGTACAGAGAGGACATATTTCACCAGCAGTGATATGGAGAGTGACATGGAGGATCATATTCAGTGTTCATTATTGGTTGGCCATTATTTTAGTGCTACCACTACTACTTCCACTTGGTACATTGATAGTGGGGCTTCAATCCATATGATAAGTGTACGTGATGTATTCATAGAGACGACTGAGACATGCTTGAGTCTTCAGGTGGTATTGGGAGATGACATAGTTGTGAGAGAAGTTGGGCGAGGGACTGTCACCTTTGAGAGGGAGTCCATGTAGCCTATGTCATTGCGGGATGTCTTGTATGTCCCTGGGTTGAAGAAGAACCTTGTTTTAGTTTCCTCCATTGAGGATAAGGGCTTTGGAGTATGTGTTCTAGATGGGAAATTTCATATCTTTCCCAGAGCAGCGGGACCATCTACTTCATGTGCCATTGGAGTGAGATGTGAGAAACTATACAAGCTTCCCTTCCATCCCACCATGCATTATCCCATACTAGCAGTAGCATCGAGACGTGTGCGTTTTGGCATAGGAGGATGGGCCACCTTCATCATTCGACATTGAGTTTGTTGAGGGAGATGTCTACAGGTTTGTCTCAGTTCAACACAGAGCAGGGTGGTGTGTGCAGAGGGCATGCTTTGGAAAAGTACACCAAGATTGCTTTTCCGAGCAGTGACACCAGAGCAGGTGGGATACTGGATTTGATTCATTTAGATTTATGTGGACCTATGTCTTCAGCTTCAGTGACAGGTTTTGAGTAATATAACAATTTCATTGATGACCACTCTAGGAAGACCTGGATCTACTTTTTGAGAAGTAAACAATCTCAAGAAGTCTTGCAGAGGTTCCAAGAGTTCAAATCTCTTGTGGAGAACCAAACAAGGAGGAGGATTCAGACACTCAGGTCAGACAATGGGGGTGAGTACACCTCCAAGGAGTTTGATGAGTTTTGAAGACAGGAGGGCATCAAGAGGCAATTGACAGTTCCATACACTCCACAAAAAAATGGACTTGCAGAAAGGAATAACAAAGCGATAGTGGGAACAACTAGAGGCATGCTGCATGATCAGAGTGTTCGTTTCTTTCTATGGGAAGAGGCCTGTAGCACTGCTGTTTATGTTCATAACAGGAGTCCACACCGAGCAGTGGGGTGTAAAAATCCCGAGGAGATGTTCACGGGGAAGATACCTGAGATAGGTCACTTCCGTATATTTGGATGCCTTACATACTATCGTGTCCCTTCTGAGAAGAGGACAAAGTTAGAGCCTACTGTGGAGAGAGGCATTTTTGTTGGATATGACGATACTTCGAAGGCTTTTTGCATATACCTTCCTGCACAGAGGAAAGTTGTGGTGAGGAGGGAGGTCAGATTTGAGGAGGAGAAAGTCTTCAGGAGGTCTTATGATTCAGAGGTGGAGGAGCAACAGATTGTGTCTCCACAAGTGACATGTTCACAGAGTCATAGTACAGGGTCACAGTTTTCAGGAGTGATTGGGTCACAGGTTTCAGGAGTGACTGGGTCACAGGTTACATGTACATCAGTTTCAGGGACTCAGTCTACAGGGACTTCTGGTACAGGGACATGTTCTCGAGTCACAGGTTCACAGATTTCACCTTCATGTGATTCGGGTGGTACAAGTTTAGGATCACCAGGTACAGGATCTCAGGCCACAGGTACTTCTTCAGGTAGACAGTTGTCTGATGAGGAGGTTATGGAGGAGCACCTACAGGAGGAAGATACTTCCAATAAACTTAAGCCAAGTTGGCTTAAGGATCTTGTGAAGGAAGTTGAGTAGTCTGTGGGACTGCCCAAGAGGGAGGTCAGGGAGAGAAAAGCATCATAGAGGTTTTCCAATTATATGGAGATGGTGACTAGCTTGAGTGATTCCGAGCCTACTACATTTGAGGAGGCTAATCCACACCAGGTATGGAGAGATGCCATGATGGAAGAGTACAAATCCATCATGAAGAATGGAGTGTGGGAGGTTGTTCCGAGACCAGAGGGGAAGTCAGTGGTGACTTCCAAGTGGCTCTATAAAATCAAGCGTGCTGCGGATGGCAGCATCGACAAGTACAAAGCTAATTTTGTTGCACAAGGGTTCTCACAGGTACAGGGAGTTGATTACTATGAGACCTTTGCACCGGTTGCTAGATTTTCTTCGATCAGAGTAGTGATCTCCATTGTGGCAGAGATGGTTTGGAGGATTCATTAGATAGATGTGAAAACTGCTCTTCTGAATGGTTTTCTATAGGAGGAGGTATATCTAGAGCAACCTCAGGGATTTGAGATTCATGGGATAGATTCACATGTTTGCAGGATGAAAAATACCTTGTATGGTCTGAAGCAAGCCCCTCGGGCTTGGTATTCTAGGATTGATTCTCATTTTCTATCGATTGGGTTTCAGATGAGTGAGGCGGATCCCAACCTATACTACATTGTGGTTGGTGGTGTTCCGCTCATTCTTCTGCTATATGTTGATGACTTGTTCATTACAGGAGGAGAGCACCTGATTGAAGCATGTAAGAAATATATTGCTTCAGAGTTTGAGATGACTGACCTTAGACTGATGCATTACTATTTGGGTATGGAGATATGGCAGGAGGATGGACATGTTTTCCTGAGTGAGGGAAAGTATGCTGCAGATATTCTGAGGAGATTTCAGATGGAGGAGTGCAGGCCCATGTCCAAACCTATGACCACCAACTGGACGAAGCTTCATGCTTCCGAGGGAGAGTTGGTGGATCCTACTTTATATCGTTAGTTGATTGGTTCGTTGATGTATTTGGTCAAGACCAGGATAGATATGAGTTTTGCAGTTAACACTCTCAGTCAGTTCATGGTGGAGCCCAGGAGAGTGCAATGGATAGTTGAAAAACATGTGTTGAGATACCTTGTAGGTACAATAGATTTTGGTTTGGACTACAAGATATATGATGGAGTGGGATTGGTTGGATTTACAGATTCAGATTGGGCAGGTAGTGTTTCGGACCGGAAGAGCACTTCCGGTTGTTGTTTCAGTTTGGGCTCAGTAGTCGTGTCTTGGTTCAGTCAGAAACAAAAGTCCGTAGCATTGAGTTCTGCAGAGGCTGAGTATATGGCTTCCAGTCAGGCCAGTTGTGAAGCCTTGTGGCTTCGCAAGTTGATGGTTGATTTATTTGGTCAGGAGATGGGACCCACAGTGATACATTGTGATAATAAGAGTTGCATCAGGCTTTATGAGAATCCAGGATTTCATGACAGGTCTAAACACATTGAGATCAGGTATCACTTCATTAGAGATTATGTTTAGAGAGGAGTAGTACAATTGCAGTATATTTCTACTGATGAGCACGTGGCTGACATTCTCATGAAGTCTTTGGGTAGAGGGAAGCATGTCTATTTCAGATACAAGTTGGGAGTGGTGAAGAACACTTTCCTCGGTAAGAGGGAGTGTTGAAAAGTTACCTAGGAAGTATCGTTCACCTAGTGTTGCCTTGGGGTGGACAAGGAAACTTTAATTGGTGACCCCTAGTCATATTTAATTAATGAAGTGAGATGCACTTTATAATTTTAAAGTGACTTCAATAAAAGATAATTTCATGGTTTATCCTAAGTTCAAGTTTAATAAAAGTTAAGTGAGTGATTATTTAAAAAGGGGGCTCTTACTTTATTAAATGACATGAGGTGCACTAAATGCCATTTATTAATTATTAAATGAGCATTTAATGAGAACCCCACATCTAATCTAATCTTGACCATTAGATTGAAAGAGGAAGTTGCCATGAACAAAAAGGGTCTAGGGAAAGGCAAACTCATCATTATTCACATCCAAGAGAGGAGTTTTGGAGAGGAAGAAGAAAAAGAGAAGGGAGGTCGAATTTCAGGAGAAAGAAGGAAAACCCTAGCACAAAAATCGAGGAGGATAGTGTTGGGCACATTTCCCATGAATCCGTATAACAGCAAGTTGCACAGATTTCGAGGAAGAATACTGGTCATTTATTGCAGTCCATATAGATATGTTTTGGCACAGAAATCGAGGTGGTCGTACAACATTATTTGCATTCAGTACAACACATAAATCGAGGAAGGATTTCTGGTCAGTTTGGCACATTTCTCGAGGGATCCGTACATCATTTATGACTAGTTCTTACAACATAGATCAATTAGTAATTCTGGGTGTATTCTTCGAGGAGATTTGCAGCATTTGTTGCTCACACATGTAAGCCGTACATCTGTGAGAAAAGGACATAAATTCTGCTGGGTTTTGGGCACATTTTTCAAGAAGAAAAGTAAAGATAAGTACTGTTGTTCAGTTTGTAATTTTTACTGAAGAAATAAAATCTCTCTCTCATAAACAGGTTTTCCCTTCGGGGTTTTATCCTCGACCATTGGTAAAAAATTCCTGTGTTATTTTCATGGTTGAATGGCTGTCATAAAATTTCTGAGTTTGAAATTGTTGACTGAAAATTACATTTTTGAATTTTAATGGTGAAAAGAATATCATGTGTTTTAAGTTGAAGTCAAATTTTTATGAAAAATTGTGCATACTGGGGTTTGGGAATTAAACAATGCATAGAAGCTTCTAAAGATTGAAACCGGGTTGGGATATCAAAAATTTCAACTTATACATGATATATCCCATTTTTAGAGGAAGAGAAAATAATACGGGCTTTTCAAATATGGGGGATCATATGCTATAAACATGCACAAAGGAAAAAATAACTCCCACCAATCCTGGAGAATGATTAGCAACACAAAGAAATGTGTCTTGCTATTCTTGAAAGAAGGAAATAGGCAAGGATAAGGAATTGAGTTGGAGATGAATGAATCCTTGAAAATATGTAGTGGTAAGCAGTGCCAACAACTACAATAGTTGATTGAATCCTACAAGGATGTGTTTCAAGAACCCCAGTGACTTCCACCCAAGCGAGAGGTCAAACATGAGATTCCATTTTTGCTAGAATCACAACTTTCAAACATTGAGTTGTATAGGTGGTCCATTATCAAAGCAAACGAAGTGAATAATAAGTTGCAATAGTTATTAGAACAAGGAGTTATTAGTCCCAATACATCCCCATCTTGTTCACCCATCATCATCGTGCCAAAGAAGGACAAAAGTTGGAGAATGTGCATTGACTACCATGCTCTAAACAAAATTACCATCAAGAACATATATCATCTACCAAGGATTGATGACTTGTATGACCAATTGAAACATGCCAAGTTCTTCACCAAGTTGGAATTCAATTCAGGTTACAGTCAATTCAAGATTAAAGTAGAATACCTGTAGAAGATAATGTCCAAAACGAGGCAAGGTTTGTGCAAATGGTTAGTGATGCCTTTGGATTTATGCAATGCTCCTCAAATTTCATGATATTGATTAATAATGTGCTACACCTATTTATTGACTCATTTGAAATAGTATACCTAGTGACATACTATTCCTTAGTATTATGTGGCAAGTGCACTTCCCAAATGTGACGTAGGTACTAGAGACCTTAAAGAAGAACCAATTGATCTCTAACTTGAAGAAATGTGAGTTTGGTCAGGAGTGCCTTATTTATCTTGGATACATGATCTGTGGAGGAGATTTGAGGGTGGATTCAAACAATATTACAACAATCAACCAATGGCCTATTCTCACCATCTTGACAAAGTCCAAAAGTTTCATGGGAGTAGCTCAGTACTTGAGAAATTTCATTGCAATTTTTTTAGCAGTTGCGACAACTTTGCACACCATGTCATCAAAGGGGAAGAGATTCCATTTGGGCATGTCATAACTGAGAGTGTTTGAATACTTAAAGAGGTGGATCAATAATTTTCAATTCCTAGCCATGCCCAACTTGTAGCAACCATTTGAGTTGGACACAAATTCCAATGGATATGCATTGGGAGTAGTGATGATACAAGGAGGAAGACTAGTATGCTACTGTTATGAGTTGTTTGATGGATCAATACTAGACTATCTTACATATGATAGATAACTCATTGTGATTGTGCAAGTGATGAAGAAATGGAAGCACTACCTCCTTGTGAAATACACCATCATCCACATCGATCATGAACCCATTTAGTACCTACAAAGTCAAAGCGAGATGTAGCAAGTGAGGCATTACAAGTGACTAGTATTCTTGCAACACTTACATCTAATGATCATGTATAAGAAAGGAGACAAAAACAATTCAATATACATGCTCTTGTGACCACTACTAAAGAATATTGTAGTAATGGGTGTGGCCATCCATCTTGAGCCATTCACCCATGATATTCTCAACGAAAACTATGAGGTAGATGAATATTTTAGAGGTGTCTATAAGCAGCTGAGGGAGATATCAATGACTATCATGGAGGGGAATTAATTTTACCTCAAGGAATGGATGCTATATAAAGTGGACAAGTAGTGCATTGCAAGGAAAAATGATGTTAGGTTAATATTGAATTGGTGAAAAAGTGATTTAAGACAACTTTAATTCGGTCAATAATGCGTTTACGGTTGGTGGTTTATTAGTCCATAGTTTTGGGTAACCCATTGTATTTGCTCATGGTTTTAACATGTGATGAAGCCTATTTAAAGGATTGAGTAACTCCATTGTAAAACACATAAAGTGGCCGATGTTGGATGTAGTGGCCAAGACTAATATATATCTAATTGGTGGTGGTTTTCCATATATAGGGTTTCCATGGTAAAAGCACTTGTTCCCCTTATGTGATTGGTTTTGTGCATTATTATTATTTTCTAACATGTGGTATCATAGCAAGGTTAGCTTGGAATCCTAACGAGAGTGGCTAGTGTTCTAATTCCAGAGAAGTATGTGGTGTGTATGCAATAATGACTAAAGAAGCAAATGGAATATAGTGGATGAAGAAGTACCCGGTTAAGGAGTGCTTGATTCAGCTCATTGTAGTAGAGATGGATGCAGGTGAAGAAGCAATGGATGTTTCTTGCATCACATAATCTTGTAAGCATTTTTTTTATGGAGTTGGAATTAATCACAATGTAAACAAGCAAACATTTGTAAGATCTATTTAGGCATGCATAACCTTGGCTTGGTGGTTCACTTACGTAAAGTCTAATTTACATTTAGGTAGTATAAAGAGGGGGACATGTTGCTATTCTTGATACCTAGTTAAAAAATTTGAGGGGGGTTGATGTTTACCCCAATTCAAGTTTAAAGGGGTGAATGCTAGGTTAATATTAACTTGGTTAAACAATGACTTAAGATAACCTTGATTCGGTAATTAATGGGTTTATCGTTCGTGGTTTATGGGCCCATGGTTTCAGGTAACACATGGTATTTTCCCATGTTTTTAGCATGTGATGAAGCCTATTTAAAAGCTTGAGTAACTCCATTGTAAAATGCATAACGTGGATGATGTTGGTGGTAGTGGACAAGACTATTAGATACCTATTTGGTGGTGGTTTTCCCTATATAGGGTTTCCACGGTGAAAACACTTGTTCCTCTTATGTGTTTGTTTTTTGTGCATTATTATTTTCTAACAAAGGATTCCAATAACGATGGAAGCTCACATTTCTAGGATTTCTAGGCATTTTGGAGTGACACAAGTAGTTGTGAAATTCATGCAGATGTATGTGTACTAGTTGAAGATGCAAGAGAAAGTGGTGAGATTTGTTAGATTCTATGTTTTGTGCAACACAAGCAAGCCAGGGAGCCAAAAACTTGGGCTATATATGCCACTATTAGTACCAAGCAGGCCTTGGGACACCATCTCTATGGACTTGATTGGAGGATTTCCTACGTCACATAGAGGTCACGACTACTTGTTTTTTGTGGTGGACTAGTTCAATACGATGTGTGTGCTCATCCCATATAATAATATGATATCAAGACAATAGGCATTTGAGGTATTCTTAAATCATGTTTGGGTACATTTTGGACTTCTCAGCTCCATTATCTCTAAGTGAGACAATAGTTTCTTTTGTAAGTTATTGACAACACTTTTGGAGAGCATGTATTACCAATATGAGGTATTCCATTCTATTCCATCCCCAAACTGATTGACAAACATAGTTTGTCAATTGAACATTGGTACAACTGTTGAAAGGGTACTACAATAGCAATATTTTGAAGACATAGGATGAAGAACTAGTGTATATTCAACACTTGTAAAACCAAGCATTGTGTTCCTCCACCAAGAAGTCTCCTTTTAAGATTCATTTTGCATATTTACCTCCTTCACCATTTGATATTCCATATGGAAAATGAAATGATGAGATGGAATTATAAGGAGATGATAAGAAGGAAAATATATTTATGGACAAGATTAGGTAGAGACATTTGAAGCTATATGAGTGGTTTGAGAGAAGCTAACAATAGTACAAGGCCATGCATGAATATCATTAGGAATACCATAAATTTTATGTTGCAGATAAAATATGGATTCATCTATGCAAGGAATGACTACACAGAGCAACAAATAAGCTCAAGCCTCTAAGATACAGACCATTTGACATTGCCAAACACGTGAATGAGAATTTTTTCAGGTTAAGGCTTCCTCTGCATATGCATATTATCTTAGTGGTGAATGCAAAGTACTTGAAGTTGTTTGATCTCCCCATGTCAAATGGATATGAGGACCATCAGGTTCTCCCCACTGTTGAAGACCTTGTAGCACATACACTTGTGGAGTTGGAACAAGATACATTACTACAGTGTAGGGAATATGTAACTTGTAGAGGATGGAAAGATATTTGGAAAATTAGTCTTAAGGGACAGAATCTAAGGAAGATGAAATGGTGTTAGATGAACCATATTGAAATCAAGTTCCCTTTTCTTTCCTTGGAATATTTTGGGGAACAAAATCCTCCCAATGGCAAGGCTATATTTGAAATTGGATCTAAACAAAAATTGGATTCAAGTGCAAGCTTGATAAAGATAAACATAGGATAGGTTAAGATATAATGGATGATGCGCGAGACATAGTTGGTGGCATGAAGGGACCCATGTCATCACGAATGTTGTTTGCTCTTGCATTAAGACAACATCCTAAGGATTAATGTTGGTTGGGTGTTTTATCCACTATCTATGCATTTTCCCTCTTTTCCTGTAACGTCCCCTTCCATCATTTTCGTGCAAGGAAGGAAACGTTAACCAAACTACCGGGCTTATGGCAGACTTAGCCCCAATAATTTTTACCCATAAATTCCTAACAATTTAAAAACTTCTATATGCAGATTCGTCTCAATATAAACACAGCGGAATGAACCTACTGGAAAGCACACAAACAGACAATAATTGCATAACATAGCTATCACAGCAGAGAATGATTCAACATAAAGAAACCCAATCTATTCCCGTGCCATGCATGGATTCCATACTAAGATAATTAATTCATTTCATTAAACATGGACAATTGATCATACTGCAGGACACAAAATGCAAATAATTTATAATACAGAGAACACTTATCTTGATAAGTAGATGTCCAACAACTGGCTATGTGAGGGCAACGTTCCTCCCAACCATAGATCTCTATCCAGCCTATATTCCTTCAGCTGAGAGATCACCCCTGAGCTGGGCTGTGTATCCACTAAGGAGGAACTAGCTGGGTTCACTCACATCCATGGTTTCGGTCAAGCATCCAAGAAGGTAGAGGAGGGTAAGGCTAAGCCAGTGAGCTCAACCACAGAGCTGCAGGCATCTCAAGTGAGCTCAACAGTCAGGCACCCACATTACCTACCACATCCAACACAAGCAAGATCCCCTTCTCTGTTACACAGTCCCTCAGGCAACTCTTCCCTCCAGTGCTCTTCAGGATGGGCATAGAAAGGTCCAGCTGCTGATCCTTGAGATCCTAGCCTTCACTGGGTTTATCAAGCACACCCAACCTCTGCATAGTCATTCCCAACTTGATTTCTCACCATTTTGCTCACCAAATGCTCAAATCCGTCACTGGTTTTCTGAGCTGCAAAAACTGGGTTTTCCTATTGATTTTGGGGTAGCTAATGCTCTCAAATTCGCCCCAAGGTTCATGCTAATGGATCCCCCATTGGATTTCCCTGTCCCCTGCTAAATCTGGGCGTTTTTGGTCTTTCAAAATCTGGGTTCTCTCAAGGTCGCGATTTTCTGGTTCTCTCACTGCTGGCACTCGTTTTTGGATGCAGAATGATGCTAGGTACCTCCACAATGGAATGGTGTGAGAATGAAGCAACCTCCTATGAGGTTGAGTGACTTCTAGCCCAAGCAAACAGAGCCCATGCCTACCCATACGAATTTCAGGGCTGCCCATGCTCCATTGAAGCCATGGGCTGAAATCTCAACCACCTCCTTACAACAGTCATAAATGTCACCTAGGGAAGTCAATGGGTTCTCATTAAGACATATGGCAGCCTAGGGTTTAGTCCCATAGCCCCCTCACCACTCCCTAGTGGATACACGTGGCCCCTTCTCATTCGTTGCCTCCATAGCCAGTTTTGGTATTTCATTTCAATGTTAAATATTTACATCAATTTACAATATCCCATGGCTTAATAGCATGTGGGTAACAAAACATCAAGCGTGTCTAAATTAAATAAAATCCGAGCATAACTAGCGGGGCCTTGGCCTTGAGCTCCACGCTAGGGAAACATACAACGTGTGTATACAATATTTACATTAGAGCCAATATTTCCTAAGGGTCCAAATTGGGGTATTACATTTCCAAAGACCATACAAATCACTATTGACTGTCTTGTTGTTGGTTGGGAATTTTATTCACTAGCTAGGGTTTTTTTTCTTTCCAAATCCATACACACCCTTTTTGAGTGTCTTGTTGCTGGATGGGAATTTAATCCACTAGTTGGGTGTTTTTCCTCTCATGCCAATATTGTACATTCTCTTCTTGATGAATAATTGATGTTTCTATGTATGAGAGGATAGCTTCTCAAGTGGGACAAACAAGAATTAGCCCATTCTTAATCCACTCATCCCTAATAATTAAAACTGACCAAGAGGCACAACAAAACATTTACATTTTAGCAACAATTATTTGACTCCATTGGCACTGGTCTATGTTTACAAATCATTTTGATTAAATAAATTATGTGTCATTATTAATCATCTTACATGCTTCTATCTTTAATTCATGTGTTGTTGCTTTCTTGTTTCAGTAATTAAAAATCCTAGATCTTTATTTTCTGCTTAGTGTAAAAGCCATAGTTTTAGTAATTAAAAATCCTAGATCTTTATTTTCTGCTTAGTGTAAAAGCCATAGTTTATTTTCTTAGGGACCACCCCCTTGGTTTCGCTAGGAGTTGGACTAGATGGAGGAGTTGAGTGATAGTATTTCAACTCATGAATTTCCCACTCAGTGGCTTGAAGAGAGAGAGAGAGAGAGAGAGAGAGAGAGAGAGAGAGAGAGATGTTGGTCAATAGAGAGGCTACGATCCTACCATTTTTAGATCATTTGTGGGGTGGGGTTGAAAATCAATGCTTCAATGCATAGACCAAAGGATGCAAATATGTTATTGAGTAGAGAGTAGTTATGGATTTAGAAAGCAACATGAGGAAGTTTATATCACATTTTTAGAAGCTAGAGAGAGAGAGAGAGAGAGAGAGAGAGATCCATTTTTCAAAGAGGATCCGTGTTGGTCAATAGAGAGGCTACGATCCTACCATTTTTAGATCATTTGTGGGGATCATTTGTGGGGTGGGGTTGAAAATCAATGCTTCAATGCATAGACCAAAGGATGCAAATATGTTATTGAGTAGAGAGTAGTTATGGATTTAGAAAGCAACATGAGGAAGTTTTGGTCAATAGAGAGGCTACGATCCTACCATTTTTAGATCATTTGTGGGGTGGGGTTGAAAATCAATGCTTCAATGCATAGACCAAAGGATGCAAATATGTTATTGAGTAGAGAGTAGTTATGGATTTAGAAAGCAACATGAGGAAGTTTATATCACATTTTTTAGAAGCTACAATGTTTCCATATGTTGATCCAATAAATTTACCCTAAGAGAAGCATTTGAAGCATTGAAGTGGAAGATTTCACACGCACTAGTGCTATATCTATGAAAACTTGGTTTCCTTTTTGAAATTGAAGTTAAAGTATGCATAAAATCTGTATGCAATTAGAGCAGTATCAATGTAGAAAATTAGGTTGGTAGCTTATCACTTTGAGACTATTATTAGTACATTGGTGAACTAAAACATACATGACAAAGCTTTCTTCCACTGTGTAGATAGTCAAGTTTTGGAGGTATGTGTTAGGGAAATATACAATTATTCACTCCTATCATAATAATTTTCAATTATTGCATCGATAGTAGCGAGGTGCTCTACAACCCAATATGGGAGAGATGTTGTCATGTAACGTAACATAACGTAGCGTTATGTAATGTTTTTTTTTTTTTTTGACAAGAGCGGTTAAGTTTTATTTATTTTTTATTTATTTTGAAAAAATAGTGGCAATCCACTGGGAGCAGTTAGAATCAACAAGTTTGGCTTGCAGAAGACTAATAGAACGAATATTACAGTCAATGATAGAACCTGAGATACTGACAGAAAGAAAAAAAATGAGACAAAACTGAGATCACAACGTTTTTGGTTTTCTTCTGATTGATAGCAAGCCATTTCATAATGAGCTTTGCCACATGCCATTTCAGCTGGATACCCTTTGACATGAGTTCTGAGAACAGTCGTGATTGCTGGGAGGGAGTTCTGTTACTTTTGTGAGAAACTGATTCCTCCTTCCAATGCCGAGGAATGCTTTGAACCCAGTCATTGTTCTTTAAACTCCCACAGGCCTGTGAATGATTAGATAAGGATTTCCAAACCCTACAACCCGTGACCTGAAGATTCATCTTGATATTACAAATTGACAGTCAGAAGGGAGAATTATCGTGAGACAGAGTGTAAGGTGCAACTCTTTTCCAGTGGTAATAGGGAGTGGTCATATCCATTATTAAACGCCATCTACACATGCTGAGAGGTGATTTCTTCATTATGTAACGGTCTCCTCCTCTGAGAAGGTGGGTTCTAGGGAATGAATACAAGACTCTCGTTTCCATTGATCAGAAAAGTCCCCTTGCTCAAGAGAACCCCTCTATTCGCTTCGACGTCAGCAGGGGAGTTAAGATTTCTTAACACGTGATAGAATTTGATAGAGCTGAATTTGTTCACCTGTAGATTGATTTTCTTAAAAATATGATTGAGCTTGAGATGCTGAGGCATTGTTTGAGAAATGATGGCCTTGATTACTATCCTTGAATCCCCGAAGACAACAATATCCTTGATATTCTTGATGTGTGCTTGATGGAGCCCTTGCCAAAGGGCCAATGCTTCTACACTGTTATTAGAATCAATTCCTAATACCCAGGCGAAGGAAAATTCAAGGTGTCCATCAGGATCCAGAAGGATCCCTCCTCCTCCAGCTGCCCCTGGATTTCCTTTGGAAGCTCCGTAAGTGAACAGGCAGTGCTTTCTTAGAGAATTTCTCCAATTAATGAAGGCTTGCTCATCCATGCGTATTTCCCAGCTGGAAAAAATTCTGGTGGTGATTACATCATTAGTTTGGAGAGAGGGAGCGATATTCATGATCCAAAGAGCCTCTTTCGACTCAAGAGGGATGGTGTTTTTACCTTTAGGGAGCGTAGAGAGGGTGTCTTCCAGTAGAGCTCTTGCTTTTGCTGCCACCAGAGGGGGAGTGCAACTTTTGTTACGAAACAATCGGTTGTTTCTTTCGAGCCAGACTTTCCATAAGACAAATTTGGGGAGAAGCATCCAACATTATTTTAGCTGATCTTTTTGAGTAAGCTGAAAAGGGCACATGGATTTCCAAGAAATTAATAGCTCAGAGATATCTTGCGGAAGGCGGACAGGGTAGGAATCAATTCCCAGAGCTTTCCCCCAAACTTCCTGTGCGTAGGGGCAGAGTAGTAGAAGGTGCTCAGTGGTTTCTTCCATTAGAGAGCAGAGGGGGAAACGTGAGGGCCCTTCCCAACCCCTGTTTTTGAGATTTTCAGTTGTCAAAATGCTTTTGTGAGCCAGCTTCCAAATAAACAAGTCAATTTTTGGCAAGGACTTTTCTGCCCAGATTGTTTTCTAGATTGTCGGATCCGGAGGAACATGAGGAATTGCAAGGAGAGCTTTGTAGCCTACTGCGGCCGTATAATTTCCAGAACTAGTTCCCCAACCTCTTTTGTCTTTGGAGCGGGCTGTGATTGGCGATTTCCCCTGAAGGAGGTTGAGCAGGGTCGAGGCTTCTTCATTTAACTCTGCTGGTCTATTGCTTAGGTCCCAACCTCTCCAGGATTTCTCGTCGTCAGAGTTCCAGGTTGATATGTCCCAAAGAGTTTTCTTATTGTTGGTCAGAAGCCACACTTTAAGGTTTCCCATCCCTTCCTGAGAGTTTAATGAGGGTTCTCCCAGAAACAGATCCTCCCGAATTTTTATGTGCTTACCATTTCCAGGGATCCATGATAGGTTAGCTCTAAAGAAGTAAAGGACTTTATGACAGAGCGAAAACATTGGAGACCCTTTGAGGCTTTTAGGTGGGCGTTCCAGGAATCGGAGGCGAGGGCCATGAAAGTACGTTTTCCAGA
Organism: Larix kaempferi; assembly: GCA_027924585.1. NCBI lineage: Eukaryota > Viridiplantae > Streptophyta > Pinopsida > Pinales > Pinaceae > Larix > Larix kaempferi. Next base: position 12,466,987 of record BSBM01000893.1, read on the forward strand.
TAACTGATTTGCTCCAAGTGAGTTTGCCTGAAATTACATTCCAGAGAATTTTAGCTCCGAGGGATAGATTTTGTGTGCTAATCTCTCTAAGCTGGAGGCCTCCTTCCAAGAAGGGCTTGGTAACTTTTCCCCAACCGACTAGGTGGAGCCTCCTGTCATTTTGTTTTCCTCCTTCCCACAGAAACCGCATTAACATGGATTCGATATTAAGGACTATATTTTTCGGGGCAAGTAGCATGGTGCATTAGTAGATGGGGATGCTTGAGAGGAGAGATTTGAGAAGAACCACTTTGCCTGCCATGTTCAACCATGAAGCCCCCCAAGAATGAATTTTGGTTTTCAGTTTGTCCAACAAGGGAAGCCAGTGATAGGATTTAGGGGAAGCTTTGAAGATAGGAACTCCTAGGTACTTGAAAGAATCCCAAGTTGTGAGGCCAACCATGCCCAAGACTCTAGTAATTTATATCATTTCCCTTGGATTGAAATTCCACCCGTATACTTTGCTCTTCATGAAGTTGATCTTGTTTCCAGAGACATCATTGTAGATGTCTAATTCTCTTTTGAAATTTTGAGCGGTGTGGACACTAGCTCCTCCCAACAGCAAAGTGTCATCGACGAACTGGGAATGGTTTATATCTTTGACTCCGACCACCATTCTGAGGCCCGAGAGAGATTGGAGCTGCTGACAATGATCAAGCTGAAAGCTCAGGACCGAGGCTTGGATAGCATAAAGGAGAGGGGAAAGAGGGCATCCTTGCCTTAAGCCCCGAGAAGATTTGAAGAACCCAGTTGCACGCCCATTGACCAGGGGGGCAATCCAGGGTGAGCCTACACAAGCCTTGACCCAGCTATGTAGCGTTATGTAATGTTACCAAATATAAAAGTAATTAAAAAATCATGCCAAATCATATAATAAAAAATAATTAAAAATTTCCACGTCGGCTCATAAATAAAAAAACCAGCATAGATCCATCTTAAAACTATTCTTGTTAAGCACCAAGAGGGATCAAATTTCTTGAGGAGTAAATTTTTTATGGACATTTACAAAATTTAAGATAAAAAAAATTACACCTCAAGAAATTGGATCCCTCTCGGTGTTTGATAGATCTGTGTTTAAGATGGATCTATGCTGGTTTTAAATCAATTCAAGTTGTCGTAAAGTTGGAATTTCAGGGTGATGGAGTTTTTCCAACAATTCAACCAACTAATTAGATACATGATATGTAATGAATAATGCAAATATTTGTATGTTGTCAAGCTAGATTATAGGAAATTAGTAATTTTTTTGCAAAACCAATGTGGTATGCATGATAGAATACTCTAAAGACTATACTCATGAAGAGGGATTGTCATATGGATTAAATAATGGTTTTGTACCAAAAACCAAGAATAAATCATACGTGAAAGATTAAGCTCAAGTCTTGTTACACAACAAAATACTCTCTATTCAATTGATGTTCCACAACAAGCCTTGGAAAAATTCATTTGGTTGAAAGTTAATGGAGACCTTAAAGGGAAATGTATGATATAATTAAAATGAAAGTTCGATTTTGCCAAATCCTAGGGCTCCATCGAAGTGGAAGTATCCACAAAGTGAAAGTTGTATTGGTGTTGAAGGATCCAAAAACCCCTCTTTGTTAAACAGGAAATTTGTAGGATTGAGATGACCACCAACCACTCCTTTCCTCTATGGAATCATAGGAATGTTGTGGTGTTGATCAAGGTGATAATCCCATGGAAGTATCTTGAAATCCCCCTTACAAAATCATAAGAAAGTTGCAAAATTGAAAAGACTCAGAAACACCCCCTTTCCCCATGGAATTGTTGATGTATTTGTAACTTCGGAATATATTCACTTGTATATTGTATGTATTACATTTACGACACTTGTTGCACTTGCAACAAATTGGAAGCTAGGGATTGGTATAGTAAAAACCAGTCATCGTGACACTTTCGCTATAAATCAGTTTTGGAGAAGGTTTAGGATCTGAAACGTTTATAGGACGAAGATGAAATGTTCATGTACCTTGTGTCCAAATCTCAGCCTCAAATTCATTTTACATTGTGATATATGATTCATACAAGTTAGGGTTTATGCCTTTTCCAGAATGAATCCTTAAACAGGTGACCTAGGAACAAAGGCCATATATCGGGATAGGAATTTCCAAATGGAATTCCATAAAAAGTGGCAGTTACGGAACAGACTTTAGTTTCACAGGTCCGGGTTTTAGAGGCTAAAGTTGAATCAGTGACACATGGAACTCCGTACAAGTTCACTATGCTGTTTCATCCCATAAAAAGGTCACATTACGACACTTGGTATCTCTCTCTCTCTCAGAGAATCCATTAAAGATCATATGTGTGGGGTTGGAAATATGACAGGTCAGTCTACCATAGGATGAAGTTTTAGACCCTGAGGATCCTAAATTTCAGAGATACATCAGAAACAATATGGCATATATTTCTATCCAAACAGAATTAGATTCTGAGCACTTTCATTTTTGGCTCGCCACTGCTGCGGGAAATTATGGCTTTTGAAAAAAGTTGGAATTTTGGAATCTAAGACCACAGATGGATGCTCCTCATCAAAATAAAAATTTCGAGACCAAGATTGAAGTTTTTGGTTGGGTAGAACCCCGGGTTCTATCAAACCCTAGTTCGGGATTTTGACTAGAAAACCAAAAAAACCAGAAAACCAGAATTTGACAGAAGCCACAAATCCGAAATTTGCAGGTCAATTTTGGAGGGTCAATTTTTGGAGTTTTCAAAATCTGAGCACACCAGCTTGCTCGGCTCAGTCATCTGCATCTCCTTGTCCAGACAGAAGTTTGAAATTCCAAGTTTGTATTTTTTGGGTTTCTCTGACAAACCCTAACCAGCTCCAGATCCAGATTTAACAAATCAAGTGGATTGGGTTAATCCTAGAAGAGAATGATTTAGACACATACATAAGTAAAGAATTTCCAGTTACAGAGGGAGATGAGGCTAAGGCCTTACAAAAGAAGACTACAAGCAATCCCGACAGGTATGACTTGAGGAGATACAGGTATGTTTTGAAATCTTTTCATGATTAAGTTTATGATATGTTTGTCTTCATATTATTGAGGTTAGTACAATCTTGATTAAATTTAGAACTTGTCTTATCACCTTAGTAAAAGTATTAATGCATGTGAGATGACATTCATTGATTAGGGTTATGACACTTATGATTGTACTAATGCACTGTGGTGTTGTATGAGGATGATGTTGTCCGCTAACATGAAAGGTACACCAAGAAAGACAAATCAAGTTCTAGAACGAGAACATATGACTATGGTGACATGAAGACAAAGACTCATCCATAGCCATTGATCACATAGAAGCTCTAATTACGAGGTATGTATAATTTGGTTCTACAATGCTTAACTTATGAGATATGCATGTTACTAGCACAAGGTCTCTAAAGCATTGAAAAGAACAAAGAAGACATTGTTTGGGTATGTTAGACATAACTCGCAAACATGATAATACAGGTATGTTTTCCTATATCAAGTTAAAATCCTATCTTGTGTTAGGGTCTCATATAAGTATGCTTTTGTATGATTGATAATGATTATTCATGAAGTTATAAGTTTGACTAATCATGGGTTTATGCATATTATGCTTCTTACTTTGATTGATGATATGACAAACCAGAAGAGTCCTATGGTCAAATAAGAATACGCATGAGTAAAAGAAGTACACCCTGAAACCTTGAATACTGACGCTTGTGATAAATTACCTGTGTATGAAATGATCATGGCCATACATATTTAGAATCATAATGTTTTGATAGTATTGAGATTATACTAATGCATGTATGATCATGTATGAGATCTTGAGGATGACACAATGATGACACTAGTGCACACTTAAGCATGCATAGTGGTCCAGGATGGATATAAGTTCAAAAACAGATAATCCAGAAATCAAATATCAAGAGGGAGCACACTCCAGTAGTTCCTGCAGGGAAGCAAAGATCAAGAGGGAGCACACTCCAGTAGTTCCTGCAAGGAAGCAAAGATTGAGAGGGAGTCCACCCAACAAGCAAACAAAGATAAGTATTTGAATTTCCATTTCTTATATGATTACTTAAATGCTGTTGTTTGGTCATGTACATACTTATGTTCATAGATTTAGGATATATATTATGTATTTTTAGAAAAATTGCATTAATGAACAAGATACTACTAATATACAAGTAATGGGTAAGTGGCCTATGGTACTGTACAACATTCCATTGCTACTTATCTAGAATGAAACCTCTTTGCTGACATGTTGGGAGTTGTGCACACTCTTAACAATGTTCTGGTAGAGATTGAAGGCATCTAGAAAGTTACGGGATATGGAAAAATGTTGTATTGAAGCATTGGATAAGATAATTGCATGACTGTATGACATATGTCTTTATGTGTAAAAATTTGTTCTGAAAGTTATGAGATGTTTCTAATCATGAAATTGAACTTGTCTTGTAGGAAAGATCGTGTACCATCAAATACAAGAGAGACTTGTTTCAAAGAACAAGAAATGAAGACTCAACAACGACATTTGTTCCAGCAACGAAGTTCAAGAAAATTATCTATTGAAGAATCTGAAGTTCCCAGGATTTGGGATGCAGTAATGGAAGGATGGCATGATCGAGGAATACCAGTCGATCATGAAGAATGATGTTTGGATGTGGTCCCAAGACCAGAAGGAAAGTCTGTTGTGACTTCCAAGTGGATCTACAAGATCAAGCATGCTGCAGATGGTAGCATAGAGAAATACAAGGTGTTGGCGGATATTTCTACCCTATAGTCAGGAAACTAAACTATCAACTTGGTTGGGGTGACAGGTAAGTGTATTTATGTCATTTACAGAAGTGTTTGCAAAAGAAATAGATTACAGATTTAGAGAACATACCTTTCACTGGAGTCTGATCCTAGCCTTGACCCAGCCTTGACCCAGCCTTGTGTCCAGCTCTCAAATCTTCTTTCTTTCAGCAAACCTGAAACAACAATACCTTCCTCAAACACTTTGGGCAACATATAAATCATAAAATAAACAAAGATTATGTTTAATATCCAGTATTGACCAAAATGAATCCAATTCAAAATGCCATTTTATAACACCTTCAGATTGGAACAAGGAAACACTTCAACCTTTATTTGTCAAAATAGTATGCAGTACAAATATACCTGATAATGAAGCAGGCTCCTGCAACTAGATCCTGGGCTCTGGCTCTGCTCTGGTCTGAATGTCTTCTGCAACAGTTTCTCCATTAACTCATCCTCTCATTCTTTAGTAAGCATTTGCATTCATAATTTCTTCTAACCTTGCTCCCTTAGTCTTCTAGGAATATATAGGTTTAAGGAAGTAGTTCAAGTCGATGAGGAGGTTGGGGAAGTTAAGAAACTGCCTTCAACTAATCCTCTTCGATGGATTAATATATTTTTTAATCATTTTTAAGATACACGCGACTATTACACAGTGGAGTAGCGTATAGGGCGCTACTCTATTGTTTGAGGAATAGCGCTCATTTAGTTTTAAATTCCGAGCGCTACTTTGATAATAAGGAGTAGCGTATATACTGATATGGGCGCTACTATTATGCACTGGAGTCGCGTATGGGCGCTAGTCTCTTTAAGTAGAGTAGCGCTCATACCTCAAAAAGATATTTTTTTGTATGTTTTCAGTATTTTCAGGAAATAGGATGAGTTGTCATAACATCAAGGTCAACATGCTCCTCCATCCAAGTTGTCCTTTTGTGTGATCAGCAGCTCAGGGTGATCACGGACGGAGAGGTGCAAGTTTGACCTATAACAGATGCCCCCTAATGTGTGAGATCAGAGGGTAACGATGGCCGAAATACATTATAATCCAAAACCAGAGAGAGACAGCACAGAACCGCAGGAAAAAGTCGCAAGAAACCTGCAACAAAAATCAAGGTCAGCGAGCAATTACATTGTTGACATCTTATAGATGTGTAGGGTGATACAACATGATCTCCGATACATAACAAGGAGATGTATATAAAAGCATGGCCACTTGAAATACAAGCGTGGATCCATGTCAAACTAAGAGATCATAGCCATAACAACACACTGGATCTATGTCTCATGGAGAGCCGTATAGAAGTGAGGCTCAGTCTTGCGCAACTTGGGTGATAACAAAATGGGATTATGTCATCCAAATCCCAAGGTCTTCATCCCATAACAACCCTAGGTACAAACCCGAGCCATGTGAATAGATGAGTTGACAGTCGAACATGGAGGGCATCGTCTGATTACCGGTCATTGATGTATACCGTTAACAAACGCGAGGACTTCCACCGATAATGATGATGGAGTCCAAGGTACCAAGTACGATTCGCCAAATGTGAATAGATGGACTTGGAGTCGAACACTTGGGAATCCTGTCGAAGAAGAGACATTGATGTATTCTCATCATTCAACAGCGAGGGCAATTGCCACTGGTGACTGCAATCTCCAAGGTACTAACCGAAACTCTAAACTTCAATCCCAGAATAATGATTTGATGTCGATGGGAAGAAGTCCATTGGAAGGGAGGCCTTGAGGCATCCTCCATCATCCAACTCGAGGAACACTCAACTGGTAAGAGCTGATATGAAATGATATGTAACAAGACTGACACTAGGAAGGCCGACACATGAGGTCAAGGTAAACTGCAGAATGGCCGACACAGGGTATATCCTTGAACATTGAGCATGACGCAAAGTGACTCAGGCAGTTTTTGACATAATGGGGTAAATAAGTCTGAAACGTAAGAGACATTAGCAGACCCTCCATATGGTTGGAAGAATAACCAACCGGGGGAGTAAATAACTCGGAGGAAAGGTTCACCTTAAGGCCAAAAACTAAACCTAACCGACAAGATAGACTCAAGTAGGTGCTGTGTTCAAGGATAGGAATTGACTGATACTGCCTTTAACAATGAAGATATGATGTGTTTTCTTATTCCTTATTCTTTTTAGATAAAAGAATACCCTTCTTGTGGATTTAATGAGTCCAAGAAAGAATGAAAACTCAATAGGTCCAACCATGTAAATAGTTTAATGAGCCCATGGGAGGAAGACTCAGTACCTTCTTCATAATTTAAAGAGTTCGAAGAAGAGATAGAAGATTACTCTATATGTACTGATCTCTGGATTTTAGTATTGAGCCGAGATCTGTTCTTGCTCGCCGGTGTTTTCAATTTTAAGGAGTCTGAAAAACTTAAACAATAACTCCATATATCTGCTCGTGGATTTTAGTATCGAGCCCAAGCAGATTAATGCTCGCCAGTGTTTTCCTGTTTATAGAGTCTGAAAAACTTAAACAATCCTCTTTTCACCTATCCGTGGATTTTATATCGAGCCCGGATTGGTCTGTGCTCGGCGGTGTTTTCTTGTTTATAGAGTTGAAAAACTTAAACAGTCCTCTACTTACCCTCTCGTGGATTTCACATCGAGCCCGAGTAGGTATATGCTCGCTTGGTATTTTCATATTTAGAGAGTCTGAAAACCCTAAAGAGAGACTCTAGAAGGTCCTTTTTCGTATAGTTAGTCTCCTCCCCCGAAAAAGTATAAAACAATGAAAGGAGAACTCTTCTAGCGCACACTGACGTATACCTAGAGTATACCTTTTCCGTAGTTAATCCACTGAGGCCCGGAAAAGGGGTAATTCTATACCTGAGTGGATGAGCCTTCGGGTACTTTAACGAGCTCGAAGAGGACAAGTCTGCTCGGCAATCTTGTTTAGGTTTAAATAGTCCAAACAAGAGCTTAAAATGACTTAAAGGTCAGCTTCTGGGATCGTAACTTCATGTCCTGCCAAAAACTAGGTTTTCAACAAAATATTAGTTGATGACGCAAAAAATCTTAAAGAATATATGGATTTGAAATGTTTAGCTAATTGACAAGTTTTATCGTTAAGAAATTTGAGGTCAGGAGACGATTTCGACAACATTTGAGTGAAAAATGAACTTGGATCAGTTTTATACCTTATTTTGTGTTTCAATTAATTAATTAGGGTTTTTTTAAAATGTTTGAAACTATAGAAAATTAAAAATTATGGGTAAAAATTAAAATCCAATTATATATATAATTTCAATATTAACAAATCAATTTTCATTTTGTGTTGTAGGGCAAACATTGGGCACATTTTCACGAATTTCAAATCTCCCTTGTGATCAAACGAAGCATCCAAACGCCAAACTACTTCCATCAAGTAAGTAACAATCAACCCAACTTGCATTTCATTAGTTTATTTTTAAAATTTTGAGGAAAAATGGCCCGAAACGCAATGCTCATAAAGTTTTATGCGCGGGCGCTACTGTGTGTACATAACAGTAGCGCACGAAGGCGAATGGGCGCTACTTTACTCAAACAGAGTAGCGCCTACACGCTACTGTGTAATACACACAGTAGCGTACACATTTGCAAAGCCAAAATGAAGCGCCGAGACTCAAAATTTTTGGGGTTTTTGTGCAGGATGGTCTTACAATGGAGGGAAAGGGAGCATGAAGACATGGATAGACTAGCTATGCAAGACCCTGCTACCCTTCATGCGCTCCGTAGATGCGGTTTGTTGAAATTTTATCGAACCGTAAACATGCGGGCACTAAACAAGCTGTTTCGGAGATTGATTCAGTATTGGGATGTTGATACTAATACCTTCATCATCCGGGGGCAAACTCTTGAGCTTACCGTTGAGGATATATATTTTATTACCGGTCTCTCAAGAAGAGGAGACGTAATCAATCTAAAAGGGACATCTCGCTTGGGTGCACGGTCCGTGCAAGAATATGTGAACACCTACTGTGTTGCCGGAGCAGAAAAATCGGGAAGCCAAGTCCTGATTTCAACTATTGATGGTCTCCCGCTGAAAGTGATAGTGAGCATGATCAACCGGGTATCCGGTAGTGCATCACAACACTTGGCTTCTAGGCACTCGATGCATGTCGGTGTACAGTGCTTGCATGGGCATGTTTATGATTGGAGTACTAGCTTGTTGGCAAACATGAAGTATCAATTGACAAGTTGCAAATCTGGTACAATGAAGAATTTCGGGTACGGGAGTATCTTGTGTACTTTCTTCTTCGAGAGAATGCCTGCTATTAGTTTGGGAATGCCGTTACCACAGGTTAACCCCCGTGAGCCCAGACTAGGCCGTTGGGGTGACATTTTTCTCCGCCAAGGTGGTGGGGAGAGTCACTATTGTTACCATACAGATGACTTCTGGGGGTGGTGGGAGAGGCAAGTTCCCGCTTTTGAGCAGTTTCCCTATGCTGGACTGGATTTTCGTCACGACCCAGAGTTGGTACTTCCGCCAGGTGGAGCCTGGGGAGATATTGGTATGTTTACTTTTTGAGAATTTATTTAATTTTTTCAAACTTTTCAAAATATTTGATTTTTATGAAATGAGTTTTGGAGTTCTAATCAAGTGTTCAATGCAGATGTTGGGCCTGTTCGTCCCGAGGGCCATCCTACTATCTATGTGAGGCCAGCTGACATTACCGCAGCAGAAGCTATGCTGGGAACCCTGGAGAGGAAAATGAGTCGACTGACTCATGAGATTCCTACCAGCCGCATGGACCAGATACCTGTTGACATGCAGGAAGATGTTGTTGGGGTGCCCCCAGCATGGCTTAGATTACTGCGTAAAGTTGCTAGACTAGTGATATGCTACCGTAATGCGGTAGATGATGAGGAGGTTCCTCCTTCTCCATAGGAGAAGAAAAACATTATATGTATATATTTTTGAGGCTGCCATGCCCAACTTTTGTACTTTTATGACTTGACTTATGAAACTCATGACTCGAAACTCATATTTTTTGATACGGTATCAGTTATATATACAGTATCGGTTATTTACATGTGAATGTGTTTTTAAATCTTATGTGTGGAATGTTGTTTACAATGTATGATGCAAATGCCAATCTAACACATAGTTTGCTAACGAATCAGCTAAATTGTTTAAATTTCTTGGAATGTGTTCATATCTGATAGAATGAAAATTTCTTTCCAATAATCTAACTCGTAGAAACTGTCGTAGCAATCCTGGATCTCTAATCCGATAGACACCTGTTAACTGAAATACAATTAGTTGTGAGTCAAGCCTTACCTCCAGGTATGAAATGCCATGACTGAGGGCATCTCGGAGAAGTTCTATAACTGCACTGTATTCAGCCACATTGTTCGTGGTAGGTCCCAAACAAACCCCCCCCGAAGAGACAAGTTGGTCAGCAGGTGAATAAATGACCCAAGCTGCTGCAGCCAACTGACAGGTGTGGCGACTGGCGCCATCAGCAAATCCTAAGAAATGTGCGGTTGACATCTGGTACATGAAACGAGAGGCACACATCAGATCACCTAACGAGCATAACAAAACTAACTATACAGAAATATACAGCTATAGTACAAGAAAAAGTACTTCAACCTAGGCGTAGTACTTCTTCAGGTAGAGCCCATTTCTAGGCTCGTCCAACTTATTACCTTCGTAATCCACCAGTTCATAGGCACCTTTCTTCAATACTTTAGAAATGATGTAAGGTCCGAGCCATCTGGATTTGAATTTACCGGGTCCCAAAGGTTCTTTGTCTTGATCCCAAAGTAGGACCAAATCTCCTTCAATGAAAACTCTGGGTTTAACGGATTTGTCGTATTGTCCTTTGACTCGTTTTTTGTGAACCTCGTTTGTTGTAAGCGCATCCCGGCGCTGTTCATCTAGATGTTCTAAGCGTAACAAACGTTCTTCAAGTATTGAAGTATCGGGTAGTAACTGAACTGCTAGTTTTAGCGAAGGAATCTCGCATTCAATCGGTACCACTGCCTCTATCCCATGCACAAGTTGGAAAGGAGAGAAACCAGTAGCAGTCTTAACGTTGGCTCGATAAGCCCAAAGAGCCGGGTATAGCATGATGTGCCAGTTATTTCTACTGGCATTAACAGTTCGTTGTAATATAACTTTTAACGTTTTATTCACTGCTTCAACTTGTCCATTCGCCTGAGGATAGTATGAGGACGAATGTTCTTGTTGAAAACCAAGCATTGTATATAACTCAGTCATCATGCTATTTTGGAAATGTCTACCATGGTCAGTCACTATCTCTTTAGGTATACCAAACCGTGCTATGATCTGATTAAATACGAAATAAGCGGCAGTTTCTCCATCTGCCTTAACAGTAGGCATTGCCTCTGCCCACTTAGTAAAGTAGTCAACGGCAACGATGATGTAATGATGTCCTCCAGCTGAAACTGGATTACATGTCATGAAATCAACCCCCCATTTTGTGAAGGGACCTGCTGTAATTATAGGATGAAGAGGAGCTGGGTGTGCCCTCATTTTTTTAGTGAAAAACTGACATGGTCGACAATGTTTCACTGCTTCCACACAATCTTTAAAGATCGTGGGCCAAAAATATCCGTCACGCAGTATCTTCTGAGCTGTTGCCAACCCGGAAAGATGTCCCCCACAAGCTCCACTGTGGGCATCGTTTAACACTGCTTCAGCTTCTTCCCTAGTTAAGCAACGTCGTAAAATGGAATCTACCCCACGCCGATATAAAGTATCAGAGATAATAAGGTAATTTTTCGCATGGGTTTTATGTTTACGTCGCTCTTCTCGGGAAAAAGTGGTAGGACACCTCAAAGTCTGGAGATATATTAAAATATCTCCGTACCATGGGTCAGAAGAGGCGATGAGAAAGATATGTTCATCAGGAAAAGATGTTTCTTCCTCCACGCGTTCTAGGTCACTTGGAAATTCTGAGATTAATTCCGCGAATACTAGTGATTTTTTCGATTTAGCTGATTGGAAAACCAAATCGAATTCTTGTAGAATTACAATCCATTTATTGTATTTCCCACCAATGATTCGTCGTGTGAGAACATACTGGAAAGGGTTTACTTCTGCTATCACTGTAGTGGTTCGTAAAAGTATATAGTGACGAAGTCTCTGGACCGCATAGACCGCAGCAAGTGCTAACTTCTCAACGTGCGAGTATTTAACCTCAGGGGCTATCAATGCGCGAGAAAGATAGTAGACAACATGTTCTTGGAACATATCGTCTTCCTGAACCAAAACTATACCAATTGTAGTAAGAGACGCCGCCAGGTATAACAAAAAATCTTTTGAGTAATCTGGCGGGCTTAACAAGGGTGCTGAAAGAAGTGCCTTTTTTAATGCTTCAAAGGATGATTGTGCAGCTTCGTCCCACACAAAGTAAGAATCTTGTTTGAGTAGCCTCATAAAACCTTTGGTAATTTTGGCGTAGTTTATTATAAATCGCCGTAAGAAATTAGACATGCCTTGCAGACTTTGAAGTTGTCGCAAGGTGCGAGGAGGAGGCAGATTTACAATCGCCTCAACTTTAAGTGGGTCAACCATTATGCCACGATTAGAGACAATGAAACCTAGCAAACATCCCGATTCGACACAGAATACACATTTATTCGGATTCAAACGAATCTTATATTTTCTGCATCTTTCAAACACTTGTCTAAGGTGATCCGGATGGTCCCGTCTCTTTCGAGATCGCGCCGGGAGATCGTCCAAGTAAGGTTCTACAATGTGTTTGATGTCATGAAAAGCAAAATTCATTGCTCGCTGGAAAGTAGCCCCAGCATTCTTCAAACCAAATGGCATTTTCCGATAAGCAAAGGTGCCCCATGGGCAAATGAAAGCTGTTTTATGCTGATCTTCCTGTTTGATCTCTATTTGATTATATCCTGAAAAACCATCCATAAAAGAGAACATTTCATGTCCTGCACACGCATCTATGATTTGATCGATAAATGGTGTGGGATAGTTGTCTTTCGGACAAGCTTTATTCAAATCTCGAAAGTCAGTGCAAACTCTAATAGTGCCTTGCTTTTTATCAACCGGAACGGGGTTTGAAACCCATTCCGTCATATCGATCGGATAAATGAAACCGGCTTTGAGCAACTTTTCAACCTCAGCTTTGATGGCGGCTGCTTTTCTAGGGTTTACGGGACGGAGCTTTTGCCTCACAGGTTTCGCGTTAGGATATGTCGTAATGACGTGTTCCACAATGGTTGGGTCGATACCTGGCATCTCCTCATATGACCAGGCAAAAACGTCGCGGAATTCTTTAAACAATTTTGTATACAGAGCTATTTCTTCTGGAGAGCAGTCTGCACCAATAAAAATATTTTCCACGACCCCGGGCTGGGTGGAAATGTTGACTGGAATTGTTTTTGAAATATTAGCCATGTTCCCTTCAGCATAAACAGCTTTTGAAGTAGAAGGAGAAGATGACAAATCAACAAATCCACCGGGTCTCACAGGGAATTCTCCTCTCTCAATTCTGTCTAGATCTGGAAGTATGTAGGACCTATGATGCGTATGTTCCCAAGGTTGATCCAGGCCCATCATGACTTCTAAGATGGCTTCATCAGATGGCAAAACCGTATCTAAACAATCGAATGAGTGAGTAGAATTCAGTGACCATGCCGGAGCATAGTCCATATCTGACTCGACAGAGACTGGTGGAGTCATGATATGTTCCATTGTAGCATGTTGAGTTTCCATATAGGCTACTTCTGCAATGGAGGGAGGCACAAAAGGATCTGACGTGGTAGGAAGGATCCAAGGATCAGTTCTTAAACCAACCGTAAATATTTCAGTAACGGTACCCACATCAGAACGCATAAAAAGAACAGGGGAGGGGATGTCGAAAGTGCCTATTAACGAACCATACAACCCTGCTCCTAAACTCTCCTTAACCGGGGCGGTTTGATCAATCATAGGAATCGTAGTTTCCGTAGAAGTCTGGTGTTTTCCTTGAGTGAAAGAAAGTTGATCGACTGTAACGATCTTACCTTCAAATGGGAACATGACCACTCGAAAAACTGCCGATGCTATAGCTTGCATGGCATAAGTCCAACTCCTGCCCAATAACATGTTGTAATCGAGCGGAGCGTCTAGAACTTCAATCTCAACAGCAACTGTCTTACCGGCCAAAGTGACATTAAATGATGACAAAACTCCATGTGGACGGAAAGTTCTGCCATCAAATGCAGTAAGCATTGTGTTGGAAGGGACTAACTCAGGAGAACCTAGAGCTTTCCAGCAGGAAATAGACATTACGCAAGTCGACGCTCCCTCATCTACTACAGCTCGTCTTATGGTCATTGGACCATGAACGACTTCAATCTGGAGGGCAACGTGATATGGCAACCGGTATTTGACATCAGTCATATCAAATCGCGCAGACATGTTGGAGGACTCCATACTCCCAATAACTGCCAGAAGTGCATTTCGTTGCAAAGGACAACTCTGCAAGACTTCTAAGGTAGACATGGCACAAGGAGTTTGGGCTAGATCTTCAACTACATTGTAATTGGAAGCAGCCCGCGTGTTGGGATTGTGCGATGCCCTCTTTAAGACACCTTTCGAAATCTTAGGCATTGGGTCCACAGGTATGTGGAGCAGAGTGGAGGATTCAGCAATCTCCTTATCCTTTCTCTGCGTTTCCGGGGTATAGTTTTTAGCTCTGGTTTGCAAAAGTGCATCTGAGTTGACCATATTTATGAATGTTTGATCAACCGAAGCGTGTGAGGTGCCCCCAGTTTTGGAGGTGCCAGAAGTGGAGCCTTGCCCTTTGGGAAATGGGTCTTTCAAGATGGCAGGCTTCCTCTCTTTCAAGAGCTTCTGGGCTTCTTCTAGTAGAGGGCATTGATGAGTAAGGTGGTTTTGTTTGCAAAGTTTACAAGGAAACCTAACCTTCTTCTCTTCTTTATTACCCTCTTCGGCATTATCTTTTTTGGGCTTTTGTTGGTTCCCCTCTCCTTTCTTTCCCTTCTTTTTGTTGTTGGGCTGCCGAGGGCCCTTTTGATTGTTCTGAACCTGATTAACAGATTCAGAAGTAGAAGGAGAGGTTGTGACGGAAGCAATGTCTGCAGTCGAATGTTTGACAGTTAAGGCTTGGACCTGTTTGGTCAGTGCTTCGAAAGCTGCAGAGTTAACCGAACCCACTATGCCGTCAGCATGTGGTCCGGGTTTGGGTCTACTTAGATCAGTGTTTGATCTCGGTGCGTCCGGTATAATCTCATACAGTAAACCAGATTGTGCGTATACAAGGTCTAACTGTTGAGTCCTTAAAATGGCTTCTTCTTCATTGGAGACTCCAGATGTCGCTACTTCCTTAGAAATATAAGGAAGGAGTGATTTCAAGTACCACTCGAGCAGGAACTCTGGAGGGATATTGGCCTTTATGAGCCTCTTCCGTCTTCGCCACTCCTGAATGTGGTCAGATAGGTGAGTGGCTTTGTTTTGTCTAAAAGTAGACAAAAGTTCTGTTCCGGCATCATACCGAACAGGAAGTTGGAAATGGTTCAAAAAGACGGTAGCCAGATCCCCAAAACTAGAGAAAGTAGCCGCAGGTAACTCAATGTACCATTTGGCCGCGGGACCAGTTAAGGTCCTTTGAAACAATCTCAGTCTGATGGAATCTTCGTTCAATGAATTTGAAGAACACCACAAGTGAAAGGTAGTGACATGGTCACCAGGATCTTCACCAGCTTTGCCTTCGAATTTGGGAATATCCGAAGGTAATTTGGTGGGAACTGATGGCCATGCTGAGTTATGACACACAGGATCATTTGTCAATTTCGATAGGTCTGGCAAATTCAAAGTTGCCAGAAAAGGTAGACGAGGCCGATAAGATGGAGCTTGATAAGGGAAAGCACCCATTGTTTGTCCCATGAATTGTTGGTAGGGGTTGCCCCCAGCCATTTGGTGATTAGGGTTGCCCCCGGCCATGTGTTGGTAGGGGTTTCCGCCTCCCAACTGTTGATAGGGGTTACCCCCAGTTAACTGTTGGTAGGGGTTGCCCCCAGGTATTTGTTGGTAGGGGTTGCCCCCTGCCAGTTGTTGTTGTTGTGAGAAAGAATGATTAAAATTTCCCCACCCATACGAGAGCGGATTAGTGCTTTGTTGGTTCGTCCATTGTGGCTGGGTGTTAGCCCCGCCATATTGCTGGTTGAAAAAGTTTCCCCCTCCTACTGAGAATAAGGAAAAAGGAACATTATTTGCAGGCATGCTACCCTGATTCAAGTTAGGGCCTACAAAGTTGTTGAAACCAGCCGAAGCTGATGTGGACGGTGCAGTCATGGTACCCATGACTGGCATGTTTGCTGAAACACTTGGTCCTACCACAGGTGTGGAAACCCAAGTACTAGGGATCTGATATAAAGGTTGTGAAGTAGAAGGTGTTGCACAGTTAGCCATACTGCTAGGTCTAACAGTAGGCGTGGGAATAGATGCCATTGTTGTGAAACTAGGCATTCCTAAGGTACTAGTGTTAAAACTAAAAGATGGAGTAGGCACAGACGTAGTTTGTGCCTGACTAGATGTAGCAGTAAAAGAAGGGTTAACTGTGCTGGTATTCATACCTAAAGTGGGAGTTTGTGGACCCCCTGGTTCACCTCCTGTGTTAGTCATCAGATAATCGGGAAGCAAAAGATCTGCACTGAAAAGAGGCTGTTGGAAACCAACAGGTAACAGCACCGGAATTCTAGTGTTAGTTAAGGGAGGATTGAAAGGAGTGCTATACTCCGCGGAAGTAAGATCTTCCACCTCAACAGTACTAAAATGTTGTTGCTCTGTGATACCTGGTGATGGTTCCTCAGGAACCTCAGTTTCAAGGTTTTCTATTATAAGTATTTCTTCAAGCAGTTCTATTTCAGAGGTAATTTCTGAAGAAATACTGGGGTTTACCCGCTGTCTTGTAGCTGGTTGAATAGGTTCTATTCTAATAGGAGGAAGGTTTTGAATCCTTCTCGATCTACGGAGTTGTTGATTCTCCGTGATTATAGATATCCAATAAACAGCCTATAACCTAGTGGCCACTAAGACTAGGGGGCAAACAGCACACCAACTAAAAATTCCTAAGTATTCAAACCAATCAAACAAAGGTGCCTTCCGGAGAAGAGTCTGGGATGATGAGGGCCCAGAACAGATCAACGAAGGATGAAGAACAGTTACCCGGGGTCCACAATACAATGAATAAGGGTGCAAGCGCTGGAATCACCCAACCGCCCTCCCAAAGACCTGCAAGGGATTTCCTCCCGCGTCTGTCCTAGGTACAGCAGATATACCCTCTGCTGTCACCTGTGTAAGAACCTAAAAGTCTGATACTAAGGATACCAAAGCACCGAAAAATCCTGGGGGAACAGTCACCGGTCGAATCAGAAAGCGTGGGCAGGGTAGCTAAGCCCGAAACTCGAAAGAGTCCCCAATACGCTATCCAATCCTGGCGTATGCTCAATCAGAAAGTAGGAGAGGTATTCCCACAAACAGATCTCACATTGACCTACTGCATATGCTCCCAGGCAATTTTTGAGTGTAGTGGATTTGCCTAAATGATAATCTCATTACGATTATTGCGCAATGTGTGATCTTGGGTGGTTTAAGGTGATTTAAACCCAAGACCCTAACCAAGACTAGTTGGTGTAGTGTGCCCTAAAAAAGAAAAGGTTTCTAGTTCATTTTATTAATAAATTTTAAGGGCTTTTATTACGCAAAGGGAATAGTGAGTGTGTGAACGTGGTTATAACAAGAAAACTAAATGCAAATATATTCAAATTTTCTTACAACAAAACTCTTTTATTTTTTACTTTTTCATCTATCTTTTTCGAAAATGCAAATCTAAGCAAACTTTCCTACTAATTTTTTGTTTTCTTTTTGAATTAAACAAAATATACTAAGCTATTTTGCATTGACAAAACAAGTTCTATTTAACTTAAAGTACCAAATTTTTTTTTGCTTTTTCAATGACCGAAAAAGAACTATGAAAAAAAATATGGAAAGCTAAATAAAAACTTCTTATGCAAAAAGTGGAAGTATGGCAAATGTTCTTGGGCCTACAGCTATCGAGACCTAACTCGAGAAAGGCTTGGTCTACAGGTTTTTTACTCAGGAAAAAGCCTATAAACTTGGACACTAAGTGGAATAAAAACAAGGAGAGAACACCCAAGGACTGACCTAAAGTGCTTAACCCTAACAAGACCACAAATCCAAGTATACGTAGACAAGCAGGCTGCCCTACTAATACGAAGAAAACTGAGAGGTGAAACTAGCCTAGAGCTGTTAAAAAGGTATTTGTGACCATCAAAAGACAAAAAGTCTCGGAAGAAAATGAAACTTGACAAAAGAAGACACCCTAGAAGCTCTACCAAAGACCAAACCCTAAACAAAGGACATGGACAGTAGAGAACAGACAACTTCACCACCAACAACAGACACAGGAGTGTACAGGTTTGTAAATGGGCAAAAGAAGTCAGGGTCTGAAAACAAGTGAAAATGTTCGTCACCAAACACCACTAGGTCTTCCAAATAGGTCAAAAAGGTCTCAAAGAAATCCAAAGGTCAACAAATGGTTTAAAAGATGGAAAAACTTTAAGGAGTGGTTCTATGACTTGAATCAACGATTAAGAACCTTATGCAATCATCCCAAGAATCCTACAGCAAAGTCAGTAAGTCTCCACAGGGCCAAAAGCAAGAAAAATCAAAAAATGACTGCTTCAGGAAATATACTCTACTGTGCAGTAGAGCAACTCGCGCCCATGCCAAAACGGGCGCTACTGTATATACAGAACAGTAGCGTATGGGCGCTACTGTGTATATGTAAGAGTAGCGCTCATATTTCAAAGGCTAGGTAAATGACTTTGGAGGGTATGAAAATCGATGAAAGCAGGCAAGCCAAAAACACAGGATACCTAAAGAAGTTCTTAACACATCGAAGGAACCAAAATAAACCGAGAAGACATCCAAAAACAACGGTTTCCTAAAGCCAAAAACACTTTATCCCCAGTATGGTCGCCAGTCTGTTGGCGGATATTTCTACCCTATAGTCAGGAAACTAAACTATCAACTTGGTTGGGGTGACAGGTAAGTGTATTTATGTCATTTACAGAAGTGTTTGCAAAAGAAATAGATTACAGATTTAGAGAACATACCTTTCACTGGAGTCTGATCCTAGCCTTGACCCAGCCTTGTGTCCAGCTCTCAAATCTTCTTTCTTTCAGCAAACCTGAAACAACAATACCTTCCTCAAACACTTTGGGCAACATATAAATCATAAAATAAACAAAGATTATGTTTAATATCCAGTATTGACCAAAATGAATCTAATTCAAAATGCCATTTTATAACACCTTCAGATTGGAACAAGGAAACACTTCAACCTTTATTTGTCAAAATAGTATGCAGTACAAATATACCTGATAATGAAGCAGGCTCCTCCAACTAGATCCTGGGCTCTGGCTCTGCTCTGGTCTGAATGTCTTCTGCAACAGTTTCTCCATTAACTCATCCTCTCACTCTTTAGTAAGCATTTGCATTCATAATTTCTTCTAACCTTGCTCCCTTAGTCTTCTAGGAATATATAGGTTTAAGGAAGCAGTTCAAGTCGATGAGGAGGTTGGGGAAGTTAAGAAACTGCCTTCAACTAATCCTCTTCGATGGATTAATATATTTTTTAATCATTTTTAAGATACACGCGACTATTACACAGTGGAGTAGTGTATAGGGCGCTACTCTATTGTTTGAGGAATAGCGCTCATTTAGTTTTAAATTCCGAGCGCTACTTTGATAATAAGGAGTAGCGTATATACTGATATGGGCGCTACTATTATGCACTGGAGTCGCGTATGGGCGCTAGTCTCTTTAAGTAGAGTAGCGCTCATACCTCAAAAAGATATTTTTTTGTATGTTTCAGTATTTTCAGGAAATAGGATGAGTTGTCATAACATCAAGGTCAACATGCTCCTCCATCCAAGTTGTCCTTTTGTGTGATCAGCAGCTCAGGGTGATCACGGACGGAGAGGTGCAAGTTTGACCTATAACACAAGGCAAGGTTTGTGGCTCGTGGCTTCTCCCAGAAAGAAGGGATAGATTATGAAGAAACTTTTGCACCTGTAGCCAGATACACTTCCATCAGAACAATACTTGCTCTGGCTGCAGTGATGAAATGGAAGATACACCAGATGGATGTCAAGACAACTTTATTTAATGGTGTAGTCGAAGACGAAGTGTATGTGGAGCAGCCACTCGATTTTGAGACACATGACAGGGATTCACATGTGTGCAAATTGAAGAAAGCCTTGTACGGTTTGAAACAAGCACCCAAGTCATGGTACGACATTATTAACAACTTCTTGTCTAGTTTGGGATTTACCAAGAGTAAAGTGTATTCCAACCTTTACTACAAAGTTGAGGAGGGAAATCCAGTGATACTCCTACTGTATTTGGATGACCTGTTTGTAACAAGTGAGGATAGGTTGAATGCCGACACAAAGAGGAAGCTTACTGTCGAGTTCGAGATGAAGGACTTGAGTATGATGCATTACCTTATAGGTATGGATGTGTGGCAGCGTGTAGATGGAATATTCCTTGGACAAGGGAAGTATGCAGTAGATATCCTGAAGCGGTTCGGGATGATGGACTGCAAGGCCACGGCCACACTTATGGCATCGAACCTGAAGCTATTGAGTGATGCTTCATCAGAGTCCGTTGATGCCACGATCTATCGTAAGATGATTGGGTCCTTGATGTACCTGACGAAAATGAGACCAGATATTTTCTTTGCAGTGAACACCTTGAGCCAGTTCCTGACGGATCCTAGACATGTTCACCTGATTGCTATAAAGCCTATTCTGAGGTACCTGAAGGGTATGGTTGATTATGGGCTCAAGTATGATGTGAATCAAAAGTTTAACCTGGAGGGTTATGTTGATTCAGATTGGGAAGGCAGTGTTGCAGATAGGAAGAGCACTTCGGGGTGCTGCTTCAGTATGGGATCAGGTGTGATCTCTTGGTTTAGCAGGAAGCAATCCTACATAGCACTGAGTATAGCCGAAGCAGAGTATGTCGCAGCTTGTTCGGCTACTTGTGAGGCAGTATGGCTAAGGAATATACTGTCTGATTTATTTGATCTCTAGTTGGATGCTACTTGTATCTATTGTGACAACCAGAGTTGTGTGAAGTTGTCAGAGAACCCGGTGTTCCATGACAAGTCGAAGCACATTGAGATCAAATATCACTATATCAGGGATATGGTGCAGAGAGGAGCATTGAAGCTCCAGTATGTTGCGACAGATGAGTAGATTGCAGATGTGTTGACCAAACTACTAGCCAGAGTGAAGTTTGAGTACTTCAGAGAGAGGCTTGGTGTTCTTCAGATAGAAGATACTTCGAGGAGGAAGTGATGGGACACATTTGCAGGAGCCATTCCAAGCATGGTGGTAGGAGGATCCTTCCCATGGCTGTGGATGTAAGAGCTCTGTAATGAGCATCAAGACGATGCTCCGGATATTGCTATGATGATCAGATTGATCATGTGTGATGAGCATCAGGACGATGCTATGATGATGATCAGGTTGATCATGTGTGATGAGCATCAGGACGATGCTCTAGATGATGACCAAGAAGATCATGTGATGATGATGTACTGTATGATGATGATGAGTATGATCATGAGCATCAGGACGATGCTCCGTGCGAGGATGATCAGGTTGATCATGAGTATTAGGATGATACTCCATGGCCGTGTACATGTTGTGCGATAAGCATATAATATTTCACTGGGAGATTTGCAGATACTCTTGCGAGGTTTTGCCTATGGCATATAATAGTTCCTTGGGAGATCTGTCAAATGCTCTTTTGAGGTTTTGCTTGGGGGGATATATAATATTGCCTTGGGAGATTTGCAGATACTCTTGCGAGGTTTTTCCTTTGGCATATAATAGTTCCCTGGGAGATATGGCAAATGCTTTTTTGAGGTTTTGTTGGTGGCATGTAATAGTTCCCTGGGAGATCCGATAGGTTGAGCAGTAAGCTCATAATCAGTCCTAGGATGCTCTTTCGAGATTTTTCCAGACCACATGTAATCAGTCCTGGAGATCCGATAGGTTGTGCTAGGAACGTAAAAGTCCCGGGATGTTCTTTAGAGATATTGCCGGTCGTTCTAGGCACATAAATGTTCCTGGGATGCTCTTTTAAGGTTTTGTGGTGGTCACATGTAATATTTCCCTAGGAGATCCGATAGGTTGAGCAATAAGCTCGTAATCAGTCCTGGGATGCTCTTTCGAGGTTTTGTTGACGCATGTAATCATCCCTGAGGATTCCACAGGATGGCTAGCTCGCAAAGATGATGAAGATCTACAGGAGGCTAGGCCTACATCCAACATGAAAAAGGGATGGCTTTGTAGAACTTCCTATGACGAGAATAATTGAGAGATAGCCCACTGATCTAGATGACGAGTATAGCAACAACGATGACGATGCTCTGTGATCCAGTGATGATGATCCAGCTCCAAAAATGAAGACTTGTGCCTATATGTATTGATGACCTGTTTCAAGAGAATACCTTCCTAGTTAAGAGGGAGTGTTGATGCTTTTGTAGCTTCGGAAGATATTCACTTGTATATTGTATGTATTACATTTGTACTTTATTGTATCCAGAACGGAGATGTATTATTCCTCCGATTGGAAGTGTTGTCATTTGTATTTGCAAGTGTCACAAGTATTATTGTAAGTGTCGCAACTTATATTTGATGGGTTATTAGACCACCATAGAGGGGTAGGACCAGTGTGGGTTAAATGGTTATTAGACCACCCTAGTGGGGTCAACCCAGTGACAAGTGGTAATGGGTTATTAGACTCTCCTAAGGGAGGTCGGCCCTGTTAGAGTAAAAGGAAAGTCAAGTCATTATATAAATAGAGAGTGTGTCTCTCTCATTCTATTCACTCACTCACTCACTTTGCATTAGTGAGAGAGAGGAGGAGTGCACACAAGTGGAGGAGGAGCAACTGCTAGGAGACTATCTCTTGTTTTGGGGTTTGATCTTTGTGATCTTTGTATTGGTGCTCATTCTATCTCTGATGAAGTTGCACGGTTTTTCACCTTCTTGGTTTTCCCCGTTGAAATGCTTTGTGTCTCTTGTCTCTTGTGTTTGATATGCTGTACATGTTGTTATCTCAGTTAAGATCCTAGATCATATTGAATTAAATGATGAAAAACTAACAGGAATCACGAGAAAATTTTGGAGTTCATTAATGTGACAACCCCAAGGTTGTGAAAGGATTAGTTGGAATACCCACGAATAAGGGTATTCCCTAAAATCCCAAAAATGTTGGATGTTTCTAATATTGTGACCAAAATGTTGCATGGTTTTGTACTAGAGGAAATAGCAGGAACAACTAAAAACTCACAATATAAAGTTTCACAACTAACTAAGACTGCAATCTAAGGTTGCAAAGACACATGTTGCGAAGGTTTAAATAATACTGCAAGAAATAAGACACCTAGAACTTGATGTTACAAGGGCATGGGACCTACAACACATTGTTTTGAAACAATATAAGTTGTGATATAATATGTAATGAGTTGTGAGACCATATTGTGGATTTTGGAAAAACCTTCAACATAAGTGCAAGAGAGGAAGCTGAATGGTTAATATGTTTGTCCTACCATGTATAAATGCGCACACACACACTCTCTCTCTCACAAACACACAATCCAAGTAAATCATTGGAGGTTAACCAAAATGATGCTACCCAACATTTGTAGATGACATCCCTAATAAACTTGCTGATCAAGACTAGTGTGCATAACCATGGCTATTCAAACCAAGCACCTGTAACTAGTGCATATAACCATGGCTATACAAACCAAGCACCAATAACTAGTGCACATAACCATGGCTATTCAAACCAAGCACCTGTAGGCGCACAAATATCCAAATTTCCAACATCATTGACAACAAATAGTGGACCCCATCCCTTAGGCCAATGTAGAAACACATAGACACATATGCATGCATTATTATTTAAGAGGATCATTGTAAAAAATTTCACCTTTTACAAAACAATCTTTTATTGAAATAAAAGTATGTGCAGTGCATTGTGTTATATTCTTTTCATTTAATTTGATCCTATTTCTATAGATTAGGTAAAACATAGTAAATTTTCATAAATAGACTTAGTTATGAAGCACATATCAACTTTTCTAAACCACAATTTGCAAGAGATTGAGATTGAAAGAATGGTTCACATGAAAAACAAACTACAGTTGGCCACACCTAATGTTTCCATCAATTTTGTGGCCACCTCTGGGCTCTTTTCACTTTGGTTGCCTATATATGATTTTTATGGTAAACCAAATAATGATTGAGCATATACTTCCACTTCATGGATTGACACCTTAGAATTTTATTTAGATTCCATCCAACTCTATTCTATACTTAAAGGAGTTCAACTATTTTAGCCACTAGTATAGCCATTTTATAAAGGGTCATTTTCAAGGATGGAAATAATACTATGTTCCCTCCAATGTGTCATGTCCAAAATTTGGCATTGGGTCACAATGGCCTAATCACATTGGCCCTATTCATTAAAGTTTGTCAAATTGATGCTAAAGGTCAAATAATTGCCAAGGAGGAAAATTACTAGTTTCCTAGGTTTGGGGTGGAACCTTTGGGATTTGGAATAATGGGGATAATAAATGATGTTTGAACATTAAAATGGAATAAATATTTAATAAAGGAGCTAAATAAATATATACAAGTGAAAATCAAGTGGCATTTCATCATGAAGACACATGGAGGAAGTGGGACCCACATATGGCTAGATTTCCCCACTACACTTGGCATCATTCTCTCACCAATTCGAATTCAAGGTGAATGGTAACATAATTGGGGGATTCCAAAAGGTATTATTCATTGCATGACTCATCCAAGGTCGAAATATAGAGGAAGAGTAACTCCCATGGAAGAGGAAGAGGCAATTTGGAGCTAGTGAGACACTTGGGCTAGATTCCCTAGCTCTATGACAACAATGATGAATATGCTATGACACCTATGACACAAATCAGACCTGAAGGCTGACATATGACATATATGACATGTCAGGGCTAAAAATAGACTCCAAGAGGGCGCTCAAGGGTGTTAGGGCAGCTAAGATGCTTCCACATGTGATTTGGTGGAAGTGGGAGACTAGGAATTGTTGTACAAGTGGCGTTCTTTGGAATCTCTTCCCAACTTGAGTTGGCATGAGTCTCTTGGAAGGAATGTGACCCATGGAGGAAATTATAAGTTTATAAATGTCAATAAAAAATAATGAAACCATCTTTTGATCATTTGTAGAATTTGCAATTTCATTTGTGAAGAGGGAGAGCTAGTGGATAACTAGTTTCTTGCCTTGGCCAATTTCGAGGGTGAAATATTCCCATCCAAGTTGGTAATTGGAAAGGCCATTCATACCTTTCATTTGGATCTTTAATGGAGTATTTATTTTCAGGTTTAAGCTACATGGCAGCTCATGGTTTCTTATATTGCAGCTCACTCCTTCAACCATTTCCAATTTTGATGGCATATTCTTGATCCTTGAGGGAGGGCGTTTTTGGTGAGCTATTGTACTATTTGGGGGAGATTTTAATGCCACATTTATTTTTTAATATGAATTAAATAATATTTTCTTCATCTCCATAAATGTTCAGGTCTAAATTCCAAGTAGAAATGTATAAATCTCAATTTTAATGAAAGAATAGTGCCATTTCCCCACTACCTTGTTGTGAATCAATGCAATGATGATGATTTCGAATGAATGGATTATTATCTGATATATTTGTGATAAATATACTGCCATGGATGTCTTCTACAAGTTTCATGTACTGTAATTGAGCATTTGAAGCATTTTTACTCAGTTTAGTTGTATTGGGAGGTGAAATAGTGCCATTTCCCCAAGGGTCGAATTGGGGATTTTTGCAGTTGAATGGGAGAGGGTGAGAACAGTTGTAATAATACATTAATGGTGCATATGAGACTTTAATAATATAATTAACACCTTACATACCTCTCTTCATCAATTTGAGTGGGTTTGGAGGCAAAGCCATTTTCAGTACTTACCCCATGGGGATTTGAACCCCAAATTACTAGTAAAATTGCATAATTGGTCCAGAATCTTAAGAGAGTTTTCAGAGGCCTTTTGGTGGCCATATGTCATCCATAAACATCATATTAAAGTTATAATATCATTCATACACCTTCCTTGAATATTTGAAGGCATTTGGAGTCAATTTGAGACCTAGAGACCAATACTAGTCAAAGGGAAATTACTAGTAAAGTTACCTACATTGATTAGAATTGAAAGAGGATTTGAAGAAGTATTTTAAAGGTCCAAAGGAATACCTGAAACACATATTTATGTTCTAATATCATTCATATACCTTATCAGAAGATTTGGGATCATTTGGGGAAAATTTGGGACCTAGAGATCCAAACTAGGGAAAAAAGTGAAAAATTGCCATTTTAATAAAATTTCTAAGAAGGGACATTACACAATAGAGGAGGAAAATGCCTCAAGGAGGAGATTCATCATAGAAAAACGTGAGATAATCCTAGTTCTCCGAGTCTTTTTAGACTAGGTTAGATGAGGTATCCAAATTACCACAAAGATGATTTTATTTTTTGATTCAATGGCATTTGGTCCAACATAAATGTGGTAACAAATTGGGTAAATGACTGCTAGATAGAAAGATCCTTCAATTTTTGTGCAAGAGGTTCTTTTCTAGTTTTTTTGACAAGACACTTTTGATTATCATTGTTCAACAAATGTTCCGTTGGTCAAGTGGATTATTATGATGGAATGTAGTTGGTTTACAACACTCTTGATAGCTCCTTTCATTTGAGATGTCACAAATAGGATTTACCTACTATTTCAAATTTGCTTAGGACTTGCTCTTCACCCCAATAACATGCAATGAATTGATTGCATGAGGGGTATAAACCTAACGGGACAACTGCGTCTCTATGGGATTTCCACTTTGGCCCGGGGCATAAAAACTCATGTTTTACCATTGAACCAAGACCCCATCATATTTTCTAGTTTACTTTGAAAACCTAAAATATATGAAACTTGATTTAAATGAGTGGGTCGTGGTTTTGAATCTTTCCTCTTAGTAAAATATTGATTCCTTAAGTTTAACCCAACCGCCGTAGGTGGATCCACCTCTTATTTTTGGGTGAGACTCCTAAACCTCCCAATTTAATTTTGGAAGGTATAAATATTTGAAAAAGTATGAAATGATACTGCAACTTGGATGAAAAAATGGAAGAGGAAGGTTGTTCTCCTATGTTAGATTGTGCATTGAGCTTAATCTAAGAAAATGTTATCAGTCCATCTCTACACCTTGAATCCATAAGATATTTTCATCACAATAATACATCACATCACATGTGTAATCCATAATTATTAGTGCCTCCACCTTCCTATGTTTCCTCTCGTAGTTAAATGAAGAAACCTCTCAGTAAAGTGTTTATTAGGAGACCTCCTTCACCAAACACAAGACCTCTTGATGCCAACACAATCACCCAGTCTGAAAAAAAAATTGACCTAGCATAGTTATTGGCCCCACAAGTGTGCTCCTAACATAGAATATGGGTCAACAAGTGCACTACACCTTTTGGTGATGATTTGGGAAAAATCCTGCTTTTCTTCCAAAAATTAGGGCTTTTGACAGTCAACAAAAAGCATTGGAAAGCACAAAAGCATCAATTTCGAGATGGAAATCCAAAGATAAGGATAAATCCACAGAAAATCAATCCTTTCTCTTTAATTGAACTCAATAAAGATAGGATTTTTCTAAGTTTCAAATCTCACAAGTCCATAAGAATCCATGAGAGGGCACATTATTGACGAGTTCATCATTCATTCCATATTCCCGTTCTGAAATTGAGAAGTCCATCCCTTCCTACTTCTCACACCCATTCTAAAGGTAGAAAGGAGAGGATCCCAAAGAATTTAAATAAGCAAAGGACCCACCCAAAAGAGGATCTTGTAGACCATTCTGTTATCTTCAAACCGCTTCTATGGTGTAATTATTGTAAGCCTTTATTCATTCGTATATAGCAAAGAGAAACCAATTCTTTATATGTTAAGATATTGAAAGTAGTTTAGGGTATCTTGATGCTTTAATATTTATTATATGATTGCCATTTTTATTTGATATTAATAACATCGTTTTTTATCTAATCTTGTGACCCTAGAGATCAGGATTTTGTTCACCATTGTTGTAGAAATACACTAACAAAAAACACTTGATGAAATCATCCTAACTTTAGATCACTCTCAATAAACCCAAATGTTGGTATGGAAAATCATGTTTAGGTGCACAATTTGTTATTATTAGCCACATATTGGACATTTTTCTCAATATTGTCTTTTAGGTATAGTGTTAAAATAATTTGCAGTATGTAAAATAATCCCTTATACATGGATGAAAATGGTTTGTGAAGGTTGTGAGAAAGGGAAGAAAGGAGAATTACAACTTGGGATCCTAAATAATAATGTAATGTACCCATCCAACATTCCATCCACGGGATAAGTAGATACAAATACAAATTCAAATTCTGCCCCATAGATGACAATATTCAAATTTGCAAACAAATTAAGCCTTCCATAGGCGCCATAATTTAAGAAATGCATGTGTAGGTGCAGAAATAAAAATGCAGTGGAACAACAACTAAATTCACACACAACATGCATATTACAATAATTTTCATAATAAAAAACAAACATATATTTTGTATATTCATAGACAACGATAAACACTTATCTTTTAAATGGATAAAAATCAAGAAACTAGCTAGGTAAGAGAAATTTTCCACCCATCTATAGGTACCTATTGCAGGTACCATTCCCAAGATGGTCTATGATGACATCGAGGATTATGAAAAATCTATAGGCTTGTCTCTCTTTCTCTCTCTCAAGCCAACCCATTTTCTCTCATGCTTATGCAATCTACTCACCACAGAGACATCTCATTGAACCATCACAACCATCAAACTTTCTTCCACTACCCCACACAAAACAACGAATGCCTACCATTTTTTTGCTCAACATTATCTCAAGTCACCCTTCCTTTATAGTTCCCTTTAGTGTGTCCAGAAAGAGTCAAACTTATCGTATGTCTAAGAATTACCTGTAAAGTCAATGCCTAGATTCTAAAGCATATAAAGAGTAGAGATGTATGTTTGGTTAAGGTTTCCCAACTTCCCCAGCCTCTATGATCACCTAAGATCGTCACTCTCCACTTTAATCTTTGTAATTTACTCTTCACAGTGCTAATCCTTGTTAATTTCTTAGTCTTGTAATTGTTGGGAATGGGGATAACAACATACTATGTAGAGCATGGACTTCTAAATGAAGAGTGAGTGCTAGAGTCAATTGCAAGGAGAGATTTGATGATAAGACAATTAACATTAATTATGCCTATATGATGTGGGACTCTTACAATACCCATAAGAAGTATAATCATCCCATGCTTCCATAACTATGCGAGAAGACTTTCCCACCAAAATATTACATGCATCCAATGATTGGTTTTAATAAGTCAAAGGAGGTAAATAACTTATTTAAGGCACATAGTAGAAAAGAGATGAGTTCTAAGGATGACACTTGGAAAAAGAGGATTTACTTTCCCATATTCCACCTTTTCTCTTACCCTCTAATGAAGGCATAGCCCCTATAGTGCTCTATACACTACCATATTGGGCCATTATATTATATTATATGATCAGGCCATTTATGCTAAGGTAAGTAATCATACTATAATGTAGGGGACTTTGGCTCCGACGACTGAGATCATATTGGGCCACCAAGATCAACTTATCACATCCATTCATGCTAAGGTAATTGATTAGACTATAGTACGATGGATATTAGTGTGAATGGCTTGGATTTTTTCATGCCTGGTAGATGAACAACCCACAATCATTCTTGCTAGGCTATGTTAGTGGGGTCCCCTGGTGAAAATATTAGTGAGAATGACCTATATTTTTTTGTGCCCAGTAGATCAATGGTCTAGATCACCTCTTGATTTGATATATCAGTGGAGTCCTATGATGGAAAGGTTAGAGAAAATGGCCTATATTTCATCTCTCCTTACAAATCGATGGTCTAAATTGCTCCATAGTGAAGGGGTGCCATATGATTTTGAAAAAAGGAAAAGGGATGCCAACGACCCATATTTGATATGATCTGAAGATCCATGGACCATGATTGTTCGTGGGATTTTGTATTCAAAAGGGAAAAATGAAGGCACCATTTTCTATCCTCAACTTGGATTCTAGGTATCCAATTTACTAATCATATGAACCCAAGGGTGTAGCCTATCCAACTTAGTTATAACAATCCAATAAATAGGTGATATATGTGCTTCCATATTAGACAAAAATTGTCGGTGTGCCTGCGAAATTTAGTTCACACCAAGATCTGATCAAGAAAATTGCAACTCTCACAAGTTATCTCACATAACTAGTCAAGAACATTGAAAAACAGTCAAGTATGATGCAAACCGAATTACTCTCATGAATCATAATACATCATCCAAACTTGGGAATATAATAAGCTACAAATATATAATATTACATCAGATATTCGAAAGCAAAAGGTTTCCATTCGAATCCTCACAAAAGTAGGCTTACTAAAAATATGCAAAACCCCCCTAGGTGGAAAGTGTGCTTTCCAAGTCACCTCTAAGGCTCACGAATTTATGAATTAGTGATCATATGGTGATGTATGATGGAAAATAATTCTAAATATAGAATTTGGAAGGAAGAAACATCATGGAGGATGAGTTGGCCAAAAAACAGTTAAGACTAGTCAACTAGCTTTCACCTTTCACCAAAAAGTGGTAAAAATCAGTAAAGAGTAGTAAGGTACCTTTCTATTCTAGGATTGGATAAGATCAGACAGAATCCCAGGAAATCTTATCCAAAATATTCAGAAATGCTCCCAGGTGAGTTTAGGATGCTTGTGGTCCACACAATGAAGACTTGTGGTCCACACAATGTATTATTTAGCCAACTACATAGTCTAACACCTAGGAATTAATAAAAAGTGATCAATAATGCTATCCTAAGGTATTAAATGACATGGCTGGGTTTAAATATTCCAACACCCCCCCATAAGCCTGAATTTATGTCCTAAAAATCAGAAATAAAATAGGGCCCAGTAACAAGACATGGTCACCCTTTAAGATACTGCCTTGTCCATGAAACAAGGAAAGAAGGAAAACCTCATGGGAAAAACCTCCCCTCTAAAATCGACATAATAAAAATTGAAATATTGCTGATCAATCCTTCACTCCACCACATGTTCAACCATCCAAAGTAGTGATCTCAGATAGATGAAAGTATTCTCAGTAAAAGCTTTGGTGAAGATGTCTGCAGTTTTCTCACCTGTTGGGAAATACTACAGATCAATGATCTGATCATGTACTAAACTCCTGATGTAGTGCATATGGATATCTATATGCTTGGTCCTCTGTCTCTGTATTGGATCACTTGAGACCCTTATAACACTCTGATTGTCACAAAATATGACTGTGGGAGTGCTAAAGGAAATCTCAAACTCTGAAAGAATACCCTGCAACCACACACACTAAGTAGCAGCATTCACTGCTCCTCTGTACTTGGCCTCTGCTGAAGATATTGCAATTGCACTTTTTTTCTTATTGGACCAACAAATAGGACCTCCTCCAAGTATGAAAAGAAATCCAGAAGTGGATTTCTGTCAAGGCTATCACCAACCTAATCTGAGTCAGTAAATCCAAGAAGATCTAGGCTAGAATCTGCAACATAGTGAATCCCATCAGACTTGGTGCCTTGCACATAATGAAAGATTATTTTTACAGCCCTCCAATGAAGATCATGTGGCTGCTCCATGTATCTTGAGACCACACTCACTGCATATGCAAGATCAGGTCGATTATAAGTCAAGTACAACAAGATGCCAACTAGCTACCTATACAAGGTGTTGTCCACCAATGGTGTAGAATATGCTTCTTCAAGTTTGACTCCTGAAAGGAAGGGAGTCTTTGAATGATTTCAATCAGATATATTGAACTTCTTTAGCAGGTCAGATGCATATTTGGACTAAGATACCTTAGTTCCATTCTCGGTTTGAGAAATCTCAATCCCCAAAAATTGCTTAAGAATTCCCAAGTCACTCATGGAAAAAGCTTGATGCAAAGCATTATTTAATGAAGCTATTTGATCAGTAGAGCTACCTGTCATTAGTAGGTCAACAAAATATAACACAATAATTAGAATTGAGCCATCAATCAAATTCATGTAAACATTTGGATCATATTTGCATCTAGTAAAAGATTGTGACAAGAGAAAGTTGTCCATTTTGGCATACCAAGCCCTGGGGGCTTGCTTAAGCCCATATAAGGACTTATTCAACCCGCACACATAGTTAGGATCAAATGAATAGAATTATGTCTGCTTCATATCAAATATATTCCTCAATATCTCCACGGAGGAAGTCACTTTTGACATCCATGTGATGTACTTCCCAACGTTTGACTGCAGAAATTACCAGAACTAGTCTTATTGAATCCTTCTATGCAACTGGTGCAAAAGTCTCATTGTAGTAAAGGACATGGAATTGGGAGAATCCCTTTTCCACTAGTCTAGAATTATATTTCACTGGTGCACCATCAACTTCAAATTTAGTCTTGAAGATCCACTTACACCTTACCAATTTTCTGCCTGGGAGGAGCTTGACTAGCTCCCATGTCTCATTCTTTTGTAGTGAATGAAACTCCTCATCCATAGAAGCCTACCATATTGGGTCATGTGAGGCTTACTCATATGTATGAGGATCAGAATCCACCATCAAATAACATCTCTCAAATAGGTAAGGATCATTCACATTGAGAGCATTCTCAAATTGTGATCTAGTCCTCCTAGTATCCTGAGGATTTCCCACTAGTTCACCAGCTGCTTGAAGAGTCTTAGCAACACAATTTGGCCTTGTTGGTGAATTAGGATCTGTAATAAAATGGTATTCATCATCACAAATATCAGAATTATAAAATTCAAAAGGAACTTCACTTACATCTTCAGGTGGTGGTGTGGAGGGTTCTCCAATTTCAACACTCTGTGAGGGCTCTTCTTCGAATTTAACGCTCCTCTCAATGAAGGATTTTTGAGAGGGAATGCTCAGAAACTTGTAGCCCTTGGATTATTCTAAATATCCAACAAAAAGACATGGTTTTATTTGGGGCTGCATAGCCCTCCTCTTCTCAAGTGGAATTCTAGCCCAAGCCTTGGAGCCAAAAATATTGAAGTGAGAAATATCAGGTTTGTTCCTAGTACAAGACTCAAAAGGAGTGATTCCTTTTAGTGCTTTGTGAGGCACTCTATTTTGTATGTATGTGGCATAGTTTATTGCCTCAGCCCAAAGTCTTGGAGTCAAGGAATTTTCCTCAAGCATGCATGTGGCCATCTCCTTCAGAGATCTGTTCTTCCTCTCAGCAACACCATTCTGCTGAGGTGTGTAGGGAACAGTGTGTTGCATCTATATGCCTGAAGAGGCACAAAATTGCTGAAACTCAGATTTGATGTATTCCCCACCATTATCAGATCTAAGGATCTTGATATTTCTACCAGACTGGTTCTCAACTGAGGCTTTGAAAAGCTTGAATAGACCGAACAATTCTGACTTTAGCTTGAGGAAATAGATCCAACAGTACCTAGTAAAGTCATCTATGAAGGTGAGGTTGTATTTGGAATGGTTCAAAGAATCATGGGGGAATGGACTTGATATGTCACTGTGAATAAGCTCTACGGGTGCTGAGGTTCTCTCAGTTTTGGCTCTTTTAAACTTATGCTCTGGGTGCTTTCCTAGGATGCAACTTTGACAGACACCTTTAGAAAACTTGATATTGGGCATCCCTATGACCATTTATTTCTCATGGAGTTGGGAGATATATTTATAGTTTAGGTGAGCAAATATTTCATGCCATAATTTGCTTGAATCATTGGCATGGGTAAGTAGAGCAGAAGGTGAGGGGAATGGCACAAAATGAGAGAATCTATAGATTTTTGAGCTATGGTCAGGAGAACCTACGACAACAATTCATCCTATTGACATTTCACAGATTTCAACATCATTAGGTGTGAATATCACCTTTTTGGGTGATCCTGTGTGAGTCATCTGGTATACTGACAAAATGTTAGCAATAAGTCCTGGAACATACAACACATTAGTGAATGAACCAAAATCTAGATCAATACTGCCTTTACATTTGCTTGAAGTTTCAGAATCATCACCCAACACAATGGTTGTACCACTAGAAGAATCAAGAGACGAGAAGCTCTCTCTTGTAGACACCATGTGCCTTGAAGCTCCAGAATCTATGATGAAAGAGGTAGGATTTGATGTGCTTTCCATCAATGCATGCACTCGCTCCTTATATTCAGAATTTTTTCCTCCATCCTTCCTTCTTGCGCTCTCAGGAAGAGGAATATTTGCTTTCTCCAGGAGTTGGGCCATTTGATCAATGGTCTTCTTCACGCAAGAGCTTTCAGGATGAAAGCCCCTATTGCAATAGGTGCAATTTTCCTTCTCATTATTCTTATTTGGATTCCTCTTGAAGTTGGGGGAGTCTTCATGGACTTTCTATTTGTCCTTATTTGGATTCCTCTTTGATGTATTTTTGATTTCTCCCATCAAGACCAACTTGTCTTGTTCTTGAGTAAGTGATTCCATGAATTATGAGAGAGTAGGACTCTTCCAGTTTCGAACTGCCTTCCTTGTGGCATGGAAGGTCGAAACAAAGACTGAGTAATCTGGGCCAAGCTTGGAGAGAATGTCCAAGATTATTTTATCATCCTTTTTATTAATTCCACATTGCTTCAATTGATTGACAAGTGACTTGAACTTTGAGAAAAAGTCTTGGAGGTTCTCAAAATTCTATGGACTCAATGAAACAAGTTAATTATCCAGTTGGTGGCCTCTTAATTCATCTGCCTTGCCAAACAAATATTGGAGCTTCTCCCAGAATTCATTTGGAGTGGTAAGACCATCTACATGGAATAAAATATCCTTGGATGTGGTGAGACACATGATACCATAGGATTCATCTCTTCGATTGTGCCACTTTTCCTTTTCAATTGCTGAAGTTGGCTTAGTTTTAGTTGCCATAGTCACCCTATAGAGGCCTTTGCTCCTCAACATGATCTCCATTTGCGCTTTCAAGTCAAAATAATTGAATGGAGTGAGGATTATTTGATGTGACTGATCCATGGCAGCTATGAAATAAATTTTAGAGTGGTTTGGGTGCGCCCCTAGATGCTTACTTGCACCCTCTAGGTGATTGATTGCGCCCTGTAGATGATTGAATGCGCCCTCCTTGAGACTGGTTGGATCCTGGAAGACAATCAAAGGAGAAAATAATATCTTGATAGCTTTGATACCATGTGAAATTTATTTCACACCAAGATCTGATCAAGAAAATTTCAACTCTCACAAGTTATCTCACACAACTAGTCAAGAACACTAAAAAACAATAAAGTATGATGCAAACAAAATTACTCTCATGAATAATAATACATCAACAAAAATTGGGAAAATAATAGGCTGCAAATATATAAGATTACATTAGATATTCGAAAGCAAAATTTTTCCATTTGAATCCTCACAAAAGAAGGCTTACTAAAAATATGCAAAACCCCCCTAGGTGGAAAGTGTGCTTTTCAAGTCACCTCTAAGGCTCATGAATTTCTAAATTAGTGATCAGATGGTGAAGTATGATGGAAAATCATTCTAAATACATATTTTGGAAGGAAGAAACATAATGGAGGATGAGTTGGCTAAAAAATAGTAAGACTAGTCAACTAGCCTTCACCTTTCGCCAAAAAGTGGTAAAAATCAGTAAAAAGAAGTAAGGCACCTTTCTATTCCAGGATTGGATAAGATCAGCCAGAATCCTAGGAAATATTATCCAGAATCTTCCGAAATGCGCCTAGGTGAGTCTAGGATGCTTGTGGTCCACACAATGTATTATTTAGCCAACTACATAGTCTAACACCTAGGAGTTAATAAAAAATGATCAATAATGCTATCCTAGGGTATTAAATGACATGGATGGGTTTAAATATTCCAATAGTGGCCACGCTCCAATCATGAATGAAGACTTAATGCACGGATTTTTTTGACTTGAATGAATATATTCTCCCCTTTTCATATTTTACATATTTTACATATTTTACAATTCATCGAATCTTCAAACAATAATAAAATCTCTATGTAAGCTAAAAAAAATCGCGAGTTGCCCTGATTATTGTGAGAGAGTCATTGTCCTATCACCATTGCCTCCAGTGTTCTATTTGTCTATGAAATTGCTAGGGAAGTGATTTTCTAGGTCCAAATTCATTCAATTTTCCTCCATAATTTATAGCAGAAAATTTTGAATGCTTTTTCCTCCGTTTCCCATACATAACACTAATTCCCTATTATGTACCCTTTCCTTGTAATTTAGTCACCATGCCTAAAGCTTCTACAATCACATTTGGAATCTCTTCTTCTTGTTATACCAATGACAAGTTGAAAAGTAATGATGTATCCTCTTCATGTCATTCCCTTTTTATTGATGAGTTTTCCCACTTGATCCCCCTACATGACTACTTCCTCCCCATGCCAATTGATTTGCTCAACAAAAGGGAGGTTTACACAGGGATTAAAAGGCCACTGCCAATGGCTATCCAATTTACCTCAGCATATTTTTCTTGAAACCTACCCTTTCCTTTAATTTTTTGACCTTTGTGCTAGAAATTACCACCCTACTTACTCAATGACAACCTATGTTTATGGATAAAACGTCATATTTGCAAACAATGCTCAGTCTATCTCTCAAATGCTCAGTACATACTTAGGCTCTATTTTCCTCTCTCATGAGGTCCAGGCTAAAATATTCCTTTGTGCTAGAAATTACCACCCTACTTACTCAACCATAACCTCTATTTATGGATAAAACGTCATATTTGCAAACAATGCTCAGTCTATCTCTCAAATGCCTAGTACACCCTTAGGGTCTATTTTCCTCTCTCATTAGGGCAAGGATAAAAGATTCATAAGACTAAATAAAACTTTGAAGGGAGATATTTTTAGAAGGCCACATTACAACCAAGGATTAGCTAAAGTCCCCCCACCCCATGGAATATCAAGAGTTTCCCCCGTGGTACCAAGAATGTCTATCCATCTTCCCTCTAATACTAGGAAGGAGAGTGGTGATGATGTGGATGAAAGGATGGTGGAAATTATTGAAGTTTATAATGCACCTTTTATCCTTGAGTTTAGGTATGCTGAGGCAATAACCATAAGTATGAGGAAACAATTAACATATTTTTAGACTAGTAGTGTATTCAGATACCCCTGATACCTAGTATATATGTTCATTTTTCACTAGAGTTATTGCCTAGAATTCCTAAATTTGCAAAAAACTCAGAAGGGCCTACCCACTAGAGGCATTGGTTGGTTTTCTCGTGTAATACCCCTAGTTTTGAATTGGAATGTATTAAATCTAAATTATGTAATGATGTAAGTATGCTAGTGTGGATTCTTAGTATGAAGCTCAAGGCCAATGCCCAACTAGTGAATGGATAGGCATGTATAATGTAAATATTTCTATATGGACTATATGGTTGGTTTTTCATGTCTAATACCCCTATTTTGACCCTTATGGTTTATTGGTTTCAATGCAAATATTGTGTAAATATAGTGTGTGTTTTCCCTAATTTGGAGCTCAAGGCCAAGGCCCCACTAGCTGATATTCATGTTTTAATTGCATAGGCAAGTATTTGACAGTTTGGTTACCATGTGTTGTTATGCCATGAATAATTGTGAATGATGTAATTATTAATTATTGCAATAGAAATACCCAAGAAGCTGGCTAAGGAGGCAACCAATGAGAAGGAGCCATGTGTATCCACTAGGGATAGGTAAAGGGGTTATGGGATTGGTACCCATGCTGCCACATGTCCAATTGTGAACCCATTTGACTCACCATAATGACATTAATGCAACTGTAAGAGGGTGGTTGAGAAAACCAGACCCATGAATTCTATGGAGTATGGGGTGGCCTGCGAATCCATATGGAAAGGTATGGCCCTATGTTTTTCCTTGTCCCTTAATCCACTCCACTCTTGGGAACTCGCCCATCCTGTTTGATAACCATTGTTTACCAAGAACCCAAGTCATTTACGCATCTACATAGCCAGCGGTGGAGAAAAAAAAGTGAAAATTGCAATTTTTGTGTAAGCTGAATGTACAGAGCCGAATTTGCAAAGGAAAACCCTGTGGGAGAATGGAACCAATTTTGAAAGCCATAGATCTATTCGTGGGGTTGAATTGCAGAGTTTGAACGACCTAGAGAACCCACGAGAGCACCTAGACCTATTTTACAGAGCACCAAATTGAAGGCAGAATTTAGGTCGCAGCCTTGTGAAGAATTAAATTGGATAACAAAGTTAGAGGTCAAATTAGGGTTGGGTCTGCTTGATAAACTTAGTGAAGGCTGAAATCTCATGAAGAACAACATTTGGACCTTTCTATGCCCACCCTAAATAGCATTGGAGGGAAGGGGCCTGGAGGGACTGTGCAACAGATAAGAGGGCCTTCCTTGTGTTGGGTGAGGTAGGTGATGTGGGTGACATGAGGACTGAGTGATCTGAGATTCTTGTAGCTCTGTGGTTGATCCCACTAGCTTAGTAGCATCCCCCTTGTTCCCTAGATTGCTTGATAAACCCAGTTGTAGGTTGGCTTAGCATTGGGATGAGACCTTGACTGTGAGAGAGACATTAGCCCTCCTTAGTGGATACACAACCCAACTCGGGGGTGTTACACCTAAATATTTCCACCATAAGACTCAGTGTAAACATCCCTGAAGTTTCTAAGACTGAGAGGGCAAACCTGAGAAGTTATTGAACCCCTTTTTATAGGGTCTAGTTGGGTCATCGCAGGTTTTTCTCTAGCAACTTGCGCCCAACTAGGTTCATCACAGGTGGTTGCTTGACCACTTGCGCTGACCGCATCTGTCGCTGGTTGTCCCATTGCAACTTGCGCCGATGTTAGTTAATGTGGATAAAGGGCATCTTCAAGCAATTTCTCGAAGGTGTGTGACTTGGATCTCTATCCCTAACCTATAGGAGAGCTGGAATTTGGTTCCCTAACCCTTTGGGAGGATCCCTTAGTCCTCTCCTACTATTTCTCAACCTATCCTGTCCTACTAGTCCTATATATATGAAGATCATTCCCATTCCAAAGGGAGGAGGGCTATATCATCCATATGCTGGTGGAATAATCTTAGGAGATCATCATTCATCCATTGGAGGCACCCGTTTCTCCTTAGAGGCATTGGCTTGGCCTGTTGGAGGAATATTGCGACGTTATGGCTTGGTTGTAATCTTATCTCTTCTTTGTATTCCCACTTTTTATACAGTAATACAAAACTCTTTCCATAAATGTATTGTTGTTCATTTGATATTTATAGTTCACTTCCTTAACCGTTTACTTAGATCAATTATTGTGTAGATGTGCTATTACTGCTTGTTTGTCTCTTGCATGTTCTGATAGGTCTTGCAGCTTTGGATCTAATGACCGTGGAGCTTGGAGCGACAAGGGAGAAAGAGATATACAGATCTGAAAGGTAAGATGTTCATGTCTCTTAATCTCTAATTTTATCTAGGAAGGTAGGTTTGTATTCTGTCATATTTGTTCTAGATTCACATTGAACTAGGGAGATCATGCCTTAAGTCCACTTTCGGTAGATTGTCCGGTAACAAATTTGGCGACCATACTGGGGAATACGTGCATTGTTTTAAGTTTTCAGTTCGAAAGTCGTTTTCTCTAATTTCTTTGTGAGCCATTTAATTTTCCTCCTAATCCTCTCTCACCACCAGATCTTCTTTTTGAAGGGTCTGTTGACTTCCTTTGAGTATGTATGTATGATTGTAAAACCTTTTGATTTCTCATTTTTGGAGATCTTCCCATCCTTGCATTGGGATTTTTCCCGGTGCACTTGGGCAGTATAGCCAGAGTGACGTCCAATCCCGGGCGCATTTTTCTCACCTACAACCTGCGCTGTCGGCGCTTAGCTCAGTTTTACAGCTTGTGCCATCGGCGCAAACCACCTATTTTCCACCTGCGACGGGCGCTCTGAGCCTAACCACAGGCTGTTCCGAGCAGTCAAGCCTTGTGCTTGGGTCCTCTCCTATCCAAATTTTGAGTTTGGTTTGTCTTACAGACCTTCTCTGCACTGCACCTTCCAGTCAGAGACCTTTTTGATTTTGCATTGGTAGTGTTTGGATTTGTTTGGAATGGTTTTAGGTTCCATTTTGGACAAGTTCGAGACTTGGTAGTGGTGGACACTTTAGTCTCAGTGGTGGACACTTTAGTCTCCCCCACTTTCATCCACTTGACCTTGCATTCCCTTCTCTCCTCACCCGATCTACTCTTTGCATTGGATCAGATCCCAGACCTCTTTTGCACATGTTATCTAGCTTTGCTTGCATCAGGTTGTTTTTGAGTGTCTTGGGTGTTTTTTCAATTTATTGCAATGCTTGTCATTTTCCTGAGAATTTCTGAGTGTTTAGAGTGCTGCAAATAATGTTTCTTTTCAGCCATTCACGCTTAAAAACATTATTGTTATCAAGTTGTAGTCTTGGCATATCATTGAAAAAATTAAAAGTACTTCATTTTTACCATTTTCAAGTGAATTTGAGAATTGTTGTAGAAACTGGTTCATGCATTGGAATTCATCATAGATATTTTTGGAAAGTTTGAAAAAGAGTTCATCATTTGTATTTTTCTCGAACTATGAGCCATTCATTTTCTTGAAAAATCCAAAGCATAGTCAAATATTTTGCAAAAGTGATTCCATGCTTGAAAAATTTCTATGTACTTTTGATTTTCATGCTTTTAGGTTGCCATAGAGAAATTTGAAAGTGTGCTCTAGATAGAAATTCTCTCTTTTTGGTCGTCTTTGGTTTCACGCTAAATTGAAAAAGACAAAAAGAAAATGCTTAGATTTGGTTTTAATGCTTGTTGATTTTCATGTTTTGCTCGGAAAAACGAAAAGAGTACTTTCATTTTCAAATTTGGTAGATTTGGGATTTTGTTGAAATTTATTGTTTTAAAACCACTTGGAAAAAGATTTCTCCTTCCTGTACATAGATTTCATCAAAAGAAAAGTGCATTTATTCATGTAGTTAGGGATTTCATTATGCTTACGTTTATGTACTCACCTCATGCATTCACCTAACTGTCCAGATAAAATTAACGGTAGAACTAGGGTAAAATATTTAGTAACTTGTGTGTTAAGTTAGAGACGTGTTCCGGCGTCTTAAAACATGGTAGCTATCATTATTTGCCTGCACTGCATCCCAGGGGTATTGTAAGTCTTCCACGTACCAACCGGTATATCGAATCTCTTTCACGTACCAACCAGTATATCGAAGGCTCTTTCACGTACCTCAGGGTATATCGAAAGGCACTTCATGTACTTGGCATATATCGAAAGGTGTTTCACGTACTTGGTAGTATATTGGAAGTGCTTGTGCCGTACGGTTGTGCATTAGACAACAACAACACGGATTTGAGCTCCCACATACCTTGCGTATATCGGGAGACACTCTTAGGATTCCTGAAACCAACTGATCTAACCATTTAGCCGTCTTGGCGGAGCAATACACCGAGAAAAACACTCAGGTATATTACTATGCACGTGCCGTCCAGGTAGTCGGGTATTCAGGAAAGGGTATGGTCCCAATCCTCCTTGTCACGTTTTACTGTTGGACCCTGCGGTACATAGCGAGTTGCGAAGCCTTGACAATCCCGTGAGGTTACAGACTTTTTGAATCCACACCTATCACATAAGTTTGCTTGCGGCCTTAGTTTGTATATATTTTTCTGGACTACTTTCCTTTTGTTTAGATTACACCTAAGAGAAACTTTGGTTCAGTCAGTTTGGCTGACTTTCCTTGGAGAAGGTTCCGCAAGATTTTGCACTTACCACCCGAATATCCCCTTAACCAGGAGGTAATTTCGAAGGTAATAATGGAACCACATGTCACGGTCGTGTCACCTGAAGTAGAAAAACCTACTTTGAATGTTGGGGCACACATGTTCCCTCCAGATTCACCCACCTCCAACCCCTCAAGGGGTGAAGAGGCATAAAATTGCACTCCACAAGACGTACCTCTCCCTCCCGTTTTACCGGGAGATCCTGGATCTGTGGAATGGTTAAATCCCTCCCAGGACAACCCTGTATTAGCTGGTTTGATCCAATTTCACCCTTTTGCGAAACATCTCTAGGTCAACAAGTGGCCCATTTTCCACCACATACCCACCTAGTTGTCCCACTCCTGACGAGCTTTTCGGACCCTTTCGTGATCGCTTGAATCGATTACATGCCTTTGGCGAGGCATTTCGAAGACAAAGTCTTTTACGAAGGGTTGAAGACTCGACGTTACCCGCATATTGGCAGATCCTGATTCGCTCTTTATCTTATGACTCACTGGAGCCATCCATCCACAATGTGCCCACTTATGAACCTGGTCAACCCTCACTTCCTGCAAGTACACCCCTTAGACAGGAGACCAGTTCTATACCTCAAACGACTCAACCCATTGAAGGAAAACAATCCAACACTCCTCTCACTACTACGAGAACATTACCCACTCCTCCCCCACCCCAAAAATTGAGGGGAGGATAGTCTTTACCCCCTACTTTCCTTATGAGTAATGTTAATCCCGCAGTAGATAATCAACAACCTATGTTGGGTCAACCATTGATTAGTGGTCAGCACGTTGCGGCTGGGGGGAAACCCCCGTCTCCTAATATTGGAGAAGGAATTCCTCTTGGAACTTCCCTACCCGCCGGAGCATCCACCATGGTATTATCCCATGTTGGGGGACCATCCCATTCAACTCAACCACCATGGAGTCAAGCGTATCTAGGTTATCTTAACCTTGTGTCGGGACAATTCAATCCCAGAAACTGTTAGGAACCCATGTCTTTACTTTGTTAGTATGTTGTTGTTGGATGCATATGATTTGTAAGTCGTCCCGTAGTATTTGTTGATCAATAGTTTATGTTATTGTTGTTGGCGCATATGCTTTGTAAGTTGCCCGTAGTATTGTTTATCCATAGTTTGTAACGGCCCATGGTTTCGACCCATAGTATTGGCGCCTAGAATTAGTATATAAATGTGTGTTGAGACCTATGAAGGCACCGTGAAGTTAATTGTATTGAGCTTGCTCAAAGGAGGTTTCCCCCTCGAAGTGGCCTGTGATCAATATAAAAGTGATTCTGAGTTCTGTCATTTCTGCTATTTCGCA
Source organism: Larix kaempferi (assembly GCA_027924585.1). NCBI lineage: Eukaryota > Viridiplantae > Streptophyta > Pinopsida > Pinales > Pinaceae > Larix > Larix kaempferi. The sequence continues at coordinate 12,510,197 of BSBM01000893.1, forward strand.
TATTCTTGTTAATTAATTGTTGCAGGTGCATCACATCTGGTATCAGAGCACTTTCTTGGGCTCGCTGGGTGAAATTTCTGCCAATTTTTTTTTCTCATCTGTTGCAGGTTCGGATTTGGGAATAATCCCTATGTGCTTAATTGTGGTAAGTACTTGGGCATAATCCCTAAAAATCATTGTGAGGAGTACCACAGGAACCCCGAAAGTAGCTGGCCCATTGAGAGGACTTGCCAGCGAAAAGGGCAATGACCCCTACCTAATTGACTAGTTCCCACCCGTGAGGTAAACCAAGAGCTGTCGTTTGTGGCAAAGCGGTTATCAGTTTTATCTGAGCCGTGGAGTGAGGGGTACTTCCCCAATACGCAAGCCGTCAGACAACATTGGTGGCCGAGTGAAACCCCTGAACTGTTAGGAAGCCGCACATACCTGGGGTCCATATCTACTTTCAGCTGAACTATTGTCAATCACTGCTGTGCGCAAGACGTTCCAGATTCATCCGTTTTCAATCCATTCGGCGTTGTTCTAGATCCCTTTCGAGCCATAGCCGCTCCAAAAAAAAATAAAAAAATCCTGGTTATGGTTGTCACCCGTGCAGGAGCAAAAACCATGGAGGACGCACTTGCAGCCATCCAAGCCAAACTCCAGGATCTGGATGAAAAATTTCTCGGTCTCCGTCTTGAACATTCAACTATGAAAAACAAACGACAGTCCGAGTCTTCAGCAGACAATGGGTTCTCTTCTTCCAGCAATTTTCGTGGTCCGAAACTTGATTTTCCTCGCTTCAATGGTACCGATCCAACGGGATGGATCTATCGTGCAGAAAAGTATTTCAGTCTACATAATACTTTTGATGTCAACAAAGTTTCGTTGGAATCCTTTCATTTGGAACAGGAAGCTCTTCAATGGTACCGTTGGTACAACAAGGCTCATCCAGAGCCCAAATGGCCAAAATTTTGCCAGCTTCTTTTTCAACGATTTGGTCCTAGTGCTTTTGATGACTTCACAGGATCCCTCACTAAACTTCGCCAAACTGGAACTATGAGAGAGTATCAAACCGAATTTGAGAATCTATCCAACCACACCGAAGGTGTGACATCTCCAAGGTTTGCATGTTAGTAATTTTGGTGAAAATTAAAATTTCTTCCATTGAAGATATTCATAATAAGACATAAACATGAGAATATAGAGTTATGCACATGGGAAGGCAAACTGTACGGGGTTCACAATCATACCAGTAAGTATTATGGAAAAAAAATAGAACCTTATCATTGAATTTGCTCAAGCATAAAAATATTTGTGAGTATATATCATTCATTACCTTCTTGTACTCAATACCTTTCGTCTTTATAAATATAGGATGTTCGGTCAAAAGATAGTTAGTATTAACAAGGTCCTCTCCTTAAGAATTTGTATACTTTTGAACACAATTATCCATAAGGATGTACATGTTAGATCATTTATTCATATTACAATCTTTGTGCATATTATAATCTGTGCATGTTTAAAGGAAACCTTAAATTTGATGCATCTGAATAACCACATCAGTAACTCAACTCATAAGACAATGACAAACTCATAAGAATACACACAATAAGAACACAACCACATAAGACACAACCAATATAGGTGGTTCACCCGAATCTTCGGGCTACATCCACAAGATCTGCTGTCGCATCATGTATTAATTATTCGACAAAAGTTACATTCAGCAACACCGTCGTTGCTATGCTTCCTTTATACTTTCTTCCGGACTTTCTCATGGAAAGTATGTGTCGCCACGATCAACTTACAAAGGACTTTCTCTGTATTTCTTACATACATCCAGATCTGATATTAGTACAAAATTTATTTACACAAAGCAAGGTAACCAGAGATCTAATCTCTAATGAGTTAACCCTTTCCCAAGCTCTCTGTGCAACCATAAGATAGAGGCGACTTCTAGATTTACATTGAGAGTATCTTTATACCGATAAAAGTACTTTTGTCAAAAGGTGAAGGTAGATATCGCAGATCTTAGGGATCATATAACATAGCTCAAAATTTATGATTACTTTCTCAGGAATATAGAATTATTACGCTTGATCCTTTAGATCCTGAATAAATCCACTACAGGGATACTGAAATGCTATTATATATTCCTCTCAATAATACTGCTTCTGTCAAAATGTGAGTACATATCATACATTACCTTCCTGTATCTATATATATGTATCTAAATATATATCTGCGTGTGATATACCAGCAAATCGTAACCCCTGTTATTATCTACTACAGCATATATATATGTAAAATATACCAAACTGAAATCGCATAGAACAATTGTTTCCAGCGTTATAAACCGGATCGCACAGTTTCGATCCCAACGATATACTATGTATAAATCGCATTGATGTCCAAACGTACATAGTATATATAAGTATCTGCAGCTATAGTATTGTCCAAAATACGCAGGCAGAGTATACTACCTAAATTTTTTCCAAAAACCTCAGGAAAAATATATGAATCAACTATAGTGTCTTAACAGCACCCAAAATTCAATCCTCAATTTAAATAATGAGGACATATCCAAGTACATCCAGATTGCACTATGCAGAGAGGTAATATAAAAATAAATGCTAAACCCTGTCCACAATGTATGCATAAATCAATCATCCTACACAAGCTTCGTCTGGCATACATGAAGGGGCATTGTTTAAATAAGGACTCTATCAACATAGACGCAGAGGTTGCCACTCCTAAAGAGGATATGGAGTGTTCCAATCACCAATCCAACTCTTAAATGCAGCGACTATTTGCTCTGATCACAGAGACTATCGCAGTGATCGCTTGATCATACCATCTATATACAGCACAATTATTTTTTGGCTGTATTTATATATAAACATTGAGCAGCTGATGCCATGGGGAATCGAACTCTATAACGAGCCATCCCGACCCTATGTATAGATCAATGCACCAGATTGACTAAATATACCAAAACCAGAACTGTATACCCTTATAAAATACTAAATGTGAGGTCGAGCTCAGATAGAGATGATACCATCGATCCAGCCGATCTGGCATTTATCGATCTACAGAAACCAACCAAAACTTTGCAGAAATGTAAATCTATCGATAGCAAATAGGGGAAAGTAGCATTTTATTCCAGCCTAAGTTTTCGCATTTAGACAGGGGAGTTACTAGCCGATCTGGCGTTTATCAATCTATAGAGACCAATAGCATAAAATTGCAGCATTGTAAATCTATTGACAGTAAACAAAAGAACTAACCTTTTATCCCAGTCTATACGTTTTCATATCTAAGCAGAGGAGTTACCATCGATCTAACCGATCTTTCCTTGGTCCAGGGGTTCGTACTTCCTTTCCTGAGACTGTCCATCCAGTACTAGCAACAATAGCTATTCGGCTCGATTCCCCGAAGAATTCTTCAGAAATCCCATCGATATCTTCTTTCTCAAGCAAAAATTGTAGCTAACCCTATTATAAAGATTTTTCTTCTGGATGTACTCTCGCCGTCTCTTCATGCCAAGGAGGAACCCCCTTCATACTGCATCCAGGCGTGAATAAATAACCCAGTAAAACCCCTTACCCGTGCACCAAGTGGAAACTCCTGAGATCGTTTTCGAAATCTCCTCCTTCAAGTCATTCCCTAAAGAGAAGGAACTATGCATTAATGCACTCATTGATTTTCCACCGTGGGGGAGTCCGTCAGAAAAAGAGATGGATTCTCTCCACTGGGAGGTCAAATCCTTTAGATGGTTAGGATCGTATAGTAACACGTGGCGCCGGGATCTTTGTATACAACGACAGAGCAATAAAACAATAACCGATTGGATGCACCCAAATCTTTGTAAGCGATTCGACAGAGCGATCAATAATATAAAAAAAATGGGAATGGGGCATCCAAATCTTGGTATCCAATTTAATACAGCATTGCATAATATCAATGGGGCACACCGCAACCTGCAAGCAAAAGGACGCAGTATCTACCATAGAAAATATGGGGCATCGAAATCTCTATATCAATCGGCAGAGTTTTTCCCCTCGTTCTCACTAACCTTCAATTATACTTTCAAACCAATAACCCACGGTTTTATTTAATTATTCTTCTTATCTTATAAGAAATATTTATATGCATATTTATATTTGCATATATAATATATCAAAGAGTTTACAAATCTAATCGTTATAGAGTTTGTAAGTAATTTATTCCATAAATGTACTTAAGTGTAGTATCCTATAAAGGATATCTTCCTTCGAGATGAATATATGCTATAGTCCCTATAGCTTATCAAATCTTATTTCTTAAGGATATAGTCTATAGCTCCTTCATTAGGACAAACCATAACATATTTCCTTTTTACTTATTGTCCACTACCCCATACTTTAGATAAAGGAATATGATTTGGTTTAGAGGGAAACCTTATTTGGTAGTCGGTTGGGTTTTTAGATGACCACCTCTTCCTTCCCATAGTGAATTTACATGTCCCATCGATTAGTCACGTTAATGCTTTTTAAGTCTCCTAGGTCTATATCAATTATTATAACTTAGTAGAAATAAAGACAAGATTTTATGGTTTACTGGTGGGGCCTTGGCCTTGAGCTCCTCACGAGTAAACCGATACAATAATCAAATACATTTAAAATAGTAATAGAAGATAGGAGAGGGATATCACATCCTCCTCCCCTTAAAATTAACACCGTCCTCGGTGTTCACTCTTCTCTTGGAGCAATCATTTGTACCACAAAACTGGAATTCAAAAGAAACAATGTTTAATACAACTCGTCATCAACTTCATAATCAAACTCAGAAACATAAATCATGAGTTCTTTATTGCACATATCACTTGCAATATATGGAATAAATCTAGTGCTCCATGATTGTATACTGTTGACAAAATCAACAACCAGCATTCACTTGATCCAGGAAATTCTTGCCTAACACCTTAGTGCTCACGCAGCAATCCTTTCTCTCATGCCTTGCCTAACACCTTAGTGTTCACGCAGCAAACATTTCTCTCATGTTTTGCCTAACACCTTAGTGCTCACGCAGCAAACATTTCGTTCATGTTTTTCCTAACACCTTAGTGCTCACGCAGCAATCATTTCTTTCATGTCTTGCCTAACACCTTAGTGCTCACGCAGCAAACATTTCTTTCATGCATACTAAGCAGCGTCCTGCCTCCCACGTATACATTTCCTTATAGCTTGCCTAGGTCTTACAGCCAGCCGATTCTCCGAGAATCCTAGTGGCTGTTCAATCCCTGATTTTAGGGAGTATTTCAATACCATTACAACACTCTTTACACAATTCCCCTCAAGCCTTCTCGCTTGAGTCCCGGAATTTATTTTCCCCAAGCCGCCTTGCTTGAGTCTAGAAAAATCTCCTTCAATTTAACAATTTATTTCGTCACATTACATCCTGTACCCATACGATTACTCTAACCAATTTGGGTCGAGTGCAATAATTATCAACATTTAAAAGAATAAATAACGGTTGTGATGTGGGTTCTAAGTCCTCACCCCTTTATTTTACCTTGGATAATATTCATGCTCTTATCTTTCCACAAGCTGCACAAAATTTTGACCGTCAGCCAAATTCACCTGTTAGTAAAAATTTTTGTAAGAAGATCTTGCCCCTATGCATAAAAATAAGAAAATCATCATCTAAAGTGAACACCACTGGATTAATTACATAATGTCTTGAAATGTATTCTTCCTATGGACATTACATTCAGTTCACCTCAATCCTTAACTTTAACTGTGTCAAGCACCCACTTAATTATACGATTTTTTTTTGCACATGCCAACATCATGTAAGTAACAATAAATCATCTTAATATATACTTGTATAGTTTCATAAGATAGTCACATACCTTTATGAAGGAGACTGTATATCACTTTATTGTATGGACTCACATGCCAAGGTGTAGGTTGTACTTGTATTAACACACATTAGTAATCCCTCAACATCATAAGAACATATACATCAAAATGATACATATTATCCATGCATATAACATAAATCTTAATCGCATAAAAGTATAATCCTTCTGTCAACCACTCCCATTATCCCAACATTCTTAGTAAGGATTGCCGAGATAGAATATATATAAAAATAGAATCCTATAGTCTCATCATATGCATCCTATTGACTATTTAGCCTACACATGTATACTTCTATAATAACCATCATCCCTTCTAAAATTACAAGCAAGGTACAAGCGTGTTCCCGTGTCACAGATTTATACTTCCTTATTCTATACAATCCCATGCCCCAAAAGGGCTAATAAGTACAACAATTTCCTAGTCATAGAAAATTTCATACAGTAGAATGTCTATTTAACCAAATAAAAATAATTCCTCTACCTTTCAACCTTTTACCCAGAGGATGACCCTTTACTAATCATTCATACAACTCTTCTAACCATCCATTGTTTGTATAGTATTCCTCTTAGATGGGAGATCATCAATAACTTTGAAGATCTAATGCGTATTCAATATTAACCATCTTATCTCCTATATCATCTGTTTCGTACGTAAGATAAAACATAGAAGTAAGAACACATAACTAACATTCTATATTTGCCTATAACATCCAATATAGTGTACAAGCATCTTCCATACCTTCCACTTATCAAGGGCTAAGATCAATATAACTCCCTCGATAACATTTTGTCAGTTCTTCTATTAGTCTTTCGATCAATCCTCCACTGTAAGACGTCTATTATTCCAACTCCGAGATCGTTAACAAAAATGAACATTTTCTTTCTATACAACAAATAGCCTACATAGAGAAATTCAGGACTTACTCCCTTAGCACAATTTTATGTATTTTCTAACATGATAAGGATCACCTCCATCCTACAATCTCGTGTACATAATTAATACAATCGCCCTAACATAAGTGCATGAAATCAATAACTAGGTAATTCACGACAATCTTCCAATCCTTCTCATAATGACCTAAATGTACCTTACACCCCTTCATAAATTCACATACTATATAAACCTTTCGGAGTGTTTCAACTTCAACCTATATAAACATATCTTTATATGACCTAGCCATCATTCATTCAATCCTTATGAATCACTATGTTTGCTATCCTGTCTACAATAGTATAGTCACCTTTCCAAGCCTAGAACTTTCCTAATCCTCATAAAATATAATTGAATCATTTAAGTACCAATGATGAATGTCTATGACTTGACTCATATATGTACTAAAGCCCTACCAATGGCATCAATCGACCAAATAGGAGTGTACATCTTTCATTAGATACATAATCCTAATTATGTTTATACAACCCTTATAACTTTTGAACATGTAAATGCTCCTATGATTCTCAATATTATCATTATGATCAATGTAAAAAAAAAATATTTAACAAGATCACCTAGATAAAGATAGGACATAGTCCAACTATTTTAATCATTTTTAAAGAATACTTTCCTATCATTTAATGGAACTAATTGTAGGGCGTGAGGAGATATTCATCCTCTAGTACTTATTAATAGAAGATCAAACTTCGTAAGGAAACATATAAATGCTCACATATCGACAATGCTTTTCCTTTAGAATGCTTCGACAAGTGGAGCATACTTACTTGCGATTTAAAGGACATCTTGTCGCTTACCTCTTGCTGATTCTCTGGAACGTAAATCCTTTGTTTGCGTCTTATCGATGGAGTTCCCTTGACCAGCTTATATTATTTCCTCAACTGAGCCCAACTAGCCCGAGTGTTTGCAACCTGTGCTCTGATACCATATGTGACATCTCCAAGGTTTGCATGTTAGTAATTTTGGTGAAAATTAAAATTTCTTCCATTGAAGATATTCATAATAAGACATAAACATGAGAATATAGAGTTATGCACATGGGAAGGCAAACTGTACGGGGTTCACAATCATACCAGTAAGTATTATGGAAAAAAAAATAGAACCTTATCATTGAATTTGCTCAAGCATAAAAATATTTGTGAGTATATATCATTCATTACCTTCTTGTACTCAATACCTTTCGTCTTTATAAATATAGGATGTTCGGTCAAAAGATAGTTAGTATTAACAAGGTCCTCTCCTTAAGAATTTGTATACTTTTGAACACAATTATCCATAAGGATGTACATGTTAGATCATTTATTCATATTACAATCTTTGTGCATATTATAATCTGTGCATGTTTAAAGGAAACCTTAAATTTGATGCATCTGAATAACCACATCAGTAACTCAACTCATAAGACAATGACAAACTCATAAGAATACACACAATAAGAACACAACCACATAAGACACAACCAATATAGGTGGTTCACCCGACTCTTCGGGCTACATCCACAAGATCTGCTGTCGCATCATGTATTAATTATTCGACAAAAGTTACATTCAGCAACACCGTCGTTGCTATGCTTCCTTTATACTTTCTTCCGGACTTTCTCATGGAAAGTATGTGTCGCCACGATCAACTTACAAAGGACTTTCTCTGTATTTCTTACATACATCCAGATCTGATATTAGTACAAAATTTATTTACACAAAGCAAGGTAACCAGAGATCTAATCTCTAATGAGTTAACCCTTTCCCAAGCTCTCTGTGCAACCATAAGATAGAGGCGACTTCTAGATTTACATTGAGAGTATCTTTATACCGATAAAAGTACTTTTGTCAAAAGGTGAAGGTAGATATCGCAGATCTTAGGGATCATATAACATAGCTCAAAATTTATGATTACTTTCTCAGGAATATAGAATTATTACGCTTGATCGTTTAGATCCTGAATAAATCCACTACAGGGATACTGGAATGCTATTATATATTCCTCTCAATAATACTGCTTCTGTCAAAATGTGAGTACAGATCATACATTACCTTCCTGTATCTATATATATGTATCTAAATATATATCTGCGTGTGATATACCAGCAAATCGTAACCCCTGTTATTATCTACTACAGCACATATATATGTAAAATATACCAAACTGAAATCGCATAGAACAATTGTTTCCAGCGTTATAAACTGGATCGCACAGTTTCGATCCCAACGATATATATGTATAAATCGCATTGATGTCCAAACGTACAGAGTATATATAAGTATCTGCAGCTATAGTATTGTCCAAAATACGCAGGCAGAGTATACTACCTAAAATTTTTCCAAAAACCTCAGGAAAAATATATGAATCAACTATAGTGTCTTAACAGCACCCAAAATTCAATCCTCAATTTAAATAATGAGGACATAGCCAAGTACATCCAGATCGCACTATGCAGAGAGGTAATATAAAAATAAATGCTAAACCCTGTCCACAATGTATGCATAAATCAATCATCCTACACAAGCTTCGTCTGGCATACATGAAGGGGCATTGTTTAAATAAGGACTCTATCAACATAGACGCAGAGGTTGCCACTCCTAAAGAGGATATGGAGTGTTCCAATCACCAATCCAACTCTTAAATGCAGCGACTATTTTCTCTGATCACAGAGACTATCGCAGTGATCGCTTGATCATACCATCTATATATAGCACAATTATTTTCTGGCTGTATTTATATATAAACATTGAGCAGCTGATGCCATGGGGAATCGAACTCTATAACGAGCCGTCCCGACCCTATGTATAGATCAATGCACCAGATTGACTAAATATACCAAAACTAGAACTGTATACCCTTATAAAATACTAAATGTGAGGTCGAGCTCAGATAGAGATGATACCATCGATCCAGCCGATCTGGCATTTATCGATCTACAGAAACCAACCAAAACTTTGCAGAAATGTAAATCTATCGATAGCAAATAGGGGAAAGTAGCATTTTATCCCAGCCTAAGTTTTCGCATTTAGACAGGGGAGTTACTAGCCGCTCTGGCGTTTATCAATCTATAGAGACCAATAGCATAAAATTGCAGCATTGTAAATCTATTGACAATAAACAAAAGAACTAACCTTTTATCCCAGTCTATACGTTTTCATATCTAAGCAGAGGAGTTACCATCGATCTAACCGATCTTTCCTTGGTCCAGGGGTTCGTACTTCCTTTCCTGAGACTGTCCATCCAGTACTAGCAACAATAGATATTCGGCTCGATTCCCCGAAGAATTCTTCAGAAATCCCATCGATATCTTCTTTCTCAAGCAAAAATCGTAGCTAACCCTATTATAAAGATTTTTCTTTTGGATGTACTCTCGCCGTCTCTTCATGCCAAGGAGGAACCCCCTTCATACTGCATCCAGGCGTGAATAAATAACCCAGTAAAACCCCTTACCCGTGCACCAAGTGGAAACTCCTGAGATCGTTTTCGAAATCTCCTCCTTCAAGTCATTCCCTAAAGAGAAGGAACTATGCATTAATGCACTCATTGATTTTCCACCGTGGGGGAGTCCGTCAGAAAAAGAGATGGATTCTCTCCACTGGGAGGTCAAATCCTTTATATGGTTAGGATCGTATAGTAACACGTGGCGCCGGGATCTTTGTATACAACGACAGAGCAATAAAACAATAACCGATTGGATGCACCCAAATCTTTGTAAGCGATTCGACAGAGCGATCAATAATATAAAAAAAATGGGAATGGGGCATCCAAATCTTGGTATCCAATTTAATACAGCATTGCATAATATCAATGGGGCACACCGCAACCTGCAAGCAAAAGGACGCAGTATCTACCATAGAAAATATGGGGCATCGAAATCTCTATATCAATTGGCAGAGTTTTTCCCCTCGTTCTCACTAACCTTCAATTATACTTTCAAACCAATAACCCACGATTTTATTTAATTATTCTTCTTATCTTATAAGAAATATTTATATGCATATATAATATATCAAAGAGTTTACCAATCTAATCGTTATAGAGTTTGTGAGTAATTTATTCCATAAATGTACTTAAGTGTAGTATCCTATAAAGGATATCTTCCTCCGAGATGAATATATGCTATAGTCCCTATAGCTTATCAAATCTTATTTCTTAAGGATATAGTCTATAGCTCCTTCATTAGGACAAACCATAACATATTTCCTTTTTACTTATTGTCCACTACCCCATACTTTAGATAAAGGAATATGATTTGGTTTAGAGGGAAACCTTATTTGGTAGTCGGTTGGGTTTTTAGATGACCACCTCTTCCTTCCCATAGTGAATTTACATGTCCCATCGATTAGTCACGTTAATGCTTTTAAGTCTCCTAGGTCTATATAAATTATTATAACTTAGTAGAAATAAAGACAAGATTTTATGGTTTATTGGTGGGGCCTTGGCCTTGAGCTCCTCACCAGTAAACCGATACAATAATCAAATACATTTAAAATAGTAATAGAAGATAGGAGAGGGATATCATAGAAGGATTGTCTGATGACTTTTACCGGAGTTGTTTTATCAGTGGTCTAAAGGATGCCATCCGCTTTGAGGTCAAAATGTTCTGTCCCAACACAATGATGGAAGCACTAGGGTTGGCTAAGTTTGCAGAAGACAAGATTGTATCCCAACAACGCTCCAAGCCCACTTTTGTTCCCTTCCAAAATATGGGTTCTCAGCGACCACCTATACCGCAGGCTCCTCGACCGATTCCTATCAAGTGTTTGTCTGAAACAGAGATGCAAGCATGCAGAGAAAAGGGGCTTTGCTATAATTGTGATGAGAAATTCACTCGGGGACATAGATGTGTTCAACAAAAGCTCTATCTCTTGGATGTGGAGTCTCCTCCCGCCTCTGAAATTGGTGACGAAGATCCAGAAACATTGGATGCTCCGGTCGACATTCAGGAACCGCCTATTGACCCTCCATCTCAGGATGACCAGCCAGAGATATCTCTCCATGCTTTAGCTGGAATCACCACCCCCCAAACAATGCGGGTCAGGGGTTACTTCAAGAAGCTTCCTCTTACAATACTCATTGATTCTGGTAGCACTCATAATTTCATTGACCCTCGGATCGCCAAACAAGCTGATTGTTTTATCCATCCTTGCGCCAACTTTGAAGTCATGGTTTCCAATGGGGGCACCTTACCTTGCAAAGGGAAGTGTCTAAATGTGCATATCTCTATGGGAGATTATACCTTGCGCTCTAACATGTTTTCCTTGCCCTTAGGAGGATGTGATGTGGTTTTGGGCGCTCAATGGCTACGCACACTTGGCCCTATCTTATGGGATTTTGCTGAACTTTGGATGCAGTTTTCCCTCAATGGACACAAACACACATTGACAGGATTACAACCAGGTTCTCTAAGCATCATCAGTTCACATCGCATGGAAAAAATCCTCAAGAAGAATTCACATGGTGTCATCGCTCAGATCCATTCCATCCAGATGCAACCATCAGCGGTCTCCACTACTCCTTTGGATCTACAACAAATTCTGGATTGATATACAGGTGTCTTTGCTGAACCAGTGGGATTGCCACCTTCAAGGCCAGAAGACCATCGTATTCAACTCCTTCCTGGAAGCGTTCCTCCCAACATCAGGCCCTATCGCTACCCATTTCACCAAAAAACAGAGATTGAAATGCTCGTTCGGGACTTATTGAAGCAAGGTATTATTCGCCCAAGCATTAGTTCCTTTTCTTCTCCAGTTATTCTTGTCTGCAAAAAAGATGGGTCATGGCGCCTCTGCATTGACTTCCGAGCAGTTAATCACCTCACCATCAAGGATAAGTTTCCAATTCCTGTTGTTGATGAGCTTCATGGGGCTCACTTTTTCTCCAAGTTGGATCTTCGTTCTGGGTATCATCAAATTCGAGTTCATGAGGATGATATCCCTGAAAAAGCTTTCCGCACACATGATGGCCATTATGAGTTTTTGGTCATGCCATTTGGCCTCACTAATGCTCCTTCCACATTCCAGGCCTTAATGAATGAAATATTTCGACCCTACTTGTGGAAATTCATTCTGGCATTCTTTGATGATATCCTCATCTACAGTAAAACATGGGATGAACATCTCCAGCATTTGGATCTTGTCATGCAACTTTTCTCTGACCATCATCTCCATGCCAAGCAGTCTAAATGTGTTTTTGGACAGAAGGAAGTTGAGTATCTCGGGCACATTATCTCAGCACAAGGGGTTCGCGTGGATCCTGCCAAAATCGATGCCATGAACAATTGGCCGCATCCTCAGACACTCAAGAGTCTTCGTGGTTTTTTGGGGTTGAATGGCTACTATTGCAAATTTGTCAAGGATTATGGGAAGATTGCTGCTCCATTAACTGCTCTATTGAAAAAGGATGCCTTCACATGGACACCTGTTGCTTAGTGTGCATTTGACAAACTAAAACAAGCTATGTGTACTACACCTATGCTAGCTATGCCCGATTTTTCCAAGCCCTTCACTATTGAGAGTGATGCTTGCGGCAATGGACTTGGTGCTGTTCTCCTTCAAGATGAACACCCCATTGCGTTCACCAGCAAAGCCCTTTCAGGTAAGAATCTAGCTGCCTCTACCTATGAGAAGGAAATGATGGCTATTTTGCATGCAGTACAGAAGTGGCGCCCATACCTATTAGGGAATCATTTCTGCATCAAGACTGATCACCAGAGTCTGAAATATTTCTTGGACCAGCGTGTCTCCTCCCAGGCACAACAGAAATGGGTTAGCAAACTCATGGGTTATGACTATGAGATCACTTACAAGAAGGGTAAAGACAATATTGTGGCAGATGCTCTTTCTCGCACATTTGAGGCCCAAGGTTCTCTTTCAGCTATTTCTATGCCTGTTCCAAATTGGTTTCAATCTGTTCAACATGGTTATGTCAATGAATCCTCCTTATCTCAAATCATCCAACGCTTGACCAAAAACCGTTCTGCTGTACCACATTACTCTTGGGATGGTGCTTCTCTGCGATACAAGGGTCGTCTGGTGCTTCCCGAGAGCACAGATCTTCAACAGGTTGTCTTCTATGAACTCCATGCTTCTCCATCGGCAGGGCACTCCGGGTTCCTCAAAACGTATGAACGAGCACGGCGTAAATTCTTTTGGCAGGGCATGAAAAGGACAATTCAACAGATGGTGGCCGAATGTGATACCTGTCAGCGCAATAAGGGTGAAACAACACTCCTTCCAGGATTGCTTGAACCCTTGCCCATACCTACACGGATTTGGATAGATATTTCTATGGATTTCATTGAAGGGCTCCCTAAATCTGGCGGGAAGACAGTGATTCTCGTTGTGGTTGATCACCTCTCCAAATATAGTCATTTTTGTGCTCTCAGCCACCCCTATACAGCCTCCTCCGTCACTCAAATTTTTCTGGACTAGATCTTTCGTCTTCATGGCATCCCTTCTTCCATTGTCTCGGATCGTGATGCAACTTTCACCAGTCATTTTTGGACAGAACTATTTCGCCACACTGGCACCAAACTGAAGATGAGTTCAGGTTATCACCCACAAACAGATGGTCAGACTGAAATTGTCAATAAATGCTTGGAAACTTATCTTCATTGCTTCACCTCAGAACAACAACATCAGTGGGAAAAATGGATCCCTCTCGCTGAATGGTGGTACAATACCTCTTACCACACTGCCTCTAAAATGACCCCATATGAAGCAGTCTATGGTCAGGCACCTCCAGCTCTTCTTCCATACACCCCCACGAGTTCACCAGTTCAGGAAGTTGACACGGTCCTTCGAAACCATGATCAGATTCTTCGCATTTTGCGGGACAATCTTCACATGGAAAGAAATCGCATGAATCAACAAGTTGATCAGCATCATTCTGAGCGCACTTTTCAAGTCGGCGATATGGTTTTTCTTCGTCTCCAGCCGTACAAACAATCATCCTTGAAACTCAAAGGGCGTCATAAGCTTTCTCCAAAGTTCTATGGGCCATATCGGATTCTTCAGAAGATTGGGTCCATTGCTTATAAATTGGAACTTCCTCCTTCTTCCCGCATTCATCCAGTCTTTCATGTCTCTTGTCTGAAGAAAGTTCTTGGCACCAACATCAGTGGACAAACTATTTTACCCGAACTGGATAATGAAGGATCCATCCTTTTAGAGCCAGAGGCCATCCTCAATCGGCGCACGCGTCAGCTTCGCTCTCGCTCTATCACAGAGGTCTTAATTCAGTGGTACGGCATGCAACCAGAGGATGCTACATGGGAACCACTCCTTCAGATTCAACAACAATTTCCACATCTAAAGCTTTGAGGACAAAGCTTTTTTTAAGGGGGAGGGGATGTTAGGAACCCATGTCTTTACTTTGTTAGTATGTTGTTGTTGGACACATATGCTTTGTAAGTCGTCCCATAGTATTTGTTGATCAATAGTTTATGTTATTGTTGTTGGTGCATATGCTTTGTAAGTCGCCCGTAGTATTGTTGATCCATAGTTTGTAACGACCCATGGTTTCGACACATAGTATTGGCGCCTAGAATTAGTATATAAGTGTGTGTTGAGACCTATGAAGGCACCGTGAAGTTAATTGTATTGAGCTTGCTCAAAGGAGGTTTCCCCCTCGAAGTGGCCTGTGATCAATATAAAAGTGATTCTGAGTTTTGTCATTTCTGCTATTTCGCATATTCTTGTTAATTAATTGTTGCAGGTGCATCACAGAAACACACTCTACGTGATACCTTAACCCGGAAATCCATACACTCTATGGGGGCATCAAAATTTTTTACAACGTGGACCCCCACCTACCATCACTCAAGTACCACCACCCCTGTTCGGTCACCCCCCACCTCCTTCCGGAGGCGGTGGGCCCCCACACAATTCCAGAGGAGGCGGACCTCTACCTTATGACAGAGGACCACCTCGTTCTGGAAACCATGGCCCACCCCCTCTCGGTGGAGGAGGTGGAGGCGGAGGACCACCCCCTCTCGGCGGAGGAGGTGGAGGCGGAGGACTACCCCCTCCCGATGGTGGCAGAGGACCCCCACCTTATGGTGGAGGACCACCCCATCCTGGTGGTGGTGGTGGAGGAACACCCTAATTTGGTGGAGGTGGTGGAGGAGGCCCCCACCCTTCCAGCGGAGGCAATGGAGCACCAACTCCTACTGGTGGAGGTGGTGTAGGTCCACCTTATCCCGGTGGCGGAAAAGGACCCCCACCATTTGGAGGAGGCCCACCCCCTCCCGGTGGAGGCGGTGGAGGTCCACCTTATCTCGGTGGCAGTGGCGGACCCCCACCATTCGGAGGAGTCCCAACCCATCCCGGTGGTGGTGATAGACCCCCACCTTATGGTAATGGAACACCCTATTATGGTGATAGTCCTACATATCGTCTGGGTGACATACCCCCTTACGACTAGTTTCTTCCGGGAAAACCCTACAATCGGTCGATGCAAGGTCCCACTGGTCCATACATGCCATATCAGTACTATCAGTATCCACAACCAAATCAACAGCTACCTTTTCTGGTTAAGTTGGACCTACCTGACCTGTCTCGTCTGACTAATGACCCCATCTTCCATGGATATAATTGGCCACCAATTTCGGTGAAACTTCCATCCGATATCCCCAAATTTGATGGCAAAACTGGTGAGGATCCAAAAAATCATGTGATGAAATACCATTTATGGTGTTCATCCAACTCCTTGATGGACGACTCGATCTGTCTTAGGTTATTCCAATGGACTCTCAACGACCTAGCTGCAAGTGGTATATTGAATTACCACCTAACTCTTTTCTAGATTTCCGCTCTCTTGCTATGTCCTTTTTGACCCATTTCCAGTTGCCCATTCTCTATGAGACTGGTACGGACTTATTGACCTCTCTTCGCCAGAATACCGCAACTCATATCTCCGACCATATTCATGAGTGGCGGAGAAGACGACGTCTCATTAAGGCTCATATCCCAGACCAAAACTTAGCTGACTGGTTCACAAAGCCTCTTTTACCTGTTGTAGCTCGAGATGTGGCCATGGGAGGGGCCGTCACTGAGGAACAAGCTATTTCCCATGCCCATTACTTAGACCTGGTTTATGCTCAATCGGGCACATTGTATGAAATTGTTCCCGATGCAGCCCGCCCTACCTACGACCCAGTGAAACCACCTAAGGGACCTCAGGCCGATGGAATCATTGGCTCCCTTAACTCCCATCCTTCTACTCAAATTGGTGGACCATCGAACCCCTAGGGTTCTTCCCCATCCCCACCACAGGATGGCAGCAGCACCACCAAGTCACCCACTCCTGCCTCCACCGAAGAGGAGAATTCTGTTCAATCAAATTCGTCTCAGAATTTCGGTGGTAAGAAGAAAAACAAAGGAAAACCTAAGAAATCTTCCAATCGGCAGGAGCCCAAGCCAACCCCTGAAGACACCAAACAGAAGAGGAAGTTGAAGTATCCTTGTTTATTGTGCGGTGGTGACCATTTATCCAAGGAATGTCCTCACCGAGACGAAGTGCAGGAGTTTCTCAAAGGAAACTCTACTACCGCAGTTCTCAATGATCCCTTCCCCACTCAAAACCAACAACTGATAACTCAAACCTCTCCTTCCCACGGAGAGGTTTCCTCCACCGTGCATGTTTTCATGTTGTGTAGTGAGACGGTTAACTTGAACACATGTTCACGCTTGTACGACTCAATCCCTCAGAAGGAACTCGTTGGAAGTAATACTGAAAAATATTCCACTTCTATTCTGGACGTCACCGTACCACACACTTCTCTCACCATTGAGAAGCCTTATTTAGAGTCAGTGTTACATCTGCCTAAGAGCACGATTCGAAAAGCCATTTTCAATCCCAATTCTCGGGCAGCTCAAAACTACAATATTGTAGAGGACTTGGCACAAGCTCCTTGTGCTATGTCGACGCTAGAAGTCTTGCAGAATTGTCCCAACCAGCGCAATACTCTTCTCGTTTCCATTGGCGTGGTTGATCCGGATTCCTCTAATACAATCATGTTCCGACTAGAGTACTTTAAACTGAGGCTTTCCCACCAGTTAGCATTTCAAGTTGCTACAAATGTTTTTGCGAAGACAATTCATCGTACTATTTTGGACAAAGGTGTCTCTACCTCAGTCATGTCAATATCATGCTGGAGAGCCATTGGTTCTCCCAAGTTAAACCGTTCACCCACCACCTTGAAAGCATTCGACGGTCGTGGCTTCCAACCTCATGGGCTATTACAAGCCTTGGAAGTAGAGTTGGGGGGTAAGACCCCAACCATTAACGTGGAAGTGGTCGTCACCCCTTTAGATTATAATCTTTTACTTGGTCGTAATTCATTTTATGCCATGACTATAGTCACAAACACATATTTCATTGAATTTGGAATTAAACTGTGGATCTAGAATTCTAAAATAACCAAAAAAATCAATTCTAGCATTGCTCTTGTAATAAAATATTTCCAATTTTAATGAAATATGTGCTCACATCATTTGTCTTTCGCATTGTGCAATTCCCCCACCAATGACGAATTGTCATTGTCGACCAACTGGACTTCTGTACACCGGACACCGCTACTCATCCCGGCGATAATGTCCCATTACTCAGGAAATCTTCGCAACCATATGAGAGCGTGGGGGTCGGCCTCATAAAAGATTCATCTCTTATGGGTATTTTTCCAACCTCGGATCCCCCTAACCATGTTGCTACGGTGAACATGATATCCTCTTTTCCCAACTCCACTGATCCATGGCTCGTACCCAACGAAGCCACTATGCACCTAATTGGAGATATCATGCCTCTTTCACCCGCTAAACTCACTTATGAGGCTATCTAGTCAGCACCCTGTTAATATTTAATATGCTAAGACAAAAAATATCAGTATTACATTCCATTTCACAACAATAGCATATATAGGAACACTAAAAAAACAACAAGAACGACATAAACATAAGAGACACAAATTTATCCTGGGAAACCCTCATGGGGTAGAAAACCCAGCAAAGCTTCCTCAATATAGATGACCAACAAATACAAATATGTAATCCACAAACATGAGCTCCTTCTCCTCCATAGCAGATCTCTCTCTCACCTATGCACCAATCACAAGTGAGTGAATGTGTGTTAAATGAGGAACACACCTCCTCTATTTATACACAACTCCAACTTGACTTTTACACTAACTAGGTCGGCCCCAACTTAACTACTTAACATAATGTGACAGGGCTGACCCCACTAGGGTGGTCTAATAACCCTTTAACCCACATGACTCATACAGGGACGACCCCCACTAGGGATGTCTAATAACCCAAGTTACCACATTCTCCACGGAGGAATAAAACATCTCCGGATATACAATAAGGTCTTCACGGAGGAGTGAAACATCTCCGAAATAATAAATTACAAATATAATATTCTTAGAAGTTACAATATCTCAACACTACCCCTTAACGAGAAGGATATTATAACAACATTTGCACGAGCAAGGATTCATCAACTACATGATACATGATACATCTATAAATCATTGGAATCTTTCTTCATACATCATCAGTAACTCAACCAGTTACTGGAACATCTTCAAGATCTTCAATACTGGATCTTCATCTTCTGCAACACTCAAAAAGCTATAGTAACATCATCATCTTGATCAACAACATCGTCATCTGGATCCTCTCGATCAACAACATCATCATCTGGATCCTCTCGATCAACATCATCATCTGGATCTCTCGATCAACAACATCATCTGGATCTGTCGATCAACAGCATCATCTGGATCCTCTCGATCAACAACATCATCTAGATCTCTAGATCAACAGCCTCATCTGGATCCTCTCGATCAACAACATCATCTGGATCTCTAGATCAATAGCCTCATCGTCTGGATCTCTCCATCAACAACATCATAGGAGCATACCCTGCAACACACATGATCCAATTATGGGATGATCAATCCCTCTCTCTTTAGGACATAAGTCCAAGGATGATACAATCCTGATCCACTTACGGGATGATCAATCCCTCTCAATTTAAGACATCTCTCATGTCTATGGATGATGCAATCCAGATCAACTTACAGGATGATCGATCATTATCACTTTAAGACACCTCACCATGTCTAGGGACGATGCAATCCTGAATCAACTTACATGATGATTAATCCTTATCACTTTAAGACACCTCACCATGTCTAGGGACAATGCAATCCTGAATCAAGTTACAGGATGATTAATCCTTATCACTTTAAGACACCTCACCATGTCTAGGGACGATGCAATCCCGAATCAACTTACAGGATGATTAGTTCTTATCACTTTAAGACACCTCACCATGTCTAGGGATGATGCAATCCCGAATCAACTTATAGGATGATTAATCCTTATCACTTTAAGACACCTCACCATGTCTAGGGATGATGCAATCTTGATCCACTTACGGGATGATCAATCCTTATCACTTTAGGACATGAGTCCAAGGATGATGCAATCCTTTCACGTACATTTTGAACCAAATGTTCAGGGACGATGCAGTCCTATCACGTACATTTTGAATCAAATGTTCAGGGATGATGCAGTCCTATCACATACATTTTAGCCAAACGTTCAGGGACGATGCAGTCCTATCATGCACATTTTGAACCAAAAGTTTAGGGATGATGCAGTCCTATCACGTCCACTAGGGACCACACAATGACCTCATCGTCAGAACAGGTAGCCTCATCATCGACCTCATCGTCGGAACAGGAAACCTCATCAATGATACATGTATCCACATCAATACAGGTATCCTCATCACATCATCGATGTAGTATCCTCATCAATACAAGTATCCTTATTATTGACCTTATCATCAATATAGGAAATCTCATCATCGATACAGGTATCCACATCGATACCAGTATCCAAATATCATCATCGACCATATCACTCCCCCTTTCGAGGAGGGTCCTTCTGAACTACACTAATCTTGTCTCGGAAATACTCAAACTTTACTCGAGACAGAGGTTTAGTCAATACATCAGCAACTTGTTCGTTAGTGCTCACATACTCGAGCTATATAGCTCCTTTCTGCACCATATCCCGTATATAGAAATATCAGATCTCTATGTGCTTTGACTTATCATGGAATACTGGATTCTCTGTCATCTTGATACAACTCTGGTTGTCACACAGGATCACAGTGGGGTCCATCTCTAAGTCAAACAATCCTGATAACAACTTCCAAAGCCATATCGCTTCACAACTAGCAGAGCAAGCAACTATATATTCCACTTCAGCTGTGCTGAGAGCCACACTAGACCGCTCCTTGCTAAACCACGATATCATGGCAGATCCCAAACAATAACATCCAACCGATGTGCTCTTCCTATCTGATACAGTTCCATCCCAATCAACATCTGTGTAGCCATACAATTTGAAATCATGATCTCCAAGATAATATAGAACAAAGTCTATTGTACCCTTCAGGTACCTCATCATATGCTTTGCAACTATTATGTGAACACGTCTAGGTTCCACTAGATACTGACTCAAGGTGTTCACAACAAAGCATATATCTGGCCCAGTATTCGTCAGATACATAAATGACCCAATAATCTGTCTGTACAGAGTCACATCCACTAACTCTGATGAGTCATCAGCTAACAGCTTCAAGTTGGAATCCATGGGAGTGGCCATGGATTTTGCATTCCAACATATCAAATACTTTCCCTGGGTGAGAAATATTCCTTCTGGGCCTTGCTATACTTCCAGACCTAGGAAGTAATGCATCAATCCGAGATCTTTCATCTCAAATTCCATAGCTAGATTCTTCTTGCTTTCCATGATCTGTTTCTTATTCCCTGTCAGAAAGAGATCATCCACATACAGTAACAGTATGACATGTTCATCATCCATAACCTTAAGATAAAGGTTAGGATCAGAGTTACTTTTGGTAAAGCCCAATCTTGTCAAGAAGCTATCAATTCTCCCTCTATGACTGAACATCATTCACACTCTACATTGAGTGATCTTCTGCATATCTATCTGTGCCATCTCTTGTCAGATGGGTCTATTGATATGAGCCTCAAGATCATTCGAACTCTGTGGTGAGTTCCTTCTTGCATCCATCTAAGAGAAGAATGTCATCTGTATATAGATACCATCTTCAACCTTGTAGCAAAGGTTGAAATCCGAATCACCCATGGTGATCATTAAGCTCATCAAATGACCATCGATCCTAGGTACCCGTACAGAGATTTATTCAATTGAATCCCGGGAGTTTTCTCAATTCACACTTCTTCCTAAATTACACCATTAAGAGAATGGTCTTATCTAGTCACTTGGAGCAAACATCTCGTCATGATCCTCTTCCTCTTTCTAAGAGAATCTTCTAGCCATGAGCCTTCTATAGTATGTTTGATTTGTAAGTCTTCTTGTTGAACATCCATCACTTGTTCGGTGTTCATCATTCTTCATGATATTTCCTACAAATCAAAGTTAATTACATGATTAGTAATACTTCATAATCATCAAATCATGTTGACATGATAAACTGTTATGCATACAGATATGATTCACATAGTTATGCAACTATCTTGACCAATACTTTGGCACAACACTTTTCCATATCCTGTATGCATACAATGGTTATCTAGATGCCTTCCATATCTACCATAACATACTATCAAGAGCGTGCATATCTCTCAGCATGTCAGCAAAGAGGTTTCATTCTAGATAAACAACAATGGAATGTTTGTCCAACTTACCCATCATATGCATATTAGTAGTATATTGTTCAATGCTATACTATGCATGATATATTATAGGAATACAAATATGCATACAACCATTATGAGCAATATCATTAACTATTCAGAGATTCAAATAACAACTTGAATAATTATCTTTTATGTTTGTGTGGTTACCTCCCGCTTGATCTCTATAGGTCTTTGAACTTCTATTCATTCTGTACCACTATGCATGCTTAAGTGTGCACTAGTGTCATCCTCATGATCTCATACATAATCATACATTCATTAGTATAGTCTCAATACTATCAAAACATTATGATTCTAAATAATCTTAAGTATGTATGGTCATGATCATTTCATACATAGGTATACTTACCCAAGATCCTAACACAAAGTAGGATTCTAACTTGATATAGGAAAACATACCTAGATTATCATGCTTGGTTATGTCTTAACATACCCAAAGAATATCTTCTTTGTTCTCTTCAAAGATTTAGAGACCTTGTGCTAGAACCTGCATATCTCATAAGTTAAGCATAGTAGAACAAAGTCATACATACCTCATAAGTAGAGATTTTATGTGATCAAATAATATGGATGAGTATTTGTCTTTATGTCATCATGGTCATAGAACTTGATTTGTCTTTCTTGATGTACCTGTATCTTGTTAGCAGACAACATCATCCTCATACAACACCATAGGTGCATTAGTACAATCATAAGTGTCATAAACCTAATCAATGCATGTATTCTATCACTCACATCCATTCATTATCAAACAATCATAATTGTACTAACCTCAATAGCATGAAGACAAACATGAACTTAATCAAGAATCAAATTTCAAAACATACTTGTATTTCCTCAAGTCATACCTATCAGGATTGCTTGTAGTCTTCTTATGTAAGGACTTAGCCTCGTCTCCCTTTGGAACTGGAACTTCTTCACTTATGCAGGTGTCCAATTCATTCTCTTATAGGATTAATCCAATCCACTTCGATTTGCTGAAACTGGATCTGGAGCTGGATTAGGGTTTGTCAGAGAAACCCTAAAAATTCAAACTTTGAATTTCAAACTTCTGATTGGATAAAAATATGTGCCTTACTGAGCTGATCAAGCTGGTATACTTCAATTTTGAAATCTCCAAAATTTGACCCCTCAAAATTTCCTTTGAAACTTCCAGATCTTCTAGACAGGATCCTGAACTAGGGTTTGATAAAGCCCGATCTTCTACCCATCCAAAAGGTTCGATATTGTGTTCTAAACTTTGATTTTTCTTAGGGGCTTCCAGTTGTTGTCATAGATTTAAAAAATTCCAACTTTTGCAGAAGCCCTAATTTTCCACCTTTCCGATCAAAATCCCGAACTAGGGTTTGATGATGCCCGGGGTTCTGCCCTACCAAAAAAATTGATCTTGGTTTCCAAATTTTGATTTTTCTTAGGAGAGAAATCCTATGCTGAGACCACTCCAAAAATACACTTCTGTCAAAAGCCCTAATTTCCCGCAGCAGTGATAAGCCAAAAATGAGAATGCTCAGAATCCAATTCTATTTCACAGAAATATGTGCCTTATTGTTTCTGGTGCATCTCTGCATTTACGAATCCAAAGGGTCTGAAAATTTGGCCTGTGGTATCCTGACCTGTCATCTTTCCAACCCCATAGGTCTGACCTCAATTGGATTCACTTATAGAGAGTTATGCCAAGTGTCGCAACGTGACCTGTTTATGGATTTAACTCGAGAGAGAACTTGTACGGAGTGCCACGTGTTACTATTTCAACTTAGGCCTCTGAAAAGTGGACCTATGAAATTAAAGTCCATGCCCTACCTATCACGTTTTACAAAATTTCATTTGGAGCTTCCTAGCCCAAGATATGACCTTTTTTCCTAGGTCACCTGTTTATGACTGAGATCTGGAAGAGGCAGAAACCCTAACTTGTACTGATCATATCTCGCAAAGTACAACGAATACGAGGCTGTCCTTTGGACACAAGGTACAGGGGGATGTTATCTACGACTTGTAAAGGTTTCAGATCCGGAAACTTCTCCAAAATGGATTTATAGAGAAAGTTCCACGATGACAGGATTTGTCTATATAAAACCCTAACCTTCAAATTGTCACAAGTGAAGCAAGTGTCGTAAGTGCCATACATTGCCTTCCTTCAGTCTAGCTCTGATACCATGTTAAGATTTAATATGATAAGACAAAAAATTTCAGTATTACATTCCATTTCAAAACAATAGCATATACAGGAACACTGAAAAAACAACAAGCATAACATAAACACAAGAGACACAGATTTATCCTCGGAAACCCTCATGGGGTAGAAAACCCATCAAAGCTTCCTCAATATAGATGACCAGAAAATACAAAGATGTAATCCAAAAACATGAGCTCATTCTCCTCCATAGCAGATCTCTCTCTCACCTATGCGCCAATCACAAGTGAGTGAATGTGTGTTAAATGAGGAACACACCTCCTCTATTTATACACAACTCCGACTTGAATTTTACACTAACTAGGTCGGCCCCAAATTAACTACTTAACATAATGTGATAGGTCCGACCCCACTAGGGTGGTCTAATAACCCTTTAACCCACATGACTCATACAGGGACGACCCCCACTAGGGAATTCTAACAACCCAAGTTACCACATTCTCCACGGAGGAATAAAACATCTCAGGGTATACAATAAGGTCTTCACGGAGGAATGAAACATCTTCAGAATAATAAAGTACAAATATAATATTCTTAGAAGTTAAAATATCTCAACACACCCGAGGACCACTTGGTTGTGGCCTCTACATCCTGTTCTCTACAGCGGACATCGTCCTTACCCGATCCTCTGCTCCGGAATTTTCATTCCGATGAGTCCATTATAGAGATTATGAGTGGGGATGACCTTTTGTGGGAAGACCTCCACCATCGATTGTCTTTCCTTCCCCCATTGGATACTATGGAGAATAGCATCACCACCATTTTCACAACAGATGTCTACCCTTGCCCCCAGTCCCCGATACTCACGTTTCATATGGACACCGAGGGAAACTTGGCAAACATTGAAGCTACCATCCTGGTTGACATCTCGATCACTCCCGGTGTAGTGGAACACATTCGTTTAGGCCATAAGTGTTCCCCTGAAGAAACTACTACTTTCACGGCCTTATTCAAGCAATTTCAAGACGTGTTTGCTTGGACCTACGAGGAAATTCCTAGGATAGACCCTGCTATTGTTTCACATGAAATTCAAACCTATCCTGATGCTAAACCAGTCCGTCAAAAGCTATGACCGGTACACCCTCGAAAAACTGTGGTGATTAAGGCATAAATTGAAAAGCTCTTGAAGGCCGGTTTTATCTACCCTATTCCTTTAACATAATGGGTCTTAAATGTCGTCCCTGTAGCTAAGAAGTAGGGAACCATACGTTTCTGTGTTGATTATCAGTATTTGAACAAATCTTGTCCTAAGGACAACTACCCCACTCCCTTTATCGACCAGATCATAGACAATTGTGCCGGAAGTGTCATCTTCGCATTCATGGATGGATTTTCTAGTTACAACCAAATTGAGATCCACTCGGCTGACCAACATAAGACAACTTTCATCTGCCCTTGGAGCAAGTTTGCTTATCGCAAGCTCCCTTTTGGTCTCAAAAATGCTAGTGCCACATTCCAGCGGGCCATGTCGTACTCTTTTCATGATGTGAAGGACTTTGTAGAACCCTATCTTGACGATCTAACCGCCCATTTGCGACAACGCAACTTCCACATTGATCATTTGACGACAGTATTCCTCAGATGCAGACGATATAACATCCGTCTGAACCCTCACAAGTGTATTTTTTGCGTCGAGTCTGGACACCTCCTCAGTTTTATTGTCTCGAAAGATGGGATCCGCATTGATCCCTTGAAGGTGGAAGCCATTGTCGCTCTCCCACCACCTACTGACATCACAGAACTTCAAAGTTTGCAAGGGACGGCAACTTACCTAAGGTGTTTTGTCTGTAATTTCACGCAAAAGAGGCGGGTTATATTAGTCTACTCAAGAAGGACGTCTCGTTCATTTGGGACGATCAAATGCAAGAATCCTTCGATAGTCTGAAACATGCCATTACGCATGCCCTTGTGCTCCAACCGCTCAATTACTACAAGGATTATATCCTTTATCTTACTGCTTCTGCCACCACGATCTCCATGGTCTTGGTACAGGAGGACAACAACTCCGAGGAGCATGTGATCTACTACCTAAGTAAGGGTCTTATTGACTCCAAAACTTGTTATTCACATGTCTAGAATCTTGCTCTCATGGCAGTCATTGCCGTCCAAAATTTTCGTCACTACATATTGCTCCGTACCACCACCATTATACCGACGCGAACCCCATGTACCACGTTTTAACACGTCAAGTACTTGGGGGCAAGTATTCACGCTAGATCGTGATACTTCAGGAGTTCGACCTCCTCTTCGAGAAAACCAAGTCTAAGAAGTCTTTGGTGTTCACCGAACTCATTTGCGATCTTGACCATGTTGATTTAGGATCTGAGCCCAATGATTCTCTTCTGGGTGAGTCATTGTTCCTCATCAGCACATCTGACCCATGGTATGGGGATATTACCTTATATATCTAGACCCAATGTTTCAACCTCCAACTATCTTGTGACGACCGTCGTCGTATACGCCACCACGCCAAGTATTACTTGATCGTTAGCGATACCCTGTATCGTCGGGGTATAGATTCCGTTCTTCGACGTTGTCTGACACATGAGGAGGCTGAACATGTCTTAAATGACTGTCATGCTGGGGCTTGTGGTGGTCATCTCTTTGGGATGGCTACGGCCCAGAAGATACTACGTGTGTGATATTACTGGCCATCCATCTTTAAATATTGTATTGAGGCTGTTAAAAAATGTCCCCCATGCCAACATTTTCAAACGAAAAAGTGTTCCCACCCAACCCCGTTACACCCGATTATTTCCATTGGCCCCTTTGCAAAATGGGGCATTGATTTCATGCACTGTAAGCCTACCTCGGTCAGGGGGCATGGTTACACCATAGTAACCGTGGATTACTTTACTAAATGGGCCAAGTCTATGCCTACATACACTCACGACGGCAAAATCACCACACTCTTCATGTTTAATCATGTTATTTCACGGTTTGGATTCCTACAAGCCATAGTCATCGACCATGGATCTCACTTTTAGAACCATATGGTCAATGAGTTGAGCGCCAGACTGGGTTTTCATCATGAAAACTCAACCCCTTACTACCCACAGTCAAACCGACAAGTAGAGGCCATAAACAAGGTCTTGAAAACCATGATTAAACGCATGGTGGGTACACACAAGTCTAACTAGCACAACATGCTCTTTTCCACACTATGGGCATACCGGACCTCCGTTAAGACTGCCACCGGGTTTACACCATTCCAGTTAGTTTCCATATTGGAGGCAGTCCTACCTATAGAGTCTGAGATTCCATCTCTCAAACTCGTAGTCGAACTTCTTCCGAACACCACTGCCGAGGAAGAACACTTCCTCTACCTAGAAAAACTTGAAGAGACCCGCCGTGATGCCGCTCTTGCCAACGAGGCACATAAGAGGTGCATCAAAGGACAATACAATAGGTCTGTTAAACCTCGTACCTTCAACGAGGGTGATTTGGTCCTCACATATGACCAAAGGTACGATAAGATGGGGGCAGGTAAGTTCGAGTCCATGTGGCACATAACATACATAATGAAATGTGTTCTAGAAAAGGGAGCCTATGAATTAGAGGACTACGATGGGATATCTTTGGGTGAGCCCTGCAATGGGCTCTACCTGAAGAGGTACTATGCCTGATTCCTTCACACATAGATATATTGTATATACTGTACATGGTGTGTGTGTTTTGTGTGGTGTGACGCTTTTGTTTTAGTGTGTCTAGGTCTTGTTTCGTTTCTTATACCATGTTTTATCTGCATGTGCAGATGGAAACTTGCTACGGATTCGTGGACGACGCCAACCAACATACCCATAACCTTGCTTCGACATCCTGGGTACTCTATTCTACAACCAGAGAGCTTATCATCTTAGGAGGAAGTTGTCTAGGATATGCGACCAATAATGCCACAGAGTATCAGGTGGTGATTGGAACCCTAATTGACGCTCTTTCCTTGGGTATGAACCACGTTGTCATCCATTTGGATTCACAATTGGTGGTTTCTCATCTTAACCGGATTTTTGCTATCCACAAACCTACTCTACTCCGTCTCTTCAGATGAGTCCATCTCTGGAAAGGTTCTTTGAATCTATTCAGTACCTGCACATTCCACGAGACATGAATATAGTTGCTGACTCAGTGGCCAACTTCATTCTAGATTGGTACATTGCACACACATAACATATGTATAAAATATAAAATCATACATAACATGTAAATCATCCATTGTATAAGCAAACATGTAAACAAGATCACATTAATCATCCATAGAACACATAATGTATAAAGCCATCGAAAATGTCTGTATATATATATAAATCGATACAAAAATGATGGTGTTGATACAAAAATCTGAAGCATGCTAGCTTTCAGTAAGTCTTTACAAAATCTGAAGCTCATAATATTTCAGTACACACATAAGTATAAAGCGAACATAAACCTAATCCCTAAGCTAGTCATGATAACAAACTACAGCTCTCGCCACTTTACAAAGTAGCGTGCCAAAACGGGTAGACAACCCGAAGGTGTACTTCTGGTAACCCCGAGGACGATCATGGACAATCGGCTCTAGGATATCCAGTTTCAACCTCTTGAGGTTCTTGTAGACCTCCTCCACCTCCTCGATAGCATCACGCATCGCGGGACCTACAACCAACACCTCTCCTCTCCTCGCAATGAGTGAGACTCCAATTGGTCACGATGGACCCACATCTGCACAAAATGTCGAGTCATCAACACTACTTCAAAAAAAATCATAAAATATATAAAATGAAAAACACAAAAGTTGTTGTTCTTACCGATGTCACCCCATTGTGCTCCCTCGGGAAGCACTAGGTTGGGATCACCTCTGAAATCTGTCCCCCTGTACGGATAATCCTCTATCATGAGGAGTTGTACCTCTAGCCAGGTGAAGAACCCTGTACCATAGCATATGATGGGACCCCCGCCACCATGGCTGGCCATCACCTATACCCATCAGATCATGTGTGGATACCTGGCATATCGGTCATCCAAGTCCACCTGTGGACGCATATGAGGTACCCGCTGCAATAGAAAAGATATCTCCACGGACCCATATCCGAACTGTTTCAGCGCCCCGCGTCGACACTTGGTCAACTGACTTCGGAGGTTGGTAAGGATCCCCTCAGACCAGTTGAATACCCTAGGACTCATGCTCTACTCCGCGTACATCAACTGTCACTTGCTCGCAAAGTGACTAGATTGACTCCCCGCCACCCTGACTATGGTGAAGAGCATGGTAAAGCACGATCTCGAATCTCCTTGATGGGGATCTTCCCACCAATAGCCGCAGTGCCTCTAGTGCACCACTGATCAATCATATCATACATTGTCCGATCACCTCCTTATGATCTAGTAAGAGATATAGGCTCCCCCCGCTGGGATAATCCTGTCAGGAAATAGATGTCCTCGACATCTATACTCAGCGTATGCACTCCGATCACAAAGTGATGCTGCACCGGATCCCAACACTGGATCATGTGCGTCAGCAACGGAACTTGGGCCCTCATGCCCGACACTCAGAAGTATTTGAGTAACCCACAGTTCCTCAATGCAGCAATGCATTGAGGTTCATTTTCGGCCTGAGCATCATCTACCTCGTGCTCTCTTTCTCGCCACTTGAGAACCATGTTTGTCACTGTGAACCTGTCAAAAGGGACAAATAAACACTATCAAAACTCTTTCTAAACCTCAAAACTTTTTATTTTGGGTTGGGCGTTGAGTTGAAGTTAGGCGTTTGCATCGGTGTAAGACGTCTTTGCAGACAAGGCGACGTCAGTGCAAAAGGACCTTACGGGTTTTTCGACGGCGCATGGCCGTTGTAGTTCTCGTAAGGAGGGCTTACACCGACCCGTGGGCGTAATTCCCCCCACCAAAAAAACTCAAAATCCTAAAATTTAAGCAAAAAACATAAAACTAATCCACTAAAAAGTTGCATAGTTGAGTTTAGGCCTACCTGTCTCTGACAGCTCGCGAAACGGTGGACCATAGCTCCCAGAATCAACAAATGAAATTTGGCTTCAAATGGCACTTCCAACTCTCCAAACTTCGTAAAAAACAATTGTAATTCTTTTTCACCATTTCACCCATTTTATAACCAAAAATAGAATATTCCTTTTGTAATTTGATGCTTTAGTGGGTTTTTTACTATAGTTTGAGTTATTTACTGCATTTAAACGCTTGGTTAACTGTTTTGACCTAGTCTTTGAGCTGCAGGAGAAGCTAGGTGCCTAATTAATGCCATTCTTCGTCGTGATGATCATCTCGTAAGTATTATCAGGTATGAACAACTCTTCGAGCATATTTTTGTCATTATTTCACTCATTAAATTCAATTACTATTGACACTGAGCTTACTCTTTGTTCTTTCTCGTGCTCGTAAAATGATGAGAATAAGTCACCGAGTTATAGTTTATCACTTTTTCGGGCTCGTTAAACTCCTACGAAAAAGGAAACCCCTAGAGTCTTTCTTTAATCTCTTTTCAGGCTCTCTAGATATGAAAAGATCGCCAAGAAAACTTGATGCGTTCACGCTTGTAAAAGTATTTGAATGATCATCTTCCTGGTGATAGTTTACCCCTTTTTCGGACCAGGGGCACTACTTACGAAAAAGGAATACTCGAGCCAATCATGACTGGAAGAGTCCTCTCTCGCGTTGTTTTACCCTTTTCCGGGCGAAGAGGCTAACCTTACAAAAAAGGACCTTTGGAGTATTCTTTAGTTATTTTCAGGATCTCTAAACATGAAATGACACCGATTTTACCTTCTATGGACTCGTTAAAATTCAACATTGAAGGGCCCGTCATGGGACGAACCCCTCCTTTCCCAGGTTCAAAAAATGTTTTGGATTGGACTCATCTATGAGATGAGCTATACTGAGCATCTGGTTACCCTCATCAAGCTCGTAAAAAACACATGAGGCACTCATCAGTCATGATGGGGAAAAAGGAAAGTTTTTTGTGTTACACCTTTACTAGTGGCAGTACTTAGTCGTTCTTGAACATGGCACTCATTTGCATTCACATACAATACTTGTGTCATCCGTTTGTCCTCGAGTCCTGGTAACTTCACGAGTCTTGTTACTTCTTTGGGTCATCCAAAGAATACTTCCATCATCAGTTGCATTAGGGGTTGGTGTCATTCTCGTCATGTCAATACTGCCAAGTCATGCTATGCCCATATTCAAGATACATTCACTGGTCATCATTTACAGTCAGTACACTCTCCATCATGTCGGTCTACTCTAAGTCAGTCTTGCATGTTACTGTACCATCCAATCTACTCCAAACATCTGTTATCGTGTTTCGTGTCAATGATGGGGGATTCACCATGTCCCTCCTTCGATGGATTCATCCTTGTCGACCTCAACACATCATCCGAGGATTGAATCTAGAAACCAATCGAGTACCTTGGGCCTGCATGCCTCAATGGCAGGTTACCTTTCTTTCAAAATGAGTTTGCATCATTAACTCTTTATTGAAATATTTCTTTAGGCGTTCGACTTCAGCTCATTCATTTGCGCTTGATGATATGTACTATGATACATTGGGGATCATTGACATTAATGGTGATTTCCCTTGCGCTTGTTAACAATATACATCAATGATCGATAATAAAGTGGTTTCTACCATGTTCGATGTCAAGTCATTTGTAATCGCATGGATAGATTCATATCATTGCGGGTTCGGCTTGAAGACCTTGGGTAGTCATGTTTTACCCAGGTTGCGATGGAGATTGTTTTGAGTTATGTCACATGGATCCACTTTGTATTGGTCGTGGCTGTGTTATCATCTCATCATGGATCTATGCTTGTGTCTAGTATCCATGATTGTGTTCAGTTGGTCTTTACTACCATGGATCTGCATTGTATTGGTCATCAGCCATGTTATGAGTCACATGAGACTGTGTTCTCAGAGTCAGTTGTACTACATCAACGTCTTCCATCCGACAAGTCCTTGCCATACTTCTATCAAAGAATTTCACTTGTCCACTTTTATTAGCTTCATGATTTTGGGGGCATTCTGTTACACCTAAATCTTGCAACCATAAGACTCAGTGTAAACATCCCTGAAGTTTCTATGACTAAGAGGACAAACCTGAGAAGTTATTGACCCCCTTTTTATAGGGTCTATTTGGGTCATCGCAGGTTGATCTCTAGCAACTTGCGCCCAACTAGGTTTGTCGCAGGTGGTTTCCTGACCACTTGCGCCGATGGCTCATGTCACGCTTGTTAAGCATGCTCCGACCCTATCTATCGCTGGTTATCCCATTGCAACTTGTGCCGATGTCAGTTAATGTGGATAAAATTTAATCTTCCAGCGATTTCTCGAAGGTGTGTGACTTGGATCTCTATCCCTAACCTATAGAAGAGCCAAAATTTGGTTCCCTAACCCTTTCGGAGGATCCCTTAGTCCTATCCCACTATTTCTCAACCTATCCTATCCTCCTAGTCCTATATATATGAAGCTCCTTCCCATTCCAAAGGGAGGAAGGCTATAGCATCCATATGCTAGTGGAATAAGCTTAAGAGATCATCATTCATCCATTGAAGGCACCCGTTTCTCCTTAGAGGCATTGGCTTGGCTTGTTGGAGGAAGATTGCGACGTTAGGGCTTGGTTGTAATATTATCTCTTCTTTGTATTCCCACTTTTTATACAGTAATACAAAACTCTTTCCATAAATGTATTGTTGTTAATTTGAAATTTATAGTTCACTTCCTTAACCGTTTACTTAGATCAATTATTGTGTAGATGTGCTATTACTACTTGTTTGTCTCTTGCATGTTCTGAGAGGTCTTGTAGCTTTGGATCTGATGACCGTAGAGCTTGGAGCGATGAGGGAGAAATATATCTACAGATCTGAAAGGTAAGATGTTCATGTCTCTTAATCTCTAATTTGATCTAGGAAGGTAGATTTGTATTCTGTCCTATTTGTTCTAGATTCACATTGAACTAGGGAGATCATGCCTTAAGTCCGCTTTCGGTAGATTGTCCGGTAACAAGGGGTGGTATATCCGTTGAAAGAGTATAGGATGGAAAGATAACTAAGGTTGGGTGGAAAGTTTTCCTCACTTAGCCAGTTGCTTGGGGTAGCTTCAGTTCCAAAGATAAGTGTTTCTATGTGTTAAATGGTGTTAATTCATGTATTATATCTAGTTGTTATTCTATGCTTGTCATGCTCTAGGATAATGGTTGAATGGTTACATGGAATGGATCAATAGGAAGCTATGTGTAAGCATGAATATGAAGTTGAATGCATGTTTGAATTCCACCTCATTTACATGAATGATATGCATGGCTAACCCCTGGAGGTTTTTGGTATGTTAACTAATTTAGTCCATTATATGTGTTTATTATGCATTGTATTCACCCTTCAAAGGGATGGATTGACCTCACCTGGAATTGGGGAAGAAAGGGGATAACCCCTAATGTGTTTCAGAACCTCTCTGTGGGACAGGTGAAGGGAGAAGTCATTGCGGAAAGGAGGCAGAGCCCTTGCAGAAGGATAAATTCACTTGGGTGGGGTTATGAACATAATTTAAGTTGGGAAATTGGCATGGTTGGAGCTTAGATGGGGTGGGGATTGCACCATTGGATATATCTCTCCAAGATATTTCCAATGGTACAAACCTTGTCCCATTTGGACCAAGGATGAGGGAGTTATGACCCTGGGAATTTTTCACTGGAAGCTTGCTGGAGCAGGGATCTTTGGTCCCGACCCTTCCGCATCCACAAGGACCTTTCCGCATCCGCAATGCGGATTGTGAAGGTAGGGGACCAACCATTGGTGGCATATGGAATTCCACATTTCTGCATCCACAATGCGGAATGCGGAATGCGGATTGCAGGAGTTAAAATCTCTTGGGAATTGGAATATGGGAATCCGAATTTCTGCATCTACAATGTGGAATGCATAATGCCGATTGCAGGAGGTAAAATTCCCTTGGCATTGAAATAGGGATTTCCGCATTTCCGCATCCACATGCGGGTTGCGGATAGCGGATTGCAGGAAGCAACTTTTGTCGGGATAGAAAATAGAGGAACCCGAGTTCCGAGTTTCGCATGCGGATTGCGGAACTGTGGAAGTCAGACGAACAAATTTACAAGACCGAATTTGGATTCCGACTTCCGACTTCCGCATGCGGATTGCGAAAGTTGGAAGCGCAATTTCGATGGAGCATTGGTTTTTTGCAATTCTATTTCTGAGTCCCGCATGCGAACTACGGAACTCAGAAAGGCGGATTGCGGATCGCAATGGTTGATTGTGGATCCGAGCCCATTGCGACTGTGTGTGGAATTGGAAGAATTTTGAAGAAAAATAAATAAATTGAGGATCTCCCATGGCCTATGAAGGACACCAGGGACGTCTGGGAATGTGAAAAAGTGGTATCATAGCTTCAATTGCAGCACTGGGGCTATTAGGGCCGAGACATGCATGAATTTACGGTCAAGAAATGCGCCATGGAGTGGTTTTGATGAACGTTATTGATTAATTGATTTTCCAAATGAATAATTCCATACTTGAATAGATATGTTAGGGTTTATTTACATGCTTGTAATTTATAATAGATGCCTTTGTTATTCACATTGGTTGCAATAGTTGATTGTTGAAATGTACAGCAGGGCAGCGCACAGAAAGGCGGGAAAATGGTAACCTTCAACGATGCACAGGATCCGTTTGAGCCAGAGGACAATGTGCTGGGTCAGAACATGCAAGAGGCACATACAGAGGCTGATTCTGATGGAAGAAGGGAACAAGTGATGCCCCCAAACTTGGCCGAGACCATGGTAAGCTTCCACGAGCGATTGATGAAAGTGCAGGAAGAGCAACACCAGCTCAACGCAACCATCTTGCATAGCTTCACAGACATGCATCAAAGTAAAAATGGTGGGTCTAATCCAAGCAACAAAGACCTAGAAGAACAGAATGCATGATGTCACTTAGGGGCCGTTCTAGGAGAAGAACTCCAAGCCCTAGAAGGGATTTTATGAGTAGAAAACATAGAACGCCCTCTCCTAGGTTTTCTTCCAATAGGTCAGATGACTCCAAGGGTTCCCAAGGAATCCCAAGATATAATTCCAGTAGGAGTAAGAGCAGAAAGAAGCACATAGGTATCCCACAGGGTGAATTTAGGAAGGAAAGGACTCCCACTTTCGATGGTGAAAGCAAAGAAGGTCAAGAAGCAGAGGAATGGCTTCTTGGAATTAAAAAGTACTTCAAAATGCATGAGTATTCAAAGAATGAAAAGGATAGGGTTTCCATCTATAAGCTTAGTGGAAGAGATTCAATTTGGTGGGAACACCTCATGCAAGTGAAAGGAATTAGTGAAAGAATAATAAACTGGGAAAGGTTCAAAAGATACTTCCAGGAGAAATACCTATCATCTAGGTATTATGATAACAAAAGAAAAGAGTTCAATGAACTCAGATTAGGGCAGAATACCATGGATGAGCATGTCCACAATTTCTTGGAGTTGCAAAGGTATGTATACTACATCAAGGTTGAAAGAGTGAAAATACAATGTTCCCTTGGTAGTCTACCACATAATTACAGAGATAGAATAGAGTTTGTAAATCCACCAAGCTTGGATGAATCCATTAGAATGGCCAAGCATTGCTATGAGTAGAGTAAGGGTAAAACATAGATGCATCCAGCATGGAAAGGTAATCCCAAAGGAAGGTTTGAACAAAAGAAGAGTGGATTCAAACCACCATTCATAAATCATCACAGAACTTCTCCACAGGACCAACAAGCAAGAAGATAATTCAAGCCGACTGTAGCAGTAGAAGAGGCACCAAAAATGCCACTTCAATGTTGGGGATGTGGAGGAAGCCATGTACTTAGAGAATTCCCACACCGGAAGGAAAATCCTAGGAGATTGCACAACATTGAAGGAGTAGCCACAGTGGGAGATATGGAAAGGGAACACCTAGGATTTATGAAGCACTAGATGATCACCAAGTATACCATCAATCAGTAGTGGTGGAGATTGAAGGTAAGATTGCTAAGCAATCTATTTATGTTTTGACTGATCTAGGGTCTACTCATAATTATGTGTCTCCTGAGGTAGTTGAAATTTGTTCTCTTGGTAAAGTAAATCATGGTAAGGCTTGGCTAGTTCAATTATCCATAGGTACCAAGAGGAAGGTAAGTGAGGTAGTGAAGGAGTTCCCCATAGAATTGAATGTACTCCTCACACATGCAGAATTAAATGTCTTACCATTAGGATCACATGATGCCCTAATTAGCATGGATTGGTTGGAAATACATAGAGCCAAGTTGGATTGTTATGAGAAATCACTTGAATGCATTGAGGATGAAGGCCAAGGGTGGTGAAAGGAATTGCAAAACATGTTTCAGTAAGGTAGATTTCAGCCTACAACTGAGAAAGTTTTACAAAAAGGGTTTCCAATTATATGCTATGCATATATCAGATTCAACAGAATATAAATGACCAAGGTTAGAAGACTTTCAGCTGTTACAAGAGTTCCATGATGTATTCCCAGATGAAGTGCCAGGGATGCCACCCAAGAGAGACATTGAATTTTCCATTAACCTTGTTCCAGGTGCATCACCAATTTCCAAGGCTCCTTATAGAATGAGCACACCAGAATTGGTAGAATTGAAGATGCAGCTGAAAGAATTAATGGACAAAAAAATATAAGACCTAGTGTATCTCCTTGGGGTGCACCTGTGTTATTTTTCAAGAAGAAGGATGGGACATTGAGGCTGTGTATTGACTACAGGAATCTCAATAAAGTGACAGCTAAGAACAAGTATCCATTGCCAAGGATTGATGACTTTTTTGGTCAAATGAAGGAAGCTAGATTTTTTTCAAAGATTGACTTGAGGTCTGGGTACCATCAAGTAAGGATAAAGGAAGAAGAAATCCATAATACAACTTTTAGAACAAGGTATGGCCATTATGAATTCACAGTGGTGCCATTTGGTCTTACCAATGCACCTGCTACATTCATGTGTCTCATGAATAGTGTCTTCAACAAATATTTGGATAAGTTTGTGATTGTGTTCTTGGATGACATTATTGTGTATTCAAAGAATTAAGAAGAACATAATGAGCATTTAAGAATCGTGTTGCAAGTCCTTAGAGAACACCAGTTGTATGCAAATCTGAGTAAGTGTGACTTCTATCAATAGAAAGTACAGTATTTGGGTCATATTATATAGCAGAAGGCATTGCAGTAGATCCAAAGAAGATTGAAGCCATAATGGATTGACCTACTCCAAGGAATGAAACATATTTTAGATCTTTTATGGGTCTTGCAGGATACTACAAAAGATTCATTGGATGATTCTACAGGATAGCTCACTCAATCACTTCTTTGCAAAGGAAAAATATAATATTTGTATGGTCTGAAAAATGTGAGAAGCGTTTTCAGCAGTTGAAGGAATTGCTTACTAGTTCCCTTGTTCTGAAGATTGCAGATCCAAAGAAATACTTTGTGGTATCCACAAATGCTTGCATTGAAGGGCTCGGTGGAGTGCTCATGCAAGAAGGGTTTGTAATATGATATGACTCCAGAAAGTTAAAGGAGCATGAAAGGAACTATGCCACACATGATTTAGAGCTGGAAACCATAGTTCATGCTCTCAAGAGATGGAGACATTATCTCTTGGGAAGAAGATTTGAACTCAGGACTGATCACATGAGTTTAAAATATTTGTTTGACCAAGGAAATATGAATGCTAGATAAACTAGATAGATGGAGTTTCTTTGTGAGTTTGATTTGGAGATTAAGCATGTCAAAGGTAAGGAGAATAAGGTTGTTGATGCACTCAGCATAAAA
Source organism: Larix kaempferi (assembly GCA_027924585.1). Taxonomy (NCBI): domain Eukaryota; kingdom Viridiplantae; phylum Streptophyta; class Pinopsida; order Pinales; family Pinaceae; genus Larix; species Larix kaempferi. Next base: position 12,548,786 of record BSBM01000893.1, read on the forward strand.
TTCCATATTGCAGCAGTAAGTAGGTGTGAATCAGATTTGAAGGCAAGGATTCTAGAAGCTCAAATCAGTGGTGAAGTTTACCTTCAAGTCAAGGAGAAATTGCAACAAGGAAATGTGGATGAAGCATGTGCAAGATATTAGTTGGGTGAGGATGATTTTCTCATTTATCTGGGTACCGGACTGTACATTCTGGATAGGGAATATTTGAAGAAGCTTGTGATGGATGAGATACATCAAAGGACATATTCTGGACACCCAGGATATTAGAAAACTATAACAACAACAAGGAAACAATACTTTTGGCATGGAATGAAGAAAGACATTGCTGAGTACATTGCTAGGTGTCAAAAGTGTCAACAAGTCAAGGCAGAGCATCAACATCTAGAAATATTGTTGCATCCATTTCCCATTCTAGAATAGAAGTGGGAAGTGATCTCTATGGATTTTATAACAGGTTTTCCAATGATAGTGAAGAAGCACGATTCAATCATGGTAGTGGTGGACAAGCTATCAAAGGTATCTCATTTCATTCCATTCAAGTCCAGTCACAAGACCAATGACATTGCAAACATATTCATGAGAGAGATATTCAGATTGCATGGGTTTCCCAAGGCAAGAATTTCAGATCGTGACACAAAGTTCACATCTAATTTTTGAAAAGGATTGTTCCAGGAATTAGAAACTCAGTTGAAGTTTAGCACAACCTATCATCCTCAAACTGATGGTCAGAATGAGAGAGTAAATCAGATTCTTGAAGACATGTTGAGGAGGTATGTGATGGGCAAGCCATCCAAGTGGGAAGACTATCTACATTTGGTAGAGTTTGCATACAACAATGGACATCAAGCATCATTGAAGATAGGCCCTTTTGAAGTGTTTTATGGCAAAGAATGCATAACTCCAGTGAATTGGGATGGACCAATGAACAGGGTAGTACTTGGACTAGAAATGATCAAGGAGATGGAGCAAGAGATTGTTAAGATCAAAAAGAATTTGAAGGCAACACAGGAAATGCAGAAGAGTTACCCAAGTATGAAAAGAATGCATAAGGAATTTCAGATTAGGGATGATGTCTAGTTAAGAGTGAAACCAAGGAAAAGTTCCACGAAGTTGGGAAGTTGTGCCAAGTTGGCACCAAGATATTGTGGGCCATTTGAAGTCCTTGATGGGATAGGACCAGTTGCATATAGGATTGCATTTCATGCTAACATGAAATCTCATGATGTTTTCCATGTATCCTTGCTTAAGAAATATGTACATGATCCTAATCACATAATTGATTGAAATGTGATATAGGTGGAAACAGAGGGAGATTTCTTAGTGGAGCCTATATGCATCCTCAACAAGAAGGTCACTTCGCTCCGGAACAGGGCCATAGGGCAGGTAAAGGTGCAATGGAAGAACCTTAGTTCTGAAGAGGCCACATGGGAGCTGGAGGATTCCATGAAAGAGGCATTCCCATTTTTGTTCAGTTTTGAGAACACCAAGGACAGTGTTATTTTAAGGGAGAGGGAGTTGTAATACCCCTATTTTGAACCTTATGGTTTATTGGATTCAATGTAAATATTATGTAGATACAGTGTGTGTTTTCCCTAGTGTGGAGCTCAAGGCCAAGGGCCCACTAGTATATGTTCAGGTTTTAATTGTATAGGAAAGTATTTGACAGTTTGGTTACCATGTGTTGTTATGCCATGAAGAATTGTGAATGATGTAATTATTAATTATTGCAATAGAAATACCCAAGAAGCATGCTAAGGAGGAAACCGATGAGAAGGGGCCATTTGTATCCACTAAGGAGAGGTGAAGGGGTTATGGGATTGGTACCCATGCTGCCACATGTCCAATTGTGAACCCATTTGACTCACCATGCTGACATTAATGCAATTGTAGGAGGGTGGTTGAGAAAACTAGACCCATGAATTCGATGGAGTATGGGACAACCTGCGAATCCGTATGGCAAGGTATGGCCCTATGTTCTTCCTTGTCCATTAAGCCACTCCATGCTTGGGAACTCAACCATTATTTATTCTAACCATTGTTGACCAAGAACCCAAGTCATCCACACATCTGCAGAGCCGACAGTGAAGAAAACAAGTGAAAATCGTGATTTTTGTGTGAGCCAAATGTACAAAGCCGGATGTGAAAAGAAAAACTTTGTAGGAGAATGGAACCGGTTGGGACAACCATAGGTCTGTTTTTGGGGTTGAATTGCAAAGTTTGAATGGCCTAGAGAACCCACAAGAGCACCTAGACCTGTTTTGCAGAGCACCGAATTGAAGGCAGAATTTAGGTCGTGACCCTGTGAAGAATTAACTTGGATAACAAAGTTAAATGTCAAATTAGGGTTGGGTCTACTTGATAAACCTAGTGAAGGATGAAATCTCATGAAGAACAACAGTTGGACCTTTCTATGCCCACCCTGAATAACACTGGAGGGAAGGGGCCTTGAGGGACTATGAAACATAGAAGATGACCTTCCTTTTGTTGGGTGAGGTAGGTAATGTGGGTGCCATGCTGACTGAGTGATTTGAGATGCTTGTAGCTATGTGGTTGAGATCACTAGATTAGTAGCATCCTCCTTGTTCCCGGGATTGCTTGATAAACCAAGTTGTAGTTTGGCTTAGAATTGGGATGAGACCTTGACTACAGCCCAGCTCGGGGGTGGTATCTCAGTTGAAAGAGTACAGGATGGAAAAAGACATAAGGTTGGGTGGAAATTTATCCTCACTTAGCCAGTTGCTTGGGGCAACTTCAGTTCCAAAGATAAGTGCTTTTATGTGTTAAATGGTGTTAATTCATGTATTATATCTAGTTATTATGCTATGCTTGTCATCCTCTAGGATAATGGTTGAATGGTTACATGGAATGGATCAACATGAATCTATGTGTAAGCATGAATATGAAGTTGAATGCATGTTTGAATTCCCCCTGATTTACATTAATCATATGCATGGCTAAGCCCTGCAGGTTGTTGGTATGTTAACTAGTTTAGTCCATTATATGTGTTTATTATGCATTGTATTCACCCTTCAAAGGGATGGATTTACCTCACCTATACTTGGGGAAGAAAGGGGATAACCCTTTATGTGTTTCAGAACCTCTCTGTGGGACAGGTGAAGGGAGAAGTCATGGTAGAAAGGAGGCAAAGCCCTTGCAAAAGGATACAGTCACTTAGGTGGGGTTATGAACAAAATTTCAGTTGGGAAATTGGCATGGTTGGAGTGCTTAGATGGGGTGGGGATTACACCATCCAATGGTACCAACCTTGTACCATTTGGACCAAGGATGAGAGATTTATGACCCTGGGAAGTTTTCCCTAGAAGCTTGCTGGAGCAGGGATATTTGGTCCCGACCCTTCCGCATCCACAATGTGGATCACGGATTGCAGAGGTCAGGGACCAACCATTAGTGGCATATGGAATTCCGAATTTTTGCATCCGCAAAGCGGAATGCAGAATGCAGATTTCAGGAGTTAAAATCTCTCGGGAATTGGAATATGGGAATCTGCATTTTTGCATCCGTAATCCGGGTTCAAATTCCCCTGACATTGAAATAAGGATTTCTGCATTTCCGCATCCGCATACGGGTTTTGGATCTTGGATTGAGGGAATCAAATTTCATCGGGATAGCAAATGGAGGAATCCGACTTCCGAGTTCCGGATGCAGAATTCAGACGAACAAATTTACAAGGCCAAATTTTGCTTCCGAATTTCGACTTCTGCATGAGGATTGAGGAAGTCGGAAGTGCAATTTCGATCGAGCATTGGTTTTTGGAAATCCAATTTCTAAGTCTTGCATGCAGAATGTGGAACTAGGAAAGGCGTATTGCGGATCGCAATGTGTTGACGCAGCGTCTATCGACACGGGTTCACTTCACATTGTCCCCAACAAACTATCAACCCAAACTCCCTTATACACCAGCCTGGAAAAGTGTGACCCTTCCCAACAACACTTGCGAGGCAAGTGTAGTCTCACCCGAGATGGATAAGGGAGCTGCTGGAACCAAGTTTCCACAGTGATGTAGAGGATATGCACACATTAACTTCACACTAACTAGAGATTACAATATTCACAACATACCATTAACTTATCATTCGCATCTTAAGTCATTCGCAGAGCTCAACAAACATTTGGAACAGATTTAACATACTTATTCAAATTAACAGTACTCCTACGACATATTCGCATCAACCAATGTAAAACATTCACATAACATACTTCACATTCATCATTGCATAAGAATAAAGATGTAAATTACACCATAACCGAACATCTCCATTCATTCACCAACCCTGCGGAATAAACCTCGCAGAAACTGTCAATACATTGTATCGCAGATACAAAATGAACCCAAAAGATAGATTTATCATTAAAAAACCGACTTCCCTTAGGATTACAATCCTACTTTATTTATATGCTTCTATTTTATTACAAAATGGTCCACATGACCGGCTTAACTAGTTTAATAATTATTGCGCTCCCGTGAATACCGCGAATGATCCTTCTTTCGCGGAATGACCCTTTCACACCTATCAGCTTTCGCACTTCCTGTGGATCTATCCCGTGCCAACAGGCCCCCAACACAAACTTGTGGCTTGTCCCTAGCCACCTCAGATGGACACTGTTGGTTTGTTGTACTGTTGTTGGAAGTAATCATAGGTGGTCCGAATCTGGTCGACTATCTATTTTACTGATGCTCAAAGCTGCGCACTCTCTATCACCTGCTGCTCCGTTGGGTGGTCGCATACTTTCTGTTGTACCTCCTACAATTGATCCTGTACCTATTTCATCACTGGTACTACTCTTTCTATGAGGTCTTCAACCTTTGTTTGAAGCTCGTCCAAATGTGCAGCTCATCGTTGCTTCCTTTCGTGGGCTTTTTCAGCCCGCTGCTTCATACTTTGCAGTTCCGCGGCCTTTTCCATTCGCATCATTGCGGGCATCATTTTGAATGATCCCTTAAAATTTTCCAACTACTCTTCCGCTTCACGGAGCGTTCTCTTTAGTGCGGCTAACTCGTCATCCTCAACCAACCTGTCCCAAAACTCTGTAAGGCCTACCGCAACTTGCTGTTCCGCCTATTCCATCTTCTGAATCTCTACCATTACTTCCTCTATCGCCATCTGTTGACTCTGAATTTGTGCTGGTGGGGAGTTGGGTGTTACTTGAGTCTGGAGCTACGCATTTTCCTTTCTAAGCTCAGTGATGGATACTCCTAGCACAATAGCTTGAGATTCCAGGGAAACATCCGTATCTAGTGCCTCCTTTTCACATGCTTGCGCTGTTAAATTTTGAGCATTAATTCACAATACTCTAGGATCTTCACTGAGAGAATAACATGTACAATATATCAATGCATAAAAATCACAATAAGCATCGCAAGAATCAAAAGCATGAGAGACAAGAGACACAGAGTTTCCGTGGGGAAAACCCTAAGGTGAAAAATCCCACAACTTCCTCAGAGATAGAGAGAGCAATGGCTCAACCAAAGTACAACCAAAATACACTGAGATAGTCTCCTAGTAGCAGATGATCCTCCTCCTCACTAGTGCGCCACTTTCTGAGTGAGAGAGATATACTTTTCCGAATAATCTAAATAGAGATCACCTGATCTCTATTTATACTAACCTGTTTGCCCAATGACCTTATGGGGCCGACTTGTCTAGCTAGGTACATCCACATTATAATATATATATTTCAGGGCCGACCCCACACATGGTGGTCTAATAACCCATCGGCAAGTACACACACTTGCGACACTTGTCAATCCTCACGACGACACTTCCTTATAGAGGAATAACACATCTCTAATAAGGGTACAATAAATATATATTAAATACATTCCGAAGTTACATATACATCAACATGCGCAAGTGCTCGTTCTAACCTTGTACATTCCTCTACAACCTTTTCCTTCGCAGTGAGTATTGTAGTCTTCTCCTCAATGACCTTCTCTTTCCCAACTAGGGCTTCTTTTAATCGAGCCTTCTCCTCGATGCCTTGTATTTTCGTAGCCAGTACTGTGGCATGTTTATCTTGAAGGTGTTGTGCCTCCCTCTCGCTATGCTGCAGTTGCTTCTTGTATTCGACCATCTTGTTGTGCATCGCAGCCTCGTAGTCGTGTATTTTTGCGCTCGCTGCCGCTTGGACTCGGTGTAGTGTCAACATTGGAAGCAAGTTGAAATCGATCATTTCCAAATCGGCCTTCCGAATCTCAAGGTCCAAGGTATCATCTCCTGTCCCCATGGCGTGGGTTTCGAATTGGACTATGCGTTGTTTGGTTCCCACTTCGACCTCTACTATGGGAGTCGGCATGTTTTGCTGGATGTCCCCATGTGGTACCCTGATGTTGATTATTGTATTAACCATGGTGTTTAACAGCTCCCCTATATACTGGAAATTCTCTGTTGAATGCTATGTAACCTTTCGGAGGTTACTCTCTATGATCTGCGTAATGCTATCCATAAATCTGTCGGCCTACTGCATAGTGAGCCCTGCCTGTGTGTTGCTGTTGACACGGTCCATTCTCTACTTCATCCTTCATTCTTCATGTTGGAGGTCTAGTTCTGAATCTGTTAGGGTGTTGGCTGTGGACGCCCCATCACGGCTAGACTCTACCGTCTGGTCCTGTGCGTCGGTCTCCTATTATGCATTCTCCTTCTTGTTGGTGGAAGCTATGTCTTCCCTGGCTGGGTCTTGTCGCCCTGCTGCCTGCCGCTTTTCGATATCCTTCGGATTTGCAGGAACCTTCCATGTCTCTGTCCATTTGGAAATGATGTTGTCAAGCTCTCCCTCGGTGAGCTTGTACTGTGTCCTCAGCCATTGATTGGTCGTATCCGTGCGGGCCTGGAGGTAAATTGTGTATTCTTCGACCGATATCTGAGTGATGGAGTTGTACTTTGTCGTAGCTTGCACTATGATTCACGGTATCATCTGTGCATTGGCCCGCATTCTCTTGAGCCATATATAAAACTAGATGAAATTTTCTTTCTGTCATTCCTTGTCAGTGGTATCCCATAAGTTTTGGTACCGCGCCCCATCGCATACTCGTGGTTCCGTGGGATCCACCCCTTGATAGTCATCTGGTTCCCTCCATGATTTTAAGGAAATGAGGAGGAGTAGCCATGAATATGTGAATGGCCACCCGTATTCCTATGCATCATACACATCCTCGGTCAATTCGTGGAGCAGGAACTGAGCCCAGTTCATCTATTCTCCTGCGGCACACCGTTCTGCAACTGTGATGACACCTGAATTACATTGCAACGATCGATTTTTTCATGTTACTTTGACCGCAAGTATCTTTACCCATATCCAGACTGCTTGGTTGTTAATTGTATTGATCAGGTAGCTTCTGGAATCTTTCAGTACGCCATACTTTGCGGACAATTGTTCGGCTAATTTCTTATCATTCTCCTTACCCTAGAAAAACTGGGAAGGGTCGACTCCCTCTTGAGATAGGCCGGTGATTCTGGAAATTAGGTCAATGGTGATTGGGATTCTCTCATGCAGCCAGAGGGATTTGTCATGGAAGCATGCAAGGAGTTGCTTGACGTATGCATTGACCTGTGCTAGGTGCCCAAAATGCGGTAGGAGGGTGATACCGAGCAACCTTGAGTGTGCCAGTCCCAATGCCCACTTCTTAGGCTCCTTCATAGTTGGGCCTCCTACATGAGGGACATACTCATAGGCCTCTGCGTATTCTTTGAACTTTTCTAGGTCGTGGTAAGTATACTGTAACCTCTGCAACTTGGTGGTAATATCCCCAACTTCAGTAACCCTTGGTGGTATTGGTGCGACCGCAATGCTGTATTTTTCATTCTTGTTGATCCGTGGCGTGGGCGCCCCCGCCCGATGTGGTGGAACATACTATGAGAGCATGGGTCCATTGTATCCATATTGCATAGATTCAGATGCTGAGGGGCCTGCAACGTCATTCGTAAGCCTTGCGTATGCCTGGGTGCCCTTCTTTTTCTCTCGACCAGTGTCAGGGGGTCGAGTCGCGTTCCTGTTTTTCTTGTGGGGTACTATAGACATAACTTCTGGCTGCTCTTGCACAACTGGTGTGGGCTGTGGTCTTTCAGTACTGGTGCTGGAGACATAAAATTCCATTCGTCTCTTTAGATACTACTGTGTTTCCCCGTCGACTCCTTTGATATATATAACGTTGGTCGGTAGACTCCATCTGATTGTAGGTCATGATTACCAAATCTAGTCGGGGTGTTCTAAATCCATCGCGTGCGTTGGTATTAACTGTCGTTGTTCTCATTTTTTTCATTGTCCTGTAACTGCAACATTTATGGTCTTTATTGCTGGTTTAGACCTTCATGCGTCGTGGCAGCTTCCAACTTGGTTATAATGTGTCAACAATTTTTTTTTTTTTACCTTATTAGCACATCAGGTGCCGCTGTGGTGACACCACGCCATGTGGTCTGTTTCTTGACTTGATTATTCTGCCAATTGTAGATTGCATTTGCGGTTGGTACCTTTGATGTGGTTGGTGTGGCCTCTGCTTAACTGGTTCCGCATTGGGTTTCAGGAGGATCTTCCTGTCCCCTAAGTCTCTGGATATTCTCTTCATCTGTGAGGATTTTGTTGGAAGCAAATCCTGAAACTCATGCCGTGAGTCAGTCATCATGAGGCTGCTTAAGTCTGCACCACTTATCATTTGCATCTTAAGTCATTCATGGATCTCAACAAACATTTGGAACAGATTTAACATACTTATTCAAATTAACAGTACTCCTACATCATATTTGCATCAACCAATGTAAAAAATTCACATAACATACTTCACATTCATCATTGCATAAGAATAAAGATAGAAATTACACCATAACCGAACATCTCCATTCATTCACCAACCTTGCAGAATAAACTTCGCAGAAATTGTCAATACATCGTATCGCAGATACAAAACGAACCCAAAAGATAGATTTATCATTCAAAAAATGACTGCCCTTAGGCTTACAATCCTACTCTATTTATATGCTTCTATTTTATTACAAAACGGTTCACATGACCGACTTAACTAGTCTAACAATTCTTGCGCTCCCGTGAATACTGCGAATGATCCTTCTTTTGTGGAATGACCCTCTCGCACCTGTCGGCTTCCGCACTTCCTGCGGATCTATCTCGTGCCAACACAATGGTTGATTGCAGATCCGAGCCCATTGCGGCTGTGTGTGGAATTGGAAGAATTTTGAAAAAAATAAATAAATTGAGGGTCTCCCATGGCCTCTAAAGGCCACCAGGGAGGTCTGGGAATGTGACATCATGTTAACTCGAAAGTGTTGGGTGGGGTCCAAATAGGTTGGAAAAAGATACAAATGTGGAAAATCGCATGTTGCGTGCTGCGGCAGAAAGAAAAGGCAATTTTGATAATTGCGCATTGCGCACTGCGGCAGGAAGAGGAAGCAGTTTTGTTAAGTGCGCATTGCACACGGCGACAGGCGACAGACAATTTCAAGAAATTGTGCATGTCGCGCGACGGTAATGGCCAAGGCACGGTCGTGCAGTAGGACAACATGCATAGTAGCGCATGAGATATTTTTGGTTGATAACATGGGTAAAGGTCAGACAAGGATATGACCTATTTTGGGTAAGGAACAGGTGGATGGAAGATGAAAGCAACCTGTTCGAACGTGAGGTGGCAAGAAGTTGAGAAGCTAGGCCACGACATCGATGGTGACAAGCAGGTGAAGGAGTGGATAGGGATAGGCCATGATGCAGTTGTAACCGTTTTGAGGACTGCGACTGTCAGAAGAGCGTGTGAGCCACGAGTGGCCCAGCTCGAGGAAGCGGAGCAGGCTGTCGACGACGACGGCTAGGGTGGCAGTTAGCCATGTCAGTTTTGGAAACCTTAGGTTTTCGGCCTAATGATTGTAAAGACATGACCTACGGGCATGATCTATAAATAAGGCACAATTTTGTAAGCGAAGGGTTACTCTTCAGTTTTGGTTAAGTATTTGAGTATTGTAGAATCTTAAGCTTAAGAAGCCATTGTAAAGGCTTTGCAGCTGAGTGCGCAGAGACCTATCTGAGAGAGAAGAGAGTCTGCAGTTGAGTGCGCAAACTAAGAACAATTGTACCCTTCCCATAAAGAGAAATATTAGAAACCGTTCTTGTGGACGTAGCCTCCATCCGGGGGGTGAACCACGTTAAATTATGTGTTATGAGATTATTGTGTGTTTATGATTGTTCATTTGCTTGGTATGAATGTTTAATGCTGAAGTCATCTGTTATGTGCTTGCTTTTATATGTATTAGCCGCGGAGAATGGGAATATTATGTTAAGTAATATATGCATGGGGGAATGTTAAGTATTCAACACTTATGAGTCTGGGAATGTATGAATCTTCCAATTAGTCACATAGTTGAAAATTGAATTTAAGCGCAGTGTTCGAGCGCGCAGTAATTATATGTTTATTCAATCACCTGCAACTTAACGATAAGAACTCGAAAGGGTTGAGCGGATAAAGAATGATAAGTAGGATTGGTTAGAATCAATCATTTTGGCAGTGACGCGTAGTCTAGTTGACACGCTGAGTCATTGAGATTTGCTGTGAGGTAAGCTGTTGATAGCTTGTTGTCGTAACGCAAAGGAATCCTGTATCGCACAATCATTAGAGGCGCAAGTTGTTTGTCCACAACAATCCGCAAGGTATTGCGTTGCTTATCATCCTTTGCCCCATCACATCGCCCGGTTGTGGAAACTTGATTCCGCGACCACCCCCTCAGCTTCGCCTCAGGTGAGACCTCAAGCTATGTGCAGTTTGTTTCCGAAAGGGTCGGTGAATAGGGGTTTTGTTGGTTCCTTGAACCGCGAAGTACCTGGGTCTATGTTGAAAACCTATGGAAGGTTATTTACATCCAACAAATGGTTTTGTTGCCTGGCTAAGACCAGTTATGCGATAGTGTGGTCGGAAAGTAATGTGTGAAGAAGAATACCAATTCCTGTTGGGTTCAGACAATTGGAATCCTGAAAAGAAAGAGATTTGGGATTGGTGCGACAAGATTGAAAGAGATTTTGCAAAGAAAGAGAACAAACATCCGCGTCTCACCGACGTACAGTGGTTGAATAGATACTTGTGGAGAGAGATTCATGAGATTTTTTGGGCTTCGTTTGGAAACGAGTTGCATGAGTGGATCTCGTGACTCGTGGAAAGAAAACATGTTTCCAAGGAGGATTACCTACAGAGTGGACTCCAGAGCTCACAGCACAGCTCAAAGCAATAGACATCCCACTGACGCGAGCAGTCGACTTCTGGGTTGATAACATACTTGAAGGATTTGTAACGGAATTTGCTGTAAACACGCTGAAGTCCCACATTCAAGCCGAAGCATACTTCTTCGAAGGATTCAGAGGTAAGTTCTTGAACAACCTCAGTCTATACATTAAAATGATTTTAGCTGAAAAAGGCGTTTTAAGAATGCAGTAATATTTTTGCATCTGTCATGGTCAATGGCATATATAGTGATTCTGACGAAGAGACACATAACTTGAGAAGTGGAAAGAGATATAAGTTTAATAAATAAAAGAATCCGAGAGGACCTGGACTCCGTGTGAATACAGAACTCCTGTGTGACCTTAATAATCAGACCGCACCGTCATTATCTACCATCCATACTATTACACTGCAGAACTCGCCGGTTGCATATACTGCGCCACCTCTATCTCAAAACCCACCCATTGCGAACGTCGCGCATCCCACCCCGTAAAATATTAATACTGGTCCATTCCAGAATACCCAGTCTCAGAATAGTCCACAGAGTGGTATCCCTAGCACTATTCCAAATATCCCTTTTACTTTTTCCGCTTAGAACCCTCCCCAGAATCAGAACACCAATACACCACCAGGAAGGAGAATGGCGGATAACGACATAAAACTGCCTATATTCAGAGGAACGGGTCTAGAAGACCCTGATGAGCATTGGTTTCTATGTGAAGTCGTATGGAGTGTAAAGCAAATTCAGAATGATGCTGTGAAGAGAGTGCAACTCGTCACTACTTTCAGGGACAGAGCCCTTCATTGGTTTATGAAATATTCTCAAGCACAGCCAAGAAAATTAGCATAAATAAAGGCTGCGATGGTACAAGAGTTTAAGAAACCAAAATCCAAATCCCAATGTATCACAGAGCTGAAAGAGATTAAGCAGAAACCTAACGAAATAGTTGGGAATTTGACTAGAAGTTTAAAACATTCCTAGACCAAGTAAGATTTGTGATAGCTCCACAACAACATAAAGAATGGTTCATTGTTGCGTTGCTACCCCACATCAGACAACCATTGATGCAGCAGAAGGTTGCATCGTAGGCAGAGGCCCTAGAGATCACGATGAAGCTAGAGGCTTCGTCGATCGACGAGACTAGTTCTGGGATGTCACAGATCCAGAACCAGTTGACCACGTTGACACTAGAACTGCAAAGCATGAAGAATGGAAAGGAACAAAGATATGAACCAAGGCACAACATCTGGTGTACAAGTTGTAAGGGAGAAGGCCACACCAAAGAACATTGCCCTTTATTTCAAGACTATCTTAACAGTGGTGCACCAAACCCGATTAATCAGAACCAGGCACCCTGGTGTGAAATATGTAGAAGCAGAGGTCACCAACCAGAACACTATTATCTCATACAGAACTATGTAAAAAAACCTAAGAGATTGTATTGTAATTTCTGTAAATCAGTTGGACATGATGAATCCAACTATCGCGCTGAAGCAAGAGAATCCGTAGTATGACCAGGGGGGATATAGAGGCTGTGGTGGTGGATACCGCGGAAGAGGAAGAGGACTGGAACAAGAAAGAGGCCGCGGTCAGGTAATTTGCTATAATTGTGGCCAACCAGGTCATGTTTCTAGGGATTGTACCAACCCATGCACTACGTGTAATTACTATAAATCTTTTGAGCATGTTATTGAATATTTCCCCGTACTAGAGGTCAAGATGCAGAAACGCAGAAGAATAGACCCACTGACTCCAAACATTCAGTGGATTGCAGCAGAAAGGACACCTGAATATCCAAGCATCAATGTAGTAATGCGCAGCGGTGCTGCGACAGGGTGCGATCGAGGAGCAGAAGCCTCGACTTCTGGCGATTTTGGAACTAAGCAAACACCCCTTGAGACACAATTGATTAGAAAAGCTTCCGAGAAGCCACCTGCCTTCGACCTGGCGAAGAACAAAGGAGCGTTCATGAAAGCGTGGGATATCCTTAGAGAATCGGCACCGAGGTCACCGAGGATCCCGCTGCGCAGTCAAATTCCGTATGTGGAAGACATACCGGCTGCTTATGACAAAACAAGCGCCGCAGCAGAGACATGCACCTCTATTGCGCAGCTCCTTAGAAGCTGCATGAAATTGTTAAAGAACCCGGATGCTATAACAGAACTGCAGAAGGTTATAGATCAGTATGAACCGTGCAGTGGAGAAGACACTACTGATAACGCAGTTCATCATATCAAGAAACATAAGAGAACAGGCAGAGAGATGAGACTCAATGCGCAGATAGGAGATTATGAAATGGATGAAATCATTCTTGACCTGGGATCAGAGGTCAATGTCTTGACTAAGCAGACATGGCAGCAAATGGGGCGACCAAAGCTATCATGGTCACCTATCCAGTTGAGAATGGCCACTCAGGAAAAAGTCACACCGTTTGGACGGTTGGCCAGTGTGGTTGTTGACATTGATGGGGTATAGAGTCACGCCGATTTTGAGGTTATCGAGATTGTGGACGATAGTCAACCTTTATCGACATTATTGGGGATTGATTGGGCTATTGATAACCTCTCAATTTTAAATCTGAAGACCAAGAAGATGATCTTTGAAGGAAAAAATCTCAGGGTGATTGCACCACTGGACCCCGTCGACAGAGACAGATACAGTTAGCCGATTCAAGAGGAATCCCAAGCTCAGGATTTGGACCGGTTGTATACACTGACCACGAACCAGGAATATTACATAAACCCTACTGCAGATGGTACACTTAGTTGGAGATGCGACAACTCTTGCATTTCAAACTCGGATGCAAGTTTGGAGAACTGGAAAAATTGAATGCATGAAGTATTTGCAAGGAGATGCGTGCAGGTCACGAAGTCGATACGTTGGATTGGAAAGCAGGTAATCCCAATCCCCACATATGATGGTTCAGCTAACATTTATTCTTTCATCAGAGATTATACTGCAGCAATTGCATATGAACACCGCTCACAAGCATTAGATGTGGCATTGCGCGAGACACCCGCCAGATGGTGGGCTGCGCACAAGAAGACATTAACTACATGGGATCAATGCATAATTAAGATGCAAATTAGATTTGCAGAGAAGGTTACATTACCTTTTGAAAAATATAATGGATAGACAGATCCAAGCAATCACCTGGAAACTTGTTCACAAGCTTGGGTGGAAAGACCAAAAACAGAATGGGTGCATTTGTTTGTGCATGCGTTGGAAGAACCGATTCCAAAGAAATGGTACCTAGACCTAGAACTGCGCAGGGGCACAATAGATTGGTCTTCCCTGACTATGAGCTTCCAGACAGATTTAAGTTTCGAAGATGAACATCTGAGCATGAATGATGCATTGTTGTTCTTCAAAAAAAAATGTTTGGGCCAAACTGCGTTGATGGAAATATGACCCTAGAAGAATTCTTTGGCACAGAGAGCATACATGTGCATCTACACCTGGAATGGGAGGAGCAATTAGAGCCTGCTCTTGATTTTTATAACCTCGCTGACGAATCTGTAGCCTAGGAAGACAGTGATGAGGATGACCCACAAAACATAAAGATACCTGAATCAAAGGGCACGTGTGAGGTAGAAGGACCTCCACTAGAAATCCCAGACATGAGCGGACCCGTAAAGACAAGAAAAGTGAACATTGGCACCAGTGAAGAGCCAAAGTTCGAAGCTATCGAAGATTATTGGGATGAAGACACAGTCGAGGAAGTCGCAGGTATACTACAGGAGTATCGCGAACTGTTCCCGACTAAATTCACATAGATGAAAGGTATACTGAGAGACTTAGGAGTGACGAAAATTCCTCTTAAGCTTGGAATGAAGCCTGTAAAGCAAAGACCATATAGATTGAATCCACGCTATAAAGAATGAGTTAAGGTAGAACTCGATAAAATGCTTGATGCTGGGATTATTGAGCCAGTCGAAGAATCTGAATGGATAAGCCCGATGGTTATCCAGGACAAGAAAACAAAGGGCGAGATCAGAATTTGTGTGGATCTCAGAAAACTGAACGATTCTTCAATGCATGACCCATTTTCTACACCTTTTACAGATGAAGTACTAGATAATGATGGAGGGAATGAGGCTTATTCTTTTACTGATGGATACTTTGGTTACCATCAGATTAGGATTGATTGCGCAGATAGGCACAAGACGACTTTTTCTACAGAATGGGGGTCGTTCCAATACACGGTGATGCCCTTTGGTTTGAAGAATGCACCCTCCATATTTTCTAGAGTGGTCATCACAGCATTTAAGGATTTTATACATAAGTTTTGAGAGGTTTACTTCGATGATTGGACCATTTTCGGTTTATTGAAGAACCATGCCGCGAACCTCAGGATGATGCTGGAAAAATGCAAACAACATCAAATTTCATTAAGCTTGAAGAAGTGTGTTTTCTGTGTTCCCTATGGAATCTTGTTGGGACACATTGTGTGCAAACAGGGCTTGATGGTTGACCCTGCTAAGATCGTAGTCATTGTAAACTTTCCTACACCCAACTCAGTTAAGCAGTTGCGCACCACACTGGGACATACCGAATATTACAGGAAATTCATAAAAGGGTATGCGAAGATAACCGCAGCTATGGAAAAGCTGCTGAAGAAAGATGTACCATTCATTTGTAATGAGGACTGCGAGAAAGGATTTGACACATTAAAAGAGAAGATGGTCACTGGACCGATCCTAGTTTTTCTAGACTGGGAAAAGCCATTCCATGTCCATGTTGATGCTTCGTGTATCGCATTAGGTGTTGTTCCTACTCAACTAGGAGAAGGAGGTATTGATCATCCCATTGCATTTTCCAGCAAAAATCTATCATCCACTGAGAAGAACTATACCACCACTGAAAGAGAAGGACTCGTAATGGTATATGCGCTGCAGAAGTTCAGGCACTACTTGCTTGGTGCGCACTTCTCCATGTTCACTGACCATTCTACCTTGAAATACCTGGTCAATAAGCCAGTGTTAGGTGGGTGCATATGCAGATGGTTACTACTATTTCAGGAGTACAACTTTGAAATCTAGAAGACAATCTTCATGATGCGTAGTTGTTCACTATACAAGTTGTTGATGATTACTATAAAGACATCATTGACTTTCTGACTACTGGGTTCGCACCCACAGAGTTCACTACACAGCAGAAGAAGTAGCTGGTAGTGCGTGCAGTAGACTTCACTATAATTGCAGGTCAACTATACAAACTGGGACCAGATGAAGTACTGCGCAGATGTGTGCTCGAGCATGAGAAACCTTTCATACTAGCTGATGCGCACTTAGGAGTCGCAGGAGGCCCTTATGCAGAGAGAGTGACCACACAGAAGATATTGCGCGCAGGGCTATGGTGGCCTACAATTCATAAATATTCGAAGGAACATTGCCAGAATTGCGATGTTTGTCAAAGAACAGGGAAGCCATCGCGTAGAGATGAAATGCCCTTAAATATGTAGCTGACATTGCAGGCCTTTGAGAAGTCGGCCATTGATTTTTTGGATCCTATTAACCCACCAGGGAAAAGAACTGGTGCGAGATATATCATTACTGCTACCGATTACCTCACCAAATGGGCAGAAGCAAATCTAGTTAAAGACTGTAGCACAGCTACAGCCATGGAGTTTATATACGAAAATATCCTTACAAGGTTTGGATGCCCAAAGATATTGATGAGAGATCAAGGCACACATTTTCTGAATAAGACCATTGAGGCTTTGACCGAATAGTTCCATGTTCATCACCAACACAGCACGCCTTATCATCCACAGGCGAATGAAACTGTTGAAGCATTTAATAAAGTGTTGGAGAATGTGCTAACCAAGATATGCAATGTCAATCGGGACGATTGGGACCTGCGCATTCCATCTGTACTATGGGCATACAGGACTACCTACAAGAAACTGACTAGCCATACACCTTTTCGGCTGGCCTATGGGAAAAAAGCAATAATGCCGATGGAGTACATTGTTCCCAGCTTGAGAATAGCAGTGTTTACAGGCATGGCAGATCGCGTAGCACTCTAAGAAAGGCTCCTACACTTGGTTGGGCTAGAGGAAGATCGCTTCGTCGCAGGATTCCACCTGTTGGCTTGGTTTTGCAACCAAGCTTTGTGCAATGGGCACCTATCAACAATGTGATAGCAGTTTCAATATTGAAAGCAAAAATGATTATAAATCAAATCTAAATCTAAACTAACATGTGCATATAACAAATAATTTTTTAAAAAACGATTCAATAACAAGAAATAAAAGAATAGATGTTTTGTATTAAGATACCTCAAATGGTGAGGATTTGTGTTGGGCAATTCCCAAGGTGAGTAGCTCCAAGCTCTAAAGGTCTCTTCTCCAAGATGTTGAAAATGGCCAAAAGTCTCATGAGAAATTTTGACAGCGTGAGGATAGGATGATGGATGGATGGAAAGTGAGGAGCCCCTATCTCCTTTTTTATAGTTTTTGGTGGTGGGGAATACCATTATGGTTTTGAGGAAACCAATGGTATTGACCAACATGGTTTAGGTACCTCTTCCCTCCTTGTTCCTTTTTTGAATATTTTGAATATTTTTATTCCCTTTTTAATATTTTTGGGAATTATAGACCCTTTTTTAGGGTTTTTTATGCTTTTTTGAGGAAAAATATTCATTTTGAGGGGAAAAAAGGGGTGTATTATGGTCTTTTGGTGATCTTTTGATGGATTTAGAGGCTCAAATGGTGGAAAAGTGGACAAATGGTTCATGTGAATAAGGAAATGAGCTAGTGAGCACTTTTTGGGTGTTAACAAATTGCCCCTTGATGTGTGAGGGAAGGAGCTCATCGTATGGCCGATAGACATCATAGTTGTTTTGTCTTTTTCCTGGGGTTTGGGAAGAGAAGAGATCGGTTGGAGACTGGATCCACAACCCTTGGAAGATACAAAACAAAAAATATTACATGGCCTCAATATGAATGAGGAATAATCTCGGATAATGGACGAGGTGGGTATACCCATGCTCATATCAAGACATATACATAACAATTAGTCCCAAGAAGGGGGACCTGACTAATAAAATAAAAATTCTGTTGGTACATCATAATGGTCCAAAGGGGACACTATTTTTGGATGTACTCATGATCATAACATGACTGATCTCAATAACTGATACACTGGAATAAAGTGACAACGTTCTGAACAAGGTCTCAGAAGGGTTAATGAACTGCTGAATCTGAAGGTGTCTAACATCTGTAGGGACTCAATGACTCTGAGCCAAATCTGAGGAGTATATGTAACTGTATACTCGAGGGAGTATAAAACTGGGGTACATATGAATACTTTTGCCATGCGCAACCCGGATATCTATAGGAAAAATGTAACTAGTTGTTTCCATGAGTAGACTCTCAAATGTGGATGAGTCAGGTGGTATCCGGGGTCTTCAACAAATAACTGAAAGGACCAATACCCTGTGAGAGTCTCAACGATTCGATCAAGGTGTTGAAGTCGAGAATGTGAGAAACAACCATTTGGAGAGGGACCGAGGACTCTTCTCGAAATGATTCGTAGGCACTCATCATAAATGGTGATGAGTCCAAGACATAGGGACCTCTAGGTCTATCCTCTGAAATAAATTTGGTTGTCGTCGACAGAGGGAGACCATCAACTAACAAGGTAATGATGTTTCCTTGATAGGAGCACGAGGTGTAGAACTGAAGTGTGGTAGTACTGATGGTAGGACTGACATACTTGTGGGGATGGGAAGTAACTGGGGTCATAGAGTGGGTGGAATCAAACTTCCTTTGTTCAGAGCATGATGACATGGTTGACCTGGCAGCGTAGGGGACTGACTTGTAGGTGTGGGGGTCATAGATTTTAAGGACTGAAGGGTATGTATTGACTCTGGGGGGTCAAGCTGATGGGTGTTGTCGAGGGATTCTCAGGGTGACATATTGCAGAGTACTCTGAACAAAGGAGACCAAAATGGGGAAGCTGCCATATGAGTAGACATGATCTGTTGTGGCGCTGAGAAGCACCATTGGGTCCTTATTCGTAGTTTTAATGAACTCCAAGAAGGGATAAAAGTGTGCTCTGAAATGGTACTGTCTTGTGGATTTTGTGAGCCTAGGACTGTTCGTGCTCATGGGTGCTTTCATTTTTAAGGAGTCTGAAAACGATAAGAAGACTCTGCAGTGGTTGTGAGTATCATCCTGTGGGTTTTTACGAGCCCAGGATGGTGATTGATCGTGGTCGCTTTCATGTTTAGAGAGTCTGAAAGCGGTAAGTGGACACCATTGGTGTTCTTTTTCGTAAGTTAGTCTCCAAGGCCCAAAAAAAACATAAAATAATGCAAATGGAGAACTCTTCTAGCCGATGTGACTAGAGTATTCTTTTTTCGTAATTAGTCTACAAGGTCCGGAAAAGGGGTAAACTTATACCAGGTAGACACCCTTTCAGATAAAATTAGCGAGCATGAAAGAAAGCAAGGTTGCTCGGCGATCTTTTCATTGTTTTAGGAGTCAGAAAAGAGCTTAACAAAAACTCCCTAAGTGCCTTTTTCGTAAAAGGGATTGCTCGGCTCGAAAAAGGGGTAAAACTATACCGAACAAAAAGGGATTGATGAGAGTGAGAAAAGGTCTCAAGCATCGTCGTGAGTGCGGAATACTGAATCCGATGACATAAAGATTGTCAAAAAGGGGCACGCAAACCGAGGTGATGAGTGGCATTTTGAAAAAATGCCCAAAAATTATGGGGTGAGAGCGAGAAATGATCTTAAGCATCATCACGAGTGTGGAAAAATGAATCTGACGATATCAAACTTGTCAAAAATGGACGACAGCCTATGTGGCACGCAAACCGAGGTGACGAGGGGGCATGGGAAAAATGCCTGAAAAATCTAGGTGTGAGAGTGAGAAATGATCTCAAGCGTCATCACGAGAGTAGAAAACTGAATTCGGCGATATAAGACTCGTTAGAAACGGACGACGGTCGATGTGGCACGTAAACCGAGGCGATGAGGGGGCATGGGAAAAATGCCCAAAAAATATGGAGGTGAGAGTGAGAAATGATCTCAAGCGTCATCACGAGCATGGAAAACTGAATCTGACGATATAAGACTCGTGAAAAATGGAGAACGGTTGATGTGGCACGCAAACCGAGGCAACGAGCGGGCATGGGAAAAATGCCTAAAAAATATGGGCGTGAGAGTGAGAAATGATCTCAAGCATCATCATGAGCGTGGAAAACTGAATCCGGCGATATAAGACTCGTTAGAAACGGACGACGGTCGTTGTGGCACGTAAACCGAGGCAACGAGGGCATGAAAAAATGGTCAAAAAATGGACCTGGTGAAAACAAGAAAAGGAAAGGATTACCATGAAGTTCTCGATGTGCTGATTCCAATGGTACCAACGGTTTGAGGAACGGACGTCGTATGATACCGCAATGGTTGTTTGAAAAATGGTCAAATCTCTATAAATAAGGTGTGGGGCCCATATGACGGGTCATTGTTACGTGTGAGTTTGGCAGAGCAATCAGAGCTCTTCTTGATTTCTGGGAGATTCGACCGTTGGTTTTCAATTCCGCGAGTTTCAGGTAACCCTATTCGCCTTAGCCTTTTTAATTATGTCTTTTTTGGTTAGTGGTGGGCCCCCAAAGGGCGCGAAATTCCATGTTGGCCTTCCAACGTGGAATATCGCGGGTTTTGCATCCTTTTCGGCGATGAAAATTGCGGGTTTGGGGTTGACAGTCGCGATGTTCATCGCGGCTGTCGGGATGAAAGTCGCGATGTTCATCGCGACTATGGGGTTGATAGTCACGATGTTCATCGCGACTATGTGGTCAATACCCGCGATGTTCATCGTGGGTTCTTGGATGAAAGCTGCGATGATCATCGCGGCTTTTGATGGAAAAGCCGCGATGGAATTTTTTGAAAAAAAATTCTAGTTCTAAAAAAATTTCTTTGTTTTTTGGCAGGATGTTGAGGAGACCATTGGTGTCATGGAAAGAGCGGGAGATGAAGGAGGACTTGATGATTTGGATTCGGACCGATCAGGGGGTCCGACAGGCTCTGGCTATGAGTGGGCTCCTCAAGTTTGCTCAGATTCCACCGATGCGTTCAGTAGGACCACTATTGAACAAATTGGTGAGTCTCTGGGTCCCTGCAGAGGGTGCGTTCATTGTTGGGGGTGAGAGGTTAGAGATCACCCTTACTGATGTATACTTTCTTATCGGGTTGCCTCGCTTAGGGGAGGTAGGGGATCTTCTATCGAGGATCCCGACAGGTTTGGATATCGAGGATCTCCTAGAGACCTTCTGTGTTGCTGGGGCGATTGTGCAGAACAACGCTTTGAGCCTGAGATCTTTGCGGGAGTGGGACATGCAGGCTGTTGGGTGTTGTAGTGCCACATCATTTGTCAAGGGGACAAACGATGATGGTGGATTCTGTGCTGAGGGGGACCTACTACGCATGGGGTCAGATGTTTTTGGCTGGTGTCCGGAGAGATCTAGACAAGGTCAGTCGGGAGGGGGGAGAGTTCTACTATGCCTCCTTCCTGTGTTGTTTCTTCTTTGAGCGAGTACTGACTTTGCGGCCACAGGTGCTGGTTCGAGACGGGTTGGTGAGCGAGCCGCGTATGGTGCAGTGGGGGCAGATGATGCCCCGTGGTGGTGGTGGTATCCGTGGGTTCTTTTCAAAGGATATGTATGAGCAGTGGGAGCAGATCCCCCTGCTGATTGATGACTATCCATATGCCGGTATGGATTATCGAGGAGATCCGGAGATGCCTCAAGCCTAGGGACAGGCCTGGGGTTTAGATGGTATGTTTTTGTGTTTTGTTCTCTACTATATCATGTGTTTTAGATGTTTTTGTTATGATTATAGTTAGATATTTATATGATGGTTCACTTTCGTGATTGTGCAGATGTTGGTCTTGTACCACTGGTCGACCATGTGGTTCGTAGGGGATAGGCAATGGTGGTCGTTCCGCCTCCTATAGCGGTACCGCCTCCTCATGATCGAGGAGTTGGGCCTCGCAGTCGAGGAGCTAGTCCTCGAGATGATGTCGTGGAGGGTGTCCGAGAGATACTAGACATGATCCTGGCAGGATTTCCAAAGGATGGGTGGAGGGATTTGGATCGGGACATCGTCGAGCATTTTTTCGATGCACCTCGTGAGTGGCACTCGATCCTGCTCAGAGCAGCATTGTTGGAGGCTGAGGAGGGATGGGACTTGGCATGATCCAGCAGGACCGGTGGAGGGGAGGATTCGGGTGCAAGATGATCCAGTGGGGCCAGTGGAGAGGAGATTTTGGGCTCGGTATGATCCGACGGGGCCAGCAGAGGTGGCGCCAGAGGAGCCTGGAGACCATGATGATTAGATGATCTTGTATCTGCCCCCAAATGTTTATGAGCATATGGGGAAGTACCTTTTTTGTACGGCTTATGTATTTTTGTACATTGGGTGCTAAGGGCACCTATGACATGTTTGACTATATGATGATGTATATATATATATATGTTTTGGTATATAGTCGTGTATGCACATGGATGCATTTATTGTCTATTTGTTTTCCCGTGGAGGCATGTTTGATTTTCGGTATGCCTGTGGAGGCACATGTTATGCACGTGGATGCAACATTTTGATTTTTGTATATGCCCATGGAGGCACATGTTTTGCACGTGGATGCATAATATTAATTTTTTGTATATGCCCGTGGAGGCACATGTTATGCACGTGGATGCATTTTTGTTTATGCCCGTGGAGGTACATTTTGTATTTACTACATGGTTTGATTGGTGTGCCAGTCAAGAATGTTGTTGGCCATATGGTATGCTACACTGTTGAGATTCCTTGGGACATGTGTGAATGAAATGGATTCAAACTGTCGAACCATTTGTTTAGTGCGCAAGAATTTTCTGAAAAGATAGGGATTGCGTACTGGTAATCATTGTTGATCTGGGAAACAAGGAGTTGTGAGTCCAAGAAAACGTTAAGGTGACTTATGCTCATTTGGAGAGCTGCAGCCAGGAGACCGGTCACGGAATCGTATTCAGCTTGGTTGTTGGTGGCAGCACTTATGCACACTCTGTCAATGTGGATCAACTCATGTGAAGGGGAATATATTACCCAAGTCGCGGAGACCAAATTGGGGGACCAACGGCTTGCACCATCAGCGAAACCGACATAGCAGAGTGGAACAGGATCCATCTATGGTCATGCAGAAAAAAAAAAAAAAAAAAATTTAGGTTTTTTGAATTTTTTGTGAAAAACAAAATAAGACTGTCCAATAATGGACGGTGGTGACCATCAGATTTTCTATGGGTAAAATCGCTTGAGGTACAACCCGTTGCGTGGGTTACATAGGGGGTTGCCTTCTGAATCGGTCAGAATGTATGCCCCCTATCCGAGGCAAGTGTGTATAATGTATGGGCCTTTCCACATGGACACAAACTTCCCTTTTTCGGTTTTGTCATGAGCTTGATCATAGACGAGGACGAGGTCCCCTTCAGTGAAAGTTCTTGGGTGGACATGTTTGTAGTAACTCAGTTTGGATCGGTTCTTGGCTGCTTCCATGGTTTGGAGGGTTGTGCGCTGATCTTCATCGGCTTTCTCCAAGAGTAATAAGCGTTGCTCAGTTGGGGAAGTGTCTGGTAGGATTTCAACGGCCATATGTAGGGCTGGAATCTAGCACTCGATGGGGAGGACGGATTCGACACCGTGAACTAGATGGAAAGGGGTAAAACCAGTGGCGGTTTTGGTTGACGTGCGGTATGCCCATAGTGCCGGGAAGAGCATATGGTGCCAATTTGATTTGTGTTTGTCAACAGTGCGCTGGAGGATGGTCTTCAAAATTTTATTAATCACGTCGACTTATCCATTTCCTTGGGGGTAGTAGGCGGAGGAGAAATGGTGTTCAAATTTTAGTAGGGTTGATAATTCTCTTCAAACGGCATCTTCGAAGTGAGAGCCATGGTCTGAGACAAGTTGCTTTGGCACTCCAAAACGAGCGATAACATGGTTGAAGAAAAAACGTGCTGCGGTGTCGGCTTTGCAATTATAAGTTGGCATGGCTTCTTCCCACTTGGTGAAATAATCTACAGCCACAATGATGTGTTTATGACCGCCGACTGATGTGGGATTGCAATCTAGGAAGTCGATGGCCCATTTGCAGAATGGTCTGATAGTGACAACTAGATGAAGGGGGGTGGGTGGGGTTCTTACCTTGGGGGAAAAAAGTTCGTAGTTTTGACAATGTTTGATTGCGGGGATGCAATCAGTAAATAATGAAGGCCAAAAGTAACCTGCATGGATGATCTTTTTGGCGGTGGCCATGTCGGAGAAGTGGCCTCCGCAGGCACCGCTATGGCAGTCATTAAGGACTTGTTCTGCCTCGTCATGAGATAGGAAGCGACGTAAGATGGTATCGAATCCGCGTCGATAAAGTACATCACCTAATAGGAGATATCGGGGGGCGTGGTGTCGTATACGACGGCGTCCCTCACGATCGATGTGGGGTCGAAATTTTTGTGTGCGGAGGTAGATTAAGATGTCACCGTACCAAGGGTCGTCAGAAGAAATGATGAAAATGAGATCATCAATGAGGTCCGTTTGGATAGCGGGTGATGACGAAGAGGATGGGAGATCTGTGATGAGTTGAGCAAGTGCTAGGGCCTTGGTTCTCTTTGGGGTTTTGAAAGTTAGGTCATATTCTTGTAGGATAATCACCCATTTAGCTACGCGGCCTTGAAGGAGGCGACGTGTCAAGAGGTAAACCATTGGATTGGAATTGGATACAACCGTGGTGTGGCTCAGGAGAATGTAATGTCGCAGCTTTTGTACTGAAAAGACGACAGCGAGGGCCATCTTCTCTTCATGTGGGTAGCGGAGAGGTGGCCCTGACAAGGTCTAGCTCACATAGTAGATGACATGCTCTTGGTGAGCAGTATCTTCTTGGACAAGAAATCCAGATACGACATATTTGGATGCTGAAACATAGAGGGTGAAATCTTTTGTGAAATATGGAGGAGAGATCAACGGGGCGTTCATGAGTGCTTTCTTTAAGTCGGTGAAAGTTGATTTTGCTTGTTGGTCCCATACGAAATGGGTATGCAGACGTAGTATTCGTAGGAAACCATGGACTGTTGTGGCATAGTCAGGGACAAAGTGGCGGAGGAAGTTGGACCTCCCTTGAAGGCTTTGAAGTTGTCTTAATGTACGGGGTGACGGTAAGTCTACAATGGCTTGGACTTTCAAGGGGTCTACAGTGATGCCTTTTTTTGAAATGACGAACCCCAGCAGGCAACCTGATGTAACGCAAAAGACACACTTGAGAGGGTTCAAGAGGATGTTGTATTTTTGAGAACGCAAGAAAACTTGTCGAAGGTCATCTAAATGGTCAGATCGTTTCTTGGATCGAGCGGTGAGGTCGTCCAGATAAACTTTTATGATTCTATGTAGATCATGGAAGAAATAAGTCATGGCGCGTTGGAAAGTGGCTCCAGCATTCTTGAGACCGAGAGGCATGACACGATAGGCGAAGGTGCCCCATGGGGTAGTGAAAGCTGTCTTGTATTGATCTTCTTTATGGATTTTGATTTGGTTATATCCATAGAAACCATCCATAAAAGAAAGGACCTAATGTCCTACACATTCATCGATTAGTTGGTCAATGAAAGGTGTGGGGAAGTTATCTTTGGGACAAGCAAGGTTGAGGTCTCAGAAATCAGTACAAATGCGTATGGTGCCCACTTTTTTGTTTACTGGCACTGGGTTTGAAACCCAAGTGGTGTAGGCAATAGGATATATGAATCCTACTTTTTGGAGTTTCTCAATCTCAGCCTTAACAGTTGGGAGCTTGGACGGGTGAATTGGTCATTGTTTCTGTCGGACAGGAGGCACATTGGGCCAAGTGTCGATGTGATGTTCCACAATTTTGGGATCGAGGCTAGGCATCTCGGTGTAAGACCAGGCGAAGACATCACGAAACTCTTGGAAGAGTTTTTTATATGCCTGAGTTTCCGCTTGAGTGCATGATGCACCTAGCGAGATGAACTCAGGTATTCTAGGTGTGGTGAAAATGTCGATTTGTATAATAAGGGAAATGTTGGACATCTTCCCCTCTTCGAAGGCATCTGGTGCTGGGATGGGGTCTTTGAACCAATCAACCTTAGTTGGTAGGAAAACTTTCGATTCGACTGATAGTTGGTTTTTTGCGGTGGATGTAGACACCTCAGGGAGGAAGTATGAGCGATGATGCATATCGTCCCAAGGGTAGTCCGGTGCAGTGATTGTTTCTAGAATTTGCTCATCAGTACGAAAGTAATCAGACCATAAATCAACGGGTTCTAGTTTGTATGTGGTTGAAATCATATAGATGGTATTGATTTCTTCTGAAGAAGATGATTTTGGAGGGTAGATCTCCTCGATGAGGGGAGGAGATATCTCTAAGTCGGCATTGTTCATCTCGTATAAGGCTGCTCTATAATCTAGGAGATCAGGGCAGTGGTGTGAATAATGGCCATAAATGCCACATATCGCACAAGGGTGGTTAGTGCGGAGCGTTTTGTTGCAAGGTTGAGGAGGTGGCTCAAGTCTTACCACTGGAATTCCGGTGTCGTCATCCAACATATTCATGTGTTCTTGGAGTGCAGGTAATTGTGGACATTGATGAGTGGCATGGCCTACGTCGTCACACAACGAGCACTTAGGGGGAATGCGAATAGTTGGGGGGTTTTAGCTACCTTGGGGGTTGCTGGGGGGGTGCGAGTTATGGATCCAGTGTTATAAGTTGGTGGGCCTCTGCCCCCTATGTTTCGTAACGGAGGTGGGGCGTTTCTAGACGTTGATGCCGTAGTCACTATTGGGGGTGGTCTGTTTTACGATGAGTGACAAGAGGGGGTAGGTGGTTGGTAGTAGGGATAGGCTGTACCGGTTGTAAAATAATAGTCGGAGTCGGCGGGGGGCTCGGAGTAGGTATGTACCATACAGGTATCCCTAATGTTAAACCAGGAAGGTTGAGTGTAGCCATTACTGGCGAACTGACAACTCCAGAAAATGGGAACAAGAACGGGATATTATGAATTGGCATTGTGCCAATATGAGTAGGCACTGTGGGTGTTTTTGGTAGTGACGAAGGCTTCTATGTGGTGTGCGACAGGGTGCACAAATCTGATGTTTTTTTTATTGGTAAAGGTGGTGGGATCGATGGAAATGTGGAAGTCATAGGTGACTCGGTGTAGATTCCAGGACCAATTGACGACACAAATGATGTTGGTGCGGTTTGAAGGGTTTGTTCAATCATTGGTAGCACATTTTGAGGGGCTAAGGGGGCGTTAGGATCATAATATGTGAATTGATCAATCTTGATAACGCATCCTTCATGTGGAGACATCATGAGGCAAAAAACAAATGAAGCCACTGTTTTCATTTTGTACATATAGCTACGTCCAAGAAGGAGGTTGTAGTCGAGCTGGGCATTGATCACTTTGATGTCGATAAGAACTAATTTGCCACCTAGTTCTACGGGGACGTTCGCTAAGAGGCCTTGTGGTTGAGCTGAGCACCCGTCGTAAGCTCGTAATGCCGTGGTGTATGGTTGTAAAGCGGGGGAGCCAAGATTCTGCCACACAAGGGTGGACATGACGCAGGTTGAAGCTCCTTCATCGATGATGCATCGATGCACAACAAGGTTTCGAATGTTTACTGATACTTGGAAGGCCAAATTTGATGGCAATCGAGGTTCGGCTTGGTCTAAGTCAAAATCCATCATGTGTGTGTCGTCAGGGTCTACTCCTCCGATGGCAGATAGTAGTATTTTTCGTTGTGCAGGGCATGTTTTCAATACCTCTAAAGCAGACATAGCAGCGGGGGATTGTGCTAGGTCTTCCACGACATTATAATTGGATGTTGCGCGAGCATTAGGATTTTTGTTAATCCTTCACAAAGGGATGCAAGGGATTTTAGGTCCTCCGTCCAACGGCATATTTGGTATGCGTAGTGGTTGATCTGGTGGAAGGGAGGTGGATGCGTCAGTGGGAGGAGTTTCTGGGGGTGGGCCGTACTGATTCCTGCGAGTTTGGAGGTTAATGTCATTGGATGACATCATTAATAAATGGTGTGTTCCTGGATCTGTATGTTGATAATCGGTTGTGGCATAGGTGATTTGTTGCTGGGGTGCAGCAGATCCTTGTGGGGGATCCATAGGGAGAGTATTTACTACTCCCTGGTTTGGAAATGGGTTTTGTAATATCATGGGTTGCGGATGATTAAGTGGAGCTGGCTATCTAACGTGGCCCTGACGTTGGGAATCGTCATCCCAAATTTTACATGCTTTCTCTAAATGGGGGCAGTTGTGAGTGTAGTGTCCATAGACTCCACATATAGAACATGGATGGTTTGTTCTCAAGTTATTATTTTTTAGTTACTTGGGATGACGATCAGGATTCCGGTTGGGAGGAGCAACATTGTTATTATTTGGAGGATTAGGAGGTGGTGGACCTTGATTATGTTGTTGGTTGTTGCCGCGGTTACGTCCTCTTCCACGGTTTTGTTGTCCACCCTGGTTGCGTTGGTTGTTTTGGTGTTGGGGATGATTGTGTTGTGTGTATACTTGCCCTTGAGTAGTGAGAGGATTTTGGGGTGCCGCAGGTGCGGTAGCAGGTTGCGGTGGATAATAAGCTGGTGGGGCTAGAGGTGGTCCAGTTGCCTGTTGGGGTTGTTGGTAACCCTGAGCTATTGGAAGTGTTGGGTTAGCTGGTGTAGCTTGCTGTGGGTAATACATTGGTTGTGCCGGTAAATGAATTGGGTTATGGGTGGCCGGTTGGTTATAGTATGTGGGTGGTACATATGTTGATGGCGCTTGCCCATAGCAATGTTGTGGACAAGAGGGTCCATGAGTGTGATGAGTATGATTCGTTGGAGCGTACGAAGTTGTCGCTCCAGAATTAGATGTAGACCTAGAGAGGTTTTGGGAATTTATGGTGCTCACCATGCTAAAAGGTTTATTTTGTGTCGTGACTTGGCCAATAATACCATTAGTGGCATGTGATGCCCCCGAAGCGTCACCGCGTGAAGAATCGCCTCGTGGGGCATTTGGTATGATGGTGTAGAGATTGCCTGACTAGGCATAAATCAGGTCGAATTGTTGAGCTTTTAAGATAGCTTCTTCCTCTGACTGGGGTCGTTCGGAAGCTACGCCTTTGGCTATGAGGGGTAGGAGTGATTTAAGAAACCAGTCCAAAAATATACGGTCATCCAGTTTTATCTTACAGATGCTACGACGCTTGCGCCACTCATGGATATGGTCGGTGATGTGGGTAGCTGTGTTTTGTCTGCAAGACAACAGTATTTCAACTCTTGCATCATAGCGTACATGTAGCTAAAAAAAATGAAGGAAAGTGGATGCGAGAGATGTAAATGTATGGTGGGTCCCATGTGGTTGTTCGATGTACCACTTGGCTGCAGAGCTAGTGAACGTTCGTTGCAACAATCTTAGTCTAATGGAGTCATCCACTATGGAGTTAGATGAACACCATAGGTGAAATGACATTATGTGGTTTTGGGGATCCTCCCCAGGTTTTCCTTCAAACTTGGGGATGTCCGAGGGGATCTTTGTAGGCATGGGTGGCCATGTAGGGTTTTGCCTGATAGGATCGTTGGTTAGCCTGGCTAGGTCTGGTAAGTTCAGACTAGCCATGTAAGGTAAACTAACAGATGGGTGTGGCGTAGTGACTGGGACATAACTATTAATGGTGTCATTATGTAGTGGTCCAGTAGCCCCTAAGGGTATGCTAGGTATTAAAGGTATGTGTCCTCCAACTGTTGTGGTTTGGGATGGGCCAATGCTCCCAAGTATAACATGGGTTGCAGAGGGGTTAGGAATAGTGCCAAGAATTCCTAGGATCTGGGTTGTGGTATGAGAGGTGGTGTGATTCCTATGTTGGGCATACCCATAATAGGAGGTAGTCCTGTGTTGGGCATACCTAAAGGTGGAGTGGCCCTTATATTAGGCATGCCTAAAGGGTTTGTTGTTACCATGGGTGGCACAGTAGTAGAAGGGTTTGTGGATGTATCTCCAATAGTACTGGTGAAAAGTGGGTTGTATTGTGATCCAGCCATGAGATTGGTTGGTGATATTTCAGTAGGGTTTTCGGATTCAGCCTCAGAATCAGATGTGAAGTGAGGCGTGTTAGAATCGGATGAATGTGTGTTTGGACGATGACATGTCGAATCAAGGGATAAGGCTCTACGTCTATGACGTGTAGAGCCAAGTATACCGAACTGAGGGGGTTCACCCTGAAGACGACGAGATAATCTAAAATTCTCAATGGTGAGAAATATTTTAAAAATTTCAGTGTAAGGTGGTGATGTAAAAAACTCGAAACCCTAATGCAACAATGAGTGCAAGAGGGGAGTGAAAAAATAAAGGCTCTTAGGCCAACAACCAACCTCAAAAAGCACTTATTATAGCAGCTATCCTATAATAAGTGGAGGGATGCAACAAAATTGGTCAGAATACCAAAAGTCAAACAGTTCCTAGAAAAAAGTGGTGTTACTAGACCAAAGGTGGGTAATGAAATTCTCTGCAAGGTGATGAAATCCAAGTCAGAAAATATAGAATGTTGAATCAACAGCTAGATATCCCCCTACCGGGAGGGACACCGGGTAGACAATCCTAAAGAGTGGCAACTAGGATACCCCGTTCATGACATGTTCGGTTGGGTGAATCTGCAGTTTGGTTCTATCGTCGCTGTACACCCTCTTGGGTGTACACCGAGAACTTCGAAAGGTATCCTTCGGTTACTGAATGGATTGGGGTATTCCACTCAAACTTCCAGAACCAGCCTGGCTACTTCAACCCTCCTAAGGGAGAGGCCTTCCCGATAAATTGGTTGATAACCGTGTCAAAATTATAAGGGATTTTTGGACCCTAAAGACAACCACTATTTCTCAAATGTAAATAATTGAGAGGTGTTATTGGTACACTTATCCTCTCAATTCTACCTAACTACAAGATTCTTTTAAGTGCTCCCCAAGTGGGGTTAAAATTTTGTTGAGTTAAGGTAAATTTTAAGGCTCAGTTTAAATTATGTGGCAGAGTGGGTGCAAGTGTGGTATTTAAACTGAAATTGATTTTCCTCGCTTGGGTGATTGATTACAAATGAAAGAAAAGACACTTCTAGTTTTGCAAAAAATAAAGGCGTTTTTGAAAAGTAAATGCTTGAAAAAACTATTAAAAAATAATGGATCTTTGAAATAATTTAAAGGGAAGCAAATAACATAAATATTTCAAGAAATAAATGGATCTCTTAAAAATTACTTATGCAAAGTATTGAGCAAATAAACAGTAAAACCTTGATCTAAATAAAATGCAAAAAATCTTTCTTTCAATTACTGAAATTTTTTTAAAAAGACTTATAATGGAGCAGATATAAATAGTAAAAGATTTAGTATGGCTGTAAAAATGCAGAAAAATTAATGCTGTAAAATATGCTAAATGGGCAAAAAATACAACAAAAAATATTTTCAAAAATTGGCCGAATTCAAAAAAATTGCATCGCGGGTTTTGGGAAAATAGCCGCGATGTGCAGCGCGGGTTTCGGCCGCGCAGTCGCGATGTGCAGCGCGGGTTTCGGTCACACAGTCGCGATGTGCAGCGCGGAAAATGGCCACGAAGCCACGATGTGCAGCGCGTAAAATGGTCGTGAAGCCGCAGCGCACCGCATGGAAAAAAGTCGCGAGGTCGCGATGAGCCATGAGGCGAAAGCCGAAAAACAAACACCGAAAAACGAACCCGAAAATGGAAATTTCAGGCTGTTAATGGAAATAGAAAGGGCCAAGATCTAGAACAGCAATGGATCTGCTGTCTACGATGGCATATCTATGAATTAAAATGATTAAAACTAACAAAAAACTGAGATATAAGAATTCAAAGCCAGCGGAGTCGCCAAAAACTGTTGGCTTGGTTTTGCAACCAAGCTTTGTGCAATGGTCACCTATCAACAATGTGATAGCAGTTTCAATATTGAAAACAAAAACGATTATAAATCAAATCTAAATCTAAACTAACATGTGCATATAACAAATAATTTTTTTTAAAACGATTCAATAACAAGAAATAAAAGAATAGATGTTTTGTATTAAGATACCTCAAATGGTGAGGATTTGTGTTGAGCAACTCCCAAGGTGAGTAGCTCCAAGCTCCAAAGGTCTCTTCTCCAAGATGCTGAAAATGGCCAAAAGTCTCATTAGAGATTTTGACAGCGTGAGGATAGGATGATGGATGGATGGAAAGTGAGGAGCCCCTACCACCTTTTTATAGTTTTAGGTGGTGGGGAATACCATTATGGTTTTGAGGAAACCAATGGTATTGACCAACATGGTTTAGGTACCTTTTCCCTCCTTTTTCCTTTTTTGAATATTTTTAATATTTTCATTCCCTTTTTAATATTTTTGGGAATTATAGACCCTTTTTTAGGGTTTTTTATGCTTTTTTAAGGAAAAATATTCATTTTGAGGGGGAAAAGGGGTGTATTATGGTCTTTTGGTGACCTTTTGATGGCTTTAGAGGCTCAAATGGTGGAAAAATGGACAAATGGGTCATGTGAATAAGGAAATGAGCTAGTGAGTACTTTTTGGGTGTCAACACCACCAACAAGTACAGAAAGACCGCGAAAAACATGGCATGATCGCCACATCAAGAACAAGAGCTGTCAGGTAGGTGATCTAGTCCTCATGTATGATAGCAAATTCATGAAATTTCCTGGAAAATTTAAGATGCATTGGCTTGGCCCATATACTATAATGCATGTTACTAACGGTGGCGCAGTCCATTTAGCTACATTAGCCGGAGATACCCTACCATGTTTGATAAATGGTAGTAGACTAAAGATTTGTCGTGATAGTCCGACTGCGCAAAGTTCTGGATGATGGGGGGAAGTGTACCGCGCAATACTGCTGAAGTTGCACACAAAAAAAAAACAAAAAAGAAGAAGAGGAGAACAGCTGCGTAGAGAAAATACAGATATTGATCGCGTAGAAAAGACGGGACGGCAGTCGCGCAGAAGATGACACCAAGCGCAAATCCCGAAGCAAACATCTTGTTAGACCGCCAGCACATTATGGCGGAAACCGTTACCATGACATCTGTCAGCCGGTTAGTGGGTCGTTAACCAAATTGGCGGCACTTGGAAAGTTTAACATTTAAGGGCGGATGTGACATTTTGGAACCTATTAAAGACAGAAGTGACCAGTTCATATCGAAATCCGGTTGGCAGGCTAAGCCATTAACGCTAATTCGACGGAGTTGACAAGCTAGCTTGCCAAGAAACCTTTTGGCATTTAAGGAAACAACATTCTCATCATGAGAAGGATTGACTCACAAGGCCAAGATAATACGTACGAACTGGAAATCAATATGGCTTTTAGGGCCTTGGCAACTGCAGAAGGCCACGTAGCAGACAAGCAACGGCTATAAATAGACCCCGCTCGGCCACTTAACCATTTTTACGAAGTGTTTGAACTATTCGAGAGCCGAGCGACCAGAGTGTTGTATGAGTGAACAGGTTGAGTTGGAAGATATCTCCTGGTTATTTGAGCAAGCAGGGATTCCAGCAGCAATGATGGCGACGAAAGCAGGTGCATCTAGAATTTCAGCACGGCAGGATGCAGGAAGCAGCAAGGGAAAAGAAATAGCTTCAGAGCAGGGGGGCTCCGAAGTGCCATTTCAACAGTCAGCTTCGGCTCAGAACCTGTCATTTTATCTTGTGCCCAACTACATCCCTCCAAGGAAGCTTGATGCCCCACCAGTCAACATAGAAAATAATTTCCAGTACGAAATCCCACTACCCACTATCTCTACCAGGGTGAAGGTTGAGGAGAATTTGATGGGTAGCGTACCAGGCTGCAAGCTGAATGACCAGGACTTACTGGAAAATACGCTGGTAACGCCGAAAAATTACCCACAATTTAGATCGGACACCTATATCAATTGGGTCAAGGACGCACCGACCAGCACCGGTAGGCTGGAAGTTCAAGAATGGATACGGGCCATCCGTCCATCAGGCTTGTTAAATTACTGCAAATGCCGCACTTTACTAAGAGTGCTGAGTTTTCCGCGGTAGCACGAAAACTGCTCAGTTGCGTGCATGAAGGATTCCTATGGTTGGACACATGCATTGATATCAGTATCGACATGATCCATCAGATCACCAAACTAAACAAGAGAGGAGAGGATCCTGCTAACCTCATCATAAATAGGGCGCAGGATAGAGCCATTAGCACTGAAGTAGCAAAAGAGTTCGGCGTAGTGCGTAAGGGACATGGATTCCCAACGGTCGACATCAATGACCGTGCAACAAAGTTTACAACCCAGTTGCTTGTAGGCAAGCTGTTGCGCAAGTGTAGACCACCTGAAGTACCTGCGGTCACAATCGGTGCAGTCGCTAACGTATTGCGTGAAAAAGCTTACAATTGGTGCCAGTTCTTATTGAACGAGTTCTTAGCATCTGTTCAAGAAACCCAAGATAATGGAACAACATTCCATTTTAGTTGGATGCTAGTGTTGATAGCCTTTGTAGGCTGGAAGGAGCCTGAGGGATATCAGGGAGTTTCCACTTTAGCAGGACAAGGCCGAGGAATACGCTTTGCCAATCTTTGGGCAAGCCCAAAGGAATCTAGGCAGCGAAAAATGGCTGAAGTCTTCTATGTTTACTATCACCAATTACGCGACGCAATTATGGCAACACCGAGCATTTCCAAACCATTAACTGACGCATACACCTGCATTATGAGGTTTCATGTGAAAAGGCACCAATCATTCATTCAGCCAAGAGGTGACATAACAGAGCACAACTTATGGTATCTAGGCTATTACTGACTGGATGAGCAGGCAATCGAGGGAATGATGGAGCGATGGGAGCCAGAATGGAAACATCCCGCTTCACACAATGATGCATCAGACTACGAGAAGAACGTAGAACCTCTTCGGGAGAAGATCAATGTAAAAGACATCAATGAAGAGAACATAGACACAGATCAGGAAGACAAGGAAGAAACATCAGCAAAGAAGGGAAAGAAGGGTGGGCTAAAGGCTAGCACTCCCATTGAGGAAGAAAAGGATGATGTGCAGAGTCAACATACCACCTCATCAGCAGCAAAGAGAACGGCCACTGAAGACCCCTCGCAATCACAGAGTCGATGCACAAATAGGAAGGCTGAAAAACCCAAGCTCGGGCCACAACTACATCCACATGATTGCGAGACCATCGCAACAAAAGTGCAAGAAGCATGGGAAGAGACTCGCACTGAGAAAGACCCCAGGAAAGAACAACTACAGTTGACCATAATCCAAGCTATGGAGGAGGTCAAGACAATGGTATCCCATATGGGATTGGGATAGCCAGGTTCAGGTTCTGATGAGAAATCAGGAAAACCAAGTGCACAAAGAATACCACCTGTTACTGGAAGTAAGTATCCGCGCGTCTTGAACCTTGAACCGAGATACCTTATTTATCCAAATGAAACAGTTAAGGAGGTAGTAAAGACTGGGCGCCTCGACCTGAACATTGGGGCCCTGCCCCTAGAGGACCTGAACGAGCTGCACATCAGAGTTGCGGAAG
This sequence comes from Larix kaempferi, assembly GCA_027924585.1. Classification (NCBI taxonomy): domain Eukaryota; kingdom Viridiplantae; phylum Streptophyta; class Pinopsida; order Pinales; family Pinaceae; genus Larix; species Larix kaempferi. The sequence goes on from BSBM01000893.1 coordinate 12,584,604, forward strand.
AAATTCATGAGAGAGGCCTCACCTCATATGATAAGTGTGCATAGTTAACTGAAGACGTCAATCAGTTAATGCAGGAATCAGATAACAGCAAGCAATAATTGAGCGCAGCCAAGGAAAAGGGTCGAAAGATGAAGGAAACCATTTTAGCTGTGTGCGCAAACATAGAAGAATGCGAAGAATAAGATGATATGGAGGACACGATAAATAAAATTGGGGCCAAGGTAGATTCCCTTACCTCTGAGAAAATAGAAATGGAAGCCTCTTATAAAGGAAAAATCGCAGAGCTGGAGGCTAGGCACCCTGTCATTCCACCAGATTAGTGCCCAGCTCCAGCTGAGGACATCAAAGAAACCATGGATGGAATTTCGGCGGAAGTGACGAAAGGCCAAGACTTACTTGAACAGATAACTACAACGATCACCGGGTTGAGTGAGGATCCTGCGCTCCAGCAAGTAAGAGCAGAATTACAACAGAAGCAACAGCAGGTAGATGTTGAAAGTGTGCAGCTGAGGAATGTGTCGGTAAGAGAGAAGTGCAGAAATTTAATGAGGTCAAGGACCTACAGAAAGAGTTAGTGACGCTAAGGGAGAAAGAGGATGCTACATTGGTCAAGTTGCAGCCTATTGAGCAAGAAGGCCTCGAACTAATGCATCAATTCGACGCAAAGTTCATAGAACTTCAGGCAACAGAAGGAACCATGTAGGAACAAGTGGCTTGGGAGAAGGTCTCGCAGGCAACTCTGGAGACGCTTTAAGGTTTCCAATGAAAAGCCAAGGAAATAGTTGCGGAGTTAGTAGGAACTCTACAAAGATTTACATTAAAGCTTGGTACGATGGAAGATGCGGCACCAGTTTCCGCAAGTGGAAGTGGCTCGGGACGAGCCACAGGTGAGTGTTAGGGGCCTATTGGGCGGGGCCCAAATGGGTTGGAAAAATATACAAGTGTGAAAAATCGCGTGTTGCACACTACGGCAGAAAGAAAAGGCAATTTTGATAATTGAGCATTGCACGTTGCGGCAGGAAGAGGAAGCAGTTTTGTTAAGTGTGCATTGTGCGCGGTGACAGGCGACAGACAATTTTGAGAAATTGCGCATGTCGCGCGACGACAATGGCCAAGGCACGGTCGCGCAGTAGGAAGACGCGCACATTAGCACATGAGCTACTTTTGGTTGATAACATGGGTAAAGGTCAGACGAGGATATGACCTATTTTGGGTAAGGAACAGGCGGATGGTAGATGAAAGCGACCTGTTCGAATGTGAGGTGGCAAGCAGTTGAGAAGCTAGGCCACGACGCCGATGGCGACAAGCAGGTGAAGGAGTGGAAAGGGACAGGCCATGATGCAGTTGTAATTTTTTTGAGGACTACGGCTATCAGAAGAGCGTGGCCCAGCTGGAGCAGGCGGAGCAGGCTGTCGACGGCGACAGCTAGGGTGGAATTTAGCCACGCCATTTTTGGAAACCTTAGGGTTTCGTCCTAATGATTGTAAAGACATGACCTACGGGCATGATCTATAAATAAGGCACAATTTTGTAAGGGAAGGCTCACTCTTCAGTTTTGGTTAAGTATTTGAGTATTGTAGAATCTTAAGCTTATGAAGCCATTGTAAAGGATCTGCAGCTGAGTGCGCAGAGACCTATCTGAGAGAGAAGAGAGTCTACAACTGAGTGTGTAGACTAAGAACGATTGTACCCTTCCCATAAAGAGCAATATTAACAACCGTTCTTGTGGACGTAGCCTCCATCCGGGGGTGAACCATGTTAAATTCTGTGTTATGCGATTATTGTGTGTTTATTATTGTTCATTTGCTTGGTATGAATGTTTAATGCTGAAGTCATATGTTATGTGATTGCTTTTATATGTATTAGCCGTAGAGAATGGGAACAATATGTTAAGTAATATATGCATGGAGGAATGTTAAGTATTCAACACTTACGAGTCTGGGAATGTATGAATCTGTCAATTAGTCACATAATTGAACATTGAATTTAAGCGCAGCGTTGGAGCGCACAATAATTATATGTTTATTCAATCACCTGCAACTTAATGATAAGAACTCGAAAGGGTTGAAGGGATAAAGAATGCTAAGTAGAATTGGTTAGAATTAATCATCCTGGCAGGGACGTGCAGTCTAGTTGACGCACCGAGTCATTGAGATTTGCTGAGAGATAATTTGTTGATAGCTTGTTGTCGTAACGCAAAGGCATCCTGTATCGCACAGTCATTAGAGGCGCAAGTGCGCAAGCACAATTGCGCGCCGAAGCACCCGGCGCGGAACAAAAGGTTCACGCAGTTGTTTTTCCGCAGCAGTCCGCAAGGTATTGTGTTGCTTATCAACCTTTCCCCCATCGCATCTCCCGGTTGTGGAAACTTGATTCCACGACCACCCCCTCAGCTTCACCTCGAGTGAGACCTCAGGTTGCGTGCAGTCTATTGCCAAAAGGGTCGGTGAATAGGGGTTTTGTTGGTTCCTTGAACCGCGAAGTACCTGGGTCTATGTTGAAAACCTCCAGAAGGTTATTTACAGCCAACAGAAGGCTATGTAAATATTATGTTGGAAAAATAATAAAATGGTCCAAGACGGTTGTGTAAAGAGAGATAGAGGGGCTATCATTCCACTATATGGGAAGAGGAAAGGGGGGCTATGGGAGACTAAATCCTCTATTTCCAAGTATCAACCTTAGAACTCATCCCATTATTTCCATGTGCCTTAAATGAGCCAATTACTTCTTTTTTCCTATTGAATCCAATCATTCATGAATGCATGTATGAGGTTGGCAGGGAAAGTCTTCTCATGTAGTTATGGAAGCATGTGATGAATATACTTCTATGATAGTTGTAAAAGACTTCTCTTATATGGTCATAAGTTATGTTAGTTGTCTTTTCACCATCCTCTCATCTCCTTTGGATATGACCACTCATTCTAATGTAGATTTTTACACTATGTAGAGTTTTACTCTTGCGGTTCATTCCATTGCCATTACCACTACCAAACTAGAAAATAACCGAAAAATATAATTGTGAATAGAGAATTACAAACAGTAGAGAAAATAGATAGTTGTAGGTGAGCATAGATGTTGGGAAATATAGAAACCTTTACACATTATGTTTTTCTACTTTTGAATGCTTGAGAAGTCATGGATTGATGTTACAAAATGTTCTCCAACATCATACAATAGGTTGGAATCTTTTTGCACAAACTAGTAAGCATTGTAAGGGTTGGATTTCCCAAGGTAATTGTGGAGCAGTGAAAGGAAATGCCTTCCTTGTGTTGTGTGGGGTAGTGGGAAAGCGTGCGATGGTTGAGATGGATGAGTGAGATCCCTGCAAATGATCAACTGTGAATAGTTTGGATAAGCATGAGATAAAATGGGTTTCGGGCCAAGAGAGAGAGAATATTGTAGGAGTTTCCTTTTTCCTTGTGGCATCATAGCCCAACTTGGGGGTGGTATCTACAGTTGATACCTATGGTTAGGTGAAAAATCGTTCTTACACAACCAATTGCTTGGATATTCTTAGTTAAAAGATAATTATTCTCTTGTATATGAATGTAGAATTATTTTATTTTCTTTATATGATAGATATCCTTATTTAAGCATAATGAATGTGTGGATAGAGTTTTATTTCCATTGTGTTTTACATTTATGCATTTGCACATACATTTCATATTTATGAATTTGTATTATAGCCCATGGGTGAAATTTATAAGCTTGAGATTCATAAATACTCCCTCCTATGATTGGAATTATGGATGGGGACATGACAGAGTGGTATCAAAGCTCTTGGTTTCAACACAGGGTTTGTATGGGTAAAAATCCATAGTTACAGGCATAAATCAGAGTTTGCACATGAAGTGTTCGACGAAATGCTTCTATGAAAATAGGTGGTTTAATTGTTAGATGGTATTCTAATAGACGCGTGGGTTAAATATATTGTCTACCAGTAGGAATGGTAGACTGGCTAAGGAAATTTAGGGAAAATTTCAAAATTTGCAGAGTTATCATTGGAAAATTTTTATTCTGTTATGTGATAGAGAAATTTCCAGATTGGGGGAAAAAGGCTAGGCATAATATCATAATAAGCCCCTGTTTCCAAAATTAAAATTTTGGAAATTTTGAGATGGGTCCCACCCATGCTATGTGGAAAAAAGTATGATGTGGAGGATCCACATGGATAGGGTGTGATGTGGACCATCCACGTCAGACAAGATGCACAGGCGGCATGGTCGAGGTGTCTTGGTGGCACACCATTGGATATAGGCAGTTTGGGGTCTGTTGTACTGAATGGCCTAGGATTGACCGTTCAAGTCTCCATTGCACAATCTTGACTATTCACACATACAAAATTGATCATACCTTATCTAGATTGGTAATTCCATGAATGGTCCATATCGACCCGAGAATTTTCCATCATCAGATGTTTGACCATTTGCACAAGAGAAGATGCTTGTACATAAATAGAAGGGGTCCCTACATGAACAACTTGGATCAAATTGTGCATGTTACATATTTTGATCATGATCATTCGTGCAACAACAAGTAATTGTAACTTATCCTAAGGGGTACTTGCGCAAATGGATATGATTTAATTGCACATGTTTGATTGCTCAATCTTGACTGTTCACGCATAAAAAAATAATCGTATATTAACTGGATGTACATGCATGTAGATGGATTAGATTCATCGAGCATGTTTGGGTGGTGTTATAATTATCATTTTTTTGAGAGAATATGAATGTACCTTATCTCTAGGGGTACTTGTGTGAATGATGGAGATTTGATCGGAAATCAAGATCGACAATAGAGATTGATTGCGAGGTTTTTACAGGCCACAATGACATGGAGGGCCTAAGATGATGAAATGTGACATGGAAAGAGTCTAGTATGGAATGTAATCACTTAGTTATGACACTTGGGACCTGATGCCACATGTCACCCCACATCAACATATCGCCACATCAAGAGTTACAAAAAATCTATTAAAAAAAATCTATAGCCCAATAATTGTTTTAGCCATAAGATGAGTAGTTATCCATAATGTGATGAGACCTATGAAATTCATATGCCATTGAGAAAGGATATATAATTTCTTAAGTGAGAGGCATGGACCCATTCTACTCCATTTTTACGTAAATTTTGAAATAATGGTTTTAAAAGGTCAGTACTCAGTGACTTGAGGGGACCCTATTAGGGATGAAATTGTTATGGTGCAGTTGTGGTCCAAGAACATAGATAATTTTGGTGTATTATGTCCAAATTCAAAAAGGTGTGGATCCTATGTGAAAAAGAAAGCCAAAATACGGTATTCTAGGACACTTTTGGGGATTTTGGAAAACTTGGAGGAGACAAAAGTGACCCTAGATGTCAAGACCAGAAAAATTTATGAACTCAACATTTTACCTACTCATGAAAATGAAAAATTTTGATTTGAGAAAGTTTTTCCATAAATACTTATTTTTGGAGATAATTTTTTTTGGAAAATATGGAAGGGTTAAAAGTAGTCAATTCCAGAAAATCAAAGAAATTGATTGGAGCATTAAATCAGATATCTTAAAGTGGTTGAGTAATCCTTGTCATGATTATTATCATCTCTTGAAATAAATTTGTTTTCTTATTCCCCCTATATTTTCTTCTACATGTGTCTGAAGTTGGTCTCTGAAGCTAAAAGGACCTACAGGAAAAGTGCAGAATTGGCCAAAATTGGCAATTTTGGAAGGTTGTAACTTTTTGCCTAAAAATCAGAAATGGGTATACTTATAGGCATTGGAAATAGTATCAATAGGGGAACAATTTTACACCATCATATTTTGAAAGGATAATTTATATGTTTCTAAAATTTGATAAAAAAAGTGCCTGTAACCATAATTTGACAAAAAATGTCAATATGCGTATTTCCCATAATGCATGAAAATTTATTTTATGATTTTTTAAGAATGTAATGAAGATAAATTTTTTGTTTATATGACATTTGTTGTAGATACAATATAATAACAGGGACATTTAAGGGTCCACGTTTAGTATATTTCAAATTGGAAATCCTTGGTCTTGATTGGGCCAAGAAAACCATCATCATGGATGATGCACGTGATCCTTATGTAGCTGAAACATATGCCATGGGAGAAAATATACATTTTGAGAAAGCAGATACATAATATAATGTATAAACAAATCAAACTCCCCTATATATTGAAGAAACCTTGAGAATCCTGAGAGTGGAACTACAGAGTTGTAGAGCATATAATGAGAGGTTGATTAGAGCTTGGGAATAATACAACCATTTGAATGCAACCATGCTACAAATATTAACAAACATTTAGAGGAATATTCACCATGGGAAATATTCAAGAAATGTGGAAAAGAGTGAGAGTATATCAAATAGGAATTCTCACAAGAAGTCCCATAACTAAAGAAGGGTTTCTAGAGATGGGACATATACTCCATGATTCTCTTCTAGTGAGTCATATGCCTCTAAATAATCCATTGAAGGATCAAGATAATCATCTCATAAGAATAAGAGGAAGCGACATTTTAAGAACAACTCACATGGGGAATTTTGGAAGGCCAAACCTCCCACTTTTGATGGTGAAGTAAAATTTGGTCAAGAAGTTGAGGCTTGGATTCTTGGGATGAGGAAGTATTTCCAAGTCCAAGACTACTCCAAGAACATGTAGGCAAGGGTGGCCATATTTAATTTGAATGGAAGAACATCTATATGGTGGGATCACCTTATATGAGTCGAGAATATCAATGAAAGGAATATTGTGTGGAATCAATTAATGAAGTACTTCAATTAAAAATACATCTTCGATAGGTACTATGATGACAAAATTAAAGAGTTCCATGAGCTAAAATTGGGATAAATGACCATGGAAGAGTATGTCAATAAATTCTTGGAACTACTAAGGTATGTTAAATATATAAAATATGATAAGTTCAAAATTCAACGTTTTCTAAGTGGACTACCTCCGTCATACAAGGAAAAAATTGAGTTTGATGAACCTCAAACTCTAGATGAAACCATAAGAAAGGAAAAGTATTGTTATGATAATAAAAAAGCAAGCCATGATTCAATAAGGAATGGAAGGACAAGAAGAAGGATAAGTTTGACCAAATAAATAGGGGATTCAAGCCTCCTCATTTCAGAAATTAGTAAAGGCAGTCACCATAGGGTGTGACTAATCCAACTAGTGTAGTGCTCTGGTTTTTACAGCAGAGCACTGTGTAAAATTTCAGGTTTAATTTTCTACGTTTTAAACTTTATCAGTTTATGGAAGTGAATTTCTAAGAATTTCTATGTGCCGAAATAATATTTAGTGTACTGTGGTGTTTTCACTAACCTTACATTCGAAATTTGAAATAAACAAACATATCGTTATTTTCTTTTCAACAGCATAAGAATAGGTTTCACAACTTAGTAAATCAGTAAATAGCAGTAAATCAGTAAATAGTAAGTTTGCATGTTTACAGTAAGATTTAGCATAATAGTAAATAACGGAAATTACCTGATGCTGATGCTAACCGTAAGTTGTAGCAGGTTGTGTAACCCCTTAGACAGCCAAACTGAAGTGTCCACCCTACCGACCAGCTATAATCTTGCTGGCCCTTGGAAATCAAAGGATTTCCAAGCCCCCGAGCCCACAATCTGATAATCCCGAGAGCAGTCTTTCCTTCTGTTCTCAAAATCCTTCTGTTCTCCAATCAAACTTTCTGTCCTCCCAACTTCTGTTCTCCAAACTTCTTTTCTCCTCCCATCAAAAAAAACCCCCTCTATATACATGTCCATCCTCGAGAAGACCTTGGGCTTACTTCACCGCCCCAAACTCCCCCTCTCGAGCCCCTCAAACCTTTACTCCTTTCCCTAGTTCATTCATCCACGTCTCATTATAAAAATGTATAATTAATTACTCTTATGGAAAATTCATTTGGTTTCGGATTGACGGTCGTAATTATTTATTACGGTGGGAATTATCACCCCAAGGTTATCCGTTCGGGACAAGTTTCATTAAATACAAGTCTATCCGCCATCCTTGATATTTTAATGTTATTAATGTAATTAATAAAATATTATATAATTAGTTGCCCCTTGTCAACTTGGACATGATGTGTCTTAATGATCCACCTTATCCGTCGAGACTACTTTAGCTTGAGGTTTAAATTCCAAGATTAACATTGAATAATTAAATATCCATTTTCCATCACATCACGGTTATTCCAAAAAGGATTATCTTATTATGGCTAACTTTGAAATGGAATTAATCACGCAATATTAATTTATAAATCAATATTTTAAATCTTACTTATATTGCATTTGTTACGATAGGGATATAAATGTTTGCTGGAATATCATTTATTAATTAATAATAATAATTAAATCACCCTTTGACAATAATAAAAGGTGAATCAATCATAGTATTCTTAATTATTTGTTCATCACATGGGTACCCTATCATCAACATAGCATCCTTGTTCTTATAAACAAAGCACTTGTGAGGGCTTAAACAATTTTACTAAATACTTAGACACTATCATTACCCTATTCACAACAGTTCTTCTATGACAATGTTAACTGACGATACTTGTCTTAGTTTATTATTACAATGTTTTCATATAATTACTAATTCACATATTTACACATTGACAACCTAACCATTCATTACCTAAGTTGATTGATGTATCCTTAACTGAGTTATCTATGACATTTATACTACTATTCAAGCATGACAAGTATGTTATACACCAGTAATATTGTACACGTACAAGGTGTGCATGCATGGCCAGTGTATGCACATGTCGGACATGTACTATAAACAAACCCCATTCCGCCTATGCATACTTGCTAACTAACAATAGTATCTACCCCCATGCAGAAGAGCAAGCATAATCTATAGTATAATTACTTTAACATCCTCGGTTATTTAACAGTTAACCCTTTACGATTTAACATCACTGTCTTTATGTTTACATTAGTTTAATCAATCAAGTACAGGAAGGGTGCCTACTTCCACTAACTCAGAATCAAGGAATACTAAACCCCCAACAGTGCTAACTAACAAATCCTCCCTTCATAACCTACGTCCAGCATCCTCCCTATCCTTCCTCTGCTAGTACAACAGTGGATGTCGGACTCACCGATCTGACCACATAGAACTTGAGAGCGATAGCGTCGGCTGAACAGCGAACCTATCCTCCCCTAGCAGGCATCCGACAATCGTCATCACAACAACATGGGGAGCGTGTCTCAGCACGGCCCTCCCACGACCTCGGGTCTCATGGAAACATAGGGTGGGAAACACATCCATCCCTCTCAACATACTGGGCCTACGCCCTTATCAACTCATACTTGCTGCTATCGGGATTATCAGTTTGTGTTATCGTATCCTCATTTTGGCTGCTAAGGTTTGCTGTATGAACATGTTTTTCCTTTCCAATATATATCAGATCAAGTAACTGGCTATCCCATAGCCCCTGTGTCTTGTAGGTTAGTGTTTTGCAAAATACAATTTATAGAAAGCATTTTCCATTGATCGCCAATTGATCCATGTTATCATTTTATTTCATGTAACTTTTTAGCTCATCATAGATGCGTATGACATATAACATTTCAGCAATTCATATAAGAAGATGGTATCCACGTACCGAATCATATATTTCACATTTCATTAAGGAAAACATATAAACATATACTGCAATTGTAAAATAAGGAAATCATATGATAATCGTGACATCATAACTGCATAACATAGTAACATCATAATCATGGTGAAATCATAAGACAGAGTAACATCATATAATGAGGTCCAATATAGTTTACTCAGTCGAGCTGAGTTCGACAAAATATATAAGAAGTAAAGTATGGTGTGTCTAACTAATAAATATGCCGAATCAAAATATGGGCATTACAACTAGGATGATGGACGACAAGCCAAGAGAGCTACTTCAATGTTGGGGATGTAGAAAGACCATTTTCATAGAAATTGTCCACATCGAAATGGGAGTTCCAAGCATGTTCACAACATACAAGAGGATGAAATGGTGGGAAAGGTAGCAAGAAACGTCCCTAGAGTCTATAGCACTAGAGAACCACCAAGCAAACCATAAATCAATTTTGTTTGAGGTTGAAGGTAAGATTGATGATCAATCTATTTCTATTTTGATTGAACCTATATATACTCACAATTATATCACTCAAAATTGTTGATATTTGTGCTTTTAATAAAACAAAGCATAGTAATTCATGGTTGGTCCAACTAGCCATTGGAACCAAGTGGAAAGTTAGTGGAATGATGGAGAAATGTCCACTGGAAATGGATAGACTCTTGACATAGAAAAATATAAATATTTTTCAACTTGGTTCTTATGATGTCCTCATTGGAATGGATTGGTTGGAAGCATATAAATTTAAAATTGATTGCTACAAAAATACCTTCGAATGAATTGAAGAATAAGGAAACCCGAGGATAGTCACTACAGAGTTTGAACCCAAAATCCGACGACATCCGACGAAAAGGACTGTGTCGTCGGATTTCACCTTCAAAATTACGAAATTTTATAATAAAAAAATTAATTGATAGAAGGCTCCGTCGGATATCCGACGGCCCTCGGATATCCAACGGCCCTCGGATATCCAACGATGTCTGTCGAATAGTGACCAGTGTCGTCGGCTATCCGACATAATATTATTCCCACGGATGTCGGATATCCGACCTTATATTTTGCCCACGGATGTCGGATTTCTGACATTATATTATGCCCATGGATGTCGGATATCCGACCAGTATTCTCCAACGGTAACTATGCTTTATTCGTCGGATATCCGACGAACGTTTATATTTTAAAATCTATAAATTTTGAAACATTCCGACATGTTTTCTATAGAAGCAACAGTTTGCGTAAAAAAATTTATTTGGCAGACTGTTTTTTGTAAAAGAATGCGTCATTATTTCTATAGTTTTTGTGATTAAAGCAAGCAAAGTGTGGAGCTTTATTTTCTAAGATCGATAATCTTCATTCAAGCTCTTTATGGGAAAATGTCAACGAGCAATATTCCTGATCCAGAAGAACAAAATCGACAATTGCTTGCTAGATTGTGGGATGGACTGAAAAGAAAGGGTGATGGGAAATGTTATTGTCCATGTAGTCAATGCAAGGGCTTTAAGAGGAGAATAATAAACATAACAACAGCCAGAAAACATTGTAGGGAACATGGACACGCTGAGGGGGGACATGAATATCGTCCATTTGTAAATTTTGCATTATATATGTTTTTATTTTGATTGCTTTTGTAAATGTATGTATTATTTTAATATTTCTTATATTAACTTTTATCTATTGATGGTTTCATGTAATTATAAAGGAAATCCATCCTACACCATACCATCCGGAGGAAGTGCTTCCAGAACAAGTATTGGAGGAACATGAAGCTATGAATAATGGAGAACAAGTTAATAATCATATTGAAGAAGATGATCATACTGATAACATAGTTGAAGATGATGGTACAAATACTTTGATCCATGATTCATTTAATGTTAGAATGGATGATGATGATGATGATCATTTTCATGATATTCATGATTTACCTCTTCTTGAGAAGGCATACGAACCCCTTTATGAGGGCTCCAACACAAATCTTCTCTCTGTTATATTGTTGATAATGAACTTGAAGGTTATGAATGGTCTTTCAAACATATCGGTCACACAGATGTTAAGGTATGTAATATATTCCATCACATAATATATATGATCGCGCTAAAGGTTATCACCGTTCGTCTAATAATTTTATTGTTAATTCATAACTAAAATTAATACGGATGAAATGTGTTTCATTAATATTATGTATATATTATATTAACTATATTTTTATTTTAATTTGTTGTAGCATGATAGCTAAATTTTTGTTACCACCGTCAAATATTTTACCTCACACATATCGAGATTTATTTGCCATCATGAAAGAAATTGGAATGCAGTATGAATAAATTCATGCATGCCCCGATGACCATGTTATATATTATAATCAGCATGAATTTGCAACAGAATGTCCGGAATTTCATATCAGTAGATATCGAACAGATCAAGTAACAAAAAAGGTGCCTCACAAGGTTCTTCGTTATATTCCCATTATTCCACGTTTACAACCATTGTTCAGGTGCAAAAACATAGCGCAGTTTATGGATTACCATGCATGGAACATAGTCAAGATGACATTATTCTAATGCCTGCAGATGGGTCTACATTTAGAGATTTGGAGGAAAAGATGCCTCACTTTAAAGAAGACCTCGTAATTTTAGGATTTCTTTGGCAGCAGATGGTGTCAATCCATTTGCAGAGATGAGATCTGTTTACTCAATGTGGCCTATTTTTGTTATCAACAATAACATTCCTCCATGGTTGTCAATAAAGAGGGAGCACATAATGTTGTCGATGATTGTTCCAGGTACATTGTGTCTACAACTTTTTTCTTTAATGTAGTGGCATCTCATTTGTAGTATTTTGTTGCATAATGTCATATCTATATTTATTGTTTTTCTCTTGTGCAATATGGTTTATATATCTAAATGGTACGTCTCATAATTATATTTTATATATGTTCAAATCAATCAGATAAGTACCAAGTCAAAGATATGAATGTATATATCGAACCTCTTATTGACGAGCTACTAAAGTTATGAAATGGCATCACTATGTATGACGTATCTAGACCAATATGACAAAGGCAATTTCAATTCCATGCAATGCATGTATGGACAATACATGATGCCCCAGGGTTAACCCATTTTTGCAGTTTGTAATTATAAGTTCCACTTTATTTGCATTTAATTTTATGAACTAGTTAATATACTACACACACGTGTTTTTCTAAATAATCCATTCATTTTGTATATAATTATAATTGATATAGATATTCCATCTCTTTATGTAGGTCTTCAGACAAAGGGAAAATTTGCATGTCCAGTTTGTGGTCCTAAGATCAAATCTCATCATTCAAAAAGCTTAGGAAAGTAGGTGTTTGATGAGTATAGGCACTTCCTCTCTAAGAATCACAGGTATCGAACTACTGAAAAACATATGTTCAATGGCAAGCAAGAGACTGTATTAAAACCGCAGAGAATGACACCTCACCTATGGAAGTTGCAATATAATAGAAATCGTCAAGGTACGTATGAATCATCGTATATGAAATGTTATGTATTTTTTTTATTGTGTGTTGTTTACTGTAATTTTCATTGATTTATGTAATTTCGTTATAAACTACGATTCATGATGGTCGTTCATGTGATCATGAAGGCATTAATGGGATTCCACGAGGAATGAAAAGTTATCCTAGACAATTTAGTAGGTTTCCCTACTATGAGCACCTACAAATTGCTCATATGTTTGATAAAATGCATATCGGAAAGAATGTGACTGAAACATTATGGCGAATATTGGATGGAAGGAGTGAGAAAGAAAAAATTGTCAAAATTTGCAAAGACATTCAAGAAGGCAACCATGCAATGAAAGACGTCATTCAATTTCATAGCAATGGAGAGAAAATTAAAATAAACTCACTTCCATGGATGTTAACGGACCAACAAAGTAATGTTGTAAAAGAAGTCATGCGAAAAATTAAATTTCCCACCGGATTTTGTGCGAACATGAAGAATATCATAACAAAGAAAGGTGATTTTGCGGGGGTCAAAACGCATGATTGGCATGTCTTCATGAAGGTAATTATTATGGTATGCATTTAATTTTTTTTTCTATTCCAGTGAATATGGTTGGTATTTTTGTTTCTCTACTCTAATTTGTTTAAAAAACTAAACGATTTGTATATTGTTACAGTGTGTTCTACCTCTCTCTCTCTCGGACAACTTCGACAACAATGTCAAACTAGTAATATATAATTTCGGGAAATACATGAGGTAAGTAGCAATTTTTTGCATGTGCTTAGTGTTTGTTTAATTCATCGTAGAACTTATATAATTTGAATGGTGTGATCTAATTCATGTTATGTAATAAAAAAAAAAATTCTTAAATCTCTTGTTTGGGTTGTGTCACTTGTAGATGCTTGTCATCTAAAGAATTCCATAAAGAAGATACAAAGTATTGGAGGAGAGAAATTCCTCGTCTCATGTGTGAAATGCACAAGCATATACCTTCGGAATTTTTCAATGCACGGGAACACTACCTCATACACCAAGCTGAGGAGATTGAATTGTGTGCACCTGCACACTCAAGGTCCATGTGGATGGTTGAGAGGCACCTAAAATTTATGAAGGGTTTGGTTAGACAACGATCACATGCTGAGGTTTTTATGATGGAGGGATATATGGTATACCAAAACATGTTGTATATTAGTGAATATCTTCCTAAATTAGTGTCAAAGCTCAATTTATGTCGCATTTGCGATCCAAACTCCAATAAAAATTTAGAAGGGGAGTACCTGAAGGGGAAAGTGTGATGAACATGCAATAATTAATTAATGCAAATACACGAGATATCAGAAATAATAGAACAGAATCACTTTTATATTGATCACAGGCCACTTCGAGGGGGCAACCTCCTTTGAGCAAGCTCAATACAATTAATTTCACGGTGCCTTCAATGACCTCAACACACACTTATATACTAAGGCTATGCCCAATACTATGAGTCAAAACCATGGGACATATAATACTACGGGACGACTTACAAAGCATATGCATCCAATACTATGGGTCAATACTGTGGGATAATATAAACTACGGATCAACAAATACTACGGGACGACTTACAAAGCATATGCGTCCAACAACAATATACTAACATAGTAAAGAGAAGGGTTGACATGGGTTCCTAATATCCCCTCTCCCTTAGAAAAAGCTTTGTCCTCAAAGCTTTGGTTGGAGAAATTGCTGCAGAATTTGAAGGAGTGGTTCCTCGGTAGCATCCTCAGGTTGCATTTCAAGCCACTGACGCTTTGGAGTGTCAAGGAGGATTGCTTGGAAGGCTGTAAATGAAGAAGAACCCTATCAGCTGCGTGGAAAATGCGCTCAGAACGGTGCTGATCGGCTTGTTGTTTCAGGCGAATTCTGGCCATGTGAAGATTGTCCTGCAGAATGAGAAGAATCTGATCGCAGTTTCGAAGAACCGAGTCAATTTCCTGAATTGGGGAGCTACTAAGGGTGTATGGAAGAAGAACTGGCGGTGTTTTTCTATAGAATTCTTCATATGGTGTCCTTTGATATGTGGTATTGTACCACCAGAGCGCTGCTAGGAAATCCATAGAAATAGTTAGCCAAAGTTGTGTAGGGATGGGCAAGGGTTTTAGCAATCCCGAAAGGAGTGTCGTTTCACCCTTGTTGACTTGGAAAGTATCATCATCAGCCACCATCTGTTGAATTGTCATTTTTAGTCCCTGCCAAAAGAAGTTACATTGTTCCCGGTCATACATTTTGTAGAACCCAGAGTGCCCTGTTGATGAAGAAGCATGGAGTTCATAGAAGAGAGAGCCCTATTGAACATATTGCAACCAATTTGGAACAAGCAGAGAAAGAGCTGTAAGAGAAACTGGGTCATCAATTGTGCAAGAAGGAGCATCTTCCACCATATTTTCCTTACCCTTCTTGTAAGTGATCACATAGGGATAACCCATGAGTTGGATAACCCATTTCAGGTGTGTTGGGGAGGAGACCCATTGTTCCAGAAAATTTTCTAGACTTGGGAGATCAGTCTTGATGCAGAAATAATTCCCTAATAGGTATGGCTGCCACTTCTGTACTGCATGCAAAATAGACATCATTTCCTGCTGAGAGGTAGATGTGGCTAAATTCTTACCGGAAAGGTCTCTTGAAGGTAGAAAGCGCATTGGTTCAGCAAAGATACCTGCATATCTATCCAAGGAAGTAGTGGAGACTGTTGATGGGTGCATCTGAATGGAATTGAGCTGAGCGATGACACCATGTGAATTCTTCTTAAGGATTTTTTCCAGGCGATGTGAACTGAGGATGCAGAGAGACCCTGGTTGTAATCCCATAAATTTTTGTTGTGCCCCGTTGACTTTAAACTGCATCCAAAGTTCAGCAAAATCCCATAAGATGGGGCCAAGTGTGCGTAACCATTGAACGCCAAAAACCACATCACATCCGCCTAAGGACAAGGTAAACATGTCAGAGCGTAGGCTATAATATTCCATAGAGATACGCACATTGTGACACTTCCCCTTGCAAGGTAAGGTTCCCCAAAAGGCAATCATGACTTCAAAGTTGGAGCAAGGATGGATAAAACAATCATCTTGTTTGGCGATCCGAGGGTCAATGAAATTATGAGTGCTACCAGAATCAATGAGTATTGTAAGAGGAAGCTTCTTGAAGTAACCCCTGACCTGCATTGTTTGGGGGGTGGTGATTCCAGCTAAAGCATGGAGAGATATCTCTGGCTGGTCATCCTGATACGGAGGGTCAATAGGCGGTTCCTGAATGTCGACCGGAGCATCCAGTGTTTCTGGATCTTCGTCACCAATTTCAGAGGCAGGCGAAGACTCCACATCCAAGAGATAGAGCTTTTACTGAACACATCTATGTCCCCGAGTGAATTTCTCATCACAATTATAGAAAAGACCCTTTTCTCTGCGTGCTTGCATCTCTGTTTCAGACAAACGCTTGATAGGAGTCGGTCGAGGAGCCTGCGGTATAGGTGGTCTCTGAGAACCCATATTTCAGAAGGGAACAAAAGTCAGCTTGGAGCGTTGTTGGGCTGCAATCTTGTCTTCTGCCAACTTAGCCAACCCTAGGGCTTCCATCATTATGTTGGGACAGAACATTTTGACCTCAGAGCGGATGGCATCCTTTAGACCACTGATAAAACAACTCCGGTAAAAGTCATCAGACAATCCTTCGGTGTGGTTGGCTAGATTCTCAAATTCGGTTTGATACTCTCTCACCGTGCCAATTTGGCGAAGTTTAGTGAGGGCTCCTGTGAAGTCATCAAAAGCACTAGGACCAAATCGTTGCAAAAGGAGCTGGCAAAAGTCTGGCCATTTGGGCTCTGGATGAGCCTTGATGTACCAACGGTACCATTGAAGAGCTTCCTGTTCCAAGTGAAAGGATGCAAGTGGAACTTTCTGGACATCAAAAGTATTATGCAGACTGAAATATTGTTCTGCTCGGTATATCCATCCAGTCAGATCAGTACCATTGAAGCGAGGAAAATCAAGCTTCGGCCCACGAAAATTGCTGGAAGAAGAGAACCCGGTGGCTGCAAAAGATTCTGACTGTCGGTTATTGTTCATGGTTGAATGCTGAAGATGGAGGCTGAGAAATTTTTCATCCAGATCTTGGAGTTTGGTTTGGATGGTTGCAAGTGATTCCTCCATGGTGTTTGCTCCTTCACGGGTGATAACCAGGTTTTTTTTTTTTTTCTTCTTCCAGAAATGGATCGGCAACAGCGGCGCGGAAGGTATCCGCAATAGATTGATCTGCAATGGCGTGGAAAGGATCGAAAACGGTTGGATATGAAATGGCGACTGGATCTAGAACGACTTTCAAAATAGATCTGAAACGGCTGGATCTGGAGCGAAAGTGATCGACAATAGTTCAACTGAAAATAGATATGGACCCCATGTATGTGCGGCTTCCTAACAGTTCAGGGGTTTCACTCGGCCACCAATGTTGTCTGACGACTTTCGTATTGGGGCAGTACCCCTCACTCCATGGCTCAGGTAAGACTGATAACCGCTTTGCCACAAACGACAGCTCTTGGTTTACCTCACGGGTGGAAACTAGTCAATCAGGGAGGGGTCGTTGCCCTTTTCGCTAGCGGGTCCTCACAATGGGCCAGTTACTTCGGGGTTCCTGTGGTACTCCTCACAATGAGTTTTAGGGATTATGCCCAAGTACTTCCCACAGTTAAGTGGATAGGGATTATTCCCAAATCCGAACCTGCAACAGATGCGAAAAAAAATTTGGTAGAAATTTCACCCAGCGAGCCCAAGAAAGTGCTCTGATACCAGATGTGATGAACCTTCAATAATTAATTAATGCAAATACACGAGATATCAGAAATAATAGAACATAATCACTTTTATATTGATCACGGGCCACTTCGAGGGGGCAACCTCCTTTGAGCAAGCTCAATACAATTAACTTCACGATGCCTTCAATGACCTCAACACACACTTATATACTAAGGCTATGCCCAATACTATGAGTCAAAACCATGGGACATATAATACTACGGGACAACTTACAAAGCATATGTGTCCAATACTATGGGTCAATACTATGGGCTAATATAAACTACGGATCAACAAATACTATGGGACGACTTACAAAGCATATGCGTCCAACAACAATATACTAACATAGTAAAGAGAAGGGTTGACATGGGTTCTTAACAGAAAGGTAGATCGAGGAAGGTGAAAGATAATATAACACATTTGACTGTTGATTTTTATGTATATATATCATACATATTCTATTTTTATATTCAATATATTGCATCAATTTAGAGTGTAATATACTTTTTTAATTGAATATACATTTGTATTGAATTTTAATTTTATTGTCATCAAACAGTTGGTCGAGAGTGGGATGCAATTCATTTATACATCGCAAATAATATTGACTGGATGAAGTTATGGATTGAACGATGTGAACAATCTAGTCATGGAATATCATGGGAAGGTGTGACTTCATCAGTTAAAGCAGCACATCTCAATGGAGATACCAATCTAACACAAAGGGAAATCGATTTAGCATATGGTTTAAAAGATAAGCAGGTAAGCATATTAATCCACCATAGTATTTTTTTTTTGCAAACATATTGTCGATGTACACGCTGATTTTTTTCCCTGTGTGGAATTATGATTAACATGCACTTAATTTTTTTAATATTGGGTCATTATGTAATCTTTTCATGTATGGCTTGTTGTAGGTAAAACACCATAAGGCTATGTGGTGCATTGGTTGTAGATATCGCATCAAAAAGTTGGATGAAACAAAGAAAACATGAGATTGTGGGGTATCTGTAGTCTTTGAGGTGACCAATGTTTCCACTAGAAGTGACAAACATCCAGAACTCTCTGAAAATCGATACTATGGGTATCTGGGAGACATTCTTCAGTGTGAATTTAACTCCTTCAAGGTATTTCTGTTCGTTGTCAAATGGTACAGGTGTCGATTTAATCAACGTGATCCCGATAAAACAATTATTGAACATGATAATGGATTTACCATGGTAAATACAAGGTTGTTTGAGCCAGGAACAAAGCCCTGTGTTCTTCCAACCCAATGTGAACAGGTATTTTACTCTAAGGTTCCAGTTAGAGCGGGTTGGTCATTTGTTGTGAGACACGATCCAAAGGGAAGGCCGGTAAAGTATAACATAGATGAAAGTAATGAAGAGGTTCTCGAAGAAGAAGACGACGTTGAAGATGATCATGATCAACATGAGTTAGATGATCATGTTCCAGAAGAATATGTCGAATAATTAGTTGAATCAGATGATGTATCAGACAATGTCCATGAAGATGATATCGACGATGACATGATGATCGTAATTGACATTGATGATGATGATGATATGGCCAATCCTTACAATGTTGAATCTGGATCGGATGATACAGATGATGACTTGGATGAAGAAGCTGATGAAGTCCATTGAAGTGTATGAGGTATGAAGTAATATATCTACTCCAGATATTTTGATTTAATATTGTGATAGAAATATTGAATTTTATTGGTACGTATAAATTAACTGTTTCTTAGTGTTTTTTCCATTTTCCTATTTTCCTATATGTTATAATTAGAAACATTGCTTTTTATAGAGTATGACAAAAACACATTTAATTTTTTTGTACATAGATTTTTTGTCGAGTAATGGGGAATTGAGAGTGATGTGAGGGGGGGGAGGGGCCATAAGAGCTTCCACCTTCACGTGGTTGGCATTGTTTAGTAGAGAATATTAAATTATTCTTTAAACAAAGAGAATCTCGGTAAGGAAATGCACTATTATCATGCTAACCCAAATGGCGTGCTTGATCGTGTACTGCACGGGTCCAACGTTGAAATTATTTAAATTTGTGCTAGATTGGACTGAAATTTGTCGTGGTTAGACTAGACGCATGCATTGACGGTGTGGGATGGTTTATAGACTCAAACATGACTGACACTGACCATTGGAGCATCAAAAACCATACCTATAGATTAATTAATGTGCTACATGGGGCCAACGTTGAAATTTTTAAATATGTTTTGGCTTGGACTGAAATTTGGCATGGTTAGACTAGACTCATGCATTGACGGTGTGGAAGGGTTTCCAGACTCAAACACGACTGACACTAACCATTGGAGCATCAAAAACCATAACTATATATTAATTAGCGTGCCACATGTCGTTGGTTCAATTTCAGCCTCTGAAAAACTTACCTGAGAAAATATA